>OX465492.1:655076-3155076 GCA_950022335.1 Eurois occulta | reverse complement strand
AATCAGGCTGATAAATCAGCACTTTTTAAACCTAAAAGTTACAAGAGAATCATTCGAATTTTCGAATCATATTTTCATTATATTATTAAATAATTTGTATGTCCAAGTGGCTGATCATGGGATGAACTTTATTAGTATATAATTATGTTATGAACACCTGCATGTTACCCATGTATCACAAATATACGATTTGATTTGATTTGAATTGAGACAGTCCACTATAACGCCCACTCTTCGCTACATCAAGTGGCAGAACAAACTCCCCAGCAACACATTTGTCTGTAAGGTTAGAAGAATCAGATTTTATAAAATACTGTGTAAGTAAGTAATATATAAAAAAAACACCTCTATTAAAAGTGCCAGCATCAATGTTTTTCGTTTGACAAAAATGATCCTTGTACAGATGCCAGTACATCAAGCTACCCGAAACTGTCTTTTCCCAATCAACCATGAACCTAATGCTTTAGGGATTCAGTTGAAAATCTATTGAAGAGATTTGACAGATTGTAGAAGCTTGATGTTCTGCCGTCTGTTCCCGTAGCTTTGTATTTCAATTTTTTGAAGTGAAAACTTCTTTAGCGGCGTTGAGCACTTTTTCTGTAATGGGTATAAAATCTTAAACTCGCGTCAGGACACGTGACCTGATCGAAAAAGCGTAAGACGGAGGGAGTTCTGAAGTGTTAAATTTTTAATGTAATATAAATTGTCATGTTTGTGTCCGATAGCGCAATAAATGAATATTGTATTTTACCACATAAATGATAGTACTTTTATATTGATAATTAAAGCAATTCGTGCAAAATTATTCCCTAACCATTTCAAAATATCAAAAATGCACAACGTTAATATTCAAGTTTTCACTTCTGCCGGCACTCCCGGAGTGCAACCCGTTGTTTTTTTTTAACATTTTCTTTTTCAAACTATTAAGTAAGGTAGGGTCTACGTAGGTCATGTCCAATGTCAGGGCCGACGCGACCTACCTCTTATCGAGGACATACTCATTACTGATATTATTGTCGAACGTGAGGGATTTCTTTCGTTATTACTATTAATAAATGATAAGGTTAGCTACGGTCGCGGAACGAAAAGGTTAAGCAATTCTGAATGATGTTCCAGTCTAGGCTCGCAGAGCAGCATACCGTGTTACTTTTTGAATTAGAGGTAGAAGAAAAATGTATGAATTTAGGTGCAAGATAAAATAAACTTTATGGTGACATATATAGGGTGACTGGTAATTAGTGACCGATACTTAAACACGTGATTGTACTTATGATAGCAAAAATTTTCCGACAGATTTTTTTTTTTTTTTATACTCATTCACTTTTATCTCAATAACAACAGCGAGCCGCGCGTTTCTAAATGTTACTAAGAAAAAAAGGCGTCTTTCTTAGGTTTTTTTAAGATATCTAACTACTTCTATGCAGAGAATGGAATGTATGACACGTTGTTTCAGCGTTTCAAGGAGTTTCAAATAATTCACCAAATACAGAATTATTATTTCTTGTTTTATTTCTCGTCCAATGTCAAACAAGGTAAACGCCCCAGTTTTCGGTAATTACTATGACCTCGTACTGTGACTGAATTGTTAATTCTTAAATCACATAATGACAATAAATATTATATTCTGCTGATAAAAAATTAATTTCAAGGATTGAATTCTCGAACTTGTCTATATTATTTTAAACAATAGCAGTATTGTGAACTTGCCCAAAAATGTACGTAAGTAAGTTTTTTTTTTAAACATACTCATAAATACAATTGCGATTACAATCCGAAGATGTAAACGAATCTATCATAGGTTTGAAAAATTCACCTACTTAACAATGTAAAAAACGCAATGAATTGATGAACTGTCAAAATGAATGACATCGCCATTTAAAGGGTATTTCACTATTACCCCGTAATTGATGTTTACAAAAAATAAAAATAAAATAAAATAAAATAAAATTCGTTTAATTCAGACTAATAAAATGTCCATAGGTTTTAGTAACAATGTCTTAAAACTATTTTTTTTTTACTAATAGTTTTAAGATATTGTTACTAACGACCTATGGACATTTTATTAGTCTGAAGTAAACGAATTTTATTTAATTTTTTTAATTTATTAGTCACAATAAGAACACCTTTAGAACTAATTTCACAAATTCATCCAGCGATCGCTCCTCATTCCTGAACTTATTGTGGTACTTTGTTCCCATTGGTACTTTCAGCTATTTTTGCTTCTTCCTCTTTTCTCGTCTCTTGATTAGACACGTTACACAAAAGATTTTTATAAATACGATTTTCTCAATAAAATTGTCAAACCCAAAAATCTTGGCCAAATTAATTACGTTCTAAGTCAGGTCTTTCAATCCGAGGGTCCCAATAATTATTTAGTGAGGGGAGGCAATTTAGCCAACTTCCAAGGGAACCACCCTTGGAAGCGTTGCTTGGTTGCGTAATTATTATCCTACTAAATTACAGAGTAAACGATAATAATGAGTCTAACTAAAGGCTGTCTCAGCAAGTTTTGTCTGAAGCGAGAAAATTGATTTTGTTTCTTGATTAGTTGTGAAGTCAAGGAATTCAACTAGCAAGCAGCTGTAGGTCAATTTTTAACCTGCTTGTAGGACATTTATATCAGTACAGGACAACCACCAGCTATAACAAATGAATAACGGTAAATGAGGCCAAAACATCATCGCTCTCCTGTCCTTAGGACAATTTATTTGAGGTGGGCGCAGCAAGTCTTCAGTCTCCTCTCTCAGTAGTCATCTCAGGTTGTCTACGCCTTTCAAGGCAAGCGGCTTAACCTGAAGTTAGCTGTTATTATTTCGCCACGAACTCGACGTTGACGTGACGTTTTATTAGTCGATTTTTAGGCAACACTTTCGTGAAGTACGTAGTTTTAGAAAAAAATGCTGGAACTATACTTAGAAACCACTAGACCGAAAGTTACACAAGTCGATCGGTACATATACCATCCATACTAATATTAGTAATGCGAAAGTAAGTCTTCTTGTCTGTCTGTTTCATTTTCACGCCTTTTATAGGAGTATGAAGAACCAAGTGTTAAAGTTCTTCATTCCCCATTGAAAAGGGAGTATCTTTTGACCAGACGCGTGCTTGATCTGGTGGGCTACTGCCCGACAGACTTGCTGTCGGGTTTTTCTATATGATCTTAAGTTGCAGAGAACTTTAATAATAACAACACAACAACAAATAAAAAAACAAAAAAAAAAATAAAAAAAAATCTTTAATATCGACAATTAGGAATTTGATTTTAGTTCTTCATTTGTGGCATAGATGGCGCTGTAGTACTTTTTGTACTACATATGTAAGTTGCTGCAATGCTTTTTGTAGAGCCGCTACAGCTTGGATTTCAAACCGGTACGGACAGATTGTGGACTGGCTATAGACACCACACCTTTGGGACACAGCACACTATCTGTTAAAGTCTGATATCAGGATTCCGGTCCGCATTCTGTACGTACGCAGTTTACGCATTTAAAGACTAACGGAATTGGATGAAGGATGAATTTGGCACACGGATAGACCATAACCTGAGTTATGATTAAGGATCGGCTATTTGGATCAATATTTACCTAAAGTACATTTTTACCCACAAAGGGTACAAAAGTGTGGAAGCGGCTTCTTATAATACTATATTTTTTTCCGATTTCACGGAATTTCATAAAAAAATATAATGTGTATAAAGTATAGTATTCCTAAAAATAATAAATATTTCTATTCTTTTTGAAACTATGCTAGAAATTTGTGGAAACACGTCAAAGATTAGTTCAACTTTAAAATTTTGCTGCCAAATAAATGAATTCAATTTTTTCTGCAAAGTAGAATAAAATGAAAAATTATGACCGGCCTTTAATGATTATTTTGATACTCAAACTCGCACTCCATACTAGTAAACACTCAAACTTTTGGTAAATATGCATCCGAATATCCGATCCCTAGATATGTTATAGAATATTTTTATATTCATTAAGTACATTCGTTCCCTTGGGGTAATATCCAGCCTCCACGCGAGCGAACCCTCGGGAAAAACCTAGTCAGTTATATAACGTTAGGCTTTTGTGCTAGAAGTGGAATAATCATGTTTATCTTCTCTCACGAGCAAAGTTCGGTGATTTTCCACTTGAAAGCGTACTAGCTATCGAAGGTCAGTCAAGGTCATGTTGTGTCCCATACATAATAGTAATAAAACTAAGTTTCTAACATTCTCGTTAATGTTCGGGACTTTCCGACTACATTAAAAGAAACACATAATTTTCTTATCGTAAATGTGTTTTTCCTTTTACCTGATTCGTTTATTATGTTAAGAGGTACTTAAACATTTTTTGTGGGTATCTGCGGAGTATTTGTCGTCGACGAGGGAGGTTTAGAAAGCACTGGTGTGACGACTTAAAGGCGTTTGTGAGAGTTTGACTGGAGAAAACAGCACGGGGAGAAGTGTGGAAGGATATAGGGGAGGCATTTGCCCAGCAGTGGGACAATATACCATCATCATCATCTGCTTAGCCTTTTCTCAACTATGTTGGGGTCGGCTTCCAGTCTAACCGGATGCAGCTGAATACCAGTATTTTACATGGAGCGACTGCCTCTCTGACCTCCACAACCCAGTTAGTGCTAGGTAATACGATACCCTTGGTAAGACTGGTTGTCAGACTTTCGGGCCACTGACTACCTGTAACGACTGTCAAAGATCTATAAATGACAGCCGGGACCAACGGCTTTACGTTCTTTCCGAGGCACGGAGGAAACTCGATATGTAATGGGTGGTCCATTCATCCACGGATCAACCTAGATAAGCACGGCTTAACCTAAAGATCGACCCGAGCGGCTGTTCTTATTTAGCCACGAGCTCGAACACGAGTGGGATAATATACCAAAGCTAAGAAAAAAAAAAACCTGAGGAGTAATTATGTAACACACTCTTAATGGCATTGCTACTAATATTACAACAACAAATCATTGCGTTATTTTCGCTGCCAAGCAAGACGAATTTTTCAAATATAATTAACAGTAGGAATTTGATTAAAAATCTTTCGGATTGTGATTGAAAGTGTTTTTAAAATTAAAGTGCAAATTTTACATCATGTGAAATTACTTAAACTTGTTTTGTGTGTCATAAAAGTCAACCTAACATTCAAAGTAATAAATGGGTAATAATAGAAAGTTTTGAGTATGAATGTGGCTTTGAATAGAGGAAGACCAAAGAAACGATGGATGGACTGTGTGAAGGATGATATGGCTAGAAAGGAGGTGACTGCTGAGATGACGAGTAATAGAGTAGTATGGAAGAAGAAAATATGCTACGAAGACCCCAAATATACTGGGATGAGGGCAAAGGAATGATGCTGATGATTAAATAGATAATAATGGACCTTATTTGAAGAATTCATAATTAAAAAAAAGTTTTACCATTTTGCATTTAGTAATTAATTTGGTCCATAAAAGAAGGAAGACATCAAATCCTTTATAGAAAGTTCATCTTACATCGACAATTCTTCTACATAAATAATTCAGCTGCGTAACAAAACAAACATCTAAACGTCGAAACTTTGACATATAAACGTACTAACTAAAACGATAAATGTAAAAGTATGTCGTTGTGTCTGTTTACGAATATTTTCTCGACGTATGCACAAACCAGATCAGAAAATAACTATTAGGTAAGAGAATAACTTCCGAGCTGTAATCCCATGAGGGTTAGACAGAAGTGTACGTGTACCTAGTAGTACACCCAACATTTTGCCAGTTATATTTAAGTCCCATGTAATAGGACCGCGCATAGCCGGGTGGAACAAACATGTCAGCGAGGCTCACAGGGTGGCCAAATCTAAGTTCCTCGATTGGGTGTTATGTGGTAGGCCTAAGTCAGGTTTTTTATACAAAGAAATGTGCGATAGCAGAAGAGTGTTCAAGTCTCGATTAAAATGGTGCCAAAAACATCAGGACCAAATAAGAATGGACGCTCTAGCTGTGAAACATTGCAAGGGGGATTTCCGCGGTTTCTGGAAGGGCACCAAAAAAGAAAACTTACGCCCTGGCCTTCCTGTGAGCATCGATGGTGTGAATGACCCGAAGGAGATTGCGAATCTTTTTAAGAACCATTTTTCGGTGAAGTCTCCATTAGGTGCAGCGGTGGAAGTGCTCAATGCTGACGTAAACAGTCGGACAGGGACTGCCTTCCGGGCGAAGGACGTAACTGCAGCCATAAGGCTTATCTCGAGGGGGAAGTCCCCGGGTCATGATGGGCTCAGCATTGAGCACTTGCAGCACGCTGGTCCGCACATTGCTAGGGTCTTGGCTATGTTTTACTCGCTGTGCGTGAGCCATTCCTACCTACCTGCCGACTTTATGAAAACAGTGGTAGTACCTGTAGTGAAGAATAAAACGGGTGACCTTACGGATAAGAGTAACTACAGGCCTATTTCTCTTGCCACTGTAACTGCTAAAGTGTTTGACGGTTTGCTTAACGCACAGTTAAATAGATCGGTAACTCTGCACGATAACCAGTTCGGGTTTCGTCCCCGGCTGTCCACTGAAAGTGCTATATTGTGTCTTAAGCATACTGTCAAATACTATACAGGTCGGAAAACACCCGTGTACGCGTGCTTCCTCGATTTGTCCAAGGCTTTTGACCTTGTAGCGTATGACCTGCTGTGGAGCAAGCTGAGGAGCATAAATTTGCCACTGGAACTCATCAGAATGTTCCAGTACTGGTATGCGCACCAGTCTAATAGTGTTAGGTGGGCGGGGGCAATGTCGGATGCGTATCAGCTCGAATGCGGAGTCAGACAGGGTGGCTTAACATCTCCTACCTTGTTTAATCTGTATGTTAACGGGCTGATCGTGGCGCTCAGCAGTGAGCATGTCGGTTGTCACATTGACGGTACATGTGTCAATAATCTAAGTTATGCTGACGACATGGTGCTGATGAGCGCTTCGGTTTGCGGCTTGAGGAAGCTGTTACAGATATGCGAGGAATATGCTTGTGATCACGGTTTATTATATAATGTAAAGAAAAGCCAGTGTATGATCTTTGGGACTGCCAGTGCAAAATGTCCGGAAAGCATACCGCCGATCAGACTCAATGGGGTTCCTTTGCAAAGGGTGGAAAAATTTACATACTTGGGACATGTTTTGACTGTCGACCTCAAGGATCACGCAGACATGGAACGGGAGCGGAGGGCGTTGTCTGTTAGAGCGAACATGATTGCCCGCAGATTTGCTCGATGCTCTAATGAGGTTAAGGCTACACTCTTTAGAGCGTACTGTACATCGCTTTACTCGTGCAGTCTGTGGGCCCACTACTCTAACAAAAGTTACGACGCCCTCCGCATCCAGTACAATAACGCGTTCAGGGCGGTGATGGGGCTGCCCCGATACTGCAGCGCATCGAGTATGTTTGCAGAGGCTCGCACTGACTGCTTCCACGCGACCATGCGCAAGCGCGCCGCGTCCTTGGTGCGCAGGGTACGGGGTAGCCCCAACATCGTACTGGTGATGATTGCTGGAAGACTGGACTGCCCCTTCATCCGACATTGTTCCGGCAGACATGTTGCTGTACCAGTGTCGGAGAGAAGGTATTAGTTATGTTTTGATGTTGTTTTGTATTTTTTTTTGTGATTATTAGCTCTGATTTATTTTGATTTCATTTAATAAGTTTTATGTGGTTTTTAATTCATTCAATGTGATTAGTCTGATTTTATTTTTTTTATTTGGTTTTATTTGATTTTATTTAATTCTATCTTGATTTTCTTATTTATGTCTTGGGTGATTTTTATCAATTTATGTGTGGCAATGGGTGTAATATACCTGAAATAAATGAATTTATTATTATTATAATAGGGGGCGAGCCTATTGCCATCAACCAGGCACAAATCCAGGATCCATGACTGCCACTAAGAAATTCCTGATGGAAAAACCCAGGTTTCGATCTCGCAAAAATAAAACAGAAATCACGAAACCGAAGCCGGCAGGCAAAGCATGTAATATTAACAAGATGTCAGTTTTTGTGTGTTAAAACATACGTTAGACATTTTCTCTAACAAACGGCACATCAACGCGTGGGCTGACATCAACTGATAAATATTTGTGCTAAGTTTCCTTCAGAGAGCGAAGTTTAACATGGAAATTATTTATTTACCTACGAGACGAGTGTGACAGGCGATGAAAACACATTAAAATATAATACCAGCTATTGCCCGCGACCTTTGCTCGCGTGCAATTATTATAAAGAAAATATAAGTTCCCTTTTTGAATCGGATTTTGTTACCAATTTCAAGGGTTTTATTTTTCTTAAGTAAAAGGTCTCAAACTTATGTTAGACCTTATAAGATCAACTATCTGCCAGTAGAAGTCCCGTCAAAACCGGTCCAGCTGTATCGGAGGTTCCGGAGCAAACAGACAGACAAAAATGTGTTTTTGTTCTAATTGGCGTATATATTTTCATATGCATTCAGTAAAAAGCTGTTATTTTGATATTACAAACAGACATTTCAATATTTTTTTTTTGTAGTTCAGATAAGGTGTAAGACTTCTTGACACAATGTGTTACCAATCATTCAGTAAATGGTTCTAGCCAAAAAAAAAACCCATCCTCGTCGCCAATGCAACGTCAATGTAAGGCGGGATTTAGCCACATTCTGGTTTATTTTAAAACTTAAAGCATCTACAGGATTACAGGTATTCCCGTAATCCTGCAATCATCGGTAGAATTCAGTACATGGTTCTAGCCTAGTGATGAAACCCGCCCCTAAAATGCCCTTCCGATGAAAAATCAGGGGGTCTAAAATGGCCGCTTTAGCAGAATCATAATAGGATAATAGGAATAATATAATACGAATTTAAACGTAATTCATATTATTATTTTATTATGATTCTGCTAAAGCGGCCATTTTAGACCCCCAGAAGTCCCATACAGAAGTGTAATAATCTAGATCTCTGCCAAGTTCGAGTGAATCGGTTTCTTCCAGGCAAGCGTGCTCCACCCTAGGCCGCATCATCGCTTCAAATCAGGCGAGCTGCGGCCAAAAGCAAGTCTAATTCGTTTAAAAAAATAGCTACATCGTAGAATGTTTGGAACAGCTATTTTCCCACACGGCGAAAAATCTCAATGGGTCTAGAATCATGTACTGTATCTTACGATAAAAGTTTGTGTCACTCAGAATGTAAGGTGTTTGTAAGTTGCTCCTCGAAGGACTATTTTAATTAATACTCTCTCTTCTTTAATTAAGGTTGCGCCGATGTAGTATCGCACCTGTATCGTAAGTACAGTTACAAGCAGCAACTGTACCTCTAGAATACTTGTGGCAACACTATCTATCTTATTATAGACAATATCATATTAAATACGACCGTTAGGTGAACCGTTCCTACTCTCTCCGCTCAACGCTCTATTGGACGCTAAGCCTGACTGTGATATGTTCGCAAACGAATGGAAGACAATCATATCAGCTTGTCTCGATATCTGTGAGATAAGTGTAAGATATTGACATTATTTCTTCAGCGTTCTTTCTTTTTCGAGTCAACCTGGTGTCAGAGTTTTTATGCCGCACATGAGCGTCTGACTTGGCTTTACATGCCGTCGAGAAATAACCCTCAGGAATGCTGGTGTTTTAACGATGTTTTCTTTCACCGAAGCCAGTGATAATTATACAATAAGCACATGAATCTGAAAAATCAGAGGTGCGTGTCTGGGGTTCCAACTCGAGACCTGTGATTTGGCAGTACGATGGTCACATCAATAGGCGATCACTTGTAAATTCAACTTATTTGATTTGTTGACAGCCACACGACTTATACAGCAGAATCAACAAACACTATACCAATGAAGATAACAAGTTAGTACGCTTTTGTAGATATTTGTCTCGACTCAATAAAAACTAAATAAAAGACTTTGACCTTGACTTGGTTTTCTGCTCAGATAAAACACATGAGAAATAGCACTTTTTCTTTTTTTTTAATACCAATTTGAATCCACTCTTATATCAGTGGAGTTAAGTCACATAAATGGTAGTTGGCATTTAAGGCAATCACAAAAGCTCATATAGAATTTGGCTACTGATTTGAATTAATTAATTTCAGATAGCACTCGGGCAACACTGGTGATTTGGTATGAATAAACGACTTAATTTAGCAGAACATTTTTATGGATAAAAATAAAGTTTTCTTAGTTTTTTTTTTCATTATTAGTTCAAATTGATTTAAATTCAAGTTCAGATCGATTTTCAAGTAGTCTTTGAATGTGTTGTTTCCTAAATTGAAAGACGTTTTTAACAGTTAGATTTATCCATCTGGTAGAGTATTAATGTGATTTTTTCGTCAGTCGAATATTTGACGAGCGTGGGATAGTGAAATGCAGTATTCTTTTGTGAATAGCTACAACGTTGAAACGGCTGAAATTCAGATCGCGAGCCATTGCTTGTGGCAAAACTATGACGAATACAAATCAATTTTTTTTATTCAAATAGTGTATTTGTTTTGGAAAATCGTAACCAGTCCAAATCTTACTCTTACACCCGTATCTATAAACAAGTCAAAGTGTTTAATTGAGTAAAAGTAAATTTAAGACACGATTTTTATTCTGTGGTTTAGTAATTGCTGGAAGTTAGAACTGTCAAAAGTTGAAATTCTTAGCTTAGCTTTCTTCGAAGGTTCCTTCTTCGTTTAAATTTTTGTCCATTGAATATTTTTTTTTACATAGGTAATTATAACTTAAACTCAAGTAGTTACTTTAACTTGACTATAGATACGGGTGTTAGATTTTATTCGTATCATGAGAAGCGGACATTAAAAATCGAATGAACTATTTTCAATTTGAACTCAGTTGTATGGCATTTATAAATAATATTGTACTTCACACTTGAACTTATCTTTGCCAGTAAATTGATCCACAAACCATACTTATAAAATTATAGATGCGAAAGGAACTTTGTCAGTTTATTTGTTACTTTTCTCTACTGAACGGCTGATCGGATCACAATGAAATTTAGTAAGGAGATAGATTATATCCTGGGCAAGAACATAGGCTATCTTTTTTTACTCACATTAAAATTTCAACGCGGACGAAGTCGTGGGCAACAGCTAGTACTTACTATATATTATTATAATAAAGTAAAATTGAATGCCTTCAGTTCCAAAACTAATAATTGCACTATTCACCTGTGTATTCAAGTCCGCAAACATTTTAATATTTAAGCTTTGAGTAAGATTTAATAACGTTACAAACCGACTAGATGAAAAAGCTGGAACCAGTCTGTTGTAAAATTAACTTTTTGTGTCTCTTTTTGAGTCGTGTTTGGATACCAAGTACTAATTTAAAATCCATTAAAGGACGCAGCTGTGGCTAGAAAAATGAAACAAAGTGTTATAACATTGGTCTGACATTATTTGAAGGTCTAGTATCTTTTCAAAAGAATAAACTGGCAATTAGTCAGCTCAGTTACTACGTGCAATAATAATACTAGATTTTCCATTGCAGCATGTTTCTGATCATAAAATAAATTTTTTATCATTGCATTTTATTCATCGATAACTGTGACAAAAACTCTCTTTTACTCACTGAGTTAATAAAAACATTTTGTATTTGGAACAAGCACGAATTATGGACAAAAAATAAATAAAACGTGCCGACTAGAATAGAACACTGAATTTTGAAAATTGTTCTAATTTCACTGTACAATTTTAATGTTTATATTTAATCCTTTGTTCTCTTATTATAATTATCGATTATATCATAAAATGTGATAAAACTCATCTCCCTAGACTTATCCCAACTTTATTGGGGTCGGCTTCCAGTCTAATCGTATTCAGCTGAATATCAGTATTTTATATGGAGCGACTGCCTATCTGACCCAGAATGCAACCCAGTTAGTACTAGGTGGGTAATACGGTAGCCCTTGGTAAGACTGGTTGTCAGACTTTCGGGCCACTGACTTCCAGTAACGACTGTCAACTGTTAAAGAACTGCGAATGACAGCCAGTCCAGCGACTTATCCTACTTTCCGAGGCACGGAAAAACTCGGAATGTAATGGGGTGGTCACCCATCCACGGACCTACCTAGGGAAGCGCGGCTTAACTTGAAGATCGACCCGAGCGGCTGTTATTATTTAGCCACAAACTCCTCGACTTGCTCTGACTTGACATAATAGTTATAAGTCCTGAGAGTGAAAGTAAAGTGACATTTTTGGATGAAAATTGGCACATAGAGAGTTTATAGCCTGGAATGACATAATGATATACAGGAAACTTTTTATCCCGGTAGTATGATCCCGTGGGACAGGTACTGAACTTCATTCGGGTGAAGCTGCGGGCAACAGCTAGTTATAAATAATTTTACCCGTACTGTGAGTCAGTCGTAGTCGTGTAATAACTGGTGTGGAATGGTTCCAACCTAGCCGTACTCTTCAAGAGTAGGTAGGCTAGGTTGGAACCATGAACATAATGCAGAAGTAGTAAGTCCGCCATTCTTCAGGCCACCATGGCTTATGTACAGTATAATGAACATCGACGCCCAAATGGTTACCATTAATTAAACACAATGTTTCTACTCCAGGGGCTGTACCGTAGTCAATTTACAGTTGGTTGGAAATAAAAATTCATCTATTACAAAAATTGAATGTGCAAAGATAAAATGTAAAAAAAAATTGGTGAGTGTTTAACTAAAATGGTATATTATTTTAGTTTTCAATTCTATTTTCACTATTATTTCTATTTCCATAAAAAATTTCAAAGTCATGATCATCATCTGCCTAGCCTTTTCCCAACTATGTAGGAGTCGATACAACTGAATACCAGTATTTTACATGGAGCGACTGCCTATCAAATATTCACTGATAACCCAGTTAGTACTAGATGTCAAATTCATGATGTGAAAAAATAAAACGTGAATTTTATCCACCAATACCGTAAGTAATTGTAAGTCTTGTGTCACAATATAATTATTTAGTGCTTTGTTAATTCACCAGTTAAAAACCTTTAATTTAAAAAAATAATTAAATGCATGCATTATTAAATGCATTCTTTTGAAAATTGGCAAACAATAAAATAAATAAAAATTACAGTATGTAATTGGAGTCTATTTTGAAAATCGAGGAATTTCAAATTTGGAGTTCAATTTTTGCAAAGTTCAGTTTTTTTCCAGTCTTGCTTATCTAAACCTCGATATTTAATCATTCAGCCTATAAGGAAAAAGGTGCGTACGTAATTTATTAGCTGTTACAGGGTCACACATTGACCCGCCCCTTATAAGTGTCACATAACTTACTGAAGGAAGCCTGAGGTTAAGAGAATTAACCAATAAAAAAGAATGAGGTTGTACAAAAATATTTCAAAGAGTTTTTTCTGAGCTGAAAAGTTTATAAATGTATTTTTTTAAGCAAGCAAGCAAAAGCTTTGTTTGGTTATATTTTTAGAGTCGTTGGGTTGTTTTATAAAACAATAGTAAAATTGTTGTTCTAAAATGTGTCGTTTTACATTCATGAGGGTTAGTTATTAGTTTGTAACTTAAAAAGTGTATGTATTTTTAAACGCGTTTATGTAATAAAATTTCCCGTTTCTTTATTATTAGATTTACGTACTAAAAGTATAATAAAAACGCACAATACCTGGCAGTAACAGTTCAAATCCTAATATCTTCAATCATTTTATCATCGCAGCGATGACATTTCTGCTACCCCACATCTGAAATGTACCACATTATTCGCGTAAACACTGGCACTCGACACTAAAAATTTTTACAAAAAGATCCGTTGAATTTAAGAACGCGCGTTTTTTTTTTGAAATTAGAACATCGGTAAGATGAGTTCGGGTAGGGACGTGCGTGCGGTCTGGTAGCACAGGGTACACTGAGGGGGTGAGTCGAGGCGCGCGCAAAACTGTTGAATCCGTCACTGGACCAGTCCTGCGAGTACTTTTTTTTTAAATTAGGCACTGCACTCACGTTTAGTGTTATTGTTCTTTTTACAAATTATTGTTTTTGTTGATATGTAATCTTATTTCGATGCCTGCTTGACTTGACGTTCTTAGTCTTCTGTTAGTGAAGCGACTATGGACAATAGGGATATTTTGAATTTGGTCTTTAGAGTCGAAAATGCATCGACAAATTCATAGTGCTCAGCTATTTACTTTCGATCAGAAGGGCTGACGTTTTATTTGCTTACCAAGTAATAAAAAGTGTGTAGTTTTTTCTCAATAGGTAACCTTACGTTTCAATGTCAAACAGTGTAAACGTTTTTTCTCAATATTTTTTCCCTGGATTTAATGTACTAAGTGTTCTAAATGTATGTAATTACCTGTTATGATTTTATTTACGCTTTCTCTTTGACTGTAATTAAGTGCTTATTAACGAAGGCAAAATATAAGACAAAATTAATATAAGACGTTTCTAACATGTTCCCGTTTCTAGGTTTATTTTCTGTATAATTAAGACATGAGTTGACGAGTACGTTAGGCTCACTTAGAATAGAGGAGTACTTAATGACTTAGTTAACTAAAATAATTACTTTCTAAAATAATGTTCATTATTTGAGATGGGCCGTTTATGATTTTGGCATGCGACTGGTATAGTCGGTTGCAAAAAGGCCGAATAAGGATAGTCCGTGGTGGCCCGGGACAAGAGCTCTTGGAAAGACCTGGGCGAGGCCCAGTAGTGGGAAAGTATGGGTTTAAAAAAGTGGCCGACTACAAAATATGGCCGGCTTTCCCGACTAGTCGGTACACCGACGAGTTGCACCGACTAGTCGGGGAATCGAGATTTCTCTTGTATTGTATTCTGAATGAATCTAAACGCAATTTTCCAGATTTTCTCAATTTATTTTTGCTTTTATACAATAATTTTATCGATTGACATTTTTTCGCGGAATGATGTCCCAAAACACTTCTCACAATTTTCACAGTAAAAGTCATCGATAATTCAGCTCACCCCTAAAGCAATAAAAAGCGGAATGATACAAACGTGTCTGTCAGATATCACAGCCCGCTTAGTCTAACTCCCGCGTCGGTAAGTAGTCAAATCAAAGGCTGGCACGAACTAAAATTGCAGCACAATTCAATACTAAATGTACAGAAATGTACTAGTTTCGTACGCTGCGATAGAAATTTAGACGAGTATCGAATTTTATTTGAATGGAGCTGTCAATGTAGTTTTCGAAATTTGAAATGTTTCGTTTCGGAACAGTTTTTGGGTATTATTCGCTTTGAATGGAACTTTTATTTAAATCGTTGCCATTCATTTTGGCCAGTATTTTTTGGTAGCTAATTGACAGCAACGGAATCTGAAAGGTGATTCATTGACATAGTAATTAAATTTACTCGTACAGTCGCAAATATACTTTTTTGAGAAAACTGAACTCACTGAACTCACTCAAACTCAAACTCAGTGAATGAATAAGATGTTGAGAGGGGGGGGGGGTGAAGTAGTAGCCTGACACCTCACGACGACCTACCTACTTCACCAAGGTGGAGGGGGGGACCAAAGTGGACCTAAAAACCTCACGCGATTAAAGGATGGTCCCTAGGGCCAAACATGCACTAATGATTTCGTTAACAGTTCACATAATGTTCTCTCAGTTCAGTTTACTAGTGATTTTTTTACAGTTCCTTTATGTTCAACTGAGCCTGCGTGAGTGATTTTTGCCCATTCCTTTCCACAGAGTGCAGGCCTATGCATGTCCCAGTCGCGTTCCTAATATAATAGGCGGATAACGTAATTCAGTATCGATAGCAACGTGATATCGACGCAATAGTGCAAATTAATATCTTAACTAGTACATTAGATCAGTATTCTTATGACACATTACATATCGGTTTCATTTTGCGGTTGAATTTAAACCACAGAGCTCTCACAATTCCAATTAAAGTTATTTGAATAATAAATATCATGACTTTGCGCACAAGGTTTTCGACATGTGGAATGTGAGCTCGTCTACCATTGTGCCGATTGTCGTTACGGCCAATGGCCTGATGGTTTAGAGCCTCGACGATTTTCTTTCGAGGCTTTCATTAGGGGGTTGGGTCAAGGGCCTGATTCAGAAGGCAGTACTCCTCGATACGGCTCGCATTGTGAAGAGGTTCCTGTCTCTACAGCCCTAACCATCGGTAGATTGGACCTTGCTCCCGACACCGGTGGAAAACTATTTTTTAGATATTTGATTTAATGTTTTTAGGGTTCCGTACCTGAAAAGAAAAAAAAACGGAACCCTTATAGGATCACTTTGTTGTTCGTCCGTCTGTCTATCTGTCAAGACCCGGTATCTCAGAAACACGTAGAGGTATCGAGTTGAAATTAAAACTACTCAAATCCTACAGTCCCTTGAACTTGTAAAAAAATCAAACTTCTAAGTTAACTAAGAAAAACCTATATTTCGACACTCTCAAAGGAATCAAAACTTATAGAGTACTTCCTGTTGACCTAGAATCATGAAAATTGGCAAGAAGCATTATCTTATAGCACAAAGAAAGGGAAAAATATGAAAACCGTTAATATGTAGTTTAATAACAAAATACCTACTTACAAGTTTATACGGAAACCTCGGTGCGCGAGTCCAACTCGCACTTGGCTGGTTTTTTTTTAAAATATGTTAAACATATGTACATATTATTATGTTTGTTGTGTTGTTTTTGTTGTTGTTGTTTATGTTATGTTGTGTTGTTTCACTGTAGCCTGATTAAGTTCACAGGAGTAGCACTGAAGTGCATTGAAAATGTTTAGAAGTGTTTTTATGTGTATTCTTATTTTTTTTGTTTCAATTTTTTTTTTTTTGTTATAAAATTTGGTGGTAGTAACATCGCATTAGCGTTCTAGCTGTTAAGGTGTTATTTACGTAATTATAAATAAATAATAAATAAATAAAATATACAAAATGTGTTTATAGATGTTACTACTGTTAGCCTGTGTCATCCCACTGCTGGGCAAAGGCCTCTCCCCATGACTTCCAAATTCTTCGATCCAGAGCCAATGTGAACCACTGGTCGTTGGTTTTGTCCAGCTCGTCCCGCCATGTCCTGCGAGGTCTACCGCGTCGCCTTCTGGCTGTGTCAGGGCTCCACATCGTGGTTATTTTGCCCCACAGCTCGTCGGGCATACGCCAGACATGGCCAGCCCAGTCCCACTTTAGCTTAGCGGCTTTTTGAGCAACGTCAGTAATTTGTGTTTTGGAGCGCAGTGTGGTGTTGCGTCGGTTAGTTTGACGCCTAGGAAACTTTGCCCCATTGCACGTTGGCAAACATTCAAAAGTCCATAGATGAATAAACGAAAATGATGAATTATTATTATCACGGAATCCTTATAACAATGAAAACACGTGTAAGGGAACCTCAAATACTAACACTCGAGCCAATTGTGATACTTGAATGAGATTGGTTCGAAGAATTTGTTAATTGATACTCAGTTTTTTATACAGCTAAGGAATTTTATGGATAAAAAGACTAGGTTCAAAATCTCGTGAATTTAAAAAGAATAGACAATGTGAGTTTTTAACCGTATTTATAGCAGTGATAGTCTAGTGGTGTAACCGTCGTCGTCGAACCGCCGAGTCATAGGTCTCGAGTTCGAACCCACGACACGTACCTCTGATTATTCGGATTCATGTGCGTATTGTATAATTATCACTTGCTTCGGCAAAGGAAAACATCGTGAGGAAACCAGCATGTCTGAGAGATATTTCTCGACGGCATGTGAAGCCAAGTCAGAGGCCCATGGGTGGTATAAACTGGCTGACACCAAGTCAGGCACTAACCACACGATAAAGATGAAAGACCGTCCTTTAGGGTTTACAATTTCATCATTATTATAAGCCTATAGTAGTGCATTGCTACTGCGGCTACTCTCATCTAGCTGCACCGAAGCCACCTTGCGAAGAAGTTCCATCTACAAATAAATAAAATTGAAGTGCTGCCAGCCTTCTGGGCACTTTTGCTGTTGACAGCGATGCGAACGAATTTTTGGACGCCCTGTAACCCTTTTCTACTTGTACATATTTATTACTATTATAGTTTTGTAGTTTGTAAATAATTTAAGTATCTTTGAAATAAACATTTGTTAATTGAAGTGTCTGTTTGTAATTTGTATATAACAGCTTTTTACTGAATGCATATGCAAAGTACATACTTTTCATATTATATTGCAATCGGAACATTTAACAACAAAAAAAACCTTTTTTTGTTATAAGTACCTACCGATTTTTTGTCTGTCTGTTTGTTCCGGCTAATCTCTGAAAAAGCTGTAGCGATTTTACAGGACTTTTATTGGCAGATAGCTGATGTTATAAGGAGTAACTTGATTTTTATTTTAGAAAAAGGATTAGGGTTTCATGCAAAAAAATTAAAACCCTTGAAATTATTAACAAAAACCGATTCAAATAGGGAAGTAATATTTTCACAATAGTTTCACGCGGACAAACGTCGCGGGCAACAGCCAATTCTGCTTACCACTTTGCAGATCGGCGTAATAATATACCTACCAACGATCATGTAAAGGAAAATATTTATTTTTACGCCAAAAGTGAATGGATGACCTGTCAAAAACGTTTGATTGAACGTACCTTATTGTTAGTATGAAAAAAGATGAGGTAGCTAGGTAGAAATGGCGAAATAATACAACCGCCTTTCTTTTGTTTTTGTACGGTATATTGCGTGGGTACCTGCGCCATGTTTAATTAATTGCTCTTTCGAGATCGCATGATCGGCCCTGATTGGTTAGTTTATAATTGTCTTCTTTGCGTGTGTCATGCATGATACCTACCTTTACTATTTGTGTTGTATTAATTTTATTAATAGCGTCGGCTCTTGACTAAATAACAACCGCGATGGTGATTTTTAAGGTAAGGTAACGCTTGCAGAAGTCGGTCCGTGGAGGGGTGACTATCTATACCAAGAAACCTTGCTCTGCAAAGCAACGGGACCTCTTGGTCCTGGCTGTCATTGTAGATCTTTGACATCAGTACAGTCAGTAGCCCGAAAGTCTGACAACCAGTCTTACCAAGTTGTATCGTATTACCCAGTACTAACTGGGTTGTGAAAGTAAACAAGGCAGTCGCTCCATGTAAAATACTGGTATTCAGCTGCATCCGGTTAGGCTCGAAGCGGACCCCAACATCGTTAGGAAAAGGATAGGCAGATGATGAAGATGATGCAGGCAGACAGTGGAAGTAACAGTAACAGTATGAAAAACGTAACATATAATTTGTTTGTTATCCCGTTAGTTTTAACGTCTATTATTATGCGACCTATCCATATATCCTTTTTTTGGTATTGTTCGTCGTGTCGTGGAGGAGCTCGTGGTTTAATATTAATAGGCGCTCTGGTCGATCTTTAGGTTAAGCCGTGCTTGCCTAGGTTGGTCTGTGGATGGGTGACCGTATTACGTACCGAGGTTCTTCCGTGCCTCGGAAAGCACGTTAAGCGTTACAAATGCTAGCCGGGACCAACGCCCGGCTAACATTTGTAGATCTTTGACAGCCGTTACAGGTAGTCAGTGGCCCGAAAGTCTGACAACCAGTCTTACCAAGGATATCGTATTACCCAGTGGACCAACTGGGTTGTGAAGGTCAGATAGGCAGTTGCTCCATGTAAAATATTGGTATTCAGCTGCATCCGGTTAGACAGGGAGCCGACCCCAAGATAGTTGGGAAAAGGCTAGGCAGATGATGATGTTCGTCGTGTTGTTGAGGTCCTTGAGCTATAACTCGAGCTACACGATAACTGACAAATGCTTGCACTGACTGAACAGGTCTACTCAAATCTGTGTGGTTCTTTCTTTAGAAGACCATCGCAGACACTAATCTTCATAGTCCTCATGTGAGACCAAGATTATGTCTGGACCTTAAAAGAGACTATGTACCTCTGAGTTTGTTTCGGCGTCTTCTTAGAGATGTCGTACGTAATCGCCCCATCCAGTTAAAAAAAAGTCGTGTAAAAGTGTTTGTAAAACCCTATTTTCAAAATAAACATTATTTATCCTACTCCTACTAGGTAACATTATAAATGTGAAAGTTTGTAGGGATGGATGAATGGATGGGTGTTTGTTCCTCTTTCGTGCAAGAACGACTAAACGGATTTGGATGAAACTTAGGACACAGACACTTTTTAACCTGGATTAACACAGGATACTTTTATCCCGGTAGTACAATCCCGTGGGACATTTTCAGAATTCTACGCGGGTGAAGCCGCGGGCATAAGCTAGTCATATAGAGATTGGAATGACACCGACGTGAAAACGGTTACCAAAAAAAAAATCTGCTGTTCCATACATTTTAACCGTGTCAGGTATTGCACTTTTGTAGGAAACAGCTGATTATTTTTTTTTAAAACCGATCAATAATTTCTCTGAATGATGTACTGAATACGTGGTAACTGTTTTCGTGTAGGTGTCCCTTCCACCCCTTATTAAAATCAGTACAGAAAGAAATAAATTCTAATGTTATTCGCGTAAACACAAACAGTCTATGATTTGAACTTGAGAATCGATATAATTGCTACTATTAGAGATATTTCTAGCTAGAAGGTTGCACTCACATTACGTTCGGATGACCTTTTGGCTTATAAACTATCTATGTGCCCTTTCACTGTGAATACTGCAATCATGTACAATTTTCTTGTAACGTGCAATTTGTTTAGTAAACTGCTTCCTGCATTTATTATCTTAGGTATGATTTGAAAAAAAAAATTGGTGTTCCGTGTTTTAAAAGGACAAATGCGGAACCCAATTTTCCTTTCTTCTTTTCTGTATTTAGTGTGTACTATGTACGTACGTGTATAAACTGTTAAATAAATGGAATAAGTAAGCTGTATTGGCAATGGACCGGCCATATTAGCCGGAGAACTGATGGCAAGCGAGGGGTTGGACGGCCACAGGTACGTTGGAGCGACGATCTTCGCAGGATGGCTGGTAGCAACTGGATGAGAGGAGCCGAGAATCGAGTTAGACAGGTAGATAGATAAACAATTCATTCAGTGCACACAAAAGACATAGCACAATACACAGAAGCACAATTAAATGATACAAATTACATGAACATATATAAAAACAAGGTGCCAGTACCTATACAAAAGAAAAAAAATTACGAAAGAAGTATACCACATGTAAAACCATGACATACAGCAAGTAAAATAATGAGTATACAAGGTGCGGTGTGCGTCTCAAGGTTGCACCAAATGGGAGTCCAGCTCAGCATGTTGATGAGTTAAGTAGCGTGGGTACGATTAAAGAGGTCCAGCAGTGGATTGTTGTAGGCACAATATATTGAGTGTGATAAAATAAAAGTCGGCTGATACTGACATTTTTCCACTACACTCGTATATCGCTGAGGAAATGTGTTAGTTTTCACTAGGTCTAATCAGGGGCTTCTTGGTGTCATCCTCTCCAGCACGACCATGGATGATTATCTTAGTTTTTACATACATACATACATACGGTACATATTCATGAAAAAATGTGTACTTTATTGTACTAGCGACTTTAAAAAATGTACTCACATATTTTCGCTGTTATAACATATCGACCGTGGCCGTGCTAGGTAGAACCTTTCTGCCACGACCACTATAGATTTTAGGTATTTTAACATGAAAAGTTATATAAATATATTGTACTGAAATGTACTCCATTTTATATATAATTTTAAGCAGTCATTCACCACATCACCTGTTTTAAAGAGATTTTTTTTCTACGACGACGTTACGCGCGCACATTGCCACATTAAATTTAATATATTATTTTTATCGATTGTTTTATTTTTAGTTTTGTCCTGTGCGAGTCAAATAAATACTTTTCTCTCTTTCTTTGTTCTGTTTAACTTTACCACCACAAAACCTTTAAAAATAAACACAGCTCAGCAAACAAATCACGCGGAAAACAAAATAATTGTTCCCTCCGAACGAGAATCACAATTAAAAGCTTGCCCGATAGATTTTTTCGATACAATAGAAAAATGTTTCTAAGAAAACAATTAAATGAAATCTTTCAGTCTGATCGCTCTTGCTATCTATTGTGTTGTATCGGAGTCTATGCTATTGTCTCCGGAGAATAGAAATGATGGGTATGCAGTTTAAAGTTCAAGGTGGTAGTGGTGGTACTATGTGCTGCCAAGGCTGCGGGACTGTTCGAAAGAGATATCGCGGCCCTGGAACATAAAGGGCAAAAGAAGGAACATGGCTGGGTTTTAATCAGTAAAAATCTGACACTCCCTTCCACTCCGACCAGAGTGGGAGGGGTCATTTGATGATTTCCAATCCCAAAAAAAAGGTGCTACTATGTTGTTTTGATTTCAGCATGGCTATTTTCAAGTCACATCATCATCTGCATCCAAAATCATCGTCATCTTCCCAACTATGTTGGGGTCGGCTTCCAGTAACCGAATGCAGCTGAGAACCAGTATTTTACATGGAGCGACTGCCTATCTGACCTCCACAACCCAGTTAGTACTGGGTAATACGATACCCCTTGGAAAAACTGGTTGTGAGACTTACGGGCCACTCACTCACCCGTAACGCTGTCAAAGATCTGCAAATGACAGCCGGGACCAACGGCTTTAAGTGATTGGCTGCAATTATTTTCTATGAGTAAACCTGCAATAAAACTACAAACTAACAAAAACCTACATACTTTTGATTGTCATGGATTAGGTAAAGCAATATACTGGTGGTCAAACACAAACCAAAAATTATATTAAAAATAACTTTTTCTGGTGGTTTCTGTGCTCGACACTATGTACCTAACAATTAACCACCCTTTCCAGGTACCTATATGAGAAAGATTTTTATCTCTTACCAAAAATGAAATCAAAAATCATTGAAATAAGGTACAAAAACCCATCCTCAATTAGAACTGTATGAACTTGCTTTCAAAACAGGATGCAATGAAAATAAACAAAGAGAAATAATAATCCCGGATACGGAAACTCCATTACTGCAAGTACAGCCAACAGCACACCTAACATATACAGCACCGTTACAATAAGAGCGTCGTAGCAATAAGAGCGAACTTCTGACGTGCGGTTGACCTTACACGTTCTGACGCGAAAATTACGTTTTGTTTGTAATGGGGAAATATGTGGGTCAAGCAGTGACGGTGGTGTAGATTGACCACTGTGGGATATTATGAAAATAATCACTCAATATATCTGAGTAAAACTGAAATTAAAAGGGAAATTTATTAGTAACAGTGATTACGTTTATAAAGGGTAAAGTTAATTCTGTACGGTATAATAAAATTCCTCGTATTCACCATCGAAGTAAAACAAATTTAATAAAATAACGAGTTGACTGGCGTTAATTATTATTAATGTGGCAAAAGAAAATGTAACCGGATAAAGAATTGTTTTTGACACATAAAATATTTGGCTGGCCAATTTCCTTTTTTATTAACCGACTTCAAAAAAGGAGGAGGTTTCTCAATTCAACCGTATATATATATATTATATATATATATATTATTTATTAATTTTACTATGTGTATAGTACATTATTTACAAACTATAAAACTATAAATAGATTTCACAAGCATCAAAATGAAAAGGAAAAATAATTACAAAATAAATAGTATTTAAGTAAAGACAGGAAAATTCTTTTAAAATACCGTTCGAAAAACTCATTAGACAATTATAATCATTTGCGAAGACTAAATAACAACAAAAAATGTACAAGCATCAAAAGTAAAAATAATTATTAGCAATTTATATAATATTTAAGTAAAGACAGGAAAACTTTTAAAAACACCTTTCGAAAAACTCATTAAACAATAATCATCTATTTACTAAGTCTAATCGCGTGCAGTTGAATACCAGTAACTAACATGAATCAATTGCCTTTCTGAAGTCCATGACCCAGTTACTGGGTAACACAGAAGATGAAGAAATCATCATCATCATTCTCTTGCCCTCATTTATTTATTTATTTAATTTTAAAGAAAGCTTACAGACTAATAACAATTATAAATATCATGCATAAATAGTGACATTTGCTAACTACAAGCTTCCACTTATAATTATATACATATCTAATTACGAGTAGTTATGAGTTACTTGTGTTGACCAGTTACAGCGAATTGAGTAAGTAAACAGATTACAATGTAGACATATTGGTATATATGTCGAGAAAATATATTAGGTATGTCAAGTCATGCAAAATCAAAATCAAAATTAAAAACTATTTATGGCTGCCACCATAATACTCCTTGTTCAGAATATTTCTAATTTTTTTATCTCTATTTATTTGGTTTTCGACTTCCATACGTCTCTAATACTCGTCATTACAGAAGCAAGTTTCATCAGTCACTTCCTTTCTAGCCATATTATCTACCTTCACGCAGTCCGTCCATAAGATGAAGAAATAATATTAAAATACTAACAAGCCATTAAATTACTTACATTCCCATCTCTTTATATTTTCGAGGTGGCTGTTTTCGTTAAATCTAATATGCATCTTTTTAATAAAGTGGCCGAAAATAGAAACCGGCCAATCAGAAGACAGTATAAGAATTTGTTAATTGTTAGTGGTTCTGAAACCGCCCTATTAAATAAAAGTATAATATGTATGGGTCCGAAAATTTTTAACAAAATACCCGATGTAATAAAAAATGAGACAATCACACTGTTCAAAAAGAAATTGACAGATCTATTAATTAATAAATGTTATTATTCAATTGACGAATTTTTGAGTGATAAGAATTTGAATTGATAATTTGACATCTTTGTACTCCTGACATAAATGATAAAAGTAATTAATTTAATTTTTGACGTCATATATTATTGTAATGGTATGTAAGATATCATTTGTTTTTAATTATTGACATTCCAATTCCCCATGATTTTATTTGATTTTGATTTAATTTAATTTTGACTTTATTTAATTTTGATTTTTATTTAATTTTGACTTTATTTAATTTTTATTTAATTATGATGTTGTTTAATTTTGATTTTACTTAATTTTGATTTTATTTAATTTTGATTATATTAATGAACTATTTTTGCACACCTGTGAGGGTAGGATATGGTCCTGAGCTATATTGTTGTGTTTCATCTTTGTATGTACCCATATTCAGCAAAATAAATGATTTGATTTGATTTGATTTGAAAGCCAATACTCACCAAACCTACTACACGAAAACGTTCAGAAATTCAGAGAGGCTCAGAATATTTTCCGTCACCTTAACCCGCTTGATAACAGGTATAAATACCAGTCATATCACCCGGATTAGCAGGACAATGGAATGAAAGTGACGCGGACGGCAGATTAAGGGTTTCACCTGTTAATTAGGGACTGGATAAACCTTGTCGAAAACACACTGACAACAAGTGGGATACTGGCCTTTAATACACCTACTGATAGGGCTGAGATCTCCTGTCTATGAGAGGCGGGCTGTATTCTAACTCGTGGGTCTTGTAAGGGATGCCGACACACGTCTTTGTTTTTTTTAGTTCTACAACAAGTGAGATTTACGTTTATTTTCGTCACTTGGGTAACAATCTGAGTTAATCTCCTGACCAGTGGCGAAGGTTCCATACAACTCGATTCCTTCCAGCTTCCCTTTGAAAAATGGCACAGTCAGTATTTTATAGACAAATAATATAATCACATTAAATATATGTAGTCCGGCTTACCACTTACAAAAATTGACTCTTCGCTACTGCTCCTGATTATAGGTAAACTAACTGTAGTACTGAGTTTGATTTGCTATGTTCAACTTGTATTTTTTTCCTAGCCTCTTGTGTCACACTTCTGGCTAAAAGCTTCCCTCCACGCCTTCCATTTCTCGCGAACCTGCGCGTGCTCCTTCCAGTTCTGACAGAACCTGTCTAGTTCGTGTCACCATGTGCTTCGTGTTTTACCACTTGAAAAGTCTATGCAGCAGTTTGGAGTCTGCACAATGTAGGCATAGTATTATTAGAACCTTTCCTTATTCTTTTTGCATTCTGTACATTAAACTATTGTAAGTAAGTCTTCGCAAAAATAACTGCTGGGGAATCTACTATTTTTTTGGGGTGAAAAATCGTTTTATGATGTGACTGAATGGAACACTCAAAAATTGAGCTGATGAATGCGTTAAATAAAACAACATTAAAAGCTAGTATTTACAAAAAAAAAAAACTTGTGAAAACATTGTAACTTTGACCCCCAATATCTCCGTAACCAGAAGTTTTCCAGGTATAGTCTATAGAACAATAAAAATGATCATAATGACGTGGAGAACATTTGCCTTTCGGCTTCCTTAAAGGTACTTTTACACCCATTTAGCATCACACTGATTGCTCCAAAAATGATTTAAATCCGTCATAACGTAGTGAGTTCAGCTAACTCAACAATTTCACTGAAATATGTTCTACAATTTCAATTAAACCCCCTTCGCTAGCTGTCAGTTATTTCAAATAGTTAATCGGGGTGGAAACTTCTCGTTTGGAAATAACTTATGTACGATATATAGGAATTTGGGAGAACTCTTGTATAGAGCAAATGCATAGTATGTATTCTTCAAAGTTTTCAGAGCACCTTTAAATTCTATAAAATTATCTAAGACAGTGTAACGATTTCTAAAATAAAAATAAAAAAAAAATTGTTTTGATTTTTACAATTTTTTTCTTGGTTTAAATAAAATTACAAATCGCAAGTAATCCCTTGAGGGTTAATCAGAGGTGTACCTATAGCACACCAAAATTACGCCCGTTTTAAGTCCCATATAATGGGGGCAAGCCTATTGCCACCAACTGGACACAAATCTGAACTCTAGGCTGCTGCTGGGAAATTCCTGATGGAAAAACCCAAAAATACTTTTTCCGACCTGGGAACCGGACTTTATACCTACTCAGTAATAGCGCTTGCGAGCACTACACCCATTTTCAAACCTATGGGAACATATACCAGTTTCAACCGCTATAACATCACGCCTGTAATCCCCGAAGGGTTAGCCATAAGTGTACCTAATAGTACACCCACATTTCGCCAGTTAAGTTTAAGTCCAATGTAATAGGGGGCGAGCCTATTGTCATCATCATCATCTGCCTAGCCTTTTCCCAACCATCTTTGGGTCGGCTCCCAGTCTAACTAGACGCAGCTGAATACCAGTATTTTACATGGAGCGACTGCCTATCTGACCTCCACAACCCAGTTAGTAGCCTATTGCCACCAACCAGGCACAAATCCAGACTCCGTGGCTGCTATTGAGAAATTCCTGATTGAAAAACCCAATAACATTTTACCCGACCCGGGAATCGAACCCATTGCAGTACCTCATGCTCAGCAGTAGCGCTAACGAGCACTTGAGCAACTAGCAACCGCTATATATTTGTATTATAGTTGCAACATATTGTATCGCGTCCATACAATGTACACACATGACATATTGCGAAGCATCGAGGAATCTGCATATATCTAAAGCATTTCACGCTACCCCGATCAAAAGCCGCTACCAAGCTACGGAGTAATTATAACCGGTTATTACCAGCTATAACTGGTTGGTGCCGGACAAAGGCGGCTCCTGGTTTCAGTGCGTGCATATGTCACATAGATTGAGGCAATGCATGAGTGAGTATACTGGCATTGATAGAAACATCACTTTTGGTGTGGTACTACGGTAATTGACGTTTGATATTTTGCTATGTTCATGCGATTAGAAGACCTGCAGGCAAATTGCATAACACACTTTCCATAACAGTACAATCTGTTAATTGTTATCAACCTACTAATATTATAAATGCGAAAGATTGTGAGTATGGATGGATGGATGAGTATTTATGACAGGATTTTTGTTACACTTTCACGCAAAAACTAGTGACCGGATTTAGATGAAATTTGGCACACAGATAGTTTATAACCTGGATTAATACATAGGGTACTTTTTATCCAGGTAGTGCGATCCCGTGGGACAATTACCGAACTTACGCGGGTGAAGCCGCGGGTATGACCTAGTTTTTTCATATGTTTGAAAAATTCGTACTTTCGACAACTTATTACAATTATATACAAGGTGTAACGGTCATCGACATTCACATCATCATCATCATCATGATCATCAGCCTATAGCAGTCCACTGCTGGACAAAAGCCTCCTCAATCGCACGCCATTCAACTCGATTCTCAGCTACTCACATCTAGTTGATACCGGCCACCCCGCGAATATCGAAACTCCGACATAGAAAATATTATTTGGCCGACCCCAAGATAGTTGGGAAAAGGCTAGGCAGATGATGAAGACTATCTTGGGTTTAAACCTACGCCCTCATAAGTACCTCCAAGGCTGATTCCTCTCGGCCACCCCGGCTACTGATAAAGTACTACATCGTATAGTAAACTTGCTTTTGCCGTAATAAAGAGTGGCAAGAAGTGAATAAATTATACATTTTCCAATTAAAAACGTTTCCTTCGTAAAACTAATATGCCTAAGCCATAGTATTCTTTCAATTACCCTCCCTGTCACTCTTAATTAATTTGTTCGTTAAGTATTAGCTTTATTACTTGCTTCACTGTGTTTTTCCAGAATTCCATTAATTTTGTCCCATTTTAAATGTGTTTTATGGTTGTCTTTTGGATAAAATTGTGTTTTTAAAAAGCCCTGCGAGTGTTCGTGACGAATTCAATCTTGTCTTTATTGACTCTCTAAATATCTAAAATGTTGACAAACATTACCCAGTTTTTTTTTGTCACGGGTGACCACTGAAAACCAGCGCTGTGCTGTGGGCCCTCCATAGCACAACATCATGCTGAGTGTTTGCCTGCGCTGCTGCAGTCGCAGTCACAACATGCAAGCTGTTAATTTTTTTTGTTTCTGTCCTGTTGTATTTGTAATGTTTGATGCGCCTAATGATTGTTGTTATTTTTTTTTGTATGCACGTCATTGTCTCTGCGACAAATAAATATTTTTTTTCTCTCTTATTTCTTTCATTTATGTACACACAAAACACTAATACAGGAAATAAAATACGGATAAAAGAGCACAGAGGTATCAGGTTTTAAACTGTCATGGTCACTAACATTATAATTAACACTAGAAACGGTATATACGGGAACGAACAAGAAAGAGGGTAGGACGATTTGTCTGCTCATAAACACCCACCCGCAATAACTTCAGTTTATCCGTGATCATGGTGCTTGCAACAGCGCCGAAATATCGGGAACTCAAAACTAACAGTGGACATGGTAAATATCCCGTTTCTAGTGTTAATTATAATCACAGAGGTATCGGTTATTTCATTTAGAAACCACTTCCAGGAGACCTGTGACCAGGAGACAAGAAACGGAGACACTGTGTGTAAAAAGAATACATTAATGTTTTACATACATCTACGTTCAATTGATCCATTTTGGAACAGAAGCCGGGCGAGATCTCACAACGGTTAAAAAATGATTAATGAGATGTTTTATGAAACTAGGTACATAACTAGTTTTCTATTTCCTAGAACAATTTAATTACAACGACAAACTACAACATCAAACACTTCACGAACTAAAAGTGGAGGTTAGTATGCATCATATAAGAGTATTAAAATTACAATATTAAACAACACAATACACACAAATCTCTACCCTAACCTGGTCGTAATACAGATCTAAATTGCTAGAGCGTCCAAAAAACGGGACGTGCTAAAA
This sequence comes from Eurois occulta, assembly GCA_950022335.1. Taxonomy (NCBI): domain Eukaryota; kingdom Metazoa; phylum Arthropoda; class Insecta; order Lepidoptera; family Noctuidae; genus Eurois; species Eurois occulta. The sequence goes on along the minus strand of OX465492.1, from coordinate 3,125,499 downwards.
TTCACTAGCGACAAAAAATACCGGATTTTTACCGTAATTTACGTACAAAAACCGGTATCCGGTAGCGGTATCGTAAAATCCGAAACCTATCTCCGATCAGTGGATTATTAAAATATGGGTCACAATTTAGATTAAAAAAAAAAAATTCGCATTGTAAAAAATGTGATGTTTAAAAAAAATACTACTACTTTTTATGTTCGTGTGAATATGTCCGGCATGAAAGTGTTAACGATAACTTTGAAACATTTTTTTATTGGATTATCTACTGAAGTTTTTATTTTTTTTTAATAAAATAGAAAAGAGCAAAGTGTTCAATTTATCAGTCCTTCTGCATGCTCTACTGTTTAAAAAGAAATATAACTTTTAGTTTTACGGCCACCAGCTGTCGAGCGGTTCTATCATCAGCTTACATTTGATGTTGCCAACTTTGTAACTCAAGCATCGAAACAAGACAGCCCCCACCAACATTGAACAACGACACCGCTAATATACGTCGTCTACGCTTTCGTAGCAGCTCACCACACCGCTACGCCATCTGCTACGCCGTAGCAGATACGCAACGGATAGATTTGCATCGGATATGAATCTTCTGAATGAACACTAGATAATTCCATATATTCCGGTTTTGGATAGAATAAAGCTGTGGTCAGACTGCGATACGGGATGAAAGGACCATGGATTTCGCCATAGATTCAATTAGGTTCGGTTGAAATATTCAGATTTTCCATGAAAACCCCACATTTGTATGAACAATGTCGCCATAGTAAAAAAAATATCTTACCTGCCAGACGCTTCGAATGACACTTGTTTCAAATCTGTTCGATAGTAGGAACGTGTTTTCCTGTACTCGCGTGTTTATTTAACTATGGCGGTTATTGTATGGCGGTTTTAATGAGTTAAATAGCATGGGATTTGCCTCATTTGGACCAGTACTTAAATCGATTACACCACGGAATCCCAAAAGCAATTTATCGTTATATACGATTATGGTTGTTCACAATGTGTACTACATTTTCACAATAACAAAAAACAATAAACTATGAAAATTCAATATTCCTAAATCCATAAACAATACATGTTTCCGAAAATATTCAATGCATGCTCTCCATACAATTTTATTCGTAGATTTATTTTTGACGGCTTGTGTTACTAACGATATATCATATGGAGCATCAAAAGATTTGTATACCAATGAATTTTGTATCAAGTGCTGTGATTTTATTTTGGACGATAGTATTGGAAAAGTGATATAATAACACGCTGATATTTCCCGAAGGGGTAAGTAGAACTCCCTCATTTAGACCATGGGCAAGCCACAAAAATATTGCAATAACCCGGGTAAAAATCCAGATTTCGAACAACTCGTCTCTCTTTGAGAGGGAATGGGCTATAATCTACCACGCGGGCCCAGTGCGGGTTGGTAGATGTCACATGTCTTCGAAGTTTTGGTTCTAAGACATGCCGTTTTCTTCACGATGTTTTCCTTCACCGTTTTGAGAGCAGTAGTGATGAAATAAATTACATAAAGTAATGCGCCTGCCTGGGTTCGAACCCAGGACTTACTGTTTGGAAGTAGTGGACACCACCACTGCGCCAACGCTGCTTATAGTATCAATTAAGTTAGGATTAATTATGGTTATCCTGTAATGGTAGATGTAAGTAGAAAAATAAGTATTTTTTTCTATTTTCATGACATTTCAAAATAATGACTACTATTCAATTACCATTTGTTTTAAAGTTCGGTCAAACCTGACACGTACAGGTACTTTAGTACAGTATTAGGACGCAAGCGCAACTGCTGACCATAAGCTCCTGGGATTGATTCCCGGGTCGGGCAAAGTGTCATTAGGTATTTCTATCAGCAATTTTTCAGTAGCAGCCACGGAGTCTGGATTTGGACTCATTTGATAGCAATAGGCTCGCCCCCTATTACATGGGACTTAAACATAACTGGCGAACTGGGTGTACTATTAGGTACACCTCCTATCACTTCGGAGATAATAACTAGCGTGATGCTTTGAGACGTCATTGAAGACCACCTGTTTGACAGATTCTCTACTGTGATCGGTATAAACAAAACAAATGTTGCGAGTGTCTAAATGACATTATAACGAGCAGCCGGGTAACTACTAAGGGTAGGTAGTTCAGTTGTTATCCTGATGTAATCTATAGGGAGGGAGGGGGTTTTTCAATTGAGGAAAGTTTTCCTGTGGTTTGTTTTTGTTAATGACTGGAAATTTAATTAGATGCCAGGTAGGTATTTGAATTGCACTGAATTTATATAAACAAATAAATAAAATTGAAGTGTCTGTTTTAAATTTCAAAATAACAGCTTTTTACTAAATTCATATGAATATATATAGGGAACTTTTAATAATTTCTTTTTGTTTTTTTTTTGTCTGTCCATCTGTCTGTCTGTTTGTTCTGGCTAATCTCCGAAACTGCTGAACGTCAGTTAGATTTTTGATAAAATTCTTTCTCGCTCTTTTAAACTCTCGTCACACCGAAGCGCACCACGCGTGAGCTGTGGGACGCAAATGAGTGGGTCGGTTGTTTCAGACAAGTCACGCAAGTATCTCTATTCCAGTTTGAATAAGGTCCCATACAAATCAGTTGAAACAACCAAGCAAGCAAATCACTTTTTTCTTATAACCTATACTGTTCTATTGCTAGGCATAGGCCTCCCCTTATCCTTTCATGAGCTGTTTTCCGGAGCCTCTTCAAACTAGCCTTCATGGTACTCGTCCAGATCGTCTCGCCACCTCTTTCTGGGTGGCCTTGGCGGTACCATCCATCTTCCGGCAAGAACCTTGTCGAGACTTTCTCGCATATCACTTAGCCGAGAAAATTCACAATTTGTCAATATACTGATGCAAGTGTTTCAAATATGTTATTTTTTTCGCAGGTATGCTGGAAGAAATTTCTTTAGAAATAAGCATCACCTTTGTACCTATTTTTTCTGTTCCTTTTTTCTTTTCTATATTTAGTGTGTACATAAACTGTTAAATAAAATAAATAAACGTCCACTACTGACTTTCCAATGAAAAGTCACAATCACACGACCCGACAAAAAGATTAGTGTTCGCAATTCTTTATCATTAACAGTCACAATTACTCTTCTGCCTCTCTTAATTGTAAATCAATTAGCATTCAATTCAATTACTTACCGTTAATTAAAAAACACGACGACAATCTTTCAGTAGCGCGCCTCCAATCAGCGTCCGTCCCGCTGTGGCGGACATTTAATTCAAAGTATTGCTTTGTTCACCGTGTCCCGGTCATTATTAGAACAACTGTGACCAATGGAAACAGCTGTTTTGTTGATAATAGCTACCTATGAGTTGTTATTAAAACAGTTGTTGTTCAAGTTCGTGATATGTTTTCGCACCAATTAATTTGGAACGATGGTAGCGTGACAGTTGACAGAGGAGAATGGAAGAAAAAAACGTGTATCGCCGACCCCAAGTAACATGGGACAAGGGCAGGAAGATGATGATGACTAAACTGGTTTTGTTAAAATTTGATTCGCATAATCAGCTTAGGTATAATGTTCCCACTGCTGGGACACACGCCCTCCTCTCTAGAGAGGGAAGAATTTGATTCGTTTGCGTCAAATTAGAAAAGATAGTTTCTTTATTCGTGGTTTGCCAGTGATTACGTACGGGACCGAAACGTGGTCACTCACAATGGGTCTCATCAGAAACTGTAAAGTCAATCAAAGGGAAATAATATAATAATAATATCTTACACACCGCCATCTGATCCCAAACTAGGCAGAGCCTGTACTATGGCAACCAGACAACTGATAAACATACTTATATATTTCTAAATACATACATATTGTAGATCAATTACACACCCAGATACAGAAAAAATAATCGTACTCATCGCACAAAATTTGTCCTGTGTGGGAATCGAACCCACGACCTCCGTCCTAGCAGTCAGGGTCACTAACCACTAGACCAACAAGCCAATCAAATGTAGAGGATGCAGTGGAGAGGGCTATGCTCGGAGACATCCACAAGAGAACCAAGGTTATCGAAGCCCGAAGAATTGCCAAACTTAAGTGGCAGTGAGCAGGTCACTTTGCTCGCAGAACAGATGGCCGATGGGGCCGGAAAGTTCTGGAGTGATGACCACGAACCGGAAGACGTTACGTTGGAACGCCTCCCACTAGGTGGGCCAATGACCTGGTGAAGGTTGCTGGGAGTCGCTGGATGCGAGTCGCACGGGGCCGGTCTATATGGCGATGCTTGGGGGAGGCCAATGTCCAGCAGTGGACGTCTTTCGGCTGAAATGATTATGAAAATGATGACTTTCTTTATTTCAATAATCAACTTTGTTCCATACTTTTTGACCATGTATATACTGCAGTTTTGTATGGTTCAGATGATTTTTCAATGATCGACTCCATTTGGGGATTCGTGAATCTTGTGCTAAAATCTTGGTAAAATATTGTGTCAATGTCCCTTACACAGTCTATACAAATAATAATTATGTAAGTGGGTTATCATCTATTGTGCATTTAGTCGTCTTTTTGATAAAGCAACAATAATTAACATATTCCCCATTACACAACTGACCAATATTCCTAGTTGGGCAAACAGTGTTATTTACCATTAACACTAAAAACAGAATATTTACACTCTTATGTTTTCAAACTGTCATGCTCATTAACATTGTTATGTTTACTGTTTGTTTTGAGCTCCCGATATTTCGGCGTTGTTCGGTCTACCCTCTTTCTTGTTCGTTTTTTGCACTCAGTCTCCACTATCACTCAAGCCGACCGATAGACCAATTTATCAGCCCATAAACACCCACCCACAAGAACTTCAGTTAATTCGTGATCATAGTGCTTGCAACAGCGCAGCGTCGAAATATCGAGAGCTCAAAACAAACAGTAAACATAACAATGTTAATGAGCATGACAGTTTGAAAACATAAGAGTGTTATTTATTGTCATAGTTAATTGAGTTATTTTGGATTTAATTTGATTATGAAAATTGAGCGTGATTTCAACACAATTTTAGTCTCCTAAATTACTAATATTTAAACCATATAACCAGTAATTAACAATTCCACAATATGCTACACTCGAGTATTTTCAATAACAACTAATTGGACGTAAAATAAAGCGCCCAATAGTGCTCAATTGCTTATAATAAATTTATCACTTCACAAATGGCGAAGTTCCCAGCGGTCTCATGTTTAAATTATTTTGAAAATTTTGGTGACAACCTACATTTTGATAATGGAATTTAATATTTGTCGGGTTTTATGAATAAGTGAAGATAATTGGTAAATGTGTATCGGTTAGAAAATAACTATGATATAGTGCTCCAATTAGATTGGAACTAAAGTATTAAATAATTGCTTTATTTTGCTTTAGACTGTGAATCTGATTGAATTGGCTCGTTGATATAGTTAGTCGCAAGTGCTTCTACTAAAACTGAACTGAAATGTCAAAAAAAAAAAACTTATTCCACCCAGTTTTTTTTTATTTGTGACCGGATGATGGCAATTGGCACGCCTCCAATTAAATACTACTTTAATGTAACTGGCCCAGTATGGGTTTATAGGTAAAGCTCTGCCTAACCTTTTGATTTGAAAAATTTCTGCTTGTATTAAGTAATCTTTTTAATGACTATTCTGGACAAAATAGAACATTTTAAGAACCATCGATTTCTTTAGTTTTCGCTCCTGTCATCAGATCAATATTTAAATAAAACAAAATATTCATTCATTCAATAAAAATACTCAGAAAATGGAAAAAAAATCACAAAGTCAAAGCTAAAAAAAACTCAAAGAAATTAATGTAAATGGTATTTTAATACGTCGGAAGTGACGGCCGAATCGAAGTGGTATCAATACCGACCGTATAAATTATTCATATCGATTCTTTTTTTAAATTGAGTTAACGCAAACAATGAACGGCCGATCTCTTTATTGGATTCCCACAAAGACCCTGACACAGAGAAGATAGGTTCAGAAGGCCGGATCTATACAATGACTGAAAACGCACTCACTCATAGACACGCTTCACTTACAGTACGTGAAGACGCGCACTCGGAACTGGTATTTGCTTGTGATCGCTATCATTATTTAAACATAAAGAAACAAAAAAAAACTATGTCGCAGGGACATGACGTGCGGCTGCGGGACTGTTCGAAAGAGATACCGCGGCCCTGGAACATAAAGGGCAAAAGAAGGAACATGGATGGTTTTTAGTCAGTAAAAGTCTGACACTCCCTTCCGCTCCCCCCAGAGCGGGAGGAGTCATTTAATGAATTCCCATCCGAAAAAAAAGCACATGACGTGCATACAAAATGGCGAAAAATACATACAACGCATAACAAATACACACACATCATCATCATCCATTCCATGAATGTATGCCACTCTTTATACCCCATATAATTTTTTAAACTGTCATGGTCACTAACATTATAATTAACACTAGAAACGGGATATTTACCATGTCCACTGTTATATCGGGAACTCAAAACAAACAGTGGACATGGTAAATATCCCGTTTCTAGTGTTTTTTATCCCATGTTTTTCCGATGCGTTCACTGTACATACAGTTAAACCAGAAAAGGCATGCGCTCCGGTAATCTTCGTGTTTCCAAATTAGTACGAACAATCCGATATAAAGTTACTCTCCACTCAAACACAGCTTCTAAATTTTGCCTTGCCGTGCTTTATAGTAGCTCTATGTTAAATCTAATCTTCGAGCGTTCGTTTTCCATATGACAGACGATGATTTCCGAAGCGCATAATTTTCCTAGGAGATCTGCGCGACTTATATCACTCGTATGAAGCCGATCTTCTGTTTTCATTTATGTATTATGACCCTAAGAACGATTGTTGAACGGAGCGAGTATCGATTGTGGGAACATTCGATTCCCGGAATAGATTATCCGTTAGTTCGGCTGGATTAAAATTTTAGGCGGTTGTGTTTAATTGGATCTTGAGGTATTAGAAGATGGGACTTGCGAAATTAATTATATTGATACTTACTTAAGGAATTAAAAAAAAAATGATACAAGGTGTAAACGGACCCTTCACGAAGCATTCTGTACTAAGTTACTCTAAGCAAATTGTTTTGGCTGGGTTCGACTTTTTTTGCGTGAAAAATCACGTTTTACGGTAGGACTCAAGGAATCGCACTCAAAATATTGTGCTGATGGATGCATTGAATAGTACAGGGCTCATAGAGGTATTTAAAGTAAAGTTATAACGAATAAAAAATTACATAAAAAAGTTGGAACTTTGACTTTCAATATCTCTCTAACTAGAAGGTCTGGTCTAGAACAAAACATGATCGCAATGACAGGGAAAACAATTGCCTTTCGGCATCGTTAAGGGTCGATTTACGCCTATTAAAGCTTGTGGGCAGCTGCAACATAGTTAGGAAAAGGTTAGGTAAATGATAACCAAAAAAACGGCCAAGTGCGAGTTGGACTCGCGCACCGAGGGTTCCGTACAAAATTGTAGATATTTTGTCATTAAACTACATATTTACCGTTTTCAGATTTTTTCTTTACATGTAACAACAAAGTGATCCTACAAGGGTTCCGTTTTTTCCTTTTGAGGTACGGAACCCTAAAAACAGAAGTTTGCGTAATGCTCACTGCTGAGTCATTGTCAGCCAGAAGACATGTGTGTACAGTTTACGTCCTTCATAATTTTGTGTTTAGTCCGATTGATCAATAAATGACTACCAGATAGATCGTCAGTCCATCTGACGGGGAGCGTCTGATACGACGTGAGTAGGTCGTTTCATTGTAGTACTTACATTTTCCATTTGTTTTCAAAATAATTATGGCCCGTCCAAAACGGGAACAAGAATGGTAACGACAAAATTTTTGTTTGAAAATACATTTGGCAAGAATAAAATGTCTTTCTGCTGAACATTTACATGCTTGGCCTGTTACACCATCTGCGAACAGCCACAAAACCAGATCGACACGTACAGAAAATAATACCTTTCAAAAATTAATCAGATCTCTCATACATATTGTATGAAGGCGTTACATGTAAAAATACGAACACATGCCTTCATAGAATAACAATGGCTATGTCAAATACCACGAATATAAAGAATACATTCATAATTATATGTTCAAAGGAAAATAATCACTATGATTGTTACAATAGAGCTTAAGATATAATATTTTCAGTGAACAGGAGGAGAGTGAATTATTAAATTATTCGAGCTATCCGTTATGAGGCCCGTTTGGTTTAAAGATGGGTTACTCGCCTTTTGATGCCTTGTTATAACATGGAAATATATTAAAGCCTTTTATGTAGAACAATCTGATTTAGTATTGTTCTTTCTTCTATTATTCCTAAAAATGATTTGTGTTGGGTGAACATTATTTTCCTATGTATGTTTCGAGGTTATGTACGTTTATTGAAGTACGTTTCAAAATTGTGCTTAAATTTATAATATGTAATTCGTTCAAGGTATTTCTTCTGTAAGGGTACAGGTGACTTGTTAGCTCGCCGTCCGTTCGTCTTATGACGACAGGCCGTGTCGACGGCGCGTTCGTGTTCCAAGCGCGCCTCAAAAAGATGTCAGCAATGATGAGGGGCCCGCAAGGGCCGATGCCTGCCAGGGCTGCGGGACTGTTCGAAAGAGATACCGCGGCCCTGGAACATAAAGGGCAAAAGAAGGAACATGGATGGTTTTTAGTCAGTAAAAGTCTGACACTCCCTTCCGCTCCGCCCAGAGCGGGAGGAGTCATTTGATGATTTCCCATCCGAAAAAAAAAACGAAAAAAGGGTACAGGTGACTTGGCCAGTTAAACCACTCATTTAAAAATATTTTGGCACAGAAAAAATCATGGTTTGCAAACTATGTGCTATGAACTGTAGTTACTATTATGCTCAAGTCAAACCAGTTATCGAAATATAATTAGTTACCGGTCTGCCGTTTAACTAAAGTGTGGGATAGGTGTGGTGACATGTTGCTCAGCTCTCATTCGTTCGCTAATAATAACAGCCGCTCCGGTTGATTTTAAGGCTAAGCAACGCTTGCCTAGGTTGCTCCGTGGATGGGTGAACATCCATCACATACCATTTTTCCTGTGCACTTCGAAAAGTACGTTAAGCTGTGTGTCCCGGCTGTCATTTGAAGATCTTTGACAGCCGGGTCTCTCTCTCTCTCTTTGACTTTGTTTTTTGTCTTTTTTTGTTCTTTTTTTTCGTCAGTGATCCGAAAGTCTCACAACCAATCTTATCAAGGAGTATCGTAATAACTAGTACCAACTGGGTTGTATAGATAAGATAGGCAGTCGCTTCATGTAAAATGGTATTCAGCTGCATCCGATTGGATTGGAAGCCGACCCCAACATAGTTGGGAAAGGCTAGACAGAAGACGTTTTGTCTTCTTAGACACACATACCTATGACACCGTTCAGTGAAAAGCCACAATAATTATATAATTATTAAAGCTTAGAAAAATGGTGGCTTAAACTATTACTAACGACTTGCTCCAGTACTAGACCCTTTCAAACGAGACTTAATGACACCGCTGCGTACGCACTCATATATCAAGTGACACCACGTAGAATAATGAAAACGTCTTCTGGGCAAATTTGGAAGCACCCTGCGACCTTTACGACACGTTTTTCTTGATGCTCGCTTCCTTTTTAAGTAAAGGTACATCTTTTCCTACGTAGTTACGGTACGTTCATTTAGATTTTATATCTTACAAGATCTTGTAGTAATGTTCATTTAGATTTTTATATCTTACAAGATCTTTAAATATACAAAAAAAAAACAACTTCCATTTTTAAGATTTAATCGAAGCAAATTTTAGAGCTGTGCAGGTAGCTACATACTGGTCTAACACGATTTGTGTTTCATCGACATGTAAAGACAACGAAAATACAAAAAAAAACTACCTTGAAGAGAATAATTAGTTCTTTAGAAAATTTTAAAATAATGAATGTAAAACGGACCCTTCACGAAGCTGTCAACCAAGCATTCTGTACATCAAACTAAGTAACTTTACGCAATAATTATTGCTGGGAAACGAGTTTTTTTTTGGGGGTGAAAAATCACGTTTTACGGTAGAACTCAAAGTAACGAACTCAAAATCATTGTGATGATGGTTGGATTGAATAGTACGGGGGTCGTGTTTATAGTAAAAATCTTAAATTACATACATGTTATTTAAAAAAAAAAAACTTACGAAAAGTTGGAACTTGAACATCTACGGACTGACCTCGGCAAGCACTGCTTAACCTTGAAGATCGAATCGTGCGGCTGTTATTATTTAGCATTGTTCTGTTATTTATTATTCACTTGAAAAACTGAATTTTTCCTAAATTGTTCACAACCTCTTCACATTATTGTTTCCTGTGGAAATTGAACCTGTTAACATTGTTCAAGACAATGTGGACCAATTTTATTGGTCATATAGTCTCTACAATCGACTATGCTAGCTGGAAACCGTATCTTAGTATCTTAACTAAGTTAAAAAGCACTTTACAGTTTGTTTTCTCTGTAATACTGGACAAAATGACCTCGGTCGCACACTATCTAGTAAGAGGTTCTACACATAATAAATGTTCGTATCGGCATGAGTCGGCACAGCTCGGTGGTAAAATAAAATAAACAGGGTGGAAGGGACACCGACGTTAAAATAGTTACCACGTATTCAGTATATCATTCTGAACCTACCTACCTATTAACTGATGACAAATTCCTATGTGCGGGCATAGGAATTTGTCATCAGTTAATAAAAAAAAAAACACACATCAAAATGTATGTGGGGTTTAGAAAGATTTAATCGGCTTTGTTGATTAACAAATACTGTTGAATCGAGTGTACCGATACGAACAAATGTATAGCACCTCTAATACAGCTGCTGGTAATACAACTAAACTCTGCAGGTCTTATTAGTTCATTTTTGATAGTGTGCTGGAAATATTAGCAGTAGAAGATAGTCTCTGTAATTGAACAACGCTTTGTTATCTTTTCAGCGTTCCGATAGTAGTTAAGCCGGACGGTAGTTAAGCTTCAACGATTGGTTTGGATGAATGTTTTTTGGTTCAAATCTAACCAGATGCAGCCGAATACCAGTATTTTACATGGAACAACTGCCTGTCTGATCTTCATATACATGTTAGTACTGAGTAATACGATATCAATTGGTGAGACTGGTTGTCAAACTTTCGGGCCACTGACTACCTGTAACGACTGTCAAAGATAACAAATGACAGCTGAGACCAACAGCTTATCGTGCTTTCCGAGGCATGGAGGAAACTCGGTATGTAATGGGTGGCCATCTACGGAACAACTCAGTTGTGGGAACATAGTAGGCAAATTATGTTTGTCCCCAAAGACCTAAGTGTGTAACATAAAATCTCGATGTTCTAAATTATCACTACATCAGTACGTGTGAAGCAGGGCAGGTCGCTAGTATCCCAACAAAGACACAGTTAACTCTTTATTAATTAATTTTTGATAATGCTGCGGTAACAGCAGCCAACAAGCAATTTGAGAGAGGAACTGTATTGCACCAGTAATTGCATTAACATTATACTTTCTCACTGTTATTGAACAGACTATACGGTTTAAATATAGTTGCTAATGTGATAGTTTCAACCGCATTGAGGTTGAGAAAAATAGGTTGGGCATTTAGTTCAATTCAATACTGGTCAGAATGTTTTAATGAATGTTGAATGTTTTGGTCTTGAGTGTTCACGTCCACAGTTTTTAGTTTAGTTAACCTTATCATTTGAATTTGAAAACCGCTATTATTTCTTAAGCTATTGCACCCAAAATAAAAAATATACGTACAAATTTCTTGCATATAACGGCGAGCTTAACCCAGCATTGGTTTTTCTTACAGCAAACCTGATTGCGAGATTTGCAAAAGAGGATATTTCTATGTGCATTAACAGTATGTACCTTTAACAATAATTAAAATAATTCACTTTTATGGCAATGCTGATCTTGATAGATAGGGAGGAAGAGATAAATAAAGAAATAGACTGAAAAATAGCGTGAGAACGGAAGAAAAAAACGTGCTGCACCTACTCTAATGATGAGGGCAGCATAATGATGATATGGTAAGGTTGATTTGGCAAACTTGATTTAATTGTTAAAATATTTTGTTGCATAATATGATTAAGGAAGAAACACATATGTTGATATGGAAGGAGTGGAGGAAGGACTTCGCCCAGGAGTGGTACAGAGCCAGCTAGGAAAAAAAAAACCGGCCAAGTGCAAGTCGGACTCGCGCACGAAGGGTTCCGTACCATTATCTATAAAAACGGCAAAAAAATCATATCTGTTGTATGGGAGCCCCCAATAATATTTTTTATTTTTAGTATTTGTTGTTATAGCGGCAATAGTAATACATCATTTGTGAAAATTTCAGCTTTATAGCTATCACGGTTTATGAGATACCGCCTGGAGACAGACAGACAGACAGACAGCGAAGTCTTAGTAATATTGTCCCGTTTTACCCTTTGGGTACGGAACCCTAAAAATGACCATGTCTTTCATTGTTACTGAAAAATCAGTTCATCAAAAGTATACAGCATTTTCACCAAAAAAAACTAACTCTACATCAAAATACCTACACTATAACTCAACTCGGCTCTAATGACCCGGAACCCCCACAGTATAGATCTGCCGACGATATTATGCAAAGATATATAATACTATTCATTTGTATGTAAATCCGGCCGTGGCCTGCACGGGTGCATGACAAATTTCAGTTGTAACCGACTTTGACCGAAGCTAACTAAGTATTATAATATTTAACGCGTTTCGCGTTCGCAAATCCGGGGAATTTTTAGTTGTGCCGAAATTTAACGTAAAATCCTATGAATTCAAATGTTTGAGTATTCGGATAGTTTTTCATTAGCTTGGCATTTTTATGAGCAGCCATTGCATGAAGCGAGAGCAGCGGTGGCCGAGTGGTGGCGGCCCCGACTTACGAATAGTAAGTCGTGGGTTCGAACCAAGGCAGGCGCATTACTTTGTGTAAATTATTTCATCAGTGGTGGTGCACCCGCACTGGGCCTGCGTGGTGGATTTTAGCTCTCTAGAGAGGAGGCCGTGTGTCCTAGCAGTGGGAACATTATAGGCTGATTATGCTATTGCATATAAATCAAACATAACTTTATATAATATGCTATAGATACATCCCTGGAATTAAGGGAATATAGATGTCCGTTATTATTTGTTAAGTCCCTCGCACCCTTGTTAGGTCACCCCGCTACCAATTTGCTGACTTGTACATATTTTTTAAAACATTACTTAACTCTCTTAACAGTAGCTGAGCTGAGCACTCACAGAAGAACCAGTGACAAATAAGTTTAACTTTAATTCTTAAACTTTATTTATTTTTCTTCTTAGCCTTTCATGTGTCCCACTGCTGGGCAAAGGCTCTTTCAAAAAAACTATTTACGATTTTTTATTATCTCTAAAGCGTAATCGTCCTGCCCTAGCAATGTTTTTCATATTTTTAGGGATGTGTGGAAGAGGAACTCGTGGCTAAATAAGAACACTAACTGGGTTGTGAAGGTCAGATAGGCAGTCGCTCCATGTAAAATACTGGTATTCAGCGTTCTCCTTCCAAACCTCTCTCTCAGGTACGATATCTGGCCATGTTCGCCCCGCAAACAAGATCAGGTCGTCAAACCACCTTCGCCGCAGTCTACCTCGACGGCAACTTCCACCGTCCGGCGTCCAGTGAGCGACGATCTTTCCGGGTACATCCGCGCTACACTTAAACTTACACATTTATATTTTTCAAACTTTTTCACGATATTATAATCATAAACAAACAAAAAACATGTTAGTACACTCTACTCCCGGCAGACTTGCCAGAATTTCAATCAACATAATCGCCCGCTGAAAGTAATTTCAGTGAAAACATCTTCAGTACAAGTACGGTTATGTAAACATGTACTGTCAACAAATTGAATATGCAGACAGTATTTTTTTCTTTTCAATCTTCGTTTTGTGCACTCCGTTACCGAATAGTTGGCATCGTCTAAGTAATTCCTCTAAAATCAAAAATATGATTAATGAAGTTCTCTGTGTGTGACTAACGAGCGTAAGGTCCTGGGTTCGATTCCAGGGTCGGACAAAGTGTTATTGGGTTTTCCATCAGTTATTTCTCAGTGGCAGGCACGGAGTCTAGATTTCTGCCCAGTAGATGGCAAAAGCCTCGCCCCTTATTGCATGGGACTAAAAACATGACTGGCGAATTGTGGGTGTACTATTAGATACAAAGAGCTCTCTTAGCCTCTGCTTAACCTTTCGGAGATTACAGGCGTGATACGCGTCTTACTCTATGATGTTTTATTTTTGCCAGCCTACATCGTGTCCCACTGCTGGGCTGAGGCCTCCCTTTTCTCCTTCCATACCTCTCTATCCTATGCGATCACTGGCCATGTGACGAATTTTAGTAACTTAATACAACAAAAAAAACTATATTTAACTATATATATTTTTTTTTTGTTTATTTTTTTGTATCTCTAATGTGAAATCATCCTGCCCTAGCAATCTTTATAATATTTTGAGTACGTTCACATACTTAAATCTCACTATCTGTACGCTAAAAATATTAATTATTTGTCACGTACAAGAAATCACTTGAACATGCGGACCACTGTACGACAACTAATTGAAAACTCAGCCATTTCACTAGTTTCACTGTCACTCTTTTCTTGTCAGTTCACCAAACTCGTTTGCTGTCTGTACTCTTGTTGTCTCAAGGGATACTGGTATTATGTATGGGATGGTTATGAGCCTGTGTCATCACAGCTTCTATAAGATTCGGGAGATGGCCCTGTTTATAATCGAAAGTTTACGAAGAACGGGAAAGGAAACGAATACAGATTTTTTGGCATGAATTTTCTCAATCAGTGGTAAACGTCAATAGATTAAATAGAAGGCTTATAAGTGATGGGTGATGTTTTGATTTTTTAAAAATTAGAGCGTTGCGTTGTAGTGAAAGGCACCCTATTATTAACCTTGAAAATGTATGTATGTCAAATGAAAGATGGCTTATTTAAAAAAAATATCCCCGGTTGATGTTGATGACTCAGATATCCTCTCTATGCTAAGATCTAGTGTGATTACAGTCCACTCAACCGTAATCACACATGGACAGCCATGCCATGCCATGAGCCATGAACCATGAGCCATGGATATCTGACATCTACCAACCCCCACGGTTGGTAGATGTCAGATATCTTCGAATTTTTGGTTTAAGGCGGTTTCTTCACGATCTTTTCCTTCACCGTTTTGAGAGGAATTGTGATAACATACGTCAAAATTATTTAAGCTTAAAAAAAATTGCAGTATCCTGTTTTAATCTTTTTTCTTTTAGTGTCAACTTAAGGAAGGTAAATACTTTTTGAAATGATGTATGAGTATACAAAACTAAATTAAATTTAGTTTACTCCAAATAAATACCCAATTATTTCTGACAAATAACATCGATAATATACTCGAGAAATGGTCCTTTGTTATTGTTACACATTTACTTTTGAGCACAAGTTTTCTAAGAAAGAGAGCCGTTCTATGTAGTTAGTATTTCCTGAACATGTAATCGTTTGTTCCTTA
Organism: Eurois occulta; assembly: GCA_950022335.1. NCBI lineage: Eukaryota > Metazoa > Arthropoda > Insecta > Lepidoptera > Noctuidae > Eurois > Eurois occulta. The sequence goes on along the minus strand of OX465492.1, from coordinate 3,109,896 downwards.
TAAAAGGCTCTTTTCTCTTTTTGCGATGGGGATAAAGATCGATGTATTTAGTCGAGTGTGTCTAATTATTCAGTTGGTTATGTATCGTTTTAGACAACATGTTGGAAAGCTCCCTGTTAGAAAAATTCTTATTAAATTGTAGATTTTCTATACTGATCACGGATGTCCCAATGATACTTGTTATTACTTATTAACTTTTGTTAATTATTGATATTATTGCCACGTAACGCCTGAGTCACTGATAGCTGCGGACCAATTCTTATATTATTTTAGTAATATTCGCTGTCAATAAACCTTTGTCAATTTTCTTTATATATATAATGCTGCTGGTTTGGGTGGGCCATGCCTGTAGAAAGCCTCAGAACCGATGAGCCAGCATCGTCACGCAGTGGGTTCAAGTAGACGGGTGTCGTCGCCGAGAGAGGCCTAGAAAACGCTGGCTGACGTGACTACATAGAGGGGTTTGTGAGAGACTGGCCAGCGAAAACCGTACGGAGAGAAGAGTGGAAGGTTATGGCGGAGGCCTTTGCTCAGCCGCGGGAAATTAGATACTAAGTAAAAAAAGTGGTGCTTTGAAGTGTGACCATCATCAGAACGAATGCTGCTGTCTCGCTGTTCCAAGATAATTTCACACACATTATGTTCTGTTATTAGTCAAACCCCAAAAGAATCATGAAGAACTACAATTATGAGAATAGTCAAAGAGCATAGAGCAAAACTTGGGAGTTGTGATCAGTCAGGCCCGTCAGACATATTGGTAACGTCCAAATCTAATTCAGAATATTATTAGCAGCCACTAAACAAATTACGAAACAAAATGCTCCTTTATCCTCCAAAAATAGAAACATTCTGTAAGCAAAAACCGACATAAATCACTTAGAAAGGCAGAATACATGCAAATAACAAAGTCATGCTACATCGACTGTTGACTTTATTCGTCAGATTTCCTCTGATCTCAGTTTCATAGACGCCCAATCTAATTAGGCTTTTGCTACGCTCGGATTCGTAGCGGCTACGACTATCGTAGCAAAGAGCTACGCGCTACGAGCTACGACTCTCGTAGCGGCTACGAAATCTAATTTTAGTTACACGAGGCCTTGTTTCGGTTGTTTGTTGGGTCCTATAAAAGTTTGTTGGTGAATATTTAATTAAGTTTATTGAAGAGCGAGTATTGAATTAATTTCTGTTTGTATTTGAGTTAAATAAAGGGGAAAGTACTGTTTGTGGATCTACGAATTTGAAAGTAAAGCATTTTCGTATTGGTTTATCGTGAGCAACCAAGAAGAGGAAAGAAGTATTAAAACTCTCTAAAGCAGTGTATCGAGGTGTTTTTTAATAATAATGTTTTGTTTAAAAATAATAGTTTATTTAAAACTATGTGAAAATTGTTATCATTTTCCCAGTTTTATTTCTGCTTGTTTTGCATGATGTTAAAATTAAAAAAAAAAACAAAATAACCGTAATAAATAATATTGTCATACAATACGGAATCAAATAAAGAATAATTTCTATTTAACACGCGCAAAAAAGGCATGAAGAAAAATAAACCCATATTCCCTTTAATGTTAAAGGGAATTTGGGTTTATTTGTCTTACAAAGAGAAAACAGGATTTTTCACGGCGCATAGCATCGATTGTTCAATCAAAGGAACAATGCCAATCGTTCCACTGAGCTTAGCAACGCTGCTACGCCGCTACGCCGTAGCAATTGTAGCTTGCGGCTACGCCGATATTATTTCTGATATCAAAGAGGGCTACGCGGTCTATGTTTAGTTGCATTTTATGAGTTGTTGGACATACTTTCTTGCTTTAAACAATTTTATTAAAGTGGTTTGTGGTAAGAAAATGTGGATCGTCCATACTTCTTCTTTATGGACGATTTAGTAATAGTCCGTGCCACGGAAAGTACGTTAAGTCGTTGGTCCCGGTTGTCATTTGTAGATCTTCGACAGTCGTTACAGGTAGTCAGTGTCCTGAAATTATGACAACCAGTCTTAGCAAGTGGTATCGTATTAACCAGTACAAACTGGGTTGTGGAGGTCAAATAGGCAGTCGCACCATGTAAAATGCTGGTATTCAGCTGCATCTGGTTAGACTGCAAACCGACCCCAAGATAGTTGGAAAAAGGCTTGGTAGATGATGATTATTTCAGACGTAAGTACATTATCTTGTTATAAATTAATATTTCAGATCTTACTTGTGAAATTACCGATTAAAATACGTCTCCTATGTACCTATAATTATAATCAATCTATAATGTTCTCAATTGTTGGGTTACAGACCTGGTGTCACAGCGGAAATGTACTGTTTTCCTTCACGTCGTGGGCCCGTTGTAAGCCCCTAATTACAACACATATGATGTACTTTGTATAAAGATCTAAATCGATAAATAATCCTTTGTCAACTGCACAAACAATGCTCAAAATCCAAGAACATAAATAAATTAACAATGAAATCACTTTTTCATTTTTTTGATTCCAGATTAAAACAATAGAGAATGTAGTTACCATAGAACGATTATTAATTTTTTACTCTATTAAAAAGTTCACCTAGATAATAGATGGATTTTGATTTAGCAAACGATTTCCTGATACACCCTTTTGTCGAAGAGATAATAAATCCGAAGGGTTCCGTAAGCTGTTTACGAAACTCTCATTTAAGAAGCGGCATCGTGATAAGATATAATAACAATTTTGGTTCATCTTTGAGCTTTCCTACTCCTTTCTAAAGTCGGTTAAAAAGAATCTTCAACTTTTAATTTAAAATTAAAATAAAAAACGAAACTGAAACATTGTATTTTTTTGTGTACAATGTTACTTTGGATTATTATGTGGTCTAATTTAAATAATTATGTTTTTCACATTTAATTTCAAAAAGAGGAAAGAAACAGTAAAGAATAATCCAAAGAAACATGTTGTTACATCTGGACAAAAGTGTTTCCGTTCCACAAAATCTAGAACATTACATAACATTTTTATATGGCTTACTGTGAAGTCTTAATCTTAATTATGTTCGCAGATGCGCGTGTGGATTGTTTTTACGCAACAATGCGTAAAAGGTGCGCTTCCCTGGTGCGCAGGGTGTGGGGCAGCACCAACGGTATCCTGGGCATGATTGCCAATCGCCTGGACTGTATTTATGTGGGTCGCTGTTGTGCAGTTACGCATGGGTTGTTGCAGAAGTGATCCACCGTTATTTGTTGTATTGTTTGTTTTTATGTGCTTACTAACATAGTCGTAAGTTTTTACTAACAGTTTTTGAGTCATGGATACTCGATTAAAGAGAAATTCTATACTATTTTTTTCTATTCTTAATCTTAAATCATAACTACTAAAAATAAAATTATTATATACGTCCATATCCCAACATTTTTCTTTCTGTTGATGATAACTCATAATTATTTCTGTTAATTAGTTTAAAATACACCTATATAGGGTGACTGGTAATTAGTGACCGATACTTAAACACATGATTGTACTCATGATTACAAACAACATTCCCAAAGAAACATGTTTTGTAACTACTCATTTACTTTTATCGCAATAACACAACAGTCGTATGAAATTCCGGGAGCGTGAAACGCGGGAAACCACTACTACTACATTTGCCCTTTCCCGAGGACAGACTATCAGCTCATAGATCATGCCTACTTTTAATGTCGCGGGTTCTTAGATATTTTGTAGTTATGCGGACATACGTTGCCGCTTAAAAGAATACTTAACTACTGGAAGGAGAGGGCTTGCAAGCCGCGTGGGTGCTCTGCCTACCCACTGTTGCACAGTACGATAGTAATTAGACAGAACGGCGTCACTGGGCTAACAGCTGATAGGTCAAACGCGCGGGCACCTATTTCATACGGTTGTGTTATTGTGATAAAAGAGAATGGGTATAAAAAACAATTCTTTGGGAAAGTTGTTTGTTATCATGAGTACAACCACGTGTTTAAGTATCAGTCACTAATAACCAGTCACCCTATATACGCCACAGGAAATTGTCTTTAAAATCAACATAAAGTCGATTTATCATACCTGTCTATTCAAAAGAGTATCTTCTCTAGGTCTCTATACAAGTCCAGTCATAATCTTGGTCAGCTCATATGATAACATGCACATAGTTTTAAGTACTATCTCTTTTTGTTGATTTCTCCCAATTTCCTTTTAATCACACAAATCGATTTCACGTCATCACCGTTAGCTACAGAACCAAGTAAGATTTGATTGTAGTTCGTCTATTTTTTTTTTTCGTTTTGAAAGCACAACTGCCGGAAATTAAACCTCGTTGGTAATTCTTTAAGATTTCTCTTTGATTGGCCTCAATTTAGTTTGAACAAGCACTGATACGTAATTCTCAGCCTTAAGGTGTAAGTTAAGTACTAAGTTCTTCAAGCAAAGAGTGCTTCGAGTTTTCCATCATTAAATATTTCTGGCGAATAGAAATTTCCGCGCTTTTCGAACTTTCAGCGGTTTGTTTTTCAGCAGAAGTCCCATACACGCAGATTTAAGAAGATTTTTTTATAGACTCTACGGTTGAACGTTAGGGTCTAGATTTAATTCCTCTATCGGGAACCGTGTTATTGGATTTTCCTACTAGGAGCTTACAAATTACAGTACTAAAGTCTGCGTTCGCCGCTGAAGACCCTGTCAATGCCTGATCCTTTGTGGAATCCAAGTGTGATGCTCCGTTTACGATATCAGGCGAGACGACTTGCGTCGAGCGACACACACGTGCTTCACTTGTGTCCTAGTTGTCTACCACGACGCTGTATAGCTCTATCTCTTTCCCACTCTTAATAAGATTTCCACAATACTGCTTTAAGATGTCATGGTGCCTCCTGCGCCTGGATACCGACTGTTGCTCCGCTAGTACTGTAACGGTGAGTCTTGCATGCTTTGAGCAACTTTCATCAATTGTTTTCTTGGCAGTCACCGACGTAAGATGCGTGGCACTTGCGAAGCGGTAATGATTCGTCATCATCTGCCTGCCTTTTCCCAACTGTGTTGGCGTCGGCTTCCAGTCTAACAGGATGCAGCTGAAAACCAGTATTTTACATGGAGCGACTGCCTATCTGACCTCCACAACCCAGTTAGCGCTAGGTAATACGATACCCTTTGGTAAGACTGGTTGTCAGACTTCCGATCCACTGACTACCTGTAACGACTGTCAAAGATCTGTAAATGACAACCAAGACCAACGGCTTAACGTGCTTTCCAAGACTCGGAAGAAACTCGGTATGTAATGCGTGGTCACCCATCCACTTAGAAACCCAGGCAAGCGCGGCTTTTCCTGAAGATTGACCCGACCGGCTGTTGTTATTTAGCCACGAGCCAAGAGCTCGTTAGTAATGCTTTGTAAGTACCAAAAGGAAATAGTAACTAAATCTAATCTTCACGCATCATCAGCAAACTGTACCATATTATGTTATCATGCGCAATTAACTTCGGTATCATAGGCGTGGGTAAAGACAACGTTATTCTTTCATTTTATTCGCTCAAGCACCGGATATTTGATTCCACCGCTTTATGGTTCAGCTCGTTTTTATTTTACCACCACGTAAAGTTTCTTAGTTTCTTAGTACCTTAGATTAAGGTTTTTTTTTCTAAAGTTATTTATGGCAGGTTGCAGGTATGTTTTGCTTACATTTTTGACTGAATAATGTTGCTCAATCAACTGTATTTAAAATAAAAATATAACTAGGGAAGTTTAATGATGTCGATTGCACTATATTTAACTTATTTGAATTAAAATATATTTTTTACTAATAAATGACTGAGACAGATTATTATTAAAGTCTAAAATTCTCTCCTAAAATTGACATAATACAATACTCATACACAGAATTGGTATTTTTATCTTAAAATACGTCTTATGTTAGTGTACTAAACTTAACAATTCTATATCAAAATTTGACTATTTATTTTGATTTTTTTAGTTAACTTCTTGAATTTCAGCCATAATCATAAATTCTAACTAAGTCATCATCTGCCTAGCCTTTTTCCAACTATGTTGGGGTCGGCTTCCAGTCTAACCGGATGCAGCTGAATACTAGTATTTTACATGGAGCGACTGCCTGTCTGACCTCCACAACCCAGTTAGCGCTAGGTAATACAATACCCCTTGGTAAGACTGGTTGTCAGACTTTCGGGTCATTGACTACCTGTAACGACTGTCAAAGATCTACAAATGACAGCCGGGACCAACGGCATAACGTGCTTTCCGAGGCACGGAGGACACTCAGTATGTAATGGATGGTCTCTCATTCACGGACCAACCTAGGTAAGCACGGCTTAACCTAAAGATCGACCCGAGCGGCTGTTCTTATTTAGCCATGAGCTCCTCTATTTCTATTCTAACTGAATTCTAATTCTCACTAACTAAGTATTACAATAAATTTTCCGAATGACTACACGAATTGAAATTCGCTTATTTATTGCGGCCATCCAAAATTCATAATAAAACACTTAATAAAATAATTCATCAGCTCCAAAAATAAAAATCCTGGCTACATTTTAATTATTCCCGTCTTAGTGCTAATGATAGTCCTACTAGACGTTGAAAGGTTATTCAGAAGCGAGGTCGAGGCTAACAAAAGAATGTGAACTATGTGATCATACTGTGATTTAGTGCTATTATATAAAAAAGTGTAATGGAATATCAACGGGTATATTCAGATGGAAGTACAAAGTTGTTTTGGGAACACTTATTCAATTTAATTCAAATATTTTTTTTATAGTGAGTATTAGGTGAGATAGCTCGTGGCAAAATTATAACAGCCGCACATATTGGACATAGGTCCACCCTTGGGTGGGTGACCATCCATCCCATACCAAGTTCCCTCCTTGGTTGCGCCTATTCTGTGGCTAAATTCACAAGGATTAGTAGGTATAAATATTTAAAGTAGGTTATCGTTGATTGGCACGTCGCATTCCTATCCCCCTAACCCCTCCCGCACATGCCTGTCGCTTTCGTACGAGCAAGGAGGAATGTGCGTCGCAGGCGCCTCTGTCGTGCGTCTTGCGAACTAATCAATGGCTGACATCTCATCCTAACATAGTTAGGTAAAAAACTAGGCAGATGATGATATTTTAGAGAGTAATATAATATGGTACGTTTAGATGGAAGTACTGGGTTGTTTTAGGAACACTTACAAATTAAATGTGTTTTTAATAGTGATTATCACGAAGCATATTTTTTGGTCCATAAGCCTACGAAAAATACAAAAGATGTCAATATTTCCCTGTTACATGACACTCAAATATAAAGCAAAATGTTGGTCTACTACAGGTACGCCCATCCCTAACCCCTCAAGGAAAACAGTCGTGATTATATGTTATCGGTTGTGAGAATTTTAATTGTACATCCCAAAACAACGTCAGAAACAGACACAACAATCTTTCAGAACTTTCACATCCCAAAATACTTCACACAACATCACTTCAAACAAAAAATAATCTTTCACAGAAATATCTATCCATCGCGCATCTCTAAGCAAGTGCTATCAACTCCATTATTTTAATCTTCCATTCTGAACCATTGTAGAGATTTAAATTGGACAACAATCTCGTAAAAGCGGGCTTATCTCAAAGCTCCTAAGTTCAGTCAAAAAAGACGAGGGATTCAGTCGTCGACAAATAAAAGAATTCGGTTGGTATAGATAAAAAAAAAAACTGGTAAAAACACTTGTATGGAGACAACGCTGGAATATGGGAGACAGGATAAGAAGGATTGATAAATTGATTTACAAGCAATTGTATTTTGTTTTCCTTGGTATAAAATTACTCGAAAAGTTACTCGCAAAATTATCATTATAAGAAAACATAATAGATTTGGTTCTTGGAGCGCTATCGCTGAATGTTTTTGATACTAATTATCAATTTAAAATAACGTTTTTATGCTATATAAACATAACATCACGGCTGTAATCCCCGAAGGGTTAGGCAGAGGTACTTAATAGTACAACCACATTTTACCAGTTATGTTTAAGTCTCATGCAATAGAGGGCGAGCCTATTGCTATCAACCGAGCACGTTAATCTAGACTCCGTGGCTGTTACTGAGAAATTCCTAATGGAAAAACCCAATAACAACTTGCCCGATCCGGGAATCGAACCCAGGACCTCATGCTCAGCAGTCACGATTGCGAACACTAGATCAACGAGGCAGGCGAGGCAGGATCAGAGATGCACATGAATGCACCTCTGTTATACTCGTAGTACAGTAGGTAGGCATGAACTTAACTTTCTCTTTTTTTAAATAAACCCCTGGGGATTACTATGACGTCTTATAGCAGGAGTAATTCTCCTGCTGAATTACTCCTGTTTTAAGACGTCGTGGTAGGCCACCAGCTCTTGAAACGATAAAAGAAAACATCGTTAGGAAACCGACATGTCCTAGAACCAACAATTCGAAGACATGGTGACATCCATGGGCGCCACGGCCCATACTCCTCCATAAAGAGGGGGTGCTTGTCCCAGCTTTGGGAAAGTTAGAAGCTGAGTATGCTATTCTATCTGACTTTTCAATTGCAGTTTTTCATTCCTGGTTTTCAACGTTGATGAGTGGAGAGGGAGAGGAAGGCCAAAGAAAAGAGGGATGGATTGTATGATAAATGATATGAAACAGAAAGGAGTGCATGATGCCGTGACGTCTATCAGGGGATAATAAAAGAAGAAAACGTGTTGCGCCGACCCCAAATTTAATGGAACGAGGGCAAGAAGATGTTGATTCCGTGCCTGTTACTCATTCAGTTGAAAATTTGACACTCAATTCACCAGTCACTACGCCCGCTAGTTCGAACACACCTGACAGTCCTGACACGCTACCGCCGACGCCTAAAATGATTGACGTGAGTGAGTCGCATCGCATCCGTTGGTACGTAAAAGCGAGCTGTTATGCTCTGAAACTATGCCTTGATTGATGAAGATATAACAGTGGTGTAGGGTGAGCGTTTTTTGGGACGGTTTGATGTGATTTGTATTTTTGACGTTCTAAAAATCCTGATGTTTACCTTTTTTGGAATGATGACTTTTTGATTTTTAAGTGTAGGTAGGGTAAGTTTCGCTGTATTGTGTACTTGATGATATATTTTACAAATAACCGAAGAGATTTGCCCAGAAATAAAAGATAGGGCTGCAAACACGTCAACCTAGGGTAAGCCTAAACCAAATTGATGTGGATTATGTGTCATCATCATCTGCCTAGCCTTTTCCCAACTAGTTTGGGTTCGGCTTTCTGTCTAACCGGATGTAGCTGAATACCAGTATTTTACGTGGGGCGACTGCCTATCTGACCTCCACAACCCAGTTAGTTCTGGATAAATTACGATACCCTTTGGTAAGACTAGTTGCCAGACTTTCGGGCCTCTGACTACCTGTAACGACTGTCAAAGATCTACAAATGACAGCCGAGACCAACGGCTTCACGTGATTTCCGAGGCACGTAGGAAGCTCGGTATGTAATGGGTGTTTACCCATCCACGGACAAACCTAGACAAGCGCAGCTTAACCTAAAGATCGACCCGAGCGGCTGTTATTATTTAGCCAAAAGCTCTTGATGTGGATTATGTGTGATGTGTGGAAATTAATTTTGGTGGGTACTGTGATAATGAAACAGAATTTTTGTATTAAGTTTTTTAGTCTATTATTTCTTTGTGTTTTGGAGGATTATTTTATGTAGTTTTGACGTTCAAAAAGTGCTGAAATTGGAATCTGCACTCAAATTGTAAAAATTACATCATTTTATTCCAAAACGTAATTGAAGTCTTTCGTATGAATGACATGTGGTATCAATCTATACTTCCATACTAATATAATAAAGAGGTAAAATGTTATGTTTGTAAGTTTGTATGTAGGGGGTAATCTCCAGAACTAATGAACCAATTCTAAACATTCTTTCACTGGCAGAAAGCTACATTACTCATAAGTGATATAGGCTATAAATTATATTTGCATCATGCATACTAGCGGAGCTATATAGGTATAGGAGACGAAGTCGCGGGCGAAGTGGTAGTCCTCAAATAAATAATTTTACCAAGTCTTATCCACACTCAACAAATCCGAGTAAACAACAATACAGACCGCTGCGATGGCCCATTGTCACGGACAAGCAAGATGGCGGCCGCTTTTTATTTAGCCGCAAAACCAAAGAATAAGGATTTTCCGCGTTATTGTTGCGTATTGAGCTTTCAGTGGGTATGAGAGGAAAATAGCGCGCCTGCGGCCGATGGAAAACTATCGGGGACTAAAGTGTTTGTAAGTAAAAGAGTATTATCTTTGGTTGTGAGTATAGTTGTGGTTCGATTGTACGAATCGTAGCAGGTGGCGTTCTGGGATATCTGCCTACCCCATTGGAAAGGCGTGAGTTTTCGAAATCGAAAGTAGCCCTACGAATATCAAGTTTTTTATGCAGGTGTGTTGGTCACTTTATAATAATGAATAAGTTTTTTTTTTTAGCGTTTTAAAATAGCGCTATAGTTGTGCAAGGATCAATTGGCCGGATGCATGGAAAAATTCGGAAAAACTTACTCAATTTCCTGTATTTGTATGTTCAGCCCCCTCCCTCAAGAGCAACGTAGCACCGAGAGATAAGTGTATTCTAAAAAGGAACAGAAATCATTTCAAAGTTATAAGACCTATTTTTGTACCTACAAAAATATTTTGTAAATTGGTGTGGTATTTTTTATTTTTTTAAAACGTTGCCCTCACTAGGAAGTTCTCGTTACATTAGATTTTTTTTTACTTAAATTTGCAAGTAGGTTGACAAAGTGACACCTGTGGATAGTTTTCTGTTTGGTTCTATGATTATGTAGATTTGATCAGAATGAATATTTTGATATCTAATACTATGATAAGAAGTCGATAAGTGTAATACAATATTCATAGTCTATACCTTATTACTCATAGTTCTGATTTATGATCTATTTCAACATTATTATCTGCTCTAAATTCATTGCTTTTTAAATAAAGTACTAGACTAGAACTAATCCCTATTATGATATTACGATATAATTGAATCCAAGAAATAATTTCTTAAAATATTTAAATTTACTTTTGTTAGACCTTGTAATACTACATTTCATAAAATTTAAAACTTCACAAAATTAATGTTGTTAGAGCTTTAATTTTGAAGTCTTCAATTTCAATGTTTCCAACATGGGCACATATGTTGCAACGTAGGTAAGGAGAGGTATATCAGTGATATAAGTAATTTGGTGATATTTTTTTAAACAGAAAACCACACAGTTCCCTATGCAAGCACATTCAAGAGACAGCGCTAGCGAGTTGATACGAGTGTGAGTAAGACAGTGTATAGATATCTGTTGAATGTGCTTGCTTAAGGAACTGTGTGGTATTCCGTTTAAAAAAATATCACCAAATTACTTATATCACCGATATACCTTCCCTTACTCTACTTCGATTAAACACCACAGGATAAGCTAGTAGAATTATCATCTGCCTCTGCTTTCCAACTATGGACGAGTGGGCTTCCAGTCTAACCACATGCAGCTAAATACCAGTATTTTACGTTGAGCAACTGCCTATCTGATCTCCACAATATAGTCCCTGGGTAACAATGCCCCTTGGCAAGCCCGGTTGTCCGACTTTCAGTCTTCTGACTGCCTATAATGATTGCTAAAGCTAAGTAAGATAAGATAAGATAAGATAATATTAATTTGCTTAAACATACGTACAAGTAAATACATGCATGCAAGATGGCAACAACATTATTAGGTACAGGCATGTTTGCCACATGATGTGACGTGCAAATGTCAAGAAATATTAGTAATGAAATCATTCTCTTAAAATAACAATAAATTAAATCATTAAATAATAATAATTATTGTTATAAATTTAAAGTTACAAAAATCAAATAGAACATTAAAAACACAAATAAGTTGGACTGTAACACAATAATCATGTCAATACACAATAAGAAAATAAAATAAAATAAAAATTACATAAAGATCCCGAGTACGTAAGTTAGTTTCTATCCTATGCCAATCCTAAATTAATTATAAGAAGACGAAGGTTCAACTACTTTGGTAGTTTATTCCAAATGTAACACAGAAACTCTCAAGGACATTCACAAGTACGTAAAACACAATAATTTATTGCCACTTGCTCCAGTCTCACCCATTTCACAAACTCACCATCAGCTGCAGACAATCTAGGTCCAAATAAATTGTGAGCAAGAATTCCGTCTGCCCCGCCATTTTCATTTCCTTCTATCTAAATATTTCTTCAATTTCGGCCTAGGCTGAAACCGGACACACTGAGAATTTCCATTTTCCTCAGACATTTAGTGCGATGAGAATTTTTAGCCTATGTCTATAACGCCCCTTTCACAGCCTCAGGTTGAATGCGTTTTGCGAGAATCGTGTCTATCACTTGTTTTTCTAACGTTCCCGTCGTGTCACAGTGTCTGTGGCATGCTCAAAGTAATCTCTTTCATTAGTTTTCTCCGCATTCCCAGTCACAACACGCGCATCGCTTGCGCGTAGTTCGTGGCCAAGCGTTTACAGTGGATTTTGTAAACGTTGTTTAAACAAAGTGTTTCGGCCGTAGTACACAAGATGGAGGTGGATTAGACCTTGGACCTTTCGGAATTAGGATTGGAGTGACGTCATTTTGTTTTCGTGAAAGCTTTTTCGTTTATTTTTAGACTTTCTTCGGGATTGAATTCCACGGAAGGTATTTTTGGTTAGAATTTCATTTGCAACCTTTTTACGACTTTTTTGCTTAGGTTCATGTTTAAGTGTAACAGTAATGAGGACGGAGTTATTTTGCGATGGTCCTAAAGCTCAAAGACATCTCACTTCTTGGTAATTTTTGTCTTTTATTCGGTATTCTCCACTTCATTGTGATCTAAACACAAAATGAATCGATGGAAGAAAAAAATAAATCATCAGTGAATCGATCCAAGGATGTTGGATTTCAATCGGCAAATAGAATGAGGGGAGTTAGGGGTTAATTTCTCTGTAATTAAGCGTTTGATTTCAGCTTAAGGTGGAGGTTCCAAGGTAGCCCACGAAATTCCAATTTTCTTACGTTTTTTGCAATGCAGGTCAGTGTCAGGTTGTGTGTTGATTAAAATATGATTAGCGACCGTAACAAATATGGCTTAACTGAATTATAATAATTAAAATTACCAATACAACTCTTTAAGTTCATTTAATCCCATGAAATGACTTTTCCTTGAAATATTCATTCAAAATGATTATAATACTGTAAATACATACTCCGCCTGACACTGACCGGCAAATTGCTAAAAACGCTTGCTATGCTGCGTCTTCTTTATTGTCTCGAGAATTTGCTAATTCTAGAGACAATATACAAGACGCAGCATAATATTATTATGGTAAGGGAAGCGCCAGGGTAGCCCGCGAAATTAAAATTGCGTTTTTTGCAATTTGGTAATAGATATTTCATTGGCTAATACAACATTATAAGTCTACTGGTGAGTAGTTTTTCTTAGGATAAATATCTGTATAACATTTTCTTGAACATTTAGGAAAAATATTCGCATGACATTTTCTTGAATATAAACTACCGCAGAGCTTAAATACTCATTAATTTGTATGCAGAAAAATCTTTATTCTCCTTCTGAGCGTGTCGACGGCAATCTAAATTGACGTCGGCCCAGAACAAAGCTACGAGTTTGGCGCCGTTAATAGCATCAGTTCTTGTAATCATATCGTATTTTTTGTTGTTATGCCGTACCAAAGAGATTTATAAGCGGAGATTCGGAATAATTTCTTAAGATGGATCCCAAACATATTCGATTTTGACACACAAATGGTACCTGACAAGCGGACGTATGACACTAGACTGAATGATTTGTTACTAAACTCATACTGTCACTTACGGGATATTTTCCGTGATTGTTCATGATTTTGAGCTCCCGATATTTCGACGATGTTGCAAACGCCATGATCGCGGGTTAACTGGACTTCCGACAGTATAAGTTTAGTTTTAAACTGTGAAAGCTTAAAAAAGTGATTTGTTACTAAGTAGTAAGTAACATTTATAGGATAATGATTTTCTTCGTCTTATCCCGTCTATCGCTCGTGAATATTTGAATGTTTCTTACTTTGTTTAGTTCTACAGAACCATCAAAATATTTAGACACACCACTTATCACGAACTAACACACACAGCGTTAGATATCTCATTACCCAATACAAATAAGCTTAAAACATTTCACGGCCCCCTATTTACTTTATTACATTGACAAAACGTTGGTCCCAAACATTGGTAGTAATTTATTCAAGGGCCAAGGGACCCTCTCCTTGCTTTTATGTACATAATAATTATGTGTGTGTGTGTTATAATCAGACTTTGATATATGTTTTGGTAGTGAAACTATGTTAACAGTACTCAGGGTATTGTAGGTACGTCTACTTTTGTTTCTGAAACTCTGTTGTTTGGATATTCGTTTAATTGGGTTTTATGAAGCGGAAAGTTTGGTTTGAATTACTTTTTTTTAGTAAGTATATATTTTAAGCTCGTGGCAAAATAAAAACAGCCGCTCAGATCGATCTTTAGGTTAAGCCGTGCTTGTCTAGGTTGGTCTGTGGATGGGTGACCACCCATTACATACGAGTTTCCTCCGTGCCTCGGAAAGCACGTTAAGCCGTTGGTCCCGGCTGTCATTTGTAGATCTTTGACAGACGTTACAGGTAGTCAGTGCCCCAAAAATTTGACAACCAGTCTTACCAAGAGGTATAGTATTACCCAGTACTAACTGGGTTGTGGAGGTCAGATAGGCAGTCGCTCCATGTAAAATACTGGTATTCAGCTGCATCCGGTTAGAGTGGAAGCCGACCCTAACAGAGTTGGGAAAAGGCTAGGCAGATGACGATATTTTAAGTTTTTAGTAGTAGGCAGTAATTTCATATCATGTCTTTTTAATGTTTTCCCAAGTATATTAGGCTCGGCATCCAGTTCAGCCGTATCATCATCAGCCTATAACAGTCCACTGCTGGACATAGGCCTCCTAAATCGCACGCCATTCAACTCGATTCCCAGCAACTATCATCCAGTTGCTACCACCCCCCCCCCCATCCCGCGAAGATCGGCACTCCACCGTTCAGCCGGATACCAGTATATTACTTGAATCAACTGGCTACCTGACCCCGACAATCACAAACCATGTTGGTCAAACTGGTTGTCTGACTTTCAGGCTGACATCGCATTATGACCATGAAAAATGACACCAGGGACTAACAATGTCACGTGTTAAAACCATATTATTTAAATTTCATGATCAATATACTTTTTGAGGAATTAACTAAATATTACAAAATACTTTTCGTCGAATTTATGGTTGGTCTCAAATCAAAATAACAAAAATCTAAAGATTGAAAGGCATCAAACGCCTAAAACTCTTGATTCCTTTTTATAAAAACAAGAAATTCTTATTTAAACAAGGAACCAAGCTTTCAACAGTACATTAAACACCCGACCCCTGACAATCACAGGCCTGACGTACTCTAAGCAAGTCCAACAAATTGTTATTATTTATTTACAGTAAGCTTGCCGGAGGTCTTAAATGTTGAGCTCGGCCATTGAAGGCCTACGACTCGCGCTTATCGTAAATAAAATAAAAAAATCTTACAGCTTTTTGTTGATTGCTAAAAATACGCAGTTGTTTCTGACTTTTTGAAGGGTACTTGTGTTTTGTTTTTGGAACAGTGAATTATTATTATCAGCCATTTATATCCCACTGCAGGGCAAAGTCCTCCCTTCCCTTTTTCCACATATCCCTATCCAGTGCGGTTGTTTGCCAATCCTTTTGGAAATAGTCGAGTTTGTCCCGCCATCTCCTTCTGGGCCTGCCGCCTTGCTGCTTACTGCTGTTTGGGACCAATTGTGTGGCCCATAACTCCTCCGGCATGCGACATGCATGGAGGAGTGAAAGGTAAAAAAAAATGCAATTTGTTTGTAACCTTTTTTAAGTCTAAATGTTTATTGAAATAGATTAAGAGTAAACGTAAGATCAAACAATACTTTTTTAAACACTTCTCCAGTCTTAGGCACCTAATGAGCACATAAGAATCCCCATCTACTTAAGGGCGCAACGATCCTGCAAATGTCCATTTTGAATGTTTCTATAACTCGTGCTGGTCCATTGAGGTCCATTTGCGTCCATCCGAGTCCATTTGGGTCCATTACGGAGGCCATCAAATGAAATGTAATCACTGTATTAAACGTTTCTTTGTCTTTAGCTACTGCTGAAATCTTTAAATCTTTCGCTGTAATTGTGAGTTGGATATAGCTGCCCTGGGAAGGAAATATACCGGGTATAAGACTTAATAGCTGGGTTAAGAATGCCCTCAAAGGATTGCCCGTTTAGTTGGAAGACGAAGCCCAGAATTAATAAACTTTTGTTACCATGTGTTTAGTGTTAGATATTATTATGTCGCCTCTATCTTACACTTTAATTTGATATTTGTGCGGACGTGTCAAGGATAATGCTTGCTGACAACTAGTCTTAACAAAGGGTATCATATTACTCAGTCCTAACTGGGTTGCGGAGGTCAGATTCAAATTCATTTATTGAGCTTACACTTAATAAACATTTCGACGGCTAAGACGCGTGTGTGTACTTTCTTTTAGTATTCTTTTTATCATTGTTTTAGTTCTATTTGCAGTCTATATAAATGTAAATAATTATTATTAAAACGGTGGAAATGTATTCCACCCAATTTTCGTTGAAAAAAATAAAAATAAACATTGTTCTTAACATACAAACATGGTATTACCTGACAGCTTCCTCTTACGTAGTTCTAACACAAAGAAATAACTGTCTGGTTTAACAGCGGATCTCAAACTAGGCATAGCCTGTATCTTGGGGATCTAGACGCTACACAAAGTAATTAACTATGAGCTATGACTAAGACCTGCAAGCACAAGAAGATAGAAGATAGGCAGTCATAGCATAGCATAAGCATATAATCAGCCTAAAATGTTCCCACTGCTGTGACACACGGCCTCCTCTCTAGAGAGGGAATGGGCTATAATCCATCACGCGGGCCCAGTTCGGGTTGGTAGATGTCACAATGTCTTCGAATTTTTTATTCTAGGACATGCCGGTTTCCGCACGATGTTTTACTTCGCCGTTTTTGAGAGCAGTGGTGATGAAATAAATTACACAAAGTAATGCGCCTGCCTGGGTTCGAACCCACGACTAATTTTTCATAAGCCGGGGCCGCCAACACTGGGCCACCGCTGCTCACTGGGCCGCCGCTGCTCCTACTAACTCGGTTGTGGAAGTCAGATAGGCAGTAGCTACATGTAAAATACTGGTATTCAGCTGAATCCGGTTAGACAGGAAACCGACCCTAACTTAGTTGGAAAAAAGGCTAGATAATATGGTGATTGACAAGAATAATGCTTAGCCAAAGTACGTGTTAAGTAACGGTTTTTAATCGCAAATTCCGCCAGTAAATGCTAGTAAGCCGACCCTAATTAGCAATTGGAATTTGCGAGCACAAAATTATACTCCAGACAGTTTTTTCCCGAAATTCCCATTCACACTTTATCATACCTAACTTGCGATTCCAACCAATGCACGCTAACTAGTCGTCGCAATCCTTATAACCATCGAAGCAATCAAAAATTTGTTTCAGGACTAATGCGCCCGACTGCTTTAAGGCTTAATAGCAGCCGTTAATACTAAACCAGTGTGATATTTACTTTCTCAGTTAATCGGTAAAAACATTGCAAAGGAATGGACTTAATCGTCTGAAGCCAGAGAACTTAATGATCTGAAATCGTTCTTGCGCATTTCCCTCCCTGCATGAGGCTAATGCTTTTTGCTCTGCAGTGGAAAACAAAACTAATGATATTATTGTGGAGAGACTGCTAGGCAACTCTTTTGCTTGCAATCATCATCTAACTGCCTTTTCCCAACTATGTTGGAGTCGGCTTCCAGTCTAACTGGATGCAGCTGAATACCAGTCTGATAGCTGAATGTCCGGCAGATTGCCACTATTTGGCGCAGCCCTGAGACACACAATTTTATCTTTTTTGGTTTAGATTTGAGTTTTTTTTATTTTATAATTGTGTGCACGTAAGGCCAAATAAACATGTTTTTTTTCTTCTTTCTAGGACATACCGGTTTCTACTCAATGTTGTCCTTTCTTTTTTTGGGAACATGACACACGATGGTCTGGTAAAATAATCTTAGTGAAACTTTTAACTATTTTCAGAAATAAAAACAAAAGTTCACTAAAAAGTGAACTGTGCGCAATGCATAAAGATAACCAATTACTAAAAACTTCACAGCTAGAAAAGTGAGGCCACTAGACTAATCGACACCATTCAATTCCACTCACTAAAGCCACGAAGCAAGAGATCACAGTAAGTCCACTTCTAAAGAGGCATTTAATCTCAAAAATATTTTCTCTGCTCCTTTTTTTCGTCGGTTAAAAAGCTAAGCTTAGGAATACATGAAACTACCTGTATTAGTATCCAACAGGCGAATTTTGTGGTACTTACTGTGGTGGCAACTTGACCTGATGATTGGCTACGTTTAACACGACACAGCATACAGGCCATTTTAAATAAATTATAATTTATTTTGATGCGAAACGCACGGGACCGATTAATGTGGCGACACTTGGGGAAGGCCTATGTCCAGCAGTGGACGTCTTTCGGCTGAAATGACTATGATGATGGTTATGCTCTTGCTTTCTTCATTTATGTTTAGCAAACCTTCTGCCTTTCCAAATTGAACGGTTTAGAGGCAATTTTTTTTTTTGTTAATAGCGGCGAGTGCGTTCCGTTGCACTCGAACGGCTATTACCGACTGGGACCGATCACTAACTATAAACTCGCTCGGATGAATTTTGTGTTTTATACCGCGTACGGTAAAGCTTATAATGTTAGGTATCTTTTTTTTTTTTTTTTTCTTTAAAAAAAACGTTGCCCCACACTAGGAATTTCTCCTGTATCGTGGGTGCGTTTACAAACATTTAAACTCACATACACAAACAGCCAGACCCGGAACAACTATCTGTAGGCCATACAAATATTTGTTCCGTGCGGGGATCGAATCCGCGACACGCAACGCAGCAGTCAATCGCTCAGCCACTGCGCCAACCGTGCCGTCATCATTGCTGCACAGGACCACAGGACTTTTATTTTGACATAAGGTAAAGGGTCATACTGGTACGGATAGATTGCGGACCGGTTGCGGACATTAGACACTGGGACATACTCCAGTAGATTATCTGTCCGCAGTCATCATCATCTGCCTCGCTTTTCCCAATTATGTTGTTTCTGGGAAGCCTGGATGCTGATCCAGGCTAATATAAATTGATTCAGTAAATCCATACTTTATATTTTATAATAATATTATAAAGAGGTAACGTTTGTGAGTTTGTAAGGTTGTAGGGGGTAATCTCTGGATCTACTGAACTGATTTTAAAATTTATGTTGCCTGTAGAAAGCCACGTTATTTGTGAGTGTCGAAGGCTATATATTAACCCGAAAAATAAAAAGACTTTTACGTGGTAGTCGGATTTACAAAGTGAGTCGGAGAAATAACTTTTGAAAATGTTTACCGCCCAACGAAGTAAACACGGGTCAGCTAGTTTTACATAAAGCGACTGCCTATTTGATCTCCACAACCCAGTTAGTACTGGGTAATACGATTGAAACTTATTAATTACCGCAGTCACGACGGCAATCCGTAGAGCAAACCCTGAAAATGTAATTTTCATTTTCGAATATTCTAAGTCGTTTTCTTAAAGAAATCGACTCAATGTCAATCAAACAGATTGGTTTTCTTAGCTCTGAAAACTTTTCTCGACTCGTCATGTAAACGTAACTAGATGTGAGGAATAACGCAGCTATACACTGCGAGGTCCCAGTGTTTCAGGAAATGTCTTAGAATATGGGATCTTCGATTAGATGTTCCAAATGCACCTCTCGATGAATTCACCCACTGCTTTTTTTTTTTTTTTTTGGAGAGTGAGAAATCATCAAATGACTCCTCCCGCTCTGGGCGGAGCGGAAGGGAGTGTCAGCTTACTGACTAAAAAACACCCATGTTCCTTCATTGGCCCTTTATGTTCCAGGGCCGCGGTATCTCTTTCGAACAGTCCCGCAGCCCTGGCAGGCACCGGCCCTTGCGGGCCCCTCCCGTTTGCTGACAACTCTTTGAGGCGCGCGTGGAACACGAACGCGCCGTCGACACGGCCTGCCCGTCGTCATACGACGGACGGACGGCGAGCTAGCCCATTACTCGCCGTCCACAGGCCCGCGCCTACGGTGGCCGAGAGCCATCACGGCGTGGCCCCCGACGCCGTGATGGCTGCTTCTCCCGCGGCGGCTGGGACGTGAGGAGGTTCTCTCCCTCTCACGTTCCGCCGCCTCCTTCGCTAGCATGACTGCTTCGCAGAAGGAGGCGACGGCTTCCCATTCCCTCTCGCCCCGGACCATGGCTTGAACCAGGGCCGGACGCGAGAGGTCGCCGCCGCCAATCGCCGCTACGAGGACACGGCGGTGCTCCTCCCAAGCGGAGCAGACCTCGACGGTGTGCTCCACCGTGTCCTCCGGTCGATCCTCGCAATTGTAGCACCCGGGCGTTTCCTCCCGCCCGATTCGGTGCAGGTACCTCCCGAAGCAACCGTGTCCGGTGAGGACCTGCGTCAGGCGGAAGGTGAGGGCGCCGTGGCGCCTCCCTAGCCACTCCTCAAAGAGGGGACTTACCGCCACTATCGTGGCGTGCCCTATTCACCCACTGCTGAGTATAGGGTAGTGGGCCTCTCTTTTCATCTGCCAATCTCCACGTTCCTGTGCCAGCCTCATCCAGGTTTTTCCCCCGATGGCAACTAAGACGCACTGCCAGCGTAGTGTTTTAAGGCTCACACCTCTTTTCAATGAATAGCATAAGCTTATTAAGCATTAAATGCTCCCACTGCTGGAACATTAGCCTTCTCTCCATGAGAGTAAATAAAGCATTGATAGTCTAGTGATGTGACCGTCGGAGTGCCAATTCATAGGTCTCGATTTCGAACCCAAGACACGCACCTTTGAGTTTTCAGATTCATGTGCGTATTGTATAATTATCACTTGCTTCGGTGAAGGAAAACATCGTGAGGAAACCAGCATTTCTGAGGGGTATTTCTCGACGGCATGTAAAGCCAAGTCAGAGGCCAATAGGTGGCATATAAACTCTGACACCAGGGTAGAAGCTCGTGGCTAAATAATAGCAGCCGCTCGGGTCGATCTCCAGGTTAAGCCACGCTTGCCTAGGTTGGTCCGTGGATGGGTGACCCATTACATACCGAGTTTCCTCCGTGCCTCAGAAAGCACGTTAAGCCGTTGGTCCCGGCTCTCATTTGTAGATCTTTGACAGTCGTTACAGGTAGTCTGTGGCTCGAAAGTCTGACAACCAGTTTTCCCAAAGGGTATCGTGTTACTCAGTGCTAACTGGATTGCGGAGGTCAGATAGGCAGTCGCTGCATGTAAAATACTGGTATTCAGTTGCATCCGGTTAGAATTGAAGCCGACCCCAAGATATTTGGAAAAAGGCTAGGCAGGTGATGATGATGACCAGGTTAGGCACTTCACTATACTACTACTATACATAAAGAAAAAAGAAGGTGAGGGGGAATGGTCATTAATCTACCTTGTGGGTCCAGTGCGGGTTGATGGCTGTCGCCTTGCACCTCTTTGTCATTTGTCAATTTAATGACAGAGCAGATGAGGGATTATTTTAAAATTGAAGTTTCGTTTGCAGACTTGAAATTACCATATTCATAAAATACACGATTTAAAAATTATACCCCTCGCTCAATAAAAAAAGTATATTGTTAGTCTTCTCTTTTGCAAACTGTGTCTAGAATGCCATTAGAATATAAATTGACTCGTACATTTTACATTGGTTCACGAACTATTACAAAGGGCCCAGCATTACCATAATTTGAACTTATTTTATCCAGCCCTGTGTGGTTAGAAGTTTCACAAAAAAATAATGCTGTGTGGGCAACTTATTGAAAAAAAAAAGAAATTGGGTAGAAAACCACTCCTGTATCTTATTGACCAGTTATCCGTACTAATGTAAGTATTATAAACATGAAAGTAACTCAGTCTGTCTGTTTTTAGATATTTTGATTTGTTTTGTTTTGTCTCAACATTGTAGATTGTAACCCACAGGAAGCTGCGAGGTAACCCCATCACAAGTATCCTTATAACTTACCGGGGCTGCCTCAATTTTGTGCTGTAAAACAATTGTATGAGAAACAATAAAAACTTTTTTTTTTTTGATATTTTTTATTTCTTATATAATCCGTTTAATGTAGTTTGTATGGGAAAATCCAAAATTACTACACAACTCTGCCTAACCCTTCGGGGATCACAGGCGTGTTGTTACTTATGTATGTATTTTATGAATACCGAAGTAATTTCGCTCACAGTACTTTGCATTCAAGACTGTTACAAGCGAATTTCACAAATATTCGCAACGAAATAGTTCACAATATTATACGAAGTTCGTGTATTGAGCGAGGCAAATTATAGATTCTGAACAACTGTTCCGTATAAACTTCTAGAACTTTCGTTTTGAGCACATTGATCAGCTCAGTTATTTGATATTGGATATGTGTCGATAAGCCAACTGAATATCTACCTTATCTTTAAGAGAAGAGAGTTTTAAATGGTGTGATCGGATGTTAATAAGCGTTTCAGTGTTACAGAAACTATATTGTTTTCTTTTGTTTTCCATTCTCAGGGCCTATTTATTGCCTTTGCTCGTAACAGCCACATATTTCCAGCTACATATTTTGTATCAGATAATTTCTGATTCAAACGACTAAGCTGAAACCCTTATTTATACAGCTATTTTGTTGATTTCCTACTCTTTTAAATGTGGATACTTATATCAAATTAAAGTGATATATAGACAATAACATGGAGCCTTGCTAGAGTTTCTGGATGTCATAAAATGGACAGCTATTCATTAGTTAACAGTTAAAACTAGTCAAGCCACCAAGGGCTTTTCAAATTTCCCAGTACTTGTACTATAGAGTGTGGAAGTCAAATGGCAGCCGCTCCTCAGTGATTGCTAGTAGTCATTCGCATTAGATTACCCTTATAGCCGAGATCAATATACATAGGTAAATAAACGGTGATTTAAATATTTAATTTCAATTCAAAACAAGTGCGAGTTAGACTCGCGCACCGAGGGTTTCGTATAAACTTGTAGGTATTTTTTTATTAAACTACATAATTACGGTTTTCAGATTTTCCCTTTACTTGTGCTATAAGACAATGCTTCTTGCCAAATTTCATGATTCTAGGTCAACGGGAACTACCATAATATAGTTTTTTGACCCAAAACCTATAGGGGTACTTCCGTTTGCCAATTTTGGTTAAAAGCAAGGTCTTACAGCACGGGAAAGGGAAAAATAAAAGAAGTGGAAAATTAAGATAAATTTTGGTTCGTTTTCGCGAAAATCTAAATTTGCCCATGTCTTTTTATCGTGTTGACTTTGAAGACCTTGATTTTTATAGACCTAAGAGGGACTACAGATTTCAGTATCTGATGTAAATTTCACCTTGTTAGGTCCACCTGTTCCTGAGAAAATCAGTGGTGACACACGGTCAGACAGACGGACAGACGGACTAGAGTGTGATCTTATAAGGGTTCCTTTTTTACCTTTTGGGGTACGGAACCCTAAAAAGGACAACCCTGAATGTAAACTACCTCCACCAAATCGAATTAATTAATCATTTTGCCAATACAACTTTTTGTTTTACCTAACATTGAAAATAGCACCTTTCAACCCAGTATTAAGGTTCATAAGCAAAAAATCTGTATCAGTTCCCGTCATTGGTCATTGAACCACATAATTGCTTTGCAAAGTCAGTCAACGACGTCCAAGTTTGTAGAATGTTCGGATAAGTTTGGCTAAGTTCGTCAAAGTTCGGAAAGTGACGAATCATGTCGGCTGTTGATGACGTACGAAAATGTTATCATGTGTACATAATGCTCCTGGATTCTTTGGGGTAAATTTTGAAAATTATATTTTAGGCATAAGGATGGTAAAGGAGCCTAGTGGGTTTCTCAGCAAGCATCTTCAGCCAACCTAGGCAATCGCGGATTAACCTGACAATCGACTCGAGTGACTGTTATTATTTAGCCACAAACTCCTCCTGAAAAGACGAAACGTAACATCGCTTAATTCAATACGAAACACCTCATAAAACATAACATAACACGAAAAGTATTCTAAACGCGTCGAAAATATACCAAAATAAAAGTTCTGTTATACACTCTCAAACAAGCCCAGTGCTAATGATTTATGGTTGGCATAACTAACATCTGGGCGCCGGCTGTTAGAAAAATGGGGAAAGGTAAGTAAATTAATTATGGGGTCAGATTTGGTGTAAGTAGATGCAAAAGTTTTGGAGTTTTCTGGTTTTTTTTCGATTTGTGGTAGGCGTTGAAGTTATGCAAGTTAAGTCGGTGATTAGTTTTTATTGTTACTTAAGTACATGTTTATTTAATTAAGAAGCAACTGGGTTGTGAAGGTAATATAGGCTATCGCTCCATTTAAAAAAATGTATTTGTCTAGTAGACAACCCCAAAAAAGTTGACAAAAGGAAACACAGATGATTATACCTACCTACCGCTTTGCTTAAGTTGGAAAGTAATGAATGCCAAAATAACAGTCCTTGATGATGGTTTACCTTACTTCCTTAGCTAATTAGTATTAATATCGAAAGTTTCTTATTGAAACTAGGATGAAAATCAGCATTACTGATTACGAAAGACAAGACAGTCCACAATACGCGTGCTTTCCAACACTTCCTAGTGTTTGTTCTGGAAAAGAAGAATCGGCACAACAATCTATCCACCCACCCATGATACAGGAAAAATTCCTAGTGTGGGGTAAAGTTAAAAAAAAAACTCCCAGTAATCTATTATTTAAATCATATTCTGAGAAAAGATGGATGACTTGTGTGAGGAATGATATGAAAGAATGGAAGAAGAAAACCCCAAGTAGAATGGGATAAGGGCAGGAAGATGATGAGTCTATTCTGCCTCACTGCTGGGCAAAGTTCCATGGGTATCCAATTTCGTTTGTTATTTGCCTTCTCTGACAAGTCCGTTTAATCCAGATCGTCACGCCAGTGTTTCTTGGGCCCGCCTCGGTTACGACTGCCATCTTCAGCTACTGTGTGACTATCTTTGCCCATCTGTCCGGCTTCATGCAGCTCCTAGATACAAGACCCACCGAGTCCTATTTTAGCCTCACAGACTTATCGCCAACATCGGCGATGCCAGTCTTAGACCGTATTCAGGTGTTGCTTATTCGATCGGAGAATCTAATATTGAGAATGCTACGTTCCATCGTTCTTTGGCAAATGTTAAGTTAATGTAAAACCCCAGTCATTTAAACCCTTAAAATAATCCAGAATAATCTAACAAAAGCATTAATAAAATTACACTAAGAAAACCCAACACCACTACGTTGATGAAAAGAAGTTCCGCTCTAAAACTTAGAACTTAGCATAAACTTAAAATGCCTTAAAACCTGCACATAATAAGGTCAACATGTGCTGAAGTCAATTTAAAGTTCGCACGTGCACAAAACTTTAGCCTTTAGGTTTCTTTGAGGATATTATGTAAAATTATTATTGTGCACTCCGCAGATACCATCGCTTGGGTGTAAATTACTATGGTATGACGATGTAAGAAAATAGAGAGGAATGTAGTTTTAGATAAGCATGTTTTATACAAGGTGTAAACGGACCCTTCACAAAGTCGTCAACCAAGTGTTCTGTACATCATACCAAGTAACTACGCAAAAATGATTGCTGAGAAACGACATTTTTTTTTGCGGGGTGAAAAGTCACGTTTTACCGTAAGCCTCAATGTGGCGCACTGAAATCATTGTGCTGATGGATGCATTGAATGGTACGGGGGTCTTGAATGTATTTGAAGTAAAGTTGTAACATTAAAAACTTATTTAAAAAAAACTTTGACTCCTAATATCTACGTAACTAAAAGGTTTCCAGGTACGGTCTAATACAAAAAAAGAATCGCAATGACGGGGAGAAAAAGTGCCTTTCGGCTTCGTTAAGAGTATTTTTACACGCATTATGATTTGCTGTTTAAAAATAGATAGTGGATTTGCAATTTGGTTAGTGACAAATTTACAAGTTACTATTAAGGGAAAGGTTCATTATAACGAGCTATGAGTTGCAGTGCCTGTGCCCTCTTCTTTTCTTCATCTTTGGAAAGGTGGTCAAGTAGGTAAGTTGGGAGGTCTGACGAACGTTGAAAGAAACCATTGAGTTAATGATCTGAAACTGCCAACATGCAATGACCAGTATGGTAAAGCTGTCACAACGTTAATTTCACGTCAAGTTAAAAAAAAAACCAAGGATTTATTCTCGTTTTACTTCTGTATTTGAAGAAAACTTGCGTGATATTCATTTATTCATCATCCCGATTGCGGATGTGCAACTGCATCGCAGACTATGCCATCGTCTCCTTTCCTGCTCTTTGGCTCCAAAATCATCATCTGCCGAGCCTTTTCCCAACTATGGTGGGGTCAGCTTCCAGTCTAACCGGATGCAGCTGAATACCAGTATTTTACATGGAGCGACTGGCGACTCTTTGGCTCAAAAAGTTGCAGTCAAAGCGAGCAGAAACTGTGCATCTACACTCTTGTGCTTTCTCACTTAATAATCCACCAAAAGTCTCTTGTCTATGTCTAAAAGTCGTCGTTATTAGAAAGCCCCTGTTTAGCAATGCACAATTGCACATGCAAAATACATGTGAAAATTCATATAAATTTCACAAAATAAAACACATTAAACAGTGGCTAGTATTTTTGCGCGTCACGTAAATATTTCATTAGGCACATTTGGTGCGCGTTAAGTTTTTTGCACATAATGAGTTGCGAACGAACACGTTGAGCGACCGGTATTGTGCACTCGCCCTTATGATGCACTGAGAGCGATTTGTCTTCAACTTTTAACTACTTTCTTGATAATTCGTTGACAATGATATGCCATTCGAAGAATGGGAGTATCAATAAACATTGAAGACAACACATTGCGAATTTTAAGAGATACAGCTGATTCTTTGTTTTTCCTCATGTAATAAGTGGTAGGTAACTTTGTGCTCTTATTTCCAGTATACTATGTTTTATGTGTACATAAATAAATGAATACATAAATATTATGGTCTAAGATCACAGGTACATTCTCAAGTTATTATGCCTTGTGACTGGGACTTGTAGCTTCGCTTCTTTTTGTTTTTTTTTTGACATTCAAAAGTGCCGTAATAGTCTAATTGAAATAAATGCTTACTGGGCACACATTTGGATTTCAGGATTCTACTGAAAAAATCGTGATTGAAAAAAGTCAATTACATTAGGACCAATCTGGTAATTGAAATCTGTACCTCTTGCTAAGCAGTAGTTCTTACAAACACTAGAATTTTGTGGCAGTGTGTCTGTTCCAATCTAGACTCTAAAAAATGCTGATGATATTTGAAAGTTTCAGTGCAGTGTAAAATAAACAACGCAATTTAATCTCCACATAAATTACACAAGCTCCCACTTGTACCGCTACCCTGCCACAGCAGTACTTAATTGGAACGGCCCGACTTGTCTTGACGTCTGCATCTATATTGCAGTTTTATTGCTCGCCAGTGTACACCGGCTTTATTTGAAACAATTAACTCAGACAGTTTACAGCTTAGAAAGAAATTATATCTACGCCTACGTCTAAATTGAGATTCTTTTTTTAGTTTTTTTAGAAGAGCGGTTTAAAAATAATTGCTGTGTAGTTAAGCTTCCTTTTCCAGAGATATAATTTTGTACTCGTAGTTGCTCTGAAATTACGAAAATATACATTTAAATATAATATATTGTGGAACATGGAATAACAGATCCAACATTAAGCAGCCATAAGGAGAGTCAGACCTCTTCAAGGTCTGCGTTTAAAGGTATAATTGATACAGCTGAACAAGCTATTTAGTATACAGTTAACTTGCAAGTACTTATGAACAATGTTATGATAACCATAAGCCTTAAACTGAACAAGTTTTTATAAGCTTTAACTTGCCTTGAAAGTTAATTATGTATTGGTCAAATCTTGCAACTGAGTTTCAAACCAATTCCCCCAACCGATTGAGCTTTTTGCACACACCTTTGCTTCTAGTGATAATACATTTTTATGACAGACATGACTTGATCCTGCAACCAGGATCAAGTCATGATCTCGTCTCCTCACGAGAGAACTGCTCAATGGTTAATAGTTCGCACCTGATACAGCAGCATACGCGTTCAGCTTTTATAGATATACTTAATTTTATTCACGTTCAACTTTGATAGATAAACTTAATTTTCCTCTTTTAATTTTAATAATGTTAATAGTTTAATTTATTTTAATCATCTTAATCATCAAGTTTTCAAGACCCAGCCACAACATCTTCTTAATATAATGAAAGTTATGATTTTTAACTTCATTTGGGACTCATGCTCTTTAGCTTCTGAGGAGACCCTCCGGGTACACGTCTAGTCAATCATAATATTACTACTGAAATTTTTGTATTGTTAGCTGTACGCCACTCAAACACAATGAATAAAAGCACAGAAATTCCCACATCCATTATCAAGTCATCTCACAACCGACAGACTACAGGAATTCCTCTTATGTTACCAGTAATGAATGGCAACTTGTACCTGTTCACCGCACTGCTTAGGCAGAAATGTCGCTGTATTACCGTGGCTAACACGAGACACTTGACGTATCTGAGCGGCCACTAGTCTGTGACCTATTTAGGTACTTATTGTCGTTTTACCTAGACTTTTGGTGGATTCTAATTGGTGGTTTTGGTTGTTAGTACGTGTGAGGTTGTTGGAATATTTTTTGAAACGCATGCTATGAAAACACGCAAGTCACGCACTTGAGATCTGATTGTGTATAGTGAAATGTGGAATTATTTTGAAAGAACTTAATTTTATTAATAGGTTAAATTGACCTTTTAGAATCGCATCATGGAATCGAAAAATAAAGCATAATTATGTCATTTTATAAATTAAAACAATAAAAAGTCAATAGCCAAGGCAAGGTGTGGGGATGACATTTTGGTAATTCATTGATGCCTTGAGATTGAAACAAGTTACTTTTTATAACGATAAACTTAGTCACTCAAACTTGTCGATAACCAATAAATGAGATTCAAAAAAAGTTTTTAAACCGAGGACATAATTATTTTTATTTTATCTTGAAATCACTTATTGTACTCCACTTGAAATTACTCAACGCTACAGCATTCATCATCTGCATAGCTTTTCCCAAATTTATCGGGGTCGGCTTCCAATCTTAACCGCATGCAGCTGAATATCAGTATTTTACATGGAACGACTGCCTATCTGACCTCCACAACCTAGTTAGTACTGGGTAATTGGGTACCCCGACGATACAGCGCTATCAATGCAAAATTATCGAACCGTTTTTAACCAAACATTCTTTCCTGAAGTCAATAAACACAGCATGGTGCATAACAATCAGCCCTTATCTTTTACGACGGCCATCAATGAAATATTTATTATCGAGTGATCTGACGGCATGCGCAGTTACAATGATTTCCCACGAGCCCGGTAACTTTATTGAGAGGTTTTCGATAGTGGAACTTTAAACGTTTTTTGGGTGTTGTTTTCACTTACCGCTATAGTACGTTGTTGGGACGGTTGTGTCAAGTTAAAAAGAAAATTGCTGGCTAAGACTATACAAGGAGTACGAACGACCAAGTATAGGATTAATGAGCGAGTGTAAAGAATTAACACTGATATTGTTTTAGTCGCTGACTCAGCTCAAGCCAAAACGATGCATTGACAGTTTGTTTACAAATTGACATAAACGCTCACGATTGGAGAGTTTTCATAAGAAATCATCTGTCAGATTTGAGGACCCACCAATTGCAGATAAGAATACGACGTGGTGGACTTTTTGAACCGTTTGTCATAATAACTGAGTCTAACTGAGCTGAGCATTTGACTTCAGACGGGTCTTGGAATACCAGTGTGAATGTAGGATGAAAGACTAGGAGATGAGAGGCCTAGTTCCTGCAGGCCGTGTCGACGGCGCGTTCGTGTTCCACGCGCGCCTCAAAGAGATGTCAGCAAACATGAGGGGCCCGCAAGGGCCAATGCCTGCCAGGGCTGCGGGACTGTTCGAAAGAGATACCGCGGCCCTGGAACATAAAGGGCAAAAGAAGGAACATGGATAGTTTTTAGTCACTAAAAGTCTGACACTCCCTTCCGCTCCGCCCAGAGCGGGAGGAGTTATTTGATGATTTCCCATCCGAAAAAAAAGGCCTAGTTCCTGCGGTAGACCGCAATAGGTTGATTGTTAGGCCTCTTTGCTTCTTTATCGTGTGTCATGATTTGTATAGTTTTTACCTTTGCGACAAAATAATACAATAACACACAATGACTGCCTCCTTGATCGAATGGTCGTAAGGGCTACTGCTGAGCATGAGGTCCCGGGTTCGATTCCCGGGTCGGGTAAAGTGTTGTTGGGTTTTTCAATCAGGGATTTTCTTAGTAGCTACAGAGTGTGGATTTGAGCCCGGTTGATGGCAATAGGCTCGCCCCTTATTACGTGGGACTGAAACATAACTGGCAAAATGTGGGTGTACTATTAGGTACACCTCTGCCTGACACTTCGGGGGTTACAGCCGTGATGTTATGCTTATATAATACAGTAACATAGGTAAAGGGAATTCAAAAGTAGCAATCTCTATCAAAACTTTTCGTTTTAATAATATACCTGGCAATAAATAATTGAAACTTTACTAAGCATGTAATTTACAAAATTTCCATCACCAAACTATCCCCAGGTCACGAACTGCATTGGCCGATATAGAAATCTTTGAACAGACTGCGTGCTCAAGTTGGCTGCTGCCGATCTAATTTGGCTTGATGGGGTATTATGGACCCATCTCGGACACAATGCGAGTGTGGAGCCCCTACACAGGATATGCCATACCTTATCTCCTGCCCGTCGTGCACAACTATCACCCTCCAGGACTTGAATGACGCAAACGACAGAGCTGTCCAGTTTGCTACGTACTGGTCGGACAAATTATGAGTCATAGATTCGAGATGAAGAAGATCATCGAACTAATAAAGCTACACAAACATTCTGTTAATATCATCTTCGTTTTGTCCACTTTTTTATTTTTTTATTACATAATGGGCCTGCTCTTGACCTCGATCACTTAATAAAAAACTCAGGGTTCAACTCTCAACCTCCTCAAAAGTAACGAAACAACAGCAAAACAAAGCAATGCTTGTTATCACTTTGACACCTGACAGATTTAAGGTGTTCGATTACTGTGCCGGTGTACGAAAAAGTTTCAAACAAAAAGTTTTATAAGGAGAGAAGTGTTGAGTGACTTTATTTTTTAGGTGCGTTGGCTGTTTTGCTAAGTGGAAGATTCTGGAGGAGTTCCGAGTGAAGGGCCACGTTTGTGCTGGTAATTGGGTGGGGATGTCTACGGATTCTTTGACTTATAATGGATGATGACGGTCTAACATCACGCTTTATCGAAACGGCTGACACTGCGGATGTTAGAAGAACCCCATGGAAAAGTGCGAGACGAGCTGGATTTAAGAAAGGCTGGAAGTCTCAGGAACTCTGCCAGGCGAATAATAAAATTGGCCAAAAAAGTATTTCTTTTATTAACAAAAATGGATTACGATAAGTAATTATTGTCATTTCTGTAAACAAAATCTTTACATAAGTATTACTGCTCTTTTATTTCGAAAATGAAAGTAAATTGTCACTAGTTTTCTTCACAAAACATGTTTCAAAATCAAGTTTTCTAACAAAGATTTTATCAACAACGCCATTGACAGTCTCAATTACCTTAAAAAATAAAGTGCACGATAAAAAATATTGAGCCACTAAGAAAATGGCTCCCCTATGGACGATGTACTGAGATAGAAAATAATATACTGTCGCTATCTTATCTTCAAGATCATTTGTTATTTTCAAACTTTGGAAGGAATTTCTAAAGAGAATACGGGTGTGGATTATTTTAAAAGACTTCTTCAGTTTTAAAATACTTAGGTAAGTGAATCCAGCGCGTTCTGACAGCCATCTTTGAGTTGACTTGGCTGCCTATTAAATCGCTTTACTATCGTAAAGATCAAGCTAAAAATAATGACTAAATCATGGTATAGAGGTAAAAATATCAAAATATCCTATTAGAAAAATTCTTTTACATAATTTTAAAACAACTTTCAGGGAGACCAATATATTATGTATCATGAGAATTATTCTGTTGTTGCTATCAGGTACACGCGGATATTACATTTAGCCAAATTCATCATCTACGGAGCCTATTCCCAACTATGTTGGGGTCGGCTTCCAGCCTAAACAGATGCAACTGAATACCAGTATTTTACATGGAGCGACTGCCTATCTGACCTCGACAACCCAGTTAGTACCTACTGGGTAATACGATATCCCTTGATAAGACTGGTCGTCAGACTTTCGGGCCACTGACTATCTGTAACGGCTGTCAAATATCTACAATTGACAGCCGGGACCAACGGCATAACGTGCTTTACTAGGCACGGATGAAACTCGGTATGTAATGGGTCGTCATCCATCAAAAGCCCAACCTAGGGAAGCGCAGCTTAACCTGAAGATTGATCCGAGTGGCTGTTATTATTTAGCTACTAGCTCCTACATTTAGCGCTAAAGATGACGAATATAATTATTATCTCAGCTTTCTGCTCAGAAAACCAAACAGCTTATTAAGCTTAGGTAAAAAAAGTTCCCTACATTGTAGTTTGAAAGTGTAATATCTCCCAATTGTACAATTTTGGGTTATAGTAGGTATCAAGTTTGAATGTCGAACAGGCTTGCTCAAATGTTTCCCAGAAGTACTATAGGCATTGAGATAGGAAATTGGTAACACATTGGTTTCAAGATGTCGCGAGAGCTAAAGTAGTTGAGAGTTTCAGAGGGTCGAAAGACAGACTTGTTGTAAAAAATATATTAAACTAATGAAGTTTCCCCATGGGATAGGCAGAAACTAGAAATTGCTACGTGTATTGCTGTACTTATATTGCTTAATATCTATTTGTAAAATGGGTTTTTTTCGTGCTGATAAAACTTAAATATTTTAGCGATTACTACGGATATTTGAAAAGTTATCTGCCCAGGGCCGGCAGTCTCGACATAGATACCGACATTGTCGCAAACTTTTGATCGCTTAATAAGAACAAAAAAAATCGGTTGCAATAAAGATGCTTGCGAGAAACGCATCTTGGATGTTCAGACTTGCATTTCTCGCAAGCAACGTTATTGCAACCGTTTTTTTCCGTTATTATTAAGCTATCGAAAGTTTGCGACAGCGTCGGTATCTATGTCGAGACTACCGGCCCAGGCAACCAATTATTTTGTGATATGAAAACGGATCTAAATAGTATTGTTACATATCTTTTATTTAAACTAAGTTTTTAACGGACGATTAAAGAATCGTAAAAAACTATTGTAGATGTTTAAAGACCACTTGTAAAATCAATAAACATTTATTTAAAAGTAAAATAACAAATTATTCTATTTAATTATTATTTTTAAAAGTTTCTAACAGACCACTTATGTTACCTTGCTAACTAAGGTAGCATTTTTACAATTAAGGTTTAATCATTTTTATTGTTATTAAAAATTGCTTCAGAGAAGCTTCTATTATTTACTATAGGTCTGTTATAAAATTTTGGTAAAGTTGTTGACTCTCCAGTCCAACCAGCTGCTCGTCTAATATCGTCTATATTGACCCCCTTACTGAAGGCCGCTGATGTTGTTAATCTATTTAAGTCGCGAGTTAATAGGCTTCTTCTGGGTAAGCTCGTTCCATCGTCGACCTCATCTCTGTCCTCAGGACTAGATTGCGGTCAAGAGTAGACCCATTTAATATAAAAAAAAATATTAAAAAAATCGTCCGTTAAAAGCATAGTGCACCTTTCATTGTTACAATCCACGCAATATGCATTGAAGTTTCTGCCTAGATCAACATGTTTCCTTAGATGACTGAAATGTGTTAAAGTAGCTTCCAGAAAAAGGTTTATTCTATGTAAACAAGGTTTAAACGGACCCTTCACGAAGCTATCAACCAATCATTCTGTACATCAAACCAAGTAACTCTTGTACGCAAAAAATATTGCTGGGAATCAACGTTTTATGGGTATAAAATCACGTTATATGATAAGACTCAATGCAATACACTCAAAACATTGACCTGATAGATACATTGAATAGGGTCGTGGAGGTATTTCTAGTAAAGTTTAACATTATTAACACATTCATCGTCATTCGTTCATTCGTTTAAAATTTTCATTATTTGTTTAGCAGTACCTTTGTGCTCTTCTATGTCAATATATTATCCTGTTAAGTATTCGTGTGTACATAAATAAATAAATTAAAAACTTGTGAAAAAGTTGCACTTCTTTGTCGACGTTTTATAAGTGCCCCATGTAGGTCTATATGAAATAAAATATTTTGATTTGATTTGGTTGGAACCTTCTCCCCCAATATTTATTTATTTAATATCCAATATCTCCGTAACTAGATGGTTACCAGATATGGTCTAGAAAAATAATCTTATAAAGGGGAGAACAGATGCCTTTCGGCTTCCTTAAGGGTATTTTAACACCCATTATACCAAACCAAGTTCAAAGTATACTTCGTACCTACAATGATAATTTGGAATAATAAAAGATCTTTTGATACAAAAAAATCTTCGGTTTTTTCACAAGATCGTTCTAAGCGTTCCCCTGTGAAATCTCCGTCTTATCTCTGATTGCGTGTTTATCGTTTTAATTTGTTTATAAATTATTATAATGAAGGCATCTATCACGATCCCCTAGGCTTACCTTTGAAAAGTTGGCTACATAAGAGAGTAGGTTAATTCTTAAACTTACGTCTCATTAATATTAAGTAGGTTTTAAAATTATTGTTTTGATATAGTTTATAAAATATGTATAGTTTTAGTTTAAAATAATAAGATAGTTTAAAGTGGTTTCTAGAAATTTTCTCATTTTATAAGAACTCAGTATTTCGAATTTAATTATTAAATTCCGCTTATACCATAAATCGCTAAATTAGTTGAACGCCATACAATTATATAGTGCACCATACTGAATCTTTCATCTTCATCATCATCATCTGCCTAGCCTTTTCCCAACTATGTTGGGGTTGGCTTCCAGTCTACCCGTATGCAGCTGAATACCAGTATTTCACATGAAGCAACTGCCTATCTGACCTACCCAGTTAATACTGGGTAATCTGTATCTTTCATTTTCAAACTATTGAAAGTAACAAAATTATTTTTAAGTAGTTTGTAGTGAAAGAGGGCCAGCTTCGATCTTGCAAAAAAAAATCTACCTTCAAGGGTTCTACCCACTACATCGTACCATGACTGTGCTATGAACGTATCAGTCAAAAAAAAAATCTTTATATTGAAAAGTGTGAGACTATGCCCACTAGACCGTTCCGCGACCGACTAAAACCGTCGAGTGCTACGAGTATGCTCGTAGCGTATCGGCACTATAAATATTATATTCTCGCCAAAAATGGTTTTTTTTTTATTTTAATTTTATACCTGTTTTAATTTCAATTTTTTCAATGTAGTCAGTTTATTCTTTCTATATATATTTTTTTAAATTCTTTTAATTTTATTTTCTTATCAATTATGGTCATTATATTTTTTCATAATTCAAACAATCAATTATCATTTAATCAATTATAATTTTAATAAGTAATTTTTTAATTTTAAAAACATCCCAATGATTTTCTTATGTTGTATACAGAATTGAATGATTTGATAATTTTCATTATTATTCCTTTACTTATTATTCTTTGTATGTATAAATTCTAATTTTAATAAGTTATAAATATGTTATGTAAGCCGTTTTTTGTGCATGTGGTGTTAACCTGTAATTAATTGTTGCACTTGAATATGTTACTCTAGTTATTAAATCAGAAATGTATATAGTGTAAACAATTGTTGGTTAACCTAAATAAATTAATAAATAAATGGTTGACGCTCCCTGCAAGGGACGCAACGAGGATGAATCGGTCTAGTGGGTATAGTCTCATACTTTTCAATACAAAGAATAGAGGGTTTAACCGCTTAAGAAGACCGTTATAATCGCGTATGATTCGCTGTTGAAACGTTATAGTAGGTATGTGTCATGTTTCTTTCAGTGCTTGATACGTTCATAGCACGGTCATGGTATGGTACGGTGTAGTGGGCAGACTTTTTCATTCAGATAATTTATTCATTGTCTTGCATGCCCAATTCCCTACCTAAAGTCCCTGACTGTCTTCCAAAACTGAACATCTGAACAGAAAGAAAAACAACTTTGTATTATAAAGCCGCGTGTCAGCAACGCCATTGTATCCAAAATCATATTTTATGCCCCATATTGTGATTTCTCACAGGTGGCGCGAGAAACATTACGTCACGAAAACAAAGTAATTCTACCATTATTTTTATATATTTTCAACTTTACATGTATAGACTTATAGACCAAAATATACTTTGGAATCTGCAGTTATAAGTTGGTAAGGGGACGCAACGGTTTTCATTGAAATATCGAATGAAACTTGACAAATGAAGAAAGTTGCTCGGCACACAAATCTTTGGGCATTGTTAGGACGACGCTGGATGGCTTAAACTTAGGGGCTAACTGTGACACCTAATTTTAAGTTTGTCTGGAAGCTTAAGAGAAGTATTTCAGCTTATTTTAGTTAGTTTGTAATAGTTAACAGTTGATCTGTATCTTATTTTCAAACAAAAACGTATGGAGTTTTCAGAAGTGCGATGGCAATTTTTTTTATCTGCCAAAATCTTTAATACTTTTTTTGCATATTTGCATTTTTTGGTTTAATAATCTCTTTTGTGCCTCGTTAAGAGGTGGCGAGACGATCTGGACACGTACCGCGAGGGCTGATTCGAGGAGGCACGGGAAAAGAGCTCATGGAAGGAATTGGGGGAGGCTTTTGCCCAGCAGTGGGACAGTATAGGCTATTAAAAAAATAAAAAATAGCCGTTGGTCTTGTGGTTACTATCGCGACTGCTGAGCATGAGATCCTGGGTCCGATTCCAGGGTCGGGCAAATTGTTATTGGGTTTTTCAATCAGGAATTTCTCAGTAGCAGCCACAGAGTCTCAATTTGTGCCCGGTTCATGGCTATAGGCTCGCCCCTATTACATGGCACTTAAACATTACTGGCGAAATGTGGGTGTGGTACACCTCTGCCTAACCCCTCGGGGATTATAGGCGTTTTATTATGTTTTCAGAACCGTACCGTGGCTATTTCGTTAGTATCTGTCAAAAAAAAAAATTAAAGCATTTTGCATATATAAAAGCAATTTTTTGGTACATAAACTCTTTTAAGAAAACCACGAAAAGCAGCTTATTTGACTATCAATCGAAAAAATAACGAAAACAAACAAACAAAACTGTAAGCTACTTACAACATTTACATTTCCATAAATCCTTTAAATAAAATAAAAACCAGTGATCGTTTGAAATTTTCGCTTGGTATCAACCGCGAACAATTGATTGAAAGTGAAAATTTTCGGAGGCTCACGCAAGTACCAAAGAGTTGAATAATTAAACGCAGAATGGCGCAACTGTCCAACTTGTCTCAAAGTTGGTTTGTTTTGAAGTATTATGGTTGTGGTCCATTGAATAAGAAAGACAAGTCTTGCATCAACAGATAACATTATAGTAGCTACGAAAAGGAGCCTCTACTAAAAAGCATAGCCGTTAATTGACGGCACGGTTCGCGCAGTGGCTGAGCGATTGACTGCTGCCCTTCAAAGTCAAAGTCAAAGCATTTATTTCAATTGGACCATTACAGGCACTTTTGAAAGTCAAAAACAAAAAAGCTAAGCTACAGTCACAGACACAAGGCATAATAACTTGCGAAAGTACTGTAGTTGCACATTCCAAATCGTAGATCTCTATGGAGAAGAATGGGCAAGAAACTCCATGGACACTCTTTTAAATCAAAATATTGTTACAAAATCTTGGTTACATCATTCATGTTGAGATTATACATATATGTGTAGGTTTAAAACTCTTTAAATTCTGAATTTTGAGCGCTGAAGTTCCCGTTGGCATCATAAAAATACGTGTCCTTTATGATAAAGTATCGAGCATTTAATTGTGATTTTGCATGTAATTCGTATTTGATTTATATGATCGGGGTGTCACGCACCCCACGTGACCGCCTACGTAACTTTTTAGGCGCGCCCAATTAAGGGTCAATCACACCAGCCTTCATGCACTGAATTTTAACCCTTAGGAATTTCCAATCATTAAAGGACAGCTCTGGAACATTTGATACTTCTAATTGGTTGGTTGTTTGTTACTAGCTTCTCAGGATAATACCAAACGCGGGCCTGTGGACGGTGAGTAATGGACTAGCTTGCCGTCCGTCCGTCTTATGACGACAGGCCGTGTCGACGGCATGTTCGTGTTCCACGCGCGCCTCAAAGAGATGTCAGCAAACATGAGGGGCCCGCAAGGGCCGATGCCTGCCAGGGCTGCGGGACTTTTCGAAAGAGTTACCGCGGCCCTAGAACATAAAGGGCCAAAGAAGGAACATGGATGGTTTTTAGTCAGTAGGAGTCTGACACTCCCTTCCGCTCCGCCCAGAGCGGGAGGAGTCATTTGATGATTTCCCATCCCAGAAAAAAAAGGATATTACCAAAATCCATATTCTTATTGCGGAACAAAAGTCAAAGTCACTAATATAGAAAAAGTAGTACCTAGTTATAAACAAAGATGAGCCACCAAAAATGCAGCTGAAAACCGCTTCAGCTCATGCTTTGTAACAACAGAATAACGTAATCTTCCTCTTGCCATTATAGATGCCTAATACCATTTAAGTTAGGCCCTCCTTCCCTCTTAAAATCAGAGCCAAAAACACTACATTTACACTGCGGCGGGGGTCTTCGAGAGTTCAAGTTACACTGGTCAAGGTATTACACTCGTAACCGCTTGGCCACGAGCTTCACGCTCATACGACACGCGTGTAGCGATAGCAACTGTGGGAAAACTAAATGAAAGATGTTGACTTATATTCCCCCCACTTAAATGCAGCTGACTGCTTTTTTTTAGGTTGAAGGTGATTCCAAAAATCATCAAAAGGTTTTGACGCAGTATGAAATGACTTTTTTTTGTTTATTTTTTTAAAACTATGATTTGCTGTAGCTTTGGTTTCCACGGTTTCCAGAACTGCTGACGCCCAGACCCCTGTTGAACTATGGTAAAACTATGATTTTCAGCTGGTTTAAAAAGACTTCGTACTTTCAAAGAATGCCACGAGTCACCGCGCCACGTTTAGCGACATAACGGTACGCACGCAAAGGAAAGTACTGTCGCATGCGCTTGTTATTTGTCGAATGATGTTAATAGCGTCGTAGGCTGCAACATCAGAGGTCGTGAACGGGTCGTAACATTGTCTGGTCAAACTGTATTTTTAGAAACTGTAAGTTTTGTTCAAAATCAAAATCAAAATCAAAATATTTTTATTTCACATAGGCCTACATGGGCACTTATGAAACGTCGACAAAAAGGTGCACGGTTCGGGTTGGTCGTTTCCTATGGAGAAGAACCGGCAAGAAACTCCATGGTTACTCTTTTAAAATGATTAGTTTTACAATATTATCATGTTACAGCATTAGTACTCAAGTATGGGGGGACAGCATAGGCCCGACAATAAGTCGTTGCTTACTACACAAGAAAAACGGAAAACAAGATAAGAGGTTAACAAAAGTTAACACACATCTAGGAATCTACAAGGCCTACACTGTTCACACATTCACAAACAATCGTTAAAAAGAATCTATACAAAGGCAAGAAAATATTATAAAAGACTGACAAAAATATTGTCATCAGTGCTGCAACTATTCTTAGGACGAGTTTGTACTAAGTGTGCCTATTAAAGTTTTGGCTGGGTCTAGGCGGTTTCAGCTAGCTTTTGTTTTGGCAAAAGTTGATCTTTAGTTACTTTGACCGTTAGTAGCAAGTCATGTTTACGTTTTGTTTCATTTTGGGGTAGATAGTCTATTTTTTAAATTTCGTAGCCATGATAAGACAGTTTTTTTTAATGCTGACATTCAAATTAGGCTTTTCAGCCTATAGTAGATACAACATGTCATAATAGTAGGTAGTTAGTTATTACATTTTATATTTAGAAAGCTGGTCTTTCAACAACTAGTACGAGAAATCTATTGTCATACACTGTTTTAAGTTTTCACTAAATTGTTTGTTGTTTTTTGTTGTTTGTTCCAGTAGTGCGCGTAGCAAAGGACAAAGAAAGAGGGTAGACAGATTCGTTTGCTCTTAACAATTTTTATTTTCCATCCACCCGCATTCTCCAGTTAACCCGTGATCATGGCGCTTGCAACAGCGTCGAAATATCGGGAGCTCAAAATTATGAACAATCATGAATCCCGTAAGTGTCAGTGTACCTATGTTTGATCTATAGTCACGTTTTTATATTAGTGCAGTAGATTTAGTTTTAGTATTCTTATCTTCTTAATCCCTGAAAAAAACTGTCGAGGAGTCTGAATAGAATACCTAAACTAACATTTAGGTAACATTATTTATCTCTATAATAATATCTACACGCCTTTTAGTTAAGAAAATACGTGATCTATTTAGTAAGACAAATAGGTGTCTAGTAGGGTGGGTCAAAAATTTTTTTTCTAAGTTATCGATTTCTAATAGCGATAATATGTTGAAGTAAGGTATCGTTATGAACCCTTTAATTTTTTTTTGAATTATTTTAAGTGGAACAGCCCGTGCAACGCACTTGAAGTTTTGATAAATAAACGTTCGAGTACCCACTTTTACACCTTGACTTACATGTTTGATGTTGGGTATAGTTTAATATTTTAAAGAGTATCCAATGAAATACACGTTACTTTGGTTAAATAAGCTGTGTTGTTTATTAAAAGAAGACTTTTGAAGTAAGTACATTCAGATAATTCATGTATCCATGAGGCTACTTTCTTGTGAAATCTTGTGAAATTGTAATTGGGATTGGAATTAATTTTTTCATCATCAAAAGGCATCAATCCCTGTGGTCTCGCATATAAGAGGCATTCAGCTCCTAAAAGCTTATCATTCCAAATGCAAAAATATCATCAAATCATTGAAAAGGTTGTCAACTGAGAAAAAAGCGGAATTCTTGCAAAAAAGCGAAATTTTGTTCGATATTTGTTCATGCAAATGCAAGATAATAAGTCAGTGCAAATGTCCCAGAGAAGTCAAAGTTCCTAAAGAAGAACAAGACTTATTGATTGATCAACGGGGTGAGAGAAAAATGAGAATCGGTGGCATTGATCGCAATCGAACAAAAAGTTTACAAAAAAAAGTTTGTTCGAAACAAGGTTCAACAAAAATCTGTCTGAAGAGCGATAACAACCCATCGAAATTGCCAGAAAAAGAATTAATGTTATCAACAAGTAGTGATTCTGATACTAGTGTTTTATTTTCGGAAAAGCTACAAAAAAATAAAGAGCCCTTACCACTACCCTTAGAACTTGCAGCTAGAAGAATTCTAAAAGCGCGTAATTCACCTACAACCGGAGAACCACGTACTTTTCAAGTGCCTAAACTTAATTTTGAAGCTAAATCTTACATTGAGCTAATAAACTGGCAAGAAACCAACTTTGATCCACCTATTCTAAAAAACCAAACGATTGAAGAATTTCTACAGATAATAGAGAAAAAAGGTGACGAAAGGATGCTGTTTATTAGGCTGCCTCGCCATACACAAGCGGTCGAACGCAGTGTAAAGATAGTAACAGAAGCTACAATGGCAGCTTGTGATAAAAAAGCAAGGGATGGCATGATTCATGCCAAACTTGCTTCGAGGAAAGTTATGGCAAAATTCGAAAGTAGGCGCGATTTTTGGTATAAAAATAACAATTTTTTTTAATAATATATTATTATTATTTGTTTAAGTTTTTTATTTTACGCGTTAATATATGTCTTTCGTAAAATATTTGTTATGTTTAAATAGTATTTAAAGTAATTTCTAATAAAGAACTATGCCTTATAGTAATAAGTGTTTTTTTTCAAAAACGTATAGTTTTGAAGCGTATGCGCGGGCTGTAGATATATGTTTAATTATCCGTTTTTTAGCTAAAACTACTTTTTATAGTACACTACAACATAATATTACTATTAGAATTTGATTCATCAACTTTATTTTTTTTTCATACTAGAGTGACCCACCCTAGTGTCTAGCTCTAAACATTGAATGTAGAGCATGAATACCAATGAGCTACATGTAATTGGTATATTAATTTGTATTGTGTATTAGTTTTTGGTAGACACAGACTCCACGCCACTAAACGGCATGTCCCAGAACCCAAAAATTCAAGCCATGTGACATTAACCGATCCGCACTGGACCCGCTTGGTGTGTGCCACCAACTCCGGTAGAGAGAAGGCCTATAGTATACCAGCGCGGTAGGAACATCGGCACCACATTTGTGACTGTCCTTAAAATAACCCTAGGCTAAAATTAGCTTTTATGCCACAATGCGCAAAAAACAGCTTCTCTGATGTGCCGAATTAGGAGGAACACCAATGGATTCCTATGGGTGGTTTCTAAGAGGTCGGAGTCCACATTGCTAGGGAGATTAATCCAGTTTCATGTGACGAGTTGAAAACACGATTTTTGCTGCCATGAGAATTATTTTAAATTGACTATTTATTATTTGAATTTTATTGAATGAAGCATACTAACATAGTTTCAAGACCTTTGTTACTAACATTTAATGGACAGTAATTATTTGGTCAGAAATAAATATAGGTATTTAAAATATAAATATTATTTTAAATACCAGAGGGCTGGCTCTTTCTTTGGGCAAAGAATTAGCATTGCCATTCAACGTGGCAATGCAGCCAGTTTTCTGGGCACGTTTCCAGATGATAGCGATGCGGAGGAGTACTTTGACGCCTAAGACGTGTCCTATATTGTCGTCGTTGTATATATATAGGTACTTTATTTTAGTCTTCTTTTTATATTTATTTTAGTTTTATTTTAAATAAATCAATATTAATATTAGTATTAAGGTAGGTTTCCCCTGAATCAAGGCTGTTACTTTGACCTAATTTTACAAAACTTCCTGTATAGCATGATGTATCTCCACCACTATCACCCCCTCCATATGCTCCAACGTCTATGCTTAGGTATTACCCCTCGCATGTTAATCCAAATAATAATTTAATTAACACAATCAAGCTAACAAACATCCGTGGATATATTAATCCCTTGCCGCAGGATCTCGCCAAACACTTCCATTGCTAATTTATTAGTAGAGCAGAAACTTTCTCTATTATCTAGTTAACGTCGTCGTTTTTCATGCGGACCCGTTATGGGGTCATTAGGGGGGTCTGAAGTATCTTCGGTTATCTTTGTATGGGGTAAAAATAGGGCCAATACTGGTAATGGGGTTGTGGAGGGCCCTATTTGGTACGGTGGATATTGGTATTGGAAGGTCATGGATGTAATATTTTGGATGTCATTAGATGTTGCCTTTTTTCTTTTTCTTTTTTCTCGTATTGGCATGATATGTACGAAAACTTATGACGAAACATTTTTATGAAAAATGTTTTCGTAAAAATAAAAGAAAAAGGATCAACATAAAAATTGTCTGTAACGTTGAGTGCACAGGCTACCCTAAATGTACCTACTAGTAAATAAGTAACTGTTTTTACATAAGTAGGTACACGGTCGTCTGGAACATTTCAAATTATCAAAGGATTTGAATAATATATGTTACATCAGCAATTTATGCAAGGTATTATATCGGTCTGCATACCTTTCTAGAAGGTATGACGTAACAACTCGAATCCCGTGTGCCCCGCCAGCTCCTAACACAGAATAGTTGAGTACAGAAAGCCAGCTTTATGCAAGGCGTAAAACCGCA
Organism: Eurois occulta; assembly: GCA_950022335.1. Classification (NCBI taxonomy): domain Eukaryota; kingdom Metazoa; phylum Arthropoda; class Insecta; order Lepidoptera; family Noctuidae; genus Eurois; species Eurois occulta. Next base: position 3,065,884 of record OX465492.1, on the reverse strand, counting down.
CACTACATAGATGTCAACGCGTACGTACAGTACAGGGATCTTGAACTGTATCAACCGTTTACTGTACGAGTACATGTAGACCCGTGTCTATGTGTGCGTGTGTTTTCAATCTTTATATGGAGCCGGCCCTTTGCATAGTAGGCCATGAAACCTGTATAGCTCCGTCTCATTCCTACACTGGAATGACCTTTAAACAATACTGCTTTTGGTAAAGGTTCAACTACAGGGTCAAAGGCGTCCGCTCTGTGAAAGGGTGTGGATAATTCACCACACGAGCACAGTTCCGATGTTTTAGGACATGCTGGATTTTTTTGCGATGTTCTCCTTCACCGTTTTGAAAGCAGTGATGGTGAAATAATGTACACAATGTAAAGCCGAAGTAAGCCCGCGTGGTATTCCCAAAAAGGAGGGATATTTTCCAGCAGTTGGAACATTTTAGGGTGATTAGACTCAAAGGGCCTGTCTCGGTTCAAACCTATGACCTGACGTGACTTGTAAGTCACGACTATTACCATTATGCTACCAGTGCTCACCTTGGCCTTCTGTACCTGTATCTATTCTGTGCCCTCGTGCCATTGCGAGTTGGCGTGAACTATTCTAACGCTCTACTGCAGGAATTTGGATACAATCCTCCCTTAATGAGTTTGTAATCTTATTGTTTTGTGTTTTGGAGGATGGCCACTACTAATTGCGAATTTGAAGATGTATTTTCTGCAGGCTTTTGAGGTGAGTTGGTAAATGAATGAATAGATTCCATAGATTATATTTTGCTTTATTCTTTTAGTTTTCCGTATGTCATTATTTCCCAGAATTTGATCCTTATTATCGACACTATCGAATGGTGTAATAATACAGTGTGTATTTTTACCGAAAAAATCTAATGATACAGTTTCAGTTTTCGTCAAAGTCGGGCTCGAGACTCCTTTGAGTATTTTTCGCTATTCCTCATAGTTTCGGATTTGGCCAAACATGAACACTTGAAAAATTCACCCTATATATAATTTTGAGTTAACGATCTAGTGAACTCAAAAACCAATCAATTAAATTCAGAACAACTTTCCCGTCCAAAATAAAACATATCAAGTTCCCATTTATCATTAATCCTTCCAAATAAGGGTACCTTTACGGTTTAATTGGCGGAGAAATATTTTTCGAAGTCCATTTAATCATTATTTAAACACATCGTTAGTAAACAAAGGAATAAATAATTTGTCCGCCAAATAAACCATGACACATCAGAAAGCAAGTCACTTAAACCTTTCCTCCTTTTAATTGTTACGCCTGACGTGACATGCCCAACCATGTCGGCTTTTTTACCCTAATCAGTATTTACTTTGTGTTCTCTACGGGGATTTTCTTTTCAAATTAAAGTCGGTTTCTGACCGATATACGAAAGTAGGGTATAAATTATAGAGCTTCACAGGACATTGTACACGATTTATTAATTATAATATTGCGTTAGTCCGTTTATCAACTCTGTTTGGGATGAAACGAAATAATTAATTTTGTGAATTTGAATAAATAATCTCTTTTGTATGTATGGCAAGAAAGAAAGGGTTTGCTGAAATGACGAGTAATAGAGAAGTATGGAGGAAGAAGACATGCTGCGCCGACCTCAAAAAATTGGGCTATGGGCAGAAGAATGTTGATGATGATGAATCTAAACTCAAACTCAAAGCATTAATTTCAATTCTAAGACCATTCAACACTTTTGAATATCAAAAAATAAAAGAAGCGAAGCTACAGTCCCAGTCACAACGCATAATAACTTGAGAAACTTCAGTTCTTTTAAATCAAAATATTGTTACAAAATCTTGGTTACATCATCATCATGAGATTATACATATATATGTGAGAACGATGTAGAAAGACGTGCACATTAAGAGCGTCCAGAGTAAAAGATAAAACCAACAATTTAAAAATAAAGTAATTAAAATAAACCGTGGCAGCTAAGAGATGACCAGTCACAACTGACAGCGCCCGTTCACGAACATTACGCATGTATCAGCCCTATTGAAGGGAACTAAATGACCCGACACACCCGCCACCATCAGCGAGACATTTGAGTGAGCATGACATTCTCTCAGCCACCAGGGCACATTCAAGTCAATAAAAGATAACCAAATGTAAATGGTAGCTTTACAGTACATAGTACTTCCACATGTGCTATGCAATTATACAATGCAAAGATATTTTTACAATCTTCTGCAGTTTTCACAATTACTTCACATTCAATTAGTTTGCCCTTATGGTTGTGTAGCAGGAATCTCTTTTACCCATCCGTTTTTTTTTATGAAGATGACCGTAAAAGTTACAAGCATTTTTACGAATTTAGTTTATGAAAATTGTAATATGGCAACTAGTTTGATGTTTAGATTCGGATAGTATTTACCTACCTAATACATAGATACCCTCCAAGAACGAGACAATAAAACAAAATATCAAAATTTACAACCCCTATATTATATAGTGAGTCCCAGTAATAACATGAATTTAAAAAATAAAAGTCTCTTCATATTAAGTAAATCATAAACCTCTTATAAAATATTATTTTCCCCCAAGAATAATATTAAAGCATCAACGAGGGCGATTTCTATTAAGTGGACTTATACGAGTTTTTATCAATGGCCCGGATCTGGCATGTCTCACAAGATAACCTTTTCGCGGTTATATTTAGGTTCGATACTCTTTCAATGTGTAAGGTTGACAGGCGTTCCATTTAGCTGAAAATAGACGGTACGGTTTGTTGTGCCTAAGTATTTTTCTATATGGAGAAGTATTTTGTGTAACGTATAAAAATTATCTAAGTAAGCTTTTTGTAGACTGATATGGAACTTTCCATGTAATACATATTTGTGAATCTTTTTTTAATTATACTTTCCTCAAGAATTTCATAAAAATACGTTTATACTTAAGGTGATAAATGATAATTCAGGTTACTAGAAGAGTCTGCCCGCTACACGGTACCATACTATGACCGGGTTATGAACGTTTCAGGCACGGAAAGATACAAGACAGATATAATAAAATAACTTAATTGGTAGTTACGTGTTTGAGCCGTTTGGGGTTGAAACACTTGGGCCATGGGGCCGAGTGCCCACCTAGTATTTCGGGAAATCGCCAAGCAGTTGGTCGACTCTTCACGTGACCAGAGGGCGGGCTTATTTTTTGGCCTAAGAATCAGCATTGCCATCCAACGTGGTAATGCTGCCAGCCTTCTGGGCACTTTTCCTGTTGACATGTGCGATGCGGACTAGTTCCTGAGATTAGCGCGTTCAAGCACACAAACAAACAAACAAACTCTTCAGATTAAAGAAGTGTTTTTGCCAAAATCATTGTAGATATCTCAGTCATAATTCTTCCCTAGAGCAACATTGCCCCCATATCAAATGATTACGTATTCTTGTTTGTGCCCCAAATGATTGGTCGTAATGATTTTATAGGCGGTACCATTCAAGATATTGTAATGACGTTATGATCGTCCGGGTGCGTACCGAATTGAAGATTTATTGTTTAGTTAACTTTGTTGGATGGCGATGCCTGTGGTAGTTTTCGATTATAATGTTAGTTTTTGGTTTGAAGTAATCATAATAATCATAAATCTTTATTTTCCCGACACAAAGAATTACAGGCGCTGGTTCGAAGAACAATCTTAAATAGAGAAAGGTGTCTGAAGATGGAAAGTCCTGATCACCTCTCCGTAAAACCTAACGAAGCTAATCCAAGGTTACTTTCACTGGTCGTCCTGCTCGGATCCGGTAGTATTCGGGGGGCATGTTGATTCGGTATTATAGCCCATCTGGCACATCTTATAGGAAAATATTTAAACCTCATTAAATCTATAAGGCAAAACCATTCACACATAATCTTCTAAAGCGTCACATTTCTGAAATATAAGCTTTGAACGTTGTTCTGATGGCGAAGATTGTAACTTTGATGGCTTATAACTCAGAATCGTGACGATTTAGAAGATTTTAGCTCGCTTGTATTGACGTTAGAAACGGGTTGTATGAGTGGCTAATACAATCAGTGTTGTACGGATGGCGAAAATTGTAACCTGGCTTATAAATCTCTGAAAAGAGAAAGAGAAAATCTTCCAAAGTGTCACCACGCTTTGGAAGATTTTCTCTTATTCAAAACTTGTTTATATTGATACCTACCAGCTTTGATTAAATGGGTTATACGATTGGCTAATATAATCAGTGTTGTACTGGTGGCGAAAATTGTAACCTTTATGGGTTATAAATCTCGGAATTGTGACGCTTTGGAAGATTTTTGGCCGCTATTTTAAAAATAAAATAAAATGGCGGTAGTTACGCAGGCCAAATAATTCAAAGCCATTCAGTCATATTTTGTTAACTTCGTCTAATGATACAATCTGGAACCAATACACAACATGACAAACGAACAATCCTCTATCAGCTCCTCAGCTTAGCATTCACAAAGTGAACTCAAATGATTTACAGTACATAATGATTTTATGACAGCCGCAGCACTAAACATAATGGTTTCGTTTTTATAGCGCGCACGAGGCGTGGCACGAATACGTATGGAATGATAGGTTTTAGATCACCTCCGGATTTTTGTTATATAAGAATCCTTTGGGTGTTTTAGAATGATGCCGGAATTTGATGACGAAATTAACAGTTGAATTGAGAATTGGCTTTAAATATTATGATTTTTTTCTGCTAGAGGAACTTGTGGCTAAAAGATAATAGCCACTCGGGTCAATCTTGTGACCGCCAACATACCAACTTTGCTCCGTGTCTCGTTGGTTCCGGCTTTCATTTGTAAACGTTTGACAGTCATGTAGCAGCCAGTGGACCGAAAGTCTGACAACCAGTCTTACCAAGGTATCGTAGTATTACCCAGTGAATGGCTTGCGATGGTATACTATGTGATGGTCAGATAGGCAGTCGAACGTAAAATACAGTATTCATCTGCACCCGATAAGACTAGATGGCGACCCCAACAAAGTTAGGAAAAGACTAGACAGATGTTGAGATGATAAAATCTTTAAAGCAACAGTAATATATCAGCGGCTATTACATAGAAGAAAAAAAACACGTCAAAATAAATTCCCTATTTAAGTATATAGCTGTGAATGGTTAATGTTTATTCAGCAAAAAGCTCGCTTGTAATGAATTATTCACGGCCCTTAGGCGGGTGTACAATGAAATCTGCCCTTAAGGTAGCGGGGGTGTAATGAGTTTTAGCGTAGCGTAGTTTCGTTAAGGGCCTTCCACAATGAACTGGATGATTCGAGATTTATCTGGTGTAGACTTAGACTACTTGTAATGCCTCGTCTTGTCTCATTACTGATTTTGTGAACAAAGTTGATTGCTCTAAAAGAGTAAAGATTTGTAAAACTACCAGGATTCGCAACTTAGATGGGATACGGACTCCCAATCAAATCAATCTAAACAATACAATGTGATTGTGAGACTTACTCATCATCATCTGCCTAGCCTTTATCCAACTACATTGGGGTCGGCTTCCAGTCTAATGATGGATAGTACTGATTGTGTTTGTTTAAAAGAAACAACTAAAATGCCATAGAATAATTGTATGTTCGATTCAAAAATCGTGCTAGATAGGGCCTTTGATTTGATCGCGATAAACATTTTACTTTCAACGTCCCCTTTACTCTCCCGTATTCCTTTTTTTTTTTTCGGGTGAGAAATCATCAAATGACTCCTCCCGCTCTGGGCGGAGCGGAAGGGAGTGTCAGACTTTTACTGACTAAAAACCACCCATGTTCCTTCTTTTGCCCTTTATGTTTCAGGGCCGCGGTATCTCTTTCGAACAGTCCCGCAGCCCTGGCAGGCATCGGCCCTTGCGGGACCCTCTTGTTTGCTGACATCTCTTTGAGGCGCGCGTGGAACACGAACGCGCCGTCGACACGGCCTGTCGTCACAAGACGGACGGACGGCGAGCTAACCCATTACTCACCGTCCACAGGCCCGCACTCTCCCGTATTCCTCATTTCATATTAGAACTATATCAACGTACCCATTTCGCTCACATTTCATCGAGGAGCTAGTACGTACTTCGTTCAATTTACTCGCATGTCATTTGCCCACTTTGTATCAATTCTGGGTAAAGTTACAGGTATTCGTGCGAAGTTCGTCTATATTGCCCGGTTGAACTAGTTTGTCAATTGATCTAGCTGCGGATGTGCTGTTCTACTTACTGTTCAATAATGAATTTGAATGAGTGACATTATTTTGTATTGTTGGTTACGATGATACGTGTCATCATCTGCCTAGCCTTTTCCCAACTCTGTTGGGGTCGGCTTCCAGTCTAACCGGATGCAGCTGAATACCAGTATTTTACATGGATCGACTGCCTATCTGACACCACAACAAAGTTAGTACTATACCCCTTAGTAAGACTGGTTGTCAGACTTTTTGGGGCACTGACTACCTGTAACGACTGTCAAAGATCTACAAATGACAGCCGGGCTTAACGTGCTTTCCGAGGCACGGAGGATACTCGGTATGTAATGGGTGGTGACCCATCCACAGACCAACCTAGGTAAGCACGGCTTAACCTAAAGATCGACCCGAGTGGCTGTTCTTATTTAGCCACGAGCCCCTCTACGATGATACGTGTACGGTTAGGTAAATATTTACTAACATGACGTATATGAATATATTTACTGACTACGCAGATTTTTTTTTTTGGTTAACTAACGAATTTAGGTTTAGAAATGTTTCTTAATGACATGAAAGATGGGCAGGTACAGTCATACTTGGTGGCGATGTTTTAGGTGAGCTCGGATATTGCTGAATGAATTTGGTGCCCGGAGGCGGGCTGCGCTGGCAACAGTAGGCTCACGGCGGTATTATTTTTGTAGGTGCAAGCCCTACTTAACCAAACCGTCTCTCCGGACGGTGTTGTATGCGTCAGGCATTTTGGACTGCTTTAATACTCCCTTTGCTGGAACACTGGCCTCTTCTCAGTAAGACGGTTTGGGCTGTATTCCACCACGCAGGCCTAGTGAGGGTTGGTTGGCCAGTTTTCTCATCAAGTTTTCCGTCACCGTGCACCGTTTTGAAAATAGTGGTGACAAATCAAGTAACACAACGTACAATGAGTTCAAACCCACGCCACGACCTGTAAGATGGGGCCATTAGCACTACTGCTTATATTATAAAATTAAACTAAATGACTGCCTCGCTGTTCTAGTGGTCACAAGGGCGACTGCTGAGCATGTGGTCCTGTGTTTGATTCCCGGGTTGGGCTTAGTGTTATTGGGTATTTCCAACATGACTGACATTCAACCAGTACATTATAATTACCTAAATAATTTACATTTTTGTCGTTATAATACCCGTAAATTGTGTGTTAAGTTTATGTTATTACCAGTTTAAACTACCTGTTTTATAAAAGCTTTGAAAGGCGAATTGCCAGCCTAATAAAGTATCTTAATTTTAGTGTGTTAATGTAGCTTATTGTAAGTGCATTTTGTTATTGTGTATGGTAACTAAAGATATTTGAAAATGAAATAATTGGGTATTTCCATCGAAATTTCTCAATAGCAGCTACGGAGTCTGGATTTGTGCCCGATTGATGGGTCGCCCTTTAACATGGAACTTATAAAAACTTAACTGGCGAAATGTGGGCAAAGCGCCAGAATTTTCCTCGTTCTGCTCGCTCCGCTTATGCCACCATAACCTCATCATGTGGTTCTAAAATGAAATCAACCCATAAACCCTTTGCTCAGAATATACGTAGACCATATTTAGAGGTCCATATTTGTTTGTACATTTGTGTTATGACTCCATATTATGAGTCAAAGGATTAACTTGACTTAATTAAATACTTATAAAGTGGATATAAGCTTAGCTGTCGCTGTTAATCCAGTTTTTGTATTATTTAGTTATTTTAAGGGAATGTGAGCGTGTTTACGGTTTCGTGGTTGATTTTTTTTTAAAAAGACATTAAAATTTAATTTCATTATTGTAAACAAAATAGAGTGCCTCGTTGGTCTAGTGGAGGCAAGCGCGGCTGCTGAACGTGAGGTCTTGCGTTCGATTTCCGGGTAGGGCAGTGTTATTGGATTTTCCATCAGGATTTTTTAGTTAAATAAGATAAAATACTTATAGAAAAATAAATGTATTATTAAACGCAGTCTTCCTTTCATCGACTAAACAAACCACAGTCTTAACTAGCATTCATCAAAATAAAATGAAACAGTAACAAAACAAACGCCCTCTTGACCTCTTCGTGACATTAGAGCTTAATGAGGAAGTACTTGATCCTAATGAGAGGGAATGATATTCCTCCCATTGTGCAAATAGCTGGGACTCTCAGAACGAGGGCCACGGAATTAACTTTTGCTTTACTTTTAGAGAGCACGACACGATAGTTTTGAAGTGGGTTGGTTTGTTTATATGATATTAGAATAATTTGAAGTGGATAATAATGAAGAATGGATAAATATATGAATAAAAACCGGGCAAATGCGAGTTGTTCGCACCCGCACACAGGGTTCTGTAGCACCAAAAAAAAATATAATAAAAATATTTTGAAGGTTCATTCATATGTTGTATTGTATTACATTCAACAGCAAAACTAAATTTTATGTTTCAGAGTATGTTTAATGATAAACAAAGTTACTGCTGCAGTTTGATGAAAAAGTCCCAATCTCAAAAACTAAACATTAAATCTTATTTAAACCAATTTTCGTTGAAAGTTTTTTATTCGTTCTAATATCCTACATTTTTACAGAATTTTTTCCTCTTACTTTAGAAATTAGAGGGGGGGGGGACTTTATACCACTTTGGAAATGTCGATCTATCAAACGATTGACTTTGAGAAAACATGCTTTTAGGAACCTCAATGTCATTTTTAAAGACCTATCTATAGAATCGCACGTTTTTTTTTTTAAATTTCAGTTCCATGTATGGGGAGCCCACCCCATAATCTTTTATTTTTTTATTTTTGTATAAAATTCCCTACCAAGAATCAACTGTATAAGTCTTAATAGTTTCGGAATAAAGTGGCTGTGACATACGGACAGACAGGCAGACATGACGAATCTATAAGGGTTCCATTTTTTGCCATTCGGCTACGGAAACCTAAAACTGAATAAGGAATGGATAAAGTAAGGAATAAGTATATTAGAGGAAGTTTGAAAGTTGCGCCAGTTACAGAAAAGTTGAAAAAGAATTGACTGTCTTGATATGGGCATGTGGTGAGGATGGACGAATCGCATGTGACTAAAAGAGTGATGAATATAAATGTTGATGGATAGGGAGGGGACGATGGATGGATTGGCTGAGGAATGATATGTAAGGAAGAGGAAAGGAAGAAGGACAGAGGAGAATGGAAGAAAAAAACGTGTTGCACCGACCCCACGTAACATGGGACACGAGCAGGAAGACGATGTATAAAATTTTCTATTCGGATTTTGTTCGGTTGACGTAAAATTGACACGTCACCTATATGTATTTGAAATTTACATCACGATAAAGATATAAGTTTTTAAACTGTCATGGTCACTAATATTATAATTAACACTAGAAACGGGATATATATATTTACTATGTGTGTTGTATTTGAAATTTACATCACGAAAAAGATATAAAATTTTAAACTGTCATGGTCACTAACATTATAATTAAAACTAGAAACGGGATATATATATTTACTATGTGTGTTTACATGGCAAATATCCCGTTTCTAGTGTTAATAACGAAAAAGCTTTGCTAAACTACAGTCAACCAGATGGCAGGATATTTGTGGAGGTACAGCTGCTGTACTGCGACAGGGAGACATGTGAACTACGCGTATAATCTTTAGTATTCCTTTGTATCGGCACATGAGGAAGAGGAACGATAAATAATTACAGAGGCTTACGTTCGTTCCGTTGTGTAAATGACACGATCTTGAGTCAACGCAACCTTGTTACTGAATGGATTTACTAAATTAGCTTTACTTGGTCTTGGTCTTTAGACGACACGACACGAATACGACACGAGTTTGTTCGTACAAATCTCGATCAAATGTGTCTTTATGGGTTAGCTTATCATCATGGTGAGCCATCCGCCGTCGGACGAAAGTCTACGACGTCGGGGACCGGGCGGTGCGCCTCAAATGGACCTGGGCAGGACATCTGGCTAGACGCGGAGATGACCGATGGAGCAAGGCTTTGACCAAGTGGTGGTCAAGGTTAGGCCAAAGAAACGAGGGCTGTCCTAAAGCTCGTTGGGTCAACAATATCGTCAAAGTCGCGGGAAACACCTGGATGAGGGAAGCACAGAACCGGGAAGTGTGGCAGAAAAAAGGGGAGGCCTATCCAGCAGTGGGTGATTCCGGGCTGATATGATGATGATGATGACGAGACCGACGCGGGTATGGGTGTTACAAAATTTGTCTTCTGTGATTTTGTACTGAAACTTAAATTATGATACTTACTTTGTCTCAAAATGTTTTTGTTTATAATAGCTAGCAATGTATCTTTTAGGTTTGTAAGTGTGTTAGAAGAAAACAAATCACCTTTGCTAATATTTTACGACCTCTTACAAAAATCTAACTATTTTTCAGAAATTACAATGAAAGGATATGAAATATGACTCAGTAAATGATCGGTATATTGTCGGTAAATTATAAGGTTACGAAACTTCGTAGTACATTATCAGAGAATATAATATCCGCGTTTAAGTTAGGGTAAACCAGGCAAACGTGCCCCACCATTCGAAATATCGAAATAAAAATATTTTTTTGTTCAGAACATGTTTATTAAAGTAATCAGACTTAACCTCTGACTCAATGGGCATAACAAAAACTAAAAAAACTTCTAAATTATAATTAAAAATAACTGAGATTAACAATTTCGTGAAACTTAGGGTGGGGCACATTACAAGGATAGATCCGTCTTATGTGCCCCAGCAAAACCTCTCATTTAGAGGTTCTTTTTCCTTTCCCTTTTTCTTTGGTACCGCAGTTGTTGCATTTCTCTCTGTAACTTGTACAGTCTTCATGTAACCAAAACACTGCAAACACCGAATCCATTCACTCTTCTTCTTGGTACGATAGTAATCCTCGTGACATTCTACACATTTGTGTTTTCATTTTCATCAGAACATTTTTCAACAGTTTTAACCTTTCCCATTTCCTAAAAAAAAAACATAATTTTGTTAGAAACAAGTCAAAATAAGAACTCAGGAATAATCTCCAAATGGGGCACATTAGCCGATGTATGGTGTAATGTGCCCCACTTAAATAATTCTGATTTTTGTAACGAAAAACGGAACGTAATTACAGGCAAACAAAAGTTTAATGACGTTAGTTTTCGATAAAAACTTTAAAAACACGAAATAATATCGAGCAAATACTTTTAATCAACGTGAAAATAGATATAAAACAAATTCATGTAGTCATACAAACCTTTTAATCACTTTTTCTCATTCAAACTAAATAAAAACCAGCACAGTGTTGTTTCGATCGTGGCCATACTTGGGTTACTGACCAGCTAGGATCAAATAAGCGCCAAATTTAAAATGCATCACTGAGTTTCGCGAGTGAGGCACGTATCCGACTGGGGCATGTTTGCCTGGTTTACCCTATTTAAAAAAAAAAAAAACCCGAAACTGATTTTCAAATCTTCGGTCTGTCAGACCGTACGCCAGTTTAAGTGTTATAAAATTTGGCGCAAATATCATCATCTGGCTAGCCTTTTCCCAACTATTTTGGGGTCGGCTTCCAGTCTAACCGGATGCAGCTGAATACCAGTATTTTACATGGAGCAACTGCTTATGTGACCTCCACAACCCAGTTATTTCTGGGTAATACGATACCCTTTGATAAGACTGGTTGTCAGACTTTCGGGCCACTGACTACCTGTAACGACTGTCAAAGATCTACAAATGACAGCCGGGACCAACGGCTTAACGTGCTTTCCGAGGCACGGAGGAAACTCGGTATGTAATGGGTGGTCACCCATCCACGGACCAAGGACTAGGCAAGCGCGGCTTAACCTGAAGATCGACCCGAGCGGCTGTTATTATTTAGCCACGAGCTCCTAGCGCGAGTACCTATACGAAGGTTAAATAATTTTAAAGTTTTCTCATCATTTTTCCATCAGTAAATTGGCTCTAAATTTCAATTACACCTAGAACTTTGCCTGTAATCGCGTAGTAGCATATTAATAATTATATCGCATACTGTAAAGGCCATAATTAATTGTCTCAATGCCACGGTTTCTCAGAAGCACGTCAAAGTGTGCCTTGTAATATAATTACTCGCAGTAAGGTTTTACGTAACGTCAATTTATCGATAGTTATGTGATATAGCGGTTACTAATAGTACCTTTCATCAGATCAGTGTTAAATATAGCCCTTAAGGCTCCGCGCGTGGTATTCAGCTGCATCCAGTTAGACTGGAAGCCGACTCCAAGATAGTTGGGAAAAGGCTAGGCAGATGATGAAGGCTCCGCGACAAAGAATAGGGAAAACCACACACGATACGACGTCACATTGTAGCAGTTCGTTTTCTTTTTCTCGAATTGATGACTCAGATTTTGTCCGACCAATTCGTAATGAAATGGACAGATCCGTTCTTTACGTCATTGAAGTCCTGGAAGGTGCAGTTAGTTGTGCACGATGTGGCTTATACTGTGTTGGGGCTCCACACTTGTATTGTGTTCGAGATGGGTCGATTATATCTCATCTAGCCAGATTGAATCTGCAGCGCTCAACTCCCTTGTCTGTGAGAGAAACCCCGTTGTGGCTTCTGTCAAACTAACCCGCGTCTGTTGACGATACCCCGTTGTCGTCCTGTCGTTCAAATCTACGAAGTAAATCGTAAACCAGTTATGCAAAGAAATTGTAAGCATTGTCTGTGATGAGCCATGCATCGTACCACGGTACGATAGCGTGACCTCGTGGCCTACGATAACGTATTCCAGAGTGAGGAAGAGATGGCGCTAGACGTCCTCTATAGCTCCGTCTCTTTCCCAAACTGGAGTGATATTAAAACAATACTGCTTTAAGACGTCATGGTACCCCTCTGATTTATTACAACGCACTTAGTATATTTCCATGACACCTCGTTGCAACTTTCAACGATGTCCAAAAATTCATCGTTCAATTCAATTCGTCTTTGTTAAAGAATTCAATTGGATGACGTCTCTTATATAATTCCCGTAGGGTTAGGCAGAGGTGTCAATACCTAATAGTACTTTAAGGTTGTATATTTACAACCAACCTTAAATTAGGCAGGTTGTCTGCATTCGGGCACTTAAAGTATTTTAGAATTAAAACAACTTAGAAAACCGGCCAAGTGACACGCACACAGGGTTTCGTAGCACCAAACAATATTATAAACAAAAGAGAATGCTCATGGAAGTATGGAATCCCGTACCATGCTGCATCAAAATCAAACCTTGTTTTTTATAGACTACAATGATCGTATTAACTCCTACAAAAAATATTTTTGAAAAAAAAACCCGCGTTTCAGAGTTATTTTATAAAATCGAAACTAACCTAAAAAGTAGGTCTATTTTTTCGACGCTACCAACGACGTATTTTAACACACATACATTACATTATTGCTCTAAAAACAGCGTAATACACTAATATTAGTAAGAATTACGAGTTAAAGTAACATCCACAGTATGCTTGACTGAAACTCGATTTTATTTTAGACCTTTACATTGCCAATAGTCAGTCAGTACAGTACAAATGTCAGATGCCACAGATAAGATAACTATAAACCATAGAGTATAGTAAGTGCTATAAACTAGTCGGGATTTAGGGATGTAATCGATAAATCAAAATCTTTAGGCTGAGAAAATCTATTTTGTTGCAAATAGCAATAAACCAAACTAAATTGATTTGGTGTACTGATCTTACTTAATTGTAATTAATTTTAGAGTCCGCTCGACAGACAAGGGTTTGTTCAATTGAAACGGAACGTCATTTATATTCAGTTGAAACGGAACGTCATATAAAGGGAGTAAAACAATATTCGTACTTTTAAACTCGAAAAGTATATTTCCAGTTCAAAAATCAAATCCCCGACGCGTAATGCCGTAAAAAAATATGAAACTAATTACTATAATATTTTGGTTTTGAGGCGCGAGACTTTTTGGTACCAACTTTGGTCATTGTCCTTTTGAAGGCTCATTCATCATGTTGTATTGTATTACACTCAAAAACAAAATTAAATTTGTTTTTCATAGTCTGTTAATGAAAGACAAAGTTACTGCTGCAGTTTGATGAAACAGTCCCATATCTCAAAAACTAAAAATCAAATCTTATTCAAACCAATTTTCGTTGAAAGTTTTTTTTACGATCTACAATCCTAAATTTTTTCAGAATGATATGTTTTTCATGCTTATGTCAGTTCTCTCTTAGTCATGTAAGTGTGGTCAATAATTTAAAATATGTAGCTAAAATCTCTACAAAACATTTTTTAAACAAATACATAAAAACACTACTTTATTTTTAAAAAAAAATCCCAAGTCACTGGTATAATACAGTACACCCACATTCCGTCTAGTGTAATATTAGTAATAACGGGCATTATCCTTTTACTAACTGTAGACATGTATAGAATTCAACCGCAGACATTTGTAGTCTTCGTCTAACTCAGTACTTGCCTAACAATTCTGATAATGAAATATTTCACTCCGTATTACATTGGAAACTATGCGAGTAATGACGTTTTCGTATTACGGGTAACAACTGGTGCCTTGGTATGGTATCGAGCTCCGACGTGTATTTGATCGTTCAACGGACGGATAAAATATTGGTTGTGAATTAAATTATTGTGTTTCATATTTTGGCGTTCCTTTTGCATTTTAGTTAGCGTTGAGTTATTTTTTTAATAAATGCGCGTTTTCAACAACACTTATCGTCACCGAAATGAATATTAATGATTACTTGTATATTATTGCAGTGTTCGAATTTATTTCTATTCGCGACGCGCTGAGTCCACCGTTCAATATCTAACTGCCCGCAACCTTCATTCGCGTGAAATTATTGTACAAATATTATGTACTTGTTTTTTTTAATCAGATATAAAAGTAGCGTATGTTAGACCTTATAACATACTACAACTATCTGCCAGTAAAAATGAAAAGAGAATGGCAGACAAAAATTAAAAAAAAAATTTTGTTAAGTCATCATCATCATCATCCACAGCCCGATTTCACCCACTGCTGGGTATAGGCCTCTCTTTGCTTGTGCCAAGCTCCACGCTCCTGTGCCAGCCTCATCCAGGATATTCCCGCAATGGCAACAATGTCGTCTGCCCATCTCGACGCCGGACGACCAACACTCCTCTTTCCATTTCTTGGACGCCACTCGGTCACAGCTTTACTCCATCTGCCATCACCGCGCCTGGCTAGGTGTCCTGCCCAACTCCATTTGAGTTCCATAACGCGATTTCCAATATCGAAGACCTTCGTTTTTGTTAAGTACCGTATAGCATTCAGTAAAAAACTGTTATTTTGAAATGAGAAATAGACACTTGAATTCCGGGATCTTTCCATGGGAAATGGAAAACCAACCCTGACAAGGCCGATCTCAAGGTTTAGATTTTTAAATGTTTTTTTCATTTTGCTTAGCCTGTACTGCTGCCCCACGGCCTTCCGGAAACTCGTTTCCGGTATTACCTCAAAATAGCAGCCACGGTACGCCTCCAAAAGGCCTAGAAAGCCATATTTTCTAATGATGATATGGTCAAAAATGTCTGGTACTGACATTTACCGATTAGCTTATGTCAACCTTGAGGAAAGTCGTTATAAGGGTCTATTTTAGTGCCGAAGTTATTATAAAATAAATATAATATAACAATATACATATTGTATATTATTATATTATTGTTGTATATATGTATATAGGTACTTTAGTTTAGTCTTCTTTTTATCTTTTTTTTTTAGTTCTATTTGTAGTTTGTATATAATGTACATAGTATTAATTCTTAATTCGTAAGTCAGTGTCATTTAAGAAGTCATTTACTGAATAATATACATACAAATATACAAACAATACAAACAAACAACTATACAAATATAATTACAAATATATATATTTGTAATCTTCTTTTAATTTCATTCATTTTGATACCCTACTCGATGGATTTTGTTGAAAAAATAAATTAAATAAATATAAATAAATAAATATCCCTGGACATTTCACACAGCACCATCTAGTCCCAAGCTAAGCAACCTAATGCTTGTGTTATGGTAACTAGATGGCTGATAAACTACATATATACATTTTTTTTTTTGTAAATACATACATATTATAGATAGAAAAACACCCAGACCCGGAACAACTACTTGTAGGTCATACAAATATTTGTTCCGTACGGGAATCGAACCCGCGACATGCAGCGCGGCAGTCAATCGCTTGACCACTGCGCCAACCGTGTCGTCAATTAACGACTTTCAATCCGCCATTTTGTTTTTTTCACCTATCTAAGAACACTTGGGTTTTTGAGACGAATCTAATGATACCGTAATCGTCGATATCCATCCAGCCGTTTGGAACATACGATGTAGTAAAGAAATTTACAAGCAAAAAAACACACGAAAAGATACACGCGAAAAACATAACCCTTCCTTGGCAGTCGGGTAAAAATGTGTTTAATTTCCATAAAATTGGCTTTATTTGATTGATTATTTTATGCCATTCATGTTTGATTATGACTTTGGATTTGTGGCTAAAAAAACACCCGTTAAAAACACGAAACGATTTAAAAGCAATGGCACCGTGCGAGATAATCTCGCCATCTCTTTTTTAGTATTTAATTTGATAAAAAAACGAATATAAAACTACTTCAAAGCAGTAGCTCACAAAGCACATCTCAATCTTAATAAGTACCTAGAAGTATGAGACGAACTGAAAATGTGTCATGAAATCTGACGCTCTTTGAGTCGGTTTTTTATGTCACGAAAAAGGATCTTAGCTCGTCTGAAGGCTTTCATGGACTAGTGCACTTACAGTTTACCTAGTTATGTACTTTTAATGCCCCGTTTCAAAGGAAATTTCACCGTACTATGTATATGAAAATATACCATATTTCTTTGAGGGAAGGCAGAAACCACACGCTGCCTGTAAACGATCCTTACATGCTGGTTTCGCTGGTTCAACTGTATAATTCGTCATATTGAAGTGTCTCTCATTTTGTCTTTAAACAAGAACATCGTAATTAAGCTTGACAGCAGAAACAACTATAATTATAATGCTTTTAATTCAGATTCACTTATACCACATTCTAGCACAATCATGATGTTAAAACTTATTCCGAATTTTAGAACTTATTTCTAGTATTATTGCTTATTTATTTTCTGCAAATCGTTTTGCTAGTCAGCAAAGGTCTCCTCCAACCTTTTCCATTCTGATCATTCTTGAGCAACTCTATTCCACATCACCCCTGCCACTTCTCTGATGTCCTCATCCCACTTTTTCTGCGGTCTACCTCTCTTCCTTTTACCTTCTATTAATAACTAGACGGTACCCCCGTCTAGTTATTAAGACGGAACAGGGGCAGTGATTCTACGTACAAAAGAACCCCACTTTTTCTTCCTGAATAACCTCCTGAACTGCCACTAGAGCAATCTTTTTTTTTCATAAAATCAAGGTCTATTGTAGCCACGTCTCTGTCATCTCCTTTTTTTCAGCAACTAATAAGTAAAGACAATATTTTGTATGATCCTCCAAAAATGACATAAATGCCCCATTTTGACAGCCGTGATTAGAGGACTACCAGAAAAATTCGAAAACTTTATGACAGATAAGAAAATTATAGGATTGATTTTCTTAAACTTTTAATGTCAAAAAAAATTGATCAGTTGAGTTTTTGTGGAGAAAAAAGGGGAATACGAAACGTCGTCGATGCCGTCAACATTTTTGTGATATACTCGGTCTGAGCTGCAGTTGTCGCTATCGCACTCCACGTGGGCAGGCTTGACGGATATAGGGCCCTGTTCCCTCTTAATTTACTTCATTTGTCATGGTCTCTTATCGTGTGTCCGTAAGAAACAAGACAAGTAACAGTAACTAAATCTCTGAATCTTTCACATAAGGAACTCTTCTATCTCTATGGACCTAATCTGTATCTTGGCCTTGGCACAGTGGTCTGCACTAGTTGCAATGTCAGACTAGTCGTAGGCATCACTCGAGCAATCGCGCTAAAAGCCGCGCGAGACGCACCTGACCTCAGCTCGCACTAGCTACTTGATAGTGTAGGGGCAGCACAACAAGATAGGTTCTATTGAAATTTAATGGTTTTAAAACTATGGAGTTTCTTGCCGGTTCTTCTCGATAGGAAACGACCAACCCGAACCTTGCATCTTTTTGTCGACGTTTTATAAGTGCCGATGTAGGCCTATGTGAAATAAAATATTTTTATTTTGATGAAAAACATAAATTGATTGGAATTTTAGCATTTGTGGTCGTAAAGGTCATTGACGAATACTGTAGTAAGTTTTGAGTAGCGGTGGCCTAGTAGTGGCGGCCCAACTCACGAACATTAGTAGTACTTAGTTTGTGTAATTTATCTATCACCACTGCTCTTAAAACGGTAAAGGAAACCATCGTGAGGAAACCGGCATGTAATAGAACCAAAAATTCGAAGACATGTGACATCTACCAACCCGCACTGGGCCCGCGTCGTGGATTATAGCCCATTCCCTCTCGATAGAGCAGGCCGTGTGTCCCAGCAGTGGGAACATTATAGGCTGATTATTATTATTGATGAAAAGAATAAATTGATGGACTTTTTTGCATTTGCGATCGTAAATGTCATTGCAGCAAGTTTTGAAGGAACGTTGTACAGGGTAAATCTAAATTAGCTAATTAACTCATTTTGTCTTCTGTTTTATCTTGTCAAGATATCAATTACTATTCAGTAGCTAATTTATTTTGATCTTGTATGGTCAGATTTTTTTAAAGATTAATAAATTCATCGTAATGGGCTGGAAAAACACGATTTTCTCACGCTTAATTATGTGTTTCAATAAATATGGTATGATATTCTCTAGTAATAACGCAAAGTATGTTGATTAAAGATTGTTAAGAAATAATCAATGGTACTTAGCAACCCTGTGTCAATATTTTACTATAACTAAATCAATTATCAACGTGGCAGTGGAAACAAATATTAATGAAATCCTATGACTGCCTCGTTGATCTAGGGGTCGCAAGCGCAACTGCTGAGCATGAGGTCCTGAGTTCGATTCTCAGGTCGCGCAAACTGTTATTGGGTTTTTCGTTCAGGGATTACTCAGTAGCAGCCACTATTAACATGGGACTTAAACATTACTGGCGAAATGCGAGTGTAAGATACACCTCTGCCTTACCCTTCGGGGATTACAGTCGTGATGTTAAGTTATGTGAAACCCTAAGTGCATAAGGAAACAGAGTTCTGTTGTGTTTGACCTTGAATTTAAGCGACTCATGTGTATTCTCCCATAACTTAACTACTATTACAGCAATATCATGCGCATGTCACTTCATGATGTCAGGAACTGCCGTAAACCAAACTTTACACCATTGACCTGCATATTAGTGTGTTAACATAACACCTCTTGTGATGACCTTATCAAAATTGTAAAGTTCAATCATCATTTTATTGGCTGTAAAGAGTTCCGTCGTAAAACGAGTGTTCTAAACTGTGTTTATGTCTGTTTAGTTCATTTAACTAACGCTTAATTCTCTGACATGAATGAGCTGACTGCGAAACGAATGAAATGTTGAGTGGTCCGAGTCTTGTTTTACATTAAAAATTTCGAATTCCATTTAAACTTAGTTTACATATTTTCATAAATCCTATCTTAGTGATCACTTTTTTATGTAAGTAATAAGAATACATGCCCACTACACCCACTACACTACACTACTCCCACTACTTCTACCACTTTCCTTCTACTCTTCCTCCCCCCCCTCTCCCCCACCCTTGTCTCCTTTCTCCTATCTCTTTCTCTCTCTTCACGTTTCCTTCTTCTTCTACTTCTATTGCTATCCCACTGCTGGGCAATGGCCTCCACACAAACAGAGAAGGCACGAGCTTTGATCACCAGTCCACCACGGTTGCTCAAAACGGATTGGCAATTTCAGACTTTTATTAATTATAAGTCCGGTTTTTCTCAAGATGTTTTCCTTCAACGATGTTTGTGATGTCCAAGATAAAATCCACAATTAATCCACAAGAAAAAGTCACATTGGTATTTACTGGGAGTTGAACCCACGACCTCATATCATGAGAAGCGAAGCCTTAACCTAGTCTGGGCTATCAAGAAAGAAAGAAGAAAGAGAAAAACTTATAGAGATTTAGGTCTCTCAGTGAATTTAGGATTGTTAATATTTCAGCATCTGCCCTAGCCTTTTCCCAACATGTTGGGGTCGGTTACCAGTCTAACCGGATACAGCTGAATACAAGTATTTTACATGGAGCGACTGCCTATCTGACCTCCACAACCCAGTTAGTACTGGGTAATACGATACCCCTTGGGTGCCAGACCAGTGGTTGTCAGACTCTCGGGCCACTGACTACTTAACAAATGTCAAAGATCTACAAATGAAAGCCTGGATCAACGGCTTAACGTGCTTTCTGAGACGCGGAGGAAAGTCGGTATGTTATGGGTGATCACCTATTCACGGACCAACGTGCATGCGCGGCTTAACTTAAAGATCGGCCCGAATGGCTGTTGTTATTTAGCCACAAGGAATGTACATACGCATAGTAAATAAATAAAACACGGGTTTATACTAAGATTATTATCAGCCATCTACGAGTACGTCAGATGGACAATTAAATGTTAGAATTCTCCAGCACTTGTTGTATTAAGTTTAAGATCATATCTTAAAACTTAATTATATCATAGTGCTTGAAGACAAATATTGATATGATAGTAATTAATTTAGCATAAACACAGATACTGCTAGTATCACAAATCACTTAAGTTATGCTTAATTATGTGCAATCATCGCTTTATGGATTCGGGTGTGGCCCTTAATGAAAACAAGAAATGTTCGGAAACCAATCACAGTTATTTTACACTTAATTTTGGCATCGAATTGTATGTTTAATTGGACATTCATGTGCTATGTGCTCTGAAGCAATCTTCAAATCGTAAGGTTTTATAAACTTTTTTCGGGAAATGTCCCGCCAATACTAAGATAAAATAAGATAAGATTTATTTATGATCTTAATATTAAAAAGTTTCACATACACTACCGTTGCCGGTGTAGAAATATTAAATTCAATTACAAAATAATTCAGAGCACTACTAACTACTATACTATACTACTACACACACACACACACACATACTAATACTAGTTACTATTGGTACGTAAAGTAATAACCCTCTATACTGGTCACTGAGCCAAGAGTTCATGTTAATTACCTACCTAAGTAACCTTTGTCTCAACTATGTTGGGGTCGGCTTCCAGTTTAACCAGAAGCACCTGAATATCGGTATTTTACATGGAGCGACCGCCTATCTGATCTCCACAACCCAGTTAGTACTGCATGACACCATGCTAATTAACTGGCCAAATGATGATGGAATTTTTAAATAGTTTACTTCAAAAACAGCCGCCAAGGTAAATCCAGCTTACAAAAAACTTTTTCTATTAATATAAATACTCAGGTGTTAATTCATGCATCATTACCCCTCGCAGGCTCGTAAAATGCCGGGTCCACGTTCATCAACGTATATTAGTATTCAGAGGTCCAAACTTCGGGCAAGTGGCAGCCATCACTCAATGGTTAATGCTTTCCGACCTTAAATTAAAGTAGGTCTTCGTCCGCTATTATTAACTAGAACAATCGCATGTCCCAAGCGAGCGATGCGACCAAAAAGTTTCTCCCATAAAGGTATCTGTTGCCCACGGTCGTTAGCACAGAAAATGTGTTTTAATTTACACAAATCGACCACCAAGGACTGGCCACCCTTTGGCATGAGACTTTTAATGGGTTGCCAGAGTAAATAAATTTAAAATGTCATGGAGTTTATTTATGAGTAATGTGGAGATGTCAAGCCTTTCTCGCGAACACGGTTCGTACATTATGTTGAAGTTATGGCAAGTTTCGACCGTGATCAAGCAAATGGAAGTTTTCGTATTTGTGGGATCTTAGGTGTCTTTTATTTTGATGTGGGTTTTCAGGATTTTTGGGACCGTTTTTAAGTTACAAATAGAATTCTACTTGGACTTTAAAGACGAAAAGAAAATGACAGGATAAAACATTATTTCCAAAAAAATCTGCTGTTTTGTTTTTGACATCGAGGGTTGTCAGCTTTAAGATACTTACTTTTCAAAAAGATGGTTTATTCCAAGACTTTTTTCATTGTCTTAAAATTCTATATGGCAAAATTGATCGGCATCTTTAAAGAACCCTTGTCAAAAGGTGTCAACACCAAACACTTTTTAAAACAACTTTTTTAGTAATATTCAAAATTATTTAAATTAGCCCCGCGAATGTCACCTCAGATCTTATAGCTTTTGGTTCTAAATTACTCTGTAGTGGATTAATTAAATTAGTCATAGTTCAGTAGTTGGCTCATAGTTCTATGAACTTAGAGCATGTAAAATTTTTGAAGTTTCGTTCTAAATTAATTCTTGAGATGCAAAATGTAACTAAGATGACGTTGTCATTTTCACAATATGTTTCTTTTTATTAAAAGGTGTGATGTGCTTAATGGAAATTAAAGAAGCAGAAATTTATAAAGCTCAAGGGAGTTAACTCGTTTTTTGGTTTGGTTACTGAAAACAAAACAATGTCTTCAGATTCTGTATTCCCTGTTGTTCTCATGTAATTTTTAACTCGAATTTTCTTACCTTTTTAACAGACATTTTTGTGCTTTCTCAAACACATGTTTTACAGATCCTTGTCAGTCAATTTAACTCAAAACCATTAATATTAATGTTTTTCCTTGTTGTTAAAAAAAAACAGAATTCGAAACACAAATTAAAAATTCAAAACAAAAAGAATGCGGCGGGTTTTACCGTTTCTAAATAAATCACAAAAACGGTTACTCCCGGTTATATCCTGCCAAATCCAGTTCAATCTGGATTGAGTTCGTCATATAAAATGTCAACGTCATTATCTTCATTTTTTTGCCGTCGCTACAAGTGGCGGCGTCATTAGTCGTATTGTAGGAGCTATCGACGTCCCGCTATCTCAGTCGTGTGGATGTGGGTTAACCATTATCCTGGTATTCGGTAACTTGCTGAGTTTTCGGTAGGTAATAGTTATCGCTTTGAACAATTCATGGAGGAAGAAACCTGATTTTCTGTGGTTTTATTTAGGGTATAATTGCTGAAAACTAGTTGTAAGCTCTGCCTAAGCAAAGCAAAAACGCAAATTCCTGATGTAGGTCACACGGCTGCCAAGCTCAAATGGAACTGGGCTGCCCACATCTCTCGAATGCCGGAGGAGCTATGGGTTAAAGTAATCACACAATCCAAACTACAGCTAACCGCAACGTAGCAGGCTCAGGAGATGGCCGGACGAACTCGACTCTTTTCACAAGGATTGGTGAATAACAGCACTCAATAGGGGTGGAAAGAGGGACCAGCAGTGGGACACAAATGGCTAATAATAATATCGAAGCAAAGGGTAGTTATGGTTGATAGTAAACTTAGGCGTAAGTATTAAGGAGTATAAGTATTGTTTGCAACCGTTCGAGGCATATCGTAAGTATCGTCGTGTTCAATTTAAAAACACTTATACAGGGTTATTTGTAAAACACCAGAAACCTCTTAAGAGGTCATTGTACTCATCACTATGAACAACTTTTACTATGGGACCAAACCTGAAATCGCGAAAAAAAAATCAGCTGTTCCCTACATTTATGATCGATTAACTCGTCAAAATGTAGGGAACAGCTGATTTTTTTTTCGCGATTTCAGGTTTGGTCCCATAGTAAAAGTTGTTCATAGTGATGAGTACAATGACCTCTTAAGAGTTTTCTGGTGTTTTACAAATAACCCTGTATACAAGAAAAAGATTTTAACGTTTTTGAAGTTTTTTATAAATAAATCAACCAATGTACACCAAGTGTATAGGCCTTAAGGTTATTCATTGCCACGATATTCAAAGCAAAACTTTATAAAAAAATACTTGAAAATGTTGGTACCTATCCTAACTAATATTATAAATACAGAAGTAAGTTTGTTTGTTACCTTCTCACGCCTAAACCACTGAACCGATCATCCTGATTTTTTTTTAAGTTGTCAGATGTACAGAAACGGACTAAAAAGGATACCTTTCATCCCGAAAATAAAGTACTGTTCCCGAGCAAAACCACAATAACGTTCTTATGATAATAAAAGGCACCACGTGTCTTTCGAATCGTGATTAAATTACATTATTATAGAAACTTTAGTAGTACGTTAAGAGTTTAATGGACAAATTCTAAATTAACGCGAGCAAAGCCGCGGGCAAAACCTAGTATTCTAATATTGCTCATTACATGTAAATCCACTTTACCAAAGTAATTCTAACACAAAATATCAATAATACAACGTTAATAATAATAGACTTCAAACTTTTACCTATTCAACGACAATAAATATTAGAAGTAAGTACTTTAGTAAGTGCTTAATGCAAGCCGGTCATTGAGGTTAAATTTCGCCTGACACCTAAACTTTGGTCGTTGCATTGTGCTGGTATAGTTATCGGCTTTTGACACCTCCTTTTCGAAGTTAACCATCAATTTATTTGTATTACATTTTATATTGCCTTTTTGGTGTAGGATGTCTTCGTAATTGTTAAACCTTTGGAAACGTTGAGAAATATTTGAGAATGGACCGGAATCACGTGACTAGTAAGCTGTTCCACTCCGCATGTTTAATATTAGTTAGGTAGGATTCATTTAAGTCTGAATTCGCCAACCGGTCTTGAGCAAGCGTGGTGATAAATAATAATAATAATATTTATTTGACATAAAAAAAAGAGTACACAGATAACAGGGTGAACTTAATTTAAGCGCACAAATAGCAAAAACAAAAAAAAAATGATCAATGACCCCCATGCTAGGTAAAACCTGTGTTATAGGGGTCATCCATCCGTCCAATATGGATACTATAATGGTCGCTTTCTAATTAATAATGTACACTTTGTAAAAAAATAAACTAGACTAGTACAATTTTATTTCTAGGAAAAAAAAAAAAGAGAACCTTGGGAAAAAAAGGAAATGGAATTTATATGAATTAATAATAAGAAAAAGGGAGTATCTGTAGATGTGCGGGTTGTGTGTATTTGTGTGAGTGTAGCTGTGTATGAGTGAGTGTAGAAATGTATAGGTGAGTACAGGTGAGTAAGTGTGAGTGGGGGCCTGAAAATTATGGTTTGACTAATTCTTCCGAGTCGTCATAATCTAAGGTGAGCAGATATCCTTTAATTTTTTGTTTGCATTGATGTTTGTTTAAACAATGAAAGTTCAATGTGTTGTTCAATTTATTGTATAGTGAGGCGCTTAAATAACGGTTATGCCGACGTGCAAAGGTGGTGTTTGTACAAACTTTGGGACAAACTGGTTTAGGTCTTCTTTTGAGCGTAGGGCTTTTTGATCTATTGGGAGGGGAAATTTTATGTGTACGTGTGAGCGCACGAAGCATAAACATTTGACGTACTGTCAGTACGTTAAAGTCTGAATAAACTTGCTGAGTGGGATACCTAAATGGTTTATTTAATAGGACTTTGATGACTGCACGTTGGGCTCTTTCAGCTAGTATGAGAATTGTTTTGGCGGCACCACCCCACGCAACGATACAATAACTTAATATTGATTCACATAAAGCGGTGTATACCATTTTTAGGATATCTTTATGAGCAGATGTTTTTAACTTTTTGAACACGTAAATGAGCTTTCTGGTACGCGCTGACAGAGATTCGATGTGAGTCTTCCAGCTGAGACTGGAATCCAGGTATAGGCCGAGGTACTTGACTGAGGAGGCTCTTGTCACAGTCTGGCATGAACAGGGCTTTTTGCGGTCGACCCTGTTACAGACATGGGCTTTAATTTGTATTGAGTGGTCCGATGGTAGGGTAGAGGGTCTGGAACCAAAGGTTATAAAGCTTGTTTTGCTGACGTTCAGGGTTAAGCTGTTGTTACCCAACCAGGTCATTACGTGGGTCAAGGATCTTTCAGCGGCCTCCCTTGCCGTTTCCCAATCGTGTCCGTTGGACAGTAAAACAGTATCATCGGCGTACGCTATAATGTGAGTAGAAGGAAGGGTAAGTAGACAGAGTTCGTTAACATAGATTTGGAAGAGGAGAGGGCTGAGCAAACTTCCTTGCGGCACACCGAAATCTAACAGTTATTCACTACTGATGTACTCGCCTATTTTGACACATTGGGTCCGGTCCGACAAAAAATCTTTA
This sequence comes from Eurois occulta, assembly GCA_950022335.1. NCBI lineage: Eukaryota > Metazoa > Arthropoda > Insecta > Lepidoptera > Noctuidae > Eurois > Eurois occulta. The sequence continues at coordinate 3,039,529 of OX465492.1, read as the reverse complement.
AGCAGTTTTAGAGCTGGGCCCCGTATTCCAATCTGTTCCAATTTTCTGAGTAAGATAGGGACAGAGACAGTGTCAAAGGCCTTGGAGAGGTCCAAGAATACGCCGACACATTTTTGTTTACAGTCAATTTTGTTGACAAGAGAGTCCAGTAGGGCTAATACCGCGTCTTCCGTCGATACCCCCTTTCTGAAGCCGTACTGGTTTTCAGCGATGATTTTATATTTGTCCAGAAACTTGAGGAGATTTTTGTGGATGATCCTTTCCAGTATTTTTGAAATTGCTGGAAGGACCGAGATCGGTCGGTAGTTATTCACACTGCCTCTGTCACCTGTTTTAAAGATTGGATGAACGATCGCTTTTTTGAGAGTCTTGGGGAAAGTGCCAGTGGATATTGCAAGATTGCAAATGTGCGTTATGGCAGGAACTAGTTTGTGACTGACAGATTTGATCAATTTGGGGGAGATATCATCCCAACCAGCGGCACTGTCTACGCGAAGGTCTTTAATGATGGCCTCGACTTGTTCCTCGTCTGTCTCCAGTAGAACAATTGAGTTAAGTATCGAGGCTGGGTGGGGAGGAGTACATTTGGCGCTGCTTAAGTTTTTCGGGATATTATTAGCCAGGTTTCTGCCAACATCAGCAAAGAACTTATTCACGGCGTTGACCGAGACCATTGGGTCATTGTCTATTTTAAGAAGATCAGTTGGAGCTAAAGTTTTTTTATTTGTGTCGAGTACATTTCGGATGGCCCCCCACATCTTTTTGGGATTATTTTTGGCCTCAGAGTAAGCATTTTTTTCGTACGCAATTTTGAGTTTTTTAAGCAGATTGTTACAAAAATTCCGGTAGCGCGAATAGGTTAGTTTAATGATCATATTTTGAGGTTCTTTATTGGATTTTTTGTGCATGTTATCGCGATTGCGCATACATCTGAGCAGGCCGACCGTTATCCAGGGTTTAATAATTTTGAGTTTACACGGGATAGTTCTGTATATGGTGTTCTTTATAAGTATGGGTGTCAGGATTTCATACAGTTTGTCCATAGCAAGATTAGGGTCATTTAAGTTTGTTATTACTGAAAAATCACAGCTTTCAATGTCGCTGACAGCTCTGGATAAGTTTAGGCGGGACGAAGCACAGCTGTTAGTGTTACGGATTGGGGTTTTGGTTTCCAGGTTTAAAATAACAGCAGAATGGTCTGTTATAGACGTTTCAACTACCAGCGTCGTTGCCTTATAACTTGTTTTAAGAAACACATGATCCAAACAGTTTTTGAGCCGAGTTGGGGTCACGTGGGCAGGAAGAAGACCGTGTGAAGCTATCAGATTTAGATATTGACAGGAGAATGCTCGTACCCTCTCTGTACGAGAATAGAGCCTTTGCCCAGCAGTGGGACAGTAATAGGCTGATATATAATTATTATAACTGCGTGTTGGTACTGGGTTCGATTCCCAGGTCGGGCAAATTGTAATTGGGTTTTTCCATCAGATATTTCTTAGTATCAGCTACGGAGTCAGGATTTGTGTCCGGTTGGTGGCAATAGGCTCGCTCCCTATTACATGGGACTTAAACATAACTGGCGAAATGTGGGTGTACTATTTAGGTACACCTCTGACGAACCCTTCGGAGTTTGCAGGCGTGATGTTATGATGTTATACTTTCATAAGAAGTAAAGCGAAGGAGCGGCCACTTACGTAATATAAATCTTGATGCACCTTGTAGCAAAAATGTTTTAGTTTTATAAAAAGGTGAAGACAGAAATTGCAATGCCGTCGCCTTCAGGTATAAAATAACATTTTCTTGGCGTGTCGGAAATTCTTTGAGAAAGAAACTGGGAGAGGTATTTATAAGTACCTTTTTAAAAAAATAAACTTCATACATTTTTAACTCATCATTAACGATATTTTCAACTAACAAAGATGCTACGTTCGCAGCCCTGGAACATAAAGGGCAAAAGAAGGAACATGGATGGATTTTAGTCAGTAAAAGTCTGACACTCCCTTCCGCTCCGCCCAGAGCGGGAGGAGTCATTATGATGATGTCCCATCCGAAAAAAAAAAGATGTAATTCGATGTTTATTTATCCTCTGCGTCATAGATGGCGCTGTAGTACTTTTTGTTCTATGTTGCTGAAGTACATTTTGTAGTGCTGCCACACCATAAACATAACAAAAATTCTAGACAAAATAAAGGCGATTTTCAAAAGACCCTACATTTTTTCAAATCTCACTACGCTCATAAAAATGGCCGTCCACCTTTCAAGATAATAGGCTCCAATGCAAATAAGGAGTCCACCTTAAATCTCTTTAACACGAAACTTTGCCGCGCAAACAAAGCCAGTCTCAGGAGACTTAGGGCGCACTTCTATAAGGCAGTTAATAAGGAGAGATAAGCAAACAAATAAGGCCCCTTGGAACGCGGGCCCCAGAATTCGATTCGGAGTAAAAAAAGGAATTAATGCGATTCTGGGCACTCCCCTTTGTTTTTCTAACGCTTTGCGCTTCTTACCAATTATGCTTTTATTCGGAAAGATAATAGAGCTTGATTTTTTGTTTTTGTGGAATGACTTGCGAGATTTAATCGCTGGTATTATTTTCCAAATCAACTTGTTCACGGTTTTGTTGAAGTACTTGTAGCGTAGTACTTTTATGGGTGGTAAATGAGGAAATTAAAGTAGCATAAGCATAGGATAATCTGCCTATAATGTTCCCACTGCTGGGACACACGGCCTCATCTTTAGAGAAGGAATGGGCTATAATACACCACGCGGGCCCAGTGCGGGTTGGTGATGTCACATGTCTTGGATTTTTTTGTTCTAGGACATGCCGATGATACAAGTGTTCACGATGTTTTCCTTCACCGATTTGAGAGCAGTGGTGCTGAAATAGATTACACATAGTAATGTGCCTGCCTGGGTTCGAACCCATGACTTACTGTTCGTAAGTCGGGGTCGCCACCACTGGACCACCGCTGCTCTCAACTATGATGTACAATTATTATAATGTGGTCATCATCTACACAGTAAGCCAGTGTTTAGGGAGCTGGTCATATATATCTCTAACGCTTCATGTCTCCATACCACACTTCGCCTTGCTTTATGTGTTCGTAAACAACCCCATTTTTTTTAGAAAAAAAGGAGTCTACATTGAAATTTGATCCCACTAAAAAATTCATTTATTAGCTTAGAGCACGAGCACAGAATCTTCGGGGAAAATTCTATCTTACAGTCTATAGGTCTTTCACTGGTCATTCGGTTGTAAAATAGATACTGTCCCTGCCTATGTCCGTTAGTGGACACTGTAGGTGACGTAAGCAGTCTCGGGCGCAAGGTAGTGGTGCGAGCAGTGCCACAAAGCTGCAGCTAAACTGTTTCATAATTTTTATTTTAACTGCATGTACAATAGTGGTACATAAGCGAACTAATTAATGTGTAGGTGATTGTTTTGACTGATTTGACAAGGTAGTTTAGAATGCGTGCAGCGCGGCGTCTTAGCATTTTTTTGGGATGGTAAATCATCAAATGACTCCTCCCGCTCTGGGCGGAGCGGAAGGGAGTGTCAGACTTTTACTGACTAAAACCCATCCATGTTCCTTCTTTTGCCCTTTGTGTTCCAGGGCCGCGGTATCTCTTTCGAACAGTCCCGCAGCCCTGGCAGGCATCGGCCCTTGCGGGCCCCTCCTGTTTGCTGACATCTCTTTGAGGCCCGCGTGGAACACGAACGCGCCGTCCACACGGCCTGTCGTCATAAGACGGACGGACGGCGAGTTAGCCCATTACTCACCGTCCACAGGCCCGCGCCTACGGTGGCCGAGAGCTACCAAGTGGCCCCCGACGCCCGGAGCGTCTCCCGCGGAGGCTGGGACGTAAGGTTCTCTCCCTCTCACGTTCCGCCACCTCCTTTACTAGCATGACTGATTCGCAGAAGGAGGTGATGGCTTTCCATTCCCTCTCGCCCCGGACCATGGGTTGAACCAGGGCCGGACGCGAGAGGTCGCCGCCACCAATCGCCGCTACGAGGACACGGCGGTGCTCCGCCCAAGCAGAGCAGACCTCCACAGTGTGCTCCGCCGTGTCCTCCGGGCGATGCTCACAAAGGAAACACCCGGGCGTTTCCTCCCGCACGATAGATGCACCGGCAGGGACCTCCCGAAACAACCGTGTCCGGTGAGGACCTGGGTCAGGCGGAAGATGAAGACGCCGTGGCGCCTCTCTAGCCACTTCTCAAAGAGGGGACTTACCGCCACTATTGTGGCGTGCCCTGCCCTTAATTTGACCTACTGTTAGTTTCAGATACACAACATTTTTGTTGTTATTACAATACGAAAAGTACCTAATTACATTTATATTGCAGTGGTTTTTGATGAAGGAGGTTATTCTCCACTAAGACAGGTATTGCAAAAATCTCTTCTCAGATGCCTACAACAAAATTTTCGATCGGGATGCATGGTACCTATTTATCGCACCTTCTGCATGTGTATATTTCTATGGAAGTGTGGGCGCTGCTGCATTCTGACACACAAATCTAGATCTAGTTTCAGCGGAATAAAACTTAATGCAGTTTCGTAAAATTTTACTGTCATATGATTCCGCAAAATAACGCCTGACTCTGATGTGATGAGGAGGGACGAATCGCATGTGACTAAAAGAGTGATGAATATAAACGTTGATGGATGGAGAGGGAGAGGAAGACCAAAGAAACGATGGATGGATTGTGTGAGGAATGATATGAAAGATAAAGAAGTAAATGATAGCATGACGGTTGACAGAGGAGAATGGAAGAAAAAAAACGTGTTGCGCCGACCCCAAATAACATGGGACACGGGCAGGAAGATGATGATGAACGCCCGACTCTATAATTTACCACAAAAATTTGCTAATAAAAACGAATTATTTCCTTCTTACAATTTCTTCAAAAACCGGTTAAATTATCATTTAATTATGACGCCTCAAAAAACATTTACATGCTCAATATAACAAAGTAAAGCATCTCCAACGAGCTCCTCAAATAACACAACTTCAAGCGTCTCAAATTTAACGAAACCCTTACAAATTACGACCATATTTGTGCTGAACAAATCCTGCATATTTACCAATCTCATTTTCGGTGTGATTGCAAACCGTGCGCACAATGTAACGCCTTCAAGCCTGCTTGTCAGTCAAGGCGCCTTGAGATAAAACGCTTGTATTAGAGATAAAATAAACGACTGAGGAATGACTCCCCTTAGGGGTTTCGTCGGCCTGATTGGTACAAGTTATGAGAGGTTTGTTGAAAATATCAACCACTAAATTATAACAGCCGAAGGATACAATAACGAAAGCAGATTAAGTTCAATTTCTGACATTGTACTGAAACAGCTTGAAAAGAGAAAAGACATAACATAACATCACGCACTTAGTACAAATGTTAGGCAGAGGTGTACCTAATGGTACACCAACAATTATTGTTTAAGTTCCATGTAATAGGGGGCGAGTCAATTGAGAAGACTAAAACAAATAGAAAATACCGTATTTTAAGTGAACTCCCTAGAATTGACACATCGTCTTTAGGATATAATACAGACCGTCACTCGCAGCTAACTTCAAAGCCACCATAAAGTTTGAACAGGGGGTCTAAAATGGTCGCTTTAGCAGAATCATAATAGGATAATAATGAATTACTTTTAAAAAAGTAAAATGGTCACAAGGTAACAATTCATAATAGTAGGTAGTCTATGACCATTTTAAGAATTTAAACGTAATTCTTAGTATCCTAATATGATTCTGCTAAAGCGGCCATTTTAGACCCCCTGAACTAAACTCTTTTGCAAAAAAAACGGGCACTTTAGATTTTTTTCTCTTCTTCAATGAAGAAGAACAAGAAATAGGTTTTATTAATATTAATGATGTATTGGCATGTTATTTGAAGCATCCTGGCATGATTCTTTACTTTCCAAATTTAAAATTTGAATTTAATAAAAGGAAAATAATGATTATTGTGGATTATTCTAAAATTGCTTTACTAATGGCGCGAATTGCTGCAACGATTTTTAACTGATTACGATATTTTAAAACTTTTTGGATATTTTCTGCAAATTAAACAACTTAATCTTTCTTTTTACATTAAATACCACTTTTTGATATGAGTGATAAAGCAATAAGGGCCGGTAAAATTATAGCCCTACTTGAAGAAGGTTGTTCGCAAACTTACGTGTCTCAGCGGCTAAATGTGAGTCGTTCAACTGTCCAGAGTACTTGGCAACGGTATCAAGAGACCGGTTCGGTCAAAAGAAGACCCGGTTCGGGAAGAAAACTATGCACAGAACCAAGAGATGACCGCTTTTTGGTGAGTCAGGCGTTGCGGAATCGTAAGGCGTCAAGTGTGGACCTGAAGAAGAGCCTTGAAGAAGTAAGAGGAGTAGAAGTTAGCTTGTGGACGGTCAGGAGGAGGCTTTTGGCTGACAATATCAGGAGTTACCGCCCAGCTCGGGGCCCTAAATTACTCCGTGAGCACCGTGTTGCTCGACTTCAGTTTGCTCGGAACTGTGCTTCATGGACTCTGGAGGACTGGAATAAAGTATTGTTTTCTGATGAAGCTAGAATCTCTTTGTGTGGAGAGGACCGACGCCGGCGAGTGCTGCGAAGACCACGGGAACGCTATGCGGAAGTGTGTTTCGAAGAAATCACTCCTTATGGCGGAGGCTCCGTTATGTTTTGGGCAGCAATTAATTCGACGGAGCGTACGGAGTTAGTTTTCATAGAAAATGGAACATTAAATGCACACCGGTACATAATGGAAGTCCTAATTCCATATGCACAACCCACATTGACTGCACTTGGGGAAGATTCCATTTTTATGGACGACAATGCTCGCCCGCACCGTTCTGGCGACGTGGAAGCGTACATGCAAGAAGTTGGGATCCGTCGTTTAGATTGGCCAGCTCGAAGTCCTGACCTCAATCCAATTGAGCATGTCTGGGATGTTCTAAAGAGGCGGGTAAGATCAGTGCAACCTGCTCCACAAAAAATTAGGGAGCTAAAATGAGTCATTGCGGAAGAGTGGGAACGTATTCCTCAAAACGTTATTAAAAACATCGTGGAAAGCATGCCCAGAAGGATTCAAGCTGTGATTTTGGCAAGAGGAGGTCACACTCGTTATTAGGTTTTTACATTTGTAACTTTATTTAATTAAAAAAAGTTAAAAAAAATCTTGTCTTTATTGCCGACCACTTCTTATTGTTTGGGCGTGTAACACATCGGTTTTAAAGAATCCATCGTTTTTTTTCTTTTAATTGCCCGAATTCACTTCACGCGCATTAATATACACGATTATAAGTATACAGACTACGTCAAAGAAATAAATTTCATTTAATTAACTCAAATCGACCTTAGAACGTAAATTTCCTTAGGTGCCCGTTTTTTTTTGCAAAAGAGTGTATAACAGGATTTCAAAAAACATCGCAATCTGAATCACATTTTCAGTGTCGCTTAAGTGTATACGTAAGTACAAAATATATAACCGAGACTTGGAATATTTTATTTTGTGATTAAACAAAGTCTACACTGTGTGCAGTGCATAAAGTTGGTTATTCCGATTCACCACAAATTAACATTTTTCAGTATTTTTCTGTAATAGATCTCTTGTTACTTACACCCAAATTATAGGAGGTGCGGAACCTTACGATCCAAGACGTTTCTTACAAATGGTTCCCAGTGACTCCGGATTTACCATAAGTAGCAATGCTCTCAACTCGAAATATCGTTGAAAAATATCCCTTTAAACGTATCGAAAATGTTTCAGGAACCCGAAAATATTATTTTATTGCGATCGGGACTTCGCGATGTTAATTCGTGTTTGTACGTTGTCGGCCATTTTCGTGTACATTTTTGTGTAGCCCTTTTTATGTATTGTCAGAATTTGTTTTTAATTAATTGTGTGTATATTGGGCCTTATGTCAGCGGTTTCTTTTTAATTGCCTGAGTAATGGGTACTGGTTTTGTCGTATGTCCTTTTTGGGTAGATTCCTTAGGTTTTTAATAATATGGTAATTCTATGTAGGTCTGGTCAGGATCTATGGTAAGTATTAAGACTTACTTTATTTATTACCTTATGGTAGAACAAAAAATGGAAAATAAAAGAAAATAAATGTTAGTCAGTGGCGCGAAAGTCTGACAACCATTCTTACCAAGGGCTATCGTATTACCTAGCGCTAACTGGGTTGTGGAGGTCAGATAGACAGTCGCTCCATGTAAAATACTGGTATTCAGCTGCATCCGGTTAGACTGGAAGCCGACCCCAACATAGTTGGGAAAAGGTTAGGCAGATGATTATGTAGAACATAAAATATTAGATTTGTATTGTGTGTCATGTTTTTTTTTTATATAGTTTAAAGCCAATTATAGAGCTGACTTTGGTCATTTCATTGTTGGACAATTAAATCGACACGCAGCGTAAATTAATATTCTTCTTTGTTATCACGTGGTTACTGCCTAACCTGGTGTCGGAGTTTTACCGCCCCTCTGACTTGGCTTTACATGCCGTCAAGAAATATCTCTATAATTATACAATGCGCACATGAATCCGAAAAATCTGAGGTGCGTGTGTTGGGTTCGAACTTGAGACCTATGACTTGGCAGTCCGAAGGACACACCACTAGGCTATCACTGCTTACAAATTAATATCCTAGTAATATTTAGAACCTTACCATCTCTTGACATCTATGCAACAAAATTTTCATGATGTAATTTGCTTCTAATATGACGTATGAAAAATCAATGTATTAAGTTAATGCCTATAGTATATTATTATAAACATATAAACGGATTACGGGCTGATCTTATCTCCGTATATAAGCGACGAGGGCGCGAACGATAATCGATAGGACGAAAGAAGGGCAGGGAAAATGTTGAAGAGAATGGAGCTATCGTTTGATGACATTTGGAAAACGATTTGGGAGAATAAGACTGGCCTGTAACAGAAACCTTTAATGTTTCCAATTTTAGCAGTTTATTCTTAACTTTAGGAAAATCGATGAGTCTGAATCGAATCTTCAATTTGATTGGCCTGTTGTTCTAGTGGTTAGTGAGCCTGACTGCTAGGACGGAGGTCGTGGGTTCGATTCCCACACAGGACAAATCTTTGTGCGATGAGTACGATTATTTGTTCTGTATCTGGGTGTGTAATTTATGTGTAATATGTATGTATTTAGAAATATATAAGTATGTTTATCAGTTGTCTGGTTGCCATAGTACAGGCTCTGCCTAGTTTGGGATCAGATGGCGGTGTGTTGGTTGTCCCAAGATATATTATTATATTATATTATTATATAATCATCGTTTGATGATTCCTGTCTGACTAATCCATTTTATTCAGGAGTAAATGTAGAAACATCTCATTAGTAAGTCTGTCAAGGGGCTTGGTATTAACAAGTTTTTTTTTACTGTGGCTACGATTTTACCTAATTGCAAGCATATGAAACTTGTCAACATAAATCTCTAATTGGTTATGTTACTAGCTTATACCCGCGGCTTCGCCCGCGTATAGTTCGGGAACTGTCCCACGGGATTGTACTACCGGGATAAAAAGTAGCCTATGTGCTATCCCTGCCGTTAATCTATGTATCTCTTTGCCAAATTTCATCCGGATCCGTTCAGCCGTTCTGGCGTGAATGAAACATCCATCTATCCATCCAAACTTTCGCATTTATAATAGTATTGAAGAATACCAATCAAATAGGTTCCTACTTGGTAGGTAATCGTTTTAATTTCGTCGTTTAATGTTTATATTTCGAAAAGATTATCAGAGAAAATCACCCAAACCAGTCAGTCCTTCACTTATTAAAAAGCAAAATAAGCTCCACTCACAACACCAAAAACGTACCCTCGCGTCTTTTGGCACTCCAAACCAAAGCAAGCCAATCACTCCTCGTAATCTTACACTGTTCAAAAATACGAGACGGCCAATTAACTTGGCGAGAGGTCTCAAAACGAATAGCGAGTCGACGTAAGACAGAGAGAAACAGAAGGTACACTGACTCTTAATTAAACGGGGCGCGGAATGAATCAAGTATTACATTTTAGAACATATCTATTTGAAATGATAAAAAAAAGAAGTTGTGTGAGAGAGCACTATCTACGGCTACCACTGATTGATTAGATGGCAATTGCGGTAAAGTAATTATTACAATAAAAATCATCGTTCGAAGGCAAATCGGTCCGCATATTTTGATGGGCATCTACGGAATCCTCCATTGAACGTGGCCCGACACGCACTTGGCCGGTTACGAAATGATAGGAGAGTAGAATTTCGGTTATTTTTACACAATGTTCTTGCAACGATGATGGAGATACCGTTTATTATAATTTACAACGAAAGAAAAATATTGCGCGCCTAGAGTACGCACTACGCGGGGCTTAAGCCGGTAAATAAGAAAGATGGGGCCTAATTAAAGGGGATCCCGAACCGCTGTAATGGTGTTGTTACATAACAAACGTTCAATCTGTTGGAATTTTACCTTAAAAGGCGTTACTCGCAAGTTAATAGATTAAATTGAGTTTGTAGGGCTGAACGGAAATTAGGCTTTGTAACTAAAGCTTTATATCTAAGCAAGTTTGGCACTAATGGTCTTTAGTACACCTAGATGTTATAGCTAGAAAGGAGGCGACTGCTGAGATGACTAGTAATAGAGTAGTGTTGAAGATGAATCCAAATGAATTGGGATAAGGGCAAGAAAATGATGATGATGGTCTTAAATACACATCGTATCTAATATGAACATAAAGTATAGTGTGTGTGTGTGTGTGTGTGTGTAGTGTAGTGTGTATGTGTATTGTATGTGCAACTACAGTACTTTCGCAAGTTATTATGCCTTGTGACTGTGACTGCAGCTTAGCTTTTTTGTTTTTGACTTTCAAAAGTGCCTGTAATGGTCTAATTGAAATAAATCCTTTGACTTTGACTTTGTTATTACTTTTTTTTGTATGCACGTCATGTCCCTGCGACAAATAACTATTTATTTATTTCTTTCTATAAAGTGAAATTAAAATACCAACACTTCGTACATGTAACAAACAACAAGCTAAAATGTTCTCTTTATTTTTAGAGCTTCCTATCTAGCCCGCTGAACCCCAAAACATGCAGCTGAAGGGACCTCTGCGCTGCCACCGACGGAGCCGGAGAAGTGGCTAATCCTACTTCCTAATTAACAAATGCGAAAGTTTGTGAGGATGGATGGATGTTTTTTACTCTTTCACGCAAAAACGACTAAACAAATTTGGATGAAATTTAGCACACAGATAGTTTATCACCAGGATACAATAATACATAGGATAATTTTTATCCCGGTAGTATGTTCCCGTGGGACAATTATCGAACTCCACTCGGACGTAAAATACAATATCATAATCAGTGACAGTAAGAAGAAGTGTGGTCAACGATACGACTAACATGCCCATGGGAATACTACTATACCACAGGTCGACAACAAACAATAAAATTGCTACAGCTACAGCACCAGCAGTGATATTTGCATTATGGATAATATCATTACGAGCTCAGCAAATGGCACAACCGTCGTAGTAAACGTTACACTCATACAGCCTAGAATGCGAAAAAGGAGTAGACTAGTACTCATACCTCAAAAAAAGAGTATTGGCATATCTGCTGTAGTTTTCAGGGTCCCGTACATACCCGATGGGTAACCAACGGGACGCTAGCCGTTCGTTCGTCCGTCCATCCATCCGTCTGTTTGTCAGCGGGCTACATCTCATGATCCGTAATAGGTAGACGGTTGAAATTTTCAAAGAACGTTTTTTTCTGTTGCCGCTATAACAACAAATTATAAATTAAAGGGCCCTACTTCGATGGTACGGAACCCTTCATGCGCGAGTCCGACTCGCAGTTGGTTGATTTTTAATATTAAACTCAGCAAAAACCAATTTATCACTAGAGGCTTAAACTTACAAAAAAAGCTTACAGAAACAGTGCGAGAACAACAGTAATTCAAAGTGAAGATTTGTTGAAATTCGTTTAAAAAATCACTTCGCTCCTAAGTCTCGATTGATTTTTAAATTGGATGGTTGAGTTAGACAGGCGACGGGTGGAAGGCGCTAATTTGTCACTTTGTTCGAGTTTCTTGATAGATGGGAACGGTTAATGTTTTTAGGGATTTTCATTGATCTATTGGTTTAGTAATTAGCGAGCGTTTGATTGACGTTTTTGTTGATTTTCTTTGTTTTTTTTTCGGCAAAATACGTTAGAGCATAAAGTAGAAGCCTTGTGGACTGCCTTGTTAGTCTAGTTGTCGCAATCGTGACTGCTGAGCATGAGGTCCTGGGTTCGATTCTCGGGTCGGGCAAATTGTTACTGGGTTTTTCCGTCAGAGATTTCTGTAGCAGCGTCAGTAGCAGTCGCGGAGTCTGAATTCGTGTCCGATTAACGGCATTAGGGTCACCCTAGGTATACCTCTGCCTAATCCTTCGGGTATTACAAACGCAATGGTATGTTATGTTTTGTAAAACATAAAGTACCGATCAGTATTTTGACTAATATTGTTATAATAGGGGCCAGACAACAGCAGTGCCATGTGAAACGCTCAGTTTCCCTTTTACTTGGGTGCCATTGAAAATATTCTGAGGACTTACTCCCTTTACTAAAAAAAATAATACATTTTTTTTTTGGGATGGGAATTCATCAAATGACTCCTCCCGCTCTGAGAGCGGAAGTGAGTTTCAGACTTTTACTGACTAAAACCCATTCATGTTACTTCTTTTGCCCTTTATGTTCCAGGGCCGCGGTATCTCTTTCGAACAGTCCCGCAGCCCTGGCAGGCATCTGCCATTGCGGGCCCCTCCTGTAAACTACTACAATACACTGTATACTTTCACTCACTGTACACTTACTCACTGTATACTTTATCTGACTAGGTGATTATACTCAAGGCCGTGTGGTCTTTAAATAGGAATAGGTAATGGTTGTGACCACAGCAGTCATGCTGGCAATTACAACTTTGTCAAGACGATCTTAATAAAACTGTTTGAGCAAACTTCTAACTCAAATCATCAAATTAAAATACTCGAAGCATTTATTTCAAACAGACCCGTGACGGGCACTTTTGCATAGTCAAAAATAAGCTGCCTACAGTCCAGCCAGAGGCATAATAACTGTGAATGGACTATAGTTGCCCATTCCAAAGCGTAGATCTCATGGGCAAGATAATCCTTGGACTCTCTTTTCAAATCAAGTTAGATAAACAAAATACATAACAAGGAAAACGCAATGCAGATATCGATACTCATCTGGTTTCTCCGATTTATGGACCATCTCCATCCACACTTGCATATCACGTACTGCCCAATCCAGAAAGTAATCGCCAAGAACATCGATACTTTAGTAGTATCGATAATCATGTCACGTCTCTAGTACTCCTTAGAAGAGGACGTGTGACTTGGCGCGTCCCTATTTACTGAGATTCATTTAATGTACTTACTTGAGAGCTTTACCATAGGAGGACTTTTATTTATTTTATGTAGCATTAATACTGGTTTGTAATAATAACAGCCGCACAGTAGGTTGATCTTCAAGGTTAAGCCTGGATTAGGTCAATGTATAATAGATGGGTGACCATCATTACATACCGGGTTTCCTCCGTGCCTCGGAAAGCACGTTAAGCCGTTTGTCCCAGCTGTCATTTGTAGATCTTTGTCAGTCGTTACAGGCAGTCAGTTGCCCGAAAGTCTGACAAACAGTCTTACCAAAGGGTATCATCGCTTGAGATACCGCGGCCCTGGAACATAAAGGGCAAAAGAAGGAACATGGGTGGTTTTTAGTCAGTAAAAGTCTGACACTCCCTTCCGCTCCGCCCAAAGCGGGAGGAGTCATTTGATGATTTCACACCCGAAAAAAAAAAAGAATGGTATCATCGCTTTACCCAGTGGGTTGGGAAGTCAGATAGCCAGTCGCTCCAGGTATAATGCTGGTATTCCTGTCCATCCGGTTAGACTGGAAGCCAACCCCAACATAGTTGGGAAAAGGCTAGGCAGATGATAATGAATACTGGTTTGTAACAGTTTGGCTAGTTTTGTATTATTTTTTCAAATTACTTGCTGTAAATTAAATCAACTTTTTAAAACGATGTTAATTTTTAAAACACAACTTCATATAAATTCAAGTTGGTAGGTGTAAGTTTTATCTTACTATGTATAATATATGGCGAAGACGGTCATTGGTACGAACTTAAAATGAATCGCAAGTACGCCAGTGGTGACATCACGACAAGATTACCCCACCGCTTCGTGCTTTGACAGAGCCCTGATGTCTTCAGCTCGAGGCGACAGTGGACAGTCGAGTGTCAGATCGCAGCGGAGTTAAGACGTCCTGGAACTGTACCCCGATTCATTGTGCTCCGTGTTATAGTGTTAAAGTGTAATTTGTTAATTTAATAGAAACAGTGTATCGCACCCAGTGTATTTTCATTGCACGAAACCCATCTGCTGCCCACATGATGTACGTGCCTAACGGAATAAATCCTGACAACCCGACATAAACCCAACGTAAACACACCCACGATACAGGAGATATTCCTAGTGTGGGGGGCAACGTTTTTTTTAAAAAAAAAAACATATGATAGTTTGGGTGGTCGTGCATTCGTGGTAGTTATGCGACGCTCCTAATATATCTTAAATATCCTAACCTATAGTATAGTAAACCAGTAAACATAGTACGACCTACTTAGCTAACAGAACAGCCCATTCCCATTATCTTTCATAGATACTCGTAATTTCGCGACTTCAAACGAAATAATTGCGGCGAAATTAACTCATTTTGTTGGTCCATAATTTCTAGTGAAGCGAATTTTCAATTTGAACTAAAATTATTATGAAATGTGATTAAGAATTTAATTTAGTTAGTACTTAAAACCTCTGTTGAAATACATAGTGTTAGGATTGTTTCGTTTATGTAGATTATTTACCTATTTTCTAGGCTGAAAATAATGAGTCGGTTTTATGAATAAAACAAGATACTCGTTGGTAATATTCGTAGAACGATCTTTCAAAAATACAAGGTGTAAATGGACCCTTCAGAAAGCCGTCAACCAAGCATTTTGAACATCAAACTAAGTCATATTGTATCACAGCAGTGATAGCCTAGTGGTGTGATCATCAGACTGCCAAGCCATAGGTCACGAATTATTGCTGGGAAAGGACTTTTTTTGGGGTGAAAAATCATGTTTTATAGTAAAACTCAATGTAACGCACTCAAAAGATTATACTGATGGATGAATTGATTAGTAAACAGGTAGTGGAGGTATTTAAAGTCAGGTCAAATGAAAACAAGTAAAACAAAAGAACTTGTGAAAAAGTGAGATCTTTGACCTCCAATATCTCCGCAACTAGAAGGTTCCCAGGTATAATATAATTTAATATATATTTTATATTCAATTCAAGTGAGATGCATACATTACATAATTAGTACCATCTTAGATGAGTTTATATAAATAGAAATTGGTTATTAACTTTACTTTAAACACCCCCATGAACCCTTTATTATTCAATGCATCCGTCAGCACAATGTTTTGAGTACATTGAGTAGTTACATTGAGTTTTATCGTAAACCCTTATTATGTACCCCAAAAAAAGGTGCCCCAGCAATGATTTTACATAGAGTTATTTAGTTTGATGTACGAAATTCTTGGTTGACAACTTCGTGAACAGTCCGTTTGTTTTTGTAGCCTGTATACGTACATTACATAATTATACACATTACACCCTGTATAGATACATTATTTAACAGGTTTTTGTAATTAATAAAATCTAAAAAATACTGAAATTCTAAATAACAAAATCATCCAAAGCTGAACTTTGAAAGGAAAGGACTACGCATAAATAATTGTCGCCCGCCGACTTACACCCGAAGAATTTGTTTTAATTTACAAGTAATTAACGGAATGTTCGCCAGCTAGTTATCGCGGCTTTCAGCTGATGACCATAATTATTCGGATCGGAAATTAAACGTTCCATTTTGTCGTTTTTAGGTCTTCATTTTTGGATTTTCTTTAGAATTTATGAAATGGAAATGATTAATGATAATCTTCGCAGATTTGTATTTAGTAAATAATTAAGCAAAAATTCATAAAATCTCCGAATAAATATTTATGATTCTAGCTGTGGTCCAAATATGCTAAACTATGATGCCATTGGGTCTATATCAAGCAATGTTATAGAGTTACAAAAGTATTGGATTGACACAATTTGCTCCAGAATTCCGAGCACCCTTTGGTTTTTTAAAAGATCTACCGTCAAACATGATTGTTCTTTAATACAATTTTGTTTGTTGATTGGCCATGAGAAAATCAACTATGAGAAATTCTCAAATGGCACAAACAATTGTCATAGTAAACGTTACACTCATACAGCCTAGAATGCGAAAATGGAGTAGACTAGTACTCATATCTAAAAAAAAAAGAGTATTGGTATATCTGCTGTAGTTTTTTAGGGTCCCATACATACCCGATGGGTAACTAACGGGACCGGTCCGCTCCGCTTTCCTTCCGTCTGTTTGTCAGCGGGCTATATAGGTAGACGGTTGAAATTTTCAAAGAATGTGTTTTTCTGTTGCCGCTATAACAACAAATTATAAATTAAAGAGCCCTACTACGATGGTACGGAACCCTTCATGCGCGAGTCCGACTCGCAGTTGGTTGATTTTTAATATTAAACTCAGCAAAAACCAATTTATCACTAGAGGCTTAAACTTACAAAAAAAGCTTACAGAAACAGTGCGAGAACAACAGTAATTCAAAGTGAAGATTTGTTGAAATTCGTTTAAAAAATCACTTCGCTCCTAAGTCTCGATTGATTTTTAAATTGGATGGTTGAGTTAGACAGGCGACGGGTGGAAGGCGCTAATTTGTCACTTTGTTCGAGTTTCTTGATAGATGGGAACGGTTAATGTTTTTAGGGATTTTCATTGATCTATTGGGTTAGTAATTAGCGAGCGTTTGATTGACGTTTTTGTTGTTTTTCTTTGTTTTTTTTCGGCAAATTACGTTACAGCATAAAGTAGAAGCCTTTTGGACTGCCTTGTTATTCTAGTGGTCGCAATCGTGACTGCTGAGCATGAGGTCCTGGGTTCAATTCCCGGGTCGGGCAAATTGTTATTGGGTTTTGCCGTCAGAGATTTCTGTAGCAGCGTCAGTAGCAGTCACGGAGTCCGAATTCGTTCCGATTAATAGCATTAGGGTCGCCCTAGATACACCTCTGCCTAATCCTTCGGGTATTACAAACGCGATGGTATGTTATGTTTTGTAAAACATAAAGTAACGATCAGTATTTTGACTAATATTGTTATAATAGAGGCCAGACAATAGCAGTGCCATGTGAAACGCTCAGTTTCCCTTTTACTTGGGTGCTATTGAAAATTTTCTGAGCACTTCTCCCTTTACTAAAAAAATAAAACTTTTTTTTTGGGTTGGGAAATCATCAAATGACTCCTCCCGCTCTGGGCGGAGCGGAAGGGAGTATCAGACTTTTACTGACTAAAACCCATCCATGTTCCTTCTTTTGCCCTTTGTGTTCCAGGGCCGCGGTATCTCTTTCGAACAGTCCCACAGCCCTGGCAGGCATCTGCCTTTCCGGGCCCCTCCTGTAAACTACTACAATACACTGTATACTTTCACTCACTGTACACTTACTCACTGTATACTTTATCTGACCTGGAGATTATACTCAAGGCCGTGTGGTCCTCAAACAGGAATAGGTAATGGATTTGACCACAGCAGTCATGCTGGCAATTACAACTATGTCAAGACGATCTTAAAAAAAAAACTGTTTGAGCCAGGGCTCGGAAACCGGTTGAAATTCTTAACCGGTTACGGTCATTGACCTCAAACCGAAATCAATTTAGGTTAAAGGTTGCACTTTACCGGTATTTACCGGTTTATGCAGATAACCGGTTTTTTATGTATTTTGGTTTTGGTATTGATAATTAACCGGTTAAAATCAAGTTGATAGGGTCTAGGCGCAACTAAGCAAGTCGTACTCCGGTTGTATTTGACTGCCTCAGATGAAACATTTTTTTTTCATAATGTTTTCAGGGGTAATGTCAATGGAAGTGTTAAAATAGACGAAAATAATTTACCAATTACGGAATTTACCGGTTAATTTGGGTGTCAAAACCGTTGTGTTTATGTAACCGGTAACCTTTATCATTTGGGTTACATAAATAAAGTTCACTTGTTTAACCGGTAAATGAAGGAACGATATACCAAACAGGAAGCACACAGACGTTACTACCTAGACCTCAAGCACCAAGCAATAGTTGGTTTACTAAATGAAAAAAAAGCATTTTTTACAAAATATATAAATGACAATATAAGCGACTCAAAATATTTATGGCATAATATAAAAAAACATGTGCTTCCAGTGAGTAAGAACGATGATCTGCTTTTAGAACCATTTGACGATCCAAACGGTATAAATTCGGCTTTTCTAAATGTTCCGGGTGACCCTAATGTTAACACCGCTCAAGAAACTTTCTTTAAATCTAACCGTTTTGGGTCCGCCAATTTCTCAATAATGCCAACAGACCCGAAAACAGTTCTAAAGATAATAAAAAATGTATCCACAAACGCGCAAGGGGTGGACGGTATATCGAGAGACATGTTATATCTCACACTTCCGCAATCATTATATACAATTACAGAGATTATTAACAGATCCATAACCTCCAATGTGTTTCCTGTTTTGTGGCGAAATGCAATCGTTCGGCCTCTTCCAAAAAATAATAACCCACAAAGCTACAAAGACCTTCGCCCCATAAGCATATTGCCATGTTTATCCAAGGTGTTGGAGAGGGTAGTGTATTTGCAGGTCACCGATTTTCTCGAGGCGCATGGTATGCTGCCTGAACTGCAATCGGGTTTTAGAAAGGGGCGCGGAACCGCAACTGCCTTGGCGGATGTGCTGGGTAATATCCTAGAAGCTCGGGACCGTGGTGAGGGATCTATCCTGGTATTGCTCGACTATTCGCGTGCGTTCGACTCAATTAATATTCCGTTATTGCTGTCCAAATTGTCGTATTATGGTTTTGACAGGCAGGCGACGGGTTGGTTTGAAAGCTACCTGACTGGGAGGTCGCAACGGGTTGAATTGCGCAGGAAGGACGGTTCTACGATATCTTCCTCCCCACAAATAATAGCAAGGGGAGTTCCCCAAGGATCCCTGCTCGGCCCGCTTCTCTACATATTATATAGTGCTGACTTAACGACATGCATAAAGAACTGCAAGTATCATGTATACGCGGATGACACTCAGCTGTATTTTTCATTTAACGCCAGTAACACAGCAGCTGCCGTACGTACCCTTAATGAGGAGCTTGATAGAATTGCTATTTGGTCTAAGAACAATTCTCTAGTACTGAACCCTCAAAAATCTAAGTTCATGATCATGGGGAGCAGAAATCAAATTAAGTCAATTCTTTCTGCTAAACCTGATGTCAAAATAATGGGAGAAAGTATTCAAAAAGTAGAAATCGTTTGTAACCTTGGGTTAATTACTGATCCGGAACTACATTTTGAGGAGCATATAAACGGCGTAGTAAAAAACTGTTTCTATAGACTAAAGGTTCTGTACAGAGTGAGGGATTTCCTTAGTGTCGCAGTGAGAAAGAGATTGGTGGATAGCCTAGTACTATCCAAACTAAATTATTGCGACACTGTTTACGGGCCATGTCTTCTTTCACGTACTGAACGTTTAATACAGAGAGTACAAAATGCGTGTACTCGTTACTGCCTAACCATACCCCGGAGGCATCACATCACACCGTATTTAAATGAAAACAAAATTCTAAAAATGGCTGCACGGCGGAAACTACACTTGGCAGTTTTGATGTTCGGTATCATAAAAACAAACAAACCGGAATATCTGTTCAGAAAAATTAGCTGGCGGCACGAGCACTACAGCTACTCTGCTCGTTCCACGGCCAATCCACTATCGATGCCTCGACATAAGACCACAGCCTTCAGGGGATGTTTCAAATATGCCGCCACTCGTTGCTGGAATGATCTGCCACCTCCCATAAGATCCCTAAAAACAAAACAAAATTTTAAATTACATTTGAAAAAAGTCCTTTTAGAAAAACAAAAGTATGAACAGCAAATACATTATAAATAAATACTCACATAAGGTTTACCATCTGTTGGCAAGGCATATCTATCCAAGCGGCTCGAGACGGCATTATGTTCCCCGAGAAAATACGTTACTTGTATTTTAAGCGTCGTCGTCTGGATACAAGTAGGTACAAAACAAGGTAGCCATCGGCAACACTAGTAACTAATCACGTGATACGCGTCGCGCGATCATGCAAGACTCGTGCGGCGCCGCGCCTCCGCTGGCGGCGGCGTCACCTGACTTTTTAGCGCATCGTACGTCATCGCGCTAACAGGCGCAGAGGAGAAATGCTAGTGATAAATATGATAAATTCGTTCGAGCTTCGAGCGGCGGCGCGCGCGCGGGCGGCGATGGCGTTCAGTTGGCGGCGCGACGCGAAGTTGGGGTGGGAGCGAGACAAAGAACACGCCATGTTTTCGCTTTCGTATTTATATTTATTTTGTCCTAGCCTGCGCACATACTTTTATATTTTTGTAGTGTTTATTATATTCCCCATAGTTGTTTTATATTATAATCCAAATACTGTTTATTTAATTATTATTATTTTTTTCCTAATTCATGAAATCAAATATGTATGCTGTCTTGATTTCCGTACGTTTTTTTACTTTTTCGCACGGGTGACCACTGAAAACCAGCGCTGTGCTGTGGGCCCTCCATAGCACAGCATTATGCTGAGTGGTAGCCTGCTTGTCGCAGTCACGACGTGCACGCTGTTAACTTTTCTTTTTCTGTTTCTGTCCTGTTGTATTAATGTGCATTATGATTATTGTAACTATTTTTGTTTTATATATATTTTTTTTTTTTATGCACGTCATGTCCCTGCGACAAATAAATATTTTTTCTTTCTTTTCTTTTCTATATATTTACCGGTATTTAATCGAAATTAACCGCTCTTTTTAAACCGGTTCCGAGCCCTGGTTTGAGCAAACTCCTAACTCAAATCATCAAATTAAAATACTCGAAGCATTTATTTCAAATAGACCCGTGACAGGCACTTTTGCATAGTCAAAAATAAGCTACCTACAGTCCAGCCAGAGACATAATAACTGTGAATGGACTGTAGTTTCCCATTTCAAAGCGTAGATCTCATGGGCAAGATAATCCTTGGACTCTCTTTTCAAATCAAGTTAGATAAACAAAATACAACAAGGAAAACGCAATGCAGATATCGATACTCATCTGGTTTCTCCGATTTATGGACCATCTCCATCCACACTTGCATATCACGTACTGCCCAATCCAGAAAGTAATCGCCAGGAACATCGATACTTTAGTAGTATCGATAATCATGTCACGTCCCTAGTACTCCTTAGAAGAGGACGTGTGACTTGGCGCGTCCCTATTTACTGAGATTCATTTAATGTACTTACTTGAGAGCTTTACCATAGGAGTACTTTTATTTATTTTATGTAGCATTAATACTGGTTTGTAATAATAACAGCCGCACAGTAGGTTGATCTTCAAGGTTAAGCCTGGATTAGGTCAATGTATAATAGATGGGTGACCATCATTACATACCGGGTTTCCTCCGTGCCTCGGAAAGCACGTTAAGCCGTTTGTCCCAGCTGTCATTTGTAGATCTTTGACAGTCGTTACAGGCAGTCAGTGGCCCGAAAGTCTGACAAACAGTCTTACCAAAGGGTATCATCGCTTAAGATACCGCGGCCCTGGAACATAAAGGGCAAAAGAAGGAACATGGGTGGTTTTTAGTCAGTAAAAGTCTGACACTCCCTTCCGCTCCGCCCAGAGCGGGAGGAGTCATTGATGATGTCACACCCGAAAAAAAAAAGAATGGTATCATCGCTTTACCCAGTGGGTTGGGAAGTCAGATAGCCAGTCGCTCCATGTATAATGCTGGTATTCCTGTCCATCCGGTTAGACTGGAAGCCAACCCCAACATAGTTGGGAAAAGGCTAGGCAGATGATGATGAATACTGGTTTCTAACAGTTTGGCTAGTTTTGTATTATTTTTTCAATTACTTGCTGTAAATTAAATCAACTTTTTAAAACGATGTTAATTTTTAAAACACAACTTCATATAAATTCAAGTTGGTAGGTGTAAGTTTTATCTTACTAAGTATATACCTATAATATATGGCAAAGACGGTCATTGGTACGAACTTAAAATGAATCACAAGTACGCCAGTGGTGACATCACGACAAGATTACCCCACCACTGCGTGCTTTGACAGAGCCCTGATATCTTCAGCTCGAGGCAACAGTGGACAGTCGAGTGTCAGATTGCAGCGGAGTTAAGACGTCCTGGATTACCCCGATTCATTGTGCTCCATGTTATAGTGTTAAAGTGTAATTTGTTAGTTTAATAGAAACAGTGTATCGCACCCAGTGTATTTTCATTGCACGAAACCCATCTGCTGCCCCCATGATGTACGTGCCAACGTACTCACACCCACGATACAGGAGATATTCCTAGTGTGGGGCAACGTTTTTAAAAAAAAAAATACATATGGTAGTTTGGGCGGTCGTGCATTCGTGGTTGTGACCCAGTAGTTAAGCAAAAGTCCTAATATATCTTAAATATCGTAACCTATAATATAGTAAACCGGCAAACCTAGTACGACCTACTTACCTAACGGAACAGCCCATTCCCATTACCTTTCATAGATAATTTCGCGACTTCAAACGAAATAATTGCGGCGAAATTAACTCATTTTGTTGGTCCATAATTTCTAGTGAAGCGAATTTTCAATTTGAACTAAAATTATTATGAAATGTGATTAAGTATTTAATTTAGTTAGTAGTTAAAACCTGTGTTGAAATACATAGTGTAAGGATTGTTTTGTTTATGTAGAATATTTACCTATTTTATAGGCTGAAAATAATGAGTAGGTTTTATGAATGAAACAAGAAACTCGTTGGTAATATTCGTAGAACGATCTTTTTTTTCTTTTTTAAAATATACAAGGTGTAAATGGACCCTTCACAAAGCCGTCAACCAAGCATTCTGAACATCAAACTAAGTCATATTGTATCACAGCAGTGATAGCCTAGTGGTGTGATCATCAGACTGCCAAGCCAAAGGTCACGAGTTCGAACCCAAGACACGCACCTCTTTTGATTCGATTTCGGATTCATGTGCTTATTGTATAATTATCACTAGCTTCGGTGAAGGAAATCATCGTGAGGAAACCAAAGATGCCTTTTTGTCGGACAGGATATCATCAAATGTCCCCCTCCCGATATGGGCGGAGCGGAAGGGAGTATTCCCATCCATGTTCTTTCTTAGCCCTTTTTGTTCCAGGGCCGCGGTATCTCTTTCGAACAGTCCCGCAGCCCCGGCAGGCATCGGCCCTTGCGGACCCCTTCCTGTTTGCTGACATCTATTTGAGGCGTGCGTGGAACACGAACGCGCCGTCGATACGGCCTGTCGTCAAAAGACGGAAGGACTCCGAGCTAGCCCATTACTCACCGTCCACAGGCCTGAAAGCAAACATGCCTTAGAAATATTATTTTCTCAACGGCATGTATAGCCAAATCAGAGGCCCATTGGCAGCATAAAAACTCTGACATCAGGTTAGGCACTAATCACACGATAAAGAAGATCAAACTAAGTAACTACGCTAAAATTATTGCTGGGAAAGGACTTTTTTTGGGGTGAAAAATCATGTTTTATGATAAAACTCAATGTAACGCACTCAAAACATTATGCTGGTGGATGAATTGATTAGTAAAAAGGTAGAGGAGGTATTTAAAGTCAGGTCATAAAAAAACAAATAAAAAAAAAGAACTTGTGAAAAAGTAAGAACTTTGACCTCCAATTTCTCCCAGGTAAAAAGGTTCCCAGGTATAATATAATTTAATATATATTTTATATTCAATTCAAGTGAGATGCATACATTACATAATTAGTACCATCTTAGATGAGTTTATATAAATAGAAATTGGTCCAGAACAAAACCATTGGAGGTGAAACTTTTTTTTAAATACAAAGTTTTAACGTTATTAACTTTACTTTAAACACCCCCATGACCCCTTTATTATTCAATGCATCCGTCAGCACAATGTTTTGAGTACATTGAGTAGTTACATTGAGTTTTATCGTAAACCCTTATTATGTACCCCAAAAAGAAGGTGCCGCAGCAATGATTTTTACATAGAGTTATTTAGTTTGATGTACAGAATTCTTGGTTGACAACTTCGTGAAGAGTCGGTTTATACCCTGTATAAGTACATTACATATACACATTACACCCTGTATAGATACATTATTTAACAGGTTTTTGTAATTAATAAAATCTAAAAAATACTGAAATTCTAAATAACAAAATCATCCAAAGCTGAACTTTCAAAGGAAAGGACTACGCATAAATAATTGTCGCCCGCCGACTTACACCCGAAGAATTTGTTTTAATTTACAAGTAATTAACGGAATGTTCGCCAGCTAGTTATCTTGGCTTTCAGCTGATGACCATAATTATTCGGATCGGAAATTAAACGTTCCGTTTTGTCGTTTTTAGGTCTTCATTTTTGGATTTTCTTTAGAATTTATGAAATGGAAATGATTAATGATAATCTTTGCAGATTTGTATTTAGTAAATAATTAAGCAAAAATTCATAAAATCTCCGAATAAATATTTATGATTCTAGCTGTGGTCCAAATATGCTAAACTATGACGCCATTGCGTCTATATCAAGCAATGTTAAAGAGTTACAAAAGTATTTTATTGACACAATTTGCTCTCGATTTCCGAGCACCTTTGGTTTTTTAAAAGATCTACCGTCAAACATGATTGTTCTTTAATAAAATTTTGTTTGTTGATTGGCCATGAGAAAATCAACTATGAGAAATTCTCAATACGTATTTTCTTTATATTGCTGTTAATTTTTAGAAAGTCTGGTCGAAAGCATAACTCTATGAAGGATTACTTCAATAATGAATCTTTTGGTATTAAAAACAATCTTGTTAATCAACTTAATGCATCGAAATATGCGACCTCCTAAAAGCTGGCAGACAAAAGGGAATCCAATATAAACCACACTGAGCTGCTCTTTAACTAACACATACTTCATTAACTCACAGTAATCTTACTACCCGAAAGTTAAGTAGAACTTATGCATCTCTCAATGCATAAATTGAGCCAAGAACACAGAGTGATTAGCAAGACAGAGAAAACAGTGTTTTTTTTATTTTATATATACTCTGGCCGCGCTACTGAAAGTTAAACTCGTTGCCAAATTTTAGACTGACTCCATTTAGATTGTCATCGACACGTTAAGAGCAAGTCTGATCTACAACGACATCACTTTTACAATCTGGTGACCAATTCTGGGCCTCGGAAATTATGATAAGCAGATCCTGACTGTCATTTATAAGTCTTTGACAATTGATTCATTAAGTTGTATTAATTACTAAGTAAGTAGATAATTAAGAAAAAAAAGAAAGTCTGATAGCCATTTTGATAATAAAGAGCATCGTATTACCCAATAACTGAATTGTGGAGGTCAGATAGGTAGTTGATCCATGTAAAATACTGGTATTCAGCTTCATCCGGTTAGACTGGGAGCCGAACCCAATATAGTTGGACAAAGGCCAGACAGATGTTTATTAATATGACCAATTTCTCTACCTACGGTTAGGTTTCGCTTAACTTACATACGTGGAAGAAAATTGCATCAACAATTCTTAACATTATTTAAAAAGACTGTCCGAAATGATCGTTCTGACTAAATTCAATACTCTGTGACTAAGACAGAAGGAAGTTTTAATTTAAACGCATATACTGTTTAAATACTGCGGTTAAGCCATCCTTAAAGTAGTTATAAACTCCTGGTTACGCGTGTTAAGGGTGTGTTGTAATATACTTCGGATTATTTATCCTTTTAGGTTCGGGTATATAATCTATTTGAACAATTTGTTCAGAAAAAAAAAATCGAAGACATCCTCACACCAACCAACGCATGGCCCACGCGGTGGGTTTTAGCCAACTCCCTCTCGTATAAAGGAAGTCTGAGTCTGTGGGAATGTTTAAAGACTGATCATGCCTTTGCATATATTAAAAAAAAAATAGTTGGTGGGTCGTATTGCTGTGGACAAGAATTGAAGTGAAATGTTGCTCGTTTTTGGAGAAGAAACCTGCCTGGTAAACCGTTTGAGCAGTAAGTTATCGCACACCAAAAACACACATAAAATACAGCAACATAATTAAAATATCTAAACACCCACACATAAAACACATCTCTTAACTCCCTCTCATAAACATAGCCTTAAACACTTAATTCAAATAATTTAATCATGCCCTTAATAAACTAAAAACAAGAAGGGTAAGAACTGCCATGTCGCTCACCGCATCTATGGTGGAAACCACCATCTTAACCTGACCCCGTCCCCCTTTTCATTGTAATACAAAGTGAGGATGCCAACGGGGATAAGACGTAGGAGTTAGAAGATCTTGGCTGGTTGGCTGAAGTGAATGGAGTATATCATGCGTGCCGAGAAATGTGCTGTGCGGTTCACCAGCGGAATTTCGGTTCAAGTAATGATATTGTGGTGTAAGTGTTAAGCGGTTGGAAGGGATTGGTGACTCTATTGGATAGTTTTGCGTATGAAGTATTTGTGAGCTGTTGATCATGAGGGCGGATATGAATAGCTCTAGACTTGTAGTAGTTGGAGATCTAGCATTTAGTGAGCTTATGACTTGGGACGCGAGCCTTTTCAGAGGCTTCTTATTTTGAAAACCCTAAAGGTACAATTTAATTCTGAAGGTTACTGCAACCGCATACTGCAAAGCGATGACAAAGCGCAGTGACATTACTGAATTCCATATAAAAACGGCAATAGGCAGCAATGTCCAGCAGTGGCAGTAGAAAGCATTTCAAGCGAATTTAAATTAACAAGTTGTAAATAAATAAATCCCCTGATGTTCCTGAACACGACACTGTTAAGCATGTTATGTAGCTAACACAATATTAACTACAAACAATGAAAAATAACGAATTTAGAACAGAAGAAGCTTGAACCTTATTAAATTAATTCTTGTAAATATAAAAAAAAACCGGCCAAGTACGAGTCGGACTCGCGCACCGAGGGTTCCGTACAAACTTGCAGGTATTTTGTCATTCAACTACATATTTACGGTTTTCAGATTTTTTCCTTTACATATGCTGTAAGAAATTGCTTCTTGCCAAATTTCATGATTCTAGGACAACGGGAAGTACCCTTTAAATGTTGATTCCCTTGACAGTGTAGTACCTTTTGCGGCATAAACAGCCGTATCTTTTTTTACGTTAACTTAGAAGTTTTATTTTTTCACAGCTTCAAGGAATTGTAGACTTTAATAAAAAAACATATATAAACAAACACATACAAACACACACATACACAAAAACATATAAAAACATATATAATACATATATATATTTTTTTTGTTTTAATTTCGATAAAGGTATCCAGCCTCCACGCGTTCACGAGATAAAGGGTCTTGACAGACAGACGGACGGACGGACGGACAGCAAAGTGATCCTATAAGGGTTCCGTCTTTTATTTTTGAGGTACGGAACCCTAAAAATCGTCTCTACACTAGTAGGCACAAAACAGAAACTTATTAGACACAAAGAAACACAATTGCGTCCTCGGAAAAGTTTAAATAAAACAAGAAACAAAATGTTCTCGTACATAAACAAAATACAATGGAGTTTCCTACAAAAAGTTTTGCACGCTTCATAATAACTCATTAAAGTAAGCATACATAAGTTTTGTTAAACAAAATGTCAACAGATGGCGCCAACTGTCACCTGTCAGTTGAAACATATGAATAACGGTTGTTCTGAATTCAAGTGTTCACCTTGAGAACATTTTCTGAAGACATCAAGGATGGGGACAAAGATTTTCACGCACAAAGCCTAGGAAAACAGAATTATTTTTGTTATACGAAGTCTTCTGCTGCGCATTGCTGGTTAAATAATAAATATTTTTAACTTAAGTCTTTCCGTGTCCCATGAACCACATTTTTCAGGGCAATTGTTTAGCTATTGCGTCTGCTTGACGGACAATGAAAATATTCAATATATTTAACAAAAAACATCCCTTTTATACGTCTACTCTCTTCATGTCAATATTAATAAAAAATGCATAAGAGTTTCCCTCGTGCAAAACATTATTTAAAAATGAAAAACCATTTTCATATAAACGTGAAAAGACGAGCTATATTTTCCAACAAACACGTTAAGACCCTTCTCTAGAAAATAAAACGGCGCGAACACATTAAAAACACCGACCTTTTTTCTCGAACGATCGATACACGCGTCTCGTCTCTAACATAATCAAAATTAACGTGCCGCCGTCAGTGGGACCACTCTAGTGTTCATATATCACGCATAATACACAGTAACGACACTATCTACCACTCTATAGCACTAAATTGCTACTCGTCTTGACTAAAATTATTGCGTCGTAAGTCTTAACTGAGGCGGCCATTTTGGTGAGATTAAACGTTAATACGTCGAGCCAAATGATTATAGTTATGAAGGAGTTTAGCGTGGTTTGTTATTAGTAACGGACGTTTAACTAATTGGGGGTGGTGGTAGTATTCTTAACCGATCATCTGTGGATCAGCCCCCGTATTCACAAACGCTTCGATTCGATAAGTAGTAGGTATATCTATCTTTTTTGGCACAACGAAAGCGAACGAGATAGACATACGACTTTCTGAATTAAAATCGAATCGAAGCATTTGTGAATACGGGGGCAGATCTCTTACTGGCAGTCTCCTTTACAAACTCAAAAAATAAAAGTATTTTCTGTTTATTTTTTTTCATCGAATAGTTAAGGAGAAGTGTTCTTAGAATCTTACAAGTGAATTTGGTAACAGATTATCTCATCCAAACGGACGCAGGCTTTAATGTTAGGTGATCGAGATATTTTGGTAGTAGGTTATGTAAATGTGTGCTACCGTGCACACTTGCACAGCGAGGCTCAGGTGAACCCCCTTTATAGTCGACTCAATATGTGGCTTAACAGGCGTTGCACAGACGGGGCTCCAGGCAGGTCTTTAAGTGGAAACGATGCCTCTCACGGATTGTGACCACCGGGGTGGTTTTAGTGAGGTAGAAATACCACACTTCCCGGTCTTATCCCCAATGTCCGGGGGCGTTTTGAATGTTTCCCCGAGAAAAAATGATAATAGTTGTGTAAATGTTTACCCGTATAAATTCTAGTGATATAGTCTGCAAAGGGTTCCAGTTTCATACATATGTGTCATAGTAACACATGAGACTTAGTAACACATGAGACCTACTGGTCTTGCTTCCAAGGTTAACCAAACAAACCTATTTGCAATCTTTCTCCATAGTCCACAGTTGTCCACGCAGTAAAACCCATTTCCATCAGTTTGGGCCATTGACCTGTTTGCCATCCCATAAAATAAAATGTTAACGCTAACCTAGACCTTCCATTTCATTGGAAATCAACCAATTTATCCTCTATTGGACATTTAGGACCCAAGGCTGCCAATAGCGTAGATTAAATGCTTTAATACATCAGGCCCAACGATTATGATTATGGACATCGGAATTGAACCCGGGACATTTAGCTTTGTGCTAGTGTGATTGTCTTTGAAACCTTAACATATAAAAAGGTTTTATCAAACGTACTTTGAACGTAAAGAACTGTTTGAGATTCTTATCAAAAGGTTTTATAAAGTAAATGTTTCATAGAAAAAGACAGGAAGTGCGGAATTGCTTTGAAAGACTTTATTTTTTCTAGGATTCTTGGATTGTTGAAAGAAAATAAAGACTCAATTGACACTACAAGTGTTGGTATCTCAGAATCAGATAGAATAGGGGTAGGCAATACGATTTTATTCTCACGAACGATCTTTTATCGCTCCCATATCAATACTATCTCGTTGTAACAAGTTTTACTGGAGAAGAAACAATAATAAAAGTATCGGTAAAGATATCGTCTCGATACGAAACGATACGATGTCTACTTGTCGATGATCTTAGGCATTTTCTTCAAGGGTTTTTGCTTGTCAAAAGTTGGTCTAGGATTGTATTTTACTATCTTCATTTATTTTTACACACATTGATTACATTTTTAAATATTTGAATATAAAATAACATAAAACATTTTAAAATATTAAAAATGGAAGCCCACCGGCATCGAGAACAGGGTCCGAGCTACCGGTGGTCAGGGCTCTTGAGAGAGGAACCTCCTAACAATACGCGCCGTGTCCAGAAGAACTGCCTTCTGAATCAAGCGCTTGGTCCAGCTGCCCGGCGAGAGCCTCCTCAGATGTTGGTCGAGGCTATTGGCTATTAAGCCATTGGCCGACACGACTATCGGCACAATGACTGCTGTACTCACGTCCCACATGTCGACAACCTCGTGAGACAGATCTAGATATTTGAATTGTTTATCTTTCTCTGCTCTCACGAGGTTCTCGTCATGCGGAACCGGTATTACTATCATCATTATTTCTGTGTCAAAATAGTGATATTATTTTAGGGGGTTATGATTTATTTCAGAGCGCGGCCGGCTCCGGTCACGTGTGCTGAAGACCGGTCATAACATGCTTTCACACTGTTCCGTGTGCACGCGCTGGCTCTTGGTTTGTATAGATCACTTTGATTACGCGCGACTGGCACACGTCTTGTTCGATCGCTGAATGCTTCCTAAGACCTAATGACCGACATGGTCGTCCAGTCAAACGCCGCAAGATGCACGCACGGGCTCCTGTATCCTGGATCCCAGGGTATGATCAAGTAGCGCTCTCAAGGTTTTTCATAGTTCCACAACCGCTTTCATTCAAGAAAAATGACTATAGAGTCATTGCCTAACATCATTGTAAGGCCCTTTTACCCTTTTGTAGCATTAAATCATACATTTTTCATTATTAAATTTGTACTATTAAATTCATAAAACTTTTCTCCAAAAGTCAGCTAACATTGGAACTAAAACATTTTAACTAGCAGCTTTTGGCTTTAACTCCAAACAAAACTAATGACACCACATTTGTGTGAATCGGTTACAAAGTTTCCTTTCGAAAATAGTTTTCTCACTTTTGCTAGTTAGCCAACAGGCTGATTATAATTAGTAGACCTTTTCACCTTGCCACAGGAGGATTTGAATATGGTTGTCTATTTGAGGCATTCATTACTTTGGCACTTTCTTTTTAGGGTTCCGTACGCGAAGGGTAACCAACGCGACCCTATTACTAAGCCTCCGCTGTCCGTCCGTCCGTCTGTCATCTCATGATCTGTAATAGTTGGACAGTTGAAATTTTCACAGAATGTGTATTTCTGTTGGTGCTATAACAACAAAGAATAAAAAAATATGAAAGGGACTACGATGGTACATAACCCTTCATTCGGCTTCATTTGGCTGGTTTTTGGTAAGGCTAGAATTCCTTGTAGCAGTGCCTGTGTGGAGGTACAATGTCCCCCGGGACTTTACCCTCCAGGAGAAAAGTATTCCACGTCGTAATCCAGGTCTATTTGTGTCTATCCTAGGTGTTAAGGCGGGAAATGATAACAGATTGACAGACAGAATGAAAGAGTTGTTTTCGCTTCAAATATTAGTGTAGATTTTAGATGCAGACGCAATATTATTTCTATTTATCTATCTTCATATATATAATATCTATATATAAGTAAACTGACTGACTGACTGGGTGATATTTCAACACACAGCCCAAACCGCTGGTCCTAGAGACATGAAACTTGCAGGGTGTGTTCTTTGTGAAAAGTAAACATCCACTAAGAAAGGACTTTTGGAAATTCCACACTTAAAGGGGTAAAATAGGGGGTGGAAGTTTATATGCAAGTCCGTCAGTTTGGAAGTTAGGATCTTCAAATGTTGTGTTCAGGCTACTTTTAGGTTACTTTTTAATCCCGGCAGTACGTTCCCGTCAGATATTTGTCGAAATATACGCGGGCGAAGCCGCGGGCAAAAGCTAGTATACGACAAAATATAACCACTAATTTTATTTTAATTATTTAAGACAAATATTACAATTCTATACAAAAGATCAATACAATTATTTTTAATACAGTGAGTACATTGTTATAGACATCTTAAAGTACAACATACAAAAATTGGGTCCCCTGGCTCCCAAACTATGTTTATACCTGTGACTTGAGAGACAGTGTTGTGTTAAGAGATATATTTTGCTAAAAATATGCCTCAGAAAGCACGTTAAGCCGTTGGTTCTGGCTGTCATTTGTAGATCGTTGACAGTCGTTACAGGTAGTCAATGGCCCGAAATCCAGTAGTCTGACTACCAGTTTTACCAAGGGGTATCGTATTACCCAATACTAACTGGGTTGTGGAGGTCAGATAGGCAGTCGCTCTATATAAAATACTGGTACTCAGCTGCATCCGGTTAGAGATGATGATGATGATGATTTTGCTAAAAGAAATGCTTTTATAGGATAAGTATGTTAGTTTTTCGAGTAGAATCTCTCCATGTATAAGGAAAAACAAAAAAAAACTCCAAAGCAATAGCATGATCGATGACAATAATGACATCGCAGCATGAACAAATGATGGCCCATCTCAGATTATTGGATTCCGATACCGTGGCTCATCAATCCAAGATGGCGGATACAGATCTTGTCGCGAGTCTTCAATCAGCTCGTATAATTGATGTATTGATGACATTCATCGAGTCAAATTGATGGTATTATTAGTGTTTAGGACAACAATTTTTCTTTTGGGAAAAAAAGGAGTGCTAGAGTTATGAACCCATTTTTAATTAGCCATCCTACATAATTAGCTGGCTTGAACATTTAATTTAAAATCCACTATGGGAAAGAAAAATCTAAAATGGTCTTTAAGGTCTCAGGTGTGGACTTGTTGACGGTGAGTAATGGGTTAGCTCGCCGTACCTCCGTCTTTTGACGACAGGCCGTGTCGACGGCGCGTTCGTGTTCCACGCGCGCTTCAAAAAGATGTCAGCAAGGAAGAGGCCCGCAAGGGCCGATGCCTGGTGGGCTTGGGGACCGTACGAAAGAGATACCACGGCCCTGGAACTCTGTATCGGGCAGCGGGATGTATCTCATGATCAGTAATAGGTACACAGTTGAAATATTCACAGAATGTATTTCTGTTATAAAAATAAATTAAAAATTAAAGGGCGGTTCCCTACTAGGATAGTACGGAACTCCCCATGCGCGAGTCCGACTCGCACTTGGTCGATTTTCACAAACACACAACAATTTTTGGACAATCGGGTACAATCTCAAGTGACTTGCGTTGACATTGCCATCACCCTGACACAAATATTATCTCTGGGGCTTCTACTAATCGAAAAACCAACACCACTTTTCCTGACGTGGTTTTCGATACCAGACAGACCCTCGCAATTTAAACTTTTGTTCAGCAGAAGTGGATACGATAACTACACCAACGATAATTATGTAGTTAGATAACAATAAAGGGTGTTAACAGACACTTAACGATGCCGAAAGACATCAGACTCCGTCGATGCGATTTTTTTTTGTTCTGGACCATAAACGCCTTCTAGTTACGGAGATATTGGAGGTTTTTTGTTGAATACTAGTTTTTAAGGTTATAACTTTACTTTAAACACCTCCGTGATCTATTTACTATTCAATGCATCCAGCAGTACAATGTTTTGAGTGCATTACATTAAATTTCACCGTTAAACGTGATTTTTCAACCCAAAACACAAAGTGGTTTCCCAACAATAATTTTTACTTACACTGATGTACAGAATGGTTGGTGGCTCCGTCAAGGGTCCGTTTACACCTTGTATTTACTGATCTCATTGATAACAAAACACATTCATAAATTCATCAATAAAAAATCCCTGCAGATCATTAATACAATGTAACGCGCAGCTAAGCGTATAACGCAACCATTGTCCAGAAAATGGCCGGGCCATACTGCAGCATGATAAATGACGCCCATATTTTAGCAATTCGATTCAGAGATGTTTTTCTTGTTTCGTAACTTAGTTATGTTCACGCTCTGGTTCCTATAGTTTTGGAGCTTGGTTATTTTTCGTGTTTGCGAAGCAATTATTATTTTTTGTTGCAATTTTTTAATTAAATTTCTGGTGAGCTTGAAAACTCACTACTATGAAATGTTATTTTTGGGATATTCGTCCATATTCGTCCAGCGTATGATAACATTGTTAATTTTAGTGCTGAACTATAAGTTTTGGCAAAATAGGTCATGAACTCATGACTAATAAATTGCTGAAGCTAAAATCATCTCTTTCAATTGCAAAATTTAAAGGCCTTGTTCGTGATATTTTAGTGTCTTGAACTGGAGAACACTGTCATTTCTTGTTATTTTTTCTTCTTTTTGCATGCATGTTTAGTTGCAAAATTAACATAATATTATGTTATTTTATTGTATGCATCCAGCCAGTACAATTGAATTGAATTGTGTGAATTGTAACTGCAAATCGCATTGTTTTTATAACTTATTGCTCTTATAATATTTGGAAAATCTCGTTGGTTGCTGAATTATTGGTTTTAAATAATTGGAAGTTGCAGGTTGTTTTAATTTACTGAACCTGTAGCTCAAATTCAGTTTAATACTGTAATCAGTAACAGCTTAATTTCCCAAATAAAAAAAAAAATGTAAAAAATGATAGAGTTTAGTTTTAAATAATTTTTCTTAGCGTATTGATGGAAAATATTTTTTTTTCAGTTTTGAGTTCAATTCACGTAGGCACACGTCTAATACTTTTAATTCGTATTGCCAATCGTATCGCTAACATTCTGATTTACCCTCATACTTACCACCTCAAAAATATAAAACGTATACTTTTACTGAAAACAAGCTAATGAAAAATTCTTCAACACTTTCACCCCATTATTTTCATCCCGGCTTCGTCACGGAAATATAGCGCCGTCATTTATCATTCTGAGGACAGAGCGCCATTACTTAACCTCTTCTGCCGACCCCATGCGTCATAGCAACCGCTATGCAACCATTATGTCCCGTGCGGGACAAATTTAAACGAATTTATTACCTATAAGTTACGCTTGTGGTTTTCTCTGCGATGTATTGGGAATTATTCAGTACTGGCACAGAGTAGATAGTTGTACAGAAGGCTGACTGTCCCCATAGCAGTGAGTGGTGGAACAGTGTTAACAACCTCGATGAATCAGTCGTAGGACATAGGTTCAAATTCAGCCACGCACATTATTATTTTTTTATTTCTCGTTATCCCAACTGCAAAAAAATATAGTGCAATTATTAGTTATTCTAGAACTTAAACTTCAAAGAAATCATCACACACATCCGCACTGGGGTTGTGTGTTAGACTATGACCCAGTTAATCTCTCAGAAACCAGGCGTTGTGTTCCAACCGTGGAGACATCCAAAAGGTAAAAAAAAATACATTTTTGTCGGTACATTTTTGTTGGGGCGTTACCACTGTTCCAGCCAATTCTCTATAAAACTACTGAAAGCAGACGCACGCACACATAGACAAGTACGTACAGCGATCTTGAACAAATGAAAGTCGTGAATGCGCTTGCACTGGCTGTACGTGAAGCGTGTCTGTGTGTGCGTGCGTTTCTAATCGTTGCAGAGAACCGACCTTCTGGCCCTATTTGTTTATTCTCTGGTATTGGTTCTGCGTAGTTCAGTAATCTAGGTGAGAAACTTCTGGCGGTTAATTAGGTTATCTAATTATATAGTTTTTGTTTGTATTGATTTATTAGTTGCAAGGATTTTCGGTTGTTTATGGTCGCGATTAATATTTACTATTCATTTGATAAAATAATGAGTTGGTTTAAAAGCTATTGTAGAAGTATAAACACAGTTTTTAAAAGAATTATCATTATTTTATACAAATGGGTGCATCTATTTGGCCAGATAGGTAGTCGTTTCATATAAAATACTGGTATTCAGCTGCATGCGGCTAGACTAGATGCTAGTTGGAAAAACGCTGGGCAGATGGTGCATTTGTTTAAAGAAACACGAGCAAACATACAAATCGGATTCAAAATTCAGTAGGGATGTTTATTACATTTAATTAATTTTGTTTGAATTGTGTACTATTTTTATTATGTGAATCGTTATATTTAATTATGAAACATAGGGAAAACTTAGACATTATACTATGATAACTAACTTTAATTATCACAGTCCTGTTCCTTTGTATTATTTTAATCATTTTCTATCATTAATTCGTGTTCATTGGTGTTTGCGTGAAATTATTCAATTAACTTACGTTTGCGTGAAATTATTATAAAAAAAATGTTACTTCCCTTTAGACAGACAGACAGACCGACAGACAGACAAAAATTAAAAAAAAAAATGTGCATTCAGTAAAAAGCTGTTATTTTGATATTACAAACAGACACTTTAATTTTATTTATTTGTATAGATGTTTATATAATATAATTCGTTATCTTATGTGCGTGTTTTTTGTCCCTGTCCCTTATAAATAAAAAATAAATGAACATACTACCCTAGCCGGGGCTGCGGAACTGTTCGAAAGAGAAAAAAAAGCAAAAATAGAACATGGATGGGTTTTAGTGGCTTAAGCCCGGTTCGTCATCGAAAAACAAAAGATCACGATTCACAACTTTTTGTTTTCATAGTACCTATTCATCATCCATGCTGCATGCATCCACTCGTATGTAATGGGTGGTCACCCATCCACGGACCAACCTAGGCAAGCGCGGCTTAACCTAAAGATCGACCCGAACGGCTGTTATTATTTTGCCACGAGCTCCTCCGGTCCTACTGTTCCGTACCTACCTACCTTGTAATAAAAATGAATTGTCTAGTTAATTCACTTGACGATACTTTATATCGTCAAGTATAAGATAGTCAGTGGCTCGAAAGTCTGACAACCAGTCTTACCAAAGGGTATCGTGTTACCCAGTGCTAGCTGGGTTGTGGAGGTCAGATAGGCAGTCGTTCCATGTAAAATACTGGTATTCAGCTGCATTCGGTTAGACTGGACCCGACCTCAACATAGTTGGGAAAAGGCTAGGCAGATGATGAGGTAGGTACGGAACATTTATAAAAGTTTTCTAAACTGGACAACATTAGTCAGTACAAGTCTGACACTCGCTTCCCCTCCGCCCAGAGCGGGAGGGGTCATTTGATGATTTCCCATTCGAAAAAAAGGCATATGATCTTATCTATTAAGATTATTATAATTAAGTTACAAACCTTACCATTACATTCACCTAAACTGACAACGTCAAACTGAATATAAAAAAAAAATCTCGCTGAAAACTTTCTATTTGACTTGCTTGTCATAATAGAGACCCGGACTTCATAATTAAAACTCCAAAATCTTAACAAGTTTTTTTGACACTCGTAACTAAAGGCTTACTTTAATTAATCTTTATTAAGCTTCACAGAATGGCGTGTTAATTAATTTATATCCTACTCATTATTACTTCATAATCTTTTACGTAATTTTCTGGTAGTGAAGTGAGAAATTAAATATCAGGTATTACGGAAAATGGTACCAACCTTGTTTCGTTCATTTTATGTTGCCATCAACATCAACCTACTGAGAAAATTTCTGATATAAAACCCAAAAACATTTTGCCCGACCCGGGGATCTAACCTAGGACCTCTTACTAGAGTAAATAAGTAATCATAATATGCATAATCAGCCTATGATGGTCACACGATTGTGACATGGCTCCTTGTTTTCTTGATCTTTGGTAGCGGTTGTTTATCTTTTCCCTCTTTTTCACCTTCATTGTTGACAGAGTAATAAAAAAAACCGGCCAAGTGCGAGTCGGACTCGCGCACGAAGGGTTCCGTACCATTATCTATAAAAACGGCAAAAAAATCGTATCTGTTGTATGGGAGCCCCCCTTAATATTTTTTTTTTTAATTTTTAGTATTTTTTGTTATAGCGGCAATAGTAATACATCATTTGTGAAATTTTCAGCTTTCTAGCTATCACGGTTTATGAGATACAGCCTGGAGACAGACAGACAGACAGACAGACAGCGAAGTCTTAGTAATAGGGTCCCGTTTTACCCTTTGGGTACGGAACCCTAAAAATGAAAATGATATTTGTTGGGTTTAGGTTGACAAAAACTAAAACAACAATTTTCAGTAACAAATCATGTTTATTTAAACTTCAAAATCATACAAAATGTTCTCATTGTCAACATTTAGTTGTTCTTAAAACTATCAAGTACATGTAGTATGTACATAAATCTTTATTTCGTATTTTTATTAAAACGTAAGCAAAGCTGTGCAATTTGTTAATTACAATTTTATTTTTAACTACATATATTTATGATAAATATTATCGGCCTTTTAAAATTATTCCGTACCAGTTCGAAAATTGAAGTTAATTTTATATGAACACGTGTTTTCTAACTCATAACATACTTATAGATATATTATTATTTGTTTGATTATAAAATAGTACAAAATGTACAAAAATATAATTTGTGAATTTCACTTAGGGCTTGTACCGACCACAAACATTTAGCCCACTGTAAGGTCTAAAGTAAATTAGTAGAATACTAAATTAAAAACGATTTTAAACAAAAATACGGTCAAGACTAGGTGCTTTTGCAAGGCAATTTATAGAAAAATTGACCACAGAATTTTACAGCGAAAGCTACACTTTATAATGCGATGTTAAATTACCTCCAAGAACAAAACCATCGTGTTCACATAAAACTAGTAGACCAGGGTCGATAATTTTTAAAACCAAAAAAAATAATAGTAGGATGAAACCCATTAGAAAAGGAGGGGAATATTATAAAAATGAAAGGAAAAATAATTTACGGGCGATCTGAGGTCGGGAAGGGGATGGGGGTGAGTTTTTAAGGGTAAAAAACGGTTTTTCTCGATTTCCGGCAAAATTAAAAGTCCTATCGAAAAAAGTCAAATGGCAAAGTTGTAGGTAATAAAAAGATCTAAAACTTTTGTATTTACAATTTTTTCACATAACCTCAAAAGCTATGTGAAAAATTCAAAAAACCAAGTTTTTGGTTTTTTATTTTTATCTTTTACAAAAAATTGTTTTTTTTTAACGAAATTTGGTGAAAACTTACCTTTTTATGTCCCAAATACGCTGTAATTTATTTGATTAAAAATATTTATTTTTTCACCTCATTTTGAATTAATATCGAAAAAGCAGCCTAATTTTCAATCGAAAATACACCCGTCAAAATATCGGCTTTTTTCAAAAAGTTGCTATGTTTTCTGTTCGTTGAAATCTCTACTTTCCGATGGTGAAAAAAAATATATATGTTACTATAGTAAATCTTCTCAGAAAATGCAAAAAATCGAAAAAAACTCGAATTCGAATTTTTTTTTATTATTATAAATAATTTTAAGCTATTTATTAAAATTTACACTTTAATTACTCGAAAAACGTTAGATTACATGCTACATTAATAAAAAAAAAATTGCAAATCAAAATATACAACTATAATTAACAAACAAATAAGTTAATAAAATTAATATTTAATAAGACATCTACAATATTTAGAGAAAGTTGTCGAATCTTATTTAAATTATATGCGTAGATGCCTATTTATAACTATTTTAAGATAAATTATATACCTGAGTGACCTACGAAAAATTGTAGCCCATCAAAAGATATTTCATGGAGAAGTGGGGAAGGGGCTAGGCGGGTCTGGGTCTTACTACATACACACCTACTATTTCGTAACAGCTGTTAGAAAGAAAGAAAGAAAAAATATTTATTTGTCGCAGGGACATGACGTGCATAAAAAAAAAATATAAAACAAAAATAGTTACAATAATCATAATGCACATTAATACAACAGGACAGAAACAGAAAAAGAAAAGTTAACAGCGTGCACGTCGTGACTGCGACAAGCAGGCTACCACTCAGCATAATGCTGTGCTATGGAGGGCCCACAGCACAGCGCTGGTTTTCAGTGGTCACCCGTGCGAAAAAGTAAAAAAACGTACGGAAATCAAGACAGCATACATATTTGATTTCATGAATTAGGAAAAAAATAATAATAATTAAATAAACAGTATTTGGATTATAATATAAAACAACTATGGGGAGTATAATAAACACTACAAAAATATAAAAGTATGTGCGCAGGCTAGGACAAAATAAATATAAATACGAAAGCGAAAACATGGCGTGTTCTTTGTCTCGCTCCCACCCCAACTTCGCGTCGCGCCGCCAACTGAACGCTATCGCCGCCCGCGCGCGCGCCGCCGCTCGAAGCTCGAACGAATTTATCATAGTTATCACTAGCATTTCTCCTCTGCGCCTGTTAGCGCGATGACGTACGATGCGCTAAAAAGTCAGGTGACGCCGCCGCCAGCGGAGGCGCGGCGCGCGGCTGCGGCGGTAGCGCGGCGCCGCACGAGTCTTGCATGATCACGCGACGCGTATCACGTGATTAGTTACTAGTGCTGCCGATGGCTACCTTGTTTTGTACCTACTTGTATCCAGACGACGACGCTTAAAATACAAGTAACGTATTTTCTCGGGGAACATAATGCCGTCTCGAGCCGCTTGGATAGATATGCCTTGCCAACAGATGGTAAACCGTATGTGAGTATTTATTTATAATGTATTTGCTGTTCATACTTTTGTTTTTCTAAAAGGACTTTTTTCAAATGTAATTTAAAATTTTGTTTTATTTTTAGGGATCTTATGGGAGGTGGCAGATCGTTGTTACATGTTACAACCGTTAGCCTAGCCAGTATTCGAAATACAGTACAGTATACAACATCGTTTATAAAAATACACGTGCACGCTGAGTTTCTTGAAGATAATTGTGACAAGTTTACTTAAAAAAAAAAAAACTTTTCGAATCTGCATAGGAAGGTAAATATTATCTCTATTTTTATCTGTATCAATCAACTCAAACATTAAAATAGTAATATTTTCTTTAAAAAATAGTATGCTTAACGTAACATAACCTAAAGATTAAAATTAAATGATATTTTAGTACAAGATTAAAAAATTATAATCTTAATTTTGCACAAACAAATTTAGTTAATCCCATGAAAAAAATATATATTTCAAAATACATAAAAAATATATTAAAAATCTATAAAAATATACGAAATATATATTTTTTTTTATTTTTAGCTATGTTTTTTATGTCTTTTAAGATATATTTTGAATGTATCTAAAATGTATTTAAAATATATGAAATATACATGATTTTTTAAAGTAAACTTGTCACAATTATCTTCAAGAAACTCAGCGTGCACGTGTATTTTTATAAACGATGTTGTATACTGTACTGTATTTCGAATACTGGCTAGGCTAACGGTTGTAACAGCTGTTACGAAATAGTAGGTGTGTATGTAGTAAGACCCAGACCCGCCTAGCCCCTTCCCCACTTCTCCATGAAATATCTTTTGATGGGCTACAATTTTTCGTAGGTCACTCAGGTATATAATTTATCTTAAAATAGTTATAAATAGGCATCTACGCATATAATTTAAATAAGATTCGACAACTTTCTCTAAATATTGTAGATGTCTTATTAAATATTAATTTTATTAACTTATTTGTTTGTTAATTATAGTTGTATATTTTGATTTGCAATTTTTTTTTTATTAATGTAGCATGTAATCTAACGTTTTTCGAGTAATTAAAGTGTAAATTTTAATAAATAGCTTAAAATTATTTATAATAATAAAAAAAAATTCGAATTCGAGTTTTTTTCGATTTTTTGCATTTTCTGAGAAGATTTACTATAGTAACATATATATTTTTTTTCACCATCGGAAAGTAGAGATTTCAACGAACAGAAAACATAGCAACTTTTTGAAAAAAGCCGATATTTTGACGGGTGTATTTTCGATTGAAAATTAGGCTGCTTTTTCGATATTAATTCAAAATGAGGTGAAAAAATAAATATTTTTAATCAAATAAATTACAGCGTATTTGGGACATAAAAAGGTAAGTTTTCACCAAATTTCGTTAAAAAAAAACAATTTTTTGTAAAAGATAAAAATAAAAAACCAAAAACTTGGTTTTTTGAATTTTTCACATAGCTTTTGAGGTTATGTGAAAAAATTGTAAATACAAAAGTTTTAGATCTTTTTGTTACCTACAACTTTGCCATTTGACTTTTTTCGATAGGACTTTTAGTTTTGCCGGAAATCGAGAAAAACCGTTTTTTACCCTTAAAAACTCACCCCCATCCCCTTCCCGACCTCAGATCGCCCGTAAATTATTTTTCCTTTCATTTTTATAATATTCTCCTCCTTTTCTAATGGGTTGCATCCTACTATTATTTTTTTTCACTTTTTATTATTTTTAAAGGCTTCTACCCTGGTCTATAGAGCAAGTAACAGATTATATTAGTTTTTTCTGCGACATAGGTACTGATGTCGCAAGTCGATCAAAACTACTAAAGAATCTCGAGTATTTCCACTGACAGAAACTTATGACAAATGTAGAAAATATATCTGGTATACATTATACCGTTTCATTTTCTAGCATCGGCACGGAATAATAAGGGTGGGGACATGTTGAAAGCGGGAGCGATTTACGACTTTAGGAGATGATTAACCAGCAGAAGTGATATGGATTTTATTTTATAAACAAATGTAAAGGTTATGTAATGATGATCACGGAACATGAATTGAAGTTGTGTACTTATATTTACTTAAAAATAAAGCTGAAAAAGAAATCGAACTGTGTGCTGAATTTACTATTATTTTATATTTTAAAAGTAATTTTCAAAGTTATGTTTATTACCTGCCACAGCGCGAATATTGTCTTCCGATTATTCTACAAGTTAATTTATTTCAAAATAGCTTGTTTTATATTCATATATGTCCTTTTTATATTATGAATAGTTGTGAAATAATATATAAAACATCGCGCCAGCTATCACTATGTCCTTTACCCATAAAACACTTCTTTTTTTGGCGCAAATTTATTATTTTGGATACCTTATTTCGTAAGCATTACATTTCGTAGGAAAATTATTTACTGCTAGGACTAGACGTAGGTACTATTCAGAATTTCAAATATTATATAGTATAGAATAGCTACTATAATTTTATTATAAAGATCTGCTCTATATTATGTAAAATAAGTTATGTTATATTATACTATAAATTGTATATCATATAATTCGCATGGATTTCGTGATTATTGAATTTATTTTTTTATATTTTTTCTTTGTAATAATAAATATAACTATAGGTATTGAAAAAAATATGACTTTAAGTCACATAAAGGCTATTATTACATTTAATTGATAAGACAAATTACAATACATTTATTTGAAATCGACTAGTAAAATTTATAAGCAAACAATTTACTAAAAGCTAATGAATATGGCAACTTTTTTTGGTTTGTTTTATATTATCTACCGTTCAGTTCATATCGAGTATATTATATTTACATTTGTTTTGTTTTATTTGAATAAAATATTTATTTAAAACTTGTTAGTTTATTTGAATAAAATATTACGATTCAACTCAATATCATAAATGCTTTATGTGTATTTTATTTAAGAAAAACATGTTTAAGTTAACAATTTATTATTTTAAATGCTTTTATTTTTTTGTTTGTGTTTAAAGTTTTGAGCTTTGTTTTGAATAAGATTAATGTAAACTATGTAGGTTTTTTGTATAGTTATAACGAAATGGATTGAAAAAGGGTTGTTA
The DNA here is from genome assembly GCA_950022335.1 of Eurois occulta. Taxonomy (NCBI): domain Eukaryota; kingdom Metazoa; phylum Arthropoda; class Insecta; order Lepidoptera; family Noctuidae; genus Eurois; species Eurois occulta. The sequence goes on along the minus strand of OX465492.1, from coordinate 2,995,812 downwards.
CAAATAATAACTTTGTATTATCATTTCAGACTCGACGAACTGGATTGAGAGCATAAAACTCAGTATAACCATAATTTGTTACTCGATTACTTTGAGTAAAGTGCTGCGGATCGGAATATCACTTTTACAGTATTTGTTTCCGACAAAAGAAATATTTTCTCGAATGTTTCAGATGTTTTAGATATAAAAAAGTACTTTGAAACATCTCAAATCGTTATGGAAATTGCAGCTTTGTAAAATATCAGCAAGTTGGAAGTAATCTTCAAATTATAAAAAAGAATGACCACCAACCAGTCTCTATTTAACCAATCGTCGTCTTGGAATTTAAAATTCGAACACAAAGATGGCTACCGCCGATGTCTGACCTCTCGACCAATCGAAACCAAGAGATAGGCCGGAGGGAAATCACTGCGTCCATCTTTGGACCATCTGTCTTTTAGTGATAACAATTGAGACACTGATCGACTGACCTAAAGATATTTAAGATTTGGATCAAATAGAAAGTAGATAGATTCAATCAATCCAGCCGTTTCTTTAGATTGTTTGTCAATCTTTCAATCTGGCTGAGACAAAGTACCTACATGTTTATACATTTTCAGATACATTTTTTTTCTTCGAAGCTCTGTAAATAATTCAATAAGTTTACTTTTGAAGAATTTATTTTAAATGTTCTAGATATCATTGTTATTCGAAATTCCAATGAATTGAAACTGGAAATTTGGTAACAGCGTGTTTATTTTTAAATGAAAAATTTGGTTTAACATTTTGAATTATATTTTGCAAAGAAAACATCATGATTTAGTATAAAAAGAGTATTTTCAAAGAAAACGGTCATCGTATTGATAAAGTTTCGTTCCTACTGCTGTTTATCTGAAAATAAAAAAAATAACAATATAGTATGGCCATTAAATTATAGTATTTTTTTCTTAGAGTACCATCTACGTTAACATAGAAAAATCATCGAGTAAGTATTTACAAATGACTTAAATGTTTCTCTTTATTAAACTAAAACCATTTTAAAAGTAAATTAATGAAAAAAACAATAGTAAAATTATTTATACGAAATAATTTATTTTAAAATATTGGCAATTTATTATATACATTTGGAAATTGTTATGTCCCTATTATAATTTCAAAAGACTGTTTTTAACTTTCCAAATATAGAACAGAATTTGTATGATATTTACTTCTGAATACGTTACATGAAACTTATCCAGAGCTGTCCATTTACATAATATTTTTTAAATATTCTTACCTTAAAACACTTGTACCCTATGGTTCTCCCGATCGCAGACTATAATATTGCCTCCAGACATGACTGCGATGCCTTCAAGACCCTTGAACTCCCCATCACCAGATCCCCAAGAACCGAAGGCTCTGAGGAAGTTGCCATCAGGGTGGAAGATCTGGATGCGGTTGTTGCCAGAATCTGCGACGACGATGTAGCCTTGGTCGTCTACTGCTACACCCCTGGAGAGAGAAAGAGAGAGTATGAGTAACTGAGGAATATCAGAGTGAGAGGGACTGAGCCCTTCTTCTTTGTCTGTGTTAGCAAATGCATAGTTTATACCGTGGATGAAAGATAAGCCAGACACCAAGGGGTGCTATTCGAATATTATTGTTTGTGACTTATATCTTTGCTGAAACCGGAAAATTTTCTGTTTTCGTAATAATACTGCGTAATTAACGGTATTTCCACAGTTCGTAAAGTGGACCAAGGTCAAGGTCATATAATTTCGTATTAAAATTTTCGGAAAAACCGTTCGCAACCTTAAGCGCATTTTCATGTCGCCTCCTCTTCAAAAAATGGCCAGTATTTTAGAATTTTAGATCATAGACCTTTTAGGTCACTACAAAATCCAACGAAAAGTACGAAACTAAAAACGCCATATTTCATAAGCTAGTAAATGTCACACACATTTTCAGTGTACGCTCTCAGAATTAATAAAGTTATCACATCCAACTTTTCCAACAATAAAATGTGAACTTACAAGTAACTGGGTGGGACATAAAAATAGCAATAATGTAAGTCATTTTGTTCTTGAAACGAAAGCTGTAAAACATCGCCTGGCCACGTATTCGGGTCATATTTTAGTATTGCGAACAGAATTCGGTCAAGGTACGTCTGGACTCAGGTTGGAAATATTGGCATCATAGCAACGAAGGTTGGCACTCACTTTTATCGTTGGACAGTGATTTGAAAGAGTACTTTGTTAGACAGGGTTTGTTCATGTATTTTTGATTGTGACCGAGATTCCAGATGCGAGTCTGCGGCGATGATAGGATTTTATGCGAACGTTTTTGGTGACTCGAAATTTTGTTCTAGATTGAACTGATGTTAACATTGTTGCGGACTTTTTTGTGGCAAAATATTTTATTTTAGTTGAAACGATGTTTTGCTGTCAAGAATTTGGTTGAGAAATAACTTCTTTATTTTCAAAAGTAGATGCAAAATTTTCAAACGTAGATGCAAATTACTTCCAATATACAGAATTAAATAGGGACATCGTGCCCTTTAAATTAGAACTTCAACCATAATCTTAAATCCAGAGCTAGCTCAATTACCATACAATCTCAGATACTTTTTTTTCGGATGGGAAATCATCAAATGACCCCCTCCCGCTCTGGGCGGAGCGGAAGGGAGTGTCAGACTTTTACTGACTAAAACCCATCCATGTTCCTTCTTTTGCCCTTTGTGGTCCAGGGCCGCGGCATCTCTTTCGAACAGCCCCGTAGCCCTGGCAGGAATCGGCCCTTGCGGACCCCTCCGGTTTGCTGACATCTCTTTGAGGCACGCATGGAACACGAACGCACCGTCCGTACATACATACTTGGTTTAAAACTACATACCAGTCAAGTTACCATGGATATCTTCCCCAAATCGTTTAAACTAACAACTCGGCGCTTCTGGTCTAAGAACAGCTCTTAAAGTAAATATTTCGTACAACTTCAGGATTTAAGGGCCCGTAAAGCTAAATTAGAAGACCAACGGACCGCACTTTATAGAGCCATTGGAAACACACGTTAAGACCAATTCGGCTTCAGTTTCAAAAGCTTGATTTAGGGATGTTAGGTTTATGAGCTAATTTTGGAAGTAATTAGGTAAGTAAATGACCTCGTTTTGTTGGAGTTTGGTTAAGGAAGTAGAAATAAAAGAAACTTGATAAGGTGGAAGTGGTTCTTGCATTTCATTGACTTCCTCATAGAGTTTTATACACATTTTTTGTGAGACTTTGCGAAATTTGAACCTCACATGCATTGGTCCGCTTTTTTATTCATTTAATCTAATAATTATCATCACCAGAATCCAAAAGTTTGATTTTTAGACCCGAGACATTCGATCCTGGTTGGACTTGAATCCTTCATACAGCGACCGCTTAAATAGTACTTGAACAGTACTTGAAAGTGGCTCAAGTAATAGAAACAATAATTCTTGTTATATTATCATCTGCCTAGCCTTTTCTTATCTGGTTAAGGTCAGCTTCCAGCCTAGCTGGATGCAACTGAGTACCAATAAATATGTTATAATATTTTTCGTCGAGACACTGCATATAGCCCCGTCACATGGCTAACACGAATTCCCTTCGAAAGACTGGTTGTGAGACTTTAAAAAATGTTATGAAAATAATGTTAATTTACCTCGGGAACTTAAACTGTCCATCTTCAGAGCCCTCCTCGCCGAACGACGAGAGAACCCTTCCATTGACATCGAAGACCTGTATCCTATGGTTGTTGGAGTCTGACACTAGGACCCTGTTGGTGCTGGAGACAGCAATGTAGTGGGGGTGTTCTAGCTGGCCAAGCTTGGATCCAAAGGAACCGAACTTGCCGACGAACGTGCCATCGGATTGGAACACCTGAGGAAAACGGTAGATAGGATCAGTTTGGTTGAGAAAAACCTGGACCGTACTAAGAACCATGTCATAATACATGATTTTAATAAAGAAAGCAGTGGAATAGACGTGATTCATCAAATGACAAAGCAACAAATTTAATGTGAGAAAGTTAGAAAATGATCAACATTTTCGTGAGATAAATGTGCAAAATAATAAGACTACAGAAACAGCCTTGGGTGGACAGCAAAGACGGGGACGAAGTAAGATAATTTCTTTAGATGTTCTAATTACTATTTTGAAATTCCAATTTTGTCTTTGGAGGTAATGGCTTGTCTTATTTATAAGTTAGGTACGACTAATTGGTGAAACTTTACTTTAAACTAAATAATTATTGCTCAACGCAGACTAGGTACAGTTCTAGTCGAACACTAATTATAGCGACTGAATTCATTAAAGAAAATGTGCATAATTGCAGGACTTGCAATTATGCACGACTATAAAGACCCAAAATTGAAATTGTTTAACTGCTGTAAATTCTATGCTAATTATTTTTATTTATCTGTCAGAGTCAGAGATTATTTTAAATGTTTTGAATTCCAACTTGTATCTTTTCTAGATTATTTCTACCATTTAATTACTTGTTTGTTATTATAGGCAAATATTTTTTTATTAATATCAGCAAGATTTCTTTAATTAATTCTTTGTTGCACATGGAACGAGTGGTAACGGCTACTTTTATATCTACCATTTACAATAATTATTTGAAACAAAATTGATAAACTACATAAAATATATCTTTAGCAAATTGGTCCTCTTCTCTTGTACTGCAAATAAAAAAAAACGTACCTGTACTCTATGGTTTTCCTTGTCACAGACATATATGAATCCGAGCGCGTCCGTAGTGATGCCCCACGGGTAGTTGAACTTGCCGTCGCCAGTGCCCTGGCTGCCGAACGCCCTCAGGAAACGGCCTTGAGGGTCAAATACCTACGACAAGGAGACAGATGTTAATTACTGACTGATTTTGTGAAGTATTTAGCGTAGGCTAGGCGTCCCAAAGGACCATATCGACATAAAATAGTTAAGGTTAAGGACCAAGTCTTCGTTATTGATTGATCGTAGTGTGGTCTTTAGTACCGTGTATCTTTAAAGCGAATGATAACATTTCATTTCACTTTTCGTGGTTAGAAGTAATATAAAACTGTTTTAAGTTTTCACAGTTTAAAACTAAACTTATACTGTCACTTACGGGATATCTTCCCTATTTTCAGCTTCCGATATTTCGCTGTAGCACTGGAGAATGCGAATGTGATACTGTGAGTGTGTTTTACAGTGACTTAGTGTCGAGTTCTAGTAGTGCGCGTAGCAAAAGACAAAGAAAGAGGGTAGACAGATTTGTCTGCTCCTAACAATTTGTTTTCCATCCACCTGCAGCTCCAGTCAGTTTCGAAATATTGGGAGATCAAAATTATGAACAATCACGGATGATATCCTTATGTCCACGGATGACCCCTAAGTGACAGTTTAAGAGAAGTAAACTAAATTCATTTTATTATTGCTTGTTTCGTGAAATTTAAATGGAAAGCCACTCTTAATATTTTCTAGTTTCATGTTGAAATAACTATATATAACATTTCGAATTCCATTTGAATTATTACAAAAAGAGAAGCTAACCCTACCATATCTTACTAATATTATAGATGCAAAAATTGTGCGGGTGTACGGATGTCTGGATGTTTGTTACTCTTTCACGCAAAAATTACTTGCCGAATTTGGATGAAATTTGGCACACAGATAGTTTATAAAACTAGATTAACACATAGAATACTTTTTGTTCCGGCAGTACGATCCTGTGGGACAATTATCGAACACCACGCGGGCGAAGCCGCGTGCATAAGCTAGTGTAATTATAATCTCGGTCATAAGGGGGCAGCGGCCTAACCATAGAAGTAATGGACCTGTCACCTAATGCATTTAAAAGTTCTTCAAACACATAGTTGTACTACGCAGTTAAACGTGCACCAAGCACGTGTTAGGATTTGGAAGCCAGCCAATGCATGAGACAAAGATTGTCAAAATACCCAAACGACTACTTCCCTGTTAATATTCTGGGTAATGTACCTGACGACGCCAAATTCTGGATAATATTTTTAATGTGACAGTGAGTTTGTTTTTGGCATTTTCTTTCCTTTTTTATTTCCTGTACCTCCTGAATAAGCATCATCATGGAATCTTATATTACTACTATTATAAATGAGAAAATTTGTAAGGTTGAGTGTATGTATGTGTGTGTGTTACTCTTTCACGGTAAAACTACTGAACGGATTTAGATTTAATTTGACACACATGTAGTTTATAATCTGGATTAACATATAAGATACTTTTAATCCCTGCAGTACGATCCTGTAGGACAATTACCAAACTCCACGCGGGCGAAGCCGCGGACACAAAATAGTCAATAATACTTATTGTAAAAGAGCTGTGTCCAAATTTGGTTTACATTCTCATCATCATCTTCATTGTCCTTCCCTTCCTAATAATTATCATATTACGTTTAAAAAAAACAAAGGATAGCTATCATTCCGTTACAATTGTAAGAAACAAAAACATATCCCTCAAGCACCACTAAATCATCTTTATTGGTACTATCAGTAACATTAGCAAAAAATGTTGTCACATTATACTTACAGCCTAATAAAGTAGGATAGATGACTGTATACCAAAAAAGTGCAATTTGTCCTCACCATCCACCATTTAATAGCTATTTCCGCAAACTCACGTCTTAGCCACTATTCTGGTCCTGTGAGACGGTCAGCAGTATGACTGACACTAATGAATTACGGCCAGGACAAATAGACGAATGGAATACAAATTCAAGCCTCCCGGGAAATATGCTGAGATGGGATCACTCCAGTTTGAGTTGTTTCGCTTTCGAACGCTTCGGCAAGAGCGTGTCTTAATATACCTTTACAGTAAGATCCCTAGTGATTATAGGTGCGTAGACTGTTTGATGCAAAATATAAGAGTAATGATAACAGAGATAAGATCTGAGAAACAGCCTTTGAGCGTCGTCAATACATCGATTTATGAAACTTTATTTGAACGAGGAACGAGCTTTGTTCTTAGAAAAAAGATAGCTGAAGGGTGACATTATGTCGTCACCGTTGCCGGTGCTGTGATAAGCTCCAATAGTTTTACAATAGGGTTTTTTATTTCACACTTACCAATTATACTCGTATATATATAAGACGATAACCACGCAACCTTGGTCGCAGTAGAGATGAAGGCTCCCCGCCTTCATCTCCTCTGATGTCCTCTAGCTCAAAAAGAAGGGCACTAAGAGTTTAACTTAACAGGGTCTCGTGAGACTATTCCAAGTAGGATGTAGTCCACGGATGCACCACGTGTTTAGTTCAGTCTTCATAAAAAAAATGAATAACCTAACGGAGGTCAATAGATCGCGGAGAATCTTAACATCGAGATTCAGAAAAACGACGTCACGCGACAACGCCATCTAGTGTTCGAAAAGCAGCGTTTTGTAGTATCTCTCTTCGATAATAGATGCCGTAAGTTAAATTAAACAAAGGATTTTCTACATAGCTTTAAATGGCGAGATTATTCAAAGAATAAATCTCAATGTGTCAAATTACAAAAAAGATGTAAAAATAATGCCTGTTTGTAAATCTTCCCTTATATTTTTATAAGAAAAATAAAGCATACATCGCCCCGCAAAATGAGAATGACGACACATAAACATAAGCCTACATTTGTTAAGGTAAACATTGTCCCAAATGGTACCCTGTTTTTGAAGCCAAGTGTGGCAAAAATATGTTGACATTAATGGTTTACGGCGCGAACAAAAAGACGTATGGAATTGAAATTCTTACTTTCAGAGAGAGAACACAAGCAAGTTCACGAAACACAATTTCGAAGTTGCAAATCTGTTTTAGTTTTGAAATCATGAAGAGAAATCTGTTAGTTCGCTGAATATATCGATGATAGGATAAATGTGATTTCTGTTTCAGTAATGTCATGATCAAACGTGGTATTGGATTTTATTCAGCTGTTATTGAACTCCGATCAATAGCTTATAACAGCTGTCATAGGTGATTGTACCATTACACATTCAAATATTTACAATATTACTGTGAAAATTCATTGATTTAAAATGAAAGATGGTACACAAATATTCAAACCATAAATATTGTTTTAACGTTCATTTTTATAGCGGTTTCAAGATAAAGATTCTTTGACCTTGCTTTCTTTAATACAAAGTGCTCTGGATGCATCGCAGATGACTGCCAAAATACTTTTTAGTTCAAGTGCAGATATTCTGAATACTTTAAGCGCCATGTCAGTTTAATTTAGTTTTTAGTAAATTTACAAAGGCTTAAAAAGTTCAAAAGATATAAAATTGTTTGGTATAAGATTTAGTATAAAGAGAAGAGAAGAGTTCTTTTGTAAAATTTTAATTTACCAAATTATGATAACGGTGAACTTTTTGATATCGGTTCTGAGCTTAAACCCGGTCATGCATAATACTTTTTAGTATGATTGAAAGCTTTTGGATCTCGAAGTAAGTACCTATTGTTATTCTTCTATTTAAAACTAAATCAGAGATTTACTCTCAACTAGCTTTTGGTACAGACTTCTCCCGAAAAACATGTTGGATTTTACTCTGCGAGATCCGTACGATAGGAATTAAAAGAAGAAATCCAAAGCCTTAATCCGGCTTTTTCAACTACCTATGTGCAAGATGTTATCCAAATACGTACAGCTGTTAAGGTGTGACAAATTAACTACCAGACAGGTAGAGTTACATTCAAGGGGCTCGTGGCAAAATAATAACAGCCGCTCAGACCGATCTTTAGGTTAAGCCGTGCTTGCCTAGGTTGGTCTGTGGATAGGTGACCACCCATTACATACCGAGTTTCCTCCGTGCCTCGGAACGCACGTTAAGCCGTTGGTCTCAGCTGTCATTTTTAGATCTTTGACAGTCGTTACAGATAGTCAGTGCCCAAAAAGGCTGACAACTACTCTTACCAAGGGGTATCGTATTACCCAGTACTCACTGGGTTGTGGAGGTCAGATAGGCAGTCGCTCCATGTAAAATACTGGTATTCCGCTGCATCTGGTTATACTGGAACTTAACTTAACCCAACCTTGTTACCCCAACAAGGTTGGGTTAAGCAGATAATGACAGGCAGAGTTACATTCGAATTTCAAATTTTAAGTATGGTTTCAGTCTGAGTTTCTAAGGCTTTGTTATTTTAAGTACATAAGTAATAAGCGAAATATTAACAAGATTCACCATCTTTGTATTGTGAATGTATAATGAGCGGCACTTTGAATTTTAAATTTTAATACTATTCATATTTGCGAGCTGGCAAATAGCTGGTGCTGGTTCATTCTCCTTTGTTTTAAATAAAGGTACTTACTGGTTGCAATGAATTATTATTGCTAAGATAAGGAAATCGTGCATAATTTGAGAACGTAAATAGTAAATTGGCGCTTTGACCAATATGTTGATGCTGTAATAAACTTTGTTATGGGTGTGAATTTTATTCGTTTCAGCCAATGACATTATACACAAGATCCTATGTTATGTATACATAGTTACCGACGTTTAAAATCTAGTCACGCGAGCATATACATATACCCATAGTGCGTAGTTCACCCTGCTTGAAATGGACTAAAGACAAGATGTTCCAATTAGGATGTTTTCGAGTACTCACAATGCGCTCGCTAGTAACATTTCTGCGTCATTTTTATATAATATCATTGGTCTAAGCGTTTGCTAGTTTAAATAGACTTTAATTATTGTCTGTGGGTCTTGTTACTAAGTGAACTACTGGAACATTGTTTTAAATATGCAAAATGTAGCAAAATGCTTGAGAAATTTATTCATAAGAGTATTTATTTAATGCCCTCTTATACTTAATTTACTAAGTACAATAGAGCCTAAACTATTCAAGCCCTACATTTTAAATACCTATCTTAAAATGAAGAACTGTAAAATTTACTCATAATTATAGTAAAATATTTGACTTCAAATTGAAGAAGATGGTGATAGAACACAATTTATATTTATTCAAACTTAAATATTTGATAAAACACTGTATAATAAGAGGCTTTTTTTATTATTATTTTATTTGACTTCAAATATCTTTTTTCTGTACAAAACAAAAGAAGTTACATTAACAAAATATGGTCCTTTGGTACCAATACTTATTTACATTTTTGTTTACATGTAAAGTATATCTTATACTTACAGGAAAATCCTGCATTTGTTATATACAAAACAAATACATAGAACCTTTATCTTAGAGTACCGGATAAAAATGTAATATGATTTGGAAAATAAGTTTTCCATATTTACGTAGGTATGGAATATTGTTTGTCTCGTAAATATTTTGTTTGTTTTCTTGTGCTTGTAAAATATACCTTTTTATTTGGCCCGAAGACTGTTCCAATAATAAATGCTTTCTACCAAAATAAAGATTGAAAAAATATGAAAACAGACGTTTAAATAACTTAACCTAAAAGGATTTTTAAAAGCAATAAGTTGTCATGATGAAGATGTCAATGCATTGGTTAACGTGTCATATCAAACCGTTTATTTCCAGTAAATTGCAACCTAACTAAGGTTAAAATCATGTAACTGTTATGTCAGATATAACTTTTTGTGACATGTAAGTAACATCATTTGGTGCCACCATCAGTTTAAAAAACAAGCTGTACGGGGTCTGCTAATGACACTTTAAAACCTTTAAGCTAAAAATAATAATACAGGCTTAAAATTAGACACAAAAACATTACTTTCCTTTTTAGTATGTAGCGGACGGCTGAAAAAAAAAATTAAAAATCTTCAACTCACTTGTATACGATGATTATATCTATCAGCAATGATGTACTGGCCAATCCTGTTGACAGCAACACCGGCGAGGCAGTCAAACTCGCCCTCGCCGCTGCCGTACTGGCCGAACTCTTTCACGAAAATACCGTTGGAATCGAACACCTGCGAAAAAAGGATCATTAGAACCACACTCGCTGAAAAAGATCGTTAGGATATATCGTTTTTGTTTTTAGAAAGTGTGTTACACATGTGTTTGTGAATGTACTTATATCTTAGGCTCGTGTTATTTAATGGCTCTTGTCGGTTATTTTTAAGAACAAGTTTATTGAATAAATGAAAACTGAAGTCCACTTTATCTGAATCTCATACAATATGACCTTGTTTATCAAACCATAATGAAAATTGATTCATAAGAAACACAAGTGCATTTTTTTAAACAGTTATAATATCAAATCAAGGCTTGCTATTTCAATAAATCGGCAAACGAAACAGAAATATAGATATTCCTTTTTTTGATTATATTGCAATAACCTTCATACAACATCAATTCAAGATGCATAAGCAGAGATCGAGTGTACTTTGCAGAGAATATTGTATTCTATTTGAAGGATCTTATAAGCATTTTGCTTCTAACAGAGAACCATTTATATTTTAATAGACCAGGTACTAATATTATAAAAGAAATGTTTTCAAAGGCATACAATAGAGTGTATCTAAGTCTGTTGGTCTAGCAGTTGGCACCTTTTTCGTGTTTATAACACTGTACTGATCATGATAAAAATTGACCGATATGTAGCCTCAGACCTGGAGAAAGAAATAGACTACTTTTCATCCTGGATGTCCATATAAATAAAAATCAATTGCCACATGTATGCTGTTTTTTTTTTGTTGTGTTTGTAATTGTCAGTGATTTTTTTTAACAAAGAAAATAAGAAGCATCTTTAAGGTGAATGCTCCAACCAGGCCCGCGAAATTCAAAATTTCTTGGGTTTTTTGCAATTTGCAGGCCAGTGCTAGGTTGTATGTTGATTAAAATATTATTCGCGGCTGTAAGACATATGTAGTTACAGAATTATAATCATCAAAATCATCAATAAAACGCTCTAAGTTCATAAAGCTGTAGGAATGACTTTTTCTGTTTTTTTTTTGTTCCTACACCTTTATGAACGTTGAGGGTTGTATTGGTGATTTTGATGATTATAATTCTGTAACTACATATGTCTTACAGCCGCGAATAATATTTTAATCAACATACAACCTAGCACTGGCCTGCAAATTGCAAAAAACGCAAGAAATTTTGAATTTCGCGGGCTGGTTGGAGCATTCACCTTAATGCTTCTTATTTTCTTTGTTAGTAATTTGCAACCGTGCAAAGCCGGGGCGGGTCGCTAGTTTCTAATAAAAATGATGCATACAGACACGCAGACAAAGTCTTTAAAGTATTTTGTTTTATTATCTTTAGGTAATGAAAGTTCCGTCTCGAACGACTGCGTCTATATTTGGCCCTTCAAATACTTCTCCAGCTTAAAATACCTATATAATTAAACCAGCAATGTTTACGTCCCCTTTCAAATTGGAATAGTTCGAAATTTTTGTTTTGACCTTGTGCCAAAATGAGAGCATGCGGCCAACATCACTTCATCATGTATATTTGGAGCAGCGGTCATCGAGTAACATTATTATAAAGTGAAGTTTTTGATCGTTTCTTTACTGCATCGAACAAATCGAAATGATATTGCAGATTTTGTGAAGAACTTTAGTTGGAATCCAATATTTAGAGTTTATTTTAAATAATAAATATTCTGGATTTGTATGTTTGAGTTGATTTTGTAGTAGAAAGGAATTTTCTAGTTTTATATTATAATAATATTATTTTGCTGTTTATGAGTAAATCCGAGACTTGGGTTTCAACTAGTATTTATGTACTAGACGACTGTTTAGAATTTCAAATTCAACGTCTGGTACCTATAAAGTACCAATATAATAACTTCTAAATCTAAACCAATAGTATGAAATTTCATAATATCTCTTTGTATAGAACAACGAACATCTTTTGAATTCTACGTTTCATGTGTTATAGAAATATGTTAAGAAATTCTCACCTGCACTCTGTGGTTAGAAGAATCTGCCACGACCATTGTGTTGTCGGGCCCTACAGCGATACCACGAGGCCAAGTAAAGCATCCGGGTTCGCTCCCCCGACTCCCCACGCTGAATTGTAAACGGCGTTTCTGCATGTACTGGCTCCTAGGGGAGGAACCGGCTGCTGCGAAACCTACCATCAGAAAAATAGATTAGCAAACAAGAATATTACCAGAGCAAACCATCTGTCAAACCAAACCTAAGCACTCAATCTATGTACACGCCACGTTTCTCTTTCTAACCTGCTACCGCTGCTGTAGCCGCCGTAGGGGAGATGGGGGAGCCTGCCGCGTTTTTTGAATCGTCATCAGAACTGGCAAGCTCGTTTGCCGAGCGTAATGGTAGCCCGAGAGACAGGCGACGCGATGTGCTCGACGTGGTACTAGCAGGGTCGCGGTCCTTGCCCCGCGATCCGTACTTGTTCTTTAAATATCTCGCCCAGGAACTGAGGGCCGCTCCGTCTTTTTCACCAGGAGGAGGCCGTTCGGGCGAGCTCTCTCTAGATTTCAGTGCGTGTGAAGATCGGCTGCGAGACAACTCCGAACCACCAGTGCCGGAGCCGTATCGAGCCGCAAGGTACGCAGAGGGTGAGGCTGTCGTGGGTGACACCGGATCGTCCTGATCGTCGTCGTCTCCTGCACCGAAACCGGTGTGACTGCTTTTACTTCTAGCGAGACGGTTGCGGCGCTCTTTCAGGGCGAGGTATCTCGATCTAGCCGTGGGATATTTTGTCTCATCATCCAGAGACGATGCCGGTTCTTCTTCTCTTGGCTTGCTTCCATATCTGTTGCTAAACGAAGATGCGGCGCTGTACCTAGGCGCGGGCTCTTCTTCCGTCTGCGACGTCTGTCTCGTGCGGTATCGCGACTGTGTAGGTGTCTCTTTTGTTTTACTGTCGACGGCGTCATTACGGGCATTCGTGCTACGCGCGAGAAGTGGACCGATGTCACTTCGAGCCATCGCCTGGCTCTCGGGCTTTCTTTGCGTGACAGGCTCCTCGTCACTCTCCTCCGACGAGTCAGTTTCTTCCTCGGAGCTCGAGTCGGAGTCTTCGTGTACCGGCTCGGCGGGTGCGGGTGCGGGTGCGGGTGTGGGCCGCTGCGAGCCGACAAACCGGCTCTGGACCCGTTGCGCGCCACCGGCTGTACCGTTTGTTGCCGGAGCTGGAGCTGTTCTCTCGTTGCCTGCGGAAGAGAAACGAGATCCAGGAGTTGTTGGATGCGCGTTTGGGCTGTACTTTGCTTTTAATTCTGCGATGCTTAAAATGGCACCTGTGTGTTTCACCGCCGAGCCGGAGCTTTCAGTGGACGCACTTGATTCCGTGCTGGGAGCACGAGCGGCTGCCCGGTGCGGTGCGGGTGCTTCAGTGGCCGACGGTCTTCTTGCCGTTGTTACCGGCTTTTGTGGTGCAGGTAAATTTTTACGCTGATTACGCTGCAGGGATCCAACAGATTCATCGGATTCACCATCACTGGACGCCTGAGGAATTACATGTAAATCGATATTGACACCAAAACGGTAGGTATATTTTTTGTAGTGTTTGTGTATGTGTATATAAATGAGTTAGATGTGTACGGAGTGTATTTTATGGAATGCCGTTAGTTGTTGCGTTTTTTCTTGTTAGTATCGATGATTTCCTTAAAATCTACGTTGTACTGCTGGCTTAGTGTTCACTCTCTATCTTCCTCCCAACTCACCTCCCGCGCCGGTGTAGGTGGTTTACGGTTTATTGCGGTGCGTTCTTCTTCCGCTGGACGAGCAGGTGCGCGTTCAGGTTCTTGAGAAGAGGCAGCTGCGCCTGCTTTGTTTTGTCTTTTGAGGCGCGTTATCTCGTCATCTTCACTTTGCTGCCTCTGCGCAGGTGGCGGACGACGCGGCTGAGGTGTGGGTTGAACTGGTTTAGGTGGTGGGGGAGGTTCTTTTTTTTCTTTCTTCTTTCCGCTGTCAACATCTAATATCCTTTGCATAACACGCGGACAGTCGCTCAATCGGAATATGCCACTAAGGGGCCCTCGAGTAGCATCTTCGGTATCAGTGACCTTCTCCTTTTCTTTTTGCTGTGGCTCCGTCTTAGCAGTGCGAGTGGTTTGTTCTGAATCGGAGTCGTTGTCTAAGTGACTCTTGACGAAACGAGAACGGAACCTAGATCTAGTTGGTCTATGTTCGGACTCATAGCCGCTGTAGTCATCAGTAGCACCATAGTCTCTCGTGTGCTTTTCGGGAGGCGGCGGACGACGTTCACCGAACTTACGACCGCCTAATACTGGCTCATCGTTTTCTTGCCAACCCTTTGCCTCTTCCTGTGTGCGGAACTGGGTAGCTAAACGATGATCACTCTTAGACCTGGTCAGACCTTGGTTTTGTGGCATTCCTGGAGAATACGCATTCGGCTGAGTGATGTTTAGCTCACCATAGCTTGCGACATGCATGACCAGTTGGTTCGGGTCATGAGTCATAATAAACCGTACTCTACGGTTATAATCACCTGCTTCATAATCGAAGTTTCTGAGGAACTCGACCGTTTTAAGGAAAATTTCTTTAGTGTCTACTAACTCCGTATCTTCCCATTCTACGTCGTCGTTCATATATTTATCGGCGAGATCACAATTACTTTGTATATTACCTAATTCTAACTCTAGGTTATCTTTCAAATTAGTGAGGTTTCTAAGTTCAGTAGCTAGGTAGCGATCAACTTCGTTTCTTAAGAAATCGGTTCTATCTTTCAATGCCTTCGCTAGTCTTTTATGTATTTCGTCAACTTCTCCGGCTACTGCTCCGCAGTTTGTCTGGAGATTTGTTGTATTACGTTCAACAACTCCAAGGATATCTTGAAGCCTGTTGAGGCCACGGCGTATTTGATTGTTGATTCTTGAAATTTCTCTACGTAAGACCTCCATGTGTGCTGACTTACAGTCTTCGCAGACTTTTTTGTCGCAGTGGGCACATGGTGCACAGTATGCCTTCTCTGAGCATACGTTGCATCTTTCCATGACCTGTCCAGCAGTCGGATCTGGGAGCTCTCCAGCAATATTTGCATGAAGCTCCAAAAATCGCTGGAGAGTGACATTTGTGGGGAATCCCTGGACTCCTTGGTATGGGATTCGGTGCTCGGCACGGCATTCTGGACATTTGACCTGTAAAGGAATATAATTTGAAGTTGGATGTTTATTGTCCTTATAATATCCCAATCTAGGAAAAAACTTTCATGCACAATTTCATTTTATGTACATATATATAACAAATTATATGACAGTCTTTACCTTCCAACCTGCTCTCGTCCCAAAAGCATATTTGTACAAAAAACCGGAATTAGTAAACTTACATCAACGTTATTACTAAACTACTTGTTCTAAAGTATCTTTGAAGAGACGAGATCTTAGTAAAGCAGAATATCGTTACATACCTGTCGCCTGACGTAGTCGACGAGGCCGTCCATGCACGGCTCCATGCAGAAGCTGTGCTGGCATGGCAACAGCTTTGGATTCCGGTACCGGTCGAGGCAGACGCAGCACGTCAGTAGTGACTCGAACTGCTCCATAATTGCTCAGTGCTGTTTACGTACCTGGTGAATAAAATAATAAAATTAGGAGAAATTTACGATGGTGGAAAGAAATAGTGGTCCTGAATCGAAAGAACTGAAAGTCATGGAGAGAGGCCTACAGCAGATGACCTGGCTAATAGTAACAGTTATTAACATGTTATTCAAAATATGGGTTATGAGCAGCCAATAGGCTGTCTCCATGTAAAATACTGGTATTCAGCTGCGGCCGGTTAGACTAGAAGCCAAACCCAACATAGTTGTCAAAAGAATCAGTAGATAAGTGGATTAATTGGTATCATAATATATCAGGATCATGTCGCTAAATTATAATAAAATATTTTTAAGTCGTACAATGCAAGGATTATAAAATCAACAAAGAAAGTCCATCATATACAGAGAAGGTTTCATACCAAACTAATAAAACTTTCTTGTTACCAATCAATACACAAGCAAACATTACCCTCGAAAATATTAGGCCTATAATAGAGAAACCTTACAATATTACCAGTAAAAAGGCACAAAGAATATTACATAAAACATACTGCGATACTAACAGGACAGAAACTCGATATCGAGACATTGAAAACCTAAACGGCTGCTAATGTGTTTTTGAAATATCTATACCTATATCATTTATCAATGGCTTCCAAGAATGAGGGAAAAACATCGTGAGAAAACCAACACGTTCATAATGGAGTCTAATGTACTTGGAAGGTGTGATGCTTTGAAAATGGAGGCAGTAAGTGAACTACTGGTTTTTATCTATTGATATTAGTTTGTGAGGAATCTGGTTTAAAAGATTTGATGTGGATTATTTTAGTACTTATTGGTACTTATGCTCGTTTTAACTAGCAGTAAATGAGACCTTAATGTTTGCTATAATATAAGAACGATATTGAATTATCAACGTTAAGCTGTTGGTTTCAGCTGTCATTTATTTGTAGATCTTTGACAGTCGTTACAGGTAGGATGACAACCAGTCTTATCGTATTATCCTGTACTAACTGGGTTATGGAGGTCATATAGGCAGTCGCTCTATGTAAAATACTGGTATTTCCGGTAAGACTGGAAGCTGAACCCAATAAATTTTGGAAAAGGCTGGGCAGATTATGATTGAATTTCCAACGTTAGCCTCAGAGTCGAGAGCTAGAAATCCCATATTGCAATAATGTCTAAGAGTTATTTAATGAGGTTTATAGTCATTGTTGTTTTCTGTGTTGATACTTAAGATACTTTTGCTATTGCACAATTTTTGTAAATGTTACTGGATATTTTTTGTTATGTTTATTTTTGCACGACGTTTTTAGAACCTACTCACATGGGAAGCCATCCGTTCTCCTTTTAGCTGCCTCTTTCACCCACACTTGACTGTGATGCGTATTCTATTTTTACACAAAATCACAGGAAATCGATAAATTCTCTTAAAACACCACTCACTTCCCGTCGATTCTCGCACTTTATATAACGCAGATCTTAATCTAAAACTGAAATCTCGAACAGGAAAGATT
This sequence comes from Eurois occulta, assembly GCA_950022335.1. Classification (NCBI taxonomy): domain Eukaryota; kingdom Metazoa; phylum Arthropoda; class Insecta; order Lepidoptera; family Noctuidae; genus Eurois; species Eurois occulta. The sequence continues at coordinate 2,977,929 of OX465492.1, read as the reverse complement.
TCGATGAGATTTGCATTAATATACGATTTGGCGACGAAGACAGAGATTCAATATTGATCAAAGACGTATTTCTTCAGAAGGTGAATTTCTGCTTTAAAATTCAGATGGCGAGTCGAGTGACATTGTACGCTCAGAATATTCAAAGGGCTATAAGGAAACGTCTAGTTGTTGATTCAACTAGTTTTAAGAAAAAAAAGTCAAGATTTTCTCCTACAAAATAACCTTTCGAAGTCAAACGACCTTCACTAAAAATATAGAGTTTTATGGCGTCAAATACGTAGCTATCGTTATGGCGAAGCTGGGGAGTTAAATTTGGTGTTCGCACAAGGCACATCCTCTGAGATCCGGCTGCCGATATAAATAGAATCGTTTGGTATTTCACGCGCCTGTTTGACTGGACTTTTCGTCTTAGTTACAGCAAATGATTTTCAATCTTATGCAGTAAGAAATAAAACAGCTATCCCAAGAAAGACAGTTTGACATTTCAGCGGTTACATCAGGATATTAGTGTGAATAGTGGTTTTGAATCTTATGGCATGGAATATAAAGTGGAAATTTTGTGTGATGTAAAGTTTTGTCTAATCATTTTGGTAGTTTCGAACAAATGTTATCAAGTGCATAATTACAATTATTTCAAGCCTTGTGACATAAATCATAAAGTTTAATTTGCGAAATCAAAACTTGCTTTAGAGCTTCTTCCTTCGCTACAGTTTTCAGAGTTATGAACTTTTTAGTAAAGCAAATAGAGTGGAAATTACAATAAGAGAAAGTTAATTTATTCAACTTTGGAATTTATAGAATTTTAAATCATCCTATTTTAAATCGATTACCTATATTAATATTTTAATGTGTGACAGCACCTCATTTATTTAATTGATTTTTATTTGTAGATAGAAATATTGATGATTTGTTACTTAGTTTTTAATTTTTTTTTCTTTCGTTGATAATAAAGAGCCAGACAACTATTTTGCGTAGGAAGACAAAGTGTATCATCGCAGGCAAAAATGGGCCACTTTTCTAGAATATTTGTTTCTAGGGCTAAATGTAATGTTAGAGTAAGATAATTAGTTGTAAAGTGTTGATAGCTGTCTTGGCTCTGCTTGACTCGTTCCTGAGTCATTGCATGTCGTAACTCAATGGGGTACTGGGTTATTTGTGAATAATGACACTATCGTTGTGTTCAGATTCTTTTTTGGATACGTGTAACTTTTGTCTTTACATAAATGTTTCTTGTCTTTACATAAATGTCTTGTCTGATGCGATGACGAATAATAGAGAAGTGTAGAAAAAAAAGACATGTTGCGCTGACCCTAAATATGTAAGTTGGAATACGGACAGGATAATGATGATACTTGTAATTACAATACAAGGGTGTGTCTCGGATTTGAACGGCACGGAACAAATATTCGTATGACTTAAAGGTTCTGGGTCTGGTTGTTTGTGTATGTGATTTTAAATATGTTTGTAAACGCACCCACGATACAGAACAAATTTCGAGAGACCGGGCAACGTCTCTAAAAAAACAATAAGGTTTTGTTCTTTTGTTGTATTCTTATCTCTATTTTCAAATAATTCCCTGTTATCTTATAATCATCAAATATTTTCCAAATACAAGTCGTCCCTATAAGAAGTTTGTGATACGGACTGCCAATCATTATGTGTTAAAGTTATGTTTGTTTCTGAACTAAATTATCAAAACTGTGATCCGGTTTCACAAATTTTGCGACGTCACATCCCTCCCACATTTCCTTATCATTATTAAAATCACTGCTATCATTACCTAATCCTGCTTCTTCTCCAGCGAAGGGAATATATTTAGAATCGCATCACGTTTTACGTCACAAGGCAAATAGAACTCAGCTCTGACGTACAAGACTATCATGGAGTCATGGACCAAAACAGACTCTTTGAGATCTTATCTCTCTTCGTGGTCTATCTTCATTTCTGAAGACAGATTGTTAACCGCTTCATTTTTTTCCAGTGTCAGATTTTCTGAGAGTTTTCACTGTCTGGTTATAAGACAAAATATGTTTGATATGATTTAGTCAGCAGAATTTTTGATTGATTTGCTAGCTAACATATTGCCCAGTTTTCAGAATTGGTTGAAGATGAAAAAAGACAGTTAAGAAGATTGGCAGTTGCATTTTTACTTTGTGCCAGACAAAGGAGCTCTCTTAAAAACATCGATCAAATCATACGTTCGAAAGTATTTATTGCTATAGAAAGATGTAAACATGAGAGAGCTCCTGGCTCAATAATACCTGCCGCCCGGGTCGATCTTTAGTTTAAACTGCGCTTGCCTAAATTGGTCCGTGGATGGGTGACCACCCATTACATACCGAGTTTTCTCCGTACCTCGGAAAGTACGTTAAGCTGTTTGTCCCAGCTGTCATTTGTAGATCTTTGACAGTCGTTACAATTAGTCAGTGGCCCGAAAGTCTGACAACCAGTTTTACCAAAGGGTATGGGTATTATCCAGAACTAACTGGGTTGTGGAGGTCAGATAGGCAGTCGCTTCACGTAAAATACTGGTATTCAGCTGCATCCGGTTAGACTGGAAGCCGACCCCAAAATAGCTGGGAAAAGGCTAGGAAGATGATGAGAAAGATGTAAACATTTTCAGATGTTGTGTATATGTGAAACGGTATTACGACTTTGGATAGGAATCTGACTTTGATCATATTTAATCAGAATCCTCTGAGTATAATATAACATCACGCCTGTAATCCACGAAGGGTTAGGCTGAGATGTACTTAATATTAAACTCACATTTCTCCAGTTATATTTAAATCACATGTAATAGGGGCGAGCCTATTGCCATCAACCGGGCACAAATCCAGACTCCGTGACTGCTATTGGAAAAATCCTAATGGGAGTCAAATCCATCGAGGCAGTCAACATCTGAGTATAACAACAAGTAATGTGCAACTACAGTACCCTCTCAAGTTATTATGCCTTGTGCTCAAAAGTTCCGTAATGGTCTAATTGAAATAAATGCTTTGAGTTTGAGTTAATCTGTATTAATAGCAGCTATTCTGAATTCCCCATATTTCAAACGTCTCACTTAATAATATTTCCTAGATAAACAAAACATTTATATCATTATAAAATTCGAACTCCGATGTTGCTTCCAGTGTTAATACATTAATTTCCAACGCGTGGGATGTTATGAATACATTTCATAGCTTCCCTTGGTAGGCGAGTAATGAAAACGTCATTATTATTTTTAGTCCTTTTGGCAGACGGTTATTTTTTTTTACTTTTCATTGAACACTTCGAATCACTTTTCTACGTATTTGGCTTGTACACAAAGAAGCTTTTGTGCGTTTGTGGCACGCATTCCTTTGAAAACTGCGTAAAGCATTATTTTCTTGGTTCCGGGTTAATTAATTCATGATGAAATTGATGTTTCATTTATTTCTGGTAAAAAACATAACAATGATTGACAGTCAGGTGACATTCTGTGGTTTCTGCCATAGAACGTCACCATGTGTGTAGGAATGACAAGGTATTATATAAATAAATAATGAGTGTAGTTTGGTTTTAGATTCGTATACTCATGAGTATGAAAGTGACAGTAAACGACACCAACTAGACTGGAGAAATATTGTCATAATCCCTTGTTTGGCAAGCGAAGTTTGTGATCACAGACTAAGGAGTATTTTATAAGAGAAAATGATCATTCTTTTGCCATTTCTCTAGCTCAGTACGCATTTATTATGACTTGGTAAACTTATGGCTTGTTTAGGTATCTGTAAATAAATTCTCTTTCATTTATCTAGCTATCTTTCTATTTTTTATTGTGAAAAATTCTTAGCTGTATACCGTAAAACTAGTTAAAATTCATCATCAATAAATGAGCTTTTTAATCTAAAGATTTTTATGTTTAGCCTCTAGGACATCCTAGCGAGATTCTTCATCTTTTCTACTTCAAATCTTAACCAGTAAGAATTTAAATATTTGCGAAACAAATGTTTACATAAAAGCTTATGTAAAAATACGTATAACAGGCTGGTAAAGTACATGTTTTGTACTGAATAATAAATATGAAATAATTCCGCAGAAATCTATCATATTGTTGACAGCACATCGGAATAATGTTAGCTTGGAGTACTGCGAAAGAAAGGTATATGATGAAATCTTTTTATATTACTGTGACGTTTTGAAATATGGCGTGTAAGGCTTTTAGGGAAGACATGCCTTGAAGAAGGTTTTGGGGTCAGATTAACATAGCTTTTTGTGGGAGTAATAAAATGTAGGACATGAACTGGGATCTCACCCTTTTAATAATATACTGGGTTATCATTTTTTCCCTTTCTTCATGATCGGAATGAAGAATAAGTGTGTTATTTTTTTACTATATAAGGTCCCATTAAATAGATGGACAAATTTTAACACGGCGTTCAGTACGTCTAACCAAAGATGTCCAAGCAAAAAAACACTGATTAAAGTGATTTTGTTTTGACCATTTTGTGGATGTGTTTATTCTAGAGTGCCGGCAATTTATTATTTTAGGTCAAAATCAGACTCCAAACCCAGGTTAGTCGAATCAAGGAAAATCTGTTCATAAGAATAATTTATTTCAAAAAAGTAGGACATGGTACATGGTGTCATGTAGACATAATAAAGATGATTCCAGGCTACATTAAAAAAATGTAGCTCTGTTCCACAAATGATTATACCGTGTTCTGCGTGCCCAGATTCCAGTGCTCTTCAAGAATTGATTAACTCTACTGATAGTTGATAGATTAGTTAAATTGTGGTACAACTTCTTAAAGACTATCATTAACACGATAAAAAAGAGAACAGGCGGATTCTTAAAGCTAGTTTTAGCCTGAGGCTTTGCTCGCGTTATTGTCGAAAACGGGAAAGTTTTAAAAATAATGAAAGAATTTTCGAAATCCAAACTATACCTCTTTGTCATATTTAAATAGATTCAATTGTATACAAGTGAACAGTAACAAACACAAATCTTCAATATCTAGTTGTAAATTGTTGTTTGAAAACTTTTAGTTGGTTCTTAAGTAAATACAAGAAACAATAGGCCTCGTTTTATACGCCAAAGTTTCAGGAAATTCTAAATTAATAAAATGTTTGTGAACTTGGGAATCACAGCTATACATTTTGAAACTAAAATAATATCATGATAATGTAGTTTTCAAATTAAAACTGTAGTACTTTAATAACTTTGTTAAATTCATGATGGAATTTTATTTTTGTGAGTTTTATTACCCAGTTTTGTATTGAATATTTATAGGAGTAATTTTTCCAGTAGCCCTTTAAATATAACAAAATATTTAAATTTTATTAATAACGTAGGAAAAATACTGCAATAACATGTTAGGATTAGATTGTTTTACTAACGCTCATGTATTTTCAATGACTGAATATTAAACTGCCTGAGTAATGTTTTGAATCATTGCTGAATCATGTGTGTGTGTTTCCTTCACGCAAAGCTAGAATATGTTTGTTTTTTTAGTCTTTAGGTGTCACGTAAATATTATTAAGATTTAAGAGTGGCAAACAAGCAGCCTAATTGATGATTACAGCTGCCTGTGAACATCAGAAATACCGAGGTGGAATTCTATCTCAAAAGAGTATTGCCTAATTTTTATGGACTCCCTTCACATTTTTATAACAATTGAAATTTAATTTACAAAGTACTCTTACTTATCATCACCTTTGTATCTAGCCCTTATTCCTGTTAATTTGGAATCTATTACTAGTCATCTCATCAGACACCTCTTTTCTAGCCATATCGTCCTTCACACAGACCTTCCATTGTTTTTTTGGTCTTCCTCTATTCCTATAGTCATCACCATTCATACTCAAAACTTTCCTCACGAAGTTTTCGTCATTTCTCCGCATCACATGCCCATATCAAGACAACCGATCACCACACAACTTTTCAGTCACCTGCACCTGCACTTTCAAACTCCCTCTTATGTACTCATTTTATTTCTTTATCCATTGAATTGATCTCTTACTAAACTCTGTCTTCTTGTCCATTTCGTTGTATCGGGTTTTCGTCTTTAATATCAGCGGATGTGATTGGTATTTCAGTCAATTAATCAGAAAAGCTTACAGGACTTGCCACCCAATTTTTCACCCAATGCGAGTATTTCGATCTGGTTCTTGGATTTCGGAAGTTATTTTTTAGCGTTCTAATCGGTGTCAGCCAGAAGTTTATCTTTGCATCGGTTCCAGCTAAACTCAGTAAAAAATAACGTGTTGGTCAGACGTTCAGATCGCATTACCTCTTTCTATCTCGCTTTACCGTGTAAGTCGGCTAAACCAGTTTATAGCCCGCCGTCATTGTTAGACAAATATTTATCTTGGCATACCTTTGTTATTGTTTGTGAAAATTGTAATGGACATTTCATTTTTCAAGGTTATTATGTATCAAACAGTGATGTGTTATTCTAAATAATTACTGTTAAATGATTCTTCTATTAACAATGAATAAACAAATGAATATCGGTCTAGTTCGATCACTTACGCCATAAAGTAAACGCACCTATTAATACAGAGTAAAGATAGACATAAATAGTCTCAGGAAAATCTTAGTTTGTTAAACAATGTTCAAAATGACGCAGTTTTATAACACGTGCTGAAACACTTCTCGTTTTGTGACGTCATGCAGAAAACTCGCTTATTTTTGTCAATGACAGGTGAAAAAGGCGTAACGCAGTTGGTTGGGTAAGTACAACTTCTTTGTTTAAGGTAAAGTGCAAAGTCACTTGTTAATTTTATTAAACAGTTTCATTATTATTTTATAAGGTATAGTGCTTGTGATAAAATTGTGTGCCATTCCATAGTTTGGAAGTTCAGTGTATTATTTTAAAACAAACCCACGGCTTCGTATCGTACTAAAATTAACCAGCCAAGTAATTTTTCAAACTCTTTGTTACTAAATTCTTGTTCACAGTAAAGTGTCAGTGTGAAGCGTAAATTTAATTTATTTAACATATTATTAATTAAAAAACAAAGCGGATACTTACAGTAAAATTATAGCCACATACAAAAACACTGGGGTAATCCAATCACACAAGAAGGGTTATTGGGGTAATGCAATAGGTTTTATAGCACTTTACTTGTCATATTGTTGCAGCTTGAGACACTATGGAGAGTTTGTACGACTAGAGATTTATCACAGGCTTTAGGTGTGCCTTCTAGCACACGCTAGTTGAAACTGAGGGGAACTCGATACCTCGTGCGCCTGACTTTATTTTGGGACGTTCTCTGCGCTTGCGCCGTTGAGATTTATTTTCTTCCCGTCACAGTTTACTTTTGGTCGTCGAAAGGTCATTGGACAGGTTGAGAATTATTTGAAGATGATTCTTTTCACTTACTAACCATATGTTAATAGGTACACATGTTACCTATGTGTTGTGATTAGTGGGGGTAATTAAGTACCACTATAATTAGGGTAATTATTGGATTGTTCACCTAAAAATTGTTATTTAAAAGTTTTTGTTAGTGATAATGTTTCCTGGTTGTTGAATGATAATGAGTGTGTTGACATTTTGGCTGACTGAAAATAACAAACAATAAATGCCAGAGTGAGAGTTCATACGAACGCTTTGGTAAAATTATAGTTTGCAAAAGCTGGACAGATTACTTGAAATCAAAGACTGTAAGCGTTAAAATAATTTTTTATCGAGATTATGGATATTTCTTCCCTGGAGAACTTGAGCGAAAGGTATGAATCAATGGTAGGACTTGAACGTGGACTAAATGAATGGTGTAGAAATTTTGAATGACACAATTTCCGTATCGTCCTAGATACTTCACCGGGAAAGTGTGTTGCTTGCCCAATCCCTTTTAAAAACCACCACAGAGCTTTTCTGTTCACTATGAATGTGTTTTTTATTATATACCACTTCAAATAAAATATCCACTTGTCACATCAGTGAGATTAATTTCATCCTCCTTCTTTTAAATAGGTTCTTTTAAACCCTATTTCAATAACAAGAGTTAATATTATTATAGCGTTCGTAATAATTCATGTATTTGTAAGTTGGTCTAGTGGGCGCAATTGCGGCTGCTGAGCATGAGGTCCTTGGTTCGATTCCCGGGTCGGGAAAATTGTTTATTTATTATTTATTTAACTATTTATGTACACACAGTAGACAACACAGGAAAATAACATGATAATATATGAGTACATAGGTACTGCTTATTTCTCAAGAAATTTCTGCCAGCAGACCTGCAAAAGGAGAAATGAAAAACAAATGTAGACAGTAGAGTATGAGAAAAGGAAGAGAATAATGTGTATAATATGTTTAATTGTCATTGGGTTTATCCATCAGGAATTTCTCAGCAGCAGCCACGGAGTCTGAATCAGTGCCCGGTTGATGGCAATAGACTCCTACTACATGGGACTTTGACATAACTGGCGAAATGTGGGTATACTATAAGGAACACCTCTGCCTAACCCTTCGGGGATTTCAGGCGTGGTGTTATGTTAAAAAAAAACAATACAAGCGAAATTAAACAGTTTTCATTATTTTCCTTGATCTTGAACACATAAAGAACTAGGAAATGCGAACAATACCTACATAAAGAAGACCGCACTTGACCGATTTTTGAGCAAGTGGGTGGGTTTAATGTATATTTTCTGGTTACGAGTAAATGTATGAAATGCTACGTCATCGCATCTCCTCTCTTCCTGTTGCTGTTTAATCGGATTTGGCTTTGTACCCACCTTAGTTTATGTTTATAAGATTACCCCTAAAGCAGTTACGTTTCTGGGGTAAATATCCCAGTGTTGTAAATTACTGAAAGGTGTCTCCTTACTTCAGAGTCACTAATCAGGAATAATAAAAAAAAACGGGTTGCACTCCGGGAGTAGCAGAGGAGATGTGAAAACTTGAATATTAACGTTGTAAATTTTTGATATTTTGGAATGGTTAGGGAATAATTTTGCATTAAATTCATACATGACCAAATTCATTTTCAACAAAATCAACATAACATTTATAATTTTGTCTACTCTCCCTCCGTCTTACGAATTTTCGATCAGGTCACGTGTCCTGACGCGAGTTTAACATTTTTTATCCATCACAAAAAAGTGCACGACGCCGCTAAAGAAGTTTTCACTTCAAAAACATTTTGGGCTCGCTAAAGGCAACTCAAGGTACCCCGCGTCATCGTACACTGTAACTAAAACGTGTGTTGTGACTGATAATCGTCTTGAATATACTAGAGATCAAGCTTTCTAGTTCATCATGCGCAAGAAAGCAAACTCCTTGCTGCACCGTCTACGAGGCAGCAGCAACAGCATTCTAAATGTGATTGCTGCTCGTTTTGACTGTCCTTTCCAGAATCAGTGGATAAGGACAGCCATAGGCATCAGTTAGATATAGGTACTAACAATACTGATATATTTTTTGTGTTACTAACGCACTAACATTTAATGTTTTTATGTTTCGTGATGTACTGTAACGTAACTTCAGTGGAGATTCTCTGAAATAAATGAATCATAATAAATATACCACTCAAAATACAAGGTTTGGTACTCATAGATACATATCCAATTGGCCACGGTCCTCTTGATTTCCTCGTTCTCATGTTTTACGCTTCTCTTTGAGTCATCCCCATCTTTGTCTACTTACGAGGTGTAAACGCACCCTTCACGAAGCCAATAACAAAGCATTATATACGTCAAACTAAACTCCACGCAAAAAATATTGCTGGGATACGGATGTCTTTTTTTGGGTAAACTCACAGATTGCGGTAGGACTCAAAGTAACATACTCAAAACATTGTGCTGATGGATAGATTCAATAGTACAGGGCTCTTAAAGGTATATAAAGTAAAGTTAAATTTAAAGCTTGTATTTTTTTTTATTGTGAAAACTTTGGAACTTCGACCTCTACTATCTCCGGCACTAGAAAGGTAGAAAGTTCCCAGGTGTGGCCAGAACAAAAAAAAAATCGCAATGACGGGGAGAACAAGTGCTTTCGGCTTCGTTTAGGGTATTTTTATACACATTATTGTTTCTTTGGTCTTCTTCTTATAACAAGATGTTCAAAAATTCTCTCACGACATTTTCGTCATTACAATCCACTTTTGCACATCTCTGAGAGACATAAGCCAGTTTTAGACTTCCTCTCACATAGGCATTTCTTATTCTATCTATGGCCTGCTTACCAGGAGACCCTGGTATGTTAAACAAGAAGTATGCTAGCTCGAATTTGAAGAATTACATCTACTGTCTATGCGCATGAACAAACGCATGCGCTCGTCCTCCTAACACAACGTGATGAAACACATACGTCACGCGCGCACAAAGCACGAGAACTGCTTCGATTCAATTCGTCCTTTCTCCGTCGTGTTTACACGCCACGTTTTATTTTAAGACATGAGCGTTTTATTTCTGTAAACAAAGCGTATCATGGCCTTTCTTGTTTATTGTTTGACCGCTACCGTGATTAGCTTGTTTGTGAATTTGTGACCTTTGTGAGAATTTTAGCAAATGTAGGATTGTGTTTTCTGTGTTTATCTAAATAGAGTCTGTGTTTTGTTGTTTTATTTAACTACGAATGTGACGTTTATTGAATGAGAGTGTTTGAGCAGCGGTGGCCAGTGGTGGTGGCCCCGACTTACGAGCAGTAAAGTCGTGGGTTCGAACCCAAGCAGGCGCATTTCTTTGTGTAATTTATTTCATCACCGCTGCTCTCAAAACGGAGAAGGAAAACATCATGAGGAGACCGACATGTCCTAGAACCAAACAATCGAAGACACGTGACATCTACCAACCCGCAATGAACCCGCATGGATTCATTGGCCCATTTCCTCTCGTAGAGAGAAGGACTGTGCAGCAGTGGAAACATTATAGTCTGATATATAGTGTGTGTTTGTGAATGCCAGATGATTATCGCAATAAAAATGCAGCCGTTGCATACTTCCTTGTTGGTGAAAGGAAAATAAAAGGAGTTTTATGTGTATAAACACAATTCTTGAAACTAAATTAAATTAAGAAAATTAATTTACCACGTTACTCAAAAGTGTTTTTTCTTAATTTTTCTACCAAATAATGTATTTTTATCAAGAAAGTCAATTTTATTAGACAAAGTAAAATTATAGATAGCGATAATCGTTTTAAAATCTAGACGAATTTCGCTTGGCTAATTCTGAACCGCTCCATGTGTTACACTTCAAAGCTAGCCTGACCTGGATATAAGACAAATTCGTGGCTCCGTGCATTTGATATTTTGTATGACAGTAACGAATTAAGTGCTTCTAAAAATGGCCATGGTCCAGTTTTAAAACAATAAAATTTTTGGAAGAAAATTGGGGATTTGATTAACGCTCAGTTACTATTGCCGGTATCGTTAGCTTCATTGTTGTTTATTTTATCAACGCTGCTTTTAATAATGTTGCAGCATTGCAAAATGTAACTGATAATATGTTTGTAAAATCCTCCTTTATAAACTTACAATCAACGTTCCTACTTACACTATAACATAACATCGCATCTGTAATCCGCAAGGGTTGGCAGAAGTGTACCTAATAGTACACCCACATTTCGCCAGTTATGTTTAAGTCCCATGCAATAGGAGGCGAACCTATTGCCACCAACCGGGCATAAATCCAAACTCCGTGGCTGCTACTGAGATATTCCTGATGGAAAAACTCAATAACACTTTGCCCGACCTGGGAATCGAATCTCATGCTCAGTAGTCCACTCGACCAACGATGCAGAGTTCAATTATAACAATAATATTGTAGTAATCAATCTCTCTGTCAAACGCAGTGATGGAACTTTGTGTTTGACTGCAATCAAATAGCTAGATTGATAGACTGACTCTCTTCTCAGTAATCGTGTGCAAGCAAATCTGAATTTATTAACGAATTGATAATAGTAATGGCTACCTAAATGCCTAGATTGATATACTAGGTTCTATTCACCTCAAATAATGGAATAATGATGAGTAAGCGCTTATTAATAACGACTTTGAAGATAACCTGGGAGTGACCGAATGAGCCTATAAGGCATTGACCCCTGGATTAATTGTATAAATGTCTATTGGATCCATGTATGTCTTGTGGAGTGAATTGAGGCATTTTACCGCGAAATAGATGCGTGTATTCATTTAATTGAATATGGAATGTTTTTGAATGTTTCGTGTTTGTTTGTGAGTAAAAGCTTGAATAAAACCTCTGTGGTTAGTTTAAATGAGATTGTTTATTTTTTAATTGCAACGATTGTGTTACAAACCAATTACTGTAACTAAAATTATAAAAATAAAAAAGACAATTATAACACATATTCAAAATAACAAAGTATAGCAAAATAATTGAAGTGACAACATAAATAAAAGAAGGTTTACAACACTTCCATGATGTGTATGTCTTTTGAATTAATTATGGACTTTTACAAATATATATACTTTTTTGTTGCTTTTAGTTGTCAGTTTATTACAATGGGTGACACTACTTAGGTAGTCACTATTACTTGCTTAAAATTTACAAAAGCAATCAGACTGATCAAGGTATTTTATCATATTTAATATTACCTAAATCCATAGCTTAAAATATCCAAGTACAACATAAGCAGATACTATAAAATTAAACACTAGTGGCTTAAAATATTCCCTAAAACTAGTTACCATTTGTTGCAAGTGATCCCTAAATTCGTTAATATTAAAATGATTTTAAACCAAAGTAAAACATTTTAAGTGTTTACGATTGTCGTGAATCAAAATAACACTAAGTTAACATTAAAAGAAAACCACGCCATAAAATGAATTAAGTAGCTATAAAGCTATTTAATTACCAAGTTTTCTTTGACAAAACATTTATAATACACAAATAGTCCACAAAAAAAAATAATAACTCTTATTTTCATTCATCGTAGGAATACTTTTTACCGTAATGTTGCCAACTAGAAAAAATCTTCGATTTTCGATCGAGGTGCACATTTCACCTAAATTACTACTCAATCTATAAATACATCGATCGGCTGTCTATCCGTCCTGTTCGCTGCAAATGCCAATGACTTCATTACAATATAAATAGACGCTGGTGATGCCAAAATTACATGCGATGGAATTTCTACTCTTTGAAGTTGGTACGGAATTAGTGAGTACTGGGGTCGTTTTTTACCCCGTGATGATGGGCTGGACTTCCTAGTAAGTAGTACAATTATGCAGTACTGGGAAGGATACCTAAGACAGTGAATCCGGTACGGACAGACTGCGGACATCGCCCTCTGACAGATATTTCAGAACACTATCTGCCAGTGCAGCGACCGGAGCCGCGTTCACAATGTGTACGTACCAATTTGACCAAACATACCCGGACACCGGACTTGACAGATGATGTACTGAAATATCTGTCAAAGTCCAATGTCCGGTGTTCCGGAGTAAAGTCGGATCGGTTAGACAGCACTTATAACCAACTTTGAGTAATGGCAATTACGTAAAACACATGAAAATGTCGCCACGATTGGCGCAGTGGCTGAGCGATTAGCTGCTTCGCTGCGTGTCGTGCGTTCGATTCTCGCACGGAATATATTTTGCATGACTTACAGGTAGTTGTTCCGGGTCTGGCTTTTTGTGTATGTGAGTTTACATGTTTGTGAACGCACCCACGATACAGGAGAAATTCTTAGTGTGGGGCAATGTTAAATGAGTTAATAAGGGGTAAGAAAATAATTTTCCAGTTTAAGTGGTTGTTTATAAAATTATAGAAAATTTTATGTCTGAACTATTTTTGACAAATCTATCCAGAATCTTCCTAAATAATTTTACTTTACAGATTTATTTCTATGATCAGTTTATCACATTAACTTTCTGTCACCAACTAGAATCAAAATTCTACTAGTAATTGGATTTAAGTCTAATGAAATGTCATTATTCGTTTCTCGCAAAACTGAAAGCAATGTCAAACTATATGAGACGAGGTTTGAAAAAAATTGATTCTTCTATTATAATTTAAATCCGAATGAAGAATCTTTATTGTATTCAAAATCCAACATTTCAAGCAGTTTCTCAAGACGAAAATTCTTAAATCGCTGAACAATTTCTGATGCTATATTCAGACGCACCTGAAACTTATGAATAGCTTGAGACTAATGTTGCACATTTTGCAAAGTCACTGAAACATGGAATACGTTGAACTGTAAATATTATGAATCCACATTTCAGTGACAATGACGAAGTAAATATTCATTTCAAAATAATGCTGATTGTGTTCAGAGAAAATGTTTTAGCATTAAAACTATTTTAATAATGTATGTTTTGCTAAATTCATTGGATTGTTTTGTTTATAAAATACTAGCATTTGCCTACAACTTCGCTCGCTCTGAGGTCGAAAATTATCCCACGGCAACGTACTACTGCAAATAGAAGTACCCTTTGTCCTAAGATAGGTTATGGGCTACCTGATGGCCAAATTTCATCGAAATCACATTAACTTGAAAAGAGAACTGACCCAAAAGATTATTACAATTCATGATCAGAAACAGATGTGTCAAGTAGTGTTACACTATTTCTTAATAACACTTTTATTTTCCAATTTGCATCGGTAACGCTATGCAGCTGACATTTTCTATTCTTAGACTAATCTCTAAATGAAGATTTATGACCAAATCCATCACTTCATTCTAAAAGAAATCACGTTGTATTGTCACAAGCAATTCTCTATGGTCACAAGTGTTAAGATTCTTGGCAGGCATTTCGGTACGAGTAGAATTTTAATTAATATTGATCTAGTATGTTTAAACTGTTGATTGAAGCCGGTTCTAAGTGTAGCCGTGTGTATCTGTTTTGTATCTCCACCGAAGATTGAAATCTTAAGATATGCCTTACCGTGGAGGTCGCGCGAAAGTATATACACTGAGAAAACTGAACTCATATACATGGAATGATAGATAAAAATTTTAGTATGAGTGAGCGAGACAGAGGAAGAGCTCGTGGCAATCTTCAGGTTAAGCCGCGGTTGCCTAGGTTGGTCGTTGAATGTGTGCCCACCAATTACATACCGTGTTTCCTCCGTGTCTCGGAAAGCCGCTAAGCCGTTGGTCCCGGCTGTTAATTGTAGGTCTTTGACAGTCATTACAGGTAGTCAGTGGCCCGAAAGACTCCAACATAGTTGGGAAAAGGCTAGGTAGATTGTGAGTGAGCGAGACCATACACTGTCAACGATATAGAAACATCATCATCTTTAGACGCGGTAAGGCGCATTTAACGATTTGAATCTTCTATCACTCTGATTGTTGAGATATAAGCTGGAATCCTGAATCCTATAGGTATTGATCATAGGTATATATTGATAGTAAGTGAGGTTGGTATTTGATTTTGTTGTAGTTCTATTTTGGTTCCATTGCAGTGTATGTGTTCTAAATAAATTAGGTCATAATTATTACATACTCGTAACATTTTTGAATTTAATGTAGTAATTATGTCCTAAATTATTTGTAATTTTTATAGTTTTAATTTATAACTGTTGTTCTAATCTAACTTAATTGATGTTTTTAAATTTTTGAGTTATACTGTAATTTAATTTAACTACCTACTTGACTTTTTAAATTCAATGTAAACTTTGTAAATTTTAAATTTTTATTGTGTCGTTAGGTATCATAATATTTCCATTTTAATGTTTATTATTGATCATACAGCTGTGCACACCTAGAAGTGACGAATTCACCACAAAGCTGTTGAAATAGAATATATTTAATGTAATGATTTAGTGAATAAGTCGTTGGTGTGTCAATAAATAAATAAATTTTTGATTGAACCTAGTTTATCCTGGCGAATAATATATACAATTTTCTTTTCAAAATTTTATTTATTTTATCTTATTCGTCAAGATCCAGAGATTTGTTAGAACGCATTTAGCGATAAGACTGCCCATTGTGCCACTTTATGTAAAATTACTTACTATCTACATATCTGTCCGTAATTCATATCATTACGTGTAATATAATAAAAACCGGCCGAGTGCGAGTCGGACTCGCGCATCGAGGGTTCTGTACAAACTTGTAGGTATTTTATCATTGAACTAGATATTTACGGTTTGCAGATTTTTTCCTTTACATGTGCTGTAAAACATTGCTTCTTGCCTTTCATGATTCTAGGACAACGTGAAGTACCTTTTAAATTTTGATTCCCTTGACAGTGTCATAAACGGCCGTATATTTTTTTTACGTTAACTTAGTTTTTGTACCTATTTATTCACAGCTTCAAAAAACTGTAGACTTGATTAAAATGGTTTTAATTTCAACTCGTTACTTCCACGCGTTCCCGAGATAAAGGGTCTTGACAGACAGACGGATGTACGGACAATAAAGTGATCCTATAAGGGTTCCGTTTTTTTCTGTTGAGGTACGGAACCCTAAAAAGTACCTCTAAGTAAGTTGAATCAAAACAATTTATTCTGAAAGCCCCCAAAAGGTCTATTTGTTTGAAGAAGTACCCCGAAATCCAAAATTAGAAACACTAAAAATACTTTCTTCTAACGACCACAAATTATGTTAATTGGGGGTCGAAAAAAAAACATTATAAGGGCTATTATGAGACTTTTTGAAGCCAAACCATGGACAAAGATACAGAATTAAAGGAACTTGTCGCAGTGATTTTCATAAACAATGGGTAGATGGGGAGCATTTGAAGAATTTAATTTTTCTTTCGCCACCTCCCCTTTTTTGCCACCCCCCTGACATTAAGGTGAGCGGCTTGTTCCCAACAAGGTCCATTTTATTTGAGTAAGGTACAGAATTGTTATATACATTCACAATTATTATTATATTTTTTTTTTACCGTACTACACTCGTGGACAAAGAATGCGGGTCAATACAAAAAAATGAAATTAATAGCGCTAGCTATTATAGCGGCATGAATGAAATTGTATGTTTTAGATAATTTACTTGTTAATAAATAACACCAAATATTGGAAACGATATTAGTTTAATTTTATTGTCAAATTTACACAAAAAAAAAACAATGTTTTGTACCTCACATAACATTTTTAATTAATATGTATAAATAGTCAAAGTATAAATTTTATATTTTTTGTGTCGACGTACCTGACTTAATAAATTGCGAAAGGCAAAACTGCTGTAAAATTCTCACACAGACTAATAAATAACAATTTTACAGCAAAAACCTCTTGAAAATATGTACGTATGATGAAACTTTTTGCACAAACTGAATTTATTACTTTCAGTATAGCAGCGTTTTGCCCAAGAAATCCATTTTATTACAGCTCAAACGTTTAACCGTCGGAGACAAAACAGAAAATAAAAACACAAGTACGAAAAACCTTCCATTCTTATGCATTGACATCTTTCAATTTAAACAGAAGCGTTTCTGATTTTTTCTTTATTAGAAAAAAACGCGGTAAATGGTGAATTGCGAATTGGAAAGAGACCCAGCCGAGGTCTTTGTTCAATTCTTGTGAGAAAATGGAATGGCCGCTAAGGTTTGTAAATGAGGCAACGGCGGCGTTGTCTGCATTTGGTAGATGAGCGTAGATGCTTCTTTAGACTTCAAAGTACTTTGCGTATTTCGTTTAGTGATTTAGTGAGTGTCATGTAAAATAGGTTTGGGCTGGTTTTAGTTTTTAAGTTAAAGGACTTGATGGGAGTGTTTTATTCACAAGTTCTTCTGGTAACCCTTAACTGCATAGATTGTTTTTGTCATTTTTTTTTTTTTATTAAAAAATGTATGGACCATGCAGAAAAAGTACACACGTGAACTCGTCTCGGTACGAACGTTCCCAACGGGGACTTTACAGTTCATTTAATTATGAACGTCAATACCCTTATGCACGCGCAGCGCATCATTACTGTTGTGTACTATGCAAGATTATAATTATTATGGTTTAACAAAAATCAACGTACTACAAAATTCACTGACATCCTCTTTTCACCCTTATACCCTAAGTAATAAGGTCGCAAAGTGGTCGACAGTCACTGAACTCGGTAGTACTTATACATTTCCCAAACCATACATAGTATTACACTTTTCTTGAACCAGTATTAAGGCTTGGCTGTAAAAAAGTTGATGGACCTAGGTTAGAGCATTTTTATAGTTTTCTTTTTTATCTGAATCTCTCTCAATATCAGATTTTATCCTATAACTAGCTGTTGCCCACGACTTTCATTCGCATAAAATTATTATTAAAATAAATGTTACTTACTTCCCTTTTTCCATCGAATTTTGTTACCAATTCCAAGATTTTTATTTTTTTTGCACGGAACCCTAATTATTTTTCTAAAATAAAAGTAGCCTATGTTAAAACTTATAACATCAGCTATCTGCCAGTAAAAGTTCCATCAAAATCGGTCCGGCTGTTTCGGAGATTAGCCGGAACAAACAGACAGACAGACAGACAAAAATTAAAAAAAATGTGTTTCTGTTTTATGGACCGTATATACTTTCTTATGCATTCAGTAAAAAGCTGTTATTTTTATGTTATAAACAGACACTTCAATTTTATTTATTTGTATGTATCACAAATTCATAAACTTTATGCACGAAAATAGAGTGCAAAATTCAATACACGTTCTGTACAATATCAAAGGTCACGGCTACAACATAAAAGCACAATACATCAACCATTGACAGACTCACTCTGCCACACTACATCAACTGATTATATAAAAAAAATAAACATAACACCACGCTTGTAATCCTTGAAGCTTTAGGCAGAGGTGTGGCTTATAACACACCCACATTTTCTTCTATTTTGTTTAAGTACCAATTGACTGGGGCAAGCCTATTCCCATCAACCGGGCACAGATCCAGACACCATAGATGCTACTAAGAAATTCCTATGAAAAACCTAATAACACTTTGCCCGACCAAAGAATCGACACCATGACCTTATACCCAGCAGTCATGCTTGCGACCACATAACCGATGACGCAACAGGATTATACAAAAAAACACTGTCACTATCATCTGGAAAACATTTTCAGGCCGCAATAATATAATATTCCGAAATATTCACCGATCTAGGCATGAAAAACACTGCGATGAATCCAACGCGGTAGGAAATAAAATCTGGGACATGTAGTCGTGTATGAACTCTTTTGGACTGAAACTCTGCCATCTATCACTGTGCGTATAAAACCGGTAAACACCCAGTCTGACTCGAGCATCGAGTGTTCCGCTTGTTTGTAATAATAGTACCTACATTCTATGCTTTCAAAAAAAAAAAAAATTGTGAAGGCCTGATTGGTTTAAGTTATTACTTATTACAGATCTTAACTAAAAAAATTAAGCAGCGTAAATGTAAATTAAAATATTGTTTGAACTGAAGCCTATTTATTATAATTTCGTCATAATCAATTGCGATAATCCAATTGAAAAAGTAAGGCTGCCGTTGCAATAAAGTTAACATAATTATTCCAACTATAGGTGGACATGGACAAGCATTGTATAATAATATAGTTGCTGAAATAAAAAGTTCTGACAGACGGACACAAAGTTGCTCCATAATGCTTCCTTTTTCACCCGATTACGGCGGAGGTGAGTGCATGATTATTTAGACCTTTAGACTTTTAGATAAGTAATTATTTAAAAGTAGATTAATATTATAAAATTGTACAACTTCTTTACGCATGCGGAGTTTACCTGTAAGTGATTGTTGCACTATTGCATTTACATTTTTGCATGTTAATTTTAGCACCTCTTGCGATGTTGATCAACCCTGTAAGGCCCATCTATCACTGTCATCGGTTATGTCACAAATAAAGGGTTATAACCTGTGTAAACAATTATTGTTGGTGAACCAATAAATAAATAAAAAATAAAAATGGTTTCAGCCCGTATTTACCATTTTGATACGGAACCCCAAAAACGGGGTGAAACCGGAATGGTAAAGTTCATTGCGATATTGTCACCGTAAGTAATTCTGGGTTCTTTATGAGTGTGAGTTCTGCGCTGCCAGGTATTTTTTCGGGGATAATACTTTACTTCTATGTGGACGGCGCGGGTGTATTGCTACTTATTATTCCGTAAGTTGTGATTTAGATGAAAGAAGGAATTTTGGGGATTACGTTGAGAGGATTTATCAATCTTGTTCTTGTTCTTTTATCTTTATGGTAAGACTGTTGATATAGAAAGAGATAACTTTACGATACTGACTTAAAGACTTGGACAAAGTATCATTTTATCAGCAATAATTACTGGCAAGAATGGCATGGTCGCTAAAAAACCGAAAGACGCAGGTAGCGCAGGTTGATCCCATACATTAAAAGTAAAAGAACACACATAGAGAGACACACAACATACACACATACATAGAGACACATACACACACACACACCACACACACACACACACATACAACATACGGACCACACACATAGAGTACATTGAAAGTAAATATATTTCTCAAACTTTGGTAGACATTAGATTAATGTGGTCGCGACCTCGAACAAGGACATGGGGTCTCCAGTTACCTCGACATCAAATTAAAAAAAATCTCGGCGATCATTGATTCTCGCGATGTATTTCCCCTTTACTTCAATTAATATTGTTTTCTATGATGCAGCTTCATCGTATAATCTCTTCGTGTCTTTCAGTTTTGCCCATTTACATTCTAAGCACTCGTGGCACTGAAAGGGTCCCCTATAACATAGTAGACCACTTCATTTTATTCTCCCCTTGTGCGTACTTCATATTACGAGAACCATAAACACCGTAACTATAAATAAAATAATATGCAAGATCCGTAAGCAATAAAATAAGGTACCTTAATCTAAAATTACAGGCGGCGCCGGGTGAATCAGTAGCCTAATAAAATACAAACAAGGCCCGAATAAAAAATAAATACCCACCCCCCAAGAAAAGTTGGATCCCAAACATGATACAGAAGGGCACACACAAATTCACGACTTAGAACAAATGCTGACATTTTAAGCCATAGTATATTCACATGGACATGGACATGCAGGATGGATGGATGGATGTACAAGGACTCTTCCAAATTGTATTGGTGTTAATCCAGGTCATGAACTATCTATGTGGCAAATTTCATCCAAATCCGATCAGTAGTTTATGCGTGAAAGTAATACATACAAACACCCACACAGTAATACATACAATCCTCACAAGCTTTCGCATTTATTATATTAGGATTCAGTAAGATTTCTCAATCAAAAATCCTTTTAGCACTATACTATTAGGGTAGACTAATTCGGGTCTTACACAAAATTATCACCATCCCTACACTTTCAGGAATGGTGGATGCACCTGAAAAGCTTCAAGGAAAGCTAAATAATAGTGTTCAAGCAAGTATTCGTAAGTTTAACCGTATCACACCTAATTAACCTACATCCCGATTCTATGGGCTTCGTCCTCAAATATTAATCGAATGACCTTGACTCTTGGCATACGTCTCACGTAGCGTATAGTGGAGGCATGGCATATTAGGCTCTGAGGATATGGTGACAACATGGAGTGCGACTTTAAGATAGATGGACGATGGGTATGCCTTAATAGACATTCTATGCTGAAATCATTGTTCATTACGGTTCATGGTGTCGATTTGTTGTTGTTTGTTCAAACGAATAAAATAAAATTGATGAATTAATTATTTGAAGAATGAATTTTAATTTTTATTAATGTAATAATTAACACTAAAAACGGGATATTTACCGTGTTTACTGTTTGTTTTGAGTACCCGATATTTTTTTCTGTTTTTTTTTTGTTGCTTGTTTCTAGTGTTAATGATAATGTTAGTGACCATGACAGTTTAAAAACTTAACGTAACTTAATCACCAAATTCTTACCACTAATAGTTCTTAAGTACCTACTTATGCCCCTAACCCATAATATACCTTTCTTTTTTTCGGATGGGAACATCAAATGATCCCGATCTGGGCGGAGCGGAAGGTAGTGTCAGACTTGTACTGACTAAAACCCATTCATTTTCATTCTTCGCCCTTTGTGTCGCGGTGTACAGAGCCGCAGTATCTCTTTCGAACAGTCCCGTAGCCCCGGCAGGACCCATATGGACCTTGTTGTTCGAAATAAATAATTATTTGATTTTTGATTTGATTGTGTCGTTTTTAGAATACCCTTTCATCACACAAATTCTTTATCACCCGTCAAATTCAACAAAAAATTCGAGTTTTTTGTGTGTTTTTTATTTTAAACATCTTCATCTGCCTAGCCTTTTCCCAACTATGTTGGGGTCGGCTTCCAGTCTAACCGGATGCAGCTGAATACCAGTATTTTACAGGAAGCGACTGCCTATCTGACCTCCACAACCCAGTTAGTGTTAGGTAATACGATACACCTTGGTAAGACTGGTTGTCAGACTTTCGGGCCACTGTTTTTTTTATTTTAAACATATTGATTGAATAAACGTTGTGAAACTACCTTCCTACTGCTACAGAAAGAAACATTCTCAAAGCAAAATTATTTATTTCTAAGGCTTATTGTTGCGGTACACAAAAAGGTTTTCTGAGCGGGCGCGGCGTTGAAAAACAGTTGTTTGGTCAACCGCAAAACACCTTAAACATTATGGTGGGAAATGAAAACCAGACCTTTATAAAATGCTTAAGTATTTTGCTATTGTTTAAGCTTTCAGTTCAGTCAGTATAAATATATTTTTCATAGAACCAATCGCTTTCGAAGCGTTTCATATAATGTATTTCTACTCCGACTTTTAACAGGATTGTCAAAAAACTTTCGGTAACTTATGTCAATCGAATACATTTTTGACTCTTCATCATCGTTAACTCTGAAAAAATGACATTTTATTTAGTCCGTCATAGTTTCCAAAAACAAAAAGACCTGTCCAATTATCTACGTGCTTGTAAAACTCAGTGGTGCAGTCAAAACCGGAGCAAACTGCAAATTAAATGTAATAAGTAGTGCATTGTCCCAATGTACCCGGCTGCAGTAATACGCCAAGAATTATTACAGTCACACACTGTAATCACGAAATAAATACGGGAGCTGCACTGGGCATTAAAGGCATTAAATGACGGAACTAATTTTATTTAGTACCTCGAATAAAGAAAGACATATTGTGTTCGCAGTTTATAGTTAATTTACAGAAAATATGTTCAATGTTCTCTTATTACTAAAACCTGTAAAAGTTCTACCTACTAGTCAATAAATTTCGGCTTTCAGGCTAATCGGATGCAGCCGAATACCAGTATTTTACATTGAGCGATTGCCTATATGACCCCTTAGTAAGACTGGTTGTCAGACATTCAAGTCACTGACTACCTGTAACGACTGTCAAAGATCTACAAATGACAGCTGGGAGCAACGGTTTAACGTGCTTTATGAGGCACGGAGGAAACTTGGAGGTACTGTTTAACACAGGATTTACTTTTTATGTCTAACAGGATTTAAAATCCTCCCACGAAATTTTATAGTAAACAAGTGTGTGCGTAAACACAAGTGCACACTCTCTTCCTCTCTCTCTTACTACGAGTTTATATTCGAAACGGATTACAATCCATGTCATGGTCAATAAAGGAAGTAAATCAAGAGAAGTCTATTTACTTTACTTAGTCCTTTGCTTCAGTCAATTTCTTGCTTCAGTTTGCGCTACGTGAGCCGTGTACCAATGAATGATATCCCTTTTGGTACGATGTAGTGCGTGCTGGTAGTTCTGTAGTATCCTGAAATCCGTTTCTTACGATACTACTGGGAAAGGAATTACGACCGTTTTTCCTCCAAAACAAAATAATTCCATATTCGTCACACAAGCTTCCTCACTCTACGTTAAGGAACCAAACACAAAATTGCAAATTACATTAGCAATTTTATATGATCCTGTAAGTGTAAGCCAATGTTCTTTTCACGCCTCATGGGAAATGACTAAGGAAGAACACAGAGCAAACGAATCAACTAGAGAATTCAAACAGTAACACACGATACCGGAATGAATAATCCCCATTATGGTTCTTCAGGCAACTTGTTAGGAAACCAGGAACTTTGCACAAAACTCCTGTTCGTAGCACAAAGGCCTCGCGATGTATGGTAATTACCAAACGCGTGCGAACTGACAATTCATTTACTACCCCCATGAAACTGTTTAAGTAACTTTAGATGCTCTTATTTCTATAAGTTTAAAGTTCAAAATGGTTGATCAGAGAATTGGATAGTCACGGGAAAGTGGATCGGATTAAAATTACGTAATTACATTTTAATTTGTAAGTATCGAATTTGTAGTATGCATGTTATTTTGTTGTTTAAATAAATCGTTGAGAAGAAGCAGTCTCAGCTGATAACGTTGATGAGAATAAATTTATAATGAAGGATTTTTCTTTTCTTTTGGTGTTTTTGTCTTATTTATTTTTGTTTATACTAGTTTCTATACTTACATACATACATATGTTGGATCCGGTCATTGGTACGGACTTAAAATAAATTGAAGGACGCCAGTGGTGACATCACGACCTACTGTCAAGTCTTCCCTCACCATTGAGTATTTCTACAGAGCCCTGTTATTTACAGGAGTTGAGACATCCTAGAACTGTACCCCGATTCATTGTGCCCCGTGTTACTCTGTTTAATTGTAATTTCTAGTAATTTGCTAGTTTAATAGAAACAGTGTATCGCACCCTGTGTATTTCCATTGCACGAAACCCATCTTCTGTCCACATAATGTATGAGCCTAACGGAATAAATCCTGACAACCCGACACATACATAAACTAAACTTTATTTATTTATTTAATTTTCACCTCGAACCGTAGCATCACTTGGCCACGGTAATAATATCTACTGTGACTTGGCCCTAGCAGCATGTGGCTTTTTTAATCTTACTACACCATGCTGAAATATGCGGGTCTTTGGCCTTGTTCAGAACCAATTTAGTTTAACGTAAGACTTATTTCCTTTTGTTTGTTGTCTTTTTATTTAATTTAATTTTATAGTTTTGTCATGTGCGAGTCAAATAAATACTTCTTTTTTAACAATAGTAGTAGAAAGTAGTCTCCAAGGTCTGTGTCAAGGCCTACTGTCAGTCTATGTCCCATTTGAAGTACTCATAGTACGCACAAAACTATCGAAAATCATATAAATCATTAATTTCATAGCTACTATTACGTCTCACTCTCCACATAGTACTCTTTTACTTACTGAATTTGCAGACCAGAAAGTATTAGTTAGATCTTAGCGCTTAAGAAAAGAAAATTCTTCGCCATCATCCCATTAGCACTTTTCTATAATTGCATTCTCCCCGCTGGGACAGTTTTGCATAAAGGCTGCGACTCCTTTATCTGCGCTATCGGTAAGTCTAAGTTTTAAACAGAGTTAGTTATTTGGTCTTGCAATAAGAGCCTGCATTTTATTTTCCTCTGACTCAATTCTAGTCAATGAAATAGAAAATTACGGTCACGTGATACTAGTATGATAAAATTCGTTCAAGTTTTCTCCCAAAAACATTATGAAGTATGATGAAGACCTCATCTCTATCCAATTTATATTTAATACAGGTATTATCTAAGACAGAAAATAAGATGCTTTTATATAGCAAGGGAGACAAAGACAAGAAATCTAATTACATCAGAACTAGATCACAAACTTGAGTGGAATAATAAAATCATCCGAGTATACAAATAAAGTAACAGTAGGTTTATATTTGTAACTAGTCCCAACTAGGGTCATTACGATTCAGAGTCAGAAACAAATATACTTGGGTACGAAGTTGAATAAGTATCGTACGAGCCATCTACTTCCTTGTCAAAGTTTTATGAGCTCGATGCTTTATCGTTACTGGTGAAAGTTCAAAGCCGTATCAATAACTGGTAAAGGATGGAGTAGACTAAATTATTAAAGGATTTACTCATTGGAGTAGTGATAACTAAGAGATTAATTGTGAACTTAGAACTTGGCAGTCTATACTCTATAAAAATAAATAAAATTGAAGTGTATGTTTTTAATTTCAAAATAACAGTATTTTACTGAATGCATAAGAAAGTGTATACGGTACTTTTAACAGTTATAACATTACTTTTTTAATTATCTGTGTGTTTGTTCTGGCTAATCTCTGAAACGGCTTGACCGCTTTTGACGGAACCGGCAGATGACTGATGTTATAAGGATTAATTCTATTTTTATTTTAGACAAACTAGTACCTTCCTATTAATAAACACGGAATAAAGTTATACCAGGAATAATCAAACGAATAACCATACATTTTCATAGGTTCAAACTTAATTATATGTAGTATACTTAGGAATATCTTTATTCTGTGTTTGTTAGTAGGAACGTAAGGGTTCCGTGCACATAAATTAAAACCTTTGAAATTTTTAACAAAATCCGATTTAAATAGGAAAGTAATATTGATGTAGTAGTACCAGTAACGGTTACTTTACTTATAAGTTATGAATTTTAAAGCAAGCACCATGTTAATCCCGAACACGTATTGCTCTAGTAAAAAATAAGGTCAGTGTTCTGCCATTGATTTGAATCTTACTAGCAACTAGATAATATAATGAAATTACTGGCTAACAAACATATAAAAGACTAGGTGATGGTTTGCAGAAAATAAAAAGTCACTAATTGAAATTTGCTTTAAACGCTAAAGTTTAACTGGCGAAATATGGGTGTACTATTAGGTACACCTCTGCCTAACTCTTCGGGTACTACAGGCGTGATCTTATGTTGTTATATTTTGTTTTACACGTAAAAATTAATATACACATTGAAAATAAGTGGTGCATAATAAATTTATTTTTTATTGCAGCACCAAGGAATGTCAAAGAAATACTAGTTTCTGTAATAAAATGTTAATGTTAAGAAATTTGTAAACATTTATGTGGGTATCTTGCAATTCTTTCTTCGCGCTTTTTATACTGTTCCTACATATGCATTCGCTTTACTGCAAGTGTGGCTTTGATTGAACTTAACTAGATCTAGCCAATAGTTTAAAAGTATAGTCTACACATGGCCTTATTTTTCTATCGAAGAGGCACGCTCATAAAATTACATTGTTATTTTATTCTTTAGGAGTTAAAACACAACTATCAAGACCGTTACAATTTTAAATAAGCTGGTGATCGAGCTCGTGGCTAAATAATAACAGTCGCACGGGGCGATCTTCAAGGTTAAGCCGCTCTTGCCAAGGTCGGTCTGTGGATGGGTGACCATCCATTACATACCGAGTTTCCTCCGTGCCTTGGAAACTATGTAAAGGCGTTGTCTCCGGCTATTATTTATCGATCTTTGATAGTCGTTACAGGTAGTCAGTGGCCCGAAAGTCTGACAACCAGTCTTACCAAGGGATATTGTATATCCCAGTACTAACTGGGTTGTGGAGGTCAGATAGGCAGTCGCTCCATGTAAAATACTGGTATTCAGTTGCATCCGGATTGACTGGAAGCCGACCCCACTCAAATTGGGTAAAGGCAAGGCAGATGATTGGTGATCAAAACACACTTAGAGAACTATATGGGCATATAGAAAATGCCAAAAAAGAGAGTAAATATTTTAATACTAATTTCCGAAAATAAAACAACATTTCACGAAACATTGCAACTGTCATATCCAGAATAACATTAAACCACAGACGATGCCAAGCGGCTCACTATCCGAGGTGAAGAAATTAAAGAGGAAATTTAAATGGCAGCAATTTTACGGAAGCACCTGTTTATTTATAATGCAGCGAGATGAAACAGGTCACGGTTTTATAGACGACTAACTTATGTCCGCGGCTTCGCCCGCATGGTGTTCGATAATTTTCTCACGGGATCATACTACCGTGATAAAAAATATTCTATGTGTTAATCTAGGTCATGCCATGCATGCATCTTGGTTGTGGCTGAGAGATATTTCTCGACGGCATGTAAAGCCAAGTCAGAGGCCCATGGGCGGCATAAAAACTCCAGGTTATGCACTAACCACACGAAAAAGTAAAAGAAGGATCCAGGTTAACTATCGGTGTGTTAAATTTCATCCAAATTTTTATAGTAGTTTATTCGCAAAAGAGTAACAATCATTCAGACATCCAATACATCCTCACAAACATTCGCATTTATAATAATTATAAGTAGGATAGTAGTATGTAACATCTACTGACTTGTTGCAAATGACTAGTGATATCTGTCTACGATCGTTAACTGTTAAACAAATAGTTGTTTAGATAAAATAAGTTCTCTTGATACAAATTTGAAAAACGAAAATCAGTGTTCTGCTTGATAGAGGCCTCTCTAATCGCAGGTCATTCTAACCTATTTTCAACAAGTCTCATACAGCTGCAACATCTACTAAGTGAAACTGAAAATGTAATATCTTAAAAATACAAATACGTTATTTTAATGAAAAATAAAACGTATAACAAAAATAAACTTAAATTAAATTCAACTAGACAAAACAGAATAGTGCTGGACAAGTTTACAAACAAACTAAATCCAACTGCATCTGTCTGAACACTAAACAGTTACCTAACCACAACAAGAAAGAAACTAATACTGGTTTTCACTAACATGAAATGACACCTAAATCTTATGGTGCTATAGGAATTTCAACTCTCAGAACTGAGGTAAGCGTTGTAAATCCAACAGTGTGGTTTTATGTATGTAGGTATCTTATCACTTAGTCTTAGTGCAAATCGGCCATGAATACCAGACTGGGAATTTGCCGGACATTTGCACTTACAAAACCACTGTCTAGTTTTTCCGGCTTCGTCTAAATGTAAACAGTTCCATATTAATTGCATTGCTACTTTCATTCTGGTTGTTGAGATGGGTAAGAGAAACTCGTTTGGTGAATTAGCGAAAGAACATTTTATTGTAGAAAGTTTTGCGTTGTCTGTTTTAGTTGTTGCGTTTCATGATGACGTGAAACGTGACTTGCAACTTTTTTAAGTTTAGTGTTATTACTTTAATAAAATAATGCAAAGGTTCGTTCAACAACGTTCAGGAACGTGTCAAAAATGCTGAAACATTTGTTTGTGAATGTTTTAAACGTTGCCACAGCGTTTATAATAAATTGTTTATACAGTAAGTCACGCATTTTTTGCAGGGGCTCCATATACTGCAGAACGCTGCCTACTATGATCTTTTTCCGATAACGTTCATACGAGTATATCTAGTAGTAGTAGTACGGATCAGTATGCTTTTAAGACGAAAACTACTTCTTACGGCTAATAGTACAGTATGTGGTACGGTTACATATCCATATGTTGGATTGTCAGGATTTATTCCGTTAGGCACGTACACCATGTCTACAGGCGATGGGTTTTGTGCAATGAAAATACACTGGGTGCGATACACTGTTTCTATTAAACTAACAAATTACTTGAAATTACAATTTAACACAATAACACGGGGCACAACGAATCGGGGTACGGTTCCAGGACGTCTCTACTCCG
Source organism: Eurois occulta (assembly GCA_950022335.1). NCBI lineage: Eukaryota > Metazoa > Arthropoda > Insecta > Lepidoptera > Noctuidae > Eurois > Eurois occulta. The sequence continues at coordinate 2,948,629 of OX465492.1, read as the reverse complement.
CTGCGATCAGACCTTCAACTGTCCTCGTCGACACGAGCTGTCAACATCAGGGCTCTGTAGAAGTACGCTGTGGTATGGGTAGACTTGTCAGTAGGTCGCATAATGTCACCACTGGCGCATTCATTGCGATTCATTCTAAGTTCGTACCAATGACCGGATCTGACATAAAATATATAGTATCATTCGTGATTTTGCAAAAAGAATCCAAACATTAAATGATAAATGCATAAATATCATGAAAAACATTTGTAAAAGAAGCATTTGCTAAACGAATGTTTGTAAAGTAAGTATTTATGAAAGAAAACATTTGCGGAATAAGTTGTTTGTAAAATAAAAAGTATATGAAACGTTGGTTGTAAACTAAAAATGTTGGAAACCAGGAGCGAACATTGTTTAATCTCGCGATTCCTTGATCTGGATATACCAAGCATTTACCAAAAAACAAAGAAGGAAATATCCAAAAACAGTTCCCCAAGGAAAGTCCCAAAAGGAATAAAAATGCGTGACTCTAAGTGTTTTTGTTAACAAAAGTAATTTTTCCGAAGATATTGATACGAAAGTTGGTGGGTAATTTGTCTTCTCCAGACAAACCTTAATTTGTCTCATGTCTAGTTATCTTGGCTTAAGAGCATTATGTATGTGAAATTAATGTTATCGATTACTAATTGCGATTTATTCGATTTCGGCTCGAATGATATCTTATAAGAATTTAATAGATTGATATTATGATCCCCTTTTTCCGTTGTTTTTTTTTTTATATTTCTTAATATTATATTTGTTGGAGACGGTCATTGGTACGGACTTAAAATGAATCGCAAGTACGCCAGTGGTGACATCACGACAAGATTACCCCACCACTGCGTGCTTTGACAGAGCCCTGATGTCTTCAGCTCGAGGCGACAGTGGACAGTGGAGTGTCAGATCGCAACGGAGTTCAGTCGGACACAGACGAGACGTCCAAGACGTCTTAACGTGTGCAGTGGACGTCTTTCGGCTGAAATGATGATGATGATTATAAATGCGAAAGTTTGTGACGATGGATGGATGGATGGATGTTTGTACTCTATCACGCTAAAACTATTAAAACGGATTTGGATTGAATTTGGCACATAGATAGTTTATAACCTGGATTAACATATGGGATACTTATTTAACCCGGTAGGATGATCCCGTGGGACAGTTACGTCCACGTGGGCGAAGCCGCGGGCAACTGATAGTATTATTATAAGCTTTGCTCAATATGAAACTTGGCAATCCTAAATTATCTAGATGCACAACAATGGGCTTTAACTCAAAATAACATTAGAGGGTTTTGCAGAGCCGTGCAAAACACCCACATTTCCTCAGTTATATTTATTTTAAGTTTCAGGTAAAACAAGCCAGCCTATTGACATAAACCGAGCACATACATACATACGTATATCATCACTCAGCCCTTTTTTTTTTTTTTTTGGTGGGTGGGAAATCATCAAATGACCCCCCCCCCGCTCTGGGCAGAGCGGAAGGGAGTGTCAGACTCTTACTGACTAAAAACCACCCATGTTCCTTCATTGGCCCTTTATGTTCCAGGGCCGCGGTATCTCTTTCGAACAGTCCCGCAGCCCTGGCAGGCGGCCCTTGCGGGCCCCTCCCGTTGCTGACAACTCTTTGAGGCGCGCGTGGAACACGAACGCGCCGTCGACACAGCCTGTCGTCATAAGACGGACGGACGGCGAGCTAGCCCATTACTCATCGTCCACAGGCCCGTGAATCATCACTCAGCCCTGCTACTGAGTTCTGATGAAAAAACCCAACAACGCTTTGCCTGACTTAGGGTGTCACCACACCAATCGATCGATCGTCGATCAACGCCATCGATCGATAGTAGAATGGATTAGTCGACGTCGATCAATAGTTACTCTCTTTCGATTAACCCATCCTACCATCGATCGACGATCGATCGATTGGTATGGTTACACTCTAAGTCCCTCTGCAGTACCTCTGCAATCCAAATTGAAATACGCTTAAACATTCTTTATAACCTTCAAGCTCTAATCTTTTTCTTTGTAATCTTTTTTAGGGTTCCGTACCCAAAAGGTAAAACGGGACCCTATTACTAAGGCTTCGCTGTCTGTCTGTCTGTCTGTCTCCAGGCTGTATCTCATAAACCGTGATAGCTAGAAAGCTGAAATTTTCACAAATGATGTATTACTATTGCCGCTATAACAACAAATACTAAAAATTGAAAAAAAAAATATTAAGGCGGGCTCCCATACAACAGATATGATTTTTTTTGCCGTTTTTATAGATAATGGTACGGAACCCTTCGTGCGCGAGTCCGACTCGCACTTGGCCGGTTTTTTTTTATTTGTTTGTAATTTTAATTGATTTTTTCTATTCTAATTTGTATGTCAGTAACGACAAAACATAGCAAGAACCTTAACTATTTATAAGATCCCTGATGTTATACCTATGTTTAACAAATAAATGATTCTGATTCTGATTCTAATTTTCCTTATAAAATGTATCTCGGGCTGAGCATTTGCCTTTCTCCGACTCCAGCTTGAACAGAGGTTTAACTGCCATTAATTCAAGAGGCGTATCATTAGCAATTGAAACGTATTTCTGTGACAGACAAGTGGGAAGTTATTAACGCATCAATAATTTATACAAACCTCTTGCCTTAGATTTGAAGCAAGGGCGGTTGGCGCAGATACACACCACACTCAAAGGGTATATTATATTCTTGGTAATAGGGGCAATGACAGTGGTTATTTGTGTTTTATTGACTGTTGTTAATTACCAATTATCTGAGATTGATAGGTGTAGTAAATGAAACTTCTAAACGGTACAAGACATAAGAAATTGCTAATATTTTTGAGTAGTAAGCAGTACAACCATAACTTTTTACAATTTCAGCAACAATCCAGATTTTTTCTATGCTATGATGTTTTGAAATTATCGGATAAGATATTAAACGATGTAACGGGTGCAATACGGTGATAGATAGTTTGGGTATTTGGTGAATTAGTTACTAGAGGAATAGGTACAACTGCCTCGTTGGTATAGTGATCGCAAGCGCGACTGTTGAGCAAGGGATCATGGGTTCGACTCCCGGTTCGGGCAGTGTTAGGTAGGTATAGGTTTATTCATCAGGAATTTCTCAGTAGCAGCCACAGAGTCTGGATCTGGGTCCAGTTGATGAACTTTAACATAACTGGTGAAATTTATTCTGTACTATCAGATACTACCACTCAGCCTAACCCCTCGGGGATTACAGGCGTGATGTTATGTGAATAGGTAGGTACGAGATAGTACTGTTGAACTTTAAACTTCAGAGAAGTTTTTAGCCAGTCAGTCACTATGCAAATTAAATCATCTGCCTGCGTTTAACCAACTTTGTTGGGGTCAGCTTCCAGTCTAACCGGATGCAACTGAATACTAATATTTTACATGAAGCGACTGCCTCTCTGACATCCCCATCTTACCAAGAAATATACGTAGTCCCTTTGGTAAGTTTGGTTGTCAGACTTTCGGGCCACTACCTATAACGACTGTCAAAGATCTACAATTGAAAGCCGGGACCAACGACTTAACGTGCTTTCCGAGGCACGGAAGAAACTCGGTACCTACGTAATGTGTGATCATCTATCCACGATCCAACCTAGGCAAGCATCTGAAGACCTAAAGATCGACCCGTGCGACTGTTATTGTTTAGTCACGAGCTCCTCACTATGTAAATTAAATACACTTCAGTTAAAATTCAAATTAACTCCGTACACCAAAAGAAAAAGACCTACCTTTGTTAATTCAACCAATTTGTTCATTCAAATTCCAGAGGCGGTTAGTACCAGCTCCAATATGTTTTTGCTTGACAACGTGACCCGACTATTATAACGATTATCACAGACCCTTTAGCAGATAAGCGTCAGAAAGCCCCAGGAATTAATAATAGTTGTCTTGGTCCTAGTGAATTTGTCGTAGTTGATATATCGATACATTTTGATCATGTGGACGAATTAAATTGGACTGTAAAACAAGTCAGGCGTATATTTTGTTATCGAGTGATAATTTATTATGGTCCTGACCGATTTTCATCATAGACCTCATCCATCGCTTTCCAACAGGCGTGATCGAGGTCGAGAGCAGGCCCATTTTGTTATAAAAAAAAAACTGTCATGGCGTCCAATTTTAGAGGAGATTTGCTATCTATGCAGAAACGGAAATCATGATTTTCCTACTCTCCTCCGCTATTATTTTCTGATTAATTTCGTTGTAGGATCCAAGACGGTTAAATTGTTTCTCAAGGATTTCGTCGAGATTCCTTGTCTCGGCGCTTTTCTCGTGGTCTTCACTGTTGCTTTTGACTTTTAAGAGTTTTAGTCGTTTGGAAATAGTGTGGCGGGCTTGTCCCAAATATCCAACCAGGTATAATCCAAGTACTGTTAATTTTATTTTTCCCTAATGCATGTAATATAACATTTATGCTGTCTTGATTTCCGTACGTTTTTTTCTCACGGGTGACCAATGAAAACCAGCACTGTGCTGTGGGCCCCCATAGCACAGCACCATGCTGAGTGGTAGCCTGCTTGTCGCAGTCACGACGTGCAAGGTGTTATTTTTTTTTTGTTTCTGTCCTTTTGTATTTGTAATGTTTGATGCGCTTTATGATTATTGTTTTTCGTTTTTTTTTTTTGTATGCACGTCATGACCCTGCGAAAAATATTTTTTTTTCTTTCTTTCTTTGTTTCTTATATAACTATGGTACCTTAATGTATGAACAAGTACAGAAGCACTCACTTTGCCTTTGGGGTGAAAATCCTACACGATCTGAGTGATAGGGCATAAAACGGCCAACTTCGAAACTCCGAACTACTAATAAATTCCTAATAGAAAAACCCAATAACACTTTTCCCGACCTGGTTATAAAACCCAAAACTCCACGCTCAGCAATTGCGCCTGCTACTACAAGACCTTTAAAGTGGTATATTTAGTCAATCTCCAGAAAGTTTTCAACTAACGGTAAGCCTGTACTTCGGCCTTGACCTAAAACGGGGATAATAAAACCTTCATTGAGTCAGGACATTTTATATTTTGCCTAGAAACATAAATGAACCAGCTCCCAACAAATATTAAAAATGTCCGACTTAACTTAACCGGACGTTTCCTAGAAAACACGGCATTGTTGTATTAGCAAAATAAGATTGTTGAGAAAAGTAAACGTTCAGAGGAAAAGATTTATAGCGAGTAAATTGACTTTCTTCGTGCCAGCTATGACCCACCACCCACTGAGATTGCAGACTTAGCTGGATTAATCTTCTTGTAAACTGATGTACAGGCTTTGAAGATTGAAACAAATGTGTGAAACAAGTAACGTTAAGTTACGTTGACCTAGGAAGCTATATTAATTTTATTTTAGTTCGTGAAAATACTTAAACTGCTTAGAAAATACTTAAAAGGTGACTTTTATTTTCATCGTTTTTGACATCATGCTGTAGAATTCTTTGTACGAGCTGTCATTTTATTTGTTTTCCGTTTTTACGCGGTCATACGCGATTTGGTTTATAAACATTAGAAAAACTTGGTTATCAAATCTCTATAATCATTAGATTAATTATACATGATAATTTAGTTAAATTACAGTCAAAAGATCTATAATTAATTATTTAACGTACTTTACTTGTTTAAATCTCTATGGATGGTAGACTACAACGTAAATTACTTAAATGAAGACACAGACTAACCGTATAGTGACAAAATGCCCGACCTTGAGGCGCTCCTTAATCTTAGTTTAAAACTATATAGCTGGGCTTGACGTTAAGTGTTCTGCTCAAGTACTTGGATCAACATTGTGGCAATGTGGGTTCAAGTCTGGCTGTAAGGAATTGTAATTGTTATTTGTCTGGGAGCAAGTCTGCCTGACGTGTTTTTGGAGTTTAAATTGACAGCACTGTTGCCTAAGTTTATAGTGACGTGACTTACGTAAAAATATCGAAATAACTAAAAGCTCGGTCGGTATAATAAAAAAAGAATCGTTTCACACATAATAATATTTACTTATTTTTCAAACTATTGATACAGTATGGGGGTCGCTGCTATAGGTATTTTGTATTTGCCGTGCATACTTGCACAGCGAGGCTCAGGGGAGACCTCTGTATAGTCGCCCCAAGGATGTGCATAACAGGCGTTGCACAGAGGGGTTCCGGACAGGTCTTTTAAGAGGAAACGGTGCCTCCTCTCATGTGCGGATTGTGACCACCGGGGTGGTTTTGTTTGTTAACGTATCCCAAAGACCGGTCGCCTTTTGAGGGTTTCTCCCCGAAAAAAAAAGGTCTGTTGTATTTATAACCAGTTTCAAAAAAGGAGGTGGTCATTGAATTAAAAGATCAATCGAATTTACGTTCCCTTTGTTCAGGACGTTCGTGCTAGGCCCACGGATAATTCTGAAGAATCTTTCACAAGGCTGAAATAAGAGTAATATGAAATATCGCTATAGTCTATACTATAGTCTAGTTTTCTAACATTCTAGGGACATTAATACCGCTCTAAAGGCATCTACACACTCCCAAGACACGAAAACGCTACTTATTCCTAATGTCGGTATAAGGGAAGTTTTACACGGTACGTTTAAGGGTTTATGACACGTGAACGTTAAGGGGTTATTTCGAAACGCAACGGGTGGTTACATCCCCTCTCGTGTGATGATAAATTGGTTTTTGTTGATAGAAATGTTAAGGGTAGATTGTGGAAAAAAATTGTTTATTTATCATGTGTATTTTTTTGGTATGTACAGACGCCAGCACGTTAAGCTACCTGAATTTCCCAATTAACTTTGAACCTAATGTTTTGGCAATAAAATTGAAAATCTATTAAAGATATTTGACAGATCAAATAATGTACAGACTGGCGTCTTTACAATTCAAATAAACTACAAATAGATCTAAAATAATAGTAAAAATATGTACGCGTATCAAAATGCTAAAAGAATTACAGGATCTCAAAAAATCGTCCATTCAAATTATAGTTTTATTTTAATTTTAATTTCACCTGCTCCTCAATAAAATACCTAAAGCCCCGTAGTGTTACCTACATACATTCTCAACACGTAGCCTAGAGCGATAGATATCATGACCTGTCATGTCGGGCATGAATTATCGCTAACACAGGCATAAATCGAGTCAATTCAGGCTATGATTAACAGCCGATGAAGCGTAGCCATTATGAGATGATTAAAATTTTAGTTTAGATCATTATTTACGTCACTATTTACCGGTCATATTTGTTATATGGGAGATTTATTCATTTAAACTTTATGTACAGTCCGGAGCACCAATATGTATACGGTTTCCAATATTTAAAAGCAATTTTCGTAAGAAATAACGATTGCAACTTGAAGGTAGGATCTTTTTCATAAAAATATCAGTTCCAAAATACCTACTATGTTCTTAACAACATGAAATTTTAATCAGAACAGGGGGTCTAAAATGGCCGCTTTAGCAGAATCTTAGGGACCATTTTACGAATTTAAACGTAATTCATATTATTATCCTATTATGATTCTGCTAAAGCTGCCATTTTAGACCCCCAGGAGGCGAAAAACACTTTTAAAAGTTGTTAGATGTTTACATATTGGTGCTCGTGACTGTACAATAGTCGTAGCTATGTTAGTACATACATAGACGGACTTTATGCCCCAAGCATTTTCCACTAGTTACCTTTGGGTTGAATAGGACAACATTGTGGTAGGGTAAAAAAAATATACTAAAACGCATATAAAAATAAAATAAACTGATAAACAATTTAACGAATACCAAAATAAGTAAACGAGAAACCTGATCTAACATAGCATTGATCTATTGGCGTATTACTGCATTAGTAAGGTTATAGCTAGTTAGTTAGAAAACTGAAGACTCTATTTAAAAATAGTAAAGATCTACGGCACACACGATAGATAATGCTTGTTGTGGAAAGTACCTGCCTAAGTAAAAAAAATAAGCATAATAAAAAAAAATAGGAAACACGAACATTAAAAAAAAAGTAAACGGCAAAAAAATTTTTTTGGGAATTGAAATAGGCTTGAACGTAATTAAATTCAAATACCAAACCCCACACACCGTCTAAAATAGAATATAATATTCTATATACAAAACATATTCACGCCTGTAATCCACGAAGTGTTAGGCAGAGACGTACCTAACAGTACACCCACATGTCGCCTGTTATGTTTAAGCCTCATATAATAAGGGGCGAGCCTATTGCTATCAACCGGGCAAATCCAGACTCGGTAGATGCTACTCAGAAGTTGCTGATGGAAAAACGGTGGCTGCTACTGAGAAGTCGCTGATGGAAAAACTCAAGAACACTTTATCCCACCCGGGAATCGAACACAAGATCTCTTGCTCAGCAGTCGCGCTTGTGTCCACTAGACCAATGAGGCAGTCAGTGTAATAAGTGCCTGCGTAGGTATAAATAGGCCTGAACATTATTCAAGTCAAATATCAAACCCCACACACGGTCTAAAATAGAACATAATATTCTCCCACCCAAAATAAACAGTACAATATAACTCCATAGTTCTAGCTGTCAATTCACTTTCAATGTGTAAACGGAACCTAAGCGTTCACAAAGTGTTGATTTGACACCGTTTAGAACGACCTCCTATAAGACAGGAGTTCTCAACTCGAACTACTGTTACTTTGAGTACAGCTCAAGTTTGTAGTGTGTGGTACAAGTTACAGAAAATTGTGGTTGTTTTAGAATATAAGGCTTATAAGAGAACAATATAGAAACACTAGCTTTTTTTACTGCCCGCGGCTTTGCTCGCGTGCAGTTCGGGAATTGTAAACGGGATCTTGCCTACTTCTGGGATAATAAGTAATCTATATCTATTTATACCAGACTATAATCTCTGTGCCAAGTTTCATCCAGATCTGTTCAGCCGTTCTGGCGTGATTGAGCAACAAACATCCATTCATCCAAACTTTCGCATTTATAAATACACTTCTCATCAAAAAAATCGAAACACCTCGCAGTTTATGATTTGATAAGGATTATCAGAAAAATGTGTATATTTAGGAATAAATGTAAAATGTCATTTAATAGTGAGTAGTATGAGGTTTTTAAATCCTAATGTTATTGTTCTAAATTCAAATTAAGTCTTCATAGGTTTCGTATTTTGTATAATGAGTAATTTTTACCCTGTATGGAATATGAAGGAAATGGGTAAAACAACACGCGTAAATGAAAAAAAAATGTAAGAAACGTTTATTTAATAACTTGTATTCCCTCCGCGAGCTCTTATTACTGCTTCTATACGGTTCTTCATCGATCGGATGAGAGTCACGATCACATGTTGTGGTATATTATCCCATTCCTCTTGGATTGCATTTTGCAGCTGGCTAAGTGTTTCTGGGGCTGGATCTCTTGCTCGAATTCGTCTCTTTAATTCATCCCATAGATGTTCAATGGGATTCATGTCCGGGCTTCTTGCTGGCCATACCATAATGGAGATACCGACTTCGGTAAGATAATCTCGTACGACGCCCGCGGTGTGAGCTCTAGCATTGTCGTGCATGAATATGAAGTCGTTGCCAATAAAATGTGCATAGGGCATCACATGAGGTTCAAGACACTGTTCGATGTACCGATGAGAGTTTAGTGCAGGCAGCCGTGGCCCAGACACAAAGGCAAGTTCTGTCTTACCGTCGGCGCTGATTCCTCCCCAAACCGTCCACGAACCGCCACCATAGCTGACCTTGTCTTCAATGCAGCATTGTGCAAAGCGTTCTCCATCTCTTCTGTAGACCTTGTTCCTTCCGTCGTTACCATACAGCATAATTTTACACTCATCAGAAAACAGTACTTTGCTCCACTGAAGGTATGACCAAGTTAGGTGCTCGCGTGCAAAGTTAAGGCGCGCTCTTCGATGGTCTGCAGTTAATTTCGGCCCATTCGCTGGCTTATGCGGTGCCAATCCGCGTTCCTTCAACCTTCTTCTTATTGTAGAGTCACTTACAGCTACTCTTCGTACAACGCGAAGCTGCTGCTGCAGTTGAAAAGCGTTAAGGCGTCGATTTCGTAAAGAAGTTGTTACAATAAATCGATCATCTCGCTCAGAAGTGACCCGATTCCTGCCAGATGCTGAACGGCGCGTGAACGAACCAGTCTCCCGATAGCGTTTGTAGACTCTATGAACAGATGATAAGCTTAGATGCAATCTTGCAGCCACAACACGCTGACTAAGTCCAGAATCCAGCAATGCCACCACTTGGGCGGCTTCTGCGGGCGAAGTATCCATATGTTTTAGAAAAAAAAGTTTTTTCAGACGTCCCAAAGTCACAGTAAATGAAATAAGAAACAAAAAGTTTAAAGACAAGCGCTAATTTTTAGTTTTTAAACGAGAAACGTACTCCAACCCTAAATACACATTTGTCTCAAAACAGTGATTAATTTCATTTATAGGATAAACAAATGAAATTCTAATTTCGAATTTTGATTTTTTTCTTCTTACTGTAATGACCAAACTGCCAGCTACACAATAATGTTTTTTTTTTCATGGAATTAATTCTCTTTTGTAAAAAATTAGGACAAAAACAATAAAAACGAAAGTGTTTCGATTTTTTTGATGAGAAGTGTAGTTTATGTAAGTTATATTAATATAATAATAGGTATAATTTATTGGAAAGAAAAAAAAACTCATTTGCCTGTTTTTCTCTGTGTGCCTTAGTTACTATCCTCGTTAGATTGTTTTAACCTTCAAACAATCTTCCGTAAATTACGGCACTGGCAATCGACAAAATTTAAGCGGAAAAATCATCAACATTATGCACTGTTTTAAGTATTCACGGCTTAAAACTAAACTTACACTACCACTTATGGGATATCTTCCGTGATTGTTCATGATTTTGAGCTGCTTTTTTTGGGAGCTCAAAATTATGAACAATCACGGAAGATATCCCATAAGTGACAAAATAAAAGCTGTCGGCCGACACGTTTTTTTTTTTGTTTTGATCTATTCTCTACTGTCATTTGTCACGCTATCATTTACTCCTTTTTCTTTCGTATCATTCCTTACATTATTATTTCATAATTTGTTGGTAATTTTCTCCCTGAGAATAAAGCGGAAACATCTGTTGATAATCCTACAAACTGTCGTTGATAGGTGTTACGTTCAGAAACATACATAAACAGCAAAAATGTTCATCCTATATATCCGCTTATCTCTTACAACTTAAGAGTTTAGTACGAAGTTTGAAACTCAAGCGCCACTGAGCTACCTCGGCCCCTAGGTTCGCCTACACTATAATGAAGATTTAACGAGGACCACCCACAGGAATGAATTTGCGTTTTTTTAGCAAAACGTTGTATATGTGCTTCAAACGTGTATATAATACGATGCATAACTGATAGAGGTAAAAAGGGCTATTTTAGGGGGAAACAAACCGGCGAACCACGAAAACTCATTGAAAAAAACCAGAGACCTTAGTGGCAATTACTTTCAAAGCGTTTTCTGTGTCCACCAATGACTTTAAATAGGATTGACTTAAACTAATTTATTTATTTTTAAATTCAAAAATCCACAGCTCTTCGGAATTTTATCTTAAGAAATGTGTATAAACTTACAACCAATTACAGATTTACAATTTAATAGCTATACAATACATTGCTAAGTGTACAGCGTGGATGAGTGTGTAGGAGTGTGCCTGAAGAGTTGCAAATGGGTGTGTGAGTATGTTATAGTGGTGTGTGTTGTGATTGTCTGTATATCTTCTGTTCAATTCTATTTATTTAGTTTAGATGTACTGTATATTTGTCAGTTCGTCACATACTGACGAACGTCACAGATTCACAAAATTTTCGGTAGTATATGTCAACGCATTAAGTACATACTTGACTTGTCTGCCCCGTGGGTCAGGTGGTCTCAAGCGCGACTGCTGAGCGTGGGGTCCACGGTTGGATCCCCGGGTCGGGCAAAAAGTGCTATTGGGTTTTTCCATGAGAAATTTCTCAGTTACTATTGAGAAATTTTGGAGTTTGGAGTTTGGAGTCGGCAGTATGATAACCCCGTGCCTTGGAAAGCATGCTTAGCCGTTGGTCCCAATCCTGATCACTCTCTGGCCGTGTCGGATTGCCATCCTATTAGACTGTGAAAGTAAAGGAACTGACTTCCGAAAACGATTGTCAAAGATTTACTAATGACAGCCAAAACTAAAGTAAGAACTGTTAAAATAATTTGCCAGTGTACTCATGTATAGGACATAATTATCGTTCAAAAGACGTCTCTTAATTACCAACAATCAGAACAAACTTTATAAATAAAAGAATACTGCCTTCGTACAATTTAAGGCAACGTTCGCATTGCAAAAGATACTTACCATAATGAAGCTTACTGGAAAAGTTACCGACATAATGTTGATGGGAGTTGTAAATCAACACACGTAATTAACTCAGTGTAACTGACTGTATGTACTTGTACAAGCCTACTTGACTGACTTTAAGTATAAATAGCAACATATTCTTGAGTTTATAAGTTGTTATGGGGTACTTGATACTTGGTAAAACGACGCACTTGTTGTTTATAAAAGTAGCCTGCTCCACATTCACGGATTTGTAACATAAAAACATTATAAGGATTATGGCGGTTGCAAATGTTTAATACTCTATTGTTTTTTTTCATTGATTTCACTCTAGCAATTTTTTTTTAAATTTGACAATACCACAGCGTTAGAATAGTTTGATAGTCGATTGTTTGGAAATGACGTCACTACCAGAGAAGCCACTGGAGTAGCGCCTCTGTATTGCCATGTAAGTTTTCCCATTTTGTTCAATTTTATTTAATTTATTTTGGGATATTTTTTTTTAAATTGTTATATAAAAATGATTCCATAAATAAAATCGAATTTAGATATCTAATAATACCTTCTCTGATCGGACAGGGTTTTTTTACATATTGAGTGATATTCGACAGGATAGCTTTGCGCATGTCAGTCTAACAATTTTTAAATTTTCCAACATCGTTGTCTATTTGTCTAGGCCGTCTCACCTACGCTTGTAGCTAACAACTATGTTCCTATTTCAGAAATATATTTTGCGTAGGTTAACATCTTAACATGTCTGGCTTTCAGATGTTACGTTATTTCTCAGAATTCTTTTCATAATAAGCAGCTAACTTTCAGAATAATTATTAATAGTCGTAGTTTCAAAATACACGTACTAAAATAGGAAAATCGAGGAATTGTATTTGGGTTGAAAATAACTGACAGCCAGTATAACTTAGCTAACGTTAAAATTAATGTTTCTTTTTTTAAATAATGTATTTTATTTCACGCAAGAGTTTTTGCACGTAGGGTTAAAAATAAAAGGAATTTCTGCTTCGACGAAAAAATCGAAACTGTAATTAGAGATTTTTACTGAAAATGAGAATGTGTTAGTTGATTTTTCTCTCACTAGTATAAAAAAAGTGTTGCGAATGACTTTGGCTGATAATAAGTTATAATATATATTATACCTAAGTAGGGTCAATTTATCATAGTTACATTTATATTATACACACATTTATCCTGGATTTCAACCTCTTCCAGGTTGAAATCCACGGAAAATGTGTGTATAATTCTCAAATATCTCTCTCACTCTCCCTCTCTCGTTCCTCTTCTTCTTAATTCTTCTATATATTAAAGTGTTCGTACCTTATCTCACGCCAATCTAAATCTCCCTAAACTTATTTCAAACCATCTTTGCGAAACCACACGACTCATATTATTGGTGTGTTGCTCGCGTCATTTCTCTCGCTAACACTTCAAACTTGTGGGACAGGTACCGCCTTGTAGATACAGCTTATTATAATAGAAAAGTACAAGAAAATAGGGTTATTATGTCGTATGTGTAATGATTATTTTAAGAAGCTTTGTTTGAAAGAATGGGTTGTTGATCTGGTGGTCGCAAGCGCGACTGCTAAGCATAAGGTTCTGGGTCCGATTACCGGGTCGGGCAAAGTGTTTTTGAGTTTTTCCATCAGGAATTTCACAGTAGCAGCCACGGAGTCTGGATTTATTACCGGTTGATGGCAATAGGCTCGCCCTCTATTACATGGGACTTAAACATAACTTGCGAATTGTGGGTGTACTATTAGGTACACCTAAAATAATTGAGTTTTCAGTTTCATAAATGGTCATGAGCAGAAAAAAAGTATCAGCTTTCTAGTAGCCTTTTCTCAAGTGGGTATGTTGAGGGCGGCTTTCAGTCTAACTGGTTTAAAAAAAACAGGGTCTGTTTAATTGTAAAATAACTGTTGTCTTTATAATACCTTTGGAAATCAGAAGAAAATGACGTCACTTACTTCCTGAAACAAATAGAAAAATAAATTAATAGATGAAGAAAACTCCTTGACAATATAATCATCATCATTTCAGCCGTAAGACGTCCACTGCTGGACATAAGCTTCCCCCAAGTATCGCCACTCCTTCAACAGGTCATCGGAAAAAAGAAGGAAGGAAGGCCTCCCATTTAACAGTTTACTCTAAATTAAAAAGAAAAAATCGGAAAAACAAAACGTTGAAACCTGCTCAGTGAGAAAACGTCTCAAGGTGTTCGCCTGTAGAAGACTGATGCAACTCATCGACTTCCCCGGCAAGCCATTAGGATTAATTCACGTGGAAAAAACGAAAATTACAATGGTGTGCAAATCGAGGTGTGCAAGCCTCTTCCAGGATATACGGAAACGCAAACTTTTGCTCACATTTTTATCCTAATTCGCACATCATTTTCAACAAATCGTTCGATATTTTTTTCTTATTTCTTTTATATTGTCTTCCTACATCCGATCTTGTCAACGTCGGGCCATTTCCTTTTCTCTTTATATGAAGTAAAATACTTCTATATTTATTTCTGTCGTTAGCTTTATCGGCGAAGAGATATAACTTAGGACAGGGGTGGCGAATTAACATTTGTAAACGCTTTTTTTTTATTACGATGCGAAGATCATCAAGATATCTTTAATCAAAGCCAAAATATTTCTTTCAAATTTATGTGCAAGTTTTGAAGAAAAAAATATATACGTGTCGAGTTGAGAACCTCCTCCTTTTTTTTTCGTCGGTTTAAAAGTAGGTCGCAGTTCCGATAAGGTTTATCGGAACTCAAACCAACTCAATGTGAGTAAACAGTATTTTTATAGCCATAATTTCAACAGCATCTAACATTTTATTGACTTGGTGTCACGTTTATTTTTTAAATTAATTAACATTATTTGTTCCGTTACGTCAGTCTAAGGTACGTACGCTGCACATATCTTTACTGCTGTCTGCACGGAACTATTGTGAATCTCATTTTAACGTATTCGTAAGACCGCTTAAACAGTCTCCCCAGAGTAGCAGAAAGCCATCAAACCCATTTCGGCTGATGCGCATGCTACATTATTTAATTTCTTCTTGTTTTTTTTTTTTCAATAAAACACGTTCGAACTGTGTTTCAAACGAAAGACTTGCAAAAAATAACGTCTATCTCAGTTGCCAAGCTCGGAATCTTAGTCGCTATTGGGTTCGACACCCCTGTCCTAGGACCTCCGATAACTAAGCACATTCAACATTTACACTCCGCTGAACATACACATGTCGTGAAGTATAGTAAAGCAAAGTAAGGAAGTAACGACGCGACGACTGCCAATAGAAACTCCTTCACTGTCTTTTACTTCTTAGAGTATTGGTTCATTGCTCTTTTTATTAGTAAGAGTTAATCTATGGTTGTTTGGGAAGTAAATTGTAGTGTTACATGTTTTTGGAGAAAAGATTTACTGTATCATCAGATTGGTTCGTAAATATTTAGTGGCTGTATGTTTTTGTTTAGCATAGGGATCGTTAAGCCGTTGGTCCCGGCTGTCATTTGTAGATCTTTGACAGTCGTTACAGGTAGTCAGTGCCCCAAAAAGTCTGACAACCAGTCTTACCAACCTTTTTCTTTCTTTCGTAAAAAGCAGCTAAGTTTTGCTTTCATGCTCCAATCAACTCAGCTTATCACAGGCTACTGGACATTGGTCTCTCGTACGCTGCGTTACAACACTCTGACCTTTGTTCTGAAATTCGAATTTTGCTTTCATTTGTTTTTCTCAAAGTCACTGTCGCAAGACGCATGTCGCTTGAGCCTGTAGCTTCTGGCCAACGGGCACCTCTTCACAAAGTACTAATAAAGTGAGAATCTAAAGCGGGGCATCAGTATGGCCAAGTTAACAAACTCATATTAAGACGACTGCGTTTCGACCTAGACCGAGTAATGAAGACGGGCACAAACTTAGTCTCCGGACTATCAATTGAATCTGCTACGGTCAAGGAAGGTCCCAAGTTGAGAAATCTTCGTTGGATTTCTGCTTTGAAGATTTTCGTTGGATACGGAGAGTTTACTTTTTGTAGGACAAATTTTCCAACATGATAACATTATGCCTCCTTCTTGGTGTATAAAAATACGACGAAAATTCACTAACGACGCGTTCGCGTAGCTACGCGAACTCTGCTCCCTGATGCAGTGAAAAGATCATCAAGCGCGCAGCAGGTGACAGGGCATGCGGTGCTGCTTACACACTTGAGACCTGAGCCCCATTTGTGTCGGAAACCTACAAAT
Source organism: Eurois occulta (assembly GCA_950022335.1). Classification (NCBI taxonomy): domain Eukaryota; kingdom Metazoa; phylum Arthropoda; class Insecta; order Lepidoptera; family Noctuidae; genus Eurois; species Eurois occulta. The sequence goes on along the minus strand of OX465492.1, from coordinate 2,932,045 downwards.
GTTACTTAGCATGTGTACTTTGGTTAAGCGTTGTTTCTTGATACTTTTGCGCAACTATCAGCTACAAGTGCAAGATAAAGAAGGGACATACAGGATGAAATTTTTCAACCTCACCTGGAGGGAAGTACTCTAAATACTGGAGATAGCAAATTTTACCGACTAAAATGCGAAAAAATAACATCCTGTATTTTTATGATTTTTACGGGTTCGATTCCAGAGTGTGGCAAGCGAATTCTCGAAAATCTTTGAATGCAGATTGAATGCAATGTTTCCTCTTAGTAAAATTTACCATCCAGTATTTAAAGTACTTAATTTCTCTCCAGGTTAGGTTGAACAATTCCACCTTGTTTATGTTGACGTATGGGTATATCGAGTTTGTATATATCTCGGCCAAAGAATCGATAAAAGTACCTACGCAAGTTAAATATAATCCAAAACGATGTTCAATTTTTCCTTTCAATGGTGGAGCGGCGTAAAATATTTTCGTCGAGGTGTCACAATATTTGAGATCCATCCTTTTTCCAATTTAAGATGCCGTGTCGCAGCATATGACGGTTATGTACACCTGAATGTTGTAGGCAAAGTGTGGTTTTAAAAGTTTTTGAAATTGCCTAAAGCTCTTGAAAGACTAATATGGTACTAACATTTGGTAGGGGGGCAGATCTGTCCCCGTATTCAAAAACGCTTTCGATTCGATTTCGATTCAGAAATCCGTATGTCTATCTCGCTCGCTTTCGAAAAAGATAGCCAAAAATTCTTGAATCTAAATCGAATTGAAGCGTTTGTGATACGAGGGCTGGGTCATCAGATCTGTATTGCTACCGACATGTCATGTGTAATTCAATGTCATGTCAATTTCAGCACTTAATGTAGGTAATTGGTAAATAGTAAAGTGAAATAAAACAGTAACACCCAAGATATACCTAATAGTTTTTGGAAATAATAATAGGTTTAAAAATAAAAATTAATTTTATGTTTAGATAATAATTTTATAACTAAGTATCACTTTTAACATTGTCATACGTCATGAGTGTTTTTTTGATTTTAATATTTGGTTAACCAATTTTCAAATGACATGAGACATTAACAAAACTACCTAATATTTCATGTCTAGCAGTAACATGCGAAAGTAAGTAAAAACTCACAAGATATGAGCACGCAAACGTTGGGTAAAGCGAGACTTAATGCCACTTTATGTTCCTTTTGATGCGTTTTTTATATGCCCATATCCGATAGATATTCTGTTTAGCTCTGGTGTGTCATAAGAAATTGCCCGAAATCTTGTACAGAATAAGAAATGACTGATGTGCGGATTATATTTAGTGGAGTTTTTTATTGAGGAGATTTTATAAACTCGAAACAACGATATCATATTTCATTATAACGAAGATTGAAATATACGATTTTTTGATTTTTGATTGTCTCCGTGACATCATCATCTGCCTAGCCATTTACCAACTGTGTTGGGGTTTCGACTTTTGTAAAGGAAAACACACAAGACATGTTTTGTTTTTTATTTTTAAATTATTCCAGTTGACCAAGACCAGTTCACGGACATTTTACGTCAAAAAACATATTGCAAAGATATACCTACCGTAAAAAAAAAAAAATTAAAACATTCCTTTTTCATTTCAAGTTTTTCTTTTATACAGATAAAGAAAACCTGTCTTCCCGCGCAAATAAATTTAAAAGTAAAAAATGGGTGTCTGGGTAATATTTTTTACTGAAATTATGTTTTAGAATAATGATAATTTTCAAACATATCTCGTGTTTTGAATTAGTTGAAACCCTTAGAAAAAAAAAATACAAACTAAATTTAAAAAAAAAATGGTCCTAACCTATCCAACTCTGTACCTACTCTCTTAATATTTTACATGCATGTCTTATAAGTCCTATCAAAGATTAACGATAAATATCTTTTAATTTTCAGGTACCTACGATTCGATCAATCAATATACAATCAACCTAACCTATCGAAAGTCCAGTAAGAACCTTCTCATGATACATGAAAATAACAACATTTTTAGACCTTCAGACAAATAGAGACATGTTTGTGCCCACACTTAAAGTACGGTATGAAAAAAAGGTAAACTTTATGACTTATAAAAGTTCAGCACTTGACTTTATTACGAGTGATTTCCTTCAAATTTAGAGCAATTGATATTTTCGTTGACGTTACAGGTTTTTATTGGTCTTACCTGCGGTGGTCGGTTGGCCATCATAATTTATGGGTCCCGGAAAAACGGTTAAATTATGTATTTTTAACGCCTAAAATGTAATGAACTTTGCATAAGGAGATATTTACTGACAGGCTCATAATCTTTACAGCTTATAGAGTAGACCGTTCTTTAAAATGTTTAAACGATATTTGTTTTTATTTTCGAGAATTAAGCGAAGACTATGTTAGCATAGATCGACCAGCAGAATCAATAAATCGATCAGATAGTATCATTAGACAGTCTATCTTTGTTTATACCAGGGCCTCTCAGCCTTTAGATGAATTGCGGTCATCTTAAAGTATGTAGTTAGTATACAATCGCTTCTATTATGCAAAGCCTAATGGACTCCAAAACCTATTCGCCAAATAAAAAATGGTAGTCTCATCATTTTACCGTAAATGTGGTCACTAAAGCAACCAAAATGCATTATCATCAACTATCCTGTATTCCATTATCTGGTCCATAATCGATTTCCCTCCGATTTAATCATAATCGACTCAGTGACTTTATCTGAACGGTAAACGACTTTAACAATTACCGTCTAGTAATAAAAGCTATGAAGCGATTTTATAGCGTAATAAAATCGTGTGTAAGTGCCTTTAATAACTTGGCAACCCTAGAGTAATGAGATTTCATATATTATGGGGGTTTAGTTAATAGATGGCGCTGTTTTAAACATATGTTGGCCATTGAAATTCTGAATTCCATACGTCATAAAAGGATTGGTTGTGAATTTTAATGGACTTTTAACAACTTTCAATATAGGTTCAGCTTGGTATAAATGGTTTCTGCCTAAGAATTAACATAAAAACACGCCTGTAATCCCCGATGGGATAGACAGAGATGTCCTAAAATTACACACACATTACGCAGGCTATGTGTTAGTCCCTTGTAATAGGGACTGCCTCGTTTTTCCATCGGGAATTTTTCAGTAGTAGCCACGGAATTTGGACTGTAGGCACTCGTAATCCTAATGGAAAATCCAATAACACCTTGCACAACCTGGGAACCGAACACAAGACCTAATGCTCAGCAATCACGCTTGCGACCACTAGAGCAACGAGGCAGTCAATCAGGTAACGAGGTAGAAATAACTTAATTATCAACTAAATAGTTCCTTCTAAAAACGGTTGAAGGAAAACATCGTGAGGAAACTGGCATGTCCTAGAACCAAAAATTCGAAGACATGTGACATCTACCAACCCGCACTGGGCCCGCGTGGTAGTTTATAGCCCATTCCCTTACATAGAGAGGAGGCCGTGTGTCCCAGCAGTGGGAACATTACAGGCTGATTATGATTATGATGATCGTTTTGGCGTCGGTATCCCGTCCACCCTGTATAAACAGCGTTCTTAAACAATATGAATTTGAAGGCCATTTACAAGTTTCCACTGATAAATTCTTGAAACAAATATCCAACAAAAAAAGGTAGGTACAAAATACCTATAACATAAATTAGGAAACAAAATAAAACGATCGATTAATACAAACTACAAACGAAAAATCATTCAACCGTCAATAATTACTCTTCCGTAAACAAGCTTTCCACCAACAAATGCTAGCCGAGAAAATATACCGAGGATACAGGCATAATCTCTGTGAGAAGGTATGGACCTTAATCCACCATGCAGGGCCATTGTGAATTGCAAATAACCTTAGGGACTACTTGAAACTTGAAGTGTAATATAGTAATAGTATATTTATTTGCGTAAAACATGGTATACAAAGGTGTTCACAACAAATTTAAATGGCACAAACATGTTTAACTAGGATTAGACCAAGCGTGCAAAATTTTAAAGACAGGGAATTATAAGGAGGCATCAACAATGAATAAAAAACATCATTTTTTTTATCTATAAATTCTTTTAAGCTATAAAAACTATTTTCAAGTAACCATTTATAAAATTTAGTTTTAATTAATTTTGTATTTAATATTTGAAAATGCCTCGGTATTTGATTAAAAATGCGCACACACATTGCTAGGCAGTTATTATTGTATTTAGCTAGCCTATGTAAATCATTCAACACTAATTTATAGGGATCTCGTCTGTAGATAGGACATAGATGCTAATGAGCAACACGGACTCCGACAATACGTCGAAAATAATTTCTCATTCTCTTGAGAGAGAGCCAGAGGCAGAAATATTCAAAGACAGTATAAATATACGTTGATTAAACAAGGCCGAAGATCAGCCAAGACCATCAGCCATTTCCTATTCAGCAAACAACTCACACACATTCCATCTAGTATTTATATATTTACACAGATGCAAATATTCCCATCGATATGGTTGTCAATTGTTAATACCATTGCTGTTGTTTCAGCAAACAATTGAGTGACAAAGTGATGTTGGTTTATTCAAGGACTTAGCTGACGATTTCCAGTGTTAGAATAATATGGTTGTTTTTATTATGAAGCTGCCATTTGTAGAAAGGGCTTTGGAGTTAATTAAAGTCGTGACGTGCTTGTTTTCCATTCGTAGCAAGTACTGGTGTTCCACCAGTTCTTCTCCTTAGTTGCATGTACTCATATCAAAGTGGTCGTGGTCGTTCACACCAGGGGTGGTAGCTCACTTTGCAATCCGTCGCCATTCCTGTCGCACATCTGACTTCCTGGTACATTCGTGTAAGTGACGGTTCAGTGCAGCTTTGATTTGGTCCGTCCAGCGCATAGGTGAGCATGCTCTTGTGTCATCATCAACTTTCTCTTGTACTACAAGGCGCTCCAAAGACCAGTACTGACCATGTTTACCAGTGGCAAAGAGAAAAATGTACTAATATTACTAGTCTGTAGACTTGGTAATATTATTCTGCCGTGCTAATTAGAAACGCAGTAAGGAAGGATTTTTGGAAAATTGAGTTATTCATATATTCGGAATCCTCGTAATGAGCTCTGTATAGTGATATAATCCTTATTTTGATAGCTGTCCCAGAAGTGGGACTTTTAGTAAGCCAAACTGCAGTATGTTACTTGCTGAGAAGTAAATTACTAAGCACAACTGCAGTAAGACACATTACTGCTCTTTGCCTTCCAGTATTTTTTTGAACATAATTTATTTCACTAGTAAGAAGCGCAGTAAGGAACACTTGTTGCTGTTATGATTTGTTAGTAATAATGATAAATAATAACGTTTAGTGAATAATTTTAGATAACAAACGCGACAAAGATCACGTTATTTTGTGGAGGGATAATTGTTCAGCCCAAAACAAAAATTGGGCGATATTGTCTTTCTTAGTTAACATAATTAACAGCAACTTGATTTCCGCACAGTTAAATTTTTCGAACCAGGGCATACATTTATGTCCTGCTGACAGTTTTCATCAAGAAAGGGAAACAAAAGACTTTAAAGATTTTATTTAATGTCTTCTGTTTTAAGATTTATTTGGAATACATTTTTTTAATAAAATAGTTGTATCATTTACCTCTTCTTGATATATTTATAGATATAACCAAGTTATTGTGGTTTTTTTACGTATGTACAGCAAGCAAACTTAATCGGTTTGCAGGGCACACCACAAAGATGTTGGTGTGCGTAAAATCAACTGGTGTATTACTTCGCCTATTTATTAGTGTTTGCTACCCGTTGTCCACGCACACACAATAAAATTTCTTGTCACTAATGTTGCAGGGAATATGACGCATAAATTTAGCTTATCATACAATCGTCTCCGTGGCGCATTAGTCGAGCGTGCGATAAATAATTACTTACTGCGCCGGCGCCGTAGGATCGAATCCGACTGCCAACAGCTTAATGTTTTTGTATGTTTTAATAAAATATTTTACATTTGTTTGTTCAATTTATTGCTTAACTATTAGCAAGTCTCTTTATATTTGGGTTAGAATGTATTAGTTGTCTACCCTCTAAAAATGACAAATCATGTTTAAGTTAGTAGTTTAAGTTCATCGTCATAATGCTATTGACTATTGGGGTTTCGTTACGTTTTTAGACATTATACCCTGCGTTTTTTGAGAAGTGCTTTTATTTGTGAATCAATATGAATCATTGAACCACACTTTTATGAGCTGAAATAATTCTTTTGCATGAGCAAAATGTTTCAATTAGTGAAATTGCGAGACGTTTAAAGATATCGGTGAGTAACAAAATGTTATTATGATGTTTAGAAGTTTAATATGTTTAAATAATCCACATGTTATTGATTGTTGTTTTTTGTAACAATATTTTATTATTGTTCACAGAGAAGGACTGTGCAATTGTGGGTCCATCGTTATGCAGATTCGGGAAGCATTGATCCTTGCCGACCGGGACCAAAGGCTGGATTTGCATTCACAGATTGGCATCTGATATAGTTGCTACGCATACCGCTGAGCCCTTCCTCACTACTCGTTCCACGGCAACTAAACATGACGTGACATTACAAACTGTACGAAACCACTTGCGAGCAGCTGGTGTGAAATGTTGTAGGCCAGCCAAGAAAATTTGAATGTCAGATATTCACAGGCAAAACCGGGTACGCTTCGCAAGAGAATATTTAGATTTTGATTGGTGCAATAATATAGTTATATTTAGAGATGAAAAATGTTTTAAATCAGACAAGGACGGTCGCAAAATATTGTGGCGAAAAGATGGTGAGCGCTATCATAAAAAAAAAATATTCTTCCATGCAGGTCTAGTGGAGACATTTACTTCGTGCATGAATAAGTCATAGATAGCGAAGGCGCACCAATAGGATATTAATAAAAATATCAGGGGGTAATTCGATTTGTTTTATGTGAGTGATGTTATTGTTAGTGAGATAACAATTTAGGATACCTGTATCTTAATATCTATCTTATTAACATGTTTATTCATTTCACTAATAAATAAATTACCCACTTGAATAAGAAAAGTAACGTTATTTCTTGTCCGACTTAGAATATTTGTCATGCACAAAACTTTTTAATTTGTGATTATAATATAAAAAAAAACCTAGTCAATAAATGTTGTTGATTTCTTAATACAAATTGTTTAATTTTTACTTCCATATTTTTTTTCGAATAATGTTCTTATTATCAGGTAAATTACAATAAAAATTCAACAAAATGAAAATAAAAGTTTTTTAATAATGCAAAAAGTTGACGCCAGCGGCGCAGATTCGATCCTACGACACTTGATTTACCAGCCGAATGATTACACATCTATGCCACGACACCGGTTAGTCATAGGGTTAAATTGATGCTTCATATTCTTTACCTCATATTATACATATACTATAGTGAAGCAAACACTAACAAATAGGCGAAGTAATACACCAGTTGATTTTACGCACACCAACATCTTTGTGGTGTGCCCTGCAAACCGATTAAGTTTGCCCCGTGTACACTAATTGAAAAGCTATAAGTCACTCTTTTACTGCAGTTATGGTTTGTAGTCAATAGCTTTAAGAAAATATTATGTCACTAATAAAAAATGCAGTAATTGTGTATGATTAAGATAGTTTTATTTGTCATTTAAAATAACGTATTTTTTAATATTCATGTCGTTATATTTAATTAAGAAATGGTTAGGATAAATATAACCAAATAAGTGTACTTTTGTAAACTTCAATACTATTTTTAATAGCTTTTTCTCACTACTGCACTGCGTTTTTAATTTGTAGTCGGAATGATAATAATAATTGAATTAAATGTAATAAGCGCAGTAATCTGCATTTGCTAGTAGAAAGCGCAGTAACTCCAAACTTACTGCTGTTATAGCTTGTAATATTGGGTTTAGTCATGAAGACCCTGCTAAGCATAAACAGTTTTTTTTGTTTTATGATAGTTGTATTATACTTATAGAAAATTGGGTTAGTTCTTACGAAACACTGCATATTCAGCTATACATGTAGCTAAAAACATTTTTGCGAAACTTCAAAATAATACCTAAAAAAACCAAATCAAAGTAAAAATGTTTAGGCGCCATTTACTCGAAACTTCTAATAACCTCCTTACTGCACTTCTAATTAGCACGGCAGTATTGTTAGTGGCCAGAAGTAAAAGGGGTACATCTGAAGAAATGAAATGAAGATAAGTCCTTACCAAACACACTCACTCACAAAGGCTTTATTTTCTTCATGTTGTCTCCAAAAGAAAAAGGTGCGCAGCAGCGACAAAGTAGGAAGGCTCAGTAGTTTACCTAGTCTACGGACTAGTAATATTAGTACATTTTTCTCTTTGCCACTGGTAAATAAAATGCCTTACTATTTGCGTTGCCAAAGAGTATTTAAAAATCGACCAAGCATCTATCCAAATATTATTTTAGTCCGACCGGGCAACTTAAAACCAATTATATAATCCTCTTGATTTTTCTCCTACCATAAATGTACGCAAAACATTTAACACGTTAATTTCCACAATACCCGCAAGCGTCAAAACTAATCCGATATACGCAAATCTAATTTCAGACAACCAATACGTACCGCACAAAACAAATATTTGTAGTAAATACACCACGCCAGTCACTAACTAACAAAACGTGTGTTTGTTCGTTACCAAGAGCAAATATAATACATTCAACTGAGGCCGTTAGCAGAATCGTCACAAAGGACTCGGTGGGTGAGAAAATGAATTAGATATACTTGAATTGTTGTGAGAGAAAAGAGAATTTTGGGAATAGGTTTTAGGTCATATAGTAATCAGTTTTGTAGATAACGATAATGATATGAAAGAGCAAATCAATGGTTAGGAAAAAAAGAAAGATGAAGATAATGATGTAGGTTATATTGTGTGAGCATCAACGGGTTTAAGTAGTATCTTACTCATTTGAAGTAAGAATGCATCTGTATCTAGATCCGTTATCAGGAATGGATTTATTCAACCCTGATGCGAAGTATATAATTCAAGATCTGCTAAAACCCTAAAATAAACTGTGACTACGACAAAACTCAGCCTATTGTAGTCCATTGTTGGACAAGTTCAACACTGCTGGTTGGATATCCATCGTCCATCTAATTGTGGGGCGTCCCACGCTACAAACGGCATGGTAAAAGATGTAATTTTTTCAACTTAATGCATGAACTGCAACAGTTTCACACGTAGCAAACTGCACTAGAGACCAAAGTTAATGAGTTAGTGTGAACACAAATAAAATTCTCATTCAATCTAGGCGCATGACTGCAAACAACACCACCCCAGTCATTAAACAGAATTAGAGAAACACGATTGAACATGTTTCCCTTCCATTTTCATTTAATCCAAACATGTTTGCACGAATGAAATAATCATTTCTAGCATTTCTGTTTTAGATTTGGACGTAATGACTACATTAATTTTAGTGGTGAATCTTGTTGTAGGTGTGTTTGGTAATTGGAATTCTGTATCTATTGTAGGTGCACACTTTAATAATGCTAGCAATGCTACAATTACATAATTGTCTTACTGCAGGCCAAAGAAATTAATTGCTTTTGTTTTTATCGTTTTCTATTTTGTTTTGTTCCGTTTTACCTTTAAATTTTTTTTTGTTTCTCATTACAGATTTCAAACTTCAGTTTCGTATGCTCCCTAGATTAAAAAAAGAAATTGCATGATCAGGAGCTTAAAATACGGTTCAAGTCACCAATGTAGTAATTCTTATTGGTTCTAAGCCAGTTCTTGATTTTCCAACAACTATTTTCTTTCACATTGAAATCATACCTTCAAAATATGTATTGATATCCTTTGATATGAAATAAACCATTAGTTTACTGAGCATAAAATATCCAATACCGTGGTTATGACAGCTTATTATCTCATCACGGACTAGCTCGTAATATGAAAAGCTGTAGAGCAATTTTAATCACCTAATTCTAATCTTCAATACAGAAGAAATTCTTCATCGAGCAATCCACTTGAGGATTTTCATTAACTTCTCGAGTGTTGAAATTGCTTTCATGATAATACTGCTCTTTAGACCTTGTTGTAAAAATGTACATAGGATAAACTACTGCAAATATTGGGAATAAAATCAACACAGTAGCACACTTAGGACGAGGGTCTTGTCTCAAGTACCTTTAATCAAATGAGGTGCATCCACAACCCACAAACCCAACCCTTTTTGATTAAATTGGCCCTACCCATCGGTTAATACACAGTATACTTTTTGTTTGCATACACAAAATAAACTTAATATTTTGATCTTTCTTCGCTTAAGGTTGGCACACGGTACAATTTACTGGAATAAAAATACTTCGTCCATTCGAATTCTGTCCACTATAATATATTATGTGCGAATGGACATTGATTACAGTACACCCAACTCACATCAAAGAGTCAACATCAAAAACGCGAGGAATCCAATAAAAGTCTGACTATGTAATTTAATAGGATCAGACGTCTCGAACGTCGAAATGACCTTCTACGCCGCTGTATAACTCCGTCGAGGCTTTTCTGACTTTATAGAGTTTGTAATTTGCATTTGCCACCCTCTTATTACAGATCGGTTACGTTTTAAATACGGTTGAGAGGACGTTTTGAATTTCAGTTCTTGTAATTAGGTTTTGTAATAAGTTTGTTATTTTGCTTCGGTGGAATATTTGAATTTATATTATTTTTATAGTTTTTTATTATTTTTCTTCCAAAACCAGTTGTCCCAAGTGGGCGCCAATAAGGTAGCAAAAATCCTATTGGCGCCCAGCACGGTACTGCAATTTACCTTTGACAATTAATATTTAATAACATAAATATTGTTGACAGATACTATCATTAAAATGTGTATACAAATACTTTGTCGTTCTATCATAAAAAGTCAAATAATAATAGAAGAATAGAATAAATTACAGCAATTAAATATCTTTATTTGCTTCTGTAGCTTTTTAATATTGAGATAGCACCGACTAAAAGCTTTATAAAATCTAATTGAAAGTATTTTTATCCAGAGCTTGTTAACTTACTTTCATTTTGTTTTAGTCGTTCCCGAAATTACATACTTGGATGAAGTACCCACTTAAAATAAGTATCTTTATTTACAATAGATTTACTTAGATAAAAAATTTTTCTCCCTAAATAACAAGTTGAGTAGGATTCACTTGAAAAAGTTTTTGTGAAAAATATGTAATATTATTGTGTTCATTTAGCCGGTGTTCTTTTAATTAATTTATTGGTTCTGCTTATTGGTTATGTTTTTCGTTAGAGTTTATTTTCAGAGTATATGTTAAGTGCATTCACATAACATAAACTCACATCTTTTTCCAGTGCGGGTAGGCAGCGGCAACAGAGTATAATAATTATACAAATAGTTTATTTTTCTTTAACAAGGTTTGTACTACATAGCTAGTGATAGAAGTGTCCTTTTAAGCAAGTAAATGCCTGTATTGGGACACTCCCCTCTCCCATAACTTAAATTTACGTAATGTACACACAAGAATTATGTGAACTACTACTAATATATATTATTTACTATTTATAATATAATTTATATAATTTCGAGGAAGAAGACTATGATTTTAATGTGTATTGCAGTTTTTATTATACTAAAAGAACTAGATTAAAATCGTCGATTTTAATTGAGCAAAATTAGTTCGTTGTCACCTTCCTACAGTCAACATTTCATCTCAGGCTGATTTACGGTTGTGGTTTAAGTTCTTAGTATTCAGGAGGACGTTGCTCTCCATCCCTTGCTATAATCCTATAATACCTCTTACGCTACCCAAGTGTGAAGAAAGGACAGCCTTTTTTCACACATTTGAGTCCAACCGAGGATTTAGTCCTAATCTGGGATCGGCAGCAGCGTCTTAGCTGCTTACACTTGACGAAAGAGGTAAATAGGTAAACGCGGTCCTACCGAGTGGCCCAGACAGCGGAATGACTATGGACCTCGGACTTTGACAGATGCTTCAGTATATTATCTGTCAAAATCCTAAAATGGCCGCTTTAGCTAATTATAATAGGATAATAATTCAGGGTGTAAACGGACCCTTCACGAAGCTGTCAAACAAGCATTATTTATTTACATCAGACTAAGGTAACTTTACGCAAAAATTATTGCTGGGAAACGAGTTTTTTTTTTTGGGGCTAAAATTACGTTTTACGGTAGGACTCGATGTAACGCACTCAAAACATTGTGCTGATGGATGGATTTAATAGTACGAGGGTCGTGGAGGTGTTTAAAATAAAAATCTTACATTACTTACTTAAAAAAAGTTCTGAAAAAGTTGGAACTTGACCCCCAATATCTCCGTAACTAGAAGAGTGTCAATGACGGAGAGAAAAAGTAACTTTCGGCTTCGTTAAGGGTCTTGTTACACCCTATATGAATCACGTTAAAATTCTTAAAATAGTCTTTATGTTCGGTTCGTGTTTGGTTTGAACCCACATTACAAATAGGCTTGTCCAGTACCGACGGATAAAATTCAAGTTAGAGTCCATTGTAAACAAATTAAAAATCTGTACAATTAAATGGATAGCAATATTTTTTTCAAACGATCTAAGATAGTGCACTCAATAAAACTATTTTCAGGAGAGAAGGAAGGAAAATATTTATAACACCTTTTTACAACGACTTTTTACTACTTTCTTTTTATTTCACATCAAGATCTGTATGGGAATTTATAGCGGACCTCATTTTCTCTTATGTCCCCATAAACTATTTACATCCCATCAGACAAAACGACGTTGAGCATATAAAAATACACATTTATCTATAAGTTGCAATAGTAGACTTTGTAATCCAGAGTTTAGGAAGACAGAATGTTTTACTTGACATAGTGAGTCTTTGAAATTACACTGTGCATCAAAAGAGTATTTAGCCTTTGTCTTTGAATTACAAGCAAAGTTATATTAAGTTTCCATGTTTTTTTTTTACAGACTCCGAACCCAAGTCGGTCGTAGCAAAGACTCTCTTCAGATGGGGGTTCATAGACGGCTCAGATCTCAAATATGTATGCAGCTTGTCTCCACAGACAATGGACCAGCTCCCATCTTGCGTTACATGCCCTAACACCTGCGCACTTGACGATCTTATGACTGCATCAGCGAGCGGAGTTCGCATAGCTGAATTTTGGGCCAAATATATTTAATAAAATTTACCATCGACACGCCAAGAAGAAGTACATTTTGTTACCCAGTAGTTCTAGCAATGGTAATATTTATTTTATTTCGTATGATTCCAGGCTAATGTTGAATTTTCATAGAATTATTTTTGCTCTCCAGCTTTACACAGCTCCAATAAAATGAAATTAAGAAAGTTTAAGTTTAAACAAGCATAATGCTTTTCTAAATGCAGAAACTTTCAAAAGAATTAATATGTAAGTGTACTAGCATGTATGTACTCGTACAAAAGTCGTAAAGGCCTACATTAGCGCAAATATGCAAACAGTAATGACGATTAGTTTTCATTGTGGTGCCACGCACGAGGCTTTTAGCAGTAAATGTTTCTCGAATAGGCGTATTATTTTAGCAAAAGAGTTCAAGAGTGGAGTCGAGGCTGCCGACTTTCGCTGTAAAGTAAACTGGCTTAAAGATTTGGTAAACATTAGTCACTTATTTTTAATGTTGTTTGTCATGATTATACATACATACTACTTTAAAATTGTGATAGGAGATCTCATGTAATCCTAATGAATGTGTGGTCTTGTGGTCTTAAACAAGTTAAAGCTCGAAAGCATTATTAATATTGATCATCGGTAAAAGTAATTGAAAATAAAGAGGAAATTTGGCAGCAATTCTATAATATTAAGCGGTTGTCTGCATTTAAAGCTTTCTGCTTATAGCGCTTCGTGCAGCGGATTAATTTCTGGCCAGCGGCCCATCTTCCGCATTGAAACAAATGAACGAGATTATTCGCTCGATCCTTGCTTTAAATGCGGCCATTTCTGGACATTGTAATGCAGAATATTCTGGAAATATTACATGGAACTGAATACAATGCAGTCTAGGTCTCTTGCATACTAAAAATGTTAAATCCTAGCTCTGTTTGTCAGAAATTTTCAACCAAAACGAATAATAGAAGTGGTGCTTGTTTTCTAATTCACAGGGAATCTAGCTAATTTTATAATAAATATGGAAGCCGATACTGCTATTTTGGAAATTGGTTGTTGAAGGTTGTTTACTCTTCATGTTTTAGTATTAAAGTTGGTAATGTGCATGATATATTGTTTTTAGACACAATGGGGGTGACGTATCCTTGTGCTAAAACCTCAAAAAAGAAAAAATTGGATTCTGAACAGCAAAACAATGCATATATACGTTAGCTAAATCGTATTGTATTTGGACGTACAGTCGCTAGCGCATCAAGCTACCACAAACTGTCAAGTTTTCTCATTCATACAAGTTCAAAATCAAACTTAACCATTAACATTTTATGGTTTAAAATCATTTGTACTAAAATTGAGTTTTTCTTAATTTAAATATAGTCTTACTCTATTATTTATAAATGCGAAAATAAATATCACGATGATTGTTACTCTTTCATGCAAAAACTACTGAACGGATTGGATGACATTTAGCACACAGATAGTTTAGAACCATTTTTTTTTTGTTTGGTCCCGACGTAGAAAATACACACGGATGTCCTCCACCCTGTAAAAACCACCCCGGTGTTCCCACACTTGCACCGGGGATCATGGGAATTAGTGCGTCCTCCATGATCACCGGCTAGTGCCGGCCCGCGTCTGCGGGGGAGTGATGTGTTCTCCCTCCGCAACACCAAGCGCGCGTGGAACACTACGCGCCACCGCCTCGGGTCCGGTTATACGGCGCGGCGGCGGAGCGGTGGACGCCCCAAGTCCACCGTCCGTCTAGACCCGTTTAGGGGGGATGGAAGAGGGCGTTGTCCGCCCTCCGCCGACGCCCGGTACGTCTGCTGCGGGTCGGGAGGGTGGTCTCAACCTATCCGCAGCCTGCTTCTGTGAGATGACCGTTTCACAGTAGGAGATCACCGCATCAGATAGTTTATAACCTAGATTAACATATAGGATACTTTTACCCTTTTTTTATTGGGATGACAAATCATCAAATGACTCCTCCCGCTCTGGGGGGAGCGGAAGGGAGTGTCAGACTTTTACTGGGACGTGAGGTTCTCTGCCTCTTAGGTTCCGCCACCTCCTTCGCTAGCATGACTGCTTCGCAGAAGGAGGTGACGGTTTTCCATTCCCTCTCGCCCCGGACCATGGCTTGAACCAAGGCCGGACGCGAGATGTCGCCGCCGCCAATCGCCGCTACGAGGACACGATACTTTTTACCCTGGTAGTGCGATCCCGTGGGACAATTACCGATCTACAGCTGGGTGAAGCCGCGGGCATAAGCTAGTAAAACGAGATAATAAGATACCTACATTATATTATAATATTCGATTATCCCTCGTTGTTTATTGTAGATCTTGCACGTAGATTCTTAGGCTTGTTTATGTTTACCCCATAAACATTAATATTAAACTTACATAACAACATACAAACATTATTCAAACAAACAGTTTTGTAACTAAGAGAGCCCATTAACTGTGTGGAGTGCATAATACAAGATGTTGCCAAAATTGATATTGCTCGCAGCGTTTACGTAATAACCGTAGGTTTTTACTATTATTGCTCGTATTTACATAATACCTGCTTTTGGGGTCTATTCGATACAGCGAGCGTTCAGATTGGCGTGTGTGGGCAATTTTTGGTAACTTCAGTTCCGTGTTTTTGTTTGGTTTTAACATTTTTAGGGTTCCGTGCCTCAAAAGGTAAAAAAGGAACCCTTATAAGATCACTCTCTTGTCCGTCTGTCCGTCCGTGTGTAACTACCGATTATCTCAGGAACGGGTGGACCTAGCAAGTTAAAATTTATATCAAATACTGAGGTCTATAGACCCTAATAGGTGTATAAAAATAAAGGTCCTGAGTCAACACGATAAAAGATATGTGAAAATTTAGATTTTCGCGAAAACTTGTAAGTCCCAAAATTTAACTTAATTTTATTTTTTTTATTTTTGTTTTGTGTCGAAAACCTATATGGTAGTTCCCGTTGACCTAGAATAATGAAATTTATAATAAAAATAAACTCAAATCACATGTAGGAAACGAGTTTAGTATTTCTATTTAGTACTACTCTATTTATAAAATAATTGTCTATATATAACTGTTTCGTTTTTGGGACTGGGATGATATCATGATAATGATGATGACGCCAATAATGGCCGTTTTCACTATCACTAAGTGGTTACTGTGTTTGAACTGCAAACCTTAGAATCGCTGAGTCACTCGTTTAAAATCCCAAAGCACGCTTTAAACATTAAACTGGTCACTTTTCCTCATGTCGTTTTAAGTGCAGTTGAATGAGCTTTACAAAGAACAATATTCTTGAATGGGAACTGCGGACCGCTAAAGCAAAGTGGGACGCCCTGCAGCCAAATACACTGAGAACGACCACCTGAAGGAAATGGCTACTTGCTAAAGAAAAAAGGGGAAAAAAAACCTAGTGTTTTAATGCAAATGTGGCCGGGCAAGGATAAATGCGGATGTTTTGTAAGCAAATGCGTCAGTGAAAATGGTTTTAAAAACTTGAGAAGTCAATAGGAATACAAACGAGGTTTTTCTTAAAAAATAATGGAAGTATCTTCACTTCACGAAATAATAGTCATAAATGAAAATAAAAGAACTACACAGCTAAAGTTATATTATGTTGTCGCTGAAGGGGTTAAGACAGAGCTGCTTTTCAGAAACTCTTGATAGGAAAACCCAAAAGGCGGCTGCTGCTGGTTCTGAAAACCTTAAACGGCGCAAATACAATAATTTAATTGGTAGTTATGTGTTCGAGCCATTTGGGGTTGAGTCATGGGGTCCGAGTGCCCACCTTGTTAGTCGACTCTTTACGTGACCAGACGGCGGGCCTATTTTTTTGGCTAAATAATCAGCATTACCACGTGGCAATGCTGCCAGCTTTCTGGGCACTTTTCGAGTTGACAGCGATGTGGACGAATTTTTGGACGCCCTGTAACTCTTTTGATACTTGTACATATTTTTATTACTATTACATTTTTGTAGTTTGTAAATAATTTAATGATCATGAAAATAAACACTTTATTCAACCTACAAATCGAACCCACGTCCGGCAATAACACTTCCAACCGCTACACCAACGAGGTACAAATAACTACCTAAACAACATGAAAACAATTACAACAAACAGACTAATCGAATGACTATAATTAGGTCTTGCTGGGAAAAGTACGAGAGACAACGAGAAAACAAATGACGATCACAGCTATTCCGAAAAAAGGACCACAGCCCAACAATTACCACGACGTGCCAACTCGATTACTACACAGAGTAACAATTACAGCACCGCCACATTATATTACGCCATCCACCAAATCACTTACAACTTTATCAAGTAATGTAATTATCTGAATAACACTTTTTTTTTTCCTTATTCTCTCCGCCTACCAATTTCTAGGTTCCTTTTTCGCAAATGTTTTCGTACTAAAATATTGGTTGTGAAAAGAATTTTTTACGCCACTCTTTGCAGCGTATGAAAATGTAAAAACATTTTTGGGAATTAAGATTTTTAGTAGAAAAATATGGTTGGAGTCTAGGAAAGTAATCTGTTATGTTATTTTAACTGAGAATGTTATTTTGACATTGAGACACATTTGTTTTTTTCCCTGTAAAGTGGTTTTACAGACGCAGATTGTTGATTTGAATGTCGATGTTGCTTATTTTGTATTCTACAGCTGGACGTCCCCTTTCTCCTTCAAAACCTCAGTTATATAATTATCTCGTAGGTTATGTTCACCATTAGTAGTCTTGTGAGTGACGATATTATGCATCCCTCAACCTCCGATGAAAAATGATCTGTCTTAATCATTTTGACAGACAAAGTATGTTTGCGTACGAAATAAGACAACTAAAAGTACTACAAATACTGTTCATTGTTTTTCATCTGATACAGAGTATTTGAAAATCAGTAGAATTTTCAGCAGTCTTGAGCCACTTACGAGGAATTGTTTTAAATATAGGAAATCGTAAAGACCGGCGATGGAGTCACTCCAATTATCCCCAACGAGTTTAAATTTGTCTCTAGTGGGCTATGCAAAAGCAGCAGTCATTCGTAACGACGAAAATTTCTTGTAGGCACCTCTCTAGGTACTTGCTAACCAGCTCAATATAAATTATAATATCATTATTTTGGTCGCAAACCCACAGGTCAGCTTGTCGCAAACTGAGGCATTAGCGACCCGATAGACGCTGTCTCCCACCAGCTCAATAAATAACGCTAATGTGCGTAAATAATGCTTACATTCATAATCTGACTACAGAACGATCCTTAAATACTTCGTAGTTAATCATCATCTGATTAGTCCTTTCCCAACGATGTTGGGGTCCGCTTCCAGTCTAACCAGATGCAGCTGAATACCAGTGTTTTATATGGTGCGACTGCCTATCTGACATCCTCAACCCAGTTAGTATTGGATAATACGATACTCCTTGGTAAGACTAGTTGTCAGACTTTCAGGCCACTGACTACCTGTAACGACTGGGTCTACAGATGACAGCCGGGACCAACGGCTTAGCGTGCTATCCGAGGCATGGTGGAAATTCTATATGTAATAGGTGGTCCTGGTCACCCATCCACGGAATACCTAGGCAAGCGTGGCTTAGCCTGAAGATCGACTCGACCTGTTATTATGTAGCCACGAGGCTGGAGTTTCGTACTTCGTAGGTAATAATAATCAGAATTTATTGACTGTAGAAAAAAATACGAGGTTCATTTACAAGGAAATCTTCATTATTATTTTCATAAACCATTTTAAATCTGTCGGCGTCCTAAATATTCCAACTCAGCGAACAGCCTCTTTCTCTTTACCTCTTTATTAAGCAAATTCATAGTGTTTGCTGATTCACGTACCATTTCAACTGAGCGTGAAAACCTCTGTGTTATTCGCAAGAAAACCTTTTTGTTCTACTCAAAGAAAATCTTGGAAAAAAGGAATCATCTCGTAAGTATTTCCAGTTTAATAATTCTTGTAGGATGTTCAAAGCATTCTGTTTAAAATTATATTATAATTTAGTCACTTTATGTAGTTTTTTTTTTCAGGAAAAACTATCGCAGAACACTTCTCTTTTTTGTTTACGGAACTGTGATATGGGTTTTTATTAAATTATTTGTACTTTTTTGCTTTGATATCCTAAAATACATTTTGTTTACTTCACTTTTTAAGTGTGTCTATAAATTAATAGGTATAATAAATAGTCAAAATATCGCTTTAAAAAAAAACAATTCGTATGCACCAATATTCTTAAAGCCAGAACCAGGAATCACACGACAATATAAACTTTGAACAATAACCATCAATCGTTAAAGTTGTGTACCGCGTTATTAATTAGAATAGTCGCGTTTATCGTATTGTGGGCGAAAGGGTGTCGTTAATTGTTTAGAATGGGCAACCAAGATGCTTTAATGGTTTCGGTATTCATTTTGTGGGTTTTCATGCTCGATAGTCTTACAAGATTTTTTGGATACATTGGCCCTGGATCCAATCAACTGGAAGTCTTGTGCAAAGGCCTTTGCCCAGCAGTGGAATGTCGCATACTAACAGTATCTGTAGACTCACAAGGTACTTACGTATGTAATTATGTTCTCTCCTAACACATTCTGATAATAAAAGACTTCCTCTTTATATTTATTTTACATGAAAAGCTTTCGAGCACATTCTGGTCTATGTAAAATATGGGTATTCAGCTGCATCTGGTTAGACTGGAAGCGACTAGGTTAAATGCTGGGGATGAGCTTGTCCTCGTGACTTCGCCTACATGTTTGTCGAAAATTATGCAACCTACGTGCTTTAACATTTAAAACTTATGTGACATCACTAAGTATAAGTTTTAAAATTGTCATGGTCACTGACATTACCATTAATACTAGCAACGGGATATTTACCATGTTCAAAAACAACACTGCATTGCATTGCATTTTTTGTTATTTAATTATTTATTTATTTACAACACATACCACTATCATCACAGGGTTACCTAATACAATAGTGTAGTTTAACATGGTATGGTGGTTGGCTAATGGCCGCGACACAGTATTCCATACTAATGCGGTTGTTAACGAACACAATTTTTTTGTAAAATGTTTCTTGTTCCAATAAATATTTGTATATTTGTATATATATCCCATTACTAGTGTTAATGATAACATCACTAAATAATTGCACATTATACGGCTACTTTACCGATTTATATTGTGATTCTAGCTATTTATTCCGTCTCTAACCCTCTATTTACTACACTAGTTGTGTAATAACTAGTTTTTGCCATAATAGCAAACCACAAACAACAGTTTTACGTTTACAGCAAACTCATGTAGTGACTGTAAAATTACGAGTGCTGAAGCAAAATGGTTGAGTGCCTATTTTGTATTCATGCCCGCTTTTGCTTTTTTGGTTAATGAAAGTCTGAGAGTCATTTGTTTTTGAAGGGCAGGTATTAAATTCTTCACTATTATTTTGTAACAGGTTTTTCGGCTTTTATGCAAATTTATTCATAGAGAAACTAGTATACGTGTATGTCTCAAAATTATCCCATGGTAAGGTTAAGCCGCGCTTGCCAAGGTCGGTCTGTGGATGGGTGTGATGGGTGGTGGTTATTACATACCGAGTTTCTTCCGTTCCTCGATACACGTTAAGCCCTTGGTCAAGGCTTTTATTTGTATATCTTTGACAGTCGTTACAGGTAGTCAGTGGCCCGAAAGTCTGACAAACAGACTTACCAAGGGGCACCGTATTACCCAGTACTAACTGGGTTGTGGAGGTCAGATAGGCAGTCTCACTCCATGTAAAATACTAGTATTCAGCTTCACCCGGTAAGACTGGAAGCCGACCCCAATAAATTTGGGAAAAGGCTAGGCAGATGATGAATTTTCTACCGGGATAAAGTAACCCATGGTCTAGCCTAGGTCATGGTCTACTCATGCTCCAAACATCGAAATCTGTTCAGCAGTGGAGGCGCCAAATAACGGATAGACAGCTAGACAGAGCTACTTCTGTATTTATTTTCCGGGAGTATTGCAACGAGTGTGTGTGCCGGATCACTACGTGTGGAGGCGGCGCAGCCCGCCACTGCTACTGGTACCTACAGCCAGAACTAACCTGCTGGCCAGAGCTATCCGTACCATCATCGACCTTCAAACTCTGATCGATGTGTTTACATGTTGTTTGAGTGAATGCGCAAGGGTATAGGGCTATATATGTTATGCTACAATAAAATGAAACTTAATTATTTTTATGTTATTTCCTTTTTTTAATGTATGTAAATTAGGTTAGTACTATGTTTATGCAAGTAATTATTTTATGCTATGTTTTGTGTTTTATTGGTTTAATAATTTAATTATGTTGTTAGGTTTAATTTATCTAATTTGGTATTTTATTGTAAGTATAGAGATTAGGCTATTAGTCTAAGTTCTTAATTGCCACATTAGGGTAAACCCTGTACCGGCCCTGGTTCAAGCCATGGTCCGGGGCGAGAGGGAATGGGAAGCCGTCACCTCCTTCTGCGAAGCAGTCATGCTGGCGAAGGAGGTGGCGGAACGTGAGAGGGAGAGAACCTCACGTCCCAGCCGCCGCGGGAGAAGCTCCGGGCGTCGGGGGCCACGTCGTGGTGGCTCTCGGCCACCGTATGCGCGGGCCTGTGGACGGTGAGTAATGGGCTAGCTTGCCGTCCGTCCGTCTTAAGACGACAGGCCGTGTCGACGGCGCGTTCATGTTCCACGCGCGCCTCAAAGAGATGTCAGCAAACAGGAGGGGCCCGCAAGGGCCGATGCCTGCCAGGGCTGCGGGACTGTTCGAAAGAGATACTACGGCCCTGGAACATAAAGGGCAAAAGAAGGAACATGGATGGTTTTTAGTCTGTAAAAGTCTGACACTCCCTTCCGCTCCGCCCAGAGTGGGAGGAGTCATTTGATGATTTCCCATCCGAAAAAAAAGGGTAAACCCTGTAAATGATAGTTTAAGCTGCTATAAATAAATAAATTTACTATTTGAACTATACAAAAACCCAACGTATGCTGGCTGGTATATTCTTGTTTTAAGGCAGGTTCTGTTCAAGCTTTTGCATGAATATTTGTCCCGCTAATTAACTCGTAAAATTTCTTTGTTTCCTTGCGCCTATCATTTTGAACGAGCCATTAAATTTAATTTTACAATTCATTTTCATATCCGAAACATTAAACCAACTGTATCGTCCATTTATGCGAGTAACGACTTCACATTTTTGCGAGAAAAAAGAACGAAATTTGGAAGAACCCCAATTATGGACCCATATTACATCAAACGAGGGGTCCCAAGTACCTAAGATATCCTTCACATGATTTCAACTTTATTAATGCAAATGAGATCCGAACTGCCTCGATGGTCTAGTGGTCGCATGTACGACTGCTGAGCATGAGGTCCTGGGTTTGATTCCCGGCTCGGGCAAAGTTTCATTAGGTTTTTCCAACAAAAATTTCTCAGTAGCAGCCACGGAGTCTGGATTTGCGCCCGGTTGATGGCAATAAGATCGCCCCCTATTACATGGGACTTAAACATAACTGGTGAAATGTGGGTATACTTTTAGGTACATCTCTGCCTAACCCTTTGGGGATTACAGGCGTGATGTTATGTATGTAATGTAATGAGATATGAAGGATTTAAAAATGCAAGCTCTCCTAAATTAAATTTTCAGAGATGGAAAACAAGTTAGTAATAATTACTATTTGGGGCCTCAAAATTTCAAGTCAGTTAGGTTTTATAGAATCTCGTAACCTAGTTTTTTTTTTTCTTAAAATTCTACTTAGGCTCCTTTGTACGCAAATTATTTAAATTGTTTTTCACCTGAAGCAGACTATTTTTCAGATCAGCAGAATTCGTTGAATATCAATCGTTTCTATTATATTCCAAGAACGGGTAGTTAGCTGTATTTAAATCTCATAATATTTGCATAATATGCTACTTTATTGTCGATGAGTACCTAGATGATAAGCGACACGAATTTTAAATGGTGTGTTGATTATTATTATTTTGAATTTTTTATACTTAATATTGTTTTTTTAATTATAATTTTGTTTTTATTATCGTATTACTCGTGGATTTATTATATGACATATTTTTCTTCAGTAATAATTTTAAATTCTATTTTTGACATTCCTTTTTCATTATCATATTTTACAATTAGAAGACATTTTATTACCTTTTTATAACAATTTGTTTTATTTTTATTTATTTTATTTATATTTGTTGGAAAAAAGGTCAATACATAGTATCTAAGTGACGATCTAGTTCATACTTAAGCCCCAACCTGCACTATTGCTGAACTTAGCATTACGACGTAGATATTCATTCTATTTTTGACTGAAATGATAACTTGAGTTCAATAATGGTCTGGTATGTTCTGGATTCATTACAAAAGGTAACAAAAAAAATATTTTATTATTGACATTCACAAACTAAAATTGAATAATAATTTAAACCATTTTTTTTAAAGCTTTGTATGTCCCATTGCTGGGCAAAGGCCTGCCCTATTGTTCTCACAAACAAACCGTGAAAACGGTTTTGAGAGGCTTAATTCTTAAGCTAGGATTCTTGTAAACTTTCTTTTAATAAAATAAATAAATAAAAATAAAATATGCTTCCACAGGTACTCATCTCCTACGCCACCTCCAACCAGCCTTTTTTTTTTGGGATGAGAAATCATCAAATGACTCCTCCCGCTCTGGGCAGAGTGGAAGGGAGTGTCAGACTTTTACTGACTAAAAACCATCCATGTTCCTTCTTTTGCCCTTTATGTTCCAGGGCCGCGGTATCTCGTTCGAACAGTCCCGCAGCCCTGGCAGGCATCGGCCCTTGCGGGCCCCTCATGTTTGCTGGCATCTCTTTGAGGCGCGCGTGGAACACCTCAAACCAGCCTGCGTGATGTGCGCCTAGATCATAAAATTAAAGGCATACCCCAAAAGTTCTTAATTAATAAAAGCAGACAAACGTTATAACAAACCTAATGGTATGAAAATACCCCCCGTTTAATAAAAGAGGGAATCTGTTGTATTCGTAAAAGATTCACTTACCAAAAGATTTATTTGTGTCCCTATCTTACGAAATTGGGTGCAGAAGTAATTTTGATTTTTACTGCCGTCGAGCTCAAAGGATTTATCGTAGAACGGAATGGCCTTCGGAAACAATAGGTGGAGACCAAATAGTTTTAAATGACTTACAGTATATGGCTCTCGTGGTCGCCAGCGCTACTGGTGAGCATAAGGAAATTTTTTTTTTTTTTTTTTGGTATATGAAATCATCAAATGACTGGTCCCGCTCTGGGCGGAGCGGAAGGGAGTGTCAGACTTTTACTGACTAAAAACCATCCATGTTCCTTCTTTTGCCCTTTATGTTCCAGGGCCGCGGTATCTCTTTCGAACAGTCCCGCAGCCCTGGCAGGGAGCATAAGGACCTGAGTTTGATTCAGGTCCAGGACGGTCAAAGCGTTGTTAGGTTTACGACCGTGAATTTTCCAGTAGCAGATGAACGGGCCAAATGTGAATATACCAGTAGCGAAGGTTCAATTTTTGTAAGAGGTAAGCCGGAGTACATATCTTTAGTGTGTATAGGTCTGTGTATAGAATATTGACTGTGCCATTTTTTAAAGGGAAGCCGGTAGGAATCGAGCTGTATGGAAACTTCGCCACTGGAATATACTATAAGTATACTTCTGTTTGAGTAAAATAATCGAGAGTGTACTTGAGTTTGCGCACAAACTTGGACATTAACTTATACATTTTCCCACGTTATTTTCTCACCCTTGATGAGATTTGGCGCCCAGACTGAGAGTTTTAAATGACTTACAATAAAAGAAGCTTGCTGCAATGGTGGGCCCAACCAGTCGGCGGGCCCACCTAGACTCCCTGTGCGAAGCCCTGCTAGCAGTCGAGGGCGGCACCTGGAATTGAGAAACAAAGAGCATTAATTAAATTTATTTTATTTATTAAAGAGGTATAAAAGGGAAGGGGTGAGGGGGGATGTTGGCACATCTTGAGAGGGTTTTAATGAGAGCGGCAAGAGGCAACGTTTGAAAAATCGTATATTAAGGCGCGGACTGATTACGATTTTAATCGCTACTAGACCGCGTAAACAATTGTCAGCGATATGGAGCGTAAATAAGGTAGAAAATTGAAAATATAAGTGTTTGTGTTGACATGCGACTAAGCTGCGAATGGGCATTTATTTTACAGGTTTTCTTTTGAATATTCAAAATATAGACATTGAATTAAATAACTGTTTAGTTAAAGTTTAAAAAAAAACTGTTGTTATCGCTAGAAATACAGATAACTTTGACGCCAAAGTTTATTTTTGTGCCGCAACTGAACTATCATTTATTATTCCGTTCAGTAAAATTTTTCTTTAAACCCTTCTCTGACCACTGTATTTTTTTGGGTTAGATAATTTCATTGCATTACGTCATACTCGACAATAAAAAAAAAAACATTTTTTGGGAATATAGAGGTAACACCGTGCCTTAAGCGAAAAGTTAGCATCTTAGCAGTCAATACCATAGTTGGGCGCTTTTGTCCTTAGGCAGCTAGCTAAGAGGGACCATCTCGAAGTTTTATACTGCCTGCTATTTAATAACGAAAATGATTTCACGAGGAGTGATATTTTTTGTTGACTGTTTCGTTGGTCGAGTGGTCGCAATCGCGATTGCTGAACATGAGGTCCTGGGTTGGATTCCCGAGTCGGGCAAAATATTGTTGGGTTTCTCCGTCAGAAATTTCGCAGTAGCAGCCACGGAGTCTGAATTTATGTCCGGTTGATGGGATTTATCTTGGATATTACATGAGACTTAAACATAACTGTCGAAATGTGGGTGTACTATTTTAGGTACCTACACCTCTGCCAAACCCTTCGGGGATTACTGGCGTGATGTTATGTTGTGTTATGTTGTTTGTTACTTGCTTAAAAGGACACTTCTATCACTAGCTATGTAGTACAAACATTGTGAAAGAAATGAACTATATGTATTTGTATTTTGTATTTGTTATTATGATATTTTTTTAATTAAAAAAATAGAATAAAAAGTTGCAAGTATGTCACACTCACAAAACTACACCTCAATACTCTATGCTGACAACAACGTACTTGATGAAGTTACGTGATTGAAATTTAATCAAATCCAAAGCAGAATGTAAAGAAACGTCATTTCCATATTTAAAACCAAACGAAATGAACATACTGTTCTCGACACACAAAAAAGAAAAATATGGCAACGTTACGAAGTGAGCACAGAAAGTAAAAGAACAACAGAGTAACCAAATGATCTAAACCAACCATTTCACGACTGTGTAACGTACCGTGTGGATACCCTCTCTGTGTGGGTATAGTCACCAGGTCTTTTGGTCTCAGAGGACAGAATTATAGAAGACTGATTAAAAACAATGAGATAGCAACCCTAATTCTATAGAGTTTACTAACTAAACTATCAATAAGGACAATAGGAAATAGAATTATTGTCAAGATAGGAAACATTTGGGTTACCCAAAAATAGATTTCTTTTTAGTTACATGTATACGGGGTGGAAGGGAGACTGACGCGAAAATGGATACCACGTATTCAGTTAACTCATACTGAGCCCCCATACATCCCCTACACAGAAATTTGTAATCGGTTATCAAAAAAAGCTTTTTCCTACAAAAGTACAATACCTAAACGGTCAAATGTGTGGAACAGCTGTTTTTTTTTTAAATAAATGATTAAAAAATTCTGTGTGGAGGGGGGGTCAAAAATATGTACTGAATACGTGGTAACCGTTTTCGCATCGGTGTCCCTTCCACCCCGTATAGAGAACCACCGATTGAGAACATTGTCAGTACCTATTTAGTGTCAGAACGGTCATTGACAGAACATTACAGTTTTTTTTTTAATTTTTTTTTTTGTTATATTACAATCAAGCCATTATGGCTTATAAGAATTTTAATCGGTTCACTATTCATTTGCATAAAATGTTAAGACCTAATATAACTTAGCATAATTTTGTTTGGCATAATTATATTTTCGCATAATATAATTACGCATAACAGCTTACGCATAATTTTTTAAGCATAATTTCTCTAACCATAATAATGATGAAGCATAATATTCTAAAGCATAAATTTATTAAGCATAAAGTTCTAAAGCATAACTTTTTTATACGCCCTAGCTTTTTTGCCCGAAGAGGATAATTATACCAATTTATTTCGACGATTGGAAAAAAGCCATAACTCCTGAATCAGGTAATAAATAACATATTAATATAATAATTATACCGTATTGAACAATTTTGTGGGTTTTTTTTTCGCTGTAGGAAGCATGAAGCAAGCAAGCAAGCATGCAAGCAAGCATGCAGCAAACAAGCAAGCATGCAGCATGCAAGCAAGCATGCAGCCTGCAAGCAAGCATGCAGCATGCAAGCAAGCATGCAGCATGCTGCATTCAAGCGAGCATGCAACATGCAGCAGGCAGGGTTTCTGTCACGGCTCCGGCGCTGCGGGCCTCCGGCGGCCCCACGCGCCTACGCGATTTTAAATTACACTCTAGGGGTAGGACAAACAAGACTACGTGGAGTCGGTTTTGCAGCAATTCGGTTCTGTCACTAACTTTTGTTGCACAGCATATTAAATTTTTAACCAACAATATTTTGTGTGCCTAAATATTATTATGCTAATAGTCATTAGGCCTACTAACGTTATGTGAATCAAATTTATGCCAAAACAAATTAGTCTTTAAGATGATTATGCCAACATAAAATGTATGCCTAAAAAAATTATGCCGAAGTATTATTATGCCAAAACAAATTGTGCCAAAATCGTTATGCCGAAGTATATTAGGACAAAGAACATTATGCGAAAAGAAGGGATCCCTTTTAATCCAACGTTATTTGCTAAAACTAAAATTATATCGAAGAGCACGTCCATTGCGTTTACTTAATGTCTGTTAAGGCGAAGTCACTTTGTTCTTGTGTCCATATATATAGCTAGGTACTATATTACACTCGCGGTAAAGTCACAAATAGATTACACTACAGTAATAATAAAAAGACTCAAAAGGACTAAGCCTTTTGAGTCTTTTTATTATTACAGTATTGAGGGGACTAGCCTGGAATAAAACCATTGCTTTATTTTAGGGTTATAATAATAGACATCAAATTCCAAGTAAAACCGAAACCATTATAATTTAATGTCCATTTTTACAAAAACAGCAAAGCATTTGACAATAATCTTTATACACATCGTCAGACCCTAGATTTTACAGGTGTTTACAGTTGGTGGCTACCCCTTTCCATCAAGCGAGCACGGCTGCCAAAAATCCATAGAAAATTGAATATCCCACGAAATACCTGGCACCTAGACCACCTACGGCTGACTGTCTCGCTTTATTTCTTTTGTCGTCTATCTCAGCTTCCGCAGGCTGTGGCAACTGGCAGAATGCCAGCCAAATGTAACAGCTCAAGTTGTAGGCAGCAGCGAATTAAGCTAAGCTAATTATGTGAAGCTCGTGACATCTGGCGGCGGACATAAGGACCTTTTTTAATAGGAAAGTTTAGGGTTTTAAAGCGATATGCAGCGACAGTTTTGCACTTAATTTTGCGATTTGGTTTATCGATTTCAAGCTATACGTAGTTTCGGATTAGATCAGATTATAATGTGGTCAATTAAAAAGAAATTTTGTGAATGTACGTGATGTTTTTTGTGGCAAATGTAAATACTGTATATTGATAGCTTTTTACTTTGGTTGACGACATTTTAATCAAATAATCATAAAAACAATATTATTATTATCTCATTCATCAATTTTATCAAGCCTACACTGGAAACAATTTTTATTTGCAGATATTATTATCGTTAAAATAAATCGTCGCCGAGGTAGCCATATTATTACAATAGCGCCATAGCAATCATTATTTGCCTGAGCTTTTCCGAACAATGTACTATGTAGGGGTCATCTACCAGTCTAACTGGATGCAGCTGAATATCAGTGTTTTCTATGGAGCAACTACCCATCTGACTCCAAGAACCCAGTTACACGGTCTCTCTATACCCCCTGGTAAGACCGGAATCCCATAGAAATAACAAAACGGTATCAAAATATAATTTCATCTATCGCTTTATCTTTTCAGCTTGAGTGTTCATATTCATTTGTAGTTATTATAATCGTGTTATATTAGTTCGCGTGTGAATTACGCGGGAGGAAGAAATGGCGGCTGGCCCACATTCGGCCATGTTTGTTTTTTGTTTCGACTCCATCTTACTTTTAACAAATAACCGTTGTTTTAAAAAGTCATGACTTCTATGAAGATCTTTTGTTTTATGCCTTAAATGAATTCACTGAGAAAGAATGTCATGTAGACAATAAAGGTGGATGCAGCTCAGACTTTTAAAAACCTAATTAAAATTTCCACAATAATATTTATGAATAGACGGGAAAAAGTTGGTATACTGGCAACCCGGCCCCGCTTTGCATGGTTTTCACAAACCTTAAATAGTCAAAGTCGGCAGTGTAAGCAATATAATAATGCACACTGTAAGTATTGACATACCTTGCGTATTCAAAGTTTATTTAATCAAGTTACCGAAAATTCATTTGTGCAAGTTGACGGACTTGCGTTATGCAAACATGCTCTTTGGAGCACAATTAATGTAAGTAAATTGTTGTGTACCAAAAGTGAGTACATAATAATTTATTATTCATTTAAATGCGAGCATCATTAGTCTTGTTTAAGTATCTTTTATGCAAATTTAAATAACGTCTGGAATCTAAAAAGATACTACTTTGTAAATAATTTACTACTTAACAATGCGTCTTAATTAGTTATATTTCTGTAATTTGTAACTATACTCGTAAGTTTAGTTAAATAAAACGAATTACTCAGGCCAGATTTAGTTTAAGACAATTTAAGACGGTATGTCGTTGAATTTTATAAGAATACATAGTTTATATTGAGGTATAATCGGTATGGTTATAAATATGCAATAATATAATTATTATTGCATTTTTAAAACCGGTGCAAAAATAGGGTGCACTGTACCTAAAACAATAAGAAGCTGAAATTAAAATAGTGTCTTAGCAAATCCTTCAAAAACTTGAATGAAAAATCTTAGGAATAACCAACAAACGACAAAATTGGGCTACAGCCGCCATTTATAAACCCACATATTAAATGAAACAGAAACCAGCAATATTCCGCATCTAATTTCATTTCTTTTGAAATCCACATAACAATGAAAAGCATTGAAAATTGACCGCAAAAGCTTGCAATAATAAGCTGTAAGAAACAATAGTACAGCGAAGTTTTTCCACAAGGGCGTGCTGGCCACTGTTGGCTTGGAGCCAAACAAGCCTTGAAACTTGTGTGTGACCTTTTGTAAACTTATTGTACAGTTTAGAAAACTCTACGTTATCTAGGTCTTTTAATGTTAGGTTGAAATGATACTTAGTTTTCTATGAGGATGTCTTTTTAATTGGAAATGCTCCAAATGTAAGATAAGTTAAGAAATTTACAGCCGCTCGGGTTGTGGATGGGTGATCACCCATTACATACGGAGATACCTCAGTGTCTCAGAAAGCACGTTAAGCTGTTGGTCCCGGCTGTCATTTGTAGACCTATGACAGTAGTTAAGTAACACATTAGTGTTAATGGTATTATGGAAGTATGGCTCATAATGATCATTCTCTTGCCCTTGTCCCAATTAATTTGGGGTCGGCGCAGCATGTTTTCTTCTTCCATACTTTTATATTAATTGTTATCTCAGTAGTCACCTCTTTTCTAGCCATGGACGTATAATATAATATAAATAATATAAATCTTTACTTCTTACTTTTCTCTACTTTTTCTTTAATTATCTTTTGATTTATTTGCATTTGACGTTTAATATGATTTTACTGTATTTTATTTTTTGTTTTATGTATGCCAATGTTATTTTTCTGTTTAAATGGGTTATTCTTGCCTGAAATAAATGCCAATTTAATTTTTATTTAACTTTTACACACAACACTTTCGGATTTCCGAAACTTTGGTGTATTTTTGTTGTTATAAACAGAAATAATGTGGCGTTTTAATTTTAACTCTATTAAAAGTCGTAACTTTTGTGTTTTTGTTGCGAATAACGGCTAATCTTTAGAACTATGAAAGAAGTTCGCGAGATTATAGGATTTACAAACAAAGAGGAGGGCGAAAGTCTGCTTACAGAGTGAAGAAGGATTGCGTAAGATACACCGAAACTAAACTAATTTAATAAGAATTAAATTGTTAAGGATTAGAAATAAATACATAACAAAATCACGCCTGTAATCTCCAAAGGGTTAGGCAGAGGTGTACTTAGTAGTACACCCATATTCTTCCAGTTTTATTTAAGTCTTACGTAACAGGGGGCGAGCCTTGTATAGTCTTCATTAATGAGACATTATGAAATCCGTTTGTACTTTTTTCTTCGTCTAAGGAAAGACGCAGGGAGCCTTTGTTAGCGCTGAAACGAATAATGTCGCGTCTATTTTGGTTATAATTATTCTTATAACAAAAACTGCTGAAGTTACACACGATATAATGGGTGTTAAAATACCCTTAACGAACCCGAAAGGCATTTGTTGTGATTATTTTTTTCTTCTGAACCATACCTGGGAATATTCTAGTTACAGATTTATTGGAGATCAAAGTTAAGACTTTTTTAGAACTTTAAAAACAAATACCTATTTTTAATGTTATAACTTTACTTTAATGTCCCATGTATCTTGCATCAATTAGCACAATATTTTGAGTGCGTTATATTGAGTACTACCGTTAAACGTAACTTTTAACATAAGAAAAAAAAATCCGTTCCCTAAAAAATTCGTTTCCTAGCAACAATTTTTGCGTAAAATTACTTAGTTTGATGTACAGAATGCTTGGTTAACGCCTTCGTAAAGAGTCCGTATATACCCTGTATGCGAATTTGTTACTATTGTTCAATTTTTATAAGCTTCACACAGAACCCACTAAAAATTATATAAATAACATACATCCAGAATCCGGGCAGGTAACCCAATCACCCACTGCAGAGTGTTGGGATTCGATTTCTTTCACACCCAGCAGGAGTGTTTGCAACCGGTAAAAATAAAAATATCTTAAATAATTTCCCTCTATAATCAAATTCCTTTACAAATCTTGGTTCTCACAACAATTAATAACCGAATTTTCCACGATAAGGCCTCTTTACAAGTGATTTATTTATTCTCTAAAAATCCGTTATGTTCTCGGTTTCATTCTCTGCGGGCCCATTTCATTGAGAGTCGGGGTCAAAAATACGAACAGAAAGTGGAAGAGTTTTAAGGCTCTTCTAATGTTTTTATCGGTGTTATGATGTTGTTTTTGCTTTATCGTTAACCTTATTTTAACTTTAGCAAGGTAGGACTTCAATTTTCTCTGATATAAGGATTACTAACTTTTACCCGCGGTTTCGCCTGCGTGGAATTCGACGGACGGACGGGATCATACTACCAGGATAAAAAAGTGTCCTATGTGATAAAATAAAGCTAAATACCTAAATGGTTATAAAATATCAGTGTTCAAAATTTCATACAAACCCATTCAGTGGTTTTTGCGTGGAAGAGTAACAAACATCCATCCATCCATCCTCACAAACTTTCGCATTTGTAATATTAGTATGCTTTTTATTTTGATAAATTGAGAATTCATTATTATTCATAATATTCTGGATCTATTTAATGTTCGAGTGAATCGGTTTCTTCTAGGCAAGCGTGCTCCACCCTAGGCCGCGTCATCGCTTCACATCACACGTCAGGGGAGTTGCGCCCAAACGCAAGCCTATTTAGTATAAAAAAACTTAATAATATTTACATTTTTTTTTTAACAAATACAATATTATAATTATATAATTTACTTTCTTCCGAAACTGTTTTAATTCCAAAGTTAACCATGTTTATGTTTTACGTTTTTGGTATATCTGGCTCACTCAATTTCTAAACTAATTTGCAAGGCATCTATGGACTGCAATTAGATATCTTCAAAGACACGCAGAGCAATTTACCCAAGGTGACATACCTTTCTGCTAAATTACTGAGATGAAGGTTGGACGCATCATTTACGTGGAAAAAGCCCGAATTATTCGGCACGTCAATATTACGTACGTCAGAAGGAATGTCTAAAAAAATGGGCTGTTATTACCTTTTCCAGAGATGGGTGGGACTACGTTAATTGCGTTGTCTTTGTTTGAGCCGCCAATAAGGTGTATTTTCGAGAAAGATTAGTAAGTAGGGGAAAAATGCTTTTACTTACTTACTTATTCTTTATTGCACACAAAATAATAAAGGATACAAATTGCAATAATATAGCTTTATTGCTTTTTTTGAATGTTCAGCATAGATTTGAGCAAAATGCAGTTATGTCCCAGTTACACCCGTTCCGATAAATGGATTTTTAAATTAGGAGTTCAAACTCAGGTAAGCTTCGCTTTCTGTATTTTATTCCATCACTACTACTTTCAAAACGGTAAAAGAAAACACCGTGAAGAAATCGACATGACTTGGTCGTTATAATTTAGATCTCTTCAAAGCTTCAGTGAATCCGTTTCTTCTAGGCAAACGTGCTCCACCCTGAGCCGCTTCATCGCTTCACATCAGGCAAGTTGCGGCCAAACGCAAGTCTATTTAGTATATTTAAAAAAATGTCCTTGAAGTAAAAATTCGAAGAAATGTGACATATGGTGGATTTATGCCCATTCCCTCTCATAGACAGGAGGCGAGTGGCCCAATAGTGGAAACATTGTAGACTGATCATGCTATGGCTCGTGGCTTAATAATAACCGCCGCACGGTCGATCTTCAGGTCGGTCCGTGGATGGGTTACCTCCTATTACATACTGAGTTTACTCCGTGCCTCGGAAAGCACCTTAAGCCGTTGGTACCGGCTGACATTTGGAGAACTTTGACAGTCGTAACAGGTCGTCAATGGCCCGAAAGTCTGACAAACTATCCTTACCAAGGGATGTCGTATTACCCAGTACCGACTGGGTTGTGGAGGTCAGATAGGCAGTCGCTCCATGTAAAATACTGGTATTCAGCTGCATCCGGTTAGACTGGAAGCCGACCCCAAGATAATTGGGAAAAGACTAGGCAGATGATGATGATATTGACCTATAATCCTAAGTGAGCGTGTTTACGGGTGTTTACTCGTTTAATCTTGTGAATTTTATAGAAGTTTCGAGACAAGTGAGTTGTTTGACAAATTGTCTGTTCGAAAATTGAATACTTTCGTCTAGCCTTGAACTCGAATTTATCGTTTGCACTTCATGAATCATGAGCAGAGAGATGAAAAACAATTCGTCCGTTTTCACGAACATGCAGTGAAACCTACATTAATGCCTATTGTCGACGACTATACGACTTATTGTCGGGCCTATGCTGTCCCCCCATACTTGAGTACTAATGCTGTAACATGATAATATTGTAAAACTAATCATTTTAAAAGAGTAACCATGGAGTTTCTTGCCGGTTCTTCTCCATAAGAAACGACCAACCCGAACCGTGCACCTTTTTGTCGACGTTTCATAAGTGCCCATGTAGGCCTATGTGAAATAATTTTTTTTTGATTTTGATTGGTTCACTGAGTCGGGCTTAGAAATCAAATCCTACTTTTGACTTAAAAATAAGTATGAATGTTGGGATTCATAAGGTTATTTTGTTTGAAGACTTTTCTTTTAAATGTTGTGAAGGTCGTAAGTATACTTATACTGTTAAGTGTGAAAATGATATGATATTAGCATTTCATGGTCCAATTATTTTTGTATCTAAGAGTTGGATGAGATAATGGATGATGCATTGAAGAATCGTTTGTTGTTTGTTAGTGTTTTGGAACCGTACTGGCAGGCGATACGGACGTGTGTTCCGAAAGTGAAAGAAATCATATGTATATCGTCAGAAGATGAGGCGTCCCCATCGTGTTCGATGTAGTTCATGTAGTTTAGTTTATAGTGGTCCACCCATTCGGAGTATTATGAATCAGCCTGGTCGTGTTATGAAGTATGTTTATGATGTGTCTTCGATTCAGCAGTGAACTTGGGAGTTTGGTATTAATAATCGCAATGTGAAGTATCAGGAAACGCAATTTTTTAATTTGCATGCAATGGGATATCATAATGCTAGTGTTTATTTACAAAATCAGTACGGTATGATGATTATTAATAAGAAGGAGAGGAAGGCCAAAGAAAAGATGGATGGATTGTGATAGGAATGATATGAAAGAGAAAGGAGTAAATGATGCCGTGACGTCTGACAGGGAAGAATGGTAGAAGGAAAACTGTTGCGCCGACCCCCCGAGTAGGATGGGACATGGAAGAAGATGATGATTAGGAATCGCCTAATGTTACTGAAAACGTTATGTTACATTCACCGATTGTAAGATACTTTTCCAATAAACGACTAAATAACAAAATAAACGACAATACAATTTGAAACAAAAACAAATAGGTACTATCCCTTTTGTTTCATGATAGTTGACGCGATTTGAAGCATTGTCACATGTTGTCTGTTATGTCGCGACTAAAACAGTATTCTAACATTAAAATTATAAGCACTGTTAGAACAACAAACAAAAACAGAAACCAAAAGCACTGCCCAGAACTAATGCTAATTACTTTAGGGACAAAATTCATCCACTAACCTAGACACGGATAAAGCTCGTTTACATGAAGATCATTTCTCGTCTCTAGTAGTCGACTATTAAAAGAGAGATATAAAATATTGATTTGTAATAAGAATCAATACTCCTATGACACGACATACTAGTACTCGTAAATGACAAAAAACGAGAACTGTCTTGACCTCGATTTGAATACACTGCTGATTATTTCTTCATCATTTTCACTAATAAAACTGATATCACTTTTTCAATGCCCTCTTATATTTTTTAATAGAAATTTCGTCAGTTACCTGTAGCCACCATGAATTTTAAGGCATGATGTTCGAGTTCTTGTTTGAATTAGTGTAAACCTGACGAAAAGACTCACATGGAAATTCTCGCCTCTAACCGGGCTAGAAACTCTCCTCGTCTAAACGAGCCTTAAGTCCCAACTATTAAGGCTGGTACATATGTGAGCAATAATGGCCGTGCCAGACCGGACGCGGTGTCCCATGTTGCGGCCTGTCCCGGGCATTAATATTGCCTCATTAATGAAAAAGCTAGCAGATAGTGGCGAATTGTGTTGCTGTTATGTTAGTTTCTGGTATCGGTTGTGGTTTCTTTTTCGGTGATGAAAATTGGTTAGGAAATAATGACAAGGTAAGGCGGTGAGTTTTGTGTATGTGATGTTAGCCAAAATAGCAGGTCGTGGTTCATTAAGGATGAATATGTGGCAGTATAAAATTCCCTGTATTTTCAAAAAAAAAAAAAAAATCTTTTCATAGTCATTTCAAGCATCCATGTTGTAGAAAAATAGGTAAATAACGACCGCTTAACAGAAGCCCAAGTCCAATTTCTGACGTTTGTACATAGAATAAAATTGACTTATAAACATATTGGGTTGTCAGGATTTATTCCGTTAGGCACGTACATCGTGTGGGCTGACGACGGGTTTCGTGCAATGAAAATATACTGGGTGCGAGACACTGTTTCTATTAAACTAACAAACTACTTGAAATTACATTTTAACACAATAACACGGGGCACAATGAATCGGGGTACAGTTCCAAGACGTCTTAACTCCGCTCTGACACTCACTGTCCACCGTCGCCTACGAGCTGTAAACATCAGGGCTCTGTATAAGCACACTGTGGGTTGGGTAGACATGTAAGTAGGTCACGTGGCGTCACCACTGGCGAGCTTGCGATTCATTTTAAGTCCGTACCAATGACCGTCTCCGACAAATAGAATAGTCATTGACATGCAAAAGTTTGATGGTTATCTTTCGGTTAAAACTATTTTCTGCTGAATTTAAATTTTAAGGGACACGCTTAATAATAAGAAACATGCTGGATCCAAGTATCATCAAACGATCTCATCCCAAATGTAAACTATAAAATAACAAGTTAATCTTCTTAACTGTTTAACTGAATTAATTCTGTGCGCCTTAACATACATAGTCGCCGGACCAGAAAAAAATCTTATGGAATTTCCAATTACGTAGCTCCTGGCGTTAAGTGTATTCACAAGAATTGACGTTTAATAGGCCTCCGTGAGGGTAGGCGCCCAGGGGTCGTGAAACTCCGTCTAGCGAGTGAAATGAGAAAATGTTGCCAATCTCTGATATTTTAAGAAGGTACTTACTCGTTTAATTTCACTGTGTGTTTGATTATAAGCTGGTATTGCAGTTTATAATTATTTATTGGCAACTATAACTTTTCCAATATACTTTCAATCCTTTAACTTATCAACAGTTGGCACTGTTGATAAGTTACGTGAGTTAATAAGAAATTATTCATGGATTCATTTTATCCAACTTTGGCACGGAACACTAGATCTTAACAAACTGTACTATCAATTCTTACTGCAGTAACGAAATTCAAACGCAAGTCAGGTTAACCACGAAACTTTGAATATCAGCCGAAATCTTATTAATTGATCTATAGAAAATGCCGTAGCCAATTGAAGGACCACTGAGGAAGGACTAAGTTCGATTCTGGTCACGTGCAATCGGCTTGGCACTTACCAACGTCGGATAACTAAGTTTTATGCCCGGCTTTACTCGTTAATGCCTTTACGCCACTTTGGAGGGGCACTGGTATTTGATTTAAGGCCAGCCCAACTTATTTAATAAGGTACTTACTCGTTTAATTTCACTGTGTGTTTGATTATAAGCTGGTATTGCAGTTTATAATTATTTATTGGCAACTATAACTTTTCCAATATACTTTCAATCCTTTAACTTATCAACAGTTGGCACTGTTGATAAGTTACGTGAGTTAATAAGAAATTATTCATGGATTCATTTTATCCAACTTTGGCACGGAACACTAGATCTTAACAAACTGTACTATCAATTCTTACTGCAGTAACGAAATTCAAACGCAAGTCAGGTTAACCACGAAACTTTGAATATCAGCCGAAATCTTATTAATTGATCTATAGAAAATGCCGTAGCCAATTGAAGGACCACTGAGGAAGGACTAAGTTCGATTCTGGTCACGTGCAATCGGCTTGGCACTTACCAACGTCGGATAACTAAGTTTTATGCCCGGCTTTACTCGTTAATGCCTTTACGCCACTTTGGAGGGGCACTGGTATTTGATTTAAGGCCAGCCCAACTTATTTAAGCTTATCTTTTTTTTGGGTTTAGGCAAGTTTATAGGTAATGATATATTGTGTGCCTTCTTGAGTATGGGTAGGTAAGTAACCATCATCATCTGCCTAGCCTTTTCTCAACTATCTTGAGGTCGGCTCCCAGTCTAATGCGGATGCAGCTGAATACCAGCATTTTACATGGAGCGACTGCCTATCTGACCTCCACAACCCAGTTAGTACTGGATAATACGATATCCTTGGTAAGATTGATAATTATAATAGTTTATAATAATAGTTGTGGTGTACCTAACCATATGATCCAAAGTTGATTGAAATAAATTTATATTATTTATTATTATTATTTGCTTGTTGTATGACGAATTCGTCTCCTCGACAAATATTGTTGTCTCTTCAAATATTGAATAACGTTGGGATTGTGAGTGTGTTACTAAATTATCCCGCAGCTTATCTTGCTAATATTTACTCCTAAGTGTCTTCCGGTGCTCTTAAACACTCTCAAACAGTATTTGCTATCAATTTATTTCTCAAAATGTACCTAAGTGTACGTTTCTAAAAATTGTCACCAAATCATCTAGTTAGACATGTTGACTCTCAGGTATTTTCCTATAAAAACAGGCCGAATACCTAACTCGATTAAACCCTTTTCTCTACCAACACGTAACATAATACAAACTTATTTAGCTTTCAATTCAATCCGCGGCCCGTTTACACGTAAACGTCGGGAAAAAAACCGCTTCTCAAAGTCTGAGACGCCATTTTTCAAAGTCTTTGAAACCTGACCGTCAGGGGTGCAACCATTTGTCTTATTCTCATATTTCCCTCGAGAGGGCCTTTATGCGATTTTTTTTTAGCACGAAGATAAATTTAGAGACAGCCCTGCGCGACTGTTGCAAGATATAATGCTACGAATATGTATGTATGTTTATTTTTTTTTACGCTGTGTGAAATTATTTTGTTTTATGAGTTTTCTTTATAGTAGTATCGTTTACACCGTATCGTTACACCTGAGGCCCTACCACGAGCGCGCGGTGTTAACATACGTCGATTTTTAAATTAAAAATACTCGTTCCATGTGTAGAGGTAATATTTTAACAATTTTAATATCTATGAATATTAATTGTGCTTGTTGCAAACAATTTAACTAAAATGCTGTAGGATAACATGATAATAAGACCCAGGTTGGATCTAGAAGAATGACTCCACCCTGGAATGAAAGTGTGGTGCTATTCTACGAAGGACACTAATCATCATACCCTGTGGTTTGCACGTTACAAAAACTGATGATGACACTGAACCAGTAGTCGAGTTTTGGGCCGACTCAATATAGCGCCCGCCTGGATACAAAACGACAACCTACAATTCGACAGTTGGGGCTTTTGCCACAAGATAGCCACTGCTTCCTTGTGCATGTATGCATTTACATCCTTCTCTTCGTAATTCCATACACGTCATCATCTGCCTAGCCTTTTCCCAACTACGTTGGGGTCGGCTTCCAGTCTAACCGGATGCAGCTGAATACCAGTATTTTACATGGAGCTACTGCCTATCTGACCTCCACAACCCTGTTAGCGCTAGGTAATATGATACCCCTTGGTAAGACTGGTTGTCAGACTTTCGGGTCACTGACTACCTGTAACGACTGTCAAAGATCTACAAATGACAGGGACCGGCTTAACGTGCTTTCCGAGGCACGGAGGAAACTCGGTATGTAATGGGTGGTCACCCATCCATAGACCAACCTAGGTAAGCACGGCTTAACCTAAAGATCAACCCGAACGGCTGGTCATATTTAGCCACGAGCTCCTCCTCCTACTTCCATAATACACGTACAAAACTTAATTCCCTGTTCCCATTTACCTCATAACACATTCAAAAAAACAAGGTAGTAAAGGATCAGATTAGGTTTACGTCAGCACAAAAAGATCTCTCAAATAAATCTCGGGAAAAGCGCGTAAATGGATAATGTGGAAATTACAATGTTGCTCATTTTGCGACCAATCTACCGAGCAATGGTCGTGAGAAAAAATAAAATCGTATGAGAGAACGAATGGGGCGTTAAGGGGTGCTTCCCTTAGAATGGGTAGGTTTTTTATCATGTTATACAATGAAATATCGTGAGATTGTTAAGGGTAGTTCATTGCTTTGAATTTAATCAACGAATGGTTCAGGAATTGAGCATGATAAGACAATAAATTGTGCGAACTGTATAAAACATTTTTATAGGAATCGACAAATCGAAACTAGAATATAATTCCTTTGGGGTTAATTAAAGCTACTTATAGAATAATTGAAACTAATTTAAAAAAACCGGCCAAGTGCGAGTCGGACTCGCGCACGAAGGGTTCCGTACCATTATCTATAAAAACGGCAAAAAAATCATATCTGTTGTATGGGAGCCCCCCTTAATATTTTTTTTTTAATTTTTAGTATTTTGTTGTTATAGCGGCAATAGTAATACATCATTTGTGAAAATTTCAGCTTCTAGCTATCACGGTTTATGAGATACAGCCTGGAGACAGACAGACAGACAGACAGACAGCGAAGTCTTAGTAATAGGGTCCCGTTTTACCCTTTGGGTACGGAACCCTAAAAAGCAATAACTTATGCAAAATAAACAAATTAACAAAATAAACAACAGGACGCTTAGGCCCGGCACTCATTATCGGCATCGGCAAGAAAAGGGATCCTTCGGCATTCCTACATGCAAGCGCACACTGTCGGAAACTATGTCTTGGCATGTTGCAACGTTCTTAAGGATGACGAGGCGTCCTTAAGCATGCCGCACTCGCACCGCAGTGCAAGCTATCCCCGAGTGTTGCCTCGGCGCCGGCGGCGCGGCGGGCGACGGCGAAATGTAGGATCCCGAAGTATCCTATTCCTGCTTGAGGCTATATATATATATATAGCCTCAAGCATACCGAAGCGGTATTTTTGTTACTACGATCATATATCATGGAAATTTCTACTTTATTGCCATGAAGTTAATGTATAATGCTTTTTATCACCTAAAATCCTCAGCCGTGCCGATGCCGATAGTGGGCGCCGAGCCTTAGGCGCCTAAGATCGCTGTCATCCAGAAACGTGCCCAGAAGACTGGCAGCATTCCATCGGCAATCAAAGATGTGTGTCTTAAAATTATTAAATTATTTGAACAAAATTCTCCATCCCAAATTTAGGGATACTTTTATGAATCATAAACCAACAAAAATAATCTGAACCACCCCGAAATGCTCAGTAGTTTAAAAACTATGATATAGATGAGAAAGTTTATGAAATTTCACGTTCCAAAGTTTGTTATTCGGAGTAAAAACCGCCACGCTTCGTTTCATTTAGTGAACAGATTAAAATTTTATTAGTATAAAGGTTCCGTATATAAAGTTTGTTATTGTTTTCCCAGAACAACAGTATGTACTATGGCCTTCATGAGTTTTGGGTAAATAAAGTATTGTTTGATGAATGAGTGAGTTACTCGTTCTTCATTTTGTTTGTTCAGAACATTTCTAGGACTGAGTTTGCTTTAGGGAAAATTACGGATATAATTTTAGTTTGATCATTATTAAATTAATAAATAGACAGTGACAGTCTAGACTAAACGTTAATTTTAAGTCACGAGACAGACATAATTCCTTCTGTCTGACAATTGACTTGAGAAAGACTTAAATTACAAATATGATCTGAATTGAGGCAGAAAATGATATAAATATCTGAAAATGTCTTTAATAATTTATTTTTATGTAAGTAATAAATAGTTCACTCAGAATTATAGAGTTGCTCAATTTTACCGATAAAATTATGAGTTTGTTCATCAAAAGCTTCTCTATAGTAGACTGGGGTCTGCTTTTGTGCCCAATTG
Source organism: Eurois occulta (assembly GCA_950022335.1). Lineage (NCBI taxonomy): Eukaryota > Metazoa > Arthropoda > Insecta > Lepidoptera > Noctuidae > Eurois > Eurois occulta. The sequence continues at coordinate 2,889,818 of OX465492.1, read as the reverse complement.
TATACAGGACAGCCTCGTTGGGCAAGTGGTCGCAAGCGCGATTAATGAGCACGAGGTTCTGGGTTGGATTCCCAGGTCCGGCTAAGTGTTACTGGGTTTTTCCGTCAGAAATTTGTCCCCAGTTGATAGCAATAGTCTCGCCCCCCATTGCATAGGACTTAAACATATTTAAACGTACACCTCTGCCTAACCTTTCGTAGATTACAGGCGTGATGTTATGTTGATGCTAATAGGCTCCTCCCTTATTACTTAGGACTTTAACATTACTGGAAAAATGTGGGAAAACTATAATTCTGTGGGTAACAACTCTGTCTACCTCTTCGGTGATTACTGGTATGCATTAAGTGTACTTAAAAAAATCCTTTTCAATTATTTGACTACATGGCTAACAACCGATGTATACAAAAAGGAACGGTTTATCACCCTTGTAGATGTTTATCGGCACGGAAAATGGTATGTGGCCTTCAGACTTCGAGATAACAAACCCACTTTTTCTTTTGTAACAGATTTGTAAGATGAACAGACAAGTATTTGATATGGTTGTGTTTTGATGTTTTTAACGGATTGATGCTATTTTTTGGAGAAGATTAACTACCTAGTACCTACCTAGATATGCAACGGCACGGTTGGCGCAGTGACTAAGCGATTGGCTGCTGCGCTGCGTGTCGCGGGTTCGATTCCCGCACGGATCAAATAATTGTAAGGCCTACAGGTAGTTGTTCCGGGTCTGGCTATTTATATATAAGTGAGTTTTAATGTTTGTAACCGCACCTATGATACAGTAGAAAGTCCTAGATGTGTTGTGCTAAAAACGAAAAAAAAATTCAATTCTTGTTTGTAATTTTGTGACAAATCACGCGAAAAGTTCTTGACTTTCAGTCTTACCGGATACAGCTGAATTTTGCATGAAGCGACTGACTGTCTGAAGTCCACATTCCATCTGGGGTGTGACCTCAGTAACTACATATTTAACACGGCAACCTTAGAACAATGGTCGACGCTGTGAGACAATATTGTATAATTCTGCGAAAAAATATACCCGAAAGAACATTCACTTGTGTACATATAACGGCACCTCGATGTAATTTACAGTTGCCTGTTATAGTTACCCAACCATCACTGAAAAGCTCCCTAATCGCGCCGTACAATTTAGTACAAACTGAAACATGAGATTTTTAATATTGTGGGTGCATTCTCAACAAGAATTTTCATTATTTGCTTCTTAAGAGGATGCATGCCCTAGTTTTCTAAATATAGTGAGGAATATACAAATTTTCCGAATAATATTGCCACATTATACGAGATTCATCTAGTAGATAATTTTTAAAAGCAATATTATTAGTATGGTCAGTCTCAGACAACTAAACATTTGATGTTATGCTTAATGGCAAGAGGCTGACCCCCTTATATACGAGACTTAAAATTAACTTACGAAATGTTGGCGTACTGAGTGGGTTACAGTTTATTTATTTATTTTAGTACATGGAGGACTTACAGCTAATAAAAACAAACAAAAAGGGAATAATAATAGTCACCAGAAAGCCAATTACAAATCCTCACGTATAGACATATAGTAAAAAATTATGGTGTGACCACAAACACAGGAAACACACCGCTTAAATCAAAGTAAGAAGAATATAAGTATACTTAAATGGTTTGCAATTAAATTACTAAAATAAAATAATAGTGAAAATAATAAAAACATAATACAACCTACCGCTACTTAAAGAAATTGAGGCTTAGTTACTTTACCCTTTGGAGATTACAAGGGTGATATTATTTTTGGAACGTAGTTCCTTATCGCGCGTTGCGGGGCTAGACGGAAAAAATTCAGACGAAAAGTGTGTACGACACTTTTACCCGACTGCGCGACGCAAAGGAAGGTAATGTGTTTTTGCTATAGTAAGCTATTGTAAGCCGTGCAGCGTGCGCTTGTTAGAAAAAGCAAGCCAGATATTTCCGTGGTTTTTTTTTGTGCCAATTTTTTTTTACAATTCCTTCACTGTCGAAAGGAACTTCGTTCCATCCGGGTGTCCCTTGACACCTCTCTAGTCTTTTGTTGTAGTAAATATTTGTCATCGGAAACACTTTACTCTCAACAAACCTTCTCCTTTTATTCCTCACCTGTTTTTATCTTAAACTAACAAAAAAATAACACTAACAATAACTTCGTTCGGCTCTTTCTGTCAGAATGTAATGCAAATGGTCCGTGAACCGACTCGGCGATTCTCCGTAACGTCGCGATCAATTGTGGGACGGCTGTAACAGTAAAATGTAACTGCTTTTCAGTACACAGTACTGTAGTCTGGATAAATGTGTTGTTGATTTGTGTAGTGAGTGCGTTACAGGAAGTTTGTGTGCTTGTAGTGTGTGTTGTAAAAATGGTATTTTTTTTCTTGAATCGACAGTATGTTATATGAATCTTTGCTTCATTTAAATGCGTGTGTGCGTAGGCTTTTGCCCGCGATTCGCTCGCATTTATTTAGAATTTGACAATCAATTCGGGTTGTACTCTGCTAGAAAGACATGCGGCGCCATCTATTATCACAATTGATGATGAAAAATATTATCGTTTTCTTCGGGAACCGCAATTTTTTTTCGGGATGAAAGGTACCGTATGTCCGGTTCTGTACACCTGACAACGTACATGCAACGTTTCAGGATGATAGTTTCAGTGGTCTAGGCGTGAAAAGGTAACAAACAAACTTACTTTCGCATTTATAATATTAGTTAGGATTAGTTGGGATTAGGATTAGGATAGGAAGTTAGGATATTATTGAGGAGGAGCTCGTGGCCAAATAATAACAGCCACTCGGATCGATCTTCAAGTTAGGCCGACTATACTGTAATGGGTGATCACCCATTAATACCGAGTTTCCTCCATGCCTCGGAAAGCACGTTAAGCTGTTGGTCCCGGCTTTCATTTGTAGATCTTTGACAGTCGTTAGTGCTAGTCAGTAGCCCGAAAGTCTGACAACCAGTCTTAGCAAGGAGTATCGTATTACTCAGTACTAACTGGGGTGTGGAGGTTAGATAGGCAGCCGGTCCATGTAAAATACTGGTATTCAACTGCATCCGGTTAGACTGGAAGCCGACCCCAATAAAGTTGGGAAAAGGCTCGGCAGATGATGATGAAAGATCACAAGTTACTTCCAAATATAGAAACTACTGTAATTTATAAAGGAAAATTTTAGGAGTCACAACTTAGTATACATTTTTCTACTGACAACAAAATGCGATGTCATATTTTTTGCTCGCCAGTACACATTAACACTTCACACGAAATGTTTGAAGTTCAATAGATCGTTAGTTCTGAAACTCACACTTACGTAGTTTTTGCTTCACTTTTACTTTTTGTTGTAAACGTCCCTTCTAATGATCGTCTACACAGATGTTAGTATACTCTCAAAAAGGACAAAAAAGGCCTTTATTTTTTTGTGAAAAGGCGCTATTTTCGTACATTTTATTTTTGAAAGTAATTTGATAGAAGATAGCATTAAGCGCTCCAGAATACGTTCGGTCAAAGCGGTTATAACAGTTCGTGAACGCCTCGAACATCGAACTCTCATACCCTCATAGTATTTTGACAGATAGGGCCTTATCACACTGGCGATTTTCGAGCGAGTTCAAAGCGAGGCTAGTACGAGCTCGCCGCGAGTTCGCAACAAGCGCGCGCCGAGCACGCCACGAAGAGGTCGCGGGCGCGCAGCGTTCTCGCGGCATACGATCCACGTCTTGGATACTTAGTAACATAATGGATTCTGACGAGGAAACACGGCTGTTAGCTTTGTCACTTCGAAGCTGCATGAAACGAAAACAAAGCAGATACAATAACGAATATGGTAGTGTAGGATCCTTGGTACGAGTTCGCTGTGCACTCGCTTCGCTTTGGACTTGTTTGCAAATCGCCATTGTGATAAGGCCCATAATATTGGAATCTGGTGTCCATAGGTGGACTGCAACTTGTTCCTAATGGTATCCAAAACTCTCAAAAGAGTTTTCAGAAAATAACCTTATTGTATTTTTCTGTCAGCTCTACCATAAAAACCAATTGTTATTTTATTAATCAATTATTACTAAATTACAGTTAATAAATCCACCTATTTAATCGTCGCATCCCAATCAACACGAAAGAAGATAAGTTTAGCCACTTTTTAACGTAACTATAACATTAAAAGAGCCGCAGAACTATCGTGCGACTTTGTTTGTGTAGTCACTAGTCTGTCTTTATTATGATGTCCATTGTTTTCTCGGAAACATTCACCAAGTATTTAAATATCGAGGAATGAAATAACAATAAGAACTAACGATATTAAGTAGTTTTAGTTTGTTATTGAAATATTGTAAATTGGTTCTTATGGTTCTGAGAACGAGTAAGTTTTAATAATAGTAGTTTTAATTGTTGTGATACTTCACGATAAAATATTGAGTAATACAACGCAAGGTTTATCATAGTTGAGAGCCTCACGTCCCAGCCGCCGCGGGAGAAGCACCGGGCGTCGGGGGCCACGCCGTGATGGCTCTCGGCCACCGTAGGCGCGGGCCTGTGGACGGTGAGTAATGGGCTAGCTCGCCGTCCGTCCGTCGTATGACGACAGGCCGTGTCGACGGCGCGTTCGTGTTCCACGCGCGCCTCAAAGAGATGTCAGCAAACGGGAGGGGCCCACAAGGGCCAATGCCTGCCAGGGCTGCGAGACTGTTCGAAAGAGATACCGCGGCCCTGGAACATAAAGGGCGAAAGAAGGAACATGGGTGGTTTTTAGTCAGTAAGAGTCTGACACTCCCTTCCGCTCCGCCCAGAGCGGGAGGAGTCATTTGATGATTTCCCACCCTCCAAAAAAAAAAAGGTTTATCATAGTTTGTTTTTGTGACTTTGAAATGCCATAACGACGCAACAATATCACTATGACTTTGACAATAGATGTAACTCTTAGGGAAAAGAATGTTAAATATCATAGCATCACGTAGATAATCCCTGAAGGGTTAGGCAGAGATATACCCATTAGCGCACCTAAATTTTTCCAGTTTTGTTTAAGTCACATGAAATAGGTGGCGAGCCTATTGCCTTCAACCGGGCACAAATACTGACTCCGTGGTTGCTACTGCGAAATTCCTCATGGAAAAACCCGATAATACTTTGCCCAACCTGGGAATCGAACCTAGGACCTCATGCTAAGCAGTCGCGCTTGGGACCACTACACTAACGAGACAGAAAAAAAATGTTATGATAGTCAGTGACTTAAGCTACCTGCTTGTTAGTAAACACAAGATGAGATATTGTCCATCAAGTTAAGCAACGCACGTACGCAGGTGTTAGAAAGTGGATGGTAGTCTACATTGTAGACGTATTAATATCCACTGATTTTGAGTGTCAGAATGGTCACTTGGTATTTACTGTGTCTAAAAGTATCTCTAATAAAAGGAACCTAAAGATGATTTTAAAATACCTATTCAACGACACCCTACTTGACATATGGCGTCTGGTTGTCGCTGTGGTGAATTTTGATTACTGTCATGTCTTTAGTAACACTCGCAAGGTTAAGACGAATCGATTGACGTATGAATTATCAAAATCGGCCTACGCATTTGGTCTCTAGAACGCCACATAGAAACAAACATACATACAATACATAGACTGATAAACACATTACCCTCCTTTGCGTCGCTCAAGGTTTTAATCAAGAAAAGCACAGAAAGACAAATCTATTCATATATTTCGATTAGGCTTGTCATCTTTTTATAGGTAACGTTAATTGTCTACCAAGCTACGTCTATTCGCAACCCTAGGTGTTCGTGGAGAAGAATGGACAAGAAACTCCACGGTAACATCTTTTAAAGTATCTTTAAAATATCTTGGGCTCAACCTGCGACCTAGAACTCGCAATCATCACTTGACTGGCCTGTTGGTCTAGTGGTTAGTGACCCTGACTGCTAGGACGGAGGTCGTGGGTTCGATTCCCACACAGGACAAATCTTTGTGCGATAAGTACGATTATTTGTTCTGTATCTGGGGGTGTAATTTATCTATAATATGTATGTATTTAGAAATATATAAGTACCTATGTTTATCAGTTGTCTGGTTGCCATAGTACAGGCTCTGCCTAGTTTGGGATCAGATGGCGGTGTGTTGGTTGTCCCAAGATATTATTATTTATTAGATATTATAATCGTTATCTCGTCGTATCGTCTGTTATTTACATGGTCTAAAAAATTTTTTCAGAATAAACTCGCGAACTGAAAAGAAACTAGTTCGCAACTAATTTTACTGTGTAACAAAATGGCCGCGTAAAAATTTACTTCAAATATCCTGTGCGCGGTATTTTGGTAACAAAAGTGGGATAGCGGCATTTTTATATCGGTACCAGGGTGTGATACGAGATACCGCCTTTCGGCCCAATAAAACGAATGTGTGGATTTATACCCAGATTATTGGAATAACTTCCTTCCAAGTAACCTCTTTTTATCGAGACGGTGCCGCGGCCATTTGCAAATTTTATGATTAGTACCGAATTTTCGACAGTGCTAAGGTGCCTTGGAATATTTTAAAGAATACAGCCGTTTGGAGTTGCTTGGCAGTCTTTGCTGCCTCATTGGTCTAGTAGTCGCAAACGCGACTGCTGAGCATGAGGTTTTGGGTTCGATTCTCAGAATGGGCAAAGTTATAGGAACATCTCAGTAGCAGCCACTGTGTCTGAATTTGTGCCCAGTTGACAAAACCAAAATCAACATATTTTATTTCATTTAGGCCTATAAGGGCACTTATAAAACGTCGACAAAAAGGTTCACGGTTCGGGTTGGTCGTTTCCTATGGAGAAGAACCGGCAAGAAACTCCATGGTTATACTCTTTACGGTAATTTTCTCGCCCCCCCTATTACATGAGACTTAAACAAAACGTGTGCAATGTTGGCGTACTATTAAGTACACCTCTGCCTAACCCTTCGGGGATTACAGGCGTGATGTTATATTACGGTCCATTTCACCGTAACTTTACCTTTGCTTACGTTAAACATCACTTTACTAGACGTTGCTTAACTTGGCGTTAGTGAAAACGGTAGCTTTGTTGTGTTGTTTCGTACTCTACGTTATTTTATTACGAGTATCCTGAGGGTTATAAAGTAAAATCTGTATTATTATGAAGCTTGTTGTTGTGAAGTATCACTTGGGGAATATTTTCAGTACATGGATGGAGGGGATAGTCTATAAATAAATGTCCTGCAATTCTAGATTTGTGACCCGTTGACGGTAATAGACTCGCCTCTTTTACTGGGCACTGTGAAGCAGAGGTGTACTGTTATGTACACATGTATAACCTTTCGAGGATTACAAGCGTGATGTTATGTTAATGTAAATGTCCTGAAAATTATCGTTGTTATAAGGATTCAGCCATCTTGTTATTATTTTTTTTTGTTTTTTTTTCTTGTTGTTTTTGTGTTGTTTTTGTGTTAATTACGAAGGCTGCGGCCGGGATACTTAAAAAAAACCAATTTAGATTCTAAAACTGATTTAATAAAAGCAAAAGAACTTACAATAAATGAAAACTATATCTAGCTAAATCTAAAGTTATGCCTTCCTTCGAAGCCGGAATAGAAGTGGCCGACCTCATGTAGCGGTGGCGCGATGGTGCCGCGGTATTTTGTGCATTCAGCGCATTTGCCTCGTGTCGCTAATTGCGCATTTTACTTGTTTGTTATAATTAATTGAGGCCGTCCTTAGTCAGCGCTTTGGATATACTACGCTTGCGTAACACCTCCGCCTGTAGTTCAGCAACTATTTTAAAACGCTCAGTGAAAATGTTGCTGGTAGGTTTTCTCGTTGCGTATGCGTTTCAGATGTTACAGGAACTGCGTTTTCATGATTTCCTGGTCCTGTGGGTACAGCGTCGTTTTGGTTCGGTTTTCTGGAAAGGTTTCTTCCAGGAAAATATCTTCTGGTTAACATCGCAATTGTAAGTATGGCTGCGATACACAGTATAACATAAAACGGTATAGTAGTATGATATAGCGTTTCAGTTGTTTCAAACGATGAAATCGGCGACTGAAGAGTTATTCTGTCCTGAATAGTGTGTAGTCTATCCAAGTTAATAGATGTTAAATTTGCATGTAGTAAGCTTATCTCCTGTGTTTCAGTAGTGTAGGGAATGTTCAATACTTTTACAGGTTGGCCTTTTATCTCGTCCTTAGTGTTTATTAAGGTTATTTCGTTTGTGTGTATCGAGCAGTGCAATGGAATAGTGGCAAGGTAGCTTCCCCTCAGTGTGTCGTAATCGTCGCTTCCACATTTCATCTGAACTCTGGTAGATTGAGGGAATGATATAACGTAATGTCTACTATCTAATTCTTCTACAGCCGGTTTTGATAGATGTACGGTCGTTAGTTTACAGGATTTTTGTAATGTCTTGCTTGAAATGAAGGTTTGCACGCAGTCAGCTTGAGTTTGGATATAGTGATTTGTTTTTTGTTCGCAGAGGTACCGATTATTATTTAGCTTCGGGCATTCTGCCTCCATGTACATGAACGTATTCCCATTGGTTGCTATGAAAGGATAAGGAGGTATGAGGACTTGGTTGTTCTTGTTCGGGACTATGGAGAGTTTATAAAGTGTATAGGTATCTTCTGAGACTATGGGAAACCTAAATGCTATTACTATTTTCTTGTCGTCGTAATAATACCCAGCTTTAATGATGTCATAGTACTGACGTAATTCTAACTCTATTACGTGGTGATTACCATAAATTTCCTTAAGCCTGTCTACTACGTTACCCAAGATGTCTATTCCTAACATGCTATGATGAATAGTCATCGCGCGGGTGAACGATAAAATATTCTCTATCCTATATAATTCCGATAACACGTCCTCTATGTTTTCGCTGACGATAGTCAACAGCTGATTGAACTTAGCGACTTGGATCATATTTATGCTACTTTCTGCCTGTTTTATTAATAGACTTAGTGTGGTGTTGATTTTACTCTGGTTTTCGACAATTTTATTTATGATATTAGTGTGAGTTAGCATCCACTCTTTACTGATGCTGATATGCTCGTTAAATTCATCTATAGTCTTCTTTTGGTTATTTCTCAACGTCTTTATGGCATTATTATATCGAACAGCATCCGAGTAATCGAGGTTACCTGTAACGCTTTTTATGACAGATCCTAGGCCGTCTATAAGACCTCTTTTTGAACGTCTAGGCTCTAGGGTACGTAGCTGATCAGTGACTTTACTTAATTTATCCGAAAGGTAGTCTATTTGATACTCGTAGAGAGAATATATGTTATTCATCATGTGTAATTTAATGTAACGGAATTGAGTTTGAAGGGTGGAAAGAGTATTTTCAATGTCGTCCAGGTTGACATATTGGAGGAAAGTATGATAATGGGTTATTAGTCTGAGCGGTCCAAGTTTAAAGGGTAGTAATCCAATTCCAGAGTCTAAACTTTCAAGTTATATCTCCTGGCTCCGTATTGCATATATCGTCAGTAGCAGCGTCATCCTGCAACAATTTAGCAGTCTTAGGTACGCGTTTAAGTCGTGATTTTGCTACGGGGCCGCGTTTCTTTGACGTATAAATGTGGATAGGTAAATCTGCTAAGACTACATCCTGTGTGTATCTGGGGGCTAATTTTTGCCGCGGGGCTGATGGGTTTTTTATGAAGACCTGTTGTTTAGGTTGATACTCCTCCTCCTGCTCGCGGGTCTTATTTCGGTTTTCGATTAAAGAGGTGCGATTACTAAGAGAGGTTTCATTTATGATTTGGTATACTGTTTTCATTTGATCTCTATGGTTTAATATGTATTGTTGCAATAGGTGGCTACTTAGATCAATGTCCCACGGGTCTCGGCTATCAAAGTGCCCGGTTATTATGTCAAATGGTCTGCATTTAGTGAAACTATGGATTGAGCTGTTATATCCGAGTAAGGCATATGGTATTAGATTGTTTGCGGGTTCTTTTTTATGTTGAATACGTAGGATTCTTATGTGTTCAAGTAACGTGGAGTGGAACCTTTCTATGTTGCCGTTATCGTTAGGACTGTGAGCTAGTGTTTTATGGTGATTAATTTTGTGGAGTCTAGTGAATTCAGCGAACAGCTGATTAGCATACTCGGTACCGTTGTCCGTTATTATAGTTACAGGAAAACCATGGTGAGTGCAAAACTGTAATAGGCCCTGTAAGATACTAATTGCGGTACCATCTCTCATAAGGTATGCTTGTCCGTATTTTGAAAATACATCAATGAATGTTAGGTATTTCTCATTTTCGACCGTGAAGAGGTCCATATGAATTATTTCAAACGGTTTAGTGGCTGGTGGCACTATGTTAAACTTTTGTTTGATGGGACTTCGGTCATATTTGGCCTGACCGCAAGTAGTGCATTCATTAATATACTTTGTAATGTGGTCTCTCATTTTCGGCCAGTAATACTTATGCGAGAGGGCTAGGTGACATTCGTTTATGCCGCGATGATTAGTTTTTCCGTCATGATAATGCCTAATTATGTCTTGCTGCCTAAGGTACTCTTTTACATTTTCGAGTTCGGATTTACATAACACGAGGTTCATTGCAGAGCTTTTAAAGTTATCTTGTATTATAGGAATGATGTCATACATGCTCAAAGGGGGGTTAATAATAATACCCGTCTTCACCTTCGGGTTTACGTACTCTTTTATAGCGGCTATGACGTCATCTATTAGGTTAGTTTGTGAAACTTGTATAGAGGTGCGAGTATGTGTGTCAAACGGTTTGGTCGCGGTCGGTCTTTTTTTTATGTCTCCTACTACTGTCATGATTATTTGTCGGTGAAATTTATTTATAGGTTCGTCGGTGATTGGTACTTCGAGTATGGGGTTCTCGTTACTTGTGTGGGCTGTTTCAGTACTGGAGTCTGCTATTGACGGGGGTTTTTCGGAAGGATTCACTGTAATCGAGCTTATCTCGTCATTATGTATTTCAACTCGCGAGAGGGCGTCAGCGTTGGTGTTGTTTTTGCCCTTTTTATACACTACAGTGAAGTCGTACTCACTGAGTTTCAATCTCCATCTAGTTAAACGCGAGTTAGGTTCTTTCAAGCTCATAATCCATTGTAGTGGCTTATGATCCGTAACTATCTTAAACTTACGTCCAAAGAGGTAGGGTCGAAAGTACTTAGTGGCCCACACGATGGCGAGAAGCTCTTTCTCAATGGTACTGTAGTTTATCTCGCTTTCGTTTAGTGTTCGTGATGCGTATGAAATCGGTCTGTCTGATCCTATTGGCCCTTGTGATAATATGGCTCCTATCGCAAAGTTAGAGGCGTCTGTTGTCAATATGAATTCCTTATTGAAGTCGGGGTACTGTAAGATCGGGTCGTTTGTTAAGAGGTTTTTACATCGTTCGTAGCAGTCAACGTAGTCTTTATTAAGTGTGACGATCCTACCTTTCTTTAAGCACTGAGTAAATGGTTTCGTGATTCTAGCGAAATCGGGTATGAATTTTCTGTAGTATCCTATAAGTCCGAGAAACTGTTTTATCTGTTTTGAGGTTTTGGGTATGGGGTATTTTTGTATAGCTGTAATTTTGTCCGGGTTTGGTTTGATTCCTTCATTGCTTGTTATATGACATAGGAAAGCGGTTTCTAACTTCAAGAATTCGGACTTGTCCATCTGAATCTTAAAGTTAGATTCCCGGAGTCGTTGGAATACTTTCTCTAGGTTATTTAGATGCTCCTGAAGCGAGGTACTATAGACTATGATGTCATCCATGTAGACGAGGCAGATCACGTTTTGTAGGCCTCTCAGCACATTGTCCATTACCCGTTGGAATGTTGACGGGGAGTTCTTCAAACCCATGGGCATTCTTAGGAACTCAAAATGCCCATGTTCTACATTGAATGCTGTCTTGTGGATGTCGTCAGGGTCTGTCTCAACTTGGTAAAAACCACTGGCAAGGTCAAGGGTACTAAAATACTGGCACTTCCCTAACTTGTCTAGGACGTCTGTTATGTTCGGTATGGGGTATTTATCGTCTATGGTTTTTTCATTTAGTTTTCGGAAGTCTACTACGAGCCTCCATTTTTGTTTCCCGGAAGCGTCTGCTTTTTTAGGGACTACCCAAATGGGAGAGCTCCAGGCTGAGTCAGAGGGTCTAATGATATTTTGTTCCAGCATTTTTGAAATTTGCTCCCTAACTTCTTGGCGATGAACGAAAGGATATCTGTAAGTCTTGGTATAGACAGGTGCGTCGTCTACAGTCCGTATACGGTGTTTCATCTTATTGGTGAAAGATAAGGGTTCGCCTTCTATGTAAAATACATCTGCATACTTCGAGCAAATATTAACTAAGTTAATTTTCTCCTCCTCATTAAGATGATCTGTTCGCAATTTAGATATTACTTTATTAATGCGAGATGTGTCAGGTATTTGTTCCAGGTTCATGCATTCGATGTTACTTATAGTTACAGCTTCTACCGGGTGGTCTAGGGATAGAATAGTATCGTTGTTTGATGGGTTTAAAATTTCTATAATGCCGCGGTTATTACAAACGGTTGTAATGCATTCGCTTACAATGCAATTGCACAGGTATTGTTGTGGGATATGTACGTCACCGTCTTTAGCGTTTATAGGTAATCTGCTTAGTTGTGTTGGCTGGTATAACAGCCTCATAAAGGTTTACATTTCGGGAATTAAACATTACGATAGGGTTCCTAGCGGTAGCCGTAATCAGTAGGTTGTCCTTTAAGTCAATCTTCGTATTCCATCTGGTCAGTAAATCTAGTCCGATAAGTCCATCAAAAAATTGGTGAAAGTCATATATGAATAATTTAATCTCGTTAGGGTCATTGAGTTCACGGAAGGCTGGTATAGTTATTGAATAATCGTTTCTAGTTGTAGCGTGGACGTTAGTTACCTCGAAGGGATCATAGTTAAGAGGGTATTCCGAGTAATACCGTTGTACAGCTGTAGGACTAATAAATGACTGGTTTGCTCCGGTATCAATGAGTAGGTTTAGTGGGGGGTCAGATATTTTTATGTAGGGCAACTGTCGTTGCGTTTGCAAGTTAACTTCTATTTTGAGGGTTTTAATGGGGATTTTATCTGAAAATCCTGGTTTGCGTTACTAGTCGAGGGTTGGGGGTCCTCACATGCTGTAGAGGGTTGAATCGGTTTTTGCTCGGGCACCATAGCTGGTCCGAAGTCCTGTACGTAATAGTGGTTACCGTCGTCATAGTAAACGTTATAGTCAGCATGGTCGTAGTCATAAGAGTAGGGTTCCTCCACGAGGTAATAATCGTAGTTATTTTCGCTGCAATCGTTGAAATTCATCTCGCGGGTTTTAAAATAATTTGTCGGAGCCGGATTGCCAAACTTGCCCCAGTCATGAGGTCTACTTGGCATAGGCTTAGCAACAAAATGGCTGACCCCGCTCATTGGCTGAGGTCCCGGGGCTAGGGCACGTGGCTGAACTCTAAATACGTTGCTCTGAGCGTTATAGTAAGGCGGTGCCGCGCGGAACATTTGCTGCGTACGTGTTTGGTTATTAGGTGCGTTGGGCGCACGTGGCGCGCCATGTGGTTGGAACATAGGTTGTCTCCAACTGCTTTGCGGAGCCGGTGGCCGTTGCCAGTTTGAAAACGTTTGGTGACCAAAGGGTTTCGGCATCGACATGGGTAGAAAACCTGTGGGCTGTGTTAGTAATTTGGGCATGGGAGCGGTTGGAAGTGGCCTTTTTACACTCGCACTATCATTACGATTTTGCAAGTACATCACATTTAGTTCCTCTTGGACGAACTCCAGCGCCCTCTCTATGCTTTCAGGACGCATACAACGTATTCGGGAACCTAGAGGTTCCTTAAGGCCACGTACAAACGCTTGCATTGTTAATTTCTTGTATAGTGTACGTTTCGCTTCTATGGTGGTAGTCACTGTTTCATGCAACGATATATAAGTCATAATGGTACTGAATAACGATTGACATTGGTCGTAGTACTCTTGTGGAGTACTATTACCCTGAGCTGATACTAGGAGGTCATTATAGAGGGCTGTTTCGTCCCTCTGGTCGGCAAAGCTATTAATTAGGGTATTTCGTATTCCTGCCCAACTATCTGGGATGCCATTCGAATTAATTCTAGTTGCCGCAACGCCTGTTATTTTATTTAATATCCCGTTCAAAAGGCATAGGTTACCTAACTCACTACCCGGTACATTACTTAAATAAGTACTAACTATCTGGTCGCATAATTTAATAAATCGCGTGAGTACGTTAGGGTTCCCATCGAACTCGGGAACTGGGCGCAGAGCCTTAAAAATTGTGTCCGGATCACACGACATTTCGCGGTCCTCTAATAGGCTATTAAAACCTAAATCTATGTCTCTACTCGAATCTAGCACTAATTGCCTACTATTCGGTCTACCTGATGTAGACTCGCGAGGTCCTAAATTACGTGGGTGGAAAATTTTGAAGGATTAAGTGACTTGGATACACAGGAAGCAACACAGGGAATAATTCAAGTGTACTCACATAACCTTCATATCGGTCTCTGGGGTCGATGTCTGGATCCCGTTCTCTCCCGGCAGCAATCCTTGAGTTCGGATACTCGATGAAGCTTGACAGCAGGTTAGCCGCGATCGCTCACGCGCGGTAGCGATAATATCGATATAAGATAGACCTAGCTAACCTCGAGTATCCTACCGACTGCGCCAATTACGAAGGCTGCGGCCGGGATACTTAAAAAAAAACAATTTAGATTCTAAAACTGATTTAATAAAAGCAAAAGAACTTACAATAAATGAAAACTATATCTAGCTAAATCTAAAGTTATGCCTTCCTTCGAAGCCGGAATAGAAGTGGCCGACCTCATGTAGCGGTGGCGCGATGGTGCCGCGGTATTTTGTGCATTCAGCGCATTTGCCTCGTGTCGCTAATTGCGCATTTTACTTGTTTGTTATAATTAATTGAGGCCGTCCTTAGTCAGCGCTTTGGATATACTACGCTTGCGTAACATGTTGTTGTTGTTTTTTTTTTTTTTTTAATATTGTTTTTGTTTTTTTTTTGTTCTTGTTTTTGTTTGTCTTGTTTTTATTTTGTACTCTTTTAAAACATAAATGGCTGCTTTTTTTTATTCATTATAGCATGCATTTATCTAAGTTGTGTGGCAATCAGTTGTCGTGGAATGGGGAAAATGTTTCGAGGAAAGTTTTGAATATTAATGAGGACACAACAAAAACACAAAAACAAACCAGGAATTGAAAAATCTTGCTAGACAATGACTGATTTATTAAACTACTAATAATTACTTTAACATTATTATGAGGCTACCCTCAATGTATGATACTGAAATACAACATCTTCCCCTTTTATGAAAAATAGTGAACTATTAAGTAAAAAAAAGTAAAAAGTTTAAGTAAAATTCCCATCACCATATACACAACTATATGAAAATGTAAAGGTAGGTAATACATTAGACATATACAGGCACAATATAGGATATTTATATAGGATAGGGAATAATGGGATAGGGGATTTTTATAGGATATTTGTATGTTTAGAGAAAATAAATAAATAAATATCATCCGTTGCATCTTCCGTTTACAAGTTAAATTATAAACTTAGTAAGTAACGGTTATTCTTATAATTAACGAACTATTCTAACACTATTATATTGTTTTTTGTTTTTGTTTTTGGGAGGTGTATAGGGGAAGACCGAGGAAACGATGGATGGATTGTGAGAAGGATGACATGGCTAGAAAAGGGGCGACCACAGAGATGACGACTAATTGAGAAGTATTGAAGAAGAAGACATGCTGCGCTGACTCTTAATGTATTGAATTATGGGCTGGCGAATGGTGGTGATTTATTGACTTGAAAGAAAAAAAACATTTATTCGGCACATGCCATTACTGCACACGAGGAGGTCGTGGTTTAATATTAACAGGCGCTCGGGTCGATCTTTAGTTAAGCCGTGCTTGTCTAGGTTGGTCTGTGAATGGGTGACCGTATTACGTACCGAGTTTTCTCCGTGCCTCGGAAAGCACGTTAAGCTGTTGGTCCCGGCTGTCATTTGTAAATCTTTGACAATCGTTACGGGTAGTCAGTGGACCGAAAGTCTGACAACCAGTCTTACCAAGGATATCGTGTTACCCAGTGGACCCAATGGGTTGTGGAGGTCAGATAGGCAGTCCATGTAAAATATTGGTATTCCTCTGCATCCGGTTAGACAGGGAGCCGACCCCAAAGATAGTTGGGAAAAGACTAGGCAAATGATGATGTCATAACTGCACACAATAAAAATAGCTGTTTCCTACAAAAGTGCAATACCTACACGGTCAAAATGTATGAAACAGCTGATTGTTTTTTTAATAACCGATGAAAAATTTCTATGTGGGGGTCTCAGAATGATGTACTGAATACGTGGTAAATGTTTTCGCGTCGGTGTCCCTTCCCGTATAAAACAAAGATAATTAAAGAAAACAAAAAATCTTTAATCTAAACTAAAAAGATAACATTGTGTGCCTGGTCTGCGAAAAATACCCGACGCTAGCTTCAACTTGTTATTGTTTATACTAAACAAAAATATCAGCAAAAGTCTTTTATAAGGTGTAAAACACATCATTTCCTCCACGTTACTCCAGAACTCAACCGTAGAATAACAACCAAAAATAAAACATTACTCTTTTACGGACAATATTTACATAGAAATGTACTTCTAAAAGATTTTAAGTTCGTAAACTTGTATACGAAACATTTGTTCTCCAATCCGAAGATTCGACCAAATAGCCACTTAAAGAGTTTAAACATCGCATCGGAACGTATCAAACCCCGTTTGGTAGCTAACGCAGCGAGGTTCAAACTTCAGAAAGTCGACGAAACTCTGAATTACTTGAGAAAGTCCCGCTATAAATTTTGTTGAAACACTTCAAAGTATTTCATAAGGAAAATTGTAAATAAATTCAGATGGGTTTAGGGTTGACCAGGTTTTCTAAATGTATATTTAAAAGAGCAAATAACAGTTACTCCACAAAACATGGTACCCAACAAAAATTCATAAAAAATCACTCTGAAAAGTCAACTTAATTCTTTAAATTCGAAGACAAGCAACAGTGTTTCTTTCTACCCTCTCAAGACTACTAGGATTACTTTAAATCAATAAACTCAGCATATCACCGAGTCCACTAGATATCTCTCCCAATAGCGCCACAGCATCCTCACCACCCCCTTCCTCATTTACTCTGACCCAGATACCCAGACACCACTGACATTAGCTTAAATCTGAGCGACTATAATATAATTGCTCCCTTCAAGAATACCAACACAATCAGCATTCATTTCTAAAATAATGAGAGACTTATTTATTCCTCAACTCTACGATATAACTGAATCCACACACTAAGGTCTAGAAAGAGTACACAAACGAGAAAAAAAAAACAATTTTCGTCACACAACCAGCCCTATAAAAGAATTCAAGCAACTCTGCCAGTAATCTCCAAGACTGGGGGGAGCGATATCGTTCTATTTACTTCCCTTGGCCTGATATTTATAATGTCGCTAACGTTATGAATCAATTAAGATAAACTCTGGAGAGGCTGTTTGATGTAGATTAAGTAAAGTTGAAGCTGAGAAGAGAATTACCTACTTATGTTGTAATGGAACAGAGTCAATATAGAAGAGTTTTGTGAACTTTTGAGAGGTAATCAATGAAAAGGTGGACTACTTTGACGATTAAGACCGACGAAAAAGGCTTAGTACTAGGTACTAGGAAACTATAGTCCTACTAATATTATAATTTACTCTTTCACCGGTACACAGATAGTTTATAACCTAGATTAATACATAACTTTTTATCCCGGTAGTACGATCCCATGGGACAATTACCAAACTCCACGTGGGCGAAGCCGTGGGCATAAGCTAGTAAGACATAAGCATAATCGGCCGATAAAGTTCCATTTGTGGGGAAAAAGGCCTCGACTTTGGGGAGGAAGTGGGCACATATCCACCACGCGAGCACAATGCGGGTGGTGAACTAACTGCGTATTTTTTTGTTTTAAGACATGCCGGTTTCCTCACGGTGTTTTCCTACACTGTATATTAAGAAAATTAAGTATTCATTAAACAAATAAGCCTGTTGGACAGTGATAATGGAGTTTTTACGACCCTCTACAGCAAAACGCGTGAAAGATAGGCAAACCATGGCATAAATTCTGACGATTTTACAATTAGAGAACCTTCTAGAAGTCACTAAGGAAATTTTTAGGTATTCATTATTGGAAATCCACAGAAACCGCACAGTTTCAATTTCATTTCACAAACATTAAAAAAACACCTGTGTGTGTGTGTATGTTTGCGTGTGTTCTGTAAAATAATAATTTATTTTTTAATTAGCATTAGGATTAATTATTTAAATTTCATAGTGTGCTGTGTAGAGTCAATAGTTTTTTTTTTATGGTTAATACTAAGCCAAAAATATATTATTTTGTACGCCATAAATGGCAAAACATGTAGATCTACCTGTTATTTTAAGACCTTGCACATATCACTTGATGTATACTCATGTTTTATAATAAATAAATATTCTATTCTAAAAGACTATTCTAAGTTTCTCTATATCAATCAGCCTTCGAGTGAAATGTATGCAATGCCATAAAAGTTTCCACAATAACAAGACAAGCCGTGACAAAAGTCACAGCTTGCTACCAAAAGGTATCGACACCATCCCATCAGGGTACTTTTATCACAAAAAAGTCTTGGGAGCTACGTACGCAAATCTCCACAATGCGCTGACTTGGTAGCAGCGTAACCGCTTGCAAATAAGTGAGGGGATACGGGCACATAGTTGGGGTGGGCACGTAGTGAGTAAGTGGTTATGAACGGTGCAGCTTCATATAAAGGCTGCTATGAAACTATAAAGTACTAGTTTCTATGAGAGTGAATCGCTAGAATGTGACGCCTCATCTACTTTTGACGTTTGAACAGTAAATTTTTATGAATGACGTCACATGGACTCAATCTTTGCTACTTGTCAATAATATGCAAGAGGTTGTCAAATGCTTCGTTTGTCCACTGGTATCGGTTCGTATGAGATCCCAGGTTCGATTCCCAGGTCGGGAAAAGTGTTTTTGAGTTTTCATTGGGATTTCTCAGTAGTAGTCACGGAGTTTGGATTTGCACCCGGTTGATGGCAATGACTCACCCTCTATTACATAATTAGGGACTTAAAACATAAATGGCGAAATGTCGGTGTACCATTAGGTACACCTCTGCCTAACCCTTCGGGGATTACAGGCGTGATGTTATGTTGTCAAAGAAAATGGAGAAGCCTAAGGCTGATTTACATTTTTGTTTTCATTAAGAGAGACTTATGTTTTAAAATGTCACGTATATACGAGTTTTTTTTACTTCGCCAACTAAGTATATAACCCGTTACATGAGTAATGCCATCAATAGGTTTCATATGAATGAATATTAGTTATATTAGTATTATTCTGAAAAAAGTTGGGCAAGTGAATTTGCAAGAAAAAATTAGATAGTAGACCATCTCAGATATTAAACAGAAAACGTAAAATTATTATGACCCAGCAAGTATGCATTTTACCTTTTCTTACTCAAATATTTGCCACCAGCATCCGGCCAAACCCAACCACCGTATATTTCTATCGCAGGAGAGGTCTCGGCATTATTTCGGGCTTATACCGTTTTATAAACGAGATAAAACCTTCGGACGGAGCCATGAAAGAGATTATAATATTATCCTGAGATATGAAATTTTCCACGAACGGTTTTGAAACAGAAAGTGTCATAGCCCATTGGGCTTAAGTTGGAAAGAAAAAATAAGTGTGACAATGAGTGGAAAAAATGTGTATATACGACGCACTTTATTGTATTCACACAATTTAACGCTAGTGGTGAAAATACCGATGAGAATATAGTAGTACGGAATACAAAGGAGTATTTTATGGTTAAATCCCTTTTTTAGGGTTCCGAAGGGTAACCAACGGGACCCTATTATTCAGCCTCCGCTGTCCGTCCATCCGTCCGTCTGTCTGTCAGCGGGCTGTATCTCATGATCCGTAATAGATAGACGTTTGAAATTTTCACAGAATGTGTATTTCTGATGCCGCTATAACAACAAATTAAAAATTAAAGGGAGCTCCCCTACTACGATGGTACGGAAACGTTCATGCGCGAGTCCGACTCGCACTTGGCCGGTTTTTTTTACGTAATAGAGAATTTCTTGGAAGTTCATGAAAGTATTTTTCTGTATAAATATACTGTTTCATCAGCTTAGTCTGTGAAGTAACTGAGTGAATTGTTTTTATTTACTAGGCGAAGGTTTTGCTCTATAAAAGGGCGGTTTCAGATAGCGTATTTTTGGCGAATATAATCTCGTTTATTGCCACACGCACAACTTATACACGAGCGTTCACTGGTTTATAAGCGAGAGCAACGAGAAACGTCTCAATGCGCGCCTACTTACCCCGCGCGAATACGCCGGAATAAGCGCGTATACGCACGGTTTTCTGAAGCGCAAAAAGTGGCGCGCGTTTAAGCGCGTAAGCAACACGAGCTTATACGCGCAAAATAAAACGCTAGTCTGCAATCACAAAAAAAAACAAAAATTTCCTGTATAATTACTATAAATGCCTGTCTCACGCATTTGGGGATTACAAACGTGCTGTCATTGTGTTAAAATATTATAAATCTTGAGAATAATGTAACCCTGATTGAGATACCCACAACAATACGCCTTCTCTAGTGCAAAATTATCGCTAGCTTTTCTCAGTCGACCAGGCAATTCCGTAGGTACTTCTACCCACCCATTTCGCCCAACAACTCGAATTGATGTGATGGTCGATTTCCAGCAGAAACAAGCCATACATTTCGGTAAACGTCTACAGTAACGACAACCAATTTCGTTTGAAAATTAACCATTTTGAAACGTCACCACCGTATTGTACAATTTAGCACCTATATTAAATACAAATGTGGGTGGAACGTACGTAATATGCAATAACACCACACTATATACGGTACACGGAGACAGCAAAGCAGCCATTTTGATTTTTTTATTTTTCCTGTGCAAAATTTTACAGTATGCCGGATAGCTGTAGGAACCTTCATGTAGGTTAAATGTTTAAAATATTAAACAATAATCGTTGTATTATATGGGGTTTCATCGGGTATTGTTTTAAAAGGGTTTTCTATTGAGTTAATAAAATATTTGATGAGGGCTTACCAGTGTAAAGTGGCTATTCTTTTTGCGAATAATAACTCCATTGCCGGTGATTGTTGAATTTTATGAGGGGATAATCTGCAGATTAATTTTTCATAGGCTAATCAAATTAATGCCTGTACAATTAAAACGTATCTACTACTACTGTACAGGCCTACCGTTGAGCTGAGATGGTACCTCAGGTAGCTGAGCGGTGCGGGAGAGCTGTTGACCGTCAGTGAGTGAATGACGGAACGCTCGCAAGACAATCATCGTCTACCTCAAGAACCACCTAGGTTAAGCGGTGAGCCTGTATATTGTCTCTTGTAGTTTGAGTTCAAAAAATTGCTACTACAAATTTTACCATTGTAATAATGTACACATTGAACTAACAATTCATACTGAAAATACTACGCAAACTTTGAGTTCCATTCATCTATTGAACAACATTGTCCCATTCATAACCTAAAAAAACTGACATACGCCACGCCTGACGTCCATACAAGTAAGGGCCTGGACACATCGCCACGGCGCGGCGTCGTGGCAGTTAATGTTTCGCTGCCGGTAAGTTTGTAAGTGTGCAAAAAATATTTCCCCTTAAAATATCCTTCATCATGGTTCATTATTGAAAGATATTAACCCAATATTTTATTTTTTGTCTTTCGCGGTCTTTATCAAATTCGACGATGCAAACACGTTTCAACCGATGGCTGACAGAATAAATTGTTATAATCATTTTGTTAACTTGTGTCCCAGTTACAGGTAGTCAGCAGCCCGAAAGTTTGACAACCAGTCTTACCAAGGGGTATCGTTCTACCCAGTAACTTAGATAAGGAGGTCAAATAACAGTCGCTTCATGTAAAATACAGAATTCAGCTGTATCCAGTTACATTGAAAGCCTTAACATAGTTGGGACAAAGCTAAACTAGAAGTTGATGAAACTTGTGTCATATGCTGATCAAAAATTATGGTGAAGAAAAACACCTGTGATCGCTGTTTCCCGTACAAAAAGTAAAAACAAAAATAAAAAATTATACCTAATTTATAATAAATGTCACAATACATCTTTAACTTAGAAAGTACTTACATTAAAGTCTATATTTCTCAATGAAACTACTAAACAAACATCCTATTCTTGTATTGAACAACATAACCCCCATTCATAACCTACAAAAACTAACATACGCCACGCCAGCGCCTGACGTCTATACAAGTAAACCAGTGTTCGTGTGTAAACAGTACCACGACAATGGTTGGACAGAATTGCCTTTGATTATGAAAGGGGTATGACAGTCATTGAATATTGATTCGTTTCGAACGGGTTGTGTACTGTTGTAGCGAATGTGGTTTCGTATTTTTTATAGAAAATGCTTTATTGGACATTAAAAGAGTGGCTGAAATATAAATGCACTTAAGCCATGTGGATTTTTTGTTTTAATTTGGGAAGGTTTGTTGTTAAAATTGACAAAAAACATACATTATTAGTGTTTTTCTTGAAATGTGCCGTAAATTTTGTTCAGTTTTTATTCAGCTCGGTAGGGCCCGTTTTGATTGATTGTCATGTTCTAAAATAACGTACTGATTTTATAAGACACTAGCTTTTGCCCGCGGCTTCGCCCGCGTGCAGTTCGGGAATTGCCCACGGGATCTTGCCTACTTCTGGGATAATAAGTAATCTACATCTATTTGTATCAGACTATAATCTATCTCTGTGCCAAGTTTCATCCAGATCTGATCAGCCGTTCTGGCGTAATTGAGTAACAAAGATCCATTCATCCAAACTTTCGCATTAATAAATAGTTTATGTAAGATATATATGTAATATTAGTATTTAGGGTTCCGCACCTCAAAGGGAAAAACGGAACCCTTATAGGATCACTCGCGTGTCTGTCTATCTGCCTGTCCGTCTGTCACAGCCAATTTACTCTGAAACTACCGGACCGATGGAGTTGAAATTTGGTACATATATGTAAGTCATTGAATTTTAAACAGGGTAGCCGCTTTTGGGTCGTAAATTAAAAAATGAAAATAAAAATATTTCTAAACTACATCGTGTTATATCAAAAACTGTGATACACGTGTCTCATAATTTTAATTGAAGAGCGATGTGTACATTAAGTTTTGAGTCAACCGACCCAGAGAATATTAAGTTTCACAGAAAATTCAACCCCCATTTCAAAACAAAGAATACATCCTTCAAATTTCATGTCATTAAGACCAGTGGTTGATATATCAGTCAGTCAGTCAGGACTTTGATTTTATATTGCGGGATGATTTTGGAAAAACTGTAAGTAGAGTATGTAGACTTTCAAGTCTATCGACACCTAGAATAGAAACTTTCACAGAAAACTCAGCACCCCATTTTGTCCTCTTAGGGGTGGAATTTCGGTGCTATCATTGCGAGGGTCGCCCGGAGGACACGGTGGAGCACACCGTGGAGGTCTGCTCCGCTTGGGCGGAGCACCGCCGTGTCCGTAGCGGCGATTGGCGGCGACGACCTCTCGCGTCCGGCCCTGGTTCAAGCCATGGTCCGGGGCGAGAGGGAATGGAAAGCCGTCGCCTCCTCCTGCGAAGCAGTCATGCTAGCGAAGGAGGCGGCGGAACGTGAGAGGGAGAGAGCCTCACGTCCCAGCCGCCGCGGGAGGAGAAGCACCGGGCGTCGGGGCCACGCCGTGATGGGTCTCGGCCACCGTAGGCGCGGGCCTGTGGACGGTGAGTAATGGGCTAGCTCGCCGTCCGTCCGTCGTATGACGACAGGCCGTGTCGACGGCGCGTTCGTGTTCCACACGCGCCTCAAAGAGATGTCAGCAAACGGGAGTGGCCCGCAAGGGCCGATGCCTGCCAGGGCTGCGGGACTGTTCGAAAGAGATACTGCGGCCCTGGAACATAAAGGGCCAAAGAAGGAACATGGGTGGTTTTTAGTCAGTAAGAGTCTGACACTCCCTTCCGCTCCGCTCAGAGCGGGAGGGGTCATTTGATGATTTCCCACCCTCCAAAAAAACAAAAAAAAGGGGTGGAATTTCGAAAAACCCTTTCTAAGTGGACCCTTTGCCACTGGTAGGTACCAGTGGCGAAGAGTGAAAATTGAGTCAGGGGAAACCGAAGAAAAAAATGAGAATTGTTTTTTTTCCTATGTTTATTTGGACCTCATTTTCATTATCAGTGACCTCAAAAACTATGAAAATGATAACCCTGATGAAAAATCTAAAAAAAATGGTTGGTGCCATTTAGAATTTCCATTTTGACCTAATTTTCGATATCAGCGACCCTGAAAACCATGAAAATGACATCGATGACGAAAAAACCAAATATTTTCGTCCGCACCATCTTGGATTTTCATTTTGACCACATTTTCGTTATCAGCGACCCCAAAAACCACGAATATGACATTCATGAAGAAAAACCAAAAATTTTCATCGGCGCCATCCTGAATTTCATTTTGACCTAATTTTCGTTATCAGCGACCCCAAAAACCACGAAAATGACACTCATGACGAAATAACTGAATTTTTTGCTGGCGCCATCATCGATTTATACTTTGACCTCATTTTCGTTATTGGCGACCCCAAAAACCACGAAAATGACACCCATGACGAAAAAACCGAAAAAAAACAGGACTGAATTTCATACTGGGGGATGATTTTGGAAAAACTGTGATACACGTTTCTCATAATTAATCTCTTCTTAACTGAAGAGTATGTACACAAAATTTCAATTCAATCGACCTCGAGAATAAAGTTTCATAGAAAACTCAACACCCATTTTTACCCTCTTAGGGGTAGAATTTCGAAAAACCTTTTCATAGTGGATACCTACTCTTCACAAAGAATACGCCCTTCAAATTTCATTTCTCTAGGACCAGCGGTTTGGGCTCTGCGTTGATATATCAGTCAGCCAGGACTTTGAATTTTATATTGGGGGATGATTTTGGAAAAACTGTGATACACATCTCTCACAATTTTAACTGCAGAGTATGTACACAAACTTTCAAGTCAATCGACCCCGAGAATAAAAAGTTTCACAGAAAATTCAACACCCCAATTTACCCTCTTAGGGGTGGAATTTCGAAGAACCTTTTCTTATTAGATATCTACTCTTCACAAAGAATACACCCTCCAAATTTCATTTCTCTAGGGCCAGTGGTTTGGGCTGTGCGTTGATATATCAGTCAGTCAGGACTTTGAATTTTATATTGGGGGATGATTTTGGAAAAACTGTGATATACATTTCTCATAGTTTTAACTGAAGAGTATGTAGACTTTTAAGTCAATCGACCCGAGAATAAAAAGTTTTACCGAAAAACCGAAAATTCAACACCCCATTTCTCCCCTTTAGGGGTGGAATTTCGAAAAACCCTTTCTTAGTGGATACCTACTTTTCACAAAGAATACACCCTTTAAATTTCATGTCTTTAACACCAACAGCTTAGGCTGTAAGTTCATATATCACTCAGTCAGTCAGGACTTTGAATTTCATATTGAGGGATGATTTTGGAAAAACTTTGATACACGTTTCTCATAATTGTAACTGCAGAGTAGGTACACAAATTTTCAAGTATATCGACCGCGAGAATAAAAAGTTTCATAGAAAACTCAACACCCCATTTTACCCTCGTAGGGGTAGAATTTCGAAAAACCCTTTCTTAGTGGATACCTACTCTTCACAAAGAATACACACTCCAAATTTCATTGCTCTAGGACCAGCGGTTTGGGCTGTGCGTTGATATCTCTGTCAGTCAGTCAGGACTTTGAATTTTATATATATAGATAGATAGAAGATAGAAGATAGAAGATAGATAGATGTCAGTTATTACCAGTATCACAACGTTTAAGTAGGTTCAAAGTTATAGGTAGGGGGTTATAGGTAGGTAGGTGGGTGTTGTAGTTATAGGTATGCATTCGTGTGTAAAAGGTGAGGTGGGAGCGAGACAAAAATCACGTCATGTTTTCACTCTGTATTTATATTTATTTTGTTAAGCCTGCGCACATTCTTTTATATTTTTTGTATTGTTTATTATATTTCCCATAGTTGTTTTCTATTATGACCCAAGTATTGTTTATTTTATTTTTTTTCCTAATTCATGTAATATAATATTTATGCTGTCTTGACTTCCGTACGTTTTTTTCTCACGGGTGACCACTGAAAACCAGCGCTGGTGGGCCCCCCAAAGCACAGCATCATGATGAGTGGTAACCTGCTTGTCGCAGTCACGACGTGCAGGCTGTTAACTATTTTGTTTCTGTCCTGTTGTATTTATAATATTTGTTATGCGTTTTATGATTATTGTTATTTCTTTTTTTTTGTATGTCATGTCCCTGCGACAAATATTTGTTTTTCTTTCTTTCTTAAAACCTCTCATTCTGATTCTAACCGGATGCAGCTAAATTCCAGTATTTTACATGGAGCGACTGCCCATCTGATAGGTAGATTACATAATTACCAAGTTAGAAACGTTCCACTGGTCCGTCTGCCAGCAGCTGTATCTTGAAATTAGATAACGCTGTTGTTTATTTTGTCTCATCTATCGACAGTATATTTAATTCATCATCTGCCTAGCCTTTTCTCAACAATATTGGGGACGGCTTCTAGTCTAACATAATGCAGCTGAATACCAGTATTTGATATGGTGCGACTGCCTATCTGACCTCCACATCCCAGTTCGTACTCGGTAATACAACACCCCTTGGTAAGACTGGTTTTTAGACTTTCCGGCCACAGAATACCTGTAATGACTATCAAAGATCTACAAATGCCAGCTGGGACCAACGGCTTAAAGTGCTTTCCGAGGCAGCTCTGAACGTAATTAACGTCACCTATTCATGAGCTGACCTTGGCAGGCGCGGCTTAACCTAAATATAGACCCGTACGGCTATTATTTAAGTATTTATTAACAAAACAAATACATACATAAATATCACACACATAACATCACGCCAGTAATCCCCAAAGGGTTAGGCAGAGGTGTAGGTACCTAATAGACCCAAATTTTGCCAGTTATGTTTAAGTATGGATGGGGGGCGAGCCTATTGCCATCAACCGGGCAGAGATCTAGACTGCGTGGCTGCTACTGAGAAATTTCTGATGGAAAAACCCAATAACAATTTGCCCGACCCGGGAATCGAACCTAGGATCTCATGTTCAGCAGTCGCGATTGCATCCACTAGACCAACGAGGCAGTCCTTACTTAAATATTTCATTCTGTAACACTATTCTCACCACCAGTACACAAAACTTAACCAAATATCGGGAGGAGTCGAAACCAATCGCGATCCACTATCGTCTTGATTGACAATAGACGCACATTATGTGTTCAAGTTTATATTATTCTATTCTATTGGAGATAACAAGTTTATATTCTCCCGCTATCAATAATAGTTGTATTTCATTAATATTATTGTGCCTTTGTGGTTACGAGATGGAGTAGAATTAGGAGAGATGGCCCAGTATTTTCGGCTGATATCGTGAAGATTTCGATTCGTGTGCTAATGTTCAAAAATACGTATGAGCATGAGATTGTTTCGAGTTTACCAAAATTGTTGTTGGATGTCTTAGTTTTATCATCGAAACGCTACACTAAATACATAATAGACTAAATTACTATACCAGCATCTAGCAATTGTTCATTAATGGTACTTTTCTTACCATCACTTCAATCTACTTTTCTGATAAGCTTGCTAGTATCAACTAGCAAAATAACGTACTATTCAACGCTATAAGAAAAGATTTTAAAAGTCTAACAGTGACATAAAACATAGGAACAATAAACAACTACGTACGACGTAGTATGAACACTTGAGAGGCGCGGGCACGGACGTCCGCTGTCGTCGGCGGTCAACGCATGACTGCGCTAATTGCGCTACTTTGTGACACCATGTGCATTGTGCTGGCAACACCTCCTTGTGTGTTTCATTTTTTTGTAGGTTGGCAATTTTTGTGGCAGTGTTGTTAGTTGCTGTGCATGTGTATTTTGTTGGTAGTTACACTTTGTGATGTAGATACATTAATACTTTTATGATATAATCAAGGTAGAGATTTCATGAGTTCTGGGTCACACTTCTAAAAGGACATTGAAGTCAATTTACTAATTTAAAATTTTATTTTTTTAGTCTTGTTTTATGCCTTTGATGAATTATGCTCGCGCCCTATAAATGGGACTTAAACACCACTGGGACTGACGCGGTGAACTTTGATTTGGAGATATTTTTACCTGCGCAAAAAAAATACATACAATACTATAGTTTTTAAACAATATAATTATATACAACACGTGGGTTCTGACCAGAACTTGTGTGTATTTTATTTTTATTTTATTTGGCTCTTCAACAATGAGTACACTATTACATATATAGTAAAACGTTTCAAACTTAAGTCTAAGTGCCCCATTACTTAAAGAAGAGCACTGCATGCACTATAAACAGTGAAAAAAAAAGAATAAAAATACAAATAAAAATTAAAACAACGCAACGTATAGCTTGATTGGTCGCAGTGCGTACGTAACCTACATACGTACGACAAATAGTTTTGAAGCTTTAATCATTAATTAATTCAATTTGACAGTCAAGTAATGTGTATATGGTAATGTGTCACTCACTTGGATTATTGCTTCATATAATATTAATTTGTCTATTCATATCCAACTGAATCCAGCCGTATGATTTTAATATAAAGGAACGCAGTAACCGCTTAAGATTCCTCTATCGAGTCGTACCTTTAATAAATACGTTAGATTTTTTAACGTGTGACTTCTATCGACTTTCTTAACCGTAATAAATAAATTAACAAAATAAAACAACTTTTATTTCGGACAAGCAACATCCATAAAAGGTTATAATAATAGAAACTTTGTTTTTATTTGTTTTTTTTTTGGGCTTTTTTTTTGTTTTTCTTTCAAAACAAACAGTCGACATGGTAAATATCCCGTTTCTAGTGTTAATTATAATGTTAGTGACCATGACAGTTCAAAAACTTACATTAGTTAGTAATATAAAACTTATAAACTATGTCAGTCACAACTTATTTTTCATTGAGACACAAGCTTGTTGTTCGAGATGCATCTACGAACAATTGCCCCAATTATCGGGGAGTCGAACCTCCCTCCTAGTCTTCAGATTCTAATAAATAAGTCAGACTTTTACTCAAGTAATCACACTTGAGTAAAAGTCACAGTGAGTTTTTCGCAGGGTTTGAAATTCGGACTACGGAACGAGATAATCGTAAGTGACCCCGCCATATTAATGCACTCTACCGGAAGTAGAAGCCTCTAACAAGCAAGGTGCTCGTCACTTCCGCTCAACTAAAAGCTTATCGCTTTGAACTTTACGATGTGTTCCAAAACACGTTTTTTAGGGTTCCGTAGCCGAATGGCAAAAAACCGAACCATTATAGATTTGTCATGTCTGTCTGTCTGTCAGTCCGTACATATGTCATAGTCATAAAGTGGCGTACGTGGAAAGTAAGAAAAAATTTCAACGAAAATTGATTTGAATAGGATTTGATGTTTAGTTTTTGGGATATGGGGCTTTTTCATCAAACTGCCGCAGTAACTTTGTTTTTCCTTAACATACTATGAAAAACAAATTTAGTTTTGCTGTCAAATACAACAACATATGAATGAGCCTTCAAATTTTTTTTATTATATTGTTTGGTGCTACGGAACCATGTGTGGTTTTTTTTGTACAGTTTTATTGTTATCTCCCAAGCATTACGCGTCACAATAGTTTTTTAAAATTCATATAAACATGTTTTTTTACAAATTGCTGTTGTAAATATTAAACTTTTGGGACATGTCACATGCTTTTCCAGTAACTTGTATTCTGGTCTTTCGAGTAAACAGAAGAGCGTCGAGACAATACGAGTAGGTAAACCTTAGCGAGTCCCGTGGAAATGTCTGAACCGTTCGTGAAACGCCCAACGAAATTAAAATTTACCAGAAAAGAAAATTGGTTTAAGAAATAAATAGATATGGTTTCCACTTCCCTACGCATCAAGTTGAAGACGAAAATGAGGAAGCTATAATTAATTATTCATGGACTGACTAGCTGTTGCCCGCGTGTTGTTCGTGCTCGTGAAATTATTATAAAAATCTAGCTTCCATATTTGAATTGGATTTTGTTAACAAAGATTTTATTTTTTTGCACGGAACCCTAATCCTTTTTCTAATATAAGTTACATCCTTATAATATCAGCTATAAGCCAGTAAAAGTCCCGTCAAAATCGATCCACCCGTTTCGAAGATTAGCCGGAACAGACAGAAATTCAGACAAAAATTAAAAAAAATGTGTTTTTGTTATAAGCAGTTCAGTAAAAAGCCGTCATTTTGAAATTACAAACAAACACTACACAATTTTATTTATTTGCATTGATAATTTAAATACCTAAAATAGTCTTCAAACGTGAAAATAGTTACATTTGAATATACTGAATACTATCGAAATCCGGTTGTCGCGTACATTTACTTCAAATAATATTTTCGAAACCAAAAGTCTATAAAATATCTATGCCTACGTGCTCCTCCCAAAAGAGGAGAATCTTGGCAACAAACCTCGTCTTTAAGCATACAGCATCGTTGAACAAACCTGCTGCCTCTAACTTGCTCTGTTTCGCTTCCACAAATATTGGGATAACCGTTTGCATATAACGTACTAATGTTGTTTAGATATGCTCTGAGTTTCAAGAAATAGTAGCTTTTGATGAAGGTAGGGAATAGTAACTGAGTATTTGCATTGGTGTAAAGTAGTGATCGCGTAATGCTGTGTAGCATAAAGGTGTTCTAAGAACGACTTTCATATTTCAGAGGACATGCTAATAGCTGTTAAATATTTAGCATTTTTATAGAAAATTTAATAATGAAATACCTAGCATTATTGAATTGAAGTAATTCAATATGGGCACCCTCTTTATTACGGGTTTTTTTTAATGGGCCTACTTTTGACCTCAAAGTAGTCCTGAGGAGAGAGATGAGGTTGACGATGGAACGAGCTAACCCAAAAGAAGCCTTAACTCGCGACTTAAATAGATTGGGGTCATATGCACTTGGGAACACCGACGAAGGCAGGGAATTCCACTCCTCGGCTGTGCGCATTATAAACCCAAAAATATTTCCCATCAGAGCATGATTGTTGATGTTTTAGCTCCTTGAACTGAATTTCTTCTATCAGAAAGATGATAAAAAAATCTTCTCTTTTCTTTATGTTTCAGTTGATCACGTGTCTGCTAAAAAAAACCAATAAGATTTCATTGACTATCTTCAACCCTTTTAATTGTTATTGTAAGTGCTATATTGGTCCATTACGGAACTAAAGGGTACTACAAACTTAAAAGGAAAAAAGTAAGGGATGCTACCGATGTACCAGTTCGGTTCGGTTCGATTCGGAAACAGAATTTGTGATCGTATTATGTCGAATCGACCTGAACTTGACTCAGTGATGTACAGAGCAGTGGTGGTAGATGGTGATAGGCAATCCCACAATTTCCATAGGCCCTTGTTCCATACTACGTGGGTCGAGACGTAATTGAAAGATAAGTCTGTTTTACTAACGTTTTCTTAAAGGGTGTAGCTTTTCATCCCCCCTA
The DNA here is from genome assembly GCA_950022335.1 of Eurois occulta. Lineage (NCBI taxonomy): Eukaryota > Metazoa > Arthropoda > Insecta > Lepidoptera > Noctuidae > Eurois > Eurois occulta. Next base: position 2,858,068 of record OX465492.1, on the reverse strand, counting down.
GAAAAGGGAGGATTCTCCTACCAGACGGGTGTATTGTCTGGTGGGTTACTGCGCGATAGTTGTTTTCGGGTTTTTCTAATAACTTTAATAGATTTTGAATTTTGATGTTAGTTCTTAATATGCTTCATAGATGGAGCTGTAGTCATTTTTCTATTATGTTGCTGTGGTACTTTTTGAATGCAGCTTCAATGTTGTAGTTTGCAAATCGACACAAACTGCAGGTCTAATTGCGTCAGGTCATCTTTGTTGTTCATTAAAATTTGCTTGCAAAGGCCAGGCATTTTGGAGAACTATAAACTTTGACATTCAAAAAGTACTGAATAAAAGCCTAATTTGATTATATGACTTTAGATTTCTGATTATCTTTAATCGAATGATGCATGCCCAAAGTAGTGTGTTAAAATAAGTGTAAAAGTACCCTAACGAAGCTGAAGCCACGTCTTGTTCTCCCTGACATTGCGATATACATATTTTCAGATTCAATTTTTTCCCAAGTTTTTTTTTTTAATACAAATTTTTAATGTTATAACTTTACTCTTTAAATACCTCCACGACCCACTTACTGTTCAATGGATCCACAAGCACAATTTTTTGAGTGCGTTACATTGAGCCCTACTGTAGAACGTGAATTTTCACCAAAAAAAAGTCGTTACCCAGCAATAATTTTTGCGTAGAGTTAGTTTGATGTACAGAACATTTGGTTGACGTCTTCGTGAAGAGTCTGTTTACACCCTTTTCATTGTTTTATTATACCTAAATAAAACCTAATACTTCTTTTCTCATTACAAAACTAAATAAACTACCAAATTAAAACGAAGTGAAAGCAGGCGCCTGTAGAAAAAGAAAAATAAAATAATGGACAACCATAACACCTTATCGGTATACAAGTTTTAAGTGTATCCCTATAAAAAGACTCGTAAACCTTTGGAGAAGTATTGTGCTTCCACTTTATCGTTGTTAGATCGAATCGAGATGGAAACGGTATCGTTTTTTAATGTGATTCGAAGATTTTCCTGTTTATTTCAGTTATATGAAGTTTTTCCTCATTGCTGTGAAGGGCTGTTGATAATATCAGAGCCCGTTTTTGATGACTATTACATGAAAAAGGTTTTCATTTCCGTATATTTTTTATATGTTTTTATGAATTACCTTGTTGATTTAATGGTCTAAAGTGCTTTTAAGCAAGAGTTCACTGGTTCAATTTCTAGGTTCTTTTCGTTAGCAGTTTGATGTCTAAAATACTCGGTTGATGCCAATAGTCTCAACCCTATTTCAGATGACTCAAATATAATTGGCGAATGTGTAATAGGTACCTCTGCTTAAACTTACAGCGATAACAGGCGTGGTGGTGCGTTAGATGAAAAATGATTTGAATTTTGTGTTTGACGTTTTTTAACAACAGTCTGTCAGCGTTTAATATTTTACGATACAAGAACCTGCTTTAGTTTATACAACAGATTATTAATATTTAAAACAGAGAATGAACTTGACCGTAGTTAGATCACCGCTATTGTTCCGATTTATCGATATTATACGTGATTCTGAATTCTGAACGAACCTTTCTAGAATTATGCTGATATAAAATCGTTTTATAAGTAAGAGGGTATTAAATTATATATAGGTATTTAAAGTACCTACGTTGCCAAAATAAGTTAGTGCCTGATTAATATTTAAGAGTTAATTTTATTTATGGAATATGAAAATTTGTTGAAGCGTGAGGGTATCGAGATAGATATGGAATATTTTTTGAGTGCTATTGAAAACAAAATGAAGTCGTTTACAGTTTACAAACAAGATCCGATAAAGGACTGTTTTGTATTGTCATGAGACAGAAAAATCTTGTAACTAGATGATAATCTCGGTCTGAATTTTATTATTAAACTAGCGACCCGCCCCGGCTTCGCACGGGTGCATGTATTATACTTATAAATCTTCCTTTTGAATCACTCTATCTATTAAAAAAAACCGCATCCAAATCTGTTGCGTAGTTTTAAAGATTTAAGCATACATAGGGATATAGGGACAGAGAAAGCGACTTTGTTTTATACTATGTAGTGATAATTAATTTTTCGTTGATCACTGCCTTGTTGGTCTAGTGATCGCAAGTGCGACTGCTGAGCATGAGGTCCTGGGTTTGATTCCCGGGTCGGACAAGGTGTTATTGGGTTTTTATATCAGGAATTTCCCAGTAGCAGCCACAGAGTCTGGATTCGTGCGCCGTTGATGGCAATGGACTCACCGTATTATATAATTAGGGACTTAACTGGCGAAATGTGAGTGTACTATTAGGTACACTTCTGCCTAACTCTTCGGGGATTACAGGCGTGATGTTATGTGATGTTAGTTTTTCAACGTAGATTTAAAAAATAAATGCTATTTTTTTTCTAAACAAACCAATACGGAAGTACAAAAATAAAATAAACAAGGTCCCGTTACTTCAATATGCAAATAAATATTGCTTACTAACTTGGACCTCAATTTCGATAACTTTTATGATGTTTCTGGGCTTCATAATTTTATCAGAAATTTCTTCCTCATTCATATTCCTTTCGTATCGTCCACAGAGCTATAAATAAGTAAGTAGAAGTTTCATATTTTCGATAACCAAGTAACTTGACACCATGTGATATTGCGGACATGATCAGCGGTTATATTAATAAATTACAAAGGGTATATAGGATCAAAAATAATGCTTTCGTACTCTTAAAATACTTTAAATTATAATTAAAATAACTAACATATTTTCAAATCTTATGTCTACTGCTGTTGATTAATCTTTTGAACGCCAGAACGTAAAAGCACGCGCGTGCCCTCCACGCCAACCCTCAATTTCACCTACCATTTTGTCACATATAATTCTGTCTTTTAGCGCACAGGGCACGCGCTTGCTTAATCAAAATAATAATGACGATCAAATCATTTTCCATATGATTTGACTATCGTGGTCAAATAGACACTAGGTAGTCATTACTTACTTTTTACAGAATATTTCTGAAATATTTTCAAGGAAATTCATCTCTTGAAGCTCTCTGAAAATTACAGAAATACAGATACAAAATTCGATACCAAACGAGTGACAACACGTGTATAACCCGTCTATAACGGGTTAAGGACGGTCATCATACGTGGATATAACCCGTAAGCTCACCGGTTTGACAACGTAGCGTGCCATGAACGTAGTGTATCGACACCGGCAAAATATTCTCGCCAGCAATTGTTGACGCTGATGGAACGATCTAGTGAGTATAGTCGCATACTTTCCAGTACAAAGATTTTGTTTTGCCTGATACTACGTTCTTAGCGCACTCATGGTATGGTACGGTGTATTGGTCAAACTCCTTAGTGTTCAAAATTCGTCTGCTCGACTACATAATACTGCAGTGACGATTGTTGACTGTCGCAACGAAAGACACAGCGATCGTATGTTTGTTAAGTAATAACCCCGAAGGTTACAAAAAACTTGAATATAAAAAAGAGTTTTTTGTAGTATTTGGCAACAAAGCACGAAGAATAGCTAGTTTGGCTTAGCTTCATATAAATTGAGATAAACAAAATTCCTTTTATGTGGAATTTGTGAAATTGAAATAGTGAAATTCCATTTCAATATTCTATTCACAATCTCAACAACCCTCCGCCATATTGTTTTTACATCAGCTGTCACTTTCGAAACGCGAGTTTCGCTAATTACATAGAAATAGAATCATCACGACTAACAGAGTTTGTTAGCAGCTCGGCAGAGTTTTGTTCCGAATATAATGTAACAACGTTCGTCTTTAACTAGATCAGATAATGCAATTTGGAATGGAAGACGAAAACTGGAACTTGTTAAGGAAACTTCAGAAAAACGGATGTGGTTTGTGTTTTAAGAATGTTTTCGTTTTATTCTTCTTTTACTCGTAGTTGCATTATTGGCTGAGTGAAATAATGTGGCAGTCAGTGTCCAAATTTCATTGATGGCGTAATAGTTAATTTAAATTTTGTGGGAGAATAATAATTATGTGAAGCAGCATTGTGATTGGATTTAATGCCACCTTACGCTGCGATTTCTACTTAGGTGCATTGTATTTCTTGGCTTATCGAGCGAAGGGTTTCTCATGCGATTAACATAATGATAACAACGAAATCTTGTTCTTAAGGCAAGAATACCAAAGTAAGATTTCACTATCGATTTGTAAGACATATTAAACAATTTTAACTTAAGTACCTAGCCACAAACTATCATCATACATCACTAGACATTTTCTAACATAAAGAAATTGTTTCACTACAGCTTAAATGACTTGACCTTTATAAAAATATAAAGTTAACCACCCAGCAGCCGATAATACACGTGTCCCCGAACAATACCAAAACTGAGCTTACACACGCATACACACAGACCTAGGCATACCACATCAACAACTAGCCGACTACTATGCCAAGTCAATTGCAGCCGACCGTGCCTAGAATCGCGAAGTTCATTATTCCCATTGAAAACTGGCATGAAACACCGCACAGGTTACTTTAAACAGTAGTTGATCTTGGACAGGGTTGACTCAATTGTTGGTGCCTGCGACTTTTCTCTGAGCAATGACGCTGAGAGACGTAAAAGAAAATTGAGCAGTGAAAAACGCGAGGAAATTGTATTGGAAAGACTTTTGTTTGGAAGGAATTGCAATTTTATGGAATGAAATGGTGATTGGTTTAACTGCACAAATGTGTGATTCTAGACTGTTATTGGGACAACATAAATATTTTATCCCAATAACAGCGCAAAGTTCTGTTTTGTGCCCGTTTGATGGCAATAAGTCCCTATTACATTTCACCAGTCAAGGTGCGAGCCTGTTTGAAGGATGATATGGTAAGCAAGGGAAGTATGGAAGTACATGCTGCGCCGACCCCAAATAAATTAAGATAAAAGCAGGAGAATTATGATGTTCAGCTTATATGACTTAAACAAAACTGGTGAAATATGAGTGTTCTATAGGCACACTGCTGCCTAACTCTTCGAGGATTACAGGCATTATGTTATGTTAACTTCATTTGCATTGTTTGCGGATACAAAAAACTTCAATACGTAGCTGGTGTGATGACAAAAATGTGCAATATTTGTATCTATTTTCAACAAAATTGGTTTAAGAAAGTAACGAACGAAGTAATTTCATAGTTCAGAAGCTTTATCTAAGAGTAATTTAAGCGGGTCAAGTAATTTCTTAAGTAGTTTAGGACATGGGTCCATCTCAAGTTATTTCAGACTTAAGCTTAAGCTTAAATGAATTCCCAACACCTAAGTACGATTAAATTAATTTGTTTAATCGGCGCATAAGTGAAAGCGGCGTTTTAGATCAAATGAAATGTTCAGGATCTTATCGAACACTCCATTTGAATTATACAGAGAAAATTAACTTTTAACGTAATAAAATGAAGTTACTTTCCTCGTCGTGTTATGTTACTAATTTGTTCGAAAACCCGGAAAACCTGCTATCAGCGTGACCACGCGCTCGGGTTCGTCGAAAAACAAATGCAACCGTCTCGCATTCGCACTACGATCGGGTTTGTTACAAGTAAACCTTCACTGCTGGGGTCATTGTGCAGATTGAAAATGTGTCTCCGTACCCCAGTCAGAAGTGACGTGAAAGAACGACGTCTGATTTTGGACAGTAAATCGATTCTCACACGATACCGCTCGTTTGCGCGGTCGATCGGAGGCGGCCAAGATTTATATGGTGGTGCTCCGCGCGGAGAGGTGGTGAGCGCAGCGCTGAAAGGCGGTGAGCCCCGCTCGTCCGCGGGAACGAACGATGTCGTGCGATAACCGCCTAAAATTCAGTGAGCGAGAGACTCAGCATTTTGACCCATAAAATAAAGGATAATATATATCAAGAAAATAAATAACTGAAAACAACCGACCGTGCCGAAAATCAACCGCGCTATCATCCCCTTGAGATCTAATTTCAAAATTCTAGAAAGGTTAAATCTAAACAAATGACTCTCTGGAGTTGCAATACAAATAAGAAATTCTAGGAAACATTCCTATGCAGGTAACACGCGAATCATCCCTGATGCTTCTCATATGCACGTGCCGCAGGGAAATGAACTTTGTACATTTGACTAAGTTAAAGCCTGTCTCGTTCCTCTAACTGTTACCGAGAACGTGTGCTTATTTTGATTGTTGTAACATATTTGGAGGTAATTATAAAATGGGTTCTGTTGGTGGGGTAATTATTTAGGGTTCTGTGCCTGGAGGGTAACCAACGGGACCCTATTACTAAGCCTCCGCTGTCTGTCCGTCTGTCCATCCGTCCATAAGTCCGTCTGTCTGTCAGCGGGCTGCATCTCATGATCCGTAACAGGTAGACAGTTGACAATAACAGCTTTTCAGGTCGATCTTTAGGTTAGCCCCCATACCGTGTCTGAAAAGCACGCTAAGTTGCTGGTCCCGGCTGTCTATTTGTAGATCTTTGACAGTCATTACAAGTAGTCAGTGCCCCGAAAGCCTGACAACCAGTCTTACCAAGGAGTACCAGTCTCAATTCTAATAAAAATAATACACCAAGAAAGCAATTGTAAGTAATTTCTTGAACACACAACGGTACTACAATTGCCAAACAAACCTTGAGACAGCAATAACGAAGAACAAAAAACAAAAAAGTGTGAACGTAACCATGCCTACAGTTTTAACAGAGTAAAATAATATTAACTGAAGTTGTTGAACTGAACAATACAATTTGTATGTTAACTGCTATAAAAGTTACGTTTTCCAAGAAGAAAGTTGTTAAAGCGAAGTGAACCGTATTTAATGTGAAATAGAACACAACAAGGGAACTATTGCTTTCACACACTTGTGGGTAGGGTGACTAGGGTTTTTGGATTATGAGATTATAATTTTTGGTTAAAAATGTTTATTATTGTATTTTGATAAAATCCCAATCACGTCGAGTGGTAATTAACATTGGATTTGGTCACGTTTTAAAGTAATATTGTCTTTGTAAATGTATTAATACAATTGGTGATAATAAATAATAATATAATGGCAGTGTTTGTTCACATAATTATGATAGTATCTCTGGGTTATTTATGTTGCTTTTTAAAGATACCAAAAGTTCTACATACATAGGAATGACAACTCATTTAGACAGAAAAAAAACGATTGTACCTCGAAATCCTACGAAATCTCAAGACGGAGCCAATAACCGATCGGTGCTACGAGTGTAGTCTACGACAAGGTCCACTGGCGTAGGTCGGCTACGAAAAGGTCTACGACCGAAGAGGTTCGTTCTCTTTCAAAATAATCTAAGAGCTTATCACTCCACTTTTTTGTCGGGGTTAAAAACGAACCATCAACTTGTTCTACGTGCTGTCGTGTGTACATCTGTCTACGACAAAATCTAATAGCTTAGAGGTGTATCCTACATAGAATATTATAAATGCGAAAGTTTGTGAGAATGGATGGATGAAAATCAAAATAATTTACTTCACATAGGCCTACATGGGCACTTATAAAACGTCGACAAAAAGGTGCACGGTCCAGGTTGGTCGTTTCCTATGGAGAAGATGTGACGGATTGTGATGATGTGTGTACGGATTTGATATGAAAATTACACACACACATATAGTTTACAACATGGATTAACCCATTGTATACTTTTTATTGCGGTAGTATGATCCCGTGGAACAAGTATCGTACTCCGGGTGGGCAAAGCCGCGGGCATAATCTAGTCTACGATATGGTATAAAAAACGCAAACCATTTACGACCAGGTTTACAAGCGTAAACCATCTACGACAAGGTCTACAAGCGTAGACATTCTACGACAAGGTCTACACACGTAGACCATCTACGACAAGGTCTACACACGTAGACCATCTACGACTAGGTATACACACGTAGACCATCTACGACAAGGTCTACATACGTAGACCATCTACGACAAGGTCTACACACGTAGACCATCTACGACAAGGTCTACACACGTAGACTATCTACGACAAGGTCTACACACGTAGACCATCTACGACAAGGTCTACATACGTAGACCATCTACGACAAGCTCTACAAGCGTAGACCATCTACAACAAGGTCTACAAGCGTAGACCATCTACGACAAGGTCTACAAGCGTAGACCATCTACGATAAGGTCTACACACGTAGACCATCTACGACAAGGTCTACAAGCTTAGACATTCTACGATAAGGTCTACACACGTAGACCATCTACGACAAGGTCTACAAGCGTAGACCATCTACGACAAAGTCTACAAACATATTCGCACTTCTTTATTTAATTTCATTTTCTAACTCCAACTTGGTCGTCCTACATACAGACAATAATACAATTACTTCTCGCAAACTAAGTTGCAAGTTAAATGCTCAAAGGCGGCAGATGGTAACTTGATGCGCGATACGTTTCACTTAATTCGCCCAAGTTCGGAGTGTAGCTGGATATTGCGTTTTTCTTTGACGGTGCGGGTTTCATTTCGTTGGTATTAGGTTTTTACGTGTGTAATTTCAGATAAATGTAGGATTATAAGTACTTAGAATATACACTCTTTATTGGACATTGTGTCCGAAAGAACTTGACAACGAGAAAGTGGAAATGAAATCATCATCATCCCCAAGCCTAGCCTAACATTTTTCTTTCTTTTTTTTTTTTTTTAAGCCTAGCCTTTTCCCAACTATGTTGGGGTCGGTTTCCAGTCTAATGGATGCAGCTGAATAACAGTATTTCATTTGGAGCGACTGCTTATCTAACCTCCACAATCCAGTTAGTACTGGGTAATACGATACCCCTTGATAATACTGGTTGTCAGTCTTTTAGGCCACTGACTACCTGTAAGGACTGTCAAAGATCTACAATTGACAGCCGGGACCAACGGCTTAACGTGCTTTCCGAAGCACGCAGGAAACTTGGTATGTATCGGGTGATCACCCATCCACGGCATGAAATTCTATCTACTTTAACGATGATGGAATAGCCAAAAATAGCCTATGTCAACTCAATTGAATTGAATTCATAGGCTACTGAAAAGTTTAAGGTGATTCTCATACGACACCGCTCGTCCGCGCGGACGGGCGGAGGCAGCGAAGCAAATGTGTCGGGTGACGGTCAGGGATGACGTTTATTAGGCATGAACGGGTTTCATACGAGCCAATGCAACGTGAGATCCACGTCATCGCCCTATCGCGCGGACGGACGGTGTCGTGTGAGACCCGCTTAAGTAGTTGTAAAAAAGCTGAAACGTTTTAAAAGCGTTTATCATGTTTTCGTACAATACTGAAATATTTCCATGACCAATTCCACTGAAATAGGTACACGTTTTTTCGACTAGTAAGTATTTTTTTCTCGTACCACGTACAGCTATCCAAGATATTAATCCAACACGCCATTAAGTCTAGTTTATTTCATACAACTAGGTATTCACATTTTTCCACCACCCACGTATATTAGCTAAGAGGTAAATATCTAGATGTGCACAAAGTTGGCATGTCCGGCTAACGCACATTTTGTAAATATTTAATGGGTAATTTTAGCCTCACCGTTACGTAGAGTGGAAACGTCATGTTGACGTTAATTTGGACGACAGGTTAAGGTGGAACTGCCACGATAGCCTGTGAAGTTCATTTTTTTTTACGTTTTTTTGCAATTTACTGGTCAGTGTCAGGCTCTAGTATGTTGACCAAAATATGCTTCGCTACCATAACACGTATGTATTTACAGAATGATAATAAAATGAAATCAATCGTCAATATAACCCTTTACTCTCTCTCTTAGGCCTATTTGGCACAGCTTGAGACACACAATATTATCTCTTTTTTTTGTTTAGATTTATTTTATTTTTTGTTATGTGCAGTTGTGGCATGTGCCAAATAAATATGTTTTCTTTCTTTTCTTTCTCTAATCCTATTTAATGGCTTCTTCATGACATAGTCTCTCTATGCACAAAACTGGTAATTAATGGTTAATTTTGGGACACGGGTTATTGAAACACAGAGCAGTTTGTACAGCTCATTACTTATTGGAAACTGGAAACAAATGGGGTCAGACAAAACTAGTGTCCAATTTTTGGGCCATTACAAACCCGTGATGCCTGACTAGATTACTTGGTTTATCAGCCTATAATGAATTTCATTGCTGGGACAAAGGCATATCCTCTAGAACAGAAGGCTGTAATCGCAGGCTCGGTGCGGGTTGGTAGGAATCCCATGTATTCGATCACTAGGTTTTAAGGCAAGACGTACCGATGTCTTTCACAGCGTTGCCACTCGTGTGGGTTTGATAACGCACATGAATAAGAGTAAGAGCACTTCGAGGGGCTAGTTTTTGCTGACGGCCGAGTCGAATAGATATCCAAGAACAGGGGCGTAACTACCGCGGTATCAGCCGTATCAATGATAAGGGGCCACCGAGTAACAAGGGCCCCTACGTGTAGAGGAAGAAAATCACAAAATCTTCCAATTACCTTAAATTGTTATTGATAAGAGGTCCTTTATGATTAAATAATAAATATTTAACTCATCGCAGTCTTGAAGCAGGCTTCAAAATTTCTAGCTCGCTTCGCTCGCTCTTGAATGACTTGATTCGTCGCCGTCCAAAAGCTATAATTTTTCGAGGTCGCTTTTCTGGATTTTCGATGGATGCCTTTACCTGTGCGAGCCATGATCGTGGTTACTAAATTTTCTATCCCACTTTTGCTCGCTTTTACTTTATCTTAGTAAAATCAATTACAGCTTAAGCGACGCAAGTCAGAATGCTTTTTTAATAATTTTTTTTTTGGTGTTCGCTGCAATCGGTTTCGTAGGGACCTCAAACAATTTTGATACAGGGCTCTATCAGGCCTAGCTACGCCACTGTCCAGGAACTATTCCTAACTTCTACCAACGTTATTAAGAACCTCCTGAGCAGACTCTGAAACCCATTAACAATATCGTTTTCATAAATCAGGACGTGCCATTCCCTCTCAAAATTCGCAGACAAACCCGCGCCAAATACTTAAACAAATTACTCTCAATATTTACTTATATACTAATCTGTTTTATTACCAACATTCTTCCGGAATATATTCTAAATGATCGTTTTTACGAACTGTCTGCAGACTTAAGGTCGATTCTATGTCAATTGTAAATCGCTGTTGGCGAGCTTCCAGGAATTAATGTGTGGTATGGAATAATTCTGTTACGATTATTTAACGATTGAGTAAGAGGGAAGTGTTAGTTTAGTAGTTTGACATTCGTTTTGCACGTGTTTCGTCTATAATATGGATTGAAGAATTTGTGAGACCAATTTTCATGGAATTAAGAGTAGCCTAAACTACTACCTGTAAATCTTTCAAAAACTACCGTTTCGTCGAAATTGGTAAAAATATAACATCACGCTTGTAGTCTCAGAAGGGTTGTGCAGAGGTGTACCTAATAGTACACCCACATTTCGCCAGTTATGTTTTGGGACCACTGTAATAGGGTACGAGCTTATTGCCATCAACCGCGCACAAATCCATATTTTGCCCGAACCGGGAATCGAACCCAGTATTTCATGTTCAGCAGTCGCACTTGCGCCCACTGGACCAACGAGGTAGTCAACTCTGGAATAAAAAGGTCAAATAAATGGTTTGGTTGTTTAGTCTTAGGTTATGACCAAAAACTTTTTCTTGAAATTAAACTGAATTTTAAGAAGTTCTCTGGATTACTTCAAAATTAATTAGTGAATGCATCTTTTAATAAAATTCATTCATTTTCCCACTGAGGCACAACTCGCAGCTTAATTCACAAGGTCTCTAGAAGCATGAAATCTTGTACAGGAGTACCTTGCATAATGAAGGAGACAGCACTAAAGAAGAATTTTAGAAAATTCAGGATTCCTATTTAAAGGAGATGAAAGTTTGTGTAGAAATTGCTCCGACAGAAAATTCCTCTCGGCTCAATTTGCTACAACAGTTTACACCCTTTTTTTTTTTTTTGGGTGGTGGGAAATCATCAAATGACTCCTCCCGCTCTGGGCGGAGCGGAAGGGAGTGTCAGACTCTTACTGACTAAAAACCACCCATGTTCCTTCATTGGCCCTTTATGTTCCAGGGCCGCGGTATCTCTTTCGAACAGTCCCGCAGCCCTGGCAACGATGAGACACTTAATATCGTGTTCTGTCTGTCCTGCTGTTTGCACATTATAGGTGCTGATGCACGCTACTGAAAGTGCCAATATTGCCATCAACACGCTAAGGAGAAGAAATTCAAATTCCCTCTCATAGAAAGGAGGCCGTGTGTCCCAGCAGTGGGAACATTATAGACTGATTAGCTTATGCTATGCACCCGATATGCCAAAAATACGCGATACGTATCAAATAGCCATAAATAAAATAAACTAAAAATAGACCGTATTTATATCGACATGATGAAACAGATGAATTGTACACAGGTGAGTGCAGGAAGTGCGACGTGCCAGCTCTGAATACTGGCTGAGTCACTGGCACACCTGATAGGTGCAAAGGTCGTAATGATAGATAGGGCTGGCTTTATCAAATAGTGGTTGGCGGGCAGAATTATGACTAGAGAATGTATGACTCAAATATAATTGACGATATGTGGCTGTGCTATAAGTATATTTCTGTCTAACCCTTCTAGTTATAGGCGTGGTGTTATGTTATGTCATTACTTTTAATCATTACTAAAACCATTTTCTTACTGTAAATTGTTTTTAAAAGGGTGACAAAACTGCTTATACCTAGAATGCCAGAAATCGTTCGCTAAAATCACCCAATAAGCGAACGAGATGTGATAAGCGCTAAGTACTTCCCATTAGCTGAAGATAGCTAAAGCTTATGGTCCTTGCCACACGCTTTGCCGCTAACTGTAGAAAGACATAGTATAAAATGTTGGTAGTTATCACCTATTAAGGAACAGGGGGTGCCCTTAGCGTGTGGTCGCTTAGTATATAAGTTTAGTTTTTATGCCCCTGGCTGGAGACCTTAAACTCAGGCATCCACAGGATTGACCGGTTAAGCAGTAGCCAACCTCAGAGGTTTAACTGCGAGATACCAAAAAAAAAAAACCGGAATACCTTCAAAAAGATAATAAGGAAGGAATCTATGATACGAAGTATAATTATGTCCTGTTGTTTGTTCATTGCAGGAACTGATGGACGCTACTGAAGGTGCCAAACTAGTGGCTCAGTCCTGGGCCGGCATAATTTAGACTGCCATCGACACGCTAAGAAGAAGATTATTTCGCATAACAATGCCAGTAAAACGTAATAATAATCTCTGTTTCATTTCTCCTGGAAATATGATCGAAAGTAACACCCGTAGACAAAGGATAATTTTATAGAAAAAATACATTAAATCTTACCTCTTGACTGGAAAAGTTGCAAAATGTTTTCTATTCTCACGTCCACAGCTATTTTCACTTCACTATGGCCGCGCACCTGAAAAAGAATAAATAGCATGACATCACGCTAGTAATCCCCGCAGGGATAGGCAGAGGTGGAAGTACTCGCAAGTTAACTATTTCTAATAACTAGATAGGTAGATGATAGATACAGAGAGTGCCCAAGTGTTCAGAATAAGTAGAATATTTTAGTGATTAATGCAAAAAATTCCGAGAAATTAAATTGATACCTGCTTGGATCTATACTAATATTAGAAAGCTGAAGAGTTTGATCGGTTGGTTGAACGCGCTAATTTCAGGAACTACTGGTTCGTATTAAAAATAACTTTTAGAGGTGGACAGCCCATTTATCGAGGAAGGCTATAAGTTATATAACATCACGCTACAGCCAATAGGAGCGGAGCATCAATGAAAAATGTTGCAAACAGGGAAAATTAATTCCTTTTGAGAGCTTCCGTTGCAAGCGCGTAAACGGTTAAAGTTACGCAACAAACATGTATGACGGAATCGTTCCTCTTAAAAAGTTCTAAATAAAAGTCAGGGATAGCATATGTACTCTATCTTATAAGGTTGGCTCACACTCTCTCTAACTCTCTCTCTCTTTTTATGTGTGAGGCAGAAAAAGTTGCGCGGCATAGCTAGTTCAGAATAAAATCTTTCCTAATACTTGGTAGATTATAATTATGTATTTTGATTGTGACTTTGTCTAACTATCTTTATTTAGTAGCTACGTAGGTATATATTTTGGTGAATTAATGGTTGTGGCTTTAAGTGACCATAATGACAAAAACAAAAATAAACTATATTTATGATCAGGAAATTATTATTTTTTAATTCACTAACTATAGAAAACTTATTCGAAATTTGAAAGACCTGATGGTCTGGTCTAGCAAATCTCAAAGAAGTTTTCTGTATCATTTGGCTTTAAAATTATGTAATAGGTAAGTCTAGTTCTACATTATCGCCTAAATGATTACCTATTTAACATAATATTATAATTTAAATTAAACATGACCTTTCAGCATAGATATATGGAGCAATATCCTTTTGTAAACGAGCGTAATTCTCAGAGGACTAGTACTTAATGCTCAACATAAATTAAAGCTTCACTTGAATATAGAGGTGATTACGTTACAAGAACACTTACATATGTATAGAATATTAATAACGAAATGACGTCACTGACATAGGCCTTAGAAACAATAGTAACGCAGGCATTAACACGTGCGCGCGGTGTAAACTTTACGTAACTATATCGTTTTTAAAATTAAAAATACTTGTACAATCTTACTTCTTATTTTTACTATTAGAAATGCGAAAGTTTGTAAGGATGTATGGATGTTTGAACCTCGTTCATGCAAAAACTACTGAATGGATTTGGATGAAATTTAGCACTCAGATAGTTTATAACCTGGATTAACACATAGGATACTTATTATCTCGGTAGTATGATCCCGTGGGACCATTATTGAATTCCGTGCGGGCGAAGCCGCGGGTTTAAGCTAGCATATAATATGGATGCTACTGACTGTTGTTGTTGCTAACAAATTTAAATAAAATGCTAAAGGATAATTGTTCTTTCGATAAAAAAATCGACGTGTTTACGTTACGAGGAAAGGTTAGGTTAGGTTAGGTTACAAAGGATGCCCTACTCCTTAGCTATATACATAATTATAATGTATGGCGAAACATAATGCAAGAATATACAGTACAGTGCGTTCGATGTCAAAAATGGTTACAGGGATCCGGCGACAATGATAATGAAAAACTCAAAACCTCGGGAGAATGGTATTCGAAAATTACCGAAAAGCTTATGCCAATCTCGTAGAAAGTCGCTGTAGAAATCATCATCTGCCTAGCCTTTTCCCAACTATGTTGTGATCGGCTTCCAGTTTAACCGTATGCAGCTGAATACTAGTATTTTACATAGAGCGACTGCCTATCTGACCTCCACAATCCAGTTAGTACTGGATAATACGATACCCCTTGGTAAGACTGGTTGTCAGACTTTCGGGCCACTGACTACAACTCGCCTGATGTGAAGCCATAACGGAGCCTAGGGTGGAGCACACTTGCCTAGAAGAAACCAATTCACTTGAACTTTGAAGTGATCTATATTATAATGATCGGGAAATAGAGAAGCCGGCAGTGATTTCCACTAGCGGTTCGCACAATAAATGTGGAAGCATGGAGCTTTCTTTGAGTTCGTGGAACTTCAATCAATCAATCAATATCTTTATTGTGGATCATAGGTAGGTACATAATACAGGTCTTAAATAATTAAATTGTGATCAGCTATGTCCCGCCCATAGGGCATACAATAGTCATTTACACAATGGAAGTCAAATTAAATACATTAAAAATACATTACTACATTATTACTGCAAATTATTGAATAGTAATAAAGAGGGGCTACTGAACGCATCATGACTGGAGGAGACAGTATTGGAGCAGTGATTTGTCTGAAAGGAAGTCTTTTATAGAGTAGTAGCATTTGTTTACTAACAGGTCATGAACTCTTTTTAAATTTAGTTATTTCTAGAATTATTCTAATAGGGCCCGGAATATTATTAAAGATGCGTGAAGCTGTACAAAATATACTTTCATACATTAAATGAGTCTTGCTAGCTACTGTGCGCAATACCACAATGATATAATATAAACATTCCATAATATAGTGCTGTGTGGTCTTCGACCATATAACAGTGATGCTTCGTCGTATCTCGGCTCGTTCGATGATAGAATGGGGTTGAGGGTGATTAGAATGTGTAATTCCAAAGCACACTCTCCGAAATGTCACCGATAAAAAACCGATGGGCTGGCAACGGATGTGTCGAAAATTTGATTTCAGATCGGTAAAATAATTACAAGGTCAACTTTACAATGTACCGTCTTTAATTACTACAGCTGAGAGTTCGCTTAGTAACAGGACTAAGATGTATCCAAAGAAACAATGAATTCTTATCTCAAAATACAAAGAAACCAAGCACACAGAACAATATCAAACGAAAGTCGTCAACGAACACACAGTCAACTTTAATTACAAGCTTCAGCTGCCGTTTCTTCGCAAATTACCTGAATATTAATTTCCAATCAGGAAAATACTTTAAATATTAACTCAACATGTTTGGAAGTAGAGAACATTAGAAGGGGCAGTTGCAACAATACTTGAAAACAATGCAAAGTCTCTGCATCATAAAAACCGTTTATTCAAAACTCAACGGAACTTTTTTTTTATTCTTTTTTTAGTTAAATGCATTTCTGTGTGCATAGTGCGAGTGTTTTGTGTGTATTTTTTTTTACTATCATGTTTATAATAATGTTCATTTATCTCTTCTGTAAACAAAAAAAAATGTAATGTATGTGTAATGTATATTGTAGACAAAACCATACTGGGTCGCGTTAAAGTCAACTTCAATTTTCCTATTTGGAATAACTGTGTCACCCATAATTATCACCAGACGGCGCTAGTTTAGTTTCAGTACAAATTGAAGCTTACACGCTTACGCGATGGAATAGGCTCTGAGCAGCTCTTCTCCAAAATAACCCTAGTTTCATAGAAATTTAATTAAATGAGCACAGACTTATGTAATAGACAAATCTGTTGTCCGTCCTTAAAAATGTGTTTATTTTGCTTGGATCTACGTGTCCTACTTCCTACTAATATTATAAATTCAAAAGTTTATGAGGATGGATGGATGTTTATTACTCTTTCACGCAAAAACTACTAAACAAATTTGGATGAAATTTAGCTGACTGATAGTTTGTATCCTGGATTAACACAGCAAACTTTTTATACCGGTATTATGATCCTGTGGGACAATTATCGAACTCCACGCGTGTGAAGCCGCGGGCATAAGCTAGTTTCTTCATATTGGCCTTTAAGCTTCTGTTCCCATACATTTAGTGTTCAAACGTTTCCCTTTATGTAAATAACACAATTAATCTTCCCTTTTGTTGAGTCAAAGTTTCGTTAATTAATTAATGTATAGCAACTAATAGGTAAACGACGTCGGTTGAGATAGATTAACGAGAATTACTTAATGCTTGCTTTCCTTGTTGTACTTTACTTTAGTGACTTTGAACTTGGGAAGTTCTTGAGAAAGACTATTCTGGAGAAAGGCGCTGCCAAATGCGATATATGAGACGATAAAATACGGGAGTTGATCGAATTATTATCAACACTAGAAACGGGATATTTACCATGTGTTTGTTTAATATCGGGAACTCATAACAAACAGTAAACATGGTAAATATCCCATTTCTAGTGTTAATGATAATGTTAGAGAAAATTACAGTTTACAAACTTGATCGAATTAAGTGTGAAATGTAAAGCAAGCACATCTGAAAAGAAAGTTGTAGGTAAATATTTAACTAAGTGTTAAAAAGCAGGCGTCAAGAGATTCTAAACCATGTGCAATGTAATTATTTCTGTTATTGGCAGAAAAAAAAATCAGTACCTAGGCCACAAAACAATATCAATGTAATTTTTACTGTTTTGAACGACACTTTTCCAAAGCGTATATTACCATGTATTATGTGTACTTTTACAGGCTCAATATCGAACAGCGTTACTTTGAAATACCAAAAGGTTAACTAAATAAAAAAGAGCGTCAATTAATGTTACTATTATTTGAACTGAAGCAGGTCAGAATGAAATAAACAGTGTTTAGAGGGAGATTTGTCTTTACGTGTCAGTCAGGTGTTTGAGATGTCAAAAAGGTGTTGAAGTGTCAGTGAGGTTCATCTAATCTTATTCTAATTAACGAATAAATAAAAAACTTATGTCTAAGTTCTTGTAGAAAAGGTTATTCAACTTTGCTTTGAAGGTCTAATTCAAATTGGGGACGATAATTTTGCGATAAAGAGTAAAGTTTGAGAAGAGGTACTTTGTTACAACTACTTAGATATATTTTTTTGACGCCAAAAGTAAAATATTTTCAATTAAATAGTTTGAAATAATTACGAACACCCATTTTCTTTTAATTTTACTACAATGTAATTTTGGCACCTTTTGTTACGTCAAAGTGAGTTATTGTCATTATATTTTCAGTGGAGTCATTGAAGTGTCAATTTTTATTTTTAAACTTTGCCCCACACTAGGAATTGGCGGTGTTATTTTAAAATAGGGGTTATCCCAGTTTTTGTTGTACATGTTGAAAAACTTCTTGAAACCAGAAGCATTTAGTGTTTGAGACGTATATTTAAGCATATTGCTGCACCTCTTCGGCTATTTGTTAGCTTGATAAGGAAATAATATACCTAAGATTGTAATTTTGTTTAAAATTTTATGTTTAGTCGGTAAGAATTGTATTTTTGGAAGCTTTCTCCACGCATAAAATCATACCTAAAGATTGAAAAACAAAGCTCTAGATATTTCAATCCATTTAACACAATTTTCTATGTTCCTGTACAAACGAAAGCCAGTTGCATGTACTAATCTTTAAAGCCATAAAATATGACCATATATATAACCGCGAAAAATACGGACGTTCAAACCGCACATTTTATAGCATTTTCCATACGACAAACGACGCTATAAATGTTCGCCAAGTCCAAAGTTTATATACGTAGAAACATTACAATTTACGGCGACACACTTTGAGCTATTTCGCGTTTAAGTGTTCAGTAATTACTGTAATTAATTGTAGTTATTGTATTAGTAATATAAGTTGCTATTTTGGTACTTACTATATTTGAATACTATACGTACGATGTTGTTTTGGTAAGCGTGTTGTATGTGAATAGAAATTGTAGTTAGATTGATGCCAGATTTCCTTGTTTCCTAATTACGGACGAATTTTGAAGGTAATTATTAAATTGGTTTCCTTCTCATTGGTTTGGTTATATACATCACATTAGGACGCTGAAAGACAGCAGAATATTATAAGAATTTATGATATTAGTTTATTTCGCATTGATATTGCAAAATATCAGCCGGGTCTAACGGCTTAACGTGCTTTCTGAGGCTCGGAGGAAACTCGGTATGTAATGGGTGGTCACCCATCCACAGACCAACCTAGGTAGGCGTGGTTTAACCTAAAGATTGATCTGAGCGGCGGTTATTACGTAGCCACGAGCTCCTCCATCCGCCAGCAATAACAATGATGAATAAAAAAAATGTATTGCATTTACATTCACTATCAAAAAGGTATCAACCCTTTTTTTCTTTGTTTTTGGGATGGGAAATCATTAAATGACTCTTCCCGCTCTGGGCGGAGCGGAAGGGAGTATCAGACTTTCACTGACTAAAACCTATCCATGTTCCTTCTTTTGCCCTTTGTGTTCCAGGGCCGCGGTATCTCTTGCGAACAGTCCCGCAGCCCGAAGGTATCAACCCCGTTGTAATAATTTGTAGAAATCGAAACACTTTAAAAACTCTTTGGTTTCTTTCGCGAAAATCTCTTACGTTGGCGTCTACACTACAATACAAAATATTTCAGATATTTCCACTCATAAACAAGAATATAAGGAGCAGTTGTGTCGAATCATCTGCTCGTTTTCTAACTACCTTGACCTACTAATACATTATTTCCATGACGTCACGTGTTTTCAGTAGTTTTTGAGAGAATATTATTAGTGTTAATTAGTGCTTTATTTAAAACTAGCTTTTGCCTGCGTCTACGCCCCTAACATCATCAACCTAGCCTTTCCCCAACTATGTTGTCGGCCTCCAATAAAACGGGATGCAACCGGATAACAGTATTTTACAAAGAGCGACTGCCGATATGATCCCCACAACTTAGTCGTAAATTATGCAACTTAATACCGAGATAAAGCATCCTAGTTTGTAACCTAGGTCATGGTCTACCTGTGCCTATTATATTATCGTGATCCGTTCAAACGTTATGGCAGGAAAAGTCGATAATCAGACAGACGGAGTCAATATCACATTATTTATAACTTTTATTCGTTTAGGTCACTCTCTCTGAATTTGAACTGGGGGTCTAAAATGGCCGGCTTAGCAAAATCATGATAGGATAATAATATGAAATACGTTTAAATTATTATGTTTTTTTTTTTTTTTTTGAGGGTGGGAAATCATCAAATATCTCCTCCCGCTCTGGGCGGAGCGGAAGGGAGTATCAGACTCTTACTGACTAAAAACCACCCATGTTCTTTCATTGGCCCTTTATGTTCCAGGGCCGCGGTATCTCTTTCGAACAGTCCCGCAGCCCTGGCAGGCACCGGCCCTTGCGGGCCCCTCCCGTTTGCTGACAACTCTTTGAGGCGCGCGTGGAACACGAACGCGCCGTCGACACGGCCTGCCCGTCGTCATACGACGGACGGACGGCGAGCTAGCCCATTACTCACCGTCCACAGGCCCGCGCCTACGGTGGCCGAGAGCCATCACGGCGTGGCCCCCGACGCCCGGTGCTTCTCCCGCGGCGGCTGGGACGTGAGGAGGTTCTCTCCCTCTCACGTTCCGCCGCCTCCTTCGCTAGCATGACTGCTTCGCAGAAGGAGCGCGACGGCTTCCCATTCCCTCTCGCCCCGGACCATGGCTTGAACCAGGGCCGGGCGCGAGAGGTCACCGCCGCCAATCGCCGCTACGAGGACACGGCGGTGCTCCTCCCAAGCGGAGCAGACCTCGACGGTGTGCTCCACCGTGTCCTCCGGTCGATCCTCGCAATTGTAGCACCCGGGATTATTATGATTCTGCTAAAGCGGTCATTTTAGACCCCTGTCTTTATCTAACTTTTTTGTACTAAATATCAGTATTATAAAAGCTTTTTTTTATTTATCTTGTTAGTTAATTTATGTATTGATCAAATTTTGCAATTAAATTTCCTATCAGTTTCCCCCGACTGATGGAGCAGAAATTTTGCAAAACCCTTTGCTTCTAGTGACAATACTTTTTGATAGAATAAATTTTATGTTAGACATGACACTACACCTAGGATCGTCTCCTCACGAGAGAACTTCTCAACGGTTTATAGCACAGACACGCAACATTGTATACGCATTCAATGTTGATAGATGAACCTATTTTTTTGTCCTTGAAATTTTAATGAAATTTTGTTACAAAAAAATTACAGCGATGAACTGCCATCAGCTGACCGAAGTCCAAAAAAATGAGAATAGATTTCGTGTTATAAAGAGTTTCGAAATTTCTACAAAAGACGTTCAACAGGATTGTCATAAGCTTTTTGGTGGATTCAGTCAATCCAATTTTTGTTTTAATTTTTCCATCATAGTTTTCGCTGATAGAACCTTAACAACTCTCTCTCATCTAGGAGACATTAGCATCCTGATCTTTAGATTCAGACTCAGACAGACACTTCCAACAATTTTACTGAAAGCAACTCTGATTGTTCTGAATCTACAAAATAAGCATTACAATAAATTTCAGGATTAATTAATACAGAAAAGAAAAATAAAACATATTACGTTCCTTTTTCAAAAGACACTAGTGTGCTTGTTTGTTGAATGAATGAAGAATTTTGAGAAAGAATGAAGAAGAAGCTTAAAACTCTGTTCATTCTAGAAACAACAAAAAGGTTGAAGCTTTACATCGAAACGAAAACAGTTAGAACAGACGTGTTAGTTAAATATATCGAAATAAAGTGTTAGAAAGAACAATCTTAAAATAGAATGTCGCGCCTGGGCACTCTCCAATTTCACACACAGCAACAAAAAAAAAAACTTGACACACAAAATAATCGCCACTAATCGTCACTCTGTCACTAGCACTTAATATTAACGATAATCAACACTAATTTCCTAAAAAATGTACACAAAAATTGAATACGCGGAACCAATTTTTAATTCAAAAAAATAAATAAATAAAACTTTTTGACAGATCAGCTATTTTGGCGGGAAATATTTTCGCTAATCTGTCATTGCATTTTTTTTTAATAATGCAATCTCTTTAATGGAAACTTACTGTAGTGCGCGCGCCTAACGCAAAGATACTGCTTCTATTCAGCCCATCGCGTTTCGTTCGCTAAATTCTAAAAAAAGATGGGACACTCATTCGCGTTGAGTGCGAGAGTACATATCGGGACGACATTGTAGTTTTTTTAAACGTTTGGTGTCAGTACGTCTGGTTTCATTTTAGAATGTTGACTCTTATGTTATTGTAAATAGGTTATTGGTGCAACTGGGTTTGCGTAAACATGTCGACATTTTTATAAAATATGTTTTTAGATGTATTTTTAATGAAGAAAAAATAACCTTGTGTGAAGTGCAAGTGTTGTTAGGTTACAAAATGATTAAAATGTCTACTTCACTTTTTTGTGTAACGCTACTCTAATGAGATTTTTCTCACAATATTTTTTTTACAACGCAAACGGTTTGTGATCTCAATTATTTTTTATAGTCTCTAAAACAAACTTGCTCTAATTGATTATGTTTGGCAGTTTAAAATGAAACAGAAATTAATAAGTAAAAAGATTTATGTGTGGAGATAAATGTCTAGCTGCTGTTTGGAAATTAATTTAATTGATATTTACTAATTTGTAAAGATAACAAAAAGTGACAAAACAATTTGTTCGTAACAAAAAACCGTCATTACTTTCTTCTTTCTATTGCCACTATTTTCTAAAAAGTTTTAGTTTTCTAAAAACTTACTAAATTAATCCGGGTCCGCAGCGCCATTTTATCGTGTTACAATAACGCAAAACATGGTTTGCTAACGTAACAGGGGTGTGTCCTAACATAAAATGGCTGCGATGCGCGGTATAACTATAATACACCAACAACATTTTTTTTCCAACCATTGGTTGGTTGGAAAAAAAATGCAAGCAAATCCTGATTTCGATTCTCAGGTCGAGCAAATTGATATTTGATTTGTCCGTTAGGAAATTCTCCGTAGCAGCCCGTAGTCTGGATTTGTGTACGTTTGATGGCAATAGGCATGCCCATTATTACATGAGACTTAAACATAACTGGCGAAATGTGGCTGTACCTAATTTATGTAGGGTACACCTCTGCCAAACCCTTCAGAGATTACATGTGGGATCTTATGTTATGATAGATTAAGAAAACAAAAACAAGAAAAAAAAATAGAAATAATATTTATTTGCGTAAAACATGGTGTTAAAAGATGTTAAAGACAATCATTACTTACAGAGTATACATGTTTTGTTTATTTAAAATAGCATGCAAATATTATTGGTTACGTTAAGCAATGATTCCCGTCAGTAAATTCTTTTATGCTATAAAAATTATTAGTGTTTAACCATATTTGTAGTAAGAAACAAGATGAAGCTCCCTTTTCACTGCCAATACAAGTGAATTAAGTAGGTGACAATAGTTATTAATAGGTAGTTCTAAGTTGTGTATCCGCGTTGCAGTTGGCAGAGCTCGTTATTTCGTAATGTCACCACAATTGAGTGCTCAACTATTGGCTCCGTGTGCAATGGATATAGGTAATTTTTCATACTTAATTTTAGAGGTTAACAGTTCTATTAATAAAATAAAATAAATTTAAAAGTTTTTATTTCTACAGCACAAAATTGAGGCAGCTCCGGTAAGTTACATGGATACTTGTGATGGGGTTACCTCGCAACTTCCCATGGGTTACAATCTACAATGTTGAGACATAATTTTATATTATTAATAATACTTATGGAATATTAAATCATTTGTTTTCATAGACGGTTCTGTAAAAAAGGCTTTAAAATGCAAACAAGCTTTAGCTCCATCTGCAGATGGAGCTAAAGCTTGTTCTGTATAATTAACAATAGCATTCTCTCATTTTCAAACTTACTTATTAGGGTAGGCAGTATTAGCATACTACAGCGTCACACCAATATGGATAATTTGGAATTCCTCCAAATGTGCCGACATTAATTGATCCCACTCAATTACTCACATTTATTTTCCTACGTCTTATTCTTGGTGTCACTAAATCATTGGTATTAAAACCTTTATTGTGACGATTTAAGAATAATTTCTGTTGAAGTATACAAGGTATAAACGGACCCGTCACGTACCTATGCGTCAACCAAGCATTCTGTACGTCATACTAAGTACCAAACCCTACGCAAAAAATATTGCTGGGAAAAGATTTTTTTTGGGGTGAGAAATGACGTTTTACGGTAAGACTCAATGTAGCGTTCTCAAAATATTGTGCTACTATTATGGATGCATTGAATATCATGATGGTCAGTGTCCTTTCTAGAAGGCTAACATAATATATGATAAAAAATACCCTTCCAGTTTTCATATTTTTTTACAAATCCCCTATATCTTCCACGCTCAAAACTGTGTTATATTGGAACGATTGACGAACAATTTGAACAGCGACGATAATTACGTCCGTGCATAGCAATGCGTCATCGATGTGACATGACTTGTGTGACGTGTGTATACGGAAACTAAACTCGTGACCCATGCCTTGGCCTCACGAATTAATTCGAACCCAAGGCACGCACCTCTAATTTTTCGGATTCATGTGCGTGTTGTATAATTATCATTAGCTTCGGTGAAGGAAAACATCGTGAGGAAACAAAACATGCACGAGAGATATTTCTCGACGGCATGTAAAGCCAAATCAGAGGCCCATTGGCGGCATAAAAACTCTAACACCAGGTTAGGCATTAACCACGCGATAAAGAAGAAGATGGAAACTAAAATCAGCGACTGAGCATCGTTAAAATCATCACTAACTTATTCCAATTTTCCTAAAACCATTCACTACAGCAAAACACGCAGAACCATCTGAAAAGACGTAACACGTGGCCCCACAAGCACGTGACCACCACATTCATCTCTCCCGTCACAATATTGCCCATTGGCCATAGCTTAACTGGCAAAAATGCCAAACATGCTGGCTGACGTGAAAGCGGTGTGTTGGCAGCTGGCACGCCATCGCTTCCAGCGGCTATTTATGGGAGCCGCGATCGGGTTAAGGGCGACTGGCGAGCGTCGTCTTTATAGTGAAGTGTTCGCTGCAATCTGGTTTTATTTGTGTTTCATGTGATTTTCTGGCATGCTTGGTTGGTAAAGTGTGGACCTTTAATTTAGGATATGATGATAAATGTGTGCATCAGTTAAAAGCTAATGACCAAAATTGATTCGAATGACGTTATTGCGACGTACGCTATTTCGAAAAAAAAAATAAGAGTGGTACGCCAGTTCGAAAACATATTAAGTCGAAAACCGCTATATCGAATGACGTTGTCGCAAACACGCTGATTCAAAAACTGTTTGAATGGTACGCTAGTACGAAAGTCTTGGCAATGAAATCCACTGGTGCGAATAGCATATTCCAATCTGAATTTGTCTGGGGATCGAATTTGTGACCGAGTAATGATGTACCGGGTATCATTATCAGAGAAAAATTGTGTGAAATTCTTTCTAGTAGCACAAATTCAATGCCAAATAAAAACGCCCTACGCCAAATCATCAAGAGAGCAAGAAATAAAAATAAGCCGAAAGAACCTACAAACTTAAGCAAAGTGGTTAATACACCAAATCAATATAAAGAAATTAATGGTACCTACCCGATTTCTAGGTAAAAATGTTACTTTCACACATTTTTCTAATAATTTTTTCTGTGATAATGATACCCGGTGCATCATTACTCGGTCGCAAATTCGATCCCCAGACAAATTCAGATGGGAATATGCTATTCGCACCAGTGGATTTCATTGCCAAGACTTTCGTACTAGCGTACCATTCAAACAGTTTTTCGAATCAGCGTGTTCGCGACAACGTCATTCGATGTAGCAGTTTTCGACTTAATGTGTTTTCGAACTGGCGTACCACTCTTATTTTTTTTTTCGAAATAGCGTGCGTCGCAATAACGTCATTCGAATCTTAATATCACTCCCTTCTCATCATTGCGCTATTGTTTTATTCTGGACCAACCCTTTTTTTTGGATACCTTTTAGTTACCTACGGATATAGTGGAGCTCAAAGTTAGTTAGTTACTTTATTTTCAATACTTCCATGACCCGTTAACGATAAATAATAGAAGGAAACTGTGCAGTCGTTTATTTTAGATCTCCAATAATAGCTCACCAGAATAACCGCCAAATTGCATTGTATCTACATTTAAGTGAGCAAAATTATTTACAGAAATAAATCTGCGGGCGATTTAACACGTTATTTTTAGCAAACTATAAACAGTTGAAATCATAATCAGTATGGAATTACGTTGTGGGTGAGCTCCAGCGTGGGTTGCCAGTGCAAACACGTGCGATGCAATGTCAGTGGTGTATTATTTTTATATCTTGCAACATTTAAGAGGGAACTGCATGGCGGATGAGATGATTTTATATGACCAGTGTGTTTTATGATAAAGAAATGTTCTAGAAAAACATTCTTGGTACGTTTTTTTTAATAAATTTTATTTGGCTTGTAATGCATTTGTATTTATTTATATGTAGAGCGTGGGTTGAAGGATTTCAATATCAGATATTTGCATACGATTTTTAAATGTGCAGTCATGATTGTCATTCTTTAATTCTATGAGTTTCTTGAGTTTGAACCGAGTTCTTAAACTAGGTTATGGATTCCACCAGCAGCTTTTTTTTAGGGTTCCGTACCTCAAACGGAAAAAACGGAACCCTTATAGGATCACTTTGTTGTGCGTCCGTCTATCTGTCTGTCAAGACCCGTTAACTCGGGAACGCGTAGAGGTATCAAGTTGAAATTAAAACCGTATACTTCAGTCTATACTCCGCAACCGGCCAAATACGAGTCCAACTCGCACTTGGCCGGTTTTTTTTCTTCTTCGTCTATGTGAATGGTGTGCTAATATATTTTAACTATTTACAATGTAAAGTTGATACTTGACAAGGATTTATTGTGAGATACCACCACTAAAAAGGGTAAAATAAAAACTTTTTTGCAAAACAAATAACCGACTTCCAAAAAAACACAAAAAAATAAAAGTATTATATATTTATCCAATTTTTTTTTAATTAATACTTGCTTACAACCTGTCCATCTTTCCCCTTTCGATAAAGAGATATCCATAATTGAAGATTTTATCGGAATGGATAATAAAGTATCATCAACAACGAAATGACAGGATTTTCTTTATTTTTTACAATGGCAAAAAAAATAAAAATGTAACGTATGATTGGGGATCAACCACACAATGAACAAACATGATAAACGACATCATTTTTAACCCGACACCCGTTCCAAATTCAAATTACAATGTCAAAATTATCGCGTACGAAGTTAGACTTATGTTAGAACGAATTTCTATATTCACATTATGGTTATCGCATTCGATCTTCTAAAGATCATCCATCATCGCGAAGCGAAGTTGTTTTCGTCAAAAAGTTGATCTGGGTTAAATGTAGCATTGCTAATGCGAGTGCAAGTTGCTCGTTGTATGAAAACGTTTTATGACAAGTTTTTGATAGAAACGTCTAGTTGAGGTTTTAGTTTGAAATTAGAAGGTTGATTTTAGTGTGAGTAATTTGGAGATTAATGAGAATATACGCGTTATCGTTATGACATTAATCAACCTTGCAAAGTAATATTTAAAGACACTTTTTAGGGCTTGTAGTTGATCAATACTGTCACTGGTTTGGAACAATTTGTGCTATGAGGCGTTTTGTTTACAATACAAATACATTAAAAACAAAATCATATCATCATCATAACATATCTGCACGCCTGTAATCCGCAGGGTTAGGCTGAGGTGTACCTAATAGCACACCCCCATTTCGCAAGATACGTTTAAGTCACATGTAATAGGAGGCGAGCCTATTGCCATCAATCGGGCATGAATCTAGATTCCGTGGCTGCTACTGAGAAATTCCGGAGAAAAACCCAATAGCACCTCAAGCTCAGCAGTCGCGCTTGCGACCACTCGACCAACGAATCATTAAAAAAGAAATGAATTCTGGAACAAATATTTGATTTGACAGGTATATAAACAGTTACCACACAAAAAAAGAAATAATACTTGTCTTTAAACTTCTCCAAAAAAGGAACAAGGATATGGAGATAGCGTGGTGATTATTTTCCTTATACCTTTGATTTAACTATTAACAGTAGATCACAAACTATAACTAGCAAAAATTGATTGCAAAAATTTATTAACCTATTCAATAACATCACACGCGTAACTACTTCCTCCCTTCTAACTAATATCATAGCATAAGCATAATCAGCCTATAATGTTCCCACTGCTGGGTCACACCACCTATGAGAGGGAATGGGCTGTAATCCACCATGCGGGCCCAGTGCGGGTAGGTAGATGTCACATGTCTTCGAATTTTAGGACATGCTGGTTTCCTTACGATGTTTTCCTTCACCGTTTTTCGAGAGCAGTGGTGATAAAATAAATTACACAAAGTAATGCGCTTACCTGGGTTCGAACCCATGAACAGTAACTAATATCAACCAACTAATATCAAATTGAGTTAAATTTCATAGAACATCCCTATTATTCAACATGATCACGTATTTTTTCTAAAAAAGGGGTCAGTTTTCTACAGTACGTGTTTGCATAAAGACGTTTGCGATCAAAAAGATCCGACACCTTTTTACGGAAGGTTATAAAAGACCGTATTTGCCACCAAAAATAGCTTTTTTTGTGAAAATGTCGAATTAAAAAGGGGCAAGGTCACCCTTCGGATTAAATTTCAAGGGTTGAAGCACTGGATGAATAATTTTTAATCATTGCTACTGATTTTTTTTTTTACATTTCCTTAAAATCTTTCGAGCGAGGAGGATTTATTATGCCTTCTGGCGGTCTTAGCACTTAAGTACCTATTGAGGAATTTGACGTTATTTAAAAAAGGTTGGATCTCTAGAAAAGGTTCAGGTTCGTTTTATGTATAAATTGTAGCTGATTGCTACTTGACGATTCTGGTATTTTTGATATATCTTCATCTAATCCCGATAAGAATCCGCAAATTAGTTAATAAAAAGTACTCACATTTTCATTCAAGTATTTCTTTCGAGGTTTTGATATCTTGCAATGTTACTTAACCTTTTACAAGTTTTAAAATAAGGAAACAAAAACAATAGAAAAGCCCTTAAAAGAAAACAAAAAAAAAGTACAAAAAGGTTTTCTCAAAAAAAAGTTTCGAAAACAAAAACTTTGAACGTGGAATCCTTGGAGGAAAGGACCAATTTCCATGTTCGAAAACCAATATTTGTGCCTTTGCCGGCACAGGTAATGTGTGTACATGCCACTCCGACTTCGAATTGGCTATCGAAATGTCGATAGAGCCTTTTACCAGCACCGTTTGATGTTTGTGCTGGTAATGGTTTTTAATACTTGAAAGTTTAGAGTGATCGTCCCAAAGGCACTTTGGGAAATATGGAAGTTCATTGGTGACTATTATTTTTGACTTGTTCCTTACAAGCCAAAAATGATAGTCATTTGGTTGTATTTTTGGTGGTATGTTTTTGAAAATGGAACTGTAAGTTTTTTTATAGTACACAAGTTCTTTTTCATACCAGCCATAAAAGGTACATGTGGCTGGCTGGAATGAAATAGAACTCGTGTTTAGTAATACTTTGTCATAAAAAAAAGAGTTAAAATGTTTATGTTTAGAGCAATTTTATTAAGAGGTACATAATAAAGTTCAAAATCAATTTCAAAGAACAAATCGTGCATGTCTTCTAGAAGTTTTTCCATATATTATCTGCCACAAGTGAATTTTACGCGAGAAAACGTTTAACATACAGAATTCCTCAACGTTATGAAAATTCCGCATTAAACAGTCAAGAATTTCTCAAGAAATAATTTGATCTAGTAGCTCCTTCATAAAATCAAGGACATATAAGTATTAAAAATGGCATTTTACGTAAAAATCACAAAGTACTACCGCTCATAGATATCCGACAACCTACGGTGGAATCAAACGAATTTTCAACGTGCTTACGGAAAATAGAACTGTTAAGGTGCTTGCACACTTGTTTATAATCCCTTTGGGGAGCTATGAACGAATAAAGTGCTTATTTTTAGCAGCTGCCATAAAAAATACAAATTATACCCGTGAGTGCCGTAAAAAAGTTAAATGCGACGAAAGGATTTTGCTGTTTTCTTGCAGCAAGAAGTTTTTCACAGAAAACCCCATTTATGAAATTATTTGTAGGCTTATTTATTTGGGTAACTTTAATTAACGTTTGCTCGAATCAATCCTTTGTTTGAAAATTGATTAATCCGATCAGCGATCAGTTTTGATTTAAATGAAGACCCATTTATAAATTTAAATTAGAGGATAACCTTCTGTAATACTCGTAAAGGAAAAGTTTGAAACTCAAAATTACTTTTTAGTTCATTTAAATCAAAATTTAAATTTATTAATTTAAAGAATAAGCTTGAGGCTGACAGGCAGTACTTTTTTTACGAAAAAAGATGAAAGTCCTCCGGAACGCCTTTCGCCAGTTCTGTTTTAGATAGACAGATAGAAAGATAAAACATTTATTCAGTGCACAGAAGAGACATAGCACAACACACAGAAGCACAATTAAATAATGAAGACAAATTATAAGAACATAACTTAAATAAAAAAAAAAAAAAAAAAAAACACAAGGTGCCAATATACAAAAAGACAAACATTATCTACTAAAGAGATATAGTGACACCGTGACATAATTCAAAAAAATAAAATAAAAGTTTTAGTCGAGGAGAAAAACTGACTCTCCAGCAGCACATCTGTTAACACATGTTAAGTGAGAAGAAGATTGCAATATTCAGTCTTACAAAATGACGTCCCGTTAGGGAAAGAATAAAACCAGATTTTCTAACATAACACCGCCAGCTAGCGAGCGAACGAGCGAGATGGGCGAGCACCGTTTCAATTCTTTTCATACTTCGGTTCACACTGCAAACTACCGAAAATGCCGAACCAAAGTATGAAATGAGGAGAAACGATGCTCGCTAGCTGGCGGTGTACTTAACTTCAACCTCACTGTCACCCTTTTAAAGGATCAAGTTCAAAGTTCTCAAGTTTTTGCTCACGAACATTGATCACGAAAAATCTGCTGCTCTCACACTTTTACACGTGTGTAAGCTTAAACTGCTACGGGAAAACTTCCGTGATTTTCAATAATTGTGAGCTCCGTTAATATAAACCGTGAACGCTTAAAAAAAGATTTACTCGTGTGTTCGCAAAATGTACTGAACAACTGTATTTTTTCACAATATCCTCCTAATAAAACCACCTTATCTTTAAACAAAATACAAGCAGGTGTGAGCACCCCATTACACTAAGTCAGCGAATTTACAAAGGAAATTCCGGTTGCAGCGCGCGCGGAGCTCTCTTCTCTACGTTTAGCACTCACACGGTTCCCCACAGAATTAATATTTTCGCTACAAACAAGATCAACACTTTTATTTTAGTTCAAAGGGGAATTAACACTGAATTACTAACGTATTTCAATGTAGTTAAGGGATGAAATCGCATGTTTGAATGTAATGCTTCTTTTTAGTATATAGAATAACAACATAACATCACGCCTGTAATCCCCGAAGGGTTAAGCAGAGGTGTACCTAATAGTAGGTACACCCACATTTTTTTCCAGTTATGTTTAAGTCCCATGTAATTAGGGGCAAGCCTATTGCCATAAACTGGGCACAAATTCAGACCCCGTGGCTGCTACTGAGAAATTCCTGATAGAAAAACCCAATAACACTGCACGATCTGGGTATCGAATCCAGGACCTCATGCTCATCAATAAGTTGGCTTGCGACTACTAGATCAACGAGGCTGTCTTACAATACTTGATACTTAACGGTAACGGTAAACAACGGTAATGTTTTCCCCATTGTTTGTCTTTTTATTTTAGTGTATCCATTTAAATGTCTATTTAAATTAATATATTTTTTAATATATATTTATAGTATTTTAAATATATTTATAGTATTTTATATGTCCTTGTAGTTTATAGTAGTATAAATAAAATTATTTTCAGTATACACCTACCACTGCTTGTCTCTGCATCACCCAAAGGTTGACTGGTAGAAAATGCCTATGGCATTAAGTCCGCCTCTGTACTCCTGTGCTTGAAGTGTTAAATAAATAAATAAATACTTTATGTTACTGAACCTAAAATATACGTACTAAAGGGATAGCTCCCTTTAGTACGTATTTTTTTGTTTCAGTTCACAAATAAACTTCTCAAGCAAAGTTTATACAATATACCATTTATATTGTATAAACTTTGCTTGAGAAGTTTATTTATACCCTCTCTTAGCGAGGGGTCCTGTGTTTCAGCAGTGGGAACATTATAGGCTGATTATGCTTATGCTATGCTATACGGAGTGGAGTGGAAGGGACACCGACACTGAGACGGTTACCACGTATTCAGTACATCATTCTAAGCCTGTCCACATAGAATTTTTTCATCGGGTATTAAAAAAAAACTGCTGTTTCCCACAAAAGTGTGATACCTACACGGCCAAAATGAAACACGCTGTTTTTTTTTAATAACCGATGAAAATTTTCTATGTCGCTCAGAATGATGTACTGAATACATGGTAAACGTTTTCGCATCGGTGTCCCTTCCACTCCGTCCCAACCACGGCGCGGGCTTCCCCTACCAAATGAAAAATGAGTCACGTAAATCGGCACAGTATCACGGAGTTGTCGGCGTACATATATGAAACAAAGTTTGTGGAATACATAACATCCTCCGTTTTTGAAGTCAGTTAATAACACTACTTGTTACTCCTGTAGCAAAGAACTACAAAGTTCCTATTTGCGTATTCACTGCTTGTTATTCCACAAAGTTTTACATCTTAGCTGAAGGAAAATGTTTTGAATAGAAAACTTTAACAACACATGGAAACTCATGTAGTTATGTGTACTGGAAGTTTATGACCTACATTATTATAATTGATATGTTGCATTTTTTACCATCTTTTACTTTATACAACAACTTTAACTTCCAATACACTATGTACAGTGGTCAGCACATCAACTTACCATAAACTGTCAAATTTCTCCAAAAGATTTTAAACTATAAAATGTTGTAGCATAAGCATAATCAGCCTATAATGTTCCCACTGCTGGGACACACGGCCTTCTCTCTATGAGAGGGAATGGGCTATAATCCACCACGCGGGCCCAGTGCGGGTCGGTTGATGTCACATGTCTTAGAATTTTTGCTTCTGGGACATGCCGGTTTCCTCGCGATGTTTTCCTTCACTGTTTTTGAGAGCAGTGGTGATGAAATAAATTACACAAAGTAATGCGTCTGCCTGGGTTCGATCCCACGACTTATTGTTCGTAAGTTGGGGCCGCCACCTCTAGGCCACCGCTGCTCTCCTCTGGGCCGCCGCTGCTCTCCTTTGGGCCGCCGCTGCTCTCCACTGGGCCACCGCTGCTCTCCTCTGGGCCGCCGCTGCTCTCCTCTGGGCCGCCGCTGCTCTCCACTGGGCCACCGCTGCTCTCCACTGGGCCACCGCTGCTCTCCTCTAGGCCACCGCTGCTCTCCTCTGGGCCACCGTTGCTCTCTCTGGGCCGCCGCTGCTCTCATAAATGTCGTAGATTAAGTTCAAAATCGATTGAGAAAATTTGACAGTTTGAGGTGACTTGATGGGCTGGCGACTGTACTTCTTATCTTTTTATTCAACTTTCTTTTCAGTCTAAAAGGTTGCTAGTTGGCCATCAATGTTGTAAACTTTAGTCCGAGTTTTGAAAGAAAAATAACTTCGTTGTTACATGAACTTAGTTAAATGCAGATCCTGTACTTGATTTTTATGATGCTTTTCCAATGCTTGTTTATTTTAAGTCAGTATTTTCTGAAAACTAAAACATGAATTTAAATTAGCTAGCGATTATACGCAGAATCACATACCCACGAGTACGTGACGAAGCATTATTAAACAAAAAAATAGGACTTTCTAAACTGTAACATATTTCAAGTAAATTGCGTTTGTTGACTTCAAACAATCTCAAGTTACTGTTTTTTGGTTTAATTATGTTGAAATATCGGTAAGCGAGGAGCTCGTGGCTTAATAATAACATCCACTCGGATTTATCTTCAGTTTAAGCTTCACTTGTCTAGGTTGGGTGACTACCCATTACATACAGATCTTTGACAGTCGTTACAGGTAGTCAGTGGTCCGAAAGTCTGACAACCAGTCTTACCAAGAGGTATCGTATTACCCAGTACTAACTGGTTTGTGGAGGTCAGATAGGTCGTTTCTCAATGTAAAATACTGGTATTTAGCTGCATCCGGATAGACTGGAAGCCAACGCCAACATAGTTGAGAAAAGGCAAGGCAGACGACACATGTTTAGATATCGATACTCATCACATCTGCGGAGTTCTAATTTAACCCTAAATAAATAGGTCGCTAATACTTTATGTCTTAAACCTTACTTACTTATCTTTTGATACAGCACTCCCTCTAAAACAAAACCACAATAAACTTAAAGCACACAATATTCCCCACAATATTTACACGAAATAATTTAATTACCAAATTAACATTACATCCGCGTACCCAAAGCCTGTAAACCTCACTAAACAAACTACAGACTTTAATTGCAAAGTAGTAACAACATAGGGAACAAACTTATACACAATGTAAAATGTAAAGATGTATGTAAACGTTTGTGTATTCAGTGCGTAGTAGATACCAGTTCGCGTAGTACGCCAGTCCGCGTAGTGTCGGACTATTCAAATGCAGATCTGGGAGACTGGCGTACTGTTTAGTTTGTGTGGTAATCTTGGATGGAAGGAAAATAGAAGTGTTGTCATTGTATATTCAAAGCGATTTGATGAAAGGACATTGTAGTTAACTGCGTAACGTAGTGTAGACTTCGCAGCCCCTTCTTGTTTGAAGCTGTGATAGCCAACTGGTGTGATCGTCGGACTACCAATTCAGATGTCTCAAGTTCGGACCCTAGACACGCATCTTTGATTTTTCGGATTCATGTGCGAATTTTACATATATCTATGTTCCGATGAAGGAAAACATCGTTAGGAAACCAGCAAGCCTGAGAGATATTTCTCGACGGCATGTAAAGCCAAGCCAGAGGCCCATGGGCGTCATAAAAACTCTGACAGCAGGTTTTACACTAACCACACGAAAAAGAAGAAAGACTTCTTAGCCTTGTCGATTTTACCACCTTGACTGCATGAATAGTGGCTTTAAATAGGTCACCCATGATTGTGCAGGTGAAGTTCGCGAGTACACTTTGTTTCGGGGTAAGTAGCGTAGTGTAAACTTCGTCTAAACTTCTAAGGTAGCTTCCATAGAGTATTTATTTATTTATTACAGTATAAGCCATTAATACTATATTAAGTAATGTTTTTATTTGGTCTTCTCACAGAACCACAAACATTCTAACATTATCGTCTCCAATTAAACAGCAAAAGTCGAATCCAGGGTTGGTCTCCACGGGCTGCGGGACTGTTAGGGCTGCGGGACTGTTCGAAAGAGATACCGCGACCCTGGAACATAAAGGGCAAACGAAGGAACTTGGATGGTTTTTAGTCAGTAAAAGTCTGACACTCCCTTCCGCTCCGCCCAGAGCGGGAGGAGTCATTTGATGATTTCACATCAGAAAAAAAAAGGGTTGGTTTCCACGAGCGCGTTGAGCATTGTCAGCATTTGCGATATAGTGGATCGAGCTACAGTGTGACAAAATGGGACATTAAACAATTTTTGCTTTCTAGATTATGATATTATATTTTTTGAAACAAATAACGTTTTTTTAAATAATTGACACAGCTCCGCATGTTAACCATGTACAATTTTACACGATGTTGTCATTTTGCGAACAGCACGCTTAACTTAAGGGTGACTCCAAAGCATAACTCATGTCTACTAAGTATCAACATCGTAGCATGGACCAGTTCACCAGCTATTATGGATTGAACTGGTAAGAGTTTATTCTCCAACACTATGTAGAACAAACTTCCTAGTATAGAACATGTAACAGAAATTGTATATACTACTTTTCTACTACTGTACTACAGTTTGTTACTATTGTACTTTTCTTGTTCTGTTTCTGTCCTGTTGTATTTATAATATTTAATGCGCCTTATGATAATTGTTATTTTTTTTTGTATGCACGCCATATCCCTGCGACAAATAAATATTTTTTCTTTCTTCTTCTTTCTTTCTTTCTATATATTTTCTTTTTGGGTTCTGTACCTCAAAAAGAAATAGGAACTCTAATAGGATCACTTTGTTGTCCATCTGTTTATCTGTCTGCCAGGAACGCGTAAACGTATAAAGTTTAAATGTATATCAACGCGGGAACAATCTCTTTCAGTTGTGAAAAAATCAAACTTGTAAACCAACGTGATCAAAAGATATAACCGTTTATGTCGCATTTTTTCGCATATTTTGCGATTTCACAAGGGAATCAAAAATCAAAAGACTCGTCTTCGTTGCATAGTGCTATCACTAAAGTTGCTAGAGTACTTTTTAGCATAAAGAAGCATTGTAGCATTTCCAGTTATGTAAATATTTATATAAACGTTTGTATATACAGTGCGTCCATT
The DNA here is from genome assembly GCA_950022335.1 of Eurois occulta. Taxonomy (NCBI): domain Eukaryota; kingdom Metazoa; phylum Arthropoda; class Insecta; order Lepidoptera; family Noctuidae; genus Eurois; species Eurois occulta. The sequence goes on along the minus strand of OX465492.1, from coordinate 2,821,316 downwards.
GTGGAATAGCTGATGCGGCTTACTATTCATATGCAGATCTCTGACAATCTAACGTGGCGAGGGTGTTTAGTTTGAGTGCTGAACGTATATGAAAATATAACTGGCAGGATATATTATTGATGGTTGACGTGTGTGAAATACCGTGAATAAAAAAAAAACAAGTGATTTGCGGTGCAAATCTAAAATTTTCTATTATTTATGTTGATTTTACTAAACTTTCTACGTCATATTTGTTTTCCGCAATAATTTTACGAAATGTGTTAGGTTTACAGCGAAGAATAGTCGTGGGCCTTATTAGGGCATCGTAATAAAATCATAGCTTATCTTAAAATTCTTTGATAGTTTTAAGTATCTCTCCGACTATATTCATGTACAGCTCATAATTATCTTAATAGATATCGCTCTGTATGATTAAATATCGTAGAATACTTGATTATAATACTAGAGTATACTAATAGAGGATAATTATTAACACTAAAACAGGATATTTACCATGTTTAATAAACAACAAAAAAAAATAACGTAGTAAACATGGTAAATATCCCGTTTCCAGTATTAATGATAGTGTTAGTGACCATGTCAGTTTAAAAACTAATGTAGAGGATTAAGCGCGAAAAACGTTTTTTTTTTTAATTTTTCCCTTTTGGCAACACCTAAACAAAAGCGCACTGTTTGATTTCCAAAGTTTGCCTCAGCGAGAATGAAAAAAAATACAACACTACAATAATATTTAGTCATTAGCTAGTACTTAGTGTTACTACATCGGGCATAGAATCCGTACCCATATATCCAGCTTTTATTCGCAATTTCGTACTAACTCCACACACTACATTTTACAACCATTAAGTCTGTATGCGCTTTTAAGCGACGCGACGTTTCCACACGTACTCCGTATTCCATTTGGATCTTCCGTTCACAGAAGAGATCTTGCGAGTAATGCAAGATAAGGCAAATGTACGTGGTTTGTTCCGCCTCTATGCGATTCCTTAGGAAGATAAGCTTGTATTTAGTATTGATATGTGATAAGGGAACTAGGTTATGTGAAATAGAATCAGATGAAGTCACTCGGCGAATAGAATGGATGGCAATTTTTGTGTTTAAGACATCAAACCAGCTTAACCTATTTGCATAATCATCATCTGCCAAGCCTTTGCCATCCAGTCTAACCGGATGCAGCTGAATACCAGTATTTTACATGGAGCGACTGCCTATCTGACCTTCACAACCTAGTTAGTACTGGGTAATACGATACCCTTTAGTAAGACTGGTTTTTAGACTTTCGGGCCACTGACTACCTGTAACGACTGTCAAAGATCTACAAATGACAGCCGGGACCAACGGCTTAGCGTCCTTACCGAGGCACAGAGGAAACTCAGTATGTAATAGGTGGTAACCCATCCAGGGACCAAGCTAGGCAAGCGCGACTGAACCTGAAGATCGACCCGGGTGGCTGTTATTATTTAACCACGATCTCCGCTACCTGTATTATATAATCAGCCTACAATGATGTTTCCAACTACTCAGTGTGGGATGTAGGATGATCACATAATTGTCTCCAAATTGCTCAAGGACCTGCCGGTTTCTTGTCAGATATTTTCAATCGTGTGTAATTAGAGAGCATATAAGATTGGATTGTTTAAAGTTCGAATACCATAGGTATTTGAACAAAACTACTGGTATTACACACCACTTGTTTTAGTTACATAAAACATAATTTTACGAATATTAAACTACTCGACACATTGGCAGCCGCAGCTATCTTTTATCTTTGCTGCCAAAACGCAGATGACCTATTATTGTGCCAGTAGAAAATATTGCACTGTTGTTATTGTTTTTGTCAAATATTTGTGTATTTCATTGGTGATTTTTAAGGATAGGTAGTTATTTTAGAATTGACTATTATTCGTTATATAAACTAGCTTTTTTAAGCTTAAGTTATTTTTCAGTCAAACAAACAAAAGTCACCGATTTTTGAAGCTAAGTTAATTTTTTTAATAATTTGTGTTCACTTGAAATAAGTGGGTCAAACTAACTACCACTAACTTCTATGTTTTGTTTTACATAGTCAGTTAGTTTGCAGATCAAATTTCAAATTCATTTATTGGTGTAATTTTTGGTGCATTTTACATGACATCTCTTGTCGTCTCTCTTTTTCTTTTTCAGATGAAGCTATTAAAAGTGTGTTAAAATATGAGCCGGGCAACAAGCTGGCTCAGGGTGCGCAGCACACCGACTTAAGCACGCTTTTAATTTCATTAAAGGTTAATCATATTTTCAATGGTATCTTCCCAAAACCACAACTAATATAAACAAAAGGTATTTTCACTCTTAAGCCTATATCAATACTATTGTCCCAGTTAATATACTCAAATGTTATTGTTCCCTATCAGGATATTATGCAAACTGTTTAGTGAACGGCCTATCGGTAATCTTTGGGGTCCATTTCGTGAATATAATATCAGTTTTGAGGGCAAAATTTCAATAACGGTTGAGTCTGAAATAGACATTATTTAAACCAAGGGAAAGAAGGAGTTTATTGTGTACATTAGAGTTAGTTTGTTTTGGGTGGTGAGAGTATTGTTCTTGATGATTATTTGTGGTTATTAAAATTGCGAATATGAGCAATATAAATGCTGGTGATAATCCTCTTTGTATACAGAAAAGCTATCATCATTTAGGTCCATGTATGTGTTCGCACCCTATTGGACTTCAAAGTCTTTTCACAATATTATACTACACTATAATTAACACTAGAAACGGGATATTTACCATGTCCACTGTTTGTTTTGAGTTCTCGATATTTCGGCGCTGTTGCAAGCACCATGATCACGGATACACTGAAGTTATTGCGGGTGGTTGTTTATCAGCAGACAAATCGGTATTCGGTCGGTCGGTATTCGGTAGTATGGTAAATATCCCGTTTCTAGTGTTAATTATAATGTTAGTGACCATGACAGTTTAAAAACTTATATTGTACTACTGTTAGTTAGTGTCCGAGAAATTCCAAGAGCCTTTTACATCTTTACACTTGCGTGCAAACGTCGAACAGTAAAAGTCCCACTGCATTTAAACCAATAATTCACGAGCGAAGATGACGTAACTTCACGCCTACAATCCCTGAAGGTCCCGGCAGAGGTGCACCTAAAATGTAGTACACCCACGTTTCGCCAGTTATGTTAAAGTCTCATGTAAAAGGGAGCGAGCCTATTACCATCAAATGGCCACAGATCCAGACTCCGTGGCTATTATGGAGAAATTCCTGATGGAAAACAAAATAACACTTTGCCCGACCCGGGAATCGGATCCCGGACCTCGTGCTCAGCAGTCGCACTTTCGACCACTAACCCAACGAGGCAGTCCGAAGATCGTACAGCGAAGATGAATGCTTAGAAATTCAGACTATCATCTGTAGGTTTCTTTCCGATGATTTTTTGTTCGCAATAAGTCAGTGGCTTCTAAGATTAAGAGTTTCGTCCATTCATCAACTAATTCACTAAATTCCTATTTCTTTCGACTTAGCCTTTCAATAAGACTCCCGTAATTTCAGCTCGTTTGTATTTTCTAAGGCCAAAGACCTTCCAAATTAATTCCACATAGCCTAAGAATCAGAAAGCAGGTCACAAGTTACGAACTAATAAGCTAGGTAGGATTGAAGTCGTGCGGGTAGAAAATTGCCATGCGTCTTGTTCATTCAATTACTTGAATACCGTCTGCGGTGTCCTGGGACATGGCTTAGATGGGTTGCACATTAGGAGGGAAGAATATTATTGTGAATTATTAATTTATAGGTTAATTACTCATTTGAGAAACTCGTGGCTAAATAAAGCCGCTCGGGTCGATCTTCAGGTTAAGCCTCGCTTGCCTAGGTTGGGCCGTGGATGGGTGACCACCCGTCACATACCGAGTTTCCTCCGTGCCTCGGAAAGCACGTTAAGCCGTTGGTCCCGGCTGCCATTTGTAGATCTTTGACAGTCGTTACAGGTAGTCAGTGGTCCGAAAGACTGACAACCGCCCTTACCAAGGGTATCATATTATACCTAGTCACAAATTGACATAATTTAAATTCCGGAGCAGCGGTGGCTCAGTGGTGGCGGCCCCGACTTAAGAACAGTAAGTCGTGGGTTCGGACCCAGGCAGGCGCATCCCTTTGTGTAATTTATTTCATCACAACTGTTCTCAAAAACGGTAAAGGAAAATATCGTGAAGAAACCAGCATGTCCTAAAACTAAACATTCGAAGACATGTGACATTTACCAACCCGAACTGGGCCCGCGTGGTGGATTATAGCATTCCATTCCCATTCCCAATCATAGAGTGGAGGCCGTGTGTTCCAGCGTGTGGTAACATTGTAGGCTGATTATGCTAAGTATCTGCGTTTCCCACAGCGATAGACAAACGCACAATTTTAAGAACAACATGATAACAATTTCATTTACTCGGGGAAGAAGTCGATGTATATATAACGCGCAGGAAAAATGTGCCCAAACAGCTTTGCCTCGATGTTGTCTAATAAACGAAAATGAAAAAAATTAAATACGCATAATACAAAGTATACAAATACAATATATATTTCCAACGTTTTCATAATTACTTCGTAAGTACACTCGAGAGCAATGAATCCGGGTCACTTAAAGAATGTTAAAAATCTCGGAAACTAAAAATGATAGGTTAATGCAATAAATTGTATTTAATAGACAATGTAATACTCCTTAAATGAAAGTAAAAAAAATATGAGTCGCCATACATTTTATTAACACAAAATTACATAAAGAAAAAAACTGCTTATCTCTCCTTAAAACAAAAATAGGAAACATTAAATTTTTGAACTTTATTACGATTTTCTTGAATTTTAATACTTCGTATTGCCTCCTCGTGCTTCCATTACTGCGTTTACGCGGTTTGGCATGCTATACACCAAGTTCCTTATACGATTTTGGGGAATATTCTCCCATTCCTCTGTGAGAGCAATTTTGAGCTCACGAAGCGTGATTGGGGGAGGGTTTCGTTGTTTTACGCATCTGCCTAGCTCGTCCCAAGCATGCTCGATCGGGTTGATATCCGGGCTGCGCGCTGGCCACTCCATACGAGTAATGTTCATCTCTTGAAGGTAGTCATTCACAATCCTACCTGTATGAGGTCGGGCATTGTCATGCATAAATATAGCATCCTCACCTAAATTGACCATAAATGGACCAACGTGATCATTGAGGATTTCTTCCACATATCTTACGCTAGTTAAAGAGCCGTTTTCTATGATCACCAGCTCTGTGCGACTTTCAGAAGAAATTCCGGCCCACACAAGTACAGACCCACCACCGTAGGCTACTTTTTCTTCGATGCATGCTTGCTTGAATCTTTCCCCTGGTCTTCGATACACTCTGTGTCTTCCATCGTGCTTGTAGAGCATAAATTTTGATTCGTCGGAGAACATAACTTTTGACCAATCTTCAATACTCCAATTTACGTGGCTCTGGGCATATCTTAGTCTTGAAATACGATGCCCACGCTCCAGTTTAGGGCCGTTTGCCGGTCTAAGGGGTTTTAAGTTAGATTCAGCAAGCCGACGTCTTACTGTCCATGCACTTGGGTTACTTCCTCCGAGGCGTCGAAACTGATTTGTGAGTTCAGTTCCTGTGAGAAAGCGATTTCGAAGCATGGTGTTCACCAAGTATCGGTCTTCTCGTGCTGTGGTACACCTGGTTCTGCCCGTTCCTGGTCTGCGTAGGTTAGAACCAGTTTCTTCGTAACGTCGGAGAACTCTTTGTACTGTTGACAGCGACACACCGACAGTCCTGGCTGTATCGCGCTGACTCCGGCCGGTTTCCAGCATTGTAAGTATTCTGGTGCATTCTTCAGGCGTAAGCGACATAATTTCAGCTTGAATAATGAATATAGAGCACTATCAACATGGTTTATGTACCCACATAAATGACAGATTACAAACAAAAGCAAAACCAAATGCTGTAATTTCGTAGTTCCATCTACGAAAGTGGCCCTTTTTCAAATTTGATTTTTTTATGATATAACTTTACAATAACTAAGAAGTTTTAATACCTTCATTTAAGGAGTATTACATTGTCTATTAAATACAATTTATTGCATTAACCTAGCATTTTTAGTTTCCGAGATTTTTAGTATTCTTTAAGTGACCCGGATTCATTGCTCTCGAGTACATTATATACAGACTACAAATAGAACTAACATCATTTTAAAAATAAGACTAAGAGAAAGTACCTGTATATTATATACAACGACCACAATAGGACACAAAAAACAATAGTTATAAATAGGTAAAGTTAGTAAGCTCCTCGTTGGTCGAGTGGTCGAGGGGTCGGTGCTGAGCATAAGGTTCCTGGTTCCTGGGTTCGACTCCCGGGTGGGCAAAGTGCTACTGGGTTTTTCCGATCAGGAATTTCTCAACGGCAGTCATGGAATCTGGATTCGCGGTTGATGGAAATAGGCTCTCCCTCTAATACATGGGACTTACCTACACATAACTAGCGAAATGTGGGTGTACTATTAGGTACACCTCTGCCTAACCTTATAGGGATTACAGGCGTAATGCTATGTAGTTAGTTAATTTAGATGTAGGAGGTAATCCCTGAAACTACCCATCCGATTTCAAAACTCTTTTCCCTGATGGCAAGCTACCAGTGGCGAAGGTTCCATACAACTTGATTCTTACCGGCTTCCCTTTTTGAAAAATGTCAGTCAGTATTCTATAGACAAATAATATTTAATCACATTAAAGATATGTTCTCCGGCTTACCTCTTACAAAAATTGACCCTTAGCTACTGCAAGCTAGACTATTGTGGATGCGATAGAATTTATTTTTTACGCTGGAGATTGCTCATCTTTATATGAGACTTGTTCCAAATGCTTCCCAAGAATGGGAGTACCTGCGCTGCGTTTCTGCCACTAATCTTTGTCTTTAAACGAAATGTTTTTAAAATCTATCCTGGGGTTACTAATTTTTTTACCTATTTATTTTGATGCTATATTTTTTTATACGTGGTTTTTTTAACTTACTTTTAATGTTTTTACACCTTTTATGACTACAACTAAAGACATTTTGTCTTCTCACGGGTAGAAGCTTTCACATTTTAGAAGCCCACTCAGTGTACAATCACCTTAACTTGTACATAGAAGACGACGAGATGAAGTATTTAATAGCACACGTGAGATGGCAGAACTGGTCACAGAACGAAATGATTAATTAAAAGAGTGTTGACCTGATGAGAACGGAGAACAGAGACAGAAATATTTTTTTTCCCGGGATTCGGGAAAAATCTTCAATAAGTTGAAAATAAGACTTATCTATGATGTGAAAAGGCTATTTTTAACTAAACTTGAAATTAACAAATCTTAGGAATTTTCACTAAAACTAATCTAACTTAAATCATGTATTAGAATAATTTGATACAACGGTTAGTTTAAGGATCGTAAATATACTTCGAATACATAAAATAAAGTTTTATTATTTACTTCGGGATTTGACGTGAAAATCCCGAAATTTGGTAAGGAACTTTAGTATAGTCGTAAGGCAGTCTCCAATTTCTGTCTCTGTTCTCCGAACTTTAGGAAAATATATTTATTTATAACGAATTAGAAGATTTAGTTATAACTACATTTCATAGTGCGAATTTTCTATAGGAAACCAGATCGCAGACGGTATGCTGAGCAATCACGCTTACGAAAATAAGAGAAGTAAGGCAAGCATGACTTTAGACATAATTAGTACATCGTCATAATATAAAAAGGAACTTTTACTGAAAATACAACGATATTTTAAAACAGGTAATATGAAAAATGTAAATCCATCCAGTAAAAAGCTAAAACAGGTACTATGAAATGTAAATACATCCAGTAAAAAAGCTAAAACATCAACCGTCAGTAAACAGTAACACGGCGTTGTCCGTACCTAGTGATCAATTAAAGGATTTTTTATTGCGGCCGGGACCGTGAGCATGAATAATATATGTGACGACGGCACTGCATGGTGAAATTGAAATAAAATGGCGGATTTGTAATGTTGCCAGTCTTTCATCGGTTTAAGCTAGCGGTGGTGGGATGTAGATTTTGCGACAGTGTTGCCGTTTAAAAGACATGTTGACATGATTAGTGAAAAGCGACTACACAAAAGGTATTTACGACATCATCATCATCCCTAGCTTTTTCCCAAACATGGTGGGGTCGGCTTCCAGTCTAACCGGATGAAGCTGAATACCCGTATTTTACATGGAGCGACTGCCTATCTAATCTCCACAACCCAGTTAGTACTGGGTAATAAGATACCCCTTGGTAAGACTAGTTGTTAGACTTTTGTTGTTGTGTTTTGTTTTTTTTTTCTCTCTTTTGGATTTGTTTTTTTTTTAGAATTTATTATTCTATTTGTATTAAGTATGTTTTTTCAATCATAATGTTAGTGCTGTTGTTTTGTTTTATTTTACATTTTATTTTATGGAATTTCTACACAATGTAAGTATATTGTTTTGAAATAAATGACTATGACTAATGACTGACTACCAGAACATACCTACAGTCAAACCGTGACCTTATTAGTAATGTTCGTCAGAAAGGTAAGACGCTAAGTACTGGCTTGAGTTTATGAACAGAGGACAAAGCGAAATGAAAATGAGAATCGTAGCAAAACTTCACCTGCGTTTTGTTGTTTCCACTTAAACCCATAAAAAAAAGACGTAAGTTATGTACTATGTATAATTAAATTCTACATTTCTATGTGTAAGTACACGTGACAAAACGTAATCAGCCTATACCGATTCCACGGCTGGGACACACGCCTTCTCCTTGTGAATGGGAGTGGGCCGTAATCTACGACACAGTACCAGAGCAGTGGACAGAATAAAGAGTCAGGGTACAGTTCCGCAAAAAAAAAAACTATGAAAATTGGTTTGGTGGTTTGGTTGGTTTTGTTTTATTTTTCATCCTAAATTAAAAAAAAACTGTTGTTTCCTACAAAGTGTAATACCACCGATCAAAATGCTTGCAACAGCTGATTTTATTTTTAATTTCCGTTGAAAACTATACAACTTATGTAACGTCATAAGTACGTAAATTCAACCCTGTTTAGTATTATAAAGGCGATCATGAAATGTTTACGCCCTGTGTACTCAAGGAAACGTAGCTATCAGTTTTCTTTTATTACTCAAAAGATTTCACATTTATAATTATGTATTACAGCGCCACGCTTGTCCTTACTACAAAGTGTTACATTTGTAAATATGTTTTCTGTATTATCAAAATCCAAATCAAAATATATTTTTTTCACATAGGCCTACATGGGCACTTATGAAACGTCGACAAAAAGGTGCACGGTTCGGGTTGGTCGTTTCCTATGGAGAAGAACCGGCAAGAAACTCTTTTACAATATTATCATGTTACAGCAAATTTAATTAAAATCAACTCAAACCTCTGCACCTTTAATTTCCACATCTGCACACCGAAAAGCAAGTGTAAGATTAAACAAAAATAAAAAGACTCGACAATTTTTAAAATTAAAACACATTCGTTCCAAAATCTCGCTTTTCATGAAAGTGGGACGTTTCATGTATTTTTCGCAGGTTCCCTTAATAATGTAAAATGAGGAACTAACGAGGCGAGCTGAGTGAAATCTGCACTTTCTTTTTCATGTTAAGTATTGTATTGGTGAACAACTTTGTCTGTGACGCTTCTTGTTCTCTCATAATGGTATGAAAGAATTCGAAATATTAACCAATCAAGTAAATTAAACTTTTAGCCTTTCTGGAAAATTATTATTTAGATTAATGAACTCTGCTCTCAAATTAACCTTATGAAAATATTCAATTTCAATCAATATCTTGGATTTGAATATGGATGGCCTGTGTCAAGGATGACATGGCTAGAAAGGAGGTGACTGCTGAGATGATGAGCGAAAAATATGGAAGAAGAAGCTGCGCCAACCCCAAATAAATTAGGTTAAGGGCAAGAGAATGATGATGTTGGCTTTGCATACAATCATGTCAATAGTATTCAATTTTCCCGGATTTTATTAACACTTTTGTGCTCACCTGTCATAACAAAAAAATCCTTTGTTCCCTTTCCAGTGTTGCCACGTGCGCAAAATTCTAAACGATAGCCACAATCGTTGCAACCCAGTTTGAAACCACATTCAACCAGCGAAGCGGTCGTACTCGAGTTGTAGTGCTATAATATTAAAAGTTGCACAGACACGAAATCGGCGTTGGTGCAAAATTTATTTGCAGTTTCCCGTTTTTGATTTAGTTTTAACATTTGTTCGGCTGTTAAATCTGTTGTTTTTCTATATGCAACGATTTATATTGTGTTATTTGAAACTGCTGATAAATTAAACTGTGAAAAGTGTTAAAACATAGCAAACAGAGAACATTATTTATGTTTTTAATTTGTTGTAATTTACTGTTCTATTATTCTAATTTCACATGGTTTTTCGGATGTTACAAAATAAATCACATATTTGCGTCATTTTTAATCTGATATAACGCTATAACTAAACAAAAAGAGCATTAATATTCTAACACAACGAAAATACAAAATGAAATGTTTAATTTAAAAACTTAGTATAACCACAAAGCAAAATTCAAATCGTTCGACATAACCGACATTCATATAAATAGTTTCAATTTAAATTTAGAACGAAACAATACCACTGAAGCCCACTATCCATTCATTTATTGAATTCAAATGTATAATAAGATGTTAATCGCCTTAGTTCAATTCAATCCATTTAAACGAAAGGACAGAGAAAACCGTGGCCCCTTCATTGGAACTAAAAAAAAATTTGATTAAACCCGGTTGGGAATGAAGCTATTTGTTCGTGGCTTACATTGTTTTTAACGATTATTTTTTAAGAAGCTCCGTAAAGTGACAAAGGAATGTATTATGTATGTAATGTAAAATATTTCGTGTGGATTGTTTTGTATATTGAGTTTATACACGGTGTTTGTAAATTCTACCTAATGTCAACTTTCATTTCAGTAAAGTGAAAGATAAAATAAAAAAATCATTATGAATTTTTCTTTATACAAGAACCTTTTGGCGCATGATCGAAATCGCAACTAATAGCGCCACTTAATTTTCATACAATTCACAAATGTTTATCAACATCGCCTGTCCTGACAACGTTATATGAGCCCCAAAACATCTTTAGAAGCACTACATGTATTTTATTTTCTCACTGAATACGATACTGTACCTACCTACCTAATAGAACTACATCACAAAAAAGTTATTATGTTTACAATACAACTGCATTAATATATTATTATGCAAAATTAAAAAAAAATTATAACATTAAAAGACAAGACCGAGTTCGTAACACCACGCTGCGTCCCAAAACAGGTTTAGTGGACGTCGTCGGCAAGAAGGCCGCATGCACAATGGCCGCAGGTCAAAAGTCTCCAATGGGTACCTGCAGATGGAAACCAAGAAAGAGGTGGCCCCATACCGCGACGGTTGGTTCGAAGTGACGTGGGACAACAGTACACGGAAAGACTTTGGGGGAGGCCTTTGCCCAGCAGTGGGACAGCATCGGCTAGAGAAAAAAAAAGTGACAGACATAATTTTCATTTTAATGTAAAAAATAATTACAGAATAACACTTGCAGGATTGCTTTTCAGGAAAAGCTGTTTTGACAAAACTAAGATTACCTTTGTTATAAGTACCTGAAATAATGAGATTTCCACGTAAAAACATTCTTGACTATGAATACTCGCATTTATTTTTATTTGAAATTAAAATTTCTGCTTCAGAAGCCCTGTTGAGACATAACAGCAAGTTCACAAATAACTGACGAAATACCCAAAAGGCGATTAGCTAGCTTATTTAGATTAGCTTATTATATTGTGAATTTATATTTTGTCAAAGATGACCTAAGACAAAATATAAATTCATTTTCTGTCGAATATACCAGTTTCATTTCAATTGTAGGAACAAACTGTTGTTTTGTATCGTATACAAAACCAAAGTGCTAACTATTCGGGTAAACTCAAATGCAGCCTTTTTTGAAAACTGATGGTGATCGCTACTCAAAACAATCGGTTACTTGATTTATAATGTACTAGCTTTTGTCCGCAGCTTCGCTCGCGTTAATTTAGAATTGGACAACCAATTCGGGTTGTACTCTGCTTGAAATAATATAATTCAATCATGATTCGAAAGACACGTGGTGTCATCTATTATCATAAGAACGTTATTGTTGTTTTCCTCGGGAACAGTACTTTTTTTGGGATTGAAAGGTACCCTATGTCCGTTTCTGTGTTTTAGACTTTCGCATTTATAATATTAGTTAGGATGTTATGTAATAGGTATGCCATTTATCTATGACAAAATCTACATTAATATAATAAGGCCGAAGAGTTCGTTAATTGCAAACGTTTAATCTAATCTCTAGAACTACCAGACGAATTTGAAAAAATCTTTTTGCATTTGATGACTAAATTTTTGAGGAAGGTGACAGGCTACTTCATCATGACGCTACGACCCTTTGGAGCCGGTCAAAAAGTAAACAATCAGAAACTGCGGCTGAATCAGCGTGGCACGTCTGGTCTTGTACAGTCACCAGCACATCAAGTTACCACAAACTGTTAAACTCCAAATGATTTTAAACCATAAAATGTTGAAAGTTAAGTTCACAATTGAATGAGAAAATTTGACAGTCTGTGGTAATTTGATGCGCTGGCGACTGTATATAAAGTGCAGAAAAAAACAATAAAAGAAATAGACTTACAAAACGCTCGCACAGTAAGACAGCGCAAATAGAATTCTAAATTCGGGCCACGGACCTGTTTGCGTATTCTATAGAATGTGTTAACGTAAATTTAGTTCCTACAAACTTTCCACTATTTGTCTTTTGGTAAAAAAAAAAATGCGACATAATAGAAAATAGACGTGGAAGAAAAAATATTTTCTATTCGCACGTTAAGTTATGTATTTACGCAAATTCTTGTTCTACTGCGACGTAGTTCGTGAAATGTAGGCAAAATGATATTTTGACTGCTCAAATAGACAGTCCATTCTACGTGCTTCCTCTTTACACAGTGGCCCACTGTGTAGATAGGAGCTTCCATTGCTTATACAGGCTATTAAAGTTTATACATTTAAGCGGGAGTTTTGCTCGCTTTCTTTCTGTATGGCGTATGAATGTATGATTCTACCCATCCAAATATCATAATATAAAACGCAATGAATTTTTGTATGCATGTTTGTTATTTACGGAGTTGAGTTAAATAATAAGCAATTTATTTTACTGTTGGGACTAACCAGATAATGTCGTACAAACTGAAAAGAAGACAAGCCATAGGTCTCGAGTTCGAACCCTAGACACGCACCTCTGATTTTTCGGCTTCATGTGCGTATTGTACAATTATCACTTGCTTCGTGAGGAAACCAGCATGCCTGAGAGATATTTCCCGACGGCATGCAAAGCCAAGTCAGAGGCCCATTGGCGGCATAAAAACTCTGACACCAGGTAAGGCACTAACAGCTACATAAAGAAAGACTGAAAAGAAAGCATACTTCTACATATAAACCGATGTGTGTTTTCCATACATGGGGGTAGGCCGAAACGTTCTTACATCTTTAACACAGTTTATTTCAAACGTAATTAAATTATTTACAAACTATAAAACTATAATAATAATAAATTCAGTATTCAAAACCAGAGTGAAAGAGCATTACCTTTCCTCTCAATTATGATTTATTATAAACACATATATCTTAGCATTATGTATATTTATTCTTAATATTTTAGGCTAAGTTAGGTAAGGCACATGAACACATTATTCTCTTCCTTTTCTCACACACTTTTGTCTACATTTCTTTTTCATTTCGCCTTTTGCAGGTCTGCTGGCAGAAATTTCTTGAGAAATAAGCAGTACCTATGCACTCATATATTACAATGTTATTTTCCTGTGTTGTCTACTGTGTGTACCTACATAAATAGTTATATAAATAAATAAAAATGTAGGTACAAGTAGAAAAGGGTTACAGGGCGTCCAAAAATTCGTCCGCATCGCTGTCAACAGGAAAAGTGCCCAGAAGGCTAGCAGCATTGCCTCGTTGGATGGCAATGCTGATTCTTTCGCCAAAAAATAGGCCCGCCCTCTGGTCACGTGAAGAGTCGACCAATCATAATACGTCTTTTGTTTTATCCATGTTCTTTTATCTTTTCATGCATGCACGCCGGTTGCCAGTCCTTTGCACCTGACCTTTCTGAAGTCAGTGTATGTTCATTATTGTTCATCTAGGGTTCCTGTCGGCGGTGTTACTCACATCTAACATCATTCACACAACAATTGAATTGACATCAAGTATTTTTGGTCTTTGTTTTTATTGTCATAGGAAGACTTATGCCCGATTAATTTTATTTACAGTGCAATATTTTCTACTTAAAATAAAAACATTATATTACTATTGAATCCCAAAATATAAAGAGAAGCCAGTACCACAGAATAAATAATAGTACTCCAGTATTAACATTTACTTCAAAATCATCATAACAATGAATATAAGATATTTACTAATTATGACGTGTGTATATTAAAGCTATGAGTATTAAAGGGTAACTGATATTTATGACTTGTTAGCTATAAATTTTAGTTATTATTAATTCATATGCTACATCAATTATAAGTTTAGGGGCTTTGAACTATTACCCTACTGTGAATGCAGGCATATTATTGGGATTTCAAAGGTTGTATTGTTAGTTGGTACTCATATTGCTTGGAATGAAAATTAGATGAAATATTATTTTTAACACAATTTGTTTTTTGAATTTTGTTATTCTATTTGTATTTTTTTTTCAATCGTAATGTTAGTGGTGCTGTTTTGTTTTATTGTACATTTTATTTTATAAAATTTCTACACAATGTATGTTTTGAAATAAATGACTTTAAATAATAAATTTTAAGGCCGCCTTTTGGTTGTTTTTCTTTCTTTATTTATTTAAAATCAAATACATGTACCACCTATACATGAGGTACATGTATTTGATTTCACTAAAATGCCTTAAAATTCATTTAGTCATTTATTTATATCTATAACTTTTTATTTTGAATAGAATTTCAATGATTACAATCATTAAATTCTACGTAATGAATCATTTACTAAGAGAACTTTCATGAACGATGAACTATTTATTTTTATAATATTAGTTTTACCCCTCATAATATTTTTACTAGTAGATTAAAAATTATTTCTAAAGTGTTATTTCCTTTTATTTTTAAATTCTAATTTCAAATTCAAAAAGTATTTTTGGAGTTTCAAAATCTATTTGACGACATCTTAATATTGGTAGCTATGCTTAAACGAAAAATAATGAAAAATAACATCACACCTGTAAACCCCGGAGAGTACACGTGTACCCTAAATAATGAAACAGTTCCTTAATATAAACAAAGGTTCTTGACGTCATTAAAGTAACTTGATAGCCAAGGGAAATCAGGTATGCAAACTTCTTTAAACAGTTATAAGTTTTGTTAAGAACGATCCCTGAAGAACTGAGAAAGCCAGGGTTTTTATGTCTTGTGTTTTTTGAAACAGGTAACTTTATGCTTTGGTATGTCGCAAGCCCATTTTGATGTAGACTTTCATTAAAGTACTTACTGGAAAATTTCCTCATTTTGAATAAGTAATTATAGTTAGTAGTTAGTGCCCAAGTTTGTACATTTTTAAAGAATTTCTTTATTTATTTATTTAAACTTCATGTACAATAGTGGTACATAGGCGGACTTTATGCCACAAGGCATTATCTACCAGTACCGTTGGGTTAAAAAAAAAAACAAAAAAAAAATATATTAAAATTATAAATTAATGAATGAATGATTGAATTATTTTCGAAAATTATGGGCGTGGCTTTTGTCTAGGATTCTATTTACAAGTATGTTTCTGTAGTAATTTTTTCAAACATTAGTCTTCCTTAGCAGACAGGGGGTTATTGGAAACTAATCTGAACGAATCAAAGTTTTGTATTGAAAAAGAGGGAGTTCCAGTCATAGGATGTTTCCTATGATGTGAATTCCCTCGTTTTTGCCCGAAAATCCATCGTCACAACCACAACGATAGTTATGATTTTTAAATTCAAAAATTCAAATTCAAATTCTTTATTTCAGACATGAGCCCATAGTGTCAGTTTCAAAAAAATAACTTAATTACTAGTGTTAGTAAAAAGGAAATAATAATTTAATTTCTAAATTCGGTATGGATCCTTACTCTTTGGTACCGCAGAGGGGCGTCCCACATATCTGAAAACACGCTCAGGAGACTGTTGGTGGCGGTGCGTCACCCGCCGGCTATGGAGGCAGTCCTTTGTCTTATAATGGCTTAAAAATCGTCTGTGCGCGCCTCCGCAAACATAGCACTACTACGCCACGACAGTCCCAACAGTATCCTACACGCGTTCTCTGCGTAAAACGGGTCCAAAGACTGCACGTGTAGAATGATTGACATAAAGCCAAAAAAAAAATGTTAATGTATGTGTAAGTTGACAAGAAAAGTGTAACGTGATCATGTTTCGGCACAGATGGGCGAATCTAAGGATTATAATCTTTAGTAGTACTGACAGTAATATGTTATTCCTCCCGTCGAAAAACAACACGTTTTTGCGAACGATTGCCCGCTTGCGGATTTTTGGGATGTGAATGAGAAAACATCGAAATATCGCAAGTTTAACAAAGTCAAAGTCAAGTCAAAGTCAAAGCATTTAGGTATTTCAATTAGACCATTACAGGCACTTTTGAAAGTCAAAAACAAAAAAGATAAGCTACAGTCACAGTCACAAGGCATAATAACTTGCGAAAGTACTGTAGTTGCACATTCCAAATGTAGATCTCTATGGAGAAGAATGGGTAAGAAACTCCATGGACACTCTTTTAAATCAAAATATTGTTACAAAATCTTGGTTACATCATTCATGTTGAGATTATAAATATATATGTGAGAACGATATAGAAAGACGTGCACATTAAGAGCGTCCAGAGTAAAAGATTGAACTATTAACTTCAATAATACTTCACCTGGGTTCAAATCCGGGCAAGTATCAATGCGACTTTTTCAATTCATAATAATTATACGACGCCCCCAAGCAATAAGTCGGTAATCGTAAAACTTAAATTTTACAGGAGAAATGTTTTTCTGTTTTTGTTGAATAGCTTTTCAACGAGTCGGAGTAGTGAGGTCATTGATACCTCAAACGAGGCTAATTTTTTGTTTAATTCAATTATTATTTTTAACATTAAATTTAGTGCGTGAAAAGCCTTGCAATTTAAGAAAACAAATGTTACAAAAATATATTAGGTATATTGTTTAAGTAATGTACACTTGCGCCATTATTGCAGTAAATTTGTAAACAATATTGGTGCGTAACATTACAATACGGACTTTTCCAGCGTAATTTTTCATCTTGAAGACGTTACATAATTCGTTATTACGGTGTTATTGTGGTTATTTTAAATTGACACAGTAACCAGTATCGTTACAGAACATTGTTTTTGGAGGAAAATTCTGAAAATCATTTTTGTGTAACCATTCAGTGCTAATAATTTTTTATCGAATTTTTAAAGTGTAATATGTCTAGGTTTACAAGAAAAGACTGTAGATGATGAGTATAATAACGTATAATAATCACAATAATAAAATTAGATTTGAAAATTAACATTAATAAATTCTAAAGACCTTTAGAAAAATTTAGATAAACATTTAACAATTAAAATATTGTAGGGACGTCAGTCATGTCAATATTCATGATTAAACCTTAAAAAAAAACTAGAACTATATCAATGATAATTAAACACAGCAATAAAATAATGTCACAAAATTAACACCTTAGGTTTTACAAATATTTGGGGTGCTTGGTCAGAAAACCTCCTCGGGCACCCAGTGGCTGCCGGTCCCTCTCGATACGTCTGGAGGGAACAGCAGCTGCTGGGACGGTGCACTATTCCTCGGGGAATGTTACTGTCGTGGCCAATATTCTGACACGGTGGGGTCCAGTTTGGACCAACGGGGCGTTCCTCCGCGCGCGACCCTCTGAAACGCAGAGGGTGCAGTGGAGGAGCAAGGGCGGGCTCGGTGTGCACTAACCCTGCCTCCGAGCAGACCGTGAAGGACGCAGTCCCCGTCGATATCGTAATCCCGTCGTCGAAGTGTCGTGGATCACGTCTCGCGGCTTCTATCGGGACCGAGGGTCTTGGCTTGGCCGCCCGGACCGCGAGGTAGAAAACCTCTATAAAAAGTTACCCCGAATCCCAAGCGGCGCCGCACCGCAAGGGGATGTATGGCTGACGGGAAAATCAGTCGCTAGTGCGTGTCCCCGCCAGGGTACCAGCCGACCCTCTGGCGGGTAATAAATGTCATAGGCTTATCTGGGTACAGGGGGTACCCCAGATGGACATTTTAAATCCCCCCACTTGTGGGAACAGAATGGACAATAATATGAAAAAACAAACAAACACAAACAAAAATGATGCCGACAAAGGCAAGAGTGAGGAGAGAAGGGATGCGGGGTCGGAGGCCGACGCCGTATCCAGTGATGTGAGCGCGGGGGGAGGCTCAGAGAGCCCCCGCCGCGAGAAGACCGGGACTACGGACCGGGACTGCGGAGGGCGACCATGAGTCGTCCTCCGAAGGCGAGCTGGCCTCGGCCCGCAAGATCCCCACCAGCAAGCGTGGTGGGATCCGGGGCAAGGGGCGGGGTCTCTCGGCGGCCCAAAGCGCGGCGCGGCTCGCTGAGGAGGGGCGTCACCCGGGGGTGGCCGGTCACGGGGTGGCCCCTTCGGGCACCTCTGGTGACGAGGCGGGTGCAGCTGGCGGCTCCGATGCGGAGCGTAAGTCCAGGTTTGCGGCGGAGGTGGAGGCCGCGTTGAAGGTTGTGGCCCACAAAATGAAGCCTTCCACCAAATTTGGGGCCATACCTGCGGCTTCCGCCTCCATTTTGGCGGCAGCGGAGGCCGCCTACTCGAGGCCTCTGCCAGGCGAGGTGGCCAAACTGCGGGTGGAGGTTGCCCGCCTGACGGCTGCCACGGAGCTTCTCCAAAAGGAGAATGGGGAGCTCCGAGCAGACCTGGCCGGTCTGCGCGAGACCGGCTCCCGCGAGGCGGCCCAAAAGGGGGGCCAGCAGCGACAAGGCCAGCCTGTGGCGGTGGAGAACCAGGTGCTTACCCTGGTTCGGCAGGAGCTGGCTGCCTTCCAGGCACGGTTCTCCGTCCTGGAGGGCATTGTCCTGCGCCCCCCCCGGCAGCCAATAAGGCCGCCCCGGGCCCGAGGGCGGCCTCATATGCCGCTGTGGCTGCCGCCCCCAGATTGGGGCCGTCCAGCCAGCCCTCCGGCAGGGCTGTGTTGGCCCCTGAAAAGCCGGCTTAAGTTAAGGGGGCGGTGGCCCAGAAGAAGGGCAAGGCGGTGGCCCAAAAGAAGGGCAAGGCGGCGGCAAAGCCGGGGATAACGCCAGCGCCAGTGGCGGGCCAGCCGCCGCCGCCGCAGCAGCAGCAGCCAGCCGCGGCCGAAGCCGGGTGGCAGGTTGTCGGCGAAAAGCAGAGGGGGAGGAAAGCGGCCAAAAAGGCAAGGCGTGCTGAGCGGAAGCGCCAGCAGAAACCACGTAGCGTCGCGGCTAGGCTCCGCGCCCCGAAGACCGCAGCTGTAGTGATTACACTACAGCCGGACGCGGAGAAGAGGGGCGTGTCCTACCGCGACGTGCTAGCCAAGGCGAAGGCGACGGTGGATCTCGGAGAGCTCGGGATCACCGGGGCCTCCGGCTTAAAGTCACCGCGACAGGGGCGCGAGTGCTGGAGATCCCCGGTGAAAACAGTGGCTCGTCCGCTGACGCTCTGGCTGAAAAGCTCAGAGCGTCCCTAAATGCGGACGAGGCCCGAGTGTCCAGGCCCGTGAGATGAGAAGACCTGCGCATCCTGGGTCTGGACGACTCGGTCACCGAGGTGGCCGTCGTCACCAGGACCGGGGGGTACCCTGCCGGGCTGGTCAAGGCAGGCACCCTACATCCGGACCACAGGGGCATGCGATCCATTACGGTAAGCTGCCCTGTGACGGCGGCGAGAACTATTGTGGAGGGCCGAAGGCTCCTGGTGGGGTGGGTCTCAGCGCAGGTGAAGCTGCTGGAGCCCAGACCTCTGAGGTGCTTCCGCTGCCACGTGGGGCACCACGTGTCGGTGCAATGCACCTCGGAGGTGGACCGCAGCGGCCTCTGCTTCCGCTGCAGTCAGCCCGGTCACATGGCCGCGGCTTGCTCCGCCACGCCGCACTGCGCTGCATGTGCGGCGGCTGGCAAGCCGGCCGATCACCGGGCTGGGAGCAAGGCCTGCGCCCAACCCACCAAGGCCAGGGGCAGGGGAAGGTGAAGGCCCTCCGCCACCACCCCCACCGTCGCCACCGCCGCAGCCGCCGCAACCGTCGCCGCCGCCGCTGCCACCGCCACTGCCGCCACTGCTGTAACTCCCGCAGCGGGGCCCTCACAGGGGGCCCGGGAGGGGGCTGAAATGGAGTGCCAATAATGGCCCCATTATCCATAACACTTATGTAAATACACTGTTTAGATCACAATCACTTGAAGTAGTAAAATGATTTTAGAGCACACGTCACGTTTAATCAAACGAAAATATTCTACTGTTTGTGTAAACAAACATTACGCACCGGCCGGCCGACCATATCACGTGTTGGGGGTGTGGCTAATATTTATTACTTTCTTATTACCATAGAAAGAAAGAGACCAGTGCGTCTTGCAAACTGTTGGGCGCAAAAATATAAACAGCAAGATTGAAAACGGGACCAGACGTGTTCAAATTAGATACGTATTGCAATTGTACACATATTTATTTACTTTATAATCCTTGTTAGTTCCCATTACGGTCTGAGCTGACTAAAAATAATTCGACAACAACAACGTGCTAGCCTTTACCAGGAACTGCACGAAATTCATTCACGCCAATAAGTCGGTAATAGCAACTTACCTAAATTAAATACGAAATACACTTTTGTATTGATACGTAAAGATATTTTTCTCGACATAATTTCGTTTTTTAATTTCCCTACAATAAAAGTGTTTTTCACGATATCTTCGTAAATATCACTACGAAAAATGTGAAATAAATTACTAAGATGTATCCTAACCCATAGGTTTCGAATGTGACATAACAATAAAAAGTCCATAATAGTACATTACCGACTTATTGCTTGGGGGCATCGATATACATTCTTATTTTATCTTGGACATCACAGATATCGGTGAAGGAAAACATCGTTAGAAAACCTGGACGTATAATTAATATACTTCTGAAATCGTCAACCCGTCTTAAGCAAGTGTGGTGATCAATGCTCGTGCATGCTAATAAAAATAAGTAAATAAAATAAAAATTCCTTTTAATCCTTGCTTATTTCTAGTGGGGCGGGTTTCCTTATTTTTAGTAGGTATATTGATTGGTTAGTAAATTTAGGATGATTGTCAGTTTTATTAATTTCTATATTAACGCAATTATGCAAGAACCCCAGGTAGGGTGTAGGCCTCCTCCAAAGATGCCCACTTGTCTCTGTCCTGTGCTATTTGTCACCAGTTTGGGCCAGCTGTTCTTTTGTTCTCTCTCTCCACATCATGTCAGTGGTCTCCCTCTGCCTCTTTTGCCTTGCGGTCCTCTCCATCGGGTTACTTTTACGGTCCATCCCTGGGCCGGCAGGCTCGGAAAAATTCGGTTGCAATAACGATCCTTGCGAGAAACGCATCTTGGATGTTGAGACTTGCATTTCTCGCAAGCATCGTTATTTCAACCGATTTTTTCCGTTATTATAAAGCGATCGAAAGTTTGCGACAGCGTCGGTATCTATGTCGAGACTACCGGCCCTGGTCTCACTACGTGACCTGCCCATTTCCACTTTCATTTTTGTGCATAGCTCAAGGCATTAGTTGCTTATGGGACAGTAATTGGCGGGTATTATTAATACCTCACCCATTAATTAAGTGAGGCCATTCTAACTTCCAAAATGATGCGCCATTGTAACTTGAAACTTTCAAAGAATATCATTCAAAATAAAAAGCAAAAACAGCCCCAATTGTTTCTTTAGTGACAGACCGTAATTAACAGGAGCTTTGTCAATTATTTCGAAGACAATGGGTAATTAGCTGCCGATTCGACGCCGGTTTTGTTCAATGAGAACCCTTTTTGAAAGGTTTGTTTCTTTCAATGTTGCTTTTTGAGTTATTTGTCTAGGTTTGTTTAATTTTGGTAGAGGGTATTTTAAAGTATTGTTTTCTTAACTTTTTTTTTATATAGATTTTAATTTGAATTCAGCTCATCATCTGCCTAACCTTATTCCAACTATGTTGGAGTCGGCTTCCAGACTAACCGGATGCAGCCGGTAATACCAGTATTTTACATTGAGCGACTGCCTATCTGACCTCCACAACCCAGTTAGTTCTGGGTAATACGATACCCTTTAGTAAGCCTGGCTGTCAGACTTTTAGGGCCACTGACTACCTGTAACGACTATCAAAGATCTACAAATGACAGCTAGGATCAATGGCTTAACGTGCTTTCCGCGGCACGGAGGAAACTCGCTATGTAATGTGTAGTCACCCATCCAAGGACCAACCTAGGCAAGCGCAGCTTAACCTAAAGATCGACCCGAGCGGCAGTTATTATTTAGCCACGAGCTCCTTGATTATTAGATGGATAATTTGAATTCAGCTGTTAAACAATAAAGGACTTGGCAACCATGACGTCATGAAATTGCGTGCAATGATTCTTATCAGCTTATCTTTGTTAGAGCACCGAAAATAATAACAAGTAGAAAAGAGTAATTATGTATGAATACATCGTTGGTCTAGTGGTCGCATGTGGGACTGCTGAGCACGAGGTCCTAGGTTCTATTACCAGGTCGGGAAAAATGGTATTGAGTTTTTCCTTAATAAATTTCTCAGTATCAGCCATGGATTGGATTTCTGCCCGGTATATGGCAATAGGTTCGCCCCCTATGACATGGGACATAAACATAACTGGCGAAAAGTGGGTATTATAATTAGGTACACCTCTGCTTAACCCATCGAGGAGTGCGGGCGTGATTTTATGTAATTATGTAAAATAGGACAAGGGCAGTATGATGATGACTAGTAAGGTGGAACAAAATTATTCTGAACTAAACTGGTTGCGAAAGAGACAGTGATCTTCAAATTCAAGATTCTATGACATGCAAGCCGATGCTATCGAGACGAACTTCAATTTAAACTATAGTGAACGAAAAACGACTCCCATTGATGTCTCGATATTCTACTTTGAAAAGGCTTGCCAATCTTCTCAATCTCCACTATAACCATCGCGTGACCTCCCACGTAAATCTTTTTGAAGCTCCGTATCTGTTATCCTTATATGCAGCAGCAAAGGAAGGCTTCGGGCAATATCTAAAAAGTGTAACCTATAAAGTGCCTCTCACACAAAAGGCACTGGCTAGCCGGAACGGCAGGGATTATCTATAGGACAATTCAAGCCCCGCGGCGTTCAATGTAGTCTTGTAGCAAATAGTGCATGGAAACTTGAGTACAATGGAGACACAGGCTTTGTTCGCTCCCGCTCTGCTTTTTCAGTGACATGGTGTTTATGTATCGAGGAGCGATATTAAGGAACAAGATTTGAGAACCACAATTTTCGAAAGCCAGTAGGACTTCTCGTTTGTCTTGGTATGGACATGTAATGAGGAGGATTGAAACGCATGTGACTAAAAGATGTACATGAATGTTGATGGATGGAAAAGGAGAAGGAAGGTCAAAGAGTATGGATAGATTGTGTGAGGAATGATATGAAAGAGAAAGGAGTAAATGATGCCGTGACGTCTGACAGGGGAGAATGGAGGAAAAAATCGTGTTGCTCCGACCCAAAATAGAATTGGACAAAGGCAGGGAGATGATGATGAGTAGGACTTCTTGGTCATGATTGCTTTTATTTTTATTTCCAAAACGAAGCATGATTATATTTATCTACTTCAACACAATGTTAAAACAAAATTGAGCAAGAAAATTCTAATTCAAAACTTAACTAAAAGTTAACGGGGCAATTTCGGCGGGCCGTGCCGCCTAATCCGGAACAAAATGGCGAAATTGTATCCGCCAGCCGGCACGGTCGAGTATTTACCGGATAGAATCTGTTTTAAATCGTATGAATCCGGTTCTAGCCGGAATGGCTAGGGCTACGCGGATTTTGCATTTGCGCCGTTTCATCCGTTGAGAAATGCAGTCCAAAATTTTTTATTTCTGTTATATTTTATTCGACGACGAACAATCGATAAAATGACAGATTTCTTTTCTTGACCTGTCATTTTGTCGATTCTTCCGTCGACAAAACCCTTTTCTACGGTGGTCCGAGCTGATTTTAGTTTAGAGATACTTATCTCTAAAATGTTTCAGCTTTGGACGAAGAGGGTTAAGGGTGGGTTTGGAGAAGAGGGTGGGTTAGAGTTTAGTTAGTATGGGACTAGTTTGTGAGTGTCTCCTATCTGTTGCATTAGTTTCGCCTTAGACGACCGTTGTGCATTTCAAACGTTATGTGAAGATAAGAACAGTATTACTGTGGGACTGAAATTTATGAATAAGGTCCTGCATAGGTCATAGTTTATTATGTAAATAACATGTTGAGTGTGGTTTCTAGAAGTTTCACCATCTTGAAATATTTCATGTATAGATACAATTCCGGAGGCACCGCAAAAGCCAACAGTTGCCGCAAAACGCTTCCGTGGAAATTGGCGATATTGCCGCTAATTGTTCCGCCGAGTCTGAAAGAGCCTGACCTAACCAAGGCAGAGGTGTAGGTACCTAACAGAGCACCCACATTTCGTCAGTTATGTTTAAGTTCCATGTAATAGGGGGCGAGCTTATCGCCATCAGCCGAACACAAATCCAGACTCCGTGGCTGCTACTGAGAAATTCCTGATGGAAAAACTCAATAACACTGCTCCATCCGGGAAACAAACTCAGGACCTCATGCTCAACAGTCGCGCTTGCCACCACTAGACCAACGAGGCAGTCAATAATGAAGAGCAGTTTAAAGTTTAACTAAAATAATACTTTTCGAAACAATGTTCTTAAAAATCAAACTTCCACACATTGCTGGACCATTCATGTGCCTTATCCAAACAAAATAGAGCTAGAAATCCTTTAACTCCCAGCTTAAAACTTAAACAACTATTAAAACCTTATCTCTATGCTGTGAACATTTTACTAAACTGAAAAGACTTCAAAGTTTCAAAGTTAGTTGGAAATGAAAGAAGATTTGGTCTGCACTATCTTCATTTAGAACTGGGGGAAATTTCTCGAGCGCTAAATAGTATGTTTCTAGCTGTCTGTAAGAAAAATATAAAGTTCTTGTAAAAGTCTGCATGCATTGCTTCCTAGTTTTATACCTACCTCTATGAAAAGTTCAATAAAATCTAACTTTAGAGGTAAAAGGAACGGAGTTGCGAGCTAGCAAGGCTGACTGCTGAAAATTTGGAGTTAAGTACATTTCTTATGCTATTAGACAGCAGCGGTGGCCCAGTGGTGGCGGCCCCAACTTACGAGCAGTAAGTCGTGGGTTTGAACCCAGGCAGGCGCATTACTTTGTGTAATTTATTTCATCACCACTGCTCTCAAAATTGTGAGGAAACATCGTGAGGGTTATCTCACGATGTTTCTTCATCCTTTCTTCAGGAAAACATCGTGAGGAAACCGGCATGACCTAGAACCAAAAATTCGAAGACATGTGACATCTACCAACCCGCACTGGGCCCGCGTGGCGGATTATAGCCCATTCCCTCTCATTCTCATAGAGAGGATGCCGTGTGTTATTATATATTATATATTGTTATTATATTTATTTTATTTATATTTATTTATTTATAATAGGCTGATTATGCTACTTATGCTATTTTTTAAATAAAACACCCAGTACGTATTTTCAGAAAGAAATAAATCGATATGTGCTAGAATTTTACGACGCAATCAATGAAAGCGAGAAATTATTTAATAACATCTCTATATTCGGCACAGGACCAGAAAACGGTTTAAATCAGTAAATAAATGAGTAGGGTATAGCTATAAACTAAAAGTATCCTAGCTTTATTACAGTTAAATATTAAGTTATTTAAGCGTTACGTTTTACTGGACGCACCATACCTGCTCCTTTAGGTACTCCTCTTAAACAGAAAAGGCAGTAGCATTGATCACCACGTATTTTCAAGTCTGGTTGGTAATTTTAGACTTATCGGATCGAAGTGATTAATATGTATACCGATGCTAAAATACAGCTTTCTAGTACTAAAAGTCTCTGAGCAACAGACAGCCAGACAGACAGATGGCTGGACATGCCAAAACTATATGGGTTCCTTGTTGATTACGGAACCCTAAAATCTTCAATGGTACTTGCCCTGTTCTGAATCAACAACCTCGTGAATACGTAGCAAGGCTCAATTGGGCCATTACGCCAATAAAGAAAATAATATAAAATTGTAAAAAAAAATCGGAAGTCCATTGCTTGCCCAGTATAACCTTGATCTCAAAGACTCTTTATAAAGAGCCCAGTGGAATTCCAAACGGAACCTGACTGCTTAAGAGTAGTCGTGTCCATGCAAGACTATTGTTTGTCCTAGAACAACTTGCTCTCCAGTCGGGAATTACATTGAGATAAGGGCCCGTACTCACTGGCTATGGAAGTATTTACCGATGCGTTATTTTGTTTATTAGTTAATTTTGTCTTTGAGGAGCTCGTGGCTAAATAATAACTGCCGTTCGGGTGGATCTTTAGGTTAAGCTGCGCTTGCCTAGGTTGGACCGTGGATGGGTGACTACCCATTACATACCGAGTTTTCTCCGTGCCTCGGAAAGCACGTTAAGCCGTTGGTCCCGGCTGTCATTTGAAGATCTTTGACTGTCGTTACAGGTAGTCAGTGGCCCGAAAGTCTAACAACCAGTCTTACGAAAGGGTATCGTATTATTCAGAACGAACTGGGTTGTGGAGGTCAGATAGGCAGTCGCTCCACGTAAAATACTAGTATTCAGCTGTATTCGGTTAGACTGGAAGCCGACCCCAAAATAGTTGGGAAAAGGCTAGGCAGATGATGAGTTAATTTTGTCTTTTCGAAAGTTTTGATGTTATGTTTTATATACAAAAGTGAGTTATTCCTATAGCCAAAAGTGGGTGATTCCGGGCTGAAATGATGATTGATGAGTTATTTCTATAGTTAGGAACGGCCAGCGTTGGTGGGCCTTCCATTACGAAAGTCGATGACATGGTTATAGTAGGAATCTGCTGGATTCGAAAGCCACAGTCGATATGGTAACGCTTGGGGGCTTATGTCCAGCAGTACACGTCTTCCGTCTATGATTCCGATATGATGAGTAGGCTTAGCTATCGCATTAGGTTTCTAAACCTGTAATGATAGTTCAGAGTTTTAAATAAATAAATAAAATGATAATGAGTTATTCTTGAAAAGCACTGCACTACATAATACAAAGAGTAAATGGACCCTTCCTGAAACCGTCAATCAAGCCTTCAGTAAAACTCAATGTAACGCACACAAAACATTGTACTGATGCATTGAATAGTAAAGGGGTGATGGAGACATTAACACTAAAGTTACTCGTATACCTCTAAAAACTAGTAGTTTTTTTTTAAACTTGTGAAAAAGGTGGAACTTGGCCTCCAATATCTCCGTAACTAGAAGGTTTCCAGGTATGAACCAGACCCAAAAAAAAAGATCGCAGTGGCGGGGAGAACAAGTGCCATTCGGCTTTTTAAGGGAAAGACCCTTAAAAAGCCGAATTACACCTTTATAAAAATAACGATATACGTGAACAGTGTATGGTACGCGACAACAATGGCCGGGGACCGACCTCGGCAACCGAAGTTTAACGAACGACTCGTAAGACTTTATTATTTAGCCCACGAGCCAATTTTCCTCATTTTTTTTCAACTGAAATAAAAAAAAAAACACCGGTTATTTCTATCTCTAAATCAAAGTGCGAATTTGCACTCAATAAAGCATTGGTTGGATCAAATGCGTGGTAGAAAATGAAGCAAAGCAAAAAAAACAAACTCAGCCACAATGTATATGAAACGTGAATTGAATTCTTAATCATTTTCAGTCCGATTGATTCCGGCTTTTGTGCGGATTTTCAGATTTTCGCCATCGAAAAACTAAAGGAACGAGGAATCGAAATAGGTTTTTTTACAGAAAACGTTTAGAGGTGAAGTAAGGATTGAACTTGAAGATGTACTTAAAATAAGGACGTGAAAATTCCTTAAAATTGGCAAACCAATAACATTTACAAAAATAAATAATAAAGATTTTACAAATAAGGAAACATCAAAAATTTAGTGATTGACGTTACAAATACTAGTATCGTATGAAACTAAACTAATCCCGAGGAAACTTAAATAAAATAAAATAGGCACATAACAATTACAAAAAAAATACAATTAAACTACCCATCCAATATTCTTATTACAAATCCTATTTACCCAACAAAACTAAAGAAGCTTCTAATTTTACCAGAAATAATTTTACAAGGAATTTCGAAGTCCAATTTTTTGTAGTACAGTTCAGTTACTTCAAAATGTCGAGTTGATAAATCGATTTGACTTGACAACTCAAGTCTAGCTAGGAAAGCAATATAAAGAAGTCGTCAAACACTAAAGCTAAAATCATTAATCATGCACAGTTCGGTGAATAAAATAGATAGTGTCAAAATTGAACAGTTTCTTTAGACATCCTTGCTGATATTTTCAATGCGAAAGATTCTTAAGATGTTTGTTGTCTCATTCGCAGATAAACGGGTGAATGAATTTGGGTGATATTTGACATGCAGATAGATACTATCTTGTATTATAAATTTATAATATACAATATTTTTTATCTAAGCACATCAGGTAATTTCTCTAGAATGCACGTGAAATTGCGGAAAACAGTAAGTTCATAATTAGTGTGACAAAAATTAAGGAGTTCCTCAAGGCACTATCATTTGACCCACAACAACCGCTCGACACCACCCCATCAAATAATACTACTTGATAGAACTAAAGAACATAGTTCTAATGAAAAAAAAACAACGGTAATCTGATAAGTGGCTCGCAAAATGCACTCCAACGAATAGACAAACAGAGAGACGATTTTATAATATGTGAGAAAGAAAAATAAAAAGCGTTCTCCATTAGTGCATATCAATCACAGTTCCCATCCATTAGCTGGTTAGGAACCCGGAAAAAGATTAAGATTGCCATGAGGAAAACTGAAGCGTGTGGCTGAAGCTGTATTTGGTTAATACCTTCATTAGTTTGAGTGAAAACGCTCCCTCCAACTAGCCACACCAACAATGTTTTTTAGTCATGTTTTTTTACTTTCACATTGATTTTGCCCAGTTTTGTGCCGATAGTCGTTTCAGCCAATAGGTTAATTGCCAAGAGTCTCGACCAATACCTGAGAAGGCTCTCGTTAGGCAGCTAGATGACTGCTGATGGCTTGATTCAGAAAGCGATATACGGCTCGTATTGTTTGGAAAAATTTAATTAATGTTTACAGAAAAAAATAATGGAAAAATTAATCAAAATTCGACCATGGAAAAACTAATATTGATTTAAATATAATGCCAATAGCAGAAATAGCTTGATAAGCTAACAATGATTAACGTACCCTATGTTATGAGGCTATATAGTTCACGTTCCTATCATAGTATTCATGAAATTATTCATTCGTATTTGATCTTTCGCAAATTATAAAAAATGTCTCAAAAACTTATCCAATCGTTAATTGTTTGTTGAATGTTTTAATTGTTTAATTGTTTTAATTATTTGAATATTATTTTAATTCTATTTTTCCAATTTTATTACCAAATAACATGTTTTAATTTTACCTTTTTTTTTAATTAGTTCTTTATGTTTGTTAGTTTAGTTATACATTTTAATGTGCATGCTGTGGTCTCCTGTAAGTGAAGGAGTACACCTACGTGATACTTTGGTCGTCCATTATTTATTTGGTCTGTTTGTGTACATCCTTTGTCGGAGATCCTAAACAAATTCTAATTTTTTTTTAAGGTGTGAGATGATTGCAAAGGTGAAACGACAATTTTCTGAACGTCTATCGAAAAATGATTTCTGCTATGGCTCTTTGAGTGTCAAAATCAGTAGGTGGATAGCAGATTTCCGGTATCCGGAAGCGCTGCTCAGGCTATGAGTGGGTACGACGTCATCCAAACATCCGGGAATGCCCGGTGCAATAAAATCTAGGTAGATAGAAATGTTCGCTTTTGGAAACGTGTGCAAAAATAAAACGTCAAATTACTGTAGATGTTGTGTTAGATGCTGTTGGATTTTTGAGCTTAGTCGAGCTTTGAAAATTCAATAGTGTGATTTATTTGAGCATTGAGGAGTCAGCCTACTGTTAACAAAGACGGGCAATTAACTATTGCCATATTTATCACTACAGGGCACACCATAGACGGTGAACCAACACAATAACAGCGTTGAACAAAATAAAATATTAAAAACAAAACAAAGAATCCGACTGCTTAAAAAAATACCTACCTGAAAGAAATAAAAACTAAAAAGAAAAAAACAAGCCCGTAGTTTAGAATATTATTTAAAGTATGTAAAACTACACCATTCAAATAGTTTTATAATCGATAAACAAATCATAAATTCTTATGCAGAATAAAAGAATTAACAGTCGGGACCCATGTTTTATTTACCACGTAACGTACGTAAAATTTAAATGGGTCCTAAGTCATTTTTAAAAACCTATTCAACCATACCCCACTTGACGTAGTTCGTCGAGTTTTACTTTTTTCATTTTGACAATATGGCGTCTGGTTGTCTCTGTGGTGAATTTTGATTTGTCATACAGTCTTTAGTGTTACTCGCAAGGTTAAGACAAATCGATTGACATAAGAATCATCAACATCGGCCTACACCTTTGGTCTCTAAAACGCCACATAGGAACAAACATACATACATAGACTGATAAACACATTATCCTCCTTTGCGTCGCGCAGTGGGGTAAAAACCTCAATATCTATCGACTTTCCAACCCACGAACATCAACCTTATGTCAGTGTAAACTAAGTTGATTTCAGAATTACTAACACTGTTGACCGCAACTCGTCGCCGCGTCGGTAGTAACCCTGTCATTAAGAACCACCTTGAGCTGGCCTAGCGTAGTTTGGAGTTTCAATAGCTTAAAGGATGAGCTTATACTGGTTTGGTTTCCACTGACGTGGCGGTCTACTATATTATTAAAAGCATGTGGGTCATGACACTATTGACCTTCAAGTATAACTTTATATTGTTATTTTTTCCAAGAACAGATCACTTTTGTTTAGTTGATTAGGAACTATATCACGAACGAGATACACATGTGTATCATCATCATTTTGCCGACCCCAATTAAATTGGTATATGGGCAGGCCTTTACCCAATTTATTTGGGGTCGGCGCAACACGTCTTCTTCTTCCATACTTCTCTATTACTCATCATCTCTGCAGTCACCTCCTTTCTAGCGATATCACCTTTCACCCATCGTTTCTTTGGCCTTCCTCTACTCTCATAGCCATCCAAATTCATATTCATTTTCCTCACGACCTTTTCCTCATTCCTCCGCATCACATGTCCATAACACGATACATGTTTGACAGTATTTATTATTGCTGTACCCACTGGCAGGAATAGCGCCACCAGAAGCTCGCAGAACAGTAGCAACCTCCAGCTAAAGAGGCAACTTGGATTCAGACCCAAGACACTCTTTACATCTAAATACCCTCGTGTCGTGAAGTATGTCACCCCACTCACTGGTGAGCGGTCCTCGGAAATACTAAAGCTGTGGTAAGGTAGTGCGTCCTTACCTAACCCATTCATTCCACCAGCTGAAAATCTCCCACCTAGACATTTGTTGCCAGTTGCCATGGCTGACCTGGAAGTACCACTTATAATATTGGTTATTCCAAAAGACCAAAATGACCTTGAAGAAAGATTTTTATGATAAACACTTTACACATCAACACTTTGCTCGTAAAATTGGAAAACATGAAAATAAACTTGTCTACTTTTATTGAACTATTTTTGTTATTTGTTTACGCTTTCTAGAACATTTTGCGAGTTATTTAAAGAACGATTTATACTTTCGGTCATCGTAGGTGAGTCTAAATTGGGTAATGGTTGCTTTAATCGACTACAGGATTTTCCCGCGAGTCCGCTTGGTTTTTTGTTAAGTTCAGGTTATTTGATTTTTTTCTACTCTACTTGTTCAGGTGTTTATACACATAGAAACATGATTAAAACATGCGAAACACTGTGTTATTAAAATATGGTATTCATCATACTTCTGCGCTCATCTCAATTTACTAAGAGTTTGGCGCAGCACATCTAACACATCATCTTCCATACTTCTATAATAGTCGTTATCTCATGAACCACCCCCATTCTAGCACCAATCTTTCACACAGTACATCTATAGTTTCTTTGGTATTTCCCTATCTTTCACCCATAATTGGCTGCACCTAAAAAGTTACGTAAACGATCACGTGGGGTGCGTGACACCCCGATCATGTAAATCAAATACGAAATACATGTAAAATCACGCTTATGCTCGATATTTGATCATAAAGGACACGTGTTTTTTATGAAGCTAACGGAAACTTCAGAATTTAAAAGTTCTAAGCCTTTAAGGATGTGCTGGGGTGTTACCACCACAGGCGACGAATTAAGGGTTAATTTAAAGGTTTGTTACCTTTGATTTAAACCAAAATTTTGAATCCAAAATCTACTTAATTGTCACTGATCTTTTTTAAAAGTTTACACGTTATAATATAATTATATTACATGATTATATCGCTTTTGAATTGGCTTAAAACTTTTATAGTTGAAATAAGTGTAAGGTACATAATTTTGATAACTATTTGAAGGTACAATAAAGCAACGGCAAGCTGCCAGTCTTTTGAGTATGTTTCCGGATGACAGCGATGTGGAGGAGTACTTAATCAAATTAAATCAAATCAAATATTCGCATATATATAATATAGTGAGCCGGGTACATTCTGCCTGAGTTTTGGCATGCAAAATTTTCCAAATAATGTCAATATCAATATGATTAAAATTATCAAATAGTAATAAAGTAATGATTACAATACCAATAAAATATTTTGACAACTTAGACGCCAAATTGACCTGTTGTTTCTTTAGTTAGTTCATTTTAAATAAATTAGTCCTTTTTTTTCGTAAATATCTAGTTTTAATTATTCTATAAATGGCTTTCAAGGTCCTCTTCTTTGAATTTTAAGATTATTGTGCTTCTTCTTATTTCACGCCATTTTAAATTCAATTGAGACGAATTTTCCTCAGACATGTAAAAAGGTTTTAAAAGCAATTTGTGTGACACTTCGGGTTCTTGCAGAATTCTGTAGTTTACAAAAGTAAGTATGGATGGAAATTATTTCTGTTTTTCCATATCATTTGACGTCTTTAACGTGAAATTTTATTTAAATTTATTCATCTTTCCAGACGCATAAAATACAGATGATTGCTATAAAACCTAGATTATTGCTTTAAAGGTTGCCATAAAAAATAAAAATATTTCATGTTGTGGAAAATATTGAATATTTATCATGGAAAGCGCTTTCACTGCGCATTTACATATAACCTCCATACATACTATAGAAATGACTATATACATCCTTTTACAGTATGTATCCTTTTTTCGGATTAGAAATCATGAAATGACCCCTCCCGTTCTGGGCGGAGCGGAGGGGAGTGTCAGACATTTACTGACTAAAACCCATCCATGTTCCTTCTTTGCCCTTTGTGTTCCAGGGCCGCTGTATCTCTTTCGAATAGTCCCGCAGCCCTGGCAGGCATCGGCCCTTGCGGATCCCCTCCGGTTTGACATCTCTTTGAGGCGTGCGTGGAACACGAATGCGCTGTCGACACGGCCTGTCGTCATAAGACGGACGGACGGCGAGCTAGCCCATTACTCATCGTCCACAGGCCCGCACCTACTACGGTGGCCGGGAGCCACCTCGTGGACCCCGATGCCCGTGGCGTACAGTATGTATCCTTACACACAACTTTGCGGTGCCTTCGTTCACACATCTGGTTATACAAACATGTACACATGTCACGAGCACCAATATGTATCCACTTTCCTAAATTTAAAAGCAATTTTTGCGAGAAATAACGATTGTAACTTGGAGATAGGATATTTTTCATGAAAATATGAGTTCCAGAATACTATGTTCGTAATAACATTAAATTTTATCAGAACAGTAGGAGAAAAACACTTTTAAAAGTTGTTAAGTGCATTGATGCTCGTGACTATACTATACACCTGAACTTTTTGAAAATTGACACCAGTATGGTCAGTGTATATCCTTCTAGGGCGTCCAGTCCTCCACCTGTCTGTTTGAGAAAGATTAAAATGAGAGAAAAACTACAGTTATAGAAAAATCTATTGTGTACGTACTAGCCCAAATCAATCAAAATCAGTTGTACAATCAACTTCCGATTCAACCCCCAACGCAAACGGAGAAGTGTTATAATTTGTCCGCAATGTGTGTGTGTCTGTCTGTGTATTTCGGTGGCACAGTAGCTCTTAAACTGGTGAA
Organism: Eurois occulta; assembly: GCA_950022335.1. Lineage (NCBI taxonomy): Eukaryota > Metazoa > Arthropoda > Insecta > Lepidoptera > Noctuidae > Eurois > Eurois occulta. The sequence goes on along the minus strand of OX465492.1, from coordinate 2,786,694 downwards.
CCGATTTGGATGCGTTTTTTTTTTGTAAATATATTCTGAAGACCTTAAAACACGCCAAGGAAGCCGCGATTAGTGTGGCCACCTACTGGGTCCAACACACTTAATATTCAATATTTTAACCATTGATTCGATAAAAGATCGCTTTATTCTATTCTTCAATGCAATCAATCTGTTTTAATTTTTTCTGTAGCAAAGAAACAAAATGTCAAACTTAGCACAGAACTACCCACATTTTTTACATGGCAACCTCACATACAGTACAGTCGATAAAACAAGTGACCGAGCGAAGGTTCCCGTAAAGAATTCGTTGCATTATTCAGCAATGTTCTGTTCTTCACTTTGCCAAATGAAATAAATTACCATTGATACGTATTTCACACGAATACGGCACAACAGTTTGCGTTGTCAATTTTGTATGTAGATTTTTCTCGAGATTTTGATAGTGTTTTATTTTGGGGAGATAGTCTGTTTTTTTTTTCTTTTATGTTGTGTTCGCTGGCATTTTTGCAGACAGAAGGTGTTCTAGTAGACATATAAGTTACTTTACTTTAGTCTTATTTATCGTGTCGTTAGTGCCTAAACTGGTGTTAGAGTTTTATACCGCCCATGGGCTTCTGAGTTGGCTTTACATGCCGTCGAGAAATATCACTCAGGCTTGCCTCACCGGTAATGGGCTAGCTCGCCGTCCGTCCGTCTTATGACGACAGGCCGTGTCGACGGCGCGTTCGTGTTCCACGCGCGCCTCAAAGAGATGTCAACAAACATAAGGGGCCCGCAAGGGCCGATGCCTGCCAGGGCTGCGGAACTGTTCGAAAGAGATGCTCGTACCGCGGCCCTGGACCTCAAAGGGCAAAAGAAAGAACATGGATGGGTTTTAGTCAGTAAAAGCCTGACACTACCTTCCGCTCCGCCCAGAGCGGGAGGAGTAATTTGATGATTTCCCATCCCAAAAAAAAAATATATAAAGGCCTGCCTCACCGAAGCAAGTGATAATTATACAACATGCAAATGAATCCGAAATATCAGAGGTGTGTCAATTGGAATCCTATGACTTAGCAGTCCGACGGTCACGCTAGTACACACTATCTTCATGTACTTTAGTTTATCTTTTTATTTGAATGTAACGCTAATATGTTATAATACATAATCATGATTATTGTGACATATAGTAGATTGACACCACCAAGCTAAGTAAATTAGCGTAACACAATAGCACGCCTGTAATGCCTCAGGGTTGGGTAAAGGTCTATCTTATAGTACATCCATATTTCACCAGTTATGTTCAAGTCTTTTTTTTGGGATGGGAAATCATCAAATGACTCCTCCCGCTCTGGGCGGAGCGGAAGGGAGTGTCAGACTTTTACTGACTAAAACCCATCCATGTTCCTTCTTTTGCCCTTTGTGTTCCAGGGCCGTGGTATCTCTTTCGAACAGTCCCGCAGCCCTGGCAGGCATCGGCCCTTGCGGGCCCCTCCATTTTGCTGACATCTCTTTGAGGCGCGCGTGGAACACGAACGCGCCATCGACACGGCCTGTCGTCATAAGACGGACGGACGGCGAGCTAGCCCATTACTCACCGTACACAGGCCAGTTATGTTCAAGTCTGGTGTAATGAAATGGTAAATAAGTGATATTTGTTATCAGCTCCGACTGGTTGGATGGTTCATATCTTAGTCTGTTCTTTTAAAGATATTAAACTCATGTGACTGTAAGTGATGAACTGAGGACACAAACGGCAAAGGTGCGGCTTGCCAAGGAGACACTTATTCTTAAAGCCTTACACCCATATTATCTATAAACAAATCAAATCAAAGTGATTAAAATTGAGTAAAATTAATTATTTAAGGTTTTTTAGGGTTCCGTACCCAAAGGGTAAAACTGGACCCTATTACTAAAACTCCTCTGTCTGTCTGTCACCAGGCTGTATCTCATGAACCGTGACAGTTAGACAGTTAAAATTTTCACGGATGATGTACCTATTTCTGTTGCCGCTATAACAACAAATACTAAAAAACAGAATGAAAAATATTTAAGTGGGGCTCCCATACAACAGAAATGATTTTTTTGTCGTTTATGTAGATACGGAACCCTTCGTGCGCGAGTCCGACTCGCACTTGGCCGGTTTTTATTTCGTAATTTAGTAATCGCTTGAAGTTAGAACTGTCAAAAGTTACAATTCTTAGCTTTGCTTTCTTTGACGGTTCATAGGTACTTCGTTCAAATTCTTGTCTATTGCATGAAAATGGATGCATAAGGAATTACTTCAATTCAAATTATTACTTTAACTTGACTAAAAATACAGATGTTAGACTTAAAAGCTCCCTGACTTTTACATAGTCAGCCAATTAACATTGATCAATCGAAACACCACGAAACCGACAAAAACATACCGACCCTCAATTTCCTACCATAAGCCCATGCGCCATTAAGGTGTAAGGCAGGGAAAATACGAGTTTTATACTCGTTTTTAACCCTCAACCGTCGCGTCGAGTGAGCGTTTACTCGGGTTTAATTGCTTGCAAAATCCCGCTTCTGAAATACTGCTGGGGAAGCAAAATTTTAGAATATTAAATACAAATTACATACTCGCTGTGCATTTAAGTTTATAGGCTTTTCGTATTAAAAAGCGTGCTGTTAATGCGTTTGTGCTCGTTTTATTTGTTGAGCGTTTACGGGTTAGTCGATTTGGTTTCGTTTTTGTTGGATAGTGAATCGGTAGTCCTCGATTCTATCGGCTGGTAATAAAATAGAAACAACTGTTTCGTCACAATAGTGGACTCGGATGGCAAATATACGAGTAAATTAATGACGTTAGAAAAAAACAAAAGACGATCTAATTGTACGCCCTTAGATTATTATTTACCATCTATTCCGCGATGTTCTAGGTTTGATTTTGTTGTCATACAAAAGGTTGTTCAGGTTTTCATCAAGAACAGCCCGCCCGACGGCGACACTTTGACATGGAAATTAAATAATAATTGGCGACTTGTGAGTGTATTATTCAGTACATCTCTGCCTAACCCTTTGGCGCAATACAGGCGTGATGTTATGTTGTTGTACCACCTCTTAATACTCCATCAATTGAACAACTAACGTGAACCCAGAGTGGCACGTTAGGAAAGCAGGATAAAGAAAATTGCCCCAAAAAAGAAAAACGACAAAATAAAAGGCAACATTCAAATCAAATAAAACAAAAACATACGATTCAATAAAATACCAATATCCTGAATATTTGACCTTGAAAGGACACGTTTCGTAAATACGGCCAAAAAGGTAAACCACTAAACAATTGATATATTCAGAATTGGCAAGTAATTCCCAACCCTTTCGCCCATAACTCAAGCCTTGCGTGACCCGATTATCTTTACTGGCCATCCGCGTTTTGGATTTCATTGGTAATGTATAAATATTGGATTGTGGGTCTTCTAAGGTAGTTTGTAGGCCGTAGCTGTTTATTTATCTTTTTGAGAGTCATTAATTAACCACAATGCGAGTGTGGAGCTCCAACACAGGAAACGCCACACCTCACCTGCCCGTCGTGCACAACTATCACCCTCCAGGACTTGAATGAGGCAAACAACAGAGCTGTCCAGGTTGCTACGTCCTAGTGGCCTACCATGACATCTTAAAACAGGAGAAATTCCAGTGTGGGAAAGAGATGGCGCTACGTCTAATGCCTGTATGTATAGCTCTGTCTGTTTCCCACACTGGTATTACTCCTGCTAGACGTTATAGTAACCTCCCTGGTCGGACCAGATCTTAGTCATCGATTTGAGAAGAAGAAGAAGAGTCAGTATTTGACCATTGCTTAAATACTGGTCGCGTAATAAAGGTGAAGAATTATCGACCCCACATTATGGATTATGTTTTGTATGTGATTGATACCTTAGAATAAAAATTAGCATCAAATGGTATACTTTGTGTTGCCAGTAGGCATTATGCTGAGCCGAGGCCCTTTTAGCATAATAAAGCTTTATTTTCTTAGTTTTTTTTTTGTTTTTATAAACAAACGATGTTTTCTTTCTTTCTAAAAATAATGCCAGTGATAATATTCTTGATTACTTCGCAAATAACCAAAAGAACAAACTCGTAATTAAACACACGCTGTCTTTCCATGTGGTTAGACAGGAACTACATAAATAATACATCCTCATTTTGATTCGTCCACGATCGTTTCTAAAAAACTTCACCAATAAGGTCAGAGTATGTCCTTCTAGGCCATTATTATTTATTTAACACTTCAAGCACAAAGTACAGAGGCGGACCTAATGCCAGAGGCTATTCATATCTGTCTTGTAAATACCTTTAGTTAGTCGCCTTCCACTTTAGTAATTTTGTTTAGTAATTTAGTTTTAATTTTAGTAATTTTGTTATAATTTTCGTAATTCATTTTTTTTTGTAAATTTCATAAATTTGTACAACTTACGGGTGAAACATGTACGAGTACCTACGAAATATTCATATTGTGACATCCTGCATGCTTAATTTTTCATGTATACGCATGTTTTGACAAATAAAATTGTCTTTATCATTATCACACTCTCTTCAATTTTTTCCACTATATCTGCCTACCAATTATACTACAATGGTACTTAAAGTCAAGCCATAACGGCACACCACTTCAAGAACTTTAAGAACGTTGGACATAAGTTTCTCAAAAGCGGCCATTTCCCCCCCCAGCTTCCAATCTCTCCAGTAACTTCCACCGATTTGCATTCTAGATTTGATCGCTTCGTAAACTTGGTTAGGTGGACTATCTGTTGCCAATAACTCAGGGTGACCACATAGGTATCTATCTGCCAACACCTTCTGGTCGCCGTATTTCAAACTCCTAGATAAACTTCGATTAAACCAGGGCCGTTCGGTTCGAGGACTTTTAATATAGGCGATACGATTGTCCGGATGAGAGCAGTTTGTGTTTGTCTATTTTCGGTAATGTTATTTTGTTTTTTTTACATTGTAACTGTTATTAGTCAATTTGAATAACGAAACTTGTTTTGTATTAGTTTTATGCAAAATTGACTTTGATATTAATATTTTTTTTTCCTCAAAACATAGGCAAAAATATTAATTAGTGGAAGGCTAGGAAACATGGGCTTGATTAAAGTCTAGTATAGGGTTTTACAATACACGACTTCGGTATCTTTAGAACTTCCTACTAATATTATGGTAAAATTATAGTCGGGACTGTCCGAGAAATTGTACAAACGGGAAGTTTACCATATTTTTTTATACTTAACCGAATAGTCGTGTATTGTAAAACCCTACTTTATCGTTCCTTGAAGCAGAATATAGTTTATTACAGAACCTCAGTCGATTGTACCTATAGTAAATCTAACAATAAATAATATTACATGTACAACCGAAGAGACTGACGGTCGACCACTTTTCACTCTTATGCCCTGAGTAAAGGTTGAAAAGTGGTCGACCGTCAGTGAGCGCGCTAGTACAATAAATACATATTTGTACTTATTTCATTAAATGATACTTGGTGGTGCAAATGCCTGGGTTTTGTACCATATTTACTGTTGAATTGGGGACCTTAAAAAGGGTTTTCATGCTAGGCAAGTGGCTTGGACTTTTAAGGTCCAATGAGTTAACTCAGAGAGTCAGTTCAGTTAGCCACACAAGCTAAAAATCCAGTCGCAATCTCATCTCAGTGACAAATCTTGTAGAAAATGAAGATAAATTCGAAGTCTATTGACAGATTGAGACTGAAATTGGAATGAATGGATCGTAAAAATACGGAAAATATTCCTCTGCCGTGCGAACTAACCGTGTAACAAAACCAATCTTCATAACTAAAATAAAAGATGGCTCATTAATTGATTCCTGCAGTTTCTCGCCGCCATTTCACTCAAATTCTCATCCGTGTCGCAAAATCTAAAACACCTTTTAATCAGTCGCAGAGGCTAGCCCGAGACAGTTGATTAGAGTCTCCCGAACTGTTCTACAGGGGCCGATAATGAGTCCGTCGGTGACCAGTGGTTTAGGCTTTGCCAATCTTTTCGCTTTCAATTCGGACTGGGATTTCATGGAGGATTCGGGTCGGCTAGGCTTTTTGGATTTTGGTGACAGATTGCACTTGAGCAAATATAAACATCTTGACTAAGTAAGATATTATAGGATTGTAAGAAAGTTGGCTCTTGGTAAATTAATGGCAAAACTTGATATGGAATGGAATGCTGGTAGACCCCGTTTGAGTGGTGACAGTTGATAAGTACTCCCAAAAACATCTAAATAGTAAATTAAAATCAAAGACAACTTTGCAAATAAAACGGCTAATGAAATATTACCTTACAGTGGATCAATACAAAGTTCCTCCAGATCTTTCACAAATAAATAAATAATTTAATCATGTATTTTTAAAACAATATAATTATTGCAATTTAAACAAGCGAGACGCTTCACTCACACATAATCTTTCAGATTAAGATTAAGCGATGTGGGTTTAACCAAAATTAATGTTGTTTTTTTTTTTTAAATAAAAAGTTTTTAATTTTTACTTTTTTTATCTTTATACTAAACTAGATTTTGACCATGGTTTCGGCTGCTTCTAACCGGATGCAACTGAATACCAGTATTTTACATGGAGCGACTGCCTATTTGGTCTCCACAACCCAGTTGGTACTGAGTAATACGATTCTCCTTGGTAAGACTGGTTTTCAGTCTTTCGGGCCATTGACAACGTGGCTTCGCTCGCGTTATGGTCTGAAAGGTCAGCCTATGACACTCGGGGATAATGTAGCCTGCCTTTAATAAAAAAAATTGTATTCGAAGATTTTCACCTTCCTCCAAACATACAAGCTTTACTTCTAATATTAGTAGAGGTATGAAACTACACCATTTATTTTCTAACATCTATACCTTGTGTTTATTTTTTCGAGGAGCTCAGAAAGTGTACCAGAAACTTAAATAAAAAACAAAATTCCAGCCTCAAAAAGCAACACTAGAAAATAAACCGCATTCAACCTAATTCAGTTTCCTTGAAAACATTTCACACACTACATTTTGGAAGTTCCCCACCACCACCGAACTAAAACAACTCATGTAGCATTACCAACCAATGGAAAAGCAACTTTATTTCCTTATTAAACAAGACAAAGTTGGATTTGGCTGCTGTTAATTTGAGGGTAATTCTGTAATACGTTGGCAACACTTTAAAGAAACGCTAATGAAGTGGTGGTCACCAACTAAGTTATAAACAACATTTTACAAACTTGGTATTTTTAAAACGGTTTCCTCGGATAATTAGCGGAAAATTGTCTTCGAAGCTTTAATTTATCAGTTTGTTTAAAGAAGGGAAAACAAGTATTTCTAAGTATCGACTATCTCTTTATTTTTGTGTATTGTAATTAAAATTTTAATGTTTGTCTTGTTAGTCATTGCTATTGTAATTTTAGAATTTTAATTCAGATTATTTACTTGATTATGTTTGTAACTGAGATTTTAATTTTATTATGTTGTTAATTTTGCTGTCAAATGTATTTATATGATCTGAAATGGATTAAATTAAATGAATTTGAATAGGTGTACTATTCAAATTCATTTAATTTAATAATATGTCGGATTTATCAACATCATCATACCTATTTCTTTTATCTTCCCATGAAAAAAATACATATGATTGTCAAATTATCCCCTCCCCCCATCGTGATCAATCGTGATTTTTTTCTGACCCTTTCTCAATTGCTGGTTTTCAAGAGGGAATGCCCTCTTGAAAACCAGCAATTGAGAATCAGGTCCAGTTGAAAACCAGCGTCGGGCACCAGCTGCTCGGCAGTTTGCTGGACTGGGTCTATTTGGCGCAGCCGTGAGACACACAGCGTTTCCCCTTTTTTTCCTGTTTAGATTTAAGTTTTTATTGTGTAGATTTTCATTTGTGGCATGTGCCAAATAAATATGTTTTCTTTCTTTCTTTCTTTCCCTTGTACAAAACTCACATGATTAAAAGACGAACTATGCTAAACATGACCTTGCTAATTAAGTATCAATTCGCCTTCTTGACACAAAGCAGAACATCTAACTATGATTAAAGCCTCTGCCACAATACCTACACAACGACACAATTGCATATAGACGCAATTAGTTTCCACTGGGGATGGATCGAGCTTTACTCCTCTAAGACGTGATTAAGTAACAAACAGACGGTTCATTTATATTATTAGTTCAATGGAGGTAGATCTGCGGTGCGCTCGGATTGAAATATAGGTCGATATCAAACTGGGAGTTTCAATCCGTTTGTGATTTAGTTTCTAGTAAATGAACGAGGGAGAGAGACAATGGTTCTTGGTGAGAAAGACAAGTTTTCTGTTCATAGTTATTTGATACTCAATCATGTATTGCATTCTACATTGTGTTCTTAGTTGGTATTTTAGAAATTAAAGTCATTATGGACCCTGTCGGGCACAGAAAAAATAGAAAAGAGGAACCATTAATACCATACCATAACATACTATTGGCTTATCATTATGTCTTCTTACCTTCTGACATTACGCCTGTAATCTCCGAAGGGTTAGGCAGAGGTGTACCTAACAGTTCACCCACATTTTGCCAGTTGATGTCTTGTTTAAGTTCTATATAATAGTGGGCGAGCCTATTACCATCAGCCGGGTGAAAATCCAGACTCCGTGGCTGCTACTGAGAAATACCTGATGAAAAAACCCAAATAACAAATTTTACATCTTTATAATTTAAGTGAAGATAAATCGTAGTATAACTCGTTTATTGATAATCCTACCTATCCTATTAACATTATAAATGCGAAAGTTTGAGACGAAGACTGGATTTGGAAGAAATTTAGCACACATATAGTTTATAACCTGGATTAACATATAGGATTTTTTACCTCGGTAGTACGATCCTGTGGAACACTTACCGAACTTCACGTGGGCGACGCCGAGGGCATAAGCTAGTCCTAAATAAATAAATTAGTGACCAAAACAAGCGCAGTCTTATCTTACATATGCTGCACTCATCTGTTTTTTAATCAAAACCTCCTCGTAGCAGTATAAACGAGTACCTGTGTTACTAAACAAGTAGACTCACTGTGTTTATTCATCGACTCCGAAATTCAATATTACAAACTCCTTTGAGAATTAAGGCAGGCGGTGAGTTTGAAACTAGTGTCGTACTTTGTCCTAATTACTGTTTGTTTAATAATTTATTTTGTATGTAAACGGCACTGGGTATTATGCATGTCTTAATGGTTGGAATATGAATAGGCTTTGGGTCGATATTTAAATACATATTAGGGTAAGAATATTTTAAAGTTTGGACTGGGTTGTGCTTACATATTCTTGAAGATTTGTCTGTCTATTTCATCTTCTCAAACACTGGGATCTAGCTTAAAGAAGTTGTAATTGAACTCTTAATAATTGACGTTGGAGATGTACCGATGACCTGGTGAATCCGTTCGATTCAAGAAACACGATCGATGTGGCAACGCTTGGGAGCTGTCTATGTATTGTATTAAACAGTGGACGTATTTAGACTGTAATAATGATCATAATGGGATGAACAGCTTTACTTTTGAGGACAAAACTATTCATACTAGCACAAGAAAATGTATATACCATACATCACGCACCAGAAGATGCTTGTACCTCATCTAGTTTAAAAAAAATAACGTGTAAAAATAACTGTAAAAACCTATTTGCAAATTAAGCATCATTTATAATTTTAACATACAAAGGCGTTTTCTTTTTCGACGATTTTTTTCCTCACCCTGAAAGCCAGAGAGAAAAATGAGATAAGGTTCGTAACCCCAAAAGGATCAAAAGCGACTAATCAAAGTTTCAACTGAAACCAAAACTGGGTGGAATTATTTTTCTTTCTTAATCGTGAACGACTCTAAACTCTTTGTACAGGAACTTCCCTAGTACAGCACGTAACAAAAGTCAACAGAAAATTTCCGTCTCAAAAAGTATGCGAAACTTTTTAACTTAAGTCTCTAGAGGTTATCGCCCTAGTTCATTTTAATCTGAACAAAAAATGGCTGCTTGAGTGTGGCAGTGCTTTAGCAGGCTGCCACTACGTAGGTACCTACTTCAATTTACCTGCTTTCGTAAAACTGGGAAAACAAAGGTCATGTTAGTCGAGGAGTCAGTCAGTCGTCTCGGTCAGTAAATTCTTTCTTCTTTTTATATTTTAATCAATAATTGTATTTCAAGTTCTATAAAATATTGCAAAAATATCCCAAAACCGCCGTAAAATAACCGTTGGTCCCGGCTGTCGTAGATCTTTGACAGTCGTTACAGGTAGTCAGGGGCCCAAAAGTCTGACAACCAAGGATATCGTATTACCTAGTACCAACTGGATTGTGGAGGTCAGATAGGCAGTCACTCCATGTAAAATACTGGTATTCAGCTGCATCCGGTTAGACTGGGAGCCGACTCCAATGTAGTTGGGAAAAGGCTAGGCAGATGATGATTGCAAAAATATACTTAAGAGAAAAAAAAGCAGTCGAAGTGACTTTTGCGCTGCCACCGACGCGACGACGCGGTGGAACTGGTAAAGTTCTGGACCAACAAAATATAAAAATTCTCGTTCCAGCTATACAAAAAAGCATAGGGATTTAAAATAATTATTAATTTATGAAGGACAAAACTAGCGCAAGAAACAAGTACTACTATAAGCAGTAAACATAAAATGACACCATTTGTTGTTAAGAATTAACACTACACTACTAATACCACTATATTATTTTGATTTAAAATAAAAAAAAAATGTAAAAGAAAAGCCCTAAAACCCCCCCCCTAAGCCCTAATACTAAGATTGAGCCTTTAAACAGTTTTATTTAAAAATACATTTACAAATAGTCACCCTTGAATTTTTGTCCGTGTAAATTCGCAGTAATAAATATTAGTTACTACACGTTGAGTGATTTATGCGAACAGCCAGACTTGTAAATCGTTAAAAGGGTTTTTTTTAAATGCCTAAATAAAATATTTTCTCTGCTTGGTTTCTAATAAGCCGATAGACTTAGTACATACTTTATTCACCAAATGGTTTTGTTTGAATATCGTAAAAAGGGTATGAAAGTTTCGGAGTACATGGAATAAAAGACACAATCATAATGTAAACTTCCACGTCTATTACAAGACACTCTGTCTCTGAAGAAAACTTAAAAATAATATTATTATTTCTCTCTCAACATAACTAACACCACAAAAAACAGAAAACAACTACAATACACCACTACTTAACTAAAACTACTACTTACTTACTTATTAGGAAAATAAATGAAGTAATAAATTAATCTATCTTCTTCTTATTTTCGTTTCGTCATTGTATTTGTTACGTTACAATGTTTGGGCCCAGTAAGTGGCCACGTATTGATAGATTATTTTCCAGTTAATATCTCAATCATCTCGGGTGCTCGCTGTCCTTTGCCGGTCATAAGAGTCTCCCAAATTATGACACAACACGTAATTCTCCAGCTATGCAGCCTGTCATAACATACTTTGAATTGTCATCAGCCTGTACATACAAGTGGAAAGCCAAAAAATAAAAGTAGAAACAGTGAAATAGTATTAGTAATAAAATAATTACGTGTCTGTACTGTTGCGGCTCATCGCCTCTCCCTTTATCTTTAACTGGCCTCTCAAACGTATGTATGTATATCTGAAATTAAGCGGATCTCTCATTGTTCGGGAATCTAATACAAAGCCAGGTCAGGATATACTGGATATGTATAGCTTGATGTGTCGCCGTGTGTACATGGTACTTTATTTCTTCCTCCACCACCACCCTTCTTATTGTATAGAAGATAAATAATAAAACAAGTAAATAGCCCCAGTGTATATCTACTCAGAATACACCTTTTTTTTTTTTTTCGGGTGGGAAATCATCAAATGACTCCTCCCGCTCTAGGCGGAGCGGAAGGGAGTGTCAGACTCTTACTGACTAAAAACCACCCATGTTCCTTCTTTTGCCCTTACTGGACTTGCCCTGGACTGTTCGAAAGAGATACCGCGGCCTCTCTTTCGAACAGTCCCGCAGCCCTGGCAGGCATCGGCCCTTGCGGGCCCCTCCTGTTTGCTGACATCTCTTTGAGGCGCGCGTGGAACACGAACGCGCCGTCGACACGGCCTGTCGTCATACGACGGACGGACGGCGAGCTAACCCATTACTCAACGTCCACTGGCCCGCGCCTACGGTGGTCGAGAGCCATCACAGCGTGGCCCCGACGCAACTCAGAATACACCTACGACTAAAAACATTACCAAAAATTCTCTGTCTCCCCGACTAGGTGAAACGTGCCTGAACGTGCATTACCGTACCCATGTCTACAGAGTTCAATTACGGCCGTCTCTGAAATTAGGCATTTTTTCTTTGCTAAATGTGTCGTGAAGTGAAAAAAGTTCCAGAGTCCCTTTCACATCTTATGTAACTTAAAGGCATTCTTTTTCGTGCTGAAAAAAAAAATATCGCACAATTTTGTGAAAAGTTTGGTGAAAATTGAGAGAAAAGCGTGTAGATAAAGAGATTTTTTTTTTCAAGTAAATTTTTTGTTGGCTGAAGTCGTTAGTTTTTGTGTTTATGAAAGAGGCAGTGTTTTCTTTTTAGAATATAAATAGAATTATTTTAGGACTTGTTTGTTACTATGCTGTTTTACCTAAAAATATTAGTATTTTTATAGCTCCATACTAGGGATGGTAAGTACCGGGCCCCTATTTTCTGATTGCGGTTATTAAAGCATGCAAAATTTTGCAAAATTGCTTGTCTACCGATAGCTTATAATATGGGTGTATGTGTTTTGGGGGGGGGGGGAGGAAACACTTAGTGGATCTGTGTGTACAGAACCGAAAAAAAAAGCATGACAATAATAGTACCTTTTAACGAAGCCGGTATACACTATGGTTCTTCCTGTCATTGCCATCATTTTTTTATTCTAGATCATACCTTCTATATAGTTACGGGGATATTGGGGGTCAAACCCTTTTTCATAAGGGTTTAATGTTATAATTTTACTTTAAATACCTCCAATGCATCCATCAGCACAATGTTTTGAGTGCGTTACATTGAGTCCTTCCCAAAAAACTTTATTTTTCACCCCAAAAAAACATTTTCCATCAATAATTTTTACGTAGAGTTATTTAGTTTGATGTACAGAATGCTTGGTTGACAGCTACGTAAAGGGTCCGTTTATAACTTGATAGGTTACATACACGATTACATGTGGGTACTAACTTAAACCTAAGCTCTTTAACACTCACAAAAATGAGTGCCTACCTAATTGAAGGAGTATTTACTGCTCTACTTCAAACTATTTGATGCAAACTGAATTGGAAACTAGTTTAAATAATAAATAAATATCTTGGGACAACCAACACACCGCCATCTGATCCCAAACTAGGCAGAGCCTGTACTATGGCAACCAGACAACTGATAAACATACATATATATTTCTAAATACATACATATTATAGATAAATTACACACCCAGAAACAGAACAAATAATCGTACTCATCGCACAAAGATTTGTCATGTGTGGGAATCGAACCCACGACCTCCGTCTTACAGTCAGGGTCACTAACCACTAGACCAACAGGCTAATCTGTTTGTTAGTAATCTAAAAAAATCCAACTGTACTAACTGTTCCAAGCATGAAGTTCACGATTTTTCCACACGAAAATCACCGCCATACATCCACACATCGTCAAAAACCTACATAAAAAAACATAATTTATTATTCGCTAACATTTCGTAATTTCGCACGCGTTAACATTAAACAGTTACATAAATATTCCTGCTGACACCCTCATATAACGCAACAGGTGAATATGAATTAGTGCCAAAAACACCGCTGTGACGTAAGTACTTGTATCACAGTTTGTTATAACATTTCGAGGTGTAGAAATGTTTTTAATGTTGCATTAGTGTTTTTTAGAAGGAACGGAATTTCGTTTTGAAAGATTTGTGTCTTTTTTTGGACACACATATGCTTTATGCTAATTGTCTAGTCATGCTTAGGCCCGGACTTTAAATAAAAACCGGCCAAGTGCGAGTCGGACTCGCGCACGAAGGGTTCCGTACCATTATCTATAAAAACGGCAAAAAAATCATATCTGTTGTATGGGAGCCCCCCTTAATATTTTTTTTTTTAATTTTTAGTATTTGTTGTTATAGCGGCAATAGTAATACATTATTTGTGAAAATTTCAGCTTTCTAGCTATCACGGTTTATGAGATACAGCCTGGAGACAGACAGACAGACAGACAGACACACAGCGAAGTCTTAGTAATAGGGTCCCGTTTTTATTTCACATAGGCCTACATGGGCACTTATGAAACGTCGACAGAAAGGTGCACGGTTCGGGTTAGTCGTTTCCTATGGAGAAGAACCGGCAAGAAACTCCATGGTTACTCTTTTAAAATAAAATGATTAGATTTTACAATATTACGACATACAATCATGTTACTGCGTACTAATGCTGTAAGCATTAGTACTCAAGTATGGGGGACAGCATAAGTCCGACAATAAGTCGTTGGGCAAGGGCAAGAGAATGATAATGACGTAATGAATCAACCTCTAGTCTAGCCAGGTGCAACTGAATACCTATATTACAAGTTAACATGACAAGTAAACTAATATATCGTGACAGGAATAATCTGGCTTAATCATTATTAGTAGACTCCCCTTATTAGTCAGGTAAATCTAACTACAGTTAGAGGCTTACAAACGTCATCTATGTCACTTTAATCTAGTTATTTGATTCTAATGAGTTAACGATTATATGTCATGTTAAGAGGCTGCTATTTGAAAACGTAACTCTGCGTCGTTGGTCCACTGGTTGCAAGTGCGACTGCTGAGCATGAGGTCCTGGATTTGGTTTTCAGGTCGGTGAAAGTGTTATTGGGTTTTTCCAAAAGGAAATTTCTCAGTCAGCCACGAAGTCTGGATTTGTGCCCGGTGGGTTTGATGGTAATAGGCTCGCCCCCTATTACATTGGACTTAAACATACCTGGTGAAATGTGGGTATACTATTAGGTACTGTCACGAGCATATGTAAACACTTAACAACTTTTAAAAGTGTTTTACTCCTACTGTACTGATTCAAATTCCATGTTGTTACGAACATAGTATTCTGGAACTAATATTTTTATGAAAGAGATCCTACGTCTAAGTTACAATCGTTATTTCTTGCGAAAATTGATATTTAATTTAAGAAAGTGTATACATATTGGTGCTCGTGACTGTACACCTCTGCTTTACCCTTCGGGGATTCGTTACATTGTGACGAAACCGGCGACACCTAAAACGACGACGATGTGTTCTAAAATCAATAGGTACTTAATATCCACAAAACCGATATGCTCGCATGATGGATTATGAATATGACCAACTCCCTCTAACCGAAACATTATAAACGGATATCTAACTTTCTTATTTTCCTATCATCCATCCTGTCGAAACATACCAGTTTATCCCTCTTTTTACTTCACGATTTAAAGCTGACATAATAGGAATCTCACCTTGATTGACTTGAAAAATCTAAAAGAATATCGAGCAAAAGGATCTCATTTGATGGAGCCACAGAGCCTATAAAATATAGATACGTCCATGTCTATAAATATTTTGTATTGATACAGATTGACGCCTCAGGCTACATAGAACATGGGAAGCCGTCGCCTCCTTCTGCGAAGCAGTCATGCTAGCGAAGGAGGTGGCGGAACGTGAGAGGGATAGAACCTCACGTCCAAGCCACCGCGGGAGAAGCACCGGGCGTCGGGGGCCACGTCGTGATAGCTCTCGGCCACCGTAGGCGCGGGCCTGTGGACTTTGAGTAATGGGCTAGCTTGCCGTTCGTCCGTCTTATGACGACAGGCCGTGTCGACGGCGCGTTCGGGTTCCACGCGCGCCTTAAAGAGATGTCAGCAATCATGAGGGGCCCGCAAGGGCCGATGCCTGCCAGGGCTGCGGGACTGTTCGAAAGAGATACCGCGGCCCTGGAACATAAAGGGCAAAAGAAGGAACATGGATGGTTTTTAGTCAGTAAAAGTCTGACACTCCCTTCCGCTCCGCCCAGAGCGGGAGTTACATACAAAAGTGTAATATCAAACAACAATATGGAGCAGCTGAAGGAAATAATGATGATGATCCTGTGTGAAAGTTTGTATCGCGATGTCCCGGAATACTATACCCAAACTGTTTAAAAACGCGTTAGCTGCTGCACGCCTCCACGCACGGTTGCGCTTACGCGTTTTTGGCGTCTTATAATTTTCGTGTTCACATTTCCAACCGACCATTTTCATTTCATTCATTTGCCCTATAACACGTTATACAGTCTACTATTCATTTAATGTTACTCCACTACGACCAATCGTCGCGATCAGCATGGCACATCTATCACCTTTTACTCTATGAAAACCATCGTTGCGCGTCGCAAACAAAACGCCTTTTTTTTCATCAGCCCAATAGCTTCAAGATGGGAAGTCATCAGCAAAATAGCCTTAACTTTCGGCCTTTCGGCTATATTGTAATCCTGGCGCTGATTTAATGGCTTCAAGAATAGGGTCCCGTCAGTCTTTGTAATTAAGGGCTGATTATGCGGAACCCTTGGACACCTTTGCTTAAGTAATTATGTAAAATTGGTCGGTTAACGGGTGGGAGGAAGTTTACTAAGTGTTTTGGTGGAGTGTTAGTTAATTTGGGTAGTAGGTAGGTACAATAAAATTTTAATACTGACATATTATTTCTTTTACTAGGCTTCTCTGCCTCGTTGGTATAGTGGTCGCAAGCGAGACTGCTGAGCATGAGGTTCTGGGTTCGATTCCCAGGACTATAATAATAAAAAACATAGGAATAATAAAAAACAAACTTACGTAGTTAACCTTCAGTTGAAAAACCTGTGCTCCCATACATTATATTCAGGAAAATATGTTATTCAAGTAAAATTTAATAAATTGGTCGACTATTACTCGTAGACTTGTAAAGCCTACTTAGCTGTGATAGTTTTCCTTTTAACTTCGTTATATATACTATCACCGTGAATTTTTTCACGCACCCAAACACAACCGTTTAGCTGGTACACACACTTGAGTGTAACAACAATTTGCACTTTAAAGCTTAATATTTCACAAACGAATCACTTAATCAAAAAATTAATTCAACAAACTCGCAATATTTTTGAAAGATCTATAAAACGACATTTCATGCTATGGGGTGTGCCAGAAAAAAACATCCCCACTTTACGTGAAGATACTGGAGATGCCCTAAAAAAAAATAATTTTCGGGATTTTATTTTACCACTTTGTCGGCGTAACTAATCTGTATATTCATGCCAAATAACAGGTTTCTAGTACTGAGAGTCTTTGAGCTAAGCTGTGCACAGACAGACAGACGGACATGGCGAAACTATAAGGGTTCCTTATTTGTTGACTACGGAACCCTAAAAATGCGCCGACTTCAGAAATTTTGTACATTATATAAGCTTCAACGATTTACAATGTGACATGAAATTATACTTATAAGTCCAGCGCATTTAAGAGGGTGTAAGTGACATTGACGCACAAACGAATAACACGTATTCTGTACATCATTCATATTTTTTGCATCGGTAATTTGAAAAAACCGGCCAAGTGCGAGTCGGACTTGCGCACGGAGGGTTCCGTACCGTTATCTATAAAACGGCAAAAAAAATCATATCTGTTGTATGGGAGCTCCCCTTAAATATTTTTTTTTGTTTTTAGTATTTGTTGTTATAGCGGCAACAGAAATACATAATTTGGTGACAGACAGGCGGACATACGCACGAACAGACAGTGAAGCCTTAGTAATAGGGTACTTACCGTTTTTACCCTTTGGGTACGGAATCCTAAAAAAACAGTTGTTTTTTATGTTTGATGGGCCTACTCTTGACCTCAATCTAGTCCTGAGGACAGAGATGAGGTCGACGATGGAACGAGCTAACCCAAAAGATGCCTATTAACTCGCGACTTAAATAGTTTCCTACAAATTCAATATCAACACAATCAAAAGGTATGGAACAGCAATTTTTTTTTGAATTACCGTTAAATATTTCTATCTGGGGGGCTTCGGACTGATGTACTGAATACTGAACTCTTAGTGGGTCGATGTCCCATCCACCTTGTACTGTGAGCACTCAACTCCCTCTTTAAACTGAGCTGGACGGAGTTTCTTCCCCATTCTTCTCCATAGAGATCTACGCTTTTGGAATGTGCAACTACAGTACTTTCGCAAGTTATTATGCCTTGTGATTGTGACTGTAGCTTAGCTTTTTTTGACTTTCAAAAGTGCCTGTAATGGTCTAGTTGAAATAAATGATTTGAGTTTTTGAGCTCTATGGTTTGTTTATTTAGATGTTAATTTATTTATTTATTTATGTACACACAACAACAACAACAATTTAATTTTTCGTTAAAAACAATGCTTTTCAATAGATACGTGTATCTTGCTGACTTGGAACCTTCGTAATAAAATAACGCATGTCATGTCCCTGCGATAAATAAATATTTTTTCTTTCTTTCTTTAATAGTTGACTATTTGTACCGTAATCAGACTTTCAACTAGACCTCCCCCCCTAATCTACATACATTCTAGACCTCTATTCCAAAAACACCATTTTAAATATCGACTCATTTCCCAGGACTTCATAATCTTGAACCCTAGCTCGTAAAGGCAATAAAGGCCCTTACATACGACGCCGGAGATAGACCCCAATCTGCTAGACCCCGGGGGTGTTCGTAATAGCTGGTCATTTTCAGCATGTGCCGCTTCTTACTAGGCACTCTTTTGTTAGGGATACTTTATTGTGTGCCTAACGCTTTTATCTTGATGAGATGGGAATCTAGAATTTTTAATGAAATTAGGTCTTGAGACGGCTTTTGTGGAATAGTAGATTTTTAAGTGCTTCGGATATGAATGGCGTCGTTACGCGTTTAAAGTGTACTAGCTGTTGCCCACGGTCTCCTTTTGCGAGAAAATAATTATAAAATATGTCTTCTCCTATTGCATCGTATTTTGTTAACTATTTCAAGGGTTTTAATTTTCTTGCACGGAACCCTAATTATTTTTCTAAAATAAAAATAGCCTAAGTTACTCCTGGTAACATCAGCTATCTGCCAGTAAAAGTCGCGTCAAAATCAATCTCGCTGTTTTGGAGATTAGCCAGAACAAACAGGCAGACAGACAGACAAAAATCTTGTTCTTTTTTTTTCTTGGTATAAGTACCGTACAGCAGTAAGTACCGTATTCAATAAAAAGCTGCTATTTTGACATTACAAACAGACACTTCAATTTGATTCATTTTTATAGATGTAATTCTCTGGTTACAAAAGGTTAAGGTAAGATGTAGGCTGTAAGTTTAAAAAAATATATTGTGGGTGTTTAGCTGATATAAATTAATTCCACCAAATTGCGATTAAATTAAATTAACTATGTAAAAGAATTGTCATTGTTATCACTGTTCTGTGAAATAAGCGCTGATGGCACTTGAATGTATTTAGATGTGCTGATCACGTTAAGTTCAATTAGTGGAAATCGCCCTCATTTCTGCCATTCGAATATTTAGTTAATTAACAACAGCGAATTCCACGACGTGGTCATTTCAGAAGCCAAACTGTGCCTCTTCAGTAATTAACATTGCAACAACATTCAGACATAAATAGTTTCAGTAGATTAGTTATCCATTTCTATACTTACTAATATTATAAAGAGGTAACATTTTTGTTCGTAAGTTTGTATGTAGAGTATATCTTCGGGACTGCTGATCCGATTCCAAAAATTCTTTCACTAACGGAAAACTACATAATTCCCGAGTGTCATAAGCTACATTTTGAACGTTCCCGTGGATTAATTTCCGTACATTTCGGGAGGAAAGCCGCGAGCAAACCTAGTCGGTAAAATGTTGGCTAAAAATTGACTCTCAAACTATGTTTTCGTCATTCAAGACATTACAAGACTTCCATTTCACACACACAGCATCATGCTGAGTGGTAGCCTGCTTGTCGCAGTCACGACGTGCAAGCTGTTAATTTGTTAATTTTTTTTTTGTTTCTGTCCTGTTGTTTTTGTAATGTTTGATGCGCTTTATGATTCTTGTTATTTTTTTTGTATGCACGTCATGTCCCTGCGACAAATAAATACTTTTTCTTTCTTTCTTTCATTTTCTACGATCTCAAAGAAAAGACGGTAAACCTCTTTCTACCCATATAAACATAGCACACAAGCTAATACTTACGCTACAAGCTCTAAGAATGCTTTATAGCTTACTCCAACACATTCGCTTGCGTTCAGCAGCTTACATTTGAAACAGTAGTAAAGTAAGCCATAATTTTCACTCGTAAGCACGCGGTTCCATTTACGCGGTCTCGCTAAATGCTTCTAGTTGTGTGTTCGTACTTTGTCGTAGGTTTTGTGTGAAACGGAAAGTGTTGAGTTGATGGTAGATGGGAATGTGAAGCAGCATGTTTAGTAATAATTATGTGAAGTATTAGTCACTTCAATGGTTTATTAATTTGAGCCAAAACCATTAAAAAACAACATTATTTTACTAGCTTTTGCTTGCGGTTTTGAAAATTATTCAACAGGAAAATACAATCCATGGTCTACCTCAGTGTTAAATTTCATCAAAATAGGGGTCGGCTGTTAAGTCGTAACAGATACCAGACAGTCAGACACACTGAGTTAGTTTTGTATTTATATTATTTTGAAAGTGCGGTGGCTCGTGTTTTGTTTCAGGAATTTACTCAATTGACCACTTATCGTCTTTCTAAAAATGAAATATAGCTGTGTTTTTTCATAATTCAAGGAACCCTATTTCTGTGTGTCTTATACCCAGCTAAACTAAATGAACAATTAATCGAAAAAGTATCACTGGCATGGGAGAGTACTGCTTCCTAACAATTCATTTAAACTTAAATACACACACACTCACACGCACTAATACACACACACATACACATAAATATTCTTAAGCAGTCGTAAGGGATCTTAAGTACGAGATACAATGAAACCGACTTTTACGAACTTGTATCTCTTTCATTCACAAATTTTTAGTTACAGATATATCCAAACGATCAAACTCGACTACACCCATCCAAAGGTAGGCAGATCAAATAAAATCTAACGTTACGCCATCTTCACACACCAGGGTCCCATAGTCATGTGGTCCTAGTACCACATTGAGATGCACCCCGATTCAAAATAATGACTACCCCTTTGTCCCGATACCGTAATAACCATAAATTCTCATGTCACCAATATTATGGAGAAAGACCTTGGCTGCTGAAGGAAGTTGTTAAAGACTGATAAGGGAATTTGAGCCCTATGACGCATGAAGTTGATGATGTTTTGGTAGGGTAAAATGGTTTGAGGAAGTCTGTTGTGGATGAGTATCCAGTTCTTATTATAAGAAAGTCTCTCTGCGTGACTGTTCATTTGAACGCTAAAAGCTTTTTTTTTTGTTTTTTAGGATG
The DNA here is from genome assembly GCA_950022335.1 of Eurois occulta. Classification (NCBI taxonomy): domain Eukaryota; kingdom Metazoa; phylum Arthropoda; class Insecta; order Lepidoptera; family Noctuidae; genus Eurois; species Eurois occulta. Next base: position 2,765,250 of record OX465492.1, on the reverse strand, counting down.
GGAAATCATGAAATCAATCCTCCCGCTCCGCTAGCCCATTATTCACCGTCCACAGGCCCGCGCCTACGGTGGCCGAGGGCCACCACGTGGCCCCCGACGCCCGGTGCTTCTCCCGCGGTGGCTGGGACGTGAGGTCCCCTCTCACGTTCCGCACCTCCTTCGCTAGCATGACTGCTTCGCAGAAGGAGGTGACGGCCTCCCATTACCTCTCGCTCCGGACCATGGCTTGAACCAGGGCCGGACGCGAGAGGTCGCCGTAGCCAATCGCCGCTACGAGGACATGGCGGTGCTCCGCCCAAGCGGAGCAGACCTCCACAGTGAGGTCCATCGTGTCCTCCGGGCAACGCTTAAAGCTTAAGAACTACTTGCTAGTTAATTTTAATGACGTAGGTATGTGTTCTGACTCATATATTTTTTTAAGTACAGGGTGAAATACATCGATGCACAAACGATTACAACGTGTCCAGTACATCATTCCAAATTCAAACATGAAATTTTTCATCGGCTATTTAAAAAAGCAGCTATTTCATAGTTATATTTTGACCGTGTAGGTTTGCACTTTTTTTATTACGGATAGAGTAGTGTAAAAGCACCTGGGCTGCTGTGTCATGTCTCCTTCCTCCATGCAGGCAGTGGGCTGTCTGTGACTCCTATAGCATATAGCCAGCCGGAACCATTTGATCAGCCGGAGCCCCTGATTAGTTAAGCGACCATCGATAGTAGGATGCTTCCTTGGTCTACCAACACTCACAATGGCCTAGCCACAGTTTGTTCCTTTACAGTATTGAAACCACAGATGCTGAAAGAATTTACACGAAGTAAATTTTACAGGTTTGAGTTCAAACAGACGACCTACAATTGTCGCATTATTTCCTCCTGGCCTACACTGCACTTACAATAATTATGATGATGAATAGGCGGAAATTCTTCAATCGTATAGAACAACTACAGGGTTAAAAAAAATCAGCTGTTCCCTACATTTATGATCGATTAACTCGTCAAAATGTAGGGAACAGCTGATTTTTTTTTCGCGATTTCTGGTTTGGTCCCATAGTAAAAGTTGTTCATAGTGATGAGTAGGTACAATGACCTCTTAAGAGGTTTCTGGTGTTTTACAAATAACCCTGTATATGTGTACTTCAGACTTATAACTCGGACCGAAATCTAAAGTTAGACCTCATGTCAGATACAGATCACAAACCCATTATCTCCCCACGGCCGGAAACTAGATAATTACTAAACTTACTTCTAAATTATTTACCCATCAATTTGGTACCACTGTTCGTCTTACTAAGTTAAATCTTACTAAGCGTTCGAGATCAGTAGGTGAAAACTTAACTGTACTTGTCGGAAGTTTAGAAGTTTAACTGTAGTTTAGAGCAGTTAATGAATGTAATTGGGATAGTTAATTTACTTAGATGTGCCGATTAGCTTAGGTCAAGTGGCATGTTTCGTTAAGTGTTTTGGGAGTTTATTAATCGTGTGTGTTAAAGCAATTGTTTGTCAGTTTTCTCGCTATAAAAAACTCACCTCATTAGTAATTTCGAACCCAAGACACGCACCTCTGATTTTGCGGGTTAATGTGCGTAAACGTATTGTGTAATTATCACTTTCTTCGGTGAAGGAAAATGTCGTGAGGAAACCAGCATATCTGAGAGATATTTATCGACGGCATGTAAAGCCAAGTCAGAGATCCATGGGTGGCATATAAACTCTGACACCTGGTTAAGCACTAAACACACAATAAAAAAGAATGACTAATTTAACCTATGTCGTGAGCAAAATTACAAAACATTACTCACACTGAAAACAAATTCACTATAATATTGTTGGAAAATCCGTTTTTAGGTAGACATAAGGCCGAGAAATTAACCTAGATCCGGCCACTGGTCACTGCGCCCACTGTTACATTAAATTGATTGCCAATCATTTTGTACTATGTCCAGCAGTGGACTGCTTTTGATGATGATGTACAATATTTAGCAGAGCAAGCTTATTGCTGATTATTTCCCATTATATACCTTAACACTATCCAAGTTCATTTAAAAATACCCATATATTATATTGAACAGCACCCTTTAAAAGCAACAGATACCCAGTTCTTCTAACCATTGCCCCAAAACATTGCACAAAACAAAATATTCAACAAGTTCCGGGACCAAAGGCCCAACAAAAACATCAAACAACTAAACATTTACTCACTACACTTAATAAACTTACGCAGTCGGGTAATTCAGCGTAATAAATCGCGCTGGAATAGCTTGGCCTTAAGTTAAATCGCTCGGGATTACGCGCTTTATATTGTTTTAGTTTTTGATACTCCCCTTAAAGGTCAACGCACAGTTATAAGCACTGCACGGGACCAGCATAGCCTCAACCCCTGCTATTTGGAATTCTTTTTTTGAAACTCTATACAGGTTGTAACATATTAAACGCAAGACCTCTTGTGTGGTGTGATCATGAAACTCAACACCTTTTGTTCTATGGCTTTTGATTCATAACTTTTATTTTAGTTAGTTTAGTGTGAGTCAGTTCCTATATAAGTAGAGTAGAGTGTCCATGGAGTTTCTTGCCCATTCTTCTCCATAGAGATCTACGCTATGGAATGTGCAACTACAGTACTTTCTCAAGTTATTATGCCTTGTGACTGGGACTGTAGCTTCGCTTCATTTTGCTTTTTTTTGACATTTAAAAGTAATGGAAATAAATGCTAAGTTTTGAGTTTTTTTTTTTCGAATTTCGAGAACTCGCGTTTACTATGTTACACCATGTATACTGCAACTCACATATTTTATAAGCATCCTAACGACATCATCCTTGTTCAGAATGAGCTAGTCAACAGCAGTAAGGTATCATTTACGTACAAAAGAGTGGCGCATCAATTTTATTATTTGGATTCTCGAATCTGAATAGTTTTGGAAAGTTGTATTTGGCCATAAGGATCACACACAAAAAAAATCGAACCTACTTTTAGCCCTCTACAAAAACATACAGCTAGATGGACCGATACGGTTACGTGGTTAAGTTCGCCGATCGGCCAAGGCAATGCAGATCCCCTGCAGTGCTTATAAGTGTGCGTTGACCTTTAAGAGTAAGTTTTTATCGGGGCAGCCATTTTGTTTGATGTCTTGTTTGTCTTCAGTTTTGAATGTATTTGTGATGTTCGTGAAATAAATGTTTTGTAGAATTACAATGTTACGTCACTTTTCGTTATTATATTACTTCTACGATTAGCTATTAACTAACATTCTAAGTAAGCTGAGTAGTAAAATTTCTTTATAAAATAATTATTAAAAACACGATTTAGCTAATTAAGTCATTATCATAAGGCAATGAGTTCATTACAAACGTCAAGTAGTCATGTAAGTTCTACCATAAATTTTACCAGTTCGGAGAAAAAACACGCCAAAAATGAACACCCGCTATTGAGCAGGTCTTATTTTATATTAAATTATTTTGGGGTAGATAATCAACATCAAAAATACCAACAGATATTATTTTCTTACCGGTTCTTCTTCATAGGCCGCCTATGTGAAATAAAATATTTTGATTTTGCTTTTCCAAAACGAAATTGTCAATTGATATCTCTTTATATACACTCTAAATTAATTTCACTGATAAACAATCTCAAAAACCCCACCGGTTATGCATTGAACCAAACGCCATGCCCGGCGACTGGCCAGTGCAAGGCACCATGACAGTAGATTTATTGTGTCAGTGTACTGGAGCATGTGGCACATCAACCGTGTTATTTTGATGAGTTCAGCTGACGAGACGGTAGCTGGTTGAATTGATTAAAGGCAAAGATTTAATTAGTTCCCTTTTTTTGGAGTATCTCGTGGCTAAATAATAACAGCTGCTCGGTTCGATTTTCGGGTTAAGCCGCGTTTGTCTAGGTTGGTCCGTGGGTGGGTGACCCATCCTCGGAAAAAACGTTAAGGCGTTGGTCCCGGCTGTCATTTGTTGATCTTTGACAGTCATTACAGGTCAACCAGTCTTACCAAGGGGTATCGTATTACCCAGCCAGTACTAACTGGGTTGTGGAGATCAGATAGGCAGTCGCTCCATGTAAAATTCTGGTATTCAGCTGCATCCGGTTAGACTGGAAGCCGACCCTAACATAAATGTAGTTCGGAAAGGGCTTGCCAGATGACGATGCTCTATCTTGTAATTGACTAATTTCGGCAACAACGTCGACATCATTTGACAATAAAACGAGTACAATTGATTGGGCTGTTGGTCTAGTGGTTAGTGACCCTGACTGCTGGGACGGAGGTCGTGGGTTTGATTCCCACACAGGACAACTCTTTGTGCGATGAGTACGATTATTTGTTCTGTATCTGGGTGTGTAATTTATCTATAATATGTATGTATTTAGAAATATATAAGTATGTTTATCAGTTGTCTGGTTGCCATAGTACAGGCTCTGCCTAGTTTGGGATCAGATGGCGGTGTGTTGGTTGTCCCAAGATATTATTATTAATATTAAATTATTACTATGCTTAGCCAAAATACGCGATGCCGTGATGTTTAACAAGGGCAGGAAGCTTATGAATGCTTAGTCAAAATACGTCCTAACTTTTTTCACCTTGTCATTTAACCTCGGATTTAGTGTCCCTATTTCTATAGGTAACATACGTTCTACATCAGATAAATGTAGACATTACCGTATCCAAACAATAGGGCCTGCTTTTCAGGCCTCGTACCTCTATTCAAGAGAACCACTATGAGCCATCGAGCCGTGTCGTTTAATATCCGTCGCTGACCGCCCCTGCCTCCTTGCGATCTATATGTAAACTAATATCATGCAAAAATGGACTTTTATAGCGAAGATTTTAGCTAGTCTTTGTGAAGGAAATTTTCCAGGGAAGTACTACGACTCTATGGCATTCGCCAAGCAGAGTTGTTGTGCTCCAATTCGGATTAATGTGTTCTGGAAGTCAATTGTGAAACAAAGTGAATTTCTATCAGTAATAAAGATGATGAGATCGTCAAAAAATACTAGTTAAATATTTTTTTATTCTGTTAGAAATACATCATCTGTGGAAAAAAATCAACTGTCTAACTATCAAGGTTTTTTTTTTTTTTTTTATTAGTTTTCTACCGCAGACATGGTGGTCCGCGCCCTTGTTTGATATTGTTGTTTTTTTTTATGTGAGTACTACTTAAAATTGCATTCGTGCTCCTACTTCGGACACTTACATTATACTAAACTTAGAATCTACGTGAGTCCATCTTTTTTTTTTATATTAATAAACATGCTCATGCAGTTTTTTTTTTTCAGGCTTACAATTTATATTTACTATATTACTAGTTGCTTACAAGTTAAGGTTACTAAACTAAGGTTACACTATATTATTGATAACACAGGGCTGATAACTGCATGGCAATGTGAGCCGACCAGCTCCGACCGACAGCATCCGTTCACGGACATGACCTGCACATCCGCGCCGCTTAGCTCAACCATTTTTTAGGGAACTTAACGACCGGATGCGCAGCGCCACCATCGGCAAAGCTTTTTCGTGAGTATGACAGACTCACTCTGCCATGCAGTTTTACATAATCTATGTTTTGTTATACTGGGTTAGGGTTGTTCGGTTTTGGTTGGGTTTTTGAGGTTGGGATGGGGATTAACATTTACGTGGGTCGAATGACCAGGGACTTCGCTAGCCTGAGCAAAGCTTCCACAACAGCCGCGTCTCGATGCTGCATGGCCGTCTTCAGGTTGTACTCGACGACCGTTTTAGTAGGCGCATCCATCGCTCTCTTTGCAAAGCGGCCCGTGGCGTCATCGGCGTCGTCGGTGTAATAGACGCAACTGACTGTATGTCTCGACACCGCCACTACCGCGTGGGAGATGCTGTCGTGGATTTGGAGTCGCCTGGACTTGGTGTTGACGATAATTACGCTGTCGAAGGTCAGGCCCTGGGCCTCGTGGATGGTTAGGGTGCGCGACCCCTCGCCGGACCCGTATCCCTGGCTGACGAGAGAAGCTTTCTCCTCTTGAGTATGAACCAGGAACAGGGTGTTTTGGGCAGTTTTCGGTATTTGCGCTCCTGTGTACCCTTTGATACCCAGTGAATTTACCCGCGACAGCGACGACTTGGAGGAGTATATACCGGAGTATATCTCGCTCAGTGCAAATGCCACATCCATCGGGTTGCGGTGTGTGCAAAGCAGCTCCTGGGTGATACCAGCCACCAGGTTTGGACGGGTATACCTTAACTCGAAAAGGTTCTCTCTGTCCAAAAATGGTAGCTGGTTTACGTCTCCGATGAGGACAACCTCGCTTGCTCCGGACAACTTCACTGCCATAACTATGGCCCCAAAGTGGTTCATAAGAGCCTCGTCTACCGTTAGGCGGTAGCATTTTTCTTTCTTCTTGAACCCGTTGGCTAAGATTGAGGCCATAGTGCGCACCTTTGTCTTTACTCGGTCTCCTAAGCGGTGCGCAAGCTTCTCTCTGAGGTCTTTGGCAGCTTCGGTCGTCGTGGTGGCTACAACGTCTTTCTCCGCATCGAAGTGTTTCACCACCCAGGTTGTCTTGCCGCAACCCGGGACTCCGTTTACCCACCTGATACTGGGTACCGTCCAACGCTCCTGCGATGCTGTGTTATCCGGGATCCCCGAAATGGACTGTGCCATGTCAAGGATCCTATCGTCCAGCATGATCTTGGTACATTTGGCGGTAACCACTATCGGGTTGTCGTTTGGTGTTTTGAATTTTAGTATTCCCACGCGCTCCGTTTCCTCCTCGTCCAGGGCCACAAACCCGTTGTTCGCGCTATAGGCTGCCATATACGAACCCACCATTGCCCCTTTGATGACTTGGGATCTGACGTTGTCGTACACGGCTGCCTCTGCCTCCTCGAGTAGTACACCTAGCAGTCCTTCGGTATTCCTTTGGAAGGTCTGCAGGATCTTCCTGCATGTCATAAGATTGACCTCTCTGGTCGCCCTCACGATTGCTACGTACTCGAGGAAAGCGCTCTTCACGTGGTCTGTGGTGCCCGAGTTCACTGCGAGGACAGGCGGGCTGACTTGCCCTTTGTCGGCTCTCGTTGGCGTAGGCTTACGTTCTGCTGGTTTTGCAGGTGTTTTTCTGAAGAACCTCGCCACTGCTGCTTCCTGTTTCTCGGTTGGTGATACGCGGCTGGTGCTTGGGAGCAGTGCGCTATCACGGTTCATGAAATACAGCCTGGTGACAGACAGCGGAGTCTTAGTAATATGGTCCCGTTTTACCCTTTGGGTACGGAACCCTAAAAACACCTAACAGCTTAGTTCTGTTGAAAGTCGCGGTAGTAACTAGTCTAGATCTTCTGATTAATAGTCACTTATGACATGAGATATTTCACATTTTTGAATACCACAGTCATGTACGATATTTAAGGCGGCGACCTTTCTCGTCCAGCCCTGGTTCAAGCCATGGTCCGGGGCAAAAGAGAATGGGAAGCCGTCACCTCCTTCTGCGAAGCAGTCATGCTAGCGAAGGAGGTGGCGGAACTTGAGAGGAAGAGAACCTCAGGTCCCAGCCGCCGCGGGGGACACCCCGGGCGTCGGGGGCCACGTGGTGGCTCTCGGTCACCGTAGTGTGGACGGTGAGTAATGGGCTAGCTCGCCGTCCATACGTCTTATGACGACAGGCCGTGTCGACGGCGCGTTCGTGTCAAAGAGATGTCAGCAAACAGGAGGGGCCCGCAAGGGCCGATGTCTGCCAGGGCTGAGGGACTGTTCGAAAGAGATACCGCGGCCTTGGAACACAAAGGGCAAAAGAAGGAACATGGATGGGTTTTAGTAAAAGTCTGACACTTCCTTCCGCTCCGCCCAGAGTGGGAGGGGTCATTTGATGATTTCCCATACCAAAAAAAAAATAATGAATTGCCGATATTTATATAAGCCATCTTACTTTCGGGGCAAGGGTTCACTTTTCAAGTGAAAATAAACTACACCTCACCTCTTTATTTTGATTTCACTTCTGATTAACTTACCTCTTATCCTTTCGTATCTATACTTAAATATTTTCGTGAATGGATAGAATCTACATTGAACCACTTTACAAAACTCGACTAAGCCAGCCAATCTAAGAAGATTACTATCTAGGTTTCCCACGATAAAGACTAGGCAAGCCTAGACGGCTTAGCGCCCAATAAGAACAGATATCTTAAGTGTCGGAATAAGAAGCTTTGACGGCCGAATACTTCCGAAGGTTTTTGAGAACAAATCTGTCAGTCTGTTTTGAATATTCTGTAACGAATATCATAACATCGCACCTGCAAACCCCGAAGGGTTAAGGCAGAGGTGTACCTAATAGTGCACCCACATTTCGCCAGTTATGTCTTTGAAGTACCATATAATAGGGGGCGAGCCTAGTGCCATCAACCGGGCACAGATCCAAGGTCCAAGAAATTCCTGATGGAAAGACCCAATTATACTTTTCCAGACCCTTTTTATTTTTTTCCGATGGGAAATCATCAAATGACTCCTCCCGCTCTGGGCGGAGCGGAAGGGAGTGTCAGACTTTGACTGACTAAAACCATCCATATTCCTTCGTTTTCCCTTAATGTTCCAGGGCCGCGGTATTTCTTTCGAACATTCCCGCAGCCTTGGCAGGACACTTTGCCCGACCCGGAAATCGAATCCAGGACGTCCTGGTCAGCAGTCGCATTTGCGCCCACTCGAACAACGAGGCAATCAGTCAAGTAACTAGTAATTATTTTTCGATTACATGCAAGGTCAGAAACTCATAGGGATTGTGTCAGTTTCCACTTTTACATGCTGAGGAAAGTCGTCATCGTCTGTAGATAATTATGTCAGTACTTCTTCTTCTTAGCGTATCGATGGCAATCTAAATTGTATCAGCCCAAAACTGAGCTACTAGTTTGGCGCTTTCAGTAGCGTCCATCAGTTCCTGAAGCGAACAAACAACAGGACAAGCAGGACACGATATTAAGTGCCCCATCGTTTGCAGAACAGCACCACATTTACACTCCAGGGCAGAATCATTAATCAATCCCCACCTGAGCAGGTTTTCCTTACTGCGACCAACCTGGGTCCGGAGTCTATTCAGAGACTTCCAGGTCAGCCATGGCAGCTCATGTCCAGGCGGGAGATTTTCAGCAGGCGGAACGTGTCAGTACTACTTACTAAATAAACGGGTTCCTGTTACGATTAGCCTGCATCAGCCCACTGCTGGCCAAAGGCCTTTCCCCATGAGTTTCAGTACCTTCGATTCAGGGCTAATGTGGACCACTGGTCGTTGATTTCGTTCCCCAGAAGGAGACGCGGCAGACCTCGTAGAAAAAGGCTGAACGAGCTGAATGGAACAAACTAAATCAACAATGGAATTAATTTAGTTATTGCTTGTAAAAACATCAATAAAACATTTTTTTAATACTTTTAGGAATAAAAGACCAAAATACTTAATGTACTGAAGTTCTAACAAAATATTCTAGACTAAAAATAGTAAATCACGCCAAGTCTTAACTCCTTGTCTAAAGAATAGACACTTCCTCGCACTGACGGCGGTAATCGCGGCTTAACCTCGCGGATCGATCGTCTCCCTTGTCATTCTAGCTAACGTTTTAAGACAAGCCTTTTTACTGCGCTGGATTTAAGACTGTTAAGGCTTTTACGCTTGCATATACACATAGAACGAGAAAATGTCGTGAAGAAAGTTTTGAGTATGTATGTGGACAAAAGTAGAGGAACACCATAGAAACGATGGACAGACTGTGTTAAGTATGATATGGCTAGAAAGGAGCTTTCTGATGAGATGACGAGTAATAGAGAAGTATGGAAGAAGGAGACATGCTGCGCCGACCCCAAATAAATTGTGATAAGTGCAGGACAATGATGATTATACACATATAACGTCTTATATTCTCCATGAGGTTGGTCAATCATAGTTGAGTTAGTGAAATCAGTTGTTCATCAAACAATTGACTACTAGATTAATTGATTTGAATCACTCGAGACATAAGATTCGAATCAAAGCTCGTCTTTAGGGTTCCGTACCCAAAGGGTAAAACGGGATTTTATTTACTAAGACTTCGCTGTCTGTCTGTCTGTCTGTCTCCAGGCTGTATCTCATAAACCGTGATAGTTAGAAAGCTGAAATTTTCACAAATGATGTATTACTATTGCCGCTATAACAACAAATACTAAAAATTAAAAAAAAAAATTAAGGGGGGCTCCCATACAACAGATATGATTTTTTTGCCGTTTTTATAGATAATGGTACGGAACCCTTCGTGCGCGAGTCCGACTCGCACTTGGCCGGTTTTTAATAGTTGTATGAAATGGTGTCATTCATAATGATAAACAATTTCCTGACTGTACAGCGAAGTATACACCTACATACATTTTACTAGATATGATTCTGCAACTTATTGCCGTTGACCAGGCACAAAACAAGAATAGATTTTAGGCTGCTACTGAAATCTCAAGAACATTATGAGCTGACCCAGGTTTTGAACCACCACACTATGGCGGCGTACTTGCTACCACTAGACCAACAAAAAAATCGGCAGTTCCAGAAACGAACTAAAAACAATTCGTCTTCTTCGTGTCGCTGGCTCGACAATTTTTATATGTTGTTAGCCACTTCCAACAAGTCGTCGGTGGCAGCGCAAAGGTCACTTCGGCTGCATGTTTCTGGGCTGATAAGAGGTGGAACATAGTCTGCGAAACAGGTTCTCAACCACACCCGCTGCTGTGTCATTGAGGTAACCCACTAACGAGGTACGAGTGACATCTTTCCACTCGAGTCCAGACACGGTTCAAGGACTAAAAACTATGAAAAGAAAACAAACTCCAAACACAGACAAATCCCTAAATCAGACCTTACATGTACTCGTTCAAAATAATGCCTATTTATTTCTATTTATAGTTTACAAAGTCCCTAGACGGGTATAAGCACGGATTGAGTCTAGCTCAATGCCTCGACAGATTCTACGAATGGATTTATATATATACGCCGACATAAGGAATATACACACTGATTCTTTTAACTGGGACAAAATGGGAAAATTTGAATCCATATGAGATACCGGGAATGCAGTCTTAGGGAACGTTAGCTCCTTTGTAATGAAAACAATTTTAGCATAAATAAGAAGAGTACCTGGCAGAATATGGAGGACGCCTTTGCCCAGCTGCGAGATTTATAAAAAAAAAAGATTGCTCAAGTGTGAGTTGACTATATATTTTTTTTTATTTTAGTTTCCGCTCTTATGTTTTTTGTAAGGATCATTTCATTGAAGAAAACTTCGGGTCAGAAGTTTCCCATCATCTCTAATGGATTCAGAATTTCCTATATTGCCCCAGAAATGCTGTTTGTGCCAGTTTAACCTTACATTCTATGGAAAGACTGTTCACTGTTTCAGTCGAGACAAAAACTTTTACCAAGTCCCTACTATATATTAGTACCAACCCCACACTCAAAAATCTGCTTACCTGAAGTGTGATTAGGCTGGCCACGTCTGCAGTATGCCCAATGAGCTGTGGGCCAAAATAACCACTATTTGAAGCCCTGGCTCAGCCAGAAGTCATCGTGGCAGACCTCGCAGAAGATGGCGGGTCGAGCTGGACAAAACAAAGACCAGTGTTACAACACCACCACCACCACCAGTGTTGACCAGTGTGTATTGTGTTAGTGTGTAGTGTGTGTGTGTGTGTGTTGTGTTGTGTTGTGTGTGTGGTGTGTGTGTGTGCCTTGGATCGACAAAACCAGTACTAAGTGGTGAAAACTAATCTAATTCCCCCATCCCCATTCTATTATCGGACGAAGTTGAAGTTCACGAACCCGAACAAAGCGCTGTGCTTCCACATTTATTCTGCGAACCGCCAGTCTGTTGAATTCACTGCCAATCAAAAATCATGAGGCCAGCCGTTGCCCAGCACTGGGATGTCGCAGTCTATCAGTAACCCAACAAGTAAGCAATCTCTTGCTTATTCATAACTAACCCTTAAACGCTACACAGTCAATAGTGAAGGCTTAAAGCCCTCCTCCCGTACCTTAGCAGTGGGGGGGTTAAACCAGCCGGATGGACCAGATTATACGAGATCAATCCAATTTAAATTTGCGGCGTAACTAATAATTAAATTCACAGCGGATCGGATCCAAAGGCTTTGCATACCTATACTGTACTGTGATTGAAAAAAAGGGTCGGTTTTTTTTTTTGTTGAGGTTTCGTTGGGTTTTTTCATTAATGAGGTTCATTACTATTGAGTCAGAAATGAGGTTACATCTGCTTATGCAAGGCTTTTGCATGTTTTGATGATTTATCCAGTTTAGTATCCGCGTGGCATATAAAAAATAAAATCGTGTCGGAGTCTAACAGTGGTGTATATCAGGAATCAACGCTATCTCCAGGGGACCAAGGTTTTAATTGCAAAAAAACAGTCAGCTATCCCATACACTTAGGTGGAGTATGTATTGAAGTTTTATATAGGACAGCTGATTATTTTTAATGATATTGGTCCCAAATAGAAAGTAATAAGAACAGTTTGGTGGTCTGGTTCTACAGCTTTTACCCTGAATAAACACATACATTTAATATAACAACACCTTTATTTTATTTTATTTATTTGGCTCACCAACAATTGAATACACTGTTTCAAAGCTACGATATACATCCAAAAGAGTCACAGACAAGTGTATCAACCTCTTACAGGTAAGCACATCATGCACTACTTATTTGTCGTTGGGTGCTCAAAATCAGATGAGTACCGAACTACTCATCGCACACAACTATGGTTTTTAAATACATAATTCAATTAAAATCAAATTAAATTAAAATCACAATCATCATCAGAATTAAAATCAAAATTAAAACCTTTATGATACATGCTGTAGGTTTTGGCATAAGATCACAATATTAGAAACTAGCTTCCGCCCGCGGCTTCGCCCGCGTGGTGTGTTGATAAAAAGCAGCCTATATGTTAATCCAGGGTATAACCTATCTACATACCAAATTTCAACCAAATCGGTCCAGCCGTTTATGCGTGAAAGAGTAACAAACATCCACACATCCACACATCCATTCTCACAAACTTTCACATTTATAATATTATATAGTAGGACTTACGATAAACGATAATGTAATAAATAGCAGTTTATTTCTCCTCCCCTTAGCTGTGGGGAATGTAGCCCCTTAGCTACACAAACGAAAACCCTTCACAGAGAAACTCAAAAGCTTTGATCAAATTCCCGTTAGATCACGTAACCCAGCATATCCCGGTCAACTGGCAGTTTAACTAAAGTTAAACTTTGAAGAAGTACTTACTGAAGCTGGGTGCAGTCTTAAGCTCATGGCACACCTATATGCACCGCACCGTATCGGCATTACAGCACCTCATTTTTACTAGCTCATCTTTATCCGCGTAATTAGCCTCTTAATGTTCACACTGTTGGAACTAACCCCTCATCTCTATGAGAGGGAATGGGCTATCAGCCACCACGCTTGCCCAGTCAGGGTTGGTAAAAGAAAGAAAAAAGAAAGAAAGAAGGAAAAAATATTTATGTGTTTTGTATTTGTTTGTTTTTTATTTGTTTTTTTTTTTATTTATTTTTTTATTATTTGTTTTATTGTTTTTTTGGTAACAATAATCATAAGGCGCAAAAAATGTTATAAATACAACAAGACAGAAACAGAAAAAGAAAAGTTAACAGCTTGCACATCGTGACTGCGACAAGCAGGCTACCACTCAGCATGATGCTGTGCTATGGAGGGCCCACAGCACAGCGCTGGTTTTTCGTGGTCACCCGTGAGAAGAAAAAAACGTACGGAAATCAAGACAGCATAAATATTTGATTGCATGAATTAGGAAAAAAATTAAATTAAATAAACAGTATTAGTGTTTTTGGTAGATGTCTTATGTTGCATGTCTTTGAATGTTTGAGCCTAGGACATGCTGGTTTGCTCACGATGTTTTCTTTACCTGTTTTGAGAGCAGTGGTGATGAAATTACCTTATTTGCGGAGCTCGTGGCTAAATAATAACAGCTGCTTGGGTCGATCTTTATGTTAAGCCACGCTTGTCTAGGTTGGCCTATGGATGAGTGACCACTCATTACATACCGAGTTGCCTCCGTACTTCGGAAAACACGTAAAGCCGTTGGTCCCGGTTGTCATTTGTAGATCTTCGACAGTCGTTACAGATGGTCAGTTGTTCGAAAGTCCGACAACCAGTTTTACCAAGAGTTATCGCACTACGCAGTACTAACTGGGTTGTGGAGGTCAGATAGGCAGTCGCTCCATGTAAAATACTGGTATTCAGTTGCATCCGGTTAGACTGGAAGCTGACAACAACACAGTTGGGAAAAAGCTAGGTAGATGATGATAGAGATTAATATAATGTACCTTCCAACCAATACCAACCAACCACCAAACCAATACCAACCAACCAATTACCAATACCAACCAACCAATTACCAATTTTCTTTTATGTTATCCTCAAGCACTTTTTATTATTGTATGTGTACACATGTTTGGAGCAAAGAAAACACAACTAACATTTTGTAAATATTGAAAAAATCGATGTTAAAATTACTAAAACTTAAAAAATGTTGCAGTTGTGCTCTTGGCCCTTACTTCGATGATGTTACGGTGCTTATAAATGTGCGTTGTAGTACAAGAGTTTCACAGAAAGAATCCCGTACTCCTCAAGTTGAGGTGATGTTAATCCCGTGCAGTACTTATAAATGTGGGTTGACCCTAAACGTCGAGTATGACGGTAGTTCGAGATTACGGTATACCTGCACGGCGGATTAAGTGGTGACAGGATTAGTAAACTATTTTGTATCATGTTAGTTGGGAAAGTTTTCAGAATTTTTCATGGATGCATTTGCAGTCTTATTTTTCTACTGAACGTTTTCACTAACACTTAGAAGCATCAAAATGAGTAAAATCAATTGGATTTCCATCGCTCGGCTCAGCGCTGAGAGTTGAAATTTCAGTAGTACAAAATAATTCACAAACCACAAAGTGTTGTGTGTGTTGTGTTGTTTTTTTTCTGGCTGTGTCTGGCTCCACAAAGTGACTTTTATCGATCTGTAACACAAAACTTCAATTTACCATTGATTGAATTTAGTGCTGGAAAGTCCTCATGTAAAACAGCCACAGTGACAAATAATTTTCAAATAAATGCATTTCACAATAAAACCGCTTCACGCGGTCTATGGTTGTAATTTAATTTTATGTTTACCCTATGATCGCCGCGCGTGTCCGATGTACCTCGGGTATTGATGTCACCGCAAATAAAACTGGTTGAAAATGTTGTTCGTAAGTAGGTAATTGTTGGCGTTGAGTGTTTTTTTTTATTTTGTCAATGCTGTTTTATATTGAGGGAAACTATTTCATCGTTCGTTTCCTCAAATACAAATATTTCATAGGTAATTTAAAAAAATAGCTGTTCCATACATTTTGACCCTATAAGTATTGCTGATTTATTGAAAACAGCAGATTTTTCAAAAAGCCCCGGTTTCAGATTGATGTACTGAACTTTTTCAGCTTCGGTGTCCCTTCCCCCCTGTATAGTTTAGGATAAAGCAGGCTAGGCAGATCAGCTATGATGACAAATTAATGATAATTTGCTGATCTTACAGACGTTCAATTTATTTTTTTAACTTTGTGGGAGTCAGCTTCTGTCAATCTACTTAATTTCTGATGAAGCAAGGAAAACCTGTCCTATTTTCCTAAAAACTAAACTGACACACCGGTAAAACATTAAACAAACAAACGGGCAATGAAAAAAAACACGATTACAATAACCGAAATTGCCATAAATCAACATCGAGAACAACACAATATCCTTGTGTGTTAGCACACAAGTAAAGTTGGTGTACAATTCGGTAGCGAGTCGTATCCCTCGGGGTTGAGTCAATTTCGTTGTACGTGGTACAACGCCAGCTATTTTATTTGTTCATACTCATCCCCCCAATGAGTTGATGTTCGTATGTTTTGTTTGAGCAGGTTAGGGTTAATTTATTGGGGTGCCATTTGCCATTGTTGTCTTGGATCACTGGGTGTTTTGTTTACAAGTTCCTGAAAACAGATTGATGAATCATCATCTGCCTAGCCTTTTCCCAACTATGTTGGGGTCGGCTTCCAGTCTAACCAGATGCAGCTGAATACCAGTATTTTACATGGAGCGACTGCCTATCTGACCTTCACAACCCAGTTATTACTAGGTAATACGACATCTCTTGGTAAGACTGATTATCAGACCAGTCTGTAACGACTGTGAAAGATCTATAAATGACCGTGCTTTCCGAGGCACGGAGGAAAGTCGGTATGTAATGGGTGGTCACTCATCCACGGACCAATCTAGGTAAGCGCGACCCGAGTGGGTGTTGTTATTTAGCCACGAGGTCCAAAAATAATTTCAGTTAATGAAGTTTTGGGAATAAATTGTGTGATACGAAAGTTGGTCGTTTGCTGTTCCGTTGAACAAAATACTCAGAAAAGAACGTGGTTAATATTATTTTACATTGTTATTGTTAAGACCACTATAATCAATAAACAATTGAATGGATTTTTAATGAATTCGTTTTTGAATACATAATACGAAATAAATATTTATATGATAATTCAGATTTAACATGGTTACAGTATTTCATTCTCTCCATGTCTCTATTTGTAAACCAGTTTTAAAATGACAACTTTTGTTAAATCTTCCTTGCATCAAGATATTGCACGTATAGAGCGACTTCCTTAGTGCATTCGATCGTTAAAAACGGTCAAGTCAGAGTAGCGTTCACACTATCAAGGGTAATACAGACGGGCAGGCTTTTAGGTTTGCTACCTTTTATGTTAAAACGTCATTTCTATCGTGTGGCAGGCATCTATTAATAAACTCGGAAGTAAGAATAGACCTTTATTTAAAAAAATGGAACTTGGTAGGTCTTTATGCCAAGATGTTTTACTTTTCGCTAGTTTTAAAAATAATCTTATGTATGTATGTAGGTACTTAGTTTTAGTATTAATTTAGTCCTTTTTTAGGGTTCCGTACCCAAAGGGTACAACGGGACCCTATTACTAAGACTCCGCTGTCTGTCCGTCCGTCTGACACCAGGCTGTATCTCATGAACCGTGATGGTTAGACAGTTGAAATTTTCACAGACATGATTTTTTTGCCGTTTATATATAATGGTACGGAACCCTTCGTGCGCGAGTCGAACTCACACTTGGCTGGTTTTAATATTTGTTTGTAAAGGTACTTATTTTTAGTATTTAGCAGATTCATTACATTAATTAAATTCTTCATCTTTTATTGTTAAAGCAATTGTAAAAATAAAAGATTGGAGTTCCAACAGTATTTTATTTTAAGGGTGTATTACCTATAACCGTAATAATAATGGCCAAAATTGATTTCAACTACTTTTTAACTGGTCAAGCCATGATTTTACGTGACACTAAAGTTTTACCATTGCTTCATACAACCAAATAACCGTGAATGTGCTACTTCAGAGGTAAAACACAGTAAACTCAACATAAAATAACATCACGCCTGTAATCCCCGACGGGTTAGGCAGGGCTGTACTTAATAGTACACCTCCATTTCGCCAGTTATGTTTAAGTCCCATGTAATAAGGGGCGAGCCTAGTGCCATTAACCAACACTCAAAACATTTAACATTCAAAAAAAAAACTTAAAACGACACTAGGCACCTTTTTAGGGTTCCGTACCCAAAGGGTAAAACGGGACCCTATTACTAAGACTTCGCTGTCTGTCTGTCTGTCTCCAGGCTGTATCTCATAAACCGTGATAGCTAGAAAGCTGAAATTTTCACAAATGATGTATTACTATTGCCGCTATAACAACAAATACTAAAAATTAAAAAAAAAATATAGGTATTAAGGGGGGCTCCCATACAACAGATATGATTTTTTTGCCATTTTTATAGATAATGGTACGGAACCCTTCGTGCGCGAGTCCGACTCGCACTTGGCCGGTTTTTATCTCCCAATACCACTATAAAAACTCATTTACCCTTATTTTGTATGCAAAGAAACTCCATACAGTTCCATATCTCCGCAGCTACGTAAAAGGGTTTGTGGTAAGAAAGTTGTCATACCATCATATTGTGGTGGACGTGACTTGAATATTTTTAGGTTTAAAGCTCTTAAAGGCGTATTGTTCTCGTGTATGCAGTAGTTATTTTGCTGTGGTTTGAGAAAAACTGGCTTGAAAAGAAGTTGTATTAAAAGATATGTTTTATTGTGTCTGCATCGTTGGTCTAGTAGTTGCAAGCGCAACTGCTGATCATGAGGTCCTGGGTTTGATTCCCAGGTTGGGTAAAGTGTTATTGAGTTTTTCCTTTAGGAATTTCTCAATAGCAGCTACGGGGTCGGGATTTGTGCCCGTTTGATCGCAATGAGCTCGCCCCCAATAGGGGGCAAATGTAATAACATGGGACTTAAACGTAACTGGCGAACACCTCTGTCTAACCCTTTAGGGATTACAGGTGTTATGTTATATTTATTTTATTTCATCACCATCTGCCTAGATCTTTCCCAGATCAACACCTCAGTTAATGGGTAATACAATACCCCTTTGTAAGACTGGTTGGCAGACAATAAGGCCGCTGACTACCTATAACGACTGTTAAAGATCTACTAATGAGAGCCGGGACCAACGGCTGAATGGTGTTTTCCGATGCATGGTGGAAACTTGGTGTGATATATTAATGTTCTATCTCATTATTATCTCCTTTATTTATTTCGATACAAATCTAATACATTTTTAAATATTCCTTAAAATAAAAACAATATAAAAACATTTAAAAATATTAAAAAAAATATATTATTATAGATGTGGCTAACTTCATAACAGTCGAAATATAGTTGTCTAGCAGTTTTATTTCGATCAACATAAATCCTGACTTCCCGACGATTCCTTAAACATTTCACTAGGTATGTAATATATGTTCACCCATTCACGGGCCGACCTTGGCAAACGCTGCTTAACCTTGAAGACTGACAAGAGCAGCTATTATTTTACAGCCAGGAGTACCATACAAACCTGAATTTTATACAATGTAAATCTAAGGGAAGGTAGTTTTATTTAAAATAAATCTTGTTAGCGAAGTAGCAAGGAAGTGACTGGTCGTCGGCACGTGATATTCCACCCACTGATAACTCAGACAAACTTTTATCAAAGTCTATCGGTGAAACGGAACGCCTTCCATTTTTCTCGGTTCCGTTTTTGAATTTTGATCCGGTCAATTTTCCGTTGCCAGTTAGTTTTTCTTTATTTAAACTGGAGAGACAATTTTTGAATTTGGAGTCAATAGTTACAACCGCCATATTTTTTTATGTTGTTGATTAGTCACATTTTTTGTACAGTCATTCCTTGTTTTGTTTTTACTAAACGACTTATAACGAGGTCTTCACTAAACTGAAAAACTTACTTATGTCAACTCTGTCGAAAATCGTTGTGGAAACTCAAAAGCTTTCAAAACTATTGTCTTAGTCTAGCTAGACTTTTCTCGCTTAAGTTGCTTTTATAAAAACCTTATTGTTAGCGAAGGAACACTTAAACCATTTCTTCTACTTTCATTTGTTTTACATTTGCAAATCACGTAGTACTAACTTATTGTTCTTAACACAACAAAGGTCCTAAACCCAACTTAGATTGCACTTCAGAACTCAACAGTCACGGCTCCAACATTTATCTTAACTCAATTAAAAATCTCGTTTATTTTACAATAGTTACTAGAGTGTTACTTGCAGAATACTGTTAGTTAAAAAATAGAACCTTTTTCGTGTTTATAATTGCTTTGCTTGTTGTTGCAGCAGGTACGACAGCTGCTACTTAAGGGGAGCAATGTTCGTATTTTAATGTAATATATCAAGGTAGGTACTATCAAGTTCACTGACGGTCGACCACTTTTTACTTTTATGCCCTGAGTTTTGTGACTGTTCAAGGTTGAAAAGTGGTCGACCGTCAGTGAGCGCGGTACATGCTGATTGCATATGCTGAGCATCTGATTCTGGTTTCGACTCCCAGTTAGATCTTGGTAATACGATACCCCTTGGTAAGACTGGTTGTCAAACTTTCGGGTCACTGACTACCTGTGACAACTGTCAAAGATTTATAATAATTGCCAGCCGTAACCAACTCCAGCCGTAATCAACCACTGATGTGACCTTGAAACAACCAACCGACAGCCATCTATCAACGTCATACACCACCACATCAACCGAAACTCCAGCCTAAAAGCCTCCCCAACTCTATTTCACTCCTAGACCTCTCGGAACTTGCTGGAAAAAACTAAAGCCTCATAAATAATTCAACACTTAGGAGCTGGAGTGGCGAACCGTCGCTTAATTAGTGGTGCCGGCGCTTAAGTCCCTGCTCATCCTGTTAGGAAAAAGCTTCTCCTCATACATAATGTAACACTCCTCACAAACTGTATAAACAGCCGGCCACTGGCTAAAAGTGGTATTGATAATACTTGGAGAATAGTTCGGGTGGTAATAGTTTCTAGTTTTGTTTGTTGTTTTTCGTAAGTACTTGTAACAGTGATGAATGAAATAGGGGCTGATTTAAAAAAAGAAATCGTGTAATCCCAGCTACACGGACGACGTTGGTCCCGGCTTTTATTTGTAAATCTTTGAGAGCTGTTACGACAACGGGTTGATGTTACTTTCAGAATTCCTGAAGATATTTCTTAACTTTCATATTTGGCATTTTTTTTCAAACAACCTGCCTTGTCTTTAATTTTTTTTGTGAATTCAATGATTTATTTTTATTAATAAACCCATCTTCTACTAAATGATTTCATTTAAAAGAGTTTCCCGAGACATACAAAATTTCTCTTTTACATAGAAGTATTTTTTCACACAGTCTACTAAATCTGATTGAGTAAATTACCCTATTACAAAGTATTTGAACGTCAAACTTATCTCTCACACACAACATTAAAATATATTCCAAAAGCGTATAAAATAAGATTTATATCTTAACTAGATGCTTCACGCGTCTTTGTTCAAGTTTTGATAAAATTATTAATCCTTTGAGATTTTGCGGATTATATTATTCCTCTGTAACTGAGTTATCTTCGCCTCTGAAGTACGAAAGAAATAATATTCCATCCTGCATGCCAAGGGCCTTATAATTCAGTGTGTAAGCATTTGATTAAAATGTATGCTTAAGTGTGATTATGAGAGATTTCGCGTTGATTTTCGCATTACAGAGAAATTAATACGGATTTAAGTTCATCCGAGCGTGTTATGACCTTAGCTTGCTTGCTTAAGACGTTGCCAGAACTCATGTGTTCTTTTTCTTTACGTACAAAACATAACTGGTTTTCTTTTTTAGAAGTAATATACTTTTTTTTTGGTGGAGTGTTTTTGGTAGGACTGCTGTGTGTTATGAAACAAAATCTGATGTCGATGGAATTGGGGGCCTCGTGGTGGCTCCCGGCGACGCGGGCCGAGTAATGGGCGAGCTCACTGTCCTTCCAACTTATGACGACAGGACGTGTCGACGGCGCGTTTGTGTTTCACGCGCGTCTCACAGATATCTCAGCAAACATGAAGTGGTCCGGGGGCAAGGGCCGATGCCTGTCGGGGCTGTGGGACTGTTTGAAAGAGATACCGCGGCCCTGGAACACAAAGGGCCAAGAACGTACATGGATGGGTTTTAGTCAGTACAAGTCTGACACTTCCTTCCGCTCCGCCCAGAGCGGGTGGAGTCATTTGATGATGGACCATACAAAAAAATAAAATTTCGATGGAAATAACTGGAATTCCATCGTCAAATCATGTTAAATGAACTTCAGTCATAAATTGCTTGCCCTAATATTTACTACAGGAGCTGATGGAAGCTACTGAAAGTACCGAACTTGTTGCCAAATTTTGAGCTGACTCAGTTTAGATTGCCATCGACACGCTGAGAATATAAATAAGAATAAATCTTCAAAATCGCTTTTCTTATTCTTAAGTATCCGTTACCTTACCACTTAGACCACAACAGACAACTAATTCAAAAAAAATACAAAAAAGTATTTTCTGTTTTCTTTTTTCATAAAATTACAATTAGTTTCTCTTGGAATTTTATTTTGTATTTAATTTCGAGTTAAAAACAACACTGTGTTTACCTTTATTAGTAGTCTTTAGTCTTTACTTTCATTAAGGCTGGAACATTTTAATACCTGTCCGTTGGAAAGAATGTTCGGAAATATATTACTGTTGTTTTTTATTTAATACTAGCTTATGCCCGCGGCTTCGCTTGCGTAGAGTTTGATAATTGTCCCACGGGATCATTCTACCGGGATAAAAACGTGATCTATTTATTAATCCAGGTTATAGGCTATCCATGTGCCAAATTTCATATAAATCCGTTCAGTAGTTTTTGCGTAACAAAAATCCATCCATTCTCACAAACTTTCGCATTTATAATATTATATTATATATAGTAAGAAGTAAGATACTGTTACTGTTAGCATGTGTCATCCCACTGCTGGGCCCCATGATTTCCAAATCTTTCGATCTGAGACGTATAACGTGGAGCACTGTTCGTTGGTGTTGTCCAGCTCGTCCCGCCATCTCCTGCGAGGTCTACCGCGTCACCTTCTGGCTTCTGGCTGGCTATCGCAGGCCCAGCAGACCTGCGAGAGGAAAGATGGATTAGAAATGTAGACACAGTGTGTAGAAAAGACAAATCAAGGAAATTTAACTTAAAACAAAAATATATCTTTATAAAATAAACATACATACAAATATATACACATATAAAAAATACTAGTATTGTAAATATTTTTCTATACTATTAGGAAAATATTTACGATACTAGTATTTTTTTTTACAATATACAACATCTACTAATACTATATAATACTATATTTATATGTATAATTGAGATTGCAAGGAAAGGAAGACCAGACCATTATGTATGTTGTTGTAGCCGCATATAATTATCAAATCAGCTACAAACTTCTTTAAACGACAGTTTTCAGAAGGAATGGAATGGTTATTCCAATCATTTCACTCTCCTGCGTAGGCTATCTTCTTCCATATTTCTCTATTACACTTCATATCAGCTATCACCTCTTTTCCAGTTCCATCCTTCACACAGTCCATCCATCGCTTCTTTGGTCTAGCTCTAATCTTATAGCCATTCACATTCATACTCAAAACTTCCCTCAACAAATCCTCGCATATCCAAGCCCCAATTTCTCATTTATATAAATAAAATACAGTTACTCGTAGCGCAATATAGTTTATCTGATCCACAAATACGTAATGTAATCCACACGTTCGGTGTGTAATCCATGTGTAATTCCCCTGGATATATGAGCCCTGATAGGAACGGTATAAACCGACTAAATTGGAAATGCGTTCAGTTCCTTTGTGTTAGAAAAGACAGTAAATTAGATGTCGCGCGTATTGCACTTGGTAGCACTTTGTATGTAAGGACATTGTCTTGGAAGAGACTCGAAGGAGCAAGGAATATTTTGTAGTAGGTATTAAAATTT
Source organism: Eurois occulta (assembly GCA_950022335.1). NCBI lineage: Eukaryota > Metazoa > Arthropoda > Insecta > Lepidoptera > Noctuidae > Eurois > Eurois occulta. The sequence goes on along the minus strand of OX465492.1, from coordinate 2,741,770 downwards.
TAAAATATTTCTGGAATTCTTGATACATCCATACATAAGCTCACACCTTTTTCTTATGAGGGCTAGGCAGAAACTACAGAACGCCAACAGGAACGATCTCACATAATCATTTCTTCTTCGGAATTAATGAACGTCTGAATCTCCTATCTTTATAATCATATTTTAATACTTATTGACTACAAATTGCCGGCAAAAACTCTCTCCACTAGTTAGTGTTATACGGTGGAACAAGAATGAGCAGTGGTGGCCAAATGATGCCATCCCCGACTTGCGAGATGCAGGTCGTGAGTTCAAACTCATAAAAGCGCATTTTAATTTAATTTTCTTGATTGAGATCAAGAGTAGGCCCATTTAAAAATTAATTAAAAATATTTATTTGACACTTAAAAATACATGTTACAGGCCAGTCACAATAAGAAAGCACACGAGTGTATTACCACAAATCTGATCATAACCCCCAAACTAGGTCTGGATCTGTATTTTAGGGGTCAGCGTTCATTCATGGGTTTTATTTTAATTCTAACGGCACGGCGTTGGGAGTGTCGCTATAAAGTTGACAGCTTTATTGCTATTTAATATTTAAAAAAAAATTCATCACCACTGCTCTGAAGACAAAAACGGTGAAGGAAAACATCGTGAGCAAACCGTCATGTCCTATAATAACCAAAACAAATTCGAAGACAGTGACCTACCAACCCTCACTAGCCCGTGTGGTGGATTCTGTATCCCAATAGTGGAAACGGTATATGCAGATTATGCTTATGATAGAAATCAGGTGCCTTATACAGTTTAATTATACATTGTGGAAGGGTTACCACGTATTCAGTACATCTTTCCGAACCCCACCACCCCCAGTTCTGTGCGATGTACCTACTGAAGACGTGAAAACCGTTTGTGCGTTGATGTTCCGGCTACCCTGTATATTAATTTTAAAACAACTCTGTAAGGCACTCTTCGTCATATTTCTAGCGTCCTTGTAACTCTAAGATAGCAGAGGAACGACACAATTTTCACTTTGCATCGAATTAAAAATAACAACACCGCTGTGACGAGAACTCGCTCGAGTTAGGTACTCCTTACAACTTTACAACGAACTTTTTTAGCATTATACAGGTTTACAGATTGTATCTATTTGCGAGAAGTAGATATTTCCATTCCTTTTGCATTTCTGAGATAGTGACACCCTTTTCAACCCCCAACCGAAGTAAAACCCTCCTCAACCAACCCCAGAGTCTACTTTTGCTTAAAATTCGTGTACATCTCAAGACGTTTTCCCCACAATCGAAAACTAACTGAATCTTCTCAAGATAGGGTGCAATTTCGATCGTTTTTCGTTGATAAAAAGAGTATTTCTTGATGTAACGTGATGTGTATAAGGCAGCGTATTATTCAGTGAGGGTTTCAGAGGAATCCATTTCCTGATGTCTGGAGTACAACGGATGCTGGGTTGTTGAGAACGGACGCTCGATGCTGGGTGCCGGCTGTCCTACTTATTGTGATACCTTCTTTTATTGGGATTGTATTTCGATTTGGGTTATAAAGGAACTTTTCTGATAAATATACTATTTATAGGTTTTTACGGTTCAAAGATTATTGTAAAATACTAGCCGTTGTCTGCGACATTCGTCCGTGTGATCTATACAAATAAATATAATTGAAGTGTCTGTTTGTAATATTAAAATAACGTCTTTTTACTATATGCATATGAACGTATATACGGAACATATTATCGAGCCCTTACCGCCGACTTAGTGTAACCGACAAAAACCAAATTTTACAGCAGAAGGTATTTTTTCAATATTTTTATAAATAATGGCGCTATTAAATTGAAATTTGACATATAATAATGATTTTTGAAACCTTATGTGTAACGGTTAAAATTTATAGTAAACGACAAATTTTTGATGTACTGTGTCGGTTACGATAACAAGTAGGGTCGCTTACGCTGCAATTCTTAGATAATTGCGCAACTTACGATATATTTTGATTATGTCGGTTACTGTAAAATATAGAAAATTGTTGTGCTAACGATAAACTTAGCATTTGCTATAACTTTCTAATTGGTTGTCTTTTGGCGGGAAATGTCGACGAACCGAGTCCGTTATAGTTCAAAATGTCGTCTGCGATAAAAAACGCTGTTTAGGTAAAAATGTCGCTTACGATAAGACGGCGGTAATGGCTCGAATACCAAAACAACATTTTTTTCAATTTTTGTCTATCTGTTTGTTCCGGCTAATCTCTAGAACGGCTGGACTGATTTTGACGGGATTTTCACTGGCAAATAGCTGATATAATAAGGAGTAACTTACTTCTATTTTACGAAAGTTAATTAGGGTTCCGTGCAAAAAAAATTAAAACCCTTGAAATTTTGGTAATAAAATCCGATTAAAAAAGGGGAGTTATATTTTTATATACAATAATTTCACGCGAACGAAGGTCGCGAGCACCAGCTAGTATTATTATAAAAATATAACTCTCTTATTTAAATGGGATTGTTTTAACAATTTCATGGGTTTTATGTGCATGCGCTGCTACAGACCTATTGCCCTTAGTCTTATAATTTCGAAAGTTTTTGAAAAATAAATTTATAATCAAATCTATAACTATTTAGAAAAATTTAACATTCTTACGGAAGACCAGAAAGGTTCAAGAATAAAACAATAAACATGGCTATTTTTGATTTTTTAAATAACGTCATGGGAAATGTGGATAAAAGGAAGCCGATATGTTCTATTTACTGCGATATGATACAGGCTTTCGATTATGTTAATCATGACATTCTCCTCCGTAAACTGGAAGCTTATGGCATTAGAGGCAATGTACTAAATCTTGTAGAATCTTATCTGAAAAATCGTAAACAATTTACAGAAATTTCTAAAATAAACATTAATACCAAAAAAGAAGAAACATATGCATCAAAAAAACGTATAGTTAAATATGGAGTCCCGCAAGGGAGCGTATCGTGGTCCTTTGTTATTCATAATCTATATAAATGACTTGCCATTAGTAACTAATTATCCAGTATCACTTTTTTCAGATGACAGCACGGTCACTATTAATTCTATAAATAAAGACAGTTATGAAAATGAAATTAATAATACAATCAATTTAATAATTAACTGGTTAGATAACAATAATTTATAAATCAATCTTGAAAAAACAAAAATTATGTTCTTCAGTCAACGTTTAGAAGCACCAAATGTTAATGTTCAACACAGATTAACTGTTGTAAAAAATGTAGACACAGCAAAATTTTTAGGTGTAACTATTGACAAACGTCTGAACTGGAAAGCACACACAGAGGAATTAAATAAAAAAAGTATGTTCTTCTGCTTATGCCCTCTATAAACTCAAACCTATTATAAATACCAATGCGCTTCTAACCGCCTACCATGTCGTGCTACGAAACCGTATTGTCGGGTCCATATTGAGATTCGGAATTATATTTTGGGGAAACTCTACTAATAAAGAAATAATTTTTAAGTCACAAAAAAGGTGTATTAGGGCTATGTTTGGTTTGAAAATGACTGATAGTTGCAAACAGTAATTTATTAAATATAACATTTTAAGTCTGCCTATCTCTCTGTCTGTCTGTCTGTCTGTGTGTTGTGTGTCTGTCTGTATTTATTTATGAAGTAGCAAATTTTATACGAACTAATCCTAACCTATTTAAGAAACTATCAGACGTTTCTATTCGTAATCGACGAGATAATAATATATTATGCGTACCAGAATCAACCACGGCATTGATGCGTAAAAGTGTTTTTTGTTTAGCACCAATCATTTACAATAAAATCCCAAAACCTATTAGACTAATGCCTGCTGCTCTGTTTAAAATACATTTTTAAAAATATCTCATAGCCAAATGCTATTATTCCATATCGGAATTTTTAAATGACCGCAATAAATTAAATAGATACCTAATATTACGACATTTTCACAATTTGACCACCACATCTGTAAAAGAATACTTTATTTTTTAATTAGCATTAGCATTAATTATTTAAATTGTATAGTTTGCTGTGTAGACTCAATTGTTTATAATTATTTTTTATGGTTAATACTAAGCCAAAAATATGTTGTTTTCTACGCCATAAATGGCAAAACATGTAGATCTACCTGTTATTTTAAGACCGTGCACATATCATTTGATGTATACTCATGTTTTACAATAAATAAATATTCTATTCTATTTATTATTTTTTCATGGAACCCAAATCCTTTTTCTAAAGTAAAAGTACGCCTAAGTTACCTACGCCTTATAGCATCATGCTGTCTGAGCTATACTGCCAGTAAAAATCCCGTCAAAATCGGTTCATCCGTTTCGGAGATTAACCGGAACTAACAGCCAAACAAAAAAAAATTGTTATAAGTAATTTTATTTATTTTATTTTATTTTATACAAGAGGACGAACAAACAGCTACAATATGTAGTATAAGAAAAAGCATAGACATAAAATTGGAACAATATTGTAGCCCACAACGCTGTTCACAGAATAACTGTGGAATACAATTTACTGATAATTAAACGCTAGGGTATTATTACGTAATAATATTAAAAACTAAACACACACATCAATCAAGAGAGCTCTTTGAGTATAAGACCTTTGAACTTACTGAGAGAACAAGCATAATAAATGTCAATATATTCAAAAGTTCCATTGTAGGTATCTATCATTCTGCGGACAGGTGAGCGCAAACCAGTGTTAGAATGGCAGGTACGCGTGGAAAATAGCCTACCAGCGCGCACCTTTCGGTTGTACACTGTTCTAGGGACAACGTAGCATAACATGTTGGTTAACTCAATGCAGTCAAATCTACTACTAACAATGTTATAAAGAGTCATGGATAGTAATGTAGTACTAGTTGAAACTACAAACAGACATTTCAATTTAAATTATTTTTATGGATGTAGTAAAGTGGAAAGTCGTCGGGTACGACGATCTCCACAGGGCGGCTGGTAGTAGCTGGAGGAGAGTTCACGAGAATCGAGCTGAGTGGCCTGGAATACGGTAGTTGCACCACCAATTGACATTTTATTGAGCTGTCAAATGCCACTACCGCATAGATTTTGTTTGGCAATAGCAACTGTTGATGTCAGTAATTTAACAAATCAATGACTATTTATTGATTGCAAAGCAAATGAAAATCTAATTAAACAGTAAATTGAAATTGAGTCGGGTTTCCAGGAATAAAATGAATTAATGTGTTTTTAGAGAAGTAGTGTCGTGGAATTATTGGTTACTGGTGGAACTACCCTATTGACGAGGCCTATGTCCAGCAGTGGACTACTGAAGACTATGATGATGATTTGTAGAAAAAAATCTATTTCTTTTTGTAATATGTAAAATAGTTCTTGTTTGGTTTAGTTTTTAATTTATCCATGTTTGTTTATAGTTCTATTAGTTTACACCCATTAAGTAAGTTTTAGTGATACTTTTTTTTATTTTTCTACTTTTATTTGTGAACCACTTACAACAACAATACAATAATATTCTAGGAATTCACATTTGAATGTACTCGAATAATAAATGATCAAACAAAACATGCAAGTTTCACTGCCTGTAATGCCTATGCAATTAATGAACAAATCATTCCAAATTGATTATGATTAACAACAGTATCAAGTTAATTCTAAATCTCTCGCTAATTGTATTGTAATTGCGATTGCAATCAGTTTCAATTCCAACTAAATAATTGTCAGTAACGAGTTTGATTAACAAATTACAATAGGACGTGATTTGACCACAGGACTAACTATTATGTGTGGGTAACGAATTTACAGTCATATTGCTAAATAACTCGTGGCTAAATAATACCAGTCGCATAGGTCGATGTTCAGGTTAAGCAGCGCTTGCCAAGGTCTGTCCGTAGATAGGTGACCATCCATTACATACTGAATTTAAGTCAGTGGGCTGAAAGTCTGATAACTTGACAGTTTTACCAAGGGGTATTATATTACCCAGTACTAACTGAGTTGTGGAGTTCAGATAGGTAGTTGCTAAATGTAAAATACTGGTATTCAGCTGCATACAGTTAGACTGGAAGCCGACCCCAACATAGTTGGGAAAAAGCTGGGTAGATGATTATGTGCAAAATCATAACCATAAAAATATGTTGACGAATAAAAGATATAAGTAGGTGTAAGTGTGTTCAAAAATTATTTTGGCTAGAAAGATAGTTACTCAAATAAATAATTGTGATAAAAGACATTTGAAATATAATTTTCGTAATTGCAGTCTTTGCTCGAAAATGCTTTTCCATGGCACTTGCGAATGACTTAAAATAACGAGTAGGTAATTAGGTTTTTTTAGTAATATACTAAATAGGCTTGCATTTGGCTTGCCGAGAAGAAACCGATTCTCTGGAACATTGAATAGAACCTGATTATAATGTTCAGGGAACAGAGAAGCCGTAACGTTCTCCTGACTGCCAATGAAAACATTATAAGGCCAAATATGCTTGCCAAGATCGCATTAGAGTTAGTAGGAGGATATTAAAATGGTCGAAGAAAATTAATCATTCAAACCTGTCTCGTCCATCACTGTGTGAGATGCAATTTGTCAAATTGCACGACATCTTTGTTTGGTCTTAAAAATAAGACTGGTCAGAACGGTTCAGTTCATAAAACTAGTTGCAGACATCGTAAATATGAGTAAAACAAAAAAAAAACAACATAAAATAAATATCGGGAACTTAAAACAAACAGTGGACAAGGTAAATATCGCGTTTCTAGTGTTAATGATAATCGTAAATATGGCAGTTTATGACGATATGTAGGTTTGTACAGCATTGTCTATGTCACTTCTACCTCAATGTAGGATTTTTTAAGAAGATCAAAATGCGAATTCGATGCCTACTCGACATACTATAATGTCCTTTCTTTGGTATTTTTCGCCGTGTCGTTGAGCTCCTTGAGTTATGAGTCGAGCGTTAAGATCACTGATAAATGTTTGCACTGATTGGACAGGTCTACTCAAATCTGTGTGGTTCTTTCTTCAAAAGACCATCTCAGACAGTAATCTGCATGGTCTTCTTATGACTTATGTGTGGACTTTAAAAGAGACTATGACCTCCGAGCTTGGTTTCGGCTGTTTCTTCTCAGAATAGTCAGGTACTAAACACCGGCCCATCTAATTTTAAAACATAACACAATGTGAAGTGCAAAAGTGTTTTTTAAAACCAATTAATAGAAATAAATAATAATTTTGCGACGATTTATGATTCATAGTTTATTTATTTAACACTTCAAGCACAGAGTACAGAGGCGGACTTAATGCCATAGGCATTTTCTACCAGTCAACCTTTGGGTGATGCAGAGACAAGCAGTGGTAGGTGTATACTGAAAATAATTTTATTTATACTACTATAAACTACAAGGACATATAAAATACTATAAATATATTTAAAATACTGTAAATATATATTAAAAAATATATTAATTTGAATAGACATTTAAATGGATACACTAAAATAAAAAGACAAACAATGGGGAAAACATTACCGTTGTGACGAAACTGCCAGCTTCTTCCGAATGCTTCTTCTTTTTCTTAGTTATTACCTATCAAAAAATTAAAAACATAACTTTCATCATCAACTGCCTAAACTTTTCTAATCGGGTCCAATCTGACCGGATGCAGCTAAATACCACTATTTTCAAAGAGTGACTGCCTTTCTGACCTTCATGTTCCATTTAGCGTGAATAATGATACCCCTTGAAAGACTGGTTGTCACTTATACAGTCACTTACGGGATATCTTCCGTGATTGTTCATGATTTTGAGCTCCCGATATTTCGACGCATTTGCAAGCGCCATGATCGCGGGTTGAACATGGCGTTTGTAACAGTGTCGAAATATTGGATGCTCAAAATCATGAACAATCACGGAAGAAATATTAATATGTAATGGAAAGTCCACGCATCGACCTCAACAAGCGTAGAGATCGACATGTGCTGCTCATTTAATTTATCCACGAGCCACGAGCTCTTCTCCACAACACAACTTTTAAATAACAAAATACCAAATAACTCTTATCTTTAACAACATTGTTTCAATCCAAAATAAATACGTCACTACCTATAATCTATAAACAGGGTTATTTGTAAAACACCAGAAACCTCTTAAGAGGTCATTGTACTCATCACTATGAACAACTTTTACTATGGGACCAAACCTGAAATCGCGAAAAAAAAATCAGCTGTTCCCTACATTTTGACGAGTTAATCGATCATAAATGTAGGGAACAGCTGATTTTTTTTAACCCTGTATATCTATACTTAATTGTACCCGTACAGTCATAAGCTCCAAAACGTACAGATTGCAACTTGGAGATAAGACCTACTAATACTAGGTTCGTTGTCATCTGCCTAGCCTTTTCCCAATTATGTTGGGGCCAGTCTAACCGCTGAAGTCCGGTAATTTACATGGAGCGACTCTCTGTCTGACCTCCAAATCCCAGTAAGTACTGGAAAATGCGATACCCCTTGGTAAAACTGGTTGTCACACTTTCGGCTTCCTGTAATGACTGTCAAAGATCTACAAATAACAGCTGGGACTAACGGCTTATCGTGCTTTCTGAGGCACGGAGGAAACTCGGTATGTAATGGGGTGTCACCCATCCACGGACCAACCAAGGCAAGTATAGGTTAACCTGAATATCGACCCGAGTGGCTGTTATTGTCATTTAGCCACGAGTTCCTCTGTACTAGGTTCATAACTACATTGCAATTTCATGCAATGAATGTAGTGGGAGAAAATCATTTTTATATGTTGCCAGTTGTATACATTTCAGTGCTTGTGACTGTACACGGTCGTGTTGGAACGTGTGGAAGGCACCCTATCGGCGACAGGGTAACCATAAATCTATCACAAGAGGGTCATATAACCCCCACAAGGCTGTTTGAGGCATATTTATATGTATACTTTGCGACGCAATTGAAACAAATTTACAATGGGTAAGTGTGACTTTTAGTACTTTTGGAGATATTTTTTTTGGGTTTTAATTTGTCTTGTTTGTCGGAAAAGCCATTTCGTGTATTGATTGCATATTAAACATCCTAGTCCATCCTTTTTTTTTTTTTTTTTGGTGCGTGGGTAATCATCAAATGACCCCCCCCGCTCTGCGATTATTCCCGATGTCCACCACTTGTCTGGCCACCACTGGGGGCCAGCGAGACAACTTCAAAACATGATTCTCGTTGTCCACCACTGGGGGACAGCGTCACAACTTTGTAAACTATTTCCATTCGCCACCACTGGTGGACAGCGACACGGATTTTTAAACATTCCCTATGGCCGCCATTGGGGGACAATAGCACAACTCTTTTGATCTAATTCCCACTGGCCATCAATTTGAATTATTTAATCTAGAGACCGGTAAAGGATAGCTTAATATACTTACGGATTTGACGATTTAAGCGTTCTTCGAGAAGATGCATATTTTTTCTTTGTGAAAAAAATGCAAATAAATCAAAAAAAAGAACCATCCAACAAACGAAAAAAAAAAGTATGTTTACAGCGATCAGTTTATTTCAGAAACCCAAATGAAACTTGTAAACGGCCAAATATCTGTAGGCCAATTTCTAGAAATTATGAGAAACTAATAAGTACTTGTTGTTTTTTGTTTAACTACATATGTGATTTTTAAAACTGTTGATTAGTTTATAATATTTAATTTTTATTCCTCCGTCGAGGAATAGGTTAATAAAACTGTGATTATGCTTGTAATGTTCTAGTCGATTTTAAAAATTGTAACCTATCAACCAGCTGTGGAAATTATGTCGGTTAATTATCCACTTCAATAAAAAATAAGCAATCAAAGCTATCAAGAATATGACTATTATTTACCTATCATATAATTTAGAAATATTTAACTTAGTATCACCCTTAGCCCTGCTAAAAATCAAATTCGTAAGTATATTAAGCTATCCTTTACCGGTCTCTAGATTAAATAATTCAAATTGATGGCCAGTGGGAATTAGATCAAAAGAGTTGTGCTATTGTCCCCCAATGGCGGCCATAGGGAATGTTTAAAAATCCGTGTCGCTGTCCACCAGTGGTGGCGAATGGAAATAGTTTACAAAGTTGTGACGCTGTCCCCCAGTGGTGGACAACGAGAATCATGTTTTAAAGTTGTCTCGCTGGCCCCCAGTGGTGGCCAGACAAGTGGTGGACATCGGGAATAATCGCCGCTCTGGGCAGAGCGGAAGGGAGTGTCAGACTCTTACTGACTAAAAACCACCCATGTTCCTTCATTGGCCCTTTATGTTCCAGGGCCGCGGTATCTCTTTCGAACAGTCCCGCAGTCCTAGTCCATCCTACGGTGTATTTCTTTAGGCCCCAAGCATTTTTTTTATTTGAAGAACCAAAACATCACGCCTATAATCTCTGAAGGGTTAGGCGGATGTGTACCTAATAGTATACACATTTCGGCAGTTATGTTTTAAATCCCATGTCAAGCGGGCACAAATCCAGACTCAGTGGCTGCTACTGAGAAATTCCTGATGGAAAAACCTAATAACACTTTGCCCGACCCGTGAATCGAACCCGGGACCTCATGCTCAGCAGTCGCGTTTGCGACCACGCGAGCAACGAGGCAACTTTGTGATAATTAATCTTCAGGATGGTTCAACATTGAAATTTTTTCAACCGACTTCACAAAAAGGAGGCCCTTGAATCGGTACCTTGAAATCAAGCACAGCTTAATACCCGGGTTCTCGCTTTTATTGGGACCAAGTTCAAACCTTTGTCCCCTAAATATCGTTATTTTACAAGATTTACCGCTACTTCATGCCAAATGATCTTCATAAAATATAACTTCCCAAGTATCAGTAAAAAAAAATACACCATATTTAAGTACATCGAACATTTTTCACAACACAACTTTGAAACCGAAAGAAGTATCTTTGAAATGGGGACGATTTATAAGCTTTAGGAAATTGAGACATAAATCCGTTGGCTTGGCAAGCGTGTGATAAAAAGTGGACGCTATGTCAAAGCTGTGTCGTGCAGAATTTTTACTTTTTTTATGGTCGAATGAAAATATCATGTTGCAATTTTGTGGCTGTTTCTTTTAACTTGGGCTTACAATGTTTTCGAAAGCTGTACTCACTTGAATACAATGTTTTAGAGTATTGATTTTTAATAGTAAAGAAATAGAAATAACCTGATGAAACTTATGTTATTATATTCACCGTGCGACCGTTTTGTTTAACATAACACATTATGTAATTTTATTGTTTCTATTACTTATTGTTTTTAAATATTGTACGTATATTGTAAGTCCCATTGTTTTTATAACTAATTGTTTTTATAATTATGTTGAAAATTCCATTGGTTATACATTTAATCACACCCCATCTATTATAATTATGTGTACTTAATTATAATAGATGGGTGTACTTTAATGTGTAACTGTTTGTTTTCCCAAAGAAATTTAAAAAAATTGTTTGGCAACACAATAGGGTCTGTCGTCCACGACGTTACTAAAAAGTTAGTAGTTACAAATTCAAGTCACCAATGCACAGCCAGAACGCCACAGACAGAGCTGTGACATTCTAAAAAAACCGGATAAGTGCGAGTTCGACTCGCGTGGAAAGGGTTTCGTACGTTAATTATCTAAATTCCGTAAGATGTTTTAAATCTGACCCAAAGTTACTATAGGTGTCTTATAGGTTTTCCTGTAATCTATAGGCAAAGAAGAATTTTCTGTATTTTTTCAAAATGTTCGGCCCCGTAGTTTCGGAGTTCATATTCTAATTTAGCCTCAAAAGTGGTCCCCATGTTTAAAATTCATTAATTTATGTTACACGTCCGTCTCTGGGTCACCGATTTACATACGTGTACGAAATTTCAACGGTTGGTCCAGTAGTTTCGGAGTAAATTGATTGTAACAGACGGACAGACAGACACGCCAGTGATCCATGAAGGGATTTCGTTTTTTCGTTTTGAAGTACAGAACACTAAAAGTAACTGTTGGTTTAATTAAGTTTTAATAATTAAGTGATTGGTTTATTTTCGTGTAAACATAGCCACTAACACTTTATAATATATGTAGTCATCAAACTGGAATCAAGCTGTACCTACTATTAACACAAAAGAACATCATTTAATCGAGACTAAAAATATATTTCTAATTAATACAAAAATACAAAATCATCTAATTCCAACTTCCTTAACCCTCACATCTCCCATTACACAACCAGCCAATGTAAACACATCTCATTCTATGTTTACATTGGCCACTTTTCCGAAAGCGGAGACTTCCTACATATCTTCAAAACAACATTATTATAAACTAACTCTAACGAGCCGTAACAGAAAAGTATGAACGAGCCGTCGTTCGTAGACGAGTGCCAACCGTTCAGGACTGACGGCTCATTAATTTTGTGTCTATTTGGACCACTTATCATATTGCTGAGGTTATTTATATCAATTTTATTTCTAGTACTACAATTATCTTTAGACCTTGTTAATGTAACCTAATTAAAAGAAAATGTAGTACGCTGAGGTTGTTTGGTTTAAGGTATTTACAAGACATATGCCAGTGGCAATGGCGGGAGGGGACACCCTAGTTCAAGGACATATTCTGAACTTATGGGTGAGATTATTCAGAAAAGTTAAGTGTATAATACTCGCAACATAACCACATGTGACTGTTCCTAAATTACCCTAGGCTGATAAAATTTTAGTTTTTCCTAAACCATGTAAATATTAGTATTTTGGTCAGTTTCCCCCTAAGGGGGAAAGGGTCACGCCCCGCCATCTGCGTGACCCTGTAAGGTTCGTCACCAGGCTGGTCACCTTTCCACTGACTAAGAGGACTGAATTCCCGATTCAGGGCAGCCCTGTCCCGCCTTGAAATATATCTGCTCATACACGTACGTACGTAGATGTATGAGCAGATGTATGGACGTGGATGAGGCGAAAGGAGTATGTAAGGATAGCAGCTGTAGTTTTTGCCAACACCCATGGAAAAAATAGGCGGGACATTGAGTATCAAATTAAATTTATTTATTTATTTAAAACTCTTTGAACTATCATTACAGGTTTAGAAACCTAATGCGATAGCTAAGGCTACTTATAATATTAACTATCTTAAATACAAAAAAAAAAAAAAAAACTTAAATAAGGGTATACATAAGGATGCAACACAAGAATAGAGCTCAGGCCCATATCCTACCCTAACAGGAGTGACAAAATTAGTACATACATACTATAATTAAAATTTAAATTATAAAAAAAACTTGGCGAATGTATGTAGCCTACTTATAGGTCCATAAATGAAAAAATATCACTATGACAGTTACATAGTAGTAATAAGTGTGAAATTACCTGAAGGATGTAGCTTACTGCTACTCTAAACAGCGGTGATTTTAACATTGCCTCAAAAGTTTTGTATATTTATTATAGTTTTTTTAGTAGTCAGTTTTAATTTAAAAACCGGACAAGTGCGAGTTCGATTCGCGTGGAGAGGGTTCCGTACGTTAATTATCTAAATTCCGTAAGTTGTTTTAAATCGACCCAAATTTGTTACCATAGATTTTTATAGGTTTTTCTGTAATCTATAGGCAAAGAACTATTTTTTGTATTTTTTTTCAAAATTCTCGGACTTGTAATTTCGGAGTTCATTTTCTAATTTAGCCCCCAAAAGTAATCCCCATGTTTAAAACTCATTAATTTACGTTACACGTGGGTCTTTGGGTCACCGACTTACATATGTGTATCAAATTTCAACTCAATCGGTTCAGTTTCGGTGTAAATTGGCTGTGATAGACGGACAGACAGACAAACAGACAGTCTAGTGATCCTACAAGGGTTCCGTTTTTTCCTTTTGAGGTACGGAACCCCATAAACAGCAAAAAAACTATTAGAAAAATAAAACAACACGGTAATGTCTTACCTAAGAACATTAACATAGAAAACAAATCGAGATGTATCCACCTACGTATTTCCAAAACCAAACCAGCTGAAACCAGCAGCATTATATACCAACACCATAAAACAGACTGTCAAACCAGTTCCAATAAAAGGTACAAATATTCAACCAGCTCTACCAAAAGAAAATAAATTAAAATCTACAAACTTCTGGATTCATTCCAAAATATTATCTTCAACGGATCTAAAATTATCAGCATTGTCAAGTGCATACTGCACCCAAGGTTGCCCATTCACTGCCAGACATATTGAGGTAACGAGGCACCTAGAAATACTTCGACCAATCGTGTCGCAGGAAAATGTAGTAAGTTGTCGTATTTCATGTCTTTATTTTATGAGGAGTTCATACGTTTTTGGGGTTATTAAAGTTGGTAATTTATAATGCTTTGTTCTGGAAATAATTTAATGATGTGATGAATGACACTCATGCCACCGAGAAGCCACCGACAAAGTTTTGTGACTTACAATAATTTTAAGATGACAATAAGCGCACTGAAAGTTGCAGTTGCAGCTCCAAAGCCCTTTTATGCGCTGCCAATGCAACGGGGCCACGTTATTTAGAAACAAAATAATATGTATTTTGTTCCTAAATAACGCGGCCCCGTATGAATTCTTTGATTTTTGGTCTCGGTACTGGTTGCCTTATACCAATAAATTGGCTAGTGCTAGCTTACCTTTAACCAATATGTGCTACACAATTGCTATACAATACACTGGTGAAGCATGCCAAAATGTGCGTCGACATTATACTGGATAACTTCTTTTACTGTTTCTGAATACTGGTATTTATTTACATCTATGAACACCAGAAAAGTTAAAAACAGATCAACAATTTTATGTTTACCTTAACTTTAAGGTGTTACATACTTACGTGCGCTAGTACTTGCGTACTTAGTATGTAACAAACTCCATTTTGTTTTGCTACAGAGCATCACACAAAATGTCAACACGACTTATCTCAATAACATATTTTTTTGTAAATAAAAATCACCTGAACATTGAACAGCCCGCTTTACTCAACTCACCGGCAAAACGGCCCGTCTGCAAGTGACTCTAGAAGATTTTAATAAAAGATTATTTTAATGCATACGTTCAGCCTCAAAGAGCTCCGTGTGGGATTTAATAAATAATGAGCATGACATTTATTTAAGAACGCTTGGAGAGAATGTTTTCTTTTTATTTTTATAAAGGGAGGTGATGCAATTCTATGGTTTTACAAGTAAGGGCTGATGTCAGTCCACATGATTGTTTAGTTATTTCATAATTATTTTATACCTAATATCTTCTGCCAATAAATTAATTTCGCTGACTTTATTACGACATTTTTAGGGCTTGAAACACAATATTATTTGTAAAGCGTAATGTAAGAAATTATGAAGCCTAGATTAATGTTCCAAGCTAGATTGAAAAAACATTTTGTGATAATATTTCATTCGCTTAATTACGGATAATTTACGATATGTTTTACTAAAATACTCCAAAACCCTTAGGTAAATAGGGTACTTAACCTTTTGAACGCCATTTTCAGATATACGTGAAAAGCAAGCGCGTGCCCTGTACACCAAATGACACAAATACGTGACATAATGGTAGGTGAAGTTGTGGCTTGGCGTGGAGGGCACGCGCGTGCTTTTATGCTATGGCATTCAAAGACAAAAAAAAAGAATGGAAGCCCGACAAAAAATTGATATTCAAAAATATAATTTCTTTGTCGATATAATATTATGAAAGATATAATCAGGACATGGTGCCACAAACAAAAAAACCACATAAAAAGTTTTCAGAATCTAATTATAACGCTTCTTTTGTTTTTTAAACAAAAAGTCCTAAAATTCACTGAAAAAGAAACCGTAAATCATCCTCGCGGTGTAAATACAAAAAATCTTTGTATTAAAATTTAATTTCCTCTACGAAACGGGCCCAGTCATTCGAATGACAGAATGACGACTTTAACTACAAGAATGTTCTTACATTTTTTCAATTTACAGTAAAAAATCTTGGAGTTAATTAAATTGTGGGCCAAGTTACAGGCTGTTCGCTTTATTAGTGACTTTTAAATTTATTCATTGAAAGTAATATCTTTGAACTTTTTTCTTGCTTAGAAACAATTCTTGCATGTAAACTCTTTTTCTGCATTGTATGTTACTGCAAAATCTCTTCGGTTTAAGCTGTAAAATTCTTCACCGTTCTTCATTTCACTACGATGGTTTGTGTGGTATGTTTTAAGTTTTGTAAAATAGTTGTAACAGTGTTTGTTGAATAATAAAAAAATATAATATTCATTCACCGAAAAGACTTCACCGTTGTTCATGCCTTTTAATCAACTTCGTTTCTGTTTGTGTTATTTATTTGTTTACTAGCTTTTGCCCGCGGCTTTGCTCACGTTAATAATTTGGCAATCAATTCGGGTTGTAATCTGCTTGTAATAATATAATTCAACCATTGATTCGAAAGACACGTGGCGCCATCTATTATCGTAAGAACGTTATTGTTGTTTTCCTCCGAAATAGTACTTTTTTCGGAATGAAAGGTCCGTGTCCGTACCTGACAACGTATGTGCAAAATTTCAGGATGATCGGTCCAGTAGTTTAGGCGTGAAAAGGTAACAAAAAAACAAACAAACTTACTTTCGCATTTATAATATTAAAAATATTAATATTTATTTTTATTTATTTATATAGAACTTTAACGACCTACTCACTGAGACATACATAACCAGATATAACAAACAGTTTAACGTAGGTAGGCATAGTAAATTCGTCACATAAAGAGAAAATGCACAGCATTCGCAGAATAATAAAAGGACAAGTAAGATACCATTACAAAATTTACGAGTAATTCGTAAACATTCTCATAGGAATTGATTGGTTTCTTACTTTTACTTCTGGATTTTTAAAAAGCATTCGTTCCTACATCCTAAAATATCCCTCCGGTACCATTAAATAACCTCATTTTGTCATCAATAGCTATTGCAATCCACTGGTGGACAAGGTTCTCCTCAATTGCACACCACTAAGCAATCCCCAGCCACGTTCATATCTGAATAACCTCTTGTCCTATTGATTTATAAATTCTCTTTTAAAACTAAAAGCAAACCGCAGTTGAGCGTTTAAAATGCATGAGCTCAACACTACAATGCTCAATTTACGCTAAATTTTGCACGGTATTTGCCAAGGTATGCTTCGTTGAAGTTTAAAGCAAAGTATATTTGGACTTAAAAATTTAATAGGTACGCTTTTTGAATGACTTTAAGGGCAAACACTGTAGGACCAACGACATAGTGTTTGGTGAAATTTTAATATTAAGCAGATACTAAAGTACATTTACGAATTACTATTAAATAAGCAATAAGAGATATAGAAGACTGATGGTAAGATGGTTTAGCGACACAATTAAGTGCTTGCATGCTGTAAGGTTGTGGAACTCACTTCCGCCTAGCATTCGCGATTTGAAGACCATTTCATTATTCAAAACCAGAATGAAAGATCATTACCTTTCCTCTCAATTATGATTTATTATATACGTATCATACACATGTCATTTATTTATATTAATATTTACTCATAATATGTATTTATACTTAATATTTTAGGCTAAGTTAGGTAAGGCACATAAAGAAATCATTCTCTTCCTTTTCTCACACACTATTGTCTACATTTCTTTTTCATTTCTCCTTTTACAGGTCTGCTGGCAGAAATTTCTTTAGAAATAAGCAGTACCTAAAATAAAATAAGTTTAGGAAGAAAGATTGGTACAGAACAATGGCGTAAATCTAAGGAGGGGTTTTCCCGAAACAGAAGGCTGTAAATAATTATGATAACTTATATGATAGAAACAGACCTAAAACCTTTGCTTTTTACTGAAAGACACTTGAAAAACCTGGCCATTGTGTAAAATCAAGTAAAGAAGAGCTCTCTTGAATAGCTTGCTTTTATGATAAAGGTAATAGTGATTTTCTCTGTTATTTAACATAGCTTTATTTTGTCATGTTCTTCCTTGAACATGAAAAAGTACGTAAACGAAACATTAATTTCATACAGTCAATATTTACCTGAAAGACCCTCCAATCTGGGCCCTCAGAGAGTAAATAAGAAAATGTATAAGACACTGAATCCATGAAATGTATACGACAGTATGCGCATGTTTTAGGATTCCTTGAAATACACTTATTATTACGAAACAATAGTAGTTCTTTGTGTTCATGTTGTAGTTCTTTCATAGTCAGCCTTTTATACCTCAGAAGAGGTTTTGGGGGTTTGAAGAACAGGGTGTAAAGTTCTTCATTCCCCATAGAAAAGGGAGGATCCTCCGACCAGACGGATGTTATTGTCTGGTGGGCTACTGCCGACAGTTTTTATCGGGTTCTTCTATATAGTCTTAAGTCGTGAATAACTTTAATTGCGCGATGCAGGATTTAGGTGTATTTCGATGTTTAGTTTGTCCTCTGCGTCATAGACGGCGCTGTAGTACTTTTTGTTTTATGTTGCTGTAGTACTTTTTGTAGTGCCGCTACAAGGTCATTAGCAGCATAATCAACCTATAACGTTCCTCCTTTCATTTAGAGACAGCGGGCCGTACGCGGGTATGCAGATTAGTAGATGTCTTCAAAATTGTGGTTTTAAGACACGCAAATTTTGTCACGATGTTTTGAGAGCAGGAACTTGGCAATAGATTTAAACACAATTCACATAACCCTGCATTATTATATTACAGTGAAACATTTCGCCAACAGTCTTGACGGAATTGTGACAAGATATGATAAATGTGTTATAAAATATTAATGTCTTACCTATTTTAGATGCAGACAGAGTATGCCAAGATTTTGGATTCAGTTGCTCGCGTCGTTAGTTTAGACAAATGCACTCTCGGAAATCAGATTTTCTCGTTTAGTATTCTTGTCATTCTCGTAAACCGTATTTTCAAATGTTTGCACTAAATAAGTCTTATTTTTGGCACAAGAATGAAGAGAATTTTGTTGTGGAGCTTAAATACAAACAAATCACCTATTATAAATTGCTTCTTCTTTTTTCAAAAATACTTGTAAAAGTCCAGTGTAAAAGTTGCAGAATACTTTCCCATATTTGAATAACAGCAGTCAGTTCAGTTCTAAATATTATTAAGTATCACTTATATCATTGGAATCGTTATAAAATTGGCTAACATTGGGTTATGTATACATTAGTATAGTTTTGCCTTGTGATGTATTAGTAATTGTACTGTGTTCAGTGTGAAATCAAAAAATCAAAATCAAAATATTTTTATTTCACATAGGCCTACATGGGCACTTATGAAACGTCGACAAAAAGGTGCACGGTTCGGGTTGGTCGTTTCCTATGGAGAAGAACCGGCAAGAAACTCCATGGTTACTCTTTTAAAATGATTAGTTTTACAATATTATCATGTTACAGCATTAGTACTCAAGTATGGGGGGACAGCATAGGCCCGACAATAAGTCGTTGCTTACTACACAAGAAAAACGGAAAACAAGATAAGAGGTTAACAAAAGTTAACACACATCTAGGAATCTACAAGGCCTACACTGTTCACACATTCACAAACAATCGTTAAAAAGAATCTATACAAAGGCAAGAAAATATTATAAAAGACTAAATTAAACAAGTGACAAAAATATTGTCATCAGTGCTGCAACTATTCTGAACAAAGGGTGTTTAAGTGATGTGATAAACATTGTAAAAAAAAAAAAAAAAACCATTGTAAATTAAAATGATAAGAAAAAAAAAATGAGATTGAGAATAGTTAGAGACATCCACATATTTGTGCTGTTTATGAGCTACCAGGGAAGCCGCATGCGCAGAAGGAACTAAAGCCAAACCTCTTTATCTTCAACGTAGTCCTTGATTTTGTAATATGCTTTTTTAATAAGGACACGTTTAATGTAATTTTTGAACTTTCCATCGGTCAGTTCTATAATTATCTGACTTAGGTAATTTGTTATAAAAACGTATACTGTTAATAAGAAAAGACTTACTAGTTTTTGTTAACCTGAATTTGGGTATTACAATTTCGTGTTTACTGCGTGTATTAATATTGTGGAAGTCGCTTCTAATTTTGAAAAGCCCTCGGTTTTTGCGGACATATAAAATACATTCTAGGATATAAAGGGAAGGCAGAGTCAGTACATCGATCTCTTTAAATTTTTCTCTGAGGGACACGCGAGGACCCATTTTATAGATCGCGCGGACTGCCCGCTTTTGTAAAATGAAAATTGAGTCAACGTCTGCCGCCGATCCCCACAGCAGAATGCCATAAGACATAATACTGTGGAAATAAGCATAGTATATTAACCTAGCTGTAGCTGCATCAGTTAACTGCCTTATTTTCCTTACTGCATATGCAGCTGAGCTTAACCTACCCGAAAGAGTTCTAATGTGCGGTCCCCACTGCAATTTTGAATCGATAGTAATCCCTAGGAATACAGTTTCCGCTATAACATCAAGTTTTTTGCCGTCAAGATTTAAATTTATATCCCGTTGAGGTACATTTGGTAAAGAGAATTTTAGACATTTTGTTTTGTTCGCATTCAGTAAAAGATTGTAAATATATATATATAGTGTAATATTGTATAGTTTTATATATAGGTATTGTATGTATTAGTTTAGTTTATAAAATAAGTTAGTTTAAGTTTTAAATTTACTGATTGTGCACGTAGGTTATCCTCTATCGCTAATCTCGCAATCAAACTAAGGTTTGCTGTAAGAAAACCCAATTTTGGGTTAAGCTCGCCGTTGTACATAAGCTATATATTGTAATGTTGTGTGTATATCTTTTAATTTTGTGTGCAATAAAGAATAAGAATAAGAATAAGAATTGTTAGCTGCGAACCATTTCGAGAGAACAGTTAGACTTTCGTTGGCATGTAAGACATCCGTATCCTTTCTATCTATTTTAAAAATTAGCGAAGTGTCATCAGCAAATAGAATTATATCCGATAATTTGGCCATCATGTAAGGGAGATCATTAATGTAAACAAGAAATAGGAAAGGCCCGAGAATTGAACCTTGGGGCACGCCCATCTTTACTAGAGACCCGGAGGACGTCGCCCCATTTACATTTACTTTTTGCTGCCTGTTTGATAAATATGAGAGAACAAGATCAGCAGCTTGTCCACGAATTCCGTAGTGGTGTAATTTACAGATCAGTGTGTTGTGGTCGACGCAGTCAAACGCTTTTGAGAGGTCACAGAAAATACCAATGGCATCCTGGGACTTCTCCCAGGATTCCAGAATGTGACTGATGAGTTTTACTCCCGCGTCTGTTGTCGACCTACCCTTCGTAAAACCAAACTGTTGACTATGCAGAATCCCATTTGAGTTGAAGTGAGACAGCATCTGGTCCAGCATTATTTTTTCATAGATTTTACTCAATGCTGGAAGCACAGATATAGGTCTATAATTAGAGGGGTCACCCTTACAACCCGATTTGAATATTGGTATTACTTTACTATGTTTCATTAAGTCAGGAAACTTGCCGCTATCCAAACATTGATTGAATATGCCAGTTAGGAGAGGAGCAATAGAGTCAATAATATCCCCAAGAACTTTGACGGATATCCCCCATAAGTCTTCAGTATTTTTTATGTTTAGACTTTTGAATGTATTTATAATTGTATCAATACATATTGGTTTAAATTTAAAGTTTGGAATGTCCTTAGTAAAGTTTTCTTTAAGAAGTGCTTCAGCTAATTTAGATGAAGAGGGGAGAGATTTCGTAACCTCTAACGGAATATTGGTAAAGAAATTTTCTAGAGTCTCAGCGACTTCTAGCTTATCAGAAATAGTTTGATTATTTATTTTCAAAGACAATTCATTCTGATCTCGTTGTTGTGTCTTTCCGGTTTCTCTATTAATCACCTGCCACACGGTTTTTATTTTATTATTAGAGTTACCAATTTTGTTGACTATTAATTGAGATTTTGCTTGAGCGCAGACACTTTTGAATATTTTTGAATAGCTTCTAACATAAGTGTGAAAAGCTTGATCTGAAGTCAGAGATTTTTCGTGGTATAAATTATATAGAATATCTCTGCTTATCCTTATTCGCGTAGTGGCCCATTCACTAAATTTAGATTTGGAATTAACTTTAACTGTTTTTACAGGAAACGTTTTATTAAATTCTTGACAAACTGTAGAAAATAATGTACCGTAATTTATATTGGGGTCTTTTGAATCAAAACTAGCGTTAGATAGATTGCAAAGAACATTATTTTTAAACGATTTTAATTTATTTTTAGTAAGAGGTCTTAATCGAATTGTTTTGGCTAAGGTTAACTTTTTGTCTAACTCAAAAGATACAAGTTGACCAGTGTGGTCTGACCTAACACCACTAATTAAGGACGAATCTTTTACTTTACAATTAGTAAATACATTATCTATGCATGAAGCTGAAGTTGCTGTTATTCTGGTTGCTTCATTAAATAAATATTTTAAATTGAATGATTTGAACAATGAGATGAGCTTACATCTTTCTGGTGAATTGACCAATAGATCAATATTTAAGTCTCCACAAACAAAAACTAATTTATTATCTCTGAAAAGTTTACTTAATATTTCTTCCATTGTGATTAAAAACAATGACAAGTTTGATGCTGGTGGTCTATAGACACATAAGAAAGTATGCCCTTCAACCTCTGCACATGCTACCTCACATAAGCGATCAACAGAGTAAGCAGTGATATCCTTCCTTTCCTTATATCTAAGACAGCTATTACAAAGTATTAGGGTACCACCACCCACGGTGGATCTGTTGTACGCACTGGCAACTGAAAAATTATTCACATTAAACAACATCCTATCTAGTTTCAGCCAAGTTTCACAAAAACATAAAATATCCATGTGGTATTTGTCTACTAACATTTCCACGTCTATTTTGCCGGAGAAGCGATTTATATTCTGATGATAAAGTAAAATATTACTATTCATCTTCTCTTTTGTCGGCTCTAATAGTTTAAAGAATCTACTACAGTATTATCAGCGATACGAGATAATACTGTGTCATCACTTAACCTACTCTCAGTTAAATTATCAATAACTGCGTGTATATTATAAGCTAACAATGTAGCCAGCAAATGTTGACTTTTTTTGGGAAGAAACATAATATGTTCCCGAATCAAAACAAAATCTCTAACAAAATTGTTAGTATCAAAAAACAATAAACGGTCACTATGACGACATGATAAAATATGCATCAGGTTATTTATACCAGAAATATAATCATTCTCTTCATCAAGTAAATAGTCAGAGTATGGCAATGCACATAATATTAATTTTCCTAATCTTAACTTAAGAAGGGTGTCAATACCATTAACTATGTCCTTTTTTGATATACTAAGGCTATTTCCAATTAAAAGTACTACAGTAGACTCCTCATTCAATTGTGTGTGTTGAATTTTATGAATGAGCTCATTGAAATGCAGGTTATGATGGCAATGGTTCACTACTGTATGTTTAGAACGGTTATTTAACAATGATCCAAAACCAGTTCCTAGTCTATCAGAATACAATAAAATATTACTTTGGGTGGGATTTAATATGGGTAAAACAGCAGGAACAACATGTTGTGACATGAGAGGTGGCGGAGTGGCAGCACAGCTACAGGTAAGATTGTTAGTCAGTGACTCATACCTCTCTGCGCTATACTTCACCAAGTCCACCAACTCACAGGCCTCCTGCATGCGCTCACTCAACATCTGTTGACTACATTCATATTTAGAAAATATTTCCTTGAGTGTATTTTCCCTACTCAGTAATTCCCTTTGAAGGTCAGTATGTCAACATCATACATTTGTGTACTACTTTCTAACTTACTATTACATATACTTACTATTACATATACCTGTGAGGAAATCTTTCCCAGTTTCTTGTGTAAAGGTCATTCATTGTAATTCATAAAATAAACCATTATTTAAAAAAGTTAATGTTTTATTGCCACAAATACACATTAACAACAAATAGGAAGGTTACAATAAATTTCCATTTTTTTATTATTTCTAACAATTACATAATTGGTATCCATGTCCAAGATCTGCATAGGTAGCTGCTTTTTTCAAATGTTGGGATCGGCTACAAGTCTAACCGTATACAACTGAATACCAGTATTTTACTTTATACTATTGGAAAGGACTGCCTAAGTGGCCACAACACGACTGTTAAAGATCTGCGAATGACAGCCAGGACTAATGGCTTTTCCATATTACCTTTCCATCTTTCTTTAACCTCTACCTGCATTATTGTCAAGGTAATCTCGATATTTAAAGAGTTCTGGTTCTTTACCTATTAATATTTTCAATATGCCCCCGGAACATTGGTGGCTAATTAAAACGGAGATCTAAAGCCCCGTCGTCTTAAGATTAAAAGCATTCAAACGATACTCAAGGTCAGGCGTTTGAGTTGCTGTATTGATAATTTATTTTTGAAAAAAGGTACTTTCATTGTCTTACCTAAGGGTATCGTATTACCCGGTACTAACTGGGTTGAGGAGGTCACATGGGCAGCCGCTCCATGTAAAATACTGGTACTCAGCTGCAATACGGTAAGACTGGAAGCTGACCCCAACAAAGTTGGGAAAAAGTTAGGCATATGTTGATGATGATGCCTCATCATCTTTTCTTTACTTTTTTATCTTTTGGTAGAAGAATTGGTAAGATTGGTGGACAAACAAGGCATACAGAGAGGAGGCCTGTGTGTCAGGTTAATCCAATTCCTTAGCATAATCAGCCTTTAATGTTCCCAACATTAAAGGCTCGTTATGCTAAGGGATTGAATTAAAATGAAATGTTAAAATAGAGTTTAAATATACAATGTATGTGTTAATTTCAATATAAGTTCTTTTCTATGTATAAAGCTAGACATAAGTTAAATTAATATAATATTTCTAATTTGAAAGTTCTTAATGATCGAGGTAATATTATATAATAGATAATCACTGCAATATTATTAGTTTTACTCTGCTGTAGTCACTAGTTTTAAGCCTAGCGTGTAAAATTGGTTGTATACAACTGTGCATTGTGCATTAAATAAATAAATAAAAATAGACGGTCACTGATGTATATAACATGTTTCGGACACACACTTTTTTCAAAGTAAATATTTATTCTATGGTTTTTGAAGATAAGAAAAAAGTTGACTGGCTACTATGAAACCAACCAAAAATCATCTCCTGATTTTTATTCAAGCAATACAGTATTTTAACCGACGTCTAAAAAAAGCAGTGGTTATGTATTCGACCAGCATCTGTTTTTTTCATGTATGTACACCAATTTCTCCGTGACTACTGGTCCGATCTAAGTAATTTTTTTTACATTAATTGGTAGAGGAAGCTTGCGCGGTGGTCTCATATTAATTTTATTAACTTTGCTTTGGTACTTTATGAGTTATTCTCTGTAATATGCATTTTTTCTTCTTCGCCTACGTGTATGATAAGCTAATAACTTCGAAGTTCGCAGGACAGTGGCAAGCTCTAGCGAAAGAGCCAAAATGGCTTCAGACACACGACACCCTTTACATTTAAATACCCTCGTCTCGCAAAGGCTGAAAAGCCGAAACAGCTTCCTGAAGTGTGTCACCCCACTCACTGGCGAGCGGTCTACGGAAAGATTGAGGCTGTGGCGAGGTAGTGCATCTTTACCTAACCCATTCGTTCCGCCTGCTGAAAATCTCCCGCTTGGACATGAGTTGCCATGGCTGACCTGGAAGTCTCTGAATAGACTCCGGACCCAGGTTGGTCGTAGTAAGGAAAACCTGCTCAGGTGGGGATTCATTAATGACTCTGCCCAGGAGTGTAAATGTGGTGCTGTTCTACAAACAATGGGGCACTTTATATCGTGTCCTGCGTGTCCTGTTGTTTGCTCGCTACAGGAACTGATGGACGCTACTGAAAGCGCCAAACTAGTAGCTCAGTTTTGGGCTGATACAATTTAGATTGCCATCGATACGCTAAGAAGAAGAAGCTAATAACTTCTAGTTACAATGTAAAATTGATATTTGACAAGGATCTAAATCTACAACTAAAAAGGGTAAAATAAAAACTTTTTTATGGAAGTCTTATTTTGCAAAAAAAAAAAAAAATCTAGACACTACACATATAGTTTTATTTTCCATCAACCTAATTCCAACTAAACTGATTCAAGGACAACCTTCCAACAAAATGAATCACAGACGACAAAAAAATAACATTTCATCTACTCATCAAAAAAACTAAGACGCACAATAACTTACTAACAAAAGCTGACCTATATGTTAGCTTCTATATAAACATGGGACATGAGTCTTGACCCACAAATACTTTCAAATCAATATATCACCAGTCACCAGAAGAAAACAAACAAAATTATATCTGGGACTGAATGTCACGTCACATTCATGACTCTTGCAGATCGTGGAAAGAGAAATGAGATGCTAAGATAAATGTAGATGTCGCTTCAATATGCTCAAAATAATCACTTAGGTAATAAGGAAGATTCTTCAGTAATTTTGCCGAGGTATAGTACTTTCTTTGACAACAAGCTGTATGGTTTAAAAAGTAAGACGGAGTCATAAGGTAATTTTTTTTTTGTGAATGGATTCTCGCAGGTCAACCTAGGAGGTTGTTGTCTACTTAACCGTACTATCCTGTGGGTGTCTGTCGTCTGATACCCTGGCTGGAGGTCTTATTCCAGCCAGGGTATTGGTTTCTTACGGCATTGGTTTCATACTTTTGATAGCATACATGTCAAAACCACACGACACTTGGCGACACTTGGGGGAGGCCTATGTCCAGCAGTGGACTTCTTTCGGCTTAACTTCTTTTTAAATGATGATGATGATGAATGTGAATATAAATCCAATACATTTGCATTTACTTTCGTTTTACTATTATCGCTGATCTTCGCTTGGCTGAGCCTTCTGATAAATTAAGAGTACATGGACTTTTAGTTTACGTCTTACTTAATCTTTTGTGGACGTGAACTATTCGGTATTCACAGTCGTTAAAGGCTATAAACATCAGAAATACCATCTAACATTAAATCGAAACCACGATGTATAATTTAGCCCAAACTGAGAACTTTACTTATTTATTAATATTTATCGGGTCTAATTAGAAAGTTTTTGACATTATCATTCTTAATTAAAATATCCCCTTGGCGCATCCTTCTTTCTTCTAGAATCATCGTAGCCGACGATAAAGAAATACTAGGAAAACTTTCTTATTATATTATGTTCGATCGAGAAGGCTCTACTGTAGCGAATGAATACATTAACGATATGGAACACATGCCACTAAATAAAGCTAATATGCTGATGCATTCTCTTGATGACAACAGGGAGACAGGAAAATAGTATTTATTGGAGAAATAGATTATGTATGTTGAGCTTTCTTGGGGTTAATTAATAACAGCCGCTCGGTCGATCTTCAGGTTAAGCCGCGCTTGGCTAGGTTGGTGATAAGATTTGGAAGATTTAATTTAATGCTAATAAAGGGTATGCATAAAGGCAAATAGTTTTTGTATACTAAATAAGGTTTGCGTTTGGGCGCAACTCACAGAGAGAACCTCACGTCCCAGCCGCCGCGGGAGAAGCACCGGGCGTCGGGGGCCACGTAGTGGCTCTCGGCCATCGTAGTCCGTCTTATGACGACAGGCCGTGTCGACGGCGCGTTCGTGTTCCACGCGCGCCTCAAAGAGTTGTCAGCAAACATGAGGGGCCCGCAAGGGCCGATGCCTGCCAGGGCTGCGGGACTGTTCGAAAGAGATACCGCGGCCCTGGAACATAAAGGGCAAAAGAAGGAACATGGATGGTTTTTAGTCAGTAAAAGTCTGACACTCCCTTCCGTTCCGCCCAGAGCGGGAGGAGTCATTTGATGATTTCCCATCCGAAAAAAAAAGGGTAGAGCACGCTTGCCTAGAAGAAACGGATTCACTCGAACTTTGAAGAGATGTAAGAGTATTCTTAATCGGCGTCTGAGTGCGTGTATGATCTGATATATGAACGTGGACAGCGGAAAAGGAGTATGTAAGGGTCTTACCAGGAGACGTTTTGCTTACCAACACAAAAAAATGCCATTAGTATAATAATATGTATGTATGCTATTGCATGGTTCTAAAATAATCTAATCCTAAATAAAAACCTAAAATAAAATAATCTTTCGCTCGGATTAAATGAATAAAACACTCAACTAACAAAATTATAGTCCACTGAAACCAAATGCAACGTTACCACAAGCATATTTAAAGCTTAACTGCTTAACTCAAATAATGTTCGAAATTCAAAGTTGAAACGCGTTCGCGCCATATTTCATTTAAGAAGTTCATATTACTAACTCGGACTTTTTATTTATTTATAATTTTTTGTATTACTGCTAAAGTTTAGTCGCGTTCATTTTAATATAACTTCGGGGAATTAATGCTTTTTGGACTAATAATAAGTGGTTTTAACATTTTTAGAAGTGGGATTCATTCGAAAGATTTTTTTGAAAAAAAAATCAGTCAAAGCGGGGTGTATAAAGTTCAACCACTTTTCCAATAAATTTTTGCAGAATTTGGTATTTAGCGACCACTAAGAGTGGACTGGACTACTTTTTTAGAAGAGCTTTTGAAATCTGTATAAAATGATTCTGCCTAAATGCGCAATTTTGCAGTAAAATATTTCACCAGTGAAGAAATTAGTAGCAATGTATCAGAATTGGATATCCAATTTATCTACGCACTAATACAAAAAATACGCCTTTTCTAGTATCAAAATTTATAATCTTGAGCACATAAGTACAAAATAAGAACCTTGGTATTATAATGCAGTAGAAAAACTTCGATTAATCAATTTTTATTTTATGAAAGATAACTTCTTGAAGACAAACATTTGACTTCTTTCTTTTTTTTGAAGTTGTGTGACATTTACCAACACACACTGGGCCCGCGTGCTGGATAACAGCCCATTCCCTCTCATAGAGAGGAGGACTGCGTACCAGCATGGCAGCAGTGGACATTATAGACCGATTATCTGATGCTTATTAGGATCGGTGCAAAGGGCAAAGTGTTATTGGGTTTTTCCATTAGAAATTTCTCAGTAGCAGCCACGGAGTCTAGATTTGGGCCCGGTTGATGGCAATAGGCTCGCCCCCGCCCACATCGGACTTCACAGCAGTAGTTTTGTTCACTTCTTCTTCTTCGTGGTGATGATAATGTTATAAGGAATGGTTAGTCGAAGCTCTCCGCCCGAAACTCTGTCGATCACTGCTGGGTTGTTGAGGTCAAAAGCAGTCGCTCCATGTAGAATACTTGAATGAGCTGCATCCGGTTAGACTGGAAGCCGACCCCAACATAGTTGCGGAAGGGCTAGGCAGTGACTCTCTTAGAATTTAAATTTTTGGAGTGATTGGCCTGTTGGTCTAGTGGTTAGTGACCCTGACTGCTAGGACGGAGGTCGTGGGTTCGATTCCCACACATGACAAATCTTTGTGCGATGAGTACGATTATTTGTTCTGTATCTTGTGTAATTTATCTATAATATGAATGTATTTAGAAATATTATAAATATGTTTATCAGTTGTCTGGTAGCCATAGTACAGGCTCTGCCTAGTTTGGGATCAGATGGTGGTGTGTTGGTTGTCCCAAGATATTATTATATTATTATTATTCTAGAATAAGGCCCTTTGAAATTCTCTTGGTACTAACATAACACAAAATAAAACGAATAACGTACAAAACACGACATAACGATGTAGGGTTCGAAAAACAAGGGCAGCCCACGGACCATTAATAAAGGGATTAATGACGATAATCTTTTTTGCTGACGCTCACCTATCTGTGACAAAGTGCGTAACGCGGGCATTAATTACTTTTTGTGCATTAGGGTTTAAATGTCAATTGTAATTACGTGTTGGTAGATTAGCGGTACAGTGCTGCAAGGATATTTTGGCACTTGGATTACAACGTCAAGGGAAAATTGTTAGTAAATATGTTTTTGTTTGTACAGAAAAAATAATATCACGCCTGTAATCCCCGAAGGGTTAGGCAGAGGGCAGAGGTGTTCCTAATATTACACCCTTATTTCGCCAGTTATGTTAATGTCCCATGTAATAGGGGGCGAGCCTATTGCCATTAACCGGGCACAAATCCAGACTCCGTGACTACTACTGGAAAATCCAATAACGCTTAGCCCTACCTGGGAATTGAAAATGGCGTGATTAGTTCCAATATAGGCCATGCGCTAAAAGATATTTGTACAACTTTGCTATGAACTCTGGCAACACACACATTCTGTACAAATATTATACTTAACTGTAACATACATTTTTACCCTTATGGAAATCGAAGGTTTGACCTCAAAAATGCTTTGAAATAAAGAATGTTTTGATTTTCTTTCAGATACATTCTCATGCTGGATACCTTCGGACAAGATTCCACAGATTTCATTCCAGAAGACGCATATATTTATATCCTGTACAAAGTTTGAATAGAAAAAAAAAATCGAATAAAGATCACTCCATTTTCAAATTCAATTAATAAAATCCCCGCGCAAAAGTTAGCGCTATGCCTGCAGCGTCAAAAGTCGAAGTAAAAACGAATTTCCGTTTGCTAGAAAGAAAAATAAACTAGAAAAATGAATACTGGCAACTTCCAATACACGCTTTGGAGTATTAAACACAGGTGCCATGGAGGTCAGACTACTATTTCTACCATCCAATAGGATAAGCCGTGAGTTCCTTATTTCAAATCTGTGTTCTCTATGCACGGGCCTCAAAAAAACATTTTTGCTTTTTCTGATAAAAATAGTCAATGTGAACCTTGTGACCAGGACGTATAGGTTGTAGTGAAGTGCAGAAGTAAGTTGGGTAGCATAAAAATCCGCTTAGGAGGTGCGCCAATTCCAATTTTGAAATGGTTTTGGCGGAATGGCAGCGGATTTTGTTTATAGAGTTCCGTGGAGGCGATAGGTTTTTGGTACATACAAGAGAGCGTTTTGAAAAGTACTTACTACTTTTTACACTATTTCACATTTATTTTTACGTCAGCGGTTACAGGGATTTATCGTACATAATCATGAATCAAAATGATTATAATTATCCGTCACGCATGTAATACTTGGAGAGTTGTGCAACAATAAGTGCAACTCAATATCTTGATATTTTGTGTATTTTAATCAATTTAAAACAAAACCACTTTTGTAACCATAATTACTTTATATTTCTACCAACCGCCCAAATCGCAGTCCGCAACAAAAACATCAAAAACGAAGAATAAAATTAAGAATATATTTAAATTTCAAAACCACAGCATACTGTATCGAACCCAAACAATAAAAAAATTCCTTACTATACATAGCATTTCGGAAAAATCCTCTTTCAGCTTAACAAAAAAAAAACCAGCCGATCCCAGCACGCTTGATAAAACGCTCGCGCGTTTTTTTCACACAGAGTGAGCTAAAAGTTGTTCGCATTCAACTTCGATGGCGAAATAGAAATCGAAGTATCGCTATAGTCTTTTCACATTTATTTTACTTTTGACAGCTGAGGTCCAATGCAAACCTTATTGTGTAAATAATTGAGATCACAATCATTTGGCAGAATTGTCAGTGACAGCAACCCTATTGGAACTCTAACGGTATTACTCAATAAAAGTATTATTTGTAGGGCGTCATATACTGATTTATAATAAATTGCCCGATGAAATTAAGAAGTTACCTGATCATCTATTTAAGAAAAAAGTGTACACATTCCTAACTAAAAAATGTTATTATAATGTAAGAGAGTAGGTACTTAGAAGATAAGGACACATTTTAATTATAGGAAATATTTGTACAATAATTCAATATGATAATATAATTACTGTGTCATTATTAATTTGCATGACATTATCATTATAACTTATTAGTTCAAATTGAATTAATGTGTAATGAAATTGAGAATGTCAATCTTTATTTTCAATGACAATGTAATTTAATAAGAAAACAACTGAATATGAATAATTGTGTCATGTTCCTAATATATTTGCACACCTCGCATGGTAATAAACCAATAAAAATAATAATAAAAAATAATAATGGAAAAAAAAATGGCAATAAATATAATAATAGTAACGGTAGTGTACCATAAGAACCTTTTGTAACATCCTCTGAACCTGTGTTATGCATAAACGATTTGAATCTGTATTGTATTTTTAACATAAAGATCTCTATGGTTTTGACAGTAATCAAAAATCGAAGGTGAAAGAATTGCGAAAGCACTGTAGATGGCGCTACTGAGCTAAGCCGACGTCTGAAATACATGAAATAATTTTTCGTTTTCAGTACAAATTCCGTAGTTGATTCGAGGAATAACTTTTAGGAGCTGGTTCTTAAGATAGCGTTGGAATTATTGGAGAATATTTATTTTATTTTAGAATTAGTTTGAAGGGTTGGGAGAGACTTTAAAGAATTGTTATTTGATTCAATTTATAGTATTTAAGAATTCGATGTATTGAATTTTATGATCACTAGTTAAAAAAGCAATTTTACAAGTGTATACATACCGGTTAGATAAATGACAGTCACTTTCAAAGCGCCTTCGCATTTCTTTTATAGGTACAAACTTTTTGAACAGGGATTACAGTATTTCGGGAGCTTATATCAATTTAATTTATATATATTATATTTAATTTATTTATTTATTATCAATTTAATATATTTATTATTAATATATCACTGATGTAAATTCACAAATATACATATTTTATGTTTATGGATTTCTATGAATACTTACTTTAAGCCCAAAAGACAACTGCCTTAAGGGGCTGTCTCCACAAGCGAGAGAATCGCGACGATATTATTGTCGTTGCCACGTATTTCTATACACTCTCTTAGAGGCCGTCTCCACGAGCGAGAGAATCGCGGCGATATTATCCCATACAAATACGTAATATCGCCGCGATTCTCTCGCTCGTGGAGACGGCCCCTAAGAGGGAACAGGGCCTGCAAGGAATTTGAACAATAGGTATTTGAAGAAACTATTACCCTTGCGCTGCGTCAAGCTTGCCCCCGTAGAGTGCGATAGGGACAGCTCAGACCGATTATATCTCAAAAAAATTGACGAGGTTGACATTTCGTATTCCCCTTTTTTTCCTCGAAAACTGAGCCGATTCAATTATTTTCGACATTGAAATTTTAAGAATAAGTATATCTAGGTGCCGATCAATTTCTTTTATGTTAATAACTTTTTGAATTTGACTGGTAGTCCTTTAATCATGGCCGTCAAAATGGGGCATTTCTTGTCATTTTTGGAGGGTCACATTTTCTTTCATTGCTAAAAAAAAATGACAGGGACGTGACTACAGTTCACCTTGAATTTATGAAAAAGAAAATATTGCTTTAGAGGCATTATTCGCCCGCAAGGGCCGATGCCTGCCAGGGCTGCGGGACTGTTCGAAAGAGATACCGCGGCCCTGGAACATAAAGGGCCAAAGAAGGAACATGGGTGGGTGGTTTTTAGTCAGTAAGAGTCTGACACTCCCTTCCGCTCCGCCCAGAGCGGGAGGGGTAATTTGATGATTTCCCACCCTCCAAAAAAAAAAAGGGGCATTATTCAGAAAGAGAAAAGCGGCATACACTTGTGTAGAAAACCGCAACCCCTGTTTCCTCTTAATGAGGGCGTTTTTCAAGCAACCACCACTTTAATGAGGATTATTCCAGTAGAAAAGCCACCATCACATCAACTTATTAACCCAATCGGTCGCATAATCGTGTTATAACGCATCACCAACAAAAACGAAGTTAAATGGACTAAGACTTTCGGCCAAGCGGGTTGCCCGAACCCTAATTCGGAATGAAAGCCATTTTAAAAGTTTATTTAGGAATACATTTAAACCTTCGAAAAGGTTTTGCGATACGAAAGAGTTTTCCGGACAAAGCTCACAATACCGCCGTTCAATTGAAAAGGAAAAAGCCAATAAACGGGCTACCTATGCATAGCATAAGCATAATCAGCTAAAAATGTTCCCACTGCTGATACACAGATGACCTCTTTTCAAAAAATCAGCTATAACCACACAATTTACTTTATTTATTGGACTCTTCTTTTATCAATTTGTGGTCCAAATGTTTGGCAATATTTTCTCTCTTTAAGCTTCGAATCGTGACTGTGAGAACGTGGCGGTATTCCCTGTAATGTATATGGTTTCGATCCATCGTTAATTTTCATCCGCTAGCTAGTCATGTTATTGGTTCGAGTCGTATTATAATGTTAAAGATTACCCAACAGAAAATAAATTAGGAAGTACTTAAATTATTTAAAAATCGAATTCGTAGGATGGATTTTCTCACAAACTAACTGCTTACCTAAAATAATAATTGTGATAAGAACAATTTACAATGTTTCCTTACAACACATTTTACAGTCACAAAACATTATATCGTCAAATATAATTACTAGAAGATTAAAATAAAAGATATCCCATACCTACAGCGATTTAGAGCTTACTCTATTATTCTTTAATAGGTTATGGTTTTTCATCGTTTCTTTGAAATGGAACCTAATTACCACCACATTAACATTGGAAATCGCTGACACGTGAGAAAAATAATATTCCACACAGGGTCAACTCCACCATCAATTACACGAATATCCGCCAGCTGCTAAGACGTTTACTCTAAACAACGTCGGAGGAGACACGCCGCAAATTTATCGCTTCTGATGGCTTTGCGAACAAAAACCTCTTTAATGATATTGATTCCTATGGTGATATTGATCCATGGGTGGATGAAAGAACTTGGGTGATTATACTGGAAGTTGGAGAATTTCTGAATGAGCAGCATTGGTTTTAGATGCATTAAAAGTTCCCACGCCTTACTTAGCTACAGATCTTCTGCTGCCCCTTATACATTTCTTGATCAATCAAAAAGAAGTAGTATTTTGAGGTTAATAGGATTCAGTTATCTGGGCCCAAATGATGTGAAAAAAGTCCTTGTATCAAGCAGAATAATAAATCAATCTTAAAAGGGGTCAAAATAAATGTTACGAGTACTTAAACGAAAGCATTCTGAATTTTCTGAACGGCCAAAAAAAATTACTGCGTTTAGTATCAAGCTAAGTATTTCTTTTTTTAACCAGCTACATTTTGAATTCACGGTACAGTTATGTACATTTTCAAGATGCCTTTGTCAGCTTAAAATAGTCTAACTAAATTGATTCCAAAACGGTACGCTCCATTTAGCGAGCGCCAATCTAAATCCGTATATTCCAGGACCATATATCGTGTCTATGTCCAAAAGATCAGGGTCCCATATGCATAAAGTTTGCGTTTTAATAGCCGATTTTGTTGAAAAGGGTTCGAGGAAATTTTTCGCTTGATAGCTTATAGAGTTTGGCGTAAGTTACAGGAAATTGTTTATGGACCAACAACACTTAAAAAGAAAAGTTCTATAGAAATATTAGTCGATAAATAACTGTCTCACTGATATATATCTGCATAAACGAACAAAAAACTACCACTTGATCACGCGTCATGATACTTTGAACGCTGGGTTCGTCTTGAAGAATTTTTATAATAATGAATACTGGGTTTCCGCAAAATATTTTCCTCCACATGTGGGTCGGACTATTTTTTTAAATAATTAGTAACTTTACAGGGTGTGCTTCGTAGAGTTTCACAACTTGACTAAACATTGAAATTTATCATAATATTATTTAAGTATTTAATTAAATAAAAATCAACAGCTAAACTATGTACTTACCCGTAGTATTTGAAAAAATATTTAAGCATTTGTTAGCCCAATGCTTGAAACGTGTTATAGGTATAAAATCACGCTACGGTCGAAACCACGGGGCACAGCTAGTATTAATACATAACACACCATTCCAGAGTCATTATCATTTCAGCCGAAAGATGTCCACTGCTGGACATAGGCCTCCCCCAAGTGTCGCCACATTAACCGGCCCCTTGCGTCTTGCATCCAGCGGATCCCCGCAACCTTCACCAGGTCATCGGTCCACCTAGTGGGAGGACTTCCAACCGCCATCCGTTCTGCGAGCAATGTGACCTTCCCACTGCCACTTAAGTTTGGCAATTCTTCGGGCTACATCGGTAATCTTGGTTCTCTTACGGTTATCTTCATTCCTGATTCGATCACGCAAGGAAACTCCGAGCATAGACTTCCAGAATACATTTTCTAAATGATGGTGGTAGCTGACCGTATCAAAATCCGTATAGAAGAGAGTCCCTCTAAGTTGACTAACCCAAGAAAATACTTTGTTATTAAAAAACTAGCAACCCGCCCCGCCTTCGCACGGGTGGAGTTAGAGCAAGGCGGTTTGACTTTTTAACACTTCCCACAATTATCGTCATATTTCAACCAATTTACACAAAATCGTAACAAATTATATATCTAAATATTCCTGAATCACTCTATCTATTGGTGAAAACCGCATGAAAATCCGTTCAGTAGTTTTCGAGTTTATCACGCACAGACAGACAGACGCGGCGGAGGAGTTTGTTTTACACTATGTAGTGATAATTAGGTACTTAAAGTTACAAGTTAATTTTAAACGCTTCTGCCCACCCCTTGAGCCATCTACCAAGTCAACATATGGGGTCGCGAGGGTAACTCGTCTTCATGACTTTCTGACATGGTTTTAGATTTTCACGTACAGTTGACCATCCGAACATCCCAGGCGTCTCTATATGCCAGAGATCCTCTTATTATGTAACTTTTCTGAGAATTCGCTCCAGTTATGTACGAAAATTAAAAGCCTGTGACACTCGGGATTAGTGTAGCTTCCCAGTATTGGAAGAATTGTTGGAATGGGATCAGTAGTTCAGAAGATTATCCCCTACTGCATACAAGCTTACAAACAAATTTTACCTCTTTATAATATTAGTAAACTAGTGTCATAAAAATATAGAGTAGATTTTAGAAACGAGCCAGTAAGAAACAATTTTTGTAATTTATGAAAATAGGGATGTTGACACCATTAAAAATAATTCCAAGACAGCTTCTCTATAAATAAACACTTTATTTTAAACCTGAAAACACGATTGATTTTCAGTTAATTGCTAAATTAGATTTTTAGTTGCTTTGAAATCAATAAATAATTGAGTCATTGAGTTGACGAAATAGTGACGTCACAGCGTGCTATTGCCATACAAAATGTAAAGGAGAATCGCGTTTTGACAGATCATAAATAGTATGTCAATTGATTGGTGTGTCAATTACCTTATTATTGTCAATTACTTAAAAAATTGAAGATTCTGTCCAAGGAACGTGCAATTATTATCAAGAATTTACCCCCAATAGCAAGAATGTCATCATCATCTGCCTCGCCTTTTCACAACTATTTTGAGGTTGGCTTCCAGTCTAACTGGATGCAGCGGAATACCAGTATTTTACATGAAGCGACTGCCTATCTGACCTCCACGATCCATAGTATTGGATAATACTGATACCCCTTGGTAAGCATGGAGATTATACTTTCAGGCCTCTAACTACCTGTAACGGCTGTCAAACATCTTCAATTGACAGTCGGAACCAATGGTTTAACGGGCTTTCCGAGGCACGAAGGAAACGCGGTATGTAATGGGTGGTCACCCATCCACGGACCAACCTAAGCAAGCGTGGCTTAACCTGAAGATCGACCCGAGCCGACTGTTATTATTTAGCCACGATCTCTTTCAATAGCAACAATGTCGTCAGCCAACAAAAATTAAAAAAAATATATAAGGAGATCTTCTTAAAAAATAACGTGCAATTATCATCCAGTCTCTCCCTACGAGTCAACAGTGTCGTCAGCCCAATAAGATCTTTAATGGAATTGCATTAAAATACAAAACCAACTTTCTACTGAAGGCAATAAATCACAATTTAGTAGTAGAGAGAAAAAGATACATTTAGGTAAAGGTCAACGAATTGTTCATTTAGTAAAATTTACTCTTTTATAATCCACTTAGGTACTGTAATCCTATTAAACTCATTCCTAGGGACGGCAATTAGGTAATAGCGGTAATACTTTAAGTATTACATAGTTTTTTTGAGTCGTTAATAATTGCGTAGTACAGAAATGATCATTAAGACCGATTGCTATTAATGACTTTTTATAAATACTTGGGTTCCGTCACATATTTGATCATTTGTAATAACGTATTGGTTAGTGTCAATTCGAGTGTGATTCTTTATTGTATTGTGTGTTTTATTACTGCGTGTTGAAGGTTGGGTATTCCAATCATTATGAATTTTCATTCTGAACCACCACCTTGCCGTTGCGATTTCGTAAGTTATTTCGATTTTATTTATTTTTACCAAGGGGTTTCGTATTTCTCAGTATGGAGGTCAAATAGGCAGTCACTCCATGTTAAAATACGGGTATTCAGCTGCATCCAGTTAGACTAGAAGCCGACTCCAACATGGTTGGGATGGTTCGGCTGATAATAATGTATTTTTTTTTAAATATAATACATTTATTTCTTTAATCAGCATCATAAACAGTACAGAGTCAATGATTATTTAGATTTATCTATCTGTCTACTACTTCAGAAGGAACTGTAGTCTACCACAGTCACTCCACGAAAACTATAAATACTGGTATCCAGCTGCATCCCGTTAGACTGGAATTCAACCCCGACAAAGTTGATTATCTGTCAACTACTTACAATCTTTTACAATTTTTTTATTTTGTTCTTTTTTTTTTATTTTTTTTTGTGTGTTAATTCCTTTCCTTATTTATTTTTATTCCTTTTGTTAGTTGACAATGCTTAATACGTTTGTTCTATTATGTAGATTCGACAATGATTGCTTCCATCTATCAACTCATGCTGTCTCATTTCAGATAAACCGCTGGCTAGACAAACACGAGAAATACTTCCTGCAAGCTTCATACATACCAGCACCGTCTACAAGTTTCTCCCAATACGTGTATGGGACCAGCCCGAACCAGCACCATCATGGAAATCAGCATTTGTCTGATATGGAAAACACTCCTGTCGTGTCTGCTGCTCATCATGCATCATCGTCAAAGCCCATTAAGATGCCCAGATGAAGCTTTTTAGTGTTGTAACT
Source organism: Eurois occulta (assembly GCA_950022335.1). Taxonomy (NCBI): domain Eukaryota; kingdom Metazoa; phylum Arthropoda; class Insecta; order Lepidoptera; family Noctuidae; genus Eurois; species Eurois occulta. The sequence goes on along the minus strand of OX465492.1, from coordinate 2,702,824 downwards.
GGACGTCCGAAGACACATGTGACACATGTCTGTGTTTACAGCAACAACAGAAATTAAAACATTTATTTCAATATTTTTTTGTAAATCGTGTACAACATATATTATTATAAATATCAAGAATAGGTTTCTTGTTGTTTATAATAATATGTGTTGCCTACAATGGGGAGGTTTACCAATCTACATGTTGGCAACAAAACTTGTTAAACCTTCCCGTTAGTGTGAGTGATTTAATTTTTCATCTTTTCTTTTTAGTGTTCCTACATGTTACTAACATAGTTTTTAAGTAAGATGTAATACTAACACCCTATGGGCCTTGATGCCTGACAAGAAAATATTTTTATTTTATTTATTACTAGTTTCCGCCCGCGGCTTCGCCCGCGTCGAGTTCGGTTATATCGCGTAATTTTCAGTACTGAATTGATGCCGACTCTTGACCAATAGATGGCGCTGTATGTCCAGAATAAATTTTATTTTTTATTTTATTTTTTGTAATAAAAACTATCCTATGTCTTTTCTCAAGTTCCAAACTATGTCTGTACGAAATTTCACACAAATCGGTTCAGTAGTTTAGGCGTGAAGCAAATACAGACAGACAGAGTTACTTTCGCATTTATAATATTAGTTTGGATAAATTAATGTCAAAAAATCATCACATCTTATACAGCTATCTTCTATACATACATACAAATAAACGAAATTAAAGTGTCTGTTTGTATTATCAAAATAACTGCTTTTTACTGAATTCATATGAAAATATTATAACGGCACATATGACAAAAACACATTCATGACAATTTTTGTCTGTCTGTCTGTTTGTTTGGATTGCTAGGTCGGAAGGCAGGCATATCATTATTCATTACCTTTTTTTTTAGAATTTCACTTTTAATTTGTATTATTTAATAAATTATTTTTTTGTATTGTGATTTAAATTTGTATTTTTGGCGTGTTGGTCATTGCCATTGTAATTTTAGAATTGTAATTCATATTATTTATTTGATTATGTTTGTGATGGTTGTAACTGAGTTTTTAATTTTATAATATTGTTAATTTTTATGTCAAATGTATACTTATATGATCTGAAATGGATTAAATTAAATGAATTTGAATTTGAAAGTGTTATTATGTGTTCAGGAATTTCTCAGTAGAATCCACGGAGTTTAGATGGGCGGGGGTTGATGGCGATAGGCTCGTCCCCTATTGCATGGGACTTAAACATATCTGGCGAAATGTGGGTGTACTATTAGGTACACCTCTGCCTAAGCCTTCGGCGATTACAGGCGTGATGTTATGTTATGACACTATAAAAAAATCTACCTCCAATGAAATCGAATACCCATCAAACGCAAACAATGTTTGACAATCAGCCCAATAATAATGAAACTCAATAATAATCAGATTAGCAATAATTTCGACACAGTAAAGTGGCTTCGATGGCGATCCATTACAGAATGGATGCTATATCCTGTACAATTAACTGATTGTGGTGATAATCGGTCTTTACCTATGAAATTGGAGATTTTATAACCAGCATTTTCAGATTTAATTATCTGTTGATTGGCGCGCAATTCGAAATTCAAATAAATTTTATTCAAAAGCCAACACGGCTTACGAATAAAATTTATTTGAATTTTAATTTCAAATTCAGTCATTTGTTTTGAGATTGTGTTTTGTTTTTGTTAAATTGTGGTAATTTAAGGCGCCATGGATAAACAGAAAAATCGTAAAATTTTAGAATATGAGTTCCTACGTGGAAATACCGCTGCGCAAACAACACGAAACATTAACGACGTGTACGGGCCTAACAATGCTTGCATAAACACGGTCCATTATTGGTTCAATCTTTTAAATCTGGAAATTTTGAGTTAAAGAACGAGTCTCGCAGTTGGCCGGTAACCATTGTCGACAACGACGAATTGAAGGCGATAGTGGAAGCGGATCTAACTCAATCTACGGGTGATCTTGCTGCAGGCCTTGGAGTTGGTGTCAAAACAACATTGAAGCACTTGCGTCAAATCGGAAAGATAATAACGCTAGATAAGTGGGTGCCACACGAACTACGCGACCTACAGCGAGACTTACGCGTCGAAGCATGAATAGCACTACTGAATCGGTATAGAAACGAGGGAATTCTAAATCGAATTGTTACCTGCGATGAAAAGTAGATCCTGTACGACAACCGTAAGCATTCTTCTCAGTGGGTGGACCCGGGTACAGTACCTAATCAGTGCCCTAAAAAAAAGATTGCTCATAGGAAGATGATGGTGCCGGAATTGTACATCACAGCTTCTTACAGAATGACACAACAGTGACGGCAGAAGTCTATTGCCAAGAATTGAGCGACTGCCTATCTGACCTCCACAACCCATTTAGTACTGGGTAATACGATACCCCTTGGTAAGACTGGTTGTCAGACTTTCGGGCCACTGACTACCTCTAACGGCTGTCAAAGATATACAAATGACAGTCGGGACCAACGGCTTAACCTGCTTTCCGAGGCAAGTTTCCACTTCGTATGTAATGGATGGTCACCCATCCACGGACCAACCTAGGCAAGCGCGGCTTATCCTGAAAATTGATCCGAGCGGCTGGTAATTATTTAGCCACAAGCTCCTCCCTTTTCTCTTAGTGCTAGTGATTCACTTAAAACCAATTACAATAGTCTGTAATTGTAATGTTGTAAACGTAGGTAAGTTTGGTTTTCTTTGTTAATTTTGCTTAGACTGTACTGCCTCATTCATCCTTTATTCAAGCCCCGGGTCATGCATAGACATAATGGATTTAAGTTTTGAGTATTGTTTACAAATCCTTTTAGCTATTCCAGGATTCCAGAAGTAATCTTAGATACCTACCTAAACTTTACATTTTCTATTGGAATATGTTCACCTCTAGAGTATGCACATTCAGCCAAATAGCAGCCAAGCACCCTTCTAACCGTCGGAGAGCATATTTCCCACAAGTGGTGCTGGAGCAAACGCAGCTAACTCGCATGAACCAAATGTGCATCTTAGAAAGTGCTTATGTCACTCAATTGAACTGCTGTGAGTGAGGCTGAGGGGGAGGGGATTCTATAAAAGAATATGAACTGGAATATTTGGTATTTTTTCTAGCAAGCTTGCACGCTTGTAGTATTTCAGGTGAAGAAATGTAGTTTCTTTATTGTATTTTAGTATTGTAAGGACGAACAATAGATAAGTCATGTACTTAAAAAATCTTTTGATAACCCACAACACTAAAACATACTTTTATGTGTATTCATATGATACGCTGGATCTCTGTCGCTTGTAGGAATATGAATATTAAATTAATACTGATAAGATTTATATTCGAATGAAGCGCGACTGAGGTAAGAATGTTTAAGTTCAGTCTTTAGACTTTAGCCTCAGTCATAGTACAAAACAGAGTCTGGCTTTGGACCAACTTTAGACATAATAATTGTTTAAACTTGGAGCAACACGAAGCAATTTTTGAACTTCGAACATTGAAATATTACAACGTCGTCAGTTTTGTAGAAAGAACTAAATTCAAACCACAGTTGCATTCTTATTACAAATCATTTTAAATTTTGAATCGTAATCCAAATAAGAACTCAACTTCTTGCATCCATTAAAATGCAATACCTACACGGTCAAAATTTATGTTTTTTTTTTTTTTGCCGGTGGTAATTTTTTACGTGGTGGTTCAGAATGATGAACAGCACCTGTATTTTCTCTTATTGGCAGTAGGTAAGTTCTTTTCAAAACGTCTACGCTTGATTCTTTGAAAGATTGAACTAAATATAGAAGTGATTTTCCGACCCAGTGGTGTTTGCGGGCGTAATGAGATTCGATGTTAATTCGAAAGACGCGCCCAACTAGGGGACGAGGTATTGGATAAAGAAATAGGTACCTGAAGTACAAGCTTAGAATCGTTGGTCAGTCTTCTACTGTGGCTGTGTGTCATAAAAGTAATGAATATTAACACAACCTAATATACAGCTGTTTTTCCCCAAGGAATATACAGATAACCTTAGTATACCCGCATTTCGACAATTATTTTCGAGGGCTATGTAATACGGAGCGAGCCCATTGCCATCAACCGCGCCCAAATTCTGAGTCCTTGTTGCTACTGAGAATTTTCTGATGGGAAGACTTAAAAACACTGCCAGACTTGGGAATCGAACGCAGGACCTCGTGTTCTGTAGTCATCAGAGTTTGCGATTGCTAGACCAATAAGCTAGTTAAACCTACCCCGAGTAGATTAAAAACTCGATTGCCAATCTGTAATAATTCATTTGTAGAAATCTTTTTTTTTCTTTATTTGAAAGTAGTACGCAATGGCCATGTCAGAATCGAAGCATGTTATCTTATTCATTCTGTGTCCTAACATTGATTGGTATAATCTGTTTATAACGTCACCAATTCTTAGAGAAACGAACCTCTTTGATAGAGAGAGTGGGTAGCAATCCACCACACAGACGGCGCGTTCGTGTTCCACGCGCGTCTCAAAGAGATGTCAGCAAACAGGAGAGGCCCGCAAAGGATGATTTCCCATCCCAACAAAAAAAAAAAATACCCAATGCGGGTTGATGGATGGCATAATTATGTCTTCGAAGTTTTGGTTCTAAGAGGTTCAGTTAAGTTTCTTCACAATATTATCCTTCACCTTTTTGAGAGTAGTGATGAAGAAACTAATTTAGTTTGCTAAGTAACATGTCTATAGTTCAGTTCAAACGTTATGGCGGCTCGGAAGTTAGCTGCGAGTGACGGTCAGCGCAGGTATAACGGGTCATACTTTATTGCGGGTCAAAAAATGACACAATTTTAGGTATCAGCGGGGCGCAGAGGAGGCTTCGTTTTGACTGTATGATACGCAGAACGACACTCGCAGCTAACTTCCGAGCCGCCATAAAGTTTGAATGGGACTATACCTTGGTTAGGTTAGGACTCAACTGGTAAGTCGGGGCGATAATATTATACTGGGCCACTGTTTACAGCTATTACCAGATGTACCATACCATCATACCTGTAATCCTCGAAGAGTAAGGCAGTGCATTTTATTTGCGAGTCTATTGCAATCATAATCAGCCTATAATGTTCCCACTGCTGGGACAAACGGCCTCCTCTCTAAGAGAGGGAATGGGCTATAATCCATCACGCGGGCCCAGTTCGGGTTGGTAGATGTCACATGTCTTCGAATTTTTGGTTCTAGGACATGCCGGTTTCCTCACGATGTTTCCCTTCACCGTTTTTGAGAGCAGTGGTGATGAAATAAATTACACAAAGTAAAGCGCCTGTCTGGGTTCGAACCCACGACTTCCTGTTCGTAAGTCGGGGCCGCCACCAGAATCAGTATCAGAATATCATTTATTTGCCTACTTTTTTTTGTTTTACATAGTGTCTCTGTGGCCGGTGGGCCGTACAGAGGTGAATCAGCTAACCCCTTGTCCAAGTGGATCTATGTTTGCTGTGTTCTGTTGATTCGTAATTTGTTAGGCTATACAAACATATTACGTGTTTATTTGTGTTATTATTTACATTATTATTTTCATTTAATCATTTATTACCATACATTTTATATTAGTTTTTAAATATTTTTTTTTAAACAAACATTGTATTATTACATTATTATTCCATTATTATATTGTATATATATATTTATTTAAACAACTAAATTTTTATGTATTATTATTATTCCATTATTATATTATTTAAATATTTATTTAAACAACCATATTATTATGTATTATTATTACATTATTATATTATATATTTATTTAAACAAACTATATTATTATGTATTATTGTTACATTATTATTGCATTATTTTTCATTTCATTTTATTTTAAGGGGACGCGGGGTCTTCGTTTTGTCGGTAGCCCACCGCCTATATCCTTTTTTATTACGGTCATACAATATATCGCCCATTCTGTGATTAACCCTGAGGGGGTTAAACTCGCCGTGTGCCTGGTAGGCGTCTCCAGGGGACTCAAGGTCTTCTATATCTAATTTATAAATATTTTCCAACATTTTGGTGTTAAGGTCCTCGGCTCGTAGGTGCCAGGCTTCTATGTCAGCCATCTCCCAGATTATTTCCGTGGGTGTTCGTCTTGGTAGTTGAGCAGCATTTTTCAGTGCCAGCCTGTATTGGCGTTCGATTTTGCTTAGGTTCGTTGCGCTATACCTTGAGAGTAGTTGCACCACTCCGTAGTCCATTAACGGTAAAATGCAGGCTTGAATGATGGCCAGTTTCGTGTCTAGTTCGGTCTTCGCATTGTAACCTATTATTCTACCGAGGGCTCCTCTGACTTGTTTCAGCCTTTTGACGACCCTTTCGGTGTGCTGGTTCATCTTCATCTGTTTGTCGAAGATGACACCGAGGTATCTGATCTGCTTTTGATAGTGTAACGTTTGTTGTTTCAGTTTCACCGTTGGTCGGTATTTTCTCTTTTTCGTGAACATGATGCATTCTGTTTTCTCTATGTTACACTTTAACCCCCATCTCGTGTAGTGGTCAACGATGGCTTCCGCTGCCCATTCAGCGCGCTTGGTCGCGTGTTCTGGGTTCGTGGCTCTGTTGAGTATACAGAGATCATCCGCGTACTGTGAGAGTTTTAGACCTCTGATGTGGTCTTGTATGTCCCAGATATCATGGACGTATAAGTTGAAGATTATCGGTCCCAGGATTGAGCCTTGGGGCACGCCGTGAGGTATCGGTTTGTCTTTGGTTAAGGTAGTTCTGAATCTACCTCTCAAGTTTCTGCCTTCGAGGTAGTTCTCAATTATTTTAATGATATTGTTGGCAACGTCTTGATTCTGAAGTTTCTTGATAAGACCCTTGTGGTTGATCGAGTCGAAGGCCTTCGATAGGTCCGTAGATATCATAGAGACGCTGTCTTCCGCGGCTAGTGCATCAGTGATTATTTTTCCGGTACGTAGAATCTGGGTTGCTGTGCCTCTTGCCCTTGTGAAGCCGTGCTGGAACGTTGGTTGCAGTCGGTTGACCGTAGCGGTAAGTCTTCTCAGGATCAGTCGCTCGCACAGCTTGCCCATGATGTTGAGCAGTGTGATCGGGCGGTACGATGATGCCTGACGGTGATCTTTGCCGGCCTTGTGCAGGAATATGCATGTGCCGGTTTTCCATCGCTTAGGGAAGTAACCTGTGGACAATACAAAGTTAGCGAGAGGCACAAATGCCTCAATGAAGACCTCTCCCCCAAGTTTGAGGGCGTCTGCTTTTATTCCGTCTGGCCCTGGGGCCTTTTTGTTTTTGAATCTGCTCAGTGCAAGTTGCACTTCTTTTTTTGACGTTGGGTCGAGTGGTTGGAATGGTGTCATCTTTTCAGTCCCCTCGTCGTCTTTTGCTATTTTGGCTTCTTTAACTATGGCTGTATCGGTAAGCTTTTCGATCGTGTCTATTTCTGTACTGCATCCTGTGATGTTTGGTAATTTAACGATAGGCTTCTTCATGTTTCGTTGGATGCGCCACATTTGTGACCTATTGTCCCGTGGATCTTGGAGTTTATCGAGCCAGCCTTTTTCGGAGTATTCTTTCAGGACTTTCTCAGCTTCTCTCTTAGCGTGGTTGTAAAGAAAGCGTGTTTCGCGTTGGAGTCTGGGGCTGCAGTGTCTCGCTTGCCATACAATTTGTTTTAGTTTGTTTCGATAGTCTATCTTATCGTTTATTTCCTTTGGTAGTCGTTCCTGCCTTGTTGAATTTTTCAGGGGTGCGTGAGTGTCGAGGGCTGCGACAACGGCATTTTCCATTGTTTCGACAAACTTCTCGCAATCGGCTTCTGTTGTGATTTCTTTGTTTAGGTCGCGAAGACCTTCCCACATAGTCTGTTGGTATGCCGCTCTCAGTTTCTCGTCCTCATAGATTTTCTTTGTATTACGGGATAGGTGTTCCTCTATATTATGTTCAATCTTCACCGTTAGCAACCAAGGGAGATGATCCGAACCAACGTTCTCGACCTGTTTGGCCTGCGCTTCTAGTTGTTGGTGTGTTATTATAGCCAGGTCCAGGATGGTGTTACCTTGGCTGAAAGGTCTGGATGGTGCATCGGCGTGTTTCAGCGAGCAGATTCCGTCTCTCGTTGCTTTTCTAACAATGTTGCCGAGGCCGGAGTTCCTGCTGTGGCCGAGGGTTTGCATACGTAGGTTCATATCGCCGATGATTATAGATGGCTCGTCGGCTAGGGTCTCCTCCAGTTCTTTTCTAGCATGATTTTGGTTTGGAATTTGGATATATATTCCTTTAATCTTAATATATTGTCCACTTGCGTGGTTAGTGAAAAGTTTGATGCCTACGCCTTCTATCTTCTTGTTCTCATCGTGCCAGCCTGGGGTGACTTCTGTTTCGACCCACCTTAGTCCCTTCTGTACATACATAGCAGTGGCTAAATGTTTTTCCAATGTGTGGGTGAGTTTATCGTACCCTTTTATATCATATTGTTGTGTCTCAAAGTCGATCTTGCACTCGTTCAATATAATTATAGCCGGTCTATATTAATTTCTCGACTAGTGATTTTATTTCTTTGAATTTGTTTCTTACTCCTTGCGCGTTCAGGTGTAAGATTTTGAGGTTCTGTATTTTCTTACTTTCGTGGTTAGCCATTGAGATGTGACTGTATCCTATTTATAGTGTCCATCAACATCATCAGTGTTTGTTGCATTTGTGTCTGCATCTGAAAGAGGCCCTCAAGTGTGAGACCGTTTATTGTAGGTGGTACTAGTTCTGTTTGCGGTTGTGCTGATTCTTTTTGTGGGAGAGTTGGAAATAGCCTTGTATTTGTGACATCTGCATATTTAACACCCAGTCTTACCACTGAACGTTTAATTCGCTCGTCTATCTTTGTTTGCTTAGCCTGTGCTTGTTCCATTTGCCTAAGTATTACTTTTTTGAATACAGGACATTTGGCGTTGTTCGCACCGTGGTCTTCTCCTTTACAATTTCTGCAGACTTTCGTCGTGGTACCTTCTAGCGTGGTAATAACTATCTGGGGTTCCTCTTGTTTGCCGTAGCACGATTGTTTCGAGTGATCGAATGTGTTATAAATTTGGATGCTACACACATGTATATGTATATATATATATGTATTAATATCCACTGATTATCAAGCTTGGAGTGTCAGAATGGTTACTTGTTATTTACTGTGTCTAAAAGTGTCTCTCAAACAGGTGTGTAGGGAAAGGGGTTTTATCAAGAAAAGGCATAGAAAGACAAGACCATTAATTTATTTCGATTTGGCTTGTCAGATATTTATAGGCAACTTTAATTACCTATCAAGCTACGTCCATTCGCAAACCTAGGTCTTCGTGGAGAAGAATGGACAAGAAACTCCACGGTAACAACTTTTAAAGTATTATGCCAGAACAATTATATATTCTCCTGGACCCTTCTCAAATTATAGCAATTTATCAGTGAAGATAAACAAAAAGCAATATAATCCACATTATAACACATAATTCTAGCACATAATTATCAGTAATATTCATAGTATAATACCAAATAACTTACATAAACTTTGTAGAAACTTAGGGTAATGCAAAGAGGTTCCAGCTTTACACTTTTGGTATCTCCATTACTATGTCACTTTCAAACGTAATAATAAACACATGGCACACACAATATTAAATACCTCTCAGGGTATGTCTTGTCCTTAGAACAGTTGCAGTAAAAAAAGCCCCGAATTGGCGACAACCTCTATTTTTATACACGTCAAACGTCAAATACTCAGTACATCCTACCCGCCATAATAAACCAATGGCAAATGGTCACATATTATAGCTAAATAACTAATAACATAGACAACAACTAACAAATCCTCTGTAAGGGAACTATTTTAAAACTTCATTAGATAATTTAGCAAACTAGTAAGTATTTATTTGTAATCTATTTGTTTAATCGGATAAAATATGAACATCAACTGATAGTTCAGAGAATTGATTGAAACAACTTGATATATAGGAATTGCAACATAAAATCTGGGACACGTTATAAATATCACTTCATTATTTCCTAATTCATTTTAAAGTAAATAAACATTTAACTTGATTATTCAAATATAACAACTTTCTTTCGTTTGGATACTAAGCCTTTTAAGCCATAATAAAAACTATTTCTATAAAATACATCGTAGTATAAAATACTTTTAGGAAAATGTATATTAGGTTAATTTGAAATTATAACCTTTCTGTTATCAAGATATTAATTTACGATGATTATAAATCTAGTTATATTTTTGAAATGCAACGTCGCCATACGTCAATGTTATTTTACGTTTGACAGCCGACGTTGCTGGATTATCGATTGTTATTAATCTAGCCATTACAGAGAGTTGTTAAACAGTCAGATATTCTCATATACATAAGGGTTATCTAACAAATGCATAGCATTTCTTGCACTGTACAATGTGCTTCGGATTTTCTCTAAATGGCTCGACCTTGATGGAGGGTGCGCAGAAGAATTTTCTTTCCGAGGCTTTGAAATTCTCCAAGAGATCTCTGGATTTGTTTTTACCATCAAAAATGAGTAGGTGTGTTTTCCCTGCTCTTCCGAGTGGCTTGATTGCTGTTGGTTTTATGCCGATGCAGTCTGCTATCTCGTTAGCAATGGTGTCGGTGGATTCTCCATAAGTCTCATTTTTGAGCACGATCTTGGTCGCTGGTTGTCTGTCGGCTTTCGGTTTTGGTGCAATCACTCTGGTTATCCCACAGGCTTCAATCGTAGTGAGCAAGTTCACACGCGCTGTCGCATTATCTGGGCTAATTTTTATTTGGCCTTTCATAACGTTGAGCGTTGAACTGTTCTTCGCTACTGATTCTCTGATTTTCTTTAGTGTGTCTTGATTTTTAATTACATTTTCATCCCTGATGATTATATTAGGGATATGGGTGTTTTTCTGTGTCGGTGTCGTATAATTGGATGCGCCTGTACGCTGTCTTTTGGCTCCTCTAGTTACCAGTTGATACGTCGTCGCTTGATTAACCTGCGCAGTACGATTGTTGTCGCTCAATGGTTTTTGTACTTTAGACTTGTCTACGATAGATGGTGGTCGAACGGGTTGGAGAATTTTCCACGCATCCAGCGTAGTCTGTACTTTGTCCACAATCTGGGAACTTGTTTGTGTACTTTGGGCTCGGGTGTAGTTCCCATCCTTGTTTGTGGCGGGCAGACATGCGCGGTCCCTTTCTTTTTCTCGTACCGCTTGAGTAGGCAGACCTTGCCGGACAGTATTAAGTCGGGGCCGCCACCACTGGGCCACCGCTGCTCAACTATTAACTACAACTATTGCCATCAACCGGGCACAAATCCAATCAACGTGGCTGCTACTGAGAAATTCCTGATATAAAACCCAATAACACTTTGCCCGACCCGGGAATCGAACCCAGGACCGCATGCTCAGCAGTTGCGCTTGCTAACACTAGACCAACGAGATATTTTCAGTCAATCTACCTATAAGAGAAAAAGCCATGAAGCGATATTTATATATATTTCCGTCCAACTTTGGTAAAGTTGGTTAGTTAGTGGCGTCATCCATTAAAATCGTCTCACCGTCAATCAGCCAATTAGGGTACCTCTACTGCCACCCGCCACACTTAATCTTGAAACAAGAGACCATACTCTCGGGAGACAGTAAACATGTTAGGGGCTGAGATGCATTCCTAATCAATTATTACCTGCGAGCTCTTGGGATAGCAACAGGAAGAAAGGATTTTCATTATTACTTGAATCCTGATGCAGAGCAAGGTGCTGTGAGCGGTAGCACATTTTTTTTTTCGGATTGGAAATTATCAAATGACGGGGTCCCGCTTTGGGCAGAGCGGAAGGGAGTGTCAGACTTGTATTGACTAAAACCCATACATGTTCTTTCTTTGCCCTTTGTGTTTCAGGACCGCGGTATCTCTATCAAACAGTCCCGCAGCCCCGGCAGGCATCGGCCCTTACTGTGAGCGGTGGACCAGCGCTGGTGATTTTGACGAACGTTGAAAACGTTTAGGTAGCCTACTCATGTGTGATATATATCATCTTGACTAAAACTGGCGCTATGAAGCTGTGCATGATGATCAAAAAATCCTTTTTGGTATCGTTTTAATTTGTATGAGACTCGCACGGCTAGATAACAACTCACTCGGGTCGATTCTTAAGTCAAGCCGCGCTTGCCTAGGATGGGTGACCACCCATTATTCTGAATTTCCTCCGTGCCACGGAAAGCATGCTGAGCCTTCGGTCCCGGCTGTCATTTGTAGATCTTTGACAGTCGTTACACGGAGTCAGAGTATTGACAGAAAAAAGAAAGAGTGTCATATTACCCAACTTTACTAACTGAATAGTGGAGGTCAGACAGGCAGTCGCTCCATGTAAAATAATGGTATTTAGCGGCATCCGGTTAGACTGGAAGCTGACCCCAACATAGTTGGAAAAAGGCTAGGCAGATGATAACGTCAACGACGAACTAAAAGAGATACTTAGCAAAATTTCCTTTGAAAGTCAAAAAATCCAGCCAAAAATCGCACTTTCTTTGAATGGGGATCTAAAAAAGCTCTGGTATTAATCCGGGCCGGGTAAGGCCGGGTATAAATTGCGGTGGCCGGGTAAAATCACATGAAACCCGGATGTTTTGTATATACCCGTCTCAACCGGGATTATTTTCGATGTTTGGTTGTGGACTTATACGGTTTCTTTTTCTTTCGTGTTTACTTTATATTTTGTGTTACTTTTTCGGACAAAAAAGGTGTGATTTTCCTTGCTTTAAAGGGAAAACGAGGTAGGTATTCTTTGCTACAACTAGAAAAAGTAATATAGGGCATTGATATTTAAATCAGTATCTAAACGAATTACGTCGTGTTGGTCTAGTGGTTGTACGTTACTGTTGAGTATGAGGTCCTGGGTTTAATTCCCAGGTCTGGTAAAGTGATTTTTGGCACACAAAAAAAAAAACACACACAGTTCAGTGACCTGTCTACCCGTTATTTGTAGAGAATTATTCCTGCGAATAAAGCATTCACTTTTCCAGATTAGAAAGGTTGTAAATACTAAGAACTATTGACATTATAATTGGAGAGAGATTCAGTCATTGGAAATTCTTAGAAACAGAGCTATTTTAACACAATGGTAGGGTGACCCAATCGTGGCTTAATAAAATCCCACAGGTCTATCTTCAAGGTTAAGAAGTGCTTGCCGGGGTTAGCCTGTGGATGGGTGACCATCCATTACACTCTGAGTTTCCTCCGTGTTTCAGAAAGCACGTTAAGCCGTTGGTCCGGCTGTCACTTGTAGATCTTTGACAGTCGTTACAGGTAGTCAGTGGTCCGAAAGTCTTACAACCAGACTTACCAATGAGTATCTTATTGTCCAGTACTAACTGGGATATGGAGGTCAGTCGCTCCACGTAAAATACTGGTATTCAGCTGCATCCGGTGAGACTGGAAGCAGACTCATGTCGCTGTCGATTTGAAGATGCTTTACTGCAGTTCAGTTTTCATTAAAACTATTTTCCTTTTATTTAGACACAAATTAAATGGTTCCACACCTTCGAAGATCAACTGCGCAAAAAATATGAAAATTGTATCAAGTTAATTAAAAAAGCGGCCAAGTGCGAGTCGGACTCGCCCATGAAGGGTCCCGTAGCAGCAAATAAGTAGTACGTAGTAGTAGTAGTTCTTGTAGTTCGTTGTAACTTTGATCGATGTTTTAATAATAGTGTATTTGTTTTATATTTGAGTTGATTGAATGAAAGGTAAATTGCGGTTTACGATTTATGACGTATTAAAAAAAAACTACTTAGGTACTAGATCTCGTTCAAACCAATTTTCGGTGGAAGTGTACATCACATATTTTTTTTAGTTTTATCATTCTCTTATTTTAGAAGTTACAGGAGGGGGGACACATTTTACCACATTGGAAGCGTCTCTCGCGCAAACTATTCAGTTTAGAAAAAAATGATTTTAGAAACCTCAATATCATTTTTGAAGACCTATCTATCCCACACGAATGGGTTTGATGAAAAAAAAAAATCAGTTTCAGTTGTAAGTATGGGGAACCCCCAAAATTTATTGTTTTCTTTCTATTTTTGTGTGAAAATCTTAATGCGGTTCACAGAATACATCTACTTACCAAATTTCAACAGTGTAGTTCTTATAGTTTCGGAAGAAGAAAAGTGGCTGTGACATACGGACGGACAGACAGACATGACGAATCTATAAGGGTTTCGTTTTTTGCCATTAGGCTACGGAACCCTACAAAGAAGGACATTGTGCTTTCAATGCGGCTTTTTATACCACACAACATTCTCTTTTCTGGGTTTTTCTTCAACTTACGAAGAACACGCTGAGGCTATCGTCAAAGACTGAAAGATGTGTCCAACTCAAAGCATTTATTTCAATTAAACCGTTACAGTCACTTTTGAAGGTAAAAAAAAGGACGAGACGGGAGGAAGGAGTCACAGTCATAAGACATAATAACTTGTGAAAGTACTGTAGTTGCACATTCCAAAGCGTAGATATCTATGAAGAAGAATGGGCAAGAAACTACATGGACAGTATGGACACTGTGCGGTGTGTATATGTATTTAAACGTTCGCGTATGAGCTTAACTTACTAAAAAAGCTGTCCTTCTTCTGGGCAAAGACTTCTATTTCTTCTGCTTTTCTCTGCTTGTTTCCGGTAATCATTTTTATACTTGCCACAACTAAGCCAAGAATTCAATATGAAATGTAACGAAAAATTCAATTTCACCCATGAATTAATAATATCTGGTATAGAACCCTCTAACTATAATATTTAATGATAAGGATAACCACGTACTAACGATTGGGTATTCCCAAAAGGTTTTTAATCAAAGCTCTGCGCCCTGCCAATAAAATATGGGCCCATTTAAATTTTACGTGCCCTATAAAGGGAATTATACGACCAATCTGTTAGTTAAACGGCGGGATTTTAGAGTTGAGGATTAAGATGTAGTTAAAGGTATTTTTAATTGTTTGTCAAAAGTTTAAAAGTCCTTAGTTAAAAGTGGTGTTTAATTAAGCAGTGATTTTGATGATTTTTAAAAGCTTTTATTTAACTTGCAATGTATGTATGTAATTTGTCCGGGTGGAATCTTTGAACTCAATTTTGAAATAGATATCTTCAACCGATTGAGTTGAAATTTTGCACACACCTTTGGTTCTGGTGACAATACACTTTTATGATAGACATTACTTCATCCTGCAGCCAGGATCGTCTCCTCACTAGAGACCTCCTCAACAGTTAATAGCGCGGGCACGAAACTTTGTATACGTGTTCAATTTTGCTAGATATAAAGATAATTTCTATCATGACCTCAACCTGCAGCCCGAATTGTCTTCTTACGAGGGAACTCCTCAACGGTTAATAGCGCAGACGCGGAACTTTGTATACGCGTTCACTTTTGATAGATAAAGATTATTTGTAGCATGACCTCATCCTGCAGCCAGGATTGTCTTCTCACGAGAGAACTCCTCAACAGTTAATAGCGCGGACACGAAAACTTGTAAACGTGTTCAAGTTTGATAGAAAAAGTTGGTTTCTATCGTGACCTCAATCTGCAGACAGGATCGTCTTCTCATGAGGGAACTCCTCAACGGTTGATAGCGCAGACACGGAATTTGTATACGCGTTTACTTTTGATAGATAAAGATTATTTCTAGCATGACCTCATCCTGCAGCCAGGATTGTCTTCTCACGAGAGAACTCCTCAACAGTTAATAGCGCGGACACGAAAACTTGTAAACGTGTTCAAGTTTGATAGAAAAAGTTGGTTTCTATCGTGACCTCATTCTGCAGACAGGATTGTCTTTTAATGAGAGATCTCTTCAACGGTTAATAGTATGGATTCGAAAGTTTGTAGATGCGTTCATATTGGATGGATGAACATGATTTCTGTCATGACCTTATCCTGCAGCCAGGATCGTCTTCTCATGAGGGAACTCCTCAACGGTTAATAGCGCGGACACGAAACTTTGTATACGTGTTCAATTTTGATAGATCTTTTTCTTATTTTTAGAGCGTTTAAATAAAAGCTTTTTTTAAAAAGGTTTTTTTGCTTTTAATTTATTTATTCGTACCTCAGTTCGCAAACAAGGCGAGATAAAGGCTCACATTGTTGTTCGCCTGTCAAGACCCTTTTTCTCAGGAATGCGTAGAGATGTTAAGCTGAAATTAATATCAAATACTCAAGTCTGCTACTCCTTGGAGCAGTGATAAACTCAAACTTGTTATTCAACGCAATCAAAAGATATGACCTTTTATTTCGCATATTTTGCGATTTCACAAGGGAATCAAAACCTAAAGGCTACTTCCCGTTGACCTAGAATCAAGAAATTTGGCAAAAAGCCGAACACTACTTTTTTGACCATTTGTCGAAAAGGTTCTTTTTGTATTTTAAAGGGTTACTTTTACTGAGAAGTGTCAATCGCTGGGATGCTGTGTACTGTTGAATTGATGAGCTCTTTATTCTGGAGCTATCTTAAAAACTTTGGCTTATTCTGTTTGTAATAGGAAACACGTAGTCTTTAAGTGAGGTGATCAATATACTGGATGATATTCTGTAGCAGTGTTTCCCCTTGGATCTAAATATAGGCTGATACTTTGTTGCTAAAAGTTTTAATTTATTTAAATAAATACAATATTTTCGCCGGGATCACAAATTGTCTCATGTTAAATAGCTTTAAGGTTACAGCACACATAACAATTCTGAAAGCCTTTCGCCTCGCCGTCAAACAGGAGTCAACCCAACGTAAGCAAGCGCATCAATAGCTCCGATACGTCGACCCGGCTGCGGCTAGGTGACGTCGCGCTTACGGCTCGCCGACCGCTGGTTGACCTGGCTGGCACTAGATCAGTTTGAATCCTACTAACTAGAAAATGTATGGCGCTCGTTAGTCGTTTGATACTTATATGTCTACAAACTAACCGTTTTTTTGTTTTTGGGATGGGAAATCATCAAATGACTCCTCCCGCACTGGGCGGAACGGAACAGACTTTTACTGACTAAAAACCATCCATGTTCCTTCTTTTGCCCTTTATGTTCCAGGGCCGCGGTATGTCTTTCGAACAGTTCCGCAGCCCTGGCAGGTCTACAAACTAACCTACAAATTCAATTAAACACGCGGGCATCACGACTGGAAGTTGCTCTGTGAATGACAGCACGTGTGGCAACAGTAGTGTGCGTAAGGGTTGGATGAACAGACTTAAGCTCGGGTACGGAGAGACGTCAGCGCGGAGACGACAAGTCGTAAGCGAGTTGACCACGCACCGCACCGCGGTTCGTGAGCTTGGCCCGAGGCGATGCGATTACGTTACGATTCCGATTAGTGTGCGTTGCAGTATTGAGTTTCATACAAAAAATACTGAACGGCTCGAGTTGAATACGGTGCCGATCCATTTCCGAGTTGATATGTGTGCTGTGACCTTTAGAGAATAAATTTGCAAAGGACTTTTTTTTACAAAAGTTCATGCTTCTATCATGATAAATGGCAACGCTGATTCTTTGGTCAAAAAAGGCCAACCCTCTGGTCACGTTCTGAGTCGCCCAACCGCCTGGCGATCTCCCGGAAGACTAGGTGGGCCCGAACTCCATGGTTTCAACCCCAAACGGTTCAAATACATGACTACGAATTAAGTTATTGTATTTGCGCCGTTTGGAGTCTTCTCTTACGATGAATCTAGTATGTTCTGTGCATTTATGGTAGAATTAAAGTCTTTTTTTTCTATTTGCGCCATTTGAGGGTTTCAGGACATGCAGCAGCCACTCCAGCACGCTGTGCTAGGAAGATGAGATGGCGAAAGGATGTCGACGCGCGTAGATGAAACAGTGAACCAACCTTTTCAGTAAAATTAAAATCGACCGCTTTAGGCCTAAAATACTTGATATTTTACTTTTATAAAGTTCTTAAGGCAGAACATTTAAATTTCTAGTTACAAAACTTAGCCTGACTTCTTATCTCGACAGCATAAGTCTTGCAATAAATACAAGGATTTTAACTAAGCACTTTTCTCGCTTAAGTTATTGTAGCGAGATAAGAACTAACTTTTTATAATATATTAACATATATCTACATTGGTCTGCTGCATCTAGTAGCTCATTCTTTGGGTCAAAGGATATTTAACAAATCTTCCTCTTAGATGAGATGTTAGTGGACCTGAAAATTGCTTTACCAGTTTTAAAAACAATTCTCAGTAAATTGAACTTTCCCAAAATCTCATGTGACTGTCATAGACAAATAGGCGTTATTGTTGTAATTATGATGTACAAGTCACATTCAACCTCTGTAAAACATTTACAAAGTCATCCCTACTTAGGTACGAGGGGTGCGGCTATGGGTATATAGGGTGACTGGTAATTAGCGACCGATACTTAAACACGTGATTGTACTCATGATAACAAACAACTTTCCCAAAGAAACATATTTTTTTATACACACTTTTATCACAATAACACAAGAGCCGTATGATATTCGCGCGCGCACGCTTGTGACCTCTCAGCTGTTAGCCACGTGACGCCGTGCTGTCTCATTACTAGCGTACCGTGCAACAGGGGGTAGGCAGAGCACCCGCGCGGCTCGTAAGCCTGCTCCGTAAGCGGCGCCCGCGCCACAGGCCAAAGAAAAATTCATACGGCTGTTGTGTTATTGTGACAAAAGTGTGTCATCATCATCATCTGCCTAGCCTTTTCCCAACTATGCTTGAGTCGACTCCCAGTCTAACCCGATGCAGCTGAATACCAGTATTTTATATGGAGCGACTGCACTGCCTGTCTCTCCTCGACAACATTTTTTTTTTATATACACACACTTTTGTCACAAAAGTATGTGTATAAAAAATACGTTTCTTTGGGTAAGTTGTTTGTTATCATGAGTACAATCACGTGTTTATGTATCGGTCACTAATTACCAGTCACCCTATATTTAGTTCACTCAGAGATAAAAGTACCTACTTCGCTCTGTAAGGTAGTTTACACAAAAGCTACATTTTGGCTATAAGAGAAAGGCTGATGCCTTTCTTCTCTCAATAGGTAGCTACTCTCTTCTGGCTGTCAAAATTAAATGTTGTGGTGTGTCATCGCTCAAGTGATAACTTTTAATGGTTTCATTTCTTTGTTTGCTTTTACATTCGAAGTTTCCCATTAAACTAGTAGGTAAGTCTGATAAAATTGTGTTTCATGAATCCGTCTGTGTTTTAGTATTACTATGATAATCTCAGAAACCTCTAATCAATATCATCGCCACATCGAAGTAGGGCTTCTACTGCTAAAATAGGCTTATCACTACGGGTAAGTAGGGTTTGTTGAAATAAAACACAAAATATAATCAGCAGTAATATTTTAAATTGCTTTGAATCACAATTTTGTAGTGTTTATAGATTATAATAATTACAAAGGAAGATTATTTTTTGTTCAAAGTACACTTATCCAACAGTTCGTCGACATGCACTCGTGTCCATCATCTCAGAATATTTTACAAAAAGACAAAAATATTCTCATTTCAGTACTAAAATTAAATCACAAAAATTTTAACTTTTTTTTTAACAAATTAAAATAGTTAACCTTATTCTGATAACATTTTGAATTCATTTTAAAATGATAACCCTTTTTTTCCTAAAATCATTTTTCGAAAATGTTAACTTAGACTAAAATACACATGAATTTCTTAAAATTACAAAATGAAAAAAAAAACTTTGAAATCATTACCATTCACAAAATCATCATGTCATATTGAATACATTCAAAGGAATTAAGTACATGATTAATTACGATTATAAATACTTAGGAACAATATTGTTTATTTACAGTTCACACAAAATACCTACAAAATTAAAAATTAACAAAAAAAATCACTGGTGACTAAAAATAAAGTATACGACATTTTCTTTTTCAGAAATTATTTACAACTCATTTTCAAGTACATTACCTATTAAGAATAGATGTCAAAAATACAGTTCACATAATTATTTAATCCAATTATAATTCATACAAGATTTTTTTACGAAAGATGAACTATATAAATTATAATTCATACATTTTTTTACGAAAGATGAAATATAAAAAGAGATTCTAAGCTGTTCGTCTGGACAGTCCTCATTCATACGTCCCTCCATATTTTGGTGTCTTAGAAACCTTGAAACTGGCAGTACGTAACAATTTCTTACATTCGCTAAATATTTAAATTAAAGAAAATCTTACATACAACGCTTAAGATTGCGTATAAATAATTATATTAATTAAAAAATTAAATAACAGCATAAAAATCGCTATCAAACGCTCCTTTTCTATATAAATTTGTTTATAAAGCAATAATACTATAGTAGCTAGCTATAAAAATATAGGATTGTAATGATTTTTGAAAAATAAAACTGACTTTCTTTTTCTACAATAAAATGACTAGGATTCAGCTAACTAAACATTTATGGCATTACTTTTTGACTTTTGTATGACTAAATCAGGCACTATTGTATTTATGTGTAAGTAAATAAGTTACTATTATTTAAACTTAACTTGCTTAATTTTTGGTAATGTTTAAAAATACTACAATTTTACAGAAATGCACTTCAAAATATTATTACAATCCTACTAAAAGGATTTAGCAGCTAATAATATTATTATTAAATTAATTACTAGTGATCTAGCATTTCTTTAAAAAAAATACAACTAATATCATACGCGAGTGTCGAAAACGTCAAAGTTATAATTAAGTAAGTATCTAAGTGATATGCAATATACTTTAGGCAGGCTCATTTTGATAAAGAAAACATCATTTTTACACAGAGGTGACCAAAATTAGTTTTAGCCATTCATTATGACCAATTTGCGAATTTTATAAACATTAAAAATCTTTTTTTATTAAAAAAAAAGATTAAAATGACTAAAACTAAAATAATGCCCCTCTTGGAAGTATACGCAAGCTACCGCAAATTAATTTACTACCAAAATTGCATAAACCATAGACGTACGTAACTTAGAACTACATACATTAAAATCATAGACGCTAACAAACAATACCTTTTCCAATTTTTTATCACATTTTCGTCAAAAGAAACGTGCCTACGGCATAATAAATTCATAAAGCTCAACTAGTTACGGCCCACCCTAAAAGATAAAATAAATCCAATCATGGTCTCACTAATATCTCATTCCAATACCAGTTAGTAACAATTTCTATCTTTTAGTCTTAGGAATACTTACTAAATATGAAGTTAAAATGTGTGAACAAGCTTCTTATAATATAATAATAAAAAGTATTAGTTAAACTTTTAGTTTTAAATTCTATGTATAGATTTCAAGTTTTTTTTTTATTATTTCATATAATAGTATTTTATCTAACTATATCTACTTCTAGTGCACTATCTTTTAGCTGTGGTCAATTACTAAGCCTCGCCGTATGTGTGTCCCTTTTATTATCCTCAAAAAGTTTATTGCTTTCGTTCTTTTATAATCATAAAAGAAAAAAAATTGTAAAGTATGTTAACGAGCTTGTTTTACAATCTTTTTTTACAAAAATGAATTATTTTTTTTTACTATTTTATGTAATTGACATTTCTTTTATAAAAACGACAACAAAATAAGTTAATACTTTTTTTGGTAAGTTTTTGGCATTTTTTAAAATCATTCACACATTTTACTAAAAAAAAAGATAGGATATTAAAAAAGACACAGCAGCGGTGGCACTAATAAGCGTCTATATTTCAACTGTAATGTGACGATCGCGTGGATATTAAAATACTCTTTCTTTACAAATCGGAGTTTATTCCACCACAAAAATATTATTGCTTTCAGAGGATCTGCGTTACTGAGAAAAATATTTTTTTATTTATTTTCTTCATAATTTCCACCCGTTTCGCATTTTAATTTTCAGCGCTCCAGAAGCAATCGTGCACGCTATCTAAAAATATAGGTATACGCATGACCACTAGCTAAACGAACTATTTGTTCGAAAATTAAGACAGAAATGATAGAATAACTTTTATGGAAAATTAATACATCAAAACTTTTGGCGCAATACATCTCGAAATACTGGTATCGTACCCGCCATTACTACATATACATATATAAATATAACTTCTTAAAATTAGCGATCCAAAAATATGAAATATACGTGTTGTATTAGTGCGCCCCCGGCCGCTGCGCGCTCGCGAGTGCCGTGCCTCCACACTCCACACTAAGTGCGCCAACTCGCGATATCTGCGACTTGTGCCGTTAGCTACCGGAGGGTGCAAAAGCCGCCACAACTGGACGGTTTTTCTCAATCCTCGTCGCGTGTTTTATATTTCCTCTAATCGAAAAAACGCTGGCTCATTCTCAACAAAACACCGTTCGACATCAAACGGCGAAAAATTTAAACTTCCGCTGCGAATCAACCAATGTCTTTTACCTACTTTTCTCAACTCTGGGCCTCTCAAAATCTAAACAAACAGGAATATATCGGAATATACGAACAGTTAAATTAATAATTCAAGAAAGATTACAAGTTTCAAGAAAAACTAAATCTGAAATATAATTACAATATCATAAAACTGAATGTAACAAAGAAAGTGAAATGAGATAGTAGAAGTAAGTTTGAGAACTCAAAGTACCAGGGCCCTGCTCAAGCAAAGCGTCCTTATTCGTTCGAAACTTTTGCTTTATAAAAATACGAATCGAAAATATCTCGACTGTAGCACGTCTTCTTATGGTTAAGCTATGATTATTCTATTATTTCTTATACTATAAAACTTTACTATGTTTACTACGTTAAAATATCAGAGAATTCAGAAAAAGGGAATATTTAGGTTTTTATTTTCTATATTTAAGTGGTGCACAACCTTATTTCTTCATGAACGCTAGGTAAGTATGGCGTTAGCATAACGAGGATCTAAAACAAAAGTCGCTATCTAATGAACTAATAGTAGATGTAGGTAGTCGATGAAAATTCATATTAGGGGTCTTATTAGAGTAGGAACTAGGGGAGGAGTAATAAGAACTTAACGATATAGGGGCGAAAGAATAAGTCGAAGGACGAACAGAAAAGAAAGTATGAGTAACACGGTCGAAGGTATCTCATAAGACTACATCTAATCTAAAGTGAGTCTCAAAGATCGTAGATCATGTTCGATGATATCTAAGGCTTTGTCTTCACTGCATAGACTAAAAGAATTAAAACTATTTAGGCTGGAATGGAACCTATTGTAAACTGTCGACCGAAACTAACCGCGTAATTACTTTTATTTCTCTTAAATACGATAAAATCTCAAAATACTCACAGCTCGTCGGGTTTATTGTATTATACGCTAAGTGCATCTACTATATAAGAACAGTGGCTTTTTAATAATTTGAATTTGTACTTAACCTACATATTTTAAACTCCATTTCTGAATCATTCATAGAATAGAATTCAAGTTTTGACTCGATCTAAGTTCGAAGCAAATAAACCAACTCAATTTTTCACATTAAAATTCATTATCAAATCGTTTGCAATTGACGTGAATCGCAAAAGCCAAACGTTTCCGCAATCATTCTTGTAGATATTTTATGAATTTTCAAAAATTTTGCGTCAAGTCTTACGAATTTTTTCAGCCAATACGTTTGATGATCTAGGTTTAATTACTTTACATCCAATTTAGAGTTTTCAAAAATATGATTCCAATAAATGTTCTAAACAAATATCTCAAAAATACATTATGAAAATATAATACAAATACCATAAAATTTATACTAAATATAACCCTGTCTATGACCTGAAGAGTTTAAAATAAAGAATAAATCGAAATCTAAACTCTGAACAAGTCATTTCTAAGGAGAACATAATTACTTCCTAGTCACACGCGTTGCTATAATCCGTTTACATTACACGCAGATGTAACTGCGGAGATTTACATTAGAAGAACGAATACAACGTCTCGTCTCATAATAAGACCAATCGGTATCGAATCATAACGTGGTGTTTTATTTCAGAAAACAAAAACAAAACGTGGTAGTCAAAACTTTTCGTATCGTTTACAATAAAATACGATATACAAAAGAATAGTTAAAACATTTCAAAGTAGACGAGGCCTGAATCAGTTCACAACTCCGATAAGAAACCTGTTTTTGTGAAATTCGCTAAACTTATGTCGGACAGTATTTAGATAATGCGAAAGGCAGTTGGTGTTAACGCGTAATTTGAAATACTAAATACTCGTACATCAGAACATAGAAATCCAACAAAAGATTTAGACATGTAAACTGATAACAAAAAACCTCCGAAAGAAGGTAGAATGTAAATGAACATAGTTTAAGGAATGGATAGTGTCCATTGAATAACTGCCGTTTTCAAATTTTAAACAGAAGCTCTAGTAGGAGATCTTCGTCCACGTTCATTGGCGATTCAGGAGCAAGGTAATCAACGATCCTAGAAAATTTAAATCGAAATTAGAATCTATTAGTTTATACTCTAGAATAAATATGCTTTGTCAGTCAGTCAATCTGTATTCGTAAGTAGACGACGACAAAGTATAAAAGACTGGAAAAACCTTAATCGAGCTTGTAAATGATTTTTAATCATATAGTTTACTAGCTCTTAAAGTATTCTTATATCAAGATTATTACTAGTCAATCTAATTTTAGAACTATGATGTCTATCTTGAAGGTTGATAAAATTGTTGTTGATGTCATGATAATGATCGTCTTCATCAAAAACATCATAATTTTGAACTAATAAATAGTTCTGTATAGACAGAACTAATGTAATAATGAAAAAAAAAACAGAAGTTCTATGACCCCAAATTGAAGTTGGTGATGATGATGATGTTGCTCACCTATTGGGCGTGGGTGGTGTACTGGTGATGCGCGGCCACGAGTTTTGGCGGGCATCCGGCGACCGCCGGGCCCCCCTCACGCTTTCGGCTCGTGCGTTCTGCAACCTACCACAAATGTGGAGACATAGATATTAAAAACATTTCAAATCTACTGCACACGACACAAAAAGAACATATACTAGAATTATTAATTTATTTTATTCACAGATTGAACACTCAAGAGCATATGATAGAGGTCTGCAGAAGACCAAATAAATGTTATGTTTCACTACGAAAACTTACGTTGGTAGTAAATTCCTCCCAAGTGCTGTGCAGCGTGAAAATAGTTTTGGGAATATTAAAATAAACTTCGATTGCAGACAAGAAAATATATAAAATTATCGTATTGAAGACAAAATTAGTCACCATGCTGAAAAACCCTTTGAAATTCCAAATCCAGACAATCATAACGATCCAAAATAACAAGATGATAACTAAGTATTATCAGAAGATACCAGACAAAAACATAATAACATTAAACAGTCTATCAGATTCGAAGAATACCTTTCCACCTACATAGGCTAAGCTTTAAATATTCACGAAACTCGAATAAACAAGCTTGAACAAAAACCTCCTTTAATTTAATAAAACAACAAGTCTGAAAGTTTAACAAAATCATGCTCTAAAGATTCTCTTATCGAAGGGAAGGAACAAACTTGGGCACAGTTGATTTATCTATCCGCCACAGATACAGAAGTTTCGAGAAAAGCTAAAATGTTTCATTCATAAAGTACGAACTGATTCGGGCTTAGATTACTCGGCTGGGATCGGGAACGAGCCAGTAGGCGAAATTAATTTATCTTTGACTGCGATGGAAGCAACGAATAAAGATCTTAATTGTTGGAAATATTTGATGAATTTTCGCTTTGTGGAAACTAAAGAGAATTAAATGTTTTTCATCAAGACGAACGATTCGGTTTTTTCTGTTACCTACTGCAAATTCTAATTCTATTTTTAGATGCCACTCTTTCGGAATTTTACCATGAAATTATAAAGCGGAGGAATTAAGAAGTTGTCGTGATTAAAGTTTTAAGTATAACATATCGATGGCTATAAAAGTAAAAGAAAACCAAGAAGAGAGAGAGTATAAAATGTCGATGGCTATAAAAGTAAAAGAAGACCAAGAAGAGAGGTGCCTGATGAGCTGACGAGTAATAGAGAAATATGGAAGAAGGAGACATGCTGACCCGGGACCCCAAATATATTGGGTTATGGGCAAAATAATGATGATAATGATAATTATGAAATTATGATCCATAATTCTGAGTAATATTATGAGGAGCTCGTGGCTAAATAATAACTGCCGCTCGGGTCGATCTTTAGGTTAAGCTGCGCTTGCCTAGGTTGGGCCGTGGATGGGTGACCACCCATTACATACCGAGTTTCCTCCGTGCCTCGGAAAGCACGTTAGGCCGTTGGTCCCGGCTATCATTTGTAGATCTTTGACAGTCGTTACAGATAGTCAGTGGCCCGAAAGTCTGACAACCAGTCTTACGTGATACTAAGGATATCGTATTACCCAGTAGATCAACTGGGTTCTGGAGGTCAGATAGGCAGTCGCTCCATGTAAAATATTGGTATTCAGCTGCATCCGGTTAGACTGGAAGCCAACCCCAAAATAATTGGGAAAAGGCTAAGCAGATGACTTCTGAGTAATATTAGTAGTTTACTGTGTTTAGGTACACACTTGGGTACTTTGATGTTCCCTGCGTTACTGGCTAGGGTATGCTGAGATTAGCCGCTATGACCGAAAACGGTCAGCAGGACTACTTAGTTTAATGTAAGCTTCTCACTTGTATGTTTTACCTTTATCTTTCCCATTTCTGATGAATAATAACTTCGTTAAAGTACATAAATATCATTCAACCACACCCAACTCAATGTAATCTTTAACTTTCTTATTAAAACCTTGAGGAAGTTTGAAGTTTCAAAGTTGTTCTTTGGAAACGATCTCTGCCGTTCGTTAAAACAGATATATTTGGATATCGAAAATTAGAAAGTAGAATTAGAAAGTACACAATTTCGTATGATAAGTTGATCTTAATTTTCTTTTCAATCATTGATTTTGGTCTTTCTAAATTATGCAGGGATCTTGGAAGCCAAAAACGTTTATTATTTCTGAATGGTTTTGCTGCGAATCCGAGGTTGATTTTTTGGGTGTCTAATAGTTTCGATAACATTGTGTTTCTCTATAATTTGATTTGCACAACTGTAGGGAAATTAAAGCTCCATTGACTTGGCGATATTTCTATTGGCAATTTGCTTATATAATTCTTACAGTACGTTACAATAATTTATGTCGGGTGGCGACCCTAACCGGACGGATGATAGTCTTTAAGTCGCGAATAACTTTACTTGCGCGATGCAGGATTTAGACGTATTTCGATGTTTAGTTTATCCTCTGCGTCATAGATGGCACTGTAGTACTTTTTGTTCTATGTTGCTGTAGTACTTTTTGTTGTGTTGCTGCAGAACTGCGGGGCTATCCTTTCAAACCTCCCCTAGCTGTCTAGCTTCTGAAGACTACTTGGCTATCGAAGCAGGAACTAGGTTTACTTCAACATGACTGAATAGCTTCTCAAGATATACGTTACACTTTAAAACAACATAAAAGTAACAAGCTTTATTGCTCGAATCGTTAGCCCAAAGACGCAATAAAATCCCCCTAAAACATTAAACTGAAACATTAAACACCAGATTTAAAGAACCGAATTAAAACTGGACCGACTAAATCCCGGAAAAATCTAAAATAAAAGACAAACGTAAAGTTGCGTTTGAAGGGGAGAATTACAAAAAGGAACCATTATATTCTAATATGAAAGAAAGGCAACTTACAAAAGGTAGGTGTGAGTACAAGAGGACACACATTGGCTTAAAGACTAAGATCCCGCCTAAGGCCGACCTTCACATAATTAGTACGAATGAAATGATGAAATTAAGTCAAGACCATTCAAAGTACGACAAATGTGAGTCTTGACCGATCTTACCACGATTTTACGACGTCACCATGTTTTCAGCACATCATTCTGAGCCCCTTTAAAAAAAAAACAGCTGTTTCCTATAAAAGCACAATACCTACGGTCAAAATGTATTGAATAGCTGTTTTTTTAATAACCGAAAACAATTTCTATGTGTTGGGCTACGTGGTAACCGTTTTCGTGCCGGTGTCCCTTCCACTCCGTATTACGGAGTGGAAGAAATAATATACGGAGTCCGTATATTATTTCAATACGAAAACATAAGTGTACACAATAATATCAACTGATCTATTTATGCCTGACAACCTGACAATTATAGTAGGGACAAAAAAATAGACAACACAACAGTTTCTTGTTCTTTATGCTTTTTATTTTCAATCAATATGGATTTCGTTTGGGAAAAAATGTTTTTTTTTTAAGTTTGACAGGACTTTCATCATACAAGCCAGTCGCAATTATGTTTATTCTTGTATTCTAAAAAGTATTTTTCATTCGGTTGGCAGATGGGTGAAGGTCCATCTTAAACGGGATCATAGAATGTTACTGTTGAGGGTCTTCAGACAGGTCAGTTAATAATATCTAATAATATCTTGGGACAACCAACACACCGCCATCTGATACCAAACTAGGCAGAGCCTGTACTATGGCAACCAGACAACTGATAAACATACTTATATATTTCTAAATACATACATATTATAGATAAATTACACACCCAGATACAGAACAAATAATCGTACTCATCGCACAAAGATTTGTCCTGTGTGGGAATCGAACCCATGATCTCCGTCCTAGCAGTCAGTGTCACTAACCACTAGACCAACAGGCCGGTCAAGTCAGTTGCGTGGTACTTATAACTGGCGTGTATGTGGGCAGAAGATGGACCAAGCAATGAGCGTATGTAAGGATCGTAGCAGGTGGCTTTCTGTAGTTTCTACCTACCCCCATAGATAAAAAGCTTGAGTCCGTGTATGTATGTTCTAATAATAGAATACAAGGACAGCCCAAAGGTTGTAAATTAGGAGAACGTTGCCTTTTTATGTCCGAGTTCCTCTAATTTTTCTGATTAAGGACGCAAGGAAACGAGGTTATCAATCAACTTGATACAATTAAGGGTGTTCGCAAAGAATACTAATGTTTAGCTTTATCTATCTTCTATACAGGGTTATTTGTAAAACACCAGCAACCTCTTAAGAGGTCATTGTACTCATCATTATGAACAACTTTTACTATGGGACCAAACCTGAAATCACGAAAAAAAGCAGCTGTTCCCTATATTTTGATATCTCGTCAAAATGGAGGGAACAGCTGTTTTTTTTTCGCTATTACCGGCTTTTATCTTAAGAGGTTGTTGGTGTTTTACAAATAACCCTGTATATAAAATGGTAAACTGACTGACTGGGTGATATATCAACACACAACCCACTGGTCCTAGAAACATGAGACTTGGAGGGTGGTTTCTATGTGAAGAGTAAGTATCCACTAAGAAAGGATTTTTGGTAATTCACCCCTAAAGGGGTAAAATTGGGGATGGAAGTTTATATGAAAGTCCGTCAGTTTTGAAGTAAGGATCTACAAATAGGCTGATGATTGAAAATTGATTTATACGTGTCTCAGCGTTTTTGATAATTCTACCTCAGCAGGGTTAAAAAGGGGGATGAAAGTATGTAACTATTTTTGTTACCGTAACCTGGATTAACCTATAGGTTACTTTTTAACCCCGGTAGTACGTTCCCATCGGATATTTTTCGACATCCACGCGGGCGACGCCGCGGGCAAAAGCTAGTGTTAGAATACAGAAGAAACTAGTAAGGGTAGAAACTACGTACATAATATGATCACGCTTGTAATCCTAGAAAGGTTACACAGAGGTACCTTTTGTAGTACCACATTTCATTTCATTAGCCTATTGCCATTGGCCATTATGTTCTAAGTCCCATGTAATAAGGTCGAGCCTATTGCCATTAAAGACTCAGATTCAGACTCTGGGGTGCTACTAAAAAAATTCTGATAAAAAAGTTTACATATACTGCTAGTAACAATACTTTTCCCGAGAATCGAACTCAGTAACTAGGTACGAGTATGTTTGTGTCAAGATAAATTCATATTTTGATTTGTACGAGTATGGAGTCTCTTACATATCCCATAGTCTCAATGTAATTTAAACTTTGGTGGAATAGAGATAATAATAATAATAATAAAAAAGTTCAAAAAACTAAAACCGATCTTTTTAGTATGTACATCGACTATAAAAAAGCCTACGACTCTGTTCCCCATTCGTGGCTTGTAAAAATTTTAGAGATATACAAAATACACCCGACAATAGTAACATTTCTGCAGGCCGTGATGACCACCTGGACAACTGTGCTCAGACTAAGTGCCCCCACTGAAACAATAGATACTAGACCAATAAAAATTCAAAGAGGGATCTTCCAGGGAGATGCACTTAGCCCTCTGTGGTTTTGTCTTGCCCTAAACCCTCTATCTAATATATTAAACGCTTCAACATTAGGATTTCCATTAGAAGATAGACCTACCGAAGGCTATGCACAAAAATTTGATTTAAATCATCTGTTGTATATGGATGACATTAAGCTTTACGCAAAAAGTGAGGGTCAACTTCATGAATTAGCAAATTTGACAGAACAATTTTCAAATGACATTAAAATGGAATTCGGCATAGACAAATGTAAAATAAATTCAATTAGAGCAGGGCAGAATTACCAACACCAATACACTTTAGGAACAGGAGAACAGATACAACCATTAGATGAACAAGATAGTTATAAATACCTTGGGTACACACAATCACGACAGATCCACTATAAAGAAACTAAACAAAAATTAACACAACAATTTCAACACAGACTAAACACAATTCTGAAAACACAATTATATTCCCGGAATACAGTTAAAGCGATTAACACCTTCGCTATACCGGTTCTTACATATTCTTTTGGGATAATCAATTGGACCAAAACCGACCTCAAAAACCTTCAACGAAAAATTAACACCACTATGACCAAATTCCGCAAACACCACCCACGATCCTGTGTACAGAGATTAACATTGCCGCGGAAAGAGGGAGGTAGAGGTCTAATTGACATTCTTAACCTACACAACAGACAGATAAAGGCACTCAGACAATTCTTTTTTTCAAAAAGTGAAAACTCTATTCTCCACAAAGTTGTTATTCAAAACGACCACCAATTGACACCACTGAATTTAAAAGATAAGTCTGAACAAAAAAATGAAAAAGTTACCGACGAAAGAACTAAGCTCCTAGAATGGACCCAGAAGTCTTTACATGGAAGACATCGCCAAGACTTATGCCACATAAATGTCGACAAAGAAGCGTCGAACGCGTGGTTAAATCGAGGCGAACTCTTCCCAGAGACTGAAGGGTTCATGCTTGCTATACAGGACCAGGTAATTGAAACCAAAAACTACAGAAAATATATTATAAAGAATTTAGATAACGACAGATGTAGAAGGTGCAATAGTTCTCCTGAGACAATTCAACATATCACAGGCGCGTGCAAGTCAATAGCCCAAACAGATTACAAACACAGACACGATCAAGTAGCCAACGTCATACACCAAAAATTAGCTCACCAGTACAAACTCATTGACTCCGTTGTACCATATTACAAGTACAATCCAGAGACTATATTAGAAAATCCCTCAACGAAACTGTATTTTGATCGCGGCATTTTCACAGATAGAACAATTCACTTCAATAGACCAGACATTACACTTATAAACAAGATAAACAAAACAGCATATTTAATTGATATTGCTGTACCAAATACACATAATTTACAGACCACAATAGCTGAAAAGCTAACCAAATACATCGAACTAAAAGATGAAATTACCCGAATTTGGCATCTGCAAAAAGTTATAATAGTACCAATAGTTTTGTCATCAACAGGAGTAATACCGAAACAACTTCACCAGTCCCTTAATTCTCTTAGCTTACCTTCAAACACCTACCATCTGCTACAAAAGGCAGTGATATTAAACACATGCAGACTCGTGAGAAAGTTTCTGCAATGTGAATCAGAAATGTTTTATCAAAACTCAAATACACTACCATCTTCCATACAATCTTCTGCGCGTGACCGCACTTCATCAATTCCAACTGATAATCACTTGGCTTAGGCCCGTATTATCGGCTCTTCCCGGCTAGCCGAGAACATAAAATGAATATCAAAATAATAATAATAATAGGGTTGTCACGGTAAGTAGCCAGTGCAACGACCGATTGAGGAGCGCACTGGAGGATGCGCTTCGTGAGTATCGATCCACTCCTACCGAACTTAGGCCCCGATTACCACGGTTACCCATGCATAAGAAAAATAGAGCGCTGGTGTGTGCCTTGGACTCGCAACTCAAGAATATATTCGAGAGTAGCGAGGACCTCGTTGATACGCACTCGATCCTGTACTGTGGAGCTGTTGCGGCATGTCGTCTAGCTAATGTAAAATTCCCAAATTGTGACTTAGCTAGTCGACCAAAACCAGCCGTACCAGTCTGGCAGCGCAGGATCGAACATCGTATCGACGGGGCCAGGGTACTCATCGGCAAACTATACTGCTTCAGGGAGGGCAATACACGACCACGTGTGATGCGCTTTGTGAGGCGGGCCTTCTCGGGGACCGAAATCAGTCCTCAAGAATACATGTCCCGTGTCACAGAGCGCATCGACTTCCTAAAGCAGAAAGTTTATGCATGGGCGAACCGTATTCGGCGGTATAAACGGCGGGTTGATCGATACTCACAGAATCGCATGTTCCAGAGCGATGAGAGGTGGGTATACAGAGCTTGGGAGCGACCCAAGCAAAATATGACAGACGTCTGCCACCCAGATGATGCAGCTACGAGTTCTTTCTGGCGCAGCATCTGGTCAGTGCCCGTCTGCCATACTGAGGCTGACTGGATGCGTGATGTCGAGCGAGTGTGTGAACCTATCCCAGAAATGGAGCCAATTTCAATAACACCAATAGATGTAGCCAGAGCAGTTCGTCCGTTACCAAATTGGAAGTCACCAGGACCGGACGGACTGCACAACTTCTGGCTCAAATGGCTTAGTAGTTCACACACTTGCCTGGCATCCCAATTCCAGTCATCCTTAGAGTCTGGGTCGCTACCGCAGTTTTTAACTACAGGCGTAACCCACCTGCTCCATAAGTCAGGTAGTCCCGCGGAACCCAAGAATTATAGACCGATCACGTGTTTATCGACGGTGTATAAGCTTCTTACATCCATTTTGAGAGTGAAAATTAATACACACATTGACAAAAACTCTATTATGTCTGCCTCTCAAAATGGATGTAGGAACGGGTCCCGCGGTACTAAGGAGCTACTCCTCATCGACATGGCCATTAGCCAACAGGTTCGTCGATCCCGCAAGGATCTTTCGACATGTTGGATAGCTAATGTAAAATTCCCAAATTGTGACTTAGCTAGTCGACCAAAACCAGCCGTACCAGTCTGGCAGCGCAGGATCGAACATCGTATCGACGGGGCCAGGGTACTCATCGGCAAACTATACTGCTTCAGGGAGGGCAATACACGACCACGTGTGATGCGCTTTGTGAGGCGGGCCTTCTCGGGGACCGAAATCAGTCCTCAAGAATACATGTCCCGTGTCACAGAGCGCATCGACTTCCTAAAGCAGAAAGTTTATGCATGGGCGAACCGTATTCGGCGGTATAAACGGCGGGTTGATCGATACTCACAGAATCGCATGTTCCAGAGCGATGAGAGGTGGGTATACAGAGCTTGGGAGCGA
The DNA here is from genome assembly GCA_950022335.1 of Eurois occulta. Classification (NCBI taxonomy): domain Eukaryota; kingdom Metazoa; phylum Arthropoda; class Insecta; order Lepidoptera; family Noctuidae; genus Eurois; species Eurois occulta. The sequence continues at coordinate 2,669,246 of OX465492.1, read as the reverse complement.
CCCAAGCAAAATATGACAGACGTCTGCCACCCAGATGATGCAGCTACGAGTTCTTTCTGGCGCAGCATCTGGTCAGTGCCCGTCTGCCATACTGAGGCTGACTGGATGCGTGATGTCGAGCGAGTGTGTGAACCTATCCCAGAAATGGAGCCAATTTCAATAACACCAATAGATGTAGCCAGAGCAGTTCGTCCGTTACCAAATTGGAAGTCACCAGGACCGGACGGACTGCACAACTTCTGGCTCAAATGGCTTAGTAGTTCACACACTTGCCTGGCATCCCAATTCCAGTCATCCTTAGAGTCTGGGTCGCTACCGCAGTTTTTAACTACAGGCGTAACCCACCTGCTCCATAAGTCAGGTAGTCCCGCGGAACCCAAGAATTATAGACCGATCACGTGTTTATCGACGGTGTATAAGCTTCTTACATCCATTTTGAGAGTGAAAATTAATACACACATTGACAAAAACTCTATTATGTCTGCCTCTCAAAATGGATGTAGGAACGGGTCCCGCGGTACTAAGGAGCTACTCCTCATCGACATGGCCATTAGCCAACAGGTTCGTCGATCCCGCAAGGATCTTTCGACATGTTGGATAGATTATAAGAAGGCCTACGACTCGGTGCCACATACATGGCTCATGAGGGTGCTGGAGTTGTACAAGATAGATGCAACTCTACGCGCCTTTCTTGAGTCGTGTATGGGGCAATGGAGGACGGTCCTTCGATATCCAGGATGTCGACAGATCCAGGGGAACGATGAGCCTGTATGGATTAAACGGGGAATATTCCAGGGCGACAGTCTGAGTCCACTTTGGTTCTGTCTAGCCCTGAATCCTCTAAGCACATTGTTAGAGGATTCAGGTCTAGGTTACCGGTTGAGGAGAGGTGGTCAGGTCATATCTCACCTTCTTTACATGGATGATCTGAAACTCTTTGCCCCCAACAAATTGCAACTGATGGAGCTACTGAAAGTAACTGAAACTTTTAGTAGCGCCATCAGGATGGAATTTGGTGTGGACAAATGTGCAGTCATGCATGTAAAGCGAGGGGAGATTATGGAATCCGAGGGAATTCAGCTCTCGGATTCCATACACCTCAGATCCCTCTCCTCATCCGAAAGTTATAAGTATTTGGGTATGTCGGAAGCGTTAGGCATTAATGTAACTGACATGAAGCAATCGTTGAGGGAGCGCTTCTTTGGACGCCTGAAGAAGGTATTAAATAGCCTTCTTTCAGGCGGAAACAAGGTGCGTGCCTTCAACGGTTGGGTCATGCCGGTTTTAATGTACTCTTTCGGCATACTCAAATGGACTCAGACCGAACTCGATGCCCTGGATAGGAGAGTTCGTACACTGCTGACCGCAAACCGGATGCATCACCCACGATCATCGGTGATGAGGCTGTACATCTCGCGGAAGTGTGGGGGTCGTGGCTTTTTAAACGCGAAGACCCTCCACAACCGCGAGGTGTGCAGTCTCAGAGAATATTTTTTAAAAGCCGAAGTGGGTATGCACCGAGATGTGGTCGCAGTGGACAAGGGACTCACCCCGCTGTCCATGGCTAAAGAGAACTGGCGCAAACCTGTAGTACTTACTAATGATGACCGCAAGGAAGTATGGCAAGGCAAGGAGCTTCACGGGCGCTTCTACCGGGCTCTTCATGGGCCGGATGTAGATTTCCTAGCGTCCGTGTCCTGGCTACGTTTCGGCGACCTCTTTGGGGAAACTGAGGGTTTTGTCTGTGCGATTATGGATGAAGTTATGTTAACGAACAACTACCGGGAACATATTATGAAGGACGGGACGGTTGACGTGTGTCGGGCATGCCACCGTCCGGGTGAGTCCATCAGACATATTATTTCTGGTTGTTCTCGTCTAGCTAACGGCGAGTACTTGCACAGGCACAACCAAGTAGCCAGGATTATTCACCAGCAACTTGCCTTGAAATATAAACTTGTGGAATCTGAGGTACCGTACTACAAGTATGTGCCCGACCCAGTTCTCGAGAAAGACCATGTCACGCTGTACTGGGATCAGTCTATCATTACTGACAGGACTATTGTGGCCAATAAGCCTGACATAGTGGTGATAGACCGATCAGCGCGCCGCGTAATGATAGTCGATGTTACCATCCCGCATGACGAGAACCTCGTGAAAGCTGAGAAAGAGAAACAAATAAAATATCTCGACTTGGCACACGAGGTTGTCGACATGTGGAATGTGAACTCGGCTATCATTGTGCCGATTGTCGTGACGGCCAATGGCCTTATGGCCAAGAGCCTCGATGACCATCTATCGAGGCTCTCCTTAGGCGGTTGGATCAAGGGCCTGATTCAGAAGGCAGTACTCCTCGATACGGCTCGCATTGTGAGGAGGTTCCTGTCTCTGGAGCCCTAACCACCGGTAGCTTGGACCCTGCTCCCGACACCGGCGGACCACTATTTTTTATATTTTTAAATGTTTTTTATGTTGTTTTGAGAAATATTTAAAAATATGTAAAATGTGTAAATAGATAAATAAAGGAAATAATAATAATAATATCTTGGGACAACCAACACACCGCCATCTGATCCCAAACTAGGCAGAGCCTGTACTATGGCAACCAGACAACTGATAAACATACTTATATATTTCTAAATACATACATATTATAGATAAATTACACCCAGATACAGAACAAATAATCGTACTCATCGCACAAAGATTTGTCCTGTGTGGGAATCGAACCCACGACCTCCGTCCTAGCAGTCAGGGTCACTAACCACTAGACCAACAGGCCAATCTATATCCAAGATAAATAGATATTTATTATATTTTAGTTTATATTTGTGTTATTTATTTTGTCTTTGCACTATTAAATATGTACGTATATTTTTATATTGTATGTTATATTTAAATTCGTTATTTGCTTTATTTTTTTATGTGTTCTATTTTCTCTTCTTCTTTTTCACACTATGTCTAAATCTCCTTTTTAGTATCCTTTTTTCGCAGGTATGCTGGAAGAGATTTCTTTAGAAATAAGCATCACCTTTGTACCTATTTTTCAGTTCCTTTCTTCTTTTCTGTATTAAGTGTGTACATAAAGTGTTAAATAAAAAAAGATAAGAATAAAATTCAGAAAACCAGATAACTTAAAAAGCGGGCGTTTCCATTCGCTGAATTATAAAGTACTGAAATAAGATTGGGACGCGTTCTTTACAACAATATATCATATCTTTATATTCCTTCCCATTCAAAGGGCTTTAGCCCATCCTCTGCGGCATAATGGAGGCGGTATATTAGTTCCGGGTAAACAATTCAGGACTTCCACTGGATATGTAAGGAGTATATTTTTGTAAATGATATTTGTTATGCGGTACACAATGTGAAGTGGCTTGACGCGCCTTTCTATTGAGTTTATGAAAAGGACTGACATTGATGGCTGGAGTTGTATTATTTTATTTGTGTTTTTATTTAGGTTGTACCATTTATTGGATAAAAGAGTTGGGTTTATATATTTTTTTCATAAAATGTTGGACTTAAAAATTTCACAAAATCTTGCAGAGCCAAAACATTGATTTAGAAATAGTTATAAGATCGCTGAATGTTAACGCGACATAAGTACGTATTTGGCTTGTTAAAACAATTTTTGTAATTATCAATGGCGGGTATGCTTACAAATTAAATAAATTTAATTAGTAAGACATTCGAATCGTAAACACTATAAGCACCTTTGTTTTGTATCAACATCAAGAGACATCATAGACCTGGTGTTTTCATAGCTGCTTTCCTGATAAACGAAGCAGGTAGGTAAGTGTATTGATTACAAACAATCGAAATGAGACTTTAGTTACTATTTACGTAAAATCCAATGACATCAACGGAACTAAATAAAAATCCAAAAGACGAATACGATTCGATCATCTTTGGAAAAAATTAAATATACTTAAATCAAAGCATTTTTCACACGATATTATCTTAAGATCTGTAGGTATTTCATTGGTCCTAATTAATTAAAATTGGAGACCTCTAGCTTGAATGTCAGTAAAAACAAGGATCTGTTTTTCCAAAAATGTTTTCTATCACTTAAAAAAACTTTATTTATAAAATAAAACTTTTGTCGGTTAGAACGAAACTAATTTAGAAATGAAATGACATGAAAACCACAGAGGTAATGTTGTCAAATTGAAAGAATGACAATCAAAGAAAAGTTTTCTTAGGCCGACAAACAAGACACAGAATAGGCAAGACGTAGAGTAAAAAATAGAAAAGCACTGCCAAAACCATTAAGACTATTAAGAAATAAATTACAACAAAATTGATAATACCCAAACAACACTAAAAAAATCATAAGTCATAAAGCAAGTCATAGGTCTCGAGTTCGAACCCAAGACACGCACCTCTGATTTTTCGGATTCATGCGCATATTGTAAATTTATCACTTGCTTTTCGGTGAAGGAAAACATCTAGAGGAAAATAAATCAGCATGCATAACAGATATTTCTCGACGGCATGTTAAGCCAAGTCAGAAGTCCATTGGGTGGCATAAAAACTCTGACATCAGGTTAGGCCCTAACAACAACACAAAGAAAGAAGACTGAAATAGTACATTTTGATATAAGTCGGGAACCTTTGTTATTGCATTTGAGGCGGAATTAACACCCGAGCTGCAGGCGAAGGTGTTATAGAGTCGAGAACTGCAGTAACAAATCCCCATGCGTATTAAACGACATTTTTCAGTACACTTTCGAAGAAATAAAATATTAGAACGGAAAGTATTTTTTCCAGGAATTATTAGGAAACTATGATTAAATTTGCTTTTTTTCCGCGCCTTGCTTTCGCCAGGTTGAAGTTGTGATGTGTTGAAAGTGTTGAAAAATAGAAAATTCAAATGTTTTTGTATTTAGAACACAAATAAATGTTAATTTGTTCATAAATGTAAATATTTTGTTTTAAATAATCATGTTTATCTATGTTATTCTATTTATAAACACAATTTAAAGAATCAAAAATATTTACGCCGTAAAGACGCATATCTCTGAAGAGATTTGAAAAAAAAATAAACATCGCTGACTATAGTCATTGCACCCATTTGGACTTAGTATAACTATGTGTTCTGTGGAATTTTTTATTTCCGCACGCGTGCGGAAACATATTGAAAATCCACGCGTGTGAAATACATTGCATGTTGAACCTAATCGTAGTGCGATTAGAACCAGTTTTCGAGAAAGTGTATTGAAAAAAATATATTTAACACTAGTTACTGAGTTACAATTAGTTAATAGTTGTAGTTAGTAATTAGTTAGTCATTATAAGTGAACAAGACAAGAATCTATTAGCACTCATATTGTAATAATTGCATCGCGTCCCGTATACGAAACGCGATGCAACCAATCACAAACTAGTTATTGGGTTTGCACTAGCACCAAAATGTACGACATTGAACACAACAAAATGATGTCACATAACAACTTATACTGCGAATTTCCTGTTTGTGACAATTTTAAATATCTGAAATTCTAACGTACATTTGCTATAGCTTAAATAAATTCTACCACTTACTTGATTTTAGACTGCCTCATAAACTGTTGGATCTTCCTCGCCGCTTGATTTTGACGCCTCTGTGAGTATGTCCTCCTGTTCAACAAATACTGTGTTAGAACACGTTTGTATACAAGGTTTAAACCGACCGTTCTTGACGCCGTCAATCCAGCATTCTGCACTGCATCTAACTAAGCAACCCCTATGCAAAAAATATTTCTGGGAAACGACTTTTATATCTCCGTAACTAGAAGGTTCCCAGGTATGGTCCAGAGCAAAAAAATATCGCAATGACGAGGAGAACAGGTGCCTTTCGGCTACGTGAAGGGACTTTTTACATCCATTTTTAACGACAATGGCATTGACAATTCAACGAGCCCACTCGATCTTAGATTCCGGTCATGGTTTTTGGGTAGCTCCCAACAACCATGTCGCTTGCTTAACTACATTGTCTTTGACATTTCAAAAGTCCCAAATGTTTTAATGAAATTAATGCTATGAGTTTCAGCTATTTTCCAATTTGATTGCAACATAAATTGCAATTCAACAATTTAAACGATGCCTCTGATTGCTCTCACGTCTTTATTTAATTATGTTCATAAATTAACTATCTATCGTTCTAAGTATACATTAATAATCTCTGTACTTACTTGATAGGTGTGGTAGCCATCCTGCGCGCACGCATGGCGCGGTAACCGCGCTGTATCACCGTCGCAGCCGCATGCATTTGTTTCAAGTACGCAAACTGTGTACATAAAATTGCAGGTAAGAAAATCATTATTATAACAGTGTTAAAACAGTGGTATCATCTGCGAATAATACAATGTACTGATCCGTTGATTCTGGTAAATCATTTATATATACTATAAACAATATCGGGGTAAGCACAGTCCCTTGTGGTACGCCATAATGATTCGTTAAGTATGGGGATTTGTGTATCTTTAAAAAAGCAAGGGAAATCCCTCGTAGAAACGATATGAATGAATGAATTTATATTTCGGACATAAAAAGATCCATAGAGTGTTAGAGAAATGAGGGCGATCTTGTTTCAAGCACCGTACTGGCACGACACGGTTGTCAAAATCAAATTGACAAAAATAGTCAGGCACTAGCCTTGATTTCATGTGCCGAGTACAGTGGCACGTTAGTGCCAAGCTAGGAATCTCAGCTGCCTGCTTGGGAAGTGCAATCGGTCGAGTGCACTGTTTCTGCTGTCTGGGCTCTGACTCATCAAGGCTTAATTTTCGGATTAAAATGTTAGTACCGGACTGTTTCCTATAAACTACAGTTTAAACGATTTGGCTCAGCCTTACGCACCTGTTTGTACCTCCTATAGCAGTTCTGTATGGTGATGGCAGCTGCCGCAGCTCTCCGCTGCAGCTGCCTGCCACGGTACTGGCGGTATGCCTTCTGGATCGTGATTGCTGCAGAGTACAGCTCCCGTTGTTCGCGGTCTGGGGAATATAATGAGGGTTAGAAACTCTTTCTGAGTTCACGATACTTCGGAATTGTCAGCTGCTGATGAATAAAATATGGCAGCATCCATAGCAAATCGCAAATTTTTGAACGTCTACAATTAATTACATAAGTCATTGGAAAGTCTTCTATAAAACTAATCCTGATTACATGTGTTGGTGGTACTGATAATTAATTACCTTTACTTTAGATTTCCGAAAACCTAACCGGTCAGAACATATTGCAAACCTAGCTTAAAAAGTTATTTCAACCACGGAAAAAAGTATGCTCATTCCTTTATTTATACCTTTTACGGTTACACTTCTTATTTCAGACTAAACCAACTCACCATTCAACGTAAGATTAGAAAAATGCGTGGTAGCGTTAAGGAACTCCTGCAGCGTAGCCGACGGTGTCGTGCACAGCGGCGGCGCGGCGCGGGGCGAGGGTGGCGGCGGCGACAGCGCGGCCGAGCCGGGCGACAGCGAGCCCGACGAGCACGGCGTGGAGCCGCCGCAGTACCTGGGAAGCCAACCACTCGGATCACACACTCATTCAAAGCATCAATGATTTTTTGCCAATAGCTGGATGAGTAAAGCCGAGGGTTGAGGTGAATGGCGTGCGATCGGAGGCACTTCATGTAGACTTTTATGGGCTAATGGTGATGAAGAACCTTCGAAATACTAATTAATACAAGAAAGCTAAAAAAATCGTAAATTTAACGTAAATAGTTTAACTCGAGCATTTAGATCGGGTTGGGCTGCTTTTGGTTTTAAAAATCGTGGATTTAATTTTTTATCACACTGTGCCTTAAGTCACTAATCTAACTGTAGTCGAACAAACCCGAAATAAATACGTCAATAAAACTGCAAACTCTTAAGTAGAGTGAAAATATGTATAAAGCCAAGTATTGTTTTGAAAATTGACATTATTATGCAAACTAAAAAAGTAAATTTGTGCTAGAATAAAATATAATAAACCCAAACCTATAGTAGTTGTAGCCGAACTCGAAGCTAATGTTGCTGCAGACGTCATCCAGAGGGAGAAAGAAGAAAAGACCGAAAGAGATAGAAGGATTGTAGGATAGATACAAGGTAAGGTCACAACATCAAGATACACACAACACCAAGGGACCGTATTATGTCGTGTAGAGAAAGATGAAGCATAAAAAATAACACTATACAAGGTGTAAACGGACCCTTCACTAAGCCGTCTTCCAAGCATTCTGTACATCAAACTAGTAACCCTACGAAAAAATTATCGCTGACAAATTTTTTTTTGGGGGAAAGAATCACGTTTTACATTTAAATTCAATGTCACGCACTCAAACCATTGTGCTGATGGATGCATTGAATAGTAAAAGGGCCATAGAGATATTTAAAGTAAAGTTATAATCTTATAAATTAATATTTTTTTAAAATGGTAACTTGCACCTCCATATCTCTGTAACTAGAAGGTTTCCAGTTAAGGTCCAGAACAAAAAATATGAGCGCAATGACGGCTTCGTTATCGGTCTATTTACACCCTTACATATCTTTGGCAAAGAAATAAACAATAGCATTGGTACGTCATAATACGGCCCGAATACTGAGTAGACGCTTACCTGTAAGTATTATCGCTGAACTCGTAAGTAAAGTCACTGTTAAAGGTGGTGGTGTCTTCGAGGAGAGGGGCCATCAGTGTGTCCTCGCCGCCTCCGCTGCCGCTGTCTAATCCGCAGCCCGACAGCAGAGACGAACTTTCGTTCTATAGATACAAAAAACAATCATTATAACGTGTCATCACCACAGGCGTGCCTACGCAGCGCCCCTGGGGGCCAACAATACGGCAAGCCCTTATGGCTAGCAGACTGGTCAGAAAGTCTAACATCATGAAGATAAGTAGGTTATAAGGGTAAGCCAATGAAATTACTGCCACTAGTCATCACGAAGTATTTCGTACGGTCTCATCGCCGTACATTTTTCTGCTTACTCGGTAACCTACTTTAGGCCAACGATGCGCGTCGTAATTAAGCATAATAAAAAGACATGACTAACGAATTAAAATATAGTGAACTTATAACTGGGTTGCTATCAACAACTGAGAGAAATAATCGCCATCTACTCTACTGTATCTTACTCTAACTTAAATCAACTTAACTACTTAGTGCATTTTAGTGGAAGGTGTTTCTCTACATAACTAAACTTCACCTTCACGACAAATCGGTGTACGGAGTTAACTACTACAGCCCGTACATTTATGAAAAACAGTAAAACAGTTTTGTCTCAATTTTGGTAAAGAATTATAAATAACTCTATTCAGTTCTATTTATTTTGTACTTGTGACCTAATGAGACTTCAATATCATAATTCTCCTGCCCTTATCCCAATTTATTTGGAGTCGGCACAGCATGTCTTTTTCTTCCATACTTCTATACTATACATTCTTCTATACCTCAAGCTAATAATACTGCGACCACTACATCGTTGCCAATGGAAGGGACTTCTGCAACCGAATATGCAGAAGAATTAATATCAAAATAATTTCTTTTTATGTCTTCGTTTTTCCAACAAAAGGTTGTTTTTTTTATTCCGTAATCTTTGGTTTGCCTTATTGCATAATATTAATAACTTGTACACATATGTTTACGTGTATCTGCATACCTTTATTCTCTCGGGCATGGCGGCTATGATTTGCTCCGCCAGAGTAAACACCCGGTCATCCTGCTCCCCTGAAAAGATTTTATGAAGTGGAACCTTATAATATTAACTCGAATTGATTGTTACATAATTTTAGTGTCTTCAGACGAACCCGCGAGACATAGTCAGTTACCATGCTATGTTAGAGTTCATCAGCGCATATTGTTGTCAAAAGGTCGTCTGAAGGCAATTTTGATTTTGAAACAGATCATGAGAAATGAAATATTGTCATGTTAAACTATACCGTCGTATGTCTAAACTTTACCGTTTCATGAATATCATTCACCTGATTTTTAATAGCATTAACTTGGATTGTTATTTTGTTGTCATGATCTGTATTACTTCATAATATTATTGTTGGTTTAAAAATTACATGTTGTGGTAGTTTTACTAAACAGCTGATAGATGTTTTTGGTTAATCTACACACACACAGATAAATGGCTCACATTAAATAGAATAATGGTTAAATGTGATATTAATTTCAAAACGGTTTTTTCGTAACACGGCCAATTAAGGCAAATTCTTTTGTTAAAATAATTGTTGTCATGATGCGTTTTGAAAATAACATCAAGCAAGGTGATGATAATTAAAAGTAAAAACTTAATCACACAGTAGGTACTAATGGAAAATAAAATGTGGAAATAAGTGATTAAACTAAAACAGTGTTCAAATTTATAGCTTATCATATTCTATTTATTCAGACTCGATGACGTTCTCATAAGCGTATAACAAAGTCATCTATATAAACAAACTCTGAGTGAATTAAACAAGGTTACTTGATCTCTCACTCTTGCTGTTTAATTCATATAGAAATAAAAATAAAACAACATAATCAAAAATCATGGTTACAATCTTCAAGAAACAAAATTTTGAGTGAATAAATATTTGATGATAGTCCAAACCTAAGTCTGGTTTCAAAACGATAAAATGTGGACCTACAAAAAAGTTGAACATTAGAAACTTAAATCTAAATGAGGTTTACGAAAATGAAGAAATATACAAGGAATAAATAATAAAAAGTGTAATGAGAAATCAGTGCACGATATAACTGTTGCCAACGAACTTACCTCAAACGATGGCAAACAGTAGGTAAATAATCTACACATAAAAAGCTTCTAAATACTCATGCAAGCGTTAAGCGTTCATGCAGTGTTGAAATTGTCACGTTTTTTTGAAAACAAGTGTACTGACTGAACAACGTAGTCTTGTGTACTGAAATTGGAAGTAGAAGCCAATCGATTTGGTTGTGATACAGTGATAGTGGATAGACCAATACAAACCACTGCAAGCGACATCGAGGGACAACATCGAGTTAACTAAACCGAACTTTATTTCGGAAGCAATGAGAGCTCATTCATGGAGGTCCTTCCCATAAAATTTGTACTAATTTGTTAAAATTTTAGTTTAATTTCATTGTTACAATTGCTATAAAACTCGGTTTAGTTAAAGGATACTACAGACAACAAACACTCAAGGGGTAACTCCGCTCATATTGGAACACAAAGTACAGAAGAAACTACAAGTGGTCTACCGACATACAGTGAACAAGGGCTACAGACTGGCGACAAAGAGGGAGACAAAGATATATAGACAACTTTTGTTAGAAGAAGAGGGAGGCAATGCAACTACTACATACACAACATCGACAGATAGGACGAGCGGAGTTATCGATGCTGCGACTCGAAATGGTATAGAAAGTTTACGGATTGTAAAAAATTGCCAATAGGAAGATTGTTTAGAGAAAAATATTTAAAATAAATATTTATGAAGAAATGTAATTTGAAGCCAATTCGGTAAATCATAATCGTGATTTTGAATAGTTTGGAATATAATAACAGAAAATTATAACCGAACGTAAATCTCTTCCTTTTTATTTTTTTAGCTGTTGATTAAAACTTGAATTTTTAAATTTATGACCAAAATTAGAAAATGAGATTCTGCTCGAGCGAATCTTCATTAGAGTCTGCGCGTGAGGACCGCAGTCTATACCGTTTCTCTAGTACTGACCTTCAGCTGGCTGCGCGGGCGCGGCGCGCGGCGACAGCGCGTCGCCGTCCCCGAGCGGGCTGCAGGCGCGGCGCGGCGCCGTCTCGCCTGCGGAACCACCGCGCTCAACAATCCGCTAAGCCGCTACGGAGCCTTACCGGTCAAACGACGTGAGCCTACTGACGTCTTCACGTTCAAATCACTTTTATGAACCAAATCGAATGTTTGAAAATGGACGTGGTCTCTAAAGTTATGTTTTGTCGTTATCTGAAAAGAAGGAAGGGAAGCTACGGACTAAATGTCTGAATCTACTTTTTTGTTGGGTTCTTGATTTCCGTGAACCGGATGCTGTGATTGACAGTTTTGTAGTAAATTGATATTATCAGCTAGTTCAGAATTTACTGCTAGGATACTTGTCATTGCACAAAATAAATAAACAAGAACGTTCATAAACGTTTTCTTGATACACTCGATGGCTAAAAATGCGTCAAAAGGTAGATAACTGTCACAATCTCGTAGTGTAGAACTCACACGTTTGACCAGTTATGTTGCCGAACAAACCGTCACCATTTAAAGGAAACATAGACCGAAACCCAAAACCAAGGTTAGGACATTCAAATGTCATCAGCAGCCGTGCCGATATAAAATAACCAGCAAATGAAAAACGAATCGACTATGAATGAGGCGAAGTGGTTCAAAGACTTACAGAGGGCCAGGTCCATACGTCTGCCGATCTTCGAATCGCCAAGACTGTCTTCAGAGTTATCAGAATCTAAAGGTAGCGACATGCTTCGTTCCCATCTGAAAATGTCAGGATTTTGGCGAATTAAAATTGACAATATTCTCTTTTGATCCTTTAGAGTGATGATCTTAGTAAATTTTTAAATTTATCATTATATTGATCTTGTTTGTATAGGAGGAAACTGCAAGTATTTTCGCGTTTTGGACAATGGTTTACGGATATATCATGAACTAAGGTCACAGTCATGCAAAAATAATTAAACTGCATTCAAAATTAATGAGAATGAAGTAATACCTAGCAGAGGAACTGCTTTCTGACTTGTCAATGGCTGAGCTGGATCGAAAAGCATCAGCCATGTTGATTCCAGAGTCTATCGACGGCCTCTTCACCAGGTTGCTCTCCAAACTGCCGGCGCGACTCTTTTGGGATAAGCTGAAAAAATAAAAATATCCTATTAGAAAAAGTGTTTGGTAAAAGCAAGTAGGTTAGAAAATACAGCGAAAACCAAGGCACTAGCCTTGGTTTTCGCTGTATTTTCTAATTTTCATAAACCTACTTGCTTTTGCAAGTTAAGTGTCAGCCATGGCAACAGGTGTGTTTCATAAGGCCTCAATGCTAGCCACGTTGCTTGTACATTACTCGAATATTTGTAAAGGAGAATGACAAAAAGCAGGATTTAGCTGCGTTTTTCCATTTTTATGTTTAAAATCTTCTTTTGGATTATCATTTCACATACATTTATTTTAGTTTGAAGCAATCGGGAGTTTAGAAGACACTAAAAAAATGTGAATTGTTTCGAAGCATCCGCCATCTTTTGCCATTTTTAGATTATTTGTCAGCCCTGAGTACTAAGTATTTTTGGCCCCGAGAAGCCAGAGTTGCCAAATCATACCAATTTATTATTAAAAGATAAGAGAAGATAGAATTTCCTTGACAAAACGACAAAGTGATTAGAAATAAAATACACTGTTTTTGATCTATCGACACGCTTGCGATAAACCATCACAAATATAAATGTGGAAATGACGTTTGGTTTGTGCTGCTGATCCAATAGTTTTTTTTTTTAACAAACCAAATGAAACTTATGTCATGGTCATTATCGGTTTGATTGACATTAAAAATGTGTTGTTATAATTTGAATGTCTTTTGTTTTATGCCTGACATTTCAAAACTAAATTGGGCATCCTCCTTTCTTTATCTGAGCATTTGTAAGTATTTTATTACAGTAGTGACTAAGAATTTCTTGGTCAAAAACTGACCATCGATTTGTTTATTACTGCGTCTTTATATAAGATGGTGATTTAGTCACCTGCAATAAACAGTCAAGGGGGTAATTATACCCGTCGTACTGATAAAATTCTCCTATTCATAAGAAACAATATTAATAACAATGATTGTTTGTAAATCAACTTTTTTTCGAAATTGTCTGAAACTTGAGTTTTTTTTTCACGAGTTTACAGGGAAAGTTGATATGACGTGAAGGCTTACTTCTTTGACGGATGCTGCTCATTGCCACCCAGTATTATTTGACAGCCATCAAAATATGTATAGGTACCTATGCGGCCTCAAGAAGACTCCATCCTTAGCAGGCGGGTGTATCCGGTCCAGCAGCGCGGCGAGGTGGCTGTGGCCGGCGCGGCGCGCGGCGGCGGCGGCCCCGCGCGCGCCCGCCTCGCGCCGCGTGCCCGCGCTCCAGCGCGCCAGCACCACCGCCGTCTCCACGTGCCCCGCCGCACTCGCCACCATCTAAAGTATGACGTGAGTGTTAGTTTTGTATCCAATGAACTTCTGAATAATTTACCAAAATTTAATATGGCACAATATCTACTGAATTAAAACTATCTTTAAACGCGGTAAACATTTTTCTTGTGAATCAAATAATATTAATAAATGAAAAAGAAGTTATCAAAAAGTATGGCAGAAGAATAGGGGAGCCTATACGCAGCAGTGACCGATGCCAGACTGTAGTGACGATAGATCTTACGTGATGTATATTAAAATATTTTGGGGAATCTATTGCAGATTATTTGAAGCACAAGAATCACATAATATGTAGCATTGCTTGGAACTTACCAAAGGTGTACAATTATCACTATCCCTCGCACCCAAATTGACTTCTTTCTCCAACGCCAAACTGTTATCATCTTGCCTCCACCTCAGCAGCACAGTGGTCAACTTGGTGTACCCTAGAGCAGCAGCCAAGTGAAGGATTGTGGAGCCATCATCATTGGGCTCAGTGCTGAAGCCTTCAACGTAGTCAGTAGGTCGTTTGCTAAGGGTCCGGCAGAAGGAAACCAAACGCTCTTCAAATTTTGGGTTGGAGTAGAGTTGCACATCTTCGACCTGAAATGAAGAACAACAAAATTAAACTTTGAAGAAACAAAAGTAACGTGTTTCAGTCAATTCCGTTTTTAAGGTTCCGTAGCCAAATGGCTAAAACGGAACCATTATAGATTCGTCCTGTCTGTCTATCCGTCCGAATGTCCCAGCCATTTTATTCCTAGACGATGATGATGATGATGATGGTCGACACCACACAGTTCAAATTTGGAGAGTAGGTGGCTTCTAATCAACCGCGAACAAAAAACTAAAGTGAAATTCTAAAAAAAATCATGCATGTGAGAGTTGAAAAAATATCATCATCATCATCTGCCTAGCCTTTTCCCAACTATATTGGAGTCGGCTGCCAGTCTAACCGGATGAAGCTGAATACCAGTATTTTACATGGAGTGACCTCCACACCCCAGTTAGTGAGACTGGTTATGACTTTCGAGCCACTGACTACTTAACGACTGTTGAAAAAATATACATATTTCAACGAATATAACTGAGTTTTATAGTTGAGTGAATTTAGTTGAAACAGTATCTTCGTGAGGCTTTAAACTAAGCTCGAAAGCGGATAAACCTTGGCACCACGAGAAGCTACAAAAACTGATGGTATGAAAATATTCTCACCTGGCTATTTTCATCAGCAGGTTCAATCTTCATCTGTAAGCGGCCTTGTAACCGCTGGAACCGTTGTAGTAGCGTAAACCTCCTCAAATCCAGCGATGGCAGCGGTGCAGACGCGGGTGAAGACGGTGCGGGCGCAGGACCCGGCTTGTACTCGAATACTACTGTGTCTGATACTACACGACCGCCTCGGGCCACTTGCAGCGCTGCTAGACCAGCCTCGTGAGCTGAAATAGATGGTAACATTTAATAACAAAGTATTCATAAAAGTTTTAGTAAGAAAAATACTTAAAGAAATTAGTAGCGTCCTAATTAACAAACTCATCCACGTATCAACAATGGTTTATGCCCGGTTCGTCACTGTACCGATTCGTCATTGAAAAATAAAAGATCACGGATTCATGACTGTTACAAAAAATTTTGATTTCATAGTACCGATTCGTCATCGATGCTAAAGTATCGTCAAGTGAACTAACTATACAATACATTTTTATTATAATATAGGTAGGTACGGTACATTTACATAGCACTCGTATGGCGTGTTTCTTAATTACAAAGTTCAAAAAGAGTCTTATACTTAATATATCAGCCCGCAGTGATAGCCTCGAGTACCCAAGCCACCTCTGATTTTATGGATTGATGTGCGTATAATTATCACTTGCTTCAGTGAAAACCTCGGGAGGAAACCAAACCAGCATGCGTGAGAGATATTCGTCGACAGTTTGTAAAGCCAAGTCAGAGGCAGGTTTTTATGCCGTCTAAGGCGGCATAAAAACTCTGACACCAGGCTGGGCACTAACCACACGAAAAATAATGAAAGACTTAGTTAATAAATTATTCTTTACTAACCTGGGCAGTAACACCTCAAAAGCCCATTCTGCACCAATATCGACGGCACGGGGAAGTTATCAAACAGTACTGTGTACTGATCAGACGTATCAGTCCAAGGTCCCGCCACCAGAACCTTTGCCCCACCTTCAGGATAGGCCCATTCAGGGGAATAGTCCGTGATGTTCAGGGTTCCTTCGCTACTACTATCGGTCTGCATTTTTTCATTGCTATCTTCTGTTGCCGCCATATTAGGAGACTTGTCGCATAACGTCTGGAAATTAAGAAAAAAGGACTGCTTTTATGTTGATTAAATCTGTCAATTTACCCAGTTTTTGTTAAAATAATAAGCGTAAAAATAAAAACTTAGGTTAACTTAGAATTAACAACAGAAAAGTAAAATTCAAAACTGCAATTTGAAAACAATTATATGCTGTAACTGTCAATAACTTTGTTACGTGTGCTTACATATTTTAAAGTGACCGTTCCTGTATTGCTTATTTTATTTTTGTGAGGGCAAAAAAGAAAATTATACAAAGAATACAAAAAATATAACAAATTCTAAGTGTGAGATATCTTACCAAATGTTTTTCGACTCACCACGGGATTTGTAGAAATAGAACTAGGATCCAGCACTTCCAATTCAGGAAAATCTCCTAGCATATCAAAAGCGTCCAGATTCACAAACACATTATCGTCCACTCCCGTAACAGGAGACGCCACCACTTCACAACTGTCTATGAAGTCCATCGTATCTATCCCGGACACCATCACATTAGCTGTGTCAGTATGCCTCACACCATTCCTGTCTAAATCACAAGTAGGCATGTTAGCCGACAATGTCTTCTGAATATCTTCATGCGATAACTCAAGAGTCTCGTCAAAGAATCCACTAGAACCTAAATTGCTGTCAGTACCGAGCAGCACTAATGTATCATCACAGTTATCTGTCAAAACTTTACTTTCTAATCTTTCTACTAAATCTGGATACCTCGATGGAGTCGCCGGTGCACTTGAGATTACCTGGTTTCTACTTCTTGGCTCCACTTTGATCTTCCTTTCAAAAACGTCAACATCTATTTTCTCCTCTTTAGGCTCAATTTCTAATTTCATTTCTGTATTTTGGATAGAAGGTTGAGTAGGCTGACTATCTGGAATTTCCCTTTTTAAAACAAAAGTGGGTTTGTACTGCTGCCTATACCTATCTCGGGGTTCTTCACAGACGAATGACGTAACTGATAGAGGAGATACTAATGAAGAATTCTGTTGGGTACCGTTGCTTGTTCCGTTCAATATTAGAAGGCCGCCACCGCCTTGGATTTGACCTAATGACAGAAGTAATGGTGATGCTGATTGTTGGGCAGGTCTGTGGTCTCTGGTGTACTGTCGTGGTGGGTGAGATGACAATGGTCTCGTTGAAGGTCCAGTAGTTGAAGAAACTTGGTGATCGGAAGCAGGTGGTTTTGCAGCTATCACCCTGCGCATGGGGTGCGCACAGTTTCTTGAGTCGTTGCACGTGGAATCAGGACAGCCGCACTCCAGTTGCCTCGCAAGCGCTGCAGCTCTCGCTGACCTCTGCTTCTCCATGAGTTGCGTAACGATGACTTCCACGGTCTCCGATGTCTGAAACATTTTGCCCTGATTTTTAATTATAGTCATTTATGTTACTAATTTCAACTTCTTTGGTATCGTACTCACCGATATTTCCAAGTCGTTGTTGTGGTCCGGATCGTCATCGCTGTAGACTGAAACAGGAAACACTACAAACATTATAATCTTGTAATCAGATGAACGAAATTAAGTATGCCAACGACCACTTCTCAATCGAGCGTCATTTAAAAATGCCATTAAAAAATAACCCACTAACTTAATTTCCATACGAAAAGATAACGAAAATAATTCCATTATAATGCTTGTAGTAATATTAATTTTCAATCCGAAATCAATAGCAGGGTGTCCCTAAATTAACAACAGCATCGTTATTCCGATCAGATAGGATTAATAACCGCGTTGCATAATTGATATTTGCCACCGTTTTCATAAATATTCAACAACGGAACAGAAACTTTCATCGTTTCAATTTGGTTCCAGTGTTTTAAATTCTCGAATTCTGTTAGAATGACAATTTTTATGATTTTTTGCTCTGAAAAGTTGTTAATTGACGGCTTGGAGTATTACACAGTAATTCTGTTCTGATTGGCAAGCTGAGGAGGAAGACGAAATTTGAAAATGATTACAAGAAGTTTTGTCTCACAAGCTTTTCAAAAAAATGATAACAGCGGGAGAAAATGTTTCATTATTACAATTTGTTGTTCTTAAAAACGCATCAAGATCAAACCAAATTAAAGCTAATCCATAAAATTGGCTTCATTTCCTCAAGAATCCTTATCATTCCTTTGCATTTTACAAAGAACACGACTGGCTTCATATTTCATACTTTTGAGAAATTTTCGTAGCAAAAAACCTTTGATTACATTCTTATCTTCGGAGTTATTCAAATGTATGTTGATCCACAGACAAGATGAAGGTACTGGCATCTTTCTCATTTACGAATCTTATAATTTTATTCATAAGGTGTCCATTTGGATCGCGCTAAATGAACTATGTTTTACTTCGATGGAATTATAGTTGTTAAATTAATTTTCTTGAAATATTATGTTCATTCACGAAAATAAACTTTTGTTTTCTTAAACACTTTATCTTTTGCTTGAGAAATGAAAACATATTTGCAACATGAAGAACATCAGGCATTCCTAGTCTATTTACAGGTTTTATAATTTGTGCGCGAAATTACGACTATCGAGGGAGTACCGCAAGGCACAATACTCGGCCCGGTTTTGTTCTCGTCAATATTTCTCTTTACTAATTTCTCAAAGATTACAAGCTCATCGCGTACTCACACATTGGCTTCAGCTGGCACACCAGCTCATCCTTCGTCCATTCCTTCTTATCAGCCCACAGCGCCAGACTCGGCGCCACAGTCGCCAGTTTGTTGTCATCAGGGTATGGCACGTTCAGGTAATGAACCAGCACTATATCCGGGTTCTGGAATTTCATTAAAAACAAATAAATACGACAGTATCTTCTAGTGAAATTTGACTTTTAGTATAAACAAGTTGACGTTACATGAAGATTAGAGCAAAGACGATTTTAAATTCAAGATTAAAAGTAAACATTTTTGGTTAAATGTGGCAAAAATGTAGCAGTAGAGCGGCTGAACAAGTTTTTTTTCTACTATGACTTGAAACACGTTTGATAAGCTTTTTGGTAGCCCTCAATCTAATGCCTTTTTGACTTTTCTGTAATCTTTATCGCCGATACAATGTTATTTAGTCCAGGCACTCAGGTTGCATAAAAATGTAAGCCTTGTGGGCTCACGTTGTTATGTGGGCTCCCTTTTTTTACTGATGATAATATGTGTTTAATTTTGTCTATGATTACTTAACCCATCATTGTTCGAATGAAACTTCATAACTACTAACAAATTCACGTCATATTAACCAGAAAATGTTCAACATTAATTAATATTTCATAACGACATTAGTTTTTGGACAAAACTCATCTGGCATGAATGAAATGGGTTCAATTTTATTATAATTAGTAAAAGATAAATATTGCTAATAGATAATAATATTATTATAGCATTTGAAACTAAAATTAAATGTTATCTACGTGCATAATTATCGTATTTAGTAATTAATATAAAACGCTTCAATAACTGCAGTAATTAAAACCATTTGAAATGTATTGTATTATTTTATTGTTGAACTCTCGATCCAAAGTCACCTCTGCTATGAAAATAATATCAATCTTTTAGTTACAAGTATTCTACAGTATTTTATCCGTCGTCGATTTCAGAGTAGTTAAGTATTATTTGGCATACCTTTATATTTTGACAAGTTGTGGTAATAATAATACGCACGACGACCAATCAAGCTATGAAAAACCAGTTTATGTGGATCTTTCACTGTACGGAAAAAAAAACTTTTTGCAAAAAATAAAACCGACTTCAAAAACACAAAAAAAAAGTGAAAAATAATTTTAGCTTCAGAAGTCGGTGATTTGTTTGATTCAGTTTTTTGTCACCGACTTCTGAAGCTAAAATTATTTTTCACTTTTTTTTTTGTGTATTTGAAGTCGGTTTTATTTTTTGCAAAAAGTTTTTTTATTTTTTCATTTTTAGTTGCAATATCTTATACAAATATATTCTATGCTTTTATTTTACATGGTTAACAATACATTTCATGGCACCAATCACGGCAGATTTGCTGTCTATTATTGAAGAGTTCCATTGTATATCTCCGAAGATCAGCATCAGATCTTCACCAAATTTAAATGGGACCACTTCGTAATAAACCCCTTTCGAACAAAAAAAGAATTTTGCAGATCCATCCATATATGACGGAGTTATGCCCGAACATACATAAAAAAAAAAATAAAAAAAAATACAAACATCCGAATTGATAACCTCCTCCTTTTTGAAGTCGGTTAAAAAGCGAGGCCATGTTATTAATGTATGGTTTGATGTGTCGCTGTGTGTACAACTCCGAAAGTAACCTCATAATGCAAAACCCAGCGCGCAGCGGCAGCAGCATTAAAATTGTCAAAGATAAGAAGGGACAGTGCCGCTGCGGTTTTAATTCCGAACTAGGGCATGTAGAATCGTTCAGTAGTAAGAACCTTGATTAATTGCGGAACCGGAACCGGTTCTGCATCACATATTCCGAACGCGACGTCCCTTTTGGCATTTCTGTTCTTCAATTTGCGATAGTCACTTAATAAACAAAAAAATACGTCTTACGTCGATCTTGTCGCTTAGTTTGCAGCCAGCGGCTGCCTTCGAAATTATCAGTATCAACGGAACTGCTTTATTTTATGTTTACCTGCATTACAATAAAAATGGTCTTCAGCTGTGCTTTATCGGCGCCAACTAGAACTTATCAAGTGCATCTCCATAAATTAAAGCAACCAGAGACAGCCCAGCACGCCTATATTCTCAACCGGATAACAAACACCATTTAACGATACAAACTCTACTATTACTCAAGTTAGTTACAAACAAATAAATTTCAAAAGGCCCATAAAACCAAACGCATTTGTAAGCGTTAAGTGATATGTGAAAATTTACAACACCATATAAAACACGTTGCAAGACAGCCTAACGAGGAATGAAAAAAATATCTATTTATTTTTGGAAAACAACGTACTGCACTCAGTAGGGCATAAACAAGGAGCAACATCCGAAACTGCCAGTAAATCGACTCCAGCGCAGTTAAATTCGGTATAAAAATAAGTAATACACAATATTTTAATTTTGCCAAGCCGACTAGCGAATGTAAAACCGAGTGCGCCCGTAATAACTAACCATTTGTCTTCAAAATGGCGGCAATAAACATGGCGTCATTATTTATGTAATGGCCGCCACCGTAGGGTTGCCACGTGTGCACTTTATTATTGTTGTGGTTTTTCATTAACACAACGTTAAAAGTGGATTTGTTGTAACAGTGCTTCAGTGTATCGTTTTATGTTGTAGTCATAAATTTTTGGTTGAGTGAAATTCTGATTGTTATTTGCACATCATTATTTTTGGTATTGCGGTTCTGGGTGAGGGATTTTGTTTAATTGGCCTAGTGGGAATACAATATACGTTACTGGGCAAAATATATGAACTGAAAAAGATTTTTTCAGGTTTCTTTTTAAAACCGTGTTACGGCAGACAATAAAACATTATAACTGCAGTATAACATTATTTTTATACTGCCCATGGCATTAAGTCCGCCTCTGTACATTTGGTGTTATAAAAATGTATTACCTTTGCCCTGCAGTAAGACTATACGGGAGCTCAATAGCAGTAATCATGTTTAAAAAAAAAGAAAATAAAGATTGGACTTTATGGTGAACTTAAGGAAACGTTTACCTATGTCGCTGTTATAATTATTATAAATCAGATAACAATCAATTATTCGGACCCACAAAACTTTAAATTATAAACTTACATGCTCGAAATATCCACGATTAAATCGGCTATTAAAGCCATGGCAAGGTAAGCCAATTTATTGTGAGCCTGTGGCATACACGTATGTTAACTTTTGGAAACAGTTTATTTTAAGATACCTATAGTGAATAAAGTGAGGTTATTGAAAAGAAAAAAAAACAAATAACTTTCAATTGTTTTTGTTTATTACAAAATTTTATTTGAAAAAAAACCTTGGGTTTCCACTTAACAAAGGAAAACAAATATGGTTACAAAAGTAAGTAAAATACTGTGGCGCAGCTGAATCAAAATAAATTTAAAATTATTTTTCCATTTCCATTGTAAAGTAGACACGGACAGCCCTAGTTTTTTTTTAAACTCTGAAGTCGAAAGTTAGTTGCAGCACTATGAGCTTAGCACGATCTAACGGTCGGGATGGCGACAGGAAATAAAAGGATAATGTACTGTTTAATACAATACACACTGCAAAATATAATAAACAGTTGGGAAACGTACATTTTCAAAACTATTTAGATATAATCGCATCTGGGGATAAACTTTTACAACTCACAGGGGAAGCATTAATGCTTTAAAAAGCAATAGAATTGAAATTAAGTATTGTTTGTCTGGGTTATGTGTAATTGGATACTGGAGATTTGAACAAAAGTCATTGACGTGATATAAAAATAAAAAGGTATTGTTTTACGTCAGAAAATGCGCCGCAATTTCGCTTTGTATGAAAATGTAGGAGAGATCGTCCACTGCGATCAACGGCCATACGTGTCTGGCGCTTACAAAAATGCTTAAGCAACTGAACCACATACTAAAGTGGCAAATCTCTTCGTGAATGATCTACCTAGCAGCAGACGGTCGGTTTTACGATGTGGTATGATGAGAGAACACAGCCATGACAATTTTAGAATAATTTAAACAAATATAGTCAGATTTGTTTTATCTAATTCTAGTTTAGATAAGTGGCACTCGTTGTTAAAGAGCTCCGTATTTCTGTGACCACTTTTCACAGGATTAATATAAACTTTTCACTTTTCAGGTTTAAATCCATCTAAAACCTACATACCATTTTTTGGTATGGGAAATCATCAAATGACTCCTCCCGCTCTGGGCAGAACGGAAGGGAGTGTCAGACTTTTACTGACTAAAACCCATCCATGTTCCTTCTTTTGCCCTTTGTGTTCCAGGACCATATCTCTTTCGAACAGTCCCGCAGCCCTGGCAGGCATCGGCCCTTGCGGGCCCCTCCTGTTTGCTAACATCTCTTTGAGGCGCGCGTGGAACACGAACGCGCTGTCGACACGGCCTGTCGTCATAGGACGGACGAACGGCGAGCCCGCGCCTACGGTGGTCGAGAGCCACCAGGTGGCCCCCGACACCGCGGTGGCTGGGACGTGAGGTTATCTCCCTTTACCTACATACCTTCCAATACCTTTTCCATCATAGTTGACATTGATACAACGTCCTTTTGTGTATGCCCTTTGGTAAATTCTACACATAAACTTGGATGCATAGACACAAACATTATCATCAGCTTCAGGTACTATACCTTGTGTTGCCATCTGGCATTATGCTGAACTGAGGCCCTTTTGGCATAAATAGCTTTGGTTATTTATTTTGTTTAGTTAAATATGTGTCTGTGTGTTTTAATGCATATAAACACAATTTTTTTTCTATCTTTCATCATCGGCCTGGCCTATTCCCAATTTTTTTTTGGTCGGCTTCCAATCTTACCGGATGCAGCCTATCTGACCTTCACAGCCCAGTCAGTACTAGGAATTACGATACCCTTTAGTAAGACTGGTTGTCAAACTTTCGGGCCACTGACTACCTGTAAACACTGTCAAAGATCTACAAATGACAGCCGGGACCACATCGGCTTAACGTGCTTTCCGAGGCACGGAGGAAACTAGGTATGTAATGGGTGGTCACCCATCCTCGGACCAACCTAGGCAAGAGAGGCTTAACCTTAAGATCGACTCGAACGGCTGTTATTATTTAGCCACAATGTCCTCCATGCATAGACAGACACAAACAGTTAACACATAATTGGTCAAGACCACAAACCGATTACCAATACACTACAACCCCCACAAAGGGGCCGAAAGCAAAGCATACTAATCCTTTCTATTGTCCCTTAATAGCCAATAACCGTCTTTACTTTACTCCCTCGTAGACCTCCCATCCCTCAGAGGGCCTCAGTGCGACTCAACAATTATCTTACATCAAGATAATTGTCTCGTTAAATATTAACTTTGTCTAATTAAACTATCTGTGGATTGTATGTATAGTTGTGTATTTTATGTTTTAGTAACTGATAAGGCGGGATTTTAGTGAATCACTTATCGTTAAAAGGTTACGTATATTTGAAATTAAGTTTCTTTTGTCGTAAATTCTTGTATTTAGAATTAGAAATAAAGAGGATTTGGAACTGATTGTATTTTAGCGCCAAAAGAGAATTCATTAAAAAAAATAATGATAGTAAATAAACTCGTGTGAAGACCTACAATGGTGTTAATGGCCAACATGCAGCAAACGTGGTGACCAATTTTCATTCTATCTAGGTATGGAAAAAGATTATTATTGAAAATAAGAGACAATTTTAACATGGCATTATTCAGACTAGCTACTTCAAAATTCTAACCAATTTTCAATTCATAACACTGACCCACCATTAAACAATTAACAAGGATGGCTACAACAATAACAAGGATATAAATAAACTCCAGAAATTTTACCTCATTATTAATACACTCGCGTCAAATTCCAACGAAAATAAGAACCGACGTGCACCTAATACGTCAATAGAATTTGACACCTGTTACTCTTCAAACACTGCTGTAGTTGCAATGTTTGCCGATCAGAAATTCAATTACCACCGACATTTTCTGATGCAGGTTTGATGGCATTTTAGCTTTTGGATAAATAATAACGGCCGCACGGTTAGATCGAAGGTTAAGGTATGCTTACCGAGATCAGTCCGTGGATGGGTGACCATTCATTACATACATGACTCCTCCGTACCCGTAAAGCGAGTTAAGCTGTTGGTTCCGGCTGATATTTGAAAATATTTGACAGTCTTTACAGGTAGTCAGTCGCCCGAAAGTCTGACAACCAGTCTTACCAAAGGGTATAATATTAGCCAGTAACTGGATTGTGGAGGTCAGTTAGTCAGTCGCTCCATGTAAACTACAGGTATTCATTTGCATCCGGCTAGTCTAAAAGCTGACACCAACATAGTTGTAGATGTAGATGTTAATGATTGGGAAAAGGCTAGCCACATGATGATGTTTGATGGCATTTAACAAAAAGTCATTTTGTAATCGTCTGTACAGGGATTAGTTCGGTCCGGTTCTTTCATTAGAGCTTGTCACCCACCTTGAGACAGAAGACAAAGAGGCGCCAATTAATATGAGAGGTTTCGAGGCATTGTCTGAGACCTTTATACATTACGTTAATGATTTGGAGGTGGATGGTCTAATGGTTCAAGTTGCTGATATTGGAAAAATAAATGTCAGGGGAGATTTTCTGCTTGTCAACGGAGAATTGATTTGGATTTTACAAGACGAAATTACAGAGTTTATTATGAAATGGCAAAGTAGATGAATTATCCCTAAAAAAACTTACACACATATTGATACTAGTTAGAGGGTTGGTTCTAAACATAACATCTACAATCTTGGTCAGTAAATATAACATAATATCACGCCGGTATTTGCTAAAGGATCAGGCAGAGGTGTACTAAAGTACTCATACGCCAGGTATGTTGTTTAGAAACTTTTTCGTAAACCCCAATCAGAAAGCAAACAATACTAAAATCATGAAAGAAATTTCGTATAAAATCACAGTATAATTGAATTAATTAAAAACAATTAATACTTGAGCTTGAAACAGAACGTTTCTAACGATACCTTCTGAATATTCGCTTTAAACGGGATCGCATAATGGAATTAAGATGATCAAATATTAAATTTTCATTTGGTACCGACCGCGAGTCCAATCCTGATATATGTACTGTTTGCACTGCATACGTGATGCTAATGAACAGTTATACGGGTTAGAAAACTTTGTAGAAATGATTATACAAAATACTAAACCATTTATTTTATTGCATTATATTTTGTGTGCTTATCAGTCAATAACTGGCTCATTTCACCCACAAGTCGAAACTTTCATAGCAAGAAACTCCAATAGTGTGACAAAACGTTTGAATTTTCGAAAAAAAAATATTTATCTTATATAAAATCAATTGACACATGTATGACGGAGCATCACTTGAGGACGGCTCGGCCAATCTGACTGATTCTTTTTTGTTGCGTTCGTAAGGTTTTTTTGAAATAAAAAAAAAATATTTCGTTAGAAAATTGCACCCATGCAAAGCCGGGGTGGGTCGCTAGTTGAATAAATGTCAAGTAAAGTCTTGGTATGAAATTATTTGCAAACACAATCTTGGACAACAGACTGATATTTATTTTGTAGGAAATATTTTAAGTAACATTAATTTATTTAAAGGCATTGCTGCTATTTATTAAGTTCATTCTATGAGACATTCGTGATTTATAATATTTTTATGATAATGTTAAACATATTGAACATTGGACTCTATAGATATTATCATATCCGTAACTTTTCTAATAGCTATTTCAGTTTCAGCAACAAGCAAAACTGAATTATATAAAAGTTTTCACTTACAATTCAATTTCAAAGTAGATAAATTATCTGAAATTGTTACAATACATCCATTGGGAGTTGAAGTATAGAACATTATAGTGAACAATAGTCTATAAATGGCGCTCCAAGTTGTTTTAGTATTGCTAAAGTTACGTACAGCAATGCACGTCGTATGAATCGCATTGTGTGAGTACTCCAAAAGTTGGTAACGCCAACGTATGGCGCTTAGAGTTAGCACACGTTATAATGTATGCACATATTACAGTGGAAATTTTGTTAATCGCTTTCGTGGTTTATTTGTCGTTATATATCGTTTAAGGTTGAGTCAGTCAAACACCGGAAAAATTGCGGACGTGGCTCCGGACAGCAGAGTCGGACTGATAATGTGTTGAAGTATTTGTGTTTGGCATCTGCACATTATTTATTCTGTCCGTTTCACTTTGAACGAACCTTTACGGGACTTTGAAGGCAAGAACATTCTGCTACATCCTATACAAATAAATAAAGAAGTGTCTGTTTGTAACAAAATAACAGCTATTTACTGATTGAATAAAGTATATACGGTACTTATAACATAAACACATTTTTTTTTGTCTTTGTTCCGACTAATCTCCGAAATAGTGATTTCGACGGGACTTTAACTGGCTTGACTTTAACTTTAGATAGCTAATGTTATAAGGAGTAATTAAGGCTACTTTTATTTTACAAAAAATAATCACCGAGCGCCGACCTCAAATAAATTGTGGTAAGGGTAGGAGGGCGATGTCAATGACATCTCTATCCTTGCTTGGTGGACCATTTCTTAGTAATTTCAATTTAGTTATTTAAAAAAGAACAATAATTTTATGAGGTCCAATTTCCATTCTATTTTCTTTGATCTTGTATTTTTAAATGAACAAGAAGCCTGGGAGCTATAATTAACTTTTTTTGTGATAAAAAATTCGTAGAAAAGGGCCTTTTAATACTAAATGTAAAATTGTATCCTAGGGCTTAAATATAATAGGTATCCCTCAACACAGTGTTCAATGTTACACATTTATTTACAATATTTTTTTCTCTAATCCTATCGAAAGATCGCCTTATGAATAAAATCATACGTAAAAATCTGATGTTCATTTAGAACAAGCTTATTTACAATTTTAATCAATTGCTTTTCCGAAAACCAAACCAACATATTTTTACCAGCCAAAGTAAAAGCAAACTAACTTCTTTTTAAGATTCCCGCAATATTCTCAAGGTTTTAGCCACATCTATAATCTGAAGAGAAACCATTAATATTGAGGCATCTAAAAATATTTCACAAATATTGAAAACGGTGGCTCCAATTCGCGGTTTCATCAATAGCGAGAGACTGGATATCAAAGAAGCGCATTTCAGAATCTCATATTTCAGAAGGATGCATTCCGAAGTCTGAAAAATGTTTTCAGCAACGAGAGATTACCGTATATAAATTTCTATCCGACTTGGAGGTGAAACTCGGTTAGAAATGTACAGAAAGCTTTGAGCTATTTGTCTCTTTGATTTTTGTTGATAAGATTACTTTACCGAACTCTTTAGATAAGTTTTCTATTAGAATTTTCTTCTAAGCCCTGATGGTTCTAGTCATTTAGCTTCTATGTATAGGATTATTAGATGATGGGGATATGGGGAGTCATATTCTAGTTTTCACCATCAGAACCTATAATATTTATTTATTTATTTTTATCCCTTGTAGACGCAAAAAAGGCAACATTTTCATATAATTAGTGGAGGCCAAAGGAACTGCTAACAGAGAAGTATGTCTGGTACGTCTGAGTGGGACGTTAAAGTGTATTTTGCCGAGCAATTGTGGACAGTCAAATTTATTATTAAGTAGGTCGTGCAATAACACCACGTCGTTTAGCTGCCGTCTCTCTTCCAGAGTATTTAAGTTGTGGTATCGACAGGAGTCCGGGTAATTTACAATGTCAGCTTTAGTTTTATAATTTAGATGCTTAATAAAGGACATGGCCAATTTCTGTATGGGCGTTTGCATAGTTATCAAATTTAATGTACAACGATAATTTTTGGTGTTTCATATTCGTGAATATTGCCATATTAAATTGCAAAAAATAAAAAGCTCAAAGAACTTCTCATTACAAATAACTAGACGTAAACAGTTTCATGTTACCTTCTATCAGATTGCTGGCAAAGCGTACGATATAATAATTTTGCTATTAAAAACCTCAAGGCGTTTTAAAATAACGAAGTGCTGTGAATTATTAGGCATTTCAACAAGATCCAAAATCCTTATTTCAGGTGGTCATTCTACCTGAACTAAGGTTTTTTAACCATATATTGATTAACATTTACTGAACTGAGAAAGTCTGATAGAAAACTGAGACAAAGTATATGTTATTATTGTCACATTTATTGAGACTCCGAAAGTGACGTTTTTCTTCAACAGTTTAACTACTAATTAACAAGGGAAATACGAAATAAAACAAAAGATTATAAATAATTACTCATTTCTTGGTAAAAATAAGTAAAAATATTTTTTTCCTTAGAGATAAGCAGGAGTCAAAAATATTAGAAGATAATCGCAAAAAAACAAACAGTTCGTACGCAACGGAGGATCTGTGCAATCGCAGTACCGCCATTTTGACATAAACAATGACATTGTAAAACGCGTTCCGTTTTATGGTATGGTTACGTTATTACTATAATTGTGTGAAATAAATATATCTTACGTATCAACACTTCAAAATATAATTTAATTACATGTAAGAAATACCAATGAAAGCAGTTTTGTTTAAATCAAATGTTTCAGGTAAGAGCATTTGTCGTTCATTTCACATACATATCTACAAGTAGTATGCGTGATGTAGAACGTGTTCGTCTACGAACGGTCCATAGTGGCGAAAGTTGACAAATGAGACTTTGAATTCAACTTGCATTACTTATTATATTGTAATCAATACTGATAAGTGCAGAGAGGTTAAAAACTACGCAACAATTCACTTCTCTATTTTTCTTAATATAATATATTTACTATGTAAGTGTATATGGAATGTACTTTTTTGGCCATGTCCTTTACGTTGGATGGATTCGATTATTTCAATATAATATTTCTTATAATACCTTCATGGTATCGGGATATAAAGTATTTGTTTGAGGCTGTTATAATACTCAAAAATTGTTGGTGCTGTATACAGTATAATTTTCTTATAAAATGATGTATGTGCTTCCAAAGTATGTCCATTCAGTAAAGTTAAGATTTTATTTACAATTTATTAATTAAATACTTTACTGAGCATGACAACCCAAATCCAGCCAGAGTGTCACGTTAGAAATAATTCTGTCGGTCTTTCTACCAAATACCCTGTGTGTACTTACCTTTAATTAACAACATGTGGTTTCAGCTCCAATTGGTCTATTCCAATTATTCCCAAGAGTGTCGTCAGTGACGATTGAGAGATTGTATCAGGAGGATGGGAAGCATAATCTACTTATTACGTTAACTGGTACCGTCATGGTACAATCACCGAAGCAATTTCCAATACTAGTGGGTAAGGCGATGTAACTTAAGAATTGGTACTTGGTACTGAGATAGGAGTGATGCAATCAGTTGGTGGTTGAGCACGTGATGTGGAGAAATGGAGAAAATAACGTGAGGAAAGTATCCTAACTTCCTAACTATATCATAAATGCGAAAGTATGTTTGTTGGTTACCTTTTCACCCCTAAACCACTGAACCGATCATCCTGAAATTTTGCATTTGACAGGGTTGACAGGTGTACAGAAATGGACATACGGTACTTTTCATCCCGAAAACAGAACTATTCGCGAGGAATACAACAATGACGTTGTTGTGCTAATAGATGGCGCCACGTGTCTTTCGAATCATGATTGAATTATATTATTACAAGCAGAGTACAACACGAATTGATTGTCAAATTCTAAATTAACGTGAAGCCGCGGGCAAAAGCTAGTATTGTATACAGACAAAATAAACTACATATTATATACTAATAACTATACCCTATTTGCTTTAATTGCTGATGATACAGCAACTAAACATGAAGAAGAGGATGGTGAAGTAAATAATGGAAATTGTATTGATGCTTACCTGTAAAAGCCAGTAGCATCTCCGATGGAATGTGGGCAGGATTGCAGAGTGCACGTAGCAACCGTAGATACACTGTGAACAAAGACAAATCAAAATCATTAAAAGTCCAAAACCAAAAGAATGTTGCACAAATAAAATCGATGGCAAAGCAAACTGACATGGACATAACCCTCCCCATCTCTAAATACAAAAATAAATTGACCACTGCAATAAATGTAGTATAATAATTATAATTTTTATGTGACACAATTTTATTACTGATTTCGTGACATCAAATGTTTTTTTTATTATTTTGGTTTTTATCTTATTTTTTTAAATAATTTAATATTTTTAATCTGTGTTAACACCTAGTTTTATGTGCATGCTGTGGTCTCCTGTAATTGAAGGAACACACTTAAAAGAACCTTTTTACAACTGTGACTTATATTGTATCTGTGTATCTTTTGTTGGAGATCCAAATAGATAAATAAATAAATAAATAACTGCTACTATGTCTGAAAAACAATCAATGTTACAAAGAAAAGCCTATATTTGAGTCCTGCAAGGATCAATTTTATGTCCAGTCTTTTCTTGTAATTATCTTAACTATTATGGTTAAAATTATGTATAAACACTGCCCGTTGTTTGTGGTTTTACTCTTCCGTACCTACACGTCCATTCCCATCTTATAATCTTTACATTTGGTTAACTTTTACGATGTTCAAGACTCCATAAACAGTTAATTTAGTCTGTTTTTCTTTTGGGCCCCCAGATCAGCACGGAAGAAAATTACCGCCATAATGATATCCATAATGTTCCAGAAAATGTGTGTCTTGAGCCTTAAGCACCCCATTATCAATAATAAAGAAGTTTGGGTGTTTTTCTTTATAAATTTTAAGGGAGATTTTGGAAGCGCATTTCCTTATTAAATATTCTGTGAGAATACGGCTCATTATTATCAATTTGTCCATTTGGTTTTCTTCTTTAATCTTTAATATTATGAGCTTTTTTATTACAATCATTAATATTTTTAATTTTGCTCTTTTTATTACAAAAATTACAGTGACATATTGTTTTAATTTGATTTCTTCTTTAGAAGTCTACAGTAATTTAATAATAATGCCTACAAAAAAAATAATTATCATGGAATCTTTGCAATAAAGTTTGTTAGCTTCGCTTTCATATTTAGAAATTACGTTAGTGATCTCTGAAAAAGCATTGCACGACGTAGTAAAACAAGCCTAACCAAGCACGACCTAGAATTGGCACCTGAACTAACTTCGTTTACTAGGAAAGCCTCTCTGTGCACATGGCTGGTATACGCCATGAGCAGTAGCGTTTAGAGAATCGTTATCATATTCTTCATCCAAATTAGTAATCTAATCATGGCCATCTTTAACCTGTCATAAAAAAGGATTTGAACGAGCAACTGCATCAATTGCAATATCTCTCCTATTTCAGTGAAATAACAACAAAAAAAAATACGTGGAAAGGATTGTTTAGAAAGTCAAAATCTTGCTGAAGTAAGAAATTCGCACAAATTTTCATTGTATTGGTTATTGTAATATATTTATTGATTTTTTGCTTCCCAGACTTACAAAGCCCATTAAACATTGAACAGCAATCAAGCCGCTTCCGCTAACCGCTACTACTTTACCCCCTAGATAGCCCCACTCAACGGTCACAGTTGTGCAAAATGTATTATTCAGCATTCCTTGCGCGCCGTACGTGGCGACTCGCGCGGCGTAGCGATCACTTGCCGTCGTTGTACTAACGCCTTTGCTTGTTGCTACCATTTTTATTTACAGCATATAAAAACGAGTCCCTAGCCGGATTTTCAGAATATTCCAGCTTATATTTACTGCTTATATGTGGAATTTTTAGCAACATTTATGATGTAAGAAATCTTAAATTAACTGCGGTCTTGTAGACGGGAAAATACTTCTGCAGATTTTGGTTGCTAAAAACTAAGAGTACTGAAGTTTTAGGTATTAGTCTTTTGTAAGTGCTTACTTTAACAAGCTACATTAAGTAACTTAGTGCTCTCAAGTGACCTTAATGTGTTTTCTTGAAATAAGATAGAGGATTTTCTCTGAGACAGCGCAGCGGTGTAATATGTCGGTTCTAAGATATAAACATACAGAAAAAACAACTGAAGAGAGAATGATTAGGTTAGCGTTTGCTTTCGAATTCTCCATCATCTTTTCCTCTATTTGGAAATGCCGTATAAACCTCAATAGGCATTTTTTTTAACACACTACTAAGCATAAAAAACCCCGTTCACGTACCCTGAAATATCTCAAAGGTTTACCAAAATACATACACCGATCAACCAAACAATAAGGTATCATTGCCATCACCAATTCATCATCGGCCACTCGGCCTCAATGTGGCCTCGATCAAATATCCGGGCCGCGGCCGGCCCTACAGAATGGACATTCAGATCTAAATCGGTGGCCATATTGGCGAATCGTATTTTTGCGAGACCATTCGAGCCAATAACCGGCTCTGTAGTGGGTTTTTCGGAGGGGATATCCGGACTAAGGGTGGATGGGTGGTGCCAGAAATGAGTGACAAGCGATTTCTCACTAATGATAGAATTTTTATTCAAATAGTTGTAGACAGACAAACACTGTGATTCGATCAACCATCAGCAAAGGAGTATCCCTGTAGGTTTAGAGACACTTTAGAGGACAGGAAAAACCTCACTGACATGAATTAACATGGCCACCTACTGTGCCCAGGTAATTTGGCTCGACGACTCAATGATAACAAGGAAGAAAACGATTGGATTAACGCGATACCAGCTGTTCATTATAAAACATAAGTCAAAAAAAAGTTTTGAGTTTTATGTTTTCCAAAAGATGATAGGACACAAACAAAACAATTATTTAGAATTATTGTATTAAGAAGCAAGTCTAATACAATAACGAAAAACAAAGCTTAAGAGAGAGCGTTTAGCATAATCAGACTGTGACTTTCCAACCCCTGAAATACAGGCCTACATCTATGAGAGAGATTGGACCTCATCGATCACGTGGGCCCAGTTTAATATTTACCACGGAAACCATCAAATAACGGAAAACAGATATTGAAATGCATCACATCTCCGAAATAAAGCAGTAAACAGCTACGATACAGACAACCATTAAAAAGCAAATTCAAGAATCCGTTGTGGGTTGTCGATTCTAGTTTTTAATGGTCGTCAAACCATTCAATTTCCTTAAACCGCTAGCTCTCATAACTCGCACCAACACTTAATATCCGTACGAAGACTGCTCGTGAGTGAATTAGACTTTTACGACCGCCGCCGAATCCATGCCATATCGAAGGTATATACGTGAACGTGAACGTATACCTAATCTAAATCTTCAGACAAACGTCAGGACATAAATATCTATTGTTTGACGTCTGTAAAGGTATATTTTATTGTGTTAGCCTTCTTGGATTTTTTATGGCATGTCGCTGTGAATTTTTTGTGCTGATTTTACTGTAAAAATGTTGTGTTGGATTTTTTGGCACGTGGGCTGTAAAATTTTGCTGTTAGGTATAGTTGTTTCTGTATCAATTTGAACAGGACAACTTAACTTATTGACAATATTGACAATCTTCAAAATGTCTTTACATGGCGCAGGCCAAGATGTTTTCTTTGTACAATACGGCTTTGGTTTTGTTTTATTTATTTATTTAGGGACATTTATGATTGCAATGCGTATGTCAGTCCCATCGTACTCTAAAAACACATTGCTCTTAATATTTGGGTCATGAGCCTAAACCAACTCTTCGGATCATCGGCATTTGGTTAACAATACAGCTTCAAGTACAGCTGAAAGGTAATTTAGCCAAACTAAGAAGTAGCTATTTCTCTTTTTTTTTTCTTTTTTAAAAACGTTGCCCCACACTGGGATTTCTCCTGTATCGTGGGTGCATTTACAAACATTTAAACTCACGTATACAAACAGCCAGACCCGGAACAACTACCTGTAGGACATAAAAAAAAAACCGTGCGGGCATCGAACCGACGACACGCAGCGCAGCAGCCAGTCGCTCAGCCACTGCGCCAACTTTATGAAACGCTATGAAACGTTTCTTCATTTTATATGACCATGATTCAATGATTCATTTGACGTTTTTCGGAACAATGGTAAAAGCTTACCTAAAAGGAAACTGATCGCTAAAGTATTGACAAAAAACTGCGAAATTATCTCTGTCATTTATCACGTTCTCTTATAGGTTAGGTACTGTACTTACCACGGACTGTCTAGTAGAGGAAGTAATTTAATGAAACTGGATACTTTACTCGCATCCTTTGATTCCGATTTCTAACATTTCATTATAGACTGATTTGAAAAAGAATACGGATGCTCCAATAAAATTTTATAGCCCGTAAAAACTTAAAATAAGTTCAATGGCTTGAAGTGTAAAATAATCTGACGTTTTTACGTCAGATTATTTTACAGAGATTCAATTTATTAGAGCCACTGAAATATGTATTTCAATCAGTACTTCCGCTTGCTTGTGGAAAATTTAATTTAACTCCTAAACCGTAAAGTCCAAACTTGAAATAAAATAAATCATGACAAATCCCTCCTTAAAATTTTACTGGCGAAAACTAGACGGATCCAGAACCGTCTGGCTTGAACCGGCAAAATCCAGTTTTGAACCAATCGACGGGGATCGGTACGATCCAGTTTATCCAAGTGCATTTTCGGATGAATGCATACGTAGATTGGACGAATTAAAAAAGTTCAACATATTCATGTGACTTCGCTCGTCAAATGGGATTAACATAAAGCTGCTTTTTGAACTAATGAGAGGTTTTTTTGTTCGGCCTAATTTTCTGCCTAGATGAAGTGTTCTACATGGCCTCATTTCACTGTAATATGCGTCTAACTGCGTTTATGCTTAGAACTAGATGCATTCGTGCATTTTGCTCTTGCGAGTATAGTGGCCGTATTATGAATTATTTTGTTTATGTATGTAATTTGCGCTTGAGTATATCCACTTTCGCTGTACACGGTATGAAATTCTGTATAAAAGAGGAAATGGCAGAAAAATACAGACCCTCTCATACTGCTCGTAATTTCGTTTCATTGCTATAAATTGCGGCAGGTAGTAAAGTAAAAGTCATGCTTATACGATGAAATAGATAAACA
Source organism: Eurois occulta (assembly GCA_950022335.1). Lineage (NCBI taxonomy): Eukaryota > Metazoa > Arthropoda > Insecta > Lepidoptera > Noctuidae > Eurois > Eurois occulta. Next base: position 2,633,202 of record OX465492.1, on the reverse strand, counting down.
CTTACCCCTGAACAAACGTTTACCGGTACAAATTTAATGCCCCTATTACCTTCCTCCATTAAACACCTCTTCCGAAAAACACGAAACAAACGGCTGTCATTCCCAGCCCCTATTCAGAATCAACATAGAAAACTTATTCACGGAAACGCCACTATTGCGTTTAATAGGAGTGATCAAAATTTTACAACAAGAAGCCGAGAATGCAAGACCATTCGTGATTGCAAGGTGAGCTGGCCGCGCGCCAGTATACCCACTACTTGCACCACCAAAACAAATGCTGGCCGGACAGTGGAACGATTGATTTGTTTTTTTTTTACGTGGGACAGCGCTTTTATGAGCTCGTAAAGTTGGAATGAGAGGGTCTTTTGAAAATAAGAAATACATATTTTTGGATGATTGAATTGTTGGCTGTTTTTTGGGGGTGATGTGAGCGTGATCTGAAATGAATTTTGAAGCAGAAATGAGCGTGAACGCTCAAGTAAATTTTTTTTGGCTTAATTTTTGTTGATACTGATCAAATAGCTTTGACGTGCAATTAAGATTTTGAAGATAATGCGAGTTATTTGCTACAGCTCAGAATCCATCAATTTTAGAAAAAAAAACCAAGAATGCTCAAGCTTTAAAATCCAGAAATTTTTCCACATCAACCGCACAACAGCATTCTTTGTCCCACGCGTTAACCATCTACAAAATACTCCCCTTTAAATATAAAGTCTCGTGCACAGAAGTGTAGCAGGAAATATTGGCCTATATACAAAGGCCAGTCCAGACCAGATGGGCCGTTTTGCATGTCTGTCCCCGGCCTTGTGGTCGAATAAACAATACGTAAAACGGCGCGTTGCATGCGGTCTTGCAACTTTACTTTTACATTTAAAACACACAACTTTAAACCGTATTTTAAAGCAAACATAGCTTTAAATGGCAGTATTAAGTTTGGTGCAATAAATAAATTTTGATAGTTAATTCGAAATTATGCAAAGGAGTTTGCCTTGTTAATCTAGTAAATTAATGCTTTCACATCTAATCGTTAATATTTGGTATGTTAATTTCGGTTTTGAGAATGTTTTCTTGAAAATTTTTAAGTTAAATGTCGCCGATTTTTCACGCGACGGTGTCAAAAATATGGTGTTGGATTGAGTAAAAATAAAATAGTAAGCCAAATAAGCCAATTAATCGCGACACGAGAATGCGCAAAATTCAAGTACTTTTTACTACTTTTAAACGTAAATTCGAACACAGCTAAAAGGAATTTATAGTAACACTCGCCCCATTTGACATGGATTGCGAGCGCTTGGCTTGAAAGCTGACATCTTAGGGCCCGTTTAAATAATCGACTCGACTGCTTTGTTTCAATAACAATGCCGACAAAACGTCACTTTGTGAGTTAAATTAGAGGGCACAGTAATTGATGCTCTATTTAAAGAATGATTTCATTATTTCAATGATACTGAAAAGTAGAATAAATTCAACTATACATATAAAATATTGATGTAAGTTTTAAAGGGTTACCGCGTCTTTCCGGTCAGGTTAAAGGTGAAATGTGAGTGTTCTATGATAAACACCTGCCAACCCTTTCAAGGAATAATGGAATGATGTTTATCAAGTACATAGAATAATGTTGACGACAAAGAACAACTCGTTAAAATAATAAAAACCGTAACAAATCACACATGAGTTGATAAATTCCAAAAATAAATCCAATCACGAAAACAATAACACAGAATGAAAACAATTACAGATTGAAAACCTTTTCTATAACAGAGAGGGAAAGGTTACCAAAATAGCTCACAATACAACTTTGTTACCGAAAATAGGTCGGGCTTTTTTGAAGAAAATAACCCGAATCATCGTCTATATTGGGTAACGAACCAGAATGGAACACGGGGAAATTGTCGAGGCATTATACAGCGGACCGGATTTTATTTTATTTTAATACAATAGTGTCCATTCACTCACTTTTTCATTTTTAAATCACTGCGCCGAAATGTGGCGGATCAAAAATTTGCAATAAAAATAGCCGTTACAAATTTTCATTTGGATGCACAGATTGGTGTGAATTATTTATGTTTTTTTTTTGTAATAGTTTTGCATGTAAAATGGTAAAGAATAATGTAAATAAAAGGATATTCTTGCATCATACGGTCATACCACAATGAGTGTTTTAATTACAGACATTAATTGTGAAACTCAAAAATCTAGTGTGTCCGTGAAAAAAATTCTAAACGGATGCCACTGAAGCTACCAGTATTTTACATTGAGCGACTGCCTATCTGACGTCCACATCCCAGTTAGTACTGGGTAATACGATACTCCTTGGTTGTACCTGTAACGATTGTCAAAGATTACAGGCGGGACCAACGGTTGATCGTGCTTTCTGAGGCTCGGACGAAGCTAGGAATGTAATGGGTAGTCAGTATGGTCACCCATCCAAGGACCACCCAAGGCAAGCGCGGTTCCTTCCTTACCCAAAGATCGATCAATCGGCAGTTATTATTTAGCCACGACCTCGTCTAATGACAAGAAAGATAACCCTTGCATTGATACCGAAAATCAGGTCACGCAAACATTCACCTAATACACCCCATGCCTACTAATTTGCATACAAACTTCGGCGAACGCTTTTAAAAGCCAATAAACACTAATTCACGGCTAAACTGGACTTATTCCTGCAATGATATCTTGGGCCGTGGCATAGTGTTTTGTTGCCGTAGCCATCTTGGATCCGTGCCAATGTGCGGCGTCCCAAGTAATTAGCGAAAAGCGGCCTTGTCAACTTACCTTGTTAAAACTGTTTCTTGGTGAAGTTTGGAGATTTGAGTCGAGATTGTGACGAAATAATAAGTTCGGTAGTTGTATTTTTTTAAGTTTTTGGTGAAATTAAGTAATGTGCTAAAAGTTTGTGATTACGAGTTTTATTTTGAAATATGCAAAACACTGATGTGAAACATGCAAGCCTCAAAGGATGCCTTTGTTTTACCAATTTTAACTAGAACAACCTAGTCACAGGATCTATGTGGCGATATACTGGAAATAGGCCTATGTCCGGAGAAGTGGACGTCTTTTTCGACATTCAGCTTTTGGCTTTTAATTCTGATAGTATGCCATCAGCAGTAAAAGCATCGATATCTTTTAGGTTTACACATTTTTTACCAAAAAGATAGCATAATACAGAAGGCGTGTTACCTTTTTATTCCTTTCTGCATCCGTAACTTGTAATTACATTGTCAAAAAAAAACCTACAACTTTTCATCAACCAAATTATACAAAAAATTCAATACACTTATATAAATCGTGTCACACTTTCACAAATCACTCCCTCTTTTAACTTGGACCACACAAAAAGCAGGCACGCAAGACTGTCACTGGTTTATGTGCAAAAAGCACTAGCCTAGTACAGTGTGTACCTGAGCACGACCAGTTCAGTCTTTGAAGATTATGCTGTAACGCTAAACTAGATAAGTCACCCGCCACACTATATTAGGAGCTTTTGGCATGTTACAGAACTTCACGTAGAGTTTTCAGACGAAACAAATGAAAGTGGAGGTGAGCTAAAAGGAAAAGGAACATGTTTCGTCTTGTCAGTGTTAGAGTGAAATACTTCTCTGAACCTTACTTCTTACCCTAAAAATCTATTAAAGGGTTATTAAATACAAGTGCATTATTTGTAAAGACGTTCCTAACACAGTCAGTGAATTACCACTAAGCAACATGGTAGCGGTGTTTCTGTTGTTTTTTAGTCATGCTTTTAACATCAGTCTGTCCACAGATTATACAGACGCCAGCACAGCAAGCTACTCGAAACTGTCAAATTTTCCCAATCAACTTTAAACCTAAAGATTTAGTGATAAAGTTGACAATCTATTAAATTTGACAGATTGTATTAGCTTGATGTGCTGGCATCTGCAAGTTTCAGCAGATGAAAGAATCCACCTGGTGCTTAAAAATCGGTATTATGAACCTTCTAGCTACGTCATTTTAGGTGAATCATTTAATCAACCTGGGGGTCTAAAATGGCCGCATTAGCAGAATCATAGGATAACAATATGAATTATGTTTAAATTCGTAGAATGGTCACAAGGTGTCAGTTCATAATATTAATTACGTCTATGACAATTTTAAGAATTTAAACGTAATTCATATTATTATCCTATTATGATTCTGCAAATGCGGCCATTTTAGACCCCCAGATAATTATATTATATTAACAAGCTGAATCTTAAAGTACTAGGAGACCTGCAAAAATAACTGGACCGCAACAAACAAAAAAGATAGAGGCCTAGCGGAGGGACAGTTGAAAAAGCCGATATCAGACGCTTGACTAGAAAGTTCAGATGAAAGATACCGATTGAAAGCCAAAATCAGCCAGGACGAATAATCTACGTAATTATTCACACAACCCAATCAATTTCCCAACTCAAACCCCATCAGAGTCCCAAAATTAAAAAAAACAACATCCACATTGTGGCCTCCACCACATATATCGATGGCAATTAGCGTTCGTCCAGTGTTGCCCGTTTAATTGCAACGAAACCATTTACTTATTCACCGGGCGCGTCGGATGAGGGTGGATGAGGCAGGATTTGTGGATGGATGTTATGGATGATGGATGACGCTTCCGTTTGTCTATTGGTTGTTTTTGTGGTTAGTGAACCGTGTTTGGTTTGGCGGGATGATTAAAAATTTAAATATGGAATCGACATACAGCACCGAAGAAATTTGGTTCTTATAGGAATACAATTAAGGTTTATATGTACATTTTAAACAGACTACAAATAGAACTAAAATAAAAAGACTAAAATAAAGTACCTATATATACATAATATTCAACGACGACAATAGGACACGTCTTAGGCGTCAAAGTATTCTTATAGTATTTTCTTTATAACACTTTTTGACACGCTTTTATTAGCCAATGTAATAAAATCTCGGATGTTAAATTTAACCCACTTCCCTGTTTCCGATTAAGCGGATTTTTTTCGTACGTGTTTAGTTTGGATGACAATGCATGGTTAGCTAAGTGACGTCATTCTAAATTCAATATGGCGGACTCCCAAAGATGGCGGACTAGTTATTTTTTATGCATTCCCGTGATATGGGTATCAAGTGAAAGGGTTTGCTGGGAAGAATACGAGATGACGTGTTTTTTTTTTGTTTTGTTTAACTATAATATTTTATTATGAGTTCAGACTGGTTCCCAAGGAGTTCATAAAATGCTTTTAACTTGCAAAGGAATCTTTAACGTACTGGATGTAAAATCTAAAATAAAACGGTTTTATTAAACAAATGCCAGTTTCAAAACGGAACATCAGTTAATTTCATATTTGTAGGCACATAAATAAAAATAATGACTCCCTTCAAGCAACCTACAAGAAAATCTAAAAACCACTTCAGAACCTTAATTGAAAAACTACCCACACATAGGTACATGAAAACCAAATCCAACAAAAGAGTTCAGTTGAAAACCGATTGGGGGCGAATCACGAAACTAAACCGACTGTAATTACTTAACAATATTAATTTTTCACCATCCAAGGTTTCTTCATGAAAGGCTGAAACTAGGGTTGTATAACATTCAGGTTTTTTGGTGAAAGTGAGTACGTAATTGCTGGAAAAATATTCGTGATTTGGATTTTTTCAGGCTGGCAGTAAATTGTCAGTTTAGGTATAATGATTTCACTTGTACAACCTACATTATTTCAGCTTGGATCCAAGTAGTGTCAATCTGTTTCAAATAAAATACTGTTTTTTTTTTATAAAACAAGGATTATGGTGTCAACTTAATCGGTTTGCAGGGCACACCACAAAGATGTTGGTGTGCGTAAAATCAACTGGTGTATTACTTCGCCTATTTATTAGTGTTTGCTACCCGTTGTCCACGCACACACAATAAAATTTCTTGTCACTAATGTTGCAGGGAATATGACGCATAAATTTAGCTTATCATACAATCGTCTCCGTGGCGCATTAGTCGAGCGTGCGATAAATAATTACTTACTGCGCCGGCGCCGTAGGATCGAATCCGACTGCCAACAGCTTAATGTTTTTGTATGTTTTAATAAAATATTTTACATTTGTTTGTTCAATTCATTGCTTAACTATTAGCAAGTCTCTTTATATTTGGGTTAGAATGTATTAGTTGTCTACCCTCTAAAAATGACAAATCATGTTTAAGTTAGTAGTTTAAGTTCATCGTCATAATGCTATTGACTATCGGGCTTTCGTTACGTTTTTAGACATTATACCCTGCGTTTTTTGAGAAGTGCTTTTATTTGTGAATCAATATGAATCATTGAACCACACTTTTATGAGCTGAAATAATTCTTTTGCATGAGCAAAATGTTTCAATTAGTGAAATTGCGAGACGTTTAAAGATATCGGTGAGTAACAAAATGTTATTATGATGTTTAGAAGTTTAATATGTTTAAATAATCCACATGTTATTGATTGTTGTTTTTTGTAACAATATTTTATTATTGTTCACAGAGAAGGACTGTGCAATTGTGGGTCCATCGTTATGCAGATTCGGGAAGCATTGATCCTTGCCGACCGGGACCAAAGGCTGGATTTGCATTCACAGATTGGCATCTGATATAGTTGCTACGCATACCGCTGAGCCCTTCCTCACTACTCGTTCCACGGCAACTAAACATGACGTGACATTACAAACTGTACGAAACCACTTGCGAGCAGCTGGTGTGAAATGTTGTAGGCCAGCCAAGAAAATTTGAATGTCAGATATTCACAGGCAAAACCGGGTACGCTTCGCAAGAGAATATTTAGATTTTGATTGGTGCAATAATATAGTTATATTTAGAGATGAAAAATGTTTTAAATCAGACAAGGACGGTCGCAAAATATTGTGGCGAAAAGATGGTGAGCGCTATCATAAAAAAAAAATATTCTTCCATGCAGGTCTAGTGGAGACATTTACTTCGTGCATGAATAAGTCATAGATAGCGAAGGCGCACCAATAGGATATTAATAAAAATATCAGGGGGTAATTCGATTTGTTTTATGTGAGTGATGTTATTGTTAGTGAGATAACAATTTAGGATACCTGTATCTTAATATCTATCTTATTAACATGTTTATTCATTTCACTAATAAATAAATTACCCACTTGAATAAGAAAAGTAACGTTATTTCTTGTCCGACTTAGAATATTTGTCATGCACAAAACTTTTTAATTTGTGATTATAATATAAAAAAAAACCTAGTCAATAAATGTTGTTGATTTCTTAATACAAATTGTTTAATTTTTACTTCCATATTTTTTTTCGAATAATGTTCTTATTATCAGGTAAATTACAATAAAAATTCAACAAAATGAAAATAAAAGTTTTTTAATAATGCAAAAAGTTGACGCCAGCGGCGCAGATTCGATCCTACGACAGTTGATTTACCAGCCGAATTACACATCTATGCCACGACACCGGTTAGTCATAGGGTTAAATTGATGCTTCATATTCTTTACCTCATATTATACATATACTATAGTGAAGCAAACACTAACAAATAGGCGAAGTAATACACCAGTTGATTTTACGCACACCAACATCTTTGTGGTGTGCCCTGATTAAGTTTGCCCCGTGTACTGTGGGAATTAACTGTGGTTGTAAAGTAAAAGTTACAATAAGGTTCGAATTAGAATAAGGAGCTCGTGGCTAAATAAGAACAGCCGCTCGGGTCGATCTTTAGGTCAAGCCGTGCTTATCTAGGTTGGTCCGTGGGTGGGTGACCACCCTTTACATACCGAGTTTCCTCCGTGCCTCAGAAAGCACGTTAAGCCGTTGGTCCCGGTTGTCATTTGTAGATCTTTGACAGTCGTTAAGGTAGTCAGTGGCTCGAAAGTTTGACAACCAGTCTTACCAAAGGGTATCGTGTTACTCAGTGCAACTGGGTTGTGGAGGTCAGATAAGCACGGGTCGCTCTATGTAAAATACTGGTTAGACTGGAATCCGGTTAGACTGAAAGCCAACCCCAACATAGTTGGGAAAAGGCTAGGCAGATGAAGATTTGAAATCGAAATAAGAATTGAAATCTGCCCTAAAACACCTTTTATTTATCACACTAAACATTAATACAAACGATCCCTTTTTTATTTTTGGGATGGGAAATCATCAAATGGCTCCTCCCGCTCTAGGCGGAGCGGAAGGGTGTGTCAGACTTTTACTGACTAAAACCCATCCATGTTCCTTCTTTTGCCCTTTATGTTCCAGGGCCGCGGTATCTCTTTCAAACAGTCCCGCAGCCCAATACAAACGACCCCTACAGTTCATACATAGCACAAAACAAAGTTATTTATTGTGTGCGTCTTTGGACCGCAGTCAACATCTTACATCAGGAAGATATTTTCAAATCTCTGTTCTGTACTTATGCTGTAACCGCCTAAAATCATCAAGAAACTTACAAAGCAATTTCAGATTATCGGAAATTCTCAGTGAAATTAATCACATTATCGTTGAAAATAATTAAAGTCAATTTACGAACGTTTATGCTTTGATAACAATTACCCCGAGGCTTTGGACAAATCAATCGATACTGTTACTCATCCATCTATATTCTCGACTAAAGAAACAATTGCTGGACTGTGTAGACGATGGTATGGCTAAAAAGAAGTGACGGATATGGGCAGTGGAATGATATTCAACAATTATCATTAACACTAGAAACGGGATATTTACCATTTCCACTGTATATTTCGGCGCTGTTGCAAGCACAATGATCACGTTTATCCGTGTGCTGAAATATAGGGAACTCAAAACAAACAGTGGACATGGTAAATATAATTTCTAGTGTTAGTGATGATATTCAACAACTTCACATTGATCAAAAACATTACCATCCTCCTATTGCAGTCGGCTAAAAAGGACAATGACGCATAAACAGGAAGACTCTACGCCCCGTAGACCAACAGTGCCTGTTTCAGTCGGTTGACTCTAACGACTAACACGGGACGAATATTTACTATGTTTAGTTCACTGGAATATTTCTGTAGTTTAAGTCAGGTCGGGTGAAGCTCCAACTCTTCATGAAAACCAAATACCTTGATTACTACCAACCATCTAAATGTGTTTAAAAGGACGTTGGGCAAACGTCCCCCACCCCCCTTTAGATTTGAAACAAGTGTCATTCGAAGCGTCTGGTAGGTAAGATATGTTGTTGCTTTGGCGAAATTTTTCATACAATGTGTGGTTTATCTGGAACACCAGAATATTTGGGCCTAATCTAACCTATGACGATATCCTCCAAAAAATTAATAAGGATTTTTACCTACACGAGTTAGTGGTTGCTTTAGACCGTAAAACAACGCGTAATTAAAATGTAGTGTGTAATCAATAAAACTAAGCATGTATGTAGACAGCCGTATTTATGTGCTTCTTCAGCAATACTGTACCAGTACCGGTATTATAATAAATTGTAAGTATATTTAACACATTAAACCGGACCATGAAACCAAACAGACGTTTCATTTCAAGTCTTCCAACCTAGCGACCTGATCACACTACATGGCGACCGTGCCAGTCCTCATGTCACTGTACCAAACTGCAACAACTCTGCCAGTCCTATCACTCAACGACTCGACGACTCGTGTAACAGACTCCACAGAATCAGTTTTGCTTCAACTCGAGCAATTCGTTTTTATCAGAAACATCTATAATGCAACGCGCATTATCGCCTCTAATCGGGATGACCTAAAAAAATTCTCAAGCGATGATGATCCCGAGTCGAGAGTAGAAGTTATAAATAGGTCTTGATGTTGAAACCTCTTTCTTACTGGCCTTTTCATATTCTTTCTCTTTTGAATACAGAAGAGATTTTCATTGTTTATCAATATCGTCTTCGGTATATTCAAACCACCATTGTTCTCAATTAATCCTTTGAGCCTCCAACCATGCTTCACTGATTACTAACCTATTTGTGTAAGATTATTCAATTACTCCACCATTAATGAAGATTTACATTTCCATTGTTTGGACATGCATAAACAGATTATTTGAATTATGATTCTCTTGACATCTCCATTAAATTGCATTATAATAATCTATACACACATTGTTATAAATAAAAGGTACGTTTTGTGTCTGTCTGTGTACTCGAATTGTTCTTCTATACTTAACAACGGATTTGAATACGATATAAATGCATAATTTAGATATTTTACTCTGGAAGGATTACATTAAATCTTCATGTAAAATAAGAAATATCGAAGTTTTATCCAAAAGAGGGGTGAAGTCGCTAGTGTAAATATAAATAAACAGCATAAGAAAAACACTACAAAAAATATCCTAGTAGCAACATATTTCAGATAAAACTGTTATTTCTTTTAAAAAGTTTCGTTAACATAATTCCGGAACGCAATGAAATGTTTTTCTAGGGAATAATCGAAATAATCAACACTAGATGCTTAAGCGTCGCTTCGGGAGCTGTTTATGATATGTGTGTAAGAGTTTCATGGAGGTAAACGGTGACCCACTTAAATGTCCCGTGCCTTTATGTAGGTAGGGTAATAGAATATCTGGTAGGAGAAAAACATGTGTTCAGTAATACGTTATTCAATAACAACGCATTTGTTTCCCGGACATGAATATAATAGAAAAAGTAAGTAACTTTTCTAGATTTTTAATCAGCAGATTTTTTATGGTATTTTCAGTTACTTACACCTCGCCTCGAAAACTAGTTAAGCCGTTTGCTCCGATTGTTATTTTTATATTTTCAACAGTTGTTACTAACTAGTCGGGGGCCAAAAGTCTGACTGTCAGTCTTACCAAGGGCCATCGTATTACCCAGTTACTGAGTTGTTGAGTTCAGTTAAGCAGACATACCTTAAAACTACTGGTTTTCCGCTGCATTCAGTTAGACCGAAAGATGGGAAGAGCCTAGACACATGATGAAATGTAAACAAAGTTTAAAATCTGGTAGATAGTAAAGTACTCCATAAACACGCTATTTTATTACTTTCTTCATTATGTAACCCTCATTCACGCCGAAAAAGGCAACCGCTTCTCTCCATTTAAAAACACTTTTATTAACCTACTTTTCAAAAAGCGACGCTCGAAAACCAGCGTTGTCTGAAAAGCGTTCAGAATCTAGACTTTTCCAAATACCGCTAGATTTTGCACCGCAATTTCGCTTTCTTTAATTTCCCTGAAACCATCGCTCATGCTGTCTATCTAGTTTCGTGACCTCAAGCCTTCATATCCGAATGTTTATTAATAGCTTTTCAAGGAGAGGTTTTTTTTGGTGAATGTGGATTTGTAATGGTTGTATGTATTGTGTGTAGGATTTTTCCATCAGAATTTTTCAGTGGCAGCCACGGGAGTCTGGCTCTAAGCCCGGTTGACGGCAATAGGCTCGCTCCCTATAACTTTAACATAACTGGCGAAATGTGGGTGCACTATTAAGTACTACACCTCTGCCTAACTCCTCGGGGATTACAGGCGTGATGTTATGTTATGTATGTCATTGTCGGTTGATTTGAGTATGTAAGGCATGCTTAGCATATCAATGTTAAAAGAGTTACAAATAAATAAGAAAGGTCGAAAGGTTAATGATTTTGGTCCTAAGTACTTAGTAGGGTAGTTACTTGATAATAATGCTTGATTTAGGAGTCAGTAATTCTGCCAGGGCTGCGGGACTGTTCGAAAGAGATACCACGGCCCTGGAACATTAAGGGCAAAAGAAGGAACATGGATGGTTTTTAGTCAGTAAAAGTCTGACACTCCCTTCCGCTCCGCCCAGAGCGGGAGGAGTCATTTGATGATTTCCCATCCGAAAGAAAAGAAAAAAAAAGGAGTCAGTAATTATAGATGAATTATTAGAAAGTACATTTAAACAACAGATAGCGACATATAAAAAAGAGGTGCCATCACAGCATCATAACTATGTACCTAGAAGAATTAGACCACTGAAAAAGTTAGCCTTAATCGTAACGTTTTTCTTTAAACCTAGACTTCTATTCCTATGAAAACATCTGGCCACTACCGTATTGTAACCAATACAAATCAAGATAAAAAAAAGTAAAAGACACTGACCTCCGTCCCCTGCACCTTGAGCTTCATATGGTCTTCTCTGGTGGTCTTCCCGTCTTTTCTCTTCTTCCAGCAGTAGCCATCACGTCGGTAACGGACCTTCTTACGGCTGTACAGCAGCATTGAGCCGCTTTTTGGCCTGGAGACAAAGAAAACATTCTGGAATGAGGAGGGTGTGAATGCAGAAAATACAAGGCGGGACCTGGGAAATACCTGCGTACGTTGTATAGGGCAACTGCAATTGTATAAGCCATAAATTGACTCAAACAACTCATTAATTAACATTATTTTAGCATTTAAGTTAGTTATAAGTCGTTCAAAATTTGATTAGTAGTACAACCATCGATATTTTCTTTGTTGGCATTTTATTGCTAAAATATCGAGGGAAAAGGCACTGAAAACTGAAATACAGGCATTGCCTAGTTTGGTTGCAGTGGCTACATCCACTTATTAGAAATGAATACTGCCAAACTATTTTTCTGTATTATATTACTAAGTTTTTTGAGAAATAAAATTTATTATTATTATATTATTCTCAATTATTGGTTAAAGGTTCACCCGAACCGGTAAGGACAATTTGCAGACAGGCAGAGTACAGGCACCAGGCTCAGGCAAATAATATTCTGAAATACCTGTCATTGTCCGTTATCTATATTTAGTCCGCAATCTCAAATTTCATAAAATTAAAAAGCATCGTAAATCTGTCAACATGTTCGATTTGCTCCTAGAGCAGAAACCGTACTTATTCGATGAAATCTGAGTCTCTTATCTTATCTTCGTGACAATCAAAACCACACTCAATATGTCATGATACAACTAATTTTACAATACCAAGTTCCTAATAGCAATTTAACTCATGAATTCAAACAATTAATCATTTCGAAACTAATTGGTAAATTGTAGTTCACATAAATTGTTAATCTTCAAGGGGATGTTACAAGCTATCATTAAACCTTTAGCAGAACGGTTACTGCCAAAGTTGTAACTTGTAGTTATGTAAGTTGTAACATCAAGTAATCTAATATCTTATAATACTTAAGGGCGGTTCCAAACGTAAAGCCAAAATCGGTCGCTTCACTTTCTGTTCATTTTTGTCATTCGACATTATTCATTTCATCATCAACTGCCTGCAGTCTAAGCGAATGCAGCTGTAGGTACACCAGTATTTTACATGGAGCGACTGCCTATCTGACCTCCACAACTCAGTTACTACTGGGTAATACGATACCCCTTGATAAGACTGGTTGTACAGACTTTCGGGCCACTGGACTACTTGTAACGACTGTCAAAGATCTACAAATGACAGCCGGTACCAACGGCTTAACGTGCTTTCCGAGGCATTTTTCACTTGAAGTGAAACCATCAATCTATAGCGTTCCTGCTACTGGGATATTGGCTGAAATAATTGGGTTGGCGGATGTTACATGTATTCGATTTTTTGCTCAAAAAAGGAAAGAAAGAAAGGAGGTAACTGCTGAGATGACGAGCAATTAATATAATGATTAGTCGTGAAAATAATGACCCCTTATAAACTGAAACAAGGGCAGGCGAATGATGATGACATAAAGGTTTCCTCACGATGTTTTTGTTCACCGTTTTGAGAGGAGTGGCGATGATATAAATTGCACCGAGTAAATAAAGTCCTATCTGAAATCAACCACGCGATCTTCACTCTGTAAGTCTTCATCATCAACTTCCTGCCCTTGTCCCATGTTATTTGGGGTCGGCGCAACACGTTTTTTTCTTCCATTCTCCTCTGTCAACCGTCACGCTATCATTTACTTCTTTATCTTTCATATCATTCCTCACACAATCCATCCATCGTTTCTTTGGTCTTCCTCTCCCTTTCCATCCATCAACGTTTATATTCATCACTATTTTAGTCACATGCGATTCGTCCCTCCTCATCACATGTCCATACCACTCTGTAAGTCTTATAAAACAAAAATGAACGCTCATTCGAGTGCAGCGCCTGACATTACAGCTTCATTGAAACAAAAAAATAATTTATCCAGTACCAAATATTCTTTATAGTCATTACTATAGAAAGTGGACGTATAATACTACCAATAAAGCAAACGTGCGTCAGCTTTACTGAAAATCACGTAGCGTAAACACAAGATATTGAAAACCATACAGTTTACATGAAGCTCTATAAAGTCTTATGTTGTACAAAATCACAAGGGATTATAATAAGATGATAAACAACTGATTACCATCAACTATACATATACAGACAGTTGTGTGTACAGAAATTAAATTTAGCCTCAAGGGGCCGTCTCCACAAGCGAGAGTATCACGACGATATTATCGTCGGTCGTGCCGCGTACATACACTCGCGCGTAGCGATTCTCTCGCTTGTGGATTTTCAACAATTCGAAAAAATGTGATATCTCCAAATACGCAATTGGCCCGAGTGGTGGATTCAAGAATATAAAGAGAGAAGGCCTATATCCCAACAGTGGGAAGAATTTCTGCCGATTATGCTCACCCTCTACTATGTCTTTACAAATGACTAAAACCCCAATCATTTCTATAGAAACATTAAAGGCATTTCATTTATTACCCACAAAATACAGGTCCCCAAAAGCCACCTTTCCCAGAATAATTTGAATGACTATAGCAATGGTATCCGGACCCCTGAGGATTTATTAGCTGGCTGTAAAACGCCCACGTCAGAAGAGGGGTAAGCTCATGTTCACGGCCTCGGGTGATACGACCTACACCGAAACGTGCTCGCTTCTCTTGTTTCCTTCACTTGGGTACCGCCATAAATCATTTTGGACCAAGATCACGCTAGACCTGCTTTATTTTTAAAAGCTGAAACTTCTTCTATGGAAGTACTAACTACATATAAAAACAATTGGGTATTATGAAAAGTCAATCGTGGTGGCTTCGCCAAATGTCAGATAACAAAGGTGTGCTAAATAGCTGCTAAGTTACGTGATACATAAAGCGTGTTTTTTTTATATTACTTATGCAACCTGCCAGACATTTTGTGTGGTAAATACCCACCGCCAGACGCCTTTAAAGTTTAATAAATTGTGTTTAAACTTACCTTATTTTATAAAACAGTTCACTCACAATTTAACATAAATTTATAAAATGACGTAGGTCTGGCGGTTACGGGATCTCCCTCTATTTTTTTTTTTTTAACCGTCGTCGGTCCAAAAGTCGTGTCATTTGAGCATGTGGCCAAGAGGCATGGACGAATAATCACGCGTTATTGGTAAGGTGAAACGCTCACTTGTCGAGAGAAGGCAAATGTTGAAGATCGTGTTTTGTTTGTTTTGTTCCATATTGATGCTTGAAGTAATGGTATTATTAGGTGAATGATTTCCTTATTGGGGCCAGAAATGAGTGGTGTATTTATAGCTGAATATGAGACGACATGTTTCTGAGATTAAGACGTCTTGGTGTTTTTAGAACTAATTAGGTTATGGACCGAAGGCTAGTCATGATGCGAACTGTGTATGCTAAGTTTTAATTAAGAAAATAGTTGGTTTGGATTTGGGTGAAAGATAGAGAATATTGTGAGAAAGCCAGGATTGGATCGACGACCTGAATGCCAAACGATAAAAATAGTTAATGACTGTTAGATAGATAGATAAAATTTACTTTATTGTGAAATGTGTCATTACACTACATATTACTTTACCATCTATTGTACCACATTTACTGCAAATAAATAATTTTGACTTTGACTTTTATAATTCTATGGATAGCGATATCTTCCATACAACCTTTGGAAACTTAGTTTTTTGATACTTGTTCTGTCCAGGTACATAAGATTGTCACTTTAAAGTAAACAATAATAAAATACAGCGATTACTATCCATTCACGAACTTTCATCGTTAAAATTATCTTACATAGACCATATTCCCTACAGAATTCGAATCGTCAAATTGTCTCATCCATACGACACAACATTGTAACAACGTGCGCGCCGAACTTTATATTTTACAACCTTGGGCACACCCGTAAAATTTTAAATGAATGTATAAAACTGTATTAGAAAACTGACGCGTACAGGATAACTTAAATTACGTAAAGCTGGGACGCATATCAAAGGTTATCACTTCTTTAGGATTGAGAAACTGAATTATTATGATTTCATCGAGTACGGATATTATATATATATTTTCATTTTTTATTATACAATCCATCATTCTAGATATTCAGCAATATGTTTGAGATTCATAACAGGCTTGTACGGAAGCTGTCCAGTGACTGCCCCGTTTATTCTTGTAACCTCCTAAATTAGGTCTTGAGGAATCTTTCTCTTTAGTCTTCTAACAACTGTTTGGGTGTTCATCAGATTTACTGCTAGCTGGTTTGGATGAATTGAGATAAGCTCTTTCTACGCTTTAGTCTTTTCTGAAATTTCTTCTATTACAGTTTTGATGCAGAGGTCGTGATGGAGTCTATTATTTGAGACATACCAAGGAGCGTTATCATTCTTAATATTTTTGACTGGAACCTTTGAATTATTTCAGTATTTCATTTTGCCGCTGAGCCATACAGCTGAAGACCGTATGTCCATATAGGCTTTAATACGGGTACGGATATGATAGCATTCGCATAATAAAAAGAAATGGAAATTGTTTTTCCTACTCCTCCACCATTGTTTTCTGATTAATTTAGTTGGAGGATCCAAGACACTTAAATTGTTTCTCTGGGACTTCGTCGAGCTTCATTGTTTCGGCACTTTTCTTGTGGTTGCCACTGTTGATTCCGGCTTTCAGGAGTTGCAGTGGTTTGGGAATAGTGTGGCGGGCTTGTCCCAATGTCATCATCTTCTGCCTAGCCTTTTCCCAACTATTTTGGGGTCGGCTTCCAGTCTAACCGGATGCAGCCGAATACCAGTATTTTACGTGGAGTGACTGCCTATCTGACCTCCACAACCCAGTTAGTCCTGGCTAATACGATACCCCTTGTTCAGACTGGTTGTCAGACTTTTGGGCCACTGACTACCAGTGACGACTGTCAAAGATCTACAAATGACAGCCGGGACCAACGGCTTAACGTGCTTTCCGAGGCACGGAGGAAACTTGGTATGTAACGGATGGTCACCCATTCACGGATCCACCTAGGCAAGCGCAGCTTAACCTAAAGATTGACCCGAGCGGCAGTTATGATTTAGTCCCAATGTAAACAACAATAAAAAGAAATATACAACTAACCTTATTTAAAAGTGTTAGCTTGTGATGAACCAAACACAATGCTGAGAAATTTCCATATGTCTACATGAGAATTTCCCATCATCCGACAGGTGTTTATAAGCGTCACTAATATCGATACTACCGCGCATACCGTCGATCACTTTGCAACCTTATTACTAAGGGCATCATCATCTGCCTAGCCTTTTCCCAACTATGTTGGGATCGGCTTCCAGTCTAACCGGATGCAGCTGAATACCAGTATTTTACATGGAGCGACTGCCTATCTGACCTCCACAGCCCAATTAGCGCGGTAATACGGTATCCCTTGGTAAGACTTTTTGTCAGACTTTCGGGTCACTGGCTAACTGAAACGACTGTCAAAGATCTACAAATGACAGCCGAGACCAACGGCTTAACGTGCTTTCCGAGGCACGGAGGAAACTCGGTATCTAATGGGTGATCACCCACCCACGGACCAACCTAGGTAAGCACGGCTTAAGCTAAAAATCGACCCGAGCGGCTGTTCTTATTTAGCCACGAGCTCCTCGATGTATCTATGTCCAATCTAATATATTTAATACGATCGATACCATTCCTTTCATGTTTTTTTTAAGTCTAAAATTAATTGTGGGTAGGGTTAAATGCAATTTTTATTACAAATTTACATGAAATCACGCCTGTAATCCCCGAAGGGTTAGGCAGAGGTGTACCCATAAGTATACCCACATTTCGCCAGTTATATTTAAGTCCCATGTTATAAGGGTCGACCCTTTTGCGATCGAATTTACTACAGTAAAACTCCGTGTTTTGATTCATACGTACGTATTCCAAAAACCATGACCTATCTATCCCCAGTTCGGCACATACAAATCGTCATCCCAAAAAGAGTACATAAACCATACCTAACCCGCGCCATCCATAACGGCGAAAACAGTTTTCATTGATGCAATTTTATTTATTTAAAGCAATAAAAATCGCCAATGGGAGCGCGAGGCCGTATTTCGTATGACGTCAGTCCCGTACGTTATTTCTGCGACAAAAACACGCTTCGTGTCAAATTCATGAGTACGCCGACTAATAAATCGCTATTGAACGCATAAATCTGGACGATCTATGCTAGTTGCGATTTTTTTTCGCGATTTCGTAACGGTTATCCGTCAATAGGGCTATCGGATGTTAAACGTTAGATTGGAGGTCACTTGTTTGAATAAAATTTGCGTATTTTTGTTGTTTACGCTATCTTTGTACACGGTAAATAAACAATGTTTGTATTTTTGTGTTATTTTGAATTCAGATTTAAGAGGATCGGTTTAAATTACGGCAGCTAGATTGTTGAGCTAATATTTAACAAAGGGAAAATTGTGAAAAATAAGCAAAAATATCCACAAACATTACTTATTCAGCCGCCATTTTCTCCGACCTTACTCAACAAAGCCCATCGTAACGATAAACATGGAGTCACCAAAAAGGCCAGATTTTACGCTCGAAAGTTACGCCATTACTAATTTCTTGTTTGTTAACGTTGTTTCGGGTAAAATTTTAAATAAAAATATGAATAATAAAGTCTGGTAAAATGTAGGATATAACACAAGTTAATTAATCGAGGATAAGACAGTGAAATTTATTTATACGGGACATGGTATTACGGGGACGCCGCTTTTTAACCTACGTAAACCAGACGAATAGTCGGCTTTGAGACAGGCAGGGCTGTGGGGAGTGGGACATTGCTGTTGGGTTCTCCTAATCGTGGTCATTTTTTTTTGTGTGTACTTTACTACTTATTCCACAGTTTATCAAAGAGAACTAAGCTTAACTATTAATATGAACACCGTATTTAATAGCAAAAAAAAAAAGATTAAAAAACAATTTATAGCATTATGTTACCAATTCCGGTATTATTAGGGCACAAATTGTGTACTCAGATAGTGATCTAAATTTATTTTCTTCTTTAAATTGACTAGTGGCATTAAGTCCGCCTTAATACCACTTTTGAATAGAAAGTATAAATAAATGAATATATCAAATTGAGATCCGTTTAACAAATTATAATGCACTCTATTAAGCTGAGCATAACTTGGTTTTCCAAAAA
Organism: Eurois occulta; assembly: GCA_950022335.1. NCBI lineage: Eukaryota > Metazoa > Arthropoda > Insecta > Lepidoptera > Noctuidae > Eurois > Eurois occulta. The sequence continues at coordinate 2,613,918 of OX465492.1, read as the reverse complement.
TGCCTTACCAACATAAAAATCCTATCACAATTTTTCACCATAGTAGGTACCACGTTACAACACACAAGATTCCAAATTCCCAATCCAATCAACTTGGCATAAGATTTTCATGTCCCGAAATTCAGGACAGCTCCGGACAGCCCTGGGTCACCCACAAGCGATTTGTCAAGAGCGGACGGTAAGCCGTGATTTACCAAATAATTTTTCGCTAACCCTACAAGAGCTTTTAACTTCTTCCGCTGCTCCTGAATGCGCTTTCAAATTTAGCAGATTTTTTGTTTTTCATTCTGTTAAGCTCCATCTGTATTTGAATTTTTGATGTTTTATGAAACAATGGAATTTGGATTGTTGACTTTACTTTTATGAATTTATTCATTTGTTGGTTTGGTTTTCTAGAATTATAAATCTACAAAGTATACGAGGAGACTCATACCATAGATACGGGTGTATCTACAAACAAGTCAAAATAATTCCTTGAGATACGATTTTTATTCTGTAGTGTAGTAATTGCTTGAAGTTGGAACTGTCAAAAGTTATAATTCTTAGCTTTACTTTCTTACTTCGTTAAAATCCTTGTGCTGTTGTATAAAAATGGTTGTATAAGTTATTCGAAAACTCTGATGATTACTTTAACTTAACTATAGATACAAGTGGTAAAGTCATGATTGTATGTGTTTAAGACAAATCTACATTTTTTTTTTTTTAAAGTAAGTGAGAAGTTGTGAGTACATCAAGTTGCAATATTTTGGAACTATAGATGTGCTAAACTGCCAATTAAAAACTCTAACTTTGTATAACAGTACATTTACAAAATCACTACATAATTTCAGCACTATCACGCTAACTCAATACAGTACTCACAGCAGGCATGAATTGAGAGCGTGACTACAAACACGATCAAAAAGGAACGAAGCACTAAACTAACCCGGATTCCGATCAAAACTGTGTAACCTACTAATGAGGCCATACAAATTCACAAAAATCATGAAACTACGATAAATGCAACGTGAATCTGAATTCGCATTGCATGATGGTGGCACAGCCCAATCACTTCAATAAATCATCGCTTACGGATAATTTCCAACGTATTTTCGCCGATTAATTCGACGATAATTTAAATACGGGCTTAAACTCGCGTCTTTTTCTGGGTAAGCAGGAACCACAGAACGCCATCTGTTTTTTTTACTTCGAAGTACTCCACAACTGACATTTCTAAAGAAAATATATATCTTGGGACAACCAACACACCGCCATCTGATCCCAAACTAGGCAGAGCCTGTACTATGGCAACCAGACAACTGATAAACATACTTATATATTTCTAAATACATACATATATACATATGACATTTCTAAAGAACATCAATAATAAAGTCAGTGTATTTACAGTCTCCAGCGCATCAAGTTACTACAAACTGTCAAACTTTCTCATTCGTTTATGAACTTAACCTTCAACATTTTATGGTTTAAAATCATTTGGAGAAATTTGACAGTGTATGGTATCTTGATGTGCTGACGACTGTAATTCTAGGAAGTCCGACCGTTTCCTCTCACAGCTACGTTGTTATACTTACACTCATCCTCTCAACCTACAAAAACATCTGAGCATATTCTTTTAAGTTTTTGGCAAACAAGTAAATTAATTCGCAGATAATTTAAAAACCGTTCAAATGACAACTGGTTAACTATAAACCGCTCTTAAGTTGACAAATAGCAAATAAATAACTCAATTGAAAGGTCTGGAGTTATGCGGGCGGCTCACGAAGTGCAGCGCAGCCAGATTCTAGGCATGGTGCAATTTTAATGTAATTTTTTTTTTATAATTATTGCTTTTCATTTTGATCTGAGCTCCGACCCCAAATGAATTAGGAGAAAGGTAGCAGAATGATGATTAAAGGAAAAAAAAGAAAAAAACATAAGGAAGGAGGAGGAGAAGGCAGGGGAGTAGAGGGGGGAGGAAGGAGGTTGGGTCTAATAATAGACATTCTGTAGCGGCACTATAAAAAGTACTTCAGCAACATAGAACAAAAAGTACTACAGCACCATCTATGACGCAGAGGACAAACTGAACATCGAAATCCGGCATCGCGCAAGTAAAATTATTTGCGACTTAAGACTATATAGAAGAACCCGACAACAACTGTCGGGCAGTACCCCACCAGACATAACACCCGTCTGGTCAGAGGATCCTCCCTTTTCTATGGGGGATGAAGAACTTTACACCCTGTTCTCCATACCCCCAAAATACAATTATTAATTCAAGTAACGTAACTCATTGTGTTAGTGTAAGCAAGCATCAAAATTTATTTCTTCCGTGTCTAAATTAATTTCTTGTCGGCGATGCATATCTTCTGTGGTTCTTCCATACTTCTCTACTAGTCATCATCTTTCTACTCATATCATCTTTCATACAGCTTACACATTGTTTATTTGGTCTTGCTTAGTAATTAATTCATTAGATAACTTGTAACTTTGATTTTTAAATAATAAAAGAAAACTCCCATTTTATTAAATCCACTAACAAAACTTGTACCAGCCACTAAACTAAAAAAAAAACAAAAGGCTGGAACTGGAATCGGTACCGCTCGCCTGACACTACCAACTTAACAAAGATATTGAACATTAATTGCATTCTAACGTCATGCAATGGTGCCACACACACGCCGCGAATATTTCTGTTGATGGCTGAGAGTGATAGCGCTAATGAAGCCATTTTATTTGTAGGACTACGGTGTTTTGATTGCTGGGAATGATTTATTTATGTTTATGGGAATTAGAATGAAGACAATTTTATTTACTTATAAAAAAATGGTAAGTAGGAGAAGCTCGTGATTAAATAATAACAGCCGCTCGGGGCGATCTTAAGGTTAAGCCATGCTTGCCTAGGTTGGTCTGTGGATGGGTCACCGTATTACATACCGAGTTTCCTTCGTGCCTCGGAAAGCACGTTAAGCCGTTGTTCCCAGCTGTCATTTGTAGATCTTTGACAGTCGTTACAGGTAGCCAGTGGCCCGAAAGTCTGACAACCAGTCTTACCAAGGATATCGTATTACCCAGTACTAACTGGGTTGTGGAGGTCAGATAGGCAGTCGCTCCATGTAAAATACTGGTATTCAGGCTGCATTCGTTTAGAATGGGAGCCGACCCCAACATAGTTGGGAAAAGGCTAGGCAGATGATGATATAAAAAAAAGGTAAATTCGCTACGAGTGTCAACACCATGAATTGATAGATGCATTCAACGCAGGTATATCTTTCGGGCAAGACATCTTATGGCATTACATAAATGACAGCAAAAATTAAAATGCAAGCGGCAACTAATCAGAAAATGGACGGCAGCCCCTTAATTAATCCTTCACAACCATTCAGTGATAAATTAACTAAATAATTCCTTTATAACACCAGCAGTGGGACCCTAAAACAAATACAATTTAATATAGTTAAGATAGATGTAAAAATCGAACAACATCGAAATCTACCTACAATAACCAAGTTGTTATTGGAAAAAATATAACATGTCAAACTTGGCTATTATGTCATTCTGATATGAGATTCCATTTTTGTTCCTGGTTGACGGCAATAGGCTCGCCGCACATGGGACTTAAAAAACATAACTGGTGAAATGTGGGTGTACTTTTAAGTACACCTCTGCCTAACCCTTCGGCGATTACATTTTTCTTTGCATTATTTTCTACACATAACAATTAAACAGTTTCATAAATCTCTTTAATTAAAAATAATTCACAGCATGCCTGACCTTCTGACTTGAATTGTACACTTTAATACGGCACGGCATTTTCACAAACCTAAATGAAAAACAAACGATACATCAGTCGACTGAAAAAAAGAAATCTCAACCGGAAAAAGCCTGATTCGAAAAGTTCATTAGAACTCGTTCTTTTTCTAAAGAAACCCGCTCGACGATTATGGAACTCGCGATGCAACTTAAGGCCAATTTTCTTGTTTGAAGCCTTTTCAGTGTTTCTTTCCGGTTCACTTGGATCATTTCGTTTTTCTTTTGAGATTTTTGTTTTTTCCTTTGTTTTTGTGGTTAATTTTCGAGTGGAAAAGTTTTATGCAAGCTTGATGAGTCTTGGTTTATGAAAGTTATGTGGGTAGATGTGAGCGTCTTTCGCTGTCAGTGCACCTATGAAATGTCAATATTTTTAAAGTTTAATTTATATTATATTTATTTAAACTTCATGTACAATAGTGGTACATAGGCCGACTTAATGCTAAGGCATTCTCTACCAGTCAACCTTTTTTTTTATTATATCTTACAAATTACATAAATTACAATAAAATTAACAACCGTTTCTACTGACACTAAGCGACACCGAATTTAATGTCTACATGTGTTTACACCACTGGATTTTTAACGCACGACACAGCGCTGAGAGTTCAATTCATTCGCAGAGGGCAATGGCTCTTGTAACTCCACTCTTGAACTTTCACATAGCAGAGGAGTCTGGGACTTCACACAAATTCATAACCACTTCCTTGTGTAATAAAGATTATTATTGATATTTATTAAATGTAGGTAGCCTTGAATTAGGAAAACGAGCACAAGCGTGGTTTTTTGAAAACAAACTTAAATATTTTCTTCCTCTTTCTGAGATTCGCAAATTCCTTCTCCACCATACCTATAATCAAAATCTGAAAGAAACAAAACGTAGAAGGCCGCACATCCATCACCGTAGCTACTTATTAATCCAAGTCACATTTTAAAAATCACATACAGAATGCATTTCTAATAACACCTTTCCCAAACATACTTTAACTTATCCATCTTCAACAAAACGAGCAGTTGAAACTTATTTTAATCCCCCATTCCCCTTAATTAACACCCCCTTGTACCCCATTCCCCTTTTTTACTAAAGCCATCGGTCATAATTCAAAGCACATTACTTAGCAATAAAACTATGTTACTGAAATATGTTATAACTTCATTATGACGTCAGAATGCAAGACTGGGCTAACTAGATTTTATGACTTTTTATTTTGATGTGTTTCGTTTTAAGTTTTGATGCATTTGTTACGATTTGGTGCAGTTGATGGGTTGCCAAGTATGGTGAGAACTGTTTACATTTAATTTTATGAATTCATCATGATCTTCTTCCCCGTTTCCAAGTTACTTGGGGTCGGCGCAACACGTTTTTTTCTTCCATTCTCCACTGTCAATCGTTACGCTATCATTTACTCCTTTCTCTTTCATATCATCCCTCACACAATCTATCCATCTTTTCTTTGGTCTCATTCTCCCTCTAGATCCATTTATATTCATCACCATGTTATGAATTGTTTAGTTAATTACATTACAAATATCGATACAAGAAACGCACTTGGTTTTTGTTCTTCTATCTTCTAGATGATGTCTAGCAGGGTGCTGTAAGACAGGTCTCATAGCATGAAACGACTTAACAAAAAGAAACAAAACAGCATCAAGATGCAATAAGATGTTATCCCAGAAATTGCAATAGAAGGCATCATTGCTCATCATTATTTTTGTATACTACAAAAGAAAAAACCGGCCAAGTGCGAGTTAGACTCGCACATGAAGGGTTCCGTACCACCATAGTAGGGGAGCCCCCTTTAATTTTTATTTATTTTTATAACAGCAACAGAAATACACATTCTGTGTAAATTTCAACTGTTTACCTATTACGGATCATGAGATACAGCCCGCTGACAGACAGACGGACGGATGGACGGACAGCGGAGGCTTAGTAATAGGGTCCTGATTGTACCATTCGGGTAAGGAACCCTAAAAACCTCATCTAAAACCCAAAACATACCAGATAATCTACTTCCCTACCAAAATGTACGCACTCAATATTATTTCTAACACTCATGACCCTAATATCATGGATGTCCTCAAAATCTACTTTTAAAAATAAATACACCGTTACAGCTGCGTCATCGACTAATGTAATTTATCAAGTGGAATAGGGGCAGGTACACACTTGGTAGCACATACACGTGGCTGTAAGTTTCATTAAAATAATAGTATGTTACAATAATAGATTATTAATACATGGAATCGAGACCTAGTTGTGTTTTGTTTGAGATGGAAGTGTTTGTATTCGATTTAAAGTGTTCCATAGCATCAGCTTTCTCTTGCCCTTATCCCAATTCATTTGGAGTCGGCGCAGCATGTCTTCTTCTTCAATACTTCTCTATTACTCGTCATCTCATCAGACACCTCTTTTCGTGCTATATCATTCTTCACACAGTCCATCCATCTTTTCTTGGTCTTCCTCTACTCTTATACCCATCCACATTCATACTCAAAACTTTCCTCACGACATTTTCCTCATTCCTCCGCATCACATGTACACATACCACGACAACCGATTACCACACAACTTTTCAGTCACCGGCGCGACTTTCAGACTTCCTCTTATGTACGCATTTCTTATTTTATTCATTCGCGTAATAGAGTGTATTTTAAGTGTTCCATAGCATTTTATATAAATCAAATTACCCATAGGCCCGGCCCCTATTACATGAATTAAGACTACCGTTGTAACCATAGAGTTAACAATATTGTAAAGAGTTGTGTTACAACTTTGACGTACGTTAATGTATATTCTATCTATTTACATGGGACCGAAAGACTTGTAAAATGTGGTTTTATTAGAGGTACACTTTTGCCTAACCATTTCGGTAATATGGGCATGATGTAACAGTTACAAAGTTATGTTATCACTAGCTTATGCCCGTGGTTTTGCCCGCGTAGTTCGGTAACTGTCCCACTAGATCGTACTACCGGGATTAAAAGTATCCTTTGTGTTAATCCAGGTTATAATCTATCTATGCGCCAAACATCCAAATCCGGTCAGTAGTTTTTGCGTGAAAGAGTAACAAACATTCATCCATTCGTCCATCCTCACAAACTTATGCATTTATAATATTAGTAAGATGTAGATTACTAACTACTCGTATCAACGTTTAAAGTAAAGCGTAGCGCAGTCTACGAAACGCCTACGGCGTAGCATTTTCGTAGCACCGTAGCCACAAACCAACAGCGCTTAGTAACGAAAAAACCAAGTACACAAGTCACAAGGCTACGTTTAAAAATAAAGAAACAATACATCTTTACTTTAATTCTTTTAGAAAATAACGATCGGTCAAGTCAAAAGGTAAAATTAAGTTTCCAATTATTACAGTACCTGTATTAAAAAAGTATAATCATTAGTCAAAGAAAGCCCATTAGCCGTAGCAGTCACTTTATTCAAGGTGTAATTACTCAACTTCTCAGTTCCGATTCCGATTTAATTATGAAAAATGTATTTCTACTCTTTAGTGTTAAGTTTTTGTTGTAGTGACGTCACGGCAAGATAAATTGTTCTATTTTAATGTTTACTTAGAAGTTTCGAGAACCAGTACGCTTGTGTTCCAATTTTGAATTTGCTTTTTCGTAGGTTTCAGTATATCGTTTCGTGACAGCGCTAGCAACCGGTGTGCGTGTATGATCAGATGGTATGAACGGATGAAGCAAAAGGAGTGTGCAACATATCAACGTAGGTGGTGAACTGTAGTTTGGAAAACTGGCGTGTGTATACACGTGTAGGTGAAATAGTGTACTATTGCACCTACATTCATGAAGATACGCCATTTTGGTAATTTTCTTTTTCGTGTGGTTAGTGTCTAACCTGATGTCAGAGTTTATATGCCGCCCATAGGCCTCTGACTTAACTAGACATGACATGGTACCAAAGTTGGTACACCAACTTTTCATTTCAACAAATCGTTTCTTTCAGATATTTTCAGAGAAACAGTGAACTTCATTATTTTATACTCCCATTTAGCCCTCCTAAATGTTTTCAATGAAAAACATTTTAAGCTGCTTTGTCTTCTCTTTGAATATACTTAACACATTATACACTTTGGCCAAAAAAGTGTTTTTTCGACCAACAAAATTCTCTAACAAAAAACTTCACTCGCCCCTCTCAAGTTCGGACGATATCAATTAGACGCCCGCCTCCCGTGCAATGCATACAGATGTGCACATATATCTCCAGTGCATTCCTAAATACCGAGCGAGAGGCTGTATGTTACTAAACGGTGATATATTGGAGAGAATTGCCGAATTGGATATTGAAAACGATAGGTTATAAGGGTGAATATTCAATGCTATCATCTGCCTAGCCTTTATCCCAACCTTGTTGAGGTCGGCTTCCAGTCTAACCGGATGCAGCTGAATACCAGTATTTTACATGGAGCGATTGCCTATCTGACCTCCACAACCCAGTCAGTACTGGGTAATACGATATCCCTTGGTAAGACTGGTTGTCAGATTTTTGGGGCACTGACTACCTGTAACGACTGTCAAAGATCTACAAATGATAGCCGGGACCAACGGCTTAACATGCTTTCCGAGGCACGGAGGAAACTCGGTATGTAATGGGTTGTCACCCATCCACAGACCAACCTGAGCACGGCTTAACCTAAAGATCGATCTGAGCGGCTGTTATTATTTTGCCACGAGCCCCTCTCAGAAGTGAAAGTATCTCTGTACGTAGATACGCTTTGAAAATCAAAAACAGATTTTGTAAAATTTTAGTGTAGAAATAGCTGGAACGTTGAGAAAGAATATAGGTGTATTTAAAAAAAGAATTCTTATTAGGGGGAAACGGGTTGTTATTGTATGAAAAATCTTAGTTGCGGGCTTCGAAAGGATGACTTAAAAGGGCATTAGTGAAAGAATATCTCTCAGGAAACCTTAACTAAATATGATGTCAAGTTTGAAATCGGCTATCTACCTTGACAATCGTAGTTATCAAAGGCTTTCTTTATATAAGAAGAGGCGTCTGCCCTTTAATAGGATAACACACTGGTACTATATTAACTTAAAACCGGCCAAGTGCGCGTCGGACTTGCGCACGAAGAGTTCCGTACCATTATCTATAAAAACGGCAAAAAAATAATGTCTGTTGTATGGGAACCCCACTTAAATATTTTTTTATTCTCTTTTTTAGTATTTGCTGTTATAGTGGCAACAGAAATACATGATCTGTGAAAATTTCAACTGTCTAACTATCACGGTATATGATATACAGCCTGGTGACAGACGGACGGACAGACAGCGGAGTCTTAGTAATAGGGTCCCGTTTTACTATTTGGGTACGGAACCCTAAAAATGAGGCAGAATATTATGCATTTTCATAAAACTGCTTCACTTTTAATTGTTACAGATTTGGAAAATTGGCGACTACCAATCGAATTGGTAACCACACTACGGAAACATACGAGACATCCCATCAATAATATATACTTCCTGACTTTTCAATGACATTGCAGCAGTTATAGCCTAGTGGTGTCACCGTCGGACTGCCAAGTCTCGAGTTCAAACCCAAGACACGCACCTTTGTTTTTTTTATTCATGTGCGTATTGTATATTATAATTATAACTTACTTTGGTGAAGGAAAACATCGTGAGGAAACCAAACCAGCATGCCTGAGAAATATTTCTCGACGGAATGTAAAGCCAAGTAAGAGGCCATGACATGGTGGGTGGCATAAGCAGTCTGATATCAAGTCAGCGTTAACTAACCACACCAAAAAGAAAGAAAGAATGACACTGCAAGCATATGAATCCGATACATATTTTGTAGAATCGAAAAAAATAAGAACTAAATAAGCTATTTATAAACATGCCTTTATCTGAAAATATATGTCGTTTTATATACTGTTATAAAAGTTTATTAGGCCTTTGTGTAGACAAATGTTAACATATACATTTATGAATCATTACACAACTTTTATTAATCCTGTAATAGGTGTTTTTATGATATGTCTTTATTATGACAACATCAATTTTATATAGTTACAGCTAATGATTTGCTTAATTCTTGATACTTAGAGGGAAATGACAACTCTGTTACAGCGTGGTGACGAATTTGACGTAACGAGAAATATACTTTACGTTTTTAATACTTTTTAAGCGTTGTCGTGTAAAAAGTTTAAGAGCAGCATCTTGGACGCATCTTTTTATTGCTTTCCGGACTTTTAACATTCATTATTATGCAGTAAAAGCAACGTTAAAAATCAATATACTTTTAAAACGCCATTTGTTATTAAAAACGAAGCTGTTTACTTATTTTTCCGATTATGAACTCTGTAAAAAGCTTAAGTTTATTTTTTAACACAACTCTGTTTCATTTTTACTATGTACATTATATACAAACCAAAAAAATAGAACTGAAATAATGATAAAAGAAGACTAAAAGAAAGTACCTATATAATATATACAACGACGACAATAGAACACGTCTTAGGCGTCAAAGTTCCTGTCCTTAATAAATCCTTCTTTTTAAAACCAGAATAAAGTCCCTCATCCTGTTGGAGGCAGACAAAAACACCCCCGTGTCTCGAGATGGTGCACAAAAATCCCCCAAACTTGCAAGATGGTGCACAAAAGTACCCAGTCGCAGTACAGTATCCCGAATCAATTAGCGAAGCCGCCTCACAATTTAATTGCAACGAGCTAAGTGTAACGCGTGCCGCGAATTTCAATGGTCTAGAATTGAATTAGGTTTTATTGAAGTTTTCCCAGGTTTGGCGTAGGAATAGCAGACTGCGCTGTACTGTGTTAGTTTAGTTCGTGGTTATAGTTCTGATGAGTATTTGATTATAGGTTAACTAGCCTTTGACAGCAGTTTCGCCGGCGTTTTGTTTTACTTGCTTTCGTTTTTTACGTTTGCGTGGTGGTTGGCAATGATGCCTAGTTCCAAATATTAAAACCTGTTTGGCCATTAGGGCATAAAAATATAATAGAGAAGGTAACCCTGTCTGCTACTTTGGCATTTAAAATATTAAGTATACTTATTCGGTATGTAATTTCTAAGCATATAAACTATATACTACTAGATAGACCCAGATAAATAACGCTGTAACGCTGTGTGCGTTAACCATTACTTCTTTTATATTTCGGGAAATCGCCAAGCGGTTGGTCGACTCTTTACGTGACCAGAGGGCTGGCCTATTTTTTGGCCAAAGAATCAGCATTGCCATCCAACGTGGTAATGCTGCCAGCCTTCTGGGCACTTTTCCTGTTGACAGCGATGCGAACGAATTTTTGAACGCCCTGTAACCCTTTTCTACTTGTACATATTATTTATTACTATTATAGTTTTGTAGTTTGTAAATAATTTAATTATCTTTGGAATTCTTCTTTTATTATTGAAACAGTCGTATAAATCCAATAATTAGATCCTGTACTATGCTTCGCCAAGCCATTAGCAAGAGTCGTACAATATTTTTTTCACAAACTAACTTAAAACAAACGTTTCCTCTCGTTTCCTCCACTTTAAACCAAAACAAACAATCACACCTCAAGACGCAAATTAACAAACCTTACTCTAAAAACCCTCAATCACCATTACAAATCTCCACTCAAAACCCTCACCTATTAGGGCCGCACTAGAACTAATTTATGGTCACCCGACATCGCAATCAGATCGCCATGAATTGCGGCGACGGACGAGACCTCTGGTCTGCGTCAAATATATCAGCATCCCTTCGAAATGGAACGTGGGACCACAATTAGAGTGGCTAGTAATGTATTGAGTAGATTGATTGGTTTTTGATTAGATGTTTTAAACATTTAAATATTTTTTGTTTAACTTTTTTTAGGGTTCCGTACCCAAAGGATAAAACGGGACCCTATTACTAAAACTTCGCTGTCTGTCTGTCTGTCTGTCTGTCTGTCTCCAGGCTGTATCTCATAAACCGTGATAGCTAGAAAGCTGAAATTTTCACAAATGATGTATTACTATTGCCGCTATAACAACAAATACTAAAAATTTAAAAAATATATATATTAAGGGGGGCTCCCATACAACAGATATGATTTTTTTGCCGTTTTTATAGATAATGGTACGGAACCCTTCGTGCGCGAGTCCGACTCGCACTTGGCCGGTTTTTTAAATGAAAACACATTATAACATCACGGCTATAATCCTGGAAGAGTTATGTAAAGGTGATCTTACAGAACACCCACATTTCGCCAGATATGTTTGGAAATCAGTTTTATAAAATTTATAATTTAACATAGTTTGTGGTTTGACACATAATACAAGGTGTAAACGGACCCTTCGCGAAGCCGTCAACAAAGCAATCTCTACACCAAAATAAGTACTCTACGTAATGAATAGTACTGGGGTCATGGAGTTATTTAAAGTAAAGGCATAACATTAAAAATAATATTTAAAAAAAGCTGTGAAAAAGTTAGAACGTAAAGGTCAAAACCTTTAATATCTTCTTAACTAGAAGGTTCCCAGGTATAGATCAGAATAAAAAAATGATCGCAATGACGGGGACAACAAGTGCCTTACGGTTTTGTTAATCTATTCACACTCGTTGTAAAATAGTTGAGACTGGCGAGCGCTACGCCATAAGTTTAATAGTACAAATAGTTGTGTGCCCCTTGACAACTCGTAGCGATGTTTTATTAAAAATGGATATTTGATTATAAAAAATATATTAGACAAGCTTGAGTAACGCAACATCATCGCCCAATCTTTAAAATTCTAACTCCCAAACACAAACGCTGAGCGAATCAATTCTATCCGGACTGAGCTAACACTAACGTTAATAGAAACCAATCTAGCGTTCGCTTAGCAAACGGATAGCTACATAAATCAAGCTAGTCAAATAAGCCGGCCGAATCTAGGGCTGTGATGTAGCCAAACAGCTAGTCAGCTCCTACCCTCAATGACCCTACAAATTATAGGCGAGCCTAGTGTTGTTCCATGTTTGTGGATATCCCGGGATCTGTGTGGCCCCGTGATACTTAATTGTGACATTATTTATTGGTGGTGGGTTAATAGAAACGGTGGTTGTGTTTTGGATAGAAAATATAATAATATCAGCCTATTACAGTCCTACTACAGAAGAAAAGCCTCTTCTCTTGCAGATCAGTAGGCTAGTATATTTCAAGACAGATATGTGATTTCAGACTTAAATCAATTATTTTAAGTTCAAGTTTCCATTCATTTTTTTTTCACCGATGATCACTTATGATGTCCAAGATAAAAGATGAAGGTCATTGATCTTTTAGCTATAAAAGTATCCAAAAATAGCTATCAGTATAATTTATATTTGTAATATATATAGAAGTACGTGGAAATACAGTATTCTGATGAGATTGTTGGCTTTAACTTTCATGTTTTCATCGTTAATTCTGTACCTACCTTCCCTTCATATGTCCCTTACCTTACCTTGTCCCTTCGTATGTCTTACCTTCGTCTGAATACACGGAATTTAAAGAACATTAAAATAAAGCTTCATATAAATATTTTATCGCGTATTGCGAAACTATTACGTGAACAAATCTCAAATAGAAACGATTCATAAATATAGTTTCAAAACTTCTCAAAAGTCTTGAAAAATACGTATCCAATAACATAAATTCTATCAAAACGTCGGGCGGTATTAAAAATCGGTTTGATCCGGGATCCCGCGACTAATCCCGGGAAATATCCGCTTAGCCCGACCGTCGGGAATCGAGTGTTTGTCGAATACTGAACAGAGCGTCCCCGTGAACGACACTATTTTGTTTCAGTGCGTGTAGACTGAGTTTATTGACTGTTGAGTGCTGACTCCGCTTAATATGGACAGGGACGCGGACAAAGGGTATTTTCTAAGGGTGGAATGTTAACGTTTCATGTGAACATGATATTGACGTGGGGTAAAAGGAATGAAGTCATATTTGACGTCAGATATTCGTAATACGCGTCTGTTATTGTTTCAGACATGTTTGTTTTAGAAAAGAGATGAGCCAGACACGTACTTTTATTCCATTACTATTTTATCATATGAAAATTTAGGTAATATGTGGCAGAGTTGAGCCAGCTGCGTGTTTCTCATAAAAAAAAACATTATAAGCTCTATCCGTAGGTGTTATTAAAGGCGGTTAATCTATTAAAACAAACGCCCCAGAGAGACCCAGACAAATATCATTTTGTCTGGGCCTCTCTGGGGCGTTTGTTTGTATCAGCGAAAACGACGATCGAAGAGTGAAAAATGTTTATACATACGTAATTTATAATGTGTAAAAATCTTATGACTGCCTCGTTGGCCTAAGTTGGTCCGTGGATGGGTCCACCCATTACATACCGAGTTTCACCGTGCCTCGGTTATCACGTAAAGCGGTTGGTCCCGGTTGTCATTTGTAGATCTTTGACAGTCGTTACAGGTAGTCAGTGACCCGAAAGTCTGACAACAATCTATATCACCCAGTAGTAATTGGGTTGTGGAAATCAGATAGACAGTCGCTAAATGTAAAATACTGGTATTCAGTTGTATCCGTTTAGACTGGAAGCCGACCACAACATAGTTACGAAAACAGCTAAGCAGATGATGAATGATCATCAAATAACACAAATAATCAAGAAACAAAATAAACACTCAACTTCATCAATAACCATTTTCAAGCTGACACCAACAATACAGACAACAACTTGAAACATGTTCCTCTTAATTGACTTTAAACTTAAACGGAGTCATCATCATCTGCACCAGATCCCTCTCGACATGTAGATTGAAATTTTAATTGACAGAACCGATATCGTTCCGTGGATTGGAAGTGTGTCAAAATTATAAAAGCAAATGGTGTCGACGTTGCAATGGGCGACGAATCGATCCGTGCTCAATTAAAAAATACCGACTCACTAATGCAACTGGGGGATTTATTCCGTTACTCGTTGATAGATTTCTTAAAAAGAAACCATTTTTTAGGTTTGAGCAGGTTTGAGAGAAATTAATGGAGTATTAATGACCGTTTTTGACTCCATGTCTTGTATTAAAATGAAGTATTGTCTGCGTGGTTCGGAATAAATGAGATACTGAACTTGTTTCTTTAATATATTTTGTTTTGGGGATGTGTGGCGTAACGCGAATGGATAAAATAAGGAATCAGTACATAAAAGAAAGTCAGAAATTGGTGCCGGTGGCTGAAAATTTGTGTGGTAATCGGTTTTCGTGGTATGGACATCTGATGCGGAGGAATGAGGCTATAAGAGTAGAGGATGACCAAAAAAACGAAGGATGTGCTGTGTGAAGGATGATATGGATAGAAGGAGGTGACTGCTGAGATGACGAGTAATAGAGTACTATGGAAGTAGATGACATGCTGCGCCGACCCCAAATAAATTAGGATGAGGGCAGGAGAATGAAGATATTTTGTTTTGAATCCGTTGTCTTCTGAGTAGATTTTTAGTAACATTTGTGGAGTATTATAATGTTAGTATTGTCAGCACAATTAATTCTGAATCAATGTTAGTTGAGATATGTCGACGTTGCAAAGGGTGAGAAATCGATCAAGAGTCAATTGAAAAAAATCGACTCACATGCAACTAGGGGATTTATTCTGTGACTCTATGTACTTGTGTTGAAAGATTGACGAAAGGAATCGAGATTAATGGTTTAAAACCATTTTAGCTCGTGTACGTGCTTGTTGCTTTGCGTTATTAATATATTATTAATAAGTGATTATAATTTTTATAATTATATTACATTACTAGCTTCTGCCCGCGACTTCGTACGCGGATCCCGCTGCTTATGCCAGCGACAACGGGGTCGTCAAAATTGAAAATTTGAAACGTCTGATGTAGAATTCTAAGGCCCGGGGACGGGAAAACAACGGGATGAGCGAGACGATTGGAGTCGTTCCAGATCATTCATTTTTGTATGTCCACAGAAAATGCCCATCAGACTAAATAACTTTTGCTAAGACGTGCCATGGGCTTTGGAGTTCCACAGCAGGTGTTCCAGATCTTCAAATTTATTCTCACAGCAGAAAATGCTCTTCACGTGGAATATTTTTAGCTATGGCACCATTTTTAGATCTCTTATACTGTAGCTGGTCTGTTGCGGTTCTGCATCAGGTGTTAATTTTCCAAAATAAATTATAGCCTTCATGTTGCCCAGACTATACAACAAAAAACTTTTCTTCCCGTTACTCCGCAGCAGATCCCAAGGGTACACTGAATTAATTTCTGTCTCTTCATGCCGTACTCCAGCAATCCTTTCTCTCTCACTTTCTAACTGATTATGAATATTTTGTTGTGTGCGTGTTCGGGACAATGTATGATAATCTCGATCAGCAGTTAGTCGCGCATCACGTTCATCACTCGTTCCAAAAGACCTATTAGTAGATGTGCGAATTCGCTGAGAACTCAAGCGTGATTCTGTATCGGTAAACGTTTCTGACTTGCGAGACAATGCATGTCGCTCACGATCAGCAGACAGTCGCGCATCACGTACTGCACTTGTCTCTAGAGACCTAGCAGCAGATGCGTAGATACGCTGAGAACTCAAGCGCAATTCTCTATCCGTGAACGTCTCCGACTCGCGAGACAATGCGTGACGTTCACGATCAGCGGACAGTCGCGCATCATGTTCCGCACTTGTTTCTAGAGACCTAGCAGCAGATGCGTAGATACGCTGAGAACTCAAGCGCAATTCTCTATCCGTGAACGTCTCCGACTCGCGAGACAATGCGTGACGTTCACGATCAGCGGACAGTCGCGCATCATGTTCCGCACTTGTCTCTAGAGACCTTGAAGCAGATGCGGAGATACGCTGAGAACTCAAGCGCAATTCTCTATCCGTGAACGTCTCCGACTCGCGAGACAATGCGTGACGTTCACGATCAGCGGACAGTCGCGCATCATGTTCCTCACTTGTCTCTAGAGACCTAGCAGCAGATGCGTAGATACGCTGAGAACTCAAGCGCAATTCTCTGTCCGTGAACGTCTCCGACTCGCGAGACAATGCGTGACGTTCACGATCTGCAGACAGTCGCGCATCATGTTCCGCACTTGTCTCTAGAGACCTTTAAGCAGATGCGTATATACGCTGAGAACTCAAGCGCAATTCTCTATCCGTGAACGTCTCCGACTCGCGAGACAATGCGTGACGTTCACGATCAGCGGACAGTCGCGCATCATGTTCCTTACTTGTCTCTAGAGACCTTGAAGCAGATGCGTAGATACGCTGAGAACTCAAGCGCAATTCTCTATCCGTGAACGTCTCCGACTCGCGAGACAATGCATGACGTTCACGATCAGCGGAGAGTCGCGCATCATATTCTTCACTGGTCTCTAGAGACCTGGATGTAGATGCATAAATACGCTGAGAACGCAAGCGAGCTTCGCGATCCGAAGAGGTTTCTACAGAGCGAGTTGCAGCCTGATGTTCTCGAACAGCATCAAGTCTATCCTGACGCTCTTCGTTAGATTCTTGGGATCTTATGATCCTCAATCTTTTAGCTCCTTTGGAACGTTGGGAAAGATTTGACCTCTTTCTAGGCATGGTTATAGTTTTATTCTGAAAATACCTGATTAATTAAAATCTAAGTGACTGCTCCCCTGCGTTACCGGGTGCTACCGTGTCACGAAGATAAATTGAAAAGGAAATAAATGGGAGTTTTAGCCAGTAGAGTCAAATTTTCAATGATTCATAGAATTTTCATCGAAAATCAGTCCTAAACTGTTACCGCCTTCACCGCGTGGAGGTACTCCCAGCTTATGTTATTTTATAATTATACAGTGAACTCTTGGAGTTCCACAACAGGTGTTCCAGATCTACAATCTTTATACGTCAACAGAGAGTGCTCATCAGGCTGAACAACTCTTGCTAAGACGTCATTCCTATATTGGTTATAGTGTAGCTGGGCTCTTGGAGTTCCATATCAGCTATTCCAGATCTTCAAATTGTATACGACAACAGAGAGTGTTCATCAGGCTGAGCAACTCTTGCTAAGACGTCATTCCTATATATGTTATAGTGTAGCTAGGCTCTTGGAGTTCCACATAACCTGTTCCAGATCTTCAAATTTTATACGACAACAGAGAGTACTCATCAGGCTGAACAACTCTTGCTAAGACGTCATTCCTATATATGTTATAGTGTAGCTGGGCTCTTGGAGTTCCACATCAGGTGTTCCAGATCTTCAAATTTATTCTCTTAGCAGAAAATGATCATCACGTGAAACAATTTTTGCTAGGTACCATTTTTGTATCTCTTATAGTTTAGCTGGTCTGTTGCGGTTCTGCATCAGGTGTTCAAGTTTCCAAGATAAATTATAGCCTATATGTTGCTCAGACTTTATACCTATACAACAAAACAAAAATCATTCAAATCCGTCAAGTAGTTCCGAAGATTAGCGTGTACAAACAAACAGACAAACAGACAAACAGACAGAATTTTTTTTTTGGTTTCGTGCTCTATTACTGTTTCTAAACCCCCCTCAATTATTTTTTTTTTAATATATTCAATGTACAGACACAGTTTTTTTACTGTTTTATTATATGTATAGATAATAATAAGTGAGAATCAAAGCTAGTTATAATAATTATTTCTTGTTTGCTAACAACACTTAGCTACGCTACCCAAGTCTCAACTAAGAATTGCTTAATAGTAGCAATACCTTTTAAGTTTCGATTTCTAAGGACTAATTTTAAACGAGAATTTAAATAAAAATAATTTCGGTAAGAGTTAATAGTGAAATGTAGAAAAAAAAGGAATGTACTCGATCATTGCTCACGACCAATTTTACCTTTTAAATTATTTAAATTAGAAACCTCCTACTCAAGTTAACATCCTCCATCAAACTCCCAGTGTCCCAATAAGCCACCTCAACACATTATTTACAAACCTCTGTCCATCCAACACGACGCGGACGTAAAGGAGCGCCACACTACGCCACAGTACGCCACTAAAACGCCAATTACTCAGTAAAATCACCAGACTTACTTCAAATAAACGACGGCCAACCTTTCAGAATCGAGAACTTCACACACTAGCCAATCGGATCGGCACTCATCCGTCAGCACTAATTCGAGTCTTCTATCTCGATCAAACTAATCGCACCGTTAAATACTGTGCCAATATCGATTCGCGAATCGAGTGATTTAATCGAGAATTACACCGGTCATGTTAATTTGGTGCTGGCTATTCGTTTGAATGTAATTTACGCGTGTTTCGGCCCGTGTTGGCTAATGATGTGGCACTAATTAGTGATAAAATGAGTTAGGTCGATTGGGTATTGATTTTGAGGTGTGAGAACTTTGGTATTGATGGCGTGTTCCGTTTATCGTTTGGTTGTATTGTTAGTTTTGGGCTTCGTTTAAGATTGTGTGAAATTAATTGCAAATTTAGTAGAAAGATGCAACTATATTTCGCCAGTTTTGTTTAAGTCTTATTTCTGTCTAAACGTTCTGGGGAAACAAATCATGACTAATTAATTTTCACATAACTATGTTGATGTTGGTAGTAGTATCCCACTGCTTTTTGCAGCTTTACATTTTGTGTAATTATCTTGGGTCTCAATACTTGTACAAGGTTGCCGGCTTCCGCCTTCCACAGTCAGTTTCCACGGGAATTACAGCTCAGCTTTAACTTTATTTTTTTGGTAGCTCATGTCAGTCCCACACACTTTTGACTAGTCGGTCAACGCGCAACGTTACCGTTGATTGAATGTCACTTTGTCCCTAAGAGCCATTGATATATAAAAACTCAAAATACACACTCAGTGTCTCATAAGCGACCACTGAAACTGTAGGTATTCACCATTTCCAATTGTGCGCACTTTTTACTGCTTGAAAATTCGAACGAGCAACGCACGTTATGTCACATTTCTAGTTTAGTTCACGAAAAAAATAGCTGTCAATCCGCGAATTTGTGCAATCAGAACTTGTGATTTTTAGGTTTTATTTTTTAGTTTGTTTTATCGACGACACTTTCTGATGTCGCAAGGAACTGTGCGTCTATGTTGATTTTTAATCATTAATATATCAATGCTGGGCTTATTTTTTCAGTGATCACCAACGCACATCACACACACAACAGCGCGGTGATCAACACTGATTCCTAGCTGTAGAAAAACAACACTTGTCCCTGTGGCGCGACATTCCCTAACAGGTCTAGACTTCACTAGATTCTAGATTCATCTATCTTGCTTCTATAAATGTCGCGCTTTCGTGAGTTGTTAGGTAATTAACTTAAAGTCTATTTAAGTACTTTATGTGTTTCTTGCGCGGTCATTTACTGCCATGTGGTTAAGAATTTAGTTCTGTAACTGTTCTCATGGGTGACATAGAGAGGAAGTCAGAAACGAAGTTTAACAAACAAACTAATATTTACCTATCTAATGTAGATGAGAATATAGCTAAAGATATGTTAAGTAAAAACAAACGTCAAAATCGACTTGGTAATTAAAAGATAATCGGTGTTTATTTTTATTTTTTTATTACAAAATGGGCCTGTTCTTGACCTCGATCACGCCTGGTGGAAAGCGATGGATGAGGTCTATGATGAAACGAGCGTGCCCAGAAGATGCCTGTTTACTCTTGTTTTGTAGGCAAGCGGGTTAAATGTGGAAGGGAACACAGATGCCGGTAGAGAGTTCCACACTTTGGCTGTGCGCATAATAAACGTGGAGGAGCAGCGCCGAGTACGACTCGTCGGGATATCGACCAAGTGTGAATGTGTTAAAAACCCTTCACGAAGGCGAAAGGTACTTGTTCTTCTCGTCATTGCGATTTTTTTTTTGTTCTGGACCATATCTGGGTAACTTCTAGTTACGAAGATATTGAAGGTCAAAGACCCAACTTTTCTCATGTTTTTAATGTTTTAACTTGCCCAGAAAACGAAAACGCCTCTTCACTCTTGCTTTGAAGGCAGACAGGTTATATGTGGGAGGGAAAACAGATGCCGGCAGACAGTTCCACACTTTAGCTGTGCGCTGTGCTGTGTGTGTGTGTGTGTGCGGTGCGATAATAAACGTGGAGGAGAAGCGCCGAGTACGACTTGTTGGGATATCAAACAAGTGTGGAAAAAGTGTTATAAAAATCCACCAAAAAGTTAAGAAAAAAATTGTGCCCTTGTAACGTTAACAAACTAAGTAAATAAATAAACACCCAACTAGGCTGACGGTTGGTAAATTCATTCATACTATAAAAGTGATACGGCCCAAGATTTACGAGGAACATTCTTTACAAAGCCGTTTAGGTCACAAACTAAGCGAAACTTTCGTTTTTTTCTTCAACCGCGAAAATTCCCGAACGGCGCGACTTTTTAATAAATCATCGTAACCGCCGCCATCTTTGAATTTCTATAAAAAAGTTTCCGCCGCAGAAATGTAAAATTGCTTAAGTTTTTGTATAAGTACAACAACTTAAGCGTTATGTATTATAGAAATGTTAGTATTTTAAGTTGAACTTCTGGTTTTATTAGTGGTTTTAATCGCGTGCGTTTAAAAATTTTGGCAAACTTTAAATGGGTTAACAGAATTCTTAATTTATTTTGGCGTTGCTTTAATAAACACGTTAGCTTTTTCTTTTATTGGGGTTAAATAACCTTTATTCCATTTTCTAGTAACCCTAATCTTTTTAACTAAAAATGTATGATATTTGTGTAGGTACATAACTAGTTCCAAAAAGAAATAATACTGTATTTCAAGTTTTTAACGACAACTTTTTATTGGACTAATAAAAATTTCATAAAAACTTCAGGTAATCAACCACTTGCAAGGTGGACATAAAAACGATAAAAAATGTCTTTATTTATTATCTACCTTGAAAACACGGCTGGACATTTCTGTAAAAAGTATATAATATATAATATAATATTTTTGGGACAACCAACACACCGCTATCTGATCCCAAACTAGGCAGAGCCTGTACTATGGAAACCAGACAACTGATAAACATACTTATATATTTCTAAATACATACATATTATAGATAAATCACACCCAGATACAGAACAGATAATCGTACTCATCGCACAAAGATTTGTCCTGTGTGGGAATCGAACCCACGACCTCCGTCCTAGCAGTCAGGGTCACTAACCACTAGACCAACAGGCCTATCAATATGATAAAAATGTGTTAAAATAAATGTTTCCCACGGTTATTTCAGATTCTAGATCATTCCTTTATTCTTCTGCCGTTAGTTTCTTCAACCAATAACGATCAAGAAGACACAATATCATCTGCCTTTCCCAACTATGTTGGGGTCGACTTCCAGGCTAACCGGATGCAGCTGAATACAAGTATTTTACGTGGAGTGACTGCCTATCTGACTTCCACAACCCAGTTAGTCCTGGGCAATACGGTACCCTTAGGTAAGACTGGTTGTCAGACTTTCAGACTACTGACTACCTGTGACGACTGTCAAAGATCTATAAGTGACAGCTGGGAACAACGGCTTAACGTGCTTTCCGAGGCACGGAGGAAACTCGGTATGTAATGGGTGGTCACCCATCCACGGACCAACCTAGGCAAGCGCAGCTTAACCTAAAGATCGACCCAAGCGGACTGAGAAAGCACAATTGATGAGAAAAACATTACAAAAATTTGACGGACAAAACCCTTCATTTCTCGCGTTTTAATTTTCTCTTACCAAACGAAAGAAACGCCGCGTTCTTTGCTCTAAGCTAATAACGGAAACAATAAAATACTTTCCCTCCATCCCGAGCCACAACTCAAAAATATACAGCACGGCCCATAAAGTAATTATTCATACCCGATACGACGTGAACACGGATAAAACAGAAACCCCACTCCATACAAATCACCAGCTTAGAACACTTAGTCCCGTATTACAGAACGTCACTCAAGACACAAGAATTATTTAGAAGTAGATTCAAGCCATTTAAATTGGTTGAAACTAGTTTTAAGTAAAGCTTGAATATTGTACAAATAACCCTGTATAAATTATGTTGTATCATAATTTATACAGGGTTATTTGTAAAACACCAGAAACCTCTTAAGAGGTCATTATACTCATCACTATGAACAACTTTTACTATGGGACCAAACCTGAAATCGCGAAAAAAAATCAGCTGTTCCCTACATTTATGATCGATTATCTCGTCAAAATGTAGGGAACAGCTGATTTTTTTCGCGATTTCAGGTTTGGTCCCATAGTAAAAGTACAAATAACCCTGTATATACGTTCATACATTTACAAACAGAAATTTATAAAATTAGTAAAAATACATTCATACATTTACGTTTAAACATGCATAAAGCTTAGTTCCAGTGGTTGTACTTTTACTTTGAGACTTTTTTATTTTGAATTCTAGTCTATTTAAGTTGATTATTATTAGATAATAAACTCTAGGTATTTAAATATAACTAACTAGCTTATGCCCGCGGCTTTGCCCGCGCCGAGTTCGGTAATATCCCACGGGGTCGTACCACGGCGATAAAAAGTTTCCTATATATCCAGGTTATAAAGTATCTGTGTGCCAAATTAAGCCGAAATCCATTCCACAGTTTTTGCGTGAAAGAAGAACAAACATCCATTCATCCTCACAAACTTTAGCATTAATAATAATAGCAAGATAGTAAGATTAATTAAACGACAAACAAGTCGACAATGTATCAGCCACCTCTTGACAACAATCAATACCAGAGGCATTGTAAAAACGTTGCCAGCCCAGACACAAAGCTACAATACAAAAACAGACAATATAATGAATGCAAGAATCTTCAATTCCGTCGCAGAAATATCAAATGAACACATTTTCGCACACTTGGCTGTAATCCACGTCCACGTCCTACTTCTGTTTCATTGCCTCACAAACTCACCACACGATATCCAACCTTCTGCCCATAATCCTACGCAGTTATTAATTCCCAAATAAAAACTATTAAGTATCGTGACGATGGCCGTTATTGGATGTTTCTCATGCCCAACTTTATTGCACTCGTAAAAGTCGTTACATTTATTTACGAGAATACTTTAGCGCTGTGTGTTCGTGGTACCGGCGTATAACTCTCCGCTTCGGAATAATCAGTGTAGTTTTTAGTTTCGATTGGTTGTTCAAGAAGTTTTCAATTTAATAATTTATTGGTTACCTATGTGTTGGTTTTCGACCTTGATTTAAGGAGTTCTGAAGTTTTGTTTCATATTTTTTTCATTTTTTCTTTGTATTTTGAAACAAGGAAGCCAGATATTATGACGGCATAATTCATAAGAAGTGGTTTTCGCCGTCTACAGACAGGCAAAACTTTACGAGTTTGAGGAAGCATATCTTAAAGATGAAGTACGTAATAGGAATAAGAGATTTTGTACTAAGGTTTCTTCGTCTTCACTAAGGTATCATGGTTTTATTTACAGATAAAAATATGTTGGAAATACGTGAGATTTTTATCAGACAAACCGTCGTGTCAGTAGATATACAGGCGATAGGGCTGCGGGACTGTTCGAAAGTGATACCGCGGCCCTGGAACACAAAGGGCAAAAGAAGAAACATGGATGGGTTTTAGTCAGTAAAAGTCTGACACTCCCTTCCGCTCCGCAGAGTGGGAGAAGTCATTTGATGACTTCCCATCCCAAAAACCAATGAGAAATAAGTAAGGGAATTATTATTGTCTTAACACCAATCGAGCTTTTCGAACCACCATAACACTATCATAGTAAACTAGGAATCAAAGACTTAAAAACGATTTAATAAACTAAATTAACAATATTAACTATAAAAGGGCATCGGGCACTCCTCCTCAACGCTGTCAGCTTGTAACGTGCCCAAGAGACTGGCGGCGTTGCCGCGTTGTATGGCAACGCTTAGCTTCTGGCCAAGGTAAAAGCCAGCCCTTGATAATCAAAGAATATTTATCATCTACTTAGCTATTTTACAACTATGTTAGGGCCGGCTTCCAGCGTAACTGCATGCAGCTGAATACGTATTTTACATCGAGCGAATGCCAATTCGATCACAATCCAGTTACTGAATAATACGATGCCCTGGCTTTTGTTCACAAACTTTCCGGCTTGAACCTGCCTGTAACAACTGTCAAATATCTACAAACGACAACCTGGAGCAACGGCTAAACTTGTTTTCCGCGACACGTAGGCATATGATAGATGGTCATCCATCCACGTACCAACCACAGTAAGCGTTGCCTAACCTCAAAGATCGAACGGTGTAGCTGTTTTTACTTAGCCACGAGCTACCATACAGCCAATAAACAATTCCACACCTCAATCACTCCATACAAACAGCTTTTGATTTAATTGTACGCCTCATATTGACTGGATCCGAAATTATTCCCGCTCAATATGTGCCGCACAAGGCCGCCATGACAGATCATTTCGCAGCCATTACTCCGGGTAATTTAATGCTCTTGATAGATTTATTGGTTTGGGACACTGGGTAATGGGCTAATCGGTTGCGTGATAATAGTCATCATAATATTCATGGTGGAATGGACATAGTCACACGAAGTTTTATCAAGAATTTAGAACAAGAGTGCTGGAATTTTTCGTCATTTATTAAAAACTAGCGAACCGCCCCGGCTTCGCACGGGTGCATGTATTATATATATAAACCTTCCTCTTGAATCACTATATCTATTAAAAAAAACCGCATCAAAATTCGTTGCGTAGTTTTAAAGATTTAAGCATACATAGGGATATAGGGACAGAGAAAGCGACTTTGTTTTATATAGTGATAAAAGCCAGCTGTTTTCATTAACACTAAAAACGGAATATTTACCATGTTTACTGTTCGATCGTTTGTGTTTAGTGTTAATGATAATTTTAGTGACCAAGACAGTTTTAAAATCGATCAGTTGTTCTGTATTGAAAGTCAAATTTAAAACATTTAGCAGGCCATTATCAGGCACTTTTGAACATTGCCCATGCGCAAAGGTAGTGATGTATGGAGAAGAATGAGTAAGTACTAAAAATACCAAACTTTTACAATATCTGAGAAAACAGAAGCTATTTGTTTTTTTACTTTTCTTTTACGCCGTTGCATGGAGTACAATTTTCGTTCATTATTTTATATGAAATGCGTGACTCGCTTTCGTTATTTCTTCAGTCAAAATGCTTTAGACAGCTGATTGATTTATACTTCTCTAGGAGAGTTATTCGTTATCTCAGTTGTTACCCCCTTTCTAGCTATAATTTTTCACACAGATACCAAAAAAATGAGTCTAATGTCTTCCATTACTCGTATAGCCACCCATAGGCATACTCAACATGTTCCTCACACATAAATCAATACTAATCCATATCCATACTAATTTTATAAATGAATGTTATTTCTCGACTAAACGGCTGATTGGATCGTAATGAAATTTGGCAGGAGAAGGACACACTATCTTAGTTTTTCTCACCCATACACATCGAAATTTTCACGCGGACGAAATCCCACGGAACAGCTAGTATCTAATAAACTAGTAGTAGAGTATAAAATCATTGAAACCCAAAACGAGGAAAATATTTGAGTACAGCGTATTAACAATACCTACTCGTAAATTGCTTATTATCTAAGCCAATATTTACGTTCTTAATAATCCTAGAAACTATACCATTACAAAAGATGGCCTCGATAAGATAAGACGTCAACTGATTCATGATTTATACCCACAGCTTATGTTTTCGACACCGGAATCGATCTACCTACAGAAGTCCTTGTGCATTGACAGCTAAAGATTTATAGGTTAGAATAGAACAGGTATTGGGAAAGCGTACTTGCATTTGATGTACTTAAAATCACGGAACTTTAAATCACGCCTATATTAAAAAGTGATTTGTGTGTAATTGGTGTAATGTATTATATTTATTCGTGATGGATGAAGTATTTTCAAAGGCTCTTTTTAAACGCTGTTCTATTTTATTTTTCACTTCATAGATCAGTCTAAGCAAAATACAACAAGTCTTAGAGAACATTGCAGAACGACGTCATAATGCCCAGATTTTTGAAACAGTTTTTTTTTGTTTTCATCCTTATATTGATCAAATAATGAAAAACCGCTATACTCAGTCAGATGTAGACTCTAGTACTGGTAACCTAGCTATTTTTTCCATTTTTTGTGTTTATTTGTTTTATTCTTTTTATGCATCAAGTTCAGTACAAACAGTGGTGTGACGCTAGGTCAGAACGGAGGTAAGCCCAATTAGTAAACTATCGATGTTTTGGGAAATAATTTGATAAGTTATGTTTTTTTTTCTGTTTTTTCTAGTCTCAATATAACAATACGCATGCATAATTGACAAACACGCCATCTATACGAACGAATCGCAACACTAAAGTAAGACGCTAGTACATATACATTCGTTTTCTTTCTATTATTTAGTCCCTTAACATTAGTATTGATTAACACCCACATCGCCCCCAAAAAGTCCCAGGTTATACCACACATACACACACTACACCGCATAGCACACAACATAACTCACTAAAGCCAAGTTAAAACAACGCAGGCTTTGGTCTCATTAGTACTTGCAAAGTTCAGAGTTTAAGCCGGATAATATGGTGGATACAATTAGTGAAGTAATTAAATGTGGGGATGTTTATCACAGGGTTCTGCTTTTTGGAGGAAACTTTTTTGTACGTGATTAAGGGTGAATTTCACCGAGGAGTACTGAACTCGATCAGTACGTCATAACCGCGTTCAAGAGCTGTCGGTGTGGATCGTCATCATAGGCGGCGTTGTTCCACTCACTGCTGTGTACAGGCCCTCTCCATATGGTGCCATTCATTCCCATTTGTGAGTATCAATATTCCTTCAGATTGATGAAACGTACAGCCTTTGAACTCGGTTTTGATGAGATGATTACGTTCGGTTTCAGTGGTGAAATCGGCCCGTAGTTATTCAATGTAGGACGGAAGTGTTTCAATCAAATAAAACGATATTCAATGTGATGATCTTAATTAAATCCATAAAATTGTTTAAAGCCATTGAAATAGAAAAAAATAAAGTCTAATTTGAACAAACGTGAGCTATTGAAATAGCTGTACTAACTGAGTTTAAACAAAAAAGAATATTGATTTATTTGCTGTACAAACAACACAATGGAAAAGCGTGCCAAAAGAGGTATTAGCTCAGCATTTTGTTGAGTAGTGGTACGACCTCTTAAGATTTTAAAATTTTAATCTTATTTGTCCAAACAAGAAAACAAGATCAGCATTTGCTAGAACACGATAGGTGTGCTGTCAAACAGATGCTTAACATGTTGACATATACTTTTATGTGTTTGTCCTGTCTTTTGTCATCCATCAGGCTACTTAGGTGATGAAAAAACTCAATAAATCTTTTCCCGGCAGACAAAGCAATAGTCCTTGCGACCACTAGACTAAAAACAACGAGGCAATTCAGCTTTATTATACATAGTTACCACAGCATATAATACCCAAAGACAAAGATAGAAGAGAAAAAACAAACTTACTACAACACCCCGAATTTAAAGAAGCAATATATCTTTAATGTTTTAGAACAGCAAGTTATTACAATGCAAACTTTAAACTCTTAAAAGTTGGCTCAAGGCGAGTAGTTCATGCACTTTCAAGTTCGGCGTTCACTCTCAGACAAGAAGTAACTCAGTAAGTTAAAAAATTCAATTATGACCGAGTTTTAGTTTAAATGTAGCAGGAAATTAACTCTAATAATATGGGGCTCAACTATTTAATCTCAAGCACTGAGTTACAGCCCTCCTCTTTGTGTAAGGGAGTGGGACTCTAGAGTCCACGAAACTAAGTAAGATAAAAAGTAGTTCAGAATTGTCAAATGAGCTGCTCGACGCTCATTTCATAAAGAACAATTATTGTTGTATTGCCTGTTGCACTTGTCTGGTAACTGTTTTATTTGTAGACAGGTCCACTTTTGACGTTGATCTCAATTGTTGGATATTGACAAGTGAGGTGACGAACATCCGTAAAATAAATCATTTCATTAATATTATAGCATTTCTTGGAGCTTAATTTATAATTATATCACGAAACGAAGGATTTCTCATTCTAATCCCAGTCTTGTCATAAAACTCCGTTCTGATTACGCTATGATGGCAATTCCCCGGATTTAGTACTGCCTCGGTGACAAACTTTAGCTAACTTCTGAATAAAAAAACATCAGAAATCTCAACGCAGCTTTAAATAACCAAACTAAACTTGATCACGTACAAAAACTTCGCAGTATCAAGACCATTATTAAATTTTTATGTAACGACACGGATTCACGGCTGAACCGCAACCTCGTAGTACACTGCGCTCCCATAAAGAGTTAATATTTCAACAACGCACACTGAGCCAGCAGTAGTCACGGCCCAAGTTTTAATTTGCTTAAAGTTGTTACAAGTTGGAACGGGTCCCTCGTTGGGCGCCAAATTAGGTACAGTCACAGAGTAAAGTATAAAAGTAACGGTCACGTTATTCTACTGATAGTTTAATTCGTTTCGTTTGCGAAGAGTTTTTTTGCTGTACGATTCTATTCTGCATTTCGATTGCAATTTAAGTTTTGAAAAAAGCATGTTTAAAAAGGTTGTCTTTCTTGTAAGTTTCTTTTAAAGCTCATGGTCTTGTGTAGTTCGAAACTTAATTTGAATTTAGCCCGTTCAGCTAAGTTAAATTAGCCTTTGAAACTTTAGCACCCAATTATACCACACGTACAAATCCTGCTTCGATTCAGCGATTCTGTGTTAATCACAAAGGCCCACACATATTTTATTTAATTCAAAAGCACTCAACGGGAACCGAATCAGTTTCAGCGCTGCAATGCATCAGGGAGCTCTTTAAAGCGCTGAATATCGCATTATCGATGAGTTACGATGACCATTCACCATCAGCTGGCTTTTATGGGCCCATTCAATAATAAAAAATGCTAGTCCCGGAATCCCATGGACATACTAATATTATAAAGAGGTTAGTTTTGTTTGTTCATCCCCTTTGGGGGGGGGGAGAAAGGGGATGATTTAAGGTTTGTTTGTGTTGTAAACAAAGGATGGAAGATTGATATGACTGTTTTATTTGCTTGGAGGAGTATTATTTGCATAGACTTATTAAAGTGATAGCATAATACGAGTACAATGAGTAATGTTATTGATTCTGAGTTCTTTTAAGTAACAAAAGCAGTCCTAAATTAATTGGGATAACATGTTACAATATTATAAACTTTTCATACCGCTAATTTAAAAAAAATGGTTTCACTTAAGAGTGTTCTCGGTAAAAAAAATTCAATAATCATAAATTCGGGGATTTTTAAAGTGAAATTACTCCATTTTGCCTGGGATTTGTAAAAAACTAATTTCAGTATCACATTAAGCATATTATCTTTAAATTGTATTTGTATAGAATAAAACATTGAAAAATGACAAAAGTTGCGCTGCGTTATTTATTAGTAACTTTGGAATTTTATACTGTCGATGTACTAATGTAATGTATAATTTTTTTTTTGGTTTTCTATTTGCCTGAACCCCACTTAGAAATAGTGTTTTTTTTTTAGTTATTTCTGCCGTAATAAAATATAAAAATGATGTTTTAGAATGCAACATTTAAGTAAAGGAAATGTTTTTTTTTTAGGGAGTTTATGGATTAAAATTACTTTTCTATTCTATACAATAACATGAACAGTATCTTGCCTTCCGCCATGATTTTTTCCAGACTTCCACGACTCATTGTTGATTCACAATTTCATTCCGAAATTCAGCCTTCTCGCAAAATTCCAAAAACATGTGTTTAAAATAAGCTTTATTTTTGATAACTTTGTCACTTTTCAATGTTTTATTCTATACAAATACAATTTAAAGATATGCTTAATGTGATACTGAAATTAGTTTTTTACAAATCCCAGGCAAAATGGAGTAATTTCACTTTAAAAATCCCCGAATTTATGATTTTTACCGAGAACACTCTTAAGCAATGCATGTTTAAATTTAGTTATTTGATATCGATCCTGGTATACAGAAATCAATTAATCATTACGAAGCTATAATCTTATTTAAAAAAAATTAATTTGTTATTTTCCTGTGTTGTCTACTGTGTACATAAATAAATAAATACATCAAAATAAGTATTCTATAAAACTATAAGTTTAATCCTTAACCTCTACTCAATTCAATTTCCCCACCTGAAGCACGGTAATAAATGGTTTCCTTGAAAACCTTTACGTGTTCCCCTCACTGGCCGCACGTGTGTCCACAATTTCATTTAAATCTATTAGCACTGTTAAATTTTTTAAACGTTTCTAGGAATTGACTCGTAAACAACACATAATTTGTTAAGAAATTTTGTTATTTTTTTGACAGAAAATCTATTGTGGAATCAACTTGACGCAAATAAAATATTGTTCTAAGTATGCTTCAGTATAAAAAACGGAAATTTTAATACCGCCCCAAAATCGGAAATATGCCGCTAATTTGTTTTTTTTTTAATTTAATTATCTTTCTTTCTTAAAAAAGAAAATAAAGGAAAAAGAGATGAAAAACTAAGAAAGAATATAATAATGTTACAAAACAATTTCATACTTGTTCACGGACAATATCACTCTGCCAATATTCCAATATATCTTGTAACACTGAACGTCCTAACACCAAGATATTACCTCGTTATTTTCTACATTAATGTCTAAATTAAAAAAAAAAACTTACCGTATTTTGACCTCTTTTGACTGCCAATCGCTGTGTTTGTCGAAACTGATGAGTATTGCAGCGATTTCCTGTAACAAATAAAATTCACTATTAGTATTTTTGATAGAAATATTGAAAAAATTATCTCAGCTGCCGGGTATACTTATAAACACTTGAATAGATTTAGCTTCTCTTTGCAGAATCACAGCAGAAAGTGAGTCTGTCCCAAATAAAGAAGTTTATAATCTTCACTCGAAAGAATTTCTTCCTTTTTATTACCAACACAAGTCGTAACCTAGATAACGAATGCACAATCAGCTTGGAAGTTAACATAAATTTTACACTCGTAGAATGTTAAAACCTTAGTGCCTTTATTTATTCCCAATCACCCAACTTGATCAGCACACATGCATATTAACAACACACATAAAAACAGGGCATCGAATACGAACTGTCACAGCGGCAACCGCCATTTTGAATACGGTAGCCATTTTGAATTGGTAATCAAACTAAAGATTCGGAACATGTTATTCTAATAAATAAATCAAATACTTTCGCGACGGGATCGGAATAATAAGCTTTTGAGTGTAATCGTAAAGTTGGCTTCGATCCCTGAAGGCGTGAACTGAACGGCTGAGGAGTTATTAAATTATTTAGTTTGTAGACCGCGACTTCGTTCGGTATTTTACCTATAATAAATATAAACGTGGTGTTTTCTTTTTTTTTGAATTTTCAATCTTTTTAAGTTGGCTAAATAATTACTCCTTTTTTTTTCGTTTTCAATTGTGAATGAACATATTTGTTTATATTTTAAATAAAAGCACGGTAATAATTATGATCATGTCTAGCCTTTTCCCAAATATATGTTGCAGTCGACCGATATGTTCCGGTTCAGTCTAACCGGATGCAGCTGAATACCGAGCTACCTACTGGGTAATTCGGCACACCTTGGTTAGATTTCTTGTCAGACTTTCGGGCTAATGACTACTCGTAACGACTGTCAAAGATCTACAAATAATAGGCTGGATAATAGCAGGTTAACGTGCTTTCCAAGGAACGGAGGGAACTCGGTATGTACTGACGGTCACCCATCCACGGACCGATCTCCGCAAGCACTGCATAATCTTTGAGATCCACCAGAGCGGCTGTTATTATTTAGCCACGGGGGCTCGCGGCTAAATAATAAAATCCGCTTACAACAGTCTAGACAAAACAAAATGAAGAAAGGAAACATCAAAGATCTCTTCTACCCACACAATAGTTTAGTTAAATAACAAGACGTTGCTATAAACTAAAATACTTTAAAACTCCCCATTTACATATCAACAAAGATTTCAACGTGAAATCTCTTTCTAAAACGCGACAAAGATTGATGACATTCACCGAACGTTGCCGAATAAAGCCGGAAAGAATCGAACAAGTAGCTCATATTTAAAAAGAAATTCACAATTTTCCTCAAGACTGTACGTAAAAGAGCTTCCCTTTCTCAACAAACTTAATACAAAATTAATTTTATTCCTTTGGGAATTAATTTTTCAAGAAAAACGAAATATTTTTCCTCTTTTGACGAGCCTTTTTTTGACCGTCATTATTATATTTAACGCATTATAACAGATTGCAACAGATATTGACAGACTGCCTCGTTGGTCTATTGGTCCCAAGTGCAACTATGTGCTGAGGTCCTGGTTTCGATTCCCAGGTCGGGCAAAGTGTTATTGGGTTTTTCCATCAGTATTTGCGCCCAGTTGATGGCAATAGGCTCGGCCCCTATTACATGGGACTTAAACGAAACTTTCGTGTGGGTGTACTATTAGGTACGCCTCTGCCTAACACGATCACAGGCGTGATGTTATTGCAACAAATATACTTCACACATGAATATTTTGTTTTGGTTTTCATTCGAGTCACCATAAGCAAGCTTCATTCAGCATCTGTCTAAAGCATAGCATCTATAGCATATGTCATATGTTCGGGTAAACTCGGAATAATTCGAACTAAGCCGAACGGATTTTTCCCGAACATTTTGTATGTACATCTAAATATAGGAATTTGATTTTTTGCTCGATTAAGTCAAAGGACATGGCCAAAAAAGTACATTCCATATACACTTACATAGTAAATATATTATATTAAGAAAAATAGAGAAGTGAATTGTTGCGTAGTTTTTAGCCTCTCTGCACTTATCAGTATTGATTACAATATAATAAGTAATGCAAGTTGAATTCAAAATCTCATTTGTCAATTTTCGCCACTATGGACCGTTCGTAGACGAACACGTTCTACACCACGCATACTACTTGAGATATGTATGTGAAATGAACGACAAATGCTCTTACCTGAAACATTTGATTTAAACAAAACTGTTTTCATTGGTATTTCGTACATGTAATTAAATTATATTTTGAAGTGTTGATACGTAAGATATATTCATTTCACACAATTATAGTAATAACGTAACCGTACCATAAAACGGAACGCGTTTTACAATGTCATTGTTTATGTCAAAATGGCGGTACTGCGATTGCACAGATCCTCCGTTGCGTACGAACTGTTTGTTTTTTTTTGCGATTATCTTCTAATATTTTTGACTCCTGCTTATCTCTACGGAAAAAAATATTTTTACTTATTTTTACCAAGAAATTAGTAATTATTTATAATATTTTGTTTTATTTCGTATTTCCCTTGTTAATTAGTAGTTAAACTGTTGAAGAAAAACGTCACTTTCGGAGTCTCAATAAATGTGACAATAATAACATATACTTTGTCTCAGTTTTCTATCAGACTTTCTCAGTTCAGTAAATGTTAATCAACATATGGTTAAAAAACCTTAGTTCAGGTAGAATGACCACCTGAAATAAGGATTTTGGATCTTGTTGAAATGCCTAATAATTCACAGCACTTCGTTATTTTAAAACGCCTTGAGGTTTTTAATAGCAAAATCATTATATCATACGCTTTGCCAGCAATCTGATAGAAGGTAACATGAAACTGTTTACGTCTAGTTATTTGTAATGAGAAGTTCTTTGAGCTTTTTATTTTTTGCAATTTAATATGGCAATATTTACGAATATGAAACAACAAAAATTATCGTTGTACATTAAATTTGATAACTATGCAAACGCCCATACAGAAATTGGCCATGTCCTTTAGCCAACCCAAATGAATTTAGCAACTGTTTTTTTTCCACACGTATGAAAATACGCGTGACCGTTGAAGATAAGAATAAAGGTAGTCGGAACTGTTTACCTTAAACACGACTTTGGGAGCTCCCAGAGTCGTGCGTCCCCAATTCATTTTCTGTTTACCCCAATTCTCTATGGGGGAAACAAAATACATTCGGAGTAGGTCAAGGTTTCGCTTGGCCTTTGAATGCCATCCATTGTGATTTGTGAATCAACGTTATTATATTCAGGTTAGACATTTCAAGTTTTTTTGAGGATTTTTATAGGTCTCTAATATGCCTTTGATTCCTGAAGTTCTTGTTTTCGTAAATGCTAATACACAATTTACTAGCTTAAAAAAGAGTATTTTTTCAGGACAATATGATTTTATTAAAATACTAGCTATTGCCCGCGACTTCGTTCGCGAATTTTTGATGTATGAGTGAGAAAATAAAATGAGATAGCCTATGTCCTTCCCCAGAATATAACCTATCTTTTTGCCAAAATTCATTACGATCCAATCAGACATTTAGTTGTGAAAAAACAAACAAACAGAGTAAATTTCGCATTTATAATATTACTAGCGACCCGCCCCGGCTTCGCACGGGTGCATGTATTATACATATAAACCTTCCTCTTCAATCACTCTATCTATTAAAAAAATCCGCATCAAAATCCGTTGCGTAGTTTTAAAGATTTAAGCATACATAGGGATATAGGGACAGAGAAAGCAACTTTGTTTTATACTATGTAGTGAAGTAGTATGGTTTTGAGAAATTCCTTAAAAACAAGTAGTATAAGCCTCAATAAATTTTGTTATAGATCGTCGAAACCCCATACTTTGCCCATGAATTGCCAATGTAAACACCACACATTTGCAACCGTACCAATCAACCCGAACCGCCCCATTTCCCCCTAAAATACGAATGCATTACCCCCCAAGTACCCCATTACCCCTTTATTTAACGACGGAACCCAGAAATAAGAACATGCACTAAATATATAAACACATTGGGACCTTACAGATAGATTTATGGTTGTAAATATAATTCGTGCACGCTATGGCATGCATAAGTAGGTGAATTAGTAAGGGAAGCGGCTGTTTCCAGTGTGTAAAGGAAATATCTGTCGTAGAGAGTTTTTCGGGTGCAATTGGGGATCTTGTTGTAGTTGATTTCCTTCGTAGTTTCCTTTGGTGGGTTTTTGTATTTGTATGGGGTATGTAAAATATGGACTATTGCGGTGTTAATATCAATGGTGCTTACCTGTCTCACTTAAGATTTGCTGATGACCTCGTGCTTTTTGCTGAAAATTTCGAGGACCTCCAGAGGATGCTTCAAAATCTTTATAATGCCTCCTTCAAAGTAGGACTTAGGATGAATATGGCCAAGACAAAGATTATGGCAAATTTCTCCTGCAATTCAAATCCTTCCGTCAAGGTCGGAAATGAAAGGTTGGGGAGGGTTGACCGTTATGTCTATCTTGGTCATATTCTTTCCTTTGGCAAGGAGCATCAAACGGCAGAGATATCGAGACGAATCCAGCTAGGGTGGGCTGCATTCAGCAAATTGGACGACATTCTAAAATCAGCCAAAATTCCACACTGCCTGAAGTCCCGTCTCTATAATCAGTGTGTTCTGCCCACCATGACTTACGGTGCTGAGACGTGGACGCTCACACAGGAGGCTGTGTACAGACTCAGAGTAGCACAAAGAGCCATGGAACGTTCCATGCTCGGCATAAAACTAATAGACCGAGTTCCAAACGTCGAAATCCGGAGACGTACGAAGGTCTTCGATATTGGAAATCGCGTTATGGAACTCAAATGGAGTTGGGCAGGACACCTAGCCAGGCGCGGTGATGGCAGGTGGAGTAAAGCTGTGACCGAGTGGCGTCCAAGAAATGGAAAGAGGAGTGTTGGTCGTCCGGCGTCGAGATGGGCAGACGACATTGTTGCCATTGCGGGAATATCCTGGATGAGGCTGGCACAGGAGCGTGGAGCTTGGCACAAGCAAAGAGAGGCCTATACCCAGCAGTGGGTGAAATCGGGCTGTGGATGATGATGATGATGATGATGTAAAATATTGGAGTCGTGTTTCATGCTAAATGTTGTTGGGTAAATAGTGGTACGATATTTGAACGATTATTTTGTAACTGTAGTCTTGGTAGTTTAATTTAAAAGTAAATACAGAGAACAATAATATTTGTTTGTGTGACAGTTACAAACCCCGGTCAGTTCTTGACTATTAAGTATCAAATTGCCTTTTTATACAATAAAATTAATAAACGAATATATATTTATGGTCAAAAAAAATATGAATGCAACAGAGAGTTAACAAAATGGCTACACAATTTAAATTATGATGATACAGAGTTACGTTTGCAACGTGTGATTTAATAATAATTAATATAGTGATGTTATTCACTTATTTACTCCCACATTTACACTCAAAATCTGTCTCTTTCTTTCTCATACACTCACACACACTCACACGCACAAACACACACGCGCACACACACACACTTATTCAATAAATCTTTTTGTTATTTACATATTTGTAAGTTTATAATGTAAGGGAAGAGCGGAGCCTTCAACTACAGGCATTTTCTATGCCTAAATGGAGATTCCTTGACATGCAATCTAAGCCAAAACTATATGGAATAATCTAAAAAAAAAGAAAAGCAAAAGTTATTTATTCAAATTAGGTTACGAATCATCACTTTTAGAATATAACAGACTAGCTACCCGCCCCGGCTTCGCACGGGTGCATGCATTATACATGTAAACCTTCCTCTTGAATCACTCTATCTATTAAAAAAACCGCATCAAAATCCGTTGCGTAGTTTTTAAGATTTAAGCATACATAGGGATATAGAGACAGAGAAAGCGACTTTGTTTTATACTATGTAGTGAATAAGACAGTTCCCGCGAAACGCATGCGATCTACCTTTTTCTAGTGGCGCAACACACTCCCTAAATCTCCTACAAGGGTTCTGTAGCAGCATCATTCTATTGAATTAGGTAACATCCAACAAAAAAGATTCAGTTTCACCGTCCACTTCATAGAGTTTTCACAACTCCCACCAAAATATATAATTTATAGGCTAATTTGTGCCATAACATTAATTTATAGCTCGCTAGTTACACACTTTTGAAGACAAAACATGCAAAAATGCAATAAAACGTTGATCAATGTTTTGGCAAGTTAATTCTGGCATTTATTGCCACACGAGAATAACTCGCGTGCAATCATTTGGGGGGAAACAATTTAAAGGTTGCATAATAATACGAGAAAAAATAATTTCGTAGTTGCCTCGTTGGTCTAGGTTTCGAGCTGCTGAGTATTTATTTATTTATTTGCTCGGTTGATGGTGATAGGCTCGCTCTCTATTGCATTTCTATCGACTTAAATGTAACTGGTAAAATGTTATGGTATTATGTCAAAGTTACTGGCGTGATGTTACGAAATGTTACTTTTGTAATTTAATTTACATTGATTTTTTGTTAATTCTTGGTGCATAAGCTTAAACAGCCTATAATGTTCCCCCCTGCTTGGACACATGGCCTCCTCTTTAGAGAGGGAATGGGCTATAATCCACCACGCGGGCCCAGTGCGGGTTGGTAGATGTCACATGTCTTCGAATTTTTGATTCTAGGTTTCCTCACGATGTTTTCCTTCACCGTTTTTTAGAGCAGTGGTGCTGAAACAAATTACACAAAGTAATGCGCCTGCCTGAGTTTAAACCCACGACTTACTATTCGTAATTCGTAAGTCGGGACCGCCACCACTGGGCCACGGCTGCTCTCCTTGGTGAACTTTTGCCAAATAAGATGGTCTGATTCTGAAGAAAAGTCATAAAATCTTTAGTAGGAACCTACGAGTAGGTAAGTATCTTGAGGTGCCCCATAAAAAAATTATATACCTCAACAGCCATGCTAAAAGCACATATAAAAGGGCTCTTGTTTTTATGTATGGGGTTATGTTGGCTATGACATTTTAACAGTAAATAATGATGCTGATTAGTTTAACCTTAAACAATGTGTAAAAATGTTATTTCTGCGTTTGTTTAAATAAACTAGGTACACAGATAATTGATGAACTTTGATGTAGTTTTGGCCAACGTTATTTCTGAGGAAATGTTAATCTGTAATATTTGTCAGCAAGGTAGGCAATACTATAATATTTACCACCTTTATTTAATTATTTATTTAAACTTCATGTACAATAGTGGTACATAGGTGGACTTGAATGCCACAATGCATTCTCTACCAGTCAACCTTTGGGCTAAATAACAAAACATTGTGATAGGGTACAAAATAAATATCAAAAAAATTACTTCTTATTTTCGAAAATGTATATACTTATATTGAAAATAAAACACATAAATAAATAAAATAAACGACTACTACTTTAGAGTTGAAGATAAAGACTTTTAAAAAATCTTTTTATTAAAAAACATTTATTCTAAATCCGGGTCACCAGTTAATAATAAATGTTTTTTTTAATCTTCAATTAGACCGCACTATTATTTTCTTTCCCAGAAACCAAAAAACCATATTTTTATAACGGTGTCAACTCATAAATAATTTTTAAAAAAAATCTTTCAGTAACATCTGCACAGTTTCCCATCAAAGAAATGATATACACAAAATGTTACATAGAAAAGGAAATAATATACTAACACAGGTATCGACATGTACATAAGTGTTTTACGTCAAATATACATTGTGCCCCAAATACTTTGTACCAATTTTTTGGGAACGACAATAATATACAAGTTTAAGTTACTCACTCATACGCATATTGCATATTTTATTTTTGCACGAATTCGTTACGGTGCTGATTGAGGCGCAATTTCTTTGGTTCGGAAAAGTTCTGATTTTATTGTTTTTAGGGTAACGTAGTAGACACAAAACCATTTCTAAAATGCTCTCTCTGTATACACCGTGGTTTTTAGGCATCTTACAACGGCAGCCCACTTCATGTATCCAAAGACTACTAAACATTCATAAAATTTGATTTGAATAATTTAAAAATAAGAAGATTATTCATTATTATGACCAATGACGTAGTTGAACCACCCTGTTGCGAGCGATGATCTACTCGACTCGTGCACTGGGTAGGTATATTCTACCGTATGACACGTAAACATTATTAACAGGATGTTTCATAATTCTAATGTATTATTAATTTTTCTTTGTACCTTTTAACTTAATTAATGGTAACATAGAAATCATCGCGCCTAGAGGTATTTTATGTCGGATACATTGAGTGGTCCACCTTTGTAAGACGACTAAAAAGTATATACGTGTCTACTTCTATTAAGTAACTTTTATAATAGTATCTAGGTAGTGGATTGTGGGTCTGAATTCAAAGCCAGGCAGACACTTTAATTTGTATAAATTATTTTATAACTACCACTCTCAAAATGGTTAAGGAAAACATCGTCAGTCACCAACCCTCCCCCCCCTCCCTCCTCACCCTCGTGGTGAATGACGGACGGCCCACTTCCTCTGACAGAGAAGACGCCGGCGTCCCAGTCGTGGGCACATTCAAGTCTGATTGGTTGAAGTTCCAATTTTTTTAACCGATGAAACTGAATTTAACTTCTTCTTAGCGTGTAGGTATGCAATGACTATTTAAATTGAGTCATCCCAAAGTTTGGAGTTGAGTTTGGCACATTCAAGTCCATCAGGTCCTGTGACCTACGTCATTTTTTTTTTTGACTTGAATTTGCCCTGGCGGTTAAGTGTATGTCATGCTCACTCAAATGTCTCGCTGATGGTGGCGCGTGTGTCGGATCAGTTAGTTCCCTTCAAAATGGTTGAGTTGAATGGTGCTGATACATGCGTCATGTTCGTGAACGGGCGCTGTCAGTTGTGACTGGTCATCTCTTGGTTGCCACGGCTTATTTGAATTAATTATTTTATTTTTTGAATTGTTCTTTTCCTTGTTTTTACTATGGACACTTTTAACGTGCACATCTTGCTACATCGCTCTCACATAATGTACCATCTAAACATGAATGATGTAACCAAGGTTTTGTAAAAATATTCTGATTTAAAAGAGTGTCCATGGAGTTTCTTGCCCGTTCTTCTCCATAGAGATCTACGTTAGGGAATGGGCAACTACAGTACTTTCACAGTTTTTATGCCTTGTGACTGGGACTGTAGCTAAATTTCATTGTTGTCTTTGTTTCAACAGTTCAAAAGTGCCTGTAACGGGCCTACTTGAAATAAATGCTTTGATTTTGATTTTTGATTTTGATGTGCAAACAACAGCACAGGTAGGACACGATCTCAAGTCTCCCATCGTTTGTGGGGCAACAACACATATTTAACATCAACAAGTCCACACTTGGGCACTTCTCCTCTAAGGCAACACAATATAATATAATAATAATATCTTGGGACAACCAACACACCGCCATCTGATCCCAAACTAGGCAGAGCATGTACCATAGTACAGGCTCTGCCTAGTTTGCAGCAACCAGACAACTGATAAACAAACTTATATATTTCTAAATACATACATATTATATATAAATTACACACCCAGATAAACAGAACAAATAATCGTACACATCGCACAAAGATTTGTCCTGGGTGGGATTCGACCCACGACCTCCGTTCTAGCAGTCAGGGTACACAACCACTAGACCAACAGGCCAATCAACATAGTTACAAATACATAGTTACGTAATGATTCATTCCGTTACTGTAATTTAACAATCAATCCTCAATTGACCTATGAGCGATCAGAAAAATAATATTTTAATATGCCAAACGGTCGATAACAAATTAGAAGGCTTAGCATATAAATGATTCGTGGAATTCCATTCATTACGTACTCGTACAATTAATTGCGTTCAACTTTATATTTTTAAATGTTATAAGGGCTTGTGTTGTTTGAGATAACGGTTATTATAATAAAAGAGATTGTCTGGTGGTTTTAGTTCAGGGTTAAAAGCACGTCCCTTTACGCCCTTTTGGTACTAAAAGTGGCCAAAATAACACTGAAAACTTTTGTACGAAATATCTGGCCGTACCATCAGTGTGGCTGATTTTATTTGAATACAAGTAGCATAGAGAGTAGGCGTGTATCCCAGCAGTGGGAAATTATAGGGTGATTGAATTTTGTAATTTGATTTGATGATATTGTGTGGTTGGGGCTAGAATGGGCATGTCTAGGTTCTTTTCAAACATTTGCAACCACACGTTACATTGTATCAATCACTGGAAACTTGCATGAACACCACTAAACACCAACAATTCTAATTTTTCAAGTCCATTAACCTAGAAAATAACTCAAAACGAATCTACATTAACGTTATCAAAGAACCCAAAAAACAATCATTAACATTAGTGGGATATTATGGAAACAAATTTTCGGACGAAAATTTTAATAATAAATGAAAATTAGGGTGCGGTCATTAGAATTCTCGGGCCAGGAATTCACTCTCTCTCGTCAATAACCAATAAGAGTTGACACTTGGGGCATGAGAGAGCGGATCGCTTTTGACTGCCAGAGCTACACGCTCAAGCGAAAAGCGTAACAGCAACTGCGGACAAAACAAAATGAAGGAAATTGCATAGAGCAGCCTTGAGTCATCAG
The DNA here is from genome assembly GCA_950022335.1 of Eurois occulta. Classification (NCBI taxonomy): domain Eukaryota; kingdom Metazoa; phylum Arthropoda; class Insecta; order Lepidoptera; family Noctuidae; genus Eurois; species Eurois occulta. Next base: position 2,571,775 of record OX465492.1, on the reverse strand, counting down.
GATGCGATTTACGACTCAACGGAGACGGTTCTCACGCGATGGAAACGTGATGGATGTGTGTGTCGATTGTAGGAAAGAAAATAGAAAAAATACAAACACCTGTTGTACAATTTTCAAATGCACCATGAAAAAAAAAAATACATGAAAGTAAGGAAGAAATTATACCGTACTCACTTAAACATAAAGTCTTAATATCAGGTCATGAATGTACCTACATCCAATTCAAAAAAAATTCAAACATTCATAAATAAAAAAATAACAGTAACAAAAAAATAAATAAATAATTTTCATTCCAATTTCATAAAAATTAAACTTGAAGTAAACATAACCCCGCTCCCGCTACCGCGTCTCACTAAACCCTCACCCGACACTCCGACCCGGGTGCCCAAAGAGTTCATTCGGTCTTTTATTGTCATAGCTCTAAAAGCGCCCTGTCAGATGTAACTCTAACGACGTCGTAAAGTGCCGCCGACGTTGACGTCGACATCAGCCCCGCCTCCTCATAATTAGGGTTAATTGTGTAAACATTTATAGGGCAACAACGCTTTTGGAAGTTCGATGGGATTTTTTTCAAGGATGTTTTTTATATTGATCTATTTTTAATTCAACCCTTTTTTTAAAGAGTTTTTCATGAAAACGTTCATGTACGGTTACGTCTAGACTTTATAAAAATGTCTATTGGTTACTGAAAATAAGCGACATCCAAATTAATGTCTAAATAAAAGCGATAAGTTTCATTTTCGTTCGGCTCAGTGTCTGACTTTCATTTGGTGGATCAAAAACTACAAGGTGTAAACGGACCCTCCACGAAGCCGACAACCAAGCATTCTGTACATCAAACTAAGTACTATACGCAAAAATTATTGCTGGGAAACGATTTTTTTTTTGGGGTGAAAAATCACGTTTTATGGTAGGACTCAATGTAACGCACTCAAAAAATTGTGCTGATGGATGTATTGAATAGTATTAAAAACACGAATTTAACAAAAAAAACTTGTCAAACTTTGAAACTTTGACCCCCGATATCTCCGTAACTAGAAGGTTCCCAGGTATGGTGTAAAACAAAAAATGATCGCAATGACGGGGAGAACAAGTGCTAAGGCTTCGTTGAGGTTCTTGTTACACTCTTTATATTAGGCACTTATGAAGTACTCCACTTTCATTAGTTGCTTTATTGCAGCATGTAAAACCAAGTCAGAGGCCCATGGTCGGCATAAAACTTCTGAGACCAGGTTAGGCACTAACCACACGATAACGAAGAACATTAGTTCATTGTATTGCCTACAATCACCAAAACATCCTAGTATCATCTACTTCGTAAAATTCTTGAATCATCGATTCCCTGTCTGACAACATACAGCTTAAAATGCTGAGTATTACAAGAAACTTGAACTTTTAAAGAAACCTGTCTCATTATTTTGTACTATTTTCTCTATAAATCATTTGATTCTCACCCCACAATTCATTGTCTCCACAAGCATAAAGGGTTAATATACAATACAAATACTTTTACCAAAGTAAATATACTAATATTGCATCACCGTTCCGTCGGCGAAGAGAAATGGTCCAATAAAATATAAGATGATTTTATGTACGCAAATAAAATACTGTACTTATAAAGGCTATGTAATGATAAAGTTAGTATTTTTCATTTTGTTCGGGTATTTTCATTTTTCACATCAATGTATTATGTATGACAGTAGATATTTTTGTCGGATATGTGGTTTCTGCAAGCTTTTACCGTATTTGGGGTAAGTAATTTCTGTTGTGTTTACAAAAAACAGTATAAATTGGACCCATACATAGTTAAATCATTACTGATCTAAGTACTTAAAAATAGTAAACCACTTTAAACATAAATTAATAATATAGTTAGTTATTTTCACCGATGGAAGGTCCCATCAGGTACACAACTACAAGTCACCCAGAAAGATAGCAAACTATCAAACTGAAGCTATTTTGCCTCACAGATTTGCCAAATATCATTCTAACTAATAATATGCATTCAGTCTCATACGCCACCTGCGTAATCCCACATGTTTACCATTCACTTAGTTTCCACAATCCACCCTTTAATAATACACATGCACATCAAATTAAGACAAACAAACACACACACACTTACGCCCTTTCACGCTCACAAAAACAGAATCCACGCCCTTAAATTGGAACTCACAAACACACGAACATTTTCGATGCCGCTTAATGGAAAAGGCACAATTTACTTTGCATCAACTAAAGACAGCCTTTAAGCTGGCAGATATTAATTACTGCTTGATTATCCTAAGTTTACACAAGTTCCAAACTATTGAAAATGTAATTTGATGCAATTAATTGGTATTTAAGTACTTGGAGGGTTATAGTTCGTGAGTCTTAGAGGTTTTAGTTTATTTACTAATCTATTAGTATTATGAGTAATTGATAGTTTTAGTTTATTTTTATTTTTATTAGTAGTTATTTTTGATTTTTCTTCCTAAATATTTTATTTACCTAGTTTTTTCGCACATATTTTCAGAGGATATGATAGTAGAATCCACTCGAAACATTTAACCATGCGATAGACGAAAAAACGCAAACAAACTAGTTATCAGTTTGCAAGAGACTGCTTCGTTGATCTAGGTGTCGCAAACGCGACTGCATAGCAAGAGGTCTTGGGTTCGATTCCCGGGTCGGGCAAAGTGTTATGGTGTTTTCCGATCGGAATTTCTCAGTAGCAGCCACGGAGTCTAGATATATGCCCGGTTGAAGGCAATAGGTTCGCCTCCTTTTACATGGGACTTTAACATTACTGGCAAAATTTGGATGTACAATTAGGTACACCTCTGCCTTACCCTTCGAGGTTTATAGGTGTGATGTTATGTTATATCAGTGAGATACGGAATTACATTTTTTCTGTGACATTTCTTCCGACAAAACACAACACACTGCAAATAAAAATAAGAAAATAAAACAAAACAAATGAACAACGATTCCCATTTAAAAAGGACACCTTATTTATAAAAAGAACCCTTGATTCCCAAAATCAAAGCCAGATTTACTCGATAAAGCTCACCTAACTGTTTAAGAATTACTCGGCCTCACTATATTTGTCGACAATCGGATATTACGGGATCTAGGCGGGAACGAGTAGACGATTACATGAATATCGATTCTGCGACCCATTTACGAACCGCCAACATAATACGCGGCTGATCAAATCAGTGTTCGAAGCATTATTAGTTCTATGTCGTAGCAACTACAGGCGAAAATTCCTTGTGTTAACCGCAAAAAATCGTTGCGAAATCGAGTCGCAGAACATAAGTACTATTCGATTATTGACCGTAATAATCGATAGTGGTTAATGAAGGTTTTTTAGTGAGTCAAGAGTTGAAGTATGTGGCTTGTTTAATCGATTTTGTATTTATGTCAAACAGGGGTAGTTATAAAGTCATTTTGTACTTAATTTTGTTTGAGATTTTGTTCATTTTACGCTTTTTTCATGAAGTGTGGAAAGTTTTATTAGCTTTTGCTTAAATAAGGTACCTAATTGCACATTCATGTACGACTATTTGTAGATCTAGAGTATTTTTTTTAATTCCTATTTTAAGGAAATAAGTGAAAGTTTGCTTTAGAAAACAGAAAAATTATATAGTTAAGTGTAAGTACTCAGTATTTTAAGCTACTATTTACGTTAAATGTAGATTATTTTATGAAAATGCTTCGTTTGTTGTTTATTACGTTAAACCATTGGCCCCGGCTGTTATTTGTTTATTTTTGACAGTCGTCATCTGTAGTCCCGATAGGCCAACCAGTTAAAAGGAAAAGGTGTGGAAGGTATTCAGCTGCATCCGGCAAGACAGGAAGCCGACTCTAACATACTTTTGAAAAGGCTAGGCAGGTGATGTGGTTGTTCATTAAACATTAACTTCACTTTCTAAGACAATATTTAGGTTTAACGGTTAATAACTTTGATGAGAGCGTACACCAGTTCCATGTAAATTACCAGTTCCATACAATACGTGTAAATTATCGAAAACGTCCATTGCACAAGATTGGGTCCACGTAGATGGCTTTAACAAACGATACCCGATGCATAGTGGTATAATTACTATGCTTCACAGTCTCCTTTGTTAACACAATTTAATTTCGCCTCTTAATATGGAAGTAGATCAGATCGGCCTTAAAACCTCTACGGGTGATCCTAGGCTTGCTGATAGGAATACACAGAACGGTCACGATGTAAATAATATGAAAAATCGCCACATAGTTAGATAACGATGTGGTCAATACGTGACGTATTTCAGAGTGTGCGTGTATGACCAGATATATGAACGTGGATAAAGAAAAAGAAATATAAAAAATCATTTATTTCATAAACATATTTTACAAAAACAGAATTAGTGATTGGAGCCTCTCTATAAGCAAATAATGACTATATTGGGAGACTCCGCTCTTCCATATCAAATATTATTAGATTAGCATACAATAATGTGTGAGTGTGTGAGTATAAGTGTGTGTGTGTATGTTTGTGAATGTGTGAGCAGGTTTGTGTGTGTGTAAAATAAGTGTGACAAAAAGAGATGTGAGGTGAGTACGTGCCATCGTACTTCCACTATTCCTACAACACTTAAACAAAATCAAAATTAAAATATTTTTATTTCACTTAGGCCTACATAGGCACTTATAAAACGTCGACAAAAAGGTAATATGTTGGGATTGTAGCACGTTCTGTAGTTTCTGCCTAGCCTTATGGGTAAAGGCTTGAGTTTATGTTAGTTTACAGGGTGGAAGGGATACCGACGCGAAAACGGTTACCACGTATTCAGTACATCATTCTGAACCAACATAGAAATATTACATCGGTAAAATTAATTTTAAAAAATCCGGCCGAGTGCGAGTTGTACTCGTGCACCGAGGGTTTCGTATAAACTTGTTGGTATTTTGTTATTAAAATACATATTTACGGTTTTCAGATCTTTTCCCTTTATTTGTGCTATAAGACAATTCTTCTTGCCTCCTTTGAAAGTGACGAAATATACGTTTTTTGCGGCATAAACAGCCGTATCTTTTTTTTACGTTAACTAAGAAGTTAGATTTTTTCACAGCTTCAAGGGACTGTAGATTTGAGTATATGGATTTGATTTCAATTCGATACATTTACGCGTTCCCGCGATAAAGGGTCTTGACAGACAGACGGACGGACGGACAACAAAGTGATCCTATAAGGGTTCTGTTTTTTCTTTTTTTCTTTTTGAGGTACGGAACCCTAAACCCATGATGTACTGAGCACGAAACCATGAAAGGAGTTGTCTTCTTCTGAGGGTAAATGTAGACATAACAACATCTATTTTAAGTCCAAAACTCTGTCAACAATATAAACCAACCCAACAAACTTCAAATGACTACAGTCCAGAATTGAATTAAACTGAAACAACAAATTACGACTTACAATTACTATTCCGAATTCGGCCTTTGGACCTATGAATTCGGCGTTCGGACCCATGAATTCGGCCGTTGGGCCTCTGAGGGCCGAATTCAAAAGTTTCAAAGCGTCGCAGTTTAAGTGTTTGCCAGTGTAAGTTTGGGACATATAATTAAGTGTCAGTACATGTTTCCTGTTTCATTGCTCAGAGTGTAAACACTGGAGGGTGATAAATCTTTAGAGGTTGAATTTGTTTTACGCTTTTGAGTTGAGTATTTGAAGAACGACAGTCTTGGATGTCGTTGTTTACTTTACTGGATTGTTACTTACTACTTTATAGTTTACTTTATAAGACCGAGTTTTTGTGCTTGATATGAAATTAAAATAAAAGAGTTATCATCTTCAGTGTCGTGTAATAGGCCCATAAAGGTGGATAGTCAGGTATTAGACAAGGCCATATTATACCATTCTCTCTAGGGAAGACGACCCGAGCAATCAGCCAGATAAAATCAAAACACGCAAAATAAGTACAATTCATATCATGCAGTTCTCCAAGAAACTATTTCAGTGGCTTCTTCTGCAAGACATAACAACAACCATCTGCTTTGTACCTCGAACCCTAACCTTACACAAAGGGGTCCAAATTCGGGCACGAACTTTGTACCCCGCTGGGCCAACTTCGCCCAACTAATGGGCAGGGTCAAGTACCATTCCAGACCACTATGGTGCATATGACGTTGATGTATTACCCAGGAGTGGTACTGGAAGTTTTGCATAGTCCCAGATTGGAATTACTGGTGTAATGGGACTTTTAGTTCGCGGTGTCGCTTTTATTGGTAGAGGGGTTCATTTACATGTTGTCGGTACAAAGTTATATGAATCGAGGCTTTTATTAAAATAATTATCTACATATTACTTCAATTTATTTGATTGGCCTGTTGGTCTAGTGGTTAGTGACCCTGACTGCTAGGACGGAGGTCGTGGGTTCGATTCCCACACAGGACAAATCTTTGTGCGATGAGTACGATTATTTGGTCTGTATCTGGGTGTGTATTTATGTATAATATGTATGTATTTAGAAATATATAAGTATGTTTATCAGTATATATGTCTGGTTGCCCTAGTACAGGCTCTGCCTAGTTTGGGATCAGATGGCGGTGTGTTGGTTGTCCCAAGATATTATTATTATTATTTATCATAGATAATTCATCTTCTTGTATAAGGTGTGAATACAACTGTCACTCCCACAGTTACTCTCACCCACTACTCACATACACATTCACATCCACACAATCTCCTAATAACACACATCGCAGCGCTTTATTTGTCTCTCATAAAAGTATACTGTGTATAAATTTTATTCTTGCATTTTTATTTTTATAAGTTCATTTGAAGGGAACAAAAAGTTGTGTAATTAGCATTTTAATATTTAAAAGTAAATATTAAAATGCTAATTAAACAACATTTTTTTTTGTGACATTTCTTGTTTTTCCCCTGTATCCTTCATTTATATCTTGTTCAGGTCCAATAACTTAAATTACATAACCTGGGGACGGGCGGAGCATCCTAAAACAAGCATACTATTTGCAAAAGGATTCTTCCCACTGTAACTAGAATAAGTTATTTAAGTTGAAGCAATAAACTTTTTTTATTTATTATTTTTTTTTATTCCCTTTATTAATTTATAAACAAATTTATAATTAATACTAACAATAGAATTAAAAAAAGCACATCCAATCACATCAGAAATGCACTCAAAATTATTTTTACGTTGTAATAAAAGTAATGCTCAACGGATACCGATTGCAATTAAATTGCTCCGAGCAAAAAACAGAGGAAACGGCGCTATTGAAGCCGTTGCTATGGCAACAGACCGGAAATTAAACCGAGTTGACTTGATTGAACATAGCCACCTGTTTTGCTTGTGAAGTTATTTTTTTATTAATTTTCGCGCTGAACAAATTATTGTGCTCGGTAAAAATGTTTTTTTTTTACATTTTAGAGCCACTCCCATGTTTGTGGAAGGTAAACTTTGGCTTTGTAATAAACACAGTGCATCTGTCAAAGCAAGTTTTGCTTTTCCTATGCGATCTTTATACTAAGCACACATAACATGACGACTGTAATCCCCAAAGGGTTAGGCAGAGGTGTACCTAGTAGTACACCCACATTTCGCCAGTTATGTTCTGAGTTTCATGTAATAGGGAGCGAGCCTATTGCCATCAACCGGGTAGAAATCGAGACTCTGAGAGTGCTAATGAGAAAAACCTGACGAAAAAACCCAATAACATTTTGCCCGACCTGGGAATCAAACCCAGAACCTCATGATCAGCAGTTGCGCTTGCAACCACTACACCAACGAAGCAGTTGTAGAAGAGGTCGAGGCAGTAACTTCATTAATATTTATAAAATTAGCTCAAACTTAGATTAGCAAAATCCCTGAATCACTCAAAACTTTCTCAAACCTATCTTGCCCGTACCACCTAAGTTATCAATTGACCTAAAACGGTAGAACTAGCTGAAAACCGACGCAACCCTAATCCGCAATAACCGGAATACATCGATAACTTCGCGAGAGGGATGAGCTTAATCAATCACTTGGATCTTGGCTGTTTCTTACTTGAGTAAACGTTTGCTCGAAGCCTAGCCTAAGATTTGCGAGGAGAAATTGTTTTTGCGGCAGGCTAGACTAGGTGTGGCCCTATTTTTTTAATCAAACACTGAATACAAACCTACATTACAGAATTAAAAGTACGAAAGAACGACACTAACTTCAAGCATCAAAAATTACACCTTAAAACAAAAAACTCAACACGCTCAGTCGATTCGGTTACGTTAGTAAGGAAACAATGTCTTAACCAAGCATGATATTCTTATATCAAAGAACTGCTTTGCAAGGCAAAGCAAATTAAAGCCTTTAAAATAAATTTATTATTTTATTTTGTGATACTGAATTTTATTTTAGCCTTTATTATCCGCTGCGATGTTGAGTGGGTCGTTAATCCGGCAAAAGTACCCACAAACAAAGGGTTATTATCGCTAGCCCATATTGTCCCACTGCTGGGCAAAGGCCTCCCTCTATTCCTTCCAACGGCCACGATTCTGTTCTAATTCTTTCCAATTATCAAGGAAGACATCCAGTTCGTCCCGCCGTGTCCTTCGTGGTCTGCCGCGACCCCCAGTCGCTGTTTCAGGGCACTAATACTGAGCTTTACGGGCCCACAGTTTGTTCGGCATGCGACAGAAATGTCCTGCCCAGTCCCATTTAAGTTGGGTAGCCTTTTGAGCCACGTCAACGATTTACGTTTTGGAGCGAAGTGTAGTGTTTCGAATATGATCTGTTAATTTTATACCTAAGATCATACGCTCCTTAGCACGTTGGCAAACCTTGAGTTTGGACTTTTGGATGTTCGTCAAAGACCAAGTTTGTGCACCGTATGTCAAAATGGGGAGCATACACGTGTCCATTAGCTTTCGCTTCAGAGACAAGGGCAGAGTGCCCTTAAAATACTCCTTCATGGACCAGTAACTCTTCCAGTTATTTTCCGTTCGTCTTGCAATTTCCGTATCTTGCCTTGCCTGGAAAGAGATTACTTGGCCCAAGTAGATATATATATCTGTTGGGTTGTCAGGATTTATTCCGTTAGGCACGTACATCATGCGGGCAGGAGTTGGGTTTCGTGCAATGAAAATACACTGGGTTCGATACACTATTTATATTTAAACTAACCAATTACTTCAGATTACAACTTAACACAAGGTGCAATGAATCGAGGAACAGTTCCAAGACATCTTAACTCCGCTGTGATCTGACACTGAATGTCCACTGTCGCCTCGAGCTGAAGACATCAGGGCTCTGTCAAAGCACGCAGCGACCCCATCACTCACACCGCAGACTTGTAACTCGGTTGTGATTAATTTTAAGCCCATACCAATGACCGTCTCCGACATATATTATTAGGTATACACATATTTTTTTTTTTTCAATTTACTTAAGGATGTATTATCGTCATAAAAGCGTTCTATAATTATTTTAGAATACAATGCAATGCAGCCAGCGTTGTGGGTTATTTTAGAAGCTGTGGAGTTTATGGAAACTCCTCATTTGTTTTTTTTATCACATGGCGTGACAAAAACAAAAAACCAGTCTTGCAAGTCAAATACAAAATCTGCTGAACACCTGCTTGACATTCACTCTTTATTTTCAGAACGATGAAAACTAAATGAAAAGCTGAATGAGACACCTGTTTATGAATGAATGACTCGTTTAAAATCCTTTCACTCTGTACAGTCAGGTAATATGAAATGTTGACTCATAATATTATGAGTGCTCATTCAATAACATACCAATTTCGCTGTCAGTTTTCAACATAATATTATCAGTGTGAGCAATTGTTTTTCTGAGAATTGTTTACAATGAAACAGTGAAAGGGTGGATTGTTTGTTTTGCAGTGATTGCAGACTACATGTGATTTCTGTCTGTCGTATCTTGGCCAATCAGTGACGGAACTAATTTTACTAACGTTACTAATCTGCTGTTTTCTACAAAAGTCCACCTACAGGGTCAAAATAATATAGAACAGCACATTTTTGTTAAATTAGCGATGAAATATTTATATGTGTTTGGTTCGGAACTATGTACTGAATACGTTGTTATCGTTAATCCCTTCCAGCCCGAATAGAAACCGGGAGTTTGTAACAAGCCTCTCAAAATAAAACACAAAACCATCCAAGTATCTCCTATCTACCGTACATCAAGCAAACAGTTCGCAACAAAGCAAAACTTGGCACACTTTACCAAAACTTTCAATCCGCGCTGTGATTAATGTAAATTTAATGGCACATTGTACAAAATACATCAACACATTATTTTATTAAAGTTTCTGGAAACACTCCCCGGATTGGGTGATGACTTTCAAGTATGTAGGGTGGTTTATTATTCGGTGGTTGGTAGCAATTTTATAAGTAGTTGAGAAAGGTCAACGGGCCATTATCAGCCTCTTGAAAGTAAATATATAACTTTGAAAAGCGTTGAAGTACCTATTCTAAAAGAATGGCACATTTTTTGAAGACTGAAATATCAATTGCAGTGTTTAACAAACTAGAAAATGGATTAAGATACGAGTTATCATTATTACCCTTATTATAGGTTTATCACCCTTAACTTATACTGTCACTTATGGGATATCTTCCTCGATTGTTCATGATTTTGAGTTCCCGATATTAGTACCGATGTTATGTTGTGTTGTTGTTCTTGTTCCCGATGTTAGTTAGTTGGTTGGTTTTAGTTTTAAACCGTGAAAGACAGTGTTATCACCCTTAGTTTGAATGTCACCTGCATATCTAAAAACGACAAGGTCTGTTTGTTTTTATTTATATATCTAATATAAATATATATATATATTTATATTAGATAGTTTCAAGTTTGATCCTTAGGCTCAATTTACACCGTCACGAAATGGAATGGAAGCAACTTTTCGCAACGAATTTGTACATAGCAAAATAAATATTAAGTCAATTGTATAACATAAAAACTAAAAACGAGCCAAAAAAAGGTCACGCGTCTTCCGGGAAATCCTCACGAATTCTCGAGAACTCTCCTAGCTACGATCGCGGTCCGAAATTGACGCATGAGGCAAAATTTACGCTTTTATTCCATTCCTCGGCGGTGTAAATTGATCCTTAGTGAAGTTGATTTAGACCATACCTACTGAAAACATTGAAAACGTGGTTGTAACAGATCTATGGACTATTTCAGTAGATAAGAATACCTAGAGGTAACCGTGTCTCATGTCATCAAACAGCTCCGCTAATAAAGTGAAATAGCTACAAAATAAATTTATTTATTTTTAAGCCTATGTTATCCGACTACTCCCAAAAATCTCAGCGAATAAAATGAAAAACAGCGAGCCTTTCCACACTCACATACTAGACAACAGGCCATCGGTCCAGAATGTTCTACGTAGTCACGCGAGCAATAATAAAACGGCATCATTTCATTAAATTCATGAAACTCACGTGCCTGGCCCAGCCAACGCGAAACGAAAAACAAACGATGTTTAACTTGAACAGAATATATTATATTATTGCGTTTTATTATTTTCCTAGACATGACTGAGGGGAATTGACGTTATTATTTTATATTATGGGGAGGAAAATTGCGTATTATTTTAGTTTTTCGTTGTCATAATATCGTTGGAAGAGTCAATTGTGAAAATTTCGTAGTACAATGTTTTAGTTCTACGTCATCATTCTTGAAGAATGAATCGAAGAAAGGGAGCCATATGCATTGAATTGGGCAGCAGTAATTCATGTTTATGGTACACTTGATGGTTTGCTTTTTTTTAAAACGTTGCCCCACACTAGGAATGTCTCCTGTATCGTGGGTGCGTTTACAGTCATCCAATCTCACATACACAAACAACCAGACCCAGAACAGTTACATAAAAGCCAAACTAATATTTGTTCCGTGCGGGAATTGAACTCGTGACACGCAGCGCAGCAGCCAATCGCTCAGCCACTGCGCCAACCGTACTGTCATATCACTTATCAAGCAACGATTATTTTGTGGAAAGTCAACTTGAGCAAGACCTCTGGCAATATAATGCTTGGTATAAAATTTAGAAGAGGCAACATTGGGTAACTTGAGCAAGTCATGTATAATATAGAACAAGGAACAAAGAGCTATATGTTTTAATATTAATTCTTATCGTTCCAGTCAATGATTGATTAATGAAAATCGTAGAGAAGATAAATATAAAGTATATGTTGTCATACACCATCATCATCGTCCTCTGCCTAGCCTTTTCCCAACTCTGTCGTACACCATGTGTGACAATATCTATTTTGAAAATGATAGAAAATGGCAGCGAAAATCCAACCCTTTTTTTTCGGATGTAAGTCATCAAATGACTCCTCCCGCTCTGGGCGTAGCGGAAGGGGGTGTCAGACTTTTACTGACTAAAAACCATCCATGTTCCTTCTTTTGCCCTTTATGTTCCAGGGCTGCGATATCTCTTTCGAACAGTCCCGCAGTCCAGGCAGGCATCGGCCCTTGCGGGCACCTCTTGTTTGCTGACATCTCTTTGAGGCGCGCGTGGAACACGAACGCGCCGTCGACACGGTGAAAAATCCGACCCTAACGTTTGCAAAACACTGTATGAAATTCCTTGTTTTTCTCGAAACCCCTATGGACGGAAATCCACGTGGCGATACTTTAACTAAATTAAGTTAAAATATTTAAGCATCAAGAACATCTTCAGGTAAATTGGGTCATGCAAAAGATTATCCAAAGTATCAAATCGGAGCAGACGAGAATAAATTGGTTTAACATTAAGCTATTCGTGTATTAGGGCTTGAGGTAACGTCACACTTAATGCTGTGCTACAGATGCTCTTGTTTTGCTTCATAAACCGCTTAGTAAACAACAATAATAATGACCAGACAATGTCTCGACATAGATACCGACATTTTCGCAAACTTTCGACCTCATAATTATAACAGAAAAAATCGGTTGCAATAACGTTGCTTGCGAGAAATGCAAGTCTGAACATCCAAGATGTGTTTCTCGCAAGCATCGTTATTGCAACCGAATTTTTTCGTTCTTAATAAGCAATCGAAAGTTTGCGACAGTGTCGGTATCTATGTCGAGACTGCCGGCCCAGATAGTCTTTGATATGAAACCTCATTGAGACTTCAATAAACGAATATATTTTAGTAACCATTAGCTACCATTCTTCCGTAAAGAACGTTAAATTAATGCTTTTAAATTGAGTTTACACAAACCCTAAATAGCACGGAAAATGATAAGATTGTGGTCCGTAAGTTGTACAAAACTATTAAAATACATACAACGAAAAAAGTAATTTTGTGACTTTGTAGAAAACGAGCAATGAAGTCATTAACTGAATATGAAATGACACATAAATAAATAAACATACATACCTTAAGTATGTTGTTAACTTAAGTAGGTAGGAACAGAATATATCCCAAAACACACAATGTGCAACTTAATATACCACAACAATAATTCCAAATTCAAAACTTTAAAACATTGCGAGTAAGATAAATGGCGGTAACGATCGGTAGCTTCAACTGTGGAACACTGGCTTTACGCAAATCCCTTCCCCGAGTGCAGTTAAAAAGGATTACGGTAAGGTATTCACACCGCTCACCTTATATTATAGCATGCGATAGTATTGCTTAGCTATAGCTTTTAGTTTGAAACTAACTTTAAGTAGTATCAAAGTTGTTTATGAAAATTATGTTCTGGGTCGGTTTTAATATAAGTTATTTGTAGGGGATTTCAGGAGGTTGCAGTATTAAGTTATGTGTTCTCGTGATAGTTTCTTGTGTTTCAATTTCGCGATCATTACGCACGGTGATCTATTATATTTAATGATCATTTTTTTCACTATTAAGAATATTTGAATAGTTACTTTGACTGCTCAAGTATTCATAAAAATTAAACATAACATAACACCACGCCTGCAATCCCCGAATGGTTAGGCAGAGCTGTACCTAATAGTAGACCCACATTTCGCCAGTTATGTTTAAGTCCCATAAATAATAGAGACAAATAATAGAGGGCGAGCCTATTGACATCAATCGGGCACGAATCCCGACTCCGTTGCTGCTACTGAAAAAATCCTGATAGAACAACCCAATAACACTTTGCCCGACCTGGGAATCGAACCCATGACCACGTGACCAGCAGCCGCGCTTACGACCACTAGACCAACGAACAAGTCAATTCCAATAACATAACATTTTGTTTAAGTCACCAAGTTACTTTTATCACAACTAAATGTTCAATGAATAAAAAATAATGTAGGTCTACATTATTTTTTCACCGAAACGCCCTCAAAATTCAGGAGCCGTAGCCAAAAACAAATGAACAAGAAAAATAAGGTCCTAAATCATAAAGTATAATACGAAACACATAGGAACCGCAAGTAACAGATGTGTTCCAACGTTTGTTGAACTCGCGTAAATCATGAACTTGCTTAGTAGGTACCTATTTAGGACAATAGTAGGTAGGTACCAACTCGGAAAGACCAACTGATTTTTTGGGCTGGACTTGTAAAATATGTTTGTTTGGGGTTAATCTGTTAAAAATGACATACATATTGTTGCTTAAATTAAATGTGGACCTCACATCTTTGGATAAATTGATTTAAACCAGTTAAAAGTACACATTTAAAAATATGTTTCAATAGATAAGCACTGTTAAGATGTAATTTTGTATTATGAAGCTATGTGCCTAGTTTTCTATGTTTTTTCTTTTAATGTGTGGTTCGTGCCTAACCTGGCGTCAGAGTTTTATGCTTCCCACAGGCCTTTGACTTGGCTTTACATGCCGTCGAGAAATATCTCTCAGGTATACTGGCTTCCTCACGATGTTTTCCTTGACCGAAGCAAGTGATAATTATACAATACGCTCATGGATCCGAAAAAGTTAGAGGTGCATGTCTTGGGTTTGAATTTGTGACTTGGCAGTCCGACGGTCACACCACTAGGCTATCAATGTTTAGTTTTCTAGATAAAATCTCTATAACATGTCAATCTACAAAAGTACAAAAAGAACTGTAATCGAGCCTATCACCTGGTACAATTTCATTAAGGTAGCCAATTCACAAGAGACCTCACAAAAAGCATACTACAAGAATAAAATCAAGAATATCTTTCAGCACTCCAATCAATATTCAATATGAAGATCCACAGTACTACACAGCCGTACGAAGAAAACAACACAAAATTAAATATTGTATGACACTGCCGTTTTTCGAAGAAAAATAGCCTCGGAATGACCCATTGCAATTCAACCGTCATTCTTATGTACATGCCCGAGCATTCCCGACCTCATTTAGCCTGAATATTGAATTCCACTGGGAAAAACCGCGGAAAGGAAAAAATCACGCAACTTCGACCACAATTTTCGGACAATCTGTGCATAAATAAACGACTTTACATACCCTATTTACTCTGTCTACAGTTCCCATTGCCAAAAGTTTTTGTAAGTCCCGGGGTAGTGAGTAAATAAGTAAGGATTTAATCAATATTTACAAGATTTAGTCGTTCTATCGTATCGCGTATGTCAGGCGACGACGCCGGCATTAAGGGAATTGGATGATAGTGCAGGGGTATGTCGATACGAATTTTATCGATGTTGGTTAGTTGTTTATTGCTGTGCTGTTAAATTCGCTTGTTTTTAGTCTAGGTTTTCGAATTTATGGGAAGGGTTTACTACTAGTTCGATTTTAACACAGTCATTATTTATGTAATTTATACGTGCTTTGGCCTTGCTTTAAGAGATTTAAGACGTAAATTAACCCATAGGAACGTTTTAAATGTAGCCAGAACATTCGGGAATAATGTAACTTCCCGTTATTGAAAGAATTTTCAAAATCGGATCAGTAGTTTCGAAGTTTAGCCCCTACATACAAACTTACAAACAAATTTTACTTCTTTATAATATTAGTATAGATAACATAAGAGACGTTACCAAAAGAAATGTCATTGTAAAAATGTGATTCCATGTTTCACTGGAGCCATAATTATTAGCAAATGACGCAATAGCTTAGTTTTCACGTTATACTGTCTTGTATTGTGTAACGTCTCGTCTACTGTAACTCGTATTTAAATGTCTTTGCTGTCCGTGTCAAATATGACAGCCTTATGTTATATTAAATGGGCTTACTCTTGACCTCAATCTAGTCCTGGGGACAGAGATGAGGTCGGCGATGGAACGAGCTAACCCAAAAGAAGCCTATTTCTTTTCACTAATCTTTTAATCAAAGTTCAATACATGCTAAATCATCGTTCTAATGCTACGTAACACACATTTATACAAATTACGCAATACGTAATACTAAATTTCAATAGCGTTGCACTACATTAAATCACGCCTACCGCTTATCAATGTCTTCAGCGCCATTAAGCATTCCAAATATATTATCTCACCATAGATTTTAATTCTTCATAATGTTTTCTTTGTTACATTTCTTGACATTCATATTTTTGCGAAGATTGATAAAACATGAAGCTCGTTAAACGGTGAAAAGGTACTAATCACTATAATTATTATACTATATTTATATTATTTTAAAATAAATATTGCATTTGTAACTGAACATTTGTAGAGGCTGTTTTTTTAGAAGCGGAGTAGATTGAAATGAATAAAACAGTTTTTTTTTAAATATCCATGAAATTGGCTTTATTTGCCTAAAAAAACACCCGTTATTTTCATCCCCTATTGAACCGCTTTAGGGGATGAATTGTCAATAATCCTTAGTGATCAAGTCTACTATACGTTTCATAAAGAACTCCTGTGCTAAATTCGTCTGGACTCAGCGGTTAACAGAGGCTGGTTGTCAATAAATGAATTAAAGTTTTTAATGAAGTTGATTCCTGTAAGAAAAACACTTTAGACTCATATTAGCCAAAAACATTTTTTTAAACTGGGTAACACCGTCTCGTTTCCTTTCTGATTATAAGAAAATACAATTTTAGATAGTTATTTACGATCTAAACAAACTAATGTACAAACTTACCTTTAACTTAATTAAAAAACTGCGTTATTTATTAAAATGAACTGGTTTTTTGATAAGTGTAAATTTATTATTCAAGTTTCAGCGGAAAATATATGAAAATTATGATGGTATGTTTGAACAATAATAAATGCACATTTGAAATAGCCACTTTTGTATGTTACGAGTACATGACTGTTGCCTGCAAGTTATTATATTACACAGACTAGGTCATAACTGTTTTCTTTATGCTACTTTAGAAATATTCACATGTTAGTAATAGTAAGTAAAACATAATTTTAAACTTTTTCCTCAAATTAGATAGATTTATATTACTATAATTTTGTATATGCGCAAAAGGAATCTTTTTTATATGTATTTTTTGACACTCAATACTGAACATGAAAAATGAAAAATACGGTCTTCAGCTTTTAAAATTATAAAACATAATACTGCACAAAACATCGATAAATAAACGCACAACACTATGCAAAAACGAATTTATCAGTTATCCTTTGGCCCGCCGCGAGACGCTCAGTCGTAAAAGGTCTCAAGTCGAACCGTTGAACAGAACTAGTGCCAATCGATTGGCACATGAATAAAGTATGTATTGCTGTTGCGAACACTTTATTTATGCCGATGGGGACATCAATGGACATTTTAAAGGGGATAGTTTAAAATGTAATGTGTGAACTACAAGGATAGATTGTGTCCTGGCTTTTAATTCTTTGAGAATAGCTCAGATTCGGGGTGAGAGAGGCTTGCGGCAGAACTTACTGTCCAGGATCTGCCTTTTTTTGGGATGAGAAATCATCAAATTCCCTTCCCGCTCTGGGCGGAGCGGAAGGGAGTGTCAGACTTTTACTGACTAAAACCCATCCATGTTCCTTCTTTTGCCCTTTGTGTTCCAGGGCCGCGGTATCTCTTTCGAACAGTCCCGCAGCCCTGGCAGGCATCGGCGCTTGCGGGCCCCTCCTATTTGCTGACGTCTCTTTGAGGCGCTCGTGGAACACGAACGCGCCGTCGACACGGCCTGTCGTCATAAGACGGACGGACGGCGAGCTTGCCCAGCATGGCCCCTGACGCCCCGGGCGTCTCTCGCTGGTCCAGGATGTGCCTGACACCACAAGTATTGCCACTCATTGAAAATAATACACCTTTTTCAATTGAATTCATAGAAATGATGACGATAAACACTTATATTCACCTAGTTCTGAACAAAATGCTGGACCCGTGTGGCTGTTATTAGCCACGAGCTGCTCTCACGAACATCACACACAGAATAATTGATAATTGTCGGTTTAATTAATTAAACCCTGTTAAGGCACTGCAAAGTACAATGTCAGTTTGCTGTTGTCTTCATGGTTCACTATCTTTACATTATCTTTATTTCAACGATAGATCCTACCTAACTTGTAAATATAATACACACTTAGAAGCCGGTCAGTAAATCCACTGTGACTTTTCTTTCAATGCGGAGTAGTTCAAAGGATTTTCAAAGGATTATTTAACTAGGTCAATAGTACTTTTCAATCATACCTAGGTAATCTGGCTTACGAGAGCAAAGCACAGCTTTTAGTTCAAAGATTATAGCTAATTAATGGAAAGGTGGAACTGAATATTGAAGGGCTGTGTACGTGTATACTATTTAAGAATTTTCTTAGTGTAAAAATTTGATTAGAAATCTATCTAGGATTTTCACCGTTCATATTGTTTTTTTTTAATAAAAATCTGTATAGGGTTGGGTCCTCTCCATTCATGGTTAAAATCTAGGAAAAATATCAATGTGACTCTTTCAATTCATATGTACTTTTTAATTTTATCTTGGATATCATGGAGAAAAAAAATATCGTGTGGAAAACTGACCTTATATTAATGAATATAAGTCTGAAATTGCCAAAAAATGCTAACTTTCTCTGTATGAGAAAAAGATGCCATGCAGTGGCAAAATAATATTCTGGCATTATTTTAGACTACCTCGTTGGTCTAGTAGCCGCAATCGCGACTGATGAGCATGAGGTCCTGTGTTGGATTCCCGGGACTGGCAAGGTTTATTGTTTTCTCCTTTAGGAATTCCTCAGTAGCAGCCACGGAGTCTAGATTTGTGCCCCGTTGATGGGGATAGGCTCGCCCCTTATGGGTTAGAGGTACACCTCTGCCTAACCTTTCGGGGATTACAGGCGTGATGCCCTTAAGTAGTTGTAGTACATAAATTTGCGTGTACGCACATACAGTTAATAAACAATAACTTTACTTTTATACGGATAATATCGTGCTACGTAAAATGCTACGAGCGCGCTACGCTAGTCATTCTAAATCAATTAAGTACGTGTAAGTGCTACGAAGTGCTACGCGTATATCCGTGCTACACTGTGAAATAATAAACATGAAATTTAAATCTGGATAATATGGATATATTGATATGGTAGTAAGTATGGTTTCTTTCATAGTTATTAGATGAAAAACAAAATATAAATGACTTATCACGGATAACAAGACTTCTAAGATGACTAAAAGAAAAATTTCAGTGACAGACAAATGTTTTGATTCCTGTGTCTTCTTATTCTAAGAAAACTATGTTAGGCTCGGTTTCAGTTTAACCGGAAACAACTTAATACCAGTACTTCAGGAGGAGCTCGTGGCTAAATAAGAACAGCCGCTCGGGTCGATCTTTAGGTTAAGCCGTGCTTACCTAGGTTGGTCTGTGGATGGGTGACCACCCATTACATACCGATTTTCCTCCATGCCTCGGAAAGCACGTTAAGCCGTTGGTCCCGGCTGTCATTTGTAGATCTTTGACAGTCGTTACAGTCAGTGACCCGAAAGTCTGACAACCTGTCTTACCAAGGGGTATCGTATTACCTAGCACTAACTGGGTTGTGGAGGTCAGATAGGCAGTCACTCCTTGTAAAGTACTGGTATTCAGTTCGTCTGCCTAGCCTTATCCCAAGTATGTTGGGGTCGGCTTCCAGTCTATAGGGATGTAGCTGAATATCAGTATTTTACATGGAGCGAATGCCTATCTGACCTCCAGACCCTATTCAGTACTGGGAAATTTGATACCTTTTGGTAGGACTAGTTGTCAGACTGCGCAACTAACCAGAAAAGTGTCTCCAAAAGATAAAATTCCTATCATTTCTCAGCAACATTTAACAGAACAACAAACTCCATTAAAGCCTCCAACTTGCTACAAACTCACAATAATAATATAAAATCAACCAAGCTTCTGTTATCAGAAGCTTACAAAGTTAGACTAGTTCTCGACTCGGGACTCGAACCGACTTCAGAACAGTTAGCGGGCTTTCAAAGCGACAATGCCGTGATATCTTCACTGTTATTCTGTTAGTTTGTGGGCAGTTTTGATTTTTAATTCTTGTCGTAGGATTTCAGTTGTGTAGATTCTAGTAGCATATGTTATTTTGTAAGGCAAGTAATTTGATGTTAATTTTGTTGTCGATAAATTGAAAAGCCTTGTTGCTCCAGCGGTCGTAAGCGCGACTGCTAAGCATGAGCTCCTGGGTTCGATTCCCAGGTCGGGCAAAGTGTTATTGGGTTTTTCCATCAGGATTTTTTTAGCAGCAGCCACAGAGTATGAATTTCTGCCCGGTTGATGGCAAAAGGCTCGCCCCCTATTACATGGGACTTACTGCCTAACCCTTCGGGGATTAAAGGCGTGATGGTTTGTGAAGGATAATAATATGGAGGTACGTGGGTAGCGGGAGTGAAATGAAACGATATCGACTTGGTAGCTTGGTCAGACTGGTGCGCCTTGACAATTATGAACAATATTATATTTTGTGCTCCTACCCACTATAAACTAATAATTATCACATACATCACAGTATGTTATGTTAAATTGAAAAGCTTCTTGCTATAAAGTGACGACAATCAATGTTCTGAACGAAGCTAACTAATCTAAAACAACATGTTTTACTTTACTCAGTGGTTGATCGTGTAATTACTTCGTTAATTACCACACATTAACAGTCTAGTTACACCATGAATTATAAACAAGTGCTTGACCTACCTTAATTTTAAAATGAAACAAAAATTAATAAAGAGAACAAAAAAACGAAAAAGAACATTCAATTCCGAACCAACCTGACAAACAGATTAATAATAAAGAGGTGTCATTGGTTAGTATGGATACTTTTTCCGCCAATCAGCTTACCGAAAACTCACAATACGCTCTTAAAAGGCGTCAAAGAAAGCCAAAATAAAAAAAACCCTAAGCCCAAGTACTCTCCAGTCAGTTTCGTCAGTTAAGATGAGTAATATGTGAACGATAGCAGCGGCGCAGCCTTTGTCCGCGCGTGTTCAAGAGGCTGGCGAGGGGTTCGATGATACTTCTCTGCTGATCACGAGATTGGCGGCTCGGACCTTGAAGATGTGTTGTTGGGTGGAAGGATGTGGGTGTGGCAGTTGGTCGTTGATGTATATTTAATAAAGGGACATGATAGGTGGGGTAACAATGAGAGCTACCTTCCACGGATATCCACGATAGCAAATGATTTCGGGGGGGTCGCGCGCCAGTCGCTGCTGTGATCGGACGTGCTGCTAGTTGTTCTTGTAAGAATATTACTCGTAAAATTCAGTGCTATAGAAAAATACACCTAAAGTCTTAGAAACTGGAACTATTTTACCTTGTCGGTAATAACAAACACCAATCCAAGCGTACGCATAAGTCACAAAATTTTGCATAGTAAACGCAAGGAAATCAGATTCAATATGAGGCGTTCACCTCTGGGAGAGAAATGTTCTTCTCAGCCGAATCTAACCGAAGAACCCGATAGCTTCATATCGACGAGGAAACGTAAACAGACTCATGACTATTCCGAACTTCAAATGGAGTTAAGGAGCATGTTTGAATTATGGACTGAACAACAACAAGCCAAACATAAGGAACTGATTGATACTATATTGGAATCAAAGAAGCAGGGCGAAGAAATTAAAAACCTCTTAGAAGACAATAAGAAGCCAATCAATGAACTGAAAATAAAACAAGATTCTCTGATATTGGTTCAAGATGAAGCATTTAAAAGAATTGACTTTTTGGAAAAGGAATTGGAAGAGATAAATAGATTTCATCGTATGAATATTATGGAAATAAGTAACGTCCCGGAAACGAAAAATGAAAAATTAGAAGAAGTGGTTAAGAACCTACATGAAGCAGTTGAGGTTCCTTTTGACCAGGACTTTATAAAAAGAATACATAGAGCTAAATTTGGATCAAATAAAATAATTGTTGAATATAAGGAAACCGACCTAAAAAAGAAAGTTCTAAACGCTGTTAAAGATTTCAACAAGAATGCACCAGATAAGATAAATACTGAAGTACTTAAACTGGGAACTGAAAAAACATCAATTTATGTCTCAGATTCTCTGACAGCTACAGCTAGGAAACTATATTTCTCAGCACGACAACTGGTAAAGTCTGGTAAATACAACTACTGTTGGGTTTCCGAGGGAAAAATTTTACTGCGCGAAAAAGACGGTCAGTCTGCCATTCATGTCAAAACGCAGTTTCAGCTCGATCATCTTATTGCCAAGTTTATACAGGCATGACTACACTTTAAATTGGTTATTTTATTATGCATGTTAGTTTTAGTATCTATAGGTTTCAGAAAACCTTGTGTTGGCTTGTTTTTCATTATGTTTTTTTCAAGTGAGCTGCGTAACTCCAAAGTATGTTACACAGTTTTGTTTTTTGTTTTTAATTTAAGTTATACATTCTCTAGAGTGTGCGTCGAACTCAGCACAATCTCTTTGATTCGGTCCAGTACACGGTCCTATTTTACATATTGCTGTTATCAACCAAGTATAAACAAACTCAACTCTTCAAATATTAGTGTTGACTATGGTTGATAACTTGGATCACGTTATTGCCGACGTTGATGAAAACATCAGTGTTGGCACTTCGTGCTTGGTTGATAATCCGGATGACTGTAGCAAACTCCTTAATATTTCACAGATAGGAATTAAAATGATAGTACAAAATATTAGGAGTCTTAACAAAAATTTTGAAGATTTTCAAATCCTGTTAACAAGACTAAAAATTGATTTCGATTTAATTATCCTAACTGAATGTTGGTTGCCTCATGTTTGTGAACTCCCTGTCTTACCTGATTATACTAGCTATCAAACACAAAATCATATTAACCAAAACAGCGGTGTAACAATTTACGCTAAAAATACTTTAAACATAACTGTTCATGAACCACTTCTGAAAGAGGCCGATAGCTTAGTCATTGTTATAAATAAAGAGTATGCCTTAATCTGCATTTATCGATCACCGTCTTTCAAGTCTATTGAAAACTTTATTAGTTCCCTTGATCAAGTTTTGTCAGACCTCAAAAAATACAAACACATTGTTCTCACGGGTGATATCAACATTGATATAACCGAAACCGATGATAATAAATCTAACACATACTTGAATCTATTAGCAATGCATGGACTTCTAACAGCTCACACTTATCCCACTCGTGGCAATAATTGTTTAGACCATTTTTTTGTCAGATCAACCCTTAAGAGTCTTTGTATAGTATGTCAAACTACCGTTACCGATCATAGCACAATCATAGTATCTTTATTTAATTCCTTTTCGTTAAAGAAAACGCAACATAAGTACCTAAAACGGACTGATTATGCAAAGGTTTTGACTGAATTGAATAGTATTGACTGGAGTGTAATCACTTGTGATAATGACCCTAATTCGGCAACATATAATTTTTTGACTATAATTAAAAATACTTTAGATAAATACACTACTCAACATACAATGCCTAATCGAAAACGAACTATTAAACCATGGGTAACGCCTGGTGTACTACGGTGCATTAAATTTAGAGATAGATTGCATTTTAAACTCAGGAAAAATCCTGACGATCAAGTACTTAAAATTTCATATACTAGATATCGTAATTATTGTAATGGATTATTGAAAAAACTAAAAAGAATGTATGAAAGAAAACAAATTAACGAAAATAAGAAAGACATTAAAAAGACATGGAATATTATAAAACAGATATGTAATCTAGATACTACTACTAAAACACCTATTGAATTAATGAATGTAAAATCTAGTCAACTGGAATCTGTTAATTATGTAAATAACTACTTTGTTAATATCGGACAAAATTTAGCAAGCGATATACTAAGGAAATGCCCGGCTGGTACAGAGAAGGGTCTTTTTGCAAACTCTGATTATGCTCCTCAATCATCGCTAATGCTCTTGCCAACATGTGAACAAGAAGTACGTAAAATTGTACTCTCACTTAAAAACTCAGCGTCGACCGGATGGGATGGTATCTCCTCTGTATTTATGAAGCAGGCTATAGATAGTCTGATCAAACCAATTACTTATATAAGCAATATTTGTCTTGCGAATGGAATATTCCCGACTGTACTAAAGCAAGCAATAATTGTTCCTGTATATAAATCAGGAGACAGAGACAGTGTATCCAATTACAGACCAATTGCTCTATTACCTTGTTTGTCTAAAGTGATTGAAAAATTAATTAATATTCGCCTTCTAAACTTTCTGGAATCTCAAAACCTGCTGTCTTATAATCAATATGGTTTTCGAGAGAAAAAATCCACATCTGATGCAATTGAACGTCTTGTCAGTCATATAAGTGCCAAAATAGATAAGAAACAAAAATGCTTGGGAGTGTTTCTAGATATGGCAAAGGCTTTCGACACTGTCTCTGTCCCTAATCTATTAAATAAACTCGAACACATGGGAATCCGAGGAGTGCCACTTGACCTTTTCACTGATTACCTATCAAATAGAAGTCAGGCTGTAGTGATTGGTGATGTGATTAGTGATAGTGCCCCAATTTACTTTGGCGTGCCGCAAGGCTCCGTGCTAGGTCCGACACTTTTTATCATTTACATCAATGATTTATGCAGAATGAAATTGAAAAATGCAGAGATCACAACTTTTGCAGACGATACTGTGGTTGTGTTTCACGATGCTACATGGGATGGTGTTAAGAATGTTGCTGAAGAAGGACTAACATCTATTATGAAATGGCTCAATCAGAATATTTTAACACTAAACCTGGGTAAAACAAAATATATAACCTTTACTATAAAAAATAACGACCAACCTCTGCAAAATAGTCTTACTTTAAGAGCCCATGTATGTGAATCAAATTTTTTAAACTGTAACTGCCATGTAGTGAATTCTGTCTCTTCAATAAAATATTTGGGTATCTTAATTGATCAAAATCTAAACTGGAAAATCCATATTAGTAATCTCACCTCTCGACTACGAAAACTAATTACACTTTTTAAAAAAATTAGACATATAAATGATAATAAAACAGTAAAGGCAGTTTATTGTGCATTGTGTCAATCTATCGCTACTTATGGTATAATAGCATGGGGAGGCGCGGCAAAAACATCCTTAATTAAAGTAGAAAGAGCACAACGAGCAATTATAAAGATAATTAATTTTAAAAATTTCCGATATCCTACTGTCAATTTATATAAAGAATACTCGGTACTTACCATAAGACAATTATTTATTAAGACAATGATATTAAAACAACACACGAAACCATTGCAAATGTCAAATAAAAGAAGACAATTTATGGTTTACACTGTTCCCTTCTGTAGAACAAGTTTTGCACAGAAATTCTTCCGTTACCTAGGACCTTTTGTATACAATAGAATTAATCAGTCTGTATCTATATCAAAGTGCAGCAAGTTTGTGTGCAAAAATATTGTAGATAAATATCTCAAAAATATGGACTACGAATCAACTGAGAAATTATTAATAAGTGTTGTTTGATGTAACTCTGGGGAATGTATTTGAAAATATTGTATTTTTTATTATTTTTTTGTCTTTGTTGTTTTTTTTTTTTTTTCACAATATTAATAGCACATGTAAAATGCTAACACACGTTACGTAATGTTGCATGACGCATTTATATTTTGTTTTCATTTTTGCGTTAAAGCTACAATATCAAGCCACACTATTTATCATCCGGCTGTATTTTTGATTAATAACATTATATGACATAAAATGTTGCAAGGTCAAGAATTCATGAGTATAGCTGTGTAAGTCTAGTAAACTTATTGTACCACCTGAATGAAGTAATATTATTATGAGCATAGCAGCAGTTAATCTGTTTAGTTTGCTTATACTATGTACATCGGAGACAGCAAACTGGCCGCACTACTCTGCCGTCGCACAGTTTCTAACTAGTACGGAGGGTAGGTATCTAATTTGTTTGTCACAAAACTAGCCAATAAGTTTAAAATACCTTCCATCATCAATTTCAAAATTGTTTCTTTACATAAACATACATGTTGTTATAAAATTGTAAACAATAGGCTAAGTTTAACGGAAATAAAAAAGTTTATTATTATTTACGGCTGTTAATTTTGTAAGTACACAGTATGTTTGATCTAAGTAGGTCAAGTCCTGGTAATCAAGTAGAGAGTATCGTATCATAGTTTGAGAAAAGGCTGAATTTTAAAAAAAAGGTCAAGCACTATCGTAACCAATTTTTTGTCAAAATAAAGTAGAGTTATGTTACCATTTTTATTAATAAAATTAAAATAATACAGTAAGTAATTAAACTATAACTATTTTAATTAATTTCTTTGATCTTAAACACAACACGAAAAAAGTCAAAATTATAATTTAACTGTTCTCTAACAAAATTATTGCTACAATAAAAATTGAACTAACTACTAAAACATAAAACCGAGCTCAATTACGAAATAAAACATAATTTCTGTCGTTAAACGCAAAACATTTTCACGAATTAAAACTTAGGGCTAAGTTAATTAGACAAAGTCTCATGTAACTAGATTTCGTTCTAAAACTTCCATAAATTAGCTCACTTCGCAGACCTAGGCATTATTTAGTTTCTGGGACAATTCCCAGGGCATTGTATGGCGTTGAACTTCAACGGTAAACATTATATTTTCCTAACGTAGTAATGAAAACTTTGGTAAATATAATTTGTGCTTGCGGAACGAAAGGTTAAAAGCAGTTTTTAAATAGGTGGATTATTTTCCCCTTACACTGTTTACAGTTTATCTTTAACTTAAAAACATATAAAATGCTCTAACTAATAGTCATATTTCTACTTTCATTTGTCATGTCAGAGCTTATAAAAGGAAATCTTTCTTTGTCACTCAATTGAAAAATCATGGACATTGCATTCTCTCTATTTTGACCTATGGATCCCAGACTTTGACAAACATTCAAAAGTCTAAGCTCAAGGTTTGCCAACGTGCAATGGAGTGCAGCATCTTAGGCGTCAAACTAACCGAACATTTAGGTACGAAACATTACACTGCGCCCCAAAAATTAAATTACTGACGTTGAGCAAAAAGCCGCTAAGCTGAAGTGGGACTGGGCTGGCCATTTCTGCCGTATACCACATAATATGTCCGACGAGCTGTGCGCCCAAACAACCACGATGTCAAGCCCTGAAACAGCCAGAAGGTGACGCGGTAGACCTCGCAGTAGATGGCGGGATGAGTAGGACAGAACCAACGACTAGTGGTCCACATTAGCATGATCGAAAGATTTGGAAGTCATGGGGAGGTACTTTTGCCCAGCAGTGGAATGACACAGGCTAAAAGTTACCGTATTCACCATGACATAAGTATGCAATTCGAAACTAGGAAGTCCTAAACAGATGATAGATGGATCAAAAGATTCTCAGTGTTTTAATTCCTCGACTGTAAAATGCATTCGTAATTACTCTGAGTTTAAAAGTGAGTTTTTGTATTCGTTCCAGTTTCAAGCCAAAATCGATCGCTACATCTTACATTTTTGTGCAATTAGTGCTTTTTATCCTGTAGCAGTGTGGTGTGAATATAATACAACACATGGTGCAAAAACTAGTTCGTAATTAATAAAGCAGCATTTATTCAAGGTGTGTTTGAAAACTCATCAACCTTGCATTAACATGAAAGCTGTAATTAACCCTTCAT
This sequence comes from Eurois occulta, assembly GCA_950022335.1. Taxonomy (NCBI): domain Eukaryota; kingdom Metazoa; phylum Arthropoda; class Insecta; order Lepidoptera; family Noctuidae; genus Eurois; species Eurois occulta. The sequence goes on along the minus strand of OX465492.1, from coordinate 2,543,881 downwards.
TTAATTAGGGTAAACTTCTTTTGAGTAATACTCAGATTCATTAAACTGACGTGGAGTTAATTTTCAATGTTACTTTTATAACAGCATGTCTACAATTTGTTTTAGAGAGTAAAGAATTAGAAGAACATAATTATTTATTTCTTTTAGAAAGATTTGAATTGTTATTAAAATACATCGTGATAATGTTTAGCTACTTTCTTTGCCATACAACGTGGCAACGCTGCCAGTCTCTTGGACAGCTTACAGCGGGATCCCTTCTTTTCGCATAATATTCTTTGTCCTAATATACTTCGGCATAACGATTTTGGCACAATTTGTTTTGGCATAATAATACTTCGGCATAATTTTTTTAGGCATACATTTTATGTTGGCATAATCATCTTAAAGACTAATTTGTTTTGGCATAAATTTGATTCGCATAACGTTAGTAGGCCTAATGACTATTAGCATAATAATATTTAGGCATACAATTAATATAAATAACGTCAGGGGCACCCCGAGGTTCGGTTAGTTAGGTTCCTGTAAATCCTGCAGCCAGAAATAGGAGCCCCGTCGACCTGCTGACGGAAATCCTAACCCTAGACGGTTGACGTCAGGGGCACCCCGAGGTTCGGTTAGGTTCCTGTAAACCCTGTTATTTTTGAATATTATGCTTAAAAAAGTTATGCTTTAGAACTTTATGCTTAATAAATTTGTGCTTTAGAATATTATGCTTCATCATTATTATGGTTACAGAAATTATGCTTAAAAAATTATGCGTAAGCTGCTATGCGTAATTATATTATGCGAAAATATAATTATGCCAAACAAAATTATGCTAAGTTATATTAGGTCTTAAGATTTTATGCAAATGGATAGGGAACCCTTACAGCTGACAGCGTTGAGGAGTTTTGATGTCCTTAAATAGTTTTTTGTTAGTTTAGTTATTTTAGTTTATTAATGTTTTTAATTCTAATAACGTGTTAGTACATACATATATGTATATATACACTTACTTTCTTTGGGCAAAGAATTAACATTGCCATTCAACGTGTCAATGCTGCCAGTCTTCTGGGCACGTTTCCAGATGACAGCGATGCGGAGGAGTACTTTGACGCCTAAGACGTGTCCTATTGTCGTCGGTACTTTCTTTTATTCATCTTTTTATCTTTATTTTAGTTTTATTTGTAGTCTGTATATAATGTACATAGTATGTAAAGTTTTTTCTTTGATTGTACTTGAACATCGTGAAAAATTCAGCATGCCCTGAACCAAACTTCGAAGACGTGTGACATCTCAGATCCCGCACTGAGCCCACGTGGTGGATTATAGGCCATTCCCTCTCATAGGAGACCTGGGTCCCAGCAGTAGGAACATTGCGAGCTACCCGACTTAATTCGAACACTGTATAATATTTTCAGTTAATGATGGGCTGTGAAAATGCTGGTATTTAACTGCATCCAATTAGACTGGGAACTGACCCCAACACAGTTACGAAAAAACGGGGCAGATGTGGATGATGATCCAAAAATAAACTGTATTTACCGAAAATATCAACGAAAATACTGTCACCAAAAATCCAATATACTAAATACATTCATGTTAAATATAACCTGTCAAAACAGACCCCGTCGCTGACACATCAAATATAGAGAGTTAAAATATTAGCACATCGTCCATTCGTCGTTCAGCAGCGTAAACATTGCCAGAACCTTGAAACATTTTGCAAAACAGACACCAGTTTCAGTGAGTAAACCAGAAACGCTTTTTGTAAAATTAGATTAGGCCGAAGATCTCTTATAATTTAGCTAAGAAATATTTGGTTCAAAAGACGGAACTTGAAATTAGAATGCTTGATCAGGATGATTACAGTTATACCCCTACCTATTTTAGAATAGGGACTTGCCAAGCAATTACTACCCAAGTCGCTGAAGAATTTATTTTATTAGCTACAATACTTTACAATGGCAGTGTAAATAGTTATATTTACTACCATCCATATTACAAACAAGCTTGTTATAACAGCCATTTTCTGACGGTTTCTGATTTGAGAATTTGTAGTTGAGAAGATCTTGATCAAACTAAGTATCCCTACGCAAAAATTATTGCTGGGAAACGACATTTCTTTTGGGATGAAAAATCACGTTTTACGGTAAATCAAAATCAATCAATGTAACGCACTTGAAAGATTGTACTAATGGGTGCATTGGATAGTATACGGGTCATGGAAGTATTTAAAGTAAAGTTATAACCTTAAAAACTAGTATTTAAAAAAAACTTGAAAAAATATTGGAATACCAAAATCTCCGTAACTAGAAGGTATAGAACAAAAAATATATCGCAATGACGGGGAGAACAAGGGCTTTTTGGCTCGACTTTCGTTAGGTTCTATCTACACCCTTTATACTGCTAATGTCGAGTTTGATAGATCAATTCTCAATTCAAAAATCGACAGAAAATGTGTGTAATTGATCTTCACAGTCAGTATGCTTAAATACTCAAGTAAAGCTGCATTAGGTACGAATATCCACACACAATTATATTCCCCAACCATTAAATCACAACTCAAATTGAGCAACGGATTATTATTGTCGCAATTACCAAAGAAGAACAGCTGAAATAAGCACACCTCTAAATCGTAAAACAAATAACTAATTAAATAGGAAAATAAAACACAATTAGAGTTGTGCAGGAACTGAGCCGGTTTCAGGCCATAATATCGTAAAACGTAGAAACAGTACGACGGGAATATTTCGGCTGGCCTCATTATATGCAAATTTCTGTATATTAATAATGAGTTGGGTCAATAATGGTTGGCTCAGACACGAATAGGGGAATACTGGAAGCTAGTACTAGTTTCAGACGTTTCAAGACAGTAAATTGTATACAGGAAGTATTTTGTGTGTTTTCCGAAATTTTGTTTTCTATTTATTGCTATTGCATGCGTGTTCCCACTTTTGCCACAAGCTCTTCAGACAGGGCCCATACAATCAATTAAAGAAGAATGGGCCCAGTGCGGGTTGATGGAAGTCAGCGAATTTTTGGTTCTAGGACATGCCATTTCCCTCACAAGGTTTACCGTTTTAAGAATAATGCTGATTACATAAATTACACCAAGTACCTAAGGTTTTGTCTGGTTTCGGATCCACCACCTACGGCATATAAAACAGTGCCATGACCACTGAGCCGCCACTGCTATTTCAAGCAAATTAGATAATTACGTAAAACTCTCTTGATCCATATTCACTAAAAGTTTATTCAGATGAGTATTTAGGCCACCATGATGATGCTAAATGAGATTTTAATGGTGTTTATGCCACATGGAGCCTCGCTTCTTATAAAGGAGTGCGGTGATCCGTTGAAACTGTCATCTGTATATTAAAATAAATGATGTTTAATAAACATTAACGTGTCATTTGGGGTGGTTTTAACATTTTGTTTACTGTTTATAACGGAATTAAGCGCCCGTATATATGTCAATAACGCTGTGATTACACGTCATTTATTTTTGGAAAATGTACACAATCAAACGAGCATGTAAAGAAATGATGGATGGACTGTGTGCATGGGTGGAGCATGGGGTACTACTGAGACTACGAATAATAGCAGTATGAAAGAAGGAGTCATGCTGTGCTGACCCCAAATGAATTGGGATACGGGCAGGAAAATTATGATAATAGTATAAGTTTGTAAACTGACATAGATTTATCATTATCACTAAAAACGCATGATTACTGTTTGTTTTTGAGTGCCCGATATTTCGGCCCCTGTTGCAAGCACCTTGATCACGGATAAACTGAAGTTATTGCGAGTGGGTGTTTAAGAGCAGCTGATGATAATGATGTACAAAACACTTTGTTTTGCAGATAAAAAACATTAATACCAATCAAATGGCTTCTAATAATTTGAAGGCAAGAAAATATCTTGCGACTAGTAGTATTATACGTGTTGCTAAGACATCAGCTGACAATAGACAGTCACTTTTCTTTGCTGCTAATATTCCGCAACTATTCCCCTCTGAACCCACCTTAGCTCGGCACACGAATAAACTCAAGCATACCTTAGTACGAACTTACGAAGCCTTGTTAATATAATAGCGATATTAAACACTGTTATTTGAAAATTCGCAATTCGTGGCCTGTTTAGTTTTCGGACATGCGATTTTGAGTAAAAAATTAATAGCGCTCTGTTGGTAGGAAATAGGAGCGTTTATTATCATTCATTTTGTCCGGAATAGCGATAAATTATATATTTTAAATTCGGAAACCTGTTTGGGCCTGGTATTTCGATTAAGTCTTTGATGGAACTATTTGAACGAGCTTTGTTTGTTAATCTTTAGTTTAATGAACACGAATGTTAAGTTGGAATCTGCGAATTTTAGTTTTCATTTTAATTTTGACTTTATATTTGAAGTGATTATGGAATTATAAAAATTCTTGAGCTAACTGAAAATAGAGAGAGATTTTTTTTATGCCTATGCTCTTTTAATACACCGGATATTTCCGCAAAAAAAACAACGTCACTAAACGGTAAGGAGGTGTTTTTAGTTCGGTTGTTTATCTATGTAACAAGACTACAGAGTGTCATGAACATAGATAAAATGACCTATGTTCATGTCACTCTGTCTGTAGTCTACGCCAGTACCTGTATGTAAAAATGTATTTGATTTTACTAAAAATATAAAAGTACCTATCCTCCATTAATTGTTTTAATTATATAAAATTCATTTATTTATTGTTTGTCACAGGTGAAAAGATAGATCTTACAATTAGCATTTTTGTATCACTGTAACATACCCATGGGGTGTACAACATTTATATGTATAATATCAATATTATTGGCAATTAAAAAAAATAAACATCATCCACCAATCTACATTAAAAACCAAGCCATTTCCAATACATCTTCCACCACAAACACTAAAGCCCCATTCCCAACAATATCTCCGCACAAAATCAATAGCGAACACACTTCAAATCAACTTGGCCCAAGCAAACATCCGTGCTACAAAACTCGCAAATCCGGCCGAAGTATCGTAAGCAAAATAAAGCTAACGTTTGGAGCAACCGTTTCCTAAATCGCGGTGCCGTCGCCATTGTATGGCACTGTTATTTATTTATATCTACACAAACAGGTGTGCTTCATGAAAAAAGGCTTAGCTACCTGTAGCGAAGGCTGCGATCAATGTCTCTGATTTAGATGCTCTGTGCTATGTTGAATTTGAGGTTGTTCATTTTTTTTGTGATTTTTCGTGTGAGGACTGATGGGGTTTGTTTAGCCGGATTAGGGGATATGACACTGAGTTATTTAAGGGACCTTTTTTATGGCTTTTTTGTGTATATTGATTGTTGACAGTATTCAGTTAAAAGGTAATATAAGTTTAAAGAGACGTTATACACGTTAAGTGGTAAAAGGCACAGCTCGATGGTCAAAATAAAAATTCAAAGTAACAGATTGTGAGGATAAATGAACAATTTAATCCTTTTCGAATAAAGCAAAGTTCATTCGTTCAAATAGAATAAGTATCAGCACTTTTTGAATGTCAAAATTACATAGACAAGCCCCAGAAACCCCCGTCCTTCAGTACCAGTGTCTGCAGTCTCGACATAGATACCGACACTTTCGCAAACTTTCGATCGCTTAATAATAACAGAAAAAATCGGTTGCAATAACGTTGCTTGCGAGAAACGCATCTTGGATGTTGAGACTTGCATTTCTCGCAAGCAACGTTATGTACGTTGTTTTTTTCTGTTATTAAGTAGGTATTAAGCGATCGCATGTTTGCGACAACCTCTTAACTTGTTTTCCGTTTTTTTGTGTAGTAAGCAACGACTTATTGTCGGGCCTATGCTGTCCCCCCATACTTGAGTACTAATGCTGTAACATGAAAATATTGTAAAATCTAATCATTTTAAAAGAGTAACCATGGAGTTTCTTGCCGGTTCTTCTCCATAGGAAACGACCAACCCGAACCGTGCACCTTTTTGTCGACGTTTCATAAGTGCCCATGCAGGCCTATGTGAAATAAAAATATTTTGATTTTGATTTTGATTTTGACATTGTCGGTATCTATGTCGAGACTGCCGGCCCAGGACAGATTACGGTAATTAACTAAGAAGTGTTTGTTCAATTAACAACCAGGAAACCAATTCTTAATTAAACATAACATTACGCCTCTAATCCCCGAAACTATAGGCAGAGGTGTACCTAATAGTACACCAACATCACCAGTTATGTTTTTTAAGTCCCATATAATATAGGGCGACCCTTTTGCCATCAACCGGGCACAAATCCCGACTCAGTGGGTGTTACTGAGAAATTCCTGATGGATAAACCCAATAATACTTTGCCCGGCCACGACCAGGAATCGAACCCATGCTTAGCAGTCTCGCTTGCGACCACTCGACCAACGAGGCAGTCTTAAATTAACTAAATCTTATATAAAACAACTTCCAAGCAATACCAATTACATAACTATTACCAAAACCCTATTTCCATCAAAAAACGCAATGTAACCCCACAATATATTAAAAGGATTTCACTCCCGAACTATTCCACCAATTTCCAGTTCGCGTGTCTCCAGGCGATAAATATGATGTAAATGCTTTAGTAAAATCTAGAAATAAGTCTTGTATTAATTAGCTGAGTTAAATATGGTTAATTTATGCATGTTTTCGCGAGGCAGGTATGCTAGAACGGGCTTAAATATTGTTGGTTCCAAACTGTCTTGTATGCTGAATGAAAATTCATGTTTATGTCGTTTATTTCATTTGGTAGGAATTTTTGAGTAATGTGTATGTTTTTGATACATATTAATAGGGTTTTTTGCTGATAAATTGTTGGTGCCATTTTATGTAAAAAGTTAATTTACGTAACACAATATTCTAACATAGTCGACCTTTTAATTACTTTTAATTCTTTATTTCATTTTCAAAACATAGCCCCGCACTAAGTATTTCTCCTGTGTCGTGTGTGCGTTTGCAAGCATTTAAACTCATATACACACACAGCCCGACCCAGAACAAGTATCTGTAGGCCATACAAATATTTGTTCCGTGCAGGAATCGAACCCGTGACACGCAGCGCAGCAGTCAATCACTCAGCCACTGCGCCAACCGTGCTGTCACCATACAGAATGATGCAATTCCAAGATCGATTATACCTATTTTTTTTTTTGTTTTAAAATCATCAAATGACTCCTCCCGCTCTGGGCGGAGTGGAAGGGAGTGTCAGACTTTTACTGACTAAAACCCATCCATGTTCCTTCTTTGGCCCTTTGTGTTCCAGGGCCGTGGTATCTCTTTCGAATAGTTCCGCAGCCCTGGCAGGCATCAGCCCTTGCGGGCCCCAAGATCGATTATACCAATCTCTTGAAAAATTCTTCACAAAACTCTCCCACAATTTTATTCACATCAAAGCGGAATCCGTAAAGATTTTATGACTCATCATCATTTTACTTTACAGCTTGACTCACGATGTTGTCATCGTCATAAAACAAGAAGGCTTTGTTTCCAGTAAGTACAAAACTTGTAAGGCAAGCGCAAAATGCAAGAGAGTTAAATCGTAAATATTTACGCGTGATCATACAAATGATAAAGTAAAGATATACACGCAAAGTATCCACTTGTAATGCTTACTGCATATTTGTTTACATTTTCCTGTTTTCTTCGTTCTGGTTGAATACAATTATGAATGCTATATCTATCCATCATGGCTATACACAAACTATCTAGGTATCTTTTAAAAATGCTTTGTGTTTAAAAATAAACTATCTAAGTAACTGTTAAATTGTTTTAGAAGAGTAAGTACTATCCTTTTTTGAATTAAAACAGCTCTGGCGGCTGCCTCGTTGGTTGAGTGGTCGCAAGCGCATACGGTCCTGGGTTCGATTCTCAGGTCGGGCAAAGTGTTATTGGATTTTTCCATCAGAAATTTCTCAGTAGCAGCCTCGGAGTTTAAATTTATGCTCTGTTGATGGCAACAGGCTCGCCCCCTGTTACATGGGACTTTAAACATAACTGGCGAAATGTGGGTGTACTATTAGGCACACCTCTGCCTATCCCGTCGGGGATTACAGGCGTGATGTTATGTACGTAAAACAGCTCTGAATTGTGAAAAGTCATCTCAACTGATGATTCTCAATAAGTATGTACTCTCCCTCTGCACTGCTTCACACATACCCACTTATCATTCCTTTCAATTTTTTCAAAGCCAGTTAAAACAAAAGAGTCAAATCCGACTACAGCACCGCGAGCAGACCTCAGATCCTAAAGGTGTCCCATTTTACCCCGGAATGTGTCCAATACGCCAGTGTGACCTTACCTCAAGGGTCACGGTCCTCCGGCCCTCCGGCCCTCCGGCCTTTATTTATATTCGCTGGAAGGGCACGCTTTTATGAGAATATCGGCGTTATGGCGATTTCCGCGCGCCTTTTTGAGTGGTTGGGGCATTGGAGTAGAAAGAAGTGAATTTAGAGTTGTGCCTCCTTTTTGCTGCTGTAACGGTAACGTTGTGCAGTGGCTCGGAAGCTGGATCAGAGAAATTATTGACGGGACTAGCTATTTGTATACGCTTCAATTATATTTGATCCGAATATTATCGATTTTTCGGCTAATTTTTTCGGCCTGTATACTTCTAGCTGGGATTTATGTAACTTTGCTCGCATTAAAATATCACCATAATCTGTCCACCCAGATACAAACTTTCACACTGATAATAGGTAGTGTCCTGATAGTTGGTATGAAAGCTTTAATTTGTACAGAGTAACATGGATTTTTTTCATCTATTTTTTATCATGAAACGAAACTTGTTTGAAAGGGCCAATTTTGATATGAACTTGAAAACTTTCTCGCTTGAACAATTTTAAAAGGCTTATCTTAGTTAACTCGTGTAAAAAGATAAGGCTAATAAGTTTTTGAAAAGACTATTTTGAAATAGCAAGTTTTATAATGAGAAAAAATCTTATTACTTACTAACATTCTGTTTTTTTTTTAAATAGGGACTGGCAACGCCAGAGTAAACCGCTGCCACTCTACCCAAGAAATTTGGTACACGTAGTCCGCCGGCCAATCTCAGCGGAGATTAGTCATCAACACTGGAGATAGTATAGTGCACAAGTATGTGCGCAGGCACAGGTGCACTCTCTATTCCTTTACTCTGATAGTCCGATGGGACGGCAATCCATCATGACCGGAGAGAGACCAGGGGGTCTAAAATGGCCGCTTTAGCAGAATCATAATAGGATAATAATATGAATTACGTTTAAATTCTTAAAATGGTCATAGACGTACCTAATATTATGAATTGTCACCTTGTGACTATTTTACGAATTTAAATGTAATTCATATTATTATCCTATTATGATTCTGCTAAAGCGGCCATTTTAGACCCCCAGGCCCAAGACCAACTGCTTAACGTGCGCACCAAGGCACGGTATCATACTGCCAACTTCCTAACTCCGGGCTACTATACTGAGTTTCAAATGGATAAACCTAATAGTACTTTTCGCTTGACCCGAGAAGCAAATCCAGGACCCCAAGCTCAGCAGTCGCGCTTGCGACCACGAGACCACCTCGAGGCAGTTGCTATAGTTATTTGTGCAAGTGCTCCTTACACAGTTAAGGATTTTTTGAAAATTAATTAACCCCTAAAGGAAAAGGGGATGAAAGTTACACAGGCGTCGTCCATGTGAGAGGTAATGTGCCACAATCCACCACGCGGGATCAGCTCGGGTTGATTGTCAGTTTTAATGTGTAAAACTGGGAATAAAAATATCCCATCGGGCTTGTAGAACTGGAATTCTTATAATTTAATTTATTTTATTTCGCTTCCGTAACATAAAAAAACAAAATGGCTGCCTCGCTCAAAGACAATGAACAAAACGTCTGCATTTGTGTTTTATTTATTCCTTTTATCACTTTTCAATATAAATTCCATTCTGTAGGAAATGAAAGAGCAGGCTGTCGCTCGTTTCATGATATTTCGAAATAAAGTAGGTATTTGTAATGGATGTTCTCCCATCTACGGAGTGACCTAGGCAAGTGCGGCTTAACCTTGAAGATCGACCCGTGCGGCTATTATTATTTAGCCACGAGCTCTTGTACCTACTTTTTAATATTAATGATTGCAGCTGTCATTATTGATGATTTTCATTTCAATATATTTCTAAATCAGCGTGATTGAAGACATCTTGTACCTGAATTATTATTTTTTTCAGAGTAGTCATGTAAGAAACACCAGCCCCATCTAGTTTTAAAACATGACCTGAGTTTACGTGTAAAAGTATTTTTAAAACTAATTTACATAAACAAATATGATTTATGATTTAGACACTCTGTTTCAGTTTCAACTCTTACACAGTTAAGAGCATGCCGCATGCTTTATCCCCAAAGGATGCCGAAGTATATCTACCATTATTACACTCACATATCGCCAGTTATAACCCTGTCTAAGTGCCATGTGACAGGATGCAATGCTTTTGTCATCAAGCGGTCGCTAATCCAGGTTGCCACTGAGAAACGTTTAATGGAATAAAACTTTAATGTATAGATTCTTTTCAACGATTGTTTGTGAATGTGTGAACAGTGTAGGCCTTGTAGATTCCTAGATGTGTGTTAACTTCTGTTAACCTCTTATCTTGTTTTCCGTTTTTCTTGTGTAGTAAGCAACGACTTATTGTCGGGCCTATGCTGTCCCCCCATACTTGAGTACTAATGCTGTAACATGATAATATTGTAAAACTAATCATTTTAAAAGAGTAACCATGGAGTTTCTTGCCGGTTCTTCTCCATAGAAAACGACCAACCCGAACCGTGCACCTTTTTGTCGACGTTTCATAAGTGCCCATGTAGGCCTATGTGAAATAAAAATATTTTGATTTTGATTGATTGAAAACATACCAACGAGACATTAACAATCCTTTACTTCAACTACTAAAGACCATTTAACATCATGTGTCGATCGCCTGTCTGAGTCGCTTAGCACTCGCGTGTTCCCGCTCATATTAACAGCAATTACACATATTACTAATTCACACATACACAATAAGAAAGAACTAAGCACACGCGAATCTTAATAACTGTGTTAATGTCGTTTAAATTGTGTAATGTAAATGACTTTTGATAGAAAAAGACTTGATAAACATGGAGAACTTTACTACAGGAATATTTAAGTATCAATGATCAATGTTTGCAAAGACATTAATGGTTTAATATGACCTCTGACTATCTGGAGAGCCTGTGACCTCTGAGTTTGATTCGGTATCTCATCTCAGAGTAATCGCATTGAAAACATCGACCGCATCTAGTTATAATAGAAAACTACGTGTAAAAGTGTGTGTGTGTTTGTAAAATTTAATTTGCATAATCATATGATTTGATTTAGTGCCTATGGTGGTCTCGTTAGAAGACACAAACCACTGCGCCCAATCTTCTGTCACTCGAACCCGTATATTTCAAGCTTACTAGACAATGGCGTCGTTTCACCTAGTTTTAAAAATCGACACCAATACATACAAGAAGCTTGGAATCTTGGCTGAATTAATGCAATATTTCCTCTTCATTAATGATAAACAGTCTACTCACAAAACCCAGTTATAAAAATATGTAGCGATTGTAACTCTCGAGGTCAAAAATAATAGGTAAAACCTAATCTAGGTCTCACAATGAAAAATAAAACCCGAAACAAATATGAAAAGTCAAGGTGATAAGCCTTATTACACCAAACACAATTCTGTTTAAGATTCTTATCTCTTTGCAAATGACACAACTGTAACACAAAGACAAGAAATAAATTAGTTATAACTACTATCGCATACGTAATCTAAGTTAGCGGTAAAACTGTGTGAGGGAATAAATTCACGAGGGGTTGCGACCAAAGTTGTGTGCTAAGATAAGCGATTGTCGCGAGAACATGCGATCGTCACGCTCATTTTGTTCGGTGGGTTTGCCGAACAAATCAGTGATATGAAATGTTCGCGGGGATCGCGTCGTGAAGATCGCTTATATTAGACCATGGGGTTAAACTGATCGAGAAAATCTACAACAGGTGGTCTGTTCTAGATTTTCTTATGAAAACAGAGCTGACTAGGATTCAGATACATATAGCATAAACAACAATATAACCATCAAAATTATGGGGTCTCCTAACCTCTTCGAAAAGCTCAACTTCCTTCCAATCGTCGACACAACGAAGGAGGAGAACATTGATTTATTAACATGAACTTCGTCACAGCAATAATTATTACAGCCAGAAGAACAACTAAAATAAAATAAAATGCAAAGGTGCAATTTTTACTTCATCATCTTCCTGCCCTTGTCCCATGTTATTTGGGGTCGACGCAACACGTTTTTTTCTTCCATTCTTCTCTGTCAACCGTCATGCTATCATTTACTTCTTTATCTTTCATATCATTCCTCACACAATCCATCCATCGTTTCTTTGGTCTTCCTCTCCCTCTCCATCCATCAACGTTTATATTCATCACTCTTTTAGGCACATGCGATTCGTCCCTCCTCATCACATGTCCATACCAAGACAGTCGGTTCCCTTTCAACTTTTCTGTAACTGGCGCAACTTTTAAACTTCCTCTAATATACTCGTTCCTTACTTTATCCATTCTTGTCACGCCACACATCCACCTCAACATTCTCATCACCGCTACATGCAATCTTTTTTCATCCATCTTCTTCACAGCCCAGCATTCCGATCCATATAATACGACAGGTCTAATCACGGACTTGTATATTTTCCCCTTTAACTTGAGGGGCATCCGTGGGTCGCAAGTTGTTCCAGTGACCTGTCGCCATTTCATCCATCCTGAGTTGATCCGGTGTGTTGTGTTTACTTATACTGAGGTTTTAATTTGGTTTCTCAGCACATTAGTACGTAAAGACAGCAACACAAGACAAAAAGCACTATTTAATCCAATGGCCGTGCTAAGTTAAGTCTCGCCTGTGCTCCGCACATTAACACGCTCATACATCTGGCCGAGCGATGCTAATCTGATGACCTACATGCTGAGCCTCCTAATTGGGCGGCTTTGTACTGCTCGATTACGTATGGAGAGATTTATTTCTATTGCCTTTTGGGTATAGTGCCAAGAAAAATTTTGGAGGTTAGGCTATCGCATGGTCTGTGGAGGAATTGATTTTGAATAGACACTTTCTGGATTATTTATCATTTTGGAAGGAAAAATTTGTTACGTCGACCCCAAGTAACTGTCTGGATTGATGAAACGAATTATTTAAAAAAACCGGCCAAGTGCGAGTCGGACTCGCGCACGAAGGGTTCCGTACCATTATCTAAAAAAACGGCAAAAAAATCATATCTGTTGTATGGGAGCCCCCTTTAATATTATTTTTTTTTTAATTTTTAGTATTTGTTGTTATAGCGGCAATAGTAATACATCATTTCTGAAAATTTCAGCTTTCTAGCAATTACAGTTTATGAGATACAGCCTGGAGACAGACAGACAGCTAAGTCTTAGTAATAGGGTCCCGTTTTACCCTTTGGGTACGGAACCCTAAAAAAGGCTGTAGTATTTTATCAGCCTATTCTGTCCCACTGTTGGGCAAAGGCCTCCCCAATGGCTTTCCAATTTTCTTCATCATTCGCCTCCTCCGACCAATCCGTTAAAAATGAGTCCAGATCGTATGAATGAAATCGATGTAGTAATAGTGAATAAAATTTACTAAGTACATCCTTTTTCCTTATTACCTAAGTTTAATAAATACCCACACACGTAAATAACACTCTTTAAACTCACCGCTCTTATAAACTTAACACAAGTAAGTAACAAGTTGTCGCGATACGTTGCCAGCTTTCTAAATACTTTTACAACAAGAACCATTTAACTTGGTCGAGTTATGAATTGTCGAAAATATGTGCACTACCAGTTTCCACTCTGAAATCTGCTAGTATGTGAAAAGTTTCTCATTTTCAAAAATAGTGCTACTAGATTACTTTTGACATACCTATTCTTATTGCTAGTTCAAGATGCAAGTTCCACTTACTGTATCTAAACTTAGTTTCGTTAACGTAACATCCACACATCGTCATTTATTCTATAGTTAGCTTTTGCCTGTGGCTTCGCCCCCGTGGAGATCGAAATTATCCCACAGAAATCCCCGTTATAAAAATTATCACAACATATTTTTTACCCATGCCGTGGATTATCCTTGTAAAAACTTTCATCCAAATTCGTTTCGTCGTTAAGGCGAGAAAAGGTAACAGACAGACACAGTGAAGGAGTCTTCCCACTACACCGTACCATGACCGTGCTATGAACGTATAAGGCACGGAAAGAAACATGACATGGACTACTATGTCCACTAGAGCGTATCAACAGTGTATAATCCCGTATAACGGGTTTAGAACGGTCATCATAATGTGGTTTAACCCTATATTCTTTGTATTGAAAAGTATGAGACAATAATTACCAAATAGAGCATTCCGTCACCGCCCAACACCGATGCCAGCCATGCACGTAGCGTATCGGCACCGGCAAAATAATTGTTGTCGCTCCGTGGCACGTGACGGTGATGGAACGGTTTAGTGAGCAGTCTCATACTTTGCTAAACGAGCAATGAACGTACATAGCACGGTTATGGTATGGTATGGTGTAGTGTGCAGTATCCTTTACCATCGCATTTCAGCACACGTGAGTGCACTAAACATACTCACGCACTCAAGCAAAGGCAAGTGCATAGCAATCCCCTATTCTGTAACATGTAATTAACGCCTATTATTATGTTAGTTTTACAAAGTCCGGTACGAACTTTCAATGCAAACTTAAACTTTGCACTCCGAATCGTTTTCTTTTTGTTTTATGCAGTTTCCGCCATCGTAGCCTTTATTGCTTTTATCTTTAATCTTATCTTTTGTAATGTGAAAACTTTCTTTTTTTTATATTTAGATTAGCTCCAGAATATTGCAGAGGTGTTTTGGGGTAGTTAAATATTTTGATGTTTTGGTTGTTTTCAGTAGTTAACTGGTAACACACGAAATTACGACTATATAATTTCGTGTGTTATTTCGTTTTTGCGACCGAGAAAATTGTTATTATGGTTTGTAGGTAATGTTTTTTACGGTGGTGGTATATTATATTATAATTGCAAACGTTAGGACAAGTGTATGAATCGCAGGACATTCTTGATTTAATCTGTTGACAGTTTTTTTTTGCATTATAATCGCGAAATTTAAAGTTTTGTTACATCTCAATCCAAAATGTTATTGATATCGTATTGGCAACATTAGAACTCCGGAAAGGTAACATGTGTCAACGATGCCAAAAAGGAAGTGTATTTGAAAAGTGCTTAACCTTTTCGTTCCGAGTGTACACTGTACATACATGTAAAGGTGCGCTCCAAAACTGTTTCCAACGTGGGTATCGGGTAAGGGGTCAAATCAATAAAATTCCCTAAATCGTTTGAAAATCGCACAAACATTTTCCACCATTGTTATATGTAACTCAGGACTAAACCTCACTAATTTCCGTCCAGTCCCCACATTTGGGCAAAAGCCTACATTTTTAAACGCGATACGACAAACAAAATACTATTACACTTTACCGTCGAAAATTCTCGCCCCAGTTCGCGAAAGCAGGGTTACTGGGCTAATAACAAAGGGAATACAACCTTATTGCTTGGAAATTAAGGTTGTATTTCCTTTGTTTGCTGCTGTCCTTTGACAAAAAGGTTCTGAAGCCATCGTGTCTAATGAGGCATGTAGAAAAAAAGCACTAGTGTTTTTTTCATTTTCCCTTTTGGCCCTCCGGCTGTTTCTTTAAGAGGAAAGGTTGATTCAATATTAGCAAGGTTAAGTGCCACCTTATTGATAGGAGACCGGCTTTTTGGGTTCCTGTGAAACAAAGGGCCATTGAAGATGTTTTAGTTACTAGTAAATAGAGACGGACGTATTAAAGGTAAGATTTTATATAACTATCAAAGTCAAGGACTGATATAATAAAAAGTAGACGAGATGAAACATCTTCGCTTTTTTGTAATTGGTGCTGCCTTCATAGCAATCTATTAATTATATATCACTGAGATCTATCTGTTTTTAATATCTGTTTTTCATTGACCGTTTGTATTGGATGATATCCCACATTCATACGCTAGGAATGTTATAAATGGTATTATTGAATTTTCATCTTCAATTAAATCATCTTGGAATCTCCTAAAGTCTCTACTTCCTCCTTCTCCTCACACTCTCGCTTTTAGTCACCCAACACTCTCATACCCACGTGTACCATGATTAACAATTCCCTATTCTAAATCAGTCATTTCAAAATCTAGATCACACCCACCCAGACGAAATCGAGCGTCGTTAATCGGATAACCATCGGCTCATGCCAAAAATGTAAAACGCCAATACAGACCACCACCCTATCGACCTATTTCCACAACTTTAAACTACCACCACACACGATAATAATATTATCTTCGTTCCATACTCATCCCAAAAAAAGTAATAAAATAAATCAGTTTTTGGCAAGTCCTCAAGATAATGCAACGGAAAACATATCTTGCCACTGATTACAAAATAAAAGAAGTATTGCCTCAGCGGGTTATTGCCCTGGACGGTGTTCTTGGTGTGAGCTATTTTAATGCTCGTAAGAAATGATATTGCTTTTCCCAGGCTAAGATTAAGGCCACGATCTAAACAAAGCGAACGTCGCGTTCATTTTGTTGGGCGAACCCAAACGTGTTGTCGCGCCGACAATTCATCTTCCAGCGTTTCGAATAATGAGTGACATATCGATACGACGATCGCTGATTTGTGGGACGGATCGCTTTGGTTAGGGCATGGGGACACTTCGTTTGTAATTTTAACTAAGAGAGTTTTCCAAAAGCTCCTTTAAAATCAATTATAAAACCAGTAGGTAGAAAGTTTTTTTAGGTAAGTCCTTGTCTTTTGAGTATTTGCGGGAAGAAAAAACAATTGTTGATAGTTTATTAGTGGATGGAATACATTGTCTGGTTTTGAGTATGAATGTGAATGACTCTAGGAGTAAAGGAAGACCAAAGAATCGATAAATGGACTGAAGGATGATATGGCTAGAAAGGAGGTGGCTGCTAAGATGGCAAGTATTGAAAAAAAGACATGCTGAGCCGATCCCAAATAAATTAGAATAAAGGCAAAATAATGATGATAATGAGTTTTATAGAAAGTCTTTTCCAAGACAAAAAATAATCACAACAAAATCCAATCAAACACGCACCATTCACCATAAAAGCACAAATATTTTCAAATGAACTTACCAGGAACCATTCTGAATTTACAAAACGGGACCCTAAACCGTCGAAA
Organism: Eurois occulta; assembly: GCA_950022335.1. Classification (NCBI taxonomy): domain Eukaryota; kingdom Metazoa; phylum Arthropoda; class Insecta; order Lepidoptera; family Noctuidae; genus Eurois; species Eurois occulta. The sequence continues at coordinate 2,526,595 of OX465492.1, read as the reverse complement.
TGTAGGACAATAGTCCATTGATCTATAAAGGTACGGCAACAATACAGTCAAACGAAGCGACGAGGCATTTTCTTCGCAAAAACGATGTCGCAGTCAAAATGGGTCCGATGAAGCAAGTTGGAAATGTCAATGGGATGTACCGTGTTGTGGGCAAAAACGAACGTTGCATTTATACTGATCAGATTATTTTGTCTGTGGAAACATTTGAAAACGTTCGAAAAAACGTACCAGAACAATTTAAAAAAATGTTTTTGATCTCCTTTTGTTTTGTACAGACTATACATATTTGCCTCTTACAAATGTATTATTCATTATCAAGTGTTGTGAGCCCACATGGTGGACTGTTGCCCACTTCCTCTGTGCTCCGGGTCTTAGCAGTAATCAATACTTTGCAGAAAGTTTGAAGGAAATCATTGATTCCGCTACCCATCCGTCTGAAATAATCGCCTCATCAGGACTTAGAGCACTCAAGAAAAAAGATAGACCTTTGTAAAACACGCTACTGAAGAATAAACTTGCTTAGATCCGTAATACCGAAAGCGAGTCACACATTTCATATAAAATAATGAACGAAAATTGTACTCCATGCAACGGCGTAAAAGAAAAGTAAAAAAATAAATAGCTTCTGTTTTCTCAGATATTGTAAAAGTTTTTGCAAATAGGGTTTTCTGAGGCTGTAGGTGCTGCTTACCAATTCAGTGTTAAACTTCAAACATTAATACAACGACTTTCTTTTGGAAGTCGAATGTGTTACCTCCGCCGTTTGGGCTTATCTTAACAAGATAGTGGTCTGGAAGATGTACGGTCGGTTAAAAAAACACGTCAGTATTTCGACTGTGTTTTTAAGAACACAACTTAAATACATAAGTTATAGGGTGAACATAAAAATCAAGAAAGAAACATAAAAAACCGGCCAAGTGGGAGCCGGACTGGCGTACGAAGGGTTCCGTACCATTATCATGTCATCATGTCTGTTGTATGGGAGCCCCACTGAAATATTTTTATTGTTTTTTAGTATTTGTTGTTACAGCGGCAACAGAAATACATCATCTGTGAAATTTCAACTGTCTAACTATCACGGTTCATGAGATACAGCCTGGAGACAGACGGATAGACAGACAGCGGAGTCTTAGTAATAGGGACCCGTTTTACCCTTTGGGTACGGAACCCTGATGCTATCATTGCGACGATCGCCCGGAGGACACGGTGGAGCACACCGTGGAGGTCTGCTCCGCTTGGGCGGAGCACCGCCGTGTCCTCGTAGCGGCGATTGGCGGCGGCGACCTCTCGCGTCCGGCCCTGGTTCAAGCCATGGTCCGGGGCGAGAGGGAATGGGAAGCCGTCGCCTCCTTCTGCGAAGCAGTCATGCTAGCGAAGGAGGCGGCGGAACGTGAGAGGGAGAGAGCCTCACGTCCCAGCCGCCGCGGGAGGAGAAGCACTGGGCGTCGGGGGCCACGCCGTGATGGCTCTCGGCCACCGTAGGCGCGGGCCTGTGGACGGTGGGTAATGGGCTAGCTCGCCGTCCGTCCGTCGTATGACGACAGGCCGTGTCGACGGCGCGTTCGTGTTCCACGCGCGCCTCAAAGAGATGTCAGCAAACGGGAGGGGCCCGCAAGGGCCGATGCCTGCCAGGGCTGCGGGACTGTTCGAAAGAGATACCGCGGCCCTGGAACATAAAGGGCCACAGAAGGAACATGGGTGGTTTTTAGTCAGTAAGAGTTTGACACTCCCTTCCGCTCCGCCCAGAGCGGGAGGGGTCATTTGATGATTTCCCACCCTCCAAAAAAAAAAAAAAGGGTACGGAACTCTAAAAATGGAATAAAAATAATCAAAACTCGTTTCATCATAAAACTAAATTTTTAAATTAAGTATACTAGATATTACTGGGAGTGGCAATGGACTCCAGGTATCGAGAGTTCAGTACTTGCAAAAATATCTATGGATACATCATAAATTAAAATGTTATTAATATGGGTAAAGGCCAGCAGTGGGCTGATCTTAAGGGTTATGGTGCTGGTTTGAAGAATCAAAATGATGACGTTGGATGTGAGAAAGGGATTACGACTTGTATAGGTCCTCTGTAGCCAGGATTTTTTAAGCTGTTTCTTCTCTTTATTTATGGTTATAGCTAGATACTATTGTATTGATGGTATACAGTTCCTTAAAAAAAAATCAAGCAATCTGTTAATCTGCCCTTAAAGTTTCATTAATGACCAACAAAGGAGACCCATATTTATCAGGAAGCACCTACCAACCACTTGACATTACACTCCCATTCTCCCTTTCACCAAAAACCCACCCCAACATTGAAAACGCGTAAAACATTCTAACAAAAAACGCGGTCAAATATTTTGACTGACAGCGCAAACTCAGCCCATTGTGTCTCGCGAACTATGACCGAGACCAAACAATGACATCGCATATCAATCTGGTTCTAACCGGTTTGCGTGACAGCGGCCATTAATATAGTGCCGAGGGGGCAAGGGGGGGAGGGGTAACAAACATGGAGGATTTGTTTTGGCGCGCTCCGAAATACGATTAATTGATACGCGGCACGCTAACGTGGTGTTATCCCGTTTTCGATATACGAATTTGCGAACGATTACGCAAACTGTTGTTGTATGATTGCTGTTTGATAATGGAGGGTTCGGTGGTGTCTATAAATCTTTTTGGTTTATTGTATGGGAAATTTAGACGTAAAATGAGAAGGTGGAACAATTAATAATATGAGACAACTGTCAGTCGTACAAAACTGTAATTTTTTCGCGATCCACGTGTGCTTTTTAGGTGTCGTAAGACACAATCTATGCTAATATTATAAAGCTGAGTTTGTTTCGTTAAACGCGCTAATCTTAATTAATTAATTAAATTCTTTTGCCGTTGGATAGCCAATTTGTCGAGGAAGGCTAAAAGCTATATAACGCTACAACCAATAGAAGCGGAGCATCAATGAAAAATGTTGCAAAAACGGGGAAAATAGATTTTTTACAATAATAATTTTACGCGGACGATTGTCGCAGGTAACAGCTAGTTAAAATATAAACTCGATTAGAGTTATCCCTCTTTACTCTCTCATTATCAGAGTAAAAGTTAACCCGACCTTAAATGAAACCAGGCCGCTTTGGTAGTCATTATCGGGTCTAACGGGTATGATGCTAAACTCTTCACGTGTTCTTTCCGTTACTCTGCTGATCCTAACTTAATATTATAAATGCGAAAGTAAGTTTGTTTGTTACCTTTTCACGCCCACTGAATCGATCATCCTGAAATTTTGATATACGTTGTCAGGTGTACAGAAACGGACATAGGGTACCTTTCATCCCAAAAAAAAAGCACCGTTCCCGAGGAAAACCACAATAACGTTCTTATGATAATAAATGGCGCCACGTGTCGTAAACGTCAGGTTACGACACGTGAAAAAAAAAAAAAAAAAAAAAAAAAGCGTAAAAGCACGCTGTGTTGTGGGTAGACTTGTAAATCAGAGTCAAATTCTAAATTAATAAGCGATGCCGCGGGTAAAAGCTAATTTCTTATAATGGATCAGTGGGACCCTTCTGGTTACAGGTATGGTTTATCGTGAGTTATAGTTCGAACTTTTTTTCACAGGTGCAACTTTTAAATGACTGTCATTTCTATTGGCCAGGTTAGCAATAAAAATTAACATAACTAATATATTCTCAAACTCTTTTCCTAACCACAAAACAGTTTAATAACTAACAAAATTACAACATAACTAAGGAACCCCCTATTACCAACACGGAACTCCACTAAAAGTGCCACATTAACGTTCAAAACGAAATATGTTTCAAAGTCATTTAACAAAAAACTTGTTCCAATTCTTTTGCGTGACATCGCTGAATGGAATGACACCTATTGAAGTGAATCGTTAAGAATTTTATAAATAAGGAAACCATCTTGAAGGTCAGGCAACCATCTTTGTAAAGGCTTTCGTTGATTTTTTTTTTCAGCGATATCGGAGAATGTCACACGGTGTGGCTTTATAAATTTATTTGTATAGGCTGAGGTTAGGTAGGACCAAAATGTAGTTTTTGCAAACAAACCTAGCACGACAGAAAACAGAATAAAGGACCACATACTTATATTCCAAGGGAGCTTTCCCTTGGACTTAAAACACAACTGGCGAAATGTGGATGTACTATTAGGTACACCTCTGCCTAACCCTTTAAGGATTACAGGTGTGATTTTAAGGCATACTTATACGCTCCATTCGAAATCAGCATCACCTCAACCCCAGCTGTTCGGCTTTAGTGCCATGAAACTCCATGCGCACACTATAACATATAAGCACAGTAATGGCATCATCAGGATCAACTGGTAAATATGAGGTGTGGTATGCCATGAGCATTAGTAGACCAAAATAGCAAAAAGCTTCTTAAGAAATAAGCAAAGAAGTAAGGCAAGACGTCCTTCAATTTATCATTCTACTTAATCTATATTTATAATACTAACTTTTACTTGCGGCTTCACTCGCGTTAATTTACAATCAATTCGGGTTGTACTCTGCTTGTAATAATATAATTCAATCATGATTCGAAAGACACGTGGCGCCATCTATTATCATAAGAACGTTTTTGTAGTTTTCCTCGGGATAAGTACTTTTTTTCGAGATGAATGATGGTACCCTGTATATGCAAAATTTCAGGATGATCAGTTCAGTGGTTTTGGCGTGAAAAGGTAACAAACAAACTTACTTTCGCATTTATAATATTATAGTTAGGATCTACATAGGTAGGTAAATGAATATAATAATAAGGGAATATTTTTCCCTCTGACCTTTTCAGCTTCCGTTCAACATAGCTATTTATTACGAATCTATAAGACAAAGGCAAACAAGAAATAATATTATGTACCTACGTATTCTATATAATTTCCTCCGTCTTCGAAATCAGATATTCGATGAAAATAAATATCCCGTGGCAACTTAATTACTGTGTGAGAAGAATTAGGCAATCTTCCTGTAATGTCCACGGTCAGTAAATAATAATACACGCACATCCAGCAGCACTGTTATAATTGAACTGGTTTACAGAAGCTTGAACCTACCCACAAGTTTGTTGCATTTACAAATATGCAAGTATCTACATTACACTTCTCATATTTATAAGAGGCATGTTTTTAGTAATGTTTTGTTAAATCAAAGTAATGATTTAATCTTCTAAACAAATAAATGAAATTGTATTGAAAGTGTCTGTTTGTAATATCAAAATAACAGCTTTTTAATGAATGCATGTGAAAATATATACGGCACTTATAACAAAAACTTTTTCTTTTCCAATTTTTATCTGTCTGTCGGTCTGTCTGTCTGTTTGTTGCAGCTAAACTCCGAAACGGCTGGACCGATTTTGACGGGACTTTTACTAACTGATAGCTGCTGTTATAAGGCCTAACATAGGCATTAGAATAAGAGTTAGGGTTCCGTGCAAAAAAGTAAAACCATTCAAATTGGTGCAACAGCTACAGTACAGTACATATTATTATATTATAATGATAATCTTAGAACTCTACAAGCACGATGATAACAAAGAATACCTAAATTATTTAAGGAAAAATGAGTAACACAAAATGTACAAAAACAGAATTTCTTGCATATGTATATCTGACACAATACGAGTACCTACTATTACACTGTCTAAATTTGAACTAGTGAGCTAAAATAAACTAAAAAGTTATAAACACTTTAATTTTACCCCGATTCAACTATTCCACACCAAAATATACCCCCAACCAACCAAAAAATGGCCGACCAAGTCGCAGATTGGCCCGATAAGACCTGAACTAAAAAGCCATGTCATTGAAAACCAGAAACTCGACGCCTGAAAGACATTTTTCGGCCTGAAACCAGCTATTCAGACGAAGTGACGTTATCGGCCGAATGTGGCACAAGTTTACCAAATTCATGAAAAATTCACGTTACGTTTAAACTACATACCTACTACGTTCATTTTATATATTTTACTAGATTTAAGAAGGTTTTTGTTATTTTATTGGTATGCCATCAGGTATGGTCGACAGCTTTTTCATTAAATTAGGAACAGTTATGCTTCTTCTTCTTTGTGTCGATGATTTTCATAGTTATTTAATTAAACTTGTTTCGACCATAACTCAGCCACATTGACGGCATTGGTAGTGGCGTCGGACTGGTCCTTTAAAGTGCAGGTGGAGCTGCACAAAGAGCAGTTGTTGGGCCGTGGTTTGAGAGTTATGCTAGAATATCTACTCATTAATGGGAAACCCGTGTGAAACTTTAAAAATCCGTGGCCTTTTCATGGATATTTAATTTTAGATAACTGGCAACAGCGTTTATTGACGATTTAGTATAATTATGAAAGTTATTGGAAAATGTTTTTGGGTACGAAAATGAAATTGTTTATGTATGCTAGTTAGCTATAAACATATTTTAACACGTCATTCTATTTGTGCAATCTAGATTGCTACAAATATTATTTAGATTTGGTTTGCTTATTTCACTGTCATAAATTAAGTAGATCCGAACACAATTACCATTGATAAACTGCCATTGTTTACTCAGTATTATCAATCAATCTATACTATAATATAATATATAATATTATAAAGCTGAATAGTTTGTTTGTTTGTTTGTTTGCTTGAACGCGCTAATCTCAGGAACTGCTGGTTCGAATTGAAAAATTCTTTTTGTGTTGGATAGTCCATTTATCGAGGAAGGCTATAGGCTATATAACATTACGCTACGATCCTTAGGAGCCGCGCAGCGTGTGACACCGCGGGGAACAGCTAGTCTTTAATAACTTGAATACATTTTATTTCGGCTTTTAGTGAAACGACTTTCTTATTGTATATTTACTTCCTTGTTTTGTCAATGTCTTTAATTTGGTAATGTATTTGTTGTATTTCAGTGTTTCAAGGCTCATTGCTCTAGCAACTTCGTGGGTCCTGTTAAAATATTCACTTTCTCGTTACCACTGTCAAACTTAACCAGTGTTGGTGGTAACCACACTTTTGAACCATGGGGTATCATGCTACTCAGTACGTGTGTTGTAGATAGGCAGTCCTTCCAAGTAAGATACTGGTAATTAGGAGCATCTGGTTAGACTGGTAGTCAACCCCAACAAACTTAGAAAAAGGGTAGACCAATGATGATGACCCATTAAACACCTTATTAACACATAGTGAACTAGCAGTGATAGCCTAGTGGTGTGACCGTCGGACTGCCGAGTCATAGGTCACGAGTACGAACCCAAGACACGCATTTCTGGTTTTTCGGATTCATATGCGTATTATCACTGCTTCGGTTCACCGAACAAAAACCCGAATACCAAACCCGAAAGACCGAACACCGAACTGAATAGATTATATTCTTTATTGCACACAAAATTAAAAGATATACACACAACATCGTGACGAAACCAAACTAGCATGCCTGAGAGGTTTTCTCGACGGCATGCTAAGCCAAGGCAGATGCCCATGGGCGTAATAAGAACTCTGAACTACGTAAAATAACTACATGATTTACCACAAACCACAGATAAAGAATCTATATTCAAAAATAATAGCACATAAAATATCTCCAATTAATTTGCCAACAAAACAGAACAATACATTTACAGCAATAAATGATCAAATCTATGAGAGAATCTAATACTACCGTATTGGTCGGCCCAATAAGGTCCCTGTCCGGCTCCAGTCCCGGATATAATGAACTACGCCCAATAATGAACGTATGTTACTAATAAAGGGAACTAAAGCAATTGTATGAGTAATCAGTGGCGGTTGGTTGTTTGGGAAGATATGTATGCTATGTCAAGTTGTATAGAGAGTGCCTAGGGAGATTGTATTAGACAGTGGTGGTATTCTTATAAATTTGCCTTTTGTCTGTGTTTGGGCCGGCTTCCAGTCAAACGGGGTCAGCATCTACCTAGCCTTTTCCCAACTATGTTGGGGTCGGCTTCCAGTCAAACGGGGTCAGCATCTACCTAGCCTTTTCCCAACTATGTTGGGGTCGGCTTCCAGTCTAACCAGATGCAGCGGAATGCCTTTATTTTACATAGAGCGACTGCTAATCTGATCACCACTACCCCGTTAGTGCTGGGTAATACGATACCTCTTGGTAAGACTGGTTGTCAGACGTTCGGGCCACTGACTGTACCTGTAACGAATGTCAAAGATCTACAAATGCCAGCCGGGACCAATGGCTTAATGTGCTTTCCGAGGCACGGAGGAAACACGCCGTCCGTCCGTCTTATGACGACAAGCCACGCGCGCCTCAAAGAGATGTCAGCAAACCGGAGGGGGTCCGCAAGGGCCGATGCCTGCCATGATATATAATCTGTGGTCACCCATCCACGATACAACCTAGAGAGGTGCGGCTTAACCTGAAGATGGTCCCGAGTGGCTGGTATTACTTAGCTTCCAGTCAAACGGGAAACAAGTATTTAAATTGGAGCAGCTGCCTATCTGATTTCCATTACCAAGTTACTGGATAATTTGAAAGCCCTTGGCAAAACCCATTTTCAGACTTTCGGGATTCAGACTAACGTAACGACTCGCGACTGTCAAAGATCCTACAAATGGCTTTAATGTTTTTAAAGTATGGAGAGGTCTCGGTTGTGTAACAGACGGTCAATCAAGAATCGTTCAATGACACACTTATGCACTCACTACGCTACGACCGACAACATCAATCGCTTCTTATCAAACATTTTGCATGCTGAATGACGAGCATATATCAAACATTCATACATACATCAACAGATATCCACGGAAAAATGTTTTCAATAGCATTGGAAAACAAGTCTTAAAAAGTACTCACTAAAAGGAAACATGTAATTATTTCTTAGAAAACTCGATCCTACTTCACAATAACCAGTAATGATGAGACCCAAGAAAACACGCACCCTTATTATCTAAGAAAAACAGGAAAAATATAAATCTGTATACACATTCGGTCCATACGGTTCATTGAACTTCAGATCTGGATATCCTTTTGAGGGGTCCGGAGAGGAAACCGTGAGTTATTTGTCAAATAGAAAATCTTTGACCGTAATTGCAGTCTTTTTGGTACTCCGAAAATTGGGACAGGAAAATCTTGTTCTTCAGCTGTCTAGTGTGTGAGTTTTATTGATTTAACCGACTTGATATTAGGTGGTTACCACCGCAAACGGTAAAACAAACCAGAGTCAAAGCTGAAATATAATCTATAAATAATTAATCCATATTATTCATTTATTCATATTAAACCATAATAAGAAACGTCAAAAGATGGGTAATTCGGATTAGTCCGTGTAACCACTTGTACCGCATGAAAATCATAAGAAAATCAAAAGGATTTTCATGCGGTTTATTTAGAGTATTTATTTCTAAAAGATACACCTTTCAAAATAAATCCTCTAAAGGTACAATACATTAACATTTAACTTGGATACTCAAATCTTGAAGTTTTGCCAACTTGTCGCCACGTAAGTAGATTGAAATTTTTGATGATTGCATCCGTACAAAGCAGTTGTTGTTTAACTACTATAGTGAACGAACGTACGGATCGCGCGCGCGTGCTCTCGTTAAGAGTATTCTGCAGACGCAGCACATCACTGTCGTCGCGGTGCTCCTACGTCGATTTATTGCGGTCAGTGTCATGACCTAGTTACAAGTGCGGAAATCATGAAGTGTTTACAATAATTTATTGTTTAGGTGCTCAACTCACCTTAAAAATTAAATAATGGCTAAACAGTCTATTAAGATAAAAACAGACCTGGAAAAGCAGTTGTATGACTGTTACATCCAGGAGAAAACGGATAGAGAAAACCTGCAACTTATGGTACGTAAACTGAACGATCATATTAATACCTTGCAAGAACAAGTCCAAGCCCTTCAAGGCGAATTAAATTGCCTGAAGGAAAGAAAAGAATCTAAAAAGCCCTTGGAAAAACGGGAAAGCGAGTCAACAATATTTACTCAACGTACTAAAAGTGATGTTGAATATTGTACAGACGAGGATGAACTCGCTAAAGAGACTGAGTGGATTAGGGCCAAGAGCAGGAAGAAGAGGAAGCTTAACACCTCTATCTCTCCAAAACAACAACCCGGAACAGGCGCCCAACAATCTACAGAAAATCTACAAAAAAATGCGAAAGAGACTTCCGTCAAAAAAGTGCCTCCACCACCGCCAATCATAATAGACGGAGTTAAAAACTACCAAACTTTCTACGACTCGCTAACTGAAACAATACCAGCTGAATCATTTACCGCAAAAATGATGAATGGGGATTGTGTTAAAATTAACGCCAAAACAGAAGACTCTTATAGAGTAGTGACTAGACTTTTGACAGAAAAAGAATACCACTGGCATTCATACGAGAATAAGCAGGCTAGACCAATTAGAGTTGTTGTGAAGAAGTTACATTCCTCCTGCCAACCGGATCGGATCAAAGACGACTTGACAACACAAGGACTGAAGATAGAAAAAGTAGACTACAAATTGAGTTGGAAGAGTAAAGAACCACTCAACATGTTCGTTTTATCATTTACTAATGACGAAGATGTCAATAAAATCTATGGCATAAAGTACATTTTAGGGTGTAAAATTGAAATACACCCACTCAAAAATCCTAAACTTATTCCCCAATGCAAGAGATGCCAGGCGTATGGGCATACTCACAAATACTGCAAAAAAGAGCCAAGGTGTGTAAAATGCACTGGCAAGCATCTTACAGCCAACTGTACCAAATCTCCACAAGAAAAGCCAAAATGTGTTCATTGTGGTCTACCTCACCCTGCCAACTACAGAGGGTGTGAAGTAGCCAAAGAAATGCAAAACATTAAACACACCGCACCGCACCGCATCCCTGGTGCGTAGGGTGCGGGCCAGCCATAACAGTATCCTGAAAGCTTTTGCTGAACGTTTCGACTGTCAGTACGTGAACCACTGTAGCATGGTTCACGTACTGACTAATGTTAAGATATTGTTTTGATTTTTTTATTTGATGTAATTTAATTTTGGTTTTAATTTTAATTGTGATTTAGATTTTATTTTATTTGTCATTTTGAGTTTAGTTTTAATGGTTGACTTTGATTGTGGTTTTAATTTTGATTTTAATTTTGATTTTGGTTTAGATTTTAATTTTGATTATGATTTTAATTTTAATTTCGATGTTGACTTTGATTTTGATTTTGAATTTGATTTGAATTGTAATTTTGATTTTGATTTTTATTTTAGTTGTGATTTTGGTTTTGTTTTTGAATTTAAGTTAATTTTGATTTAAAATTTTAGTTTTTGCTATAATTATATACTAATTGTGATGTATTTTGTATGATCCACTTGAGTTGATTGAAATAAATATATTATTATTATTAAAAATAAAAATATAAAAAAGAAACTTGTAGTACCAACTACCCAACAGTCTCTTCCTCTACGACAAAATCGTGAAAAACAAGTACAAATAGCAAATGTCCATTCCACTGCGAAATCCATGCAAGTAACCAACACTGTTTCCTATGCGGAAGCTGCAAAATCAAGATCGCAACCTTTGAATCTAGAGGATAAGATTAATCAAATCTTGCAGTGTATTACCTCATTTGATAAGAGATTAGAGAAACTGGAATTCAGCACTAAAACAGCTGTTTTAAGTAACCAAAAATGAATAACAACCTTAAAATAATGGCGGGGAACTGTAACGGGCTCCTCAAACATCAAAATGAGTTGCAGGTGGTCTTAGACACAGAAAATATAGACGTGTGTTTAGTTTCCGAAACGCACTTCACTAAGCAATCTTTTATCAAATTTAAAGGATACATGGTGTATAATTCGCTCCACCCTGACAACTCTGCCAGAGGAGGTAGCGCGGTTATAATCAAAGAGAACATTAGTCATTATGTGCAGTGTAAATATGAAGAACAAGACATCCAAGTCGTGGCAGTATCTGTTAAAACCAAATATTGTCACGTGTCCATTGCATCAATTTACTGTCCTCCACGGCACGTGATAAGAAAAGAGCAATATTTACATCTCTTTGAATTATTAGGCCAGAGATTTATCTTAGGCGGCGATTTTAATGCTAAGCATACGCATTGGGGATCAAGACTTACTACAACTAAGGGAAGGCAGCTTTTAAGCGCAGTTACAGATACACATGCAGAAGTTATGAGCACAGGTAAACCAACGTACTGGCCTACAGACCAGCAGAAAATACCGGACCTTATAGATTTTTTTATATGCAAAAATATATCCACGAATTATGTCAGTTTGGAGGAAGGTTTTCATATGAACTCTGACCACTCCTCGATTATGTTAATGCTTAGTCAGAAAATCTTATTAAAAGAAAGCCACCCAAACCTGGTTAACAAGTTTACAGATTGGGAAAGCTTTTCCCTTGATTTAGATAATATTATCGACCTTCAAACTCGGATAAAAACGCCAGATCAGCTTGACTCAGAAGTAAACAAATATATTGTTAACATCCAACAATGTGCGTGGAACAACACACCACAATTAGAACGTAAATATAAGGGGTTTATATATCCTAAGGAAATTGTGGATTTACTATCTGAGAAAAGGAAACAGAGGAAGCAGTGGCAGCAAACAAGGTGCCCGCGAGATAAAACTTTACTTAATAACTTAACCAAACGGTTAAGGAGGAAAATTATGCAGTTTGAGGATGAATCCCTAAATACCAACCTTCTGCAGCTAACTGGTGACAAAAAAACGGACTACTCCCTTTGGAAAGCCACAAAAAATCTAAAAAGGCCTATTAAACAAATACCGCCCATCAGAGATAGTGACGGAAAATGGGCCATAAGCAATGACCAAAAAGCATCAAGGTTTGCACAGCACCTAGAACAAACTTTCCAACCAAATGAAAGCTCGACAGAAGTACTTGAGAGTGAAGAAATATCACAAAACCATAGAATTAAGCTTGTGACTCCTAAGGAAGTAACACGAGAAATTCAAAATAACATCAGCTCTAAAAAATCTCCGGGTTACGACCTCATAACAGGGGAAATTTTAAAACACCTCCCTCGCAAAGCCATAGTAAAGCTGACCAAACTTATCAATGCTGCATTTATTTTAAAACATGTGCCTGCGCCATGGAAGATTGCTGAAGTCATTATGATTGCAAAGCCTGGGAAACCACCTCATGAAGCATCGTCATATAGACCTATTTCCTTGTTGCCCGTGTTGTCAAAACTATTTGAAAAACTGTTATTGAAACGGTTGAAACCAATAATAGAAGATAAAGACCTTATTCCAAATCACCAATTTGGCTTTAGGGAAAAACACTCAACAATAGACCAGGTACATAGAATAACTAACATCATAGAAAAAACACTTGAAAATAAGGAAGTCTGCGCCACTGTGTTCTTAGATGTCGCGCAAGCTTTTGATAAAGTTTGGCATACAGGACTAATATTCAAGCTCAGACGCATGCTACCAGAATTTTCAGATATATTAGAGTCATATATAAGCAATAGAATGTTTAGAATACGACAAGAGGACACATATTCTGAGCTTAAAGCTATAAAAGCCGGGGTACCTCAAGGAAGTGTGCTTGGCCCAATTTTGTACTTGTTATACACATGCGACATCCCAAAACTAGAAAACAACACCATTGCGACCTTTGCAGATGATACAGCAATTATGGCTACCGGTTCAAGCCACAGAGAAGCAGTACAAAAAGTTCAACAAGCTGTGAACAAAGTTTATGACTGGACACAAAAATGGAAGATCAAACTGAATGAGTCAAAATCAATTCACATTGACTTCACAAACAAACACCTGGACTATCACCCAATCTACATAAATGGCATGCAAGTGCCTTATGCTAACACAGCCAAATATCTTGGCATAACTCTTGACGCTAAGTTGCGTTGGAAAGCTCATATTAAAAAGAAAAGACAGGAACTCGACATACGTTACAAAAGTATGTATTGGTTACTTGGAAAGAAATCCTGTTTATCAATACATAATAAAATAACCCTATACAAGCATATATTGATGCCAATTTGGACGTACGGTATCCAACTCTGGGGCTGTGCTAAACAAAGCAACATCAAAATAATACAGCAATTTCAAAATAAAGTACTCAGGGATGCTGTGAATGCACCCTGGTACATAAGAAATGACGACCTTCACCGTGACCTTAAAATGGAATTCGTCACCACCATCATACAAAAATATGCTGAAGCCCACGAACATAGACTTCATCGACACGTGAATGTTGAGGCGATTCAGCTACTAGACAACACAGACTTAGTGCGTAGACTAAAAAGAACCAAACCCTTTGAATTAGTGTAGTGTATGAATTGAATGAATAATAGTAACAATGTTTTGCTGTATTTATAACACATGAACATAGTGTTTTTATTATAAAACTTATCAGACTCTAAGAAAGTGCTGCGGGCTGTTTAAAGTGAATATGGACACTATTCTTAGTTGTAACATATTTATCACGTAACATATTAAGTTAGAGTTAAATTGCTTATTAGTCTTATAGGCTAGATCGTAATTAATTATTAAGAACATTGTTCTTATTAACAAGGAAAAAAAAAAAAAAAAAAAAAAAAATCCGTACAAAGCTACAATCAAAACAAATACAAAGCCGAAGCAGGAGCAAGTCGCTAGTGTTTATAAAATCCTTGACAGTTTATAATTCTGCCATCAAACATTGCATTCTTATTCAAAAACCACCTCACTACATTATTTAACCCTCATGAAAAAGTCGATCCGGATCTAGAACATTTCTTACACCTTTCATAAAAAAAGAAAGTTTTTAACTTAATCCAAAGACACTAACCTATCACCAACGGGCAACGTTAGACAGGCTGTTGTCATAAAAAGTCTGTTTTACCGACACATAATGGTAAACTGTCGGTAAGAAGTGTTGTAGGAAGAGGGCCGTTAAGATAACTAACGGTGACACATTACTTATGCAGTGAGTAGCTTTGATGGCCTGACCTACACGCACTTGTAACCTCTGCCCCATTTTAGTTTAGTATATTCATGTAAGTAGGTTTTTATGTAAGGCGAACCACCCTTGCTTTACATGGTTTTTATGACTTGACAAAACATCGAGATACACATAAGCCTTTACGAAAAAAAATTCTTAATGAGGGTAAAATCCGCATCAAAATTTGTTGCGTGTTAGTAGAAAAACAACACATTCAATGCAATAAAATATTCTCCTTCTTTTCCTTTTATTAATTTTAAAGCTGCTTTTCTGTCTGTGTAGATTTTAAGTTCCTCGGTATAGATGTTGTTTGATTAGTGAGCTCATTGTGTTATGAGGGACAGACAACAAGAAAATAGAACAATTATTTTGAATCAAAGACATTTCGTGATGTTGTTTGTCCTTAAAAATATACAAAAGACCATAATATTTTTCTGCCACCACGCAGCTTCGTTATTTTTCGGATGTCACTTTAATAACAGGCAGTTTTTGTCTGTGAGATTCTGAAACGCAATGGTAAAACTTCACTTTACAAGTCAAGAAAATAGGATATGAAAACGTATTACTTATCGAATTAAGATACAACTAAAGTTCATAAAACGTTTAAAAAAATCTATCGTTACGTTGCGTGTTGTTCAGTGCATACATAAAGACTTTAACTTCTATACTTAGACCTGATTGTCTGTGAAGTATTTTACTGCTTTATTGAATTGCTGCTAAAAATATAGAACCTTCGAGGAAAGCGCTCATTCTTTACAGAAACAAAAGAATCACAACAGGTTAAGTCACAGTTTTAACTGTGTTATTCTAACTAGTCTTCAGGGACGGTAGTAGAAGTGCCAACAGACCAACAGCCAGATTGGTGGATGACATTCAGAAGACCACGGGTAAGACCTGGTTGAGACCCGTGCAGACCAGGGAAGCATTTCACTAAAGGAATTAGGTCTATATCAATATTCATCAGTGGAATAATCCAAACGAAGATGAAGACCAATCAAAAACAATACGGTTAGTTAGATAGTTTAGTTTTCTGGTGGGAAAAAGACCTACGTCTTTTTACCACCAAAAAACTAAACTAGCAGCGTAAATATAGGTCCCGTCGGGACAAAGAGAACGCTGACCGCTCAAGACAACATTATCATTTTTTTTATTTATTCCAGTCTAGACCAAATTAATAAAAAGTACTACTTTAAAAAAGGAAACGTAAAAAAGTATTTTTGGAAAAAATAAAACCGACTTCAAAAACACAAAAAAAAGTGAAAAATAACTTTTGAAGTCGGTTTTATTTTTTGCAAAAAGTTTTTACGAGACAGGACATGCTATACGCATAATCCTGTACAGTTTCAAGAAAAAAGTTCTACCCAGCTATCCAAGCAAGTGATTTAAAGCCTCGTTCACACAGAAGCAGCCGCTGGCGCCAGCCACTGGCGAGTGCATTAGCAGCGCAGTTTGAAATCGCATAAATATTGTTTACACAAGCGGGATGCCAAATCGGGGGCAATGTTTTACACCTACTCAGACATTTATGAGTGTCATTTGTCATGAATGGCATAAGTAGTTAGGAACTTATTTTGATGAAATGTTGAAAACGCTAATTATTTTTGTAAATTCCTTGTGCAGAGAGCAGTGGGGGCCCAGTCACGGTAATAATATCTAAAGTAGTGTATCTTCATTCAAACGGTCGGAACGCGAGTCATACCTACACGCCTCGAGTTAGGCATGCACTAAGCTCGCAACCAGTCACGATTGCGCCGCACTGACCATGACGAATGAACGCAGTGATAGTTTTGTAAGCAGTTATAAGCGTGGGATTTGTGAATATTTGATTGAATTAAGTACAAGTATTTACTAAATATACCAAGTTAACCAAGTTAAAATATATTAACCAAGTGAAAGATATTCCCTTTACTCCTCCTTGTCCATGTTTTCAAAAAGTATTTTTAATTAAACTTTTTATCCGAATGCGGATTTTTATACAATTAAATTTAATACTAATATAAAGCTTTCCGTCCGTCTCAGTCGAGACAAAAATATCTCTAAATCTACTAATCAAAAGACACAACTTGTTTTTTATTGAACCTTCCTATTTCATTAAGAACAAATTTCAAAGAATTTAAATAAAAAATATAATATTTACAATCACAAGACTAGAAAGAAACTCAACTAAGTAGATGAAATTAAAATAGGTACTGTAGGCCCGGCAGCCCTATCGCGTGCGTACGTACCGCCCGGCTGTAAGTAATTATTTCAAGGACAGGGCCGAGTCACAATACTGTATATATTTATACTGTGACCCAGTGGTGGCGGCCCCGACTTACGAACGATAGTCGTGGGTTCGAACTCAGGCAGGCGCAATTTATTTCATCACCACTGCTCTCAAAAACGGTTAAAGGAAAACATCGTGAAGAAACCGGAATTTCCTAGAACCAAAAATTCGAAGACATGTGACATCTACCAACACTGGGCACGCTTTCTTTTGTTAGATTTTATCACTATTGATTTAAACTTTATCGGTTATAGTCTTGGTAACCCTTTCAACTAAATCAATACTTTATCAAGCTAAACACCCCACAACCTCCACCTCCAATATAACATTTTCGATTACCATTATCCTTGAATCCACTAACCTCACAAACTGCCTAAGAAGCCTCTTTATTTTCCAAATCAGAACAGACTTCTACCCGTATCGACAACCTAAAAATGTTCACCATATTCTAATTTCCATTATAACATTAAGGAAATAAGGCACATTATAGCCAAGTTTTTTCGCCTATAACCCTGGACACCTGTTCGGTGGATCGTTAAATTTCCATACGTAACCTAAAGGAGTGGATGCGGGTGTTAACGGAAGATGTAAACAAGGGAGGTTGGGGGTGCTAGTAAAGTCCATCCGCTTAAATAGGGGCGCCCTTCGGAATATACCGTGAGAACAATGACGCAAGAAATATTGTGTTCAAATATCGGTGCGTGATCTTTGACTGTACACTGGTCATCATTTCGTCTTATTATCTTGTTTTATCATCACTTTCTTTCTAGAAAGGGCCTGGAGTATAATTTTCGCCCGGGTGATGGCTATATGATCGCCCTTTTAACATGAGACTCAAACTTAACTGGCAAAATGTACTTTTGAGACATATCTGCTTAACTCTTCAGTGATTACAGGCGTGATGTTCTGTTATGTTGTTCTACCACCTTTTTATAATAATGTCTTTCCACACAATTTAAGTGGCTAGACGGTAGTGGTACGAGCGACAGGATTAAAGTTCGAACCCTTAAGTTTAAACTTCTTATCGCAGAGGGTGACATGGTAAAGTTCTTTGTTATTAGTGTTATTAGACTGGGTTTTGTGCGAAAGGCCTATGTCTAGGGTAGTGATAGGATCACTGGGCTTTCTGAAAGCCTAATCAATATTCAAATCTAAAATTGGTTTTTAATATCTTGGTCAACCTTTGAACAGATAAGTTTTCAGAAAACGGGTTGACGTCTAACTCGTCAATTAATATTATGCTTAAAACAAACTGCGTACCTATATTTTTAATTAGAATCCAAGAAAACATAGAAACACGCTCTTTTCTTTATAACAATCATGGGGGTCATTCAGAAATGTAACCTACATTTAAAAAATCTTATAAAACTGTGCGTAAAATTATTGTTTTCAAAATCAAGCTCTATTAAAACATAAATCGTAACATTATCGATCATAGTAACATATTATTATAACTAGCCGTACTTCTAATAGTAAATGAGTTAGCATTAGGTTCGGACCTATAATAAAAGTCTGACATACATAAATGATTGCTACCCTACACTAAATTAAGTACCCATTACCTACAATTGAGTGTTATTGAAAGAATTTCATTGGGTTCTATTGGAAATACAAAACTTCAAGGTTGGTATTGAGTGATGAATTGATGATATTTTGAGACGAAGATTGTATTTTAGTGTGAAGACCTTGAACATTACTACCTACTTCAAAATAAATCGGCCAAGTGCGACTCAGACTCGTGCATGAAGGGTTCCGTACCACCGTTGTACGGAAGACCCCTTTAATTTTTAATTTATTTTTATGATTTGTTGTTATAGCGGCAACAGAAATACACACTGTGAAAATTACAACTCTACCTATTACAGATCATGAGATACAGCCTACTGACAGACAGACGGACGGACGTACAGCAGAGGCTTAGGAATAGGTCCCATTGGTTACCCATCGGGTACAGAACCCTGAAAATAATAGCGCTGAGCAAGTACGCATTACTTGTAACACCATAACTACCGTCACAAATTAAATGGATTAAGAAAACCTTGACTCCTTTGTGAACTAAAATCCTTCAAGTTCCTTCGTAATAAATCTGCAACACCTTACAATAAAAAGATAAAAACTAGTTTTTTTTTCAAACACATTATTCCTTAGCCTAACCCACGATCGCTACCCTCCGATCTAAAGCAAGTATCGTATAATAAGATCCCAACGTAGAACGAACTTAAAGTTTCTAACAACAAACCGACAATTTATCACAAGGTAGGCGACCGCTGAGCTCTCACAAGCACCGAAACTCTTTAACGTCCAATGTGTTACATTGAATCGAAAAGCGGGTACAAGTGACCTACGAGCATGACGGCCTTTTGAAAAGTTAAGGTGTGTTTACACTGTTGGACAGAGCAATTTACGGCAATTTCAAGATTGTATCAAGTGTTGCCAGAGATAAATCTACCATAATAATATGGAAAGATAATTAAATAATATCGAGGTTTAATGATATGCGCACAAAGTGTAAAAGGTTCCTCCGACCAGACGGATGTTGTGTCTGGTGGGTTACTGCCAGCTTATCTATACAGGAAGATACACCGACGCTAAAACGATTACCACGTATTCAGTACATCATTCTGAACCACAGAAAGGAGGAGCTCGTGGCTTTAGGTTAAGCTGCGCTTGCCTAGGTTGCCACCCATTACATACCGATTTTCGTCCGTGCCTCGGAAAGCACGTTAAGCCGGCTGTCATTTGTAGATCTTTGACAGTCGTTACAGGTAGTCAGTGACCCGAAAGTCTGACAACCAGTCTTACCAAGGGGTATCGTTTTACCTAGCGCTAACTGGGTTGTGGAAGTCAGATAGGCAGACGGTCCATGTAAAATACTGATATTCAGCTGCATCCGATTCGACTGGAAGCTGACCCCAACATAGTTGGGAAAAGGCTAGGCAGATGACGCTACAGAGCAACTTAATAACTGACGACTGTCTTAAACTTATCTGATGAAATGTGAATGTATGATTGAGTAAAATGATACTACAGACACACGGCTGCCTAACATTCTCGTTTGAGCACTTGGTGGATAGTATGCTTACGCCGGGAGCAGCAAACACTGAGCGGTTTACTGGAGTGTAAATGTGGTGCTGTTCTACAAACGATGGGGCACTTAAAATCGTGTCCTGCGTATCCTGTTTTTTGTTTGCTACAGGAACTGATGGACGCTTCTGAAAGTGCCAAACTAGTAGCTCAGTTTTGGGCTGATACAATTTAGATTGCCATCGATACGCTAAGAAGAAGAGACGGCTGCCTAACCCTGCGGAGAGCACAGATGCGATGTTATATTGCGTGAATGTTCTATTCTGCAATATTTGGCAATATCCTACTAATATTATAAATGCTATAGTTTGTGAGTATGGATGGATGTTTGTTACTATTTCACGCAAAAACTACTGACCGGATTTGGATGAAATTTGACACACCGATAGTTTATAACCTGGATTAACACATAGGATACTTTTTATTCCGGTAGTGCGATCCCGTGGGACAATTATCGAACTTACGCGGGTGAAGCCGCGGGCATGAGCTTGTACTACAATAATATGAAGCATTACTAGATCTTTACATAGATCTGGGTATGCTCACTATCCCCAATGGCAAAATTATTAGCTTTGCTGATGACACTGCCCTCTTGTTCAGCGCGAGCTCGTGGGAGGATGTCTACGAGCGTGCACAACTAGGCTTTAATACTGTATCTAACTGGTTACGCGACAATCTGTTGACCCTTAATACAGCCAAAACTAATTACATAGCATTCTCCATAAAAAACAACGGATCCTACCAAACGTTACCTAATACTATTGTAGGTCACTCTTGCACAAACCCACTCACTCGTACCTGTAGCTGCGAACCACTCACCAAGGCTGAGAATGTAAAATACCTGGGAATAACAATCGATAAAAACCTTAGATTTCAAGATCACATAACCACTCTTAGTAACAGATTACGGAAGCTAATATATGTATTCAAAACTCTGAGACATGTAGTCGATAAAAATACTATGAAATTAGTGTATTATACCCTTGCACAATCTATAATATGCTACTGCATCACCTCTTGGGGTGGAGCTCCAAAAACTACCCTAATAGAAGTCGAAAGAACCCAAAGAGCTATACTGAAGGTGTCGTCTTTTCGACCGTATCGCTACCCCACTGAACAGTTATATAAAGAAAACGAAGTCCTGACAGTGCGTCAACTGTTTATATTGCACACTCTGCTGAAACAGCATACTCTCTTGGCTTATAATCCATCGCTGTCCAGGGGGAAAAGACGATATGACCCAGTAGAGCGCCATCATCTACGTCACAAAACTATTTTTGCAAGACGTTTCTTTTGCTATCTGGGTGGCTGCTTATACAATAAAACTCATAAGGTGCTACATATATTTAGCCTCACAAAGAGTGAATGCAAAAAGAGGCTTATTGACTGGCTATTAAAATTAAACTATAATGATACTGAAAACTTCCTTGTAATGACCTAAACACACAATCAAGCACACTCACACACCCACACACTCACACACTCACACACTCACATACCCACACAGTCACCCATACTATACATCTACTAACATTCGTCTCGCATACTTAACCTAGATTTTAAGCATAATAAATAAACTATAAAATGTCGTATAATTCCTTACATTCTGTCAGCGCGCTTAGTACATAATTTATAAAATGAAAATGTAGAGGGGTGGGATCCTGGTGTCCTGAAACACAGGCCACGAGCCTAGCTTAGGCACCAGTCTCCCACAATATATACTTACCTGAATTGTGTATCATTGTCGAATCTGACCAATGTAAAATAATTTATGTATATTGTGGTGAGAAAATAAAGTTGATTGATTGATTGATTGATTGATCGTATTATTATGTCTGAAAAATAAATCTGTAGTAAAATAATTACAGGCAATATTACTCCGATAAACCATTGCGATTTCTTTATATGTAGTTAAAAAGTATTTATAAATACTTTTCCAACCAACTTCCTGGAAAAAATGCCCATGTAAGCGCAGCTTTATGGCAAACTACCGATTTAGATTCCAAGAGACGTCTTGAGAGAAAATAATGTATTATAAAAAGGATTTCCTTTCTCATTTTATGTTATTGTAAGTTTTGTAAGGTAAATCCTCGAGATTTGGAGATTTTTTGTTTGAAGATATATAGATAAATAGGTCGTGAGCTAAAAATAGATTACCACGTTCTTCAAGGATTTTCGTAAGGTAAGTAGAAACTCGTTTTATTTTATCTACCTACTAACACAATTTCTTCGCAAGTAGTAATGGTCCAAGAATAGAATGCTCTTTAAGATGTTCACCAGACAATGGGCAGTCTTATCGCTAATGTCAATATTTTCGAGGCTAATGAAGGTTTCATTGGACTTTAGAAATTCCTGGTTACACATACATCATCCACCTTGATGCCAATTTATTTGGAAGCCGTTTTTCGTATCTCTCTATACTACCTCGTTGTTCTGGTGGTCGCTAGCGCGAGTGTTGAGCATGAAGTTCTGGGTTCGATTCCTAGGTCGGGCAAAGTCTTATTAGGTTTTTCCATCAAGCATTTCTCAGGTTGATGGCAATAGGCTCGCCCCCTTTTACATGGGACTTCAAATAACTGGCGAAATGTGGGTCTACTTTTATATCGGTACAGTTACGTGATGGTCTATTAGACCTCATCTCAGTAGACACCCACTTCCCAGCCAGCATTTTGAACGCACGCAATCCATTTTCAAATCAAATCTATTAATTATTTATTTCGAATAACAAGGTCCTTAAGGGTTAGTGAATAAGTACTTAAAAACTAGGTCAGTGGTAAGAATTTGGTGATTAAGTAACATTACGAGTATTAAAATTCATTCTTCAAATAATTAATTCTACAATTTTATGTTACTCGTTTTAGTCAGCACCCTAATGTGATGACTTAGAATAGGGCAGTCAAGTCTGCAATAACCGCCAGAATACCATTGTGGCTAGCATGAACTCTGCTCACTAAGGAGGTGACTTTTTTGCGTAGAATAGCTGCGAATCCGTCCGTACGAGCCTCCATGAACATGGCATTTTGACTTCCGAAGCGAAAATTCTGGTTCTATCAAAAACGTTTATCAGTAATTGCACACCACTCAGATGTATAAGCCAGCTGATATTTTATTCGCAATAACGATCTTCAATCCCAAGAAAAAGTTGTTGATTTTGATGGCATTACCTTAAAATAATCATGCATTTCTGATAAGTACACGTTATACATCAGGCAAACAGAGTGTAGTAGCAATACGCGATATCCACAAAATAGTTGACCAACATAACATACACGAACGTGAAACGGAATTCATTAGGAACGGCCCTTAATTTAATAGTTGCCTACCGTTGACATAATCACTTTGAACTTTCTCTCTAGGGATACTTGGATATTAACCTAGTGGCATTAATATCCCTGTATTATGTACAGTAATTATGTTGCAGGGAGAGCCATGTTTCATTCAAGGATTAGTGGAAAGTGGTCAAAAACCTTTCAGCTATTAAATTATGGATATTAATGACTGGTTTCTGAGCTCGTAGCCAAATAATAACAACCGCACCGCTTGATCTTCAAGGTTAAGCCGCTCTTGCCTAGGTCGGCTTGTGGATGGGTGACTATCATAACCATAGATATTGTTTTTAATATTTCTGTGATCATAACATACGAAGATTATCCGTGCCTCGGAAAGCAAGTTATGTGTGTATTTGTAGATCTTTGACAGTCGATACAGGTAAAAATTAAAAAAAAAAACATTATTCTAAACGAATTTGATTAAAAACTATAAACTCGGCTTATAAACATACATCAAGGTCAAAATGGCCCCATATCTATATTTTTAACCGATAGACGCCGAATTCCGAGCGTAACGTTTCTTATGAATATTTATAACTCCATGTAGGGCATAAAATGCTTATAACTAACGATGTTTTGTTGGAACTTTATTACAAACTTGTTTTAGAAATTCAGTATGATAAACGTGTCGAAATAAAAAAGAAATTATTTTCAAAGTAAACGAATTAATTTTTTTTATAGTTTTTTCACATTGGATGTTGTTAATCGAAGAGCTGTCTTCTCAAAAACAATGGTTAAAATCGAAACCTGTGTAAAACCTCATGTGTGTGAATTGCCTTCTTATCGTCGGTTAAAAAATTTGTTTGGACTGATTGAAAGCAGAAGGCGAAATACCGAATGCTACGGTGTGAATTGGGAGAAGCGTATGTCTATTAGTAGACTGTGAAAGACTTAGTTGACGTAGTTGAAGAGGCCACATCTTCGTCTACCGTGAATGTCGTAAAAACAGAAACATCATTAAGTGCTCCCAAAAATCCGTTTGCCAAGCCTTAAAGGGCCTGGGTACCGCCAATCCATTTCCAAACCCCGATTTCCGCCATCTAGCTTGGATCGGTACCAGGGCACTACAGTTCACTCGGAGTATTAACATAATAACAGTGACACACGTTCCGTGGCGTAATTTACACCTAACGCATTTCATTAGCCGAGCTAATTTACGCGATGCACCTACTAGGAGACCACGAATCGTTGGGTTTTTTTTTTGTATAAAAATTGACGAGCGCTAAAAAGAAACTGTCTCAAACTAGAAAGAAAAAGAAAGAAAATTTATTTATTTACTAGCAAAATGCTTTATTCACCCTTTATAAGGCAAAAGGACACCATATTTTTAATTAATTAAAAAATGTGTTCCTGGTAGTTATTCTATTGTCGCACATAGGTTATTTAAAGACTTATCAATCACTCATTAAATAATTATTCAAAGAACATAAAATTTAAAATAAAAAGTGAAATTTATTTTCTACCAATAATCATCATCTGCCTAGCCTTTTCCCAACTATTTTGGGGTCGGCTTCCAATCTAACCGGCTGCAGCTGAATACCAGTATTTTACGTGGAGCGACTGCTTATCAGACCTCCACAACCCAGTTAGTTCTGGGTAATACGATACCCTTTGGTAAGACTGGTTGTCAGACTTTCGGGCCACTGACTACCTGTAACGACTGTCAAAGATCTACAAATGACCCGGGACCATCGGCTTAACGTGCTTTCCGAAGCACGGAGGAAACTCGGTATGTAGTCACCCATCCACAGACCAATCTAGGCAAGCGCAGCTTAACCTAAAGATCGATCTGAGCGGCAGTAATTATTTAGCCACGAGCTATTTTCTACCAATAATACCCATCCCTATTTGGCATTATTTTCCGATTCCCAGATCATTATGCCTATTAAAGGGTTAACTTAGATACTTCATCATAATCATTCACCTGCCCTTATCCAAATTTATTTGAGGTCGGTGTAAAATATCTTCTTCTTCCATACTTCTATATTTCTCGCAAGTAAGTACCTATTCATGAAAATTATTATCATCGGAAACCCATTCAACTACTGTAGACAATACACGAAGAAATGCTCTGTTATAATATTTTGTTTGTTTCTCATTAGCAGATAAACAGTAAAATGCTAAGCCAAGAAATTTTTCGACCTAGCACTAGTTCCTATTGCATAGCTGTTAATTTATAAATGGGAAATTAAATAAAAGATATTAGTGTTTTTCACTCTAAACAAGCATGAGACAAAAAACAGGGGTGTAAATAACTAACGTTACAGTACATTGTCTAGGCGTCGTAACAATTCGTTGCTCTCATTTACAAGTTTACTTAGAAAGAACCCTGTCAAAATACACAACAACATATAACGAAGGCAAATGAGGTATAGAGAGAGGCTTTCACGGTTTAAAACTAAACTTATACCAACTCGCGATCATGGCGCTTGCAACAGCGTCAAAATATCGGGAGCTCAAAATCATGAACAATCCCTATCGGAAACACACTAACACTTACCCACACACACACACACGCACACACACACACACACACACGTACACACACACACACTGACATTAGCACACACACATACACTCACATTAGCACACACATACACTCACTTACATTAACTTTAACTGTCACTTACGGAAGATATCCTGTAAGTGACAGTATAAGTTTTAGTTGTTTCAAAATTGTGGTATTCAAATGAATCGGGTTAAACTAGAAGCCGATTCCAAGACAGTTGGATAAAAGACAAAGAAAATATATAGTTATAGGGCACAAAATACACGTACCTATATGATAAAACTCCTGCCAGTCAACATAACATGACACCTATATAGTCCCCGGGGTAGGTGGCAGAGGTGTTTAACTAAGGGAGTTAGTGTAGTGTGCTCTTAGAGGTCACCTGTGGGTAAATTAGTGAGGGACAAAAGACAAAAAACGGGTAAAAATTCAGACTAGGAAATCTGATCGACTTTTTATTACTTTAAATTCGAAATGATGCCAACAAGTAAGTAGTAGGGGTCGAAAAGCTAATCTACGTTACACTAAGTAGACTAAAACATTTCCACACCGAGATATGAGACGTTCTGTCTGTTTGCATAATGTATGAATTAGCGCGATTTATGCCGCGCGTTGTCGCGATACAGCGCGATGTGCTGCGATTCCGCGTCAGTGTTATTGTGACTTTATGTATAATTAATGTTGATATGAGGGACTTTCCTTTTAGGCTGGTTGAATTTAATATCAGATTTGAGTGTTCTATTTAGTGGTTTTGAAATTAAAATGTATCTGGTTTAATAAAACTTAGCAAGCAATGTAACGTCTTAAGTAGCTTAAGTTTCTATTTCATTTTATTTTATTGATGTTATCTAATATTGTTTTTTCTTTTTTCTCTTCAAATTTTATTAGTTTATCCTACACACGGGTATGTAAAATTGACAGCATATTATTGGAAAAGATAATGTTTTATGTTTTTTTTTTGTTAAATTTGTATATAGGTACCTAAATTCAAAATACATTGTACTAGGTATTTTAATTTAATTTTAAGTTTGCATGCTGAAGGAAGTAAGCGAAATATGTGAAACCTTTTTATTTGTAAGACCATGTAACCACCATATTTCATGCAAATAAAGAATCTTGAATCTCTTGAATCTTATCTTTTGAGAAACATTATTAAAGTTTTAAGGAGTGTCAACTTGTAATTAGGTACTGTCTGCTTGTGTGTGTGTCTGTGTGTTAGGTTATGTCAGTGCAAGGCGTACAAAGCATGAAGTTAAATGTAGAACTCCGATGAAAACGCTTCCATTGTCTCCTACTGCCTTTTTCATCGACTTACATAGAAATCCGCCGTGTTGCTGTTGACTGTGTAGCGATTAGGCGGTTTTACCACTACGGTTTCCGGTTGCAATCGTCTTCGGACCTTTAATTCCACACACATCTTCTTCTTTATTCAACAAAAACTCAGGCACTAAGCCGGCTACTACAGGGTAGGAACCAAACCGATTACTGTGTAGCAAAACTACGTTCAACATTCTCAAAGTTATCTTAGCAAAACTTACTCTATTAAGGTGTGAAGGCGTGTGGGCTTATCTATTAACATTGAACGCATATACAACGCTTCGTGCCCGTGCTATTTAACCGTTAAGGAGTTATCTCGAGAGCAGGCGTTCCTGGCTGCAGGATCAAGTCAAGTCTATCATAGAAATGTATTTTCACCAGGACCGGTGTGTTCAGGAAAAGTGTGTACAAAATTCGGTTGGTAACAATGTCCTAGAACCGAAAATTCGAAGATATTGCGTCATCCTGCAACACACATTGGTATTGGTAACCTGTATAGTAGGCCTTCTTCTTCTTCGTGTGGTTACTGTCTAACCTGGAGTCAGAGTTTTTATGCCGCCCATGGGCCTCTGACTTGGCTTTATGCCGTCGAAAATAGTAGAATGTAGTAGGCCTATGTTTAGCAATCACGTTATTGGTTGATTGTGCGAACGTCAAAAGGGAAATAACAAAACAGATTGATCTTAAAAGTATCTTTCTATTTTTGGCCTCAGTTTCATCCCACATGAACGTCGTCTCACGTCTATAGAAGTTGGAAAACGGATGGCTGCGATCTACCGCCTGCGCTGTACCGACAATCTGACGCCTGCTGCTATTTTGTGTTTATGAATAATGTCAGTCATGGTTTTTTTAATTGTGTGTGTCCTTATCTCATTATCTTATCTTCTGCTAGTAGAAGAACATCCTTCAAGTGTCTTAAGTCTAACAGTAGACGGCATTATTGTTATACTAAGCATTGAGAGCAGCGGTGGCCCAGTGGTAGCGCCGACCTACGAACAGTAAGTCGTGGGTTCGAACCCAGGCAGGCGCATTACTTTGTGTAATTTATTCCATTATCACTGCTCTCAAAAACGGTGAAGGAAAACGTCGTGAGGAAACCTAGAACCAAAAATTCGAAGACATGTGACATCTGCCAACCCGCACTGGGCCCGCGTGGTGGATTATAGCCCATTCCATCTCATAGAGAGGAAGCCGTGAGTCCCAGCAGTGGGAACATTATAGGCTGATTATGGTAAGCATTAATGAAAATAACAACATCAACAAAAAGTGGATTTTACAAATTTTAATTCGTTTGGTTTTTTTTCTTTAAGTCGAAGATACAGACATAAGTGTTTGTTCAGCATCATTCGCGCTTCCACAATTGTGATGCTAACAAGCCTAGTTGTAACTACACATGATTCTATTTCAAGTGTCAACATTTATTAGGTAGCCTGACCTACATAAATAACACACAAATAGGCTAGTTTAAATTTAGAAATTATACATAGTTCACCCTAAATAACTATTTCGAGAACACGGCACTGATATTTTTGTTTTAATGTCAGTAACAAAATTATCTGTTCCCTATGATTAAATAATACCTTAGTACACATCGGACTACAAATGATACGATTTTAATACCAGTGGTTAATGTGACTGATAAGATAGTGCTGTCGAGATTTCTTACTGTTTTATATGCCAAGGTTGGACGCCTGAAGTGCCGAACTAATTATTGTTATAATTTGATAGGTATTTACGTAGTTCAACTTACTCTGCCAAAGTATTTTTGATACAAGTATTTATGAATGAGTATACAATGTGTAAACGTACCCTTCATGAAGCTGTCAACCAAGTATTCTGTACATCTAACTAAGTTACCTTACGAAAAATTATTGTTGGGAAATGACTTTTTTGTGGTGAAAAATTACGGTTTACGATAGGACTCATTGTAACGCACTCAAAACATTGTGCCGATGCATTGTATTATATTATACGGGTCTTGGAAGTATTGAATGCAAATCTATAAAAATAAATAAAATTGAAGTCTCTGTTTGTAATATCAAAATAACAGCTTTTTACTGAATGCACATGAAAATATATACGGCACTTATAACATAAACATATTTAGTTCAATTTTTGTCTGTCGGTCTGTTTGTTCCGGCTAATCTCCGAAACTGCGGGACCAATTTTGACGAGACTTTTTTTGGCAGAAAGCTGATGTTATAAGGTCTCACATAGGCTACTTTTATTTTAGAAAAATAATTAGGGTTCCGGGCAAAAAAAATTAAAACCCTTGATATTGTTACTTGTTAATTCAATTCAAACGGCTAATCTCCGAAACTGCGAGACCGATTTTGACGGGATTTTTTTGGCAGATAGCTGATGTTTTAAGGAGTAACTTAAGCTACTTTTATTTTAGAATAAGGGTTCCGTGCAAAAAATTTAAAACCCATGAAATTGGTAACAAAATCCGATTAAAAAAGGGAAATAATATTTTTAATAATAATGTCCCAGGAAACAGCTAGCTTAAAGTTTAGTATATTAAGATTAAAACCTTGTATAAAAAAACTTGTGAAATGGAAGAAAGAGAGAAGAAATGGAAACTTTGGCCTCCAATATCTCCCTAACTAGAACGTTCCCAGGTAATATGGTCCATAACAAAAAAAAATATCGTAATGACGGACAGGACAAGGCATCTCAGCTTCTTTAATGGTCTTTAACACCCGTTATACTGTCGTAAAATACAATTAAACATTCATATTCGTTCATATACGAAACAATGTTCACTCATTCTCATTCCTATAAAAAGTTTTTGCCAAGAAGGCCACTCCGAAAGCGACAAACAACCAAAGAACTCACCGGCCACGTCACCATCTACGGGAGTGTTCTCATAGAGTTACATAGAAACAATTAGTGATGCTGCAGTCTATCACTGCTGTCACTATCCGATAAGCCACAGGAGCTTCTGGAAAAGTTTGTCTTTCTAGAACGTCGTCTATTTCACTCAAGAGTTCTGTGACAGTCTTTTTCTAAAGATCGATGTGTATTATGTGTGTAGGATTTCTTATTAAGCGTTCTTATAGGTACTTCCGCGCTCGACCATTTTTTAACCTTATAACTCAGAGCATAAGGGTGCTGACAAATCGGTCGACTAACTTACATTCGTTGCGATTGGGTATTTAAAACTAAATTCTGTCTGGCGAGTATTAGGGTCCAACCCAAGGAAATAATTTCAAACAGTCGTTATCAAAATCCAAGAGGAGGACTATTAGATAAAGCCACTGACCTCATTGGTGTTCCACCGGTGTCTCTGTGCTGCGAAGTGTTCAGCTCTGGGCAGACTCTCCAGGTTTTCTGGCAATTTGATGGGCTCGCCATCTGTAACAAGGAATTTTGGAAATTAATAACCTGGCACAACTAGATACAAAGGTAATGGTCCCCCGGAAAGCTTGTAGCAAATTTGCCGTGTAGCACTTTTAAGCATGTACTACCCCGCTCACTGATGGGTAGATGTATGAGAGAATTTATATGCACATGGCCATTTTAGTTTTGTCTCTAGTCTCTGAGTACAAACAACATAATCGCACGACTGCACGAAGTCCGAAGGGTTAAGCTGAAGGGTAGCAGCAGCTGCTACACCCACATTTTGCCATTTATGTTTGTCACAATACAATACAAATTCTCCTAAAATGTTGTTAATGTTATAATAAGAACTGAACCGACAATTACCAATTACATGTGACACCAATGAGAAAAATTCTGGTATCCTATAGTGTCAGTCAAAAATGGCGGGACATCTGTCTAGATCTATGTGTGATCTAGGGCTCCTATGTCGGACACAATAACTTAAGTGAAACAAGAGATACAGAACTCATTACTATAAATCGGACCGATTCAACTGAGCTAGCGGAGCTATCATTCTATTGAGAGGACATGAGGTATTGATAAATAAATGCCCAGGCTGTATAGGTTTCATTACAGATATATAATCATCATGGTCTTCTCTTTCTACAAAAATAAGTAACAACTGTAACCTAAGTACTTGATAGCTATGATCCCTAGTTATAGGTCTCAAAGAGATGATGCCAGAAAAATCCCACTGCTAAGAATTATTTTTATTCAAATATTTTTATCTCTTATCAATTAATCATAGCTATTGGCAAACAGTTTGTTGTTCATTATACGGGGTGGAAGGGACACGATGCGAAAACGGTTACCAGATATTACCCACTTAGATATTTTTGTATAGAATAGCTGTTTTTTTTTTTAATAACCGTTGAAAAATTTCAATGAGTGGGGTCTTAGAATGATGTACTGAATACGTGGTAACTAGTTTCGCATCGGTGTCCCTTCCACCCCGTATAATTGGTCCGACTAATCTTCACACCTTAGTTACTGTCTACCTCGTATGTACGACACAACCAGAATTGGTGACATAAACAGCGTGACCACTTCTCCGGAAACCACACAAAACTAATGAAGTACCTTGCAAATTCAAACTTCAACAGTAACTACTAAGACCTAGAACTAGGCTTGAGAAGTAAATACCTCAGTCAGAAACAATACATGCACGGTGCAACTATGCCAACAATTCTCAGTAGAGGCACAGAATATAACAAAAGGTACACTCCACACTAAGACTGAAAACGCACGCACACATAGACACGTTTCACGTACAGCGAGTGCAAGCGTACTCACGACTGTCATTTATTTAGCCGTACGAATGCGTCTGTGTGTGTCTCTTTTCATTCGTTGTAGGGAACGTTGCTATCAGCAGTGGTGCCCAAGTGGGAATGGCCCCCCTCCCGACTTACGTTTCGTATGCCTTGGTCCGGAACCAGAAAGGCACTTTGTGCTATTTATTTCATTACCACTACACCCAAAACGGTGAAGAAAAAAAATTAAGACATGTGCATTGGGCAATGTGTGGCCCACTCCTTCTCACAAAAGCCTTTGTCCCATCAGTGAGATCGTTATAAGCCGACTACGCTATAGACCCAACCTTCTGCTCTTTACTGTGGAGCAAGTATTTCAGCTATGCTGAATAGAGGTGAGGAATTCTCAGCAGACAGACATAAATTGTAGCCGCGGCCGCCTGGACAAATTTATTGATGTCTAAATCTTGTTGTGGGACTATCAGTCCGGAGTGTGGGACATTAGTTAAGTGATGGATGAAGTGGGAGGGGAGAGTGTTTATTGGGTTCTATGCGGAGTGTACGTTTTTTTTTTATGAAAAGGAGGCGGTTTTAAGGTAGTTTGAGCTGGAACTAAGTTTGAATATCGAATTTTAGGTTAGGAACAAATCGATGGATGAATGAACTGTTCTTAACCATTAAAAATTAAGGCATTAAGTCAACCTTTGTACATTATGTACATAAAGTTTTAATAAATTAATAGACTCACACAAGGCCTTTTTTTTGGGATGGGAATTCATCAAATGACTCCTCCCGCTCTGGGCGGAGCGGAGGGGAGTGTCAGACTTTTGCTGACTAAAAACCATCCATGTTCCTTCTTTTGCCCTTTATGTTCCAGGGCCGCGGTATCTCTTTCAAACAGTCCCGCAGCCCGACTCACACAAGGCCTACTAATTGAAAAAAGTAGTGCTACCCACTTACACCTAATAATTTTAAAACATTTGAAAATCTTTTCAATTCAGAAGAACCGAGAAAAACAGATAAATCTTACCACAGACGGCTAAAATTCCCGGAATAAAAGCTTGTTGACACCCCCAAAGTAAATACTGACTAATCCAAAAAGCACGTCCTATTCATTTTTCAGAATGTCCCGAAACTAAACCGCCCAAAAATCCAGTAGAAAACTAAAGCGCAAATAAAACAATAAACTGTACCCGAACGAGGTGAAAACTGCCCGGTTTTTGGCAGCATTCGTCAAGAATGTCTGCACTGCCACCGGGGCCACTGCCTTCCAAACAATCGCTTTATACCACCCCCCGGACGATCCAAATCCGACCTTATCTCTCTGCCATAAAGACCCGAATGAGCGCGTTCATAATCATGTATTTCAAAGCAATCGTCCAACTTGTTGAAATTCCGCCGCCGTCCGCTTTAGCGACTGCAAAATTAACTTTAACATCCCTGAGTTCTATTTGATCTTTATTTCTGGGAGATACGATTCGGTTTCGCTTGGTTTTTGGTTGTAGTAGAGAGGGTTTTAAGTTGGTAGGCCGTGTAGGATGTAGGAAATTCGCTAGCCAAGCTTTTGGTCTAGTGCTCGCTAATTTCGCACCGAATCGTGGCTAACGGATAACGTGGGCGACATTCTTCGCTTTTATTTAGTCAGAATATTTTTTTGGAGGTCAGAGGTAGGTATTTGAGATGCTGTTAACGTCTCTAAATAATTTCGGTAAGACCCCAGTTGGGACTGTCGGCGATAATCGTGCAAAATCAAAAACTAGGCTCTACATATTTAGGATTGCTGATTAAGCAACACCCAACTGTGTAACTCGATAATAGAAGTCATTTTTCTTAACCTTTGGTGTGCCAAAACGTTGGATCCGCGAACTAAACTAAAGTTATCTAAAAAAAAAACCGATGTCGTTTTGTCGTGGATCTGCGTTCCGGCAGTATGATGAGATTGCGAGTCCACATACCAAAGGATTCCTATTGCACAAGCAATAGGATTATTATACATTTTCAGGTTTTATATAAACTTAGTACACTGTACAGTACCTACATACAGTAACTGAGTAACATAATTAGTATGAAGCCAATTGGATTCCTTGTCAAGACAAGTCATCCAGCTACCTGAATTTAAAGAAAGTTTGGAACCAACGGGCTCTTTTTATAAAACAGCTCGTTCTTTTTCTGGATGAAAAACTGATATTTTCATTTCGAAATATTTTAATTACGCGGGGTTTTAAAATTATGATAAGTATTTCAATCTACTCTTGGTAATGTATTCTCAACATTGGAATATATTTTGAACCCTCTAAATGAACTTTCAGTACCTCATGTCATATTAGTTAACTACATTCATCAATCTATAAATAAGTTCGGCAACAATACAAATCGCAAGTGCAAATTGGATGGTAATCGGTTACGCCCATTACTGGATCCAGTCACTGACCGGTATTCTTACCAATCTTCGGCGATAGTGAATTATATAATAAACTCGTACTGAAATCTTTGTTTGATATGTGTGATAATTTGACAGTTCTTTACCGACAATCAACATCTTATATGTAAGACTGACTGTGTAACAAAATCTACGAAATCGTTTTAAGGTCAATTAACTTCACTTCTGCATTACCCGAAAATTTGAACAGACTTGGTCATAAAACATTTTGACAATTGCAATTTAAACTGGCTCATATTATGACTTCGGAGTGATAATGAGAATTTCTTACTGGTAAACTCAGATAATACCTTACTCAATCTGTGGGTCAAGGGTTCGAACCAAAGAATTCGACACTTTTCAGAAAATGATAATTAAATCGCAGGATTGCCTTTACCAGAACTGGTCATCGTATTAGTGGTTCAGCAGCAAGAATATCGTCATGATTGGGTCGGAATATCAGTTTGACGTGGACGTGATACGGCAGCGGCTCTCCTGACAAGGTCTGTCAACAGAAGACATCAGCCATGCAACCATCGCATCGATGCAACGCTCTGCTGAAGTGATAATCATCACTCATCAGCCGGTGTCACTCTCATCCGACCTTTCCGGAGGTCACTTCGTCATAGTCTTTGCACATTTTTCTCACCTTTAACATTTTATAAACTACTAGCGACCCGCCCCGGATTCGCACGGGTGCATGTATTATACATATAAAACTTCCTCTTGAATCACTCTATCTATTAAAAAAAACCGCATCAAAATCGGTTGCGCAGTTTTAAAGATTTAAGCATACATAGGGATATACTCGTAGGGACAGAGAAAGCGACTTTGTTTTATACTATGTAGTGAAATAGACTTGCTTTTGGCCGCAACTCGCCTGATGTGAAGCGATGACGCGGCCTAGTGTGGAGCACGCTTGCCTAGAAGAGACCGATTCACTCGAACTTTGACAGATCCAGATTATAATGATCAGGGAACAGAGAAGACGGCAGCCGGCGACTTAAACCTTAAGGCAACGAGCCTAAAGGCAAAATCAAACAAATAAATAATGCTAGACTGGGCTACTGGCTACGGCCTCAAATACACCACCCTTATACATATACGCGTGGAAACATGATTGATTACAAATGTGGTGTTTGTCTACATAACCTTGAACGGCATCTGTCAATGTTTTTTGTTAAGAGTTTATCCCTTCTGATTTGATTCTGATTGGGGTTAGATTAGAAGCTACCAATTCGGACTCATCGTGAATAAACTTTTTAAGGTTCCGTACCTAAAAAGGAAAAACGGAACATTATTACATATGACTAGTTAGATTGCAAATAATTGTGAGTTTGTGAACAGTATCTCTTACATTCGGGTAAATGTGTATAATTACGATTAGGCATAATTTTAACCGTCGTAATTACTACCAGACGATTTTTTCCAAACAGTCACGGTGTCAATGAACTCTCCTGATGATAAAATACTTGTATGGAAACTGACACATTTCCGCAAGTATGACTTTAAATTAATGATGAAATAAAATGTTGAGTTCATGTAATTTAATCAGTGATTGTTAGGGAAATACCAAATAATAATAGCTAACTCATAATTATTTCATCACTGAAAGCAATTCATGTTTACATTTAGAGAAGATTATTTTTGTTAAACAATCTTATCTCATATTAATATCTGATCTGGTTTCGAACTTTATCGAAAGATAAACGTGTTTACTAACCCAGCAACTAATTATGATAACTCCACCTAATGAACTGATAGGTACTGGTCTCGACAAAAAAGACAGACCCCTTTTTTATGATAGAAAATATCGATCGATAAACCTGAGGTAGAACGATCATCTTTGCAAGCTGGCAGGATGAGAATAGAGATTGGAGAAAGTTATATAGCAGACTCGCTCGCAGGTCGCTCAGCGAGCTATGGAACAGGTTATGCTTGGAGTCTCTCTGAGGGATCGCATCCGGAACGAGGTGATTCGACAGGGAACCAGAGTTGTCGACATAGCCCACAGAATAAGTAAGCTGAAGTGGCAATGGGCCGGTCATATTAGCCGTAGGACCGATGACCGTTGGGGTGTTCTTGAGTGGAGACCGCGAATCGGAAAACGTAAGGTGGGACGCCCTCAGGCTCGCTGGAGTGACGATCTTCGCGGGGTGGCTGGTAGCAACTGGATGAGAGTTGCTGAGAATCGAGTTGAATGGTGTGCGATTGAGGAGGCCTATGTCCAGCAGTGGACTGCTATAGGCTGATGGTGATGATGATGATGATATAGCAGACTACTAAAAATAACGGCTGGTATTGATAATGATGTAGGTGTTAGGTAGTAGTAACATATAAGGTATGTATTTTTCACTAGGACACGCAGAACAGATATCATAGGTACAGTTTATTTGCCTAAACTTCTAGAAAGTAAAGTAACATGATGATAAATGCTTGCCTTTATAGGCAAGGAATGATGTTGAAGTGCCAAAATAAAGCTGTTAAATTAGAGGGACACCTCTTTGTAAGAGAAAATGGGCCGTAATCGACCACACGATACAATTGCAGGATGTATATAGTACTTACCGGGTTTTAATGCTAGGAGCATTGAGTTTAATCAACTCTTATTCTGCGGTTTAATCTAATAGAATAATCCAGAGAAGAAGAAAAACGAAATTCATTAACACAAAAACCTCAGTAATCAAAGATCTTCTATTATAAAACAAGGTCATTTAGATGGCGTAATATAATCTGGTATCAAAACGATTACTCAGCCATTTCGGCCCAGATATGAACGTTAGATAAAACTAAACATATAGAATGAGCCCAAAGTAATAAATATTGTGCAAAGTTTCGCGATATGCACATGGTTTTATGTAAGTAAGTTATAATTATGGCGCCTGTAAGTGCTTTTGGGTGTCCGATTAAAACGGTTAAAATTATACATATACCTAAAGCAAGTCTAACTTTACACAAAATTAATCGAAAAATTCAATCAAATTAATAGATCTTATTACATTGTACCTATTTTTCACAAATAAATAATTTGAATTTGAAAACTATTCGAGATACATACGTATAAAAATTCACACCTTTTTCCTATAGGGGTATGCAGAAACCACAGAACTCAAGAACGCCTCCTACGATCCACACATTCTCTTTTGCCTCGTCCACGTCTATACATCTGATCATACACGCACGCCGGCTGCGCGTACACCTGGCCCTACTAAAGACCTCACCAAAAAGGTCAGTATATTCGAGATAGTCATCTGTAAAATCAAAAATCAGCTGCTCCAGACGTTTCTGTGCACGTAATTAATGCTAAAGGTACCGTATTCATTTAATTATATAACACAAATTCAAACGCCACCAAAAACTTAGCCACGAGCGGGACGATTAATAATAACACTGCATCAAGTGCGGCTCCGATAACTAAACAAACACAACTTATTTAAAATATTGAACCAAACAGTGCATTCGTGTGAACTAATTACCTTCCTACAACAACTACCGGGGTATCAGTCAACAAAGAGAATGCCCAACATACTTTTTTTTTTTTGTTTCGGATAGGAAATCATCAAATTAATCCTCGCGCTCTGGGCGGAGCGGACGGGAGTGTCAGACTTTTACTGACTAAAAACAATCCATGTTCCTTCTTTTGCCCTTTATGTTCCAGGGCGGCGGTATCTCTTTCGAACAATCCCGCAGCCCAGGCAGGCATCAGCCCTTGCGGGCCCCTCATCATTGCTGACATCTCTTTGAGGCGCGCGTGGAACACGAACGCGTCGTCGACACGGCCCGTCGTCATAAGAGGGGCGGACGGCGAGCTAACCCACTACTTACCGTCCACGGGCCCGCGCCTACGGTGGCCGAGAGCCATCACGACGTGGGGCCCAACATACTTCATCCTTAAATTATGACCACACCTTTCTTTCAGACACATGCTGCATAAGCTATTCTTGCCACTGAGAAAGGACGTTGAGCAATTGGTCCCAGCTGTCATTCATAGATTGTCTTAAACAATCGATATGGGTAATCAGACGCCCAAAAGTCTGACTACCAATCTTACCAATGAGTATCTTGTTATCTAGTTACTGGTTTGTGAAGGTCAGATAGTCAGTCGTTTCATGTAAATGTCAATCAGCTGGTTACCGACGAAGCCGATCCCAATACAGTTGGGAAAAGACCTAGGCTAGATGATGATGTTACTTATTTTATTTGGCTCTTCAACAATGAGTAAACTATTACATATTTATAGTAAAACGTTACAAACTTAAGTCTAAGTGCCCCATACATACGTTATACGAGTAGTAATGGGTGATTTTCCTTTGGTCATACGCGAGCCATGTAAATTATCACGTTTATTGGTTGTACACTTGGTAGTTTAATTGGCTATTATTGGCGGTCTGACATTATTACATTCATAATAACGTGGGTGTGTATGGCAAGACAGATATAAATGCGGCTTCATTACAAGATAAAATTCGAATAGCTGAAAATTATGTAAGTATGGTTAATTTAATTAATCAATCGTGGCAGTATCGGCTATGCCAAAAATAAGAATTGATCTAATCGGCCGTGGACACGACTTCAAAATAAGAGCTCTAGTGTTCGACACCTTAAACAGAGTTCAAAGTGTAAGTTGTCAGTTTTTTTTTTTTTGTTTGGCAAAGACCCTTTCTTCTTCCAAACCTCTCTATCTTGTGCAATTTCTGGCCATGTTCGCCTCGCTAACAAGATCAGATTGTCACAGTTATAGGAATCAAATTACAGTCCTGGGAAACTAATATGAATCTTACCAATCTCAGTTCTAAGATAATTATGATGCAACGTTCAGCTACACACATGGGCCCGCGTAGTGCATTAAAGAAAGAAGAAAACATTGTCGCATTAGTTAGTTGTTGCAATATGGTCCACTCCCGTCAGACGACGACCTGTGTCAGCAGTTAGAACATTATAGGTTGATTCTGCAATCTCGTGCGTATGATATGTTATTTAAACTAATTGTTGTGCCTAAGTTTCGCAATATCAGTACTTCTTCTTTGCGTATCGATAGACTAAAATAATACCCGACCAGTATATTGCCACCTGCACAGCTCTGTCGTTGTAGTAATAATTTGGCCAAATGGGGCATCATTGACTCGTCCCAAATACAATGTTAGTTTGGAGTCCCTCTGCAGGATATGCCCCACCTCCTTCCTTGCCCATCCTGCACCTTCCAGGTTTTAAACGAAGCAAAATCAGTTGTCAAATGGTAAATAAAAAAAGTGTCTGTTCTAAAAACCTGTTAATTTAT
Organism: Eurois occulta; assembly: GCA_950022335.1. Lineage (NCBI taxonomy): Eukaryota > Metazoa > Arthropoda > Insecta > Lepidoptera > Noctuidae > Eurois > Eurois occulta. The sequence goes on along the minus strand of OX465492.1, from coordinate 2,486,823 downwards.
TTTACAACAATTAGATCTTATATATAATCATAATATATCAATTCCCGCTATCACAAACACTAGGTGACGATAAATAATTGTCTAACTACAACTACGAGTACTTTGTTGGATTTCCAACGGTCGTCGCAGCACGGAGAGTTCAAATTCGAACATTGGAACAATATTTAGACAATCGTTTAGGTTTCATTTAAGGGCAATTAAAACGAGCATAAAATAATTATCCTATGCTAACATCACACTCGTTACAAATAGGCTGCATTTACATTCCCATAGTGTGAGGAATTTAAAATTCCCTTCAAAGAGCCTTTACAGTTGAGCACGTCAATTACTTACAAAATCGTGATATTTTTATATTTTACTACTAACTTATTATTATCAATATCTTAATATATAAAGAATAGATTATAATATCAAAACAAAAAAAAATAACAATTATTGTTCTTTTTCGACAATTCACAAATGTTTTTTAATAACAAACAATCTTTTTAACAACATAAAATTATTTATATTTTTTTTTCAAATGCTGCATTTCACACAAATATCAGCACTGTACTGGTACATTTGTTTATTTGTTACATAATGCCTGAGTTATTCGTTCATATGGCACTGATAATAAGGCTTTATTTTAATCTGATGCAAGTCATATAAATGAGCTTTTTTAATAAATCATGTTGCCATGGAAATATTTCACTGCATTTACTACAACCCTAGTTTCTGATAACCCTAAACCTCTTAAGGTGGCATCAATCCAGCACATCAAGCGACCCGAAACTGAAAAAAAATCCCAATCAACCTTAAATCTAATGCTTTAGCGTTAAAGTTGAAAATCTATTAAAGAAATTTGACAGATGTAGTAGCTTGATATGCTATTTACTACGAGACCTGATATCAGGATGTAAAAAAATGGTAACCACAGATTTTTTTTGAAATCGTTCGTAATAATTAATACCTCAAGATATAGGCTCAACAAAAATAATAGTTGTATAAAAAAGGAGAAAAAAGATCATAGCTTTGTATAAACAACGTATGACATAACTCAAACTAATAACAGTCTGCTAGATGTATGTACAACAACTGATTCCCAACGACCTTGCGTACGCGCACGAGTTGAGCAAGACTGAATATAAAAAAAAATGTTTTCTTTAGGAAACCAGTACAAACAACTATTATTAGGTTGAGAATTCGCGTCTACTGATTTGATGACAACTTCAGACATATTAAAAGAAGTTTTGTGTATAGTGTCTGCTTGGGAGAAAACCGTGAGATTAATTATTAAAATAATTTATTATTTTCAAATTCTAAGGAAAAGTCAAGTGTCAATAAATTGAAACACCTAAAATAAATACTGTTCCCCGCGGCTTTGTCCGCGTGAAGGTCAGGAGTCACGGGAACGTACTTTAAAAATATTCCTATGTCCTAATCCAGGTCTACGCGTATGCCAAGTTTCATCGCAATTCGTTCAGCCGATAAGGCGTCAAATGTACGTAACAGACAGAAACGCGTTAGATTCGTCATGTCTGTCTGTCTGTCCGTCCGTATGTCACAGCCACTTTATTCCGAAACTATTAGGACTACACACAGTTGAAACTGTTATACTGGTAGATATATTCTGTAAACCGCTTTACGGTTTTTATACAAAAATAAAAGAATAAGGGCTCCCCCTAATTTCTAAAGTAAAAGGACGACAATTCTAAAAAAAAATGTGGGATTGTAGAACATGAAAAACTTTCAACGAAAATTGGTTTGAATAAGGTTTGATGTTAAGTTTTTGAGTTATGGGACTTTTTCACTAAACTGCAGCAGTAACTTTGTTTTTGAGTAACATACTATGAAAAACAAATTTAATTTTGCTGTTGAATGTAATACAATACAACATATGAATGAGCCTTCAAAAATATTTTTATTATATTGTTTGGTGCTACGGAACCTGTGTGCGTGTGAGTACGACTCGCACTTGGCCGCAACTCGCCTGATATGAAGCGATGATGCGGCCTTTCTTTAGCATTAGGTACTAATATTAAAAGTATGGATTCAATCTGACTTTTTTTATGCTAATTTAATTTTTTGTTTTACCTATGTTTAAATGTCTTCAAATAATTAATTTTAAGTACTTGTTTACCTACTCCCAATTTTAACTTTAGAATCTTGACAAAAAATTTTGCTTCATGTAATTGTTATACACAATCGAACTCGAAACGATTGGGACTATTTTTTTCAAAAAGTAACAATAAAAAAAACACGAAAGAATTACTTAAATTAATGTTTTTTTTTGTGAAATAATGAGAATCGATCGATGAATGAATTTTTCAATGGGTATCGTTCACATGTGTTGCCGATCGTGAATACGTTTTACACACACATAATTATGCATTTGAGTTCTCATTATTTCACAAAAAAAACATAAAATTTATTCTTTCGTGTCTTTTTTTAATTGTTACTTTTTGAAAAAAATAGTCCCAATCGTTTCGAGTTCGATGATCAAGTTCATGGTATGCGTCTCCAGAACGACCTAAAAATAATGGTGTATAAGACTGTGTATAGACCAGCGCCTGTAAATTCTGATGTCGAGATAAATAAAGAATTATTATTATTATTTTATTTGTATAGTAGGTATACATATTAAATAAATAATCTCGATAGATTCTAAATATTACATACGAATTATATACGTTAGATGATGACGAGTATCCTTGAATCATCTGTTACGCGTCTGTTAGACGCAGCATGACGAGGCAAAACGGTAGATTCTCAATTGGTTATTATATCATTCAATGACTTGCATCTGATTGTGATGACATGCTCAAAGCAACATTAACGTTAGGCTCTTATCACACGATCCATTTTTAGAGTGTATCTGCGGGGTACATATGACGGAATTTAGTAATATTCATTGCTATAGACTTCAAATAAAAGCTGACCTCGAATTGTAGAGTCTTTCCGTCCAAAGACGGTTTAACTTATACTGGATGTAGAGCTTGACATCTCGCAGTGTAAATGGCGTAATTTAAATACTGTATCCACTTTGAGCGGCGTTTTTTGTGAGAATTGAATTGATAAATAGAAAGTTATCAATATTGACAGCATTGTATAGTAAACAATACAGCGTCTGTTCTGAGTCTATGGAAGTTTTAAAAGTTTTTTGTTAAAATAAGACTGAAAATGTTATGTTTCAAACTTATAAATGTTAAAAAAATTAAAGTTTTTTTTATACCTTCATGTGAATCAAAATGGACGTTGGTTTGTTACTATGACTAGTGTTCATGAAAAATAATTGCATAATAAATTAATTAACTGTGAAATGTATATTGAGAATTTATTACGGTCTAGTTTATCTTAAGAAAATACGAATTAACTCTATGGTTGTTAGGTAAAATGCGATAGGAACTGATCGAATCAATTGATTTCGTCTCCGTATCAATTGATAACAATCATGAATGGTCATAGCTAATTTATATGCTAATTTTTTATCACCGTTTAAAAATCGTTTTTAAAATGCTTGTGTAATGGACGTAAATTCAGCAGCAACAAAATAACTATTAGCAAATAACGTTACTTAGCTTGATGTGTGGCAAAAGGTTATTCCTGTCCTTGTTGCACAATTTCTTAAAACTACAATTCAAAGATAGAATTCTGAGGACATGTATACACCAAAAGACATGCTAAGTGAGAATTAAAGAAAATGGCCTCAGCTTAGTAAAGAAATGAGTAATGACAAAACACACATAAAAGTTAATCTTTGTTAACTTTTAAGTGAGTTTTATCTATACTTATTTCTTTAGCAATACATGTTATAGACACTGGCACTCATTATTGTATTAACCGTGATATGGCAAACACTCATTGTGAATCATTATTGTGTTAAATTAATTTCAATTTATAATATAAATAATTCAATCTTCAATCTACACAAATGTTCATTACCCCTTCATTTGTTCAAAGGCATGCATGCACGCTGAAGTTACTTTTAGTTGAGCAACCTTTGACAACAAGATAACATTAATTATATCTCTATAAATTTTCTATTACACTCGTTTCTATTACACATTATACTCGTACACCTCTGCCTAACCCTGCGGAATTACAAGCGTGATGGTGATTTATGTAACCTTACTGCTTCTACAATAAGCTTGTCCGTTGATTCACAAAAACTAACTTCAGTGTCGATGCTCCTTGTCACGTTCACCGCAACATCTACAGTTTCTTCTTTTTTTCCACTTTAGCTGGCAAGAATATTGCGATAGTCTTCTGTAAGAGCTCTGTGAATATCATGGTCCCGATAAACACAAGAAGAGTTCCAATCCAGTGGCCGAAGGTGAAGGGGTTTCTGAAGTACACTATGGAGAAGATAAGCGACACGAACTTTCTTAATGTGACTGTCAAAGTCACTATTAAAGATGCGCATTCGGTAGTCAGGACGTAGACAGCACTGATACACAGCCCTTGAGTCAGTACATATAGTATCAGCCAGAGAACCTGCCTCGGGAATTCAAAACCAAGGAATTCAACAATAGGAGTCTCTGTAGCGATTTTAACGTGTCCGATTAAGTTAGGGGCAGTCGGCAGCCAAATTACTAAAGGTAGTAAATGCGTGTAGTACAACGCTTCCCAAGGATGCTTTCCGAATTTTGAGTACAAGGATTCTTGGAATATTCCCATCCTTGCAGAGACGAAGAGAGCGAAGGTAAGTATGGCAATGCCCAGGCACCACCACAGCCAGTCAATAAACTTCAGTTTCTCTTCCTCAGCAGCATCTTCATGAGTTTCTCTCGGGGCTTTTACATCACCACTGGATACTATAGTACAGAGAGCAATACCAGCTGAGATCATAAAGACAGCTAGGTACTTCAATGGCGGGTACCTCTTCTTCAATATCCATACTCCCATGGCCATGTTTGCCATCAGAGAACCCGCCCTGAAGATCATATGTAAAGGCATCGGTATGTTGAAGTCAAATGCATAGTTGTTCGCAACACTGCTAGTCCAGAAAAATCCAACTAGAAGCAAGTACTGTTTAAAGGGAATGTTCCTTTTCGCTGTGCCGAATTTTCCAACAGTTACAAAACCTATTGAAGCGATGAATAAGAACTGTAGGAATGTAGCTAGGTTTCCCGCGCCCGGGTCTTCTTTCACAACCATTTCTAGGAACACTACATTGGAACAGCATCCTATGAAGACCATCGCAATGGCCGCAGTCGCTTTTACGGACACCATTATCGATCTGAAAAAAAAAAAGAAAAATCAAAAAAGTTATTCCGATACCGGGAATCGAACCCGAGCCTCCTGGGTGAGAGCCAGGTATCCTAGCCACTAGACCATATCGGATATTACGATGTTGTCCGAAATACTGGTTCTAATGCCGCTTAGTTACAAAATTTGAAAATAAAATAGGCGTAATTCATTATTCAAAACTGAATCATAAAAAATGGAGAACATAGTCCATAAAATATCTAAGTATTACAGTTTAGTTTTAAGCGATAACACCAATAAATAATGAACCTGTCATGCGCACTGCAGCCGAAATCTTTAGGTTATTTGAACTGCAGATTTATGTGTTAAATTAACATGATACGGAACTTGAATTGATGCAAATCGATTGTAATATAAAGTAATACTTACATTCGTTACTTTTCACTATCACAAACACAAAATAATCACGTAAATTACAGCATTATTTACGTTAAAACGTCAGACACGTTTGACAACGGAGCTAGCCGGGCCGCCAATGTGTGCGTAACGTAATCGCCTGACAGCCAGTGATTGTAGTAGTGACCGTGGCCTCGAATACGTCTACGCATGCGCAGAGCGGCGCTGTCGGTAAAACTGCACGCGTTCACAAACTAATATAATAAATAATAGATGGCGCTGATCTCAATTATGAAACCTATGTATCAATGTGTGGAGATTATATATTAGGGGACTGTGTGGGTACGATCGAAGGCTTCATTACATTATTTACGTAGCAAGGATCACTGTCTGAGTCTGGAGTGAAACAATCATGGTGGGCGGCTGAACGTTTTCACTTTGCATGTACAAAGACTACAAAGTTGAGTTTGTTTCAACAGGTAGAGAGACTACTATTCTGATGATAACTTTAATTTTGTTTGTATTTGCTCAGTAATAGTTAGAGTTGTATACCTACATAAACGTGTGAAAATGTTTCCTATAACTTTGAAAATGAGAATATTCTCTTTGGGGTTTCAGGCTAGCTAAAGTAGACTCATCTTTCATGGGGTACTGTTTAAAATGTTACAATAAAATAGGTACCTCCCCACATTCTACAATTGAATGAGACGAAATTTAAATCTTGAATAAAACGCACAGTATGTTGGGGGATTACATTGATGATAAAAATGCTTGGCTAAATGCTGGTCCTGCTCCACAACCATAGCTAGGGGCAAACTAATTGATTACCGTGTTAATTTATTGTGGAAGCTGCAGAAGATTGTAAAAATATCCTTGCATTGTATAGATTCCACTCTTTGTATTATTATAATTGCATAGCACATGTGCTGTAAAGCTACCATTTGCATTTATTTATCTTAAATTGACTTGAATGTGTCCTGGTGGCCGAAAGAATGTCATGCTCACTCAAATGTCTCGATGATGGTGGCGGGTGTACCTATCTGGTCATTTAGTTCCCTTCAATATGGTTGAGTTGAATGGGGCTGATACATGCGTCATGTTCGTGAACGGGCGCTGTCAGTCCTGGTCATCTCTTAGCTGACAAGGTTTATTTTAATTACTTTATTTTTAAACTAGCTTCCGCCCGCGGCTTCGCCCGCGTGGTGTGTTGATAAAAAGCAGCCTATATGTTAATCCAGGGTATAACCTATCTACATACCAAATTTCAACCAAATCGGTCCAGCCGTTTATGCGTGAAAGAGTAACAAACATCCACACATCCATTCTCACAAACTTTCACATTTATAATATTAGTAGGATTGTTGATTGAATCTTTTACTCTGGCCGCTCTTAATGTGCACGTTGGTGGAGACTTACGAACTATGTAATCTTCAAACACAATGTGAATAATCTTCAGATTTGTCTCGACGACGTTTTATTAAGGTTGCTGTATTTAGAAACGTTTAACTAAGACTAGGTTATAATAATTTTATTAATTTATCATAATTTTTTCACATAATTCCATCTTTAATACAGAATTGGTATAGTAACTAAAGTAACCTGTACAATTATACAGTCACAATAATTCGGTATCCAGTGGTCTATGCGAAACGTAACGTAAATTCGAACGATACCTATTAAAATTGAAAATACCTACCAGTCAAACACTGTTTTAAATTTTCACGGTTTAAAAATAAACTTATAAGTATAATTATACTTATCACTTATGGGATATCTTCCGTGATTGTTCATGATTAACCCAACCCACGATCGTGGCGCTTGCAACAGCGTCGAAATATCGGGAGCTCAAATTCATGAACAATCACGGAAGATATCCCGTAAATGACAGTATACCTACCAGTTTCACACTTACTTTGTAAACATAAACTTTATTCATTTCAATGCAAGGGTCAAGCTAATAATGCTTGGATCTAAAATGTATACCAAAATGTTTTTGATTTCTTCTACACTAATATTATAAAGAGGAAAAATTTGTATTTTAAATATGCCTTTTAGCAATAGCATAAAACTAAAAAATTAACACTAATTATAATTTTTCAGACCTTGTAAACTGTATCATTTTAAGTAAGTACAGATTAAGTTGAGTAAAAAAAACTTGGTTTTACGTAAACAATTAAATTATTTGTAGAATTAAATAGCTAATATTAATTTAAGGTGAATGCTCCAACCAACCCCCTATGTATGTTTGTAATGAATAAACTCAAAAACTACTATACCGATTTCAAAAATTCTTTCACCATTGGAAAGCTACATTCACCCTGAGTAACATAGGCACCCGTGCAAAGCCGGGACGAGCCGCTAGTAGTAAATATTTTCGCCAATAATGATGCAACTTCTGTCAATCTTTTACAAGATGTGGTTGCTAAGATAATAATCTGACCCTATGAGCTTTGTTTGCAGAAAACACAGATTGTAAGTCTTTAGAATTAACGTTTCATTTTTGTCACACGTTCGTTCTACGGCCTCCGGATTGGTAAATAACCGTAATCATCTGCCTAGCCTTTTCCCAACTATGTTGGGGTCGCCTTCCAGTCCAACTGGATGCAGCTGAATACTAGGACTTTTATAGGTGTTTTTGACTAAACAACCTTTGCTAAGTAGCAACTCTTCTTTGCCCTCGCCTCTTCCCGTTACGCGGGGTCGGCTGTCTTATCTTGCGGTGCCATTCGCTGGTAAGCATCGTCATACGTCAAGGCCAAGCTTTTGAATGTTCTTCTGGTCATTTGTCATCCAGATAGTTTGCGGACTACCTCTCCCAAAGTAAGTAGTCTCTTGCAAAATAACAACTAATAGCAACAAAAGTTACGTACCCAGTTTCCAACGAACTGACGTCACGATACACGAACGAAAACCAGAAACTACGCTCAGTAAGGTCAGTAGTATATACATAAATCGCTTAGGTCAGCACATAGATCACCGGGCCACCATGCATTACATCAATTGGCAAATAGCCAGGAAGATTAACAAAAGATTTGTAGCCATAGAGATCATTTAAACCTAGCATTACGTATTACTATTGGGACTGGGCATTGATCTGTCAAAAATACTTGTATGTTATTTAGTAATAACATGGATCTAGAAGCGTGAAGTGCATAAGAGTTCCCCATACAACGAAGCCGAATCCTAAGCATTTTGGAGAAAAGCAGATGGAGTTTCACATCATAGGCTCCACATCAATATTATCACAATTTTTCTTAGATATATAATATAACATAACATAACACCACGCCTGTAATCCCCGAAAGGTTAGGCAGAGGCGTACTTAATAGAACACCCATATTTCGCCTGTTATATTTAAGTCCCAGCTTATTGCCATCAATCGGGCACAAATCCAGACTCCGTGGCTGCTACTGAGAAATTCCGGATGGAACAACCCCAATAACTCTTTGCCCGATCCTGGAATCGAACCCACAACCTCATGCTCAACAGTCGCGCTTGAGACCACTCGACCAACGAGTTTCGGTTTTCTTAGATCAAATTCTAAAAAACCTGAGACTGCTAATAGTGTCACTATTTTAGACCTCTTAATACAGCTCGTCCTGGTAAATACCACCATAACTACTTCTGTCACTTAGCAAGGGTACCAGTGTATTATTTATTTATTTTACTATTTAAGTACACACAGGAAAATAACATTATAATATATGAGTACATAGGTACTGCTTGGTTTTGCTTGGTTCGGTTTTGGTTTTGCTGGTGTACTTACAGTCACTTGATAAATTCATATAATATCTTTGTGATGCTTCTCGTACATATTGCAGGTCCACAGTCGTTGGTGTCAACTTACCATCAGGAACACCGCGTAGTATGTGTTTGCCACTCAAAAAAAAACTTCAAGTAACTATTGAAGGTTGTAACGCACGTATGAAAGTATGTATTTGTAAATGGATAAAATAAATGGTCCATATCGAAGAGATAAAAGTGATATCATACCCTTTTAAGGGTACTGAGTTACGCCGTATTGGTTTCAGGATGTCTCTTGCTTTTAGGTAAAAAACAGATATGGAGGAAATTGCGTCTTCAAGCTACACTAACTTTTTGAAATGCAAACATAAGTGAACATAAATAATCAACCTTTAGTGTTCCTACTGACTGAGACAGGCCCCCTCTCTGTCTGATCTTAGTGGATGTCATTTAGTATCTTCGATTTTTTGGTTCTAGAACATGTCCAAAACATAAACAAGAACACGGATGGACGGATAATATAACTAATCCTAATTTACATGTATTTTACAAGTACCCCAAATCCACATGTCATATCAGTAGCTTGAACCTTGACAGCCTCCCCCCCCCCAAACTTGGCAGACTCCACCCCCTCTCAGATCCGACGAGTGATCGAGCAAACTATCTTGACAAACATTCCCAAGTTATCTCGTAAAATCTCTCATACTTCACATCGTCAGATATTTGGCTAGGAAATACTAAGGCAGCATGTAATAAGACCTGCATTTCTTTTGATATGATACACTTAGGATTGAAGATTTTTTCTGTGTGACATAAAGGGTAGAAAACATTGTGTACCAGTGGCGAAGATTCCATACAACTAGCTTCCTCAGTTTTTAAACTGTCATGGTCACTAACACTATCATTGACACTAGAAACGGGATATTTACCATTTCCACTGTTTGTTTTGAGTACCACGCCGAAATATCGGGAACTCAAAACAAACAGTGGACATGGTAAATATCCCGTTTCTAGTGTTAATGATAACTAGATTCCTACCTGATTCCCTTCAAAAAATGGCACAGTCAGTGTTCTATAGACAAATAATATGTATAATCACATTAAAGATCTGTACTCCGGCTTCCCTCTAACAAAAAATGACCCTTCGCTACTGTTGTATACCAAGAACCAAGGTCCCGTGTGCCGGGATTATGGCTCACTCTCTTACGGAGAAAAGACCTGTGTCCCAGCAATGGGAACTGTATATAGCCTAGATTATGTTGTGAATCCGGGTAGAAAAGCCTAGTTGCCGGGCCCAATTGGGTCGTGATTTATTGAACAGAAATATGTCTATATCGTTTTCAAATGATAAAATATAACTAGGTATCTCATGAAGATTCTGAAATTCTGGCATGTGTTTGATAAAATAAAGTATTAAAAATTACACGATCCAGTTAATCAGCACGTGACCGGAGTTAAGTCGACCACAGTGAAATCAAACCTTACAAGAAGGTCAACTACTCGTCGGCACACGGTGGGCTGTTGAGATGGGTCAGTAACACAAAGATGTCATTAAGATTAAACTTTTAGAATAATTGTATTTTAGATTTTGGTAACTCGTAGTCTGCTAGAAAAACGTAAATCGTGTTTTGACGTTAATTTTTTACATCAAATGGGCCTCCTCTTGACCTCAGTCTTGTCATGAGGACAGAGATTAGATTGACGATGGAATGAGCTAGTAAAAAAAAAATTGGCTTTTGAGCAATATTTCTCACAAAAAGCCAACCGATGCAGTTTCTAGGATTAAAAGACTCGTCTCTCTCAAAAATCTACCCCTTCCAGGTACCTAACAAGGTTCATAATAGTCTTGTCACATAAAATAAAACCACCGACGGAAGATTTTCTATCATAAAGGAAGCGGATGAAAAATACCCCACTACCGTCCATTGGCGCCCGAGAAAACACGTATCCCGAACTTGACACGCGAAATAACACAATTTGCTAAACACATACAGTCCACATTCGCTTGGCACAAAGTTAGTTGCATAACCGTGACTGTAATTCAATTATTACGGCCCGACGCGTCCAACTAACGACCTTATAGATATAAACGTAGTCTGACCAATGATATGTGAAATTTTGTTTGATTATCAGAAGATTAGGGCCGGAACTAATTTCCTGTGAATATTGACCGAGTTTTAGTTTATTTTAGAAGTACAAGTAGTTACCGGGCCTAAATATGTGCATCGTAAGATCATACTGCAATCGACAGAGAACAATATAATATTTTCATCTTAAGACTTTTGCAAAAGAGTTTGAGCTGTCATTTAATTGGGGGTTAGTGCATCATGTCTTTCTAATCCGCTACCAAAACAGAGGGGTGTTGTAAGTCTGAAGAGGGTACGTGTGGGTCTGCCTCTGGCATCATAACTCCTGAACAGATGAACCGATTTTGATAAATAAGATATCCGATTTGGTTTTTTCGTTTGAAAGGTGCCTTCATTGAGACTGTTCTTAGCTATGTATCATGACAATCTGCTAAGCCGTTTTTCTTCTACACTTCTCTGTTATTGATAAGCACAATGTAACCAAAAAATATTTGACAGTTATATTATTATGTGGTTGTTCTGCTTATCCCAAAAATAAATGGAATGTAAGCATGACAGCTATGTATAATTTATGATAACAAAACAGGTTGGTATATAATGTTCAAGGTTTTCAAACCACATGCAACCGTTGTACCTAAATACGCAAATCAACAAAGTCTATGACGAAATACCGATTAAATTTTCTTTATCTAAATACTTGATAATACATTTACTACAAAAAGATGAAATAGACTTGTCATACTCATTCCACAGAACAGTGTCACTTGTGTTGTGATACACTCAAAGAGTTTGCCAAGTATTCAATCTGGGCATCTCACATCTGAGCAATATGTATTGAGCAAAGACTTATTCATGGTCAGATGTCTTAAACATGACGTATCTAAAACCTCAGGATATCGCGCAGTAAGCAGTTTGCAGAAACAAAAATCTTTGGCAGCTATTCTGTGGTAGTTATTGATATTCCACCGCCTATAGTAGAAGTCGTCGACTCAGGGAACACACACAAACAAGACAAAAAGCTTGAACTGATTCGGTTGTCCTTGAAAACCTACAATCAAAGCCGGCTTGACCCATATTCAGCTCTCTTTACCCGAAAAGACGGCTGAGTTTTTATAAGCGACATAAGTACACCAGTTGCTCGCAGCAATTGAAATAAATTGAATCCATCTCACTCAATTCTTAAACTCACCATTTCTCCCACCATTGCCTCCCAAATAATATTATAAATAAAAATCTTTCAACGCTTGTTTCCACTAAATAAAACTGGAACGTCGAATGAAAAACACGTCCCATTTTTCTGAGCAAAAACTCCTATAGAAAAATATTTGGTCACTCGAACATGAGAGCATGAAAATACCGGTTCATTGACAATAGATCTTGAACTCTATAATGCCAGAATTAAGGTGTATTTTTGAGTGTTTCAATGATTTGTTTTTACTGTGGAGGTTTTTAATAATAAGTAGGTTTTGAATAACCTTGGTCGCGTGGTACAGCATTACTAATAGCCTGTGATTGGTCCCTCTGATCAAGGTCCTACTAACTAATCATGGCCCGTTTAATTTGAGTGATTTGGACACAAATGAGCTTTTAAAACAAGTGGACTTGTTTAATTAAGTCGGGTAGCACGATATATTGATTGTATCGTACTTGATACGCAGATAAATTTAACACATAGGCCATATTTGTGGGCAACTAGTTGAAGCGGCATCATCTTTCTACAAGATTACTTACAACATTATACTAACTACTATAAGTACAATGGGTGCCTAAGATGTCAATTAAAAGGCTAGACCCGTTGTTGAGCAATTAATAGTATCTAGTCTATAAGTTGGAAAAAAAAGATCTACAATTGACAGCCGGGACTAACGTGCTTTCCGAGGCATGGAGGAAACTCGGTATGTAATGGGTAAGGTCTAGGCATGCGAGGCTTAACCTGATGATCGACCCGAGCGGCTGTTTTCATTTAGCCACGAACTCCTCATGTAAGTGTTACTGTAAGCCTGTGTCATCCCACTGCTGGGCAAAGGCCTCTCCCCATGACTTTCAAATTCTTCGATCCAGGGCCAATGTGGACGACTGGTCGTTGGTTTTGTCCAGCTCGTCCCGCCATGTCCTGCGAGGTCTACCGCGTCGCCTTCTGGCTGTGTCAGGGCTTCACATTGTGGTTATTTTGACCCACAGCCTCATGTGTGTTATTTACTGTATATTCTATTTATCTAAAGTGTAGCTGATGTATTAAGAACTTCAACTTACATTCAACAAAAATATTCTGTACACATAAATGGGAAAAGTTACAATGTAAACATATTTAGAAATCAGCAATATTCAAGGCAAAACGACGAAGGATTATGTATCCAAGTATGTATACTGAAGTAAACTAAAAATCTAATGTAATAGGACTAGCCTATTGCCATCAACGGGGCACCAATTTGAACTCCAGGCTGCTACTGAAAAATTTGTGATAGAAAAACCCAGTAACATTTTACTCAATCTGGAAAGCCAAGACTTCATGATCGGCAGTAGAACTTGCGCCCACAACGAAGAAAAAACTGTTTATTTTGCACAAATATGGCACATATTAAAATAAAGGTCAAGTAGCTTAAATCCAAACGAGCCAGTGACGGCCAAACATCATCTGCCTAACCTTTTTCCAACTATGCTGGGGTCGGCTTCCAGTCTAATCGGATGCAGCTGAATACCAGTATTTTACATGGAGCGACGGACCTCCAGAACCTAGTCAGTAGTGGGTAATACGCTACCCATTTGTAAGACCCAGTCACAGCCAAACAATAGTCCAATTTACTAAAAAAATACAGAATTGAGATTTAAAAATCCAAGGGATTCTAACTCCCTATAAAAAAAAACAGCAACAATACACGTATTAGTTTGATTTACGATCCCCAGTATCAATGCGTAGCGACCTTTCTCGGAATAACATATTTTTTGTGGCCACACACTGGAATGATTGATGGGCCATAAGATTAGCGGGCTTATTAGGATTATGGCGGGTGGAAAGTGTATTAGATGATTATCGCCTTGGGTGGAAAGAGGGAGGTTTTGATGCTGAAAGTTGCTGTTTCTTTGATTTAGTAAATAAGACACAGTTTTTTCATAAAACGGAATTTCGTAAAATGTATGTGAAACACTGTCTAATAAATAAGAGCAATATTGTGCGGTTTAGCAAATAACCTCTTTGAGAAAATAAGAATTATGAAGTCAAGAAAAATGCAGTGGAATGCGCCTCGTATGGTAAATAAAGTGAGCTATATGCAGAAAACGGAGTTTTAGCAAACTCAAAAAAGGCCAGAAATAAGTATATAATTAAAAAAATCTGTTGAGTTGTGATAGACAGTGTAGATGGAATGAAAAGAAAAATAAAACCATACAAATTTGGCTTAGAACCATCTCGATCACGTCAGCTTTCAAACAGAAAAAAAACCTCATAAAAATCAGTCCATTCGTTTGGGAGCGTAGACAGAGAATGCTATAGACTAATTGATATGTTTTGTCGCATTCACACAAGAAAAAGAACAACTTATGCCGATGTCGTGTAAAGAAATGAAACAGAACGATAACATTTTTTGTTTCATCGAGCGTGCCACGTTTTTTCAAGGTCAGCACACTAGTTTGCTAAACAAAGTTTGACAGCTGACGTGCAGCTAGCCATCGTCTACATTTAAAATACAGTTTTTACGTGTTATATGTTAAGTAATTTATGTTATATTTTGTTTTGAACAATTTAGACTTACTATTTCAAGCATTTATACAAAAAAATGGTGTGGTGTAGCGTTAAAGGGTGTAAAAGTGATAGTGGAGCGAAAATCCCAGGATTGTCTTTTCATTCGTAAGTATGCCACTCTTTATCAGTTCTAGGCATTCAGTAACATTTTATTATGTTCATATATTGTGTATAATGTACGCTAGACGTACGATTCATCCTTAAAAAGCACAAAAATAACAATTATTATTCAATTATAAATTCTAACCTAAAAACGTTGGTGTTGCAAACTTTTCTATAAATTATTACCCACTATTATGGGAAATAATAATATGATGGCTTCTGCAGTGAGTATTAATTAAATATCTGAAATATTTAATGACTTTTTGCAGTTTCCCTGAACCTGATAATTTACGTCAGAATTGGATTGTAGCTACAGGACGAACAGATTGGACACCAAAACCGTCATCAAAAATTTGCAGCAAACATTTTGAGAATTAAAAAGAAGAATATAAGTTAATTAGAAAGAAGAATTCATAAATAATCATTTTGAAAGTCAACCTTTTATTGGAAACCACAAAGTTTTACTTATTAAGGCAATTGCCATGCACTATTTTGAACTGTGTCACTATATACATCACGCAACAAAAGGATTTGAACCTAAGCAAAAAATTAGAAACATACGAAGCTTGTTTTATTTAAAGGACAATAATGTGTTAAATCAATAAAAGCTTATTAAAAATAAACATGTTCTATTATTTACCCACAAACCCAGAACCTACTATCACATCAGAAATGGCAGTAATTTAGAACCACATCATCATCATCCATCGTCACTCCTGCCCTCATCGCAATTAATTTGAGTTCGGCAGCATGTCTTCTCCGCATCGCATGCCTTTGCGTACCGATGGTAACGGATATGTCATTGGCATATTCAGGCTTTGTCTTACGTACTAATTTCCAATTCTCATAAATTGTGAGGTAAATTTTTCCTCACCCGGTAACCCTAAATTCGTGACGTATTTATTTTTTGTCTCTTTTTGCGACACGCTTTGCCGGTGTCTATAGGATACTCTGTCTACGTTTGGGAGCTACGATGTCAAATTAATGGATTGACATAACGCATGGAAGAAGAAGACACAAACAAATTTAGTAACAGCTAGGAGCATGCTGATACATACATACACACAACACTATCTTGACTATTCACTACATTTACATAACTTAAACTTCAATCAGTTCTTCAGCATGTCACTTTGGTGTCACATCAAACCTTACAAGTACCTAAACGGGTAGGTCATTGACCCGACAGTCGTTACTCGCAATTATAAATTCAAATGTATTTGCTCTGTGGCTGGTTATGTCTGTCGCGGGGAACACTTTGGGGTTAGACCTTAAGTGCTAACTTACTATATGTACAAACTTATATGTTAGTTTATATATGGGTAGCGTTGAAGGGGAGATTTGAAGGGTTAAGTACCCATTAGAGTAGACATTTTCTTATCAAAATCTTAACACGTTTTGAATTAGTGACTTTTAGGACGGTCTTGTTTTAAAATTTATTTTCTTGGACAGTCATTAGCAAGGTTGCTCTACATGGAGATGGCAATGATAGATGACTCCATAAGAATAAAGCTTCATAGCCTGGCCCACCGACGCAAGGGAAACGGTGAGTGTGCCCAAGAGCTCCACGAGATCATTCCACCATCTCCCTTCTTCCATCGGGAGTCCAGACGTACT
This sequence comes from Eurois occulta, assembly GCA_950022335.1. Lineage (NCBI taxonomy): Eukaryota > Metazoa > Arthropoda > Insecta > Lepidoptera > Noctuidae > Eurois > Eurois occulta. The sequence goes on along the minus strand of OX465492.1, from coordinate 2,469,951 downwards.
GCGGGTTATCACCCATTCCTTGTCGATGTTCCACACATTTGCACGAAGCGCTTTGCTACATCGTTTATTATGCGCACAGCCAAGGAGTGGAATTCCCTGCCTTCGTCGGTGTTCCCAAGTTCATATGACCTCAATCTATTTAAGTCGAGAGTTAATAGGCTTCTTTTGGGTTAGCTCGTTCCATCGCCGACCTTATCTCTGTCCTCAGGACTAGATTGAGGTCAAGAGTAGGCCCATTAAATATAAAAAATTGAATAAAAAAGCTATCAAGAATGTTAAATATAGTTTGTTTAGTTTCTCATCATTTACATAGGCCGTTGGTCCGGGTTAAGCCGTTGCGTTGGTCCCGGCTGACATTTGTACGAGTAGATCTTTGACAGTCGTTACAGTGGCCCGAAAGTCTGACAACCAGTCTTACCAAGGATATCGTATAACCCAGTAGACCAACTGTGTTGTAGAGGTCAGATAGGCAGTCACTCCATGTAAAATACTGGTATTCAGCTGCATCCGGTTAGACTGGAAGCCGACCCCAAGATATTTGGGAAAAGGCTAGGCAGATGATTATAATGATGATTTACATAGTTACATCAATCATATACATGGAAAATGGACCTAAATGATGGTAAAATAAGAAATGATATCCAGAAAGCTTATCCCAACCATTATCTAAGAATAAAGAAAAAAAAAGCAGGTAGAAAAGGGAAAGACCCCTTTGATTTACGTCTTAGAAAGTTTGAAAAAGTTCGTCATTAAAAATACTGGTCCTCAGTAACGTAAGAAAGATAAGAGGGGAACTCCGTAATAAGACACATCAAACTTAGATCATTAAGATTGATTTCGATATAAAAATATCGCTGGAAAGAAAAAATCCAGCCAGATGGACAAAGGTATCTTGCTTTCCCATTACGCCTAAGATGTTCAAGTCGGTGAGGTTATTCCCATTAACCGGGCACAAATATAGTCCAGGCAGCTACTATGTATCATCCTACATCATCAACCTTTCCCCAACTATGTCGGGATGCATCCATTGAAGAATGAAAGCGCGTCCCAACGTAGTTATAGACTGACATTCGTAGTAGATAAAATCAAATACACTTTACCTGACCTGTGCATCGAACCCCATACTCAGCAGTCATGCTTGCGACAGGTAGATCATTAAGACGAGGCACGCGACGAAAAAAGAGAAAATATCTTGAATGTTTTGCAAAAAATTTGTTTGAATTTCATTTGAGCATAACATGTTAGTAAACTTATACTGCCACTTACGGGATATCTTCCGTGATTGTACATAATTTTGAGCTCCCGACATTTCGAAGCTGTTGCTGTTGTTGTTGTCGTTGTTGTTGTTGCTGTTGTTGATTTATTTTCCATCCACCCGAATTCTCCAGTCAACCCGCAATCATGGCTTGCAACAGCGTCGAAGTATCAGGAGCTCAAAATTATGAACAATTACGAAACATATCCCGTAAGTGACAGTATAAGTTTGGTTTTAAACCGTGAAAGCTTTAAAACAGTGTTTATAACATGTTAGTGTTATTTAAGGAACGAAATGCCTCATTCTCTTACTTGACTGAAAAGAGATCATGTCACATATATTCACATGTACTAAACTATAATTTAACCAGCTAACACTAGTTTACGAACATAAAAGACGTCCAGCAGGTTAGTCCCAAGCTTCCTAGTTAATAAACCAGGTGCTGCATATTAATTCCTCGCTGACTTGTCCAGTTTAATCACAAAATATTTACTGTATGATACAGGTTCGATGCAAATTTATGCAAAATGTTGCAGGGTAAACGGTTTCCTTAGCGGTAGTGGAGAACGTGGGGAATATGGTGAATAGTGGAGAAGATTCCAGAATCTTCTCCACTATTCTCTCTACTGATAGAATGGTTCTGATTTTGGTAATGTGTTCTAATATAAAACTAGACTTGATGTCACAGTCAATTATTCAATTATCTAGACTTGGCCATTTGCAGAAAATAATTGGTTTTATTGTTATACATATTTTTGTTTTACCTAATTAATTAATTGTCATTATTTTCTCTTATAATTCCACATAATATTAATATTTTGGTCATCGACGTCAACTAAAACCTTCGAAGTGAAAACTCTTTGGTAAAAGTTTTCATATAATATACTCGTATTTTTTTTTTAGATTCCATATTCAAATCATATTATTGACCGACCAGCTGCGGGCGTAATGAAATTCAGAACAATGATACGGCCCGGCTAGAGCCTAGGGCAATAATGACTTGCTTTACGTTAGGGTTGCGGGATATATAATTTCACATATGCAAGCAGGTGGTATGATTTTTAGTAGTAGGTACTAAAGACTTCATTGACAAAAAAAGGTTTAGTAGATACCTAAATATTTGCAAGCTTATACTTATCTGAGCATGTTGCTCAAAAACTGTACTTTTGATACCCGCATACTGTATTTTTAAGCAAATAAATATATTCTTATTCTTATTTAGAGTCGTAGTCTGTCGTAGCCGCATCTGGAATTTATCAACAAACTTTGAACTTTAGAGAGCAGGTCTTGAGGCTTGATCTCATAGAACTGCTCCAAAAATAACTTTTTTTGGGATGGGTTATCATCAATGACTCCTCCCGCTCTGGGCGGAGCGGAAGGGAATGTTAGACTTTTACTAACTAAAACCCATCCATGTTCCTTCTTTTGCCCTTTGTGTTCCAGGGCCGCGGTATCTCTTTCGAACAGTCCCGCAGGCTCCAAAAATACCTAAGAAATGGTTTATCAACAAATACCAAACGACTCCTACCACATAAACTAATCCCAACAGAACAAACAAACATTCATAACAGGATGAATAGCTCCACAACCAGCCATACATCACGGCGATAATTTGAAATGCCGCAAAAGCCCCGCACAATGCCATACATTCCTGGCACAATACGACAACGAGCGACCTCCTCGCGCACTAAATACGCAATGTATTGTGAAATGTACGATACGATGCGTTCCACAATCGCAATTGATACATGGTAATTAGGTTGGAGGTTCTGTGTTGCGATTTCGTAATTAGAATTTTGATAATTGCTTGGGGTTGTTGAATTTTCTGTGAATAAATAGTCTAACGTGTTTATCTATCTTGCGTAAGAAAGGAACCAAAATATCTTTTTAATCAACATTTCTCCGACGAATCAGCATTGATAGGTAGATATTTAAACCATTTATTTGGTACACACAAAAGAACACACAAAAGCACAATTAAATAATATAAATTACAACAAAAACTTCTTTCGTAAAAACATATTTACGAAAGAAGTATTGTAACACTATGACATACTTCAAATAAAATAACGAGTATACAAGCTCCGGTGTACGTCTCAAGGTTGCACCAAATGGGAGTCCAGCTCAGCATGTGTCAGGCATGGGCCTAACGCTGATATTCTGCTGAATCCCTGTATTGACATACGGACGTCGAGCAGACGAGATAAATCGGTGTTGTGAGAATTGGTGTTGCCATCCAAACGTGGTAATCTACCAGCCTTCTGGGTACTATTCCCGTTGACAGCGATGCGGACGAGTTTTTTAACGCCCTTTAATGTTTTTCTTCTTTTTTACATGTACATAATTATGAAGATATTCATAAAAATAAATACTACCATAGTTTTTGATTAATGAACGAAACAATAAGTTCATATTCAAATAAAAATATGAATATAATGCTCGCGATCTCTGTTTATGAAGAGGCATATATATGTCTTGCAATGGCACAATACTATCTTAGTAATATTGAGTAACCAATACATTTGCATATACATATTCTTATATTCATATCTGTATAGATTGTGTGGGTATATTGAACGACACCCACACAATATACAGTACCCGGGTGTTACTTAATAATTTTGGCACATCGAGTTCCATAAAGAGACTGTCATCCAAAGCATTGACAGAGGATTTTCCTCAAATTAACACCTATCAACAACCAGTACTAAACAAATAACCCGGTCAAACAAACTACATTAAGTCACTTCCCAGTTGACACACAACTCACTTTATAATCACCCTAATTACCAACACCCAATCATTTTAGCCGTAATTATTAGCCGCTGAAGGTTTGTCATGCTCCAGCCGGGTCGCCGGTCACGATCCGGTCACGATTCGTATTGTGGCTGTCGTGACGTGACAGCGTATGCCACAAATGTATGCTAACTGTAAGGGTTAGGTTGGAGAGTGGCGGAGCGGGTAGCGGGCCGATTTGAAATGCTGTTTATCGTAATGCCAGAATTAAGCGCAGGTCATACCGCCAGCTAGCGAGCGAGGCGGACGAGGCATGGTTTCACCTCTTTTCATATTTTGGTTCATACCGCGAACTATCGGAAGAGCCTAACGAAGCCTGAAAAGGGCCTCGTGCGCCTCGCTAGCTCGCTCGCTAGCTGGCAGTGTGACCTACACTTTACTCTCTAACGGAGTAACCACACTTTTCGACGAGGGTCGACTCGAACCGGTCAAAATAAAAGACAAGTATTTCGTTTCGTTCCGGTTCGGATGAGTCGACCCGCGTATTCGGTTTTAAAGAGTCTCCCCACTACACCGTACCATACCATGACCATGCTATCAACGTATCAGGCACGGAAAGGAACATAACACAGACTACTATGCCCGCCACACGCGGTTAAACCGTATATTCTTTGTATTGATAACTACGAGTCTATGCCCAGTAGACCGGAGCGTCAATTATTTTGCCGCTGCCGATACGATGCCTGCGATGTCGTGACGATACGGTCTAGTGGGCATAGTCTCATGTTTTTCAATACAAAGATTTATTTTTGTTGACACATTCATAGCACAATCATGGTGTACGGTGTAGTGGAGAGAATCCTTTATTGCTTGGACATAAAGTTCTTTCTAGCTGGCTCAAGCCCATTCCGCGTCGATAAGCGTTGTTACTGCCTTAACTAATTCAAACCGTGGTGTTAGCTTGCAGGCTGTATCTCAAACGTCAGCTAATACCTAGTATGTATTTCCATCTGAGAGAATACTGAGTTCCCGCCCCTTTTGAAAAATTATTTTATTTTTCCTCGTTAGTACATAAAACATGGATATTATTTTAATTTGTCTCAAGCAGACCTAATGGTAACCTGAAAAACGATGGACCAAAAACACTTTGATATTTAATGCAAATCAATTTGGTCCATCTTTTCGTGCATATGCACCGTTTCGTTTAGTTGGACATGCATGGCTTTATATTCGTGTGTAACGACGCTAGGAACAAACGTCGTACAATTACCGCTTCTCTATGACCACAGCTTTACATCACTTTTTTGATTTACATTCTATTTGTTGCAAGTTCTGACTTTTGAATTCGTGAAATAAAATTTCCATATTGATATGAATGGAGGTAAAATATAGTGTGCCAGTGATGGCTCCGTGTTTTCAGACGGTCGTCGTCGAAATAGGTCGGCTGTGAGTGCAATCAGCTGTTTTTATGCACCTAGGTTACATTGGTAGATAGATATATTTTCTTTTTGTAAAAACCTTTAAAGCTTGACTAAGATGACTACCAAAGACGATTATCAACTTTTAAAGCTAAACAGGGATTGCATAGCCGTGTAGATATAACGAAGTTTCTCCCATATACGTTCATTGTTAAGTTCTATTGTAAACTAGCTTATGCCCGCGGTTGCACCCGCGTGGAGTTCGATAATTGTCCCAGGGGATTGTACTACCAGGATAAAAACTGCTGCTATCCTATTGTGTTAATCCGGATCATATACTATCTGTGTCCCTTTCATCAAAATCATTTCCGTAGTTTTTGCTTTAAAGAGTAATAAACATCCATCCATCCATCCATCCATTCTCACAAACTTTCGAATTTATAATATTAATTGGATGTAAATTTGTGCAAGTTTACCTAGTCTGTAGCTACGATTGTTTAAAATCTGCACATCATCATTTCTTGTTAATATTTGGTTTTGGTATTCATATGTTAGTAACAATTAAGCATTAGCTTTCACCCGCGGCTTCGCCCACAAGGAGATCGGAAATAGTCTCCCATAGAAACTTAGTACTAGGATAAAAAATTTCCACGAATTTGGCAGAGAGGTGGCCCATGAAGGTGCACTTCTTTGACAAATTTCAGCGAAATCTCATCATCCGTAAAGGCTTGATAAGGTAACACACAGTTACTTTCACACTTGAAATATTATACTAATAAAGAAGTATGGATAAATAAAGTATACTCACTGGCATTGAGCGGCACGGCGGGCGTACGCGTATGGTACGCCCCCGCGCCGCCCGCGTACCGCCCGTACCCCGCCACGCTGGCTACCCGCGGCGTGCGCGCATGCCGCTCAATCACGGTAACTTGTGACACTTCGGGGTAAACTGTAAAGAGAGAGAAGAACAGGTTATTAAGAGTTTCTAAATGCAAAGCCACTATGACAAAAACTGTGAGGAAACGAAAAAATCACCATCATCTACCTAGCCATTTCCCAACTATGTTAGGGTCGGCTTCCAGTCTAACCGGATGAAGCTGAATATGGATGGAGCATGGGCAAGCGGCAAGCGATTTCCTATCTGAACCCCACAAAACAGTTAGGACTGGGTAATACGATAGCCCTTGGTAAGACTGGTTGTCTAACTTTCGGACCAAGGAACGTCGTCCCCAAAAATTATAAAAACACAATTTAAATGAATTAAAGCTACAATCGACAAACTCAAAACCACGTTCAGTTAAACTATTTTTATTCTCCCAATTCCACCGCTCAATAATAATTTCTTACAATGTAAGGTTTAGGTTAAGTTTGTTATATTTATGGGCCAACTAATAAAATAAAGTATACGACCTTCCCAATGTAGTTACCTAAGTTCTAGCACTTTGAGGGAACCTTATTTATAGGGCTGTAACTCTAAACGTTTTCCTAATTGCACCTCCGAAACTACTTCACTGGTAAGGATATAACGTCGTATCCTATGACTGAAAGTGTGTATAAAATCGATTTAGTAGTTGATGTGTGAAAGTAGGACTCCTTCGGTTTAATAGATATTCTTTAATGCTCAAAGACCTTGGATGACCAACGTTTAAGAATTATGTTCATCACTCAAAATTCTGTAGAGGTGCCCAATTTATCAGAAATTAATAAAATTTTCTTTGAAACATAACATTTTCTAGTTTCTGGAAAAGCCTAATAGCTATATCTTCAACATTTTTAAAAGACTTATTAAATACATATTAAAATAATAAACTAGAAGACAAATTACATAGTACAGCATACCAAATTCTTAGTCTAACACGTTAGTCTTTCATACCTAACTTCAAAAAACTGTGAAAATTGTTCTCAAAGACTTCTAGCAATAAGTGAAGATGAGAGAGTCATCATCATCTGCCTAGCCTTTTTCCAACTATGTTAGGGTCGGCTTCCAGTCTAACTCGATGCAGCTGAATACCAGTATTTTACATGGAGCGACTGCCTATCTGACCTCCACAACCCAGTTAGTACTGGATAATACGATATCCCTTGGTTAGACTGGTTGTCAGACTTTCGGGTCATAGACTAACTGAAACGACTGTCAAAAATCTACAAATGACAGCCGGGACCAACGGCTTAACGTGCTTTACGAGGCACGTAGGAAACTCGGTATGTAATGGGTGGTCGCCCATCCACGGACCAACATAAGCGAGCGCGGCTGAACCTGAAGACCGACCCGAGCAGCTGTTATTATGTAGCCACGGGCCCCTCCACGAGTATTTATTAGTTAGAAACTTCAAATTTTCATAATACGAGAACGTGTACACAACTCTAATATTCTCTGATTTCCAAATTTTAAGTTTTCTAGTAAGTCTCGTGTTTCTTAGAAGACTTTTATGGTTTGATGATTTTATTCTCTGAAGACGTTAGACGATTTATTATTAAGAGAAATACTTGTTTGTAAACAACTAAAAGTTTATTAAAAATGAATGGTTTCTTGGTAAAGAATATTCTGCCTTTTCATTGCCTATTCAGAATTTACAAGAATTATTTATATGAATTATGCTGTTTTGTAAAAGTAATAATTAAAGTTACAATTAACTACTTAATCTAAATAAGGAACTAGAACAGCCCATGTCCTAACTTTAGTCTAAACTTTGTACCTATCTAGGCAAAGCAACACAGATTCCAAATAAAGACTTCCATAACGAACTCTCATCTCCCATATCACATCTGACCGTCTTTGTCACAATAACTTGACACAAGAGAGAAACTAACTAAGTACAAAGCGGCTAAGTTGAAAGAACAAATAAGCCGGGCTGGGTGGCATGTGGGCTCTACGACTCTCATCAAAGTTGCACGCCCCTAGCTTCGTAGCGTCGTAGCCTCGTAGGCCTGCTACGCGACTTGTGGCCTACGCCGCTACGCTGCTACGCCACTTGTTGTGTACCGTTTGCATACAAAGCTGGTATTTTGGGATGGTGTTATTTACGTTTGAGGAGGTAATTTTCGGGTGGTTTTTTTCTGGCTTTAGAGTTTGTGGTTTTTAAATGCAATATTTTTATCAGTAAATTTATGTTTTTATGACGCTGAGGAAAGCTGTTATTTTTTCCTAATTTTCACAGAGTTTCACTGAAGAAAAATGGTGGTCACGATTTACTTGGCCTAAGTAATATCTATGAAAGGACGTATGATCAATATTAAATATTAATGAAATAATGAAAAACGAAATAAATTGATAATCTTACATCAACAAAATTATTTTATTGTTGACATTACATTAATCAATCGACCCAAAGATCAACATTGTACAACAAGTATCAACATTGAAACAACAACAAAATTTATGCGAGCCTAGCAAAACTAAAACTTCCTTCCTGACCCAGCAATTCTCTTACTTATTCTGCAAACACTACCAAAGAAAATTTCATAGCGCTTCAGTTTTCGTCGCGCGCCTTGTACAGTCGACAATAAAATGCATATTAGATAACGGTGTTTTGTTGGTGGCACGTGATTGGCTAACCGTACGTGAGTTTCGGCGCACAAGTATTACTTTGGGGTACTTTATGCGGCCTATTATGCGTGGAATTATCGTTATGATCATTTATAGTTCATATGCGAGCAATGGTAGCCCAATGTGCGCAGTGGAGACCCAGTTGTATAGTTTTAGACTGTGAACCCAGGCAGTCACGTTACTTTGTGTAATTTATTTCATCACTACTATTCACAAAACGGTGATGGAAAACATCGCGAGGAAATCGGCATGCCCTAGAACCAAAAAACCGAAGCTATATAACGTTCATCAAGCCGCACACAGCCCGCGTGTTTTGTTACAAACGATTTGCCCGTGTCTCCATTTTCACCCAAGCGATTTGTCCGTTCCTTTATTTTTGCCCAAACGATGTGCCCATTCCTCCATTATTGCCCAAACGACCTGCCCATTCCTCCATTATTGCCCAAACGACCTGCCCATTCCTCCATTATTGCCGAAACGACCTGCCCATTCCTCCATTTTTGCCCAAACTATTTGCCCATTCCTCCATTTTTGCCCAAGCGATTTGTCCGTTCCTTTATTTTTGCCCAAACGACCTGCCCATTCCTCCATTATTGCCCAAACGATTTGCCCGTGCCTCAAATATTTGCTCAGACGATTTGCCCTATCCTCCATTTTTGTCCAAACGATTTGACTCACTACCACAAAAAAGAGTATAACATAACATAGGCATTTGTTTTTTACGATACTTGTATAATAAAAAATGACGTCCATCCTATTATGTATGTATATAAGCTATATCTATGTATCTAGGACAGGAATGATTAAGATAACACGTGCGACCTATATGGCAGGCTCGAGGGGCAAGAGGCAAGTGTCAGGGCATAATCCAACCTGTACCGGACAATTATAATGTATAATAATGCAATTTACGACGTCATTCTTATAGCGTTGGAATAAAGTATACATTAGAATGATTGATGTGGATTCCAAGGACTAAGTATGTATGTATTCTTGTTCTAAAAATATCTTGAAAACAGTGGATTTTGTTTTGATTACCTGATGAAGATGATAAATATTAGTATTAAATATTATTGATGTTTGATTTACACTTATCACTTATTGGGTGAAGCAGAGAGCTTCACCCAAAGGTTGGCTGGTAGAAAATGGCTTTAGCATTAAATCTGCCTCTGTACTTTGTGCTTGAAGCGTTAAAGAAATAAATATAATAGATTCATACGTAAGGATCGTAACAGGTGGCTTTCTGTAGAGTCTGCCTACACTCCCAGGAAAGAAGGCGTGAGTATAAATATGAGGCTATTTTATATTCTACCGGGTAATGAATAGGATTAATTTTATCATCATAATTACTACCAGGCTGATAATTATTATGACGGTTAATGGTTTCGAAATGGTCCCTGGTGGTCAAAGGGGAAATTACCTAGATTACTTCGTAACAAGGAGGGTACAACTTTTTTTAGGTTATAACTTACCTAATTACTAGGGCAATATTCGTTTTAAAGGTCGACAACACCATATCTATACTTGTATACCTACTAATATTATAAAGAGGTAAAAAGAGTTGTTTGGAATTTGTAAGTTTGTATGTAGGGGGTAATCTCCAGAACTAATGATCCCATCCTAAAAAATCTTTCACTGGCAGAAAGCTATATTATTCGTGAGTGCTATAAGTTATAAATTATATTTATATCATGCATATTCACCGAGCTATCACAATTTTTGCGAATGAAGTCGTAGGCATGGCTAGTGGTTTAATATAGTTATCAAATAGCAATAAAAAAATGGACTAAACAACAATGCACCCGTTTCATCAAGAAACATTTCCAATAATGAAAAATACATGTTTAATACCAATATAAATATACATTCACACTTCAAAATATAATCTACATTAACCAAAACATTAACATATCAATAATATCGATCGATTACCCATTTAATTATCCCTCGTCAATAGGGTAACACTACGTAATAATCAATTTGTTTAATGGCAACACTATTCACGCTCCCCTTTGAACTGACGTCACATACTAATGAGAATTAGGTTATGGTTTAATTGACAAGGAATTCAAGATGGCGGCGGCTTCCGTAAACAAAACTCATTGTTTGTGCATGTTTGTATGTCATAACTATTTTGATCAAGGTGAAAGGCTTTGGTACTGTAGTAGTGTGTAAGTAAGGTCGATCGAAGAACACAATAGGTAAACAATTATACACTAGTCTATACATACTAGAACTGGGAATATTTGTAAGAAAACACCTAGTTCTCTATGTTAAAGCCTCAGAAAAAAAAAATATCTTAAGAGACCCACTCGTCTTGCTGCCAAAAGATGCAGGAGCACACTTTTTCAAAATATCTGCTATCTGTCACAGTCTACAACAAAGTACATAAACAAAGAAAACACCCATTTAATTATTTAAAAAAAAAACAACTTAAAAGATGTCTGTATAACAATGTACTTTACACAATAAGTGAGTTTTTGCCTTTAAGCCCAACTGTACCTAATGGTTTCATTGTACGTACCAACCTAACATATTTATTTGATTGTTTTTTTTTGTATAACTGCACTACGTGTACTTTTTTGTAGAATTTGTAAGCTTAGTTTTAAATGACAAATATTTGCATGCTGAATTTTAGTAAGCGGAATATGTAGAAAATAAAGATTATTCTAATCTATTCTAAAAAAATTACTGCCTACATTTGTTTTTAGTATAAACAGCCGTATGTTCCCAGTGCTAGGTCACACACCTCTTGTCTGCGAAATTCTGGTTACGCTGCACTCGTTTTTAACCTCGTTTTATTTCATTATTCGATACTGTAAGCTATGTTTTTTTTATGTTTAAAGATAATTAAATAATTTGCAAACTACAAAACTATAATAGTAATAAATAAGTCTGGAAGCCGATTCCAACATAGTTGGGAAAAGGCTAGGCAGATGATAAATTTCTATGACTTAAAATAAAAATCTTATTTTACAGTAAATTGAAAATTAATCGGGTTTTAGATGTAAAATAAAATGGTTTTTTTTTTCAGAGAAGTTGTGTCTTGGAGTTATTGGTAGTGCAACTGCACAATTCCATGTTTCTAAGTACAGCTCTCTAGACTGGATGTTGCCTGTCTATCAGTTCCTCCATCACGGAACTGTAATAAGCAACTGAATAGATTACCCTGTTTCTACATTACATTGTTTCTTTATCTAGGTATATAATCAGCTACCAAATCTGATGTCGAGTGATTTGATTGGTTGTTGATTGTCCACAACAGCAGCCAATCAATTAGAAGCTTGAGGATTGTCAGCCGATTTACTAATCAGAGACTTGATCTGTCTTTCGGAAATAAAGCGTTAGCGTTTTGTTTTGTTTTAATAATAGAAGTACTGGGGGTATTATATGAAGGTAAGTATTTAACACAATCAACTCTTTACGTTTTTTCTTTTAGGAATTTCGATTAGCGAAATATAAATACACCTCTGGCTAAACTTTTGACTAAACATTGTGTTATTTTATGTAACAAAATTGTCTTCGAGTATGACTTAATTTGCAAATTACTGTGATACAGTAAACATTGTAAAGATAAGTATTCCTCAGGTAGTACATCATTAAAAAAACTCACATTGTGTGTTGCATGAATCAGCAACTGTATTCAGCACTCCATTAAAATGATCACTGCAGTACACACAATTTTCTAAACTGCAATCCAACATTTGTAAAAAGGTCGTCTTTATTAAATACTGTACTAAAAAAATGTAAACCCTTTTTATATCTGAGAATTAAAAAAAAAGAAATCACGCGCGGGATTTAAAAATTTCGAAACGTCCAAGATGGCGCCGACGCGTTCGTTTACTGTCACTAGTAGTAGTGGGTCAGTGTTCTTGGTGTTATCACCTTGTAGAGATAAAGCAATTAAACAGTTTCAGTTATGACGAATGTTACAAAATATGTATGTCTGTGATAAGAAGATTTTGAAAGGTAAATAACAGTATAAAATTGTCGGGCTGTGTCATTGCTTAGACTTAGGTATATGTAAATATCTACTGATGGCCTTGGTTAGATGTTTTTCAACTATTTTATCAATTTACCACTCTAGGACTACACAATAAAGCTAGGTTTCAAAAATGTGTTTTAATGAGTCAACTGCTGAGCAAATGGCACTATCTACTGTTAATTTCTAAAACTATTCAATATCTGCATATTGACGAACTCTCAAGAATCACCAACATCAAACCAATTTCAATATTCCTAGGTCAGCTCCCCATTATTTATGAACAACAAGTGCTTTACAACTATCGCACAAATAACACCTTTATTGACGTAGTTAACAATACAGTATGGTCACTAAATGGTGTCCCGCCGAGGTGCGCTAATGCCTCTCGTAACGACAACGAATTACCCTTTGAACACAATATTATACCAAAAACATTAACATGACCCACTAACCCGGAACTATACTATGTGATGCTCTCAAACCGGTTAAAGGATTCATCGTTAGAAAACCGGCATGTCCTAGAACGGAAAATTTTAAGACATTTGTGACATCCGAGAAACCCGTACTGAGAGGAAATCTTTGCACCAGAAGTGTAACCTGGTAGTCTGAATTTAATTAAAAAAAAACACAGATATAATGAAAATTTCATTTTGGAAATCAATTAAAGCTATGTTTACTTAAGTTCTATGTAGTTAGGCGAGCTCATTGCCGTCAACCGGGCAGACATTCTGAATCCAGGCTGCTACTGAGAAATTACATTTAGAACGACCGACCAGTGAATCGAACTTAAGACTCCTGAACACTCACCAGTAGCGCTTGCAACCACTTTTTAACCGACTTCAAAAAGGAGGAGGTTATATATTCGGATGTTTTTTTTTATGTATGTTCGGGCATAATTTCGTCATATATAGACGGATTTGCAAAATTAATTTTTTGTTCGAAAAGGGTTTATTCCAAAATAGTCCCATTTAAATTTGGTGAATATCTGATGCTGATCTACTGAGATATACAATGGAACTCTTCAATAATAGACAGCAAATCTGCCGTGATTGCTGCCATCGCTTGGATGTTTGTTGTTTACACAATATTGTAAGCTAATAGAACGCCTGTATGCTCTGAGGGTGTACGCAGATGTGTACAGTACACCCAGATTTCGACAGTTAGGTATGTTAAGTTCCATTTTATTGAAGATAAGCCTATTATCATGAAAAGTATTGTTAACAATGTAAAGTAAACGCATACAAAATATTTGTATAGGATATTGCAACTAAATATGAACAAGTAAAAAAAACTGTTTTTGGAAAAAATAAAACCGACTTCAAAAATACAAAAAATAATTCAGAAGTCGGTGACAAAAAACTGAATCAAACAAACAAAAGTCACCGACTTCTAAAGTTCTCAGTTTTTTTTTTCTCGATGTGGAAATCCTCAATTGATGTCCTCCGCCCTAGAGAGAGCGGAGGGGTCTGTCAGACTCGTACTGACTAAAACCACACCGGTGTTCCCTTGCACACTTGCGTCGGGGGCAGCGAGATTTAACGCTACTTCCGCTACCCAGCGCTTGCAACCACTAGACCAACCTAACTTGTCTCCTACCATAATCTGTTCACCAACTTCTTCAATACCTATATAAAGAAAAACAGTAGTCCATTTCCCAGCTTTTTGAGTGGCAAAATATACATTCTTCCTGTCCTTTTTTTTTAAACATTTCCCCACACTTTCTCCTATATCGTGCGTTCACAAACACTTAAACTCACATACACAAGCCGCCAGACTCGAAACAACTACCTGTAGGCCATACAAATATTTGTTCCGTGCGGGAATAGAACCCGCGACACGCAGCGCAGCAGCCAATCGCTCAGCCACTGTGCCAACCGTACCTTCAAACAAATTGTGCTGAATCATGCCAATCAGAACCTGTGTGTAACACGCCTCATGTATCGATCCCTTTGATCCAGTAACTACGCGATATAATTTGGCTAACAAAATTGAATCATGCACGAGGATTGGTCGTTAAATTAATTTCTGTACATCACCGGTTTCGCTGGCCGTTTCAATTTTTGCCAACATTGTGACATATATATTTTATATACAGTTATATTGGTCAGTTGTATGGTGACCATAACGCAGAATATATTCATTACTAGCTTTTGCCCGCGGCTTGGCTCGCGTAATTTAATATAATTAAATCATGATTCGATAGACACGTGGCGCCACCTATTACCAAAATAACGTTATTGTTGTTTTTTTCTCGGAAACAGTACTTTTTTTCGGGATGAAAGGTTCCTATGTCCGTTTTTGTATACCTGAGAAAGTATATGCAAAATTTAATGATGATCGGTTCAATGGTTTAGATGTGAAAAGGTAACAAACAAACAAACAAACTTACTTTCGCGTTTATAATATTAGTATGGATATGGATTTCGTTAAAAATCAGTAAAGGATGCTCTGCTTAGGGCCAGTTTCGCAGTGTTCAAATACTATACTATTTAACAGATTAAAAATGTTTTCTCTGAATGAAATTTTTCGCAAGATAAGTTAACTAAAACTAATCGTAGTAGTGTGAGATCGACAAAAACTTTACATGTTAAACTTATTTTTATTTTTACTTTTTTGACTTTTTTAATGTGAATCGCATGACCGAAATAATTATGTCTAATATTTAATGTTTGATGAGATTGACAAAAAATTGACATGTTAAACTTATTTTTTTATAATTTTTTGACTTTTTAAACGCAAATTGTATGTCTCTAATATTGAGTGTAACTGATTATTTTATTATTAACTATTTATTTACATAGCTTAGACATTGACATGCATGTAAATATTGTACACCCAATGGGTATGTTACAGTGATACTATACCTAAATAAATTGTAAGATCTAACTTTTTCACCTGTGACAAACAATAAATAAATGAATTATGAATTATAATCATGACTCGGCTCGTGTGACAGAACTAAATGTCGTCAATTTTGCGTTTTCAATTATTTCGTTATTTTCAATTCTCGTTGTCAATTCAGGTTTGCGTTCACAATGTTTCGTTCACTAATATTTGTAAGCTTTTGGTATAATATGACCATCAACATCTTCCTGCCCTTGTCCGTTTAAACCGGTTAAGTAAATAAAAATATTAACTGGTATTACTTTAGCGAAAGTTTGCTCATTATTTCCTATTTACGAAACATTGTAAACAAATTGTATATTGGGTTTTCTCAGTAGCCACGGAGTCTGGATTAGTGCCCGGTTTGCAATAGGCTCGCCCCCTATTACATGGGACTTAAATATAACTCGCGAAATGTGGGTGTGCTATTAGGTACACCTCTACCTAACCCTTCGAGGATTGCAGGTGTGATGTTATGTAAACAAATCTTTACTTAAAAAGCAAGCAAAGGTTTACTTAGCTCTAAAAGTATATCTAGCTACTATATATCGAAAAGCAATTAAGATAGACGAGGCACTTGGAAGTGGATCGATTCACTAATTTAATAGAAGAACAACGAAGCTAGATAATCAACACTGGATGCTGATGTGTTTCCAATATGGGTACGCCATTAATGAAGAATTAATTTGGATCTTTTATGCAGTTTGAGAAATCTCTTTAAATTGTAATGAACCTCTTCAATGTCCATGTAATACGATAATACAGGGTAGATGTAGATAGGCTTTGTCTTTTTTTAGAGATTAGTTGCAGTTACATCGTATTGAGATAGGCCTTTTGGCCTCATACAGGACCTATAATTAGTTTAATTCTATTTAATATAAAAAAAAATTGTTTGTCTCAATTTTGAATTTTAGTTTTACTTCTTTTGTTTTCTTTCTTTCTCTCTTTACAGTGTTTTACACATTGGCATATATTTGTGCTGGGTAGGTTCATGGCAATAACAGCAACCGAAACGACATTGATGATCGAACGCATACGAAGAGAGCATAATTAGCCTACAGCGTTCCCACTGCTGTGACAAATACCTCTTCTCTGTGGGAGGGAGTGGGCTATGGTCCAGCACACGGGCCCAGTGCGGGCTGGTTGACATCACAATACAGTTTTTCGATTTTTTGGTTCTAGACGATGACGTGATGATGTACGTAACTAAAGTACGCATCGAATCAATAACTTAAAAGAAATATCCAGTGGCGAAGGTTCCATACAACTCGATTCCTATCGGCTTCCCTTTGAAAAATGGCTCAGTCCGTATTCTATAGACTAATAATATCATCACACTAAAGATATGTACGGCTTACCTCTTACAAAAATTGACCCTTCGTTACTGGAAATATCACTGTGTTGGGAATGGGTTCACGTCTAAGGACAGTAATTATCAACCTCTCACTCGACGGTCCGAGTTTAACCCATCACGTTATTGAGCATAGAAGCCGGCACAAAATACCCCATCGTTGATCACTCACATAGCGACTGCTCATTGACATCAGCACCGCTCATTCAAAACACATAACGAGCGTTACCCCACACAGCAAGTACGACACACTGTCACTTTCCTTTGTCTGTGACAAACGCGATATAGACCAATAAAACGCGCTTGCAACGCTAACTCCAACAAATTCCTTCTTCAGTACCGAAATTGCTTGGATTCCAGAAACTTCCGGACTTTTACGGTGTCCCGAATTCCAGAGCAACGTGTGGTCGCCTCGCAAACGTGCACCACTTTATAAAAACATACGAACCGTTTTTATGTGCCGAGACGACGCTTTTACTGCGCGTTATTTTTGCGGATAATATCTAGCGTACAAAATAAGAGAGGTTTTTTAAGTTGGTCTTATTTTTTTTATGTTTGTTTTGTGGTTAGCTTCGTGCAGATAGTAATATTCTGTAACAGAAGAAATTTGAAGAAAGTTTTGAAACCATTTCTCATTTACCATTTTGAGTAGTTTTAAAAGTATTAAGTATATTCTTCATAGTAATAAAAACACTGAAGCTAAAGTTTTATCACGAAAGACGCAAATGTATGTGTCAAAATAAAAACCTGGGTACCCGAATAACATGCACGCGGTCTTTATGGTCTCAAAAGAAAGAAGATAAATTCTCCCATACAGCTTCGCGGTTTTAGTTCAAAAATTATTACCTACGCTTAACAGTAGCCACAAAAAGACAGAAAAATATTAGTCCAAAAGCCACGCAATATAAAAAAAAAAATTAAAAAAAACATTTATATCCACGCCAGACATCACCCACTGCTGGGTATAGGCCTCTCTTTACCAAAATACATGATCCTGTGCCAAACTAATCAAGGTTTAACTTAAAACCTGTTCAATATTAAACGTCTCAAAATAAACGACAAAAATCTCAAAAACCGTTCCCTCTTAACCCAAAAGTGCAGCGAGCTCATCCTCAAATCCACATCGTATAACATCGTATATTTTCGCACGTAGGAACCATGACCGGCTCGCTCCATAGCGCACAGAGTTAAATACACCGTAGAATGTAAAGTATATCTTATATTTTAGTCGACAGCCCGGACGAGATCGTATTTCCCTTAGGAACTACAATACTTGTGTCGCAAAGTGAGTTTCAGAAGGTCAATTTAGAGGGACTAACTTTTCTGTTACTCCCACTTTGCCACAGTTTTGAGATTGCGAAAACCAAATGGAAGGAATCTCACTTCAAGAACACCATTGAGTGGAGATCCAATAATGTGTATCACAATTTTCAGCGTCAGGGAGATAGTTTACCAAAAAATATGGACCCTGTTATGTCGACATAAATGTTACGGACAGTTCAACATAAATCATAACTAAATGAACGTGTCAAACACAAAAGTAGATACTGAATTTGACAGGCAATACAAACAACAGAGCCATCGACGTTAATTTAGATACATGTCAAACTATATGTTAATGAAACGAAAAAAATCAATGGAATTAATTCAAAATGCACAATAACCGTCTTTTCCTCCTTTCGGAGACTTTACCGATAACTTCTCAAATATGTTATGAAGTAAACCTTTTGCGTATACCTGTATAGTGCCAATATATTGTATATCTTAAGTGAAATTGTTTTCTGTCAGACGTCATAGATAACTCGTTAGGTTTTGGGTTCTAGTTGTGTTACGAGTCTCATGCGACCCACTGTTAATGTGCTGAAATGTTTTGCCAAATTGTTTTGTTATCTGAAATATGTATATCTATTCTATTTAGTTTTGGGTTTGTATGATTAGATTTGGGCGTTGAAATAAAAAGGTTGAATTATTGAATTATATTTCTGTAGATCGCCAAAGTCTGAAAGTATGATCGGTAAATACCATTGATTCTATTATAACGTCCAATTCCTACGTAAGAGCTGTTTTAGCGCCAATTATATCGTGTAATATCATCATAATTATTTGAAAATGACATGGCTACCTGGTTACTTTTGTCTAAAAGCAAACTGTCCCCGCTTGTAACAGTTTACAGAGTCTCCTACGCAAGCCCTAGTGGAGAAAAGACAATGATGAAGAGAAACCCCAACTGCAGCATCTAAAAACCAGCAAAATCTTTGAACACTATGATTAACACCAAAAATAGGGAACTCAAATTTCGGCACGGTTGCAAGCACCATGATCACGGGTAAACTGTCCCCGTTTTTAGTGTTATTGAGCATGTCAGTTTAAAACTCAAATCTTTAAAAATTGATTTTCAAATTTTTTCCTGAAAACCTTGTTTACTAAACCGCCCAATATTTAACCCCATCACTTTCTCAACCTCGCTCAATGTAAGCAGTCAATACGATTCCCACACGCAAGCATAGCCCTGAATCACGACCAAAAGCCTCTATTTCCGCCTTCTACTACAATTATGTTACAGTTGTAACTTGCCATTCCAATCTATACCTTATTAAAACGATATAAGAGTCACGAGGCGCGCGTTTTCAGTTGCATTGTCTATACCAAGGCGTCGCTACGTCACGCTGAGTTTACGCTGAATCCCTTTAGCCTTTGAACCTTTTTTACTCGGCAGAGCGATTTAAACGCCAACGGTTTTAAAATGCGAAGTTCGTTGACACTGTGTGCACATTTTGTCATGATCCTCAACTTAATGGCGGTTGTGTATACATGCTGTTTTTCTGTGTTGATATAAAAATAAGTGTTTGCTGAAATGTTTTGGCTTATACTTAAGTGAAAGTTCCCCTAAGTAATTTATATGACTGGACTCTGAATTAGACCTTAGGTAGTTATATCAAAGAACTTTTATAAAAAAATCTTCTCGATAAGTAGCGAATATTATGACAAGCAGTAATTTACTTCTGACAGTCAAAGTTACCTCCAATTAAGATGAAAGCTTCAGCGTAGTCCGCGTTCTTTCGCAATTTGCAGGTTCGTCAGCCTGACACTCACCAGAAAATTTGAATTTCGCTGGCTACCTCTGGCTTTAAACAGCTTTGGGCTAGAACTCTCTTACCTACACATCGTAAAGACTAGTAACATGAGAAACTAATTTATTAGCAGCTTTTAATCAATCTGAAACAGCTGTTTTAAAATCGACGTAATTATAAATAATTGAAGCGGCCTAATTTTACTTCATAAATGGCTAACAACTTAGATTTTTAATCAAGAAAATCGATCGAACCATCAGTTTTTCATCGTTTGCCACTAGAAAGATTAATATCCGCATGAACTAAGAATAAAATATTCCATCTTCGTCTCACTAATCAATAATCGTTTTCTTTTCTTCTTTCTTTGGGGTGTTGTAAGGAACGTGATGCGACTAACAACAGGACTAACAGCTGTTGGCTATTATTGAGTTAGAGGAATCCTAATAAAGTAATAAAGTTAACATTTCACGGAAATATCTGGGGTAATATTATGAAAGCGAGAGGGGCCGTCTGTTTTCTATGACACCAGAGTATAATAATGTAATAAGTGGCATTGTACTTTAAGAAGGACACATTAATTTTCGACTTTTGAATTCTCAAAAAGTAAAAGACGAGTACGGAGTCTAAATTCGAGCCCGGTTGATGGCAATCGGCTCGCACATGGGACTTGAACATAACTGGTGAAATGTGGGTGTACTAATGGGTATACCTCTGCCTAACCCGTTCAGGGATATCAGGAGTGATTTTATTTTATGTAAAAACCGAGTAATATTTTAGTTATTCAACGCAAACGGATCTAGACATATTATTTCATTGTTACAAGATCCAAAACTCGTTTTGTCAGCGTTGAACCAAGTTTTCTCTAAGCTAAACGAACCCTGTCAACGACCCTCAGATTAGCTAGGATGAAGAAACAAGACAACGTTTGACACAACCCGATAAACCGGTACGGCCATCCACCCCCATCAAAATTAATACGCGTAATAAAGATAAACTTCTCAAGGTTCCTATTGGTTCTTGAACGAATAAACATCGTCTTGAATAATGGCGGACTTATGACGTCATCTTCTGTCTCGAGCCGGTCACGCACACCGGGCTTCTCCAATGCTCCCGACACGACGAGTCGACGATGCTCCCGACACGCGTTTCTTGCCGTCGTCGTCGACACGTCCCTCGCAATGCCAGATCATTAGTATCTTCTTACGCGATCGCCTGTTTAGATACTGAGATTTTCGCTACCTCCCTTTTTATATGACCTGAAGAAAGATATGATTTACGACCGTCTTGACGTCACTGAGAAGTTAAATTGTTCTTGGTAATGCTCGGATTGTTATTGTTGGAAGACAAAAGTTGTTGAGATTCTACTTTTCTTTTAGTAACGAATGGTATCTACTGTTGGAATGAATTGAGTCCGTTTCTTATACTATTCAGTAAGAATGTAGGTCACATTTTAGGGAGTACATTGCTAGATAAATACTGTTTTAGAGGCTCCATTTAAACATTTAGATATTACAGCCATTTCAAACGTTCCGCACCATTAAAATAAAAATTGAAACAAAATTCTACAATAGACGCTCGGAGACCGCTGACCCGTTTCGAATTTATCGTAGTCCAATTTTAGTGGAATAAAACTTATGAGTTTAATGTCGGCAGCACTGGAGAGCACGTGATGGTACCGGCCAAGTGCCTATTTGTCAAGTCTAAGAATATAAAGCGGGTTACACACGGTGTAGTTGCATTCAACACTCCCCAGGGATTTAAACAATCGTTTCAGTAAGTTGCTATAAAACTGAGGTAAACACACATTTGGTGCACAATAGTTGTGGTTTAAGTGACTTTACGAGATACTTGGGGGTTTAATAAAACATATCGTGGGTTAGTTGACTGAGGTCCATTCTCACAGTGCACCACAATGCTAAACGAATTTAAAACTTCCTTCTATTTTTATTAATCGGTTGATAATGATAGAGGCAGAATTATATGGCACGAAAAGAGGTGTCCGATGAGATGGCGAGTAATAGAGAAGTATGGAAGAAGAAGACATGCTGCGCTGACCCCAAATGAATTGGGACAAGGGCAAGAGAATGATGAAGATAATGATGATAGAGGCAGAGGAATGGTTTAAAAATCTGTTCAACTCGAAACACAGTGATTTATGGTGCATGGCCTAGGAAAAACAGTATTTTTTTGTATCATTTCGCAAAGCGATGCTTCTAGCAATATTTCTAGCAGGAATACTACTATCATCTAATCAATCTACATACGCAAACTCAATACAATTTATCCCCTCTTTCAAGGACTACAATAGTCACAAATTACATTCTCCCTTAGCATTTCTTCCTCAATCGCGGATGATCAGATTCTGAGTCAACCCCTTATATGAGTTGTGTGAAACATACACAAGCGCCCCGGAGAGATCGGCGCCTTTTGTTAAAGCGAGTGCCAAGTACTGTTGCCTAGAGTATATGAATTATCCTTGAGGGGCTCGTAAACCACTACTTATTTTTTGTTTTACCAAAAAACCATACCATTTCGATAAAAATAGCTATATGAACTCAATTAATTGATTATTAGATACAAGATATCTTCAATGACTTTATTTTTAAAATAAAATTGTATTTTTATGTTCTGTAGGTAAATCATGGAAGTATAAAACATTGTTTAAAAATACGATGTTAAAACAAAGCACTGGTGTGCTCCCGTGTATATTCTTTTTTGCTTTTGTTTCTTACCAGAGAAACAAACACAATTGCAAAGTTTTTATCAACCAGAAAAAGCACTGCATTTTAGCAAAATTCTATCGACAAAACATCCAGAGGTTTAAATGTGTTAAAAACTCGACCACCAGCATAAAACTCTCGAATCAAGAACGAATTCAACGTTAAAAAAAATCAGAAGGGAGGAAACTCATCTAATTCAACCGGCTATCTAATTCGTTTGACAAACAAGACAGTAATCCTGATAGTGAACTATCCTCGTTTGTTACAATCCTTACTGGAATGGTTTGTTGCATTGCATTATGTTAGTACATCTTAAATATTGGCCAGTTTTGTATTGTAATTAAGAATTTTAAGTAAAACACGTGAGAAAATATAATTGATATTTATAACTTCTAATAGCAATGGTATCAAAACTACTAATCCACAGTTACCATTTATCGATTAACCACTTATTGTATTTCATAATATTAGTGCGAGTCAGAAAAAGCAGTCCTTCATATTCTTCCACTTTACAATCGTGACGTAATTTTTACCTTCACAACCTTTTTCATGAAATTAAAAAGAAAAAACAATTTTTTGGTTGAACGTCAAAAGTAATATAAAACGGCCTCAAAACGCACCTCCGTCCAGATTCCTCAACCAATAAAACCACAGCATCTCCTAATTCATTTACCCAGCCAGTAATCCGGCAAGTCCACTCTCCCGCTCACTGTCTCGTTTGTAACGTGGCCCTTCTCCCGTACTAAGGCTTATCTCAGGCCCGGATAATAGAACAAAACAGACGGACGTCTTGAGAAGATGTTCGTGAAAATTATTCGTCGTCCGTAATTTGTTAGCCGTTCTCGTCTTATAGTTGCTGATAATGTTCGTGAATGTTCCTTAATTCATTTGTTTTATGTTGTCTGATAAGATGTTTTGAGGAAAATTTTTGTTGAATTTTGTGAGCGTAAGTTTTAACAGAACCATCGCGTCTGTTTTCTTCGAAGGCGTGGCGTGTACGTATTGTTTATCCACATTTGACCGGTTAAGCTCAAGCTTAATGTAATAGGGGGTCAACCTATTCAAACTCAGGGCTCATTATCATCATCAGCCGACAGCAGTCCATACACATATGGCCATAGCCCATAGGACTCCTCAATCGCACGCCACTCAACTCGATTCTCAGCAACTCTCATCCAGTTGCCACTAGCCACCCAGCGAAGATCGTCGCTCCACTGAGCCTGAGGGCGTCCTACCTTACGTTTGCCGATTCGCGGTCTCTACTCAAGAACACGTCTACCCCAACGATCATCGGTTCTACGGCTAATATCACCGACCATTGCCACTTCAGCTTGCTTATTCTGTGAGCTGTGTCGACAACTCTGTTTCTCGAACGAAATTACAGATAAATAACACTTTGCTCGTCGAGGGAATCGGTCGTCATGGTCAGCAATACCGTTGGCGACCACTAAACCAAAGAGGAAGTTTGTTTTTGTGAATCATTTAAACTGGATTTGCTAGTGATTTAGCAGCTTGCTGTCTGCATAGTGTCACCACGCCTGAACTCATATTTTTTTATTAGTGTTTGGATAGCTAGTAATTTGTCTAGACTAGTTTAATCGGTAGATCGAGTTCCTAACGTCGAAATTCGAAAACGTACAAAGGTTTTCTACAGGTGTTTTAACCAAATAGAAAATTATCATTAACACTAGAAACGGGATATTTACCATGTTTACTGTTTGTTTTGAAATGAAAAGAGAATTCTCTCGTAATAATTTCTTTAGGGCTAGAAAGGTGCCCCCTATAAACCCTGTCCGCCGAGTTTTGGTGCCTAATTTAATTTTAACCTTAAATTAATAATAACACTGTTGATTAAAAAGCTTACTCTTAACATGCAAAACTTTAACATAATAGATAATTTAATGTTATCAAGCCAAAGGTTAGGCAGAGGTGTACTTAATAGTACACCCCTTTTTTAAGTCCCATGGTATACGGGGCGAGCCTATTGGCATCAATCGGGCACAAATCCAGACTAAGTGGCTGTTACTGAGAAATTCCTGATGGATAAACCCAATAACATGTTGCCCGACCCGGTAATAGAACCCAGGACCCCATGCTCAGCAATAACGCTTGTGATCACTAGACCATAATATGACAATATATACGAGTACCATCTATTTCAAAAATCCCATTTAAACATTAATTCATTTATGAAATACTCGTACATAACTTGACATAAAGTTTACGGACAACTTAAACAGCACGAAGTACAAATTTTCATACTGTCAACCACGTCAGATCTGCGAAAAACGACATAAAGGCGCTGTCAATGGCAAACTCTTACCATAGACAACAACCCAAACGAATTATAACGTGGGACATAAGGAAATACCCAAGCAGGTCGAAAGATCAACCGAATAGCTGACCCTTTTTAGGAGTATCATATATTATGAGTTTATAATAGCTTTCGTATTTATATCACAGTCCAGAGAATTGAGAAGCAAGGTGAGTTTTACGATGCTAGTTTATGGTACTAGGAGTTTATTTTGCCAATAGATGTATCCCTAGGTGGATTCTGATTATAGTCATCACGGTTTTTATCACTTTGGAGCTCGCACATGGAACAATAGATACGATATTTAGTATGAGTAAGCGAGACAATACTAGCCAAGAAGGGTTAGACTGAGATGTTTATTTAGTACAGTACAGACGCATATCAAGCTACCCGAAACTGTTAAATTTTCTCAATCTGCTTTGAACCTAATACATTAACGATAAAGTTGAAAATCTATTAAAGAAATTTGACAGATTGTAGTAGCTTGATGTGCTGGCCACTGTACATCCACACTTCAAAAATGAACACCAACCACCTACCTGAAATTAGCTTACAAACAGCAAAACTAGTTTACAGAGTGTCCTTCACATATATCACGGATCCCTAATTAGAACGTTACACCACGGAACCCTCTAGAGGCCAGTACCAACGTGCGAATTACGTAAAACAATGAACTAGGCTAATTTATGGCGTATAGGAGGCATAAAGCGTCTCCTATAATAAAGTGTCGGCAGGTACTTGATATATTTGTTTGTATTTTGATCCCATTTTGGAAACTCAGGAATCGGTAGTTGTTAAATTACGTATGAACAGGGTGTTTGAAATACCGACCGACTAAAGTTTCTTCGAGACGGCCAGTCAAATTATAGTGTTCACCCACAGTCAAAGTAAATAGAATGTTATTTTCTTTATTTCTCGAAATAAATAAAATAAATAATATTAATAAACATTTATTTCAGAATCACTACTTAAGTTACCGGGGAGTCTCGGAGAGTTTTTAAAAGTCACAACTTTACTTGACGACCGTTTATTTCAGACTAACTTATTCTATCTTAACTAACAACTGGATAAACATTCCTTATTATCTAGCGTATAGACTTACACTCTAACAATATCGCGAATGCTTGGTCAGCAGAGCCCGCCCGTCGCGGCTGGGATCAGCGTA
The DNA here is from genome assembly GCA_950022335.1 of Eurois occulta. NCBI lineage: Eukaryota > Metazoa > Arthropoda > Insecta > Lepidoptera > Noctuidae > Eurois > Eurois occulta. The sequence goes on along the minus strand of OX465492.1, from coordinate 2,443,506 downwards.
CTGTTATCGTTCCCACCGGACTACTTGCTAAAGATAAGACAGGTAGAGCATTCATAACGCCTCCCCCCGCAGCTTCAAAATATTATCCGAGGGACTGTTATCGCTCGGATTATTTTGAAATTTGAAATTACAGTACTTATATATTAGAGTTACAGAAATGCTTAAAATTATGATTACTTATGTATAATAATAGAGTTCCGATGCTAACAGTTTTCACATTTATCACCGCCTCACGGTTATTTTCCACTTCACTTTCACTGATTTTTAACAGGCCATTAAGTTGTTGTAAATTCACTAAATCACTTGTATCCAAGTTAATAGGTTTTCGCTGCATCTGAGATTCGGAGAGCACGATTTCAGGAAGATTAATGATAGGCAGTTTCGGCAGGTTCAAGTTACTCGTGGTGCTATAGCGGGTTTTAAGAGTCATTTCGCCAATCTGGACATTGCAGTTATCGTCTTATATCAAGAAGTAAGTACCTCGTATCTTTTCTTTGGTTATTTCATTATTTTCGCAGATCTTTGATAGGATGGTTTCCGCTTTACTGTAGAGTATCCATCGGTCTTTCCCCACAGGCTGGATCTTTAGGTTATTGATTTCGACTGGAACTGAATTACAGGAACTAATGTTGTTGGAGAACTTCATCAAAGCCGCTATGCAAGTATCTTCCTCCACGAAAGGCATCATACCTTCATTACATAGGTATGTCTCCTCATAGAGTTCGGTGCATGGCTGGGAGAGCGAGACCATTTTCGACCCTTTTACTAGCAGGTAAGGATATTTTGGAATTATGAGCGTAGTTTGGTTAGAAGGATTAGTTGTAGGAATCGGGATTGCTTGGTAGTAGTTATATATATCATTTTTTACTATAGGTACATCTAAAACGAATGTTATTTGACTTCCTTTTGAAAATGCTTTTATACTTATACACTGTTCTAATTTTACTAGATTATCGTAATTAACTGGATATACAAGTTTATTAGTTTGTTCTATTACTTTTAATAATTCTAGTAATTCATCTGAGTTTATAAGAGACTGATGCAACATACCTAGTTTACTGAAGGTTACCGAAGTTTCAATTACATCCCACCGAATGTAGAGTAATTGGAAATGATGTAAGAATAAATTGTACACGATAACGAAATTATGTATTGTTATATTAATATTAGTTTTGTGTATCCAATTTTGCATTTCCCATAACTCTTCATTTATGTGGATGAAATTATTCATAGTAGAATTCGCCACGTTAATTAGCGATCTGGACATTTCTGAAATAACGATTACTTTTTTTGTTAAAGTGTCTTGACGTGTTTTTATATCCCTAATCAATTGTTCGTACCTGATAGCATCGTCATAGTCTAAATTACCACTAATTATCTTAATAATAGATCCTAGGGGGTTAAAGATCCCTCGCTTAATTCTAATCGATGGAGCTAACTGGTTGAATTTTTCTATACTGGAATTCATGACATAATCGGTTTGAAACTTCACGTCCATCAATTGTCGATCGAATGTTTTATTTCCAAAGTAACTCCTGACTTGGTTATTGAAATTTACATATTTTTTTATATTCAACTCTAAGTCTTCTCGCATCGAACTTAAGTCTAGAACCTTAATAATATTCCACTTATCATAACTTACTCTAGCTTGACCTTGCTTCGTAAGAATCACTCCTGGATTCTTATTAATTCTGTGCAGTTGAAGGGCCTGGGTCCTGAAGGTCAGGATCAGGAGTACGAGGAGGTACCTGTGAAGGTCGTTTCATGTCCTTAATAGGTACTTTGGTATCGCGGGTTTTGATTTTAACTGGACAAGTGTTCCTAGTAATATCTCCGGTTACTGTAGCTTTTTGGTAGCGAGGTTTATCTTTGCTACGTCTGATGTTAGCCCCTTTTATGTATATATCATCCCCCTCTTGTACATCAAATGACGTCTCTCCGCCACGTTTTTCTTTTACCTTTTCCTTATTTTGTATTATTTTATCTGTTAGCTGTTTATAGAGATATTTCGTTCGCTGAACATGATCTTTCACTAACTGTTGTGTGTATTGTTTCTCGAAATTTACGGCAAAAGTACTATTAGATTCGGTATGGCCAAAAACAACTTCAAAGGGTGTAAGACCTGTCGTGGAATGAATACTTTGATTGTAGGCCATAATCGCATATGTCATGACGTTGGCTGCGTCTGTTATTTTATGTTCATATTTAGCGCTACGATATATCTCTGCTATAGTAGAATGAAAACGCTCTATTATTCCCATGGAATTGGGATTATGTGCAGTACCTATGTGCAAGTCTATTTTATAGAATTGAAGAGTTTCTTTCAATAAAGTGTTGTTGAATTCTGACCCAGGGTCAGCACTGATTTTATTTGGTACGCCATAAAATGAGAAATATTTGATAAGTGCGCGAACTACTTCAGGAGTCGAGCGATTGAATAATTCAAAGGCTTGTCCTAGTTTGCTGAATGCATCAACTAGGGTAAGAAAGTATTTCCCTTCAATGGAATACAGGTCTATGAAGATTTCGGCAAGTGGTTTGGTTTGGGTTTGAGTAAGCTGTAATTGCGGTTTAATGGGTTTGCGGTCATATTTCATTGTCTTACAGATGTCACAATTATTAATCATAGTAGCAACAGTTATATCCATATTTGGCCAGTAGTATGTCCGTTTAAGGTGCATGAGTGTTTCTTTAATTCCGCGGTGACATGTTTTACCGCGATGATACGTAAGTATAACTGCGCGTTGCTCGTCCTCGTCTTCGATGTATACAACTCTTTTAGTGCATTCATAAATTTTAACTGTATTCTTTTTAAATAATCGAGTAACGGCATCCGTAAACTGACTTCTGTGTATTTTGTCTTCGAAATAAAAGAAGTATTTAGTTTTAGGTTTTATGTATTCTAGTAAGAAGTTTTTAACTAAACTGGGATTATCAACAGGTAAGTGAACCTCTAAAACTTTTTGTTTATCTCGTGATAAATCATTAACTAATGTCTGGTTTCTGTTCCAGGTAAAGACAAGAACTTGGTGGGGCTTCGTATCTACTGCTTCGTTTAATATGGGAATTCCGTCGGTATCAACATCCTCGGCAGAGTGAATTGTTTCAGGTAATGACGAGGCTGTAATAGTACTAGATGTTGCAGAGCGGACTGGATAAGAGGTAAGTGAAGGCGCACTAATCGTTTCCGATGAATCGGAGATAACTATTGTATCGTTATCTTTGTTCGTTTCACTTGCGTTACACTGCATGGATTCGTTATCATTATTATTGGTGAGTATATTTAATTTTATGCGTGACAGGGCATCCGCGTTACTGTTCTGTTTCCCATTTTTGTAAATGATATCGAAATCGAATTCAGCCAATCTAAGCTTCCATCGAGTGAGCTTACTGTCAGGCTCTTTAAATGAGGTAAGCCAGGCTAGAGGACGATGGTCCGTGTAGATAATGAATTTACGCCCATATAGGTACGGACGAAAATGTTTTGTTGCCCAAATAATGGCTAGCATTTCTTTCTCTACTGTACTATAACGTGTCTCCGCGTCATTTAAAGTGCGGCTTGCGTAGGCTATGGGCTTGTCACTTCCAATAGGGCCTTGTGAAAGGACTGCTCCTAGAGCATAATTGGAGGCGTCCGTGGTTAAGACAAAAGGTTTGGAAAAATCGGGGAACTGAAGAATAGGCGCGTTTACTAGCAACTCTTTACACTTATTAAAGGCATCGATAAAGGATTGGCTGATCTGTACTTTGTTTCGTTTTTTTAAACAAGAGGTGAGTGGTTGCGTGATTTTAGCAAAGTCTTTTATAAATTTACGGTAATAACCGACTAAACCCAGGAAACTTTTTATTTCAGTGGGCGTTCTCGGTAACGGAAAGTCTAGTACTGCTTTTACTTTGTCATTGTTGGGTTCTAGTCCGTCTTTGGTAATTTTGTGTCCTAAATAAAGTACTTCTGTACGTAAAAATTCGCATTTGTCAAGCGTCACCTTCAAGTTGGTTTGTCTAAGTCGATCAAAAACTTTCCTAAGTTTATCTATATGTTCCTGCAAGCTGTTTGAAAAGACTATTATATCGTCTAGGTAAACCAGGCAATGGATACCCTGCAATCCCCTCAACACGTTATCCATTGCGCGTTGAAATGTTGCAGGTGCGGTCTTAAGACCAAAGGGCATGCGGGTGAATTCAAAGTGCCCTGATGGGGTAGTGAACGCAGTTTTGGGTCTATCCTGTTTATCTATTTCCAGCTGGTGGTAGCCACTTGCGAGGTCCAGTGTCGTAAAGTAGGTGGACTTCCCTAATTTGTCAAATAAGTCGTTTATGTTAGGTAAGGGATATTTATCGTCCGTAGTTATGTCATTCAAGCGTCGATAGTCTATAACCATCCTATATTTTTGTTCACCCGAGGCGTCCATTTTTTTTGGTACGAGATGTACGGGTGCACTCCAAGGCGAAAAAGATTCCTGAATGACGTCATTTTGCAATAATTTTTCAACTTGTTTTTGTACTTCTATATTTTGCGACGGTGGAAGTCTATAGGGGCGGACATAAATGGGATCTTCATTTTTAGTTCTAATCTGATGCTTTACCTGATTGGTAAAAGTAAGAGGGAGTTCATCACAATGGAATATGTCTCTGTATTCAAAACATAATTTGGTTATAGCCTCACGTTCTTCCGCATTGGTGTGGTCCAGGCGTAATTTAGTTAAGTTATTTTTAAGTAAATCGTCGATTTCAAAGTTGCTCAATGGTTCGTTATTTGTCATATTTATCTCACAAGTATTGTCATTTAATTTATATGTAATCAAGGGTTGCCGAAAAGTTAATGTGACGCTATTTTCTGAAGCATTCTGTATAACTGTAGTTGCAAATGAATCGATACATTTCACGAGAGCACTCGGCATTCTAACACCCTGTCCGAAATCTATATAGTTTAATATAGCATCTCCATTTTTCATATCGGTCGGAACTTTAACTCGCGACTCTGTCCTTGGTTCTAATGTGACCTCGTATGGCGGGTTATATAATATACGAATGTCTGTCGTGGGTGTACGTAATATTTGGTTTTTCATATCAATAGAGGCTTCTAATTGTTTTAATAAGTCTGAGCCTATCAAACCATCATATCTTTTATCTACGTCATATACGTAAAACTTATGTTTACCTAAAGTTTTAAAGGTCTTTAAAAGTGGTATATAAATTATTTCATTATGTTGACTACGAGCGTGCGTACTTATGACCTCAAATGGTTCGTATAATTTATATTTTGAAAAATATTCATTTGCTTTGGCAGGACTTATGAAAGACCGCGTACTCCCAGTATCTATCATGAAACGGGCCTTGATTTCGGGAATTTCTATATGCGGGAGTTTTAGGAGTGAATCACAATTCAACTGAATTACTTCGGGTGAAAATTGGAGGCTTGTACCTGAAAATTTTCAACATCGTGTGGTTTTTCATCATTTTTCTTGTCGGACGGTTCATTGTCAATTTGAGTTTCGGGCATTTCTAAATTACAAGCATAATTTTCTAAATAATAAGTGACATTTTGATTGGATTGTTCTGACGGGGTCTCTACGGGTTCAATATTGTAGAATAGATTATTATCGTCATCGAGTAAAATATTTAACATGTTTTGTCTCATCGGGCGAGCTGTACGCATAGAGACATCACTTTCCTGTAACTGTGGTGAGTTACGTTGTGGTTGATTTTGTGGGGGTATGCCAAATTTAAATTGTTGATTTGGTCCACTGGAAATTGGCTTGGCCTGATTTGGAGTATTATTATTAAATTGGGGTTGATAACCTTGCTGAGGAACGATTCTAAATCTAAAATTTTGTTGACCATGTAAGTTGGGCCTAAAACCTTGCTGAGGAACTATTAGAATACCAAACTTAAAATTTGTTGGTGTGAACTGTGGTGTGCCGAATCGATTAGCATTATTAAAACCAGGCCTAGTATTATTTTGCGCTTGTTGCGGGATTCCAAATTTAAAAAGCTGGCTGTTGGGCGATAAAGAGTTTTGTTTAGGCGATCTAGGATCTACAGAATTATTAGGATTAGGTAATGAAGTTTGTTTCTGAGCTTTGTTTTTATTTTTGTACTGATACTGAAAGTTAACTTCCTCCATGACAATGCTAAGTGCACTTTCTAAAGTATTAGAGTTTCTCAAACGTACGATTCTAATTAGATCCTCCGGAAGATTGTATAAAAACACATTAAGACACATATTATTATATATTATCATTTTAGCAGCTTTTAAACCTTCGTCCGTGAGCAAGTTTACCTTAGAGAAGAGGGTGCTACGCGTTTGTTGAATTCTGTTGCAAAATTGTAAGTAAGTTTCATCATTTTTAATTTTTAAATTCTCGAGCTCAATCGCTACGCACTCCTCTGATCTAGGGTCTCCAAAATGCTGTATGAGAGTATTTTTCAATTGTTCCCAAGAATTAATGTCGTCTCTTTCACTTAGTAGAGTTGCGGCTCTACCGCATAATCGGCTAGTAATACAATGAAATACGTATGTTGATTGTATCGCATTTACCGGTCCATTAAAATTTCTCAATATATATTCACTCTTTTTGATAAATGAATTTAACATATTTTGGTCCCCATCAAACTTAGGGATAAGGGAGAGCAATTCTCTTGGAATAACTTGTACTTGGTCTGCCATTATTAAAATTATTAATATAAAATTTAAAATACTTAGGTATAAAAATATAAAATTCCGAGAATAATGCTCAAACACTTCACACTTAAAATAATAACCTAATTAACAAATATTGATGAAGTCAAATAACTTTCGACGATTTTAGTTCGAAAATTACGATATATATCTACTTTCGTAGCCACAGGAAATAACAAGGACAAGACAGGAATCGTAAGAAGGTCTACTTACAGTTCGCTCGATCCCATGCCTTCCCGTAGAGCAGCAATCGTAGAAACAGGAACTCTCGGCACCCGGTTGACAGGAATTTGTTTGGTTCGAGTTTACCCAATACCACGCGCACAGAACCGATTTAGTGTCCTTCGAAGCACAGGCTAAATTTTGGGTATCCTACCGGCTGCGCCACTTAAGTTACCGGGGAGTCTCGGAGAGTTTTTAAAAGTCACAACTTTACTTGACGACCGTTTATTTCAGACTAACTTATTCTATCTTAACTAACAACTGGATAAACATTCCTTATTATCTAGCGTATAGACTTACACTCTAACAATATCGCGAATGCTTGGTCAGCAGAGCCCGCCCGTCGCGGCTGGGATCAGCGTACTGTTATCGTTCCCACCGGACTACTTGCTAAAGATAAGACAGGTAGAGCATTCATAACGCACTTCCATATTTGTTGATAACAATGAAAACTTATACACTAGTGTTAGTAACATTTATTCTAAGCTGCGTGAGGCACGCTGATCCTGGGGGATGTCTACTTGACTGCGTGCAGTCGTATCCACCACCCCAAGATCGGAGAGGCCCACCTATCAGCCAATGTTCTAAGAATGGTGTTGGGGCTGGCGTGAACACCAAATGTCGTCATAACTTTTTTGATTTGAGGCTGTAATAGAACGCAATAATTTTTGATATAATCTACAATGAAAGTGCTGATTTTCTGGAAAATGATGTACAACCACTGTGTGCTAGCGAATGCCACTCTCAATCCTTCAAAAATGATGTCGGTCCTTCTACCTAACACCCTGTATCTGTTTGTATTTTGATCCCATGTCGGAAACTCCGAAACTGGAGGTAATTTCGTTTAGGCATGAATCACCCCTTTTGTGCCATTCAACCATTTTATGTGTTTAATGTATGTGTTTTTGTGAATAATGTTTGTTTACTGTTTTGTTTTATTATTAATGGGTCATTTGCTTGTCATGTTAAAATTTTCGGACTAAAATTACAACGCTGCATTTATAAAATTTTGAAAATAATATAAGCTAATTTTATCAATAACAATGCCAAAACCAGCTAATAACATAGTTGAAATCTCATGTCTTCGCTATTTTTATTTATTTCTTCACAGTTTTGGGATAAAAAGAAAAAAACAAATGACATTTATTGATGTACCAAACCATTATAACATGTAATATTATTTTTATTTTATCTAATTACCAATGTTGTCATTATCGAAAATTAATCAATTTTATTTTTAATCAATTTTGCCATAATTCTGTTTTACAATATTTCCAATTTTAATTTTATTTAATTGAATATTGGCGCTTAGCTTACTAAGTTAGCTTATTTTCTGAATTTATTGTTTTGTGCATGTGGTGTTTACCTTTAAGTAATTGCTATAAGTTAATTTTAAGAATGAATCATGTCGCTGTATCCAGTGTGAATAATTGTTGGTATACCTAATATAATAAATAAATATATGAGGCTGAGAATCAATCAATTTTTTCTCGTCAAAGTACCTAAGGAAGGAAAGCCTCCATAATTGCCTTCTTTAAATAATCATAATACTTTCTATTTATCAAAATAATCAAAGATAAGGTAAGTAAAAAATATGTTAGTGGATCAGCGTTAATTTGCGTCAATTGTGCTGTTTTGATGACGTCAATCGACACATGACGACACTGAAACCAGCCAGCTAGATAAAAATATAATTGATCACTGCACGCCTACAATCCTAATTCTGCCTTAAGGATTGTTCTCGAAGTACTTAAAAAATCTTCCTTACCTAACATTCGACATCCGAAATAACAAGAATATAGTTATAACGATAACTTACCCCTCTCACCTCTGTATAGCCCTACGGGGATTACAGGTTTGATGTTATGTAACAACGATATAACTTTGAACCGCTTGCAACAATGCCTCTGTCTGCTCTAGAGACAATCTTCATGAATGCCACTGTTACTTCTATTATGTGAGGCTATCGTGGTAACCCAAACGGTGTTAGATATTTGAAATGTTAATACAAGGAATTTTTATTAGTGTGTTGTCTTATTAGTGACTTCATCATCATGTGCCTAGCCTTTTCCCAACTATGTGTGCGACGAGTCTAAAGAGATGCAGCTGAATACCAGTTTTAACACTTAGCGACTGCCTATCTGACCTTCACAAGCCTGTTAGTACTTGGCAATACGATACCCCTGGGTAAGACTGGTTGTCAGGATGTCAGGGCTATCAAGCCACTGACTACCTGTAATGTTATGTCATTATTATTTGTTTACAGACAGCCGCGGTCTTTTAGCTTAGTCACGTGAAAATACCATATTCTTCAACTTTTTACCGAAATTTTGTCTCACACAGCTCTGCTATACTCTATCTTTACACTTCAGAGTAAGTAAGTAATCGTGTAATGTTGTAGAAAAAAGTGATATTATGAAAATATAAGTCATTTCTCCAAGCTAAGGACAAAACAAAATGATGTTAGAACATGTAGGTTACATGTGCTGTCGTATGACAGCACAGCGTAATTTATCATCTCAAAATAAAGACTTTCGAAAATAAAGACAACTTTCTTTCTAAGTAAGCTGTTACTGGGACGACCAACTAAGCCAAATGATTATATTATTTTTAACAAGGCTTAAGATAAGATTTTCTTTTATATTTAGCATAATAAGTTCCCATATGGGTCAATCTTTAAGGTTAAGTAACGCATCCCGAGACAGATCCGTGGATGGAATTCATAACGTAATACCGTGACCACAAGCTTGGCTTACAATAAAATTCTTCTATTCCTAATAATCTTCAGTAATGTGCAAAATCGTGAGAGGACTGACACAAGACGGTGGGTGCCATCTTGATATCGCAGCGACACGTCAAAATGGCGGAAGTACAAGATTTCCCGCTGTGCACCGAGCTTCCGAAGCTTGCTAGCCGTAGTTTGTATCATGTGCAATGTATTTTAGTTTAATGTTTAACTGTTGTGTTTCTCTTAACACAGATTTAAGTTAACTGGAGTTTAGTAAGGATTAACTTACTTTGATAACGCTGTAATAGTTTAATGCAATCCTTTTGTTTGGCGACATTTATTTTGTAATTTTACTCCAAATTTTAATTCAATTTTATCAAACGTTCTAGCGTAGGATCTAAACAAGGAGCAATCGCTTTCAAAGTGTTTCGTATTTCTGCAACAACTTTTGCTGATAGAATACAACTAAACTAATTACAACTATGAGCATTTCCTGACCCGAAATTTTGAGTTCTTGAGACCCAAAAGTCATAAGTCGAAAACCACCTAATTTAAAACACCGAAGAATGATGATTGTTCTGAAAGTTGCTGAACGTGCAGAAAAATCATAACAGTATCTTATAATTAGCACAAACCATTCTCAGTTACTTGCACCCTGAAGTCAATAAAGGTACCCAAAGCCACCACGAGTCCCTACAACCCTCAGGAGAATATTGGTCTACTCTATCCAACCACGCATTGAAAACCTATTTTACTGTTGCGCAATTTAAACTTTACGAGGTAAACACTGTCCCCAATGGTCTCAAGCCACGTGTCGTCAGGAAAAATATAGTGGGCGTTGAGATTGCAGTAGTGCATGTAGGCGGAGAGACAAATTGGATCAACATTTCTCTCAAGAACCTTGATGAAGTCTGTCATTAGATAATCTGTTTCCAAAAACGTCATGCAAGAATAAACAGGCTAGATAGGGTTGCCACTAAATCCGCAAATCGCCTGTCTTTATATGAGCTGACCAATACAATGTCGTCATCTGCCCCGTCTTACCGAATGCAGCTGAATACCAGTATTTTACATAGAGCATGGAGCACTGTCTATCTGACCTCCACAACCCAATTAGTACTGGTACCGTTTGGTAAGACTAGTTGTCAGACTTTTCAGACCACTGACTACGTGTATCGACTATCAAAGATCTTCAAATGACAGCGGGGACCAACGGCTTAACATGCTTTCTGAGGCATGAAGGAAACTCGGTATGTAATAATGGTCACCCATTCACAGACCGACCTTGGCAAGCGCGGCTTAACTTTGATGATCAACCCGTGCGGCTGTTATTATTTAACCACGAGTTCCTCTGACCAATATAATGTATGGAGTTTAAAAAAGACAACCCTCTGACTTTCTTTTGGTGTTTTTTTAAGAGTAGTCAGAAAGTAAAGTCCGACCTCATCTTGTTTATAAAAAATGTGGACAAATCTAAGTGTTTTAACAACCTACTTATGTAGAAATAAATTTCGTTTCATTTCTGAGACACAGGCCTCCTCTTAAGTGGGACTTGGTGGACATCACACGTCTTCTATTTTTTTTCTACTACATGCCAGTTTCGTCACGATGTTTCTTTACCGCTTTGAAATCAGTGATGATGAAATAGTAAAGTGGTAAGCCAAAATTTCAACAGCCAATCATATAATTCACAATATTGTACAATTCATCTAAAAGACTTTGCCTTGAATAAAACGCTTTCGATATTCTCAACACAACGTCGAGAACATACATCATTTTTTTAACCTTATTTTAATGCATTCTAATTAATGCATAAATACACGTGTACTTCTTCATACATTTGTATCCCGTTCTTTTCCTCTGTTTACCCCACTAAGTGCTCGATCGAAGCTCACTTCATTAGCTGCGGAACCCATTACGTGTGTGACAATAATTAATGCGTTCCGGATCTAACCCGCCATGTTCCAGCACTATTTAGATTTCAGATCTTAACGTAGTCCTCAAAGAAAGTATAGTGTTGCAGCTATTCATTTATCAAGCGAATGACTTCGAGGAAAAGCATTTTTAACTAAAATAGTTGGGCTTTCGTCGAGTAATCCATGCATACTTACTTACTTAATATTATAAATGCGAAACTAAGTTTGTTTGTTACCTTTTCACGCCTAAAGCACTGAACCGATCATCCTGATTTTGCGTATACGTTTTCAGGTGTACTGAAACGGACATAGGGTACCTAAAAAAATACTGTTCCCGAGGAAAACAACAATTTAACGTTCTTATGATAATAGATGGCGCTACGTGTCTTTCGAATCATGATTGAATTATATTATTACAAGCTATAGTATTACAAGAGTACAACCCTAATTAATTGTCAACTTTTAAATTAACACGAGCGAAGCCGCGGGCAATAGCTAGTGTAACATAAAATCGCGCCGGTCTGTTCTGAAGGGTTGGTAAAGGTTATCATTAGAAAGCCTACAAAATGTTTTAACAACTAAGAACTTAATTGGCAGACCAGACCTTGGAAACGGACTTAGATCATAGGATCCTTGGTCGACTAAAGTAGACAGCAGACTTCTGACATGCTAAATTTTTTATTCGTAATTTTTGGCTCAAAGAGGGCCTGAAGAAAATATGGCCAGTAAACACCATTTTTTGACACAAGTCTTATAAAATCAACATATCAAGATACTTGTAGCCACTAGAAACCGTAGTAACTTTCGGCCAGACAAGCGAATCGCGACATCTCCACTTTACGACTAACCTAACCTCAAACTATGTCAGTTGTAAAAAGGGCATTAGGAACTATTATGAGACCTCATAGTTTATTAATTCAAAAGTTTGGCCTGAATAACTGGGTCGTATTAGTTGCGAATTAGGTTCTGAGTGAGAAATAAACAGTAGTAAGAATGTGGAGTCCTTGAAACAGTGCTCATGTAGGTTTTCGTGAAATCAAATAAAACTTACATAACATCACACCTGTAATCTCCGTAGGGTTAGGCAGAGGTGTACCTAATAGTACACCCACATTTCGCCAGTTATGTTGAAGTCCCATGTGAAATCAAATGACAGTAATTAATTTAAATGGAAAAATATAATTACACATCGCCCGACCTGGGGGGTTGAACCCAGAATGGCATGCTCAGTAACTAGTTGTCTTTCACAGAACATGAAAGCAATTTTCTCACGAATTTCTCAATGCGAGATAAAAAAGACAGTACACTTAAATAATCCACAGTTTACGACACGTCTATTCAAAAGTCTTCACTCAAATTCAAAACTGTTATTCAACACTACTACGAAATTCGCATCGCTAGCGGTCTCATACGATCCACTAAACAAAAAGTCAGCATTCTAAACCCAAATATTATTTCAAAGCGAAACAAAGACATCGAAGTTCAGATAAAAACGAACGAGAAACAAAACAAAATGACAAACACCCGGAACGTTACCCGTACAAGTAAGCTGTGCCACAGAGTAGGGGAACACAGAAGGAGAACGCATAAGAACTTGTACTTAAATTAAAATAAAATAGGCTTTAATTCGGATAAGCAACATCCATATGGGTTAGTAAAAACAAAAAGAGATAAACTTATACCTATGTTAGTAAACTTAGGTACCTATTATCTATTTGACAACAAGGCTGTTTTTCAAAATGCATCTTTGAACAACATCACCTAACAAAGGAGAATCGTACCTCCCCGCTATGGATGGAGTTGGAGCTGTCCCGCACTCTGCAGAGCAAAGTGACAGATTTCTGTCTGACGATAGCTTGGAATCCATCGCCATGAGCATGTGCAAACATACCTGATGCACTGCAGAAACGGGGCAGCCCCATCAATTATATATATCATCGTTATTAAATTGGACTTCTTGAACTGTTGACTTGAACTGTCGCTAGCCTAACGTAGAACAGAGTTTCAATAGAATAAGAGGCCAGCTTTTACAGGTTTCTGCCAAGGGCATGCGTACAGTTTTATACTATTTAGTTTGTTTGAAAAAATATATTTTTTATTTCGAAATTACTATTACTACATAGTATAAAACAAAGTCACTTTCTCTGTCCCTATTTCCTTATGTATGCTTAAATCTTTAAAACTACGCATCGGATTTTGATGCGGTTTTTTTTAATAGCTAGATTTATTAAAGAGGAAGGTTTATATGTATAATACATGCACCCGTGCGAAGCCGGGGCGGGTCGCTAGTAAAGACTAATTTGATAGTTTAAAAATATTCCTGATTAGTATTACTAGTCATTTCATTTATTGTCGTATTGTCGTCTCCACCTTGTATAGTCTTTGACACGCGGCAATGAGCTTCCCATTAGTGAAACAACTTTCGTTATCGGATAAGCAGTTCCGAAGTTTACCGCCTACATCCAATCTTATAAACATATAAACTATACTTCTTTATAATATTCGTACATATGAAAAAAGAAAACAATAAAAGTAAACATTTTAAAAATCGTGAGGTTAAAGAAGAAAGGTCCCTCTGTTTTAATAAACTATTTGACTTCCTTCTTCAAAAGAAATCTTTCATAAAACCAACGAAATTATTCCTCATCTTCGAACTTGAGAAATATAACAGTTGTAACATTCACACGAAAATCAACATGGATAAAAAACTCTCATTATAAAATCTGTCGAAACTACTCGAAACGAACTGCAGTTAATTTAAAACCAGCTGTTACCCGCGACTTCGTTCGCGTAGAAGTTTTGATGGGTATGAGTGACGATAAAAAAAAGACTAGCACTATAATCTACATCTGTGCCAATGTTCATTCAGATCCTTTCAACCTTTCTGGCGTGATTTGAGTAACAAGCATCCATACATTCAAACTTTCGCATTTATAATTGATGAGTAAGATTAATTTCGTTTCAAGAACTAACTAACTAGCATGTGAGTATCATCAAGACAAAACAAAACACTATCCCTCGTCTGATGTCCGTACGTACGCATGACGACAACAATAGCCCTTCTGTCCGTACCTGTGGCCGCTCACAATCTTCGCTCGACAGAATCCCGCGGGAAATCGCGATAACTAGTGAAAGTGGGGTGTTACATCGAAATCTCGGGCGTCGGATCTCACAACCATTACGGACAGGTGCGCTCCCAGCCCGAATTAATGACCCCAGTTCCCGGCTGAGGTATAAAAAATGTTTCCTCACAAACAAACGGGAAGAACAGTTTATTCTGTGAGTTACGAGTTTTTAAAGACATGCGGATTAGTTGGTTTCGAGTTTTATTGGTTCTGTTGACGGTTGAAGTTTTTGTGTTATAAACTGTTATCGTAGAATGATGGTCGGACTGTCTATTGAGGATAATAAACGAGTTTTACCCCCGGTTTAAGATCTGTGAGAAAATGGACTCCGTAGCGCTACGGCGTAGCTATCTTCACTGCTACGGTTGCTACGGTTTCGTAGCAGCTTACTGAAGCTACGGTTATAGTTTTTCATATTTACTGCGTTGTTTAACTTTATTGTCGTATTATTACAGTTTCATCCTACTATATTATATTATAAAGGCGATAGTTTGTGAGGGTGGAGGGATGGATGTTTGTTTGTTACTCTTTCACGGAAAACCAACGGAACGGATTTGGGTGAAATATAGCACACAAATAGTTTATAACTTGGATAATTATCCCGGTAGTATGATTCAGTAAGATAATGAACGAACTCCACGCGGGCAAAGCCGCGGGCATAAGCCAGTATTTACTATAAATATCACGACCCAAAAATGATCACAGTGAATAAATAATAACCTAACTTTTTGTCACACCATTTGAAATAATATCAAAAGGTTAAAACTCAAGTACTAAATAGACATAAAAAACATCAAGAAAGAGAGCCTTTCATATTTCTTGCGATACTAAACACCAGAAAGTATCAAAGAAGGCGGTATATCAAAAAGTTAAGCCTACTGGCTCTGGAACATCGTAACTTTGGCCTGTCATTGTACAAGTTCTAGGCCTAGATATTTTGTACATGCCAACTTTTGATATCTTCGCTACAAAGAAAATATTGAGAACACAAAAATGGTTTTTATTTTGAGAAGCTGGTGTTTTTTTTATAGCATTGTTTGTAATAATGTATGTGCGAGGAAGAGAGTTCTGATTATTTTTTAATCAGTAATGCACTAATTAGATTGTTGGCTATGCTTATTATCTTGGTAGACTTAATAGCTAAACTTTGAGAAGTCTTCGGCTGAGAAGATTTTTTTTCTAATATACAGGGAAGAAATAAATTGTATTAATCTGGTGAAATGTGGGTTCTTTAGAGGCGCCCCTGCTTAACCCTTTGGCAAAAAAGACAAGATAACTGGTCGTAAGTTTTTTTTTCAATCTGTATCTTTTTTTTTAACAGAGAATAAATAATTTATTTCAAAGATAATTAAATTATTTGCAAACTACAAAACTAGAACAGTAATAAATATGTACAAGTAGAAAAGGGTTACAGGGCGTCCAAAAATTCGTGCGCATCGCTGTCAACTGGGAAAGTGCCCAGAAGGCTGGTGGCTGGCTGATTCTTTGGCCAAAAAATAGGCCCACCCTCTGGTCACGTGAAGAGTCGACCAACCGCTTGGCGATTTCCTGAAATACTAGGTGGGCACTCGGACCCCATGCCCCCTGTTTCAGCGCCAAACGGCTCAAACACATAACTACCAATTAAATTATTGTATTTGCGCCGTTTGAGGTTTTCAGCACCCGCAGCAGCTGCCCCAGCGCAGACCACTGTGCTAGGAAGATGGGATGACGGAAGGGTGTCGACGCAAGTTGCGTCCCACACCAAAGGCCTACCCAACTTCCATTGCATTATGGTCATATAATCTGATCTCTTCCCATCGACGCGTGCCAAGCCTATTGGGTTCTAAGACAGCTGGAACCCTGGTGGCACGACGGATGAGATCATTAATGCTAGCGTGCCGTGCAATTCAACCTGCACTAGTACATCAAGAAGAATGAATAACACCATAATATAATTCAAAAACTAACATTTTGTCCTGAAATAAACTAAAAAAAAAATCCTAACCCCGATTAAAACAAATTAATGTCGCTTACAGGTTTAAACCATATAAAAATGAACAAGCCCAAAATACTGGACGTGTATCTAATCTTTAAAAACGAGTTTGTGCTTCCTTTACGTAAACGAGCTGAACAAATGGGAAGCAAAGCTGTGGGCTTTAGACCCTAAAGACCCTAAGGGTCTGGCCACAGTTTAAGGCGAGACCCCTTTCGGGGACGAACGTTTGTATTTGAAAAATTACTTGCCAATGTGGTATAAAAAAAAACTATACAGTATTTTCTGGATCTAACACTATTTTTGTAAATAGATAAATGATTAGATTCTTTTTAAAAATCCTCAATCTTTGTTTTTTTTTAAATTAAACAATAGAACAAACATTGGAGTTGGCGTTCCGTTTTGTCTGCTTACTCCCAAGAGGAAAAAGCGTGAATGTATGTATGTTTAAAGGCAGAACAAGGACGGCTTCAAGAGAGGTCCTCAATTTGTCTGGATAATTTTATGTATATTCCAGTATTTTCACCAAACTTTTTAAACTTATATACGTGCGCTATACCACGTAAAAAGTTTTATGGGATTTAAACTGCTCATCTAGATAACCAAAGTGTAGACACACCCTTACGGACTGTTTCAATTCCCGGTATTTTTTTAACAAACAAAACGGATAATTAATTATTACGCTCATTTGCATATTAACCTTATTTGTTCTCTAGATGCTGTGGAAATAAGATTCCGTATAATAAATCTGTAAAGCGCCTCCTTTAAGTAGCGGCTAAATATGTCTAGATTTTTATTTTAATCGGGCTATTTAGTGGAATCTAGGAAAACTTTAAACTGAGAATTAAAAGAGAATTAAGTTATTCTTTACAGATTTATCTACGGAGTATTTGTGTGGTTTTTAAGAAAAATACTTAAAGAGGTTAGCCTCAATAACGCAGGACTTAAACATAACTGGCGTAATGTGAGTTTAGGTAAAATATATCGTACACCTCTGCTCAACCCTTAAGAGATTTACAAGTGAGATGTGATGATACTTATGTAAGCCATAGAGCTTGGCCTAATTAAGAAACCTTGAGAAAACGAATACTATACTTTGAACTGTATAATACCTACTTATCCCTCAAAATAATCGCTAATGTGGAATTATATTCCGTGTTTGAATTTCCTTGGAAGCATCCAATCCGAGCTACTTCTAACCCATTTCATAAGAATTGCCCATAAATCAATAAAACCTATAAACCTTTAATAGTAGACATGTTAATGTGAATTAATTGGCGTACAGGTGGTATTCGTTATAGAATTCTCACCTATGATTGATTGAATATATATGTAATGATGCGAGACGTAATACTACTCAGAGGTGTCAACCAGTGGGCCTGTGGACGGTGAGTAATGGGCTAGCTCGTCGTCCGGCCGTTTTATGACGACAGGCCGTGTCGACGGTGCGTTCGTGTTCCACGCGCGCCTCAAAGAGATATCAGTAAACAGGAGGGGCCCGCAAGGGCCGATGCCTGCCAGGGCTGCGGGACTGTTCGAAAGAGATACCGCGGCCCTGGAACACAAACGGCAAAAGAAGGAACATGGATGGGTTTTAGCCAGTAAAAGTCTGACACTCCCTTCCGCACCGCCCAGAGCGGGAGGAGTCAGTAGATGATTTCCCATCCCAAAAAAAAAAAAGCAGAATCTGTTACTTAAGAGATGATCATTCTCTTAGATCGGGGTGAAAAAAATGACAATTTATTTTCTAAAGCAAGTTCCTTGTGTTAACGGCTAACTATATTCAAGTCCGATATCTTTAATCCGTAGCGTAAAATTAACGTCTCACAGTTTTTAGTATATCAAAAATTCAAAATTATTCCTTAAAACAGGCCGGAGTTCCGGTCACGTGAAACGGCTTGTACTGAATGTCATTTTTATTAAAAACTCATTCCTGAAAGGCGTGTATAGACGAGCGATATGTCGGTTTACCTTTTAAGTTTACAGACACTGTGATTCCTCCTGGTGTCGTGTCGCACTTGTTTTTACAATTGTGCGACTTTTGATAGAAAATTAATGTACTAATGATAAAAATCACAAAGTCGCATCGCCGCATCCGCGTTCACCGCTAACCTAGGGCGCACGGCGCAGTTTAAACAAAATAGCTGGCACCAATTATGTCGGTACGACGAAAATCACTTTAATTACTCAATTTGCGAGAAGAATGAATGCTTTTAACCGACAATTAGAACTGTAAACGGTTTAGTGTGGCTATAGTAAAATATTACTGAAGTAAAATAGGCCTTTCTTGTACCGCTCTGGTGCAATTTATGCACTTAATAAATAAAATAATATAGGATACCACAGTTTTTAAAATTTTACTTGGACACCGTCATTTTGTCTCACTTTACCATGAAATTCGGCTTAAAGGTTCCGTCACACCGGTACGGACAACCTACGGACCGGCTGCGGACACCGGACACTAAGAGAAATTTCAGTACACTATACACCATCATTTTTAGGTCGTTCTGGAACCGAATACCATTAACTCGATCATCGAACTCGGAACGATTGGGACTATTTTTTTCAAAATGTAACAATAAAAAAACACGAAAGAAATTGAAATTAGACATTGAAAAAAATAGTCCCAATCGTTTCGAGTTCGATAATCGAGTTAATGGTATTCGGTTCCAGAACGACCTAAAAATGATGGTGTATTTGTCAGTCTCTAGCCAGGTAGGTAGGTAGTCTAGAGGGTCGACCCCCCCTCCCCGGACCAAATTCCTGGCTAAGGTCTTGTGTACCTATTGGACCAAAGCTATTTGAGCAAATGATCTGTTTTTGGGTACCGGTGACTAAAACATGATTACTTGAATAGAGCGTTCAAAAGACATGAGTTATGAAAATAATTCCTACGGACCATTCACCGTAGTCTTTTACTAGATCTGCAATGATTTATATATGTTTGGAAAACAACACTACTATAAAAAAAAAAAAAAAAAAAAAAAAAAAATCGTTTACTTCAGACTAATAAAATGTCCATAGGTTGTTAGTTAAAAAAAAACAAAACTTATACAACATGCAGCCTGATAAGCCTACCTACAACTGCAGATTCAGGTCTCTCTGCAATCATCCTTAGGATTCCGTTGCCACTACCTCGAATTCGGCGAATTAGTGAGGCTGACTTTTTGCGCATTATAGCGTAAAAGTCATCCACCCTCGCGTCGGCAAACATGCCCGAGGCGCTGCAAAACCGAGGCAGTCGCACCAGAATCCTAAAGGCGTTGTTGTACTGCACTCTAAGAGCATTGTAGGCCCGCTGCGTATAGTTGGTCCATAGGGCGCTGGTGTAAAAGCTTTGACAGTATGCTCTGAACAAAGTTACCTTAACCTGTGCCGTACACCTTGCGAACCTATGCACCAACATGTTAGCACGCACCGACAATGCTCTTCTTTCCCTCTCAATATCTCTGTCGTCATTAAGGGTTTCAGTTACAACGTGCCCTAGATACTTAAACTCAGAAACACGGCTCAAAGATACCCCGTTTAGATAAACTGGCGGTATATGCTCAGGTTCTTTATTTTTACCTCTGATAATCATATACTCACTCTTTCTATCGTTGTACTTTAAGCCGTGAATCTCGGCGTATGACTCACAGACATTTAACAGTTTTCTCAACCCACCTACAGATGGACTCAGCAACACCATGTCGTCAGCGTAACTGATGTTATTGACACAAACATTGTCTATGTGACACCCGACATGGCTGTTGCTGAGCTCACCAATCAGCTGGTTGACATACAGGTTGAAAAGTCTTGGAGAGGTCAGCCCCCCTTGCCTAACTCCACACTCCAGTGTATACTCATCAGAATATACGTTTCCCCATTTGACAACGTTTTTCTGATGGTTATACCAGAACGAGAATATATTAATGAGTTCGGCTGGAGCCCCGACCTCCCCAAGCTTAGTCCAGAGCTTATTATAATCGACTAGGTCGAAGGCCTTCGATAAGTCTAGAAAGCAAGCGTATATGGGTGTTTTCCTGCTAACATAATAAGAGACTGTGTGCTTTAGTGTCAAAATTGCACTTTCGGTTGACAAATTCTCACGGAATCCAAACTGGGCATCGTGAAGGGTAATATACTTGTTGAGCTGCTTATCTAAAAGACCGTCGAAGACCTTTGCCAACACAGTAGCCAGGGAGATAGGCCTATAATTGTTCTTATCAGTTATATCACCAGTGATATTTTTTGCTATGGGCACAACAATAGTTTCCGTCATCTTAGATTGGTAAGTATGAGTGACGTATGCAAAAGGTAAACAACATAGCCAATACTCTAAGTACATGCTTACCCGCGTGCTGCAAGTGTTCAATGCTCAGCCCGTCACTGCCCGGAGACTTACCTCGTTTCATGTTCATGATAATATTTTTCACATCTTTACAAGTAAAGCCTATTGGGTTCTCACAGGCAGTCACGGTCTCAACATCCCCCACTGCAACACTGGCAGCTAGCGGCGACACAACCTTAAAATGATTTTTAAATAGGTTAGCTATACCTTTGGGCTCACTACAACCGCCCACACTCACTGGCAAACTAACCTTACCTTTCATCCTCTTAGTACCCTTCCAGAAAGCACGAAAGTTTTTGTCAGTAACATGGGAGGCTAATATATCCATTTTAAGCTGGTCTTGGTGATTCTGACAAAACTTCAGTCTAGATTTAAAAGTTTTACGTGTAAGATACATGTTGTCATGAATAGGCCCACTTTCAGGCTTCCCATGTGCTATATACCTTTGATAAGCCTGCCTAGCCTGACCATGTGCCTCTCTCACGTGTTTGTTCCACCCCACTACAGATTTACCCTTTCTATGTGTCCTCACTTTCTTGCTTTGCACAGAAGCTTCACATAAAATATTAACAATGCCATTATATAAATTATCAATAATATTTCTATGATTAAAATTATTACACATACTGTCTGCACAAACACAGAATTCACTGGGAAAGTCAAGGTATTTTAGTTTATCATTACAAATGTCAGAATAATTTTCTATTTCGTCAGTTTCTCTCTCACCCCACATAATATCATTAGAAATCCAATCGTCACAAATACACTTATTCTTAATCATGTCAAGATTACATTTAACAATTAAAGGCAAATGGTCCGACCAATACACTCCATAGTCAACATTAATACTTGTTATTGTATGCCAGGCTGATTCCGTGACTACACAGTGATCCAACCAGCGCTTACATCGATGAGCCTCACTATAGAATGTATGAGTACTTGACGACCTGCCTAACTTAGCTATAAACTGATGAGAGAAAAGGACGTCCACATGAATACTGTGAACAATTCTGAACACATCCTTTACAAGTACTTTCGCCACCAATAGTAATAAAAACAAATTGTAGAATTAACGATCCAAAAAAACAACGGCCAGTGTGTGAACGAGCTGTTAGAAAAAAAAACTGGTCGAATGCGTGTTGGATCCGTTTTAGGGTTCCGTTGTAAATCCTGTTCATGGGTTTCCAAGTCAATAATTTTTAACGATTGATCAAAAATAAAGTAGAAAATCTATTCATGTTTTGCGTTAAAGAATACAAAAAAACATAACATCACGCCAGTAATCTCCGAAGGGTTAGACAGAGGTGTACCTAATAGTACACCCACATTTCGCCAGTTATGTTTTAAGTTCCATGTAATAATGGGCGAGCCTATTGCAATCAACCACGCACAAATCCAGACTCCGCGGCCGCTTCAGAGAAATTCTTAATGGAAAAACCAATAACACTGCCCGACCCGGAAATCGAACCCAGGACCTCATGCTCAGCAGTCGCGCTTGCGACCACTAGACCAACGAGGCAGTCCGAGTCAGGCGGGTGAAAGAGTAATAATGTAATATCAGGCCTGTATACCCTCAAGGAATTATAAAGGCAAAGGGGTATTATAGTCATTCGGGCAAAAGTCTTGCCCCCTTATCCCTATATGACCATGGGGGTTACTATGACTTCTTAAAGCAGGAGTAATTCCAGTGTGGGAAAGAGACAGAGCTATACAGGTCTTCTAGCGCTATCTCTTTCCCACACTGGAATTACTCCTGCTGTAAGGCATCGTGGTAGGACACCTGTAGTGAGAAATTAACAGGCTGTTAACACGTACCTCTTACTTCAAAAGACCAAGACGTATACATTTATATGACGCTTACCTGTAACAGAAAGAAAGAAAATATTAATAATTTCGCCAGTTACACATTGCCCATGTAATAAGGGGCATGCCAATTGACATCAACTGGTTGATTGTATGAGATATCAGTATTCACTAACGGATTTTACTTAAATGTTATTAGCGAAAGACATAATTGAGACGAAAACCGAAGAAATGATGGTTGGATTGTGTGAAGAATGATATTAAAGAAATGGGAGTTAATAGTAGCGTGGCGGTTGACAGGGAAGACTGGAAGAAGAAATCGTATTACGCTGACCCAAATAACGTGAGACAAGTTCAATAAGATGATGATTTTGATTTTTCTAGGCAAACGTGCTCCATACTAGACCACATCATCGCTTCACGTAAGACAAGTTGCAGCCAAACGCAAGCCTATTTACTATTTAAAAATGATGAGTAGATCATTTGTAGCCTCTCAAACAGACAGGCAAATAATCGGATCAGTTAAGAGGTTACTACTATATATATATTTTTTGTAATCATCTACAGAACCCCAAGAAGGTTTGTAAATCTGCCTATAACAAATTATAGATATATATGTATCGCTTACGCCCTTATCCCTAACGGGACAAGATAAAGTGGGGTTTCCGCGGTCCATGGGTATCTGAGAATCCATAACAGTGACGTATTATCTTTGAACATGGCTGAAGTGAATGAATAGTGATAAGTTGTTTATGTCAAGTACCTGGGTTCTAAACCTGAATGCAATTTGTTTGAAATCTATACAAATAAGTAAAATTTAAGTGTCTGTTTGTAACACCAAAATAACATCTTTTTACTTAATGCATATGAAAGTATATACGGTACTTATAACAAAAACACATTTTTTTCAATTTTTGTCTGTGTGTCTGTTTGTTCCGGCTAATCTCCGAAACGGCTTTACCGATTTTGACGGAACTTTTACTGGCAGATAGCTGATGTTATAAGGTGTAACATAGGTTACTTTTATTTAAAAAAAAACAATAAGGGTTCCGCGCAAAAAACTTAAAACCCTTGAAATTGTAACAAAATTCGATTCAAAAAGGGAAGTAATATTTTTTTATGATAATTTCACGCGAACGAAGGTCGCGGGTAACAGCTAGTTCTTAACATGATAAAGAGGTGAAATTTGTTCGTGGGTTAGTTTGTATGTGTGTAAAGAATTTTCTGGATCGGATCTGGGTAAGCTCGTTCCATCATCGACCTCATCTCTGTCCTTTTTTTTTCGGATGGGAAATCATCAAAGTACTCCTCCCGCTCTGGGCGGAGCGGAAGGGAGTGTCAGACTTTTACTGACTAAAAACCATCCACCATGTTCCTTCTTTTGCCCTTTATGTTCCAGGGCCGCGGTATCTCTTTCGAACAGTCCCGCAGCCCTGGCAGGGCCTCATCTCTGTCCTCAGGACTAGATTGAGGTCAAGAGTAGGCCCATTTAATATAAAAAAAGATCAGGAGTTCTGAAGATAACCCCCTAATCTTCGGAACCGATTCCGATCCAGAAAATTCTATCACTAACGGGTAGCTACATTATCCCTGTGTAACATTTAAAAGGTTCCCGTGGGTTCATTTTCGTTCATAAAGTGAGCCATGCCGCGAGCATAAACTAGTAGCAATATAAAGCTATCGGCGAAATTAAAGAGCTATCGAACTAACTTTCATCCTTTATTAACCCCATAAGGGGGTTTCTTTTATTGCGAGGATCGCCCGGAGGACACGGTGGAGCACACCGTCGAGGTCTGCTCCGCTTGGGAGGAGCACCGCCGTGTCCTCGTAGCGGCGATTGGCGGCGGCGACCTCTCGCGCCCGGCCCTGGTTCAAGCCATGGTCCGGGGCGAGAGGGAATGGGAAGCCGTCGCCTCCTTCTGAAGCAGTCATGCTAGCGAAGGAGGCGGCGGAACGTGAGAGGGAGAGAGCCTCACGTCCCAGCCGCCGCGGGAGGAGAAGCACCGGGCGTCGGGGGCCACGCCGTGATGGCTCTCGAACACCGTAGGCGCGGGCCTGTGGACGGTGAGTAATGGGCTAGCTCGCCGTCCGTCCGTCGTATGACGACGGGCAGGCCGTGTCGACGGCGCGTTCGTGTTCCACGCGCGCCTCAAAGAGATGTCAGCAAACGGGAGGGGCCCGCAAGGGCCGATGCCTGCCAGGGCTGCGGGACTGTTCGAAAGAGATACCGCGGCCCTGGAACATAAAGGGCCAAAGAAGGAACATGGGTGGTTTTTAGTCAGTAAGAGTCTGACACTCCCTTCCGCTCCGCCCAGAGCGGGAGGGGTCATTTGATGATTTCCCACCCTCCAAAAAAAAAAAAAAAAAAGGGGGTTTCTTTTCTTTTCGAGGAGCTCGTGGCTAAATAAACACAGTCACTCGGGTCGATCTTTAGGTTAAGCCGTGCTTACCTAGGTTGGTCCGTGGATGGGTGACCACCCATTACATGACGAGTTTCCTCCGTGCCTCGGAAAGCACGTCCCGGCTGTCATTTGTACATCTTTGGCAGTCGTTACAGGTAGTGAGTGTCCCGTAAAGTCTGACAACCAGTCTTACTAGCACTAACTGGGTTGTGGAGGTCAGTTAGGCAGCCGCTCCATATAAAATACTGGTATTCAGCTGCATCCGGTTAGACTGGAAGCCGACCCCAGCGTAGTTGGGAAAAGGCTAGGCAAATGAATGAAGGGAGTTTATTTTCGTTGTCAGTCTCCTTCATTAGAGTTTGGTACTACCGTGTACCGAATTTCGTGCTTCTGGAAACTACCAGGCTTTGTCCTTTAGTAAAGGGTCGTGGTCAGTGGGCGTAAATCCAACAGAATTGAATTATATGTATATCAAATCATAGCTAATGAAAGTTCAACGATTCATGCTATTGCGACATAAACTAGTAAAATTACCAGAGACCAAAGGTAGGGTCAACTGAAAATGTTGTAAGTCCCTGTATTTTGCCGAAGATTTGACTAAAACAGTAATTTGTTATGGCAGTGTCAGTTCCTTAGTACATGTGTGTGTGTGAATATATAAAAATACAGAAAAAGTAATATATTTCAAGTGGCTTTATTTATTTTCTCCAGCGACTTATATCCTTTTTGTTGTAGAATTAAGTGAAGGTCTAATTAATTATAAGCGTTCTTTTTTTCGGATGGTAAATCATCAAATGACCCCTCCCGCTCTGGGCGGAGCGGAAGGGAGTGTCAGACTTGTACTGACTAAAACCCATCCATGTTCCTTCTTAGCCCTTTGTGTTCCAGGGCCGCGGTATCTCTTTTTTGAACAGTCGCGCAGCCTCGGCAGGCATTGGCCCTTGCGGACCCCTTCCGGATTATAAGCGGTCTTACGACAATTTCCTATAAATTCCGAAAATTACCCATGGTATTATTAACATTTTAGATCTTAACTAAAAATGCAGATAAATCTGGAATCAAAACATAAAGACCCAATTACGCTTGAGCTGCTAATCTTGGCATGTGTCCAACGCTAAGTACTTTTTAAATCAGGTGTGTTAAACCTTTTTTAATTGGAAACTTCTAAGGGCAAACATTCAGCGGTGAAGTTTATCCCTACATAATATGGAATAGATTTTTTAACTAAAAGATTAGATGTTCTTTATAAAACCAGTAACAGTTTAAGAAATTACTACAAAATCTGTCACCTTTTCCTCATAAATCATCATAATCATTTTCAAAACTACGTTGGGGTCGATTTTTAGTCTAACCGGGGGCTAATACTCTGAGTGACTATTATTAGACCTCCGTTATCCAGTAACTGGGTAATACGATACCACTTACTGATTGTTAAACTTTCGGGTCTCTGACTACAAGGAACGACTGTCAACTCTTCTGTTCTTGGGTGAGATGTAATACCCCGTTTATTTGTATTTTAAGGATTCTTTCCTCGCAATACAGTTCACTCAGGATAAAAGGAGATGGCCAGTTTTGGGCCAAAGTATGTACAGAAACGATATGTATATTAAAAAAGACTAGATTTTTTACTGATTAAAAATAACATGTAACAATAATAACTTTCTACCGGAATGAGCTAAAAATTATAATTTGAAATATGGTTTTAAATTGAATGTAGTTCTAAAACTAGCTCCGTAAACAAGCTGTCAGGTCATTACGAGTTCGTTCTAAAACT
Organism: Eurois occulta; assembly: GCA_950022335.1. Taxonomy (NCBI): domain Eukaryota; kingdom Metazoa; phylum Arthropoda; class Insecta; order Lepidoptera; family Noctuidae; genus Eurois; species Eurois occulta. The sequence continues at coordinate 2,416,549 of OX465492.1, read as the reverse complement.
AGTAGTTCTAAAGAAGTTACTAAAAAAACGATATCTATTTTGTTTTAGCATTGGTCATGAACATTATAATCATTTATAAAAGAAAAAAGGACATTTGATGAAATTATTGTTGTTTTAGTAATAGTTATTTATTTATTTAACAATAACATCGTTCAAAATCGTGTATCGGTTAATTGTTTCAAAACGAAAAAATATCGATGTTTGTCAAAATGTCAATGTCACGTCACTCCCGTCAAGTCCCGTCATTCGTTTTCGTATTCGTGCGGATGTGCTTATTATTCGATTTCTGCTATTTTTCTGACGACTTTGGTTTGGATTGATTTGACGGACTTGGACAGCGATTGCTTATCGACTGGATAATGGTGAATTGCGTGAGTTGTGGTATCCCTACTGATCGTAGCAACGCTACTGGAAGTGTGCCTTTACATGATGAAGCAGTTCTTTCCATAATAAGGGCAAGGACTGTCGTCAAACAGTGGCAAGGTACCAAAATACCATCACACCTCCAGCACCATTCCTGTATGATATATTAATTGAGTGTGAAAATGAAGATGAATAAAATATTGAAAAAATAACTTGTGTTTATTCTACCTAATTCCTTTTTTGTGCTATGCAATAATATGCTAATAGTAACACAAATATGTTTACAAACAATTAAATCAATGTGTTTATTTGATTATGGTATTTACAATACATTTTGGCGTTTTAAAGGTACAATTCTTACCATCTGCCGCATAACCTAACCTAGTGACCCAAAAACTTATTTTCTTCCTAATTCCCATAGAATTTTAAAAAAAATCTTTCTGATATGAACATGTTTGTGTTTTATCTATTAAATAATACATAAATGATTACTGTTCATATTTGGCCCAACGATGTATGGATTTCTGGCGATCTCCTTTCAAACGCTGAAACGCGCTCTATAAAGCAGTTTTCATAAAAGTATAACTATATTAAACTCTCCCCGTGAGGGAGGTCACTCATAAAGTTACATATTGGTTCCTGTGATAAAGTGCATATACGGATATGATACTAACTTTTTAGCCTCCGTTTAATAACTCTCGGTTATTAAAAGGTTAAATTATAAATCTTTTTCAACTGATTATCTTCATTCTCTTGCCTTTGACCCAATTCTTTTGGGCTCGGCGCAGCATGTCTTCTACTTCCATACTTCTCTATTACTCGTCATCTCATCAGACACCTCCTTTCTAGCCATATCATTCTTCACATACTCCATCCATCGTTTCTTTGGTCTTCCTCTACTCTTATACCCATCCACAGTCATACTCAAAACTTTCCTCACGACATTTTCCTCATTCCGCCGCATCACACGTCATACCACGACAACCGATTACCACACAACTTTTCCGTCACCGGCGCCACTTTCAGACTTCCTCTTATGTACTCATTTCTTATTTTATCCATTCACGTAACACCACACAGCCCTCTTAGCATTCTCATCTCAGCCACATGCAAACCTTTTTTATATGATTATACCAGTCTCTTTGTGAGATGTATTTTGAATTGTCGCGTTTTAAGAACATTGTCCAATAGTGATATGGACTTAAAATTAACCACAATATAATGATAAAGCACTACTTTTTCCATTACTTCACATCACTTGTGTGCAGAGGTTCATAGAAGACACCTACTCTCCAAATTTTAACTGTGTGGTGCAAACAGGCCCGGATTAAAATAGCTTTGATATACTGACGGACAGACAAACAGACGAACAGGACGAATGCATAAAGGTTTCGTATTTTGCCATTTGGCTACGGAACCCTGAAAGTAAAGAAGATAATTTTGAATATGTTATAATAACATGTGCCGAGACCAGAGAAATCCTTATTTGAAGTCCAATAAAAATATGTACCCGCATGAAAAAGGGACTATTTTATGGGCATAAAATTCAAATGATACGCAACACGAGTAAACATAATCACGTCACGGCGAACCAATATTGTTGAAAATGTAATTGTACGTCGTTTGGTAGGATAATCGGTGGGTCGGGTGACTTCGGCACGGAATATTCCAGAAGGTCGGCTTCGTATAACGAGTAAAAACAGGCACACACATACACGGATGCTTTTTACACCGTTTATACATAATCAGCCTGAAAAATTACAACTACTGAGGCATATAGGCCTACACTTGTGTACAATGAGCCGTAATACACCACGCGGGCCTACCACGGATTGGAAAATGGCACTCGTCTTTGAATCTCTGATTCCAGAACCTTCCAGTTACCTCACGACGTTTTCCCTCACCATTTTAGGGGCACTGGTGATGATTTAAATGACACAAAGTAAAGTGCTTGCTTGGGTTCGAGCCAACTGCCTAGGATTCATAAGTCGTCGCTTATAGTACTGAGCGACCCCTCCCCGCTCCTTTCTTGTAGACGCGTACGTACGGCGATCTGTAAAATGCCAGTAACAAGTGCACTTGCACTCGCTGTACGTAAAGCGTGTCTATGTGTGCGTGCGTTTTCCCTCGCTGTATAAAATCGACCTTCTGTAATTATACGTCTAGTGACTTCGGTTAACTTCGGATAAGTTCGGGTACATTACGTGAACTGTGTACATGGGAGCACCATCTGCTTAAGTAAGGTTCCTTGACACATTTTGGTGAGAGTGGCTTGAGGAATATTGTTTTAATGATAATAACATCACCCTGTAACTGTCCCACTCCAGGCTAAGGTTGCTAAAGATCCAGGAAATACCGGTTAACGAACAAGGAGGTTTGAGTGTAAATGTGTAAGGTTATATAATAAGGGATCGGTCAGACATGTAGGCTCGTCTCTGACTCTTCAGTAAAGATTCACTCAAATCGGTATTGTCATTCACAGATATTTTACTGTGTCAGTGTCCGGTGTCAATTTTTTTGTTATTATTTACACTGAAAACTATGTCGCTTACGCCTGAAGAATGCACCAGAATACTTACAATGCTGGAAACCGGCCGGAGTCAGCGCGATACAGCCAGGACTGTCGGTGTGTCGCTGTCAACAGTACAAAGAGTTCTCCGACGTTACGAAGAAACTGGTTCTAACCTACGCAGACCAGGAACGGGCAAAACCAGGTGTACCACAGCACGAGAAGACCGATACTTGGTGAACACCATGCTTCGAAATCGCTTTCTCACAGGAACTGAACTCACAAATCAGTTTCGACGCCTCGGAGGAAGTAACCCAAGTGCATGGACAGTAAGACGTCGGCTTGCTGAATCTAACTTAAAACCCCTTAGACCTGCAAACGGCCCTAAACTGGAGCGTGGGCATCGTATTTCAAGACTAAGATATGCCCAGAGCCACGTAAATTGGAGTATTGAAGATTGGTCAAAAGTTATGCTCTCCGACGAATCAAAATTTATGCTCTACAAGCACGATGGAAGACACAGAGTGTATCGTAGACCAGGGGAAAGATTCAAGCAAGCATGCATCGAAGAAAAAGTAGCCTACGTTGGTGGGTCTGTACTTGTCTGGGCCGGAATTTCTTCTGAAAGTCGCACAGAGCTGGTGATCATAGAAAACGGCTCTTTAACTAGCGTAAGATATGTGGAAGAAATCCTCAATGATCACGTTGGTCCATTTATGGTCAATTTAGGTGAGGATGCTATATTTATGCATGACAATGCCCGACCTCATACAGGTAGGATTGTGAATGACTATACCTTCAAGAGATGAACATTACTCGTATGGAGTGGCCAGCGCGCAGCCCGGATATCAACCCGATCGAGCATGCTTGGGACGAGCTAGGCAGATGCGTAAAACAACGAAACCCTCCCCCAATCACGCTTCGTGAGCTCAAAATTGCTCTCACAGAGGAATGGGAGAATATTCCCCAAAATCGTATAACGAACTTGGTGTACAGCATGCCAAACCGCGTAAACGCAGTAATGGAAGCACGAGGAGGCAATACGAAGTATGAAAATTCAAGAAAATCGTAATAAAGTTCAAAAATTTCATGTTTCCTATTTTTGTTTTAAGGAGAGATCAGCAGTTTTTTTCTTTATGTAATTTTGTGTTAATAAAATGTATGGCGACTCATATTTTTTTTACTTTCATTTAAGGAGTATTACATTGTCTATTAAATACAATTTATTGCATTAACCTATCATTTTTAGTTTCCGAGATTTTTAACATTCTTTAAGTGACCCGGATTCATTGCTCTCGAGTGTATATGTTTTGAGTTTCCGATTTTTCGGTGCTGTTGCAAGCACCATGATCCCGGATAAATATTTGTTTCTAATGTTGTTCTTAAAAGTTGGGAAGGACCATAGAAACGACTAATGGATAAATATGGGGTGGGGTGGGTTTGTGGGTGTGTTTAGGGTGCTGACTACCGATATGACGAGTAATAGATTGGGAGAAGAACAGAAGAATCATGATATACATTCCAAAAACAATAAAACATTCACCTCTTTAAAAGAACCGTTTTAAACCACAAGCTAAAACGCAAATATTAATAAATTAAAATTAAAAAAAAATGTACGCAAAAACAACATTTTAAAGGGCCGTTGCACGAAAAATTCCACATCAAAGGTACGCGTTCTGATTACAAAGATGGATGTAATTAATTTTATTTTCGACGGAACCCTCCCTTTGCTGGTTCATAAGGCGAAGTGTAAACAATTTTGTTGAAAGTAAATACATTCATGTTTTTGAAAGGAATCTTGTGATGTGTGATCTATTTTTGGTTGTTAAAGGTTTTCTAAATATCGATGATTAAGTTATAATGGGTTTAATTTATTTCGAGAGGTTTATTTTTATATTTAACGCCCCGGCTTCGCACGGGTAAGATTTTCTAATGAAGAATTTAAAAAGGAATTGTTTTCTTTCGTCTGTTTGTTGTCGGGACAAGGTTTGTATACCTTGTCCCGACAATTACGAACACAACAAAAAAAAACAGCCATTTCGTTCGAACCGTACTCAAGTGTCTTGTGATACATGTGGCAATTCATTTTTTATTTATATAGATGAGAAAACAGTATGTTGGTATCTAGACACAAGCGTCGAAATACCTAAAACAAATATACAAGGTATAACATAATTAACGCAAGACCATCACTCTTTTTTTAGTTTTACCATACATGTTGATCAGCGGATCGCGTCAATTCCCATAGAAAGTCCAACGTTTTTTTTTTTCGTATTTCAAGAAATTGTAAAACGAAAAATGTTTAGTGTCATGGTCCAAGACACCACACGAACCGACTTGCGTTTATTACTTTCCTAGTAGAATCGCAATCTCACTTGCACCATAAATCACTACGTTTAACGCTAGTTATTAAAACATGGTTCTGCTTCCATAAAATGTTAGAACATGACAAATCCTGAATGATGTTTTAAAATGTTTAAACTGAATTAGTGATTTGTGGTGCAGGCCTCAATGTAGATAAGCCCGTTAACAGTTTGAAAAATCGAACACTTAACTTTATTTTCAGAACCAAACTCCCAATTTTAAAACCAAACCTCTAAAAAGCCGGTCTTAACCCTACAAATACCAATTTAAACACCTTCAAGTTCCGATAAAAACGGGGGATACGAAAAACTACGTTTTGTAGGAAAAAGGTCAAAGTGAGATTAGTTAAAACTAGGCTAACGAAAATACATAAGCGACCTGATTACCAAGCTCCGACGTACTCATGAGAACTTCTGTACTAGCATAAAATAAATTAGAAAAAGTTTTTGCAACGAATACTCCATTTAGTTTTGTGAAAAACTTCGTGGAATTATCAAAACATGGTGTAGTCGTAATTAACCTAAAGCATATGATGGCTGTCAGTTAGTTACACTTTAAAAGAAGGCTGAAAAATCTGAAAACAAATTAGTCAGACAGTAATTGAAAGAGAAAATGATTATTTATCAGACCAAACACACAGTAATTGATACAAGTACATATTATGTTAGTAGGTCGGTACTTATAGCTATCAAAATCAAAATATTTTTATTTCACATAGGCCTACATGGGCACTTATGAAACGTCGACAAAAATGTGTACGGTTCGGGTTGGTCGTTTCCTATGGAGAAGAAGAACCGGCAAGAAACTCCATGGTTACTCTTTTAAAATGATTAGATTTTACAATATTATCATGTTACAGCATTAGTACTCAAGTATGGGGGGACAGCATAGGCCCGACAATAAGTCGTTGCTTACTACACAAAAAAACGGAAAACAAGACAAGAGGCTAAAACTACACAAGCTAACTAAACAAGCTATGATAGTAAAATTTAAAATAATTATTATTTTGGACATGCATCCTTTGGCTGCCTACTCTGTCCAACACATAACATAACCACTTAAATAATTACATTATAAGTTACGTGAAAGGTTTATGTGGTTTAAATATCTAAAATAAACCCCACTCCATACCAGCCAACATTACACGTCTTACCCTCGACATAAACCTTCCACATCACTAGTTTTTCAATTCGGATGTTTCAGGCTATTTGATTCGCGCTATCTAGGTCGTCAGCCCGACGTGCTTTGTGTTCACAGATAAATAACGTTTAACTGAAAACAAAGTTAGGTACGAATGCTAGAGCTTCTGTAACAAAGCGAAGCGGTGGTGGTGGGTTGGGTTTGATGTCCGAGTTAAACGATGAGGCTAGAATTATGAATTACATAGATCACACACCCACACACACACCCACACACACACCCACACACACACCCCCACACCCACCCCCACACACACACACACACTTCCAAACACCAAACCTATTGTCTTCATTTTTTTTTTTTAAATATTGTCATTTATAATAGTTTTTAGTTTGTTAACTTAATTATTTTTATTGATCTAAATTTTTCTATTTATTTTGTAATAAGTTCAGTTAAAGCTAGCATGTTACCCTTACATGGGAAAAGACTGAACCCCACGACACAGGGTATCCTAGTGTAGAGTCCAGGGAATTTGTAAAAACCTAGCGCATAAGGATCATTTTCTGTTGTTACTAGCTTTTTAATATTGTACCTTAATATTGTACCTTGTTATCTAAATCATTCGTCGTGGAAACGTCCATATCTATTGCACATACTGTATGATTGAAAATTAATTAGTCGCTGCTAAAGAATCGGTCGAACCTCCATGTAAGTACTAACTGATTGCGAGTATCTATAGTGCCTGCGAAGTACGAGTATCTAATACTAATCTACTGAATGGACCGATTCTTAACTCAAACTTGGTGTCGTAAAAGGAGACGGGGTAAAATTAATAGGACCGGCAGGCACATGTATTATTTATATGCTAAAACCACATATTCGACCTAATTAAAATGCAAGCAACATTTACGTTTAACAAACCTCTCACAAACAGATATTACATAACAATAAAACAGATACATAACTCACAAGATAAACTGAAAACGTTGATTTATCTAAGATTCCTGACCTGACCCAAAAACCTTGGCATAGCGCGGTGCCAACGAAGTCAAATGGCTGAAATAAGGACAAAGTTTCCATTACCGACCTGGCTTGAATTAGTCCACCTGGCTAAAAGGCTTTTTGACTAAAAATAACCACTACACGGTTTTCACGCGGGTTTCTGGATGGCTAAATGAAAGTGTAATATGAAACTGTTGGTTGGAAGATTTTAAAATGAGTTTTCCTTACAAATATGAGGAGTCTTGGAAGTTGGTTATATGTTTTTGTTAATAAGCTGGCTCCTGGTCTATTTCTATTTTATATCGGTTAACAATAATACTTGGTCTAAAGTTTGTAAGTTCAGATTTGATATTTATTTGTCCGAAGCAGTTACAGGGATAGGAAAAATGAGATACAGCGGGCCAGTTCATTGACTACATCACCCTATTGAACTGCAAAAATCCATTTTCGGCGCATTGACCCAATAATGATGCATAAGTAAGAGCGAGAGAGAAATATGTTTAAACAAACTTAGAGGTCATACTTTTAAAGTCCAAAAATTGTTTATCATGTGTGTATATTGTATTTCAGTGGGTCTACAGGTTTTGTATAACCACATTGGCAATAAGAATAATAAGCCACAAAATAAAGGGCGGCTCCATTCCACCCATCGCCAATTTTTCTAGCCATATATCACGTCCAAAATACATAGCCTTTATCACACATAACATTTGTCTTAAATAAATTTGAAAGCGAAAATACGACGCCAGAGAACTGACGGATATGCAGCGTCGTTATCATTGGAAGACTGGAAGGAAAGCTTGCCAAAACTAGGGGCAGTAGCATCTATAGATTAGTTTGGATGCTGAAAAACAACTTGTTTGCTCACTGGCACTTTGAGACGTATTAGTTGGAAAATAATCTCATTTTTGTCGTAGAATTTCTGTGTCTAATAATGATTTTGAAATCTTGCTAATAGACATGTACCTGTCTGGATTGCTCATTGTTGAAAACCACAAGTTTGTCATAAAAGATACTCTAGCGGTACTTTAGGCTGTGCATTGTCTTAGGGTGAATGAATTTAAGAGTTTTCCTAAGTAGATTTACTCACTAAAATTGCCACTTGTACCTGTGTGGATTTCAGATAAATAGGTTAAAACCACAAGTTTGTTATATAAGGTACTTTAGGCTGTGCATTGTCTGAGGGTGAATGAATTTAAGAGTTTTCCTAATTAGATTTACTCACTAAAATTACCAATGTGTGTCAGATGTTTGTATGTGAAACTAAAGGTCAGTGCTCTTTTATTGGTCAATACATCACTTACAAGACTTCTCTGTATCACTTACATAATTGGGATTTTTCATACGCATTTTTTGAGCGATTTCCATAACCGTTTCTCTTTTGTTTCGAAAATAGTAAAAATTAAGTATCACGCAGAAAAATATTCTAGAGAGATGCACTAACAATTTATAGACGTTCCCGCAAAATTAGAGAAAACTGGCGAACTTGCCAAAACCTACTTCCCGATGTTTATTGTATTATTAATCTTTGAGCTCAGCATGTTTCTTTTATGTACGTGGTCTTGTTAGTGAAGTGATGGTTCAGTAGTTTCTTAGGCTCCAGGGTTACCCAAAAACAAAATTTTTAGATTTTTGCGATTTGCAGGTCAGTATCAGGTTGTATGTTGATCGACATGTGATTTGCAACCGTAACTAACAATTATATATTTATTAAATTATTAACATAAAAATCATCAAAACCCTCTAAGTTTGTATTATCTTGTTGAATAACTATTTCGTGAAATCATGATAATTGAAGGCATTATACAAGTACCTACAGATTTGTCATGATGATTCTAATGATGTAATCTATTTCGTTGGGTTGCCAAGATTCTAGCTGTGCTTAATTTGGGTCCACGGCTATTTCGATAGTGATTTTTTTACATTCTAAAACCATATTTTAATCAACATACAACCTAAAACTAAGTCGCAAATTGTTAAAAACATTAGAAAATTTAAATTTAAAAGTAGATAAATAGTACATAAATGCTAGCTTGGCCTTCTCCTTAATGCTTCACACAGTGGACCTAGTTGGCCATGTTTTAAAATCTACGCTCTGATCTTATTATGAAACTAACTTTGTAGAAGTGTGAATAGTTGTAGTAGAAACATCTTAAGTGCTATAAAGCTTTTAAATACAACTCCAGAAATTTCTAAGCAGTTCTTAACTGCTTGAAAAATTGTGTTAAGATTGTGTTTAAAATTCATTTAACCTTAAATATTTTGAAAACAAGTGCTATATGGTAAACTAGCGACCCGCCCCGGCTTCGCACGGGTGCATGTATTATACATATAAACCTTCCTCTTCAATCACTCTATCTATTAAAAAAACTGCATCAAAATCCGTTGCGTAGTTTTAAAGATTTAAGCATACATAGGGATATAGGGACAGAGAAAGCGACTTTGTTTTATACTATGTAGTGAAGTAAACCTTTGTTCAGATATCGGTCTTCAAAATGTTACAACTAGCACACCAAACACCAAAACCATTAATTATTTAGGCCGTCTCTTTGCGAGTGAAACTGAATGCCGAAACGTAGTTTAAATGTGATGGTCGTGATCAGTTACAGCGAGATTAGGCCTTATTACAGATCCCTTCAACAGAAAAGTGCAAACTCAACTCATCTCAACTCAACTCAAATCATTTATTTCAACTAGACCATTACAGGCACTTTTGAAAGTCAAAATAAAAGCTAAGCTACAGTTACAGTCACAAGGCATAATAACTTGAGAAAGTACTGTAGTTGCACATTCCAAAAGCGTAGATCTCTATGGAGAAGAATGGGCAAGAAACTCCATGGACACTCTTTTAAATCAAAATATTGTTACAAAATCGTTACATCATTCATGTTGAGATTATACATATATGTGAGAACCATGTACAAAGACGTACACATTAAGAGCGTCCAGACTAAAAGATTAAACCAACAATAAAAAAAAAGTTATTAAAATAATCCGTGGCAGCTAAGAGATGACCAGTCCCAACTGACAGCGCCCGTTCACGAACATGACGCATGGATCAGCGGCATTCGACTCAACCATATTGAAGGGAACTAAATTACCCGACACACCCGCCACCTAACTCTTTGGTAGCCATCAAACATAATCGGTGGTGACGTAAACAAAACATCGAAACATCCAAGAGAACTCTAAATATCCCTCCACAGGGGGCGTCTACATAGCTCTTGCTTTGTTGAACATTCTATTTTAAAGAGATTCAAGCGCCCGCGTTTAACTCCCAACTCTCAAGCTATCCCCGTTCCCGCTTGTCAAACTTTACGGAAAGGTATCGACAACTTGTAAACAGCGCTTTGCATATTTTTGTTACGTCGCCTTTTAAGTCACCTACTTTTAAACTGTTGCTTAAATGGTTATTAATACTTAAGTGGATAATAATTAAGTAGATTATATTGACGTAGGTTTGTTTACAGAAATTAATACATTCTTTTTCATTTAGTACCTTTGTGGAGATAGTTTATAAGCATTGTTATAAAAATATTAGTCAAGCAAGGGAAGTCTTTCTACACAGGGTGCACCTCAGGCCTGATAGCCTGACTAGCAGTCTCACCAAGGGGCATCTCGTTACCCAGTAGTAGGTTGTGAATGTCCGACATTAAGTCACTCCATGTAAAATACTGCTATTCAGTTGTATCCGGTTAGGCTGAAAGCTAATCAACAGCAACAAATAAATATATAAAATACATATATCCATTTTATTGGAAAAGGCTAGGCAGATCATGATGAAAAGTATCATCACTTGTGGTGGCTTCATCGCGTATAACAAACCATCTTTACCTATGGCTACTTGTGTCAACGCCCATGTATTTTAAACTTATACTGTCACTTACGGGATATCTTCCGTGATTGTTCATGATTTTGAGCTCCCGATATTTCGACGCTGTTGCAAGCGCCATGATCGCAGATTGACCATATATTTTATTAGATATCGGCTCGCTCACTCACATTGCAATATCCTCGACAACTCAAAGATTGAACCCACAAGGGGCGTCTACATGGCGCGCGCTTTGTTGAACTTATTCTATTTAGAGAAATTCTACTCGCGTCCAACTCTTGAGGCGCGTTTACATTTGATTTGTGAGGCTAGTACGGACAGTAGAGTACTTCAATAGCTACGATTACTAGCTCAATAGTTGGGATTTGTACTGAGTAGATGGCAAGATCGCCTTCCGTTACATGACTGTGTCTTTAACAGAACTGGCGAAATGATCGTTTTAAACCTCTGTAGACCACGTTGGAATACAGGCAAGATATTAAGATACTACAGTATTTGAGGAATTTAAAGGCTATGAATAAAATAATTGGTCCAGTTTATAGACCTAACACTTGTGCCTGGATTAAACCCTTCACTAGTGGTGATCTTACATACATCTGGCGCACCCTGGTAAGTTAGCGCAGCTAACAACCTGACTGACTGGTGAATCTTTTAAGCATAACCTGGTTTTGTCTTATACAGCTTGTGCCAATACGTTAGGAGAATACCAATAAAACACGTTTAAATTATACTTTTTTGAATTTGAAAGCTCAAAGCTTAAAATCGCGCTGTGAATTGTTAGTACAAGAGCTCTGCCACCTGAACTAGTCTGCTTACTGTCTCAATGTCAACGCGCCCTTAATCTATTCGTACTTGTCAAAGTTTGAGCGAGCATCGACTTGTGAACGTCGTTCCACATGAATGGTTTAAGTCGTTTTAGACGCTTTTGCGTTTGGCGTTGGCCTTTGTATTTTTTTTTGTGTGTATTTTATAACGCAAAATTATTGTCAAGTGTTCAGGTGTGCTTGTTGCATTTTTCAACTACGTTTATGATATTTTTAGATAAAAATTATATTAAACAATTTTGAAATCGACAATTTTTATTCAGAAAAATAAAAACTAGTTTGCTTAACGTAATTTAAATGTATCTACCAAACCCCACAATCATCAGCATAGCCTATACATCCACGTTTACATTTCATCAATAAAACGACTAAAAAACCGTTCACAAACGTTATAAAAATATAATAAAACCCGTTTATTAGCACTCAGCGGGATCAACGGGATGGGCCGGCTGCCGGCGGCGGCGGTGGCGGCCGAAGCGATCTTATTAAGCTATACACATATCTGCTCCATTCAGCCGTGGATGGCTTGTAATTTGTCGGGAGCGTTACCGAACACCACTACCTCTGTCTCAGTCACTCTATTATCACTTTAGTGAGATAGTTTTGCCGTGGTACAGTATTTTTCTTTGCCGAATGCGCTTAGATGTCCATACACCAGTGATAATCGCATTGAGAGCATTTCATATTCCTATAACGGCTTTCAAAAAGATTGACAGTGGGCTTTTCGGTAGCTTGTGTCAATCCAATACATTTTCGACCTTTCAATCATCGTGATTGCTAATAGAACAGTTTAGAAAGTCAATTGGTATAATCCCCCAGATATTTTATACACTTCAAATAAAAAGATTGCTTACGATATTTCCAAACGAAAGAAAATTATAGTTCTTAAAATTTTACTTGATTAAAATGACAGCTGTCAGAATGTACATAATTAAGCCTATAATATAATTAAGACTAATTTGCCCCAATCTATACCCATATTTACATAGCGTAAAATGCTGACTGTATAATTATGCATTTGTAATTATTTATTTCGACATGACTAAAGCTACAGTTACTAGTCCCTTTGGTTTGGTAGCTCTTATTTTAAACAAGTTAGATTTTATGGACTATAGACACGTGAAATCACGAAATACTAAAACTTTGATTAAAACGACGGCAATAGCAATCTTGTGAAGAAAATAAACAAAAAAAAAATCGTACAACGCTCTTGTTAAAAAACTTATTAATGCAAAAAAAGACATAAATTAAGAACCCGGAAAGGACACAAAATATAAATACGTAACGCACTCCAAATTTTTTTTTCAAAACAAACAATAAAATTAAAGCAAACACGAGAATTTAAGCGGGAAAGCCGCCATTTTGAATCAGGCGGAACAGCACAGAGTAATGAAAAAGATGAGATGCCCACCTCGTTTGTTTCATGCTACCGGCATAAAAGCACTTTTTATTTTCTAAATGGTCGGCTAAATGTTCCTTCCTTTACGTCCCGGATTTTTTGGAAACATATCTTCACCGTTTTTACTGTTAGCCTCAAACATTTTCTATTGAAACCCGCTCTGATGTTTATAATACGTTTACCTTTTTATGTTTGTTAGAATTTTTGGTGTTTGATATTGAAACTGCGATGGTATATGCTGCGTGCGCGTATGTTTATAGAGGGCGTTGTTTTTTGTGTATAACGGGTGTGGCTTAATGCCAAGATATGCTTTGCTTGAAAGGAAACTTGTTAACAAGGCCAGTTTCTTTATTCACTACTTAGCCTGTTCTAGTTCTTATTTAATACTGAATTTTCTCGCGGTTTCGCCCGTTTTGTGGTCGGAAATTATTTCACAGAAACATGCAACTGGGACGAAAAGAATCCTATGTCCTATCTCAGGTCATAGTCCACCACAGCATCACCGGTATAGCCTTTTCCCCAACATGTTACGGTCGGCCTCCAGTCCAACCGGATGCAGCTGAATACCAGTATTTTCGGCACCAGTGGTCATAGTCTACAATTTGTTTCGTAGTTTTTAGGGTTCCGTACCCGAAGGGTAAAACGGGACCCTATTACTAAGACTGCAGAAATTAAAAGGAAAACTATGACAGACAAGTAGGCTTTACAAGTTTACGAGTAATAGTGGACCAACTTATAAAATGTACTTGGATAACATATTTTCCTAAACATAATGTATGTTTGTTTTTTATTATTACAATAAAAATCATTGTTCTGAGGCAAATCGAATCGTAGGAAGTGTCTTCATATTTTGATGGGCAACTACGGAACCCTACATTGTCCGTGGCCCGACACGCACTTCGCCAGTTTTTATAGATAATGGTACGGAACCCTTCGTGCGCGAGTCCGACTCGCACTTGGCCGGTTTTTTATATTAAATTACATTCCGTCGTTAAGGCGACAGTCATTGAACACAAAGTTGCTTAATGTTAGTACCAAAGACTATATAAATTCTCTATGGTTAGTACAGATATGGACTTACACACATTAAGGTCCCACGTTACCGGTAATCCCTCTAACTGGGCTTAATATGCTTGTGATAGGATTGGATATATGGATACCCGTCAATATAGATAGTACAACGGATGGACAGTGTCGATCGCAGTCCGATGCCTCGAACAATTGGTGCTTTTACTCGGAGCTTAACAAGGCTGTAATTGTTTGTGATGATTCACAGATAATTATTACGAACCGTTTGTAAATCATGATAAAACTCATTGTGCGTTACCGCTGGCGAAACATTCGCATGCTGTCTATGGAAACATAAGTTATCAACTAACAGAAGAGAGAGAAAATGAGGCTTTAAAATGTTTTATGTTTGACCAGTTTTTCAAGTAAAAAGTTTGATTCGATAAACATCACACTTGTAATCCCCGAAGGGTTAGGCAGAGGGGTACCCATTAGCACACCCACAGTTCGCCAGTTATGTTAAAGTTCCATGTAATAGGGGGCGAGCCTATTGCCATCAACCGGGTACAAAACCAGACTCTGTGGCTGCTACTGATAAATTCCTGATGGAAAACTCCAATAACACTTTGCGCGACCCGGGAATCGAACCCAGAACCTCATGCTCAGCAGTCGTGCTTGCGCCCACTCGACCGCAACCCCATAAACGCCCAAATGTTAAAATTTGTGCCAAAAATGCTAATTAACGTTAACAAATACCTAATCTATTACAAGTCTAGCATCATCGATACAAAACGAAAGGCTGTCTCAAGTGACACACAAAATACAACTTTTAATCAGAATTTCAACAAAGCTATTAGTCTCTCAACAAACAGTGATGAATATATGAAGAAAATGTACCATTTCAGTCTGTCTGTCTGCGCTAAATAAAACTGTATACGTCTCTCTTTCATCGCGCAGAGTAGTGTCATAAATCAGAGATATTCGCAGGTAGCTGGCGAAACTACTCTGTAACACAACTATTTATTATTTTTGGTAAATTGAATGTATGGCATGTGTTTTGAAGTGGAATAGTGTTAGTGTGTTCTTATGAAACTAAAATGATATAAGTTGATTTATTAACAAAATTGGTTACTGAAAATATGTGGATCTTTACTACGTTGAGAGTTTGAATTGGCATTGAATCTATGGTAAAATTAATCAATGTTAAGTATTCAATTTCAATAAAGACAAATTTTAAGACTGGATTAAATAATACACGTAGATTCTATTACGGAATTATGATACTTTATTACATTATTTTAAGGAGGAGCTCGTGGCTAAATAAGCCGTGCTTACCTAGGTTGGTCCGTGGATGGGTAACCACTTATTACATACCGAGTTTCCTCCGTACCTCGGAAAGCACGTTAAGCCGTTGGTTCCGGCTGTCATTTGTAGATCTTTGACAGTCGTTACAGGTAGTCAGTGACCCAAAATTCTGACAACCAGTCTCGCCAAGGGGTATCGTATTACCTAGCAGTAACTGGGTTGTGGAGGTCAGATAGGCAGTCGCTCCATGTAAAATACTGGTATTCAGCTGCATCCGGTTAGACTGGAAGCCGACCCCAACATAGTTGGGAAAAGACTAGGCAGATGATGATGACTACGTTATTTATGAGTCTAAAGATAATCTAGTTTTCTATAGCCTCATAGTTCACAATAAACGTTACGAAAATATAACTCATAGTAGAATTCCCTTTGAGAGTAACATGAACATTTATCAACCCAATTCAATAAAAGATCTATCATCATGATACCATATTATTGACGCTAAAAGAACCGAATTCCGTCGATACCTATCTCACACGGAGCGTGTATATTAAATTCATAAGCTGCTACTAAAACTCGTCCAAGTTTTCACGTTTCATGAAAACTCTCCCCATTATGTCTACATCGCTTTTTCCACAGACGTAAACAAAAAATAGCTGTTTGAATAACGAATTTTTTCCGTCAATTTTACATAATTTATTACACAAACATGACTTTACACGGCCATCATGCTAAAATACTAAAAAGTTATTCCACCTAACACCATGTATTGCATCCCATTTTAAATCAGGATGCTTCAAAAAAGGAACACCACTTAATTTCGCGTAACGTATTTCTAAACAAAGGGATTCCAGATTCAAATGCGTGGGGCGACTGCGCGGCCCCCACTAGGAGTTATATAAACTTCAAAAATAGAATTTCGCCGTCGCAACCCGGTTTACGACTTGGCTCATAAAAGGGGGTGGAACGGGCGGCCGTAAGGGGAACGCAGCATATTTTCACCTTTATTTATAAAGGAAATTCGGTCAAGTTTGAGTGATGTTAATTTAAATAATATTTGTTGGGTACGACATTATCGGCATTGACGGCATTGACGGCCGGGTTTAGAACTAAGCTGATTTTATTTTTGCAAACGTTCAAAGCGTTTTATTGTAACGATCATAGACATTTATTTTCACACAAAAATAAAAACGAACTTTTAGTGCCGAATTATTGTTTGATCATTCATCATCATCTACCTAGCCAATCGCTAATCTTTTTAAAAAAAAAACATTTTATTTTTAAAAATCCTTTCTAAGTTATTCCAATTATTTCCTACAAAGAATCAAAAGACCATTGTACAAAAATGAAAACATCGGGATTTCAAATAGGCGGTCGTGACGTTCATAGGTTAGTTACGTAACAATGGTCTCATTCAGCCTGAATTAATTTGTTAAGAAGATTAAGAAAATTCTGAAATTCTGGTGACAAAACTGAAATGAAGACAATAGTAAAAGGTTTATAGAAGATAATTGATACCGTTACACTTGAAATGAAGTAGCTGCCATTCGTAACTTCATCTGTGTCTTCTGGAATTTTTTTATTATATTATTTGAAGTTGATATAATAGGATATTGTTGATATCGTCGATGTAATAAGGGTTGAGCCTATTGAGATCAACCGGGCACACTTCCAGACTCCGTGGCTGCTACTGAGATATTCCTGATGGAAAAATCCAATCGGACCCGGGAATCGAACCCAGGACCGCATGCTCAGCAGTCGCGTTCGGGACCACTAGACCAAGGAGGCAAGTCTATATCTATAAAATATTTACATAATAATAAAGTCACTGTTCCAGTCTTCTTGATTTCAAAGTGGATATTAATGTAGTTTTGAATATATAGATATGTAAATATATTTGTATGTACATATATAGATGTGTTGTATTACACACAAATCTTTCGGAATAAGATCTTTGAATGATCACCATCATGAATGAATGAATGAAGATCGTGGGCAACAGCTAGTTAATAATAAACTTCATATAATGCCCTGTTACATGGGACTTAAACATAACTGGCGAAATGTCATTATTGGGTTATTATTGGGTTTCTGTGAATTATATGGAATTGTTTAGTCTTTCGTGAATAATTTTATTTTAATTTTTAGCTCTGTGTTACTGACATTTAAACTTTTGACATTTTAACTTTAACTATTGACATTTCTCTTCTTTTTTTGCTACTGTAATTGTTTGGTTTCGTGTTGTATTTTATTTAGTCTTTCATGCATAATTTTATTTTAATTTTTAGCTCTGTGTTACTGACATTTTAACTTTTAACTATTTTTTTGACATTTCTCCTCTTTTTTGCTACCTACTGTAAATCTGTAATTGTTTGGTTTCATGTTATATTTTATTTGAATTTTTATGAATGTATGAATTAGATTATATAATACTGAATTTTGCTGTGCCCTGACAGGGTCTACAACGGTTCTTAGCTCTAAGCCTTTTGTTAACACCTTGTTTACCTTGTGGAACGCAAGTAAATATGAATATGAATGTGGGTGTACTACAATTAGGTACACCTCTGCCTAACCCTTCGGGGATTACAGGCGTGATGTTATGTTATGTAAACTTCAAATAATATAATAAACAAATTCCAATGTTTTATCAAGTCGTAAAAACAGAAACTGTGTACTCGTGGTTAAAAATTAATATTGGGTCTGACTCACTTGTGAGATTTTTAATGAAATTAAATTTGTAAAACTAGTTTCTAACATATTATGTGTTGTTTTTTAAACAAACTGTACCAAAAAATGGCTCCCTTGACGGTTCAGCAAAGATTTTAGAACGCCTAACCTCGAAAAATCTTGACACAAGCTAAAAGATGTACCATAATTTTTATTTGTTTATTTAAACTTCATGTACAATAGTGGTACATAGGCGGACTATAGGCGGACTACGCGCTTATGGGCGGATTTTTCATTACTTTTTATTCTTACAACATTAGGGACAATACTTACCCACTCCTTAGGGCAATTCAAGCGAGATGGTATATGTTGTATTTTTCCCCGAGTATTTTTGAGCGATCAAAGAAAATCACTAAAAAGTTCGTCATTAAAATGGTTAACAAAGGCTGACTTTACGTCACAAGCAACAAAAAAAGTAAGAGTAAGTATTTCTTCACGGTTTGCTCAAGTTATTATTTTTGGTTTAACATCCTGTATTGTCGTATCTTACTAATATTATAAATGCGCCAGTTTGTGATGGATGGATGTTTGTTACTCTTTCACACGAAAACTACTGAACGGATTTTGATGAAACTTGGCGCATAGTTTATAAACTGGATTAACATTTATGATACTTTTATCCCGGTAATATAATCCCGTGGGACAGTCACTGAACTTAACGCGGGTGAGGCCGCGGGCTTAGTAGTAGTTTAAAATTAATATTATTTTTGAGTAAAACCTCTCTAAGTGAATTTCCTAAAAAAAAAGTACCTAAGTACCTGAAGCACTTAAAGAAAAGAAATAAACAAAAAGCTACTAAATGCTTCTTTCTCTGCCATTCAGTTTCTCTCATTCGGTATACGGGACTTAAAAGAGTTACTTTTAATTACTCTATTAATGCTCGTTTTCACTGATACTAGGCAGCCACTAAATAGAAGCGATTGTTTCTCAACCCTTAACTCAACACCGAAAGTCGAATATTCAACAGCACGCTTTTATATTGGTGTAGGTGAAAATGGGCATAAAGCAGACAGCTCTTTGCATTTCCACTATTCTACACTCCTCCCCCGAGGTGCGGGGGAGGGGGTCCTTCGTCTACAGAACTCAATAGCTTAGTTTCGAAACCTATAAATCTGAAGGAGCTAAAGCGTTTTCTCAAAATTTTACTGCAACAAAATTCATGAAGTCGAAAATGATAAACAACGTTTTATGGCTGGCAATTTTGCATAAGTTTAAAACGATCGAGGATGTGACAAATTCTCCATGAATTTCAGATGTGGAATTGTTATTTCACTATGATTAAAATCGAATAGGGTGCATGTTAATGACCGAAAAGGGACTAAGGAGTAACGTAAATGGTTTAGCAATCTAGAGTTTTGCGTTTTAACCTTTCATTGGTGTAGTCATTGAGAGACCCATGTCTAAAGTCATGTTGAAGACAATATGGGAACGTATTAATTGTATGGATCGGGTAGCATTTCGGAATGGTCATATATTTTATCCTAAAACTAGCCCATGTCCCATTGAAGATTGAGTCCCATTGTCCCATGAAACATTTTGCCTACTAGCAATACGGGATTATTAATCTTTCACTAAATTAACAAGACAAACACACACACACCTAACTACCAAACACAATGTTTTCGTTACAAGCAAGTTATTAAAACAACATGCGATCCCCTGTCGAATACCTCTTACTAACGAGACTGGCTTGTATATAGGGTTATCAATGTATATCTTTACATGCTACGTCTATGTACATATACATTGTATACAATAGTTACCCGCCGGAGGATATACATGGCGAGAACTATCTTATGAGATCTTATTACATTTTCTCTTCTTTATACAAAATGAATTAATGAGTTAGTTTGTTGAAATAGAAGAATGGTATTAAAGCTTATATTTTGTGAAGCTTATTAGGAGTTTTTTATATTTGTGATACTAATTAGATTTCTTTTTCTTGTACCGACATGAGATATACTTCAACATGTAAACAATTCAACTACAAATAAAGAGTTCATTTTCATTTTCAAAAAAATGTCTACATATTATAGTTACTTGTTCTAAGTCTGGTTGTTTGTGCATGTGAGTTGAAATGTTTTTAAACGCACCCACGATACAGGAGAAATTCCTAGTGTGCAGCAAGGTAAAAAAAATACGTACTAGGTACTAGCACATACCGTCTGGAAAGATGAGCTCGTGGCTAAATAATAACTTCTGTACGGATCGGTTATCATGGTGAAGCAGTACTTGTCTAGATTGGTCCGTGGATGGGTGGCCACATACCTAGTTTCTTCATAAAGAAAGCATATTAAGCCGATGGTCCCGGCTGTCATTTGTAGATCTTTGACAGTCGTTACGAGTGTTCAGAAGCCCGAAAGTCTGACAACCAGTTTTACCAAGGTGTATTGTAATACCCAGTACTAACTGGGTTGTTGCCATCGCGGGAACATCCTGGATGAGGCTGGCACAAGGACTTGGAGCTTGGCACAAGCAAAGAGATACCTATACCCAGCAGTGGGTGTAGTCGGGCTGTGGAAAATGATGATGAAGTGGGTTGTGGAGATCAGATAGGCAGTCGCTTCATATAAAATTCTGGTATTCAGGTTAGACTGGAAACGGACCCAAAAATAGTTGGGAAAAGGCTAGGCAGGTGATGACTGTCTGGAAAAATGTTGGCCCGGCCAGGCGGGCGTAGACAAAGTGACATTCATCAGCGATAATGATGACACAAAAATATCTGTTGAATGTCGTTGTAGACGTCGTACTTCCCGGATAAAAAGCTTATGCGTTATTCCAGACTATAATGTATCTCTGTGCCAAATTTCATCCAGATCCGTCTAACCGTTCTGGCGTGATTGAGTAACAAACATCCATCCATCCAAACTCTCTCACTTATAATCCTACTTAATATAAATGCGAAAGTTAGTGAAGATGGATGGATGGATGAATGTTTGTTACTCTTTCACGCAAAACTAACTGAACGAATTTGGATGAAATTTAGCATACAGATAGCTAATAACCTGGATTAACCCATAGGGTACTTTTTATCCCGGTAGTATCATCCCGTGGGACAATTATCGAACTTCATGCTGGCGAACCCGCGGGCGTAAGCTAATAGTATACATATAAAAAGTAATATTTTAGTATCGCCATTATTACTCTTTCAATGGTATTATTGTTTTAAAAAATATGAATGTTTAAGTATAGAACTGTCAGATTAATATTCAATCAAAAACACAATTTCAAAGACGAAAACAATCCGAACTTAGCCGAATCCCCAAGCAATCATCGAAACATTTCCATTTCAATCCCACACAAAACTAAACTCCTAATCACACATCTAAAATAGGGCAACACCAACATGATACGCGTACAAATTGCTACAGCAACTTAGATTGTGTACGCATAACTTAGACTCGTCTGCCTAATATAATGGATGATCCCCGCCTTCCCCGCGGGCTGTCGAAAATATCTGAACATTAGCCGCCGGGTGATAAATGGTATAAGGATGTATTTGATACATTGTCGGGAGATAGTGGATCTACGTTAGATACTTAAACTATGGGAACTTTGGAGATGATGAAGCGTATTTTAGTGTTTTGTAAGTTAGGTTAAAAGTGCTATATGGACGCCGAAATAGGTTTGTTTTTAACCAATATAACATAACATTATGCAGGTAATCCCCGAAGGGTGAAGCAGAGGTGTAGCTATTAGTACACCCACAGTTCGCCAGTTATGTTTAAGTTCCATGTTATAGGGAGCGGGCCTATTGCTGTCAACCGGACACAAATCTAGACTCCGTGGTTGCTACTGAGAAATTCCTGATCGAAAAACCCAAGTTTTCCCGACCTGGGAAACGAACCCAGGACCTCATGCTCAACAGTCGCACTTGTACACACTAGATCAACGAGGCAGTCACTACATTTTTTTCTGAAATATAGATAATCTTTTCTTTTTTTGTTGTTTGAAATGAAACTATATCTACACAGAATCAGCCTAATTAGCTCTTTAAAAGTAGTAAAAATCGACAAAACAAACAGACTTTCACGTTATGTGATGCAAGCCTCTATCACGTGCATACAAAATTTAAGCTTGTTTCATTTAAATATTCCTTAACAAATCGGTGGTTTAAAAAGTACTTGGAAGTTAAATTCTCTCGATAGAACCATTCAAATAATGTTCAAAACTGAGATAAGTAAAACACCAGTAGCTCTTATTTTGACATGTCAGACCAAAGCAAACAACTGCCAACAAGATGAAATGGAAAGCCGCGGAGATTTTGACGCCAATTCACCCTGATATTGGACTCCTAGAGATTTTGAGAGATTCCAACTTTATCCCAAGTTTTACATTTGAATTTTTGAGATATACGAGTACTTCACGGAGAAGAAAATTAGATCACTGTTCTATATCTCTATATATTAGCCCAAAAAATTGCTACCTGACATTTGTGGTCATATACAGTGTGGGAAGGACACCAACACAAACGACTTCCACGTATTCAGTACATCATACCGACCCCCCCCCCCCCCACATATAAATATTTCAAAAGTCAGTCTTTCCATACATTTTGTCCGTGTAGGACTTTTGTAGGTAACTGCTGTTTTTTTTATTGAATACGCGTGTTTGCGCGTTTGTGCGTCTGTGTTCCTTCCACCACACTTGTATACAAGTGTATGTCTTTACTCTGGGTCAGGAAACGTACATTTTGTTGTACGTTACGTTCTCGATACATATGAGTGGCAATCGCTTGCAAAGAGTTCCACATTTCTACAACGGCTTTCAACAGGATCGACATAAACTTCTCATTATTTCAGTCTCACTTATTTTGAATTCTCCACCAACGTTATCGCTAATACTTTATTTTTTTCTAGGCCCTTCTTATAACAATTTTGCTTGGGTCTCCGTTATTAAAATTTAAATTAATTAAAATCTGGTCTGGTAATATTATATTAAGTCAGAAATAACTACACTTACTATAATTTCTACTACATTTTTAAATGAAAAACTTATTTGATGTTATTCGGAGAAAACGAATATTTGAACTGAAATACTAATCAACTTTACTTCTAGACTAGAGGCTTTGTTACTAACAAAAAGACGAAAGTTAATAAGTTATTTATCATCACACTTGCAATCCCTAAAGAGGGTAGCAGAGAACTTTAGCCCCGTCTTAATCTAAGCTTGTTTCCAACTTCTTGGCAGGCCCGCCACCGCGGAATGCGTTTGTGTAAAATATAATATAAAGTACAACCGTATATTATAATGTACTATCTTTTGTAAGACAGCCTCAGTAACTCATCAGATTTTAGAACGGTTTTCTTACATCGCATGTCTAGGGGATATTTGAGCCTTTTAATAGACTTGTCATTACGAATTGTACTATTGTTCAAGATGGAGTCGGGTTCCTTATTCTAGCTAAACTAACTTATGTCCTTTATGTCTGTTAAATCAGGTTTTAATAAACCTTATTTTGCCACTAGCCACCTAAGGAAGACTGAAACCAACCCATATAAATCCTTATTAAGCCAAAAACAATTCACCATAAACAAAAATAACGAGTCCAAATAGCTTCATAAAACACTTTCAACATGGACGTGTACAATCGGCCCAAAAAACACATTCACGAAATATGTACAGTGCGCAAAACGGTCGGTTCCTAACCTCAACATACAGTTTTTCTCATTTTAAAAGGGGAAACTGAAAAAAATCTCAATTACATTAGCTAGCGCGTTCCATTACACGAAATACGAAAGCCTGTAGTACTGGCTGAATAGAAAAGCGGCCTGAGGTTATGCCGTGCAAAAGTGATTTTATTTACAAGTTAATTATTTTTAGAAGAATCGCGTTGTAGAATAATATTTGAAATTCGCGTGGTACGTTTTTTTTTTTTCATATATAGAGGCGGCTAATTTTCAACAGTATAGTGCTACAAGGATCTTTTGGCGTTCGCGTGACATTGACACGAGAGTGCTGTTGGTATTCATTAAATGTAGTGAAAAAACTTAGTTCCAATTTTGGCAACGCATCTAGAGTTCCTTGTATAGCTATAAGATTTTACGACCTAATTTGGTATAAAAAAGTATTATACATCAAATTCGAGGTGCGAAAATTTTAACACTTTAGAACAAGCTTTTCAAATTTGAAAGTCTATTTAAATTTTATGTTTTCACGCGTGCTTCGGCGAGACGGAACTAACAATAGTTCACCATAAAACAGATGCAGCACATAAATTCATAACAGTGCTTTATACCACTAGTGCTCACTTCAACAACTATTGAAGGATTGCCGAGTATTTTCATAAACTATTTTTGTACCCAAGGAGTATAATGCAAACTAAATTAGGACTTCTGAGAAAGATTAATCACACAAAGGGTTATAATATTAAATAGCGAATTTGCAAGACTTAATAAGGTTTAAATTAGATCGCCGGTCAATCTTACTGATATTAACTCTTTTTATTGTATCTGTCTAGTCTAGATTCTAGATAATGAGAAAGGCAAAGATGAATAACAGAAGATCAGAAAACAGAAGAACTGAAGTCTGTTTGTCTAAATAGGTATCTAATTTGATGTTCCTTAGGCTGAAATTAATAAAGGTTACTAAGCCCATGTCTTGGCTTTTTGTCAAATCCAAACTCAAAGCATTAATTTCAATAAGACCATTACAGGCACTTTTGAATGTCAAAAATACAAAAAAAAGCGAAGCTACAGTCACAAGGCATATTATCTTGTGAAAGTACTGTAGTTGCACATTTGAAAGCGTCTTCTACGGAGAATAATGGGCAAGAAACTCCATGGACACTCTATTACATCAAAATAAAGGGTGTAACAAGAACCTTAACGAAGCCGAAAATAAAATACTGGGCTCAGCTGCATACGGTTAGACGGGAAGACTGTACAATAAATCACTAAATAAAAGTATCGCAGAACATATATTTAAATCATTATTCTATCCTATATTTCAAATTCGTATCCTGTTAAACTTTTTTAGTCAAGTGTACGAAGACAATCTAGGACACATCAACAAAACCCCGTTCCTGTTTATTATATAAAAATCTAAATTAAACCCTCGAATTAAACCGAATAGACTCAAAATTCTGTACATGACGTCAAGATTCACTAAAATCTACGGCGCTACAGCGGGTGCAAGCCAGATATAATCTAGCGCGGGGTGCAATGTGCATTGTGCACTGGTAGCAAATGATTTTTTTTACTGTTAAACAACTTTACGCGGCGCTCTGTGCTTTGTTTTATAACCAACTGTTAAGGTGTATTTCGGTAAATCCGTTTCGTTTGATGGAGAGTTTGAAAAGATTCGGGTTGAGTTTGATTAGAGAATTTGACAAAAAATGAAAACGAACGCAATAAGCACTTTTAAAACTGCGTTTGAGAGCCGTGAGCGTCAATAAGCCATACCAATGATGACACTGACTGATCTTGAACGCAGTTTTAATCTGCTGATTTCGTTTCATTCGTGAAATTCGCCCTAAGGTAATTTTGTTAGATGTTTTTTAATCGAAAAAAAAAGCAGGAGGTTCTCAATTCGATGCGTATATATATTTTTATTTATGTATTACCACGCATAACTTTTTGTGAAAAAGTGAACTACAAAGGAACTTATAGGAACATTTTTGAAATATAACGAGTAATGCTGATCATAGTTATTGTCGACGATCAACAAGCTGCAAGTCTGCACAAGAATTGATAGAAAATTCTGTGTTGACAAAAAATTCAAGGGTGAAAGAGTTTACGCCCACTTACTTCGGCTAATCGCTTTGTGGTTCACAGATATCGATTTATTCATACATTTAATAAACACTATAAGTAGTTAAGTAGTGAGTTGGTATATTATGAGAAATTAGCTAATAAAAGTCTTATAATTTACTGCTCAAGAAAATTTTGGTTAGCGATGCATAAAACCGATGCTATTACTAAACCCACGCGAGTAGCCGTTCATACAATAAACTATATAATTATATGAAAACTGGCATCTCAGTTAAACGAACCACTACAACTATAACTACTAAATTACACACGCAAAATACCTATTTCGGCGGTCAGGGCTGGGTCAATATGAACCAACATAAAACGAACTACGTTCACAAATCACTTGCTCCTGCGTAGAAGTCTTGCTATACTGGTCAATTTCAAATTGAGTGAAATAAAAATAATTTTAATTTGCAGGAAATTGAACTTTGTTGTAATAATGCTAGAGGTTATTGTGAAATGGTTTTGGTATTTATGATGTGAGCAACGTTTGAAATTATCGAGCTTCCATTCGTGTGAGATGTTTTATTGGCATGTTAAAAGGAAGCCATACAGGCATTGTTTTAATCAAAGAATAATTGAAATGGAGAATAAACGATCAAAATAGCCACCAAGAAGAGTTTTTCATAAATGCATTTTCTTGAAAGCGGATAAAATGGCAGAAGAGTCTTTGTTGTAAATGTAATGTGAAAATGTTGTGTGTTTGTGTGTGTGCATGTGTGTGTGTGTGTATGTTTGTGTGTTTGTGTGTACTACGGCGGTATCACTAAAAACGACCTATAAGCCTAGAATAAAATGAAGATTAGCAAAATAGCAGCGAATAGGTGGTTCTCAGGGCTTGAACAGGAGGGCGTTCTACCAGCTCCTACGAAGAAGGGAAAGTCTAATCATATGTGACTGACACGACCAGAAACCATATGTCAATCCTGAACAAAATCGACGTAGAAATACTTGTTTTAAAAGCGTTCTGCATTAGTCTAGACCGTCTTTGGTCTCCGAATAATCACTAAATGTACTTTGTATGTATGTTTATTTTATATTGATATATATTTTTTTTAAGTTCTAATTTTTTTTTTTCGGTTTTGTTTTGTCTACACACTGCGTCGACAATTCTAATCCAACGTTCCCCTCGCAGGTCTGCTGGAAGAAAGTATACTTATGAAATAAGCAGTGCCTTTATGCTCTTCTAACTTAATGTAATGTCCTGTTAAGTATTTTGTGTGTACATAAATGCATAATAAACTTTGCAAAATAAAACAAAACTCAATACAGCTCAAATCAAGGCTAGTCTATATTTAATCTAGATTTCTAGCCCCAAATTAGGTATTGGCGACTTCCGCGAACAACGCCCCCTGGTGAGTGTTGCTGTCACGCGAATGACCCATCACGAATAAGCACTGATAGCACATGCTTGAGCACTGGTTTATTTGTGAATTTTAACTTTAAAGCAAAGGAATTTGTGTTCAATGTCTTTCAGGGAAGGTGATTGCAATAAGATGCATGCAGGATGAACAGGTTTTGGTGTTCGACATCATCATCTGCCTAGCCTTTTCACAACTATGTTAGGGCCGGCTTCTAGTCGAACCGTATGCAGCTGAATACCAGTATTTAACATGGAGCGACTGCCTATCTGATCTTCACAACCCTGTTCCTAGGTGAGACTGGTAGTCAGACAATAAGGCCACTGACTACCTGTAACGACTGTCAAAGATCTACAAATGACAGCCGGGACCAACGGCTTAAGGTGCTTTCCGAGGCACGGAGGAAACTCAGTATGTAATGGGTGGTCACCCATCCACAAAGCAGCAGCTTAACCGAGCGGCTGTTATTATTTAGCCATAAGAAAAATACACGATCTTGAAAACCAAAGAAAGAGCCTTTAGTTTTCCAGATCGTGTATTTAAATAACCCACACACATTGTGGTTATTTAAATACACGATCTGGAAAACTGTCTGTGTTATGTGATTATTTTAAGTCATCAAATTTGCGGAACAGTTATGTCATTTAAGATTTCTTTTATCCAGGCTTAGGTGTCAAATTCAGCACCTCCAAGTACCACCCAATTATGGTGGCACAAACAAAATCCATGTTTTAGCCACTATCAGGTAATCGACGTAAAAGTATAGTTTCTAATACACAAAATCAAAATATTTTTTTCATGGGAACTTATAAAACGTCGAGAAAAGATGCACGGTTCGGATTGATCGTTTCCTATGGAGAAGAATCGGCAAGAAACTCTTTTAAAATGATTTGGTTTGGTTTTACAATATTATCATGTTACAGCATTAGTACTTAATTATGGGTGGGGGGGCAACATAGGCCCGACAATAAGTCGTTGCTTACTTGACGAAAAACGTAAAACAAGATAAGAGGTTAACACAAGGTCTACACTGTTCACACATTCACAAACAATCGTTAAAAAGAATCTATACAAAGGTAAGAAAATATTATAAAAGACTAAATTAAACATGTGACACAAATATTGTCATCAGTGCTGTAACTGTTCTGAACAAAAAAGGTGTTTAAATGATTTGAGAACTGAAAGAAACTGGCACTACAAGCATTTACTCTACTGTAATAAAATTAAATGCTACATTTAACGCTACGCTTCTCGTAGCGCTACGCCGTAGCACCGTAGCAAGGAATTGCGTGAAGCGGAAAGGTATTGTTACTTGTAACCGTTGGTTACGGGTAGAAAGAAGGCTTGACTGAAGTGTGTTAGGATTGACGAGAGGTTAAGAGCGTTTATCCAAAAAGTTGGCAACATCGCAAATAGCTGTCAAATTATTTACCTGTTTTAATTAATTTGGCAATATTACTATATGGAGATAAGAAGTACGACTAACTAGTGAACTAGATTATTAATAACGAATTGCAATTAAAACTCTGAATTTGATGTTGTAACCGTTTTAGGTGTTAAAAAAGCATTTTGAAAGTTTCCAAATACTTTTTTTTATATTTAAAACTAAATATTCCGTGTTACGATATTAATTATTGCATTTCATAATCAATATTTTAGTTCACGACTTAGTTATATTTCTTATTTCCGTGCAGTAATATTGCCAAATTAATCAAAACAGCAAAATATTTGACAACTATTTACGACGTTGCCCACTTTCTGTATAAACGCTCTTAAGAGTAACTGTTTGCGAAGGTTTACACACACATAGACAGTTCATTTATTTTTAACTCTTCGTTCGTGTGAAATCATTTAAAAAATATATTGAATCGGATTTTGTTAACAATTTCGTGGATTTTCATTGTTTTGCACGGAACCCTAACCCTTTTTCTAAAATAAAAGTAGAGTTACTCCTTATAACATCAGCTATCTGCCAGTGAAAGTTTTGAAAAAATCGGTCCAGCCGTTTCGGAGAATAGCCGGAACAAACAGACAGAAAGACAAAAAAAATAAAAAGTGTTTTTTTTTTGTTAGTAAGTATACACGGTACTTGTGTATACTTTCATATAATACATTCAGTAAAAAGCTGGTATTTTTAATTTGAAAACAGACTCATCAATTTTATTTACTTGTATAGATAATGAACCTGTAAATCCAGTTTTAATAATCCGCTATAAAGTAACTCGAAACCCAATCTTACTTTACCTTGAATACCAAAAAAGCATCGCAAATGATTTCCCTCTCGCGTTTTGTTAGCAATTCTCTTCAAAAGCAACCCGATATCTTTGTTCTGTCGCGTCGTTTCCTATCATTACTGAGTAAGTCCTGATTACTTTCAACTCTTCCATGTTTAGGCTTATAAAATATTTTATAGATTTACAACAGGCAGGTTATCATTAATATAAGTTTTTGATTTTATAAGTAAATCTTCTTTAGTTTTTAGAGAGAAATGACCCTATCAGAATAGTAAATGTAAATTCACAGACTGCCTCGTTGGTCGAGTGGTCGCAAGCCTGGGTTCCATTCCCGGGTCGGGCAGTGCTATTGTTTATTTCCATTATGAATTTCTCAGTAACAGCCACGGGTTCTAGATTTGTGCCCGGTTGATGGCAATAGGCTCGCCCCCTATAACATGGGACTTTAAAAACATAACTGGTGAAATGTGAGTGTACAATTAATTACACCTCTGCCTAACGCTTCGGGGATTACAGGCCTGATTATATGTTATGTTAAATTAATAAGGCAGTTCGGTTGCTAAAAAAAAATGGCCCTATTTGAATGGCAATTGTAAATTCACTTTATGTTTACTACGCTCATTCGCGCTAGGCTAACAGCGGCAATTATTATAAGTAAAATCTCGATAACCGCGAAAACAAAAGACTAACGAATTCCCTTTCATTCTCTGTTTAAATTACACATCAAAGAAAACATCACACATCTTAGTAACACCTCGCCGTCATGATGGCTCATACCTACACTATCATCGTTCAAATTCAAACTGTAAATATTAGAGCAAAAGATACATTGTAATCCAGACTGAAATAACTCGCTGACGCGTGTCAGTCAGGCCAAGTTTGTCATGTGTGGCCTGGTTTGTATTGTGTGGCCTTCAGTTGTTTTTTTTTTAATATTTTAATTTAGCTGATAGTGACGCCATGTTAACAGCCTTTGGTCTCACGAGAGTTGGGGAAAGGCCTAACTAATGTTTGGATGTGTTATAGTTTATTAACTAGTCGAAAAAAGCCAAGAATTTTCAAAACATAAGTTTCTTGTTTTTCGATTTATGCACCTAAAGCAGTCTGACCGGTTAGCTTACCTCGTGAACTAGTTAATCTTTGTAAACATGAAAATTTAAAACACATTAATAAAATATTTTTTTGTAAAGTGGATGAGGATAAGTGTTTTATTTAGCAAAACTATTTTAGTAACTTCTCCATGCATTGATTACTGGGTTTTTATTTGTAGGCATTGGTTGTATAGCGGTGTTACAAATAAATGTAATATAGCGAGTCCATCTATGTCTTGCGTTGAAGCGAGTTTACAACAAAAGAAACTGGAATTCATGTGAATTCTTCATACACCATCATCTGCCTAGCCTTTTCCCAAATATGTAGGGGTCGGCTTCTAGTCTAACCGGATACAGCTGAATACCTGTATTTTACCAGAAGCGACTGCCTATCTGAACTCCACAGCCCAGTTAGTAGTGGGTAATACGATACCCTTTGGTAAGACTGGTTGTCGGTTTTCACGCCACTGACTACCTGTAACGACTGTAACGTAAGATTTACAAATGACAGCCGGAATCAATGGCTTAACGTGCTTTTCGAGGTACGGAGGAAAGTCGGTATGCAATGGGTGGTCACCCATCCACAGAGCAACCTAGGCAAGTGCGGCTTAACCTGAAGATTGATCCGAGTGGCTGATATTATTTAACGACGAGTTCCTGCTGAATTCTTGAAATATATTACCAGAATCAATACATACGAAAATTTCTTCAGGCAGTTGCATTCAACATTATTTATCGTACAAAACTCTTAGTACTAAAACAAATAGTAGTTTAATCGTTACGTGTCAACAGTCAACTACTCGATAATAACACAGATGACTTGTTTTTCTACATCATATAACGGAGAATACTATCAAGATTTATGTTCCACATAAAAACTGGGAACACATAAAAGTACTAGACTAGTTTTGTCATTCAGAACTGCCTACGTTGAATTAAGGTCGTCGCCATGTCTCTTGGGATCGGAGTTTCAGAAATTCCTACAACATTGTCACTATTATACATAGTTATATGAACCTGGTAGAAACCTGGAACCGTGAGAAGACTTATTGTATACGTAAATCTTTTTAGTTACTTAACGGATCCCTATTTCAAAACGTATCTTTACTTGTATGATACATACAAACATCCATGCCTAACAATATCACGCTTGTAATCTCCGAAGGATTAGGCAGAGGTGTACCTAATAGTACACCCACATTTCACCAGTTATGTTTTTAAAGTCCCATGTAATAGAGAGCGAAGCTATTACCATCAACAGAGCACTAATCCAGACTCCATGGCTGCTACTGAGAAATTCCTGATGGGAAAACCCAATAACACTTTAGCCGATCCGGGAATCGAACCCAGGACCTCATGCTCAGCAGTCGCGCTTGCGACCACCCGACCGTCGAAGCGGTAAGCGAGAATTAAGACTCATATTTCTTTTCAAATGAAAAGCAGTCTTATGGCATTGTATCATCACCTTCAGATAAGTTCAGCTCGACTGATCTGGTGGAAAATTTCAAACAAAATTGAGTAACTGGAACCGTAAACAAAGAAGACCTAAAAAATATCTAGAAAACTTCACTGTTCACATTGATAGTTGCAGCGTTTTATCAATCGGTTCCTTTTAATCAAACTCAAATTCAAATTCACTTATCTTAGGACAACTAGATCCTAGAAAACTAAGAAAACTATTGTTTTTTATTTTTTATTTATTTATTTATTTATGTACACACAAATACTTAACAGGACAATATATTAACATAGAAGAGCACAAAGGTACTGCTTATTTCATAAGAAATAAAAAAAATTGTTAGTACTGAAATAAAATTAAAAGGGACAACGCTCATCATAATAATAACATCTAAATTCTATTCATGCACAAAAATGCACAGAAATACCCCCGTGCTGAGACACCCCGCCCCGTCAAGATAACCTATAGGGAGATACCTCCTTAACAATCACCAGACGAACGAAATGCCTCTACACAGGAGCACGTACATCTTCAGCTACAGTTTAAGAAAGAGTGTTTTCAAGAGTTTCTTCACTCCATTATCAACAATCATATTTATACCTACATACATGTTTACACACATCATTCACAGGTAAGTGAGTGTTATCAAATACACAAGTCAATAAGATAAGGAGGACGATTAACTCGATATTTGAGATAAAACTATATTACATCGGTGATAACGGTCCATATGGTTTTAGAAAAGAAACATTGTCTTTTATACTTGTCAGTTTGTGTTGCCGTGATTATGTTTACCGACGTGAATTTGAAACTAACCCACTCGATAAGAATTGTAGTAAATGTTAAAAAAATCTTGACAGTTTTCAATGAAAAATTTTTCAGACAAATATATTTTCTAGTTTAGTGTTGACATTACATGTAATAAATATACAACTGTGTATTCACCCTAACATAGTAACATATTATTAATGACTGTATATTGTTGTAACTGGCGAAATGTGGGTGTACTATTAGGTACACCTCTGCCTAACCCTTCGGGGATTATAGGCGTGATGTTATGTTATGTTATGTTATGTTTAATACTGTTACAAGTATAAATTCAAAAATTTATTTAATTTTCATAAATGCTGTTAAGTCCGGTTATCACAGCCTGTATGTAGTTAGTTAGAAAAGCGTTCTTTTTACAAAAAAGGATGGAGAAATAATCACCAACCACACTCACTCAGTGCCGGGTTGGATTTCTATTCCCTATTTTTTATTGCTCAGTATTAAAAATGATATTTTTTTGGGACAAGCCCGCCACTCTATACCTAAACCACTGCAACTCCTGAAAGCCGGAATCAACAGTGGCGACCACCAGAAAAGCGTCGAGACAGTGAAACTCGACGAAGTTCCAGAGAAACAATTTAACTGTCTTGGATCCCGTAACGAAATTAATCAGAGAAGACACTGATTAAAAGTGGTATCTGAATCTCATACTTAATTTCTTTAAGTATGAGATTCAGATACTACTTTTAATTGGCTTGGCTGATGATGTGATATGATATAATATTATATTTACAGCAACAATAATAGGGTACACAAGATCAATCAAGTATTTACATGATCGCACAACTTCTTGCAAAGTGAACCGTAACAAAACGCTTGAATGAAGAATACAGGAGTAGGAAACATATAGGCAAATACGAGTATATAAGGAGCACATAGGGACAATATACATACATTTGTATTGTAAATTACTTGTAATATGTTTCCTATATTAAATTCTGGAGTCTTCTCTCGGAAATGGGGAGAAATGTGCCGTAAGTGTTATGCGATTTATGTCGAATGTAAAAAATAAGGGCAAACAATCTATACTTCAAATACATGGGTGATTCAAGTTAGCATTGACATAGGTCAGTAATAAAATCCCTCAGCGAGCAGTTTTGTAAGTGAACTCGCTCTGCCTAAGAAGTGTCGATTGACCGGAAGAAGTAGTTATATTACTTAACATAACATCACGCCTGTAGTCCCAGAAGGGTAAGGTAGAGGTGTACCTAATAGTACACCCACATTTTGCCAGTTATGTTTAAGTCCTATGTAATAGGGGGCGAGCCTATTACTACATTAGTCGACATACATCAATAACATCACTGTCTTCTAGTTTTAAACCGTCCAATCACTTACAGAAATGTAGGTCAAGTAATGTTACCATTGTAATTATCGACAAGTGAACCGTCGAGTCATCGTTGATTTTTTATGTTGAAGGAAACCTAATTAATCAATTTAGATTATTACAACGAGGCATCAAAGCATAAGTAAAAAATGTTATTGAATAAATCAACAGACAAGTTTTCTTACGAAATTCACGTGGACAAACCCACGGATACTAGCTATAGTTGATAACATTTTATCGCAGCATAATTTCCCAGAAAATTCTTTAAGATAGTACGAATTTTTAATAACACTGAGGCTTAAACCTTTTTCCTTTTAATTCAAGATCGGTATGATAGTAAAAAGTAACGACACAGGGGTCTGGAAGCCTGCGCTAGTAAAACATACTAGATTTGGCCCTGCTCGCCGAAATGCTATGTCCTCGATAAACTTATGACGGGGGTGATCTACTTTCAAGCAGTACTTTACATTTAATGTCCCTTCTTACATTTAATGTAACTAGCTTTACATTTAATGTCCCTTCTTGTATGCTACTTTTCTTCGCGGCTTCTCCCGCGCAGAGGATGGAATTTATCCCACAGGAACGTACATACGGGATAACTAGGCAATTTTTTGACCCAGATCATAGTCTACCTGTGTGACAAGCTTCAACGATATCCAATCAGCTGTGAAAGCGTTATAAGGTAACTATTAGACCGCGTTACTTTCACATTT
This sequence comes from Eurois occulta, assembly GCA_950022335.1. NCBI lineage: Eukaryota > Metazoa > Arthropoda > Insecta > Lepidoptera > Noctuidae > Eurois > Eurois occulta. The sequence continues at coordinate 2,381,309 of OX465492.1, read as the reverse complement.
CTAATATTAAGTATGAATGTTGATGGATGGAGAGGGAGAGGAAGACCAAGGAAACGATGGATGGATTGTGTGGCGAATGATATGAAAGAAAAAGGAGAAAATTATAGCGTGACGGTTGACAGAGGAGAATGGAAGAATAAAACGTCGTTTGTTGATGATGATGATGGATCTGATAAATTATTCTAACTAAAGATCCAGATAATCGGGAAACTAATTTGTCTAAAAACTTTGTAAAATAATGCCGAAATGCTCAACGATTTTCAGATTATAGGAATTTTGAGATCTTTTCGAATTTAGGTACATGATTTGATTACTTGCAAAGTTGATTTTGTTTATCTCTGTCATGCCAACATGTTTATTCATATCCGTTTCTGCCTTAATTAAAGATGATTCCTGGTTCACTGAACAAAGAAATAAGTAATTCAGAAGAGATTTTTACCGTTTTGCCGTTTCTCCCGGCTGTCATTTGTAGATTTTTGACAGTCGTTATAATTAGTCAGTGGCCCGAAAGTCTGACAACCAGACTTACCAAAGATATCGTATTACCTAGTACTAACTGGGTTGTGAAGTCAGATAGGCAATCGCTCCATGTAAAATGCTGGCATTTAGCTGCATCCGGTTAGACTGGGAGCCAACACCAAGATAGTTGGGTAAAGGCTAGGCAGATCATGAGAAGAGATTTTTACTGGATATTTACTCCCTTATCAAACGTGGAGTAGAGTTACAAGCTTACCTTCAGATTAACCATACATTTTAGAGAATTAACTTTGGCATAACTTTACTACGCTTAGGGATTAATATTTTCTGGAAATCAGTCACTCACTGTTTCCACTGATTTCCAGAAAATTTTAGTAATTTATATGTTTTATAAGTGGCCATGTAGGCCTATATGAAATAAAATATTTTGTTTTTTTTTTTATTGTGCCTATGTACAACATTTAAATTACTATTATTTACCGTTATAGGAAATTGTAGTATTAAACATTTTTTGAGGTAAAATTGAAGTGGAATATCTACAAAAACAACAAAAAATCTTGACTTTGAAAGAAAAAGCAAACACTTCTCCAGATCGAGAATCGTTCCGGATACATTCTCAATACTACAGAATCTAAATATTATTTTCACGAGAGTAATTTCGACTCTCATTCGAGAAAACTGAAGGCAAAGATTTTTCCGTTGACCATATTATTACTATTAAAATAGCCCCTGATGCGATCGTTTGCGGATAACTTTTGTGAATGCATTTCTTGGTGTAACCAAAATGTCATCGAGACCGCGTGTATACTGTAATAGGTGCATTACATTTGAATTTCATGGGAGTTTGTATTACTTCCATACAAACTCATGCCTCACTGTAGGACACCTTCTACGATCATAACAAACGCCTTCTGCTTCTTCCATGTCCATACATATCATACATGTAGGTACGTACGTTTTACTCGCATTTATATTTCGTGATTACTTTTCGGGTTTGTAAATCAATAGGAAAATGAACGAACTGTGTGTCTCATATGATGGACCGTTCTCAAAAAAAAATACGAAGAATCGGGAAAACTTTTGACAAAGCTAACATAATATTTAAATTACATATTTTACAGCTTTCATGAGATATCAAAATTAAAATCAAAGCATTTATTTCAAGTAGGCCAGTTACAGGCACTTTTTAACTGTCGAAACAAAGACAGCAATCAAATGAAACTACAGTCCCGGCCGAAAGGCATATTAAGTGTTAAAGTACTGAAGTGTCCATTCCAAAGACCTATAAGGAGAAGAACTACGATACGATTATGTGTCTGTTAGAATTCGAAACTTTAGGTAAAAGTCCGGAATATGAAAAGATTAAGAAAAACCCTACAACATATTTATACAAGGCAAAGACAATATGCATATTTGTTTGCCCACGTTTGCAAGTCACGTGACACAAAGTTATCACATCTTTATCTAATTTCACCGATTTTGATTTCCCTAATCAATTGATTCATCCGTTATTTGATAAGATAACAAAAGACTGAACAAATTAAGAATTACCGTTTCTTTTCATCTAGATAGTTTTTTTATTTTTATTTTTAGCCGACTTTATATAATCTGCGGTCTTAACATTTTTGTTTGATTCAAACAGGTCTTAACATACCTTGAAAAGGTTTCAGTATAGGTTTTCACTAAGTTATCAAAGGCGTCTGAATCCGCCCTCGGACCATTCCGTAACCATGTCCAAAGCTAAAACACAATCGTTTGTGACGTTTTAACTGAGTTATAACCATAACATGTGACATTTTAACTGATAAATCGATACGAATAAGAATAAGCTAGTTTTAAAATTCAATTATCGATTTTTTTACGCACTTGTTGGGTTAAAGCTGTGAAAAGATCAATAGAAACGGTGTAATTCAGTTAAAATGAAACATTTTGATGAAACTCATCAGACACAAACTTAGAATTTTCTTAATTGTCAACCCTTACAGCATTTTCAGTAACAAATTCAATGTTTTTCAGCGATTCACTGAACTGAAACTCGCTAACCTCGTAAAACCATAATCTGAAGGGGAAACCGAACCATTTTCATCAAGTTTTCATGGATCTACCCCTAAATTGAGTACTCCTCTATAATTTGTAAGGTTATTTGTATAGTCTGTACAGGTTAACGTTTTCCAGTCCGTTCTCGACGCCCGGCTCCAACCACTCTGACGTTGCGTATATGTGCACGTGGAATGGAACTGACATTAGCCTCATATTACTCTATTAAGACAGTTTTTCACACAAACAGCGGCCCTAACACCCTTATCTACTCTTCGCAAATAAGAAACCACTAAAGTACATACAAACGTGAAAAATACGCACCAGAAACGTTGTTGATCCTCTCGCTGGGCTGTTGTTGTGTGCGAGTGTGGGGTGCTCACGTGACCCTACCGTCGGCCATCAGATCCGGGGGCACGTGTTAATGTGATATTGTAAACAGAACGCATTAGCCGTGTATTGTGTGTTTGACGTGAGGGTGGCGGCGCGGCTCGCGGAGACACGCGCGGTCGGTGCGCGACGCGGCTGCTCACTGGCGGCGGCGGCGGACCGGGCGGCGCGCGCAGGCGCCGGTCGATCGCCGACACTCGGTCACTGGGCCGGCATTGTCTTGTTTCGCGTTCGAAAACAAACCTTTGTCTAGGTGGGGGAGACCGCGAGGCGCCTCGCACCGCCCCAGTCGGTAAAATTAGTTGTGTGTTTCACACCTGTTGGTTTGTTAATCACGTACTTCAGTATTCTATTACTGAATCATTACTATCCGCCGAGATGCAAGTGGATTACAAAGCGGCGCCTCTAAACTATTGAGTACAACTTTAACGAGATTAACAAGTAGGAGCGGGAGAAATAAATTTACTTTTTAAACGGAGACCAGCCCTTTTACGAGAACACATATAAAAGAAGGTAGCGGGCTCGTTCTCTACGAAGTTTTATAGCCGGGAAGGTTCAATTGCCCGCGTTTGCCTCTTTACCACCCGCAGCGGTATTGGAATTTCGGTTAAAATGTCTTTACATGGGTTATTCTATGGCGGCCCTTGGGTATTCCTTGATTTTGGACTCGAACTTTACACATCGTCAAAGGAACAATTTGCGAAAATTAAACTATTAGGTATGGTCATCTAAGTTTATTAGCACAAGAACCATTTTCACTATTTACCTCACAGTATTTATTTTGAGCTACTTGCATAATGAAAACAAAATGGTTTCAGCAAGATTAACGTGTTGATTCAACAGCTGAAAGCATGTAAGCTGTTAGAGATAATGGAGCCCACTTAAGTCCTTTGATGTGCCTTCAGGGACCAATCAGTCATGTGCTTACTTCGGTATAATGAACTCATGTTTAACATCACCGAAGATAGATGCATGCATGAAATAAACCTAACATCAACTCACACGACAAGGAATTAAATTAAATAAAATTACAAACAATCAACTATTGTGATTCTTTTTTTTTTGGGATGGGAAATCACCAAATGACTCCTCCCGCTCTGGGCGGAGCAGAAGGGAGTGTCAGACTTTTACTGACTAAAACCCATCCATGTTCTTTCTTTTGCCCTTTGTGTTCCAGGGCCGCGGTATCTCTTTCGAACACACCACCACCACCAACCACGATTTCGAACCATTGTGTTCCTAGATTCACATTTATTTAGGTTGGTAACCTACCTATCAGAAGTTCAGACCTCACGTTAGATTTACAGATGGCATCCTTATTCTCTCATATCATATCAGCATGATTCAAAAATCTAGAACTATAATATTGTGCGAGTATCTTATGCCGTGGTACAATATTAGTCAGTCGGTAAGGAGCTGGCGAGGTTACCCAGGATGCGCCGAACATACCTACCTAACTACTTGTATAAATCTCCTCTCATGAACGTTATTTTAATGCATTCTTCATGACATGCGTTATGTTCGGCAGTCGTGATGGCCCGGACTACCTAATCCTGTCTTAACTGTGGCAATATCTTATCAAGACATACTCGTACAAAAAGGAAAACTTACCATCGCATCGCTCATATTTAAGCAATAGCAACACCATATTTTCAGGAATCGTGTCGTTACATATCCTTTTGATCTAGGACTTCAAACCTGGTCCGTGCAACAAGCCTGTTAGCAAAACAACTCTAATGAAAATTCATCAATAAAACATGACGCCATTCTCCACAGGGCCGATGAACAAAAAAATAATTTTAAAATTAGAATACTTCTGAATGTCGGTTATACTTATATAAACTTTTACACCACACGCACACAAAATTTCATATGTTCACTAAGTTTTCCGAGTATCTGATGTACTCAGTGTTTGTAAGTCACTGCAAGGATCGAATGTAGCAGAATACCAGCACCAAGAATGCTGAAAATCAAACACATGCCACTGAATACACATTTCAAATCTTGAGACACACTGCACATTGGTCGTTCCACTCCGAAACTTTTTTTGATTATTCTCATCTGCCAAATTCCAATTTTAAAGTCTCTAGCTTGCAGTTGGCACTGCTCGTCAATAAAAATGGTGTTTTATTTTTTATAAATCTTTGGAAATTCTATTTTTGAATATATTCTTTGTATTTTCTTGTTGTCAATGTCATATCAATCATCATTTTATACATGTGCTTGATGCTCTGTGCATATTTTTATTGTTATTTTAAGTTTGTAAATAATGAAGTAAATATTCATAAAACAAAAGGCCAGGGGGTCAGTATTTCGGGAAATCGCCAAGCAGCTGGTGGACTCTTCACGTGACCAAATTGCGCGATTATTTTTCGGCCAAAGAATCAGCATTGCCATCCAACGTGGGCTTCTTTCTTCCTTCTGGGCACTTTTCCTGTTAACAGCGATGCGGACGAATTTTTGGACGCCGTGTAACCCCTTTGATACTTGTACATATTTTTATTACTATTATAGGTAGTTTGTAAATAATTTAATTATCATGAAAATATACACAAAATAAAAGATTTCTAAAATCATAGCGACGTAATAGGATGGGATAAAAAAATATGAATCAGGGACTCCTACAATTGTAGATAGAAAATGTGATGATTGTTGTTACTGTTAAAGCCTTTGTAGATCCTGAAAAAAGATCAGAGTATTATTAAAAGTATTTGATGTATTAAAAAGTTTATTGCCCTCAACCCAATTAATTACAAAAGTTCCACCAAACCTACAGCTTACTTCGACAAAGTTGCTTGTAGTAACCGGTGGCCCAAGTTCGCGGTCACGTCGAAATCGTAACGGAGAACTTTGTCGCACCAACACGTGTAGCGGGAAACTTTCATTATGACAGGACACTGTTGACGTACAATATACGAACACTTTAGTGTTTTCGCATAAAACTTGTACTAAGACTGGATACAATGTTTGTAGAAGGAATAAGGAATAAGATTATTGAGGATGAAGGGACAGATTCGTTTACAGAAAACTACTTTTATTAGTACTTACTTCTAAGCAACATTGACCGTACCGACAGATTTTTAACTTCTCTATAACCCACTGTGTTTCTAGAGAAGTGTGGCTAACAATTTATATTAAAAATGATTTTTCGAAATACAGATACAAACATGAACGGGTTTTCAAGAAAATACATTCGGAAGAAATCGTGAGATTACTAACCATAAACTTAAAATAATAATAAACACATGTACATGTAACAAAGGAGGAAAAGAACTATTAAGAAATTATATCCTTACAACATTACATAACATAACATAACATCACGCTTGTAGTCCCCGAAGGGTTAGGCAGAGGTGCACCTAATAGTACACCCACATTTCGCCAGTTATATTGAGAGCAACCGGGCACAAATCCAGACTCCGTGACTGCTACTGAAAAATTCCTGATGGAAAATCCCCATAAGCACTTTGCCCGACCCGGGAATCGAACCCACGACGTCTTACTCACCAGACGCGATTGCGGCCACTAGACCAACGAGGCAACCTTACAACATTATTACTCATTATTCCCACACAGGACAAATCTTTGTGCGATGAGTACGTTTATTATTGTTCTGTATCTGGGTGTGTAATTTATATGTAATATGTATGTATTTAGAAATATATAAGTATGTTTATCAGTTGTTTGGTTGCCATAGTACAGGCTCTGCCTAGTTTTGGATCAGATGGCGGTGTGTTGGTTGTCCTAAGATATTATATTATTATTATAAATCCAGAAGGAGTATTTTAAGGGTACTCTGCCCATGTCTCTGAAGCGAAAGTTAATGGACATGTGTATTCTTCCCATTTACTTCCCATGGCGGGACGAACTGGATGTCTTCCTTGAGAATTGGAAAGTAGTAGCACAGAATCGTGACCGTTGGAAGCAATGGAGGGAGGCCTTTGCCCAGCAGTGGGACAATATGGGCTAGTTTTAATAATATAATAATAATAAATCTAGAACAACAAAAATCTATTCACAAAAGATTCAACATTTCATCCATTAGCAGACTATAATCACCTAGGCACATAAAGCCTTCCCAACTTGGTACAAATTTTAATCACCTAGGTCCTACAAGGACGTCCTTCAACTTCAGAAGCCGGGTAGAGCTTCAAGTGACACTCTTACCCATGATTGATGAACCGTCATACAAAACCTAGCTTAAGCCTAGATTACTAACTAGGTAATTGGCATTCAGGCTGCCATTTTAGCTTTAGGATTTGAATAATTTGTAAAAGCTTAACGACAAAACCTAGCAAGAACCTTAACTATTTAATAAGATCCCTAATGTTTATACCTATGTTAAACAAATAAATGATTCTTCTGATTTTGCTGAGGAATCTAATGTCGGAATTTTGATGTTGTACAAATGACAACCAGGACACGTCAGGCAAGTGGGGCTTAACCTGGAGATTGACCCGAACGGCTGGTATTATTTAAGTATAAGCATATGCATCCTGCATGTTTTATATGCATTACATATATGGAACTGTTCCCACTGCTGGGAAACGGACCTCCTCTCTGTGAAAGTGAGCTGCAATCAAGATCAACCACGCGGCCCCAAGCAGATGGATATCGCACGATATTTTCCTTCACGTTTTGAGAACATCATCATCTGCCTAGCCTTTTCCCAACTATGTTGGGGTCGGCTTCCGTCTAACCGTCTTCTGTCCTGTATAAGCGGATGCAGCTGAATACCAGTATTTTACATGAAGCGACTGCCTATATGACCTCCACAACACGATACCCTTTGGTAAGACTGGTTGTCTTATCCGTTTTGAGAACAGCGATGATGAAATAATAACTAGGTACTTACTATCAACCATTTATTCTATATTCCTAGCCCCTCAATTCAGTCTATTCCACAATCCAATTCAATTAAAATCGATTCAAAACCACACACCGCCGACTCGTCAATCAAACAAAAGTGTCTTAGCAAGCGTTTCCTACCAGTGGGTAGCGTCTTCAATAAAAGCTGTGTAGGATTGCAGCGGACGTGCGGGGCCTCTCGACTGCAAATAAGTCAATGAGAGTACCGGAGGGCCCTTAACAGGTGTTCGATCATCGTTTTCAGTTTGGTTACACGGTTCTAGTGGTGAGCTGCTATCGATAAAACACTGGTCTGAAGATGAAGTTGGCTGGCTTCTACGATACGGCGCGCGGCGTTGAGGAGTGGCAGCGAACCACAACATATAGTTTAAAAAAAGTAGTAAATGATGTAGTATGTAAGATTTTCAAAGTAGGTAACATAAACAACCCATCATATATCGTAGGTTCGTTATAAAAAGTCCACGAGCAACCCTGCCCAAGGCTCCTCCAGTCTTTCGGCAAGTGAACCCTTTCATGTTCTGGTATCAACCATTTTGAAGATATCTCAATCTAAAACTGTAATAATTTTGGGAAGAACTTTTTAGAAGTCTTTTATAGACGGAAAAACTTTTCTATCTTTGAGCTTATGACGTTGAGAAACACGTGATCTGTGAAGATAAAAAAATAATTATTTAAGTAGGCAGTAGGTACTTTTACTATGACAGTAGGTACTGCTGCATTATCTTGAAGAATTTTAAAATATACCTTGAATTTTAATTAATTTTCTAAGGCTCTCGAATTTAATCGCGATTATCCCTCGTTGGCTTGCTGGTTCTTCTTGATAGTAGGTGATAAGCCTAAGCCCAATGGATATAATCTTATATTTATCATTGTCTCATTTATTATACCTTACAAGCCGAATGCTCAGTGAATTTCCCATCGACAATATGACTTAACTACCCATAAACTCTCATGCCTTATTTAACCCTTGTAATGATTTATACAAAAAAAAAACCGTAGTATTCATCTTCTTTATATAAGAAATTCTTGTGCCAAATAGACCCAGCTATTTAGATTATATGTCAAAGAATAAATAAATGTTTTAAATTTTTTTTTATTAGACTTTTCATTTCATCGATAAAATGTCTACCTATGTCACATCCCTAGCACTCGAAGCGAAGACGCCACCGTCAGCCTCCCGATGTCGATGGACTCGTACCGAAGATTAAAACAGATCCTATTATTGTGGAGATTGCAACATCATGCTACATCGAATTGCATATTATTTTTAGGGATCCAGACGATTTTATGTTTTTTTTCTGAAGTTTAGGTATTTCAGATTGTTTTTATGATGTCTTCGATTTTCAAACTGTGAATGTTTATGTTTTCGGGGCATTACATAATTATGTGGGGCCCCACATTCATCGCAGCTGTTATCCCCAAAGAGTTAGGTAGAAGTACCTACCTATAGGTAAAGTTCACCTACATTTTGCCACTTATTATGTATGTTTAAATCCAACGAAATGGGGGCGACCCTACGGCCATCAACCGGGCAATAGACTCCAGGCTGTTACGGAGAAAATTCCTAATAGAAAAACACACTCAATAACACTTTACCCGACCCGGGAATCGAACCGAATACCTCAAGCTCAGCAGTAGCGCTTGCAACCACTTGACCAACGAGTCAACGACGCAGTCAGTATGAAGGTACATATTATTCGAAAACACTCGCAAAATACGGCTACTTCAAAACATAAATATTACCTACTAAAATATGAACCTACCAACCTACACAGTTTAGTAGTGGGCTGCCAGATCTACCTACACAAAATATAGACAACAGAAATAATCTCTTATCTCTTACGTAGCGTAGGTACTGGTTTTAAAAGAAGAATCCTACTCAAATCTATTCAATCTCCAGACGGTTACTGAACACGCCAGTCTATTTCTATCCCCCGATGAATATAAACAAAATCATATAACAATATTCACCATACGTTATCCGGGATTTACATAAAATACTTGTACGGAACCCACTTCAGTATTCACAATTCAGTAGAGTCGCAAATCTTAAGATTTCCTCCGGCTTTTTTGTCTATATTCATCTTGAATCTTGCATTGCATTGGCGAGCGACTCCAGATTTGTTTGCAAAAACGAAAATGATTTTATATTTTCATTTCCCTACTTCATTACTTTGATTTGGAATTGCTAGTGGAGTATTTGAATGGTTTATAGAATGTTCTTTTATGTTTATAGGTACAATTTTGATTTGATGGAGTTAAGGGTTAGCCCACAGGTCTCAACTCTCTATAGCTTTCAGCGCATAGGTACATATTTTAGTAAATATGTACATTCAATGAGCTTAGGCGGTTCTCAGTTACATTTACAGAAAAGGGAATGTAGGAATATAAAGATCTCCCTGCCACGGTATCACTATTATATTATGTAAGTACTAGCTTATGCCCGCGGCTTCGCCCGCATGGAGTTCGGTAATTGTCCCACGGGATCGTACTACCTACCGGGATAAAAAGTATCCTATGTGTTAATCCATATTAAAACTATGTGTGTGCTAAATTTCATCCAAATCCGGTAGATGGTTTTTGCGTGAAAGTGTAACAAACATCCAGACATCCATACATCCTCAAAAACGTTCGCATTTATAATATTAGTAGGAAGTAGGATTATATTTATGCATTCGTCGCACAATCACACGTGTGATTTCCGACGCATCAACGAATGTCGTTTGTGGTTATGTTTCTGTCGTCAGGTACCAAGTATAGGTAATAGAGGAGTTTTTAGCTCGTTGTCTAGGAGTGGGTAAGCAGAGGCAGCAGGGGTTAGACGAGGCTAAGACTAAAGTCCATCACTTTCAAAGTGTTTTGTATTTCTACTACGACTTACCACAGAATCAACATAAGCGTTTCGGTACCTTTTGTCGTTCCAATACTAATTAATATTTTTTTACATCTCATTAGGACCGCAGCCAGAATATAGCTGTGATGTGATTAGGAACTCGGGAGCTATGCTGCAAATCACCAAATCTAGAAAATGGATTGCATTAATACTGGTACATTTTGATAGGTAACCTACCTATTACCTGGCTATTTTTTATAACCACAAATCTTCTCCGTTGGTGTCGCCGCAAACGCAACTGCTGAGCCTAGGTTCCGGGGTTGATTTCCGAGGTTGAGCTACATGTTATATTTTTTCATGCCTCTGAAAGCACGTTAAGTCGTTGGTTATGCGCCTGATCTCTCTCTCTCTCCAGTCGTTTTGGATTGCCGTCTCATCAGTCTAAAGAAAGCAAAAGAACAGAGAGTGCACCAGTTTGCGCACAGACTGTGCACTATACGATTTCCTGCGTCAATAGCTAGTCTGCGTTGACAATGGCCGCCGTAACTGAAAACGATCAGGATTACCATTTATTCACAAAATGATTTCTGCTAGAAACCCTTGCACACCATAAGTCCAGTAATTCCTGGAATCTCTACGCCGAAAACGAGCCTGTTCAACATTTCACGACTGACATTTCAGCCGGTTTGATTACCACCCAGGGCTTTTGTCTCAGTCGAGTCCTACAAGGAAATCAACAAGAAACAAACAAAGTTAAGAGTCGTATGCCCTGCGACTTGCGAGCTAGATAGAATAAATACAGCGGCGTCTACACAGCCTTGTAATTAATTCATATCAAACTTAAACCAACTCGCTGCCCAAGGGAGTGGAAACTCTTAATTGTACTTCACAAACAAACATTTATTCTTGCTTCGTTTAAATTATAATACTTGTGTTATTTTGTAGGTTTGTGACATTTGAATTTTGGTTCCTTGTCGTTGTTAGCTAATAGGCGACTTGGGGATTACTGCCAGCTTTCTAAGGAGATAATTATGTTAAAAGAATGGCTATATAATTGTGCTCCGTTGATTCATTACATACACACACACTCACATAAACACACACGCAAACCCAAAACAGTGCTCTTAACGCTTTTAATTTATTTTTTGGTTATTAGGTACTATAGTTTTTTTTTTACAATTCCGTAATATCTCCTCCTGGGAGAGGGCACTGGCTCTTGTAACACAGGTCTATCAACTAGCACAGGAGTCAGGAACTTCATACAATTTTTTAACCACTTTCTTGTGTAATAAAGATCCTTTACCTATTCATTTTTCTAACATATTATTTACATTTGTAATGTTTTTTATATATATTTATTTCAACAAAAAATTATATTTTATTTTAATATTTTTACATTTTAATTACAAAAAGATTATTATTAATTATTTATTTTCAACGCTTGGTTCAGCGCTCCGTTATTATCACATTATTAGATAATTCAAATTCAAATTGTCAACAGACTAAAAAACCATTCCAATAAAATATAAAAATAATAAATTCTAGTATAAATTGTAAATAAACAAACAATAAAGGTACTTAGTCATAATGTGTCAGTATAGTCATAATTCGTTCACCGGATAATATTGTTTTTCATGTAATATTTTCAGGAAAGCATTTTTAAAATCGTGTATGTTTTTAATTTCTGTATTTTGTCTTGGGATCTTAGTATAGATCCTAGGTGCCATTCCTAAAAAAACTTTTTTAAAGGAGCAGTGCTATTTTTTTATTTATTTATTTATTTATTTATTGGCCTATCTACAATTGTTACACTTTTTATCCTAATAATACAAGCAATGTTATACAAGCATGGTGTACAATATGAAGCGATAGACACAGCATGCAAAAAAAAACGAATTTATAACATAAAAAAAAAGTTACAATAATAGTGCAGAAATAACACTTTCAACAACAGTATAACAAAATAAAAGAAAAAGTCAAAGTCAATATTATGGTGGTAGGTTTTGATGGACTTGGCACTTGAATTTTTGAAGTGTTGTGGAAAAAATATCTATTGATTCATCGCAACTATTAAGAAGCCTGCAAATTCTGGGGATGGGGGAGTTGGATCCTGATACAGTTTTGCGGAATGGGGGACGTAATAGTTTTATAGGGCGACGCGGATAGTTGTGGGGTAGGTTAAAATTAAACTTACTTAACAACTGGGGGCAGTCTATTTTACTCTGAAGTATTTTAAAAAGAAAAATTAAATCTATATTATTTCTTCGTTTCTCGAGTGAAGTTATGCTAAATTTTTGAAGACGTTTTGCGTAGCTCCTAATTTTTTTGCCTAATCCCGCAGAATAGGCAAAATCTTTTCTGGATCCTCTCTAACCTAAGACTATGTGTTGCGTAGTGGGGACGCCATGCAACAGCGCAGTATTCCAGTCAAAATCTTAGTTTTAGGCTTGCGAAAACATTTAGCGTTACGTAACACAAAACCGAGTGTCTTTGAAGCTTTTTTAATAATGTTGTCCATGTGGGGAATAAATGTTAATTTACGATCGAGAAGGACTCCCAAATCTCTGATCACATCAACTTTACTGAGGTATGTACCTCATTCATGCTGTAATTAAAATCAATGAAGTTAGCTTTGCGAGTAAACGTAATTTGGGAACATTTTTCAACATTAAGTTGCATATTATTATCCTTACACCAGTTTAAGAGTCTGTTCAAGTCATCCTGAAGTAATGTTGAATCAGCTAGAGAATCTATAACGCGGACTATTTTCAAATCATCGGCGAATAAGAATGGCGTTGAGTTAAAGAAGCAATAAGGTAGGTCGTTTACAAAGACAATAAATATTACGGGGCCAAGGTGGGAACCCTGCGGAACACCAGAGGTTATAATCATGGTATCAGATTTATAGCCATTGGCCACGACATAGAAGGATCTATCCGTTAGGTAGGAGTGCAGCCAATTAAGAAGAGAACCAGCAAAGCCGTACGCAGCAAGTTTTTGAATCAGCACTTCATGGGAAACTTTGTCAAAAGCCTTGCTGAAATCGGTGTATATGACGTCGACTTGCTGGTTCGAGTCAAGTGAAGCTGCAATAACCTCAACGAAGGCTACTAGATTACTGCAGGTGGATCTTGCAGCAGTAAAGCCATGCTGGTGGTCTGACAGATATTTCCTGAAATAGTTTTGTATGTCAGGGCATACTATGGCTTCAAAAACCTTGGCAAATGTCGGAAGGATGGATATAGGACGATAGTTTCCTACCAAATCATCAGCGCCTGATTTATGAATTGGTACCACTTTGGCCAGCTTCCATTTTTTAGGGAAAATACCAGCGCTGAGAGATTTATTAAAAATCAAGCATAGGGGGGTTGCCAGTTGGTCAGCGCAGGTTGCGACAAAGTTGGGGGGAATTTCATCGCTGCCGGAACCTTTGGATATGTCTAAGCTTTTGAGATGTTTGGCTATTTTATTCTTTGGAATCTGTATCAAGGAAAAGCTGTCGGAGTTGCTGAGAAGATTATCAAAGAAAGGCGAAGTTTGAACTACGTTGGAGGCATGGGTAGCTGGACTGTACACTGAAGAAAAGTAGGTCCCGAACATGTTGCACATCTCATTGCCATTACAAGTTTTGCTGATGCCATTTGACATTGAGGCTGGATAGGCATTAACAACACCCCGCTTAGACTTAATGAAGGACCAGAAAAACTTGGGATTCGTTGTAATTTTCTGTTCTATCCTATTTATATAGGAGTTGTAACGTTGTCTATGTGGCTTAGCGCATAATATCTATCTGCTGCGTCGTTTAGATCTCAATGTTTCCAACAGATGGAAGTTGAAATTGACAAATACTGTCGTCTCAAAAATGTACAAACACGGCAATGTTAGGATTTTAATTTTTTTGAAACATGGAATACAGGTTTCAGTTGGTTTTAGCTTAAACACAGCACGCACACATCTTTTTTGGGCCTTAAACGCAATTTCTTTGTCAGTGGAATCTTCCCAATATATTATTCCAAAACTTAATGTAGATGTAACATAGGCCTTGATAAGAAATTAGAACCACGGACTGATTTACTATCTTTGCCGTGCATATGAGTACTGGTTTAGTTTTTTATTAACAGTTTCTTCATGAGACATGACTATTTATTTATTAAGATGTCATGTTAAATGCAACAAAAATCACACTAAAAAATTAATTTGACATTTCCAGTTTAAGTGAGTGTCCAAGTGAAGTCCTAAAAATCTAGCACACTTGTTTCAGCTATTGTTTGATGTGCATACATTATGTTTAATTTAAATTTGTTTGTTCTTTGATAAAATTTCATAAGCTTTGTTTTATCTATGTTAAATTTTAATTTAAGTAACCAATTTATAATGCAAAGGATGGACTGGTAAATTTCTATATTTTTACATGGAACAATAAGTGTAGGCACTGTCATCGGCAAACAAAACAGTTTGGTGCTCAGTGCATTTTGGCAAATTTTTTATATATATGAGAAACAACGGGGCCCAAGGACACTTCCTTGGGGTCCACCACATGTTGTTTCTCTAATTGATGACATACGAGTAACTTCAGTCTGGGATTTAGAACAAACTCTACTTAAATCAGTGACTTGCTTTCGTCCAGTGAGATATGACTAGATTTAATATGTTTCCTCTGACACCGTATCGTTCTAACTTACCCAGTAAAATTTCGTGTTTAACGTGATCGAATGCTTTAGACATGTCCATAAATACTGCTAAAATTAGTTTTTTTTTGTCAACGTTACTAACAATTTCCGCAAATAATTCATAGACAACTTTATTTATGTTTCTGTTTTCCCGAAAACCACATTGTTCTTTGGCAAGTATACTGTTTACTTCAAATAATGAGTTCATAGACTTATAAACAGGATATACAGGAGTGATCGATTAAATGAAACAATTCTATATTTTTTTGCCATTTATTGTACATTGTTTTTGTAACACGATACATAATAAGCATTCCCTATAACAGCACGCATAGACACTTGCGTGCAAAGAAACCGACACATCTATTTACAAATATTGATGAATGTGAATGTATCATGTAGATAAAAGAATACTGTCTATTTAAATCACCTTTTTGACGATTTTTGAGTGATTAATTCACCATAGCTAACGAAACATGATTCAAATCGATTCCTTGTGTTAATATTATGTAAAAAAAATGGCTCATGGTAAAAAATCTAGTTCCTTTGCACGCCAGTTTACATGAACAATTTCGAAACATATGTACCAGCTTTAGAAATATTAACTATGAATTCAAATTTTTGCCTTTCATTCGTAAATTCTAATAATTAGGGATTATCCACAAAATATGTGAGACGGTGGAAATGGATATTATATTGGTCGTTTATTAGGTACAACTCGCAAAATTAAACTTAATGACCTGCTGTACCCAAGCATTCATTGAAAATTCTTTAAATAATACAACGGTAAAGAAAAATCCAGATAAGTGCGGATAGAGTCACTTCATAGTATACCGTACTTTCTGAATTTGTCTTATCTTTGTTACTGTGTTCAAAATAAAGACGAATGTATCGTATGGAAACCTGCACTTTACCAAGCTTGATAATAAATGCTGGTTTCTTCTTTGTAGGCGAAAAGGTATTTTTCCCATCAGTGGGATTGTTGCGTAAAGGAGATTTTTCCCATCTTGACATAATTTGTAGATGACCCCCTTATCTAACACTAATATTTAATACTATTGATTACCTAATATTACATAACTTCATATTATAGTGATATTCTAAATGTAGAATATATATTATTATATTATTTACTAATATACATATACGTAATTATGTTGGAACAAAGCATTTAATGTCGAGGAATGGTTAAGTTAATCTTTTGCGTGCTGATTTCTACATTAAAACTAGGTGACCCCACAGGCATCGTCCTGTCCAGAATTATCCAAGCAACTTTTCCAACATTGCTTTCTCTAAAAACTTTATTAGAAACAACAAAAACAAATCGGTCCAGCCGTTCGCGTCCTCTCTGACGCGCTTACCAAGAAACAGTTTCAGATTTTCTTTTATACAAAAATGTTTAAAAAAAAAGCATGTCCGATCCGAAAGGGGCATATACTTAGGTATACCAATGACATTGCCAAGTAGAATAAGAAACATAAAATATTCATGAAATTAAAAATATTAATGAATTCCGAAATTATATTCATGAAATTAAAAATATTAATGAATTCCGAAATTACCACCGTTTCTCTAAATTAAAAAAAAAACATGACTACACCATATTCGGCAGTGTTTGATCGTCAATTGTTTTTTTATGACGTCACTACCCGAAAAGCGACCCCTCGCGCCCGTGTGTTGCCATAGAAGTTTCCTCATTTTAGTACATTTTACTTAATTTTCATCGGCTTATTTTTTTTAACTCGATCTCCAAAAAGGATTACATAACCCACGGATTGCATACCCTCACGGATCGGGCAGGGTTTTTTTAACATATTGTACAGACGTATTAAGAATTCATCTACATTATTTTACTTAATAATTTTTATAAGAAAGAAAAATACAGGAAATAACTGGTTTTCATTACCTTTTCAACAGGACGTCAAAAATCACCATTTTGCAATTATAATCTCTTTTATTCCATTATTTTAGCAGGCAAATCGTCAGCACGCAAAAGTTTCGTTGGAAGGGGCGAATATTACAAGCGAAACGGTATTATAGTGATACACGAATGAGATTCGATAATTATATAATGTACAAACATAAAAATATTTAAAAATGCGGCCTATTTTGAGGCATAACAGTTTAATGATATCATATATTTTCGATTATTCATGTCATGTAAGAAATATTAAACAGAGGGAATATAATATTGGTCTGAACTCATCAACACTTAGGGGATATTTTTCTCTGTAAGAGAAGATATCTGTCTTAAATATAATTTCGTATAAGTTATGTGGATGATTTTCTTCTGTCCAGCATTTCTATAAACTAACCAGAAAATGACGTGATAAAATAAAAAATTATAATTTCCATAATTCATACTTCTCATATTTTATAAAAAAAATATTGCAAAGACTTAAAACCTCGTATTGTATGTGTAAGCATACATAACTGAGCATAAAATATTCTATACATAGTTGAAAAATAAAAAAATAGAACTCATTGAAGGAATCTCTGGATCGATGTGAAATTATATACAAAATATATTATGTAACACGCCATTACTATGTCAGTTCAACCACTTAGCTCGTGCAATTCCTGAAAACATAGAAAGTACATTTATTATTGGCATATCAAGCGATATAATTAAAAACGTGAAATAAGCATTATACATATTAAAACTGTTGAAAACACTTATAACTGAAAAACCCTTTCCATGACAAGAAAGAAATTGGCATTGAATCAAAAATCATTATAACCTTTAAAACTAAAAAAAAAAAGAATAAGCAAAGTTTTTAATTCAAAAAGGGGCCTCTGCTCAGCATAATGCCAGATGGCAACACAAGGCATATGAAGCTGATTTTCAGCTGCAGTCCACGAATTCCATGTCTACTTTAAACATATTTTACAATCTAATATGGTACTAAGATGCTGTAAAAGTGCACTAATAATGTTTCAACAGTCTCCCTTTGATTGTTACGTGGATCAGTTCACATGTTAACACCACAGGGAAGTTTATATCCGGAACGGACATAGACAAAGTCTCGTGTAAAAAGTAAACAAGTAGACATTTCTAGGGAAACATTATGGTTATACCTACTTCTAGCGTGTGGGTAAAATCAAAACCAACGCTGCCATGTTGCTTTTTTTTTTCAACAAAATATCCAAAGGTAATTTCACAAATATTTCTAACAGCGCAATACTGACAGTGTCCTTCATACGCCAATAGATCCTTGCACTTACATACTCCTCTGTACTTACATTGTAACCGGTAGCCGTTTAGCATCTCGTCTCGTACAGTCCCGAGCGTCCGATGTAGCGCACCCATTTGATCACGTCGTGGTCGGAGTAGTTTAGCTTAGGCTCGAACACTTTCAGGTAGCGAACCTAGAAGATACACATGATTTGAGACACCTACATAATTTTAGTCATTTACTGGCGATAAAAAACCACCTTTGGGATTGTGAGCCAACATCATGCCTGTATATTTTATTTTTATTGGTCTAGCAACAATTGTCCACACTGGTTTTATGCTTAATTTATCATGCAAAAAATTAATATGCATCAGTGCAACAATCACTTAAAGGTAAATACCGCATGCATAAGGAAGTTGTACAAGAAAAATGAAATGAAATTAAGCTAATCTAGTTTTAAGCTACTAATATCTAAAAAACTTAAATTTAAAACAAAGAATTGCTAATAACTATGAAAAATAACAATACGTAAACAATTCCAAGCAGGATAAAAAAGGCTATTTATAAAAATTGGCTTTCAATTTGCCCATACTGTCAGTGAAAATCAATTTTATCACTGCAGCTATTAATAACCTAACAGAATCCGCAAAAGGGGAATTAGCGCCTAGAACCGTTCTTCTCTGCGGTGGGCAGAGAGGTATTATTGAACTGCGAGGAATTCTTGAGGGGGCACGAAAATTAAGAGTGCAATATTTGTGCACAGTCAATTTTATGGGTCATTACTTAGCACACAAACATTGCATCACTAATGCGTCGGCGCTTGTCCAGCGAAACCATTCTAAAGTTTTGAATCTGTTATTGTAAGAACGTAGTTTTTTGGAAATTCCGCTAGAAAACTCCAGGTGCCAAAGAAAACGCATTTGTACACGTTCCAGACGCAGCGAGTGTACAGAGTAATGTGGCCGCCAGATTACGCGTATTCACCGAAAGTAGGCCCCAGCCTTCGTGTACAGAAGCTAACACTTCAACCAATCAAACAGCCCCATCACAAGGCTGGTATTGTGAATTCAAAAACGTTGCCGAACCCGGGAATTACACACAGAACCCCTAAGGTTCCATATATCTATCATCATTCAGGCCTATCCAAGTTTCGCTAAAACGACCACTCATTCTTTATTGTATCGGGCGGATTCCCGCCATGTGTATGTACGCATCTCTAAATGAAACTTGATGTCTGCATTCTAGTTTTCAAAAAAGTAGTTTTTCTATCCAGTGACCCGCTTCTGTTTCGCACGGGTGCGATCGACTGGTGTGACATGTCAAACCAACGAGATTTGTATTAATTACACCAAAAAACCTTACAGACTAGATGCTCCAAAACTATGGTGACAAACATAATGATCAAAATCATCAATTATGTTACATAGAAGGGGTTAGACAGAGGTGTACCTAATTAATAGTACACCCAGATTTCGCCAGTTATGTTTTAAGTCCCATGTAATAGGGGGCGAGCCTATTGCCATCAACCGGGCGCAAATCCAGACTCCGTGGCTGCTACTGAGAAAATTCCTGACGGAAAAACCCATTAACACTGCCCGATCCGGGAATCGAACCCAGGACCTCTTGCTCAGCAGTCGCGCTTGGGACCACTTGACCAACGAGAATTATATTGTTTAGAAATAAAACTGTGAGGTGAGCTTGACCTTGAATCCTGATGGTGCGAAGGGCACCTCGAATCCCATGGAGATGGGCGGCCTGGTCCACTTCTTCTTGGTGTCGGTCTCCAACAGCTCAATCTCCGCAGACAGCTGAGTTTCTTTCATGCCTGCCATACGCTTTATCCTGAGAAAAATAATGATATGAGGGTTAATAATTTTGAACTCAAAGAAGTGATCGTATTCCTAATCCTAAGCTTTACCCTAATATGTTGGGTCAGCTTCCAGTCTATCAGGATGCAGCTAAAAACCAGTATTAGATTACATGAACTGTTTATCTGGCCTCCACAACCCAGGTACTGGATTACAACGCTAACATCTAGCCTGAAACATCTGCAGTTTTTGTTCTACTTTTTCCAGCCACAAAACTGAATGACCTAGTAACCCAGCTACAACAGCTACCAGCTAACCACGGCCGGCAAGTACACCGAAGCGGTGGAGCAAGAAGTGAATGAATCCCATAAGAGAAATGAAGAGAATGAGAAGTTTAGCCCCTGAATTTGGAGCAATAACAATTGAAACAATAGCGTCCTTTGAAGCCTTATGCTTGGCCTTTCCCTTCAGACTGATGAGCAACACTGCTGGTATTCAGTGGTGTTTGGAAGATCCAAACTCCCACCATCTTGGTGTTTCCTACCTCAAGCAATGTATGTACATGAAGTAGTTCCCCTAGGATGCGAGTGAAACCGCAGAAAAACTTTAGTTAAAGACACAACTTACTTCCATACAATAGCATTCTCCGAGGCCTTATACTTTGCCTTCCCTTTCAGACAGATGAGCTGCACCCCGCTAGTATTCAGCGGTGTTGGGATCTTCACTTCGATCTTCTGGCCGAGCAGGGAAGGCTTGAAGTTACTCTTGAGCACTACTTTCACCTCCATCTTAGTGCGGCCCACTTCCCGGACCAAGGGGATGACGCGGAATGGTAAGGATATGTCCTTGGTTGTGCGGTATCTGTCGATAAGTCATATTAATTAAGATTATTAAGGTAGTCTCGTATTTATTTCCGGTTTGCCTCACTAGGTTCAGCGTCAGTTCGAATCGTAATTTCGACTTGCGACAGGCTCATGGGTTGGACTCCATTCGATTTAAAAACACGTCAGGCCAGCGGGCCAAGTTGTCGTCGAAATACCCCTTGATTAAAATATTTGTTAAAATGACCCATATCGTACAACACGACTCTTATGCACGGCACTTTTTGAGAGACCGATTCTTCATTGGCAGAATGGACCTCAGCAGTCAATGTCTGAACAAAAAATTTTGCTAAAAGTTTAATATTGCAAGATAAACAAGGAAAACGATAAAAACAAATAGCACTGGATAGGCATAAGACCTAGACTCCACTAGACCGAAAATGAGTGGAGCAGAGAGGAGAGGAGTTCAAGATTCGACCAACAACAAGAGAGACCAGTGACGCTATGTAGATTTCAATCAATCTGATTGGTCGGTTTCTGCGCGTCTCCTCTCCCCTCCACTCACTTCAGTCCAGGCCTAATATACGGACGAAAGGGAGGCCTTTTCCCTCTCAATGAGAGATAAATATTATTAGTCAACGGGCACTTCTCTTTCACATTTACTAACCTCATAAGCTCAAACTCTCCATCAGGTGGTATAAAGGAGATGGAATGCTCCGTCTCGAACTTGCTGAGCTTGACACACTGGTGGAACTGGCAGTCGTCGATCACGACCACCGGCTTGCCCGAGCGCGCTGGGTCGCTGTCCGTATTGCCGGATATACCTCCTGGTGAATAAAACGCGTTTGTTATCCCTGGAGGGTTAGGCACAGGTGTACCTATGGTACACACACAATTTGCTAGTTATGTTCAATTGCTATGTAATAGTGGGTGCCTATGCCGTGGCCTATTACCATCAACCAAGCACATAATTGCAGACTCTGGGCTATTACGAAGAAATCCCTAATGGCAAAGCCCAATATAGCTTTGCCTGACCTAGAACCCAAGACCCAAGCCCTTGTGCAATGTAAAATGAAGCATAATGTAAAATCGTTGTATTTTCCTGCACTGCAAGCTTCTAAAACAATTAGTCAAGAGAAACAGACACTCACCATTACCCTTTCCCTTAGCTTCCATGACAATCTTGTCATTGATGCCAAACTTGCATTCTGGCATGCCAGAGAGATAGGACTTCATCACCACCTTGCCTGCAACATGGGCTGACAGCACTTGACCTGGATTGCAAAGGAAAAATATTCTTATTATGTAGACAATATTTGTTAATAACAATTAATTCTTATTGTATTCATAATGAGTACATAAACATCAAATCATCATACCTTGTGGTGACATTAGCAGATTGACGTACTCCAGTACATCTAGGAACAACTCATTACGTCTGTATTTGATGCCTTCGCGACGCCATCCAATCTGGCCAGTCACCTAAGCATAACAATAATAATACAGTGTTACAAAAATTCTTCCTTACACAATTCTGTATTTTTTCTTTTACGTAGTAGTAGTATATATTTTTGTAGGTTTTTTTTTGTTAGTGGCCCAGTGGTGGCGGCCCAGACTATCGAACAGAAAGTCGTGGGTTCGAACCCAGGCAGGCGCATTATATTGTGTACATTATTTCATCACCACTGCTCTCAAAAACGGTGAAGGAAAACATTGTGAGGAAACTGGCATGTCTTAGAACCAAAAATTCGAAGACATGTGACATCTACCAAGCCGCACTGGGCCCGCGTGGTGGATTATACCCCATTCCCTCTCTAGAGAGGAGGCTGTGTCCCAGCAGTGGGAACATTAAAGGCTGATTATGTTGTGTTATGTTATGTTTATTTTTGTGTTCCGTAAATTTTAATGCAGTACTTGTGTCAAATAAACATAACCTTTACATTTCAATCACAGGACATTGAGAAGTATGGAAGAAGACATGCTGCACCAATTCCAAATAAATTGGGATAAGGGCAGGAATGTTGATAATAAACTGACAATTCTTAAAAACAGTATGAAAGACAAACCCTTGGCAGTCAGCCCACATCTTTACCATAGCTTACAAGTGAAGGAGAACACCAACCTGTGAAGTGATTTGAGCTTGTTCTTCTTTAGAGGCAGATTTGATGCCTTGCTGGGTAATGAATGTCTTCAGAACCCCAGTGTCTGAGTTCTGAGGGTAGCCAAAGTCCAGGATTTCTGTAAATAAGAAGAAAAAAAGAATATAATTTGACCCAGATTAAATAAAGCTTTTAATAACATTAAAATATTAAACGTTAAAATTCTATATCTAGCCTTCTAATATCTGATCATTATTAATAAACTCAGCCTGTAGTTTCACTGCCTAACATAGGCCTGATTAATTAAATGCAATGAAATATTATTACCAGTTCTTCACACGGGAACACTGACTCAGTGATTTTTATTTTGTAAAGCAACTGAACACAATAATATGTATAGCAACATTGTAATACATACCATGGGATGATTTTTTTTTAAATATATTTATAGTATTTTATATATCCTTGTAGTTTATCTAAGTATTAAATTAAAATTATTTTCAGAAATATACACCTACCACTGTTTGTCTCTGCATCACACAAAGGTTGACTGGTGGAAAATGCCTATGGCATTAAGTCCGCCTCTGTACTCCGTGCTTGAAGTGTTAAATAAATAAATGTCTTATGTACAGCAGTGGACATGTTTTGGCTTGATGACAACGATGCTGGACTGGACGTGGGGAACTGTTAAACATTATAAATAGATATATAGATAGTACACTTACCGTCAAGCAACTCATAGATAAGAACAAAGTTGTTCTTGATGTTCTCCTCGGAGATTTTGCCGAAGTAGGACTGCATCACATCAATGATCTTGAGTAGAAACTCAAACACCATCGCTGCATTCACATTCTGCTTGGTTACAGCTGCCAGCCAGATGTTGGCCCTCTGTTGAATAAATTGTGTTCTTTCAGATAGAGGTAGGCAGTGCCTGATAGATTAAATTTGAACAGGACAAAATAGAATGGGAAAAACCATGTTTAGTCAGGTATTATTTTAGCAATAATATGAATAAAAAAACGCCCCCTTTTCTCAATCATAAATAGTTTTCTTTTTAAACAGGAACTTATGATTTTTATGTAACAATGTTTTATAACAAATATCTTGGCTTGGCTTCACTTACCTTGATGTGAAAGAAGGAAGTTCTGGCAATGTTGGTGACGGGCGAGCGCACCTGCTGCCTCGCATGGATAACATTCACTCTAAAGGCGTCCACGGCATTGCGCCCTATATCGTCACGGTACACCCGTGAGATCAGGACTTCGCCTTTGTGGTTGTACACGAACAGGCCCCCAATCATCTTGATTTAGACCTGGAACCATGCAACGAACATTCTTAGACTATCTGATCTTCCTAGATTTCTTTTCATATCACTAGCCGAAAAGCAACGTAATGATTTTTCGGTCTGGTGATCTGCCAAAATCCTACCCGCAAAACTTAGTTCATATTACACGTCAAATCTCAACTGTGCAAAGGCATAGATAGTACTCGAAGAAATTGGGCTGATTATGAATCAATAGGACAGGATACGGCCAATAAAACACTAGATTTGATACCGATTATAGGGTTAGGCAAACGTTGGCTAACTCACCTACCGCACTGCAGATAGTAACATTAGTTTTGAAAATTATTTAATTATATTCGAACTAACATAAAACGATGAATTATCTCATTTTGACTAAAATTCGCTACAATAGTAAAGTGGCGATACCCGCCCCCAAAATGAAACATGAAACGTCAATAGAATTTTGCACAGACAATAAAAGTTTTTTTTTCCACAGCAACACTAGCAGCAGCGATAGTGATGCACGCTTTAGTATTTTAAAACCGGTTCTTCATTAATGTTTTCCATAAAGTAATAAGTTATGGAGGCAGCAAGGAGCGCCAAACAAATCTGGGACTTTTTCACTACGGCAATTTGACAATCACACACAGAAACATGCTAAAGTTGCGGTTTATGGTTGATTGGGAAGACAGGACATGCCAACACCTAGCGCTATGGTGTTTTGACTATTCGAAAAGGTTATATTATAATATATTAGTCTATGGGTGTAAGCGCCAGGGTAGCCCGCGAAATTCATTTTTTTAGTGATTTTTTTCTGAAATAGTTGGGGTTAAATGTTACTTAGATATTTGTATTAATGATTACAATTCTGTAGCCTGTACAATTCACTATGTGTTAAACTTAGTAAATTGTATTAATTAATATAATTCTGAAAGTAAATAACTAACTTTCCCAAATCACATTTTTATTATCATGGAACTTAAAACGGACCTGCCCTAAGATGACCCAAAAATAAAAAAATAAACGAACGATAATTAAATTTTTACGGACTACGCTTGCGCTTCCCTTACGACTCGCAGCTATGGCTCCTAGTTATAAGTTGAAATTAAAGCACCATGTAACAGCCGGTAACTTGGCAGGCCTAGTATTTGAATTAATGCCTGAACATAAACTCCAAGCCAATATTAAGTAACCCCGAGCTACTATGAAAAACAATCATAAATGTCCCGGTATGTGTGTTTGCTTCGCTGCCTGCGCGCTGGAGTGTGCAAGTCTAGGAACAAAGATTCAAGATTGACGGTCAATACCAAAACCACCTCCATTCCATTTTAAGTTTTGTGCAAGAACTCAATTTGCTTTTCATTTGGTTCATAACTTTATATATTTTGTTTTTTAGTTTAGTTTTATATTAAGAAGGCTTCTTGACATTTTGTTTTTTTTTTGTTTTGTGACCAATGACCGTCCGCTATCACTGGAAGGTATTTCTGTACCTACTTGGTAGTAGAATTTTAAAAACGTGTTTCAAAGACACTTAATTTTATCTGTTAATTATTTCCACGTTTATGTTTTTCTTCTTTTAATTTCTTAGAGATTTTTGTTAGGTTGGAAAGAGACTTGTTTGCCTACGTATGTATATGTAGCTGTCTACAAATTCGAAGTCTGTATTTGTCAATCTTAATGAGATGTTTAATGATGAGACCGCCCATTGTGTCACCCTACGTGAAAGGCTTTCTTTTATGAATGTTACTTGTATGGTGTACATACATAATAAAGAATATTATATTCTTTCTTAGAGTTGGTCATGAGCTTAATGTCCTCAATGTGGATTTCTAATCCTACTGTTTTGCTGGCAGCGTATAAAGTCAGTATCAGATATGCCATTGTCGAGCTATTTTTGCAAATAGAAAAATGTCGTCAGTGAATCTTGGGTTTTTTTAATACGTTGCCCCACAAGGATTTCTCCTGTATATTGGGTGCGTTTA
The DNA here is from genome assembly GCA_950022335.1 of Eurois occulta. Lineage (NCBI taxonomy): Eukaryota > Metazoa > Arthropoda > Insecta > Lepidoptera > Noctuidae > Eurois > Eurois occulta. Next base: position 2,354,862 of record OX465492.1, on the reverse strand, counting down.
CAAACATTTAAACTCACCCAGAACAACTACTTGTAGGCCACACAAACATTTGTTCCGTGCGGGAATCGAACCCGGGACACGCAGCGCAGCACTGCGATAACCCTGTCTTTACTTGTACTAATTACTTTTAATTTGATTTGGTTTTTGACTTTTAATAAAAGAGTGACGTTCTGGGATGCAAAGCTTGTATGTGGGACGAGCGACGTCGTCAACGACTATAACTCGAATTACAAGTTGGTTATTAAATTCACTTCTGCTCTCTTCGAGTATTTGCTGTTAAGTTATTAATGCAAAAATGGCGATTCTTCATGCGTGACTAGCGAGGTAAATTAGCTCAGTATGGATTATTTATGCAGTAGGTATGCCATCATAATAAAAATTTCAAACATATTTTTGTTTTATCAGGGTATGGCCTCGTTCTAGTGCGGGCATTTTAGAGCCACTATAAGTACGTACCTATGCATTCCAGAGTTAATTTCCAAACATTTTTTTTTTCAAATATCTGAATTTAAAAAAAACTCCGTAACATAAAGTTCAGTTTGCTCACAGTAACACTCCGAAGTTCTTATCAACTTAAATAACAACTATTTCTAGAAAACATGAAATTTTAGGTCATCGTAAACTAAGGAATGTCAAGCGTTTTTGGGTTTAGTATTAGGTTTTTCAATCGTAGGGTTGCTATACGTCCGGATTTTCAACTCGTAACTCGTCTAATAGTCCGGAATCCGAGGCGAATTTTAAAACGTCCAGAATTCCTTAAAAATGAGAAAAGTAAAATACTGTCTGTAATAATTAAAATTACTTTATTAAAATTTACATAGAAATCAACATTATCACTTGTTTAGGTAAATAATTAATGTGTGAGTAAGTATCTTTATGGCTTATATTTTAAGCACCCGGCAATGTTTTTCAACAAATTATACCGTTTCTAAAAACATCGCATTGGAATAAAAGAACAATTGAAAGAATAGTTCGTAATTATCTTTAAATGTCCGGAAATTCCTCCGGATACCTTTTTTGTAGATCTTGTAGATCCGATATCCCACTGAGAATTTCTCAATAGCAGCGACGGAGACTGGATTTGTTCACGATTGATGGCAATAAGCTCGCCCCTCTAAACATTTATTATTATATTATAGCTAGCCCATATTGTCCCTCTGTTAAAGTACCCTTAACGAAGCCGAAAGCCACTTGTGCTCCCCGTCATTGTGATAATTTTTTTGTTCTAGACCATACCTGGGAACCTTCTAGTTACGGAAATATTGGGGGTCGAAGTTCCAACTTTATCACAAGTTTTTTTTTTTTAATACAAGTTTTTAATGTTACAACATTAAATACCTCCACGACCCCCGTACTATTCAATGCATCCATCAGTACAATGTTTTGTGTGCGTTACATTGATTCCCAAGGTAAAACGTGATTTTTCACCCCAAAAAAAGTTTCCCAGCAATAAATTTTGCGTAGAGTTACTTAGGTTGATGTACAGTATGCTTGGTTAACGGCTTACTGAAGGGTGGTTTACACCCTGTAGGTATACTTAAACGTAACTGGCGGAATGTAGGTGTACACGTCTGCCAATCCTTCCAGGTTTTACAATTGTGAAGTTCTGTTTATTGTTTTTGGGATTAAGTTCAATAACTCTGTAAGTTTGTATGTCAGTTACCTTTTCATATCTTAGCATCTAAAGTCAAAACAAATTTTGGCACACAGCTAATCCATAACCTTGTTTAAGGCATAGAAAAGGTACTATTATAGTTCGGTATTACGTTCCCGTGGAGTGATTTCCAACTTCAATGCCGAATAAGCCGTGGGTAAAAGACATGACTTCTTTCACCGATCATTCTTGGTCCAGTCTAATGTGGAATGCGCTTCCCCAGGAAATCAGGATGGCAACCAGAGATGTTTTATTTTCTTAAATTAAAGTTCACGAGGACATTCGGACAAAGTTTGGCAGTTTCTGTAGTTGGCAGTATTTTTATTTTAGTTTATCCGTGTAAATGACTATTTACATTTATGTATACACATTGTGATATATATTTATAGTATTTTAAATATACTTGTACTCTTGTAGTATAATCGTAGTATGAATTAAAATTTTCAGACATACACCTACCACCGTTTGTCTCTGCATCGCCCAAAGGTTGACTGGTAGAAAATGCCTATTGGATTAGGTCCACTTCTGTACTTTGTGCTTGAAGTGTTAAATAAATAAATAAAAGACAGTAAAAATTACCCTTATCAGCAACTCCTTAAGGGGTACGCACACAAGTCAACGTACCTACACAAGGTTGTTAATTCTTGAATCATTAAAAACTAATAATAAATTGTATTTGTCTTATCGATATTGACCTTACCACATTTATAATGATGAAAACACACAAAACAAAAACAGTGTGCGCGGCATCGTTGACGAGGCACTATCGTTTCTACATATTATATTAGCTATTATTTTGCCGAAAGAATGCTTCGGCGCATTTTAATTTTGAATGCGTTTTGCGTGTTTTTCGCGGCAAGTTTTTCTATTGTTGTTCCTGGCCCTAAATACCCGCCCACGAAGGGGGCAATATGGCCAAGACCCCATGAACAAATAACATCAGTTACTTATTTTAAGTTCAAACCGGATTCTTTTACTATTACGGTAAGTTTAAAAAAAAATGCATTTTTCTAAATTAATAAGATCGATCGATTTAATACGTCATATTTGGATATTCTATCCTACCCTCTTCAGTTTTTTCCGACCGAAAAGGAAAACGGAACATGTCACTTTTTTGTCTTTCTATGCAACGTAGGAATTTTAATTTTCGCATACCCAATATTATTGTGTGCATAATTTATTTATTTTCTAATATTTAGCTGCACACAGTTAGACTGATAAAATTTGTTGAGTATGTGTCATGTACATTATGTCGAGATAAGGATCTCATTTGTCGCAGCTCGCAGGCCAATTACCTAATAGACCCTACAGATACACTAACTCCGTGGTTCTACTATGAAGAGTCTATAATATCCACCCTGATAAGACCTCAACATTACTATGTTTCGTTCAGTTTGTTCCTTTTATTTAATTAGGAGCCCCGTCATACCTACTTGATAACTGGAAAAACGTGTGTTTGTCTAATGAATTGATGATCCAATGCACTAATCAAACATCGCCTTTTATGTACTTTACATGGTCCGGTTGCAAAAAAAAACCCCGAAGTTTTTGTTTTATTCGAATAAATATGTGCTATACTCAAAAAAAAAGAAAATTTACCGTGATAACGCTTAAAGAGTATTAAAAAACTGTTTTTTATCAGGAAAAAGGACAGACATGCGATGAATTAAAAGCTGCGATAGATCGGTATACAAATATTCTGTGGAAAACATATAATGTAGCGGATAGACATTCAAAGAAGCTGAAGAATAATGTCAATGCTAACGAAACTGATGTCAACAACATGGGAACCTTGCAAGAACTTCAAATAAACCTGACAGCGCCATGCGAAACTTACCCGCACTTGGGTATGGATGAAAAATGTGAGTATTTGGTTATTTTTTAAAGCATTGCTCGAACATTTTTTAATATAATTTATTCAATAAATAATTCGTACATGGTATACAAAGTTGTCTTATATAATTAGATGTTATAAATAAATAGAACTAGTACAACACATATAAAATGTGTCATAGGACTCCCTTTCCTAAACTAGGCAGAAAATCTGTCTGTATCTTAGGAAAGAGTATCCATTCACAGTGTCTTGTTACGGTTACAAAAAATATTGGTACGTGCAGTAGGCGAACAAAGTACGTACCTATGTAAAATAAAGTATACACAAGTGTACATTCTGAATACCTCTTATAGGTACACCATTATTTTTAGGTCGTTCTGGAGCCGAATACCATGAACTCGATCATCGAACTCGAAACGATTGGGACTATTTTTTTCAAAAAATAACAATAATAATAATATAATAATAATAATAATAATAAATAATAATAATAAAATTAATAAAAAAATAATAAATAATAATAATAATAAATAATTAATTATTATTTAATTATAATATATAATATATATGATAATTTCTTATGAAATAAGCAGTACCTTTGTGCTCTTCTTTGTTAATATATTGTCCTGTTAAGTATCTGTGTGTACATAAATAAATAAATAAATAAATAAATAAATAAATAAATAAAAAAAAACACGAAAAAATAAATTTAAATTTTTTTGTTTTTAATAATGAGAACTAAAATGCATAGGTATGTGTGTGTAAAACTTATCCACGATCAGCAACACATGCGAACGATACCCATTGAAAAATTCATTCATCGATCGATTCTCATTATTTCACAAACCACACCTAAAAATAATGGTGTATAATGTGCGTTGGTTTGGTGCGTTTACTAAAAGATTGTTTCTATCCACTCCACTTGTCAGCTCCAGCTGTCGACATTGCTTTGTCGACTCGTAATATTCTTTTGTAAACATTATTCATTTTTTTGTACCTAATTTATGTATCGTACCTGCATTAAAATAAATGTAATACATTAGAGGGTGGACACCGACGCACAAACGGGTCACCACGTATTCAGTACAATATGATTTTGAACCCGGGGGATAATGAAAATTTTCATCGGTAACTAAAAAAAATCTGCTGTTCCATACATTTTGACATGAAGGTATTGCACTTTTGTAGGCGACAGCAGATTCAAAAAAAATCCGATGAAGAATTTCTACGTGGGGAGGTTCAGAATGATGTACTGAATACGTGGCAACTATTTTTGCGTCGGTGTCCCTTCGACCCCGGTTAGGTTTCTTAGTTTTAGTAGTATTATGTATTATATATATTTATTATATTATTTAGTAGGTATATATCCATAGTATTCAGTGCACCTGCCATTGTTTACGTAGTCAAGCAGTAGAATTAAAGTTTATTATTACCAGATACACTTTTACATTGACCCTGACCCCTGAGCTCATTGTCGGAATCTAGATATGTGCCCACTGTGCCCAGTTGATGGTAATAGGCTCACCCCCTATTACATGGGACTTATAAAAAAAAACGTGGGCGTGCTGTTTACAGGTAAGTATGTATAATTGTATATAGTACGTATGCAGGTTATCTACCTATCCCTTTGGGGATTACAAGCTTCATGTTATGTTGCAGTGCAAATTCTTTTTTGTGACAAACTGCAATTAAATTAAGGCGTTGACGTAAACATAATTATACCTAATTGTAATTTATCCAAAATCTGTTTACTCACGAGCAAAGATATTCCTAGTAGTCACGATAAGAGATAACATTGTAACCCCAAGAGATAACTCTGTAACTTATTAATCGAAAGCATTTATTGTTGTAAATAAAACCAGGAGTTAGTAACTAAAACGTTATTATTTGGCCTTTACTGCCCCGCTGCTGGGCTAAGAAAGATACTGGGGAGGCCTTATATCTTTCTAAGAATTCTTTGCTTGTGCTACCCGAACCAACTAAAATTATTGTGCGCTTCAGCTGTATTAAATTAAATAAATCAACAGCAATAGATCATACGGTGACGCACTAAGCAGATGCAATCAAAACATGGATTTAACCCACTTTTATAAAAATGCTAAGGTTATTTGAACCGGAAAGGCCAATAATTTGTATATCATAAATAATATTTTTTTGATTTCAGACAGCCTTGATGTCGCGGCCGTGTCGACGCTCACCAGTGACTCCATATGGGGCGTTCTTAGAGGACTTGAGAGTTTCGCGCAATTGTTCTATATTTCTGATGGATACAAAGTAAGACTGGGAGCCCGATCTATCTTTTAAACATTCAATAACTAAATTATGTCTTATATCTGCGACTTCCCCCGCGTGGAGTTCTGTAATCCCACGGGATCGGACTATCGGAATAAAAAGTATTCTATATGTTAATCCAGGTTATAAAATATCTGTCCGCCAAATTTCATCCAAATCCGGTCAGTAGTTTTAGCTGGAAAGAGTAACGAACATTTATAATATTAGTAGGATAAATCAATTCTTCATAAGTTAAAGTCAACTGTTTTGTTAGTTTAGTGGTCGCAAGCACTGCTCAGCTACTGAGAATAAAGTTATTGGGTTGCAAGTTAACAACTTGCGTTTTTGGACCAGGGATTTCTCAGTAGCTTCCCATAGTATGAATTTATATCCGGCTGCTGTCAATAGGCTCACCCTCTATTAAAATAACTGGCGAAACGATGAGTGTACTATATAAAAAAAAAAAAAAAAAAAAAAATAGGCACTTCTGTATGTACTATCCGGGGATTACAGACGTAATATATGTGTTATATGTGTATGTATATGTATGCATTGACTTTTAGTCACAAACAAATTATCAGCATTATTTCTTAAAACCAAACACTAATCAAATAAACGTGACTTACAGAGCGTGGTCATCAACAGAACGCAAATCGTTGATTACCCTAAATACACTCATCGAGGACTTCTCATTGATACTTCAAGACATTATCTCTCTGTATCAAGTATACTAAAGACGCTGGACGCCTTGGAAACGAATAAGATGAATGTGTTACACTGGCACATCGTCGACGACCAGAGTTTCCCTTACCAGAGCGAGGTCTTCCCTCAGTTGAGGTATGGTTTCTTCATTTTCATACCTCACAACAAAACTCCTAATAATATCCCATGCATTTAGTACAATCACCCACACTTATAATTACATAATAGTCACTGTCTCAATTCGGCAACAGCTGCTTTAATACCTCCTCATCATTTCAGGAACCGGTCGTAGCGTCTTTTTTCTAGCAGTACTGCCCGTTTCCACGCATCCCTCTTCCCGGTGTTTCCCGCGACTTAGTTATCATCCATCCAATGTGCTTTTGAATCAACTCAATTTAATTTACATCTTTGGCTAAACAAGTCTTATTTTACCTTATTTTGTTTCCAGTCAAGCAGCATACGATCCTACATTGATATATACTGCAGCAGACATCAACCAGATAGTAGAATACGCGAGAGTTAGAGGCATACGCGTCCTACCTGAGTTTGATGTTCCAGGTACAATTTTTGTCTACGTCTATGAGTTTGAGAATTTTCTAGCAATGAGTGTTTTATTTGAACTTTAACGTAAATCACAATTGTAGCAAACTTTGGCTTTATTACCCTTTTTTATCAGCCTATACAGTCCACTGCTGGGCAAAGGCCGCGCCCATGGCTTTCCAATGTTGTATATCATTTGCCATCTTCGACCAATCCGTTAAGAATGAGTCCAGATCGTCACGCCAGCGGCCTGCCTCAGTTACGAGACGACCGTCTTCGGGCACCCACTGTGTGACTACTCGTATCTTTGCCCATCTGTCCTGCTTCATTCTAGCAACATGACCCGCAGATTACAATACTATTTAAATAAATTATCGGTAAAACTGGTAAGGAAAAGTTGCGAACGCGGCTCGGCCTATGGACAGTAATACTGTATACTTCAGTAATTTTACGGAGGTGTCCGTGTTCGGAGCTGGACTAGTTTCACCGATGCTTAAAACACAGATTTATGTTATTAATTTTAAGATAATTTAATGATTACATGTTACTATACAATACACTAAAAAAACTATATTTTATAGGACATACAAGTTCCTGGGGCATTGCGTACCCCAGTATCCTGACGTCATGCTACAGAGGTAGCGAAATTGTAGGCTTGGGGCCAATGGACCCAACGAATGATATGACCTACAAAGTGGTTGGTGAGCTGTTTCGTGAGGTCCAAGAGCGCTTCCCTGACAAGTATTTCCATGTTGGCGGTGATGAAGTCGAACTGGACTGCTGGTAAGTCCCACTTACTTTAATTTTCTTTTTTATTAGCCTACTTTAGGTCCCACTGCTGGGAAAAGGCCTCGCCTTTCTCTTTCCAAACCGTGTCATATGTGTTCTCGGGTCATGTTGGCCTCGCAAACATGATCAGATCGTCAGATCTGTACTGTCCTATGACCTTCTCCTATAAGCTCAGGAACATTAAAAACTCAAATAATAGTAGATTCGTCATATTAGCCACTTAGGGAGGATTTCATCAAAAATATTGTTATTTTTTCAGGAGCTCAAATTCTGTGATTAGAAAATATATGGAGGACCATAATATGACCCACACAAGCGAGCTACATACACTCTTCATGAGCAACGTTATACCTCTGCTAGGTGAGAGGTCAAAACCCATCGTATGGCAGGTATGTGTTGGTTTAACTTAAGTAGATACTGTTGTATATAATTGTCTTCTCATTATCAGTTCATCTTACCTGTTACTGTTGATGGAAATATGTTAAATTGTTAGGAATACTAAATTCTAGTCTTGATACCCCATAAAGACAACACATTTAAAGTAGTGTGTCTCGGCACGTGTTATCACACACGTGTGTGATACCACGTTCCGAGTACTGTGCAAATATAGGGAACTCGGTCTAAAACTTAGGAGGTGCACTCATTTGAGTTCACTGTTTCTGCTCTGTTTTGGTACCATCACCCCGATGTACCTGCTCGATACGCGTAATCAAGGCAATTGTAATCGATTGAATGAAAAAGATTTATAATAATAGGTACTAGTTTTCCGCCCGCGGCTTCGCCCGCGTTGAGTTCGGTTATATCACGTTTCCAAGAGAACTCTTCAAAATTCCGGGATAAAAACTATCCTATGTTCTTTCTCAAGGTCAACTCTATCTCTGTACCAAATTTCATTAAAATCAGTTCAGTGGTTTAGACGTGAAAGCGTAACAGACAGACAGAGTTACTTTCGCATTTATAATATTAAGTAGGGATGAGGAGTTTTAACTTTGCTTTTGTGAATGCAGGAAGTTTTCGACGAGGGTGTATCTTTGCCAAACGGTACTATTGTGCAAGTGTGGAAGAATACAGAAGCCTACGAAATGCGGAATGTGAGTTGGATTAACTGTCAAATATTTCGATATTAGTTGAGCTATCTTTTTTTTTCGCTCCCGCTCTGTGCGGAGCGGAAGGGAGTGTGAGTCAGAATTGTACTGACTAAAACCCATCCATGTTCCTTCTTAGCCCTTTGTGTTCCAGAACCGCGGTATCTCTTTCGAACAGTCAGTTGAGCTATCTTCAAGAATAAATTAAATTATCTGCAGAAATTAAAAAAAAAAAGATTTTTAACTCAAACTTTCAAGTAACTTTTATGCTATCGCTGTTGCTACACTGTCAGCTGCTTTTGACACTACAATCAGCAGCAGTAGTTCTTTGAAACTATGAGTTTATAAAATAGTTTGTGAAATTCTAATTTAATTTTTTTTTTTTTGGTTTTTTTTTTTGTAAGGTTCGGTTGTCACTCGACGTACATTTTTTGAAAACTGCTTTTCAGATCCTGCTTGCCAACCACAAAGTAATTTACTCAGCGTCGTGGTACTTAGACCATATTGAGGGAGGTGGAGACTGGTGGAAATACTATGAAGTAGATCCGCGAGAAATTGTCACTGGCTTTGTGCCTAAATCAAAGGAGAGCGACGTTCTAGGAGGCGAAGCTTGTATGTGGGGTGAAGTCGTCGATGACAATAATGAGATAAGCAGGTAAAGTAGGTGGCTGGTGCAATGATGGCGGTTCCATCATTACCCCGACTTATACGAGTACATAGAGTCACATTAGATTAGCTGGTCAAATTCAGCAAACAGAACGGGTATCGATATCTAAACACAATAAAAAAAGAAAAATGATATCATTTTCGTTTTTGGAAAAATAAGTGCTTTTCCTTCTTCTTTAATTATTACTTTTTAATATTTCGTGGAACGTTCTCCGTTCGTTAATAATTAAATATGATTTTCTTTAGAAAATAAATATTAATTAAGTCTGTCAAGTATCTCTAGCTAATTACATTTGACCTTGTATTTGCATTTGACTCGGAGTGATTTTTATAAATGATATTTATTATTAACAGGGTATGGCCGCGTGCAAGTGCAGTAGCTGAAGCGTTATGGAGCGGCTACTCGAACAATCAGAGGGTAGACCGGTTAATTCAGAGATGGTACCGTCGAGTGAGCGAGCAAGAACATGGCGTGAGCTGCCGACTCGAAGAACATGTCTGTCGCATGAATCGTCGCGGTATAAACGCTCAGCCGCCAAATGGGCCTGGATTTTGCATCAAATGAATTTAGAATTACTATTAAGTCTTGTAACATGTTTTATTGAATATAGAACTGATAACTTATGTATCATTGTTTACGTAACGAACAAAAAAATCTCCGAAAATTTGGCTAAGTCCTCGCCCCTAAGCATACCCATGGGTGAAAGATCGACCGACACTGAAAAATTTTCGTGCTTTTTTCAATATTTCCCGGGGTTTTTTTTACATCATCTCATGGTTTTCGAGTAGAGCAACAGTTTCTTGCCAAAAAAGTTTTTCATCCGAGCTAACATTTTGGAAATATAGAGCGATTTATATACCACTAACTATTGCCCGCGACCTTCGTTCGCGTGAAATTATTCTAACCGTTTTTGCGTTAATGTCCCTTCTACCCTGTATGTAGTATACAGGGTGGAAGGGACAGGGAATAATATAGGAACTGTTATCCCATAGGATCAAAGAGTAAAATACTTATACCCATAGGATAATGGCGCAATGGCGCATGGCGTTGGCGTGATTTTAAGACACAGACCGCAAAGAGGTTTATGAAATCTTGTTTGGGGAGCATTAGACGATCAATCTGGATCTCGCCCTAATGAATTTGCCAAAAATCGGTAAATTACTAAACTAGGTGCTTTGTCACTTCACTAGTGATATAGACAAATTTGAAAGGAAAAGTCTGTTTAGTTTATGGCACGCGAATTGGGTCGATTATGTCATGGCGGGTTAGATGTTTTCGGCAGTTGATTTTTATTGAATTTGTTTTGAATTACGCCGTCAATGATCTCGTTTAAAACGCTGTCGTATAAAAATAAGCTTATTTGTATATTAGTGATCTTTTTATAAACAATTCAAATGCTGAAACGGTTGCAAATGGGCCTTCGCGCGTTCATGCTGCTCGCATCTAAAGTATGGAGTTGTTTTTGTTATATGTTTAAGAAGCAATATCGAGCGGTAAATATAAATAAAAATGTGTGCCTTGTTGTATATTATTATAATTTTACGCAGGAATAACAAACTCTCACGTGGCATTTCATTTTCAGTTGGCTCAATATCAATCCGTCAAATATGAGATGTATCCACTTTCGCCCGTATCTAGACACAGGCTGAGTGAGTATTTACTATCTTTTTTATCGCTAATATTATAACGATATATCGTATGATTCGTGACCGTCGTACTTATCATAAATATGTAAATATTATCATTTGTCCTCCACATATCTGAGATATTAATTTTCTAATTTAAAATGTAAACAAGCCTGCTTTCGTTTTTAAGCAAAATTATTAAAACAATGATCACTTCCAAGATAATGCATGGTTGAGTTTAGAAGGTATCTAACAAGAATATTCGAAAATTTTCAACATCCCCATAATAGTTTTAAAGCCTTCAAAGTTTCAATGTTGTTACTACTATGTACTAACAAAAAGAAAGTACCAGAGATGTATGTACTACAATAATGCAAAATGATCGAAAGTTTTATTATTACTTTTGGGCTGTTCCGTTGCAGTGAAAAATATACCGCCTACAAAAAATAAATAAAAAACATAAAAAAAGAGAGTAAAATATAAAAAAAGAGTAAAAAAGAGAGAGAGAGAGTAGAGTGTAAAATATTTCATTCAGTTACTTTATCAGCTAGTAATAGATATATTACGATCCTAAAGTTTGTCACATATTGTGCTTGTGAATCTGTATGTCAATTAAACCAATCACAAACTATTTTTTTAATAGTTTATTTGTAGATGGTAGGTTATAGTACTACAACAACCACAGCATCTTTATGAGGATACAGGAACCCACTCTTTCTGGAGATGTCCTAAATGACTTTGAATTCAACAGTCTTCCTCTTACAGCTAGTGTTAATGAAACCTTTTACTTAGATAAATAGTACTATCCTGTCTCCTTAGTAATTAACTCATTTTAACTATGGACTGTGGTAGTCACTGTCTTTCATTTTTCTGTGACAGATAGTTTCAACATTAATAAAAGTTCTGGTTAGGTTATTTATGAGGTTGACTATACAAACCATTCAGTTAGCTTCTAATTTGATTCTCAGATACATCTTCCACAGCATGTTAAGTTAATAAACAACTGTCAATGTACCACATAAAATTTTAATTTATTTTTAATACAGGACTAAGTTCTTTTTAACCTTCTTAGGTTATCTTTTATTTTTTTCTTATTGGACATTAAATATCAGTAAAACCAATACTTGCATTCTTGGAAGGCTAATATAATAAACTCAACCTATAAGATTCCTACAGCTAGGGTAGGCCTCTTTTTACCTGACTGTCATAAGGAGGGTAATCTTTTTCGAGCGTGTGTATGTATGTCCATTTCATTGGCATGCCCTACTGCCGAAACAGTTGGACGGTTTTTGACAAATGAGGTGTCGTTGAATTCGTCAGAATTGTGATAGTGACATAGTCTATTTGAGTATAAAATTATGAAAATGGAATGGGCCCCGCCTGCCTGCTTCCAACTTTTGTTTCATTTAAAATGTGCTTGTTTTTGATTTGCGGTTCATTATTTTTAAGGAGTCGGGTTTTTTGTTTTTATAATAATAATTTTCTTTGAGAGTATCTACCATGTGTTCCCAGTGCAGGCCAGCTGATGTCACATGTCTTCGAATTTATGGTTCTAGGACGTACTGGTTTCTGCACATTGTTTTTAGAAGACTAATACAAATGCAAAACATACTATGATCCACATAGTAACAACTTCATCTATTCTATGAAGATAAAAACAAACACAATTTTGTTGAATCATGCTGATTAAGCCTTCAGTATCGGATACTGTGCTATTGGTATTAATTTTATAGCTCTGATTGTGTTTTTTCTTTGTCTACCAAAGTTTAAAGTGCAATGTGTGCCAATTTTTATGTTTCATCAACACAATCTTCAATTCCTTTGCACACAGTGTTGGGATATTAATCCTCTACATATAAGCTTTATTCCAATCAATACAGCGTATCACAATCCAGTGTGGAAGCTGCGCCAGAACACCCCATCCGCCACATCCAGTCTGTCCCAGCTGCCTTTGCCTATGCTTTATTCAGCAACTACCCAAATATATTCACAGCATCAACCATAATTTTACACGTGTAGTAGGTTATGTTATCAAATTCGTCTTGTCTTATCAGTAAAAATATTTTGTCATCATTACTTGCAGGATTTTAATCGTCAACATTAAATAACTTTATCACAACAATCTCTTTACAATTAAATTTAGAGGTTATTTCAATACAATGTTTGAAAATAGGGTTTAGCTGAGGAAGGTAAATTATTTATTGAATAAAAACTCCGATGACAAATCGGTCTGTGGTTAATCAAATAATACCTAGTATCTTTTCCTAGGTTTCCGTAATAAATTCTGTGATTAATGAGTCAATTGCAGTTGACTGCCCTCTAATAAATCACAAACATCCATTCCTGTATTGAAAATCTACTTTAGCATTAGTTAACTATTTTTTTATTTTAAAAGTTCCTGAAGTCATAATTTACTTTAATGCCCTCAGTAAGGAAACCAAGTGTTAGTGTTGGTTTCCTACTTGGTAACTGATTGCATATCAAAATACTTCTTATCAGTTTCTACACTGCATTTATTTTGAGTGTAAACAACTCCTTTTAAAATAAAACAGGTGTTTTCTATAACCAGTCAACAACATTTCACATTGTTATCATATTGATCTGTCAATTCTTATCAGTAATCAGTTCAAAGTAACAGACTACTACTCTGTTTACTGATGATAAAAGATTCTTTGTTATCAAGTATTAATGGACGTAAAACATTTGTCGTTTCTATTTTGAGCTGAGGAAACTGCAAGCAAGTGTTAAGATTGCCACATCCGGTTAGGGGTGTTATCGTAACATTTTCACTGGTGAATTTTAGTCTTTACAATCTTAGGTGTTTTTGTAATACCAACACGAGAGGTGACCCAGTGATAACTGCCACGACATATGGCACTTCGTGTAGGTAAATCATATCATCAGCACTGCTTACCTCTGCTTGGTTTGCCCATCTTATCGCTTCATCTTATTTCATGTACCTACAATCTATGCAAATAAATTTTACTTTACAAAATGGTGAAGGTATAAGAAAACCGGCATACCCTAGAAACAATTGAATTACTTGTGACATCCACGAAACTTGCTCTGGGCCCAAAGGCCTGTGTCCCAGCCGTGTAAGTTGATACTTGGAGTATGATGGCAATCCTTTCAGTGATATACTGCGCATTATTTTCCGTATTACCCAACTACAAAGACGGCAGTTAGGGGACTGAAAATTGCCCCTATCATTAGACGATCGCCGTCATACCATGCCGACGTACTAACGTTCGTCGAATTTAGGTTGGTCAACTAGGTATTTCGTTTGTTACAGTTCATACTGGCGAATTAATCGCATAAAATAAAACATGTTGAAAATCTCTATTTCTGTATCTCTTTTCTCTTGGTTAGAATCTTTTATATCATCATCAAACATGTTGATTACTCAGGAAATCTGAATCTAAATTCGACAAGATGTTTAGCACAAGACTGTTAAGCCGTGAAGGCTACCGTAAGGAATTACGCCGAGAAACTAAAGAAAAGACTTTAACGTGAAGTCGCATTTGTATGTTGAAACCAAATTCAGTACAGCAACTGGTTGCTCAAACTAAAGCCAATGTGCGGCCAGCTTTTTTTTTGGGATGGGAAATCATCAAATGACCCCGACTCCTCCCACTCTGGGCAGAGCGGAAGGGAGTGTCAGACTTTTACTGACTAAAACCCATCCATGTTCCTTCTTTTGCCCTTTGTGTTCCTGGGCCGCGGCATCTCTTTCGGACAGTCCCGCAGCCGCCGCAGACGTGAGGATCTCCCTCTCTCACGTACCACCACCTCATTCGCTAGCATGACTGCTTCGCAGAAGGTGGGGATGGCTTGCCATTCCCTCTCGCTCCGGACCATGGCTTAAACCAGGGCCGGACGCGAGAGTTCGTCGCCGCCAATCGCCGCTTCGAGGACACGGCGGTGCTCCCAAGCGGAGCAGACCTCCACGGTGTGCTCTACCGTGTCCGTGTGTGGTGACACCCGAGCGTTTCCTTCCGCCTGATTCGGTGCAGGTACCTTCCGAAATAACCGTGTCCGGTGTGGACCTGCGTCAGGCGGAAGGTGAGCGCCTCTCTAGCCACTCCTCAAAGAGGGAACTTATCGCCACTATTGTGGCGTGCCCTGCACGGGGTTGCGACAGTCGCTCTCTCCATGTCACCATGATATCGCGCCGAAGGTCTGTCCGCTGAGCGGCAAACCGCGGCAGCGGAGTTTCCCCCCGGCGTAGTGCCTCCGCGCGCCACTTGTGCAGGCGCGCGAGGGCTATCGCCTCCAGATCCCATGGCGGCAATCTGGCAAGGAGGCTCGCCGCCTCGCTGGAGATGTGCGGCCAGCCTTACAGTGTTAAACACAAATTGTACATCGATGGCGACGATATAGCCCATACATTATTAATCTAACTCTTTGGAAATACTTTCTTCCACCGTAAATAACAATGGCTCTGACGATGCAATAAACCTGGCCACTTACTGGAACTAAACTGTGTAATATGGTGGACGGTGGTATCATGGTTATATCGATGAAAAGAAGACCATAATTATTTCAAGTTTCAAGTAAATTAGTAAATTAGAAACATAAATTGTACTAATTGAACAGTTCATCTTTGTTGATAGTGAGGAAAATGTTGATTATGAACGTAGATGGCTATAAGAGTAGAGGAAGACCAAAGAAACAAAGGATGGGCTGTTTGAAGGATGATATGGCTAGAAAGGAGGTGACTGCTGAGGTGTCGAGTAATAGAGAAGTTTGGAAGAATAAGACATGCTGCCCCGATCCCAAATAATTGGGAATAAAAAATAAATAAATTGGGACGAGGGCAGAAGAATGATGATCTTGATGTGTTGTTGTCTATATACATCAAAAATAACAACAATTTTAAACTTTCAGGTCTAGTAAAAAGAAAAATGCTGGTTCTAGATCTAGATGAGACGCTGATACATTCGCATCACGACGCGATGCTGAGGCCGACAGTGAAGCCGGGCACGCCGCCAGACTTCGTCCTCAAAGTTACTATAGACAAGCATCCTGTGCGGTTCTTCGTACATAAAAGGCCGCATGTCGATTACTTTTTGGATATAGTAAGTTTATTTTGTTTATTTGAGCTTTTATTCTCGTATCCATTAGAGTTTTCAAGGAATATCAGCCAGTTAACAGGTTGGTATGTGGGTTGACTGACCAAGTTCAGGAAATCTTTTTTTTGCAACAAACTATTTAGATTCATCATCATCATCCACAGCCCAAACTCACACCCACTGCTGGATATAGGCCTCTCTTTTCTTGTGCCAATCTCCACGGTCCCGTACCAGCCTCATCCAGGTTTTTCCCCCGATGGCAACTATGTCGTCTGCCCGTCTCGCTGCCGGACGACCCACGTTTCTTTTGCCAGTTCTTGGACGCCATCTGGTGACAGGCTTAGTCCACCTGTCATCACTGCGCCTTGCGGTGTCCTGCCCAACTCATAAAATATGATTTAGAATAGGTACCGTAAAATATCTCATTCCTAAAACAGAGTTACCAATTACCGTAATATAGTCTACATGAGAACTTAGAAGCCGCATTCCCAAGGCTTCTTTATAAGACAGAGCACACCAGGCTAAGCCAATTTAATTCGGTTTAGCTCTGAAATCTTAGATGAGTTTTAGTCGATCAAAACGCTTTTATTTCAATCCTGACATTATGTACTTAAAGCATACATTTATTTGTATCTTTGCGACCATCGTTTACATATATACTTTCTCAATATTGAAGGCATTAAAGGTACCAAGGTCGATTGGGCTCTGAAAGTTGACTATGCGTCATCCATGCATGGAGTATCGCATCGTATGCAGGTCGGTAATCCAGTTTCCTTTGTCTTGGGGATAACATTTACGTAAATATATGTATACGGTCGTAGTATAAAGTTGACCAGTAAACCAACTAAGCCTTTTATGAAATAACTAATCCACAAGCGACCTTCGTACGCGTGAAATCATTATAAAAATATAACTTCTCTATTTGAATTGGAGTTTTTTAACAATGTCACGGGTTTTAATTTTTTTGCACGGAACCCTAATCCTTTTTTCGAAAATAAAAGTAACTTACTCCTTTAAACATCAGATATCTGGCAGTAAAAGTCTCGTCAAAATCGGTCCAGCCGTTTCGGAGATTAGCCGGAACAAAGAGACAGACAAAAATTTAAAAGGATTTTTTTATTATTATTAAAAGTACCGTATAAACAGTAAAAAGCTGTTATTTTGAAATTACGAACAGAACCTTCAATTGTATTTATTTGTGTACCACACTACGCTCCAAAACGGGAATAGCAGATGTATGTGTAATAAGACTGCTGGGTTGAATTCGGATTTGGCGGGCCATGTCTATAGAATGCATCAGGACCGATGGGCCAGAGTCGTCACGCAGTGGGTGACGACCTAGAGGCGTTTATAAGAGATTGGCTAGAGAAAACCGCACGGAGAGAAGAGTGGAAGGCTATGGGAGAGGCCTTTGCCCAGCAGTGGGACAATAGAGGCCAAGTAAAAAAAATATAAGTATAGATAACGCAGGTGGCAGGCCTAATTTCCACCAAGGTACAGACTTGTGGAGACGGGAAGTGCAGGAATCAGCCAATCGCATTCGTTGAAATCTTCATCGCGTCTGTCTTCTCTCTTGTCATTGGTCGGATCTTGCACATCTCTCCGCTCCTCGCGTCTTCGCCTTGGTGTTAACCGGGCCATATAACTAAACCTTTTGTTATGTTGCACTATACACATAAACGTAACCACTTGTCTCGATGCAGCAGCCTCGACTTACTCACGAGTAATCTGTTACCAGTGGCCCACGGCCCATATCGTGTCCTGCGTGTCCTGTTGTTTGTTCGCTACAGGAACTGATGGACGCTACTGAAAGCGCCAAACTAGTAGCTCAGTTTTGGGCTGATACAATTTAGATTGCCATCGATACGCTAAGAAGTGGCCCACGAGCGCACGGTGTAAACGTAACTTAAATACGTTGATTTTAAAATTAAAAATACGTTTCACATACATTTTGTTTCTTTTTTAGGGTTCCGTACCCAAAGGGTAAAACGCGACTCGCACTTGACCGGTTTTTTATACATTAAATAGGCCTACTCTTGACCTCAATCTAGTCCTGAGGACAGAGAGGAGGTCGACGATGGAACGAGCTAACCCAAAAGAAGCCTATTGAATCGCGACTTAAATAGATTGGGGTCATATGAACTTGGGAACACCGACCACCGATGACCGATGTAAAATTTTCATAATTTTAAGAACTTGTTCATATATCTATGGATGACAGATTGTGCTTGTTGTAAACAATTCAACTAAAATGATGATAATTGTATTTTCGATTCAAAAATCGACGTATTTACGTTACTTACGATTTCACCGCGCGCTCGTGGTAGGACCTCAGAAGCATGCTTTTAGGATTTTTTGTAAACGGTGTGCGTGTGCTGATTCCGACCATTTTTGTTCTTAGTTGGAATACTGTATATTAATACTGATATGTCTACTGTGTTGGGGATAACGTTTACGTAAATATATACAGTGGAAGTAATAATATAAACAAATACATTCAATCCTGACCACATGTGACGCATGGTAACCACATGTTTAGACCTGTTTGTTCTGCGAGTATGCCCGTGTTGGAATTCGCAGGGGAAATGATTTCGTCATCCGATAATATCGATTAATTATCAAATCTTGTTAAGTGTTTAACGTGATAAAAGTTGATTGATTTGCCCAATACCGTACAATTTACACTTAACTTCGTACTTTTGAAGATAAACCCATCCCCTCCCTAAAGGCGCTAAAATGTAATCAACTTCCGTGCAGTTTAGAAAAGTTTATTGTTAAAAGTAAGATCAATCCTACTAATAATATTATAAATGCGAAAGTTAAGTGAGGATGGATGGATGTTTGTTACTCTTTCACGCAAAAGCTACTGAACGGATTTGGATGAAATTATTCACACAGATAGTTTATAACCTGGATTAACACATAGGATAGAAGCTAGTTATCTAATTTAAAATAATATACTGTCTAGCTCAAATAATAAACAAAAGATTTCATGTTTTCCCCTCTAAGTATAAGGTGTAGGTGGGTGTAGGTGTAGTATAGGGTGTGTGTAGTGTAGTGTGTGGTGTGTGTTGTGTATGTTCATATTCTTACGTTGTTAAATTCTGTCTGAACACGCATATATTATTATGACATACACACACATATTTCAAACATCACATTTAATAAAGATAAAACTGTGCCACTGTGCGAATATTTCCTATTCCTGGCGAGTTGTGTTCATTGCAAACTTCCTGATTATTTTCCTCAGATAATTACGGTATTAACTTGATACGCGAAACTGGACGGTACACGTGATTTTAAGATTAAATTATGAATGCGATTTATTTGTGTTACCGTTTGCATCTTTGGGATGACACCTATGTGGTAGTAAGGGTTTCTAACTATCATCTATCTATACAAATAAATAAAATTGAAGTGTCTGTTTGTAAATTCTATCAGCTTTTTTACTGAATGCTTATAAAATTATACCTTATATTTTTAAATAAATCTTATATATATTTTTTTTAGCTTTCGGCTAATCTCTCAAACGGCTGGACTGATTTTGATGGGATTATCACTGGCAGACAGCTGATGTTATAAGAAGTAACTTGGTACTTTTATTTAAGAAAACGAATTAGGGTACCGTGCAAAAAAAAAACATCAATATTGTTAACAAAATCCGATTTAACAAGGGATGTAATATTTGTATAATAATGAACGCGAACGAGGATCGCGGGCAACAGTAGTAGTAACAAAATATATATATATAAAACAGTAGCATAAAATCACTTTTAAATGTTGCTAAGTGCAAGATGTTAGTGCTCTGTATTATTACATAATATTGTAACTTGAGAATTAAATTAATACGAAGTTTTTTTGTTGTGTCATCGCTATAAATTATCATATCCGTACGATTGCGCCGCTCCTTGTAAACAAACCAGAATATTAAAGGGTTTATAAATATACATTTTAAAAAAAACCTATGACTAACTGGCAGACAAAAACCAATCAATTATGTCACGATCCACAGATAGCACTTTGACATAGTAACACGAATATGAACCATATGTGCTTATAAATAAGTTCAATATTAAATCATCTTTTAATCAACTCGGCCTATCGACATCTCTGCTGACTGGCCTCTTCTAATTTACGTCACACAACACTCGGTTCTCTGCTTTCCGCATCCATTCCGACTGTTTAAGGTCAATCAGACAACGGAAAACAAAAATCATTAAAATTAAACGTCTAGTTAAAATAACTATCTTAAGAAAAAACTGCAGGACTACCGCGTAATTGAGATTTGAGACGATGCCTGTGCTGCACGGTGTGGACTGCGGACGGGCGTTGTAACGTCTCGCTTAACTCAGTCATTCGTTGATAGGCGTCAGTCATCATGCCTTCCGTGCCACGCAGCTTCTTTTACCGGTCTCAGTTAAACTGTAGGCTTGTAATATGGATTCTTTTTCTAAGCATTTAATTTGCCTACCTTCACTAGCAAGGTTAACTCTTAAGGTTCAATATTGCTTGTTACAGGTATCACAGTGGTACGAGCTGGTAGTGTTCACGGCGTCGATGGAGATATACGGCGCCGCGGTCGCTGACAAGCTCGACAACGGCCGGGGGATACTACGGCGGCGGTTCTATAGGTAAATGTTCTATCAACCCAGCTTATCACAGTTCACTCCTGTGCATAGAAGTCTCCCAAGCCAACAACACCCTGTTTTCAGTTTTCCGCATCCTGTCTGGGGGTCTACTAAGTCCACCAAAGCAGATACGGGCCCGTCCGAAAGGAGCTCGTAATTTCGAAATTAACCCTACTTTCTATTTTATACGGATTGATGAATTTTGGATGATGCATTTAAACACATCGGGCGTAGGGATAACTGTCTAACCTTGTGGTCATTCGTTTTAAGTTCGGGCCCCTAACTAATCTTATGTCCGTAAGTATTCGGGGTATTACCGAGTAGGAAACGCCCGTCATTTCGGCCGAAACTAAAGCGTGCTTAGAGAGTAAACCTCTTGACCCAGACACCTTTTTAGCATCGTCGGTGTATCTAGGAGGTTCTTACTTAACCTTAATCTGTGGCGGTTCCTACAACGCCACATAAGAACTACGCATCATAACTGACGTCACGCGAAATGTTACGTCGCACAAGCAGAGAAATCGACAGCTACCGTTGGGCAGTAGCCCGCCGAACACCTTGCCGCCACCTAGTCGGGAGATCCCCCCTTTTCAATGGAGGATCGGGAACTATTCACGATTTCCACACAGTACCTTATACATCTATAAATCACAGTAGCAGTCTCGCTAGTCTAGTGGTCTGCCGAATGTGTCTTGGATTCGATTCACAATCCGGGCTAAGTCAACTACCTTTTTTTCCAACTGGTCGGCTTCCAGTCTAACCGCATTGAACTGAAAAAAGCAATGTGATTTGCTTTTTTCATCAGGGACAGCTCCTGTTCCCCTCTGCTTTACTCTTCGGAGAATAGTCATGAAATTATGTTTGACAGCTAAAACATCAGTGCAAAATACCTACACAAATATAACAACAAAAGTTCACACGAAGTGAACGTGGGGAGTATTACTTGTGGTAATTACCGTCTCACGTGAGCCGCAATGGCTTCCATTCACCGGCACGGTACGCTAATATCCGAGCTAGATGGTGTGTTACTACCTACCTATATCACGGAATAGTGAATCGAACGAACGGCGTGGAAATGGAAAAACAGTAGACATAATATCTGCACTTAAATAATAAATATGTACCTATATTAAAAAATACCTGGCAATAATGTGATAATAAAGCCTGTAAATGTAAATAACACGTGTTAATTTGTTTGTTGACAGACAACACTGCACAGCAGAAAACGGTTCCTACACAAAGAATTTGTCGTCTATATGTGACGACCTCAACAGGGTGTTCATATTGGACAACTCGCCCGGAGCCTACCGGGACTTTCCAGGTAAACACACCGACACTAATTACAAAATTTAAAATTGTGAACATCCTTGAATTTAAGAGATTTTTTAAACTTTTCTTATCGGGGATAAGATTTCGGTTTCAAATAATTTTCTTTGTCTATGTGTCGACTCTTACTGCAAAATTTGGGTGTTCAATCCTTGAGTGTATTATTTTATCTGTCGTTCTGGATAAACGCGTTTGTGGAGTACTCCATCATCATCTGCTTCATGCTTGCCATTTTCCAACTTTGTTGGGCCGGCTTCCAGTCTAAACGGATGCAGCTGAATACCAGTATTTTACATGGAGCTACTGCCTATCTGATCTCCACAACCCAGTTAATACTGAGTAATACGATACCAGTTTGCTAAGACTGTCTGTCCGACTTGCGGGCCACTGACTTCACTGACCGACCTGTAACGACTGTCAAAGATCTACAAATGTGAGCCGAGACCAACGGCTTAACGTGCGAGGCGCGGGGTAAACTCGGTATGTAATGGGTGGTCGCCCATCCACGGATCAAACTGGGCAAGCGCGGCTTAACCTGAAGATCGACCCTGGCGGGTGATATTATTTAGCCTCGAGCTCCTTGTAGAGTAGTCCACCCCACGAAAATAGTCTCGCAGACGAGGCGCGTTACTGTATTCGATGTTTCACTTATTCGTGCGTAGATATGTAGTTCGACTTATCGCCGCGAGAGTTCTGTCGTGAGACGGACTCTACGAACTTCAAGCTTGTGTCCTACAGTTCTATTTCATTTTTTATTTCTTTGTGTGTGTGTCACACAAGCTTGAAATAGAATTGCAGGGAGAAACACAGGCCGAAAATAAATATGCAGTGTGTAGTAACAAGTGCATCACCCATCCCCAGATAACGCGATACCAATAAAGTCGTGGTTCTCGGACCCACTGGACGTGGCGCTACTGAACCTGCTGCCGGTGCTGGACGCGCTGCGCTTCACGCACGACGTGCGCTCCGTGCTGTCGCGCAACCTGCACCTGCACCGCCTCTGGTAGTACACCACACGTGAGTATACACACGACAGACTTTGAAGTACTGGAGCCTCTTTAGATAACTATTTTATACGAAGACAGTCTTGAACTCATATTGATGAGTCTTGAACTCATCTTGATGCGTCTTGAGCTCATCTTAACAATTCTCGAATTAATCTTGACGAGTCTTGAACTTACCTTGATGAGTCTCGTACTCTTCTGGCCCATCATTATTCAATATATTAAAATTTACCTAGTCTTTTGTAACTTCTGCAGTTTGTTCTACTTTTTGTATAAACCATTAAATCCTTTATTTTTCAATTATTTCCAGATAAAATACCGGCTTTTGTACAAATGATGGATGCCACAGGCCTCCTGAACTTATTTATTATTTTGTCACTCGTTAGGCGGTTCAGCTTCTATTCATATAGATTTAATATAGTTGAATATTTTTTTTAAGTTTTGTTTTACGTAAATAAAAGTGATTATCCGGTTTAATGTACACACACATTGTGTATGTTAGTAAGTTACCTACGTATGTAGGGCGAAAGCGTTTTTAAAACGCCATTTTTGTTATTTGAAAATAAATGTAAGTGCAAGAATGAGGGTGGGGTCTCACTGCGAGCGGTAGGAAATACATTTTAGATGTTCCTAAATTGAGCTTCAGTGGCGTAGTGCTTTACCCTAACATATAATAAACAGAAACACGTTCTCGAACATTCTTTAGTCGGTTATAACATATTCGTTTATATAATCTAGTTTTCGTATATTTACGAGTCCCATTGAGTTTCTCCATGACATTTATTTATTCTGAACCTTGTATTGACTCGAGTCTCTCTTAGGTCCCTATAAACTACTAAAAAATGGTACCTAATCTATAATGTGTTCATTATATCCGCCTTAGATGACACGAATTAAAAGATAAATATTACTGATGCCCTAGATCGATTTGTGTAGCTCGAAACTTGCAGTTTTATGCAAATTATGTCTTCATTTTATAAGCTTCCTAACTTGCCTTATGCCTTTAAAATTGTCAACGAAAATCGAGGATAGTAAGAATAATATCTTCAATTCCCATGCTTACAGTGGGGCCACATCTCTTTATGACGTCAAATTGTTATCTCTTTCGCTAGTATAGCAAAATGTGAGACAGAAACTATCGTCAAGGGGCGTCATTGTTGCACTCAAAAGGGCTGTCTCGAAATCTTGACAATTTTGTTACCCAAAAGAAATGATTTTAAAATGCCAATATTGTGTAGTTCATTATGTATGGAGTACCGATTACTATACTTAAAATGTATGACTGCTATTGTAATAAGAATTGTGTTGTGAATTTTGATATAAATAAGGTTTTGATTTAATTTCGTTAAGACACATTTACTGAAATTGATGGGTTTGTATTTTTAATCAGTTTTCTATGATCTAAACGTCTTTGGCAGTGAATGTGTTGCCATTGATAAGAAACAGTTCTGATCAAAATATTTTAGCCGAACAGTAATCAGTTATTCACATAATATCTGTCATAAACATGTATCATCAATTTAATTACGTTCTTCTACATTTCTAGACAGCCCTGAAATCAAATCATATCTTTTTTTTAGACTTATTTGAAGGGTTTAAAAGATACGGCCGTAATTTATATTGCTGCTCTATGTACATAGAACTTTGAAACCGTTATGGTTTTTGCAATTTAACAATTACGATAACGTTGCTAAATGGCACATATTTAAAACGAAGATGACATCATAACCTAATACTTTCAAATCAGGTATATTAAAAAAAAAGTTAAATTATGACCCTATCTTTTAAATCTGAAAACGTACTGCCCACCAAAATCTAAGCTTGCAAATTGTGAACCATTCTTGTCTATGCGGCCTCTTTTTTGTGAAACCAAAAATAAAAGTGACATCTTAACGTCAATTTGACAACAGCAATCTGATGTTGCCAGGTTTAAAAACGAAATGGGAACCTATTTATTTTGGTAATCAAAAGTGAGGTGGTTTGCTCAATAGTAATTTTCAAAATTATTTGTACCAATGTTTTATTCTTTAGTTTATGAATTATTGTGACTTATACAATTCAATCTCTACATGGAACGTGAATACTTATGAAGTGTTATAAGGATTCTTTTAATAAAAATCTACTAATAATATATTATGATGTGTTATGATTTAGATAAAAACCAGTGATTTCATTCTTTTTAATTAATAATTAATTTGATTTAAATTAGCCTTAGTTTCTGGCAACATCCGGTTATCCGCCTTCCGCGTCTTTACACAATGGGAAAGGTAACTGAAACTATTGGCGCTAGTATAGCTAGTTCTAAGCTTCGTCATTGGTTGATAATCTGTTAATGTCATATAATATGTCAAAATAGCTCGACCTCATTGGTCAGTTTGGGACCTAGCTATGGACACGCCATCTACAATGAACTTTGACCGACGTTCCTCATTAAAACCATTTTATTCAAAATAGAATAAAGTTGGTACAAGTAATAGTTTAATTTCATCCAGTGAAATAACTAATGTATGTAAATATAATTTTTTAATGGACAGTCTCGCGTGATTTGCCTATTTTTGAACGCGCAACGTTGATCTCTTAGTTATAGTTTCGTTTTACTTTGCTTCTTGGAAGCCCTTTTTTGAAACGCCGAATTATTGTTCAATTATCAACATAACTTTGATAAAAGTTTTCAAAATTGACCGAGCCAAAACGTTTTATTTTTCGGATTAATGAGAAATAATTGGTAATTTAATTTTCATTTAAAACGCTCAATTTATGAGATGTAATTGAAAAACGTTTTTTCTTTCACAAATTTAAAAATCGGCAAATCACTAAGGGTGTGTTCACAGTGACTGTATCTACGTCATACCTTATGCAGTGTAACGCACCCTAACTCTTTTATACGTCGCACGCGCTGTGGACCTCTGACAATAGAATAGTGTACGTTACATAAACTATCTGGTACAAATGTATGCCGAATCAGTTACGATTTTACATTTTTGTTTTTGTAAGCGCTTCATGAAGTTTTTAAAATTCTATATTACCGTTTTGGATACTATGAACAGGGCTTTCACATCCCACATGGCATAACACGACACGTTTTTACAGTACATCAACATAACATTCCAACTTATGGAGACAGACCTCCTGTCTGTAAGAGACAATGTGAGTTAGTGGTTGTCTCATGGCCTCAAGTTGCAACAACTTTATCAACGTCGGAATGACGTAAACATGCAGGACAGGCTATGTGTGATCTTAGACTGACAATAGTATTACATAAACAAAAACGATTTGGATAATGACTTTTTAACATTCAATTCAAGTATTCATATTATTTTGTGAAGAATGTATTTCTTTTTTGTATTTTTTATGAAGCGATTATAAAAAGCAAAAATTTAAAGTTTTAAAACATGTTATAATTGTACGTCGAGACTCGGCAAGTCTTCTTAGTTTAATCCCATTAAATCGTGTATAATGACTAGTTTATATTGAATTGTTTCTAATAGAAATAAAAGTTCTTTTTAAACCAAATAGTTGAGATAAATAGTTTTTAGTAATTAAAAAATATATAATCTGTTAGGACTCATTTACTGGTGGTGTTTTTGCAAAAACCTTGGTATGTATTAGTAAAATTTATTAAAAACTATTTTTCACTTTTATTAAAAAATATATAAAATATTCAAATTACGCCTAAACAATTCAGATGAGACAGGAAATTCTTTGGCTTTTTTTTTTCTTTTGTTTTTGCAAAAATCACATGTCTGCCCTAAAACGGACTGTTTACTAAATTGTCGTACCTTATGAGTTAAATCGTGATGCGTTTGAACGCAGTAATGGATTTCAGCTTCCTTATTTTAGTTTATAAGGTTGATTTTTCACTGATTGTATAATTTTAGAACGGCTGTTATGAAGTTTTGAAGGGTCTCGCCACGTCGGCAAATTATGTATGGGGATAAACACAACTGCCCGTAACCGATTAAGAACATCTTTTAAAAACCAAGTGACAATAGCACCTAAATATGATATTAGTTTTTAAACTGTCATGGTCACTAACATTATAATTAACACTAGAAACGGGATATTTATCATGTCCACTGTTTGTTGCGCCGAAATATCGGCAACTCAAAACAAACACTGGACATGGTAAATATCCCGTTTCTAGTGTTAATTATAAATATGATATTGTTTTCAGAATTTTGTGCAGTATCTCGCTACGCATAGACGGCTCAACTAGGCAGATAGCCAATGACATTGAAGTTGACCAAGAAAAATAGCATTTGTTGTGTTTGACTTCCTCAACATACATTTTGCTCTCAAAACGTAATCAGGATATATTTTTAGTTAAGTTACTAATAACTAGTGTGCCCAAATACAGGGCAATGTAATGCAATTTATGTTTCATGTACATACTTTATCTGTAGCATATCATAGATCCATTTTGAAATTCACAGGGTCATTCGTTTTACAGTGAGATTAAAAGTAATTTTCTGTTTGACAGCCCAGTATGACGTGTTTCAAATGTTTTGGGTGAAAATATATTTTTAAGTAGTACTTGCACTTAAAACATGAATGTATCTACGACGAATACTAACAAGTGAATGTAATATTATATGCTAATAGTACTTGCACGTACCAGCAAAGATGTACGTAATCTGACCATAAATACAAATATACTACTCATACAAAACATTTGAAACATTGAAAGCTATCGATATATTGTATTCACAAACCGCATAGCACAATTTCTAACTGTATCAAATAGGTACAATCCAAAATTAGCTGTTATTTTTTCTAAAAATATTCCCAAATCATCCTTTATTTGTAAATACCAAAATGGCGAAGGCGCAAGGACACTTAATAAAACGAATCATAGAGATTTCCGTATAAAATTGTAATGTATGAATGTAGTCGTTTTAAAATGTTTTAAACTACAGTGCCATCATAACGAACAGTATTCTACAAGTATTTTTCACCATTTAGAATTAATGTGCAGTCAATTGATGCGACACGAAAAACATTTTTATATGCACGTATTTTGAAAAAGATACTACTTAGAATCCTCATAAATTACCATCTAAATTATTATTTAAATTTAACTGTCATCCATTGGATCAGTACTTACATGTACTTACTGAATGGCACTGTGTTTAAAATATGCAAATACGACTGCAACAAAGTTTGATAAATGTTTACTGTTTAGATAGAAAACAATATGGACACGCCAAAGTTGGCGATGAAAATATATTGAAAAATGTAATATTGCGGTCTCAACTGGTTGTTCAAAGTTCAAAAGCGATTTGTAATATAGCAATATTAAATCGATTTCAACAAAGTCATTTGTTTTACAGATTCTGTTTCCTTCCCTAGCAGCAATGTTTTAACAGTTAGTCGATGCAAGAGGAGTGTGTAAGGATCATAGCAGATTGATTTCGTTTTTTGGGCGCTTGCTTGAATTGATGGAAACTACACATTCTCACTTCATTACTATGCATGTGTCTCCAAACAAAACAGAAGAAATAACAAGCAAAACGTCGTCGCACTACTCAGGATGTTATTTTAAAACACCGACCACTTCTGTCTACCCTAAAGTCTCGATGATTATAGTTTAAAGGCGGTAAGAGCCTCGTGCAGTTATGGTTGCAACTTACGAGTGATGGAATCCAACCCAGGCCCCTTTGTGCATGCCAAGAGCGGAACTTCGGTAGGGTAGGCAGTAACCACCAGAGATGCCTTGGCGGCAGCCGTTAGAGGCGTCATAATCAATACTCTATATAAACCAAGGGTCAGTGGAACCGAAACGGGGCACTATGAAAGAGTCGACGTAGCTCCGCTACGCGGGGCTCGTATTTCTGTCTGCAGGGTTTAAAGTAAACTAACCTAACGTCGGGGTGCCCCAAGTCCCGAGCTCGCTTCGCTCGCTCTTGCATCTAACATTTTTTTGGCTAATTTCTGTATTTTTCCTCAGTGCCCCGTTACGTACACTCCAACCAGTATGACGACTCGTGTGCTGTGTGCCACTATCTAGGTTATTATATTGTGATGTTGCCAACTTAGGTTTGTAATTATTATATGTAATTTGCTCCATCTGCAATACACATTCAAGGATAGGTCGCCAAATAAAAGAAATCTTTAACTTCGATGAACCCTTTAATTTGAGACTATTTTTATGATAACATTCTAACTGAAAATCGTCAAAAACTGTTATCGCCAGAACTACGTTTACAAAATATTTGACGGGATTGTGGAGGGAGTATTTCAAAAGTAACACTGTTTTTATAATCTAACCAATTATATGTACAGGACCAATGTTATGTAGGCCAAAATTAGTTTTCGTTAAAACATTCTGCTCCCTTATAGTAATGAGACGTAACAAAAATAACTCGTCTCCACACAACATTAATAGCTGTCCAAATTTATAATTTTCTTATAGATAACAGTTATAACATCATCATTTAGTATAGCTTATGAGATGTGAAAGCACTTAGATGGTTTAAAATTTTATAGATGTTTTCTAAAGTGTTAACATTTTTTTTTGTCTTATTCATGTTTTATGATTTACAACACATGGCCGTCGATTTAATTCGACCACATTGAAATGTTATTTTCAATAGTTTGGCAAAGTACATAATCCATTTCAGATTTGAAATGGTGACTTTTAGAGGGGTATTATATGTTAGATCCCCTTGGAAGTTACCTGAAAAACTTCCTGGCAATTGAAATTATATATTTGTCAGTGTGCCTCGCACAACACACCATCCTTAGAAAGTTGATTCTTAGGAGAAATATAACTTACGAAATTATTTACTCTCCCTAAACAAGTGACTAAATTTTACATCTTTAAAGAAATATATTTTTAACCAATATTATCATTTGATTTCCCCTGTATCTAATGTATATTAAAGTCTTCTGTTTTGTATAACATCCAATACACATACTAAAATTTTAATGAAAAATGAGATATAAAAAGAAAATAGGGACAAATCTTACTAGTAGCTACTGACAAAATTTTACATGAAATAAAAACATTTAACATACAATAAAACCTAAAAAATATGATGCCTAGGCTGAAACTGGTTAGAATAATTCTTGTAAAGATATAGCAAATTTTTGCAGTCCTTATAATATTAAAAGAGGATTTTTCCTCTCAAAATTATGGAAGTTTTAATGCAGCACATCATGTCAATAAAAATATCTCTTAGAAAAGCGTATTTGTCAAAGTAGTCATAGTATTGTCTTTTAAAATGTACATATTATAATATTGCAAAGAACTCATAAACCTAAATTGAAGGTCTTATTGTTCAAATATATTGGATTTTGAATGCAACCTTAAGCTGGAGCCAATATAAATATCACAAGTAGCGGCTTAAGGGACCTTCTCATCGTCTGCCCAAACTAAAAGAAGATTAGTCACTAAAATTCATTCTCTGTACAGGTTACAGTCAAAGGTTTAAAACTTATTTAAAAATACTCCAAACAATGAGTCACTACAAAACTAGAGGGGTCTACACAACATTTTAAAGAAGATTCAGTTTATACTGTTTCAGTTTACATTCAAATTCCGGCTGTACATTTTATACTTTGTGACTGCAACTGTTGATGGCAGTCACTTATTAAAGAATCAATTTTATGACACAGAGAATGCCTTTTCTGAAAAGGATTTAACATAAGCCTCGTGCAATTTGTTCACAAAGTCAGCATCATGTTTCAGCAGATAATTGAAAGCTTGAAGCAGCTGGTTCCTAGTGAGAGGCTCAGGGGACGGCTGGACGTCTCCGCCCGTGCTAGCAGTGAACATCGTGGGCGGCATCAGTGCTGGCTTCTGCTGAATTGACACAGAGTCAATCAAAGGGTATATTCCAATCTCCTCCAATTTGCTACTATTAAAAGAGCTTACCGTATGGTTGATGTCCTGTGACTGATTCAAGTATGTGGCCAGCGGGGACGTTGGCTTTGGTGATGATATATGCATCAGATTCAAGTCATTCTCCAATGGTATAATACCATTAGTGTCAGTTGAATCCAACTGTCCCTTCTTCAGACTAGATATCCTCTGCTGATTGGGCTTGTCAATAGGAGTCGACTTTAATGGGAACCCACAGTTTTGTCTCATTGCTGAATCCATGTTCATATTACCATTTGAACTTTGGGCCTCTTGAGGTGTCACAGAGCGTTGTTGTTTCTCTATATGTTCAACAGAATGCGCCGGATTGCTCATGAGCCTCTGCAGCAACTGCGGCACTTCCCGCCCGTCCGTCGAACGCGGCCCGAAAATACCCGGCGACGGCAGCGAGGACACCGCCGGCATCTGCGCAGAGGCTCCGCTCCCAGCCTTCGCAAAGAAATCCATCACGCTCTGCGAAGTCATGTCGGGCGCACGCGATGGTGTCGAATCACACTTGTTAGCGACGAGCCCCTTATTGGAATTGAAGTCATCCTGGGCCTTGCTTAACATGCTGAATATATCGACAGGCGCGCTCGAAGGTGTTGACGTACTATATACAGCGTTTTGCGGCATGCTCTCACCGCCAGGAACTTGCTTGATCGGGTCTTTAATCAGAGAATTTAACTTTGTCGCAACTCTAACGCACTCGTCTTTATCGTAGAACCATATGCCGTAAATGCGACACTTGGCGTTCCGATACAAAAGGAAAGGTTCCTTCAATTGCAATTCTATTCCTTTCGATACTGGTTCGATTAGGTTATTAGTATTCAATCTGTTCATAATCACTAAACTATGATACGGTTCACCATTTCTACTGTACACAAACAAAGCACCCTCGATGCTAGTTTTCTCCCATTCGTTCTCTTCGAATGTATAAAGCGCAACGTGGGTAGCACTGTCGATTATTTCTCTAGCGTATGGATCTGCCCTCTTAAGGGCCGCAAAATTCATACGTAGTCCGGTGTCAGCCATTTTATACCAACAAAATACAAGTTTTTATACAACGAGCAAGCATCACAGCAAAATGACAAGAACGAATAAATTCGCCATTTTCGAACCGTTCCATACACTCCCTCATTGAATTTTACATACTCCCTCCTAACACCAAAAGTTAATAAAAAATGTATTGAAATGATTTCTTGAACTTATCATTCAATCTACCAGGCTGCTAGATTTATCTATAAAAGCTACGATACATATGTAAAACTAGAAATACTAGATTTTTACATTGTTCCACTGTTAATGGTGTTGAGTGCAAAGGAACGCTGTATCTTTGAACGAAGTGTGCGGTGGTGGAAGTGGCGGCAGTCTACAATTATTTTAATGTTGAAATTAATTTTATCTTTGCTTAACTTCACTTTGCTTTTTTAAAACAAATAAGTATGTAGGTTTTTCAATAAAGCTGATATTTGGTTGTCTCACTTATTTGTCATTTATAGTTTACAGGTTACGATTTTCTAAGGTGAAACCAAGGTCAGTGGATTCGCAACGGGGCACTATGAAAAAGTCGACGGAACCCCACTGCGCGGGGCTCCTATTTGTTTCTGCAATGTTTAAAGTAACCTAACCTAACGTCGGGGTGCCCCAAGTCCCGAGCTCGCTTCGCTCGCTCTTGCATCTAAAACTTTTTGGGCTAAAGATTTCTGTCTTTTTTCCTCAGTGCCCCGTTACGTACAATCCAACCGTGCTCTGCTCGAATAACAGTAGGTAGGTAGA
Organism: Eurois occulta; assembly: GCA_950022335.1. Taxonomy (NCBI): domain Eukaryota; kingdom Metazoa; phylum Arthropoda; class Insecta; order Lepidoptera; family Noctuidae; genus Eurois; species Eurois occulta. The sequence continues at coordinate 2,322,025 of OX465492.1, read as the reverse complement.
TATCGCTGACTAGCTAACAGGCAGGAGCAGACCCAGTCAGTGCATGGGCTTCCCTAGTTCGTTGATCGTTCTCGTTGATCTTATCTGTACATCTAAAAATCGTTCTTGGGTCCAAGTCTTAGAATGGCCCTAGGCAGCCAAAAATGGTACCACTCTCGAAGAGGAAGCTCACAAAGAACAAAATCTTGTTACTTTAAGAACTAAGGCCGCCTGACAATTATTTGAGCCAGGGTTCTGATAGTTATAGGAGTAGTCAAGTAGATACAATTATCTATGTGTTCTATTTTCGAGGGGCATGGTAGGCATGGCAAACCGTGTAGGGTACCCGCCAACTGCCCGGTACCGGCTACTACTAATTTTCAGGACAAATGTTCAATTGACGAATTCAGTCACACTACAATACGAGCATTGTATTTCTTTATTTAATTCAACAAAATGATGTAATTTTATCACACTGTACAAAAAAGTTTGACCTCTGTCGTTTTGCACTTGTTGGAATTGAGTAAGCAATTGATAAATAAATCGAATGCGACATGTTCAAGAAGCAAAAGTACTTCGGTTTAGTGATGGCCCCGTGGTGGAATGAATTAATCGATAACGCTTTAGTCAATTACGACAACTTAAGCTTCATTGAAGCTTATGTTGTCGTAATAAAAATTTGTGCTATATGTGGCACGAAATAATGTTAAAAAATGGTATGAAAACATAACAAACAAGATGATAATTACAATACCAAAGATTAAATTAGGTACATTTTTAATTCTTCAGCTATTATTTTTTTGGACGTAAAAATTAAGCAGTTTGGTAGATTTTTTACGTGTTACCACAGATTAGTCCAGATACTTCACTCAGTAGAAAATTTCCAATACCTATTACGATAATTGCCTACTCCCTCGCGTCAACAACCACTGTATGCTAAAATGCGCCTAAATGCTCAAGCGTACAGCAATGATTGCTTCGCACCGCGCGATTCCACAGTAATCGTAGCACATCTCTTCGATAAAATTAAATTAACATAACTTATATCTATGTTATTGAGAACTGTGAATATGTTCTGACTTTTATGTGGCAGTTAAAAAGGACATGGCCAATTTCTGTATGGGCGTTTGCATAGTTATCAAATTTAATGTACAACGATAATTTTTGGTGTTTCATATTCATGAATATTGCCATATTAAATTGCAAAAAATAAAAAGCTCAAAGAACTTCTCATTACAAATAACTAGACGTAAACAGTTTCATGTTACCTTCTACCAGATTGCTGGCAAAGCGTATGATATAATGATTTTGCTATTAAAAACCTCAAGGCGTTTTAAAATAACGAAGTGCTGTGAATTATTAGGCATTTCAACAAGATCCAAAATCCTTATTTCAGGTGGTCATTCTACCTGAACTAAGGTTTTTTAACCATATATTGATTAACATTTACTGAACTGAGAAAGTGATAGAAAACTGAGACAAAGTAGGTATATGTTATTATTGTCACATTTATTGAGAATTTGAGACTCCGAAAGTGACGTTTGTCTTCAACAGTTTAACTACTAATTAACAAGGGAAATACGAAATAAAACAAAAGATTATAAATAATTACTCATTTCTTGGTAAAAATAAGTAAAAATATTTTTTTCCGTAGAGATAAGCAGGAGTCAAAAATATTAGAAGATAATCGCAAAAAAAAACAAACAGTTCGTACGCAACGGAGGATGTGTGCAATCGCAGTACCGCCATTTTGACATGAACAATGACATTGTAAAACGCGTTCCGTTTTATGGTACGGTTACATTACGGTTACGTTATTACTATAATTGTGTGAAATAAATATATCTTACGTAACAACACTTCAAAATATAATTTAATTACATGTAAGAAATACCAATGAAAACAGTTTTGTTTAAATCAAATGTTTCAGGTAAGAGCATTTGTCGTTCATTTCACATACATATCTACAAGTAGTATGCGTGGTGTAGAACGTGTTCGTCTACGAACGCTCCATAGTGGCGAAAGTTGACAAATGAGACTGAATTCAACTTGCATTACTTATTATATTGTAATCAATACTGATAAGTGCAGAGAGGTTAAAAACTACGCAACAATTCACTTCTCTATTTTACTTAATATAATATATTTACTATGTAAGTGTATATGGAATGTACTTTTTTGGCCATGTCCTTTTATCATTTATAAAATATTTAACCAACTTAAAAAATAGACAGGTAAATGGAAATCATTGACAGGTAAATGGAAAAATGTTAGGTGTTTATCCGTTCTTTTGCTTGATTTACACCCATCTACAGCACATAAGGCACCACACGGCATCGTAATACGCGTACGAACGAACAGCACTATTAAAATTGAACGGCGTGCGCGCGCTTCGCTTGCGAAAACCGCACTGAATTTGATCCGCCGGCGGACCGAGACCGCTCGGCTGGGCGGTAGGCACTTATAGCGCGCAAGTACATGGAGTGACGGAGGCCTGGTGTTACGTTAAACATATACTCAAAGAAAAAAAAAATTATTGCCAAATACTAAAACGCTTTGAATTAAGATTTTCTACATCAGACTTTTTTTATGTTTTACTGTTAGACATTTTATATTTTCTAAACAACAGGATTAGCTAGCTAAACAAATTATTATTGATGAGCACTGGGTATTTATTCCATCGACATTCAACTTAGCCCACCACTAGTTTCCGCATCACAACTAAACGAAAGTAACGAAACGTCAACAACGTCATTCATTTAAAAGTTTGCGCGTGTCGGAGACGGCAGTTTATAAATAAAATAAATAATTATTTTTCGTTAATTAAACATAACTGCGTCTCTGTATAGTACAGTAAACTGTAATCAGCTCTAGCTTAAACTAGTAAATGTTAGCCAGAAGTTGTTCTAATTGTTTGTAATTGGACACGTGACATATAGGCTAAGTTTTAGTAAACAAGGTAGAATAATGTCTGGTGGTAAAGTTCTGGTGATCGGAGGCGGTGGGCGGGAGCATGCGCTGTGCTGGAAGCTGGCGGACTCCCCGTTTGTGCGCCAAATATACTGTGCGCCCGGCAGTGTCGGCATCGCGACCACCAACAAAGTCGAGTGCGTCGAACTCGACATCAAAGATTATCCCGTAAGTTTCTTATAAGAAAACTATGTTTATTGCTTTTATTTGATTTGCGCAGTTTATATCTCGAGAAGTTTGAAAGCTACGCCTTGACTTCTATGAAGTGGGTTTTTTTTTAATTTGACTGGTTTATTTAATTCTAATCATCACTAATGATTCAAATGAAAAAACAATAAAAGTACTTACAAGTATTTGGTAGAGGTATATAGGTACTGATAAACTATTAAACAATGAAATACAAAATAATACTTCCAAAGTTTTAGAATATATATTGTTTAATGTACTTTTCCATAAATACAATGAAATTACTGAATAAACCATATTAGAACTTCTAATAATCTTGACACATAACATGCATCTATGTTATAAATACATTCAATTTGATAAATATCTTTATTATTATTATAATATTCAAGAATAGTAATTAACTAAAAAGAGTATTTTTTTTTTCAAACCTATTTAGTCCAGTTTTATTGAGTTTATCGTCAATTAGAGCAGTTGTTAATTGGTTTATTTTAAACAAATTATGAGATTATCGTTTGTTCATCTATCAGTATGTTGAATAACTATTATTGACTTTATTGTTCAATAGAAAATATAATGAACTTGTTATTTGTGATCTTGTTATCAAGTGATAAGTTTGTGTTTGTAGCTGTTCTAGATCAGGCACATAATACTTTCTTGAAAGTGAAAAACTTAGTTTATATTTATTATCATAGAAACACGCTGTAAGCGTTCCTATTATAAGTTAGCACTGCAAGAAAAATACCAAAGACCATTTGGGTGTTTTATGATTTTTATCATAATTTTTAGCATGGAGTCTATTTCAGATTTATACTAAAAATTTATCTAGCCAAAAAAATCATCATCATAATATTATTACCGTCAGAACAGCCTTTCTGTGTTAAAATAAAAATGTACGTGCCTTGCTCCTAAAAGCTCAAAAGCATGAATGTGTTAAGTTGTGTGCTTTTAACACACAACACTTAAAACATAGCCAATAATTATAATTTTACTTCACATAATTTGATACTTACACTCCCGTTCTCAAGGCGCACGGAGCTAAACATTATCTTATCAATAACCCACTAAGGAGCTCATACACCCACCTAATTTGGTCTGAGTTGATATGAAACTTTTAAGGATCAATTAGGTGTTTTTTTTTGCAAAAGAAGAAAAAAAAGCACTTTATATGAAAAAATATTTGTCCAAATATAATTACGCCACAATATACTGTTCTAGTCTTAAAACCAAGAGTTACTTTGCTAAAGTCAAATCATTTATTTTAATTAGGCCATTAAAAGGCACTTTTGAATTTCATACTTTAAAACAAAGGACATAGATTTGATTTTACACCTGTTTGCAATAGTAGTTTTGTATGGAGATGAATGGACAAGAAACTCCATTGTTACTCTTTTTAAATGTTCAACAATATTTTGTATAAATGAATTAATTATAACATTACATTTTTTGGACACCCTGTAACCCTTTTATACTTGTACATATTTATTTCTATTATAGTTTTGTAGTTTGTAAATAATTAATATGTGAAAAAATGAATACATTACATATACATAATTATGTGATGACGATTTACCTAGAAAATCTAAACACAAATAATATAAAGTATTTAAAGTTCAGCAGTAACAAAGTCAAAAACTAAATATGTTGACAGATACATAAATTTGCAACCAGTTTGATGTAGTTTAGGCTAAAAATATAATTTCAGTTAATAAATAAATGTAATGTGAAACAGGATGACCCGCTCTCTCCCAAACTATTTACTAGCACCCTTGAGGAGGTATTCAAGAACTTAACAGACCCATGGTCCAGTAAAGGTATACCAGTCGGTTGCAAGAAACTCACCAACCTTCGTTTCGCTGATGACATCGTCATATTTGCACCGACTGCTGCCGAGTTACAACAGATGCTCCAAGATCTGAGCACAGCAAGCTTTGAAGTTGGACTAATGTTGAACCGGTCAAAGACTAAAGTGATGACCAATAGCACAAAAAGTAGGGTTGAAGTAGATGGGCAAGAAATCCAATACGTCGATGAGTACATTTATTTGGGCCAGCTAGTTTCCTTCGAAAACAGGCAAGACAGAGAAATTGACCGCCGAGTCGAGAACGCCTGGAAGAGCTACTGGTCCATGAAGTCACTGATGAAGGGTGACTTACCTTTATCCCTGAAACGCAAACTCATCGACATGTGCATTTTGCCCATCCTAACCTACGGTGCTCAAACTTGGTCCTTGACCGAATCGCAAAAGTCCAAACTCAAGGTTTGCCAAAGGGCGATGGAGCGTAGCGTATTAGGAATTAAGCTCAGCGACAGAATACACAATACCACAATACGCTCCAAAACTGGAATCGCTGATGTGGGGAACAAGACTGCTGGGTTGAAGTGGGATTGGGCGGGTCATGTCTATAGGATGCATCAGGACCGATGGGCCAGAGTCGTCACGCAGTGGATGCCAGAAGACGGGCGTCGTCGTCGAGGGAGGCCTAGAAAACGCTGGCGTGACGACCTAGACGCGTTTAGGAGAGATTGGCCAGAGAAAACCGCAGGGAGAGAAGAGTGGAAGGCTATGGGGGAGGCCTTTGCCCAGCAGTGGGACAATAGAGGCTAAAGAAAAAAAAAAAAAAAAAAAATAAATGTCTATTAATTTAGTAAACTATCAAATAAAGACTCTTAAGCCACTGTAGTTTTCCTAACTGATGAATTGAATTAATTTAATACAAGTCTTCAATACTGCTTCTTATGGTTAATAATATATGATTGAAACAATCTTTTGCGTGTAATACAAGATTAGGTAATTTTCCGTCCCATCTCCACTATCACTATATCAAGTGTGAAAGCTCTCAAAAAAGAAAAAAGAAACTCAAAAAATAGTTAAGATAATTAAAACTCATGCTCCCTAACCTTCTCCTACTATCTACTGGATAGATATGATGTCGATGACCTTAGATTGCTGTCACATGTTCAAAATGTTCTTAAACAACCATTTATCTTTTTATCTGCCGGTTGCTATTCCAGTCTCTTAGTAACAGGGAAGTACCTACAGCGATAAAAATATCAGAAGATGTTGTTTAAGAAATTAGGGGAGAAATAAATAATAATAAATAAATAAAAAATAGTATGCAATACTTGCTAATAGTAATGGTTGTTGCTACACTGACAAGTGACCAGGGCTTTTGGATGGTCAATGGATAATAGTCAGTTATTTCTAACCTGTGGGATCTATGCTTCCTCTCCTATAAAGTCTTTTTTTGATTCTTGATCAATAATATCTCAGTATACATATATTGGAAACTACGCGGCGGGCAGATAAAATACGCGCTTCGGAGATGGAGTTGCAGGAAGCAACCCAATATACAGCAATGAGGTCCTGGTTTCCTTTCGCAAGTCAGCTGGACTGGACGACCCAAAATCCATTCATGGAAGTTTCTACATTCCCAAATCAAACATGTTCGGTGTTTACACCCACAATCCGGGTCTGGTCAATTTCAATTCATTACACATATTATCATTTGATGGACTCTTGTTTAGCGAATAAGGTACAATGACGCGGGTGATGCCCTTCTCGGTGTTTCGTAATCAAAATATTTCGTTTTTATGCTCAAAAGCAAAGTGTCTAAACAAATAATTTGGATAATTGGCAATGTACAACTATAAGCAGTTGCGGTATTGTCCCATTGTTGGACAAAGGACTCCCTCGACCTCCATACTTTCTAATTCTCTATATTATGTCGTAATGTGTATTCTGATTTGGCTCAGAATCAATACATTTGAACGAGAAAATTACGCAAGCCAGTCTCCCAAAACGTCTACAGTCCACCACTTCCAATTGTTTTAGCTGGGGAGCAAACAATACCTACTTTGAAACCATCCCTTCTGGGTTTCCTAGTCTTGCTTCGACAACGATGCTCTTTTTAGCAACATATTTCGACTACTCATGAGCCTGCCCCCCAAACCAAACGTTTTATAAAACAAATAGGAAAATCCGGAATATGTTTGCAGTATGCGAAAAAAAACAACACCATACCATACTTATACGATAGGCCTGTTGGTCTAGTGGTTAGTGACCCTGACTGCTAGGACGGAGGTCGTGGGTTCGATTCCCACACAGGACAAATCTTTGTGCGATGAGTACGATTATTTGTTCTGTACCAGATACAGACAGTGTGTAATTTACGTATAATATGTATGTATTTAGAAATATATAAGAATGTTTATCAGTTGTCTGGTTGCCATAGTACAGGCTCTGCCTAGTTTGGGATCAGATGGCGGTGTGTTGGTTGTCCCAAGATATTATACTTAGCAATGCAGCGCTAATTAGAAACAATATTTGGCTTAGGCCCTATTTCTCTACAGCATCAAGCGTATAAAATTTTAAGTTCCGAATTTGTTTGGAAGATTTCCTAAAACCAGTATTTATTCCACTTACAGGAAACAGGTTCAAAATACTGCCATATTACCGATCTTCTTCTTTTTAGCGTATTGATGGCAAAAAGTTCGTTCATATTTCCTATGATTTCTTATACGACAAAGTATCTGCACACTTCTGGGTCAATGATGCAAACGCTCTGTAAACGGCACGAAGTTTACGTAAAATCTGTACATTATCACTTATTATGATTATTTTAATTGGCTGGAGAAACATGCAATATCGCCTATAAGTTAAATACAATAGTACTCTATAGTAACAGAGGGGCCTTACGAATTGCGCGAGCCGATAAGAGCCTACGTTATGTTTTTCTTTAGTTATCAACTGCGTATAGAAAAATAAGATGTTTTAATCAAGAATTAAACGCCCAAAAGCGACGGGTCTGCATAATCAGCCTATAATGTTCCCAGTGCTGGAACACACGGACACGGACGGTCTTTAGACAGAGAATGGGCTTTAATCCACCACGCGGGCCCAGTGCGGGTTGGTAGATGTCACATGTCTTAGAATTTTTGGTTCTAGGACATGCTGGTTTCCTTCACCGTTTTTGAGAGCAGTGGTGATGAAATAAATTATACAAAGTAATACGCCTGCCTGGGTTCGAACCCACGACTAACTGTTCGTAAGTCGGGACCGCCACCACTGGGCCACCGCTGCTCTCAGGCGAACGGGTATTAGGCGTATAAGTCTTGATTACCTACCATGCTTTGACTGTTGAAGATCAAGGTCAAGACGAGGCCCATCAGGCACTAGAAAGCTTGTGGAATTATCATCCCACAAGGCATTGGCAGAATTTGGCCCAAAAAACATTGTGTTTTCGCTAATCTGCTGACAGAAATGGAATACGGTAGAGTAAGAATCCATGGAGACCTGAATTTTCCATAAACAGTAATCTAAACAGATTAGATCCACAAAGATGAGCCAAATCAAACGATTATATGACACATACATAATGTATATACCTTGCGATCAAAAACAACTGTTTATAGATTTAAATAGACGCTCGTGTATGCGAGATAACCTCGTACCTTTCATATCGTGAAGTTCAGTACTTGGCGGAGCAAGTTCACTTGTCACTCGAAATGCTTCGTTCAGAATACGTGGCGTAATATGTATGACAAATCTGAGGGATAGGCAGAGGTCTACGTCATTGTTAGTAGATGGAAAGGATCCTAGGGACCTATTTTCTCCGGACGGTAGTTGATAAAAATTTGTGCGAGATTCGAGAGAAAGATGAGAATATAAATCCAATCTTGGGTCCACCACGTCTGTATGAGCATGCAGCTCCGTGCTTTACTAGGATAGGCTTGAACCTAGCATAGAAAACCCCAGTTTTAGCTATCATTGCTCACCAATGCACTAACCGCAAAATTCCTGTTACAGGCAACAGCAAAATGGTGCAAAGACAACGAAATAGACATCGTGGTTGTTGGGCCAGAAGATCCCCTTGCCAACGGCATTGTGGATAACCTCAGTCGCCTCGGCGTCAAGTGCTTCGGACCTACGAAGGCTGGAGCCCGCATCGAAGCCGATAAAGACTGGTCGAAGACCTTCATGAACAAGTACCAAATTCCTACAGCCAGACATAAGTCCTTCACCGATGCTGCGGCTGCCAAGGAGTTTATAAATACGTGAGTTTCTTTTGTTATTTTGGGAGTGCAAGACCCATAGACCACAGGTATAGGTAGTCATGGTTAGCACTTTTCAACATTTACGCTGGAAATTATTCATTGTTCTAGAATCGGTTTTCTAGAATAATGTTCCCAGGATAGATGTTGTCTATTTTCAACAGGGACATCTTTAACCTATTGGACACAAAGTGCCCATTGTAGGATGAATGAGCCCAAATATTTTAGCACCCTGACTGGGATAAGTAATGACTTGTTTTGAGATCCTAGATACGACGCTGCCGCTGCTAGGAATAAGCGGGTCCCATGGATCGCGTATATCTGGGCACTTTACGCCCAACGTAGCCAATGGAAAAGACGTCCTTGATTATAAAATCTGTCTATTTTGAATTGAGTGAACAGGCATCTTCTGGGCACGCTCGTTTCATCATAGACCCCATCCATCGCTTTCCACCAGGCGTGATCGAGGTCAAGAGCAGGCCCATTTTGTAATAAAAAAAAAAAAAAAAATTGAGGGTTATTCTTTGTCGTATTGTACCGAAGGACGAAAAAATAATGGTACTGGCTTAGAAGGTCTTTATATATATTTTCGATCTTATTTTGCCATAAAATTAAACACTATTCTACGTGACCACCCCCTATATTAAATTCCTGTCCATATCAAGCTAGGATACACAATTATATGTAATAATTAATATTATATTGTGTGCCTAATTCTAACAGTCTATACTGGTCCTTCCTGACACGTCAAGTCGTCAATCGCCCTTTGTCAAATGCACTTTGGAACTGCAATATGCCACTGATAAACTTAATAACTGATGTACCTATTAATCATTTCGACAAGTCGCGACAGTAATGATCTACGAGTGTTCGCTTCAATATCGAATTGTGAATCGTTAACATCACTCCGTGTGGTCTTTTCTCAAGTGTCTGGCTTAATATTCTTCCAAAGCTAGATACATGATTCAGTGTTCTTTACCTTTACGAGTTTAACTTTTTTGACTGCTTGTATTGTTAAGTTACTAGACCTGGTGATCCTACCTTTTGCGCTAAATCTTACACAGAGTGGATAGCGGAATATATCATCGACGCACAAGCGGTTACCACTTGTTTTTAGGGTTCCGTACCCAAAGGGTAAAACGGGACCCTATTACTAAGACTCCGCTGTCTGTCTGTTTGTCTCCAGGCTGTATCTCATAAACTGTGATAGCTAGAAAGCTGAAATTTTCACAAATGATGTATTACTGTTGCCGCTATAACAACAAATACTAAAAATTAAAAAAAATATATATATTAAGGGGGGCTCCCATACAACAGATATGATTTTTTTGCCGTTTTTATAGATAATGTACGGAACCCTTCGTGCGCGAGTCCGACTCGCACTTGGCCGGTTTTTTACATCATTCCGAAACTTCCGCATATAAACTTTACATCGGTAATTTAAAAAAAAACAGCTGTTTCTTTCAAAAGTGCCATCCATGTCTACACGGTCAAAATGTATGAAATAGCCTGTTTTTAAATTTTTTTTACTCAAAAAGTAATAACTATTTTCACCAGTACTAAGCGCCATCCAAATGCCTCTGATTTCCACGCTGGCTTAACGCCAATTGTCGAAAATCCAACGTTCAATAATGTTAGGCAACAAACGGTGTCGGTCAGTGCCGTGTTACTGACAACAGGCGTTACTGCTTTGACTACCCGTAATTCAAACTTGACGAAAGTAAATAAATAAATAAATAAATAAATTAATCTATCAATCTGCCTAGCCTTTTCCCAACTATGCTTGGTTCGACTTGCAGTATAACCGGATGCAACTGAATTCCAGTATTTTACATGGAGCGACTGCCCTCCGCAACCCAGTTAGTACTGGGTAATACGATATGGCCTACTATATGCCTCCATAGAGACTGCCTATCTTACCTCCACAACCGTTAATACTGGATAATATGATACCCCTTGGTAAGACAGGTTGTCAGACTTTCGAGTCACTGACTACTTGTAATGACTGTGAAAGGTCTACAATTGACAGCCGGGACCAACGGCTTATCGTGCTTTCCGATTCCAGGCACGGAGGAAACTCGGTATGTATAGGGTAGTCACCCATTACATACCGAGCCAACCCAGCCAAGCGCAGTTTAACCTGAATATCAACCCGAACAGCTGTTATTAGTTTACTTAGCCATGAGCTCCTTTGTAAACCTAATAAAATTTGCTCTAAATCTAGGCATATTATCAATTGAACTCAAAATGGTTGGTCTTTCATAATCCCATATTAGTGTTGCACCAGACGACGACTCGTACGACGAATGACGTCCGTTGCCTTGTTTAATCGAAATAGTTTTGTTAGTACCTACGACATTATTGCAATAAGTCATAACAAGTCTACACACTTTTCTATCGTCATCCGGAAAACGTCGGTCACCTACGCGAGCCGCTCTCATAAACACTAGATTATTCTTATTTAACCCTACGCCCTACATGCATAATAATTACTTTCAATATTATAACCTTTCATAATTATGATTACGGCTATTTAACCTGGGACTATCGGAGACCGGAGTATCGGTTATCTGGCTTTGTATTACAAAGTTTGCTTTCCACGAAGCGTAATGTTCGCGCTGTATCGAGATCGTGTCCGTTTGTACACGCTTCGCTACGATGTGGTGATGCTGCTTGTCAAGAAAAAATGCATCGATATGGCAAACTTGGTACATTTTTTTTAGTTCTGTGTTTTCCCATAAAACAAAATATGAAAGAATTTAGAGCTGAATTGCTTAGAGCATCTTTACGTCACCGCGACGACGCAACTAGTGACGTAACATTTGCATAATTATGCCTCTTCACACAACACTAAGGGCTCACGGTCTACTCAAGGCCAGTATAACGTTCAGTGAGAAGCCAGCTTTAGTACAAAGAGCTTGATATCGATGTTTATAGTGCGGGTACATTGAGAAAGATAAGGTGATACGGGCCAGTGTGGATACGTCTAGTTCATTCTGGTCGCCGTATCCGTATTTAAATGAAAGTCTAGTTTTGCCCAGGGGTTCGCGCTATTATGGCATACAGAACCCTAGCTAGAGGACAAAACTGCGAATTGAAACAAAAATCGGGGACATTGGATGTATATGTGGATAATGTGGTCCTTGCAGCAAAAATGAATTAGTATTTGAAGAGGCCTCACCGCCAGTGTGCCTTTTGTCGGAAGTGTCCCGTACACCTGACGTTATTTATGCACCTGCTATTAACGTGGCCACCTACTTAGGCCCAAGTTATTTAATAAGACGTACCATCAATTCGAAAGAAGAAGAAGAAGCAGCTCTAGGAATACCAACTGTGGCTTTGTTCTTCTTCTTGTTCGTCGTCACACTCTTGGCAGAGTGGTCGTGGTCGTCACATCAGGGGCAAGCTTCCCAATCCGTCGCCATTCCTCCCGTACTGTGGCTTTTCTTGTACATTCGTGGAGTGGACCATTGAGTGCAGTTTTGACTTGGTCGGTCCAACGTATTGGTGACCTGCCGCGCGCTCTTGTACGTTCAACCTTTCCCTGTACTACAAGTCGCTTCACAGATTCTTCTTGACGTATGATATGTCCAAAGAAACTGAGTATACGACATTAGACAATGGAAGACAGACGCTGTGTGATTCGAAGTTCTTGGAGGATAGAGACGTTGGTTCGGAACTGTGTCCAGGTTATGCCAAGCATTCTTCTCCAGCACCACATTTCTAGAGCTGTTGCTTTTGTTGTTCTAGCTGTAAGCTATCTATTCAAGGCTTTAAGTCATGCCAATGCTTTGATAAAAGCTTTCCGGTAAGTTTACAATAAAGATAAACTTAATTAAGTCAAAGGATACTATCACAAGGATATCTAGAGCATATAAATTATGTAAACAATATAAAAATATCGTCTCATCACCAGCATTGGCCTACTTCGTGCAATTATAGCGACAGAGAAAGATAATAAGTATTTTGTAAATATAATTAAGATTGACTTTTAAATAGCCAGATGTCGTCATATTTAGGGTTACTTTTTGTTTGATGGAGACCGACCGGACCTCCTAATGGAAAAAGTTAGCCGTTGCCTATAAATGAGCTAGTCGATGCGTTGCCAGCCTTCTTATTCTTAAAGTTTATAAAATGTATTATCTAAATAGAGTTTTAGAGAAAGATTGGCACCTTCATTACCGGCCATCAGTTCCCAACGTTGAGAAGTTAGAATATCTTCGCAAAGAAAAGCGATTTCACCGGAATCGACCTTACCCTAAGGCCGCGGCCTCGAATTTAGCGGGCAGCGGGGCGGCGGCGGCGGCGGCGCTCGTTGACTGGAGTGCACCGCTCGTTGCCCGCCCCCGCGCCGCAGTTTTCGAGAACCGGTCCATTTGATTTTACGCATAAGATCCTGCCGCTCCCGCGCCGCCGCCGCCGCCGCCCCGTTGCCCGCAAAATTCGAGGCCGCGGCCTTAAAATCAGACACAGTAATTCTGTAATATGCGCCCCTTCTTCATCAACATAACTTAAAGACAACCATTCCTGTGTACGGAAAAAATAAAAATCATGCCTTATAACATCTAGTAGGAATAATTTGAAACTTCCCTGATATTCCTTTTTTTGTCTTTCTAGCGCTACATACCCAGCCCTCGTAGTGAAGGCCTCAGGTCTCGCAGCCGGCAAGGGTGTGGTGGTCGCATCCACTAAGGAGGAGGCTTGCCAAGCGGTTGACGAGATCCTGACAGACGCCAAGTATGGCTCCGCTGGACAGACAGTCGTCGTTGAGGAATTTCTGGAGGGAGACGAGGTTTCAGTGAGTATATTTATTTATTAAACTTTTTCATTACACGATCTGTCTAACCTTAGCGACTGGTTATCTGACCTCCACAACCCAGTTAGTACTGGGTTATACGATACACCTTTGTAAGACTGGTTGTCAGACTTTCGGGCCTCTGACTACCTGTAACGACTGCCAATGACAGCCGGGACCAACGGCTTAACGTGCTTTCCGAGGCACGGCCGAAAGTAGGTATGTAATGGGTGGTCACCCATCCACGGACTAACATAGGCAAGCGCGGCTTTACCTAAGGATCGACCCGAGCGACTGTTATTATTTAGCTACGAGCTCCTCGGACGAGTGGAAAACAAAACAAATATAGAATTTCTTCGAATTTATCGGAGCATTCTGTAGCGTCGTGATTAAAAAGACCAGTTTCTGAGTAAGCATTGTTACGTGAATAAGCTCACGTAGGACATAGGCTCATGTGCTATGCAAATCGATGTTTGCTGTCAAGGTCAGCATCGATTTGTTAGCAGCGCTCAGTGGGCACTGAGCTAAGATCATCATCATTTAACGGCGGACTTGTCCCACCCGCTGCTAATGTAGGCCATCTCCATTTTGTGCTATTCTTCTCTGGTCTGCACGAGTCTCAACCAGGTCTTGAACCTCGGATATGTCCTAATAATTTGGGTCTTATGGCAACGAAGGCTTCATTAATAAAAGAAGACATGCGTTTTTAGTGGAAAATGATTGTTTTTCCGCTTATTGTAATGTGCCCTTTCCTACACCCAGAATTGTTGCTTCTTATAATTTATCGAGAAATATTAAACGTCTTGACACACCAACTTAAAGATATCAGAGGTCAATTCATCACATATTTTTTAAGCACCCATTGGGGTTCCGATAAAGAATGATTTAAGTACCAACTGTAATTAGTAAGTATTTTTATTGATAAACCTTTTTTTATAGAATAAAAACAAACTTGTTTGTCATTAGATATGTTTAGAGGTCACATAATTAAGTTAGAACACACATGATTTTTGTTTATAGTTACGGCACTTATAATAATATTCACGAGGTTTTTGCATGTGAATTAGGGAGTAAAAGAAAGTCATACTGTGTTATTTACCAACTGATAAAATTATGCAAAACTTACAATGTTAGGTCTCACAGACTCCCACTTGATCATTTAATTTAGAAGCTTATGCCTATTTAAATGAGACCTAGATTCTTACGGAGCACAGATTTTGTTGATGTTCGTAGACAGGTTTAAGTGCAGTAAGCTTTACAATGCTCCACATCCTCTTTACGTGATCAAGTCATTATTTTCTACATCAAATGGATGGCCTTTACTCTGATGGCTCTTTCTTTACCATTACTAACTATACTAAAGCCTATTCTCCTTCCCAGATCCTAGCATTCACAGACGGTGAGACCGTTTCCATGATGCCTCCAGCACAGGACCACAAGCGCGTGGGTGACGGCGACACGGGCCCCAACACCGGCGGCATGGGCGCCTACTCTCCCTGCCCTCTGATCACCCCTGACCAACTGCTGGATGTGAAGGAACAGGTGCTGCAGAGAGCTGTCGATGGGTTGAAGGCTGAGGGGATTAAATATGTTGGTGAGTGTCTTCGAAATAGGTATGTAAGGGATCTTTATGTTAGTGGATTAGGCTGAAATCTATTAAGCGTTCTAAAGTTCTTAACTCAGGCTAAGTACAGTTGGGTTTCATACGAAATTGAACCTTTTTCGTATAAGTGTAATGTGCATGTTAAGCGACGATAATTTCATAGACATATATGACATTACCGTGAGTGAGTTCGCTTTATACATCTCAGCCTCAGTGTCTACGTCGCATTTTTTACGTCATAAACAATAGCAGGCTTTTTAGTTCAGCTAACCCGACTTTGAGATAAAATAGTATGACCGAAATAATGTGTTTAGAATCAGAATCAAAATCATTTATTTGTTAAACATAGGTATAAACATTAGGGATCTTATAAATAGGTAAGGTTCTTGCTATGTTTTGTCGTTACTGACATACAAATTAGAATAGAAAAAATCAATTCAAATTACAAACAATAAAATCAATTAAAATAAGTGCAAACAATTCGGCTATAACTCTATCGCTAGATTAGTTCACAAATCATCCACATTATCACAGTCTGCGAAGTTCCAGAACCTACTAAAGATAGTTGAATTTGGGCTAAAGAACTCTTTGTCCTGTTAAAACACGAGTAAGGATCAAATTGACCTGTCACTTTGCGCTTCACACAAACCAGTGTGACCAGCTCAGCCTCCAAAGTTTTCGTTCTGGCTTTCCCTTTTCAAAAACAAAGCTCCCCTTATTATAAACGAAGAACAAGTAATACTATATCAGCCGTTCAGCAGCTTATCTATGTAAATATATGAGCCGATAAAAACGGGTTCTTACTGCTTTCATGCACCACTAAGTGCACTCTGCCATCTTTGAGTGCGTTATCTATGTTTTATAAACTATGCCGAAGCATCGCGTGGCGAAGTATAACTTATATAACAAGTCGTGTCAGAACTCGGAACCTTTGTTATACGATGTCTACGATGCGAAAAAGATGTGCTTCCCTGGTGCGCCGGGTGCGGGCCAGCCCCAACATTATACTGCAGTGTGTAGCGAGCAGACTGGACTGCTTGTGTGTGAATCGTTGCTGCAAGCTTTCTACATCGGTGTTGGGCTTGTAGCAGGGATTCCCTTTTTTATAAGGCAGTGTTAGATTAAGTTTACTAACATAGTGGTTAAGGAATATTGTTACTAACATATTGAGTCCTGTTACTTATTAATGAAATATAAATAAATAAAATAAATAAGGTAGGTAAAGGCTTGTTAAACTGGCTTATGGACTTGATTAGCTAGTAACTATGGTGTGAGCTCGTGGCTTAATAATAACAGCCCCTCGAGTCGATCTTCAGGTTAAGCCGCGCTGGCCTAGCTTGGTCCGTGGACGGGTGACCACCCATTACATACCGAATTTCCTCCGTGCCTCGGAAAGCACGTTAAGCCGTTGGTCCCGGCTATCATTTGTAGATCTTTGACAGTCGTTACAGGTAGTCAGTGGTCTGAAAGTCTGATAACCAGTCTTACATAGGGGTATCGTATTATCCAGTACTAACTGGGTTGTGGAGGTTATATAGACAGTCGCTCCATGTAGAATACTGGTATCTAGCTGAATTCGGTTACACTGGAAGCTGATCCCAAACATAGTTGGGAAAAGGCTAGGCAGAGATGAGGGTTCCCTATGAAAGTGAGGAGGCCTGTGTTATCTGTGTCCTAGCAATGGGAACATAGACTGTGTACTATGTGTGTTAGTGCAACCAACCATAATTATTTTTTCTAACCCCCAAATTCTTAAGTTTTCTTAAAGGGATCACAGCAGTGAATATTCAAGAAAGCGGAAGGCGTTTTTATCATATGATATGCTTAGGCAACATAATAGTAAAAGTTTGTAGTGCCTTCTTTCTCAATGAGGACCAAGAGGTCTGGATACGAGTCGTAGTTCTGTGTGTGCGGTCATACTTAAAAATATTATTTTGTTTATATTATTTTAAATTATTTATTGCACACATCAATTAATAATTGGAGATAATGTCATAACTACAGGCTTATCGCAAATAGAATGAAAAATTCTTTTACACACGAATTTCTATATTATTAGCTCTATCGACTATAATAATAACAAGCGTATTGTTGGAAAATTCCTATGTTTTAAACATCAGTCATAGGTTATCCGTAACGGTGACAGTAAACTACATATTTTGGAACTTAATCCTTGTTGATAGGGTTTCTATTTGCAATGCTTAATTGCTTAGAATGATTTGACGACGATAGGCTTCTTTAAAGCTACAAGCTGGACGAAGATAGTATTCAATGATTATAACTTGTTGAAAATATTTGATAATGACGTCAACGATGAAAATAAAGCAGGCAGTCTGTGTCTAATTATAATTTTCGATTAAAGATGTAGGGAGACTAATTCTAGAAGTTTTATAAACCAGTTTTATTTTCGTAAGAGTTTTGTTTTCTTAAAACGAAACGATTATCCAAAGAGGATGTGCTGCAGCATTGCTGTCGTAAAAATAAGGATGCATGCTTAAGTTACCCAAAGGTAACTAACTGGTTTTAAAATTAATATTACTAAAGTTTCTTCAACGCTACCCTGAAATTGTGCATAGATGGGATCATCCCAGTGGGTGGGACAGGGACTGGAGAAAGATGATTTCTTACTCTGAATAGGGTCATGATACATACTCTAAATTAGGTTAGGCTACGTATTGTGCGTAGTGTACATACCCTGAATATGAATATGGTTTCTCCTGAATTGGGTAAAAGGGCAAACCCTATCCCTCAAAGAGTGTTGCCTTGGGGTAGTCTTAAAAGTTACAATAGATAAGATTCAGGAAACTAATCGATGCTCGATTACTTGCATCATCGCGGGCCAACTTCACTGTTAACAATAGGTCACTGTAGATAATATTGTTATAATTATAGATTAACTATACAATGGTTTCTTATACGTCTCTTATTGGCCTTAATGTTTAATTTTGCCATTACCTATTCAATTTTATCTATTTAATATCTATTTGTCTACATATCACTTATTGGATTGATTTTAATGTTTCTTCCTCATCAGTCTTGTCAGTCTTGGGCAATGTGTTATTGGGTTTTTCTAACACTAATTTCTAAGTCAGAAAGATATGGCGAGACGATTTGGACGCGTACCGTGAGGGCTGGCCCAAGGAGGAAAAGAGCACGTGGAGGCAATTACGGGAGGCTTTTGCCCAGCAATGGGACAGTACAGCCTAATAAAAATAAAAAACTAAATAGCAGAATGGAGTCTGAATTTGTGCCCGGCTGATCCCAATAGAATCGCTGAAGGGTTAGGAAGAAGTGTGCCCTATAGTACGACCACATTTTGCCAGTCATATTTTAACTCTCATGTATTAAGGGGCGGGCCTATTGTAATAATTGTCACAATATTAACGTCATTAAATTTCATGATTACAACAATATAAAAACGAATCTTATCAAAAGTAAATCAGGCAACACTTGCCTTCTAAACTTAAAACTGCCCAGTTTTTACGTCACACAACTGTATTACGTATGTCAATGGCATTTGACCTATTATTGTTTACACCAACCACGGACGCACAATTACCGCTAGATAAACCCTCAATAAACAAGATTTCATCTAAATTAACTACTACATTAAACGATAATACACCCTGTTGTTGTATAGATAAGGTCGCTTTTTAATTGGGTAGTCGAGGAATAGCAATTGTTTTTTAGTACCTATTGCGTTTGTTTGTTTGCGTGTTTTGCAGTTGCCAAGGCGTTCCGTTATAGATAAATTTATGGAAGACATTTAAAAAAAAATGTTATTTTGAATGAAATTCAGCCTTGTGTTACATGCGACGTTACATCATGAAATGCTTATTTCAGATGTTATAGGTCAAACAGAAATGGCAGATAAAATTAATTTTATTTTTGTTTACTTTTTAGCTGAAGTTAAAATGACGAATAAAGTTCGATTGAAATGCATTTTGTAGACTCGGGAAGTGTCGAAAGATGTAATTTTTTAGGGGTAGGTATATTCATTGACAAATTGGCCCAAAAATTCAAACTGATATTTCATATGTTAGGTTCTTTCTTCAAAGGTCATCTCAGACACTAATCTGCATAGTCCTCATGTAGTCATGTGACTTGACCAAGATTATGTCTGGACTTTAAAAGAGACAGTGTTTTTTAAAACGAACTTACAGTAACAAATATGATTTATGTTAATCGTTAAATTAAAACCAATCTTCTCCTACTGTTTGTAGGTGTCCTATACGCCGGCATGATGGTGACCAAGTCAGGCCCGATGACGCTGGAGTTCAACTGTCGGTTCGGCGACCCGGAGACACAGGTGCTCATGACGCTGTTGGAGACTGACCTCTACAAAATTATGAAGGTGTGTTCTACTAAAGACGAGAAAAAGAATCACTGTTTGTTTTTTCTACCGAACCGAATTTGATAAAATTTTGCTGCTAGGTAGATTTTAACAGTCGATTTTATTACTAAAATCTATTGGTACAATGCGTGACACAATTTCTCTATTACCTGTTTGGTGATGTTGCCTCTTAAATTACTATTTTTTTTAGCCTATTTTCTCCCACTGCTAGACAAAGGTTTCCCCATACCCTTCCACTGTTTTGATTGGCCTGTTGGTCTAGTGGTTAGTGACCCGGACTGCTAGGACGGAGGTCGTGGGTTCGATTCCCACACAGGACAAATCTTTGTGCGATGAGTACGATTATTTGTTCTGTATCTGGGTGTGTAATTTATCTATAATATGTATGTATTTTAGAAATATATAAGTATGTTTATCAGTTGTCTGGTTGCCATAGTACAGGCTCTGCCTAGTTTGGGATCAGATGGCGGTGTGTTGGTTGTCCCAAGATATATTATATATTACTGTTCTCTCCAATCTCTGACAAAAGCATCTAAGTCTTCACGCCAGCGTTTTCTAGGCCCCCTCTGCGACGACTTGGCGAAGCTACAAGAGAAATTAGTTCAGCAAACAGTTTAGAGACAAAGAGGTCTGTAATCAATCTTAATTCAATTTAATATCTTTTCTAGGCATGTGTGGAGGGTACCTTGAAGCAGATCCAAGTGACATGGAACACCAAGCTGTCTGCTGTCGGTGTAGTCATCGCTTCCAAGGGATACCCTGAAACTTCCACTAAGGGCTGCGTTATTAGCGGTACGTAATGAAGACATGTTTTTGTTGCTTTTGTGACACTAATTTCAGGAATTGTCCTCCGATAAAACTATCGCAATTTTGTATTGTTACAATGCCTGAGAGGAATAAACCCATGTCATCATAATCATTTATTTATTTGCAATGGCATGCAAATAATAAATACAATAATTTATAATGTCACTCTGAGTCAAACACTTGAAAAAGTTATAAGAAAAAATCTCATCTAAAAACTCATTGAAATTTTAATAAGCCTGCTATGATGCTTCCAGTTTTTCGGAAGATCTTTATTGTTGTAAGCAAATTTGGGTACCTACTGTCACATCTATTACGAGGAAATCGATCTGCCATGCGAGAAAATAGGAGAGGGTTGGATCTTACGAACATCGCATTTTCTAATATGTATGTAAAACTTTGTATTTTTGAAAATAAAGCTTGCAACTGCGAGTGGTTTCAAGTTTGAACATCGACCTAATGCAACGGTTTTGAGTTTTAAATATAAGTTCCCGGTCAGTCGAGTTACCCCAAAAAATTATACCGTATCTTAAAATGGACTCCACCAAGCCGTAGTATGCGGTGAGCAGAGCAGCTATACTAATTACTGCTGCCAGTTTGTAAAGAGCATATGCTGAGGTAATTATTTTCTTACTGATATGTATAGTGGGTAGTATAGGTGTGCCTTCCAATTTAATTTCTTGTCAATAATAAGTCCTAAAAAAGTTTTATCAACTTCGTCAATGTTATTATTATTATAATTTATATTTAGATTATTAAACCAAATCATAACAATATTATATACTTACTTATAAATTAAAATAACCTAAACTAACTAACTTAAAAATAAACTAAAAAAGGCGTCAAAAACTCCTCCTC
The DNA here is from genome assembly GCA_950022335.1 of Eurois occulta. Taxonomy (NCBI): domain Eukaryota; kingdom Metazoa; phylum Arthropoda; class Insecta; order Lepidoptera; family Noctuidae; genus Eurois; species Eurois occulta. The sequence continues at coordinate 2,300,422 of OX465492.1, read as the reverse complement.
AACGCTGGCGCTGTCAACTGGTAATGTCCCCAAGAGACTGGCGGCGTTGCCACGCTGTATGGCAACGCTAAACCTCTGGCCAAGGTAAAAGCTAGTCATGGGTCACGGGAAGTGTCAACTAAGCGTTTTGAAATTTCCTTGAAAAGACTGTGAGCACTCGGACTCCACCGTCCTAGAGTTTCAACCCCAAATGGCTCGAAAATATAGTTTCCAATAAGGTTACTATATTTACACCGCTTGAGGTTCGCCGCAACCGCAGCGGCAGCCCAGCACGATGAGCTAGGAAGATGGGATGGCGCAAGAGTATCGACACATGTTGCGTCCCACACTAAAAGGCCTACCCATCTTCCATGGAAACAAAGAAATGCCGTCCGGTCTTTTGCCATCGTCGCGTGCCAAACCATTGGGTTCTAATACAGCTGGAATGCCGACGGTGACAAGAGATCGTCGGATGATGCCATTTAAGTTCGCGTGCCGTGCAAAACGGCCCGCACTACGGCTACATGACAGGACGTGGTTTCCGAGGCTGTTGACAACTTCACCACAGTGACAGCGATGAGGAGAACAATATGGGGCACCTAGGCATAGAGAAGTAGCGAGGTGGAAAGTGGTGTCGTCGAACAAAGTGCCTATGCTTGACGACGGTAGTGCGTGGAGCCAAAGACCCGACTCCCACACTCACCCACAGCCATTTTTATTTAGATTATTGATTAATGTCAATGAGCGCTGATTAAAGTGCATGATTTTAGTCTTATTTAAATGTATTTTTAAATTATTATTATTTAACCATTCTATAATTGCAATTAGTGAGTTATTAATGCCAGATTTATATGTGTCTCGATTTTTACACGCAATTGTCATCGGCAAAGAGGCTCATAGGTTGTTCTGTGAACATGGGCAACTCATTAATATATAATGTAAACAAAGGAGGTCCCAAAACGCTTCCCTGTGGGACTCCTTACCTAACTTCACGTTCTTGCGACCGATGTGACTCTTCTCGTTTTGTAGTTATGTTTACCCTACTGACTTCCGTTATTTGCTTTCTGTTTTGAAGATATGACTCAAATAGTTTTAGAATATTACCTCAAATGCCATCTGCTACGAGTTACTTAAGTAAAATAATGTGTTGTTCATAATCAAACGCCTGAGTCATATCGCAGAATATACTGCACACCGGTTTATGTTGATCCATATTCTTCATCACTGTATATATAAAAAATCATAAATTGCCATGTTAATAGTTTTTTTTCTGAAACCTTTTTGCTAATTGCAGAGGATCTTTTGTGTTCTAAATATGAGTTGAGTTGTTTATAAATATATTTTTCAATAATTTTGGGAATTACAGGGAATATGGGCTCACAATGTCCCATGCGCAAACCTGCCTTCTCGACTTGAATTGCAAATTTTTCGCCATGAAAAATTTGTAATAGTCATTTATTTACTAACAAGAATAATTTATACCTGAATTAATTAATTTGTTTTCAATAGACTTTTTTTAAAACTGGTTCCGCACTACGATTAGGTTCAACATGCAATGTATTTCATACGCGTGGATTTTAATATTTTTCCGCACACGCGAAGTAAAATTTTCCATTGATATTTATACTTATATGTACTAAGTCCAAATGGGTTCAATGACTATAGTCGGCGGTGATTGTTTTTTTTTTTAAATCACGGCAAACAGATATGCGTCTTTACGGCGTAAATATTTGTTGAGTATTTAAATTGTGTTTATAAATAGAATATCATAAATAAACATGATTATTTAAAACAAATATTTACTTTTAAGAATAAATTAACATTTATTTGTATTTTTCATATTAGGCTGTTTAGCGGCATCATACTGCTTTTTCTGCAACCTGGCGAAAGCAATTGTGGAAAAAAATCAAATTAAATCATAATAATTCCTGACAAAAATACTTTCCGTTTTAATATTGTATTTCTTCGAAAGTGTATTGAAAAACGTCGTTTGATATGCGTGGGGATTTGTTACTGCAGTTCACGGCTCCATAACCTCTCTCGCCTGCAGCTCGGGTGTTAATTCGGCGAATGCAATAACTTATATCAAAATGTAGTATTCGACTGGTCGCAGGGCTGACGCAGGTGCAGTCGACGCCCGGCATGGTGGTGTTCCAGTCGGGCGTGGCGCGCGGCGCCAACGGCTCGCTGGTGACGTGGGGCGGGCGCGTGCTGCTGCTGTGCGCGCGCGCCGCGTCGCTGCGGGCGGCGCAGGCCATGGCTACGGCCGCGGCGGCGCTCGTCGACTTCCCGGGCGCGCACTACAGGAAGGACATCGCGCATAGAGCCTTTACCAAGTACCTATCATTATTTTTGTATGATTTTTTATAGTGGCACTCTTATTTTACTTAACTGTCAAAACAGGGATATTTATTCTCGTTGCTGTTGGGGACTGCTACTAACAAGTCTGTCATCATAGTGAGCTTTATTCTAGCTATAATAATGTTACTATTGCTACTGTTAGAAGTAACATAACTGCGGAAGTACTGTAGCACATCGAGGAGTAGAAACAAACTATCATACATGTATGTGTATCGATTCGAAGTCGAAAGGCACTTTTCCCCGTTATTGAGATATGTTTTTTTGGTTCTTGACCGTACCTAGAAACCTTCTAGTTACGGAGATATTGGAAGTCAAAGTACCATCTCTTTGACAAGTTTTTAAATAACTCCATGACCCCTGCATAATTTAATGCATCCATCAGCACAATGTTTTGAATGGGTACCATTAAGTCTTAATGTAAACAGTGATTTTTACCCAAAAAAGAAGTCGTTTCCCAGCAATAATTTTTGCGTGAAGTTACATAGTTTGATGGACAGAATGCTTAGCTGCCGGCTTCATGAAGAGTCCTTTTACACCCTGAATTAAAATACACTTATTGTAATGGCGTACTCAAAGTTGCTGTTTATTTGGATTTTTAAGCTTAAACTTGTCTGATGCTTTTCACAAACTAATGATAAGATCATTCATGATGATTGATGAGATTTGACTAAGTATAATGAACATCACGTAAGTAATGACATTACTACGTTTATTAATAACTTCTAACAAATATCTTTACCCATGTTGGCCGTCTGCTGGGCGACGACCTCTCTCCCATTCCTCCAGTTCTCACCACCAATAAGCACTTTTGCATGATGTTGTTTGCACGAAAACACAACCGATTTGCATGGTTTCAAACAAAGGCATAAATATGTAATGTATTTTGTTTCAGCATGTATGCCTCGGACAAAGAGCGCGTCATATAAATACATTCCTGAATTCATTGATCAATTAATTAAACATTCCTAATTAAAGTTTACATTTATCTTAGCTCGCATTTGTAATGGGATTCTGTGGGTAAGAATCATTTACGTAAAACCTCATTTTGTATTCTTGTTTGAGAAACCATTTTTGTATTTTTTTTTTACTTTTCAATAAACCTCTGGTTTTTGTTTGGCTTGTTTGTTTTTTTTTAATCCTTTTTGTTGTGCATCGCATGCTCAAAATAATAATATCATATGCTCATAAGAGTTTTCATTTGAACCTCCTCGCTCACATAAAATACGAATAATACCTAATAAATAACATCACATCGTTACATGGGGCACGAAAATATTAAGGTAGTCAATACCAGTAAGAAGTACAGAAAACTCGGCACACACAAACACGATCTAGGGCCACACAGTTGTGTAGTGATCTTCCTACAACATAACAAACTATATTCAAAAAGTAAACTAGCACAAATTATGACAAATGTCACCTTTTGATGCTTAAGTGCCAAATTAGCGCTAACTCAGTCTGATAAACCGTCCTGATACAACGACTTTGGCAGTCCCGGCCTTCGACTTGGATGAATGCGTGTGAATACACTCATAAGTCACGGGCATTTACACGATTCAGCAGGATGTCGTACCCATATGAAAGAGCGCCAAGGTAGCCCGCGAAATTCAAATTTACTTACGTTTTTTTTTAATTTGCTGGTCAGTATCAGGCTGTAATGTTGAACAAAATATGATTCGCGACCGTACCATAGCTTTACTAAGTTAAAATCATCAATACAACCTATTCATGAAAAAGTCCAATACATACGCAAATTGAAAAAAAAAAAAAACGTAGGACAATTTTAATTTTTCCGGCTACCCTGGTGCTTCTACCTCAAGTAGATTAACGAGCAAGTACGTATATGTACTTGTAACTCAACGATCTTTTTCGGCCATGTGTTAACCTTGCTATTAAGTATGCGAACTTTAAGAATGACACACGGTCGATTAAGGTCATACTGTGACAGGAAATCTAACCGTGTACCACCACCCCTTCAGAATCAACGGGCTCTCATACCTGCAGAGCGGTGTGGACATAGACGCGGCCGCGACCCTAGTCCGGCAGATAGAGCCTATCGCCACGGCCACGCACAGAAGAGGCGTCCTCGGTAGACTGGGCTGCTACAGCGGGCTGTTCCAACTGTCGGCCATGGACCCTAGTCTGAAGGATCCAGTGTTGGTGCAGGGAACTGATGGTGTTGGCACTAAGCTCAAGGTAGGAAGCACTATGTTATATAAGAGGGTTCAGACTGGTCTGATACAGTGGGCTGTTTTAGTTATCGGCCATGAACCTTAATCTGAAGGATTCCGTGTACGGAACACGGCTCAAGATGAGGTGGTACAATAATAACGAGATAGTTAGATTTTGCAGCACTACGACACCACACAAAGTTAAATATTCTAGAGATCTACAGGCGACTTTCTTTCTTCTAATCTGCTATTGCAGATGAAAAACTTGGGCCTTTACTGTGACATGGCTTTGCTGCTCGACTCTGTCTTTTGAAGCGCAGAGCAATAATTTATTTTTTAGAATAGCCAGCACCATCTATAAGTTTTTATTTTATATGGCAGTCAAAAATGTAAACCCAAATGGGTTTATTGTTTTGACGGCCTAGAATCTGTTTTCGTTCAGGTAAATTTTCGGCTGTCCCAGTATTTGATTTGACAATATATTGCAGTTTTAGTTCTAAATGAATTATTTTAAAAACAAAAAAATATTATCCCTTTTATGTTCTCGAGCAAAGCCATGGCGAAATAGATCGTAGTGTAAAGTAGGATGGATGAAATAGCGGCAGGTCACGGGAACAATCTGCGACTCCCGCATTCCCCTTAAACTTAAGGGGAAGATTTATAAAACAATGGTTAGACCTGCTGTCTTGTATTGACACAGAATGTTGGGGCACAAAAGGGGTGAATGAAAGGCATTTGCATGTGGCTGAGATGAGAATGCTAAAGAGGATGTGTGGTGTTACGCGAATGGATAAAATAAGACATGAGTACATAAGAGGAAGTCTGAAAGTGGCGCCGGTGACTGAAAAGTTGTGTGGTAATCGGTTATCGTGGTATGACGTGTGATGCGGAGGAATGAGGAAAATGTCGTGAGGAAAGTTTTGAGTATGATTGTGGATGGTATAAGAGTAGAGGAAGACCAAAGAAAAGATGGATGGACTGTGTGAAGAATGATATGGCACGAAAAGAGGTGCCGATGAGATGACGAGTAATAGAGAAGTATGGAAGAAGAAAACATGCTGCGCCGACCGACCCCAAATGAATTGGGACATGGGCAAGAGAATGAAGATGTTCTGTAATATATACACGTAATGTACTAATTACCTTGTAACACAAACCATCCTATTCCAGATAGCAGAACTTATGCAGAAGTACGACACGCTAGGCCAGGACCTAGTCGCGATGTGCGTGAACGACATCCTGTGCGCGGGCGCCGAGCCCTTCGCGTTCCTGGACTACATGGCGTGCGGCCGCCTGCAGGTGGACGTGGCCACCACCATCGTGCGGGGGATCGCTGATGCTTGCGTACTGTCGGGGTGTGCGCTGTTGGGTCAGTGGGCTTTATATGTACTACTAGCTGTTGCCCGCGACCTCAGTTCGCGTGAAATTATTATAAAAAAGAATAACTTCTCTTTTTTAATCGGATTTTTTTACCAATTTCAAGGGTTTTTTTTGGCACAGAACCCTAATTCTTATTCTAAAATAAAATAAAGTATGTCTATGTTAGACCTTATAATATCAGCTATCTGCCAGTAAAAGTCCTGTCAAAATCGGTCCAGCCGTTTCGGAGATTAACCGGAACAAACACACAGACAGACAAAAATTTAAAAAAAGTGTTTTTGTTATAAGTGCCGTATATATTTTCATATGCATTCATTCATTTTGATATTAAAATCAGACACTTAATTTTTATTAATTTGTGTAAATTGCAAAATAAATGAAACTTCAGATAAGAATCTTCGTTGTTGTGTAACTCGACCTTGCTGGTTTCTGTGTTATTGGCGTAAAGATCAAATTTTGCAACTTCGTACTTTTGTTTTGTTGACTCGATGGGCTATAGTGTTTGCAAGCAAATATTAAATTTACTAGTTAAACAAAGTGTATTGATTTTCGCAATAACAGCTCGGAATTTTGATTTGAGTTCGGTTGAAGGAAACAGCCTCGATGCCTGTCAGATGAAACTTCTACCGAATCTATATATATATACGAGGTGCTATATATATGAGGTTGTGTTTTCCACTTCTACCTACCCCCTCGGTGAACCCAGGACTACTGTTATGTTACTGCAGCTTCTAACTCTTTCTTTCTATCATCTCAGGTGGCGAAACAGCCGAGATGCCTTCAATGTACGAGATCGGTAAATACGACCTGGCTGGCTTTGCAGTCGGAGTAGTAGACAACTTGAAGCAGCTCCCTCGCTCCAAGGAGATCAGGGCCGGCGACGTCGTGCTGGCGCTGCCGTCCACTGGCGTGCACAGCAACGGGTACAGTCTCGTGCAGAAGATCATGGCGGAGACGGGACACAGGTAAGAGAGTGGACAGTTCTTCTCGCATGTCGGATCGAAGTATTGGTATAAAGTTATGTTAAGGTTTGGTTAAAATATTAATCTGTAAGATGGAGGCGGGGTTAACTACCTAAGATCGACGCATTTCAGTAGCATCATACAAGGAGATCATCAGCATTTAGTTGAATTATACCTAGACGAGAGAATGCTGACCCTACATGTCCAAGCAAGCAAAAAGTCTGCAAGCAGTCTGAGACATAGGAGATCCAGATTTTCAGTGCTCACAGCTTTCAATTCGAATAGTAGAGACTCAATATCCGCAGACAAACTTCACTACATTATTCTCTGTTGGCTGCTCCAGTCGTTTCATATCCATTAGCATTTTTCTACTCTATCCATGTTACCCCTCAATCCTCTTCGAGGTACAACGAGCCAGCAGCATTCAGCACCACAAACAAGTCGTACGGCGAAGAGTTCCTCGTGCCCACCGGCTTATACGTGCGCGCGTTGCTGCCGGCCATCAAGAAGCAGCTGCTGAAGGCCCTCGCGCACATCACCGGCGGAGGGCTGCTGGAGAACATCCCCAGGATACTGCCGCCGGGCATCAAAGTGAAGCTGGATGCTACTAAGTTCAATATTAAGCCCGTGTTTGGGTGGCTGCAGGCTAAGGGTGAGTTTGTTTATTGTTTTATTATCTGCCAATCTGTTAACTAACTAGGCAGTACGCTCATTTGCCAGTAAAATTATACCCTATCTCCACTGACATAGTGTTCATTATCCCCAGGTATGGTATCCGACTTCGAGATGCTCCGCACCTTCAACTGCGGCGTGGGCATGGTGGTCATAGTGGACCCGGTCTGTGTGAAGGAGCTGCTGGCGCTGGTGGACGGAGAGATCGCCATCGTGGGCACGGTGGAGCAGATTGGCAAGGAAGGTATGTGAAGAAATATATTGTTTTACGGGATTGAGTTTGAGGTGAAAATATATACACTTAGGTAGTTTTCGTGTTTCCGAATTAACACGAATCTCACGTCTCAAAGTAACCCTTAAAAGAGGCATAGCTTCTAAGTTTTATATTGCGCGCTTTGCATTAGACAACCTGGCAATGCACGTAGTACTTGCATGGTTGTAACATTTCTGCACTAGATCTGACCAACGCGCTTTCGTATTTCCGAAGATAAACGATGAATCTCGAGGGGCATACGTTTTCTGGGGAATTCGTACTTTTGGTTTGTATACGCAAATGATCTGAGGATGAAAGTGGCTTCTGTCTTCTTCTCGTCGACAGTCGATTTAAACGTGACTATTAGCTTATATGTAATAAAGTATCCGCGAAGATTTATAACTTTATTTTTCTTTTGTGAAAAAACGGTGTGTCCGTTAGCTATGTTTTTAGAAAAACAAGCTTTGAGCACGTGAGGTGACTTCCCGGTCAACACTGCTATTGAGAAACCGTTGCCAAAACGTTTACGTGCCATCACCATCTTCCTGCCCTAGTCCCATCTTAATGTTCCATTCTCCCCTGTCAATCGTCACGCTATCATTTACTTCTTTTTCCTTCATATTATTCCTTACACAATCCATTCATCTTTTCTAGGCGTTTACGTACTATGTCAGCATATAAGTAAGACCCAGCAGTCTTAATATGTATTGTAAAACTAATTTTATTAATTTTTCTTTCAATAGGAGGCCACCAGGTAGTAGTAGAAAACTTCAAAGAAGCGATGCTTCCCCTAACGTCTCCATACGTGAGCGCGCGCGCGTCTCCGCAGAAGTCGCTCTCGTACAAGGACAGCGGGGTGGACATCGAGGCCGGGGACTCGCTCGTGTCCATGATCAAGCCTTTGGCAAGGTAAGCTTGCGTTTGTATTGATTAACACTTTAACTACAGTTTCTGACATATGCATAATTATAGAAAATGCAATCTTGATCTTCTGGGGAGAAAAATAATTAATTATATACAGTATATACTCAAATGTAGTTTGTTAGTATTCTCATAAAATATGTTTAAACATTTTTACCATTTAAAAAAAGGCATTGTTTAAAAAAATACTGTCTCTCACAAAATTTCGATTTCAGCAGATAGTCAGGCGAGATCTCGTATGGCCAATCTTTACTCAAGATTACATTATCCTTTGCTCATCAATCAACCAAAGTCGATTTAGTTATTGATCAGTTATAACAAAACTAGATTAAAATTCGAGTTGGTTTCTACAAACATGCAAAAACAAATGTTACAATATTATGTTTCGTGCAGGTCGACATCACGGTCGGGTGTGCTCGGCGGTCTGGGCGGATTCGGAGGCTGCTTCCAGCTCAAAGCTGTTGAAGAAGAATACAAGGTATGACTAGCGATAATATTAATTAAACTAATAATTCTCGAAAGCTTTCTTTTCTTCATGCAAATATTGTTTTCTATAATTTAAATATTGTTATATTAGAGATCAAATTCTCTGACAGTAACTTCCAAAGCCAGAGAGAGTTAAAAAATATAGTATACTTCTGAAAAGAACATATTTTAGAGAAAGTATGTACTTTCTCCACTATTTACTGTCACCAGTAAATTTCTCTCTTCCACAGGACCCCGTCCTCGTCCTAGCCGCAGACGGCGTAGGCACAAAGCTCAAAATCGCCCAAAAAATCAACCAGAACAGCACCATCGGCATAGACCTGGTCGCCATGTGTGTGAACGACATCCTGTGCAATGGCGCGGCGCCGCTGACGTTCCTGGACTACTTCGCGTGCGGCTCGCTGGACGTCAACGTGGCGAGGAACGTCGTGTCGGGCGTCGCGGAGGGCTGCAGGCAGTCTTCTGCGGCTCTGATTGGTGAGTTGAACTGTTTATTTGCGCAGTTTTCATCCTGTTTAGTTGCCCAAATGTTATTCAATATAACATAACCCTGTAAAGGTTCCACGACTGTGACACATGCCTCCCTTTTTTGAGAGAGAGTGATACCGGGAAAATGAATCTATAATTCTATCTATTCTTGAACAACCAACCAGCTTCTTTTTTCTCTTCGTCGAACTGCTCTACTAGCACTCAAGTAGAGCGGACGTGTGTATTAGCGTGTATTTTATTTATTACATGACGTAAAATAGTATTCGAGAGGTCTGTGACCTATAAGTTATTGAATCACATTTTTGTGCTCAGTTTGTGATTTACTTTGGTGAATAACAAGTAGTTATGAGAAATATCTAGGAACTAACTAAATATGTCAAATATTGAAAACAGCCCTCGGAGTATTCCACCTCCTAGCAGCACTTCGACCAAACCTCAAACACCTTACCATGTGGCAGAAGGAAAATTAGAAGCAGTGGAAACCAGCGATATTAGTAACTGGTTGACCTCCATCGACAAGTGCCTGAATGAAGTCTGTCTCATTGCTCAGGAAGGAAAGCTGAACTCCGAACAAAAGCTAAGGATCAATGCCCTTTCGCGAAAGGTAGGACATGGCGTTTCACAAATGGCAGTTTACTACCAGGATTTGAGGCTCAAGGCCAAAGAATTTCAAAATTCTGCTCAAGTGTTGGAAGAAAAACGGGACCTCACCAATTGCCTTGAAAATTTCCAGCAAACACTTCAAGAAAACTGCATCAAGACAACTGTTGCAGAAAAAGTTTCATTTGCTGACATGGTCAAAACCAACAAGAATAACTACTTGCGCCCAAATAAACTCAGCTCTATTGCAATTTATCCAACAGACAAATTAAAATCTAGTGACGACACAAAAACTCTAGTCCAAAAAATAATATGCCCAGAACAAATGAAATTGCACGTTCGTGGATTACACAAAACAAAAAACGGGGGCGTTATTATCAGCACGGAGACAAAAGACGATATTGAAAAACTTAGACAGTTGTCACAGCTAAGTAGTTCCGGCCTGAAAATGGAAGAACCCCATAAGAGAAGACCAAGAATTGCTGTTATAGGAGTTCCGACCGTTTTAAGTGATCAAGAAGTCTACGATTGCATTTATGAGCAGAACTTAGCCGACAAACTGCCTGATTTACCTCGTGACTCTTTTATGGCTTCTATAAAATTAAGTCACAAGTCGGGTAAAAAGGAAGGACCTACGTGTAACTTTATTCTTGAAGTTACTGCCAGCATAAGAAAGGCTCTTATAAACCAAAACCGAGTGTACATTAATTGGACATCCTGCCCAGTGAGGGACTTTACACTTGTGACCAGGTGCTTTAAGTGTCACCAGTATGGACATGCTGCAAAGACTTGTCGGGAGGCTACCTATACGTGTGGACATTGTGGAGAGCAAGGTCATCAGTCTAAGGAGTGCAATAAAAATGCTGAACTGCCACAGTGTGCAACATGCTTGCGTTTTAAAAAACCGAGCAACCACAAAACAGGCGATCAAGAATGCCCCGCTAAGAAATTAGCTGAGGCAAGATATGTCAATTCCATTGATTACAATGACCCGTGAGAGCGCCGACTACTTTATTTATAAGTTCTTTTTAGTAATTTGTGTTATAGTTTACTCATAAGTTTATTGAACCTTAAGGTACCTACAAATTGTTGCACTTAAAATAATATTAGTAATAATATTCACAAATTATAATACAATTGTTTAGTACATTTTTGCAATTTAATGACATAGCAGTTTTCTCTGTAGACACTAAGTAAACGTGACCTGGATTTTTGTGTTATGCTTAATTTGTAAAATTAATAGAACGTTGCAGAGAAGTTGGCTAAACAAACAATTTTTCTTACTTTGATTAGAACCATAATAATTACGTATTATATTTATAGATAAGTTATTTACTAGTTATCTGTTTATGGAATCTTAGATAATATTTAGATAATAAGCACTTTGAGTGAGTTACCTGAGATACAGGTTTATTCCTAGTTCAGGTAGAATCCAATTACATACTGTATACCTATTGTTTTCTAAGGCCATATTGTAAATATTTTTGTATTTCAATTATTTCAATAAACAATTTCAATTTCAATCTCTATTTTTCTTCATTTTTTTATAATATTTTTTTTTGTCCCACTGCTGCAAAGGCCTCCCCCATATCCTTCCAGGTACTCTTCTCCTGCGCCTCCTCGTGCCAGCTTTTGTAATGCACCTCCATCTCGGCATCTCTTTCTAGGCCGGCCTCGGCGGCGCCGTACATCCTCATTATAAGTTATCAACAGAAGGTTTATCCGTCTTCATGATCTTACCTTTTAGCCCGCCTTAAAACATTGCCGAATGATATGGTAACTGTGCAGTTAAAACTGTATTCTAAACTTCCAATGTTTCGTTCCAAAAAGGTGGTGAGACAGCTGAAATGCCAGGCATGTACGAGCCCGGAGTGTATGATATCGCTGGCTTCGCGCTCGGTGTGGTCGAGAGGTCGCAGATACTGCCCAAGATCAATGATATTGTTGTAAGTATCTAACTTAAAAATCTTCCTTTGTTAGTAATGCATCTTGCGACTTTGCGAGTGACCAAATTTCAAGTAACGAACATTAAAAAATAGTAATCTGAAATCGCTACGGGACATTTTAGAGGAAAATATATCCCGTGGAGGTAGGTAGAAACTATAGAACGCTACTTTTTTCAAAGTAATTAATTTGGCAGAAACACGGTACCTACGTAAGATGTTCCTCGAATATATTATAGGGTTATGGAACAAATCAACAACGTGCAGAGCCGTAACTAGACGATAAAATATTTTATGTGAATTTAATTGACTAGTAAATTACAAAAAAGGGGGAAATATTTCGCTAACTCAGAAACACCCATTGCACTATACGGGGTGGAAGGGACAAGTGCGCACAAACGCTTACCACGTATTCAGTACATCATTCTGAACCCCCAACATAGAATTTTTAACCGGTAATTTGAAAAAAAAAAAACAGCTGTTCCCTAAAAAAGTGCAATTTCGCTAAGGGGGACTTCAGAATGATGTACTGAATACGTGGTAACCGTTTGTGGGTCGGGTGGCCCTTCCAGCCCGTATACCTAATAGTTGTATTTTTCCAAATGTTATAAATCTTTTCACAACAGGTTGGCGACATTATCATCGGTCTCCCATCTAACGGCGTGCACAGCAACGGTTTCAGTTTGATCCACAAGTTGATGAAGAAGACTGGACTCGCTCTCAACGATAGGGCTCCCTTCAGCAAAGAAGGACTGACACTTGGTAAGTTTCTCATCAAAATTGTAATACAGGAATTGAATGCACTAACTTAATAACTGATTCGAGACTGACGTATAAAGGGTGGAAAGGATTAAAAAAAGACAAGCTATTTCCTACAAAAGTGCAATACCGACGCGGTCAAAATGTATGGAACAGCTGATTTTTTTAAATTACCGATGAAAACTTTCGATGTGGTAACCAGTTCTGCGTTGGTGTCCGTTCCACCTTGTATGTATTTGGACTTATATAAATATCAATCGGAATCTAGTGTGTGTTAGGCTCAAAGACCGAAAACGCACATTGAGCGAAAAAACTGACCACAACGCGTTGTGGCATTTTCAAAACGACCAGTAAGCCAAATTCGTGTCGTGTGTGCGTCGTGGTTTGATTTTGGAACACAACGCATTCTGCGAATGAAGAAATGCCTCAACGCGTTCTGAGCATTTTTCAAACAGCCACGACACGATGTAGAGGTAAGTAAATGGTACTTGTCGATGACGGCGGATGTAGTCGAGGGTGATGATGGCTTTTTTTTATTTTTTTGTTCCCGGGGTGGAAAATCCACTAGGATGTCCTCCGCCCTGGGGCGGGCGGAGGGGTCTGTCGGACTCTAACCGACTAAAAAACACCCCGGTGTTCCCTTCCCACACTTGCACCGGGGATCATGGGAACTAGTGCGCCTTCCACGATCCCCGGCTAGTGCCTCCTCAAGTCTGCGGGGGGAGTGAGGTGTCCTCCCCCCGCAACGCCAATAGGGGGGCGCGCGGAACACTACGCGCCACCACCTCGGGTCCAGTTATACGGGGGGCGGCTGACGTCGCCAAGTCCGCCGTCCCTCTGGACCCGTTTAGGGGGGCTGGAAGAGGGCGTTGTCCGCCCTCCGCCGACGCCCGGCACGTCTGCTGCGGATCGGAAGAGTGGTCTCGACCTCCCTCAACCTCTCCGCAGCCTCCTTCTGTGTGATGACCGTTTCACAGAAGGAGATCCACCGCATCCCACGACTCTGTGCTCCCCACCATCGCGCGAGCGACGGCCGGCAGCGACCCACTACTGTCCCACTACTGTCACGAGGGCACGGCGCGGCTCCTCCCATGCAGCACACTGTCTGTCAGCGTATGCCGCGCCGTGTCCTCCAGACAATGGACGCAGTGATGACACCGAGCGTCCGGCTCCCTGTTTATGCGACACAGGTACTTCCCGAAACAACCATGCCCCGAGAACACCTGCGTCGCCCGAAACGACAGGAAGCCGTGCCTCCTCTCGAGTCATTCCTCGAGCACTGGTCGGATCGCCTCGATGGTAGCGAGCCTCTGCCGCCACTCCGCCACCAGGACCTCGCGGAGCTGAGACCGACGCAGATCGATCTCTCGCTGCATCGGTCCACCGCCCCGCGCCCGCGCCTCCTCGCGCCACCGGTATAGGGACGCGAGGACTCTCGGCTCTAGGTCCCAGGGTGGCGACCCGGCCAGTGCACAAGCCGCCTCGTAGGAGATTGTGCGATACCCCCTGATAGACCAGACGGCCATCGCCCTCTGCGGTTTCCGCAGAATCGCGATGATGCCGGCCGTCAGGTCAGAGGCCCACACCGGGGCCCCGTACAGGGCCATGGATCGCAAAACCCCCAGGTACAATCTCCTACAGGCGGTGCTCGGGCCCCCCAGATTGGGAAGCAGCGTTGCGAGCACGCCCGCCGCGCCCATCAACTTGGGCGCCAGCCGCTGGAAGTGGGGGTCAAAGTCCGACGGCTGTCGAGCACCAATCCCAGATACTTCATGGTGGACTCGACAGCAATTGGGGTCCCCCCGACCATAATATGGGATCCCGGCGGCGGCGCCCGCCGGGGGCCGTGAAAGACCACGGCCTCCGACTTGTTGAGGGCCACCTCCAGACCCAGGCGCCGTATGCGGCTCACAACCTGTGAGACCGCAGAGGTTACCAGCAACGCTGCCTCCCTGTACGAGCTCCCCCGGGCCGTGACCAGTGTGTCGTCCGCGTAACACACCAGGGCCACCCCCGGTTGGAGCTCGCGTCTCAGCACCCAGTCGTACCCGATGTTCCACAGGGGTGGGCCCCCGACCGAACCCTGTGGGACACCGCACGACATGTTGTGCTGGCCTCCGCCGTCGCGTCCCCTGTAGGTGACACACCTTTCCGTCAAATAAGCCCCAACGATACGGCGGAGGTACGGGGGCACCCTGTGGTAGCACAGGGCCTCCCTCCTCTTTGGAGATGTCTAAGGACACCGCCAACATCACACCGCCCCGAGACACCGCTTCCTCCGCCAAGACTCTTACCCGCATTATGGCGTCCACAATGGAGCGCCCATGCCGAAAGCCGAACTGGCTATCGTCCAGATCCGGCCCCTCTCTGTACAAGTGGCTGGCGAGGCGGGCAGCAATAATCCGTTCGAAAAGCTTACCCACCTCGTCCAGCAGCACTATGGGCCGGTATGCGGACGGCGAGTCAAGCGCGCCGCCGGGAACTCCGTTAGGCCCCGGGGCAACGGTTTTGGCCCGAACCTGCGTTATTGCCGCCCTCATCTCTGCTTGTGTCACCTCAGGGACGCTGATGTCCTCCTCATTTTCCGACTCTATGGCTATGGGCAAAGCCATCGGCGGCGGTATGTGCTCCTAGCAGGAAAGAGAGTTGCGACCACTTCCTCCAGCAGCTGAGGCTGCAGACTCTCAGTGAGTGGGGGCGCCCAGGCACGAAGTTTCCCTCGGACCGCACGATAAGGGCGCCCCCACGGATCCACATCTAGGGTCGACAACATCTCTTCCCTGGCTCGAGTTTTCGCCTCGCCGACGACGGCCAGCCACAAAACCTCCTTCGCCCCGCGGTACACCTCATACAGCGCGGCCTCTTATTCCGGAACCCGACGACGTCTCCTCCGGTATCGGGTGTACTGGCGCAATTGCGCTTTGACGGCGGACCACCAATACGATAAGTACTGGCAATTTTCAAATGGCATTGGATAACTCGCCAAGGCTATCGTTGAACTAGTACAGCTGGCGCCTTGTGGGTTGGGTGACACGGGGCATAGACGCATCGCAAATTTGCGTCATCGCCCCGCGGAACCAATGCGCCTCCGCTTGGACGCGTCGACGGGTTCGTTCGTCGGTGACTCCCGGACCCAGGCCTGGATGATTGCGGCCTCCTCAAGAAGTTCCCTGTCGATCCGCTTGTAAGACACGTGAAAACGACGGGCGACCGTCGCCCGTAGTCTGGGTGGAGACGTCAAATCGAATGTATCGATGGTCCGACAGCGTCCCCACCTCTACGGCGACTCGCCAGTCGCGCACACGGCCCGCAACAGCGGAGCTTGCGAACGACACGTCCACTATGGACCCGCCCCGCTGCCGCACGCACGTGTACTCCGAGCCCCGATTTAGGACGGTCAGGCCGGTCCCGCCCACTCCTCCAACACCTCACCCCTAGGATCGGTGATCGGGGATCCCCACGCCGCAGACTTGGCGTTGAGATCCCCGAACAACAACACCGGGCAAGGGTGGAACCGGTTTTCGACGACACCTAGCTCGACAAGGAACTCCTCGAAGTCAGCGAGACTCTTGTTGGGGGAGAAATATGCCCCAATTGTAACTATGCCACGAGGGCGGCTACCCAACCGTGTCCTCGGGACGGACTGACAAGAGTCCCACCAATGATGGCCACCAAACCGTCCAGGTCCCCTGCCCAGTTATCGCGGGGGGGGGGGGGGACAAAATACGGTTCGGCGACCACAGCCACGTGGATCAACCACTCCGCCATGCTCTGGAGCAACAGATCCTGAGCTCTGGCGGTGTGGTTGATGTTAGCTTGGAGGAAACGGAATTGTGCCATCAATGACATTCCATCTCCTCGGCTTCCTCCCGACCCAGGGAAGGGGAAGCCGAGAAGCTGTGGGAGAGGCGCAAGTCCTCCGACAGCCCTAGACCTCCTTTTCTTGGGTTTGGGTGCCTTGCAGGCCCTCCCGCCAAGTCTGTGCTCCGTGGGCTTTCCTGCAGCTGCGCAAAGGCTGCAGTTTGGCACTCCGGAGCACTGGGCCGCCTTGTGGCCGGGTTGACCGAGGCGAAAACACAAATCGCTGCGATCGATCTGTGCAGTGCACTGGGCCCGGACATGCCCCTTTTCCAGGCACCGCACCCAAACCGTGCCCAGCCCGTCCGCGCTGCTGTGAATTTCGCCCGCCACCACATTCTCAGGCGGACACCCACCGTTTCGGGCAATGGCCGCCACTACCTCCTCCGGGGTCACCGAGTCATCCAACCCATCTACGCGCAATTCAGCCGTGACCGTGGATTGAGGATTTCCCGGAGCTTGCAGCACCCGACACTTGAAGCATCTTGGCACCCGTGGCTGCCGTTCTGAAAATGAAACCAGCAGGGATGCCAAATTCGCTAAAGTTTAGCTTCTGCCTCATTTCCGCCAGGACCGACTTGTAAGTCACTCCCCTGTTTGCGGCTTCAGGCTGCAGTGTAATAACTACAGCCTCGGAGCGTGGGGTAGTGACCCTGGGCGGCCTCGTGCCCTTTGGTTGAGTCAGTTCCTGGGGGGGTGTCGGGTGCGACGCCCTCTTTTTGCGGCCCCTCTTCACCACCGGCGTCCAGGCCTCCTGTATAGGAGGTGCAGTCGCCGGGAGCGCGGTCTCTTGGGAAGTAGGGGGCGCGGTCGCACCCGTCACCTTCTTCTTACGGCGGCCCCTTCCACCCACCGTCACATGGGAGGAAGCGGTCGCCGAGGCCCGGGGCGTTTGGTGGAGGGGCGCGGACGCACTCTGCTCGGGCTTCCTGGGACCCGCCGCTGGCTTTTTGCCCCCCTCTGCAGGTTTCTGGGCCACCTGCGTGGGTTTCGTCCTGGCGGACTTTTCCGTCCTCCGCCTATCCGCCACAAGCGGGGGCCGGAGGCTGGGGGGAGACGGGACTCGATTGCCTCCAGCCGGGCACTCACCATGCGGCACTGCACTATGCAGATTCTTGCCACCCTCTCTATGTCGTTGTCCGACAAACTTAGAGGTGGTGGCGCCGCAGGTGCAGGACCCGACGCGGGAGCTGCCTGCTGCCGCCCGACACTCCGCTGAGCGGCAAATTCCCGCTTGAGGTCCTCAAACTCGGAGTGGAGACGGCTGTTCTCCCTCCACAACCTCGCCGTCTCCTCCGAGGTCGTGCGGTTATGGAGAACATCCACCGCCTCCCTGATCCCCTCTGCAGCCTCTTTAAGGGCGCGCGTGAACGAGCCCTTCAGGTTGCCGGACTTGGTGGCAACCTTCAGGACAACGTCCACGCCATCCATCACCTGGCGGTTGAGAGCCTCTGCCGTTAGGCTCTCTCTATTGGCCGCCTGGGCAGCCCGCCGTTCTCGAGCCTGTCGGGCCATTTCGGCGACCTCATCAGCCGAGACCGCTCTGCTCTGCGCACGCTTTGCGGCGTTGGCTTCCGCCTTTGTGCCCACAAGGGTGACCCCTCCCAGCTCGTCAATCGAGACCGCGGATGAGACGCGATCGGAGTCACTCGCTCCGCTGGCCACCGGAGTATCAGGGCGCTTTAGAAAGCGACCCCGGGTTTTTGCTCCGGAAGTCCCGCGACCTCTGCCCCTCCTTGCTGTCGGCACCTTGGCAGCCGGCAAGTTCTCCTCGCTTGAGGACAGACCCGCCGACCACGCGGCCGACCGCTTCCCCCAATACTTGGAGGGAGCGATGAAAAAATACTTTTTCGTCATATCCTAACTTCTATTATCTATTATTTCCAGGCGAGGAGCTAATAAAGCCGACCCGCATCTACGTGCGCAGCGTGCTGCCGGCCCTGCGCAGCAACCGCGTGAAGGCCGTGGCGCACATCACGGGCGGCGGCCTGCTGGAGAACATCCCGCGCGTCATCCCCGGCGCCGTGCGCGCGCGCCTCAACGCGCACTGGTGGCACGTGCACCCCGTATGTATACCGGCCAGATAGTATAGTACACGTGTGTGTGCGCGCGCAGATAAGGCACTCTCTCTTCCCTCACTCTCATAGTCCGATGGAACAGCATATCCGAAACACGCGGAGAGAGCAGCGAGCTACCACACGACGCGCTTGACTGGAATATAGCTAGTATGTATACCGGCTAGCATTATTATTACATCAAATCTCTTCTTAGCCGAAGCACTCTTGACGGACCGATGGCGGTCGTTTTGACGTATGTTGATGTGTGACCCGTTTAGTCATGCGGCGTCATTCCTCTGTGACTGCACTCTCCTTGTGCATGGAATGGCCAATCGTAGCCCTGATTTGGTTGTCCATCTCATTGAAATTTAAACACCCACAGTACGAATAAATATCATAGTCAACACTTTTTTTACTGGCGTCTCTAGACACTGCTAGAGCCATTCTGCCGTTATTCTTGGCTTCAAACACAATCTCATCTATATTATTCTTTCTTGCGCATACTCTCCAACTAATAATTATTGTCTAAACTTGAATTAACTTGTCCAGGTGTTCTCATGGATCGCGGATACCGGCTCGGTCCAAGACGAGGAGATGTTGAGAACATTCAACTGTGGTATCGGCATGGTGTTGGTCGTGTCGCCCGAGGACCAGGCTGAGGTAAGAAACACACAAAACCTGTAATCCCTGAAAGGTTAAGCAGAGGTGTAACTTTTATTACAACCACATATCGCCAGGTTATGTTGACTCCTGGCTACTACTGAGTACTGCTAAATGGTTATCCTCAACTCCTCAAGTCTCTGCACCTAGCTGTGGGTACATAAGTAAATGTTTTGTTAATATGATAACTCCTTTAAAAACAGGTAATGAACACAACCCGTGCGTTCGGCGCGATGGTGATCGGTAGCATACAGAAGCGGCCGGCAGGCGGCGCGCGCGTCGTCGTCGACAACTTTGCGTCCGCCATGGACTTCACCAGGAGAATGCCGCTGTTGCCTAAGAAGAAGGTAAGAAAATAACTATACAATAGTCGTAGGTGCTCAGTGCTGTGGGTTTTTATTTTTAGATGCTGAGCCGAACGTTGAACGGTGCGCTCAACACAATGTTGCGTAATAAATACGCATTTATTGGTGTCGGATTTTGTGTAGAGGTAGGAAATAAACAGGGGGTCTAAAATGGCCGCTTTAGCAGAATCGTAATAGGATAATAATATGAATTACGTTTAAATTCTTAAAATGGTCACAAGGTGACTATTCATAATAGTAGGTACGTCTATGACCATTTGACCCCCAGGAGTCTCAAGACAGTCTGAAGACATTATACCTGACGCAATGTTGAAATGAATGGACTCTCACTGAATAAAGATGCATCAACCAATCTATCTATCTAGTGCAATATGACATAAGCTTTGATCTTGTTCTTAAATAGTCTCTCCTACTTATTGGCGCCCAAATCCAAACAAATTGGAAGTGTTATATCAGCTTTCTTTAGATCAGGCTGTGGTACCGTTTAAGTGTTGACCACTCCGCACACAGAACACAACAATTGTTTGTGCAGGGTGTAGTGCCCACTGCACTTAATTGGGGTACTGCGATTGTAAAGGGTGCTAAACACATTTTCGAGTGGGCCTGATTCAGTATGATGCCACAGTAAAATCTAGGCGGTATAACGAAATGCATATTTTACCGCACGACCGAATCAGGCTGACACAAACATGCGTGTAGAACGCCTTAGTGACCATGATTTTTATGTAGCTATACTAGCAACCCTATAATTTGGTCTTCCCCTCTCCAGGTGGCAGTGCTAGTGTCAGGCAACGGCAGCAACCTGCAGGCGCTGGTGGACACGACGCGCGAGGCGGCGCAGTGCGTGTGCGCAGACGTGTGTCTCGTCATCAGCAACAAGAAGGACGCCTACGCGCTGCAGCGGGCTGAGAAGGCTGGAGTGCCTTCACTGGTAGGTTTCAAGATATAAATTCACGACTTTTAGTTTTAAGGGTTGGTAGGAATGAGAAAACCACGTGCTACTCTTTTGGACCCTCATACTACATCTAGTCAATCCCAAGATCTGCTATTTCTGCAAGATCCTACCATTTTGCGGTCGGTTTCGAGTCTAATCGAATGTAGCTAAAAACTAGTATTTTATACGAAGTGACTGCCTGTCTGACCTCGTGGCTAAATAATAACAGCCGCTCGGATCGATCTTTAGGTTAAGCTGTGCTTACCTAGGTTGGTCCGTGGATGGATGACCACCCATTACATACCGAGTTTCCTCCGTGCCTCGGAAAGCACGTTAAGCTGTTGGTCCCGGCTGTCATTTGTAGATCTTTGACAGTCGTTACAGGTAGTCAGTGACCCGAAAGTCTGACAACCAGTCTTACCAAGGGGTATCGTATTACTTAGCGCTAACTGGGTTGTGGAGGTCAGATAGGCAGTCGCTCCATGTAAAATACTGGTATTCAGCTGCATGCGGTTAGACTGGAAGCCGACCCCAACATAGTTGGGAAAAGGCTAGGCAGATGATGATGATGATGACTGCCTGTCTGACCTCCATAATTCAGTTACTGGACAGAAGGATGACTTCTTCTGATTACCCGTAACCTCCTATGACGTCATTGGTAAAAAAACATGTCAGTGACATCAACGTATCGATGCACGTCGGTGCATGGCAACCGGAATACATTCATCGGTAGACCATCGTTTATTTCGATCAATTGCAACGTTACAGGGTTGTATTACATCTATATGTGTCTAAGAATAAATTAAACATAAGTGTTTTGTTTGCAATGGCAACATTTATATGTTTATGACTAGTTTTTATGTTCTGGTAACTTTAGTAGAATAGATTTTTTTCTCTCACGGTGACATGTTAGTTTTGCTCGTGTGTTATATTTAAAACCTATTTTGGAAATACAGTATCTGCTAAAAATCTACAAGCATTTTATTGTACAATATGAATTCAACTACATTTATTATTTCTGGTAGTTTTCCACTTTCGGCGCTTGTTCGAAGGTTGCAAATTCAATGTCATTTTCCGCACTTGTGATGTGCAATGTCGATACAAATATTGCTTTCAAACCGAATAAAGAATAACGCACATGCTCTTTTTCCAGGTATTCAACCACAAAGATTACGCATCGCGGGAAGAATTCGACCGCGCCGTGTCGGAAGCGTTGGAAGCGCACAAGATAGACATCGTGTGTCTCGCCGGCTACATGAGGATCCTGTCCGCTGAGTTTGTTAAAAAGTAAATTTGCTTCTCTATTCTTCCGTAAAATATTTTGAACAAGCGACAAATTACAAAAAATCTTTTCAAAGGATGATTTAAGTTTTTGGACCTATTAGGTAAGTACGTACCTAACGTTTCAAGTAAGGTTTCTTCTCTTTCTGGCACAAACTCAAATAGGGCTGAAATTTCGTCGTTGACCCCTCGAGGCGAGGTAAAAATATGTATAGGCCAGTCAGCCAGCGAGATAAATAGAATATATTATACAGGGTGGTAGGGGCACCGACGAACAAACGGTTACCACGTATTCAGCACTTCATTCTGAACCATCCCACATAGGAATGTTTCATCGGTAATTTAAAAAAAAATAGGCGTTCCATACATTTCGACCATGTAGTTTTTGTACTTTTGTAGGAAACGACTGTTTTTTTGTTTAAATTGGTTCAGAATCAGTGGCGTGCAGTGGTTCTCCACGGAAGGTAGGCCACGCATACGGATACCCAAAAAAAAAAAACTTCGCGCAACATCACAACGTCGCTCTACTTATGATGATGACCCTAAAGTAGTCACATTTATTGATTTATAATATTTAAAAAAAAAAATTGAAAAGAAAGCCTGTAAAAACAACAGTATGAGGCTATCCAGTGAAAGAAACAATAGTTTTATAGCACTAACGAAATCAGTTTATTATGAACACACAACTTGTAGAAGCTAAGGATGTAAGTACATTCACGAGATTATTGCCGAAAACGCGTGTTATAAAAGTTATAAATACAAGAACTCACCACATTATTCAAGGTTCAAATCACGATTTTCTGAAGATTCAAACTCAGTCACAGTCACTCAAACTCGTCTCGTATCTTTATAAATAACTTAAAATCATCAAAATCAAATCAAGTTGAATCTTAACATTAAACGATAATGCGAAAACTTACTACTTTGAACTTCTAACAAACACACATTATCAGCGCAAACTTCACAACAGAACACCATTTTTAAGTAGATAAACAAACAATAAACAACAAATTACTTTTAATTGAGTACGTTAAAAAAAGCAAAACATTCAAGATCGCGGATACACAAATATGGCTTCTTTAGAAACCAAATAATAATTGCATCATTTTGCCGGATTGCCACAGTTATTTTCCTAACTTCCCAAAAATCAAAGCGAAATTTCACAAAATTTTGGGAAAAAATAAAATTCATGTATTTTTTTACTATTTTAATAGGGCTTTTGCTATTCCTTATAATTTATATTTTTTTGGAAGGTTTATATTCGACAATACCACCCTGTTTTTTTACAGTAGCAAGTCATTATGGAAACGATCGTTTCAGTGTGTAGTCTGTTTCTCGAATTCCCCGCGATCCGGGGAAATCTCCACAAATTGGTAACCCTGCACTGCATTTCATTCATCTTGACTGGCACTTCTGATTGGCTGGCCTTCAAGGCCAGCCAATCAGAACTGCGCTGGCGGTCTCCTTACGGCGGAGTTCCCGCCCATAATCTATACATGTGTGCCGTTCATACACACGAAAATATGCACCAGTGTGCGTAAATTCATCAATGAGTCGATGAGAAATGAAGGCAGTTCGTTTGGTGGCCTAAGGAGTAGTAGCGTGTGCCCGTGTGACGTCACACGGGCGCGACAAGTTGCTATTGGCTGTGTGCGAAGTACTAGGTGGGGGTAATGTCATTGATCGCAGCGCTCATGTGGCCAAAAGTAAAAACAATGTTGGCGCTGTCATGTGCCATAATCTCAAAGTAATCTGTTTAGACTTGGTTACATAATTTTAATAATTACGTTATTCCCCCGGCAAAAATGGATCACAGCAGTAATTGTTGTGTTGTAAATTGCAAGAAATCTGGCAGAAACAGTAAATGTCGATTCCCAACAGCTACTTGGAAAATAGAAGCATTTACCACTGTGATTATAAACGCTATCACATTTCACACTTGTAATTACTCGTGCTGCATTCACCTGCAAATGAATATTTAAAAATTGCGTCTATTAAAACTCAATCTCTGATTCTGACTTCACACGGAGATTAATTGTTTACCTCTACAACCGTTTTGTAAGGTGTCAAAGTAATAGATGTTTGCCTTATGATGCGAGCTTGAATTATTGAACGCTGTCCTTGCTTTTTTCTTAATTCCTCTACGTCACGGACTATGTCCAGCAGAAACCAACAATTTTCCTTTAAATACCGTTTGTGGTTGGAATTTTATATTGCGAGTGGTACTCACAAACCCGGTCCTTAAAATAATACTCATTTCGATCTGAAAACGATATTTAATTTATCACTAGTGATACAGGAACAATTATATATGGTTATTATTATTGAATAAAACCATTAAAGTAGCTTTCTTTTCTTATTTTACAGTGAAACTATAACTAAAAATGAAGTAAACAAACCCTGACACATTCAAAATAAAACACCGTTTTTGAATAAATTTTACTTACCTCATTCAACTCGCATGGTCAAAAATTATTGCACAACCCTTTCTCCACCGAAATCAACGTATCACAGTAATTTTATTATATTTTAGATAATTTTGTATTGTTGTTGTAATGTTTTGTGATATTGCCGCCATTAAATATCAAAACGTCAGAGCCAACAAAGTTGTGGACGCTAGGTGGCGCTAAACTCGTGCACAGAGCCAATAAGTGTTATAACAGGAGTTTTAACTTTCTTTTTATATTTTGTATTTTTTATTACATGATTGTTGATTTGTTGTAATAAATGAATTTGGCTAAGGTAGGCTAAGCCGATTTGCCTGTATGGACGGCACGCCCCTGTTCAGAATGAGGTATTGAATACGTGGTCGTTTGTGTGTCGGTGTCCTTTCTACCTTGTATAATACTGAACACTAAAATTGTTGCACAGCTCTTTAGAATATTATCGCTATTTTGATGCAACCCAAGCATCAACAAGGCTCTTCAATCAAATCATTTTTTTAATGTAGTTTGTTAAATTTTTTCGCTCTTAGCACTTTTCTTTTTTATTTCCATGTGTAATGTAATTCTTAATGTATAGATGGCACGGTCGGTTATTGAACATCCATCCCTCTCTACTGCCGCGTCACCCCGGCCTCAACGCGCAGAAACAGTGCCTCGAATCAGGCGACCGGGAAAGTGGGTGTACAGTGCATTTCGTTGATGTAAGTATTGAAAACCTAAACAAAAACAAGTCGCCTTTTCCAAGAAGGCACGTAGAAACTACACAAAGACGTGTTTTGTGATTCATAAGGCCACAGAGTTATTAGGAAAATAGCCAAGGAATTTTCCAGTTACACATGATGTTTTGCAGTTTGAAATAAAAAGTGATCGGAATGGGTCGAGTTATTTCGGCCAAATAAACTCAAACGTATTAAGTACGCTCAATTATCATCATCATCAGCCTATAGCAGTCCACTGCTAGACATACGCCTCCTCAATCGCACGCCATTCAACTCGATTCTCAACAACTCTCATCTAGTTGCTACCAGCCACCCCGCGAAGATCGTCACTCCACGCTCGCCTGAGGGCGTCCCACCTTACGTTTGCCGATTCGCGGTCTCCACTCACGAACATGTCTACCCCAACGGACATCGGTAGGACCGATGTCCGTTGGGGTAGACGGTTAATATTACCGGCCCATTGCCACTTCAGCTTACTTATTCTGTGGGCTATGTCGATAACTCTGGTTCTCTGTCGAATCACCTCGTTTCGAATGCGATCCCTCAGAGAAACTCCAAGCATAGCCCGTTCCATAGCTCGCTGAGCGACCTTAAATTTATGGACCTGCCGTACCGACAGTGTCCACGTTTCGGCTCCGTAAGTCATAAAAGGCAGGACGCACTGATTGAAGACCTGGTCTTTAGGCTCTGTGGAATACGCGACGAGAAGACCCGGCGAAGCTTCCCAAAGACTGCCCAGCCCAGTTGGATTCTTGTATTAGCCTCCCTCTCCAAGTTGTTCTTACCAAACTGCAGAGTTTGCCCGAGGTAAACATATTCTCGAACAACCTCGAGAGGATCGCCATTGACAACAATAGGTCCTGGGGTGACGTGTTCGTTGAACATAACTTGGGTTTTGTCCAGGTTCACCCTGAGACCAATGCGTATTAAAGAATCAACTAGGCCATCCAGTATCTGCTGCAAGTCGTGCAGCGATTCAGCCAGTATGACGATGTCATCTGCAAATCTCCAGTGTGAGATGTACTCGCCGTTGATATTAATGCCACGTCCTTCCCATTCCAGCGTCTTAAACACATCCTCCAGTGTGTTGGTGAACAATTCCGGGGAAATTACGTCTCCTTGCCTCCGATATGCTCCGCTTGCTGGTTTTGAGTTTGGACGGTCATTGTGACGTTCTCATAAAGATTTCTCAACACTTGGATGTATCGCCAGTCGACTTGGCATCACTGCAGAGACTCCAGAACTGACCAGGTCTCGACAGAGTCAAAAGCCTTCTCATAGTCCTCAAATGCAAGACACAGCGGCCGATTATACTCTTCGGATTTCTGTTTGATCTGCCGCACTGTGTGGATGTGGTCTATGGTGCTATATCCTCCTCGAAACCCGGCCTGCTCCGGTGGCTGGAAGTCGTCGAGCTTTCGCGCTAGACGATTCGTGACGACTGTTGACTATTCGTGACGACAGCTCCCGAAGCTCCCTTAATACAGGACGTCCTCCCGCTTTCAGGAGCTCAGTCGTTA
Organism: Eurois occulta; assembly: GCA_950022335.1. Classification (NCBI taxonomy): domain Eukaryota; kingdom Metazoa; phylum Arthropoda; class Insecta; order Lepidoptera; family Noctuidae; genus Eurois; species Eurois occulta. Next base: position 2,273,608 of record OX465492.1, on the reverse strand, counting down.
TCCCATCCTCGCGAGGGGCTTTTCCATTCTTCAGCTGTCTAAGAGCCGACTTTATTTCGTCTTGGCTGACTTCTAGCAGGTCTTCTGTGAAATGGCGGGTTAAGGTGGCTCTGGAATCCTCATTTTCGGGATCAGGTCGAGATGCATGCGATGCGTACAACTGGCCGTAGAAGTTTTCGACTTCTGAAAGAATCTCCGGCTTCGAAACGACGATATCCCCACTAGATTTGGTCAACTTCGTCAGGTGGCTCCTCCCAAGTGATTGGACGAACACTTTCGACCCCGATTTTGCTCAATCGCTTTTTCTATTGAGCGTGTGTTGGAGCATCGAGGATCGCGTCGTACCAATTTTCTAATTCTTTTATTGAGTGCCTGTAATTCTGACGAAGTGACGTTTAGGTTTTCACGTCGTTCCATCATAAGCTCCAGAGTCTCCTCCGAAAGTTTGGATTTCTTGCCCTTACACTGCATTTTACAAAAACGCGTCCCTTCCTCCCTGAGGATTTCCACCATTTGTTCGAGCGCCTGGTCAACGTCATTTGTGGTTTCCTCGGCCGCGAATCAGTTCTCCAGATCTGACTGGAACGCTTCAGATCCTAGCATGGTTTGGAGAATATTTGGACGGAGCCTAGACTTCATCAAACGGGTTCGCTCCAACTTAAATCAATATTCCGAGTGCGTCGAACAAGTCTGTGATCACTACCGGTGTTGAACCTGTTGATCACCGAAACATCTCTGAATATATGCTTTTTATCCGTTATGATGAAGTCTATCTCATTTTTCGTCATAGTGTCGGGGCTTCGCTATGTCCACTTCCTTTGGGGCTGTTTCTTAAAGAAGGAATTCATCACGAAAAGCCCCTCCTTTTCAACGAAGTTGACAAGCATTTGCCCCCTATTATTTCTGCTGCCAAACCCGTCGGATCCTACTACCGATTCACTGCAATTCTGTGCTCCTACTTTAGCGTTAAAATCCCCCATGACAACGTTGTAGTGGGCCTTGGTAGTGCAGTGCAAGGCCTTGGAGATGTCCTCAAATATTTCCTCCACCACGTCGTCGAATGTGCCGAGATCGGTGCGTACACCTGAACAACCTTGAGGCTATACCTCTCAGAGTACGCTCGAAGGTCGTGTAAATGGCATCTTATTTTGTCTACTGTTCCAAACTACTAATTGACAGATGGATACATTATCTCTATTATCTTGTGACACTTGCAAGAAAAAAGTGCCATTTTCATCTTATCAGCCAAATTGTCAATATTTGTTCTTTCTCCAGGAGGGCATGGACACCGGGCCGATCATAATCCAGGAGCGAGTACCCGTGCAGCTGAGCGACAGTGTGGCGTCGCTGACGGCGCGCATCCACGAGGCGGAGCACCGCGCCTACCCGCGCGCGCTGCGCCTGGTGGCCACGGGCCGCGTGCGCCTCAACCACCAGGGCACCATCATGTGGTACTCGTAGTGCGGCTGTAGCGCCCGTACGTGTCAGTGTGATGCAGTGACGAGAAAACAAATAACATGACTTTTGACTGCTTAGCAATAAAACCTATAAAAATGTAGATCAGATAAACGTCTTGTCAATATACAAGGGAAGGTAATAAAAAATTTGGACTTCCCATACAAAATAACGTATCGGCTGACGCATTCGTGCGGAGATTCACTTATTCCTTAGATAATGTTGTCCAGTTTGGTGGTCTGATTCACCACCTAAGAGGTATTGCTCTTATTCTGTTACATCCTGTATATCAAACGGCTGTGTTGTGATTTTTTCATGCGCCACAACTTTCGTTTATCTTTAAATGTAAGTTGCTTCGCTGAGAGCACAGAAATCGTTTGTTTGTATCATTTAAAGTGCGTGGCGGTCAAAGGTTACTATTATTTATTATCTTGTCAGAATTCCATATTATTTCTTCTCAGTGTATCACATTTTAATAAGGTTCAGATGGAAGCAGTATAAATACATTTTTTACACATATTTTTATGTGTTCAAGTAATCTTCCAACACAAAATGGAACCTATTATAACTTTGATAGCTTTTATCAATCATTGCTTCCGTCTGCTTATATAATGAAATGGAATATGATTAGCGTAAGATCCTTAGGTATCTATTATCAAATAAATCGAATATGTATAAACATTTTAATCTCAATAATACGGGACCAAATTAATGTATGTTAAACTTTTATGATACATTCCTATTTTGCAGTATGCAATATTGTTGTTTATTCCTAATAAATCTTTAGGAAATGTTTAAAAGTGAGTTTAATGATTATATTAGATTATTTGTCATCATGTTACTTGAAAATAAATCAAACATATAGTGAAGAAAATAAGTATATAAAAGTATATGAAACTCGAATTTGTATATAAGAATAACGTTATCACATTATTAGGTAAGTATATTATATGTTACTCTGTTAGTCACAGTTTTGTATGTTAAATAAAAAGTTTATTATATAATATACTATTAGCGAATTTTGACAAGATTTATTTAGTCATCATTTTAAAGCACAAAAGATATTTGTAAAGTTCTAAATATACGTTTACTAAACTAGGAAACAGTTTAATGCCGAAATAAATACCGTATTTCTGGTAAACCATTGTAGCAATATGATTGTTAAATGGGCATTATTTAACCAATCTTATTATTTAGAATGGCTTTGTATTGTTCAGTGCACTTTTTTTGTATACACAGTACATAAATCATTTAAATGTTTCTACAGTTAAAATGCATGTTTATAAAATGCCATTTACAATATAAGTATGTTAAGTTTTACAGTGTGTTTGAAATAAAAGTTTTGTATATACTTCAAGAGTTTTATTATCCTGTTGGATATTTAAACTATCTACATTATATCACAGATGCGCTATAAAAATAAAAGTAGAAATAATTTAGAGAAATATGTCACATTAACAATTCATTTGAGCTGTATTTCAAGAATTTTTCTTTTCTTTGAATGTAATTAAGTCACCTAAAGCTTTAACAAACACTCCAAATAAGTCTGTATTGTCAGTAGTACTAACATATTCAGTGTTTACTTCATTTACGTTTTCATTCTTAACCTTTATAACAGAATGAACACCATTCTTTAAAATATCTTCACATATTTTATCAAATTCCACATGGAATTTCTGTTTACTCATCAAAGGAACTATAAGGTTATATTTATTTATCTTCATATTAATTGATGAAGCTAATTCTCTATTAAATTGGCATATTTTATCCCATTTTACAACATCCTGCTCAGATAACGGATAAGGACCGAGAGGCATACGGTCTGAGCGGATTTCTTCTTTAAAGTTGTCAATCTCTTGGTCTATTTCTTTCGCCAGTGTTATCCATTCTGGTGTGAAGCCATTGTTGATGAGGACCTGGAAAATAAATTGCATTGAATATGTGTGGTCTGAGGAGCAAGCCTGGAGGGATTCCAAACTTCGGAAGCATCCTATTTGCAGACGTTCCTAACTTCATATTAAATTAATAAATAGTAATGAGTTATTCCAGGTCAGCCTTTATAGCTATAGAGTATATGGAAATAGGTGGTATGCTTACCTCATTCAATTTATGAGTAGTAAAATCGACGTAAGGATTATTGTTCTGACTCTTCAAAGGCTTTCCTTTGCCACTCAAATTCTCAAACTCTCCTTTAGACATAGATTCCTGAATCAAATCCTCAACTAAACGATCAAATCCATACTTTGTTTTAATGTCATGTTTCCTTCTATAGCCCTCTCCTTTCTTAATCAAGGTTTTGTCCAAAGCAATCGCTTTTTCAAGGCGATGTTCCATGAGGTTTATTGCGGCTTTCTGGGCACGGGCCTGGGTGTATTGCTTTTGTCTTTGGAAAATAGTGCCATGGCCATGGCCTTCGTAGCTTAGGTATTGTCGATGTTGTGGTGCTGTGTGCTGTAATGGACATTTTTAGTAATGAGTTGAAACAGATTAAATTAATCTTAGCACATAGCAATGTAATCAATAAATTATGGAATCTTTGAGTATTATCTTTTCCTACCCATTGAATGGTAACATTTTGTGAGATATACTGAAGATAAAATTGCATTCTCTGGTGCAGTCATCTATTTCAAGACTAAACATTGAAATTGGTTTTGGCGCTTTTGTGGTAAGAGGAGGAATCTTAGTGGGAATGGAGAAGGTTCATAGGTTTATTTGCCAAGTCCTGAGCTCCCAGTCAAAGTGATCCCCGTTTTGCCACCCACGACACTGTGACTGTTCCTAAATTACCCTAGGCTGATAAAATTTTCGTTTTTTCCAATTTTCCAAATCATGTAAATATTTGTATTAAGGTCGGTTTCCCCCTAAGGGAAAGGGGCCACGCTCCGCCATCCGCACGGCCCTGTAAGGTTCGTTTGCTGGTTACCTTCCTACCAACTAATAAAACTGAATTCCTTAACATGAAGAAGTCCATTGCCTCGTATCATTCTTAGAACAAGGAAAGGATTGAAAGATATAGTAAATCAGATTAGGGAATTCATAGTTAATGAAATACATCGAAAGTGGTTTCAAAAGGGTAACACATAACTGGGAGATGTAAAGTTTATTTATATGGCAACCAATAGTTCTTGTAAACAACCCTTACGCTAGCGAAATAGGTAATTGGTCAGTCGTGACTCACACGATACTTCACATCTACCTTGGAGCACTCAGAGCAATACTTCGATAAGTGACGTAAGCGGCAATGCGTCGACATCATGCTCCTAGTGAGCATTGTCCCTAGCAGTTCTTTCGAACTGGTGAACGTGACGAGGCGGCTTTTCAGCAGCAGAACCTCGATCATCATGCTAATAGTAGGCATGGTCCCTAACAGTCCTTAGACTGGTTATAAAATAAATGTGGTATCAACCCATTCCAATCCCACCCCATGGATCATGTGCTCGTTTTGTACCGCTAGCGTATCTGCAAGACGCGTGTTTTTGTCAGCCTGACCAAATCATCTGTCAGAGATCAGAACATATCCCCCCGTTCCCGTTTCTAGTGTTAATTATAATATCAGAACATATTATTCTAGAATCACTATATGGTTGGTCATAATAGGATTGAGAATCAAAACACAAAAGGCAAATTGGCTGAATTGATGGTTAGAGCTAATGAATACCTAATTCAAGAATTACCAGATAATAGAGTTAATAATCCATCATTTTGCAATAGAGTTGGAGATCAACTCTATTGAAACCCTGTAGACAGCCCCAAAAGCGCCCTCCCTTCACCACTTCCTAGTGTTGGAGCTGGGAAGTCGAAGTGGAGCAACAAACGGCAGCAACACGTTTCTGTCTGTGTAGTTTTCAGAACTTGAATTACAACATCAGCCCAGGATAATTATTATAATAAAGGACTCACCCAGTCTCTCACCAACAAACACACGCATACTAGATTCGTCTAAACACGGCTTTTAACCCAACTATATTTAACATATTATTATTCAATTATTATCGCACTCTTACAACAACCCACTTGGAAATACGACTCTCGGTATTCACTAAGTCTCCTAACTTAACTAAAATAGCTTATATCGTCCGTAAAATACCCTATAGTGGTCTAAAACCGACTCCCAGGTACTATCTCCAGCCTCTCTCAAAAAACCACGCTTGGCTCGTTCTCACATACTTTCACAGCATTGGTTTATTGTCGTTTTGTGCAAATGTTTCAATTGTTTTAAGGATCCCTTCGGGCGCCCAAGTCCGTGGTATATTGCAACCAGATGTTGCGCTAGTATTCAGAAATGCGTTTAGAAATCGGATATTTTTATCGTTTCTTAAGAATTTGTTGAATTATTACGTTTGGCTTGTCCGTCGCCTCCAATTGAAATAAGGAATTTATGAGTTCCTAAGAAATCCAATTTAATGAAAGGAAGAACGTGTCGTTATTCATTACAGTAACTTGTCAAGCCATAAAGTAGAGGTTTAAAGTGTTTGCATAAATGGCAAATATCGCGTGTTGATTTTTGAAATAACAACCAAGACTAAGATATTTGCTTATTAATTAGAAATGGTAGGAGTGATGAAGTTTTAGGCCATCAAAATGTTAGATTCTGTATGAAGAAAAGCTCCTTCGTATGAAGAAACCTTTCTTCATGCGAAGGAGCTTTTGCTAGAGGTAAACCTTGTCGCTCATCATCATCTCTTCTCCTTAGTTTCCCTCCCCACTCCTCAAGTCGGTATGATGGTTCATTTACTATTTGTGCAGTGCGCCTTTGGAATTCGGTTCCACACTCCTTGCGGGATAGCCCTTTGTTAGATGTGTTGTGTGTCAACATGATGATAGTATGTATATAGTATATGTAATAGTAGTAGTATACAAATATATATAAATAAATAAATAAATATCCCTGGACATTTCACACAGCACCATCTAGTCCCAAGCTAAGCAACCTAATGCTTGTTATGGTAACTAGATGGCTGATAAACTACATATATACATTTTTTTTTGTAAATACATACTTATAGCTAGAAAAACACCCAGACCCAGAACAACTACTTGTAGGTCATACAAATATTTGTTCCGTACGGGAATCGAACCCGCGACATGCAACGCAGCAGTCAATCGCTTGACCACTGCGCCAACCGTGCCGTCCATACGACCTTATATATAGTGTTATTGTGTAGTATGTATGTGTATGTTTATCTACATTTACTTTAGTTTATATGTATAAGAGGTTCTCCTCTACCGTCAATCTTGCAATCGAAGTAAGGTTTGCTGTAACAAAAACCCAATTTTGGGTTAAGCTTGCCATTGTACATAAGCTATATATTGTAATTTTGTGTGTATTTCTTTTAATTTTGTGTGCAACAAAGAATAAGAATAAGAAGAATTCCAAAGCACACAATATTAACAACCATATAGAAAATATCTACTCACCCTGATATCATAAACAATCTACTCACCCTGATATCATAAACAATCTTCTCCACCTCCTCTTTATTACTCATTCCAGTATTATGTTTAGTGAGGGTCCTGAATGCATTCTCTATGGTCACAAATTTGTCCATATCAGCTTCTGGGGACCCTGAGTCTGGGTGATATTTCTTAGCAAGGTCCAGGAAGGCCTGGCGAACCGCATCTTGCTTGGAGTTTGGTGGTATGTGCAGAACGTGGTAGCATTCCTGGAATCGCGCAATTTGGAAGTGTTTGAAAGGTTAGTTGGTATTAGTTTTATATGTAAAACGAATAGGCAGTTTATTAGTCTCACATAAGGTTAGATTATTTTCCAAGTTATAAGTTGACCCAGTTTACAGCTATTCCTACTTGAGATAACAAGCCATGACAAAAGTAAACATTGAAACACTTACGGCGATCTTTTTCTCTTCTGCTCTCGAAGTTATTGTTCTAGCAGCTATAAAAGTAGGACGAAAGTAAGGAGCCGCTTGGTCTAGATGCCTTAAAATAATAGTTATTAATGCTTTGCTCATTTTTTACAATTTTTAACGCATTTTTTTGTACTTGTTACGTAAATAAATCGTGTTTTTGTTCCAAAACTCTTAAATCTGTCATTTTAATTTTCCCGTCATTTTTCACATGATTGATGTTTACGAAGACAATAGAAAATTAGATATATTTTATGGAAAACTGGAAAAAATTAAGTTTGAAAAGCTTCTTGTCCTGGTTTAGTTTCGATGAAATATTCTGAATTTATAAACAGATTTGGTTTAATTTATTAGTATACACCGGTTTAGTAAACATTTAGTACATACATATATTTACAGAAACGGGATTTTTGTGAAACTGAAGCTATCTTTGTAAAACAGTTAATTTCAGTGCTCGGTCATCACTCGATGAAAAATTGAATAATATATTTGGATACTATTGGTTGTATGTTTTGTAAAAAGTCTGCATTTCTGGAATATTATCTATTACCTAAACATTAAGTACGAGCTCTGATGAAACGATTGAAACATTATTAAAAAAAACGATATAAAAATTTAAAGAACATTTTTTGTAGATTTTTTAAGCATCGATATCTCCTCTCCTCACTGATGAAGGCATGAGGCCAACACTAATTCGGTTGACATTTTTGGTCGAGAGCGCAAATTAGCGTATTTTTGTTTTAACTGCAATTAATTAACGCGCTCTGTGTTACTACGCGTAATTAGGTAGTGATATGTGTATAGAGTAGAAAGTGTGCTATTTATTTGTGTAAGATAATTATATGTGCTGACAATATGGCATTTACTGCGGACGATGTTGCGAGACGCTATCCAATTCACTGGTTAGTGTGGAATAATCAGCATGAGGAGCTGAAGGCTCAGTTGGACGCTAACAAGGTATGCTGCGACTGTTTATTATACGTTTTCAATAATAATTTCCTTCAAAATCGGTGTAATTTGAGGTTATACCCGGGATTCACTCAAGGGCCCCGGCTATTGAACTTCAGTGGGTGTTTCGCGAACGTAGGTGTTATCAATCATTTTTATCGAGTTCTTTATATTTAGAATACTAATCGAACGCTGTCTGACTTCTGTTTTTGCGTGGGTTTTCTGCCATGGCCTTCTTGTTTTCGTTCTAAGCAGTTATGGGTGTATTGAGCTTATACTATTGACATGATAATATCTGAAAATATTCCAATTACAATGTTTACATATTATGCTTATGAAAAGTGAACTAATTAACATGTGTAAAGTATTAATTACATAAGGAAAACCTCGTTGTTATTTATCAAATGAGAACCAAGTTCACATATTCATAACAGATATGAATCATATAATAAAAAGTGAGTCATTTACTCTGCAATCTTGAAACAAACCTCTTTTGTATCAACTTATTTCCTTCCTACATCATCAGTGTAAATGAACATCTCGTAATTAAATATTAATTTCAAGACAACTTAAATTACCTAAACTGATTCTCAAGGTGATAAGAAGCCAAACAGGACAAAAACAATCTCATTATGAGGAAGCCTTATGACTCAAATTGAAGGTTGGGAACCGATAATGATTGAGTTTGTACACAATGTTCAGTACCTTGCCTTTCTTTAAAAAAAAAACAGCTTCTTATTCAAAATTGTATGCTTGAAAGTCAATAACAATTTCAACCCTATTATATACATTATAAGGTTGAAACTAGGTTAGCTTCTACAGTTGTCATGTTTACGCTGCCATAAATATGTTAAGGTTCTTTTAAAGAGTTTGCATGTGTAGTAAACATAGTGTTTACACATAAAACATGTTTACATTCCGGTTAGGATTACAAACAGTTGTTTTTACTACTGTTTCTCCATTTCGTTGCCAGGATGATTCGTGAAATTGATTATGACTACAATTTACATATATCTGGTACACAAGTATTACAAATGTTTACAAAAACAGCTGCTATAATGCTATAATTATGATATTGAGATCAAGGGCCTGGGATTGTTTCTGATATTGGAAATGTTGTAGAGATATCCTTGCTTACAAACTTCTTATTATTGGATATTACCATGATTTATTATAATCTTATCTTTTGTAGGCTAATTTTTCCTTGATATTACTATAAAAAATCATCGGTAAGTAAAATTAACACCAACAAAAAAAATAAAAAACAACTTACGTTAAATTAACACACAATTAAATTAACTTGATAGTAATATAATATAATAATATAATATTTTTGAGACAACCAACACACCGCCATCTGATCCCAAACTAGGCAGAGCCTGTACTATGGAAACCAGACAACTGATAAACATACTTATATATTTCCAAATACATAAATATTATAGATAAATCACACCCAGATACAGAACAAATAATCGTACTCATCGCACAAAGATTTGTCCTGTGTGGGAATCGAACCCACAATCTCCGTCCTAGCAGTCAGGGTCACTAACCACTAGACCAACAGGCCTATCGGCCTCCTGAGCGTCCATAGTAAAAAGGTATTTTTATTATGGACGCTCAGGAGAGGATCACTCATAAGATAACACATAACAACATACCTGTAATCACCTAAGTGTTAGGCAGAGGTGTACCTAATAGTACATCTACATACATATGGTATCTAGACTCTGTGGCTGCTGCTAAGGAAGTCCCAATATCAATTTACCCTACCCTGGAATCAAACCCAGGACCTAATGCTCAGCAGTCGCGATTGTGACCACTAGACTAAGGAGGCAGTTTTAATTTACTTGACATTCAACCCTGAGCGGTAAACTCGTAGGGCATGCTACTTTAAATTTTGAAGGGACCGCCAAATTAGACTAGCTTGGCGAGCACTTATGAATGAATCTCAGAAGTAATCTAATCTGCCAGCTTTTCATATTGTTGTCTTTTGCTCCTTGATATGTGGATAAATTGGATTTATTCTGACCTTGCTAGTAGTAATAGTTCTGTTCTATGACCTCGGCTGTTACCAGATATTGTTGATAAAGTTTATCAGTCTAATGGTTTATAATATAGAACTATTGGTTTTTCTTTTTTCTATTTTCACTAGCATTAAAGAGGTTTGTTTATTTTGGCCGGCTTACAAGGGCAGGAGAATGATGACTCGTCTGCTATTTTACTTTTAATTCAACTTGCCATATGAATAAATATATAGTTTTTTTGAGCCATAAACCTTTGCAACACAATCAGATCAATAGTTTAGAAATGCCGTGATTGTAGAAATGAGGACAAACATACAAACATTCATTTATTTTTTGGAGATAGACCAACTACAGATTATGTTAAACACTTGATAAGTTTCAATTGACCATAGTGAAGCCTCAACCAGAATGATGACTTCCGGTAAAGAACGGCACATTTCAAAACAATTTTATTTAAATTTCAGGTGACACAAGAAGAACTAGAATCCAAAGATGGCAGGGGCCGTACCCCTCTGCTACTAGCAGTGACTCTCGGTCACATAGAGACGACAAGTGTGCTCATAGAAGCTGGTGCTGATGTCAACTGTGAGAAGGATGGGTGGACTGGTAAAGAAACTCCAATAGAAAAATTGCTGATGATATTTCATAGTCGCGAAGTTTCGTAACCTAATTTAATTTAACCTTATATTTTTTTGTAGGTTTTGCAAATAACGTTTATAAAGGCCAGTGGAGACCAATAAATATATGCACATGTCTGATGTCTTCCATACAGTTTCAAAATTATATTACAACCGGTGCATGCACGCAAACGCCACGAGCATGTATTTGGTCTGCTCTGGGATTGAATAAGATACGTCCCAACTAACAATTTAACGTCGTTCAAAAGTTTAGTAAACGTTGTCTTAATTCCATTGATCGTAATACCTAAGTCGCACTAACGTTATAATAACGTTTACTAAACGCGAAAATGGCCCCAGTTATACGACCAACATTGTCGTATAATGGTCATACAAAAGTCAAAAGCTGACTTCGTTAACGTCATTCAAAAGTCGTATGAACGTTATGGAATTACCACTTTCGTCGCGCAGAAGTCGCATCATAACTTTACAACGGCTCGTTTGTTGTATTGTCGTCATACAGGTGTTTTTGAATGACTAAAACGTTTTATAAGAGTCAAGGAACAACACCTATAAGACTTATTCATTTTTCTTGTTAGTGACACGTGTTTGTGGTTTTGTTTCGAGATTTCAGTGCGAAATAAATAATGTAATTATTTAGGAAATAAAAGGCGAGTGTTATTTAACTTATATTTATATATCTCGCTAATAATGTATCTGTCTCTCATGCCGTTTAGTTCGACTGGGTATTAAAGTTATATGATAATATACCTATGTGTTTTTATTTCAGATTTTCATGCCCCCTCGCAATTTTGTGTTTAAATGATTATATTTTTATTAATAAAAATATGTTTATTTCTAAAAATGCAGGACATGTTGCTTTTGTCACACACTTATCTCTTTACGACGTTGTAACGACATAAAGTCGTATTAAGGTTATTTCAAGACCATGCAATACGCCATGACAGCTAGTTGTTCATGTGTTGTACACTTTTCTTCTTCAATATTTGTTATTAATGCCACGGTTGTTGGCGTTGTACTTTTTAATAAAAGGAAATCTCAATTTACTTTCCTTTTAAAAGTCCCACTACGTTTAAATCTTCTCCACGAATTTTTTGCTTCCATTTTTCGTAGTAAATTTAATCAAACGTTCCGTAAATATGGCGGCCTAGACGTTTTAAAGTCAAAACCTGACTTAAATGCGACTACAAGTTTGATTAAAGTCAGGGCATGACATTAAACGGACATCATGTAATAATATAGGTTATATTTGAGTATTAAATACACAACCAAGTCATTTAAGAGTCTCCAATTGACCGCTGTAAAACAGGATAGTGATCGTTATATAAACGTCACTGTGAAAACGTCTATACAACTGCCACATTACATAGATGTCATATAAAGGTTTTTCAAAGACCTAATTTGGTCAGTTCAAAACTTTTAATGGACTATAACGTTAGTATGACTATTGCGTTATCGTACAAACGTTTTAGCAAAGACTGTAATATAACGTCGTTTAGTTTTGTCTTACCAACGTTGCTAAGACCAGCTTATTATGACATATTCGTCGCACGACTAATAAGTTAAATTAAAGACGTCTAAAGGACCTAGTAGTCATCTCACTATCATTATAAGACTGCTATCCAACTTTATGTCGTATAAGTAAAGACTTATATGACGTTTTTGTTTGTTGGGGTTATATTAAGAGAGCAATCAAACTGTCAAAATGTATGACCATGTATGTCAAATGTGGGTCGATGTTAATGGATCAGTTGTTTAGAGCCCCATAAGTAGACACTACGTTTTTGTGACACACAGTTACAAAATACACATAAGGTGGTACTTCCGTTCTGATAATAATCGTGAATGAATACAATGCTCACTAAGATTTCACTTTCTGATAGTTGAATAATGGAAATCGGTACTTTTGTACCAGTTTAGCATACAAATTTGATGTTTATGTGTGGTTGCTACGCATTTTTATAACGACTACCTAACACATTAGAACTCTTTCGGGTAGGTTAAGCTCAGCTGCATATGCAGTAAGGAAAATAAGGCAGTTAACTGATGCAGCTACAGCTAGGTTAATATTATACTATGCTTATTTCCACAGTATTATGTCTTATGGCATTCTGCTGTGGGGATCGGCGGCAGACGTTGACTCAATTTTCATTTTACAAAAGCGGGCAGTCCGCGCGATCTATAAAATGGGTCCTCGCGAGTCCCTCAGAGAAAAATTTAAAGAGATCGATGTACTGACTCTGCCTTCCCTTTATATCCTAGAATGTATTTTATATGTCCGCAAAAACCGAGGGCTTTTCAAAATTAGAAGCGACTTCCATAATATTAATACACGCAGTAAACACGAAATTGTAATACCCAAATTCAGGTTAACAAAAACTAGTAAGTCTTTTCTTATAAACAGTATACGTTTTTATAACAAATTACCTAAGTCAGTTATAGAACTGACCGATGGAAAGTTCAAAAACTACATTAAACGTGTCCTTATTAAAAAAGCATATTACAAAATCAAGGACTACGTTGAAGATAAAGAGGTTTGGCTTTAGTTCCTTCTTCGCATGCGGCTTCCCTGGTAGCTCATAAACGGCACAAATATGTGGATGTCTCTAACTATTCTCAATCTCATTTTTTCTTTTTTTTTCTTTTCATTTTAATTTACAATGTTTTTTTTTTACCATGGTTCTCACATCATTTAAACACCTTTTGTTCAGAATAATTGCAGCACTGATGACAATATTTTTGTCACATGGTTAATTTAGTCTTGTATAATATTTTCTTGCCTTTGTATAGATTCTTTTTAACGATTGTTTGTGAATGTGTGAACAGTATAGGCCTTGTAGATTCCTAGAGGTGTGTTAACTTTTGTTAACCTCTTATCTTGTTTTCCGTTTTTTTTGTGTAGTAAGCAACGACTTTTTGTCGGGCCTATGCTGTAAATATTGTAATATTGTATTGTATTGTGTATTGTATTGTGTATTGTGTATAATATTGTAAAATCTAATCATTTTAAAAGAGTAACCATGGAGTTTCTTGCCGGTTCTTCTCCATAGGAAACGACCAACCCGAACCGTGCACCTTTTTGTCGACGTTTCATAAGTGCCCATGTAGGCCTATGTGAAATAAAAATATTTTGATTTTGATTGACTAATATTTGATTCAAAGAAAATGACATGTCTTTTTTTTTTCCTAGGCAGTCAAAATCAAAGATCCATTGATACATAGAATATGCTTTATTGTACCCGCGAAATACGCGCTTGGACGTGGAGTTGCGGACACCAGCCCGTTAGGCTGGTTTTATAGTCACGCCGCTAGACGCGCCGTTGGGCAGCGCGCTGTTGAACAGGAACACCGAACGGCGCTGCTCAAGCGCGCGAATTTGAAACGCTACTACTACCCCAATACATATCCGAGCGCGCGCACTCCGACGGCGCTGCTGAAACGCGTGACTATAAAATCAGCCTTATACAATACAATACAATTTTACACCAAAATTGGGGCACCAAACCTCTTTTACAAATGATTGCTAATTCCATGATAACAATGACGGTCTTATCGTCGATGATTCTAAACTGGACCCGCGTGGCCCATTCTCTCTGACAGAGAGGAGGTATGGGTACCAGCAGTGTGAAAAAATGGGACAATTATTCTGTTGTGGACCTAGAAGAGTTGGAATATATTACCTTAGAAAACCAATTAAATCCACAGAACTTGTAAGATTACCTCAAAAAAATCAAAAGGTGCACGGTTCGGGTTGGTCGTTTCCTATGGAGAAGAACCGGCAAGAAACTCCATGGTTTTAAAATGATTTGGTTTTACAATATTATCATGGTACAGCTTTAGTACTTAATTATGGGGGGACAGCATAGGCCCGAAAATAAGTCGTTGCATACTACACAAAAAACGTAAAACAAGATAAGAGGTTAACAAAAGTTAACACGCATCTAGGAATCTACAAAGCCTACACTGTTCACACATTAACAAACAATCGCTAAAAGAATCTGTACCTGTGCTTACAAACCCTTTTTATTCTAGCGGTCCAAGAAGCCACAGCGACGGGTAACCCGGAGCTCTTATCCCTGGTTCTATCACGAAGAGACTACCAGCGTCACATGCTGCGGTCTGGAGGTATACCTGACCTGTTGCGACGGCTCAGCCTCGCGCCAGACTTCTACGTGGAGATGAAGTGGGAGTTCACTAGTTGGGGTGAGTTTCTTATTAACTACAGTTCCGATGTCACAGATGGAGTTGGCAATACATAATAGATAAGAAAAAAGTAAATAGTTACTCAGGCGGTAGACAGCAAAACCAATACGAATTAACTCTTCTGGGTGTGTTGTGTGAGTCATTATTTGTGTGAGACGTGACCCAAAAGTCACGACATTGACACACACATGTGTGTGTCAATGTCAGTATTCGGTCATGTCTTTTAAACCTAAAAGACATGACCGAATACTGACATTGACACATTGTTATAGTTTTCATATTCAAACAACCGGTTGCTACCAAACATCTGAATTGAACATTATCATTACTTGCAACTGTTGAATATATTTTAGTTATAGTTTACTTGTAAGTACTAAATATAATATTATATGAAAAATAATACACTGCTAAATTTACTCTTTTTGTAATACTTTTTATTTATTCATTTGCTCTCATGCATATCACACATTTTACAATAGTTATTACTGTCGGTTTTTGTACATTAACCCTGTCAGGGCACTGGCAAGCACAATGCTTGTTTGCTGTTGAGTTTATAAATGTTAAATTAACGTAATAAATTGAGTCAAAACTTATCAAAACACAATACAATACATTTCAGAAAAAATATGGGTAGAAGAGGATGGAGGAAAAAATATGGAAAGAGTCAGGGGACTCTTTGATCAAACCATAGATTTTGTAGGACAAATATTTTTTCGAATAATTTAGATATTTATCTTGAGATTTAACAAAAAGAACCCAGTTAGTAATAAATTTTTGAGAATCATCAAATCGACATATTTTATCATTGCTACTTACCTCTGTTAGCTACCACAGTCGAGAATTTTCGCACAGGAAATTTGGGCGTCTCATCAAAATGAAGCTACTCACGGAAAATTAGCTTGATAGTAATCAAGTGCAAAAATGGCCCATGGATCCTGGACCATAACTAAGTTGTGGAGGTCAGATAAGCAGTTGCATAATGAATGCATAATCAGCCTATATCGTTCCCACTGCTGGCACACAGGCCTCCTCTGTATGAGAGGGAACGGGCTATAATCAACCACGCGGGCCCAGTTCGGGTTGGTAGATGTCACACGTCTTCGAATTTTTGGTTCTAGGACATGCTGGTCTCCTCACGATGTTTTGCTTGTCTATTAGGTTCAATATGCAATTATTTCATACGCATATTTTCCCGCATCCGTGCGGGAATAAAAATTTCCACAGATAACTATACTTATACTAAGTCCAAATGGGTTCAATGACTATAGTCGGCTGAGATTGTTTTTTTAGGGTTCCGTACCCAAAGGGTAAAACGGGACCCTATTACTAAGATTTCGCTGTCTGTCTGTCTGTCTGTCTCCAGGCTGTATCTCATAAACCGTGATAGCTAGAAAGCTGAAATTTTCACAAATGATGTATTACTATTGCCGCTATAACAATAAATACTAAAAATTAAAAAAAAAAAAATATTATGGGAGGCTCCCATACAACAGATATGATTTTTTTTTTTGCCGTTTTTATAGATAATGGTACGGAACCCTTCGTGCGCGAGTCCGACTCGCACTTGGCCGGTTTTATTTTTTAATCTCGGCAAAGTGATATGCGTCTTTACGGCGTAAATATTTTTTGAGTATTTAAATTGTGTTCATAAATAGAATATCATAGATAAACATGATTATTTAAAACAAATATTTACTTTTAGGAACAAATTAATATTATTTGTGTTCTTAATTAAAAAATATTTTAATTTTCTATCTTTCATATTAGACTGTTTAGCGGCATCATACCTTTGCTTTTTCTTCAATCCAGCGAAAGCAAAGCGCGAAAAAAAAGCAAATTAAATCATAGTTTCCTAATAATTCCTGACAAAAATACTTTCCGTTCTAATATTTTATTTCTTTGAAAGTGTATTGAAAAACGTCGTTTGATACGCGTGGGGATTTGTTACTGCAGTTCTCGGCTCCCTAACACCTTCGCCTACAGCTCGGGTGTTAATTCCGCCTCGAATGCAATAACAAAGTTTCCCCACTTATATCAAAACTAGCTTCCGCCCGCGACTTCGTCCGCGTGGAATAGTTACTTTGGGCTAACATGACTGCCCGGCTTTGCACATTGTGCGCGCAGTACCCGATCATTATTTTGCTGTGATTTTATTTTAAAACTGCGACAGCTCCTAAGATATTCACTTAAATCGAAAGATGTAAAGGGCAATTTTGTTTTAAATGGAATACTTGTGATGAGTAACGTATTTATTTGGATAAGGATTAATATCATGTTTATAAAAACACCTCCGTAAATAATGCATTATTTTAGAACAAATTTGGTTAGCATAAAAAAGGTTATAGTGAGGTAACCTTAAAAGATAGACATATGCAGTCGCGGACTTTTTTTTAGAACTTTTAAAGAGGAATAATTCTGTAATACATGATTTTTGCGAAACTTTAACCGTTTACGCAGCGCACGCAGCGGAAGCTCTCAATAGGAAAAAATATCTCCCGATTTTGAAACATGTTTCATTAGTGCTCCGCTCCTATTGGTCGTAGCGTGATGATATATAGCCTATAGCCTTCCTCGATAAATGGGCTATCTAACACTGAAAGAATTGTTCAAATCGGGACAGCAGTTCCTGAGATTAGCGCGTTCAAACAAACAAACAAACAAACAAACTCTTCAGCTTTATAATATTAGTATAGATTAGTATAGATATTATATCAAAATGTACTATTGTTCCATTTAATTCACAGTACCCCTAGTATCCCGGATGTGCCCCTTCGACACGTACAAGGTGTACAAGCGCGGCGGCAACGTGCGCGTGGACACCACACTCGTCGGGTTCGACAACAACCGCTGGCAGAGAGGCGACAGGACCTATATATTTAGAGGACAGGGTGAGATTGGAGTACTTTTTAAATGACAAACTGGAGATAAGATAGGTCTTTTAGAGATCTTTCTGTCATGAATTTAAAGTTATATGTCAACGTTTTTGGTAAATAATTTAGTGTTAATTCATCTAAACCAGTTTGCAAAAAGCTATATGAATGAGTAATGACTGCTGTCTACCTCTAATGACCTCCAGGAGCCATTTATAAACACTATACTAATGTAGAACACAGAAGCATCAGTAGGATGCTAATAACTAATCTAATTAGCAACTTTCAAGTTCCTTGATTATTGTATCCCATTCTTTGTAGACGCGGTTGTATAATTAAACTTCTTAGAAAGTAATAAATATCCTTCATTTTTTTCCCCTAGGCCGCACAGCAAGTCTAATGGAGTTAGACCACGAGCTAGGTACCTCATGGTGCGAGTACCTGGAGCCTATGTCCGGAGACAGGGAGTGGCCCGCGCCGCCCCGGCATGTCATAGAGCAACGACTAGCGTCGCCGCTGGCCATCAACTATTTGGATACAGACAAGATTAGCTTCGAGAGGTGAGTGATACAGCCTAGGAGGCCGTCTCCACGAACGATAGAATCGCGGCGATATTATCCCATAAAAATACGTAATATGGCCTCTAAGAGAGTGTATAGAAATACGTGGCAACGACGATAATATCGTCGCGATTCTCTCGCTCGTGGAGACAGCCCCTTAGTCCGGAGACAGAGAGGGGCCCGTGCCGTCGCACTTTTTTATCATCAAATTAATGCAAAAAAATGTTTAAATGACAGAATAATTTTGGATGCATGTTTCGCAATAATGGCACTGTCGTTGGAAAGAAAGCCTTGGTGAATTAAACATTTTTTAAATACTAAAAAAAAACGAATTTTTCGAAAAGCGATGTAATCTGTATGTATTACAGAAATAAAAGCGGCATCTGGGGCTGGCGCCAAGACAAGACCGAGGCGGTGAACGGCTACGAGTGCAAGGTGTTCGGCGCCAACAACGTGGAGCTCGTGTCCAAGACGCGCACGGAGCACGTAGCCAAGGGCGAGCGGCCGCGGCCTGCGCGCGCGCCGCTGGCCGGCCTGCTGGCGCTCGCGGACCCCGACCTCGCCGCCACGCCGCTGCTCACGCCCGACAAGGTATGTTGTTGTGTTGTGCAGTAGCGAAGGGTTAATTTTTGTAAGAGGTAAGCCGGAGTATACAGGGTTTAAAAAAAAAAAACAGCTGTTCCCTACATTTATGATCGATTAACTCAAAATGTAGGGAACAGCTGATTTTTTTTTCGCGATTTCAGGTTTGGTCCCATAGTAAAAGTTGTTCATAGTGATGAGTACAATGACCTCTTAAGAGGTTTCTGGTGTTTTACAAATAACCCTGTATATCTTTTATGTGATTATATTATTTGTCTATAGAATACTGACTGTGCCATTTTTCAAAGGGAATCCGGTAGGAATCGAGTTGTATGGAACCTTCGCCACTGGTGTTGTGTCAGCAGTGCTAGAGTTTTTGTAATGGGACCCAAATATATGTTGTGATTGCTTCGGGTCGGCTTTGTTGTTCAACAAATACACAAATACAGCTGAATAATAATACTAGGGTTTGTCGATTTACTTTTTTCTCGAGTCTCGGGAATAATGACAAGAATTTTTCGAGACTTCTCGAGTTGTCGAGAATTTTTTGAATTTTTGAAAGAACAGTCTTCTATAAATATAATAGACTGTCAATTTCCTTTTGTTATTTTATTTATGTTTGTGTGTGTGTAGTTACTGTGCACAGTTAACAGTTTTGTCCTTTTTCTTGTAATACTTTCTAATAGGGAATATGCATGATTTTTTTTTATTTCTTAAATTAATCGTTAACACCTTTATAACATAGAAAAAAATATAAATAGGCTTGAAAATAGTCAAATAATTGTTCAAAGTGAAATTTAAAACTTTGAATAAATTTGAGCCGTTCAAACGCCACCATTTTGCGCGCGCTTTTGATGACGTCATTGGTTGTGTCCCGTGTTTGTTTACTATAGCGTTTCAGTTACTTCATACTTATTTTGTAGTTTTAATTGCTCTACAAATCATGGAAGAAGTTAAAAAACCTTCTTACAAGTATTGTATGGTACCTAAGTGAAAAAACATTATTAATAGTACACCCGATAAACTGTTTTTTCGTATACCACGCGTTGTGAAACTACGAAAAAAATGGTGTAAGATGATGAGAAAGGATAATGTATCTCCATTATCGGTTGTATTTTGTTGTGAAGATCATTTTAACGGAAGTATGATAAAATTTATGTACAGCTTATTGTGAATTAGCTATTAAGCAGTAGAAATTAAGTCTAAAACTAACCTAACCTAGTTTACAAAAGTTCATAAAAAAATCTATATAAGTAGAGCTTGCTCATTCCTATTGTGGTTTTACGAAATTTTGATGTTTGTTAGGGTAGATACAGTTGTTGAGCTGTTTTAAAAAGAAAATTGTTCGCTGATAACCCGGCTGATAGTACTTCTATATCATCTTATTCTTCTGTTACATCCCCTGGAATCCCTGGATATGCACCAAATTGTTCATTAAATTAAAAATAGGTAAATAATTAATAGAAATTCAGATATGTTGACATCATAAATGCATCTATTTTCGGTAGATTATCCGATTGTGCTTTGACAAAACCAGTTTCTGTCATCGTCCTACATTGACTACAAATATAATATTACAAGTAATCACACAGGAATATAGTTTTAAACATTTTTTTCTCACAAACACTACTAACACAGTATGAATATCAACGCCGATACATCCAATGTCGTGACCAATGACGTCACATTTCGTTTCGACCAATGGTGACGCGTTTTGTAAGTTTGAATTATTTTTCACTTTTTAAATAATATTTTCTGGGTTTAAATAATAACTAAATAAAAAAAATACCTTTTAAGTATAATGTAAAGACAATAAAGAATCTAGAAAAAAATATTTGAGACAAATCTAAATTTTATGCATATTCCCTATTGCATAAACACCATTTTAGGCTTTATTATTCAAATATAGTAGGCATTACAGGACGAGTCGCCTAGCCCTAAAACCAGTAGGTCAGCGGAGGACCTGACACACGTGCCCGTGACCTGGGAGGAGTACTTCTCCGACGCGGAACTGGAGAGGGACATCGGCCGACCTAGGGAGGTGTCTACTAAGGTGCAGAAGTTTAGAGCAACGCTATGGCTGTGTGAAGACTATCCGTTAGAAGTAAGTATTCTTAGAAATAGTCTCGTGCTGTTAATGATGACTGGTTTCAGTCAAAATGTAATTCAGTTAAATTTTGTCTATTCAAAATTTGTTATCACGAAACGCCTTAAGAGGGTATCCTAGCAGCATTTTTCCATACAAACGTATTCCCCTATTTTCTTCCTGGTTTATCCATCTAGAGGACTCGTTTTTTTTTAATAAAATTTAGATCTACTGTATGTATGCCCCTGTCATTTACTTTTTCCCAAAAAATCATTACCAAAACAGATACGAATTTTCGAAAACCTACAAAATGCCCCATTTTTACTGTCATATTCAGATGACTACCAGACAAATATGAAAAGTTTTTACGTTAAGATAAAATAATAGAAACATAGATCTACTCTTCCTCTAAATTTCGACACCAAACATAATTGAATCGGCGCAGGTTTGGCGGAGAAAACAGGGGAATACAAAGCATCGATCTTGTCAAGATTTTGTAGTGAAAATCGGTCTGAGCTGCAGTTGTCCCTATCGCACATTACGGGGAAAGATCGAGGGTGAGGGGGGGGGGTCAGACTAATACGTATACAAATAGGCAAATAGGGAAGTGACAACTGTCGATTTTTTTATCGATAATGTAGTGATTTCCATCATTATCGATATTACTTGTATAGAGTTTGGTATCTGTATGCCATTCCCACGGGAAAATGCTTTGAACCGCAGGGCGAAAAGTAGTGTTATCATGCTTTTTTGTATTTTTATATGAAACTAGAATTATAAATAAGAAGCAATTTGACATTGACAGTTCATTCATACAGCCACAGACAATATAGTTTTAAATTGTTTGACTAAGGCAAAAAAATATTCAGTATTTATTTTACAGAATTGAAGTTTTTAATTTTATTCTCCAAAAACAAAAACAATCAATCAGAACACAAAAGAAGAATGGCTATTATATAAAACAAAGTCGTGTTTGTTTGTTCGAACACTTATAACTCGAGAACGGCTGGACCGATTTTCAAGGTTTTTGATTTATTTGTCTCTGTCCAGAATAGGAAAATAACAAAAAAAAAATCTTAAGGGAAAATAGGTAGGTAGGACGGGCAGCTAGTCTATATATATATACATATAATAAAACAGTAAAAAAACTGTGTCTGTACATTGAATATACTTAAAAAATAATAATTGAGGGGGGTTTAGAAACAGTAATAGAGCACGAAACCAAAAAAAAATTCTGTCTGTTTGTCTGTTTGTTTGTACACGCTAATCTTCGGAACTACTTGACGGATTTGAATGATTTTAGTTTTGTTGTATAGGTATAAAGTCTGAGCAACATATAGGCTATAATTTATCTTGGAAACTTGAACACCTGATGCAGAACCGCAACAGACCAGCTAAACTATAAGAGATACAAAAATGGTACCTTAGCAAAAATTGTCTCACGTGATGAGCATTTTCTGCTAAGAGAATAAAGTTGAAGATCTGGAACACCTGATGTGGAACTCCAAGACCCCAGCTACACTATAACATATATAGGAATGACGTCTTAGCAAGAGTTGTTCAGCCTGATGAGCACTCTCTGTTGACGTATAAAGATTGTAGATCTGGAAAACCTGTTGTGGAACTCCAAGAGTTCACTGTATAATTATAAAATAACATAAGCTGGGAGTACCTCCACGCGGTGAAGGCGGTAACAGTTTAGGACTGATTTTCGATGAAAATTCTATGAATCATTGAAAATTTGACTCTACTGGCTAAAACTACCATTTATTTCCTTTTCCATTTATCTTCGTGACACGGTAGCCTACCCGGTAACGCAGGGGAGCAGTCACTTAAATTTTAATTGATCAGGTATCTTCAGAATAAAACTATAACCATGCCTAGAAAGAGGTCAAATCTTTCCCAACATCAGAATAGACTTGATGCTGTTCGAGAACATCAGGCTGCAACTCGCTCTGTAGAAACCTCTTCGGATCGCGAGCTCGCTTGCGTTCTCAGCGTATTTATGCATCTACATCCAGGTCTCTAGAGACCAGTGAAGAATATGATGCGCGACTCTCCGCTGAACGTGAACGTCATGCATTGTCTCGCGAGTCGGAGACGTTCACGGATAGAGAATTGCGCTTGAGTTCTCAGCGTATCTACGCATCTACTGCTAGGTCTCTAGAAACAAGTGCGGAACATGATGCGCGACTGTCCGCTGATCGTGAACGTCACGCATTGTCTCGCGAGTCGGAGACGTTCACGGATAGAGAATTGCGCTTGAGTTCTCAGCGTATCTAGGCATCTGCTGCTAGGTCTCTAGAGACAAGTGCAGTACGTGATGCGCGACTGTCTGCTGATCGTGAGCGACATGCATTGTCTCGCGAGTCAGAAACGTTTACCGATACAGAATCACGCTTGAGATCTCAGCGAATTCGCACATCTACTAACAGGTCTTTTGAAACGAGTGATGAACGTGATGCGCGACTAACTGCTGATCGAGATTATCATACATTGTTCCGAACACGCACACAACAAAATATTCATAATCAGTTAGAAAGTGCGAGAGAAAGAATTGCTGGAGTACGGCATGAAGAGGCAGAAGTTAATTCAGTGTACCCTTGGGATCTGCTGCGGAGTAACGGGAAGAAAAGTTTTTTGTTGTATAGTCTGGGCAACATAAAGGCTATAATTTATTTTGGAAAATTAACACCTGATGCAGAACCGCAACAGACCAGCTACAGTATAAGAGATATAAAAATGGTGCCATAGCTAAAAATATTCCACGTGAAGAGCATTTTCTGCTGTGAGAATAAATTTGAAGATCTGGAACACCTGCTGTGGAACTCCAAAGCCCATGGCAGTGCTATAACATATTAAGGAATGACGACTTAGCAAAACTTATTTAGTCTGATGGGCATTTCCTGTTGACATACAAAAATGAATGATCTGGAACGACTCCAATCGTCTCGCTCATCCCGTTGTTTTCCCGTCCCCGGGCCTTAGAATTCTACATCAGACATTTCAAATTTTCGATTTTGACGACCCCGTTGTCGCTGGCATAAGCAACGGGATCCGCGTACGAAGTCGCGGGCAGAAGCTAGTTTTAAATAAAACAAAACAATATAAATCAATGATAATTGAATATTTATTCTGTGTATTTATTCTGTTGTCATTTCCACCCTTTCTCTTATATTTCGTGGTATGCGACTGTCAATTACTCAAAATCCGATACACAAGCCAAGTCAGTTCAGTAAAGCATAGAATCAAGTCCGTAAACAATAAAAAACGTCTAACACAATATTTTGATCTAGTAAGTAGCTCGTAAATGCCAAACACTGCAAACGCCGACCGATGCCGATAGCAAATGCAACTGAAAGACCGCAGAACGAAAAGCGACCGGCGCGGGAGTGGTACGCACGCACACAAACACAGACTACTCACACGCACATTGATAGCGCGGTCGCTTGGGCGCAACGCGACGGCAATAGTTTGTACAAATACCTATTTCTCAATTTTGTCGCAGACCGACTACGCTCTTAATGAGAATCAACATAAAAAAAAAAAATTGAACGGGTCGCATAAAAAAATCCTCTCAATCAAATAATACGAATTGTTAGTTTTCTGAAAATCGTTTTAACCTACCAAAGCCGATTTTTGCAGTCGAAAAGTAATATTAACCAACCATACCTAAGATAATTTTTGTCTTGGTGGATTTCTATCCTACCCTTTTAACGTGTTTCAGTTACAAGAACAAATAATGCCGATCCTGGATCTAATGGCGGCGATATCGTCTCCACACTTCGCCAAACTAAAGGACTTTGTTCAAATGCAATTACCAGCTGGCTTCCCTGTCAAAATTGGTAAGTGATAAGAAGATTATTTGTCTTGTGGCTTGGTCTGTTGTTCCATAAAATGTAGTGCATTTTAATCAATAAACCGTAAAACAGTAGTAACCAATACTCTTCGCATGTGTATATAATAATCGCGCGGATAACTTTAATACCACGACGTAGGACATAAAAAAAAAACATTTATTTCATAAACATATTTTACAAAAACAGAATTAGTGATTGGAGCCTCCCTTTAAGCAAGTAAGTCCTCTATTGGGAGACTCCGCTCTTCCATATCAAATATTATTAGATTAGCATACAATAATATGTGAGTGTGTGGGTATATGTGTGTGTGTGTGTGTATGTTTGTGAATGTGTGAGCAGGTTTGTGTGTGTGTGTAAAATAAGTGTGACAAAAGTGATGTGAAGTGAGTAAGTGCCACTACACTTCCACTATATCTACATGTCTGTCTTGTTCTTATATGCATTTTAGCAGGTTCAAACTAAAATGTCCATCTAACTTCCAGAAATTCCCCTCTTCCACGTGCTAAACGCCCGCATAACATTCGGCAACATATTCGCGACCGAAACTCCCGTCCCGCACATCGACGTGATCCCGGAAGGCGACCGGCTCGCCTGCCTCGTGGACGACCAGTGCTTCGCCGTGGGGCGCGGCTACCGGGACGCAGCCGGCCCGGACGAGCGGCTCGGCTGCGGCGTGGACGACGAGGAGGGGCTGCTGCAGTACGCCATACAGCAGAGTCTCATGGAGACCGGCTCGCAGGACGACCAGGTCAGTTCATACACGATTTAGGTGACTGAATCAATTAATTGATTGAAAAGTGTAGTTCTGATGTCGTTTGAGAAGTTTCTCCGACCCGAATGATGGTGATGTCTTATACACCATTATTTTTAGGTCGTTCTGGAGCCGAATACCATGAACTCGATCATCGAACTCGAAACGATTGGGATTTTTTTTTTTTTAAAATAACTAAAAAAAATCACGAAACAATAAATTTAATGTTTTTCTTTTTGAAATAATGAGAACTCAAATGCATATGTGTGTGTAAAACGTATCCACGATCGGCAACACATTCGAACGATACCCATTGAAAAATTCATTCATGGATCAATTCTCATTATTTCACAAAAAAAAAACATTAAATTTATTCTTTCGTGTTTTTTTTTTTGTTATTTTTTGAAAAAAATAGTCCCAATCGTTTCGAGTTCGATGATCGAGTTCATGGTATTCGGCTCCAGAACGACCTAAAAATAATGGTGTATCTGTATAATATTGGTCAAAGTGACCCCTAAACCTCACAATTTAACAGTTCCTGTAGCTGCTCTTTATTTCTGTTATCCATCGTAAACGTATAAGGGGAAAATGGGATTGGGCGAGTCACGTCAGTCGCATGCACGACGATCGTTGGGCAAAAGTCTCCAGACAGGGTTGCCAGAAGATGGAGGCCAACCCAGAAAAAGATGGCGAGAGGATCTGAACGCGCACGCCGTGATGGCTCTCGGCCACCGTAGGCGCGGGCCTGTGGACGGTGAGTAATGGGTTAACTCGCCGTCCGTCCGTCTTGTGACGACAGGCCGTGTCGACGGCGCGTTCGTGTTCCACGCGCGCCTCAAAGAGATGTCAGCAAAGAGCAAAGAGGGGCCCGCAAGGGCCGATGCCTGCCAGGGCTGCGGGACTGTTCGAAAGAGATACCGCGGCCCTGGAACATAAAGGGCAAAAGAAGGAACATGGGTGGTTTTTAGTCAGTAAGAGTCTGACACTCCCTTCCGCTCCGCCCAGAGCGGGAGGAGTCTTTTGATGATTTCCCACCCGAAAAAAAAAAGGATCCGAACGCGCAAAGTGAGGGTTGGTCCTAGGATGGCGCGGCATAAAAACTCCTGGAAGGACTTTGGGGAGGCTTTTGCCCAGCAGTGGGGCAGCATAGGTTAATAAAATAAATAAAAAGGGGTCATGTTTAACGCTTCCATTAGCATCTAATACAATGAACAAGGTTCTCAGGTTATCATAGGCCGATAGTATGAAATGCTGACACGCGTACTCCGCAGGTGGACGTGTGGGAGGCGCTACGCGGCGCGCGCGCAGACCCCGCCGCCCCCGCGCGCGCAGACCCCGCCGTCCCCGCGCCCGCGCCGCCGCTGCTGCCCAGCGAGGAGCGCCAGCTGCAGAGGTGACAGCTGATTCTTACCTATTTTGCCGACACCGTCCGCATGGAATTTACTTATATCTAGCTTATTATCGTATTTATTTTATTTTATTTTATTTCTTAAGAAAACTTACAGCTAGGATACATATAGTTGAAAGTCAGAAAATGAAGGCCAATTAAAAGTTTTCACTGATAATATTAGGTTAGCCCAAGAAACAGTAGACAGGCAAGAGAAAGTAAGAATTAGTAAGCACTCGGAGTGATATACAATATAAGAAATGGTTTTAGCGGATGTCAAAGAAGTTTTTACACAGTAATTTCTTAAGTTTAGGAACACTGGTGGAGAATAAGTCAAGGTCATCAACACTCTGACACATCGAGTTGTATGCCCTGCTAGCTCTTATTATATAAGAGTTTTGTCGATATATGCACCGCACAGAGGGGAACATACAGAGGCTGATGATTCCTTAATGTGAAGGATGGAACACGCAACCCAATTTTGCTCATCAGTTCAGAACAGTCGGTTGAACCATTTGCCAAATTGAATAAGAATACCATGTCAGCAATTTTTCTCCGCTCAATAAGTGGAAGAATGTGGAACTTCCTGCAGCGGCTGTAATAATTAGGTAAATAGGTTTTGGATCTGAACTGAATGTACCTCAAGAACTTCTTTTGAATACTTTCGATGCGATTGACGTAGGTGTTAAAAATGGGATTCCATACGGGTGAGCAATATTCGAGATGACTGCGTACAAAAGCACAATAGAGAATTTTGAGTGTTTTGATATTTTTAAAATCGGCTAATATCCTCATGATAAAACCTAGTGCCTTAGAAGCTTTTTTAATAATATTATTGATGTGTGTGTCAAAAAGAAGTTTCGAGTCAAAGGTAACGCCTAAGTCTCTAATCGTATTAACTCTGGCTATTGAAGTGTTGGCTAATTTGTAATCATAAACAATAGGTTTAGGTTTACGAGTGAAGGTACAAGAATAACATTTCGAGACGTTTAGATCCAAGCGGTTGGCCACACAATACGGCACTCGGCAATAC
Organism: Eurois occulta; assembly: GCA_950022335.1. Lineage (NCBI taxonomy): Eukaryota > Metazoa > Arthropoda > Insecta > Lepidoptera > Noctuidae > Eurois > Eurois occulta. The sequence goes on along the minus strand of OX465492.1, from coordinate 2,245,344 downwards.
ATTTTTTAAATCGGTATATTAGGTTCGGATATTACGTACTACACCCATACTAATAGTATAGACACAAGCCGCGTGCTCTATCGGATTTCCCATCGCATATCTCCCAAGTCATCATCCCTTCGCTAAGCCGCGCTGGCTTAGGTTGATACGTGGATGGGTAACTACCCATTAAATACCGAGTTTCCTCCGTGCTTCGGAAAGCACGCTAAGCCGTTGGTCCCGGCTGTCATTTGTAATCTACAAATGACATACATACTTTGACAATCGTTACAGGTAGTCAGTGGCGTTATTGTCTGACAACCAGTCTCACCTAGGGGTATCGTATTACCCAGTACTAATTGGATTGTGGAGGTCAGATAGATATTCGCTCCATGTAAAATACTGGTACTCAACTGCATCCGATTAGACTGGAAAGCCGACCCCAACATAGTTGGGAAAAGGCTAGGCAGCTGATGAGATGCTAATCATTCATTATAATGTGTGATGTAATGTGCGTTGGGTGTCAGTGAATGAGTGAATTTAACATTTGTATTAAATAGAGTTAGAGCGGTTTTAGCATTTTTTTTGCAGTTTTGTTTGTGTCGCTTTGAGTTTGAGACTTGTAGGTTTCGAATGGTATCGATATTTATATCTAATTTTGAACAAAATCTGAACTATTCTTATCATAATAAAAACGACTCTGATAATAATAAATTACGACGAGATAATTGAATTGTACAACACAACAGTAACGTAATATTATCACAAAAACCTTTAAATAATTAAATGAAACAATATATTTACAGGCGCTTGCACTTCCATTGGTAGAAGCTAAGTGTGTGTGTAAAATAATCAGTCATTATTTACATGTTTAGTGTGACGTGATTTTGTTAATGCTTTTATAGAATATTGCACATTTTGTAATATGGCACATACATTTTACAAGTAAATATAACTACAGTTGATCGAATGTTTCTTAAAGTTTCAAGAAAGTTAAGTATTTAGCCTAGTCTCAACATAAAATAACTAATATACACATTATCCTCATTACCCTCCTCAGTTGAGTAAAAAGGGCAAAATAATTTGCTTAAAAATAAAGTAAATAAAGTCATTTAAAGGAGTCCGGAACTTTATTTATTAGAAAAACAATCAATTTTGTGATACCGACGCAACATAAGTAACCGAGCCAGCAACCAGAACAATGGTTTCTACCAAAAACATAGTAAAATAATACAGAACATTTTTAATGATTAAACATAAAACATTATTGAACATAAATTCTTATTATTATATTGATATTCTAGGTACGGGCTTGTAATCGTAACCACAATTTCAATATAGAGTAATTTATTGATTTCACACAATATAACGCTGTAAAAAAATTATAAAAAACCGAAAAACAGTACCAACACACTTACAAGTCACACGACCTTCCGTTAGCTCACATCAATAATATTTTTTCAAAGATTCAAGCACGGGATAAAACAAGTCCTGCGGCATGTCCTTGCCCCAGATGAAGTCAATATGGTTCCACTTTTCGTTCGGCATGACATGATACTCGACCACGTGACTCAGCTCTGCTCTCAAACGGTCCACATCTTCTACAGCAGACAAGCGGTCATTCAGACCGACGAACAATGAATTATTAAAAGGCACCTTACTCAAGTCATATACCGGAGGCCGGAGGCTGCCGTACTTTTTCAAATTCCCAACGCCGCCATGATCGTACGGCTTGAATTCCTCAGATAGTATGATTTGTCCTAAATGTACTAAGTTTCGCCATGATGAACCGCTAGGATAGTGCCCAAAGGCAACCGGTAGGAACTCTGGTCCGACCTGTCTGGGGTCGGCTCCGGCCAGCAGTGACGCGCCCCCCACGCCGCACGCTGCGTAGCCGACTAGTCGTTGCGTGCACGCTGTCCGAATCAAAGCCACTAACTCTGAAGAATTTCTCAGAAGTTCCCCGTGACCTATAACTCCTAATGCCGTACCTAGAAGCGGTCCTCCGACTAAAGATAAGAGAGGAAAGATCGGCTGCTGAGCATGAGTCAAATATGCTATCGGAGCTAAACTTATAACATTCTTTATCTTTGAACAGTATTCAGGTTTCGACGCTCCCAAAGCGTAGAACACTTGAGTCCCTTGAGAGTGCCCGATCACTTGCAGTCTCGTTTGTCCTGTCTTTTCTAAAACGAAGTCGATCATAGCGGGCAGGTCGTACAGCGCCATCTCGTGGAAGCTGAACTCCCAGAATTCTGAATCGTCTGGGTTTAGAGTTGTATGATTTCGTGAATACAGGTTACCTCTCGTGTTTCCGAACCAGAGATCGTAGGTGTTATTGTGTAGCCATGCTGCTAAAGAATCATGTGCTCTTATTATCCAGGTTTTCGAACAGTCCATAAAACCATGCTGTAAAAAAACAGGCTTTTCTTTATCTCCGGGAACGTTAGATATTTTCAGAATGAACCCGTCTTCAGTGATCACTTTGTAAGTGACACATGGGTAGTTGTATTTGTGCATAAACTCGCAGAAGTCCAGTCGTCCGTCTTCGGGAATGTTCGCCACAGACAATGTTAAGGCCTCTAACGACAATTGTGCTGTTACACATTGTAGAGATATCAAAAGTACTGGTACAAAATACCGAGACAACATATTTACTTTTTTTTTTAATGTATTACGCGAGACTTTATTATGCCGTTGTCCGTAATGAAAAATGTATATTCAGACGTTTGTTTCGATATTTATATCGACTTTTTCCAAAATATTTATCTTCGTTGTAACATCTGAGTTAATACAAACCATGAAATTGAATAGTTAGAATCAACAGTGTAAAGTTAACTCAGATGTGTTTTTGAAACAACTTGATCAGTTAAATATTCATTATATGAATTAATAAATGATTAGGTACCAATGAGATCATTGTTTAATAAAATTATTTTGATAAATTATTCTCATAAAGTCGCTTTGTCACGTGCCACCATCATACCCCCAATTATTTGTATACTGTGTTAAATTGTAGTATTTTGTTATCCGTAAGATCGGGTAATGATTAATGTTAATGTAATATTAAAGCATTGATCTCAATAACTCAGATATGCTTTTACTTATCTCTTAACTGAGTTAGATGAGCTTTTAAGCTTAAAAACATTAGATTAAAAGATAACCTAGAAATTGATTGAAAGGTTACAGATGTTTGGATACGTAGGCTTACCTTTCATTCACCTGTGTTTCAGCACCTTCTGCAGTACTAGAACTCCGTACAGGATGTATTTTTCATATTATAGAAGACTAACTGCTAAAAAATATTACTTCTAATTTGAATTGGATTTTGTTACCAATTTCAAGGGTTTTATTTTATTTGCACGGAACCCTAATTCTTATTCTAAATAAAAGTTAGCTTGAGTTACTTCTTATAACATTAGCTATCTGCCAGTAAAGTCCTGTCAAAATTGGACCAGCCGTTTCGGAGATTAGCCGAAACAAACATACAGAACGACCGACAGACAGACAAAAATTTGAAATAAAGTTTTTTGTTATAGGCCAAATCCGAAACTATGACTATAAATATAAACACACGCAGTATGCATGTGTTTTTTTCCGAAATCAATGGGTTCGATTCCTAACTAGGAATATTGATTTTTCAAAAATCTAATGATGCAGTTTTAGTTTTCATCAAAATCGAGCTCGAGACTCCTGTGAGTATTTTTCGCTATTCCTCATAGTTTCAGATATAGCCATCCACGCCCACTTCAAAAATTCATTCTGTGTACTTTCATATGCATACAAGATCTGTTATTTTTTAATTATAAACGGACACTTCAATTTCTTTTATTTGTATAGATGGATAACATTCCGATAATTTTATTTATGTAATTTGGATTTGTAACCAAGAAACAGAAAACCAATTAAAAAACGTAATTGGTATCCACATAACACAATTAAAATTATCATTATTCATTTATTATTATTATCATTGGGTTATACATAATTAAAATTATCGGAAGGTTTTCAGATCAGAATTCCCAACATTACAAAACACACCAACTAGAAAAAGGAATTCTAAAAGGAATGCGCAACTTTTTGTTCCTAACCTACTTTCGCCTCCAATTACATGGGAGTTATACGTAACTGGCGAAATGTGGGTGTACGATAAGGTACCTCTGCGTAACCCTTTGGGGATCGCCAAGCGTGATTACGCTATTTTCGCGCGCGTAGTGTAGTTGCTACGCTAGATGCTAACACGCTAGTTATCCACAGAGCGATAGAGGCATCACTGGCCTCAGTCTCTCTGACCTCGGTGACGCCCGAAGAGCCAGTGGAGGAACTTATAGCTGATGTGGACGCTGACGCGGACCTTCAAGCGGCTTTAGCGCTGTCGGCTAGCGAGCAGGCGTCGAGGGAACAGCAGCTTGCAGCGGAACAGCGCGCTTTAGATGAAGCGCTGCGGTTGTCGCTGTTAGACAAGTAATCGGTGAGTTTGAAATAAGTTTAAAACTGTATTATACTCTCTAAATCACTTATAAAGTTTCCTTATAGTTAAAATGTTACCAGAATTGAATACATTACGAGGTTCGAACGATACGATGCTAAGCGAGAGCAGATAATTTTCATGCCTTCCAATCCTGTAATTGTTATAATTTGGCTTTATGATATTGAAAATGTTCAATCAGGCTTTAATAAGTAGCGTACATTTTCAGGTACCTGTTTTCTTTTATTTGTACCTATGCTAGTAAAACTTCTTATACTGAGAGAGTGTGGCCTTCACCATACACCTCTGCTAAACCATTCTGGGAACACAGCCGTGGTGTAGTAAGAGTAAACGACAACTTCTCTAGAAGTATAGGAAAAACTCAAACATTGACAATAAAATGTCCCAGAACAATTATTTTATAAATAAGGCTGTTAATAAATCCAAAGCAACGTGGAAAGTAATTAATGACGCTAAATATAACTATCCTAAGGAGGGCATTGAGAAATTAATAATCAATGACGAGGTACTTACTGATCCTAAGACTATGGCAAACACCTTTAATGACTATTTTGCTGACATTGTTAAAAATACTAATAATAATTCTTTTTCTGACTCTACACGATCATATTCTTCTAACTTGACATTCAACACTAAATCAATATTCATGCCCCCAACAATTCCTCCAGACATTCTTAAAATTATAACTTCTCTGCGGAATACGGATAGCGCAGGTTATGACGGTATTACTACAAAGATAGTAAAGGATGTAGCAACTTTAATTACTGCTCCCTTAAGTTATATTATCAACTTGTGCATAGAACACGGTATTTTTCCGGAGAAATTAAAATTGACAGTAGTAAAATCAGTACATAAAAAAGATGACAAATTTTCCATCAGTAACTACAGGCCAATTGCTTTAATAACCATTTTCTCTAAAATATTTGAAAAAAACATATATAACTGCCTCTACCCATTTTTTGAAAGTAATAACATGTTTACCCCATGTCAATATGGCTTTAGGAAAAATAAATCGGTTAATTTAGCAATATATAACTTTTAACACATAGTTCTCCTAAATATGGACATTAGGTCGCCAGCCATAGCGCTGTACATGGACATGTCAAAAGCATTTGACCGAGTCAGCCATAAAATACTCTTGAATGAATTATATGCATTTGGCGTAAGAGGTAACGTATACAAATTAATTGAATCATATCTCAGTGACAGAAAACAGATGGTAGAATTAAAAAGAGTTTCCTTAACTACCAGAACTGAAGAAACCGTTGTTTCTGAGGTTAGAAATATCCTTTCCGGTGTCCCTCAGGGTAGCATTCTAGGCCCACCACTATTTCTAATTTATATAAATGACATGTCAACAGTTACAATGCACCGTATGACCTTATTTGCGGACGATAGTACTATATTGTTTACCGGTAATGACAGAACTGAATTAAAACTTGACTTAAATAGCACCTTAACAACAATTATAAAATGGCTTGATGAAAATGACTTAAAATAAACTTAGAAAAAACAAAAATCATGAATTTTAAACAGCGAGTACAACCAGATGCGGGACATAGCAGACTTATCTGTATTTAATTAACACAACATCTTATGAATCTATGATCCACAATAAATTATTTGAATTTGGTGTTATTTGTTATTTTTTAAATATTAAACTAATACCTTTTTTTTGTTTTACTTCCAGATCTCAATTCAACAAAAGTATGAATGAAGCGTCCAACCAAAATAAGACTTACGCCTAATGTACCTACTTCTAGTGAGTAGCTAAAATTTATACTTCACGGGCCGCGCTTGTATTGTGTGTCTCATCTATAATAGGATATACCTAGAACTTTCATGATAATAATCAACCCGACATAGATTTTAAAGAGATTTTGCCACTTGTTCTGCAGTTCTGCACGGTACTTAGTCCTTCCAAGGTATGAAGTTACGCCAAGCACACTGGCTTATAGTTACGTTCAAACGTTATGGCGGCTCGGACGTTCGCTGCGAGTGACGGTCAGCGCAGGTATAACGGGTCAAACTTTATTGCAGCTGGAAACATCTAAAGTAAAGTTGCGCAGAACATAATTTTAGGTATAGCGCAGAGGACGCATTGTCTAGACTGTATAATGCGCAGACCATCACAAGCAGCTAACTTCCGAGTCGCCGTATAGTTTGAACAGAACTATTCAAAGGAAAACACACCATAAATCGATGGCATTTAAAGTGACGATAGGTTCTTCACCCTGAGCTAGAATAGTTTTAGAAACTAGTGGGTCGCCCTAAGCTTTGGAAGCCGCGACTTCAAACCTAATAAAACAATTAGTGCGACCCAAAATACCACAGATAATATGAGGTTTTTGTGTTAATGTTCCAAATAAGGACTTGCTATCTATCCAAATAGAATCTTTTCGTTCTTCTATCATGGATGGGACACTTAATTTACAGTTATACAGGCGAGCGACTGCGTAAAGAAACTATCAAATATTCCTAGTATCATTTTATACAAATAATAGTATATTTTCTACGTAGTGTCAGAGAAAAAAAAAACATTATGACTACTAATCTATGTTTATTTATTCTATAAAGATTGATTCGGCACTTAGTCGCTAGTCTGTAACACTAGCCAACGATTTCTGAAAACCTACTATGACGTCGCGTAAAGCAGGAATAATTCCAGTGTGGGAAAGAGATGGCGCTAGATGGCCTGTACAGCTCTGTCTCTTTCCCACACTGGAATTACTCCTGCTTTAAGACGTCATAGTAACCCCCTGGTCAAGTTTTTGAGTGGTTTTTGCATGTCCGCTGTTGTTGATTGGTTGACCAAAATACGAGTACTACTATCATAGCTGAAGTGAGGCGAATCACAGTCAAAAATCTTAAAAACTTGACACTTAATTTGGGTTTCAGAAATCGATGGAGTATAAAACACGGCCCTTAGATTTTTGACTGTAGAATATTTATTCATCGTTATTAAATAATTATGATAATGAATATTATTATTTTGTGTACATTAGGTGCAAATAATAATAATTATGTACATCTGTGTTTAGTATCGCTATACGAGTGTGATGTAATTATTAATAATATGATTTAATAAAAGAAATTGATCCAAAAGGAATTGTTCAGACAGGTACATATTTAGCAAAGTGTTGAGGGGTTAAATTAGTTGTAAAACAAGAAAATCATTATAATTTAATGTTGTGTTAACTACGGCCAACAATTATTCTACTCCTTTTCATTACAACCTCTTTCTTTTTTGACGTCGGTTATAAAATTATTACCTCGGATGCTCTTAATAAATCTCTGATAAATAAATCTGCTATCAACTACAAATTACAATCTAATTTATTCAAATATTTATTTATCGTGACTTTCTTCATAATATATTTAATAAAAAATCTTCTGTGACAAATTGACAACAAAGTGAGAGTTAGGTTACAATTATCATTTTTTTTAAAACTTCAAAGAGTTCTATCATTATTTGTTGTAACCTGTTTGTTATCAATAAAGCTTAAATTTTATTTAAAAAAGCTAAGGGTATACAGGGAAACCTTAATGCAATAAACTTTTATTACATTTAGTATGAATTAGATCTCGGTCACAAAAATGGTTTCGGTCACAAACTGACTCTGGTCAACCTTGGGGCAAATATCTTGGATCAAATCTTCTCAAACTAGCTCTGGTCACAGACGAACCCTGGGTAAATCCTGACCACGGTCACAAACAAGCCACGGTCACAAACTGGCCACGGACACATAGGTGCTGACCACAGTCACAAATGACCTGATTCTAGCTTACTTGTGAATGTGACGTAAAAGTAGAACTTTATATTTCAATTAAATTAAACAAGTATGTGTAATGTCTCAATTATTATTATTACTATTTCATTTAAGTTAGTTATAGTTTCGACTTGGCAATAGTTTGCCTAGGATTAGTGTCCAGTGCAATAATGATGTAATAATTAAATGAAATATTAAATTATTTATTTTACACTAAACTGATTCCTACACCTCTGCCCTGCAGTTACATGAAACCTACAAAACCACCTTTATTGTGAATGCTAGAAGGTCTACAGTAGATAAATAAGTTCACAAAATCTCTTTCGCAACTAAATACTTAGATTTTTGATGTGAGTTGCATAATCTGGATTTAGCCTTTGTATATTCTTCTTGATTACTATGAAATATATGAGATTTTGTGATAAAAATAACTGTAATAACTTATACCTCTAATATTAATATAGACTCTGACTGCCAAGCAAAAATCACCCTTCATATAACCTATATGTCTTACATTCTTCATAGTTTAAAGTTGATTTTTGCTTGGCTATGTTATTTTTACACACTATGTTGAGAATAAGATGAGTGAACATTGCCCTAGTGGGATTGTGATTGTATTGTAATAGTGGTAATTACTGTTTTCATATGTAACATAAATTAACAGCATTTGTTAGAACATTCACCCTAGGAAATTGCACCATAGATAAACACGACACGAACTTTTTAATTTTTATTATTTGTTACAAATGAGAACAGACCGCTACTATTGCTGTAAGTAGTAATAATTATAAAACATCACAATTTTGTATATAAAGATCTCTTAAATAATTGTTTGCGACGAAAATAAATGGTAAAACATTAATTTTATCATCAGAGATCGAAAAAGGTGGAGTTTATTTGACTAAACTTTTAAGAGGTAACTAACATGTGGATCTCTCCTCTAATTTAACTGCTTTATTTCGGAACTTGAAAAACATTCCGGGATCGTATACAGAGATATTTATTATCCACATGTTACTACTTTGAAGTTTAGGCAAATCAACTCTACCTACACTGATTTCTAATGATAACTGATGTCCCGCAAATCTTCAGCAACCGTTACTCGAATGCTGATACCGCTAGGTAGACCCATTCCTCATATGGTTGCCAAGATAGCCACTCGGTATATACCTGAGATAATGATTATCGCCACCAGCCTTGAAAGTCGATTGAAAGGTGCTTTAAGATGGTATATTCTCCTGTAATTTGGTCACACGATGACAAATCAAGTTTATCATAAAGATTCCTAGCATATTATATTGTCTCTTACCTTAGCGATGAATGACATCATAAGTCTCATCGTCTCCCCATAAGGAAATGGAGTAATACAACTTATATGGGGTAATTTTAATACACGAAGATCAAGAATTTTGATCTATCAATATGAGAGCCACGATGAGGTTACCATTCAGGCTGTAACTGTGGCACACCCATTGATGGAACGGTTTCTGGTATAAAAAAGATCTTCGTTTAAATATTACGCAATAGCTTAACTTATAACCATAAGCAGTTTCCTACCAATGTAACATAGGTATACCCTAGACCACTGTATAGGCGTGTGTTGTATATTTGGCGCTACTTCGCAGCTGTGATTTTATATTTAATATTGTATTGAATATTTTGTATTGTCTCCAAACATGTGATGTAGTGCTGTAGTCTGAAATTGCTTTAAGAACGCCCTTTTAGGCGGTAGACGCACTGTGTACCATCCCGAAGTGTCCCAATGTCAGTAGCTAAATTCGATCTCAAGTAGTATTATAATGTATGAAAAAGCATAATAAACGAAGTATTATTGTTATATAAATTTAACACGCACTTGAAGCAGTGTTTGCAACACAGCCATCAATTGCGTGCGATTGGAACTAAGTACCTAGTGAAAGTGTGTATTAGCGCCATCTCTTGGTGGGTAGGAAAAATGAGCTATTGACGATGTCCATTCAATTAGAGATGCTTAGATTTTGGTGTTTACAAAATATTTAATACTTGTTCACACGTATTTATATGACTATACATATTGTACAAAGCTATTTAAATTCTATACATTTCCGATCCCAGTTAAACATTGTACAACCCTGTCGAAATGTGTAAAATAATGTGTTATTATAATTATATTTTATGTATATTGATTTTTAATCTCTGTTTTATTCGATTCCTTATCAAAAACTACTGTTATTGAAAATACCACATTTTTCAGCGTGAATTGTTATATCTGGTAGCTACCAGTACTTTCATCTGCGCCTTTGAGGGTGGTTATTGGCATTGGTTGGTATATTGGGTTAAGGATACGAAGTATTTTGGGGAGATAATAAAATAAATAAATACGCACAATGTTATCTATGTATTTAAAATTTAATTTTCGTTACTTATATACAAATTACAACATTCACTATCAATAATAGGTATTAGTTTGTCCTATATTTACATACGTAATACACTTTAGAAGCGTAATTTCATTATTCAAGTCAATAAATTACATCAGGAAACTTTTGGAATAGTGAATAGTCACGGACAAGAATAACCGACAACACTGCGTCTTCTGAACGGGGATGGAACCGGGCCATGCCGGCGGTAACCGGCTAACACGGGCACACAGTTATAGTGACACCGGAATAGAAAAAATGGAATTGTACATTAGAAAAGTAGTTTTTATAACAATAATAATTTTATTAGACTTGTCACCGGCCATCCGATCCCCGTTGTTACATACTGCGCGAGTATTGTACTTACTAATTACTACAAATTGATAAAGATTCCCAAGGAAAGTAACGAGAACAATTAAAATCATCGAAAACTTAAAAAATAACGAAATAAATAGATTTTTTTTTAATAAAAGGTATTATTTTATAATTTCTAACATCGAGTTTGTGTTCTTATAACTTTTTTGAGGACGAATGCTGCTTAATTTATAAATAATTCACTTAAAATAATTATGAAATAACATATTTGCGATCAATTTTCAAACGTAATAACATACTAGAATACATTGCACAGTGAATTAAATAGTAAATATTCGTAACAATTAAACTGGTTTATTGCATATTGCTAATATCAATAAATTCCTTAATCTTACACATATTAGTTAGGTACATTGTTACAGGGCTTACCAAAAATCCTAATTACTTTAAATTCATTCATAGACCATTACAATATTTTTACAGAGTCATCAATGAGTGAAAAATCTGCAACGGAAACTAGAATTTAAAGTTTACAATATTCAGTGGTCATAAAGATGATATTATTTCCATACAATATTAGTGAAAGTTCAATAAGTCATAAGAACACGAATCGACATCAATATTAACGACGCTAACATAGACTTACACTGGCTAAAATGAGAATAATTCTTCGACACTACAGATATTTAATATATTATAATTATTATATTCGGATTATTATGAAATTCTTGAAGCAAAACATCACATTGATTGACACAAACGAACATTGAGATATTTTAAATGCTACATCTGGTTAATGTCCACACTGACTAAATTGTGGTATGTGCAACAGTAAGATTGTTGATGCAATTATATTATTTGTCCGCAATCAAAGATAGGTTGCGGACCCCTAAACTTAAATTATGTGAAATCATTTGCATTTCTACTAGTACTTATTAAAACACTGAATTATAATTTAAACATGTAACAGCACTGTCTACTTTAAACCATTTAGGTAAATGTTATTTCTATAATAACCATATTTGACAAATTACATGTCTTCAAATGTTCATAGCCAACAAAAGTAATCTTATCTACTCCTCTCTCTTCGGGGACTATGTATTTTGCCTACTCTCATTTTAACCAGATTAGACGCCATGTCGACTGCTGCTAGCCTAATATCTGAACGATGCTAACAGTAGCCACCTTGAGGTTCTGTCTAATAATAAATGGAGCTGATGCAGGTCGAATTGTTACAACTAAAATACTGAGTTTAATATTACCGTCGATAGATGGCGTTGGGATATCTAGATCACTGCGTCTGATAGACATGTGCACATCGTCGATGTATGGGGTAGAGACGCGTAACATTAAACAATGATTTGAATAACAAATCCGACCCACAAAAGCCCCTACACATAAATTAAATGCATCGTACCTCCGCTTAACTTTTCTAACTACGATATACATACAGTCCGACTTGGATTGCACTTATTTGGAACTAACGCGGCACCTCGGCGCGTGTTGTATCATATCACAACTAAACATAAAGTATTATGCACTACGCACGTACTCTGTAACTGTACTCATCGACGCACCATCTTATAATATACGGATATGGTTGGTTGAGCATCCACAATTTACTTTACATCATTCGTAAGTAGCGAAACATGTCAGGTAATTAGGACCACGTGGGTAAAGAAGGCGGTTGGTTGTCTGTGTAGCAGATATGTGTCTTTTCTTACATACAATGATTAAAAACAATCTACCCAGAAGGGGTATACGATACGATATAAAACCAACATTTAGGTATATGTAAAACAGCTCCCTTCGCATGGCGGAGATAAACGAAGCATGTGTAATCGATTTTGATCAGATGTCAGAGTAATGTTCGCTGACTGCGGACATCCCTGCGCCCGGCTTAAACGGATTTAAATGGTTGTCATGGCAGCCGACGGAGATCTATAGCTATAAGTACCTCTACACCGACATGTAACATGGTAGCTTTTAATTTGATGAAGCACCCAGCATGCAGACGTGTAGGTATTTACGGGGAAATGCGTTTGGCTGGACAAGCGCGGAATTTTCGACGGCGAAAATGTCCCAAGTTGATTGGATTTATTAGTCTGTTGCTTTCGTGGATATATATAGATTTTAACAAAATGGTTATGTTGTGAGTTTATATAAATATCCTATAAATATTTAGCACATTTTATAAGAAAAATACAGTCAATCTACTTACATCCACCCAGCCTTAAAAGTCTTTTAAGCAAACATAAGGTCATAGTGCAAGTAAAATATTTTAGTGTAAATTGTAGATGCTCGTAAGAGGTGGGTTTGCAATTCCGTTCCAGTGAACACACATAGATAATGTGAACTTATCTGCATTCGACAAAATGATAAACAAGTATATAATAGTACCTATGGCAATTAGGTGTTTGCGGCATTGTCATGTAATTGAGACCAATTTGTCACTTCCGGTAACCTTTAGAAATATTCCTAGGCACGTAAATATGCTGATAGTTAAATTTTCCTACCTAGAGTACTAATAAAGGTAGTATTTTATATATTATTAGGTTTTCTTAGTAATAGTAAAGTGTGTAAGTATATTTTTGTTGGGATTGTTAGCCTTTTGGATTTTGTCGGTAGGATTGTAGACCTTATGCAACGTAACAAAGGCTTCCTAAAACGGGCAGGATGCAGATCTAACATTATGTTCTATTCATTGAATATTGATCGGAAATAAACTTGGAATAATTACCGTTCCCTGAAGACAGTCCACTAATTGCGACATGACATTTGAATTAATATTTCAGTTGTAATTGCTTGTAGTTGTGTAGGGGAGGATCCCCGATCTCTCGGTCCCTGCTTTCAATTGGCCGGCCCTGCCGCTGACACCTAAATGACATCAATGTCACCACCACGTCGCTGAGTCAATTTATGCAGATGTACCTACTCCAATTATGTAGCACTCTGACGTATAAATTATAATTGTATATTTCCGAGATCTTTTAAAATTTTAAATCACAAAATGCCTCAGCTATGTGACGAGTAATTAACACTAAAAATTAAAGCTTTATACATGATCGGAACGAGTCAACCGTTCCCTTGGCATCATCATAAGAAAGTTACTATACAGATCAGTTCACAGGCTATGTAGCCGCGTTACTGTTTAGCGACAAACCATTCATTACAATATACGTCGACTTATGCACTTAGGTATGCATTAACGATTAAGGGCGGATTCCACCAATAAAATTATCCATCTTCTGATCTAAACGGTGCATAGAGCTGTCAGTGTCAAAATTCCATAGAAATTATGGTACGGGCAGCTCTTGAACGCGGTTTAGATGGTTCCGTTTCATTGGTGTAATTTGCCCAAAGTTATTGAAGTGTCAGTGTATATGAAAGTGAATGATTTGTCGTGAACTAGTGAACGTAGCTTAAAAAGAGACAGTCCACGGTACGGGACTACCGCAACGAGCAACGACACGGGGGTTTCACAACATCGGACGGATCAATTCGTTCACCATTCGGGCTCTGGGGGTCTCCTTTAAAATTGCACCTTAAATCACTTAAATAAAGTTCGCTATCGTCTGGCTGTTGCCACGTGGCTATGAGGGGAATTATAGAAATATTTCTACTAACTGTAACGCTACATAGATGATTTAAAAGAAAATATTTTTTACGCTTTTCGCTGTACAGACATATTTAGGTATCGCATCTAAAGAAAACTTAGAAAGACGTTAGTACTTACTAGTAAACTCAGTGCTTCATTTCATTGTTGTCTTTGTTTCGACAATTCAAAAGTGCCTGTAACTGGCCTACTTGAAATAAATGCTTTGATTTTGATTTTGTATTAAGCACTTCGTTCATAAAAAACAATTTTGTAAGTTTAGTTTAATTAAAACAAAGTATTTTATATTACAAGTTTCGTGGCCATCGTCTGTTAAAATATTAAAAGAAACGTAATAATGTATTTGTTACGGTTCGTCATGGCTTTAGTTCCGGCTAAGGAAAACATCATCAAATTATAAAAAAACCGTAACAACCGAAGATGTGAATCAGTATTTTATATTTTTACTTTAAATTCATGTATTATTTTAACAAATCGATTATGTATAGTTAGATGACCGTCGATATGGATGTTATAAAAAATGTTACTGGCAGGAAATACACGAACAACTATCAAAGAAATGTTCCAATACATTCAGATTTCGAGGTTTTTTTTTGTTGTGGATAGTCTTGTCTGTCCCACTCCTGGGCAATGGCCTCCCCCATTCCTTCCACTTTTCTCGATGATGCACCTCTTCTCGCCAAACAACGAGGTTTACATTAAGTTAACACAGAATGACTGCATCCAGATAGGTGTAACCCAGCCTTATGTAATTACTGCCTTAAACTTGTTTACAGCCAAAATTGATGATGTCTCCCTCAAAAATCAAAAAGACAGCTCACATACACGATGGCAATTAATTTGCTTAAAATGATTTAGGTAGGAGCGGTTGTGACTATCTTAAAAAATATTTAACAACATTTTTTAATCGAATCTCTTTTTGTCTGACAAAAAAATCTCTATGGTTTTTTTTTAATAATCTGACGGTCAAAAATCTAGTGTCAGTTTCGTGGTTAAGATTATAATTTTGCTTATTAAATAGACGATAACGAAGTCAGAAGTCGGACAAAGTAAGATGGCCGAACTAGTTAACTTTATAGAACTAGAATATAACTTGGTCATGGTAAGAATATTCTCTGCCAAAGTCTGACAATAAAAATATACACATATAGAAATAAATAGTAATATATCAGTTTTTGATTATAATTTAACAGTCAGAAGTTGGTTTCATATCGGATCATCTTAGCATTTGGTAAGCAAATAGACTCGCATCCTTATTATGTACCACGCTTGCAATCGCAAGGGCATTTGGACTAATTGCGATGGTATAGTTCACGATGAACGTGAAATCTCAAAGTATACGATTGCGATTGTGAGTACGATACCTAAGTACGCAGTTATTAAACAGCAGAGCAAAGATACCAATATGGAGCCAACGAATAACTAATTTACATACTACACTGTATCGGGGACTGCACCACCACCTCTTATATAAGTGGGTATTGCTTTAATTTAGTTCAGAAAACATGAAAAGAGATGACGCTGAATTAAGATTAAAATAATACTGCTAATATAAGAGGTGTTAGTAAGCCCCATGATGCAAAAAGTCCGAAATACAACACATCCATAGTCTTTACAACTAAAATAGTGTCATGAACTAAACTGCCTGGTGATTTAGGTCGTCCAAATTTAGAGCTAAGTGTCTTTAGGTGCGTTCACAGTTCCCCAAATCCCCCAATTTCCCCCTTTTCCCCGTCCCCATGTGTGCTCAGCGCGGGTGCGCGGGCGGCGGCTGCGGCCCGCGCGGGCGCCTCGGTCAGTCGCCGGTGGCCGTCACCGTCGGCGTCGCCCAAGACCCGCTCCAGGGGCTGTAGCCTTTGTGGCTGAAAATAAAGAGAAAGACATGTTAGATAATATGCTTGTGACATTGACGGGTCTTGACAAAGTTTAAAAAGGAGGGCGAGGATGCTCTCAGGCGGTAAGTTCTGGCAATATGCTGCGAGTCTTAATCCGTTAAGTAAAACACATGTCTATTATCAGTAAAACGCACTTCGAATTTTTTTTTAAGATCACATACCGAATATTGTTTTGAAGTTATAGTGTATTTGTTTAGGTAGTTAACTAAATGTAAACAATCTTAGCATGTCTTTTATCTAAAAAAATGACTAAAAATTGTATCTAAAAATGTTTACAATTAGGTATTTACTTAAATAGATGTTAGGTAATTAACTTCATTTAAATAATCTTTGTATGTCTTTTATACGATTTATTTTACATAAAAAGACATATCAAGATTGTTTACCTTTAGTTAATTACCTAAACAAATACACTATAGGACCTTTTTTTTTCTTAAAAATTAAATTAATAGAGGGTTTTTATCCACATGGATACGCCAACCCCCGTATCACTACTTTTACACCACTAAAGAAGTTAGGACCTAATGGATTATTATAAGAGAATCGCACCTGAGTCAAAAAGGTCTCTGGCAAAACGCACCTACAATGCTTTAGTCGGACACACAGATTACCTTGACTTGTCCCATTGTATCTGATGCATTTACGGAGCCATTACGTACTAAGTTTGTTGGCAGAAACGTGACAGGGTGAAGTTTAACCATCGTTAGCGATTGTTAGGACTTCACCAAATACATTTAATGCGTTATTTGCCGGTGCACACTTTGACACCTTACCTACTCTGCAAATGTTATTTTTTCATCTGGTAAACCTGAAGATGGCATTCCTCTAAAATACCTGCCTTGCCAAGAAAAAGAAAACAAACAATTTATTATTTTAAAATTTAAAGAAAAAAGTATTCGCCCGCCTGGTAAGTCGGCCACAATTTACAAAAACAGGCGCAAACGCATAAGAATGGACAAGAAGCGTGGTTTTAATGAAATTCAAACAAAAAGTTTTGGTGATCAGTTGATATGATGGTATAAAGAAATGGTGTAAGCAAGCAGTCACGCTACTGTGGGCCCAGGAAAGTATGCTAGATTTTGATTAGGTGGCCCCTGTAGAGTTGATAGACAGCAAAGTCGATGTTGTTCAACATTTGTGCATTTGTTGTAAGATATCTTGGTAATAAATGTCTAGACCGTGGGTAATAGAAGGAGGCCTATATAAAAAAAAATCTGTAATAGGAAGAGTGCTTTGGTGTGGTAAGTAAATGCTACACACTTTCGAAGCAGTTATTAGCATTTATTTTAGTTTCGAACTTCTCGGACTATTTTTCGCACTGTTTAATCAAATACACGGTGGACAGAATGCGCCGGAGGTCTAGATTTGAACTGTGGGTCGCGATGACGGGAAGTGTTTTTGGATTTTTAGAAAGTGCTTAGTAGCCTAAAGTTTCGTTTATTATTGACGGGACTTATACTGGCTGATAGCTGATTTTCTAAGAAGTTACTTATGTTTTTAGAAAAAAGATTAGGGCTCCGTGCAAAAAAATACTTGAAATTGTTAACAAAAATCTTATTCAAATAGGAAAATAATATTTTTATAATCATTTCATCCGGACTAAGATCGCGGGAAACAGCTAGTTTCATATATAATCATAGTAAATCAACACAGATTACCGCTGCTCAAACAATCGGAACCATACTTCAAAGAAGAGTACCTATTTACCTACATATTTACATATATGAATCAATAAGCCGTTACCAACGTACGAGTATTTGCTTGTCATCTCGCGAGATTTCTCGTTTTCAGCGTGTTCAGTTGCAGAATGTTCGATGCATAATGTTATTAGTGGTGGATGTTTGAGGTGTGGCTACTGTGCGAGCGGTAATGTGTCTGGATTTACATAACCGCCCGAGATTTGCAGTGTAGCTTAGCTGCATCTTGCAATGATTTGTATGGCCGATTTCTCAACTGAAACTAAACAATCAACACTGAACTGATCGCGATTATTTTCATTGGTGAACCCAAAGACAAGTTGTACGAGTTGTAGACCATGAAACAGTGTCTTTCGTTGAGTAGATCTTGAACAAATAAACGTAGGAGGGTTATACCATAGCGACCCTGTGGCTATACACATCATCTGTCTAGCCTTTTCCCAACTATCTGCGTCGGCTTCCAGTCTTACCGGATGCAGCTGAATACCAATAATTTACATGGAGAGACTGTCGTCTGACTTCAACAACCCAGATAGTACTGGGTAATACGATACCCCTTGGTAAGACTGCTTGTCAAACTTTCGGGCCACTGACTACCTATAACGACTGTCAAAGATCTACAAATGACAGCTGGGACCAACAGCTTAACGTGCTTTTAGAAGCCGAACCACTGCGGCTATACTATTTTTGCAGGTTTGTCCATTTTATCAATCCTTAAAAGCGAAATCATGAAATTGTAAACATTTTTCACGACAATTGATTGATTGATTAGAACTTTAGAAAAGAACACAGCAGCTTAACAGCCTATTGTTTGTTAACGGTGAGTTATTGACAGTAAAGTATTTAATTACGTGGTCTCTAGTTAATTAGAAACTTCAGTGTTTCTATCTAATTCAATTTATCGCATGTTTAGCTCAATAATGATTAATGTTTTAACACCTTCCAATATCGTTTATAGAAAGTTGTACAGTGTGTTTTAATAAAGTGATTATTGTTTTAATTAAAATTTATGATTTTGCAGTTTCTAAAGTAATCTTGTTATGTTAAGTGTATTAGGTTGCATGGGGGGAAATTAATCAAGCTTGGAAAGGAATGGTATAAGGTACCTACATAAATATAAAGATGAATATACCAGGTAATTGTGTTACCTCTAACTAACTAATTAGTTTTGAAGGTTTAAACCTTCGAAATAAATTCTTCGAAAGGAAACTTGAGAGGTGATCCACTGTTTACCATTTCAAAAAATCTATCAGTTAGGTGTCACAAAAAATTCTGACTTGTGGTTCACAAAAGTTCTTGAATAACAACTAACAACGCAGTTTACTTTTGCCAGTGAAACAGTGTAGAGAGTTTCTAACCCTGATATGGCCACTACCTATAAACACTTTGCCAAGAATCTATCAACAACGAAGAAGAAACCACCACACCACCCGCCACCACTACCACCTAACCCCACGCATAATGACTGAATTTAAACGACCACCAACAAAACGTTGCGTGCCAATGTATACGGTAAATAATTCATAACTTCCAACAAGTGGGTCAAGTTCGTGCGTGCGCGCATCTTTTCACGCCGTCTGCAAACATAGGGGAAAAAATGGCTTCCAGGAACTGTGGCTGATTGATGCATCATTACATACTGATGGAGATGTGGGCTGCATTCATTTGAGAAGAAAATTTGCGCGTCAATGAGGTGTCTGCTGGCTTTAATTGCTTTCATTCATGTTTTGACTGATGTGTTGAGTTGTGTCTTTGTGTTGGTAGTGTGGACGGATTTTGTAACTGTCTTTTGGGTTGATTGCGTTCTAAAATACGGATGCTAGGCCATTTTGAATGGATAATTTATCCGTTTCTTGCCTATACTACCTTATAGTATATAATAGTATAGTCTGCATTTTGGGTAGGTTGAAGAATGTAGACCATTAACGAAAAGAAGAATACGGAATTTAGCTAAAGTAATATCACCCTTAAATACTCAGCGGAAACAGTGTCTCGCTTTTTTAAATTACCTAAAATTCCCCTTGTATCTTGAAATAAAACCCACGTGTAACCACGAGCGCCCTTGATCTATTTACGTTTAAGGAAAATTATAAGAGAATTTGAAAATATCCGTATTTATTTGGGACGCCCGTAAGTAGGAAGTAACTTGAGACGCCAACACAATACTTTTAATAATAAGTGAATTTATTTTTGGTCACATTAATTACATTTTAAATATTTCAATCTAACGTTTGGACGCCCTGTAACCCTTTTCTACTTGTACATATTTATTACTATTATAGTTTTGTAGTTTGTAAATAATTTAATTATCTTTGAAATAATTAAATGTTCATATCTAACGTAATAAAAAACATTAAAAAATAGTAGCCCACCATTATCGGGAACAGGGTCCTAGCTACCGGCGGTCAGGGCTCCAGAGAGAGGAACCTCCTAACAATACTTGTCGTGTTCAGGAGTTTTTATGCGGATTATAAGATATTATGGACTACTTCAGGAGGTAGTAATAACTCCGATATAAAAAAGAGGAGGAGGAGGTATTATTAGAAGATAACCAGTAAGTGACAGTAAAAGTTTGGTATTACCAGTCTAAATAAGAGTAGTGCGTATGGCAATTCGTCGTGGCGTCTACGGAAAGTCAATGTGGCGTCAACTTAACGTCTACGCAGGTTCTACGCAACGACTACGCGGGTTGGAGTAGCTGCAAGACGAAAAGTGGTTGCAATCGATGACCGATACTTCAATATTTTTTTTAGTTCATTTAAAATTTATGAAATACTACAGCTTTACTTATATCAAAGAGGAAATGAAAGTACAGAAATCGACAGCTAGAGGTATCTTTTAAGATTACTTGAATAAGTTATCTTACTTTAAGTATTTTCTTTCTATCCGAATAAACTTTGTCAATACAGATCATATCACATTCCTCTACTCTAGTAAGGAAATGAATACCGCATGCCAATTTCACTAATCGGGAAAAAATCGCATTTGCGTGCGACATTTGTAATCGATTAAGTTTCACATGCGATATGCGACATCGAGAAACGATTTATGGCTATTAGTATCGATTTTGTTCTATTGCTGTTTTAATATTGTGAGTTGTTTTACAGCTTATAATTGGACATGTTTGTCGTAAAAACGTTGTAAAACACGCGAACAGTTAATTGGGGTATCAAAAAGGCTACGATTACTTTCGTGCCTAAAAAAGGGACAAATTATATTGTAATGAACTTGGGGTATGTATATGTGTGTGTCTTTAGAATGAGTGCTTTTTACGTAAAACTGTTATATGACACTTCCATGTAAACTTGCATCACACACGTAAGAGAGTCCTTCCTTGGTGTGTATCTTGGCCACAATTCCATAGTTACAGGCTCAGCTATTTAGATTATGGTCGTGAGTTGTATGTCAGTGAGCTTAACATTTTTATTAAATAGATTGTTAGTAATTTTGCATAAATCGAGTCTTCGTTCTAGAGCTAGAATAGACTAAGCATTAGTGTAGTAGTGTAGTCTTTTAAAAAAGGACGCGAAGCACAGAGAAACAGTACCGCTAATATCTTAGACACTCACAACTTCCATCTTTCACGAAATCCATAATTCGACGTTCTCTTCAAAATATTAAGTGATAGAGCGATGGATGTAATCCCATAGACGGCTAACGTGCTAGCTGAGCAAAGTCTACTATGTGACAAGGCTTACTGCTGAGTGATGGGACATAAATGGGTTAGTCTGGGGCGCCACGCTGCAGGGGCATTATTGGGACCTTCACTCTTCATTTAGGGATATGTTTCAGACTGGAAACGTAGATGGGATTTGTGTCGAATTGAATCATGTCAGCCTGAGCTGGTAGTCCGGGTTTTGCACGTTACCTAATGGATTTCGATGCTAGTCTGTAAATATAATTATTCACTGTTTTGTGAGGGATTTAATTGAAATAGATGACCATTAATGCTGACGCAAATTTCGGTGGACCCCGTGATTTGCAAAAGTATATCTGTTTTGTATATTGTGTATGATTCGCATCGAATATTTTTTATATTGAAATGCGATGTGTGACGCGAAGCGGCTGTAATATGAGCTTAGCCTTAGGCTGCTTTTCCACCAGAGATCTGCAGCGAGAGATTTGCATAAAAGTAACCAATCACATAGCTAGCTTAACTCAAAATGTGAAAAAGAAGCTTTTATTGCCCTTGCTACGCATCCTTATGTGGAATTCGTATGTTTTTATCGTTGTTTCTATTTTAATTCAAAATATAACTATAAGCTGCCAGCCTTCTGGGCACTTTTGCTGTTGACAGCGATGCGGACGAATTATTGGACGCCCTGTAACCCTTACTATTATAGTTTAGTATGTAAATAATTTAATTATCTTTTAAATAATGTTAATATTTTATTAATTAAATATAACTCCCTTACATTCACGAATTTATTGGTGATGTTTTTCAGAAAGATCAAGTGCGTGGGTAGTAATCGCCAGCGGCACATGGCGTGCGTGGGTGATGCATGATAGCGGACGGAGCCATATGAGGATGTCAGGATCATAGCAGATGGCGTTCTATCTATAGTTTCTGCCAACACCCTTAGGAAAACCTCCCTCATAAACTGAGTGTTAATTTTGTTTTCCATTACAATATTTGACCCAAACGTATATTTTATTTTTAACTCCATATACGTTTTATAACATCTCTTCCAGTATTACGGTTATATAACCAGCAATTCTTAAATAATTGTTTTGAATAAAAACTGTTTTATCGTCTTGGCTATTAATATTTTATCGGCTGTTGGCTACCGTCACTGTATTTATGGGTATGACTCAGTTCACGTAAATACCACGGGGTGTGTGTTTGTCGCGTTTTGGGAAATAAATACGTAAGTTCAGCCAAAAGTCAAATTATGTGTCTTTTCTCGTCAAATAATGGTTTATCTTGAATTATAGTAGACTAGCTTTTGCCCGTGGCTTCACTTCGCGTTAATCTAGAATTTGACAATCAATTCGGATTGTACTCTGGTTGTATTAATATAATTCAATCGTGATTCGATAGACACGTGGCGCCATATATTATCTTAAGAACGTTTTTGTTAGGTATTTCCCTCGGGAACAGTTCATTTTTCGGGATGAAAGGTACCCTATGTCCGTTTCTGTTCACCTGACAACGTATATGCAAAATTTCAGGATGATCGGTTCAGTGGTTCAGGCGTGAAAAGGTAACAAACAAACTTACTTTCGCAATTATAAAGGAGATTTTTTGGGTTTTTTTTTAGACGGAGAAGAAGGAGATGATACGGGGAAACGACTATCTTTTTTCCTGCGGGACGCAGGACGGGTTATTTATTAAACCGACGCAAGGTCGAGTATCGGAAAACCGAAAAAGATTATAAGTAATAAAATATATAAGTAAGTATGGATTGTTTCACATCCGTATTCCTCAATGGGTTAGAAGAGAGATGTAATTACTACCGAGTCCACTGAAAGTCTGCCACTTTTCACCCTTATGCCCTAAGTAAGAAGGTTCAAAAAGATAGGTAAGGTAGGTAGGTAGGTTAGGTAAGAGGTTTGAAGCTCGCCGTTGTACATAAGCTATATTATTGCAATTTGTATGTATATTTGTTATTTTGTGTGCAATATACAAATAAAGAATAAGAATAAGGTTGAAAAGTTGTCGACCGTCAGTGCACTCGGGAGTACCTTTAGTGCATCCACAATTTGCAAGTCATGTTTAATTCCCATGTAATAGGGGCGAGATTATAACCTTCAATAAGGCACTAATTCAGGCTCTGTGCTGCTATTGAGGTAGATAAAGAATAGAGTAGATTGATTTTCATTTATATATTTGTTTCTGATTTTACTACTGAAGCGGAAAATGATTGTTGTGGTTTGTTTAAAGTTGAAGTTAACAACCTGCTTTTCCATTGAGTAATGACCGCATAGTAAACTTTTTATTTACTTACAGAACTGTAAGTAAATAATAAATACATAAACTCGCTGGCAGACAGCTGGAATTACTAGAAACTCGAAATTAAAGGTTCCAATTTCCTTATAAAAGATACCACTAAGGAAAAACGATTGAAAATTCATACGCAATAGGGGTTAAGTACCAACTGGATGAAAGTTTGTCAACTCATCTTTATCGTCAAAATATCATAATAAATATAATATTTTGAGGTTTGAAACCTCAAGGCCAGAGGCTAAGAGTTGCCATACAACGTGGCAACGCCGCCAGTCACTTGGGCACATTACCAGATGACAGCGTTCAGGAGGAGTTTTTTGATGCCCTTGTATAGTTTGTTGTGAGTTTAGTTTTTAATCTTTTAAAACAACAATATTTGAACATTTACAACTTTATGCTCTTGAGAAGACAACGTCTGACTCGTAAGCATGTGTGTCTATGTAGAAAAACCAGTATGAAATTATTGTCTGCACGTTCACGTCAATTAAACATAATGTATTTATTAATAACTTTCTGTACAGGTACATACGTTATTGCGTACTTAATACTTAACGCAAGATTACTGGCATTTAGTTGCTATATGTAGAAGGAATGTTAAAACAGGACTCGTGTGTTGATTATAATCTTGTGAGTATTATGTATTTTATGGTTCTTTTTTTAAAGATCTTTTGAAGTACTAAGTGCTTATTTTAAAGGTAATGTCGTGATAAAATTGACAGTTATAAAAGCGATAAAGCGTTTAAAATGGCCGTTCGATTTTTTTCCATTGAACACCAACTACGAGTATGTATACAATGGATTCTGTACATGATTCTGGATTCATCAGAGAGCGTTGTTTTCGTCGGTTTTTTTTTTAATTTTTTTTTTTATTTTGCCAATAATTCCCCAGTGCTAAGCAAAGACCTCCCCAATTCCTTCGTCGGTTAGGAAACAAATTGCACTTTAGTTTGAAATGTCCCTTAGGTAGGGATACTAGATTTGTCAAATCCGTTCTATTTTTACCCGACTGCGTCAGAAGGAGGGTAATATTTTTCAAGCGTGTGTATGTATGTACATATGTATGTCCATTTATTTGGCACGCCCTAGAGCCCAAACGGCTGGAAGGTTTGTGACATATGAGTTGTCGTTGAATTCGTCAGAATTGTGGTAGTGACATAGGCTATATTAATTTTGAAAACGTCGACTGCAAATATATGTTTCATATCAAGTTTATATAACTGTTTTAACACAAATTGTTAAAAATAAGTTCAATATTTTTAAGCCCCGCATTTGAAATGCTTCGTAAAACGTACTACAAACTCCACTCAAACACATGCTTAGAGAGACCTCCTTACAAATACATGGTACTCAATCATAAATCATAACGGAGCTCAAGTCATCAAGCTTGCGTGGTGTCGTGATGAAGGGGTTAGAGTGCGTCTAGCTAGCTAGATGCTAGACTTAACGACCTAAGAGCAAATACTAAGCTAAAACGTTTTTCACATTCATCAGCGTACTAGCCTTTTCCCAACTGTGTTGGGATCGACTTCCAGTCTAACCGGATGCAGCTGAATACCCAAAGGTTGACTGGTAGAGAATGCCTTGTGGCAAGTCCGCCTGTGTACCACCATTGTACATGAAGTTTAAATAAACAAATAATTGCTGCATGATGCTGGTAGCATCGACTGGACGGATGTTTTCGGGAGTTCGTGTATCGACGATATGGTTCATCGTTTTAACAGTGAATTACTCAGTTTATACGATCGTCATGCCCCTATCCGTCGAGTAAAAGTTAAGTATGTTCCGGCTCCCTGGCTTACTCCTGCCATTAAGGATGCGATGGCAAGTAGGGATAGAGCCAAGAGACGGTTAAAACGCTGTCCTTCCGAGCGCAATCTAACTGCGTACAGAATGTTGCGTAATAGCTGCAGTCGTATGTGTAGAGATGCCAAGAGACGCTACTTTCACAATTCTCTCGACAACCGCAACTCTTCTGAAGTCTGGAAGTTTCTAAAAACTGTCGGCATTGGCAAGTCTCCAGTTGTTTCTGGTGATGACACCGACGTGTGTGCCCTTAACAAACATTTCTCACTACCCCCTGTTACTTTGGATCCGCACGTCAAGTCAGATACTTTAAATAAACTTTCCGGTTTGCCTTTGCCGAAATGTTCTTCTTTTAATCTAAGCCCAGTGAGTGAGAATGAGGTTAAAAAATCGATGTGTGCCATCTCCTCCACTGCAGTTGGTAATGACCTCCTCTGCTCAAGAATGATCTCTCCTATCCTTTCCCCTATCCTCCCCGTTTTGACTCACATTTTTAATTACTCCTTGTTTTCTTGTACTGTCCCAGAGGTCTGGAAACAAGCCCATATCATCCCCTTACCTAAAATTCCAAACCCGGCCTCACCGACCGATTTCAGACCAATTTCCATCCTCCCTTATCTCTCTAAAGTTCTTGAGCACATTGTACATCAGCAACTCACTGCCTTCCTTTCTAGGAATGACCTTCTCAGTAATTTTCAATCTGGTTTCCGTCCTGGCCATAGCACTGTAACGGCTCTTTTAAAAGTTACTGATGATATTCGCTGGGCTATGGACCACAAGTCTCTTACTTTACTCGTACTTCTAGACTTTAGCAGCGCCTTTAATTCTGTTGATTTTGACATCCTTCTTGGGATTCTTAAATCTATTAATTTCTCCTCTTCCACTATTGCTTGGTTCGACTCCTATCTAAAAGGTCGCTCACAGCGTGTTCGTCTTGATGAGTCCTTTTCTGATTGGTGCCCTCTTAGCGCGGGCGTGCCTCAGGGTGGCGTTCTCTCTCCTCTTATTTTTTCTATTTTCATTAACTCTGTCACCAGAGTCATCACTTCCTCCTTCCATCTGTATGCCGACGACTTGCAGCTTTATCATCATTTCTTGAGGGAAGATGCGGAAGCCGCCGTATCGGTCATGAACAGGGATCTGGATTTAATTGGTGAGTGGTCGCGGTCCTTTGGGCTACAGATCAATCCTAAGAAATCGCAGGCCTTGATCATTGGCGGCAGATATATGCGGAACAGGCTCGATGTTGCGACGCTGTCTCCACTCAGGCTGAATGGAGTCCAGATAGAATTCACAAATAAGGCCAAAAACCTGGGGGTGATAATGGACTCCTACTTATCGTGGACTTCCCAGGTTGCTGAAGTAAGTCGCAAAGTGCACTACACATTCCACTCGCTGAAATGCCTCCAGAGCTTCTTGCCTTTGAAGACCAAAATCTCCCTCGCGCAAACTCTCATCCAGCCCATCATAGACTACGCCGATGCGTGTTATTTGGATGCCACCGAGGAGCTTTTAAATAAACTTGAGCGTTTGCAAAATATCTGTATTCGTTTTGTTTTTAATCTCAAAAAGTATGACCATGTTTCCAACTTTCGCAAGATACTCAAGTGGCTCCCAATCCGACTTCGCAGGAACTCTCGAATATTGTGTCTGCTTTTTAACATCCTGCATAACCCTAAAACTCCATCCTATCTGCGGGAACGCTTTTCCTACTCCCGTCCCTCTGATGCACCTTGCAGGTCGCATCTTAGGAACCTCCTTAAATCCCCTCCCCACTCTACCGACTTCTACTCCTACTCCTTTACTGTACACGCTGTGCGGTTGTGGAATTCTCTTCCGCCCGATATTAGGGACTGCCAAACTGTTGCAGTTTTCAAAAGAAGAGTGAAAGAACACTATCTTTCCATTTCGCCATAGTTGCATAGATATTTATTATTATATATATATATATATATATATGTATTATATTGTATGTTATATTTAAATTCGTTATTTGCTTTGTTTGTATGTATTCAATTTTCTCTTTATCGTTAACACACTATGTCTACATCTCTTGTTATCTACTCTCCTTTCGCAGGTATGCTGGAAGAGATTTCATTAGAAATAAGCATCACCTTTGTACCTATTTTTTCTGTTCCTTTCTTGTTTTCTGTATTTAGTGTGTACATAAACTGTTAAATAAATAAATAATACCAGTATTTTACAGGATTGGTTGTCAGACATTCGGGCCACTGAATACCTGTAACGACTGTCAAAGATTTAAAATTGACAACCGGGACCAACAACGGCATAACGTGCCTTCTGAGTTTACGGAGGAAACTCAAAATTTAATGGGCGGACACTCATTCAGGCAAACGCGGCTTAAGTTAAAGATCGACTGTTTTTATATAGCCACGAGCTCGTTTTTCACATATTACTTAAACAGTATGTTTTTTTTATAGACCAAGGTTTAAATCGTCGAGCATATTACCAAAAAGCTAAATACCAAAAGCATTTTTAAACTTAAAAAGGTGGTTGGGATAAATTGGATGCCTGAGGCAGCAGACATGGTGTTGTGTCGCGCTCGGAGAGGTCTTTGATCAGCATTGGACTGGGATAGGCTTTGACAATTTTCAGTTTTCACACTCGATAAATACGTGGGTAATACAACTCAAATCGTGCTTATTTAAATTAAATGCTTAACTTTAAATCATCAACCCAATGATAATGTACAAGAACTAAGAGCTAAATTAATCATTCCTTTTAGGCTGTGCACGTTTGAGAATCATGAAGCCCATACATTAGTCAGTTATCTAAAGTTGTAAGATTGGTGGGGCTATGTAGGCTAATGCTAAATTCGTGAGCCATCGAGTGGCGGCGAGGTCTATCCGTGCTGGTACTATTACTATAAGGTGAAACGGAATGCTATGAAAATAATGTTTGAAAGGTGAAAATCTACGGTCAGTTGCACGACTGCAGTTTCCATTTGAACTAGAAGAAAAGACCTTACAGCTGTGCAATAAAGGCGCATTCAAAAACGACTTGAAAAATCTAAGATTATTTAAACAAATTAGGATGAGAGTCAGTGCTTTGGGACGCCAAAGACAGTCCCCCAAAAATCCTCCCCTCTTCGACATTTTATAGTGTTTAAAAGTCCCCAGCAACATATTTCTGTCAGTTAAGTTAGAAGAATTGTTTATATTGATGTGTCATTGACTGTACAGTCGCCAGCACATCAAGTTATCACAAACTGTCTAGTTTCTCCAAATTATTTAAACCATAAAATATTGATGGTTAAGTTCAAAATCGAATAAGAGACAGTTTATGGTAACTTGATGCGCTAGCGACTGTACCTTCTTGAAAATGAATAACAAGTTTATCATTTTTTTTGTTGGAAAGGAGATACTTCAAGGGTGGTCCCATGATAAGGAAACCGGGATCTGATGATGGCATCCAAGAGAAATTGAGGGGCGCTTTCAAAAATGGCGACTAGTGCGTTTGTAAATTTTTTGATTAAGTATTTTAAAGCACTACAATTTAAAGAAGGTCTGGAGTCGCTCTGATGATGGAACCGAAAGACAGTCGAGGGAACTCCTCAACGGTTTACAGCAGTCACCTTGTGTTTGGGTTTGATTAATTTGTATTAATGAGATATTTACACCTAGATGGGTTGTGACTGTTATAAGGGGTCTGATGATGAAGACGAAGGAAAGTTAAGGGAACTCCTGAACTGTTTACAGTAGCTACCTTGCGTTTGGACTTAATTCATGTATATTGATCAAAACTTTGCACCCATCTGGGTTACAAGTGCCATTACAGGTCTGATGATGAAAAATATTTCTATGGAATATTGCAACTAAAAATAAAAAAATAAAAAGTTTTTTTATTATCCCTGAAGCAAGAAAATTAAATTGGTTAATGGTGAAGCAACAAAAAGCAAAATTCAGGATCAAAAATAAAAGATATATATCAATTAATTAGGGTCGACTTAGGATACCCATTTTATTAGGTAAGGGTCAAATAAACTTACAAAGATCAATGTTCGGGTCAAACATACCGACCTCGCGTAATTTATCAAAATAAATTAATTGACACGTGAGAAGTATCTAGTAGGTAGGCATTTTCATAATTATGAGAAGCTGGTTAGCTGCATAGATAAAATTTTAGTTTCAAAGTACCTAATAAAACTAAAAAGGTTTTTACTAAGTTACGGAAACTTAGTAAAAACCTTTGTAGTTTTATTGCTTTGCTTGTATACATACCAACGGACACACGAACACGACACATCAAGCTAATACATTTCCAGTGTAACATGGCCTCGCTTTGAATAGATTTCTCGTATGTACAACGAGAGGTCCGCTTATATTAGTTTGTATAGCTTGATTGCTCGTCGTGCGTACAAAGTAAATAAAAAAATATCCAGTAATCATCTTGTGCTTTGCCGCAGCACTAATATCTAAAAATATATGTGTGCATTTAGCATGTGTCGTAGTATTAATCATCAGTTAATAAATACAGAATAGTAACCAATTATGCACTTAAATTATACCTTAGCTCTTAAGTATTTAAGTATAAAACATGTATCATTTTATCACTGGATATTAAACACAGTAAGCAACAAATGTTTATATAGTACTAGCTTCTCCCCGCGGCTTCGCCCGCATGGACTTCAGTATTTGCCCCAAGGGATAAAAAGTATCCTATTTGTTCATTCAGGTTATAAACTTTTTCCATAACCGTTCAGTAGTTGTTGCAAATATACATCCATTTATCCATCCATCCACGCAAACTTTCTAGTTTATAATAGTACTACGTATGATGTGTATTTTTGTTGAATATTGATTAAATTCGTAAACGTCTGAATACAGTGCTGGCCTTGTTCATCAGCCACGCTGACCACGTCACGTGCATGTTGTTGTCAAACTAATCAAATTGCATATCGAGCAACTCCGCGGTATCCAGCACTAATTGATGAATTAATCCGATTATTGTTCACGCTGCAAATCAACTTCGCTTCATGGATTTGATGATAAATAAATATCATCTTTTACTTGGAAAAAGTATTCAGTGGGTAGGTACTTGCGTGATTTAGTTTGGGGTAGGCTCCCAGCTGAATACCAGTATTTTACATGGAGCGACTGCCTATCTGACCACCACAACCCAGTTGGTCCACTGGGTAATACGATATGCTTGGTAAGACTGGTTGTCAGACTTTCGGGTTACTGACTACCTGTAACGACTGTCAAAGATCTACAAATGACAGCCGGGACCAAAAGCTTAACGTGCTTTCCGAGACAAGGGTGAGGCCAAACGAGCGTTATTTTTTGAGCTGTGTGCTGTGTGAATTGCGTCGCCGTGTGGTACAAACAGGACGAATCCGCGACTCATTTTACGCAACTCACAAAAAATTGCGCTCATTTGGCCTTACCATTACTGTATTATAAAAAAAACCGGCCGAGTGCGAGTCGGACTCGCGTATGAAGGGTTCCCTGCCATCGTATTTGTTATTATAGCGGCAGAAATACACATTCTGTGAAAATTTCAACTGTCTACCTATTACGGATCATGAGATACAGCCCGCTGACAGACAGACGGACGGATGGACGGACAGCGGAGGCTCAGTATAGGGTCCCGTTGGTTACCCTTCGGGTACAGAACCCAAAAAAACAATGAATGGGTTATGTGAAACATTATATTTTATGACTAGCAAAACTAGTGAGATTTCAGATAAATTGGGATTAACGTAGGACAATGATGATAAATAAAAAGGACAATGATGATGAAGAAATAAAATGTAAATAAAATAAAATAATTATTTCTAAGTCCTAGAATGTGCTTCTGACACTTTATGCCTACACACAAAAGCCGAAACGCGAACGAAAGTCGCCGACATGCCGGACGGATATGGTGCGTATGCTTTATTAGTACCAGAGACAATAATTGTGTTTGTTTTTTGTTATGGCAAGTGTCATAATATGCATTAATATTATCTTGCAAAAGAAATTATTGCACATAAAACATGCACGATTTAAAAACATGACTGTTGAATCGAGTTAAATATGGCGCAAAATGAATGATGGTGGAAACTGACGTCTCCATTCATACTTGAAGAATTATGTATCTGTGACTTATGCAAATATGGCCGCTTTTCAATATGCGAACCTTAAGCATTTACTGATGCTTGTAATAATTCTTGTTGCGGTTAATATAAACTTCAATACAATCTTTATGATTAAAGCTTGTAGAAACCTGTGTTGATTGTCGTGCATTGAATTATTATAATGTCTTAAGAATTATTATGATGTTAATATTGCAACTGTGTTTGAAATTCTATTGATTGTTCACGCTTCATTAAATATAATATACCTACCGAATAACATACCTACGTTAAAAGAAAGAATTGATACACAAAATGATGAAGAGCATTCATTTGAAATCACAAAGCTATTGTGAGTTATTATGATTTTTTTTTATTCATCCATAGACAAAAAACGGGTAAAATAGATCATAGTTCTCCTACAGGGTTAATGCAACATCTAGCAGACCTAACGATTTTCCGTTAATCATTAAGGGGAATTAACTATAAACCTCCGACACATGAACTTCGTGAGGAAACCTGGACTTAAAATGAATAAAAGTCTAAAATCACCAATCTGCCTTGAGCAAGCGTGGTGATCAATGCTGATACCTTCTTTGTATGACAGCCTTTGTTGCCTTTGTTGTGCAGTGAGGCAGTTGATCATCTGCCTGTTGGGGACGGCTTTCAGTCTAACCGGATGCAGCTGAATACCAGTATTTTACATGGAGCGACTGCCTATCTGACCTCCACAACCCAGTTGGTACTGGGTAATACGATACCCCTTGCTAAGACTGGTTGTCAGACTTTTTGGGCCATTGACTACCTGTAACGACTGTCAAAGATATACAAATGACAGCCGGGACCAACGGCTTTACGTGCTTTCTGAGGCCCGGAGGAAACTCGGTATAATAATGGGTGGTCACCCATCCACAGATCAACCTAAGCACGGCTAAACCTAAAGATCGACCCGAGTGGCTGTTATTATTAAGCCACGAGGTCCACGAACAGTGAGGCAGTTATAGTACGATATTATTAACATGAACTTAAAGACACACTGTTACAATATCGAACTACAACATAATGTTAAGTGAAACCGTCCATAATTTTCCCATAAGGTCTAGCGATCGAGTGCGGTGGTATTTCACGCGAATGTCATACTAAAGTCATAGGCAGGGCTTCTCAAATGCCAGCGCTTTGTCTCGCGACTTTTGTGAAACTGTGTTGAAATAGGGTCTAAAAGTTAATAATGGGTTTAGTTTAGAGACGACTTTTCATAATAATATGTCATTGGTATCTTCATCATATTTAGGGGGGAACCATTGTGTCCAAAACACGTTTTCGGTAATTTTATCGATAGAAAATCCTATTCCCTATAACGAAATGACGTTCAAAAAATTGGAAGAGACGGGAGATCTACCAACCCGCACTGGGCCCGCGTGGTGGGTTTTAGCCCATTCCCTGTCACACATACAGATATTGCATATCACTGCAGTGGGAATCCCAGTGTCTCCCATTGCACTATTTATTATGCTATCGACAGCTTTCAAGGGTGAGACACCCTTGAAAGCTGCTTCATCTTAAGATGCTTTTCTGATCTATGTGAAGTCTATTCTGAAGTATGCGATAAGGACACCGTACGTATAGTTACCCCACTAAAACATAAATGAATGATCGTCCCATGCAACAATACTATCTGCATTTACGGCTTTTACTTTCCTCGAGTCTATAAAACTATTTTATACAATAGTTACTATCTTCATGTAGGTCTTTTTAGGGTTCCGTACCCAAACGGTAAAACGGAACCCTATTACTAAGACTCCGCTGTCTGTATGTAAAAAATGTCTGTCAACTTAACTTTAATGTATCTTTGGTCTAGCGATCACAAGCGCTCCAGCTGAGCTTAGTTCTTGGGTTCGTGTCCCGCGTCGTCTAAAACGGTTTTTTTATCACGAAATTCGAGTCAGCATTTGTGCCATTTAATGGCATGCCCTCATGTCATGGGGCTGAAACATAACTGTCGAAATGTAGGTGAACTAAAGGTATGTAATTATTACACCTCTGTCTAACCTATCGGGGATTACAGGCGTGATGTTTCATGTATGAATCCGTCACGTTCCCGACGCAAAAAGCGACCAATTTTCATCTCTTTCCTCAAATTGCTGTGTAACAAAATTGAGTAATTTCCTACAATTTGCTGTGACAAAACGTAATATGGCGGTCGGTCCCAGCTTCCATGGCAATTGGGCCTCTGCCCTGAGGTCGGGAGGCCGGGACCCGCGCCCGCGCTGAGCAGTTAATGTCAATCGTGGTAATAACTATGGCCATTTTATTGATGTAAAATGAGTTTAATCTTTTATGTTGTGTAATGTAATTATTGTACATTGTTACAACAAATCTAAATCGTGTTCAACAGCTGTCAGTGTCAGTATTCGTAACAACGATGACACCGAGAGGTCTTGAACGCAGTTTAGTTGTAGGTGTTCGAAAATCCGAACTGTAACGGATTCTGAACAAACTACTTCAGGTCTGCCCCAAAAATAACATTGTATACATAGATTAATAAGTCATTTCGACAATGTTGAAGTGAAACAGATGTCATTTTGGACTTCTATGTTCAACTTACGATGATTAA
Source organism: Eurois occulta (assembly GCA_950022335.1). Classification (NCBI taxonomy): domain Eukaryota; kingdom Metazoa; phylum Arthropoda; class Insecta; order Lepidoptera; family Noctuidae; genus Eurois; species Eurois occulta. The sequence continues at coordinate 2,210,744 of OX465492.1, read as the reverse complement.
TGATGACAATGTATGAAAATAGATGCAGTCACGACTTAGTATAGGTACTTACAGCTAAAAGCTGTTGCACATGTTATGCGGTAATTTATGGTCGGCACATGGTCAACTACATTGTCAATTTTTGCAATACTTAATGTTTAAACACAAACATTTTGTAGCTGTATTATGCCAAAGGTATCAGACAAGTCAGGCTTTAACAAGCAACACATAAGTCAAAAATCCGATGCTATGAAATCCACCAACCCGCATTGGGCCTGTGTTGTGTGGTTGACCACTCCATCTCACACAGAGAAGACACATTATGTTTTCTCAAACTAAAGATTACGCTGTGGCTTTAAAATACTTTGAGTTACGCTGAGCATCTCATATGCGAGGTTTTGTCATTCCTATACAAACACAACAACCGAAACAAAGCTACAACAAAATAACATTCAGAAACCAAAACTTTCACACACAAACTTTATTCCCTAACGCAACAGACGAATCAGAACACAAAATTTAACAACACTAACAAACACTAACGAACGTCACTAATAATAACGAACGTCACTGTAGAATAAAACCTCATCGCACCGCTCCGCAACGCAACGCTCTGCATCGTCCGGAGCGATGCAGAGCGTTCGTCAGAGCGAGCGTCAAATTACGCAGAGTAAAAACCCGGCGAGTTTCGTTTCAGTCAGAGTGCCCGGGAAATGGATGGGGTAAGGACGCCACCTGGTGCCTTTAATAAATTAACTATTAGTCGTTGTATGTGAACATACGACATTCTAGGTGGATCGTAGATGTGTGCTATCTGTTTTGATGATACAGTTAAAGAAGAAAAATGGCGACTGTCTCGTTTTGTGGATGTAATAAAATGTTTTACTGTTCCGTTGGCCTCCCCGGGTTCGTTGTTCAGTGAATAGTGGGGGTCAATATTTGGACTAGTAATAAAAGTTTTAAGTAGACATTACGAGCAGTGAGTTTTGCACTAATAAATATTGAGTATTTCTGTTTAAACTTTCAATTTAGTAGAACAAGATTATGAGTAAATGACGTCATGTCAACAGTGGTCTACACTCCACTCCTAGCATTTATAACCGAATAGTTTCACTCATAGGCATTCCACTAATGGCTACACACTACCTAGGTGCATTATTTACCCTGGCAGATTTTTTTATTTGACTAAGTACGAAGAAGATAAACAACGTCTTCTAACAACCAGCCTAGAGTTTGCATTTTAAATTCCTATTCATTATCTTCTGCCTCCCCATCGCACGCACCCATGTAAAAGCGTTTCAGAATTCAAACAAACAACTAACTTATCTGAGAGTTCAGTTAATGAGAAAGTTAAGAACACAAGTACAGTCACGAGCACTTATATCTTACGCAACATGGTATTAGATAAATAGTTTGATATAATACTTTTTATGGTACAGTTACAGTATATCAAACACCATACGAAATACAAGAATAAACATAACAAAAAAACAGTATGCATAAAAAAAATACAAGAAAAAAAACACTTTTTTTAAAAAGTAAACATTTTACACGGGTGACACGGGGCCTTCTGATCGTATCTCTAAAACAATCTTTTCAAGACAATTTAAGACAAAGTTCTTAAAAAAACATGGTACTATTCTCGAGACTCGACACATTTTATAGTGTAGTTTTACTGAAGCTGTAAGTAATAAATTTTTCACGAGAAAATCGAATTGTTTTTTAAGTAAATACTATTATAATGTTATAATTTCATTTCAATCACTCCACCCGACTAGTCGTCGCCTTTTACAAATACTACCTAAAAAGTAAAAGGTATTGATGCTAATGACAGTACTTACAGAGACAACCCTGCGGCTGGTTGAAGAAGGGCGTGCGAAACTTTAGGCCCTTGGATTACTCGACTCGTATATTGTATTGTTGACGTCACTTTTTAAAATGTGTGAGTCCCCATGTGAGGTGGTCTATGTGTGTGTGTGTATTAATTCATTGATAAGAATGGGCTAAGGCAGAAGCCTTAAATAATTAAGTAGTTGTGATTGCCTCTTTAGTTACTATAACTTTAATAAGATACCGAACAACAAAATTACATATTGATAAGTAGAATCAGGATATCATTTACCATGCTGGCACCTAGAAATGCACGTCCACACTTTGACAGCATCTTTATTATATAAGACCTGCTTTCGTTGTTCAAATGAGTCTATGGTTGTGTTAATGTTTGTGTGTGTGTTGACGTGAGTTTGACCATACTACGTTTATGCCTATGTAGGTTTCCTGTAATAACCACGACAATCAAAGGTCCTCCCGTCACCGTCAGTGCAACGAGCTCGTATTTGGCTCGTGTGTCGGATTGTGGACCGCAGGATAATGTAATTAGTACCTAGGTACTGGTACATAGGTGATTAGGTGGTCGCGTCATGGTAATGTGCCTAATATGGGTGTCGGATGCTCATTAGCGCGGTGTGTGTTTGTTGTGGCATTGCAGCGTTGGCATCTAATCAAATCGTTATTGCGAGTGCATAGGTTCGTAGATGATGTAATTTGTTATTATTGTACCTAAGAATTGAAATTTCTCAGTAGCAGACTGGATTTGTGTCCAGTTGATTGCAAGAGGTTCGTTCCACATGGGAGCTAAACAAAACTGGCGAAATGTGGGTGCACTGGTAGACCTGGTGTATTACCGTTGTCCCCGTAGGCCGTGTCCCCGTTAAAGGGGACAAAGGGAATTTAAGCCTTCGGGAAGATACAGGCGTCATGTTATGTGTTGAAATTGACATATTTCGATAACCTAAAACTATTTCAAATGCTTAGTCTATCTGGCTGCTCTATCACATATTATTCTTGCCTGTCAAATGTTGTAACAGACAACTTACCTAGCCAGTAGCCAGCTGCTGTCAACTTCAACTAGGTTTTATCAGATTCGGGAAACCGTATTATTTATTGAAAGTTCTCACAGTCTATATGTACTTTCAATACGATACCAAGAATTTAAAAAAGATTTTAAAAATTCAGCACAAAGTATTTTTTTTCAAAAAATGACATCTTTTAAGTCTAGCTAAGCAGACTATCTTGCAAAGAAATTAATGTAAATAAATAGTCTACCTTTTCAAACCAATAGCCTGTAATTCTGCCGAATATCTAAAGTCGTATGTTTATAAAACACTAGCTTATGCCCGTGGCTTCGCCCGCGTTAAATTCGATAATTGTCGCAAGGGATCATACTACCGGGATAAAAAGTATTCTTTGTGTAAATCCAGGTTATAAACTATCTGTGTGCCAAATTTCATTCAAATCTGGTCCCTAGTTTTTGCGTGAAAGAATAACAAACATCCATCCATCCATCCATACTCACAAACTTTTGCATTTATAATATTAGTAGGATTTAATTGAGAAGGTCTCAGAAAACAGTCACTTGCCAGCAACTTAGTCTAAACGAATCTAATTAGCCGTCTAGAAAGAGACGATGTTTGTATCTTTGTCCACAATTAGAACTGAAATAAGATATTCAATACTAATTGTCTGTAGTCTACTTAACGAATGTTTCTGTACTAATTATTTTAGAAGTGTCTTTGTCTGTCGGCGACGTTTTCACGACCAAACTGATTTTCTTGAAATTCGATTAATCGTCATCTGCCTAGCCTTTTCCCAACTATGTTGGGGTCGGCTCCCAGTCTAGCCGGATGCGACCTGAATGCTTTATCGATTATCTTGCAATTCGATAAAGAGAGCAATCTCTTTCATCAACCCTCAAAATTAGTTAAAGAAGGTGATGAAGTTTGTGAAAAAATATATGAAATACACGCGAAGTCGAAAAATGCCAGTGACTGAAGCACTGTACTTAACAAAATATATTTTTGTTGTATAGACAGCTTTATAGAGCACCTACAATCAGTCGTCTGGTGGAGTCGTTTTACAGAAACTCAGACTAAACAAAACTAATTAGACGACTGGAGAGGACGAAACTTTATTTTTATTCCAAAATTAGAATTAAATACGAATTGGCTATAGGTACCTACGATACTGTGACGATCGTTGTAGGGTATCTAGAATAAATAATGTATGTATGTTTTCATTTTCCGACACGGTCGCGCTGTAGGATTTCCAACCCTCGATCTAGCGTTGAAAGACGAAAATCCATAAGATCGCTTTTATTTAAACATTAGTCTACGTGTCTCCTAGTGTTTGTTAATACGAGCATTACACACATAAAGGTATAAAATCAGCAATTATTCTTTGTGCGAGAATTACAGAGATCCTACTTATAAGTTCCTGTTATAAAGTAGACATTACATGGCTTCGGGCCTACAATTCTATTATTATAAAATACTCCTATGTTAGAAAACAGAATTTTGGCAGAAACTGATCCTAAACCAAACAAACAAGACTAGACAGAAACAAAAATACTTTTATGTCAGTCCCAAATTAGAACCGAAATCGAATATTCAGTAGTGCTGTCTGCTGGGCATAGACAGACACATACACAGCTTTTAGCAGATTCTCCGTCGTTTGGCAGCAAACCGATGGCTAAACTAATTAGGCGTCTAGGCTTTCAGCCAACGACTGCTAATTTGTGCCTAGACAATACTTAGGGCGTTACTATATAGGTACGTCTTTTGTTTATAAAGTAAAAAAAAGTTTGACTCGAATGAAGGGGTTGCTAAAGGAAATTGAACTTTGAACTGATTACCAGATTGTCTTTTGTTGTTTTGGCGCTGATGAAAATTAAATTGTCTATTTTTTTGTCTGGTTTTCAGAAATCTTTATTTGTGTTTAGCTTTCACGGTTTATAACTAAACTGACACTATCACTTACGGGATATCTTCCGTGATATTCAATAATTGAGCTCACAATATTTGAAAATCAAGGTGATATCCCGTAATTGACAGTATAAGTTTAAATATCCATTTGTCTCAAAATCGATGTTTTTTAACCGATTAGGGCGAACCGTTTCGGGTTTTTAAACTTCTGCTTACACCTTCGGCAAATTATACGTGTGCTGTATTTCTCCTAAATAGAAAATCATACCAAGCGGTAGTCTTAATACGTACATACCTATCAAGTCATAAATCTTACTTATCTGTGACTGCAATAATTTCCTCCCATCTGTAATTCGGTATATTTAGGGCAGTGGCACACTCGGTTACCTTCTAAAACACTTCCTACATACACACGTATACCTTCCTAATTCTACAGATATCAATATGGTACTACCGAGTTCACTGTCTGCCACTTTTCACCCTTATGCCCTAAGTAATAAGGTTGAAAAGTGGTCGACCGTAGTACATTGAGTGTACACGTTTGTTTTACTCTAATCACTTTATTCTACTACAAATAAGCGAGGTAATGCGCGTTTAGTGCGTAATTAAGAAAGGTAAATGTTTGCTGCCAACACAGAGGACTTTGCTCTTACTGTCTTCTTATTTATAATATTTAATTGTCTGAAGACTTTACCGTTTACATGATAGTTCTGATTATGCATTGCCCATTTTGGGGAAGGCTTATGCCCACCAGTGGACTTTTTCGGTTTAAGTGATGTGGATGATACGCCCGTGACCACACATTTTACCAAACAGAGATGTCGCAGAAGGTGATTATGGATGGAGTTTCATCCATCCATTCTCCAATCCACCTTAACAATTTAATATCGATTGCGATGTCTAATTCATCATACCGATGTGGTGAATTACTCACCTCCCGTTTTGCGATATTATTTAAATTTAATTCATTAATCCTAATGATGGACGAGACTGTACCCGCCTTTTTGTAAAATACCTACTTAGATACTCATAATTGTTTTAATTAATAATCTGTTATTAACTTTATTAAATAATATAATAATAATAATATAAATTTATTTCAATCAACTTTGGATCATATGGTTAGGTACATCACAACTATTATAAAATTAAAACAAAAATTTCAAATCAAAATTAAATTAAATACAAAAACAAAATAACAACCACAATAAAATTAAAATCAAAGTCAAAATTCAAATCAAAATCCAAATCAAAATTTAAAATCAAAATTAAATTAAATACAAAAACAAAATAACAACCACAATAAAATTAAAATCAAAGTCAAAATTCAAATCAAAATCCAAATCAAAATTTAAAATCAAAATTAAATTAAATACAAAAACAAAATAACAACCACAATAAAATTAAAGAGCAAATTGTATTAGGTACCACAGACCGATCTGGGGCGTTACGGGCTTAGCAATAATTGTTTCTGAAATGATAAACTAGAAAAAGCAACTACAATTGGATATTTCTTTTTCTGCCACTCAAGTTTATACGTCCTTCTTGAGATAAAAATGTCCAACACTTATCTAATAAAAGAGGGTAATAAATATGAGACAGACAGACATTACGTTACGAGTTACTTTTTTCTTAAGCTGGGTTCTCAAGAGAATACTTGGAATTGAAATAAAAAAGATAATTGAAACTAAGGATGGTGTGAATGAATTGGTTTCATTTAAGAAATAATTTAAAACGTTGATTTATTTTTATTAAATTTTAAATCTACCTAATATTTTTACAAATTAATTATATTCAGATGACATTTGTATATTTAACTTTATTCGGATTTTTGCTCTCAATATTGACATAAGCACCCACAAAGGTACAAAAAGAAAAAGCTTTTTATTACAAAAAATACGCAATTAAATAGAAAACATCTCATTTATTTACTAAAAACAATACAAGTCAATTAGTAACGAAACCTATTTCGTAATCAAGACTCCAACGAAGTATTGTCATCAGTTCTAAAAAAAGAATAAAGTAAAACGAAAAAAGAATCATACAAAAAACCAGGAAATCCCTAAATAAAAAAAGTTAGCGTCGAAAGTCGCTCTATAGGTACGAGCATAGGGTGTTACCCTCTGACAAGGGGTGGTTGGGGTGGCCCCACCCCCTGTGACCCAGAAACCACCCGGTGCGTACCCCGCCTTACGCCTAGTGCATGCCGTAAACAAAAAATCTCGCGGGTTTTTATCAGAACCCGACCTTTTTCAGATGTTGACTGGTGATTGTATTGTTTTAGTATTTTTTTACGAGTTGTTGTGTGCTTTATTATTTTGTTTAAAACAATTGCTGGGTTTTTCGAGAAATTTTTTATTATTTTTCTGGAGGCAAAAGAGCGTTTTCATCTAAATGAGTGCAGCTGTTATGAAGTTGTGAAGTCAGAAACAAACGAAAACTCGCTTTTGTGAACAAGTTATATTGTAACAAAATTAGAAGTGTTCTAAATTAAATTGTGACATAAAAATGTACGAATTTTAGAAACATATTTGGTTAAATGTTGAATTAATAATTATGATTAATTATTACGAAGTCATTAACGTTCAGATTACCGCCCGCAGATGGCGCTTATTGTACGGTTAGTTAATTAGCCAATTTTGTTATTAACCTAATAATATACCTGATGATAATTTCGTACGTTCAAAGTTAAATTTCAATTAGCAATTAATAGCAAATCATGAATGGGCTCTTTACAGTTTTATTGGCTTTTGGAAGGTGATTTCATCAAGGCAATTTAATTACTTCTCTTTATTATTATGTAGAACAAAGATAATAAACATTCTCAAAATACAGACAAAAAAAACTCATCTAAAGAATTTTTTAACCACAATTTTTTTGAATTTTTTACCAATTATTACACTATGAAGAAGAAATTAGTTGTGCTGCTCAATCTGCTCTTGCGCATATTTGTGTGCTCTACCCTGTACCTACTATCAAAACTTCAGCAACACTTATATTTTCAAAGTACCTATTGTAAGACAGATGAAATTTTCACGGAATGTGTATTTCTGTTGCTGCTATAATCTAAGTAATTCAATTTCTTCGACTTCCGGAAAAATTAACTTTGTTAGAATTTAAAGTCTGGACAAATGAGAACGCCATGCAAATGTTGAGTGAAGGAGGTTACCCTCAGCATTTGCCTGGCATCATACGTCATGCCTAGTCATAGTTCAAGCAAGGTATAGTACGACCACTTTAAGTTTGCAGTTCTAGGTGGCGCTGCTTGTCAAGAAAATTTGCATCGATATGTCAAACTTAGTACATTTAATTTAGTTGTGTGGTTTCCCGCCTGCAACCAACCAACTGGTTGAAGTGTAAAGAAACATCTTCCCCAGATCATGTCAGTGTGACCTAACCTTAACAATATACAGTATGATGAAAATAATTCCGAAATAAAAAAGGAAACCATGCGAGAAAAATGAGTGACACAATTTCAAACATAGTCGCAGTTATACAAAATCTTACATAATGCCGTAATACCCGAGCGCCGTCAATGTCACGCTCGTAACAGGATTACTTGTAAAGCCGCGCAGCTGTGGTTTAATTAATTATGTTCTGCGCCCTATTTATTTTAGTACCGTTATTTATGTAGGAAACTGAGATTTGTGGTATATGTTTATGGTGGTTTTGACTCTATTTCTACTAGCAAGAGTCGCTGGTCAAAGTGTTATGGAGTGAAAAGAAACGAAGTGGTGAAGTTCTTCAACCACCATTGAAAAGAGAGGAGCCTCCAACCAGTACAGGAGTACTATGTCTGGTGGACTGCTCCCCGACCAATGTCGTCCGGTTGTTGTGTATACCTTTGGATATATCTGCTTTCCCTATGCAGAATTTCGCATGGCGTTAGTATGATGCGTAGTTCGTGTGTGGCGTTGTAGATGGCGGCACAGTGTCATGTCTCGTGGGACTTTTATGGGCTCGTAATGTTGAGTTAAAATGTCACTATGTTTTGCCAGAATATACTGAAGGCAATACAGACTCTTTCCTTAATCACATTTTTTATGAATTATTAAACACGACAGTGTTTCGTGACATCTATCCACTGCTGTTCATAAAATTCAAGGTAGAAATTTATGTTAACTCTCTATCACAATATTTCCCACATTTTTATTTAATTCTGGCAATAGCACAAAACCTAGATGTTGTGCCTTTTGAAACATGGCCATACTCAGTTTTAACGATGTCCACAAAACGATTAGTTTCATGCCAAAAACAACAAACTGGCAAGACTCCTTTTATCACTCGCCAGATCTATGTTTTACCACTGGTGAGCTTGGGTGCATCGCGTGTTTCGGCCCCCCTCATACTTAATTGTTAATGGTTCGCTAATTATAATTACGGCGAAGGGAGAGTAATGAGATCAGCAGGAAAATGTAAAGATGTCTGTGGCATTTTGGCTTACTTAGAAATAGCTCACAAGAACGTAAAAAGAGGAAATACCCGCAATAGTACCTACGTATACGTACATATATCTATTCATCTACAAGTTGAGTATTGAAATCAGGGTTATCCTTATTATTCGTCCCACTTTTTTGTCCCTCGTCAGGAGTCACTTATCCGAATTTTTCGAGTATTTTTATGATTTATTAATTTGAATGATTTAATACAGAAGATAAAAAGATTATCGAGTAAAATGTCTCGTTTGCAAATGTCCAGCAAGGTCAGAACTTGTCCAAATAAGGATATAAACGGAAACGTTCACCAAAATCTAACCCACGTGAGCGTATTTGAAACTAAACAAGTTACGTGGGAGTACGTGAACAAAATTGAATTTGTAGCGCAAACCCCTTTTTTTGACACTATCAAGTTTTACAAAATATTGACGAAAAACATATTATTAGGTACTACTATTACGATATTACTAACCTCGCACCAAAAGCTAGGTATACCTATGTAACGTTGAGATAGGTACGAGTATACCTAGCTTTCGGTGCTTGGCTAAATCAGAAATATCGTCGAAACCTTGTTTTTTTAATATTTACCAACTAGTTTTCCGCCCGCGGCTTCGCCCGCGTCGAGTTCGGTTATATCGCGTTTCCAAGAGAACTCTTCAAAAGTCCGGGATAAAAACTATCTTATGATCTTTCTCAAGGTCAACTCTATCTCTGTACCAAATTTCATTACAATCAGTTCAGTGGTTTAGACGTGAAAGCAGTATTAGTAGGAAAGTAGGGATTGCAAACATATTTACCAACGAAGCCACAAGCCCAAGAAGTCCCTTGTCGTACTGTAGATCCATTATATTCGCGCTCTGGATCTTGAATACTAACGACAGTCCTTCATGAGAAGACAGGAGCATTCAATAAAGCAATTATAAACGCATCATTGAACTGTAAGTTCAATAAAGCACATAGTAGGTACCTAAGTATCTGCCCTTCCCCTTGGAAGTCAGAGGCGTGACGGTTATGGACTGGAAGTGTCTCTATTGTTACGACGTCCATTATGTCTCTGTCGCTACCTACTTATATTTCAGTGTTAATATACACGCTAAGGCTTGGACTACACTATAGGGTTTCGGTAAGAAAATATGCATTTCTGTGAAAGTGGCGAGTAGGACTCCAAATATAGTCCTCCACTGTTAATTTATCTCAGACAGCAGTAAACCAACATTAACCTTATACTGACAATGATAAAGATCAATGTCATTTTGACAGACACGTCGGTGGCAACACTGGCAACCCATCAGCCACCTTATTTTAAAGAAAGTAAAGCTCACTGTCATTTTAAAAGTGATTTTAAAGTCATTCATAGCTAAAATAAATTTAGACGAGAAAACCGTAATTTAAAGTAGGTTCCTAACAACGTATCCGAAAACTGTCGAAGCTGTCAATTTTCCAATAGTTACCAACTACCCACTTCAGCTTGGCTACAAGGCTTTTAAGCTGTCAAACGCCACATGACATGCACAAACGAGACCCTCTCGGGAAACCAGGTTAGTAATAGGCAAGAAATATGTAAAATTTCCTCATTTTATTGTTATTCAGTTATGGATATGGATGGAATGGAATTTATAACTGAGAATGCAGAAATATTTGGAAGTTAGAAAAGAAAGGCGAAGGTGACCAAGAGCGTTATCAAGTATTCCCCAGATAAAAATACAATACCTACTCGCAGTTATGTTCTGTGCCTCACTGACGCAATTTAAGATCCATCATCGAGCTAGAAAGAAGACTAGCATCCCTATTACTTAACAGTCTCATCTCAATCCGAAGGTACTTAAAGGAAAATTCTTAATACACTACTTCATAAGTTTAAAAATTGATTTTCTCTACAACGGAAATCACGCAATGAATATTATTGAACTGACAAAATGAGTCGCATTGAACATGCAAGTATGTTACGCAATTACTCTGCAGACTGATGTTGTTATGCAATGTTGATTGTGTTAAAACATTCCGAATTTACCATTGCAGACGTTCCTGATTAAAACAGAGCCGAACTACACACCGATACCAACCAATAGACACACGTTCGACACATACACGATACTACAGCACCATTGTACAGTCACGAGCACCAATATTTATACACTAGGCAAAATCAAGTGATTTTTTGTTCAATGACGTTTGCAATTTTGAGATAAGGACTATTTCGTGATATCATGGGTTTCAAAAGTAGTTTGAAAGGAGCTAGGGACACATAAGATGAAAATTGATGATACATTTTTGTATTGTTAGCTGTAAAAGCCACCCAAACACAATAAAATAAAATAAGATAACGACTAATATACGTAATAAAGTACAGAGTATGTAAAAGAAGAAGGCATGCTGCGTTGAACATAAAATTAAATGGCATGGCCCTTATGCCATGGTGGATGGTGGGTTTCAAAATACTAACTTACGCACAGCATAAAATTCCAATCAATGCAGTAAGATAACTTCTGAAAGTTGATAAATGTAAACATTTGTGATCGAGACTGTACTGATACCAACCAAACAACACAGATCGACACGCATACTATAGTTTCGTTTGGTACAGTAGTACCAATACCTAAGGGACGTGTAAACCGCACGGTGTTAGTACCTCACAGTCTAGCGGCCTATCTAAATGACGCCTTTGTCTGGCCACCTCACGTCCGCGCTAACAGGATTACGCGAGTGACGTGCAGTAGTGACGGCTAGTTTGGACCTAGCTTTATATTGTAATTAATTTTGCTGCGTCCTACGCAACGGGAATGATGATTTTGATTTTGTGTAATTGGATTTCCTAAATGAAAATTACTGCTGGGATCACGAATAGTTAGAGAGAGACACTGCTTTATTAGAACAGCGGTATATTATTTGAAAATTGCGCAAAATTTCATGTGGATAAATATTCGGGAGTTACTACTAACTAGACTCCTGATTAATCCTTAACACGAACATATCAGCATAGATATGCATTATTGCATAGCCACACGTAATCATTATATTTTGTTAAAGTTATATTCTCACATATGTACCTTATTCTCACACCCTATTAATCTTGCTCCTTTTCCTTCCCTACCTTTCAACAAAAGTACACAAAAATATTGAATGGGCATCAAATAATATTTACCGTAAATAAGGAAAAAGGTTCCATTCAACAAAGTACACATCTGGGCGAGAGCAAACTAGGTCTACACACAACACACACATAAATATTGTAGAAAATGTATTGCGAAATTTTACCAAATATGTCAAACGCAGTTCCCAAGTTCGACGAAACTTATTAAATTAATGACGTCACGGCATGTCATCCGAAAAACGTTTTGCCCGAGTGCGGCCCTGTGGCGAATTAATCCGACATGTTTTCTAGGTCATAGCTTGTTACGCGAAAAGCGTTCATACGTCACACGTCATAAGAATTGTTTTCCGATGTGTCGAGTGTTACAGTGATGTATGTGGTATATATTTTATATTATATCTCGTCGGTCGTCGATCGATAAGCCCGTTCGTAGGGATGCGCTATGTTTGCGGAGCGAGTGCGAATTTTAAGCAGAATACATACATGAAGCATTTCTTGTTTACTCCGCTTTTCCAGCATGGTAAACAGGCAGGCTTTGATGACTGAATTTGAATCTAGCCTCTAGATTCAATAGATTCCTTTTGACGGAAGCTGGCTGAATGTAAAATCGCTCTTTGATGTGATTTCAAAAGACTTTTATTTTCTTTGCTTTAGCGGAGGTTCGTTAGTATAAAATTAGACTTAACCCCGGATTTTCTTACAATAAGGGGACCGTTTCAACCAGGAACCATTAGTCTGACCATTAGTCTTCCCAAGGGGTATCGTGTTAGCCTAGTGTTAGATGACCACATGTTGGCGAATATACGCGTCGCTAAAAGCGACCCACAGCGTGCCCACAGCTGGGGCATCGGCCTCCTCTCTGTGAGAGGGATTGGGCTGAAATACAACAATGCGGGTTGGTAGACTATAATGAATCAAACTGAATACCAAGCTCACCGCAGTGCCCTATCTAAAAAGATCACGACGACATATTAGTCTTACTTGTATATCACAAGAACACAACAAGATGAATCACTACAGTTTTTCTCTTATCCCTAATGAGTAATACTGTTATCTCTTAGTACATCAAGTTAATTACATTTACTATTAGTTCGTTTTCTCTTATAATTACTTCTCTGCTTATTTCGCTGACTCATGATTAAATAAACGTACACGCGTAAACTCTTGCCATTCGTAACGGAATTTGTACAGTTAGGACTTTCAACTGGAGATAATGGACTGCTGTTTTTAATGTTCAATTTCATACTGTGCTTGGATGTAAAGTCAGGGAAATGAATGGCGAAGAAAATTGCCTGCCAATTCAAGTAGTCTGTAAGTATATTCAAACCACAAGCGATTTCTTTGACAGTTCTATAATATGGCTTTAACTTGGAAAATTTACGTGGGGAGTCAATCTCCTTTGAATTATTTATTTCCCTGACAGTGTCTATGTCAATCCATGATGAGTGTTCAAAGCAGGAGCTGTGGACGCTAGTCGCTTGCTGTACAATCAGTCCAGCTACAAACACAAAATCAGGTTATAAAGTACCCACTGCTATGCCACTGGCCTCCTCTGTCAGAGGCAGTGAGCTGTAATCACCGACGCAAGCCGTGTGCGGGTTGGTGGAAGTAAAAATACTGCTGACTGGTTAATCATTCTATTCAAGACGACTTCTATTCTCGCAAGCCCAGTTTTTGGGTTGATTCCGACAATTGTATTCTTTCATTTGTGTTCTTGTTCCGTGAAGCGATTGATTCCATTCAATTGCAAACGGAATGATATCAAAGTCTAACTCGAATGCGAAAATCACATTCGTAAATTCGCAATAAGTTTTACATTTTGCCACATCACTAGTAATGGGTACGCTACGTATATCTGTGTATACAGATTTGTATATACATTTTGTATCTAAATATATATACGGGAAGCGGATGTCGTTACAGATATGTTAAAGGAAGATGTTTCGATGATTAATTGAGTGATTATTTAGGTCGGTTTTGGCACGAGATAAATATTCTTTTGTTTCATGTTTGCGGTAGATAGCTACTCCTCTTTATAGGACTTCTTCGACTTAAATTTTGTGAGACTGTTGCCAGTGTCATACAGTCATTTCCAATTGTCTTGTATTAGAACAAGCTTTTAGTTTGAAAACGCGCATAGTATAAAATATGAAGAGAGACGAGGTGTTTCTATCACCGACAACGATGAAAGAAAAGTGATGAATTGATGATTGACATAAGTCATCGAAAAGCGTGGAAATCTTTTCGATAAGTTGTGTCAGTCGTTGTGGAAATTTTAAACGCTTTGACAGCGGTTGCCACTAGACCCTCAGACTCTATGGCTTCAGCCATAACCCTGATTTATCTGTGGTGCTTATAAATAGCCTCGCGATATTAGCTTCTGATGCGATGCTAACCCAAGAAGTTTCGAGGGTTTTCTCATGTTTTTCTCGCAAGAACCAACAGTCACGATCGCCTTCAAACAAGCACAGAAAGATGCAGTAGGAGTGGGCTATACAGTAATGTAGGTAGGTATATATGTAGGAGGTAAACAAAAACCACAGAACATCATGTGTCACGCTCACTCCTTTTGCATCATTTACGTTTATAAATCTCGTGATACCATCCTTATAGGTATTTGTTAATCACTTTATCAAAGCTTAGCTAAACTAATTAAGGACATAGTGTGGTCGGTGCAGTCTGTTAGATTAATAAGATCATCATAAGACCTTGTGTGGACTTCAATGTTGAATGTGTGACGAGTGTGTCATACAAGGATCTTGTTTGTATGGTGTCTTTATCAGTTACTGCCTTGCCTTATTAGTTATTAGACTAGAGTTCATTTGTTTTACAAATTGTATATGCACTGTGCAGAAAATGTTTATGTTGAATCAAAGTTTGAATTGTGAAGAACTTTTGTTTTGAAAGTAGATTATACCAGGTAAAATTGCTCTTTTACTCTAGCCAAAGTTTCAGTTAGGCATTCCTAATAGTTTGGCCCTTTTTGGAGACTACTCGTGGGTTGTTTAATATAGAACCATCTCTAGTACGTCTTATCTATCCTTTACTTTATTACGCTTTTGTAGCTGAACTACCGAATAGTAGAAACATTGTTGCGTAGTTTTTCATTTCATAACTGTTTGGTCTGGAGCTCTACTCGACTGCAAAATTACAGGATTCACATCTTAAATGGGATACTGATAACAATTTTCTGGGAAAAACAGTTTCTTTTGTGTTTCTTAGAATGCTTGCTATACAATAAGACGTGTTTCCCTTCAGTTTCAAGTTAGCAACTCGAAGTATGTACAAAACAAGATTAACATTCAAACAAAATCACGCTTTGGAACAGACAAAGTTATTTCAAACTACAATTAGTGAGGACTGATCCCTTGCAGAGATTAGCCTACCCCTTCTCCCGAGGGTGTCGTGAAGGGCGATTCAAAAGATTATGCTGTTTGATTGACTGTAAGATCCTTTTATCCTGATAACGTTGTGGTGTCGAAACTGGGTTACGAAAGGGTTACCAAAAAACGTTTTCTTTCGTACTGTCAGCGAAATTGCTTGTCGTGAGATAGAAAAGTAGCAACTTACTCCATTTGTTACCTTGATAATATGGACTTAATTGGATAATATAAGCGTAGATATCATCGGCGAATGCAAGACATTGAATCTAAATTTTTTGGCAAAATATTTTTTTCATTAAAATGGTTAAATTAAGTAGCCTGCCATATAGCGACAAAACATTGCGATAGCTAGTGAGCACGCACTGTAAAACCGACGAATCTAGAACCTTCGACATACTTGTTGGTTGAAAAAAAGAGTTCTTAGCTTCTGTAAAAAAAAAAGTGTTGTGACCTTACAAGGTCCGGCACTGGCGCTGACGATATGCCTCTTTTTAAATAACACTGTCCACACTACACACTAATCTAATGTCGTAAAATGTTTCTCGAATTTTCACCACACAGATCAGCGACAAATTAGTGAAATAATATTTAGGAATTGATTTAAGTGTCAGAGTAAAGAGTAAGTAAGATTAGAGTTAATAATAATAAAAAGTCATAAAACTTTCTTAAAATAAGACTACATAGGTGTATCTAGTAGTATTTGTATGGTTCAAAAAAATCGAATTGTGGATCTCAGAATAATTTTATTCACAATAATAAGAAAGAAAAATCAATGTGCCAAGATAAATGTAACGTAAAAAGAAAATAATTTCCTATTAGATCAAAATGAGAAAATATATTTTCGCTCATTTCTCGTTTCCATTCGACATGGAGAGTAATTAGCTTGATTACCGGGGCTAATGCAAAAACGTGCTCGCTATATAGATGTATGAGAAAATGAGAATATACTAATTAATATAAAACAAAGGAAGTTCATTATGTGTTACGGTTTTTATTATATACATGGTTAATAGAACTAATGGGTATTGTATGGTCATCATTGTTATCGCAGAAAAGCGGTCCTGAAAGCCTTTTTATTTTCATAGATTGTCAAGTTTTAGTTTTATAACTAGGCCGTTGAGCGCTCCAAGAGAAGGCCCCAGGGCCTAAAATAGCCGCTTTGGCAGCTTTTGGCGGCTTTTTCTATATCTACTTGTATAGATATAGATGATTCTGCTAATGCGGTCATTTTAAGCCCCCTGGTTAGGTTAGGTTTCGAGACTCACGAGCTTCTAACTACCCGTACCGGCTGTCAAAGTTCTACGAATGACAGTCGGGACTAATAGCTTAACGTGCTTTCCGAGACACTAAAGGGACTCGGTATGTAAAGGATGGCCATCCATCTACAGACCGACCTCGGCAAGCGTTACTTGACCTGGAGGATCGACTCGTGCGGCTGGTATAACTTAGCTAGGAGCCCTTGTATTTTTACCCATTAGTACCGAAAGAAGAAAAAGATGATTCGTAGAAAAAATATAATAAGCAGCTTTATTGCGCTGCATTGTAAAAAGAAAATTGCTTAGCTCTCATCCTCCCTTGCAAGGACTGAAGTGTAGTTATTTCAATCCAATTCTTATAGAACTACGACAACACAACAGATTGTGGTTGATCCCAGCCAATTGAAAACTATCCCTTCTTATCCCGGGACGATCGATCCCCCGGGATCGCTGAGCCCGGGACTTGGGATCTCAATATCCCGTGGTTGTACGGCGTGTATTGTTAGGGTTAGATTAAGTTCAGCACTTTCATTTATTTTGGGATTGAAAGTGGTATTTTAGAAAAACCGCTGTTTTTGCGATGAAATTATTTCAAGAAAAATAAAATAAAATTGAAATTATATGAAAAGCACGAGCTTCAAACAGTGGGCGCCCCCCGTCTACTGTTTGAAGCTTGTGGCTGGCTTATTTTGGAAAACATACGGATCCAACTGCATGACCATGGTAACAGTTTGCTCTACTAGTAATAAGGACGTCCTGGTTTAAGATTTACTACTGAAGTTCAGTTGATGATATATTCTTGACCAAATTGAGCAATCAGATCGGTCACTGATTTTGATCCGGCTCGAAGGACCAACAATATGAAGGACCATCGGTATTAGATTACTGGGAAAAGTTTGTTGTGGACTATTCTATCATTCTAAACAAACCATTGACGAACCAATGGTAGTTTAGTATCTCTTAAACGCTATCGCTAATCGCACGTCGGTACGTTAAGTGCTCAGGATGATTACAGTTATAATAACCGACTTCTGCTATACAGTTACTGTGAAATGAGCGCGGAATTATCAAGCTCGAGAATCGAGATATCGTATTGACACTGACTTGCGTATTTATAATGGTGGCCAAAGATTTTTTGAATACTGAGTAGGTACGAACATTGATCGTCAAAATTGCTGGCCGTATAATGATATTATCTAGAAACCATACGCCACAGAGCTTGTATTCGATGGCTTTTAGGGGTAGTTGTGAGTTAGATATGCAGCTTTTCCTTTTGCTATCTCTTTTGAAAGCCATATCCACAGCTTTTTCCGCGAAGGTCCGAACAAAGAGTCATGTCAGAACAGCTTACACTTCAGCCAACTTATCTGTGCAGGTCGGAAAATATAGAACTAATGTACCAAGTTTGACATTTCGATGCAAGATTTTTAGATTTTTCTTGACAAGTAACGCCACCTCGAACTGAACGCTTAAAGTGGTCATACTATAAGAATATGTTCTTATCATAAAGAGGCTGTAAATACACATGTTTCCTTTTTAATCATGATGATATGTCAAAGATACAGAATTTTTAAAATATACCGTCTGTGTGTGACTCAATAAAATGTAGAACTTTTAAACTCCCTTTTATGAAAATGTTAAAGATATTACGGTTCGTATTAATGTAATTCCGTTTTCATCCCAGGGATCAGACTTATAATTACATGCAAGTATGTAAATGTGTCTACACCTTTTTACTTTTCTGTGACGTCATTTCCCTTTACAGCATTATGCGGGGTCCCCTGGTATGATAAGTAACTTTGGCATCATTAATATTAATTGCGAAAACGAATATAAAAGTTCAGAATATTATAAAGGTTATTATCATCGTTAATACCCGATTACAGCAGTGAGTGGGAGGTAATGTTTTCCACGTGTCTACATGAGTAGGTGCTTATGTAGGGTTGGCGAAAGATTTATTGAAAAGGTAGAGGCCAAATTGCTCAGATGCTGCGAATTTTGTAGATGTTTATTAACTACACACTATGTGGCCTTATGACCTTTTTTGCGTAGCTCTACGCTACGCAGTACTACGCACTACTACTCAGTGCTACGAACTTTGTTTTCCGTAGCGCTCCGTTTTTCTTATTTATTTATGAAACTACGTTTATCTCGTTGCTGACTAGATAAGTATTTCTATAATAATTCGCAATTCAATGCTGAAAGTAATGGGAAAAATCATGAAGTCATGGCTTTGATCAAATCACGGCTTTTCCCATTCCATTTCATGATTTTGTATGAGGACCAGCTCTACATCATCTGCCTAACCTTTTCCTAACTATGTTCGGGGACGGCTCCCAGTCTAACAAGATGCAATTGGATACCTTCCTATTCTAGTGCAATATTAGCTAGTTATATGTCACCTATTTAGTTTCATTTGATTTTAATTTTATGTTTCGTATACCAGAAATGGTTAATATGAGGATCCCTATTGTTATATTATGTATTACATTTATGTATCATCTATCTACCCATATTATGCGAATTAATTATTTGCTTTGATTTGACCCGTATTTAACTTGGAGCGACTGCCTATCTGACCTCAACTGGTGGTTGCAAGTTTATTTGAAAATTCAACTCCAACCTCCAAATTCTGGGAAGTTTGCCAAGAATTTCGCTTGACAACCCTACCAGGCCTCGACTGGATTAGGCAAATGAGATGTCGTTAGATTCGTATTGTCGGTGTCATAGGCTAACATCCAATATGGCGGTGTAGGTAGTTAGCGATAGATGGCGCTATTATACACTTTAATGTCCTGACATGATGGTAGCACGACTTGGTTTGGTTCTTAACGAGTTTAATGATAGGATCTCGCATGGTTTGGTAGAGATCTTTTATAGAACTGTCTTTATAGGATGTTAGGGACATCGACGCCCAATCTGTTAAGAAACTTACATAAAACCCTTGTTTACATCTATACAAATATATAAATTGAAGTGTCTGTTTGTAATATCAAAATGACAGCGTTTTACTGAATGCATATGAAAATTTCCACGGCACTTATAACAAAAATATTTTTTTAAATTTTCTGTTTGTTTGTCTGTTTGTTCTGGCTAATCTCCGAAACGGCTGCACCCATTTTGACGGGACTTTTACTGGCAGATAGCTATTACTACTTTACTTTTAGAAAAATAACTAGGGTTCCGTGCAAAAAAATTAAAAACCTTGAAATTGGTAACAAAATTCGATTCAGAAAGGGAAGTAATATTTTTTATAATAATTTCATGGGAACGAAGGTCGCGTGTGACAGCTAGTATAACAATATATGTATAATCTTCTCATGAATTCAGTACATGATTCCAGACATCTTACAAGAAGAAAGGAAAACCGTTCCTACAAGAAATTGAGGAAGGCCTTCTTGGCCCAGCAGTAGGACAGTAAACAAAAAAAATCCTTGATAGATTAGCATCTCAGTTTTGCGGAATAAACCATTTTAAGCGATTAAATGCCATCCGAAATACCAATTAGTGTTCTTTAGCGATATTGGTTTAATTTTACACCACGATGTAGTTTGGATGATTGGAATTCAATTAAAAACTTTGGGCAATTTTTGCAGTTTATGTACTGAAAAGGAGCCAATCCTTTTTAACTCCATCAAATATTGGCCACCATCAAGTTGAGTGGAAGAGGGAAAGGGAGGTTACATTATCACAATATCATCATCTGCCTAGCCATTTCCCAACTATGCTGGGGTCGGCTTCCAGTCTTACCGGATGCACTACTGGGACACTGGACTCCTGTCTATGGAAGGGGACAGGCCAGTAATCCACCAATCGGGCCCAGTGCGAGTATTTCTTTATTTTTATGTAAACACAAATACATTAACAGGACAATATATTAACATAGTAGAGCACAAAGGTACTGCTTATTTCATAAGAAATTTCTTCCAGCAGACCTGCGAGAGGAAACATGGATTAGAAATGTAGACACGGTGTGTAGAAAAGACAAAACAAAAAAAAATATTTATTTTTTAATTATCTGTACAAAATAAATAAACATACTAAAAATCTCCCCTCGCTTCACATTCATGACTGCACATTTGTCCACAAAAAATTCCATCCTGCAAATTGCATCCTGCTTCATCAGTTGCAAATTGTTGGGGGCAAAGAGTTTCAGATCATCCATGTAAAGAAAGTGAGATATGATCTGACCACCTCTACTCAACCGAAAGCCTAAACCTGAACCCTCCAGCAGTGAGCTGAGAGGGTTCAAGGCTAGACAAAACCACAATGGACTCAGACTATCACCCTGGAATATGCCGCGCTCGATCCTTGTAAAATATATATACATATAAAAAATACAAGTATTGCACAGCTATTGAAAAGAGCATTCTATCTGCTTCACCCTTAAAATTCCTAAACCGGCAGATTACTAAGTTCAATGATATTCTAAGTAAATGTAAGTTAATAACGAAGTCAGTCGTGCATGCAGTCCCCTTGACCTAGTGGCTTTGTGGTTCACATGTCGCTCTCTAGCTCGGGGTCGTGGGTTCAAAGCGTAGCGCACTCCGAGTTATGCCATTTTGAATTAGATTAAGCATGTCGACTTCTGTTTATTAAAAATTACTTGGATATTTCTGAAAGTTGTACTCGCGTAGAACGCAATAGTAATAATGTTCGTGTGTCGTCTAAATTCAAATCACGAAGTAGGTAACAAGTTCCTTAAAATGAATTTGTTCTTATGTTTAACAAAAATAAATTGTACTAAAGATACATTTTCACGAAAATCTCAGTGAAAACAAAAGAAAAGATAGAAAAAACGTCCTAAAACAATATATTTAAGCTACACAACGAATTTTGCCGACACCTCAGCGCGAGGAAAATCAATACTCGACAAGAAGACGAATGAGAGCTCGTTCTCGCAAGATACGAAAATACGGAAGCAAAGAAACCCCTTCAAACTACAACATAAGAGGCTTTCAAAGACTTCGAAAGTTTCGCACAATAATAATACGAAAAGTTTATTACTTATGTAGAATTCCTAAGTACGATGAATCGACTCTGTGGCCGCGCGGTGCGAGGTCAATGACCGCGCGCGGAGACGGCTTGTCTCCATTGACACGGTACGGGATGACGTGTCGTGTTTTTTTTTTACATTTTTTGTTGTGTCAAATTGGGTTGCTCTAGTTTTGTGTTCGCGGTATTGGGTGTGATCATAGATATAATATACAAGTGTTTTTTATACACTGTTTTTTATATTTAAATGGGTGCGATGTAATATTGTGTTCGGTGTCGCTGGCAGCCTATTTTTTGTGCAGGACATGTTTAAAAAAAATAAAAGCAATAATAACCTTATGGCCAAGTAAACATTCGCTTTGTCATAAAGCATGGAAAGCCAGTAAATGTTTATTGATTTATGTACATTGTATTGTATACATACTATAATTACTGCTTTCTAATTAAGAGAGATTCTCCTATGTATGTGGTAGGTAATAAAACTAAATAGGCTACGGTAATTAATTCCCAGCAGGCTTTCAACGCTTTTCTCTGAAAGGGAACGTTCCCATTGTGTTCATGAATTTTACTACATGAGCACATAAATGTACTACCTAGGGAAATACATAAGCATTATGTAGAAGGAAAGCGAATTTACTATGAATACGTAATAGGTTTTCATAGGTTTTTTTTCTCCTTGGAAAATACAAAAGAACTGAAAAATGAAACGGAATGAAAAAACACATTTTGCAAGTAGAATATGAAGTAGTAAGTTCCAGTGGCACCACAGGCCTTATTATCCGCTGTTTAACGTTAAAAGTAGCAAAAATATTTACTGTGGAAGCCTCACTTCCTTTTACAACTATGTAGTGATTATAGCCCATAAACTATAGTGTTGGCCACCGCACTAGTGTATTATTTAGTGGTACATTTCTGTCTGTAACCGCAACGGGTGTTCGCTGCCCATCGCGCGGTCGACACCGCCCGCTCCGCTGCGGTCACGGTGGTACGGCGCAATGGATGTGTCGGTTTTATGGACAAACCGACGCGTGTTTTATTATTTTGTTGCATGTCTTCACATGTTGTTATGGGATGAGAATATGATGGGGTTTAATGTTAAGTGTGTTTTATGGTCAGTGCTTTTAAATGGTTATTTTGTAACGTCTTTTTCGCTTTTTTATTTAATGAAGACATAAAGAACGTAACATAGAGTGTAAATATCTATACTTTAACTCTATTTGGCATTATAAAACTTAAAAAAAAAAGAATTTTGGAAAAACGACTTTCGTCTTATACCTACCATTTAAAATCAATAGCATAATCAATAAACACATCTGGTCAATAAAAAAAGATGAAGCTGTTACCCAATAAACACCATGTTACCCATGAAAGTTGCAGATGTGCCCATTACTATTCAATATGAAGATTCAAACGTGTGATACATACAAAACTATTAACATAAATTGGTTTTATGTCCATTTTATTACCACAGCCGACATTCAATTTAAATAAATACAATTCGAAATTGTCATCATTTTACGTTATGATATTGTATTGTACATGTACATGGGATGTGATAATGTGTTTAGATGCTGTTGTAGTTTAACTAAATAGACTAAATAGCTGCTCGAATTACCGCTAGCTTTTTCCTGCGGTTTCGCTCGCGTGAAGTTTGGAAATTATCCCCCGTTAACATCTTATCAAGAAAAAAAAGTCAAGTCATGGTATATCCGTATGACAAATTTCATCGGGGTGGGTTCAGCCATTAAGATGTGAAGGCGTGACAAACAAACTCATTTTCACATTTACCTATACTATTAAAGTAATGATAAGACTTGTAACTACTCCGCCAACCTTGGCTTGTTGTATATACATGTTTTATACCCCGGAGAAGACATAAAACTTCGCTAATAACTACTTATAGTTAGAACATTAATTCAGTTTATTAGTCTCATTTCCTTTCGGTAATATAAATTTATGATACCCTTTCCCCGATACCCAGTTTAGCACATGTGACACGTGAAATGGGGTTTCTTAATGATTAATTTATCAAGTAGGTATAAGACACCTTTTCAATTATGCAAATAGTTTTTAATATTTTTTGTAAAAAACATTAAAGAATATTTACAACTTTAAATGGGAGCTAAACTTATAGGTAGCCATATAATGTCAAAAGAAATAACATCAAGTTTTGAACAACTTGAGACAAAATAAAACAAACAAAACTTAACTTATAAAACGTGCCGTGTGAACAAATGGAAACCCAACGAAAAAACTTTACGATCAAGCAAAGACCTTTTACGTTATGCAAGCAAGGAATATTATGTCTGCAGCTACTACCACCCTGTAGCTAAGGCTAATAACTTCACTCGCCCACTATCTAGGTTACTCGCCACATACCATAAAATATTCAGAATACTCCACAGTACCATAAAATACTTATATGAAACATATATTTTTGATGACTCAATCATTCGGATCTCGCGCTGCGAAAATAACAGTGATGAATGAATGAAAGTTCTTAGTTTAAATTTGCTGTTAAAGAAAATGTCAGGAAAGACAAATGAGAAACGAGAAATTGTGTTTTGTCTTCGGAAAATGGTTCTCAACTATCATTAAGTTTATAGTTTATTGTGGAGTAAGACAGGCTGGGTATTGAGATAAGTGTGGAGTTTTTTAAGCTTGATGTATCAATCAGTCTTGGTCGTAGTATAGGTAACATATGGATTTATGTTTATTATATGTTTGTAATACTGTGCTATATGTCTGTGAAGTATGTTTCCTGAGCTTAATGAAGACACATTTGCCTGAGGAAATCCCGCGAGGCGGAAAGACGCACTTCGACATATCCGCTAACGAGCTCATTACTTTGAAATATATTTTATGCTTATATTCTGACTATATTTTTACGCTGTGAGCAGAAATTCAAATACCCGTACTTGCGTATTTAAGCTCTGAATAAAACGGCAATTCGTACCGTCTAATTTGACAGCATGACGGGGTAATGACGGGTTGTTACCCTAAATAATTCCCCTGCGTCGGTCTACATGTCCCTGAACATAACAGTCAATTTGAGCTACACTTCAACGTCTGTTAGCTACTAAATACGGACGGAGTAAGTACTCGGACACGCATCGAGTAATGGACGATGTCAAAGAGGGTCGTCTTGCTCAGCAACCATTACTTAAAAGGGATATTAACCAGACACACCATATTTATAGCGACAAAATAAACTTTAGATAACTCTGAAGACAATAACAGACACATTATTACAAAGATTTTCAAAGCAAAGTAGTAAACAAAAACGGTCAATAACGAAGCGCGTATAAACAAAATCTGTTTTAAATTGCTCCGACATGTCACTTTGTCATACGCGTCCCCTGGCCAGGGTCCACGTGTGCTAATGCCTTCGCAGTTAGCAACAACTAACAACCTTGGGCCGTTGCGTTGAACTTAATGCACTACCACATAAATATGTATGAATTCGGACGACTTGACTAAGATCGTGCGAAGAAGGATATGTTAAAAGCGAGCTTTTAATGTCAGTTGGAATAAAAAATGGCGGAGCTATTGTTTTATTGTGTCAAGTAAGGGTTTAAGAGTAATGGTGATTCGAAGGGAATAAAAGCTTTTGCATAACATTACTATAAGAAAAGAGAATACAAAGTTGTTGAGGAAAATATGTACCTACTTATGCCAGGGTATTTTTCACCTTGTTACAAATAATTTTCTTTCAACCAAGACTTGTTTTGTCTGCGCCGTGCCAGGGTAGGTACCTAATTATGCGAAAATGTAAATGTGCTAATTGTGCACTGGATCATAAAATGGCAAATAAAAAAGTAAGTTAAGTGCTAGATAAGATAATAGGTACAATAGGTAGCTACTAAATGTAGTTGGTATTTCAGTTTCATTTACATACTTTATGTACTTAGGTACCTACTAATAAACGTGTTGCGCCGACCCCAAGTAACATAGGACAAGGGCAGGAAGATGCTGATACTTACTAATAACTTATTATGTAATACCTTTATTCTGTCATGTATTAAATTGAACATGTTTATAATGGCCTCCGAGAAAATATTAATATTTGCTATGTCCATTGTCCATAGCAAAATTCTTAATTGATATGCAAAGTAAAAAAACACGCCTGAAAACGTTCTGACTATTGTGATGTAGTAGTTGTAAGGTATATAATAAGGTATCTTTATTCCAATATAGTCAGTGTATTCTCGAACCTCATTCGTTTCATTTGTCTCCTAAACACCCGACCTTACATGGCGACCCTGCCTGTAACAGTAGTCGGCATGAGCCCGCGCGCGTGTGTACCATAGAAGGACAAAGTATTTTAAACAATCAGTGCAGTTAATGCGGACTTTAAAATGAAGAACAAATACACTGGGCTCTCTAAGCACAAAACGTGTTTCATA
This sequence comes from Eurois occulta, assembly GCA_950022335.1. Classification (NCBI taxonomy): domain Eukaryota; kingdom Metazoa; phylum Arthropoda; class Insecta; order Lepidoptera; family Noctuidae; genus Eurois; species Eurois occulta. The sequence continues at coordinate 2,184,438 of OX465492.1, read as the reverse complement.
GTTGCGTATTCGTGCACGATTTATTATTACGAAAAATGGGAAACACAAACAGCAAGGAAGAAGTAGTGATTGCTCAGACCGCTGGAGTTGGTAGTAATACGGCTCGTACGCAGCAGCTGCAGGAGACCTCAAATACAATTTTGGTGGTAATATGTACCATATTGGCGATCGGACTTTTAATAATATTATACAAGTTTTATAATCGTTGTCACAAGAAGCAAATACAGCGTCGCATAGATGAGGTGACATTGAGGCGATACTCCAGTATTCTACGCAGGCAGCAGGCATACATGGGTGCTGTACCGCAGCCTGGCAAGGCAGAAGTTCTCAACATATAACTACGACGGCGAAACAACCCATGGCATCATCAAGGCTCGTAATTCTACGTTCTACGTGCTAGTGTAGTGTTGGTGTGAAAAAGTAAGCAGTGATGTGATCATTCCTAATATCAATATCAGTGACTAGTAAGTGAATCAAGAATGAGGTTTATTTTACAACCAATTTAGTGAATTTTAGGAACTCTCTTTATGTTGATATTTAAGTTTTATTTTTACATTTATATTTTATTTTAAGAGAATTTGCTAACTAATAGTTTCTGCAGAATTATTATGTGCATTTTTTAGAAATTACTAATACATGAAAGTAGCTTAGAACAAGCACTAGTGACTAAATTAAAGCTTAATGTGTTATGGCTGAGGATTTAGGTATAATATTAAACGAGTTAAAAGTTATAATAAGCTACTTGATAAAAATTGGTCCTAGCCGCCGACAAGGAAAGATTAAAGAGATAAAAAGAACAGAGGCAAATTCAGTTTTAGTCAAGTACAATAAGTTTTTAGAAATCTATAAAGAAAACTTTAAAAAATATACAAGTTCAGAAATTACATTAATTAAAAAGATTAGCGAAGAGTTCGATAGGTTATTTTTAGAAATAATTTCTTTGTGTAGTTTAACAGAAGAGAAAGATATCCCACTACAAACAATGGCGACGGATTCATTCGATTTAAAAACGGCGCTACATCTTATGCCCGTCATGGATGATAGCATTAATAACACTAAGCAACTGATCGAAAATATCGAATATTACGATACTATGTTAGACACACCGGCATGTAAAAACAAACTAATACAATTCATATTGAAAAGTAGGCTATCCCAGCGTGCAAAGTTGTTATTGTCTCCAAAATATGAGGCTGTCGAAGAGCTTACAAAGGATATGCGTAAATTACTACTACCACAAAAAAGTTATATTGCTATTCAGTCAAAATTACAGTTTTGTAAGCAAGAGAATAAAACAATTACAGATTACGGCAAAGAGATGTCAGAACTCTTTGTAGATTTGACGATATCGCAAGCTGATAGTGATTCAGCCAAGTATGCCTTATTGAAACCCATGAATGAGAAGTTAGCAATCAAGCGATTTGCGGATGGTTTGCGGGATCGACGATTAAGCACCATAATTGCCGCGCGTAACTTTTCTTCTTTAACAGAAGCAATCCAGGCAGCTCAAGACGAGGAGAAACCCGGTCCCAGTGGCTCGTCAGAACTTATAGGTACGTATAGACAGTCGCATTACCAGGGACGGCGAATCCAACGAGGTTACCGAGGTCAACGAAATTTCGGCGCAAGAGGTGGTGCACAAAATGCACACCAGCATCGTGGTCATCGGCCACAGGTACCACATGGTTACAGTAATAGCAATTATTATCGTAGTAATTATAATAATCGTTATCGCAAAACTTATAGACCACCGCGTAGTAACCGCGGCCGAGGTGTCGGGTTGAAAAAGGATATCAATGTCATAACAGACAATAGCCAGGTAGCAACGAGCACTTCGAATAATGAGTCATTAAATCATTTTTTTCGTGACTGATGTCATCTTCACGTGTAACATTTTAAATAAGGTGTTGTTTAAAATATGTAACTATAATCATAACATGCTAATTGACACGGGCGCTTCTATATCGGGCATAAAGTTAGAATGTTTAGAGCGTTTACAGATTCCTTACCATAAAGAGAGAGTTAGCGTAAAAGGTATTGGTGGATATTTGTTTTCTGAAGGTTATGTGTATTTAACTCTTAATTATAACGAGTATAGTTTTCCACATAAATTTACAGTATTTAAAAATTTACCGTGTATTACTGACGGCATTTTAGGTCAAGACTTTTTAACACATTATAGAGCTATTTTAAATTTTGAAGTCAATACGATACAATTGACCAATGACTCAAAGGCAGTAACATTTTCGTTCGAAAATAAACAGACAACGCGTAACGGCTACTATCTAACTATTCCAGCACGTAGCGAATCCACGCATTACATTAATACGACATTAAAAGAAGAGTGTGTGGTGTCAAATCAACAATTATGTGACGGTGTTTATTTAGCAAGCAGTATAAATAAACCGATTAACGGAAAAATGCCTATTCGTATTTTAAATACTCGAGACACAGATGTAAATTTAAATTATTTTCAAGTCAGCACTAATAACTTAAATGAATATAATATTTGTCAATTTAATAGGAATACTGTAGACTCGGACAGGGTGAAAACGTTGCTTTCCTCATTAAACTTAAAAGGCATGAATGTAGAGGAACAGAAATCAATAGAATGTATCTGTGCAAAATTTCCTGATATTTTCCATCTACCAGGGGATAAATTATCCACTACCCCAATTTATGAACAGACAATTGACATGAAACCACATACTGCTCCAATTTATACCAAACCATACCGAGTCCCTTATTCTCAAAAACCGGAAATAGAGAAACAAGTCAAAAACATGTTAAATGACGGCATAATTGAGCCATCCCGAAGTGCATGGTCTAGTCCATTATTGTTGGTCCCCAAAAAATGTGATGCGGCCGGTAATAAAAAATGGCGTGTCGTAATTGACTACCGCAAGTTAAATGACAACATACAGGACGACAAATTTCCCTTGCCCAACATCACCGAAATATTAGATTCTTTGGCAGGAGCAATGTACTTTACTCATTTAGATTTAGCTCAAGGATTTTTTCAAATTACATTAAAAGAAAGCTGCAGACCTTATACGGCATTTACTACAGGTAACAATCAGTATCAGATGACTCGCATGCCGATGGGGCTCAAGTCTAGTCCCAGTAGTTTTAGTAGAATGATGACCATTGCAATGTCTGGCCTCAATTATGATAAATGTCTCATTTACCAGGACGATTTGGTAGTAATGGGTAGAAATTTGAGTATTCATAATCAAAATTTGATGGATGTTTTTTCTAGATTACGAAAAGTAAATTTAAAATTGAATCCCACTAAATGTACATTTTTGCAAAAAGAAATTCTATATTTAGGACATACAGTCTCCGGAAAGGGAATTTCACCAGACCCAGAAAAAATTAAAGTAGTAGAAAATTACCCAAGGCCACAAAATGTTGACGAATTAAAGCGTTTTGTAGCCTTTGCAAACTATTACAGAAAGTTTATTAGAAACTTCGCCGAGTTAGCATTCCCTTTAAACAAATTGTGTTGCAAAAACGTTAAGTATAATTGGACCAAAGACTGTGAGCATTCTTATCAAATGCTAAAATCAGCCCTGGTACACCCACCTGTCCTTCAGTATCCAAATTTTTCAGAAAATAATGAGTTTGTATTACAAACCGATGCTTCAGGTATGGCAATAGGTTCGGTGTTATGTAACGGAGATGGACGGCCAGTGGCTTACGCAAGTCGAGGTTTGAATAAAGCCGAAATTAATTATCCTACTATTGAAAAAGAACTCTTAGCAATAGTATGGAGTGTTAAATATTTTCGACCTTATTTATACGGAAGACGGTTTAAGATACAGACTGACCATCGACCCCTAGTTTATTTATTTTCAATGAGAGATCCATCTAGTAGACTACTGAAATTTAGACTGCAGTTAGAAGAATATAACTTTACAATAGAATACTTGAAAGGAAAATCAAACTCAGTAGCAGACGCACTGTCGCGAATAATAATTACGTCGGAAGACTTAAAATCAATGAATGAACAGGTAGTCAGTGTAATGACTAGAGCACAATTACGTAAATTAAATATGAATAATGATAAGAGCAATAATAACCAGTCGGTGGATAATATAGACACAAACTCGAGGCCTGATCAACCGAGAGTTGTGGAAATAATTAAAAAACCGAAGGATATTGTTGAATTTTCTTTAATAAACTCTAGGCAATTAAATTATTTACAAAAAAAAACAATAACAGTGGAGAGATACAAATATTTTATATATGTGCCCAGTAAATCTATAATTTATTTACAAACAATTTCTCGATCTCCGATTACGCGAGTCGAATTGGTGAGAGACTTGTTATGTTTATGTAAAAAGTTATCGATAAATGAACTATGCATAATAAGAAACGACTGCAATAAAGATTTTATAAGTGGGCTTATAAATGAAATAAAAAGTTATGAAAAGTGGTCCGGACCACGAATTTGTGTAGTCAGTAATGTCCAGAGAATAAATAATATAGATAACAGGCGTGTGATATTAAATGACTTCCACCTATTGCCCACAAGTGGCCACGCGGGCATTAGGCGGATGGTAAATAATATTAAAAAGTATTATTTTTGGCCAAGTTTGGAAAAGGATGTCGCTGATTATGTCTCTAAATGTGAGCAGTGTAAGAAACAAAAATATTCTAAACACACCAAGCAACCAATGCAGGTCACAACGACTGCAAATTCAGCACTCGAAAAAATATTTTTAGATATTGTGGGGCCGTTACCAACAGACATACATAACTACAAATATATTTTGACTCTACAGTGCGAGTTATCGAAATTTACGGAGGCATACCCTCTACACAATAAAGATACAGTAAGTGTAGCTCGTGCGTTTGTTGATAATTTTATTTTAAGATATGGCATACCTAGAGAAATAGCGACCGATCGTGGGTCCGAGTTTATATCAAGTACTATGAGAGAAGTATGTCAAATCTTAAAAATCAACCAAATTTCGTCTACAGCATACCATCACGAAAGTATTGGGGCGCTGGAAAACAATCATAAAGCGATGGGAGCGTATCTTAGGATAAATTGTGAGAATCAAACAAGTACGTGGAGTACTTGGTTGCCGTATTGGTGTTTTTCTTACAATAATACAGTACATACGGAGACCAAGTACACACCACATGAATTAGTGTTTGGCAAACGCTGCGTGTTACCGACAAATTTAGAAGGACATACGGTAGATCCTTTGTATGCTCATGACAATTACGCTCTTGAACTAAAATATAGGCTACAAGTTGCGCAAAAAGATGCACATAGTAATTTAATTAAGAGTAAGGTTAAGAGAAAGCATAACTATGACATTAATATAAACCCAGTATATTATAAAAAGGGTGATTTGTTATTATTAAAAAATATATCTGATAGTAAAATGGACCCTATATATTTGGGACCATATGTAGTTATTGATGACATGGATACTAATGTTAAAATTTTGAAAAGTGGAAAAGAATATGTTGTTCATAAAAATAGAACTAAACTTTATAAAAATGACTAAAGTAACCAATGTGTGTTTACTAAATAGGCCTCTCTAGTGTTATGTATATTAATTTAGAATAGTGCATTCTTATGTTATAATAATATTACTATGTAGTTTCAAGCCATAACTAGGTTAAATTAATATTATGATTAACAATATACCCTGCGCAGGTATACCATATTAAAATTAAAAATAATAACTATATTTTTATTATTTTTTTTAAATAAAGGGGAAGGTGTGATGTAGTAGTTGTAAGGTATATAATAAGGTATCTTTATTCCAATATAGTCAGTGTATTCTCGAACCTCATTCGTTTCATTTGTCTCCTAAACACCCGACCTTACACTATTGACAAAACACTTTGCTCCGCAAACACATTTATTTTCCGCCGTCCATTTTTTATAGATCAGTTGTCCGGTTTTTAATTACTTTTTCATCAAAAAGGGTTCTACTTGATGGATCGCTTTTTCAGAATGTTTCATTGAAATTATGTTAATAAAAACCAGCAATAAAATTGATAATTCCCTCGTTCCTTTTTTATTGCGGCAGAACAGGGTTTGGTCTAAAGATAGACAGATAGCTTGTTTGCCACAATGAATGCCAAACAAGCAAGCAACAACAACACAACAAGCAACAACAAGCTCGCATTCTCAAACCTAATTTGTAAAATAAATATTGCCCTCATAAATAATTTAAGTCCAATATATATCATTACGCTTTTAATAAAGAAGTGTTGCCGCCTGCGGAGCTACAGTTTTTATTCATTCCCTCGCTCTCGCTGAGAAAAAATAAATTATATAAATATGAATGGGGAAGGTCTTACGCTCATAATTTTCGATTTAAATGCTAGCACACGTATTTTACACTTTTGCTGTTTTCGAACGATTGGCCACAGAATATTTCTAAGCTGAACTTGGAATGAATGAAAGGCTGTGTTTCCGGTTGTTGGTTGATAACAGTGGACGATTTACCACGGTACTCATAGTAAAAGAGCTGGTAATTTTCTACGTGTGCAGTATTATTAAATCCGACGTGTTGAAGCTGCTTGTTCGTAAAGTTCTTGCACACAATGGGCCACGTTGGACACACTTCAGCGTCCATCACTCCATTTGTTAACAAAAGAGCCATTAAAGTAGTTAGTCGGCCGGTAATGGATGTTGAAACGTGTCCAACAAACGAGCCATTATGTACAGAAGTCCTGAGAGAATAGTAAACGTAACAACCATATAATGAATAATACAAACTGTATAATCTTTACATAGCCGATATTTAAGTCTAATATAAAAGAAAAGTAGATGCCAAACCGCCTGCCGCAAGTATAAATAAGTCATAAATTAGTAACCAATTTCTTAAGTACAAAATCTACTTAGAACAAAGCCAGAAAACATTATTTATTCATCAATAAAGAAAGAAAATATATATCAAAGACACAGAGAGCCAGTAAAACCAACAAACTGAGTATAAAGTAAAAATAACTTTTGTTTAGTGGCGCCGCCATCAAAGAGATTACAGAAAAAAAAGAAATATGCGGCGTCATCGAATGACTGTTGGTAAAATTGTGCTGCGATGTTAATCCTCTAGGCTTCGTTAGCTGCTGTGGCCACAGGCTCTTGCGCAAGCTTTATATTATCGGGAATCAGCGATTTTCGATTATGTTGCTTTTTTTTCTGTACTTACTCAAGCGTTTTTGTACTTACAAAAAGCTTTTACGTTCCGTTAAATAGTTTTCAATGTAAAGTTCAATAAACTCCTTGTTTTTTTTTTTTGCTAAACAGCGGAGATTACAGCTGTAAATAGCGTGAATTAGAACAGTTAATTGTGCCGTTAAAAAAGGCTATTTAAAAGAAATTACTCATAGTATGTTTTTATTTAATAACAGTGTAGTTTCTTTAGTACGAAAATGAATGAAAATTTGATTCATAATTCGGACTAAATTGCAGTTACTTATACAGACATAGGCACCTTTTTTTATCATTGGTTAGCACAATTTCGAATTTCGAATCTTATCCACTGTATAGTATACTAAGCGACACACAACCTTATTCAAATCGCGAGCAAGTGCCATTTGGCTCTTGCCACATCGTACAATGGACACGCGCACCCCCTTACTACAAAACACTACAAATGACTCATTAATTGCAGCCCATTTAAACTTTAACACCTTGACGTAACGTTTGAATTCCTTTGACGCGATGATAAATTGAATTTTGTTTTATTTCTGAAACTTTGCATGCACTTGATGTAGTCCTTATGGCTTGAAGCAAAGGTTGAAAATGTATTGTATTTTTTGCTGTTAGAAGTTGTTAGCATTCCTATGGAGCTTAAAAGAGGGAGTCTCGGTTTAATTGATAAACACATAGGGTGAGTGCTCCAGTAGTGCAGCACACTTGTCGTGGTATTCCTTAGTGCGAGGGTGAGTTCACCTGTTATCAGCATTCAAGGTCGGAATTTAAAATACGCTGGTGATGTACATTGTTGCAAAATGGTAACAGCTGTTTTTATTTATTAATTCAGCTTGCAATAATTTTATAGAACTTCTTGGAAAGTCAATGTATTTAACTTGTTTAACCTACTTCAATAAGGAAGTCAGTAAGATATTGCTAATTTTTTTTTTGGAAAAATTTGACAAGAATAAAAATTTAGTACCCAGCAATAAAGCGGACTCTTCTCTTAGCTTGACAATAGTTTTGGAACGCCTTTTTTCATCCAAATCGTTCATCAGCACAAAATATAGCTCTTTTTAATGTGAAGTCCTGATATTTAACTCTATCAACTAGACTGTTTTATTGCGTGGGAATAGAAACAAGATGCGCCAGTCTAGTTTTTTTTTAAATAATGTAAATAGAATCAGCCTTATAAGTCTAATAAGATAAACTATTCCTCTGCCAAACATAGTGTTCCCCAAACAAGCTAGTGTTAATAGTATAAACCCCTGCCGCTCGCGCCATACGCACTAGCCTTTTTAGAGTTCATGATGATTGTTGTTTTACAAGACCAGAAGTCTGGAAAAGGTAAATGACAATACATAATACATTTTTGCTCTGTGTAAGGAATTTTCTCGGTGTGAAACTCCAAGGGAGGTAAAGTTATGACCGGATCTCGTCCATTTTAAGACTGAGATGGATAAAAATATAAGTAGATTCAGTCAATAGAATTCTTGTAGTGAGCTACAACTGTGGAAAAAACGATTTACTAAATGAGTCAACTTTAAATATGTTTCTGACTCGGCATTCAAATTATACCGGTAACTAACGTCAAGCCGACTGCTTCTTAGTTATTCATCTGCAGTTCATTAAAATAAATCCTTACTGCTATCTACATGACATAGTACATCCCAATCTATCAGCAATATCATCCGACTATTTACAAATCATTAAAAAAAATACTCAAAACATTTTTCCCTTCAAAAGTTTTATAATTTAAATCCTGCATGCTCGCGTCACCCAACGAATTTCATTTGAAAATATCTCTGCACACTTCATGTAGGTAGGTATGTATGTATGTTTGTATGTGTGTAGTCCGAAATCCTCTCTTTGTTAGAGGGGAAAACAATTGGAGTAAAACTCGGTGTGCCGGCTTTTTGTCTGACGTATTTTAAATAAGTCACATTGAGCTTTATTTGGTAGCATTTGAGTGTATTTTATTAACCGACTCCTAAAAAAAGGGAGGAGGTTATCGGCTTCTGATTTTGAAATGGTTAATTTATTGGGAAATTGTCTTAATGGGTTAATTGACCGAAACTGAAATGCAAGATAGTTAAAATTCTGACAGATTTGAGGTTACTATGGATTTATTCGTAAAAAGTTTCAGTTTTTGTCGAAAAACAACGTGAATTCGGAATTACCTCACTAATACTAAACGTCACTTTGTCGGGCCCTCTGTACATAATTTAAGCGAGTCTCGATTCCCCAGAAAAACATAAATTACTACCTATAGCTTTAAAAAAACAATTTTAACTAACTAACAAAGCAAAAATAAGAAGTGGGTCGACCTATCAAGATTGACACCAATAATAAATTATTTATTCGCCCTACTTCTAGAAATAACAGTGGGTAAGTGACAGGGCCAAAGATAATATTTAGGTTGGTGACGCCTGACAAACTCGAGTCAATTCGAGTGTCATTTTGTGTATACAGGGTGTTTTTGGTAATATTCGCTAGTAGCGGAAATTTTTTTTGTAACGATTTTAAAAAGATGATTTGGAATAGGAGTATTTTTTGTATTGACCATCTGCATCTTTTTTATAAGTTTTAAAATAATTTTCCAAAACACCTTGTATGAATAGTGTTTTGTCCATGCAGCAGTACCTATGATTGATTAGTTAAGGTACGGAAACATAAAAAAGGCGTTCTATTAAAGGTCCCATTACAATAGATGGATAAATTTTAACACAGCGTTCAGCACGTCTAACCAAGGACATCCAAGCAGAAAAAATACTGATTAAAGTGATTTTATTTTGAGCTAAACTAATAAATTGCCGGCACTCTAGAATAAACACATCCACAAAAGGTTCAAAAAATAAAATCACTTTAATCAGTGTTTTTTTGCTTGGATATCTTTGGTTAGGCGTACTGAACGCTGTGTTAAAATTTGTCCATCTATTTTAATGGGACCTTATATTTTGTTTGTGTTAGTCTGGCACTTTTGTATACACGAGTAGTTTTTTGACTTGCTTCCTTAAAAGACTTCCTTAAAATATTATGTCCCTTCTTTTATCAGGTCTTCAGGTGGTTTAAAAATAGATTGATGAGATGTCCTAGTCTTTTCTTACATCTCCTGAAATACTTTATTATACAGGACATTATTATTTTTCAGCACAGCCCGCCTTATTTCTCGTGGAAACTAATCTTCTATCCATTTAATATGGCAAGGAAGAAAGACCTACAAATAATTTTTCATTTCCTTCCTTTTAAACATTTTCATATTTGAAGCTACAATGCTTAGACAAACGTAAGTACTTAGCAAAGTGCTGAAGTGAACTTAAGTAGGCTTATGTTCTACTTTAACAATTTTTTCGCGAGTATAGCGACAAGGGATTTGTCTAAAAATGTTTCCGTAAAATAGGAAAAGAAAAAAATTCGTTCAGGAAATTCTATAAAAATATTAAGGACGCGAAAATTCGGACGAGAATTTTAAAGCAAAGTGGGTTTTAAGGGTAAAGTGAAATATTTCGAACGAAACTATCAGTTGAAAACGTTTAAGACCCTGCTTACGACCTTAGTTAATACGACTTGCGACGTCAGTTGCGTCAAACGACACTTCCTCAGCGTAAATTCGGTAGCGTCGCAAGACGAGTCGCGGCGACTCGTCGCATGCTTATCTTTCATGTGTTTTTCCCGCAGTGGCTCTCACAAAACGCGTAGCTTGTGTCCGAGCGTAAGAGATATGAAATCTACAAAATTCATAGGATTTCCAGATTGTCATAGGATATAATAAAATCATAACAACTAGGGGAGCCAATCCCCATGGGTTCTGCTGGGGTTGCAATAAAGATGTTGATCGTTACAGTATCTTATATCGCGATCTATAAACGCTACATTTTATTAGATTTCACACCTCTGTTACTACACCTACGGGAAAACACCGACTTTACTGTACAATCCGAAATGCAGTGACTAACATTCTATTCATTAACATTGAACCTTAAAGCCATCGTATTAAGGTTAAAAATCCAATAACCCAGTTCCAGCACTTAACAGCTTTGTGTTTTAGTGTATGGAGGGGTCCGCATACTATATAATATTATCAGATATCGGGATTATATCAAATGGATGGGCAGTAGCCTCTGTCGACGCACTGATAAGATAATGTTGTAACAATTGTAAAGCCTTCCGTCTAAAGGTCAATAGGAATGTTATTAATTTTATCTAGTTACTGAAAATATGGCCAGGCAATCGCACCAGGTAAAACGCCCTGCAGCAATACGGAATAGCTGCGTAGTCGGGTAAAAACACGTATTACAAAAAATAAATCGAATACACACATGTAGTCAGACAGTTCCAGAATGAGTTTTTTGATAATCAGCCTCTTCGCGAAAAAGTCTGTCTTAGTATAACTAGGAATAAATGAAAATAACGCTAAAACATAGAAAACTAGATTCCAATGAACGGAAAAGCCACATAAATGACTTTGACTTTACATACACATTGCACATCAAAGCTTAGTGCCACAGATAGCAATGACAGTACAAATTACCTAAGGACAAACTTACATAACATCTCATCTAAGACTGTTTTAAGCATTCACAATTTTTTCCAGTCAACCCGCGATCATGGCGCTTGCGCTTGCACAGCGTCGTAAAATCGGGAGCTAAAAATCATCAACAATCACGGAAGATATCCCGTAAGTGACAGTATAAGTTTATCTCATCTAATGTTATATACAGGGTGTTTTGTAAAACACCAGAAACCTCTTAAGAGGTCATTGTACTCATCACTATGAACAACTTTTACTATGGGACCAAACCTGAAATCGCGAAAAAAAATCAGCTGTTCCCTACATTTTGACGAGTTAATCGATCATAAATGTAGGGAACAGCTGATTTTGTTTTCGCTATTTCAGGTTTGGTCCCATAGTAAAAGTTGTTCATAGTGATGAGTACAATGACCTCTTAAGAGGTTTCTGGTGTTTTACAAATAACCCTGTATAAACGTAACACACAGCCCTAACAACTTTACCCCATTGACTATTGTTACAGAACAAAACGACACGATAACTTAGGTAATAATAACACAACGATAAGAAAGGCCCTGGCGTAGTTCGACCGACAAACAAAATTACATAATGGTGGTATTCGGCGATTGTAAAGGGTAACTTTTGAACTATGTCATAAGGTTGGCTGTTCATGAAGAGACAAATCAAGCCACGGAGAAAGATTTATTGCAAAATATACCAACATTTTTGCCAGGTTTTGATCTACATAAACGTATTAGAGACCAGCTTTTGCCCGCGGCTTTACTTCCATTATATACGGAAATGAACCCACGGCAACGTTTTAAATAATGTAGCTTCCCGTAAGTGAAAGAATTTGCGGAATCGAAACAGGAGTTCCGAAGATTACCCCCTACATACAAACTTACAAACAAATATTACTTCTTTTACGAATAGATTTCGATTTTAATAAATTCTTCGAAAATGTGTCTCTATCCTGAGTCTCGCTTGTTTTAGGTATCCAAATGCATCTCTGATAAGTAGACTATACCGTCAAATTCTGCGTGTTTGATAGAGAGAATATGTCTTGATAGTAGTGGGTTTTTTGTGTATTGTTTTATTTATAGCGATTATTAATTTTATCACATGTTTTCAGTGAGGGGTTTCAACATAGATATAATAAAGAAGGAGATATGGCGTGGAGTTCAAAATGTATAAAAAACCAGTGAAGCCACAGTTGCCCCTCCAGGACGCTAATATTGCACACACAGTTCTGTCAAAACAATACTACGAACAAGTGCACACACGCGCCATCGATAACTCTGTCATTTAAATATAAACCTTATTCTTTAAAGCACAGCGTACTTTTTCCGTATAATTTACTCACACTAAAACAATTATCATTGTGTGTTGTCGGGACACGGGGGCGGATACGACATAGTGCTTGACAAAATCGAAGAGTTATCGATAAATATATCGGGTTTTAGAAATAATTTAATAAAAACAATATGAAACCAACAAAACATTATTCAATTAATAAAAATATTTTGGGAAACTACAATTACAATTTGTTAGTGACTTACTGAATTATAAACGAAGCTAATCATAAACTTGTATGTTAAGCAGGCTCCTAAAAAACCCCTAAGCAAGCAGTATTTTTAAGAAATTAAATTCTTCTTTCTTTAGCAACTAGGGGTTTATGTGACAAAAAGACACACGCATGCATAATAAATAAATAGCATGAATGTTGACCCATTGCCAAAATTTTAATAATATTAAAGTAATTTTCATATTATAATTGTTTATTTTAGAGCGTGCAAGTGTTAAAAAAAGCGTACATGACGTCACAATATAGCGTCTTCAAACCCTCTTTAGAAATTCTGCGGCATAGTACATAATTATGACTCTAAGATGCTGATTATTATAATGCAAACGAAGCTAATGGTGCATTTATGAAGACTTCAGTTAAATACCATAACCATAACAAGTGACGAAGTAGCTCATAATTCAAACCCAAGGACATTCCATAGATTACTTAACTAACATTAATGAACTTATTTCACGATCTTTGGTTACGCACTACTACGCTGTAAAATAATAAAAATGGGTAAATATGCATAGAACCACATCGGTCTTCCAACCGGATTACAAGAGTTAACATATTGAAGAAAAATCGACAAAAATAAAAATAGTAATATAACAACTCGCAGTCGACTTTCTTGTCGGTAGACTTTGTCAAACCTCCACGAGCACATCACTATCCGCGCTCAAATACGGCGGACCTGAGCAGCGGACGCACCATGCGACATTACGCCTTAATGATGTTTCGTTATGTCAGCTTTACATTGCTTGTTCAGTCACTCAGTGACAGACTGAGGTGGTTGTAAAAGAGCAATGTATTTAATGCAAACAATACAGTCGGAGTAATACAAGAAAACAAAAATAAAGTAGTACAAGTCAGATATATTTTAGGGATTGTTGTTTTTCGTGATTTTTAAGACAAATACTGTAAAATACTTGTACTTTCCTGTGGTAACTGATGCCATGACTACTAAAATGTTTGTCTTGGCTTCGATTTTTGCACGAAACCACCGAACAAGACGGCATAATCGTTGTTATTACGAACGCGGTTGACAACACACTAACTCGCGGTGACGGCCATTTTTTCAATAGCTGAGCGAGGCGCTCAGCACCACGTGGTCGCCGACACGCCCCCTTGCCACTTCTCCTGTTTTTAATATTTCTGTGGGTTTCAACTTTCATACTGTCAATCGAACGAACAACGAATCGCTGACTAACTTTGGTTGTAATCCAAAGTCAGTCAGCGATTCGTCGTGTATTGAGTAGTCGTCTTTATCTACGCAATTTAGATATACGACTGGCGTGTTACAACATTTTATACTCTAATATGACTTTATGAAAAGCCACTATTTTTGGGACGTTTCGGTACGGTTAGCATCGTAAAATATTATCTTGATTTGTGGTCCTACTTTTTATAGGATAATGAAAATAAATGGTTTACTCTGTAAGGAGTTTAATGGTTTCATTTTAGCTTTTATGGTTACGTTTTGGGAAAAAACTAGATTTATTCACTGCACATAATTATTTCCCCACTGCCTCGGTCGATTCTCACTATACGGGATAATTTATATGGCGAAAATATATTTGCCGTCTTGATATTTTGTGAGTTTTTGATGATGATTTTGTGTTTTTTTTTCAGTCTAATTACATTCGGATTATCCAGAATGACTTGTGCTTTGGTAGATTCTGATTCTCACCACAAATGGTGATTAGTTTTCACACGTCACTTCAGTTTTTTTCCTGGCTTTAGGCAAAGCAGCTAAAAGGGTGGCACGTAATTGGATTAGAGTGTCAAAAAATCTCAGTGATAGCAGGGGATTCGATTTACGCTGCCCCATAAATGGCCGTGGGCTCACCCCCTGTCACGAGGGACCACTTGGCTGACGTGGTGATGCTCAAAGCCTTTTGCTTAGACAGGTGCGATAATTTATCCGGTTATTAAACATACCCCGGTATATACAGGGTGGGTAAAAAATCGTGGATCAAACGAAACAGGGTGATAGTTGGGGTTATCAGGGTAATTTTTTGTACATTTTTTTTACAGTAATGTTCTAAAGTTACAAATAATTTTTCGTGAGACTTAAAAGATAATTAAAATAGTGCCAATACTCATAAATCATGGTACCAACTGTCATAAAAGCAGACCTAGACGCAGACGCATCTAAACACCATTTATTATTTTAAAATAGGTAGGTACCCATTTTACTCAAATTGCCTATTTATTACAAATTTCGGTATTTTCTTAAAAACTCTCAAATAGTCATAACTTTTAAGGATCAAGTTAGGGCTCTGCCACAGAGATAGTTTTTACTGCAAATAACCCCAACTATCGCCCTGTTTCGTTTGACCCACGATTTTTTAACCAGCCTGTATACGGTTTTTAGGTGTATTTTTCGTCTCAGGTGGTATGTGTCTCTCAATAATTAATTATAATGTTATCTTACTTTGAGAAAACTAATAATATTTTAATCATTGAAAATCTTTCGAGTCTCTCGCTTGGAGGTTGGATCAAGCGCCTGATTCAGAAGGCAGTACTTCTCGAAACGGCTCGATTTGTGAGGAGGTTCCTGTCTCTGGAGCCCTTACCACCAATGCTTGGACCATGCTCGCGACATCGGCGAACCACTATTTTTAATATTTTTAAGTGTTTTCATGAGTTTTTTTTTTAAATGTACCTTAACTACACAATGCCAGGCTTGTTACGAGTATTTCATCCTTAAAAATTGAAAAACAAACATGAAATTGTTCATAGTTCCATATTCGTATTGAAACAAACAAATTGGCTCGTTAAAACTTTTTTCCGGTACAGTTGGCAACAAAAATAAGTAGGTACAAAGTCTGCTGTTTTTGCTGTCTGTACGTAACAGTATTATTCTGTAATGATCGTCTAAGAGCAATCTCGAGGGACGAAGGATTTTTTACAAGAAAATGTAATGCGTTTTTTTCTGACGCTACGTAACGTATACTTGGGTCGATAATGTAGTTCGTTATTAGGGAATTACTCCAGTGTTTTCTTTGCATTTTTGCATACAATCTAGCTTTTTCGTAAGATGAAGTCAGAGGGGTTGATGTCAGGATCTAATGGGTCTCTTGGAGCTTTTGATTTAAACAGGAATAAAACAATCTTTTTTAGTTGTAATTACATCATTTTTACAGCACGGATTCATGATAATAATTAGGTTTTGAGGATTTGGATGAAAGATAGACAATGTCCTGGGTTGGGACATAAGATATTATTATGTTTTTATACCTACTCCCTCGTTTAGTGGTCGCAATCGCGACTGGTGAGCATGAGGTCCTAGGTTCGATTCCCGGGCCGAGAAAATTGTCACTAGCAGCCACGGAGTCTAGATTTATGCCCGGTTGATGGCAATAGGCTCGCCCTCTATTACATGGGACTTACTTGTGAAATGTAGGTGTACTACTAGGTACACCTCTGCCTTAGCCTTCAGGGATTACAGGCGTGATTTTATATTCCATTTAATTTAGATAATTTCCATTTTAAACGCAGGCGAAGCCGCGGGCCAAATCTAGTGAATAATAAAAACACATAACTTCATAAACGTTTCTCGTTATAAAAGCACTTTTACATAACGAACATCACAAATCACAGTAAATTACACGAATTGTCCTTCGCACGTTTGTTTCATCTTCAAAGGGAGCCGCGTGCGCAGGATGTTACGTCACAGGTTGTATTGCGCTTTTTACGCAACACCGGATGAGCAGGACTGTAGTACGTGGGAGGCCGCATGATAAATGTATTGTGGTCCTTGGGACTTGTTGCAGGGTCTGGAGTTACGAGTGGGTAAGGTGAAGTGTGTGTTGTGATAAGAGTTTTGATAAAATAGATAAGATTGCAATCTTCCAGTTCTGTGTTTTCCTGGAGGATGCTACAGTCTAAAGGCACCTTGATCTATTTCCTAAATAGCTGCATTTCTTAAGGTATACAAAGAATTTAATTGTCTTATACGGAACGCGATAAACAATAATGGTTGTAAAAGTACCCTTAACGAAGCCGAAAGGCGCTTGTTCACCCCGTCATTGAAATCATTATTTTGTTCTAGACCATATCTGGGAACCTTCTAGTTACGGAGATATTGGAGGGCGTGGACCCAACTTTTTAACGACTCCCGTACTGTTCAATCCATCCATCGGCACAATGTTTTGCGTTAGTTACTCAAAGTCCTACCGTAAAACGTGATTTTTCGCCCCACAAAAATTGGTTTCCCAGCAATATTTTTTGCGTAGAATTACTTAGTTTGATGTAGAGAATGCTTGGTTGACGGCTTCGTGCAGGGTCTGTTTAAGTATCAACACACTAGATTTGTCACAGTTGTTAGATCTGAAGAAGGTACCTATGCTAGACACCTCCTACAAAGTAACTAATGAATACTAGTAACACCAAGTTTGTATGAAAAACACAAGCAAAACATGCAAATATTGAGCACTCCTGAAACCCTTAACCCTGTGGGTACTGTACAATTGTACATCTGTAGAAATGTAAGAGTAACAAAAAAACCCTTCCCTATTTATACAATGAATACCTTATCGCAACAGTACCATCCCATCCCCTTTCTTATGAAGCAAGAAAACTTTAATAAGAAATAAGAATGCTGAGTGAAACGGAAATGAAGAGAATATATCTTTTTATCTTTTGTAGGCGACGTCAAGCCACCTCTATTCATGGAGATGAACAATATGAAGGAAACCTGCATTTTTCTAGGCCATTGGAGCTACGTTGAATCAAAATCAAAATCAAAGCATTTATTTCAAGTAGGCCCGTTACAGGCACTTTTGAACTGTCGAAACAAAGACAACAATGAAATTTAGCTACAGTCCCAGTCACAAGCCATAAAAACTGTGAAAGTACTGTAGTTGCCCATTTCCTAACGTAGATCTCTATGGAGAAGAACGGGCAAGAAACTCCATGGACACTCTTTTAAATCAGAATATTTTTACAAAACCTTGGTTACATCATTCATGTTTAGATGGTACATTATGTGAGAGCGATGTAGCAAGATGTGCACGTTAAAAGTGTCCATAGTAAAAACAAGGAAAAGAACAATTCAAAAAATAAAATAATTAATTCAAATAAGCCGTGGCAACCAAGAGATGACCAGTCACAACTGACAGAGCCCGTTCACGAACATGACGCATGTATCAGCACCATTCAACTCAACCATTTTGAAGGGAACTAACTGATCCGACACACGCGCCACCATCAGCGAGACATTTGAGTGAGCATGACATACACTTAACCGCCAGGGCAAATTCAAGTCAAAAAAAAAAAAAAAAAAATGACGTAGGTTTCCAACGAAGGATAGCTTTCTATTACATAGTACTCACATAATATGGGCTATGCGGTTATATAATACCAAAAGAAATTGAATCTATACAATGCAAAGATAGTTGTACAATCTTCAGCAGCTCCAACAATACTATTTAATGCTATCCATTAATCAGTTTATGCGCCCCTGTCCATGTGGAGCAGGACCGGCATTGAGCCAAGCATTTTTATCAGAGATATAATCGTCCAACTTGTAATAGGCTTGCTTACATAGTGTGCGTTTAATGCATGATTTAAATTTCGTCTCATTCAGTTCAAGAATACTTTGTGGAATTTTATTATAGCATCTTAAACAGTACCCCATGAAAGATGAGTCTACTTTAGCGAGTCTGAAGCCCGGCTGAACTAATTGGTCTCTAGTTCTCGTACTGTAATTGTGTCTGTCACCTCTTTTATTAAAAAGATGTAGATTTTTTCTAACGTACATTATGTTTTCGTAGATGTATTGACAATGTACCGTCATGATTTTGATTTCCTTAAACAGTTCCCTTAGAGAATCGCGCCTACGAAGATTATATATGGCTCTGATGGCTCTTTTTTGCAGAATAAATATAGACTCAATGTCTGCAGCCCGTCCCCATAACAGAATGCCATAAGACATTATACTATGAAAGTAACTAAAATAGACCAGTCTAGCGGTATCTACATCAGAAAATTGACGGATTTTTCTAACAGCATATGCTGCTGAACTTAGGCGCCCCGCAAGAGATTTCAAATGAGAACCCCATTGTAGCCTTGAATCAAGCGTAAGCCCCAGGAAAACGGTTTTATCTACGAATTCAAGTTTCTCTTTATTCAATACTATATCACACTCGTTACTTTTAACATTTGGTAAAGCAAATCTTATGCATTTCGTTTTTTTTTCATTTAATACTAAATTGTTTGCTGTGAACCAATTATGGACCTGAAGTAGGGCATTATTTACGTTATCTAGATTTTGGGCCCGTCTATTTATCTTAAAAATTAGAGAAGTGTCATCAGCAAATAACACCATATTTTGAGGTTGGTTTTTTAATAAATAGGGTAGATCGTTTATATATACTAGAAAGAGGAAAGGACCCAATATTGAGCCTTGCGGAACCCCCATTTTTACTTTTAAACCCTGTGAATTAACACCATTTATTTGAACATATTGTTGTCTATCACTTAAATAAGATTTTACCAAACTAAGTGCAAGTTTACCTAGTCCGTAATGCTCAAGTTTCAAAAGCAATGTGTCGTGATTTACGCAATCAAATGCTTTGGAGAGGTCACAAAATATTCCTATTGCGTCTTGGGATGCTTCCCACGCAGAAAATATGTGCTTTAATAAGGTTACACCGGCGTCAGTTGTACAACGTCCCTTAGTGAAACCAAACTGTTGGTCGTGTAAGATTCTGTTGGTGTTAAAATGATTGAGCATTTGATTAAGCATTACTTTTTCAAACACCTTGCTAAAAACTGGCAACACGGATACAGGTCTATAATTATTAGTATCTTTACTATCCCCGGATTTGAAAAGAGGTATGACTTTACTGTATTTCATTAAATCAGGGAAAACTCCTTGGTCTACACACAAATTAAAAATTAAAGCTAAGTATGGTGCTACAGTCTCAACTATGGATGTACAAACTTTGATAGACATTCCCCAAAGATCTTCGGTCAGTTTGACTTTTATTTGCCGGAAAGCTTTAATAACTATCATAGGGTTTATGTGTTTAAATTTAAATTCAGCCGGGCAGCCAGACACATTCGCCTTTAATAAACCAATTGCTACTTCAGGAGAGGAATTAAGAGACTCCGTAGTTTTTAACGGTATATCGGTAAAAAAATTCACAAATTCTTGAGCTACTTCCTGATTAGAGCTTTTAGGACCACATGCTGTATCTAAGGTGTAGCTAGTGTTACGTATTTTCTTCCTGTTAGTCTCGTTATTTATGACTTTCCAAACTGTCTTTATTTTATTTTCTGCTGTTTTGATCTTGTTGCTAATGTGCAGGGCTTTGGCAACCTTGCATGTATTTCTAAAAATGTTTGAATACTTAGCAACATACTTATTAAAAGTTTCAGTGTTTATATAAGATTTAAGGTCATAAAGCTCAAATAGTCTTTCCCTACTTTTTCTGATACCTCTAGTTGCCCAATCACTAAATATAAATTTAGGGCAAATACTTTTTGTCTTCTTTTCAAAAGTTTTGTTGTATTCAGTGTGAACTATTGAAAAGAAATGATCATACAATTGATTTATATTAATATCGTCCATATGATGGCTCATAACACTTAACTTGTTCTGCAGGGAAATATTATACCTATTTAATTTGCTAGTAGTTATAGGTCTAAATTTAATCTGAACATTTTGCAATGGTGTGTTACACCTAAAAGTTACAGTTTGTCCGCTGTGGTCAGACGGCAGGCAATTTACTATGGCTTTATCTAAGTAATCGCAATCGCAGAAAACATTATCTATACAAGTAGCAGAAGATGGAGTGACTCTAGTAGGTTCTATAAAAATGTTGGTCAAGTCAAATGACTTAAAAAGATTTAATAACCGACTGCCATTTGAATTGTCTTCTAAAATATTGATATTGAAATCACCACAAATAATTGTAGATTTATTACTGGCTGCAAGTTTTGCCAGGACATCTTCCATTATTGATTCAAATAATGAAAAGTTTTGATAGTTTGGGGGTCTGTACACACACACAATTACATGCTTATCTAGCTCAACACAGGACAGTTCGACGCAATGTTCAACCGAGAGACCTACTATGTCAATACGTTGTTTATATTTAACACAATTTTTCAAAAGTATTAGGGAACCTCCACGCAGCATAGATTTACGGTTAAAGCAGCTACCAACCGTATAGTTCTCATAATTAATCAGCATTTGGTAATCTTTTAGCCAATGTTCGGTAAAACAAATAATGTCAAACATATTTTTTTCTAAAAACAATTCAATTTCTAATAATTTGGAAGAAATGCCTTGGATATTTTGGTGGAATAATTTTAAGGTGTTCTGCTGAGGCCCTTTTTTACTAACTAATTGAGTGCAAGAAGATACCTTGTTGTTGATAGGTTTAACAATATTGTTAAAGGTACCTTCTTTTGTCTCACTACCTAGTTTAAATTAATATTAATATCTGGAGTGAGCCCCGAGACTCTACTACCAGTGGATTCTACTTGAGAATCATCTATAATTACGCATGGATCCTCCGATTTACAGTTATTATAAAAATGTTTATTAGTATGATTACTAATAGTCGCGGTGTTAATAATATAACTAAACTTAGACATACTATTTATGTCTGTGTGAATATTATAAGCTAATAGCCTAGCTATTTTGTGTCTACATCTGATAGGTAGATACACCTTACCCCGTGTCGACTTAAGTTTATCAACAATAGTGTTGATATCCAGATATATAAGTCTGTCACTATAGTGACCTACTAAGAAATGTACATGCTTATTTAACATATGTATATAATTGTTTTTTCTACTACTTAAATTTTTAAAATATGGAAAAGCACACAATATGATCTTACTACAGCTTAACTTTAACAACTCTGATACATAGTCGGTGATGTCTTCCTTTTTAATATTTGAACTATTTCCAACACATATAGTAATGGTGGTATTAGGATTACAAACATAATAATAAGAATAATAATAATAGGGATGTGTATCTGTATTCGTATCTTTCTTGAAAATAAAGTCGTTTCCCAACAAAAAAAATTCGCAGTGTGACTTGGTTTGATGTTAAGAATGCTTGGTTGACAGCTTTGTGAAGGGTCCGTTTACACCCTGTATGACCATAATTCCTACAGAAAACCCTCGAGAGACTCTGTGACCGACTCATCCGGGATGGACCTCTTCGAGAGCTGCCACTACACAAGAATCAACACGCCTACTCTACAGGAAAATCAACAGAATCCGCACTACACAGCGTGATCTCCAAGATCGAATGTGCAGTAGACCACAAGTGCTCCTCACTAGCTGTTTTTATTGATATAGAAGGGGCTTTTGACAAAACCATTTTCATAGCATCAACGCAGCCCTCGAGGAAAACGGTGTGGACTCGACCCTGCGAGGATGGATCATAAACATGCTCAGACTCAGAGCCGTACAGGTTACGGTGAACGATACCACTCCAGAGCCATCGTGGCGAAAGGCTGCCCTCAAGGGGGCGTCCTCTCGCCACTCCTATGGAACCTCGTGGTAGACAGCCTTATCAAGCGTCTGAATGACAGAGGCTACTACACGGTGGGATATGCTGATAATATAACCATAATAATAAACGGCACACATGAAAACACACTATGTAACCTTATGCGCCAAGACTTGAAGATGGTGGAGGACTGGTGCAAGGAATAAAAACTAGCAGTGAACCCTACCAAAATCAAACTCGTCCTTTTCACAAAGAAAAGGAAGTTGGCAACCCTACAATTACGACGCTTCTTTGAGACCACCCTAACCCTATCGACTGAAACCAAATACCTGGGCATCTATTTGGACAAACAGCTGAACTAGTGTACAGTGTGTAGGCATTATCCAAGCGGCACACGCCATAGAGGTCAGGGAAGTTACGGATACCCATATTCGTATACTTTCCGACAGTGCCTCAGTTCTCCAATCCTTAAAGAGAAACCAGATCACAGATTCTTGCATATTCCCTCAATTCAGTATTCACACACTCCTTACGGATCACGTTACCCATCCATGTGCTATAACTTACCTATCTCACGTCGGTTAAAACCCCGCTATGTAACCCGATACTCGTTAAATACTTAATTAAAGGAAAGTGCAGTATCGGAGCACTGTTTATCTACTCACAGCTAATTGATTTCATTAGTGAATACCGTTGTGATCTTGTTTATTGAGCTCTGCTGATTCAATGGAGGATGGTTGTAGTGGAAACTGTGGGGATTCTGAAGTTTTAAATTATAGTTGGGTTGATAACAGCCGCTGCGGTCGATCTTCAGGTTAAGCCGCGCTTGCCTAGGTTGGTCCGTGGATGGATGACCGCCAATTACATACTTCTTTGATGCCTCAGAAAGCACGATAAGCCGTTGGTCCCGGCTGTCATTTGTAGATCTTTGACAGACGTTAAAGGTATTCAGTGGCCGAAAACTCCAGGCAGTCTAACCAAGGAGTATCATAACCCAGTACTAACTAGGTTGTGTAGGTCAGATAGGCAGTCGCTCCTGCAAAGTACTGGTATACAGCTGCATCCGGTTAAACTGAACGCCGACCCCAACATAGTTGGAAAAAGATGTTGATGTTTCTTTGAGCTGATAAATGCCTAAAAATTTGAATTCAAATGTTGATATTTATTCGATAGTATTTCGAATTGGTCTCGTGCTTAATTTTTTCTGCAGTAGCTCGGAGCCTGGCTTTGTGCCCGGTTGATAGCAAGAGGCTCTCTCCATTTAAGGTGAGTTTTAAACATAGTTATGTTTAAAACTCACCTCTCACCACATCAGCGAAATGTATAATTACTCAATGACTTAATAATACCTCATCATCAGCTTGCCTTTTCCCAACAATATTGGGGTCGGCTTCCTTACCGGATGCAGCCGAATACCAGTATTTTACATGGAGCGACTGCCTCTCTGACCTCCACAATCCAGTTTGTACTGGTCCTGAATAATACGGTACCCTTTGGTAAGACCCACGAGTTGCTCTAAGAAAAGTACCTAATAGATAAGTTATACATAATGTAAGTATAATCCCGAACATCGACTCTTTACTAGAACCTTTGCAGCTAATTAATTAGTTTTAAAAATATGTATAGATAGATTGCCCAAAAGGCTTGGTTTTATTAAATAAAACACTTTTTACTTTTTTTCTTTTTTAGTCCAAAATAAATGGATACAACAAACTCTAATACAAACTTTTTGTGAAATAGGTATATGAGTTTCTTGAGCTATTTACGTTTTCTTTATCTAATATTTATTCATCTTACACTTTATCGAATAATTATATCAATAAAGTAATTCTGAATAAATAATCTTGACGGTTTAATTGGATCCATACATCAATTTATAATTGCACAATTATTTATGTTAATGTTCAATTTAAATCAATGGAATTATGAATAAATTGGCGTAAAAAAATTGTTCCATTGTTTTATTCATGAACAATATTATTACTATTATAGAAGGCAAAAAGGTGTGATATTTAAACAATGTATTATTAACCTATGGGCTAAATAACTCTGGAATAAGAAGTATGGAATATTCCCTTCTGATTTTAGGCTCTGATATCAAAAAAGCTCACAGGGTGGGCTCTACAGTAAACGCAAGAACGCCCGCGTGGAACAACTTTTGTTCTACGAGTTATCGAAACTCGCATAAAAAAATGTACTTCATATGGGAACTGACGCGATCAGCTGATGAAAATGAAAATGTAGGTAAACCTAAAAAAAACAATCAAGTCGGACTCGTGCACGAAGGGTTCCGTTCCGTATTATCTATAAAAACGGCAAAAAAATCATGTCTGTTGTATGGGAGCCCCCACTTAAATATTTTTTTTATTCTGTTTTTTAGTATTTGTTGTTATACATCATCTGTGAAAATTTCAATTGTCTAACTATCCCGTGATAGTTAGACAGTTTATGAGATACAGCCTGGTGACAGACGGACAGACAGACAGCGGAGTCTTAGTAATAGGGTTCCGTTTTGCCCTTTGGATACGGAATCCTAAAAAAGTAATGAATTTTCAAAAATCATATAACAAAAGTTGTTCAGTTTCATGATCTGAGACACCACACGAGAGATCTTGCGTTTAATATGTTACATCTTGTATATTGATAGAGACCAGTGATGTCTCGGTGGTATTGGCCCCGACCTAACGAGTCGTGAGTTCGTACACTTCTAACCAAGGCAGTTTACTTTGTGTAATTAATTTCTTCACAACTGCAACTGTGCCAGTGCAAGTTTTTGTGGATCTCACAAGTCTTGGACACGTTAGTTCTAGGATATGCCAGTTTCTTCTCTATGTTTTCACTGTTTAGCTCTCGAACTCCGGCCTCTCCCTGCTACAGAGTGGAGATGATAATGCAATGCCATGAGAATATTTAATAACATCACTGCACACTCTCAATGGGTATTAAGCAAATGGGTCACTTCTGTCAGAAGCAATCGGTATAGCTTAATAATTTTAAACTAGCTATCGCGAGCTGTCGATACATGAAGTGACCAATTTGTTCGGATAATGGAAAATTTATATTCTTAATTAATTTGGGCACGATAAAAGCTGACAGCCTGACATTTTTACAACTTGTTAGTCTAGCCTTGATAATTAGTTAGTATGTGTTGGTCAAATCATGGAACTGGAACTTAATTTTAAAACAGTTCCCCCACAGATTTAGAAACAAAGGTGTGGTTTCTTTTGTTTCTGTTGACAATATTTTTTTTGTGCAGCTAGGATCATTTCCTCACGAGAGAACTCCTCAATGGTTAATTCCAGTTTAATTATTTTATATTCATTTTCTGCCTTATAAGTGTATTCACAAACGAAACAACCGTGACCGCCACAAAAAAGTCCACATTTCATAGCTATACTGACTCTGACAGCCCTGAACGCGGCTTATAAGTGTTGACTGCGTTCACTTTCTATAGTGAAATCCGTACTAAGTGTTACTGGCCACTAGAACCAAAGCACTAAAAGCATAGCTTAACTATAATCAGGCTACGTTCCCACTGGTGGGACAAAAGCCTCTCTCATCCAACACGCGGCCCCAATGCGGGACGATCAGGCACAGCCATGTTTTTAAGTTTTTTGGTTCCAGGACATGCATGTCTCACGATTTTTTCTTTCACCATTTTGAGAGCAACGGTAATGATTTAAATTACACTTTATGTTATTAAATTTGCGCATAATGTAATTTAAAAGCGCCATTACGCGCGAACTAAGGTTCGAACCTACAACCTCACTAAGACCACTCGTAAATCTAGGCTGTTATCACAGGGAAACCAGTGCTACCACCACTAGGAGTGGTCACCAGTAATCCGTGTAATAGGAGCCTTAGAGCTTTTACAAAATATAGTTAATCAAGGAGAAATTCTCGGGCAGAATTGATACGTATGTCCAGAGAAACGCGACAGGCTGATAGATGGTATGGATTCAATATCACCCTGCAGATAATGATCAATATTTGCCAATTCGGCCACACTATATCAACAATCGAGTTTACTTTAATGGATCTTGAGTACGAAAAGAGCGATGGAGTGTGGCCTAAGTGGGTCGTTCAATGCAGGGGCCGTAATACAAACACGGAAAAGGCCACAAGCCATAGTCATTTATCACTCACAGTTTATGAGGAGTCTTCAAAATAAGCTCGATTTTCGGTTGCCAAACTATCAGTGCCCTATCCTGAAGCTGAAGTACGACTTTTTTCAAGAACCAAGTCATGCCAAAAGACATCAACATCGTCGTGGTATTTTATTGTGTGAATTGCAACTCCACGTCCAAAGCGCATCGTAGTGGTAAATTAGCCAAGAAACAACAAAGAGACTGTGCTCACTTTTGCATTTATACACCATCAGTTTGATAAATGTATGTCCTTAACACGCTCGCCGTTGAAAATATTTTAACTTCAATCCCTTTATTAGACTTCAAGAGGTCTGTTTAAGTAGCCACTAGCCACTAATCCATCAACGGACCCTGAAGTGTGGCGAGCAGTGTTGTCAAAATTGACGTATAATTGGCGCCATTTTGTGTACTTTTTCATGAAAGGCATTGACAGTAACTGCTCATAAAGCCAGGTTACTACCTTTGCAGTACTATTCCGCCATCTACGGCATTTTTGAATTACACTCAATTATCTTGATGTACTACATCTATTATAATACGTATAAGGCACAAATACAGAAGAAGCATCAGCAGATATTATGGTAAACTAGACACATGTTGTATTCTGCAAAGTATTCTTGTCCTCAAGCCATTATTCTGCACAATTCTGTCGCTAATGGCCGCCAACACATACCTAATTTTGACAAAAACGTTGCCATATTTAAACTTTTCTCGTTTTCGCGTAATTAACGAAGTTAAAATACTATCAGCGACACTTAAAATGGGACAAAAAGTTAAAATGGTTAATACAATTTTTACTTTTTGTTTTGAGTTCCCGAAATTTTTTTGTTGTTGTTGAAATAACTTGTGAAATAACATATTCATAAAAAGCATTCCGTTTGACTTACATTTTCTCCGTAGCAATTTTTTACGTTTTAAATTGTGAGCGAAATGTTTCGCAAAATACTTTATAAGTAAGGAATGTTGGACAATTTTCATACAGCCAATTAAGCTTTTTTGTTATTGCAAAAATGTTGTGTTATAAAAGTTTATTGTTTGGTGTGAATATACGAAGAAATACGTGGCATTTAAATATTAATTGGGAAAGTATTCAGACGGAAACATAAAATCGTTTTAGCTAGTCGTTTATATTCACTCTATAATCTCGCATTTCAGAACGCAAACTATTTTCCAGATTCCATCAAAGCAATTTCACGATATACTTTAAAAAAGATTTTTCTCGAAACAATTTTTAAGAAGAAAATTGCTAATACTCACGTTTTATACAAAAAAAAAACGAAGAGAGAAAAAAACAGTTATCCCGCTTCGTAACGTTAAGAGCACTTTTAGTGAGCCATGGAGATTATTTTTCCAGCGTAGATGAGTAAGAAAATAAAACACAAGAAAGTTAGCAAGACGGATAGTCAATAGAAAGTCCGACAACGCTTTTCATCTCGGAGCTAGCTGGAAAGTTACAATGTCTTACGTATTTACTTCGCTGTAGGTACATCGTGTTTACAGGCGAAGCAGATGTAATTTAAAAATTGGCCTCAGTTTTTAGGTTGCTTATTGTCCTACGGTTTTTTTTTGTAGAACCTAAATAAATCATTGCCAGAGGGCATTAATTAGACATTGTACACAATAGTAGCAATCGCTTTCAAAGTGTTTCGTATTTCTACAGTCTTTCTGGCGTAAGCTCTTCCAACTTTTCTTTGTCTTAGGCAAGATCCTGCTCAATTATCTCAGATTAGAACCTCGAACTCAAGTTACACTGTCACTTACAGGAAATCCTCCGTGATTATCAATTAAGTATTCTGAGCTCCCGATATTTCGACGCTGTTGCAAGCGCCATGATCGCGGGATGACATCCCGATAATTGATACTCACGGAAGATATCCCGTAAGTGACAGTGTAAATTTAGTTATACACCGTGAAAGCAACTCAAGGTTCTAAGAGAAGAGAATAATAAAATAAAATAGATTTTTTAGAAAAAAAGCTTAAAAAACCTGTTTCCAGTGCAATTTTATCTGCGAAATAGGAAACTATCAATCAAAGAACTGTAGGTATGTGAGAATATTCCAACTAGCGCACTAATGAAGTTGCAAGATTAGCCCCCCAGACCACCTCATGGTTTGAATCACGTCATATTGCATGCAAATGCTCATAAGAACACACCCTAACATGCCAACAACATCATAACACAGTTGTATTGTAATAGTAATTAATTAATTTAATCGTTCATTAGTCCGTTGATAGGTAATTTGATGAGATTGCTTGTAATTAGCAATAGTAATGCTTTGATGTTCTGAGAAATAAAGGTAGTTGCTATTTTAATTGTAATTGGTAAGATGACACTTAAACAACTAATTGGTTTTCGAAGAAAAAGGCTTCTTATGATCGTAATAATGACATTACTAGTACTTTGACATTATCGTGAATTTTTTGACATTGTAATTTTTATTTTGATTTATGATTTTTATTTTTGACATTGTTTTTTTTTACATTATGATTTATATTCTTTAATTAACCACTGATTTTTATTATTATTAATAAAAATATTTTTTTAATTAATCATAACCAGTCTAAAATTATATATTCAAATTTCATTTCTTTATATGTATAATACTCTTGAAATGTACCTAGTTTTGATTTGCATGTTGTACCTAGCTCATTATTTAATATTTCTACACCAAAGTTTAATGTAAGATCTCAATATAATATATAGTCAGATATGAATAAATATTTTCTTCCTTAATATTTTGATTGAAAAGAGTATCCATGAACTTTCTTGCCCATTCTTCTCCATAAGCTCCATAATATTCCAAAGCGTAGATCTCCGCTTTGGAATGGGCAACTACAATACTTTCACAAGTTATTATGTCTTGTGTATGTGACTGTAGCTTCGCCTTCTTTGTTTTTTCTGACATTCAAAAATGCCTGTGATGGTCTAATTGAAATAAATGCTTTGAGTTTTTTGAGTTAGACTTACTTTCCTTAGTACTAATTAGATATATAAGTTTACATTATTACCTCCAGTTGTGAGCGTTAAAATGAATCGTAGTTTCTGGAAATATCTGAATATTATTAGCAAGTCCGCACTTTTGTAATAGTTCTACGAAAATGACCTAACTACTCAGTATCCGACCGGATAGTAAAATCAGCCGGATATAGGATATTCGTTTCAACTGTGATTGTTATCTTAGGACGTGGTAAAAATACCTTCTAATAACATTTTAATTTCTCAATTAAAACAATAAATATTTAATTAATTTCTGTGTGATATTTTTTTATCGTAAGAATTAATCATTTCCTACCGACAATAGCGGCTTGAGCAATAGTTTCTCATGTCAAGCGAATTAACATTGTTAAAAAAAATGATGAATGTAATTATAATCACTGTAAAATTTGTGTAATTGCATGCTCGCCATCTTTTTTGTGTTGTGTGGAGGCCTCGGGCCCCTTACATCTATCAGGCGGAACGATTTATGTTAATGTAAATAGAACATGAAGTAGGGAACTAAATTAATGTATTGAGTTGGAGTTTCTTGCCGGTTCTTCTCCATAGGAAACGAGCAACCCGAACCGTGCACCTTTTTGTCGACGTTTTATTAGTGCCCTTGATGAGGTAGATATTTTTCACTGTAGCCTGATGAAGTTCACTGAAGCACTGAAGTGCATTGAAAATGTTTAGAAGCGTTTCTAATTGTAGGCATTTTAATCGTATTTTAATTTTAAGTGTATTCTTATTGTTCTTTTTTTGTTGTTAATGTATTTTTGTTATAAACAGTTGGTGGTAGTAACATCGCATTGGCGTTCTAGCTGTTAAAGTGTTATTTACGTAATTTTAAATAAATAAATGTAGGCCTATGTGAAATAAAATATTTTGATTTTTGATTTTGATTTTTTTTTTAGTTCTAGAATTAATGTATGCTGCTATCTTCTTCTGTAAGAACATTACTCTTCAATCGGGCTCCGGCACAGTCGTGTAACACAGACATGAAAGACTGAACGATCGACAGCGCACTACCCAAACAAGCAAATGTTACAAACTTAACACCATGAGAGTTTACACCAAAAGAAAAACGCAGCAGTGGGTGAAATGGGATGTAAACTTTTTTAAGGAAAACCATTTACCTAACCCGTGTATTTCTATTTCTAACTTTAAAATATAGGTAGGTATTTTAAAACTTGCAAATATTAAAATAATTAGTTCCCTATTTACTTTATTATTCTAAAAACTACCCCTAAAGTGGAGTGCTAACATTAATATGTTAAAATATTTTCATCTAACATCAACTTATGTTCCTAGACAGACATAATATTGACTTTGCCTTTGAAAACATTACCGTCGTGACCCAATATGTGTTCCTCCTTTTAATTAACCCGTACGCGGCGAACGGGGTATACATTATTGTTATTAAAGATAATAATATGATATCAACGGTGTATGCTTTATTGTATAGTTTTATTTAGAGATCCCGGGATAGGTATGGTAGGCGTTTTTAATTACAAAGTAATTATTAAGTGATGAATTTTATTGTAACGTGTTTTTTAGGTTTGGCTTTAGCGATGTATCGGTTTGAGTTACCTGCTACACTATTGGTAGATATTAGCAAGAAAGTGGTGAACTAGAGTGGTGTATCAAGCATCCTAAGTAGCTCGAACCAGGGTGGCTAAAGGTTGAAGAAAAAGAAGCTGGGATCTTTTAATTTTAAATAATTTTCCTGGACAAATGTTCACCATCTCTAGTATTGTGTGTTAGGCAAAGCTTGTCTCTTTTAACCTGTTAGTATGTAGAAAAAGCCGTCATTATTCCTACCCATAACTCAGAAATACCATCAAAACCCATCTTAAACTTCAAAACAAACATCCCATAACCCATCAGCACAAACTCAACACGTATGGAAAATCAAAAATGGTACCTAATTGTGGATCATGAATGGAGTCGCGTGAACATCGGCAGTGACCTTGTGGACTAGTCGGCTGCCCGGGCAGGCTATTGCACTGCACGCGGTACCCCGCCCCGCGTACCTCGCCCGCACCCCCCCGCTTCGGCCCGCACGCAAATTATTGAGCCACCTCGCTTGCCCCCCCCTCCCGCCTGCATTTCCTTCCGCGTGCCCCGCCCGGGATTTTAGTTTCACTGGGATGCCTCGGAATTGCGTTAGGTTATGATTTTCGTGTTTATTTATTGGATGGCGTGGCGCTGTTCTATTTTTTATAGGAAACTTTTAATATTTTGTGTATCCAATTTATTAAATTTTCTCTAGTTTCAAATGTATAAAGAAAAGGTTCGTTTAGTGAATTACTACTCTACAAGAGAGCTTTTTGTAAGCTTCTGTGAACATCAACCAGATTTTGAACACTATGT
The DNA here is from genome assembly GCA_950022335.1 of Eurois occulta. Classification (NCBI taxonomy): domain Eukaryota; kingdom Metazoa; phylum Arthropoda; class Insecta; order Lepidoptera; family Noctuidae; genus Eurois; species Eurois occulta. The sequence continues at coordinate 2,152,211 of OX465492.1, read as the reverse complement.
GAAACAACAAGAGGTTTTTTCGACATTTATTATTTGAATACAGTAATGAATAAGGTTTTTGATTCTAAATGTAATTTACTTTTCTAATAGGAATAATTTATGTAGGTATGTACCAGCAAAAGTTACCCACTTCGATGTTATCAACGGCTCGCCCCAAGCGATCCTTTTGAGCTAAAATGTGATGAATAAATGCATAAATCTACATGTTTATCCATTACATTTTATATAAGTAATGCAATGATATGCAGGCAATGCTAAACACTCGCTATTTCCAATTAAATAATGATTTAAATTACGTGGACGTGAAGTTTGTTGACCCTAGATGCAGAAAACTTTAATAAAATGAGGAGAGAATTTCCTTTTAAACACTGCGGAAGTATATTTCCTTAACATTTTCCTTCAGATAGAATCCGGTCGCCGATAGACATGGTGGGAAAGCAAAGGTTTTATTATAGGAAAACTTCGTATCAGAAAATCTCGGCATCCGCCAAGCAACCTGTTGAGAACATAAAATAATAAGGTTGTCGGTATCTCGGTACCCCTCCAATGTTTTGATCTGTCCCACATCGGGCCGCGCGAAACACCGTCACGTTTTTGCCGCCTGTTTTGAATTTATAAAGTGGTCCGGCCAACAGCTGATCGAGCGGTGTTGCCAGCGCGCTACGCCGCCCCCGCTCTCAAAGGCGCAGCGTTGCCGCTCCGTGCGCTCGCCCGGTGAGCCAAGTCTCTGAGGCGATCGACCGACCACCGCCCCCTCCCCTCCCCACACATAAAGCACAATTTCCCCAACACTGTGCCTTCTGAAATAGTTACCTTTTTAGACTATACCCTTTTTTGGTGGTGAAATTTTCCGTACGTCGCTTAGGGTTGGGCTCGCATCGGGGTTAGCCGGTCGATTGCTGTTATACTGATGTGTTAGGTAAGCTTTCTAGTCTGTGAGATCGGAATCCGTCAGTGTTCGCTACGTCAGCGTCAGGAACAATCCGCTAAAAGGATTGTGACAGCCTTGATTTAGGGAGCATTTTGAGAAGGTTTGTGGGGTTGACGTAACTTTAAGAGCATTGTCTCAAATGTTTCCGATATAAATCTTTGTTGAAAATACGAAGTTCTGAAGTTTCTGAGCAAAATTGTCCTACATTCCCAAGTTGATTGAAGGACGACAGCGCTCAATCGATGGAGGTTAAGATGCCGCGAACCAGTCAACTAAACGAAACGGGTTCCTGGCTGGCTCCATGGCACAGAGTCTACGACCAGTTATGCATTATTACGATCTTCACACAATGCCTTATTGCTACTTACGTGGCTTCATTTCGCGTTGATATTGCTATAAATACACGCGTCAATTTAGCTGCCTTTTTCGCTCTTTTTCCTGGAGACCCGATGTAATAAAGTTAGCATCGTGCCCGCTCGGGGTCACGTAGCAGTTAAGGGTTTAATAGCATAGCATTATCGTCACGTACTTAATGGCTAAAGGGACAGGATTAGGTCCTGAGGTGCACTTAACTTCGTCCAAACTTGATGACGGTATTATGTTTCAAACAGCGGAAAAACCTACATTCGGATTTCAGGAACCTACCCACTATTTTGATATTTCTTTTCAATACGCTCGTTGCCTGGCCTGAATATAATAATTAAAATTATATATAATAATAATAATATTATATAAAATTTATATAATAATTCTTCAGATATTTTATTAGCGAAAACAAACTGTCTTAAGATATTTCATCAAAATGTATGTGGCATTAGTAATAAAAAAACAGAACTTGAATTATATATTGAAACGTATGAAAATGATTTAGATTACTTATGCATATCAGAACATTTCCTAAATGATAAATCTGCACATGTGTTTTGTATGTCCAATTATAATTTAGCATCATACAACACAAGACCAAATAAAAAGAGGGGAGGTAGCCTTATTTTAGCACATAAAAATAAAAAATGTGAAAACATTGACGCAATTAAAAAGTTTTATAGATCAGATAGTTTTGAGATTTGTGGTGTAAAAGATCTTGAAACGAGATTACACATATGCTGTTGTTATAGAAGTCCAGTTGAGAAAAATTTTGAAAGTTTCATGGGTAGTTTAGAAAAATTATTAGAACACTTTCTTGATAAGAAATGCTTAGTTTGTGGCGACTTTAATATTGACGTACTGGTTGAAAGTAAAAAATCAGCAGAGTTCATAAGTTTATTGAAATGTTATAATTTTAGATACCTGATAAAAACTCCTACTTTCATCCGAAATAAATCATACTCTTGTATTGATAATATAATTACAAATGTGGATGATGATTGTATAGAGCGTTGTTTGGTTGATCACAATGGGCTAGCAGATGGCCATGGTGGACTTTTTTGCGATATGGTTCTTGATAATATCAATGAGAAAACGAAGAGTTCAGAATATACCATAACAATTCAAAAAAGATTATTTAACACAAAAAATTATGATGCGTTTAAAAAAAGTATTTCAAATATAAATTTGAGTAATATGGGAATAAATAATTTTCTAGACAATTTTGGCAAAATTTTTCGTGCCTGTTACCCAAAGAAGGCTATCAAAATAAAGCCTATGAAAAATGAAATTATAAAGTGGGTAACCAAGGGAGTCAAAGTATCAAGTAAAATGAAAAGAGTTTTATGCTGTGGCACTCCAAATAATGCTAGTATCTTGAACTACAAAATCAACTTTATTCGAATTTACAGAAGGGTTCTAAAGCAAGCTAAAAAGTTAGCCATATCAGTTCATCTTAGTAAAGCTAAAAATATACCCAAAGAGACATGGAAACTAGTAAATGAACATACAAAGAAAAGAAAAAACAAACTTAGCAAAAAACTTGTCCTAAATATAGACAACAAAGTTATTTCTGATCCCGAGGATATTGCTAATAAATTCGTTGACAGCTTTGTTTACAAACCATCATTGGCACTTAACAAAGATAAAGCAATGTCCTTTCTAAAAGAAACAACGGCGAGAGTCGATAGTAACTTGTCCTTCAAGCCGACTACACCGACTGAGATAAAAAAGATTGTGTGTCACATGGCTAACAAAAAATCTTGCGGATATGACGACCTACCAATATCAATTATTAAGGAGAACATAGAATTTTTAGCACATCCTCTTTCTGAATTTTTTAATAAATGTATTAAAGAGTCGACTTTTCCTGATCAACTCAAACTGGCTAAGGTAATTCCGATATACAAAAAGGGCACAAAGACAGACCCAAAAAATTACCGACCTATATCGTTGCTACCAACTTTGTCGAAACTTTTTGAAAAAATAATTAAATTTAGACTGATGGTACATTTTAATCTAAATAAAATAATACACTTAAGACAATTTGGGTATCAAAAGGGCATTGGCACTTCAGATGCCATTGACACTCTCATTGATGATGTAGTAAGTAAATTAAATGACAAAATGAAAGTGGCTGGACTATTTATTGACCTGAGTTCTGCTTTTGACACTTTAGATCATCAATTACTGCTTTCTAAACTGGAACATTATGGTATAAGAGGTGATGCTTTAAAACTTATGACATCTTATCTACAGAACAGACGTATGTATGTTGAAATAAAAAACATTGATGAAAACAATCATGAAATAGCTTATAAATCAAAGATGATATATATGAGACGTGGGGTACCTCAAGGCTCAATTTTGGGTCCATTATTGTATCTCATTTTCACAAACGATTTATTAAATTTCATGAACACAGCTCAGCCTGACGCTTCGTGTGTTGTTTTTGCTGATGACACAAACGTAATAATTGGAGCGCGTGATTTAAAAGATTTGTCCACAAAAGTAAATGGATGTCTGGATAATCTTTCTGAATGGTTTACAGCTAATAATTTACTAATTAATACAAATAAAACAAATATAATGCTATTTAAGACTACATCTCGTAACACTGACACTATGGATGTGACATTGAAAGGAGACAAGATAGGATTAGTAAATCAGGTAAAATTCTTAGGTATAAATATTGATTCAAATCTAAACTGGAAACAGGAGCTTGCTGCTATGGATTCCTCTATATCCTCTGCATGTTATGCACTTAGGAGCCTCAGAGATGAAATAGATTTGAAGCAACTGAAAGTATGTTATCATGCTTTGGTTGAATCTAGGTTAAGGTACAGCATCATGTTTTGGGGTAATAGCTATAACTACAACTGCCAAAGAGCATTCATCCTTCAGAAGCGTGCCATCAGAACCATTGTCAAAATTTCACAGCGTGATTCATGCAAAGAATACTTCAAGAAATTAGGCATTCTTACAGTTCCAAGTTTGTATATACTGGTTCTGTTAAGCAAGTTCGCAAAATATATACATCAATATGAATCGCAAAAAGAAAGAGAGCTGAGAGAGAGCACACGAAGGAAAGTTATTAAAAACTTAATGGTGCCTAAATTTAACATAGCAAAGCATTGTTCACGTTACCAAGCAGTGGAATTATATAATAAGTTACCGACTGATTTAAAAACATTGGTCTATAACACAAACTTATTTAAGGCAAAACTGAAAGCCTTCCTATTAGAAAAATGTTTATATTCTGTATCCGATTTGATGTTGAATGATTTCAGATAATTTGTGTATGAATTATTTGATATGGTATTGCCATTTATTTTATTTGACATTTGATTCAGTTGGCATTTATTTTAATTGACATTTATTTTAATTGACAGTGGGCATTTATTTTAATTGACATTTATTTTAGTTGACATTTGATTTAATTGACATTTAATTTGATTGACTTTTAATTAGCTTTTGACTTTCATTTAATTGGCATTTAATTAATTTTAACTGACATTTAATTGACATTTAATTAATTTTGACTGACATTTAATTTACAGTTAATTATCTTTTAATTTGCGAAACAATGAATAGACATGGTTATGTTTGTGTGGTTGAATAATTATGTAAATGGTAATTCAGTTGACATTTATTTTAGTTGACATTTGATTTAATTGACATTTATTTTAGTTGACATTTGATTTAATTGACATTTAATTTGATTGACTTTTAATTAGCGTTTGGTTTTCATTTAATTGACATTTAATTAATTTTAACTGACATTTAATTTACAGTTAATTATCTTTTAATTTGCGAAACAAGGAATAGACATGGTTATGTTTGTGTGGTTGAATAATTATGTAAATGGTAATTCAATTGACATTTAATTCACATCTATTTGGCATTTAATTAAATTTTGTTGACATTTAATAGTTTACATTAAGTGCCATTTAATTTACATTTAATTCTCATTAAGTTTACCTAACATGGGAATAGACATGGTTGTGTTTTTGAGCTTTTTATGGTTGGACATATAAACAGTACCTAACTTAATTGACATTAAAATTCTCCGTTGATTTACGTAAAATCACAGACAGCGATATCAGACATGGTTGTTTTTGTGCTTTTTATGGTTTGCCATGTAAACGATTTTTGATTGATGACAGTTATATTTTTGTTTTTTATTTTTGTTTGCTTTATATGTATTTGATTATTGACTCTGTTATGATTTGAAATGTAATTATCTTGTAAAATTCGAACACAATGTTAATTGTTTGATGAATGAAATAAATAAAATAAAATAAAATACAAATTCAGGTCAAGTTCCGAAGCAATTGGGTTCATATTGAATCTAATTGGTTAGACCTCAATTCAATCATAAAGGTTAACAGAAATACAATTAGTGGTAGAGCACCACTTTAGCTCGAGTTGCGAGTGGAAGAACATTGGCTATCTTTAATGATTTTTATTGACTTTGATTTAGAATGTTCAATAGTTCTAGTTTCAAATTTCAACTAGGTACTTGAATCATAATATTTATTTAGCCTATGACGTTCTCGTTGCTGGGATCAAGCCTGACTATAGTTCATCACGAGGATTGATTAATGTCACGTGTCTTGAAACTTTTGGCTATAGGACATGCTCCACAACGATTCTGATGGTGGCAGGTGCTCTGTTGCCTAGAACTAGACTTAAAATGCTACAACTTCTCTTAAATTATGAAAATAAACCATTTTACTGTATTTTCACGTCTTAGAACTTACCATTTTCATCTATAAAAAGAAACGACAGTATAAAAAGAATGGAAGCGGTATAGTTGAACGAAATAGTGCACACTAGAGAGGTTAAAGTCCTCCAAGTGCTTACGTCATAGAGCTCCGAGATAGGGTAGATACAGTGTAACCTTCGTGTCGAGGCTTCCAGTATCTGAAATGGCTTTATTTCGGTGTGATGTAACGAATTACCCAACGGTCACCAACCCGAGGTATATTTAGGGCAGTATTTTTAGGGTCGTTCATTTATCAGTGGGCGGTTCAGGGTTAATACTTTGAGGGAAATGAGATGATTCGAAGATAATATCGGAAGTGGACTATATTCTGCAGAGAATAGTTATATGATTGAATTTTATGCTATCCTGAAGCACAAATGTCACCAGTTTAAAAGCGTTGTGTACGTTATCAACGACTGTTGTCAGAATTGACATAGGTACAGTTTTCGATAGCTAAATCAATCTACTAAGTATTTTTTTAGTTTTGCATTATAGTTATTGCCGATATATGTTGTCTTCCAAGCCTCCTGATGATATTAGTCCATACTTTTTAGTTACATAGAAAAGGGACTCAAATGAAACCCTTAGTCTCTGCGTCCTTATTACTGATAGATCACTTCCCTGAGGCACAGACCAATTATAAAACTGGCCGCGGGTGGCCCGAGGGAGACTAGAGGTGGACTCCAAAATACATAAATTATTTTGTATGTTATGACAATCGTACTGAGGCCCTAGCACGAGCACGCAGTGTAAATGTTACGTTGATTTTAAAATTAAAAATACTCATTTCACGTATTATTATTTTCTTAATTTAAAAAAAATATTTATGTGTCCATTATATGTATGAACGAAACTCATTGTGCTTGCAAACAATTTAACTAAAATGATGTAGGATAATATTAAAAGGTTTATTTATGCTGACCACTTCGTTGGGCGGTAAAAAATTTCGACCGTTTTTTCTCAGACTGCAAAACCGACTACCACGAAAGAGTCTTTTAATTTTTCGGTTGCGGTGTTAATATGACACCTAAAAAACGTGCCTTTCTATTGGTAAAAGAATTTTCAAAATCAGTTCAGTAGATCCAGAGATTACCCCATACAACCTCACAACCTCACAAACTTTACCTCTTTATTATATTAGTATGGATGTAGGATAATTGTATTTTTTATTAAAAAATCTAGGTATTTACGTTACGTTTACACCGCGCGCTCGTGCTGGAGCCTCTGTTCGGATTCAAGTCGGCTAAACCCCCAATAATATTTCCCTACGTAAAGTTCTTGAGTCAGGAATAAATATGGAAGCAGAATTTCCCTTTGTAGAGAAACTATAAGAGATGTCATAGAAATAATGAGATCTTATGTCGCAGTCACGCTTTTAAGCAAAAATCGCCAAGTATGACGTAGTTGGAGTCTCGTAAGTACATTTAAATGTCTTTGTCTCGAACTGTTTTGCTTCTAAAAGAACTCAAAAATAATACCGTTAAACACTAACCATTTGAAGTAATGTACATGTTACTTATCGCTTAATTTCCCTACAGGGGGTGCACTATCTGATCGAACGCCACAGTAGTGAATATTCGGTGCTCCATCTACTTTCCCACCAACATATCTACCGCAGTATCAAATAGTTCTTGCTACGAGCCATTAGGCATCATAAGTGTGATTTTATGTATGATTATAACCAGCTATCACGCCATTTCTTGGAGGGTGAGATATCTGATCAAGTGGCGGTTTGCCGAATATTCAAACTAATGTTAGGCGTTATATTGGTTTTTATATCAGCCCTTATACGTTTTCGTAAGTACTAAATATTTCTTAAAATTTACTTAAACTGAACTTTTTATACTTTTGTAATGGCAATAAAATAGCTTCCATTAGTGGCGATACTACAAAGTGGTTTTTGGTACATCGTAGATAGTCAGATTTGGTACCACCTAAGTGATTATCAATATTGATATGATACAAGAGAAAATGCTAAAGCCACATTTTGGAAAAAATATTGTATATAACACCTTTAAGAAGCTTCAGTATAAACCCTCCAGGTTGGTTTTAAACACCAAACAGGAATATCTCTGATGTCCTTTCTTCGAAAGAAAACGATGTGAAAGATGCGAATATGACAAAACTCCGACGAATATCCGTCTACGTCGCCAACCAATATCCGACCGCGCTGTAAGTATTCGTAACATTATGCGTGCGTTGGTAATTAATGTAAAACAACACAGGTGGCGTAAAGTATCGCGCTTCTAAAGGTACTTACAAGTATTTAGTTAGTAGTTACTAGGACCACAGGTGGTCTTAACTAGCGAGTTTTTATATACCCGGCCTACGTACATGGAATTCATAATAATTAAGTTGTGTTTTTTAAACGAGTACGTTTTATCGTTCGGATCTGACGAACAAATTGGTTATCTGCAAAGGTGCGTTCTGATATCGAACAAATTGTTTGCGAAGAGTTATTTTATTATTCACGAAACGAATGGGAAGCAACCTCGGTCGAGCTTATTCTTGTTCTCTTAGTTTTGGAGATTTGATAAAAACTATCAAACTTTGTACATTTATAACATGCCCTATTGTAATTTTGAAATCAGAATTACAAAGCTGATGGAAATTTTAGGTAGGTGAAATTATTTTTTTAATATGGAAGGTGAATAAGATATTTGGTCATTTTAGTGTACTACCACATGGGTAGAAAAGGGGATGAGGTGACTGGCAGAGATCTTTGTGCCGGCAACATAAGAAACAGGATGAGAGAGATACCATCGGCCTCATTTATTACGGCGGCGGCAGCGGATTTATCAAGATATAATTGCAATATTTTCTCCTATACTATGAACGATGCGATTCCTCATCTACCTTACAATCAGACAAGGTGGTAGGTATGTTATTCCACTAATTTGACACCTGAAGGGATTGAATTAGTGCGATTGACGTCATTAGTGCGCATGCATTAAAATTAACCATGACAAATTAACCGTGAAATAACAATTATGAATAAGACAAGCATTTTAATTTATGTATGTACATTAATTTCATCAACACTCTCAAATAGGAAACGAATATCCTAATGACGGGTACACATTGGTTAACTTAACATGAAATGTAACACACTTTGAAAGAAACTCGCTAAATGTTTCATTTTATGTTGCATTGCATAATTCTGGCCGGATATTTGTGATACATTAACAATAATATATCATTTATTTCAGGTAACAAAGACCCATAACATATATACCTTATAGACTAACATACATATTTATAAAAACCAGAAAACAGATGTTGTTATTGTTGTTATTATTTTTTGTTATTTTTTGATGTTACATTGGGTGTTACGTTTCACTAATCTGTACCCAGCATCATCTGCATAGCTTTCTGTCAACTATGTTGGGGTCGGCTTCCAGTCTTACCGGATTCAGCTGAATACCGGTATTTTACATGGAGCAACTGCCTATCTGTCCTACGCAACCCAGTTAGTACTGGGTAATACGATACCCCTTAGTAAGACTGGTTGTCGTTGGCCACTGACTACCTGTAACAACTGTCAAAGATCTATAAATGACAGCCGGTACTAACGGCTTAACGTGCTTTCCGAGGCACAGAGGAAAGTCAGTATGTAATCTGTTACCCATCTACGGACCAACCTAGGCAAGTGTCGCTTAACCTGAAGATCGGACCGAGCGGCTATTGTTATTTAGCCACGAGCTCGTCAATCAGTACCCAGAACCAGAAATCGAATCCATGTGGCACCCATTAACCGCTGGGTCACCAGTCGGATTGTGGCCCACTCCCTCTCACAGAGAGGAGCCATGTGTCCCAGCAGTGAAAAGGTAAGGCTGAATATATATGTTGATAAATTATTTAGTTTTTGTCCTGGTTAAGTTAGTAATACCCCTGAGATATTATTCCTATTTCCTTTTATTCTCCCCCGTAGGAGAAATGGCAGAATAAACATAAAGTCTAGTGGATTATCACTTATTAGGGTCAACGGTATATTGTACCTAAGGCCTAAGGGTAGTTTCAGCGTTTTATGCTCCAACTACAATATTAAGCCTTGCCCGCTACAGAGAACGGTTTGAGGCTAAATTATTATAAATACCAAACTTATAGCCGTGTTTGAGCGTGGTTTGTTTCAACATATATAGATAGATACCTGTAATTTCAACATCATATAACAGGCACCAATGCCCTTAGAATAATTCTGTTTAATGCAAAAGAATTCTTCAAAATCTTGAATTAAATAAACGCTTTTGCAAGGAATTACACTGCTACCATCGTTTACTTACGAGTTTGGTTTGTTAACCGACGAAAAGAAGGAAGGCGAAGCCGACCCATAGCTGAAATTCTCCTACTTTTTATCTAGGCACCACTTTTATTTAACTTCGGCCTTGTTGGTTTACTTCACAATAAAACTAAGAGTGTACAATCCTTACACAGTTATAAACCTTATGACAACATTAATAATGCTCACTGTACAGTGTACTGGAAATCAGAGTTAAATAGCAATGAGAGGATAATACTCGTAATAAACCAAATGAACTAAATGTCATATACCTACAACAGAAAACCTAGTAACTGCACTCAAACCGAAGTATTAGCTTAGGTTATGAAAGCGCTAGAATCTGGACAGATAAGCATCAACACCAGGGTGCAATGACCAACATTATGGGAAGGTTTCACACGTTTGGAGATCGGCTCCGGGATTGCTATTGTATTGCCTGGGAGCGAAGATGTACTGATATGATGGCTGATAGCGTAACGATATTAATCCAGGTTGAGGAATAATTTACGTATACTTCGTTATATGTACAGTCCATCGTACATCACTGGTAATATTTGCGCTAAGAAAATCATCCTTACTTATTCCTTATTGAAGTGCGATTTAAGAAGAAGACGTCCTTCCCTCCCTGAGCGATTGAAAAGGCCGTGGAGCGTAGTATCACAGGATTTGGGTAATCTTAGCAAATTGTAGGCCAAAAATACTAGCCTGAAAGAAAGGAATTTGGGGTCAAAAGTACTAATCGTAGCCATTAGAGTACTTGTAGACTACAAAGCCGCGGTTTTGCGAATTCCTGACGCGATTTCGGCAGCGTTCGAATTGTGTAAGGCGTTTGAGTAGTTCGTACATTGTTAGCATGTTTGTTTAAATGTGTAATTTGACGACTGTGATAAGACTGTACAAATAAATTAGCTTGGATGAAAACGACGTGGAAGGTAATAAAATATTTTTCATTCACAGAACTTTTCTAAGAACCAAGTCATGCTTTCAAACGAAATCTTTCAAATATTCCAAACACGCTGCAAGGAAAATAAGATATCTAGGTACAGACGTAGCTGCAACATTTTACAAAGATAAGAAAGTACCGCTCCGAGCAACTCAAAGGAACGGAGCGAGACCAGAGCCTTTCACACAGATCAATCAATACCCTGCCTTCTCCCAAGAGGGACACACAGCAACACTGTGCCGTGCACTGACACACCCGTGCTTTAGCCGGTACAACACGCCAGAAGGATCGAACGCGTGTTCCCGTTGCAAGAACACGCCTCTTCCGTGTCGCGCTATGTTAGCGCCGCGACGAAAATGTTCAAAGGAAATTGACAATAGACGAACGTGTTATGTCGAATTTCATTTTAGGAGTGTTCAGACAGAGAGCTTAAAATATAGGTGTAGTAACATTACTAATATTTCAAAAGGTTCTTTTCTATCTGTCTAAGGTTCAAAATGATGTAGAATGAAGATTTTAAACTTCATCATCTTCATTTAATTGTTTTTGACGACAAGAACTGTTGTTTAATATGACTTAGTTCCTACAGAACTACTTCTAGCTATCTATCTACTGATATTAAGTACTTGTTGTAAGTTGTCAAACATGCACATACTTATCCACGAGTACCTACAGCATGACTCGCACTTGAACCTGACTATTGTCAAGTGTTTTTGCAGATGGTGAATATTTAATGAAGTATTTGTCACATGAGACTACTTTCCATACTTTTCTAAAGACGTCTGACCTTTGTCGAATGACCTCGGCTGAGACAGACGTGTCCTCAAATAAGGCAGACACTTGTAGGAGTATACTTTACTGTTATTTTTATTGTCTATTTTTTTCTGTTAGGACTGTTTTACTGAGAACTCGTTGAGATCATCCAAATAGATTTTTCTCATTAGAATGTAACAGGAGCTAAGTCCTAATTGAGTTTCATATTTTTATTTGCTTTCGTGATAAGATTTTTAGTTTTGCAGCACATATTTTGTTATGTCGACAACGAAAAATAATTTTGTTATTTATACATAACAAAATTGTTTGTTTTCTTTTGTTGTAGAAAAGCTCCTTTAGGCTTTGTTTCCACGCCAATGTTTTTCTTGATGCCCACTTACTTTATCTTTCATGTCGATGGCGAGCTAAATTTGGGGAACAATTATGTTTAAGTACTCGTCAGGACAGAGTAATCTGTGAACGTTCCCTAATCTGATCAGATTAACGTCTAGTTTGGAGATCACCGTTCAACTTGCTACGTATAATGTACATGATTATTAATAAATAATTTTGAATTTTTAGTCTTGATTTCTTATTTATTTATTTATGTACACACAAATATTTAACATGACAATATATTAACATAAGAGCACAAAGGTACTGCTTGGTTCATAAGACAGATTCTCTTCTTTAATTTAATTTGATTTCTATGGTGTATCTCATTCAGAACTCTTGTACAGAGACATATTTACTTTTAAACCACTTGTGTCAAGAAACAAACCGTTGCTTTTACATTAGACATAATCAATAAAATCTCAGTTCGAAACACTAACCACACTGCAGGCGTTAGAACCACTTAAAATCAGATGAGCAATAATACTGTGAGAGCAAAGAGTGCAATAAGTGACAGACTACTAATGCATTGCCTACAGGCATCGACGTAGATACATCAGATAGGTACAACTGTACGAGCATCAATGCACAGTCGAACAATATATTTGGTATACCGGCAGCTAACTTGCTATTAAATACTTTTAGACAAAAAATAATAATTCGTTCGTTCATTCGGGGGACCAGGTACCTCAACAGAACAGCAGCAAGGCATGGATGTGGAGCTAAATCGCAAACTATGGTCCACGTCCTATCATGTCATCTGTGCCCCAAAAAATACTGTCAAAGTGCCCTGTGTGCTGCGCCGTACAACTGCCAAAGTTTTGAGACAGCAACACTTGAAATACTTTTATGAAGAAGTACAATGACGTGAGTGTGTGGAGGAGTCAAGTGTTTTACATGACTCTCTTATGTGCGCCATAAGTCTAAAAACTCATTTCGCACTCAGTATAAAATTAAATTCACAATTGCGAATAAATCAAACATTTTGCCTGTATATCAAATACCTTGTTCGACTGTACACACAGATGCATATTATACGAAGGTATGTACCTATTGGATTAGTATTGGAAGCTTTTACGTGCATGCAATACATAAGGATTATTCCCTCTGTTGTTGTTTTATACCCTTTGATTTGTATTGCACCCTCAAGGGTCTTTGTTCCGGCTGATGTTTGTTTGTTTTTTATTCGACTGTGTAATTTCCTTTGTATCACCAGAGTTATACTTTTGTTTGTATTGGTGTTCCTTTATTAATTAAATTGGTACAGCATTGCAGTCCTTTGAAAATTATTTTAAATCTGATTCTGCAGTACAGTCAAAATTATTGTGTCTTGTCTTTGTTACTATAAGGTAGTTATTAGGTTGCTGCCACAGACAAGCCTCTCAAAGCCACTGTGATCTTTATTCTTGTAACAATGAGGTTGATGTTGGGTTGAACTGTCTGAAGTGAAGTATCTGTACAGCATGCAGCATCGTCTGGAGCTGATGTTTTTTGTTTACTTTTAAATCAGGGCTAGGCTTTCGGAAAAATGGATATCGAACCGCCTCTACATTTTACTTCGGATATTAAAAATTCTACAGTCTAACTATGAAGTAAAAGCGAACTTAACGACGTTTTTTGGACATTAAACGGCATTTGATAACGAGAGAAATAGGATCCCATAACTTCACAACACACGTTGTATAACATGTTACACGTTAAAAAAAAACAATCAGTACCTACCATTACCCAACAAAATTCGCTTTTTGACTAGTTTTGCTACATGTAACATGTTCTGTAACAATGTAAGAATGTTACATGTTGCTGTGTTGCGATATCATCTAAAAATATGAGAGAAACTCGCAGCTAAAGTTATATCAACAAAGTTTTCTTTCATTTGTTTTGTAAAGTGTATGGAAGTTTGTGTTCTACGCTGACCCAGAAGTATAAGATGGAGATGAGAATATGGTTTTGGATAAGTTTCCGACTTTGTTGGAATAGAAATTGATATGCAGGTAACATGAAGCTAACAAAATGCAACGTCTTCTGAAATTGACTGCGTTGCAGAATATTACAGATGAGGAAACATGTAAAAGTTTCAAGATTTATTGCTTAACGTGGAAAAGGTTAGGCAGATGGTGTCAAAACTCAACTAGACAAGTAAATCGATTCAAATCTCTAAGTGATGTTTATACAGACTGATACTCTCCAAGAAGAAAAGGCAACATTATAATGTTAAACATTGTTAAGACACAGATAATGATGTCGTCACCCAATTTAAGCAAAGCCAACACTATGGGTCCATCCAAAGCTAACCACATGGTCATGCAGTAATCCTGTGGTCAGGTTAAAGCATAAAAAATTTAAACGTCTAGTGCATTTAAGTAAGTATTGTTGTATGTAATGGCTAGTCGTGAACGTGCGCTCAAATGACTGGAATAACCCGTTTGCCTTCATTTGACATTTCTAACAAGTGGAATAGTTGCGTTTACTTCGTTATCTGTACTGTTTGCAGTGTTTTAGATGCCATTGTCATTGTTACGTTTTTACTCTATACATATAGAAAGATATAGCTCAGTCAGATATTATTACCTGAAGTCATGGGGTCCAAGTGCCCACCTAGTCTTTCGGGACATCGCCAAGCAGTTTGTCGAATTTTCCCATATTTGGAGGGCTGACCTTTTTTTTGGTCAAAGAATCAGCTTGGCCATCAAACGTGGCAATGCTGCCAGCCTTCTGGGCACTATTCCTTTTGACAACGATGTGGAAGAATTTTTTTACACCCTTTAAAGCTTATCTTCCTTTTTTTAAGTACATATTTTTATTATTATTTTAAGAAGTCAAAAGCCCGGAAGGTTGACTGCATGAGGTATTCAGTTGCATCTTAGACATGAATTCCAAAAGTGAACCGAATATTCTTAGGTAAAAACATTACCCTGTATTTGCTGACAGTAAAAAAAGAGACACAATATTCTATATTCCAACAAAAAGTGATTTTTAGGATCTCCAGAAGTAGATAACAACTATAAATCGTAGAACATAGGTACCTTCCTACAACTACGAAAGCCTGGCTAAATGGATGTGCTAATTAGATTTAAAAGCTACTAACAACATTCCAGTCCTAAACAGTTTTTTGTGTCAATCAAAGCATTAATTTGTAGGCAACACTTTTTGGTCAAAGGGGTTAACCATGCGTTGATTGGCGAACACGACACTATACTTATTGGTAAATTGAATACGCAGCAATATATTTATATTGATCGGTGATTCTATGCTGAATTCGGAAACAGGAGACAAGAGGGACCAGAACAAATAGGGTACGAACGTGGACATCAATGATGAGAGGTAGAACGTTGTGCCAAAGAAGATAGCTAAGCCTCAGGCTTTGTAAGACCAAAAACCAAGCCTTATTGCACAAATCATCAAAAGACGTACTGACAAGGGCATCAAAGTAAATTTTTTTCAATAATGATGGGAATCGAGAATGAAACGCAATTAACAAATTATTACCTACAATAAAATAAACACATGTCATTGTCGCTACTGCGCAAATACAGGTGCAACCGTTCTCATACAACCGCAACCCAACAATTACTACCAAGAATGACGGTGAAGTTGATTAAAAATTAAAATGTCATACGACCTGCCTCAACCAGAACGTAGGTAGAGTATGAATAGCACCGATCGATAAAATTGATACGGTAGCGATGAAAAATTCATTAGTAGACGTCGTAAGTAGGACAGCGACGTAATAGGTCACCAAAGTACGGAGACCTATGGAATAATGGCACCTATCGATCAATGTGTGGCTGATGGCCGTTGAAGTGATACCGATATGAAATGGTTTAGTTTATTGGAAAATTACGGTTAAGACATGTAGAAACGAGGCTGTAAGAATGTTGAGATAGAGATATTTTATACTAATTGACGGGAGGTTTTCAGACAAAATGAGGTTTTATTTTGCACGAACAGAGAACAGATTCAATTGTAGTGAACTTGATTTGTAGGGTTAGAATAACATTCGATAAGACATTGTACGAGTACAAAAGCTGATTGAAATCTACGCTCAAGAATATCGTCTTGCGTAGCTCTTGCTAGTCATACATCGCCAATCATTGGAGGGCTTACCTACTCACGTTGAACTGAATACAAAGTGGGCTAAGGTTGTACCATTTATCACTAATCATAATTTATTAGATACCGACCATATAAGTGTGATGTATGGACTTTAATGGAAGTAGCCGTTAAAATGTACATTTTATAGTACTCCAGTTGGAACTGCTGCTGTTCTGTAATATTGTAGCTAAAAGTTTAGACTGGTTTTGGTATAGCATTTGTTAAATCCAATTTGTTGGCTTGTGGCGTAGTCATACCTTTATGAATGTTGGATGAAAGCAGAAATAAACCTAGTTTTATAATAAATTTGGAACATATTTGAATGGGTCAGATATTTAAGTTGCTGATATGTTGCTATCAACATAATCATGGCTTTTATCGCCGAGTTTTTCTGGCATTCTGTCAGTCTTATAAATATATCTTATCATGCACTACTAAAAGTATGAGTAGCGTCCGTCCATTGGTTTGTCACGTCAAAAACAATTAACGATGATGTTCCGGAACCTCATGGACATAGTGACTCAACCGTAATAACTAATTATTGTAATGTTCCATATGTTGCTTCCCATTCGCCTCGCTTTAACTTCTAACTACGAAGAGCGGATTGCACCAATGTTACTGATCGTGATGAGCACATCTAATTGGCGTTTAAGAGCAGTGTCAATATTCCAATAGCAATTATAACACGTATTCAAGTTTTAAATGTGTTGATCGCGTTTAGATTTAGATTGGTAAAATCCACCCTAAATAATGTAATCTACAGTTACTTTTAGTTGCTGGTCTTTGCGGGGTATACCTTGGAGTTTACCTTCGAACAATAAGAAAATATTATAAGAAAAATGTAACTACGAAAACATCGGGCACAAAGGAGAAGCATTACAAATACACAAATAATTTTCAAATGTACGAAAATACGATCAATTTTCAAACAAAAACCGTAAGTCTTCTAATACCTTACGAAAGCTGAGAACCTAAATTTAGCAAAACTTTAACACAAAAAGGAAGTTTCAAAGAAAATTCGAGCCATTGTGAATAGAAAAGAAAAATCAGAAACTTTTGAAGTGCGCTTAACTAAGTTTGGGAAAAAAGGTTGTCGCGCGACAAGAATCCATTTGGGAGATGGAAATCCATCTGATGACGAACTTCACTCATTTCTTTTTAGCATTTAACGTAACAACACGCCTGTAATCACCGAAGGGTAAGGCAGAGGTGTACTTAATAGTACACCCACATTTCGTCAGTTATGTTCAAGTCCCATGTAATAGGGGGCGAGCCTAATGCCATCAATCGGGCACAAATCTAAACTCCGTGGCTGCTACTGAGAAAAACCCCATTAACATTTTGCCCGACATGGGAATTGAACCCAGGACCTCATGCTCAGCAGTCACGCTTGCGTCCACTAGACCAACGAGGCAGTCAGACAGGCAAAAGAGACATAATTATGGAAATAAAACTAACACAGAAACAAATTTATAAAAAAAATTAAATACTAAGCCATTGACGCAAAAAGTACAAGTGAACTGTTGGAGTAGCACGCATGGAGACCCATTTGGGGTTAATTCGTCGGTTCAGATTGATGTCCTCATTCCTGTAATCTGGGGCCCAATTCTGCTATTACAATAGTGTCAGAATGGTCTGTCATTGATTTCATAATTGTTTATTTTGACTTGTCAAAACTTGTCAAAATCAACAATTATGAAATCAATGACAGACCATTCTGACACTATTGTCGTCTATTGTAATAGCAGAATTGGGCCCTGGTTCTCCTTCCTCAGTAGTGTCATACTTGTAAGTTTTCGAATGAAGAGGTATAATTGTTTTCTGTGCCTTTATTTTTAGTGTTAGTTTACCCACGGTATGCCGTTACTTATGCGTAATGTAACAGGTGGCCAACCTGATACCAATGTATTTCACGTTGACTGTATCGCGGTTAAGTATTGTAGGAATGTCGCATTCATTAACGTTTTTATCGTCGATTTCCTTGGGAAACCCTTAGGCGCCACCTATTTATGTTCCACTGGGCTAGTAAATACAGTATAAAGCTCTGGACCAGTTTCCGAGTTTCTATTCCAAGATATTTTATTTTATAGAAGTGTGTTAACACTTAACATCCTAATTTCGCATGACTCAGTGCTAATAATTTGTATAGTTTTGTCATTTTATTTATAAAAGGTATTGGAATTAAAGACATTTTTATTTTATTTATTTATTGCAAGATATTATTCATTGTGTTCATTTGTGTTGGTAACGACTTTTAAGAGATGATTGTTTAAAAACTTTGTATATTTTTTTTAAATTTATAAAACAGATTATGTTTCTGAGGTTGATCAAATGTCAAAATAAAATATGATAAGATTGAGAAGCGCGCACACGCAATAAAATACCAATAATTGATGTTTTTATTCCGTTGGTTATTATCTTAGAGACTAAATACAAATCTGAGTCAAAAAAAGTTTTGTCTGTTAGATGTAAAAGTACCTTTAACGAAGCCGACAGGCATTTGTTCTCCCCATCATTGCGATATCTTTTTTGTTCTAGACCATTCTAGTTACGGAGATATTGGGGGACAAAGTTCCAACTATTTCACAAGTTTTATTTTCAGACAAGTAGGTAAGTATTTAATGTAACTTTACTTTAAATACCTTCACGAACCCCGTACTATTTAACGCATCCAGCACAATGTTTTGTATGCGTCATATTAGGTCCTACTGTCAAAATTGGATTTTCACCCCAAAAAAAATCGTTTCCCAGCAATATTTTTTGCGTAGAGTTACGTAGTTTGATGTACAGAATGCTTGGTTGGGGCTTCGTGAAGAGTCTGTTTACACCCTGTAGATAGAACAGTATTGTCTTCTTAAACAAAACATATTCGTCTTTGTTTTCATCTAGTACTAGAGTTACTATAGTCTGTCTCAAGACAGTCGCAAGACAGTCTTAAGGCACCGCATACAGCCTAGTGTCTTAGTGTTGATATCTACAAAGGAAGGATCTGTTCCATTCAGAAGCCTTGGTTGGTGTCATATCATAAAGCTTCCAAGTTCTGCGTACTGCACCCTCCCCCTTCCCTTCTCCTAAGCCTATCAACTGGTT
Organism: Eurois occulta; assembly: GCA_950022335.1. NCBI lineage: Eukaryota > Metazoa > Arthropoda > Insecta > Lepidoptera > Noctuidae > Eurois > Eurois occulta. Next base: position 2,132,593 of record OX465492.1, on the reverse strand, counting down.
GGGTTTCGCTTTGACGGTATGAAGGTTCTATTCCAACAATTTCATTAGTTCAAAGATGTGTGTTCACAAAAGCTTCTTTATGTCAACACTTGTGTGTGGTTGTGCTAAAGAAGGTCTTGCGCAGTTCTTTCACACAACGCATGAGCTATGTATGTTGGTTGAGGTGGAGAAAGGCATTGCGTTCTGTTTGTACGTGAAAGGATTCCTCACACCAACCCTCAGACCTAACCTGATGCGAGTCGCATCAAGCGACACGCGCACATGGCCATGTGACTTGTGTCCTTCGCATGATCATTGTCACGTCGCAAGTAGCAACACGTTGACTTGTGTCACGCTGTCGTAACATGCTTGAACGTATACCTTGTGGTCCAGCAGTAGGTACGTCTTATCATAGCTCATGTAGTACAACCGCGTACAACTGTTGGCATGAAGAAGCATTTGTAAGCACGCCTCAAAGACATCTAAAAGATGCCAGATAAAAACTTAAATGGAATACTTAACCTTCAATATTCGTTTTCTTTTTAGGGTTTGTGGTTGAAAGTGATATATTTACAAAGTGTTGGCTGTTATCCAAAGCGTGTAGTTGTAAGTGCTAGGTTAAAACGTGGTTTTACAGGCTTATAGTGTTAAATTGCCTTTTACCACGGAATACAAACTTGAGGATTTATTTTGCTTCTACCACTATATCAGAAATCAAAATCAAAATCAAAATCAAAATATTTTTATTTCACATAGGCCTACATGGGCACTTATGAAACGTCGACAAAAAGGTGCACGGTTCGGGTTGGTCGTTTCCTATGGAGAAGAACCGGCAAGAAACTCCATGGTTACTCTTTTAAAATGATTAGTTTTACAATATTATCATGTTACAGCATTAGTACTCAAGTATGGGGGGACAGCATAGGCCCGACAATAAGTCGTTGCTTAATAGACAAGAAAAACGGAAAGCAAGATAAGAGGTTAACAAAAGTTAACATACATCTAGGAATCTACAAGGCCTACACTGTTCACACATTCACAAACAATCGTTAAAAAGAATCTATACAAAGGCAAGAAAATATTATAAAAGACTAAACAAGTGACAAAAATATTGTCATCAGTGCTGCAACTATTCTGAACAATCTTTAAGTGCCTCACTCACGATATTAGACACTACAGAGAAAAGAGCGATGGTGGGAAAGAGTTTAGCATAGATAGAACAGAGTGTATTGACGTGACGACCTATGCATATTTTGATGGAGAAATATAGCCGACCAGGCTAATGCCGGTTGCAAACTAAGCTATTCCGAAGCTAAACTAAGCCAGCTTAGCTAAATAAATCTAAGATAAACGAGAAATATGTCCCATGCACACCTAGAACTTTTTTTTTTGTGGAACACGAACGCGCCGTCGACACGGCCTATCGTCATAAGACGGAAGGACGGCGAGCTAGCCCATTACTCACCATCCACAGGCCCGCGACCAAGAACAGTCAGTTCAGTCAGTGCTGTGAAGTTCAATTTGACGGACGTATCACTCGAAGAAGAAAGGTCTGATGATGAATACTCTACACACAGGAAAGGAAGATTAATACTGACTTATTATTACATAACATCATCAAAAATTACATCACGCCTGTAATCCCCGAAAGGTAAGGCAGAGGTGTAACAAGTACAGCCACACTTCGCTGGTTATGTTTCAGACCCATGTAAAAGGGGGCGAGCATATTGCCATCAATCGGGCAGAAATCCACACTCCGTGGCTGCTACTTAATAATGAAATTCCTGATGGAAAAACCCAATAACATTTTGCTCGAACCGGGAATTGAACATAGGACCTCATGCTCAGCAATCGCAAAAATAGTAGAATATTTGACAGCTATTTGCGACGTTGTCAACTTTCAGAATGCACAGCCTTAAGTGAAAGAGTGCGAACATTTACGAAATTCGAATCGGTAAGAAAAAAAAGATATGGTATCCAAACTAGAGTCGATTTTTCTCAAATCATTTGTATATAAAAAGTGTGGAAAGGACACCAACGCACAAACGCTTACCACGTATTCAGTACATCATTCTGAACCTTCACATGGAAATTTTTCATGGGTAATTTATAGTAATAATATATTTATTAAAAAAAAATCTGATGCTTCCTACAAAAGTGCAATACTTACCTTCATGGTCAAAATGAAAGGCTGTTCCTTTTTTAAATTACCGATGAAAACTACATGTTCAGAATGATGTACTGAATAATATGTGGTAACCGTTTGTGCTTGCGGTGTTCCATCCTCGCTGTATACCATACTGGAGGCTGTTGGAAGACAAGAACACATAATACTATAACACCACGCCTGTTTTGGAATAATGGAAACAATGTGTGTATGTATTGCCTGTTTCCTCTCACTTAACGACCCTTTCTCTGATGTAATCAATTAATTCCACTAACAATTTAATCAAGATTAAAACTATCGCTTCCCGTAACAATGACGTCACTAAAGTTAGCGTGACGCAGTTGTGACGTCACACCATAGTCGGCGACGGAATAAAGCACGTAATAACCTATCAAGTTTATCTGTACTGAGATTATGGAAAGATTACCTACGTTTATGAACACTTGCCTCTGCCCTCGGCTTCGCCCGCGAGGATTTTATAAATTATGTCACAGGATTATACTATTGCGGAGGAGCTCCTGGTTAAAAGCTGTACTTGATAGGTTGGCCCGTGGATGGGTGACCACCCATTACATACCGAGTTCTCTCCGTGCCTCGGAAAGCACGTTAAGCCGCTGTCTGACAACACAGTGGCCCGAAAGTCTGACAACTAGTCTTGCTAAGGGGTATCGTATTACCGAGTATTATGAACTGGGTTGTGTAGGTCAGATAGGCAGTCTCTGTATATGGTTAGACTGGAAGCCGAGCCCAACATAGTTGGGAATAGGCTAGGCAGATGATGATTGTACTACTGGGATAAAAAGTATCTTACGTCTTAACCCACGGTCTACTTATGTGCAAGTTTCGTCCAAATTCATTTTGCCGTAAAGGCGTGTGAAGGCAACATACAGACCAAGCTACTTAGACATTTTTAAAGGCAATCTCTCACCGGGAACATTCGCCAACAAACAATCCATGACTCGACTTTGTACAGAAACAAGTGAATCTGAACTGGTACATTACTCATTACTCCCTGTGAGGGAGCACCGTAATACTAACATGAGTCCCACAATCGAACTTTAGGAGTCTGTGGTTCCTGAATGCCATAGATCTTCAAGTTGAGAGTAAAGGTTACTTCTAGGCAAGCGTGCACCATCTTCAACCAAACCATCGATAACCATTAACCATCAAACATTAATCCCAAGAGGATAAGAATATGAATCACGTTAAAATTCTTAAAATGGTCGTAAGACGTAGGTAATATTATGAATTGTCGCTTTGTGACCATTTTACGAATTGAAACGTAATTCGAATTATTATCGTATAATGATCTGCTAAAGCGGCCATTTTCCACCCCCCGATCGTTATCGATGATCGGACAGATAGAAAAAGTAATTGTTAACTCTATGGGTGAATAAGGTAAAAGGTAATGTACATTAAAGTGTAGTTTAGTGGATATCACGGTATAGTGCCCTATTTTTATACTGTGCTTCAAGATTTATCTTTTTGCGTTGCATAAGTTGCATGTGAGCTAAGGTGTTACGTTGAATTTAAAAATGTTCACCACTGCGTAAACTACTTTAAAGTGCTTTTAGTGCCTCTTATAAGAACTGTGCCAAAACTTTTAGTGAGTGTTCAGCAAATACTGCTACAGCTCTGTTCACCCTAACAGGGCAAGAGAGCGTGAATATAATGATAAAGAACTCACATATCAATACTCTGTACATTCATGCAGACCTGGAATTTAAAACAAAATAATCTTTAGATCTACTTGCTAGCAATAACAAGCTACGTAGAATTATTTGGATTCGGACATGCATTTTCAAACAATGCTTTCTAAATATGGGGAATTTGGTGATACCTAATAGAATATACTAGGTATTGTACCTGATCAAAAACACATAACATCACGCCTGTAACCCCCGAAAGATTAGGCAGAGGTGTACCTAATAGTACACCCTCACTTCACCAGTTATGTTTTAAGTCCCATGTAGCCGAGCCTATTGCCATCAACCGGGTTCCAGACTCCGTGCCTGCTGAGAAATTCCTGATGGAAAACCCAGTAACACTTTACCCGACCCGGGAATCGAACCCAGGACCTCATGGTGAGCAGTCGCGCTTGCGTCCACCAAACCAAAGAGGAAGTCTTACGAGCAGCTTCGATCAATATGAATGCAGTAGTTTTGAGAAGATTGAAGATAGTTAGGTAAAAAGCTGTCCAAAAAGTATGATCTGCTGATGATCTATGTGCGTTTGGTCCATGCTTCCAAAGTTCCTTCAAAATGTTGAAATAAGTACCTTCATTTGGATGAAACTGAAACTAACTATTTTAAGTACTTTCTCCCTATAGAGATTATATGCACAATATGGCACTAATGTTATACGAGGCTGTTACCTTATCTGCATGAGAAAAGGTGTTTTTCCAGCAGTGAGACCGTAAGAGCTTGAGACTCTTATGCCTCCTTTCAATGTCTTTTCACCAATTCCAGTAACTGTCAGTATACACCAGAAGCAATGTTTTATTGAACCATACTTTATTAGTATTTAGAATCAATTCGTAGCCAAATCTACGTACGTTAGCTAGTCCTCGTCATTACTAAAACAACGGAGTAGCTCAGTCTCGACGCATTCTGTTTGTATACGGGTAAATGAACTATTAATCGATTCTTAAAACTCACACCTCTATACTGCGTTCATTACCAAGTCTTTTCCCTATGTTATTAATTAGCCAACGAATAGTAACAAAAAACTATTTAATTAAACAATTAAAATTATAACAGTAAGGCAATTGAATGAAATTGGATAATAGCTAAGATGGTTTGTAAAACCCCTTTAATTGTTTACTAATGGCAAGAGACTGAATAAAACGACGGAAAAACTGTTCTGTCTTTACAATTACTAATATATATATATTTTTTTCATTGGCTTTTCTACTCTCTGGTTTTGAGCTTCAATTGTTTTTTTTGTCGCGAACGGGTGCTACAAAAGCTTTTGCAGATACGATCTAGTTTCAATAAAATTAAATTGATTCTATGCTTTTTACGCTGCAACAGACTGGTGAAATGTGTTCTACCAATGTTTGTGGTGAAACTTTTTAGTATTTTTACTACCTAGTGGTAAAAACCATAGGTATCAATCAGCACTAGGTCCTCGAAATTCAGGGTACCTATAGGAACCAAAAAAATATTGTTTTGTTGACTTATTGCAACATGTTTATTGAATGTTATAATAACCTATTTTACCTAAATCAAACAAACTACCTACTGGATCATTACAAAAAAAGTTCCCTACTTACCTAGTTTTTATAATCTAGTCATTAATGATAATAACACTGGTTTTAATCCAACTATTCTTGATTTACTTATACTTTATGCGGTCACATTGTGCCACAATACCATTAAAAATTCAATGATGAATGTAAACTAGAGGATAACTAAAAATACACAAACACAGAAAACAGCATTATAAAATTAAAATTATAAATAATGAAACATTGTTTTCAACTTTGAACTCAAATAAAGTATTCATTTTATAAATAAATTGTTAAAATCAAACACTCTTTTAACGTTCAAAATGTTCCGAGTTTATTTCACTTTGAACTGAACTCCACAATATATCAGTAGCTTGTCATATCAAACGAAAAGCAGAGTTTTGTCGCCAGACGACGCGACGGCGACGTTGATAGAAACCATATACTTGTCTAATAAAGATTGAGACTTAGAAACTTGGAATAAAGTTTGTTTTTATATGTTGATGGATGATAAAATGATATTTACTTTACTTTAAAGTAGGTTTATTGAATGATTTTCAATCAGAGTGATGTTCAAGTAAGTTAAAAATTAGAAAACCAGAAGTAACTTGAAATGAGGAGGATCCTTTTTTTTTCCTTCATCAAATGACTCCTCCCGCTCTGGTCGGAGCGGAAGGGAGTGTCGGACTTTTACTGACTAAAACCCATCCATGTTCCTTCTTTTGCCCTTTATGTTCCAGGGCCGCGGTATCTCTTTCGAACAGTCCCGCAGCCCTGGTAGGAAATGAGGAGGATCCTCTATTATAATTGAAAATTATAGGTTTATCTTATCAAATCCGAATGTGATGCTCTCCTAAACATAACATAACATCACGCCAGTAATCTCCGAAGGGTCAGGCAAGGGGTGTTCCTAATAGTGCACCCACATTTCGCCTGTTATGTTAAAGTCACATGTAATAGGGGGTGAGCCTATTGCCAACAACCGAGCAAATCCTGACTCCGTTTTCCGACCAAATAACACTTTGCCCGTCCTGGGAATCAAACCCAGGACCACCGTCGCGCTTGCGACCACTAGACCAATGAGGCAGGCTCTCCTAAAAACAACTGAAAAGGGGAGTAGAGTGCAGTCATACGAACATTCCATTGTGGAGACTATGATATTCATTCGACAGGCATTTACTAAAGTAATACTACTAGAAGTAATTATCTTAGAAGAATTGATAACTCAAGAAATGCTGAAGGATATGAAAAACTTGAAACAGCCACACACATCTTTCCAATATCAGTCCTATACAAACAACAATAGAAAACACAATTTCCAATCCTGTTACAAAAATAAATCCGATCCTATCATCACAAAGGAAGATAAATACAATTTTCCATATAATACCATACACTACAATATAGTAGCTATAGATACAGCTGGTCCGTAAGCGGTTTATAGTATTAAAAACGTAACAAAAGATACATATCGTGTTGTTCTCGCAGCTTTCCATTGTAACAATGGCGGATAGACAAACGGACACAACACCGAAACAATACGGATAGCTGTGCCTGATTCATGGTTCAGTACCGTAATACATGTGGCACTAGAAATTGAGGAGGAATTATGAATATGTGATGAGTTCAACCGTGCCACGGAAACCACGTTAAGCCGTTGGTCCTGGCGTCACAGGTAGTCAGTGACCCGAAAGTCTGACAATCAGTCTTACCAAGGGGTGACGTATTAACAAGTAACTGAGTTGTGGCTGTCAAATAAACAGTCTTAAATACTGGTAATCAGCTGCATGAGGCTAGACAGGCAGCTTATGATGCCAATGTTGTTACTGATGAAATTAGCCCACAAAGACCGGATTCCAAGGACTAAGTTTAATATTAAAAAATATTTTGAAGATTTTGGCAATGCAAATTACGTATTTTCTGAATAATCAAAGCCAAGGTGTTGTGTTAAGGAAACTTTGATCAGAAACTTGGACATGGTGGTTTTAAATCGGGAAAAAGTACTAAGCTAGAGCAGTCGGTAATATGCTTTGTCTGTATTAGAACTGTCTTTCTGAGTAGCGAGACAACAGGTTGATATTACAAAATTTAACTTTGTAGCTGCAAGAGGCTGAGAATCGGGGAATGTAGTGCAATTTGTGTAACACTACCTAGCAGTAGACTGCTGAACTGGCTGAAGTAGACGGGCGGTCTTCCAAGCCTTGTGATAAAATTACTAACATGTTTTTGCGTCCTTAACGAAACAATTATGCAACTTAGAGGACGAACTATACCGCTAAGAAAGTATAAGTATAGACTGAACAATCCATTACTATGCAAATTTGTAAAACCGCGAATGGCTGCCGGAAAATTATAATTTTAGGATGGAGGTCGGCTGCCGTTCTCGCGTTTCTAGAACGTTCTTATTATATTGTTACACGTGATATATTGCTGTATGTTGTTCAATGTATTACTAAAACGGTAAAGGAATTTAAATATGAATACTTAGATGTCGCTTAATCAACCTTTTATGTTCAGACCTCTCTGTATCAGGAAGTAGGCCGTTATCCACCACCCCCGGGCCAAGTGCGGGACGGTGGATGTTAGATAACATACATCACGGCTGTAATCCCCGAAGGGTTAGGTAGAGGTGTACCCAATTATAGTACACCCACATTTCGCTAGTTATGTTTAAGTCCTATTTAATTGGAGGCGAGCCTTTTGCCATCAGCCGGGCACGAATCCGGGCTCCGTGGCTGCTACTGAGAAAATTCCGGATGGAAAAGTCCAATAGCGCATTGCCCGACCCGGGAATTGAACCCGACTTATTTTTGTATGCTTATGGCGGTTTTTTTTCAATTATAGAGCAAGGACAATTGAATTTGAGTGGGGTATTATCTAAAAACCTACATATTTTGTGTTATGACAGTTTTTTAGAGGACGTGCGATATGTCTTCGAATTTTCTGTTCTAGGATATGCCGGTTCCCGGATGGTATTGTCCTTTACCATTTTGAGAGCACTGGCGATAAAATACTTTTCAAAAAGTATCCTGCCTGGATTCGAAAGGACTAAATAAGTATAAACCGGAATAATTAAACTCGTGCCATAACAGTACCGATGAAAAAAGTTACAAAGCAAACAAAAAAACTGCATTTTACATAGCAAAATTACACAGTTATATAACAAATCCGTGTGTACAATTTAGTGAATACGTTATGTATTCAGTTTTAGTAACTACTACATATATTTCAGTGCGGTTTTCACCTGCTCTCCACAAATTCCTGGAAAATACGTAGTAAGTGATAGCTTGTGGTAATCTGACCGTCCGCAATTCTATATTCCCCGAATCACTCAATCGACTCTCGGCTTTTCCCAATTAGCGAGGCTTTCAGTAAAATATCGGAATCGAATGAATTTCTGTAGGCATTCGAAGGGTCTGTCTGTATAACCTCTGAAATATACTGAAATTACATGAGGCTGTCTATAATTTTGAATGCTGGCTGAATTTATACATGTTGATTTAAAAGACTTCAGTTAAAATATACCTTTTCAATAACCACTCAAAAATGCTTAGATTATAATTAACACTAGAAACGGGATATTTACCATGTCCACTGTTTGTTTTGAGTTACCGTTAAAAAAAAAACGAAAAAAAAATTGCTAAAAATGCGAAAAAAAAACAAAAATGCCTAAGTCTGATATAAGCGTAACGTAACAAAACGCCTGTTTCCCTCCAAAGAGTACTAAAAGATAGACTGGAAGCCGACCCCATCATCATTATCATCATCATCATTCTTCTGTTCTTATCCCAATTCATTTGGGGTCGGCGCAGCATGTCTTCTTCGTCCATATTATTACTGGTCATCTCATCAGACACCTCCTTTCTTGCCATATCATCCTTCACACAGTCCATCCAATATAGTTGGGATAATTCTAGGTAGATGATGATGATGAAGTCAGAAGTAGACCCATTTCGACAGTCGAACTTAAACATTAGGTCCACGTAATAGGTCGAAAGAATGCTTCTGAGAAAATTCCTAATGGAAAAACCCATTGGCACTTAGTAGAACCAAACGTACGACCTGCTAATAGTCGCAAGAGGGTTTACGGTTCATGGAAACTATGTAGTTTTACACACAAAAATACAGGCCACCTACAAACTCTGCCTTCCAAAATCAAAAATGAAAAAGACGTCCCTCAAACATTACCATACAATTTAAAACAATTGAGTCTATAGGTGTTGCTAGTTAGGTGCACTTTGTAAGTAAAATAAGTTGAATGCAGGGCCCCTAAAGTGCCCTTTTGAGCTTTTCATTAATATTCATTGCAGTGCAAAAGGTCGGCATGCTATTATTGAAGGGCGTTGCACCGTTTTAGTTTAGTACGGCAACACTTACCTAGATGCAGATTGTTTTGTGTAGTTTTGGATTAAAACCTTGTTGTACCGTTCTCTTGACTCAGTGTGTTTTAATTTAAATTGTATGCAGGACTTAATTCAGTTGTTTTATAACTGTTTATGATTTTGTGGATTAGTATTGGTGCCTATTTGTAATTCTCTCTAGGTCTTCAACTATGAAATTGCCGTTTTTCCCATATTTTGTTCTCTTTGTTACTTTGACGTATAGTTAGTTGTTAAATTACGTACCTTTTAGTGTTTAAAATACTACTAGTAGTTGGATAATACCTCATAGGGTACTGTGTCAAAAGTACAAAGCACCTGGGGCCCAATTCTGCTATTACAATAGTATCAGAATGGTCTGTCATTGAATTCATAATTGTTGATTTTGACTTGTCAAAACTTGTCAAAATCAACAAATATGAAATCAATGACAGACCATTAGAATTACGATTAGAATGGACTGTCATTGATATCATAATTGTTGATTTTGACTTGTCAAAATCAACAATTATGAAATCAATGACAGACCATTCTGACACTATTGTCGTCTATTGTAATAGCAGAATTGGGCCCCTGTTTCAATGTGTCGTCGGTTTCACTACTTCAAGTAGGTATATTTTTGTCATAGACAGTGTTTTGAGCATTTAAGATACTCAGTTCAGCGCAGCTTTTTTCACTCTAACTATAGTTTGCAATTGCATCATAATCGGTTCAGACGTTTCAAAAAAAAAAAAAAAAAAAATTGTATGGAAACATCACTTTTCACGAAATGGTCCATACAAATCGGCAATTTAATACTTCAACCCATAATATTAAGCATTTTTGTATGCTGAATTTAAAACACGAAATATTACTATCGAAACCTAGCATCATTATCAGCCTAGCCTTTTCCCCACTATGTTGGGTTCGGCTTCCTGTCTGAATCCCAGTGTTAGACTGTAGAGCTAACTGCTTAACGTGATTTTTGAGGTACAGAGAAGGGTCTAGTAGGTGGTCACCCATCTACGAAGTGACCTAATCAAGCCCTAATTAACCTTGAAGATCACGTGTGGTTTAATTGTTTAGCCACAAGCTGCTATCGGAACTGATTCTTACAAATTAAAATATTCCAATCTTAAACATGTTTTTGATTGATTAGCTCGAACACGTGTTACGTTTATCGGAGTGATTTCTGTCGCACTTATATAATTTTAATCTTGGGCAAGTACCTCCAGTGATAATAAGTAGCAGCCTACGTATACACGTGGCCGTTTCCTGCCTTATAGATTCCTTTATTATCGAAATAACTTCAAGACTTGTGTAGGTTTTACACGTAAGTATCGCAAAATAAATTCCATTTATGTAATATAATTGCTGGAATCAAATCAGGAAATAAGAAAAGAATGAACGAACTAATCTAGGTATGTTTAATGTATTTACTTTCTTTATAAAAGTCAGACAGTTATTTCAATTTCAGAGAAGATTTCCGAGATCTCCATGAAGATTAGTGAAATGAACTTAGTTCATGGCTTAAGTTATAAAAGATTTCCATTTCGTATTTTTATACACCATTATTTTTAGGTCGTTCTGAAACCAAATACCATTAACTCGATCATCGAACTCGAAACGATTGGGACTATTTTTTTCAAAAAGTAACAATAAAAAAAAACATGAAAAAATAAATTTAATGTTTTTTTTTTGTGAAATAATGAGAATCGATCGATTAATGAATTTTTCAATGGTTATCGTTCGCATGTGTTGCCGATCGTGGATACGTTTTACACACACATATGCATTTGAGTTCTCATTATTTAAAAAAAAAACATTAAATTTATTCTTTCGTGTTTTTTTTATTGTTACTTTTTACCGATAGATTTATGGAAAATCTATCGGTAATGAAAAATAAACTATAATTCCTAGAGTTCTAGTTTTTCTATTTTTAATTTGAAACTTGGTAAGCGCTTCTGATATTTTTAAGATCCTTGGAAAATACCTGCTCAAATACAGCAATCATCGACATACACGAAGAAGACGAACATAGCCAATGTAGTTCTTTATAGAACTATCGTCCTTCACCATAACCTTTTTACTATCTCATCACAGATTCATTCTCTCCCGTTAGCCCACGTTTGCCAACTAATTCGGTAGGTACGTACTATATGTATAGTGTAGTGACCGAACGTGAAAGCGTGACCTAAATTAGATAAAAGCCTTTTTAGGTTAGTCTGGTACATGAGAGTACGTGCGGAAAGATATATAGGGGCTGCGGAATGCGGAGGCCCTAGCACGATGTACAAGTAACGTAAAAACGTAGATTTTAGAATCGAATATCCTACAGCATTTTAATTAAATTGTTTGCGACAAGCACAATCATGACATCCATAGATATGAGTGAGTACATTCTTAAAATTATGAAAAAATTTTGCTGGCTGTTTCTTTAGCCTAAGAATTAGCGTAGCCATTCAACGTGGCAATGCTGCCAGTCTTCTTGGCACGTTTCCGGATGACAGCGATGTGGGGGTCTAAGCGTCATCTTTTATATAAATTAGTCCTTTTTTCTAATTTATTATTTAGTTTTAATTATTCTATAAGTAGCTTTAATTCATTGATGTATAATGTATATGTATAAACGAATATTTTTAATTTTAAAATCATCATTTACACCGTGCGCTAGAGCTAGCTGTGCCAGGGCCTCGGTACTGCGTAGTAAACTAAATCGATTTTGGTTCGCGTTTGGGAGAAAATATTTTTGTTTACGTTTATTTTATAGATCGTCTCTATGACAATGTTTGAGGAGCATGTTAACAGTAAGCAATTTAGTAGCAGCCGATGTCAAGACCTTTGTCCAGTGGGTGACGATCGACTCGCCTCCCATTACATGGGACTTTAACATAACTGGTAAAATGTGGGTTTACTATAGAATATCTCTGCCTAACCCTTCGGAGAAATTCAGGCGTGATGTTGAAGTTAATTAAAAACAGATTTTGGTATATGGTAGAGTACTGCCGTGTTTTCAGAGGCTGCGGTATGGGTACTGCGTAGTGCGAAAGTAACGTAAATCGATTTACGTTCCCCGTTTGGGTGAAAATATTTTTGTTTACGTGAAGTATGATATGTTTATATAACACTTGAGGAGCATGTTCATAGCTTCAGCAAATGAAATTGTTCTTTTTAGGGTTCCGTACCCAAAGGGTAAAACGGGACCCTATTACTAAGCCTCCGCTGTGTGTCTGTCTGTCTGAGTCCAGGCTGTATCTCATAAACCGTGATAGCTAGAAAGCTGAAATTTTCACAAATGATGTATTTCCGTTGCCGCAATAACAACAAATACTAAAAATTAAAAAAAAAATATTAAGGCGGGTCCCCATACAATAAACGTGTTTTTTTTCGTATTTTTTATAGATAATGGTACGGAACGCTTCGTGCGCGAGCCCGACTCGCACTTGGCCGGTTTTTTTTATACACGAAAACTACCCAACTGTATGAGTCAACTCACTAGACCAGATTTTCATCACAAATATCTTTGGGACATCTGGTCCATCCTGAATAAGTCAACCAATGATCAACCGATGGTCTATGCGGCTCTGAGAACTGCTAACGTGAATGTGTAATTAATTACTCAACGAAGCTTTTAAAAATACCTCCAAATTACTAATGCGATTGAGCCATACCTAATGTATTCTAAATCGACCTATAATTTCAGTAAATGCCAGGAAAATTGGTATAGAAAATAATACTGAACGTAACCTAAATAATGCTAAATTACCAATCCATCATACTTAAAGAATGACGCAATAAACGACATAGCTTATCACTAAGTAAAGGAAATAGCTATTTCTATTGCTCCTCAACTACCTGCAATAATTTATGTATGACCGCGTCATGTTGCATGGCGCCATAAAAGGCACCGAATGGCTGATCATACAAAATGTATGGCTTGACCTTTTGAAGACTTTACCGACTGCACGCGTTTGACTATGGATAATTTCAGGCTTTTAGTGTAACTGACATTTGTCAGTTTAAATAGATAATTTGATTGTGGCTTATTTGTGGCATGTGTATTCCTGAATTTGGAATGAAACATATTGCTGAGGTTTTTACATGTACCTGGCGTATCCATTCGTAGCGTTCGTAGTATTGCGAATAGATTTATAGCTTTTGCCTTTTGTTTTGTGGTATAATTTCTGACCTCCACGTAGGAGGTCAGAAATTATGCCTCGGGACGTACCATTGGGATTAAAAGTATCCGATGTCCTAATCTAGTCCGTGCCAGATTTTATTGAAACCAACCGACAGAATCACTTTCGCGTTCATCGCTAATTGCTATTTAACCAGCATTTGGCTTTCTGCTGCCGGTACCTCATTCAAAAATGTGTTACGTGTAAAAATCATGATCCAAGGTCCTCCCTCCAAAGTTTCCAATACAATACAGAGATTTAATACTACCTACTTTGTAAAATCTCTTACATGTACCTACTGCAATCTGTTTTTATATAAATAAAGAAAAAACGTACTCACAACAAGCGCTTATGCAGTCAACAAAAACGAGCCTTTTACCAAACAATACCAAGGTTTCAATACTTTACTGAAGTTTCACACAGCTTAGGTTCAATGTTCAGACATAGCAACCATTCATAGTTTTGGTGCGTAACCCAAATAATGATGTAAGTAGAGGTGAACGAACCGTCCATTGTCGGGACTTGAACCCGTGACCTCGAAGTCACAGCTCAGTAATCACGAAGTTTGAGACTGTAATCTTTTGAGCTTAAGTTTTGATGTATTGTTGACTCGGATTACAATTGATTGGTGCATTGTTTGGTTTAGTTTTGGCTGCAAAGAAGGCCAAAGGCATGGTTATTAAAAAGCAATAGAAGAATCAGAAGTGCTTCAGGATTGAACAGATATGGTATACGAACCTACCCAGGTGAAATGGAATAACGCGTCTGATGTTTTAGAAAAAACCGGTGTGTTTTTGACCGGTTGTCAAAAGTTATAATTATCGTGGAAAAACAATGAATTTATTTCAGCAACTTTTTTTTTCAAATGCTTCAGATAACTGTCACTTTGACAGTACAGAATTAACTTTAATTTCTACTGAATTTTTACGTATTCAGCCTGTCCAGTAGAATAATGTAGGTCAGATCAATTTTTCAAATCACGGAGACAAATTAATTACCTACCGTCCTGGACCTTGAGAAATAAATGAACTCGGAATAAATATACCTACATAATATAGAACGTACCTAAAACACTGATCTCAAGATTTACATAAACAAACATAAATCTCGACAGTAAGCCAGATTATGGAAGTCTTTGAACTAAACATAGACAATTTTAATGACCAAGACACTAAGCCCGGACATCCTGTTCAGACTTTGAATAGATTTCCATCTTTCGCATCAATCTTGCTTTGAGATTCTTATCTTAAAAAACGGAGTACTATTAAGATCATCTTATCTTGAAGAGTAAATTGGGCTATGTTAGTGTCAGTGGATCGATGACCTGGTAAAGGCCACGGGAATCCGCTACAAGCGATAAAAACAGGTACTAGTTTCCAAAAAATATTGTTCTTAAAAAGGTCTGTTTACACCAACCGTAAAAATTGGGCACTCGCGCATTCTCGATCACGCGTGTGGAGACTGGCCCTGGTGTGATATAGTCAAGTTTAAGTAATTACTTGAATTTGAATAATTACTCATGCAACCATTTTTATGAAATAGATAAGCTTGAACAAAGTAAGAACCGTCAAAGAAAGCAAAGCTAAGAATTCTAACTTTTGACAGTTCTAACTTCAAGCAATTACTAAACTACAGAATGAAAATCGTTTTACCCAAGTAATCACTTCGATTTGTATATAGATACTGGTGTTTATGGTTAATGTCAGTGTCGAATTTTATACGTAAAGGTAATACTGATACAGTTCTTTATTCAGTGACATCAAAAAAATGCTCGAGGATTTTTCCGCTTGTTGGACAACAGACCCTAAGAATGCCTGGAGATCACCTGTTTTGCTCTAAGTCACCTAATTTCTACATAACATCACGCTTGTATTCTTCCAAGGATTAGGCAGTGTACATAATGCCAGCGCTGTATCATTTATTTTGAACTAGCTTTTACCCGCGGCCTCGCTCGCGTTAATTTAGAATTTGACAATCAATTCGGGTTGTACTCTGCTTGTGTAATAAACTAATAATATAATTCAACCATGATTCGATAGACACGTGGCGCCATCTATTATTATAAAAAACGTTATTGTTGTTTTCCTCGAGAACAGTACATTTTTTCGGTATGGAAGGTACCCTATGTCCGTTTCTGTACACCTGACAACGTATATGCAAAATTTCAGGATGATCGGTTCAGTGGTTTAGGCGTGAAAAGGTAAGAAACAAACTAACTTTCGCATTTATAATATTAGTTAGGATTACGATTAGGGTGTCGCAGAGCTTTATGCTGAGATACTTTTGACCAATTTAGTTTGCATTTTTCCATTTCTTGTTTTATTGTTTGTCCTGTGTGAGTCCTATAAATGTTTTTCTTTCTTGCATAAATATTACATCTATATTTCGCCAGTTATTGGGGGAATTTCGACTTAATGACAAAATCATGTCAGCCAGATTATCTCCCGATTGCCCCAGCTTCTGATAACCTATTCCTTTCCACATATTGCATTCTTATCAAGCCGTCATTCGATTGGCTGTTGTCATTTCCGCCAACAAATCAGGAGATTATACTGAAGATGAGATTTGAAGGTAGATTTCGTGATTAGGAAGACATTCACTTGTACATCTGATCAAATGATAAGGCTTTCAGGAAACGTTTGTTAATATTCGATGTTCGTGAGATACTTGAACATAATTTTCTACAAACAGATCTGAAAGTGTACGTTTTTATTGTTGAAAGAGAAGAGGATAGTGCTACCCATGCTTTTGACATACTCGTAGATATATCCTAACTAATAAGTATCACCAAGTGTCACACAGATTACATGGCATTTTCTGCGAGGTAAACATATTTGAAAAGAGTCTACGCAGATATTGTAGGTATTAAAAGGAAAGAAAATATTTTTTTTTGCCTCGCCTTATTTTTATTTCATTGGCGTAAAAAGCTCTAATACTGATGTATTGTTTGGATCTCATGGTTCACACCGTTTCAATACATCAATCAACATATATCTTCCAATATTTTACAGTATTATATGTATAAACCTCATTCATTTATTCATCAGTCTATGTTACCTACTAGCTCACTTCTTATAACACAGTCAGGTTCTACCTACTATTTATCATCATCATCTGCCTAGCCTTTTCCTCGCAGTTGAATACCAGTATTTTACATGGAGTGACTGCCTATCTGACTTCCACAACCCAGCTAGCACTGGGTAACACGATACCCTTTGGTAAGACTGGTTGTCAGACTTTCAGGCCACTGACTACCTGTAACGACTGTCAAAGATCTACGAATGATAGCCAGGACCAACGGCTTAACATGCTTTCCGAGGCACGGAGGAATCTCGGTATGTAATGGGTGGTCACCCATCCATGGACCAACCTAGGCAAGCGCGGCTTAACCTAAAGATCGACCCGAGCGGCTGTTATTATTTAGCTACGAGCTCCTCTATTCTACCTACTATTTATATTACGCCAATTTAATCGAGCACGGTTTATGACTTCTACACGTTCACAGTTTGTTTTTACTGTTTTTATAAGAAAACCATGATGATTGTTTAATTTTATTACAAAAATTCCTCTTATTGTCGTTGTAAAAAGTTTGTATTTCATGTATTTTTGGTTCCAGGGTTGTGTGTATGGTTTCTTTGTTGGAATGTTTGATACTGGCTGCTTTAAATAAAGGACAATGACCAAAGTTGGTACCAAAAAGTCTCGCGCCTCAAAACCAAAATATAATAGTAATTAGTTTCATATTTTTTTACGGCATTACGCGTCGGGGATTTGATTTTTGAACTGGAAATATACTTTTCGAGTTTAAAAGTATGAATATTGTTTTACTCCCTTTATATGACGTTCCGTTTCAACTGAATATAAACGACGTTCCGTTTCAATTGAACAAACCCTTGTCTGTCGAGCGGACTCTAAAATTAATTACAATTAAGTAAGATCAGTACACCAAATCGATTTAGTTTGGTTTATTGCTATTTGCAACAAAATAGATTTTCTCAGCCTAAAGATTTTGATTTATCGATTACATCCCTAAATCCCGACTAGTTTATAGCACTTACTATACTCTATGGTTTATAGTTATCTTATCTGTGGCATCTGACATTTGTACTGTACTGACTGACTATTGGCAATGTAAAGGTCTAAAATAAAATCGAGTTTCAGTCAAGCATACTGTGGATGTTACTTTAACTCGTAATTCTTACTAATATTAGTGTATTACGCTGTTTTTAGAGCAATAATGTAATGTATGTGTGTTAAAATACGTCGTTGGTAGCGTCGAAAAAATAGACCTACTTTTTAGGTTAGTTTCGATTTTATAAAATAACTCTGAAACGCGGGTTTTTTTTTCAAACATAATTTTTGTAGGAGTTAATACGATCAGTGTAGTCTATAAAAAACAAGGTTTGATTTTGATGCAGCATGGTACGGGATTCCATACTTCCATGAGCATTCTCTTTTGATTTTGTTTGGTTTCTTTCACCCGTTCCTTCTTTCTTACCACCTGTTCTTGTTCATACTAGCACACGGTTCTCTTATAGATACTGTCTTCATGAATACAGTCCTGTGTAATATGATACGCTTGCGACATGATATTTAACGATAGATAGTATGGGTAGCGGTAGCTATCGTTTTCAATGGCGAGTTTTTGGTATGAGTTCACATTCACTTGTTTTATATAGTCAAAGCTTGGTTTGGATTGGACTATAGCTTCTATTATGACCTTTCATCTAGATCCTGAGGTTCTACATAATAGGCAATCGATTTCAAAGCCATTTGTATCTCTACGAGGACTTTGAACGGGATTGACTATGACATTCTAAACTTTTCTACCGTCGTTAAAATCGATAGAATATTAGTCTGTCAGGACCCGCTAGTTGTGTGTGGTGATCTATGTAGGCTGTCTGTAATGGCTAGTGTTCGACCGAAGCTTCGGCATCGGCTTCGGCCACCTTCGGGCCTTTTTCCAAGCATGATGGAATCTGCTTCCAGTCAAACCGGATGCAGTTGAATGAATACCAGTATTTACATGGAACAACAGTCTGTCTGACTTCGAGAAGTCAATTTAAGTGAGGGATGACACCCCTTGGTGAGACTGGTTGTCCGAATTTCTGACTTCTGACTGCCCGTAACGACAAGAAAGACCAACAGCTTAACTGAATGTAGAAGTACCGACCTATAATAACAGAGCAGAAGCTGATAACTCTACCGATGTCATAGCAGACCGGTAATAGTGTGGAGTGTTGTGATTGCAGCAATTTGCGCCAGTGGGGGAGCCGCGGCCGGTGGGATTGTGGGCGACGTGCTGATTGGCTGACGAGATGCGTCGGAGCACGTTGTGGTGAACATGACCTATGTTTGTTATTGCTTACGTAATTTGTAATTTCCTCAGGTGATAATGGTACCATCACATACGAAAAATCACTCCATGGAGTATCTATTTATTCTCATTGGTCATTGTGAGTTCAACTGGAAAATCTTCGAGTTTTTGGCATAGCTCATCTCAGCAGATCGCATCGATGCAACAACAACCGTTGAAAACAACGGTTTTTTTTTTAATACACACAATAATTACTTCTTTTTATTTTTCTGCTTAGATTTAAGTTCTCTTGTTATTTTGTGCCATGTACCAAATAATCCTATTTTTTTGTTCTTTAAAACCTTCATTTATAAGGTTGATCGACTTTCAAATTGACATAAGTCTCAAATCAGATTATGTATTGGATTTAAGGATCCTACACCGTATCATTCCATGACCTTGCTAGTAACGTGTCATACGCAATGGTATTTACAGATTACTCGTGAATACGGTCTATCGTAAAATTCATAAAGACGCATGTCCTTCAAGGCTATGATTGGAATGAAAAGAAAAAAAAAACACATAATTTTTCTTACTCAAGAGCCCACGGCATAAATGAATCCTCAAAGGCGACATCATTATGAAAAAACCCCATTTAACCGAGGGGTAAGCCATCCCTTTGGGGTGTTCTTCCATGAACTTCCGCCAAATTAGGATGCGGAGAGCTAAGTGATTTCAAAAGTACGGATAAAGAAAATCACTCTCGGGAACGAAATGAACTCAATAGTATTGCCATACCTAAGTGCAATACAATGCAGAAGAAAATATTTCGCACCAGTTTTGAATTGGTGTTCGAAACTTAACTTATTCATTTGTTTTCAAAAGGAGTATGTAGGGATTTTAGCAAGTCGCTTTCTGTAGTTTCTGCCTAGCCTCATAAAAGGCGTAATTATTTGAAACCTCGAAACTTGTGACCTTGGCAAAATACTAGTATTCAGCAGCGTCCTGGACAGAAACGAGAACTCAACATAGTTGGTAAACGATTATGTAGATGATGACGGAAAATCAGACGCAATGGTGCCATATGTTTACAAGAAAAACCATGTTTTATTTCTAGTCCCCTAAATACTGTTTTTATTGTTCAAACTGAATTGAAATCAGTGAGCTAACTTTTGTAACAGAACTGCAAAGCCAGAACAACTCTCTGGTCACGACCCAAAAGCTGTTTTCTAATCTAACCAACTAAAATCAAAAATGGTTTGGACGATTTACGTGTTGTCCGAGTGGAGTTGTGGTGCTGTGGTCTGCGGTCCACATCCATAAAATCATTTGGAACACATTTTTCACCAAAATGGTGCGGGTACATACGTGTGTTTGTATTTTTTATCCAACTGTGATATTTTGTTATTCTAGTAGAACTTACAGTTGTTGAAACTATCCACTAAATGAGGCATTGCTGGTGGATTGTTTTTGGCCCAGACTGCCTGTTGATGCGTTACTAGAAATTCAGAACAGCAAAAAATATGCGTCTAACTTTTATGATCGATTTTCCGTAGTCCGCCGCGTTGATCCTCTACATACTACTACGATGGTACATTCGAAAGGCTTTATTCAGAGCCATGACTAATATAGCTTTTAATAGGGCCAAATAACAAAAAACTACCTCGCTAACAGCACCCACCGGCTTTGTAAGCCCGTTCTCGCCGAAAAAGTTTTGAATTTTCCTGAATCTTTGGTATGGTGGTGCCACCAACAACTGAAAACCGAACAGTTTTTACAATAAAATGTAAAACACCAACATCACCATTTCTCGTAATCACCTTACCGCAGATTGCTCAGGTATTTGCGAAATGAGACCGGAACGGTACACCGCGGTGGTATGAACTATTATTGCAATAATATGGTCGCAAGATATTTACAGCATTCTTCTGAAAAACCAACGAGTTATGGTTTTAATCGGTTAGTTCTGCGGTCTCTTAGAAATGACTGTTAGTTCCGTGATCGTAAGAGGTGATCGGGAAAATGTACCTAATGTATGATGCTACATAAGTGAGCCACGCTTGCCTCGGTTGGTCAATGGATGGGTGACCACCCATTACATACAGAGTTTCCTCCGTGCCTCGGAAAGCACGTTAAGCTGTTGGTCCCGGTTAATATTTGTAGATCTTTGACAGTCGTTACAGGTAGTCAGTGGTCCGAAAGTCTGATAACCAGGGCCGGTAGTCTCGACATAGATACCGACACTTTCGCAAACTTTCAATCGCTTTATAACGAACAAATTCGGTTGCAATAACAATGCTTGCGGGAAACGCATCTTGGATGTACAGACTTACATTTCGCACAAGCAACGTTATTGCAACCGATTTTTTCTGTTATTATTAAGCGATCGAAAGTTTGCGACATTGTCGGTATCTATATCGAGACTGCCGGCCCAGTCTTACCAAGGGATATCGTATTACCCAGTACGTAATACGATATCCCTTGACGTCTCTAATTTCCGGTTTCACTAAAATTAAGCGACGCGACGTGACGTCTAGATGAAAGTCTTAATATTATTGCACTATTGAAGTTCAACTCTCGGCGTTGACCCCAGGGTTTAAAATTCAACAGCGCGCTTTTATTTAAGTATCCATTGAGGTTTCGCCTAGTGTGGAAGTGAAAACTGGGCAAAAGTCGAAATGAGAAAGAAACATAACTTAATGTATTGTGATCTCGCCTGGATCGACTCTATTTTGATAAAAACCGTTCATAAAGTCCAATTATAAATGATTAACAAGATTTCAACTTCTGCAAATTATGGCATAGAACCAGAAAAGATCAAACCAAAAACCAACAACTCCCATAACACACAAGCCTCATCCACCATTGTGCCAATTCCTAAAACCATCAACTCCCCAGTTTAATCAATCATACAACTAACTAGGGAACTATTGCCGCTGCATACGTCAATAAACACACAAAGCTCCCGCAGGAAGCTACCTATTGATGCTGCAGCCAACCTTGACCTGGTTACAGCTTGGAGCTCGCCCGGGATCGCAAGGTTGAAGGCTGCCGTAACTGGAGTGCAGTGGAAGGTCGACCCGGGCAACGCAAGGTTGTTGTAGCTGGATCCGGGGTGAAGGACGAAAAATTTAAATGAAATATACAATAATTGGAGCACACAAAATTGATGAAAAAAATGAATTAATGAAAATATTGAATAGAAAATTAACATTTGTACAGTCAAAGGCCATAGTCCAGTAGCATTTCAATGTTCATATTCGCCCGCACGGTTCTGAACATATCTTTGTGTATATGATGTGTCAACGCAAACAATAACACATCATACAGTTTAATTACGAGAAGAAACACTTTCTATAGTCAAAATTCTGTTAACTCTGTAGGTGATAGGTGTTTAGCATGCAAAAATAATTATATTCTGACAGTGACAGATCAATATAAAGAAACAAATATGGTAAGTTAAGAAATAAGAATGTTAAAGGATAGCGATAGAAAGTGATACAAAATAAGATTATGTTATTGGGAGACTGACTTCAATTATCTATTAATTGGCTGTTGATGTAATGACTTGGAAGTTAGAATTATTAATAATGGGGTGATAGTTCAACATTTGAAAAGTTTTGCCATGTCTTCATGAGAAGAAGGAATGCGATATGATTTAGTCACATCTATTATGCAAACATCGACGTACATCATGCATATAGCACAAACACAAACGTAAATTCCACAGGATGCACCTCGCATGGGTGACGTGATAGGATAATAGGCCAACCTACCAGGTCAGGATGCAGCGTGACCAGGGTGCTCTGTCACGTGGAGATAGTGTAAACCAATTTGCCAATAGATGCACGTAAGGATGCGTCAGTGAGCAGAGAGCACTGATTATTATCTGTTAGAGATGATTTGTGTGGGAATTGTGAACAGTTGTATGAACGGAAATAGACCATCTCCTTGATAACCTATATTAACATGTAGATATGGAACTGACTGCCTCATTGGTCTACTCGTCGCAAGCGACTGCTAAACATGAAGTCCTGGGTTCGATTCCCAGGTCGGGCAAAGTGTTATTGGGTTTTTCCTTTATGAATTTTTCAGTAGCAGCCATGGAGTCTGGATTTGTGCCCGGTTGCTGGCAATAGGCAGCCCCCTATTACACAAACACACATACTTAAACATAACTGACGAAATGCGGGTGTAGGTACTATTTGGTACACCTCTGCCTAACCCTTCGGGGATAACAGGCGTAATGATATGTTATGTTAGGTATGAAAGTTTTTACCTTGTTTCTTGAAGAGTTGCAGTAGTTTGCAGCATATGTAGAAATATAATTAACACCACATTCAGCAAACGTAATGTTTGTATGGAATGGGAGACAGACAACCGGGAAATATCTCAGAAAAAAGGAGGTCTCTTCTCAAATAGGTTCTTAACTGAAATGATGGTGATGCCAAAGATACACGGCTATGTATCAGATCATGGAATACAGTAAATCATTCAAACAAGTTGATCCTTAGATAGTGCGAATACAAAATCAACAGAACAAGTAAATAAGATTTGTGATTCAACGTGTTGTTTCATTCAAACTAACGATAATGTGAATCTCTGAATTATATTGGACTTGGAGTATTTGGCATGAATGAATTTAGGGCTCAGAATGATTCTGAATGAGCTGAACTCCTTTAGCAAAGACTGGTCCATAGAAGCTATAAAGAGAGTAAGGAGGTTTTTGTCCTGCAGGGGGAAACTACAGGCTTTTAATAATAATAAATGATTTTGATGAAGTTAGAGAATCGAGTATTGTAGCGAGTTTCAAAGAGTCTGAGAAACAAATCAATTGCATCTCTGATTACTAGTTCTCTTCGCGAAAATACATTAAATGAAAAATATTTTTACGATTCAATTTGAAAAGAGGTAGTTTTATTGCAACGTGTACCTCTGATTTTATTTGAAAACTTCGTTATTCAATCCATGAAAATGAAAAGTCGATAACAAGATTAGTTAGGTAGGTCAGGACCTAGATGTTAGAAGACGCCGTAAAAAGGAAATAACTTCTGATTGAGTTACTACAGAAGATGAATTTGATGCTCAACTTGATAAATTGAAAGTCGTTTGAAACAAGTCTCTAAAATTGGAACTACCCAATTTAGGAGCTTGTAATAAATTCGTTCTATTATAGACGGTAACAAAAGGCTGTATAAAAATAGAGATGTATTCACCCTTTATACGAAACCAGCGAAACACAGACACTAAAATAACAAAAGCGAAGAAGGCATACAAAAGCCGAGCCTTTTCCTCCAAGTTTCTGAAAGCTGAAACTGACAGCCGTTCCGAAGCCGCCACGTCCAATAACCAAACATCGGAGTATCGAACATGCCCGAATCACAATAAAATCAATGTAGCTTGCCCCTTGCCGAAGCCTGTCCAGGCCCGTGACGTACGTGCGAGCGAGACGCCCACATTCACCACCGACGAGCCGGACAAAGATAGAAAACACACCACCCGATTTTATAGAGACATAACACATTTTACTGCACACTGCAATAATGTTCGTGTTAATTAAAATTGAGTATTCAAAGACTTTCATTCTTCTATTTTCTTCTGACTTTGTTGAGTTATATCCTTGGATAAACCCTTGAATGTTAATATAAACGGGTAGGATGAAATTGAAAAAGTAATAAGCCATTTTTTTCAAGTGTCTAGTTTCAGCCAGTCATTTTCCACTTTTGGCTGTCACATATATTCTTTATTTGACTAAAATCAATTAAAATTTGACTTTATTTTCCCCTAAGCTTCTTGCAGAACTTCAAACAAATTTTTAACGGCTATATTTAGGAGGGCAGTGGCTTTAGAGTTACATAAGTAATGAGCAGCAACAAGTCGTGGTAACACGCGGATTGTAACCGCTCGCAAAACCTCGGACACTTTGATACACAACGTTTAGAATTCACTTTATCGTGGAATATTGTGAGCGAGTTCGTCATCAGCCTAGCTAAGCCTTTTATAGTAGTTCATTCATCGCGGATTGACCAGAGAAGCGAGCATGATTTTGTAGTTAATGGTGAAGAGGGGAGGTGGTTATGGGGGGGTGTTGAGCAACCAGACGATCATGAGGAAATGCACAGCTTATAACCACAAAATCAAAGACATGTGCCATCTCGAAACCGCACTGGACATGCGTTATTGATTACGGGCTATTCTTTCCCACAGAGGCCACGCCTGTATTCCAGCAGTGAGAACATTGTAGGCTGACTATGCTAACCAGACGAGGAAATATCGGGAGGAATTACGATCCACATTGTATATAAGAAGGTACTGTTCCAAACTCCTCATGAAAACCAACTGTCGTGCCCTGAGAAACGAACCAATATCGAAATATAGACGAAGACTTTTAAAATTCTCCCGAGTTCAAACTTTTCCAATAAAGAACTCCATCTCCAAGACCTAATAAAGAATCAATGTTTGTATCACGTAAACTAAAGCACACAACAAACATCAGCCAATCTGGCGCGAGATTAAACTTTTATCGACCAATCACGACTCAGTACGAAGGACATTAGCCAATCACGAACGTCTCGGAAGACGTCAGAAAGTACTGCTAAAACTTAACGGAGCTGAAAAGCCTGGAATTTAATTTATTTAGGAACGAGGCTGTGAGAGATAAAGCTGAAATCACGGCCTTCTGGCAAGTGCGACAGTAGTTATGGATAAAATCTTCTTAGATGGAACAAAAATCTTGCTTTTTGATAAGATTCTTCTTAGAGAATTGCCGTATTGTGTGCCTCTTGTTGTCAGTATATGTCTGTCTATCCTATCATATCGCTGAAACTCTAAAGGCAATCAGATTTTGGTCCATTTTGCTCATCAGATCACCATGTCTGCATTATCTCATGCAACTCCTACTGCAATAATATTGAATATTTCTGTAAAATTCTTACTTAGAGATATCATATTGCAATAATTTTGAATTACGCAACTACAGTTCATTCCTGAAATCAAATAACTAGTTCAGCACTAGAAACTGTGTAACTTTAACAGCTGCAAGACACTTTAGCGCCAATCGATAGTCGATACTTCATACAAAATGGAACACAATGTAGGCTATTACAGTAATTCTTCAATTCAAAGAAGTATTTTCTAGAACAAAGGTGCCCTAGTTTCTTGGTATAATAGGTCCTATTACAGCCGAAGCCATCCATTAGTACATTTATTATTGATAGAAAATGGACGGACAGTGAGACCTAACATGTGAAATGATACGTAAATTACTTAATTCTCCTTGAGGGACACGTATAGCCGTAAAGTACTAGCAGCGAAAAATTGAAAAAAGATTTTATCGTCGTTATTTTTTTCGTGTAATTTATTTTGGTCTTAATGGTGCTGTGGGGATGAAAGGTTCCTTTTACCGAGTCCTAATCTGTGACAATGGGAACTACACACTATGAGCTTGCTTGTCTGCCTGTCTGTCACAGGGCACAAATTCTTATCGGACTTCTTTTTTTACCATCATTTTCCACTACTATAGCAGTGAAGTCTCCTTTCTTGCCATAATTCTGCTTAGAAGTGCCTAATGATGCTGTGGCTAGACTGGTTGCAGAAGAAATAGCACTTCTAATTCTATTTAGAAGCAATACTAACTTTTCTACGTCAAAAGTCACCAAGCTAAAATAGCTATCCGGAGAATAGTCAAATATAGCGAATCAGGTTATAAAAGTCGAAAGTAGGTCGCTTCTATTTAAAGTTTAAAGTTGGCGACCGAAATGGCTGAAACACCTGAATATCTACGTGATTATGTAATTGTTCGGGCTAGATTTAAGATACTATTTTAGTCTAGTTTTACAGAATTGGTGTATTGTTTGCGTTTGGTGTATTGGTGCATCACGACACAGGGATTTGAATTAAATGGCCTGCCTAACTGCCGCCATTTTGTTTTTGTTCAAAGTTGCGACTTTGCATGTATCCTGCATTAATCAATACAGGAATCAATATAAACAAGTATTGTATGAGACAAAATCGTCAGATTTCCGAGATATAATAACCTCGGAAACGTGATCATATAGAAGATTTTGTCTCATACGAAACTACTTAGTTTAAATATTGATACTAGCTATCGATGAAAGCAGGTCATATGTGTCGCTGCAACTTTGAAACAACGTTAAAATGGCGGGAGGCAGTCAGGTCAGGCTTCATCTAAAAATATCCAAGCCCTTTCTTGAAGAATTAAGTACATTTTGGACACATATGAGCTGAAATTTTTCATTTGCTATAAAAAAAGTGATCCTTACGCAGTCAGAGTGTACGGAACCGCTTTGACCCTTATACCGTGTAAACCGACATGACTTTAATAAAGTGTACTAGTATTTGTAGAACTTCATTATACTCAGAATCCCTGATTACTTTGAAAGTTCATGTTATCTCGCAGGCTAGAGACGAAGTTTTAATAGAGCTAATTAAGAACGCACTTAAAGGCAAGGTCTTAAGGACTAACTCAAAACATTCATTTTCTAAAGTTCTCTTCAGTTACTTTGAAACCTAGATAATTTATCCCGAGTTTCTGGAAACTCAGACAGTACTTTTCTAAATTCAGCTCTGCCAAAAGTCGGGCCCAATAAAGCCAGCTTTTAAATACTATCAAAGTACTCGTATGTCTATAATGACACCTCTCAAAGCAAACATTCACTAAAGCCCACATCAAACATTTCATCTATTATGTACATAATTTATCGATACAAATACAAATCCCACAGCTTTTATACTCTCTTATATATAATATATAAATAATTCCTTTGTTATATAAATTGGACATAAAATATTAATCCTCCCAGAGAATTCTAAGAAGGTTCTAATAGGATTATTTCGTCGACAGTACTTCATTTATCGATCTTTCTTCTATTCTAATAATCTGATCTATTTCGGTGTGCAAGCCGTGGGTTCCCTTTGCCTTTGTGAATGTTTTAACGGTTAGTTCGCTTTGTAGTATAGATTGGTGTAATTAGCTGCAGGTCTTGGTATAAGGCACGGTGTTAATATTTTATCATGGGAGTGGGTGAGTGTTTCAGTTGTCAGTGTTGCTAAAGAATCATTGTCTAGAATTGAACGAGTTATCGATTTGAACATACCTTGAACATCTTGTTACGTTTAATAGGTAAAACATGAATTTAGTTCGTTTCAAAACTACAGTTTTGATAGATCCGGAGGGGGGTAAATTTTTGTTAGAAGTAGGCATATTTTATAATTATTTTTGTATGGTTCTTCCAGAAATAAATCCTGGATCCACCTAAGTAAAGTATACTGAAGGTTCCTTGATGGGAATGTCTCGTGTCAGTAACCTCACAGCCTCTGGGTGATTAACGCTAATAAGCAGATAGTATCTTCATAGTAGTGCCATTTACAGGACGAACAGAAGTTAAGTGGCGACAACACGACATGCACTGAACCAACCAGGTTTTGAGCTTACGGTAACATTCCCTACCAAGACATACTGTAAAAGTGTTATTAGGAAACGGGGAAATAAGTACATACAAAACTGAGTACATTAGAAATTCTTTGAGATATATATCTTTTCGCAGAGAATATTGACCTCATCCGGTGTTGTATCCTGCAGAGATAGATCAGTCTTTAAATTCAAATAATTGAATCTTGGTTTAACTCCTGAAGATTTTTCTTATTGGGAGCTATTGTAGAACGCAGAAGCTGAACTTCCATTGCACCTGCAAACACATGTGTTTACGGTTTACCTTTATACTTAAAATTTGTTTCCATGTTGCTTGTAAGAAAATCTAAAGATTCATCGTATGAGTTGACTTGATTAATCTAAATTCTATTAAATGTTGCCATAGAACCAGCTATACTTACCGCCTCTTTGATCTAGTGGTCGCAGGCCCTACTGCTGATCATGAGGTCCTGGGTCGAGGTTAGGTAAACAGTTATTGGGTACTTAGGGTAATAGGCTCACCCCTATTTCAAGGGAATTAGACATTACTGGCGAAATGTGGGTAACTGTCACACCGCTGCCTAACCCATTGGGCAAACTAAGCGTGATGTTATGTAATATGCTATACCTACTTTCAAGATAAGAGTGGTACCTCCAGACTGGAATAATAAAACTGCGATGTATAAACATTACGAGCAGCTCTTAAAGAACTCATAAAAAATATGAGTCATGCTGGAAAACCTTTGGAAAATAGCAATATATAGGTCATTTTTGATAGGTAAGTGCTCACCTACTACAAAGTTTATTTTAAGAGTTGATCCTTAACGTTGACCCTTTCGAATAGTCTCATAAAAATACAGGACGATTACCACAACAGGTTTCTTTTTTTATTTAATTCATTTTTATAGAGAAAAAGTGTTGTCACTCCAAAAATTGGTGACGTCAATATCTAGGATACTTCTCTCCAGGACCTGCTTAAACACTAAACCCAATACAGTTTACCTACACAAGAGTAATTTCTTCAATTGCTTCTAAATTGCTTAAGGAAGATTGTTTGAAACTCCATTTGACATTCTTGTTGAATAGGATTCCATGTATTCAAAACTCTGCTGGTACTTAATCATATTCACGTTTTAGCTCATCAAATTCCATTCAATGATTTCTAGTCACAATCATGCAAACAAACATTCACTCACGCACTCCTCTATTTACGAGATACTCCACATAGTCATTTGTCTCCTGCTACATATTATCACTAATTTGTTACCCCACGTTACATATCAACTGTAAATTGTAATTGTTTTATTTGCGGACAGACAGACGCATCGAACGGTCTCTTTAATTAAAATTTATGCATGAAAGCAACTGGTTTATAACTGTGAAGTGATATGCGGGAAGTAATTTATATTGTTCTGCTATTATTGTTTACGATTTTCTTTGGTTGCTATTTAGCGGTAATTTGTGAAGGAGAGGAAACATGACATTGGATGCAAAATGCAAATTGGGAAATGAGTTGTATTGTCCGTAAGTGAAACATGTAGTTTCGTCCATCCAAAATATATTTATTGGAATAAATACGAATATAAATATTATCAAATTTTTGCGGTAATTTAAATGAGTAATCTTTTAAACTCAGCAAAATGCTACGTGGCACAATCTACCTAGGTATCAGATAAAGATGTTTACAAAAAAATATATCTTCCCATGAATTTAGAATTGATGCCGAAAGATGCCATAATGTTTAATTTTGGCACCCATGCAGTTAGTCGAACTTGAGCTCTAAGATCTTAAAATCGGAATCGGAAGTCTTGAAGTCATCCGCAAGCGGGTTTAAGTATCCTTTTTCTAATTTAAACTGACATTCTACCTCTGTGCTGAATTTAACGAAAATCGGTTCGGTAGTTTAGACACAAAACCTAAAGGTATTAGTGTGGATCGGGGTCAAAATTACAGATTCTGTACCACTGTCCCTGGGTTCCCCAAGTCCCATGGCAATTATAGAGCTCCCGTTTGGCTCTATCTCAGTTCTAATTAAACGTTGACAAGGCGACGGACTGACCCACAACCTCAACATATTAACCCTTCAACTTCGAAGCTATTTCGGTAGTCGATCGAGTCTGGGCAAAATTAGCTTTGGCTGACCCAATAAACGCCCAGTATAAATAAACAATGCCTACAATATTGCTCAAGTATATTGTGCTTTGTACTATATTAACTTGCGACGTCTCTTACAGGTTATTAACGTAGGTACTGAACGAGTTCTGTTTATGCCAGGAATTTACATATGTATCGGCGTTCTTTGAGAATGTAAATGTCAGTAACTTTTTTTGCGAAGAGATAGTGAATAGCTTATTTACATGACACACGACAGCGAGTCTTAAATGCTGTATTGAAAGTAAGGAAATGGAAACAGTACTATAGATGCACAACGAAAAGTACCTAAGTGGATAGGTTCAAACCACGAAACGTTCATAATTATTTTCCTAGAATTCACAACGTCTCGAACGACCGCCAGCGGTGCATAAGCACAATGGTAATTACAAAATCAAAGAAACTCCAATAAGAAAAGTAAATACGGCGATCTTAACATTAAGAACATGCAAATATGTATTTGTAAAAGCGGTAAACATGAATGAAAGTGACTCACTTGCCGAACAGCGGATGCCACAAGTGGAAGGAGGCCGGGTCGTGCGGGTGCGGCGGCAGGTGCTGCGGCGGCTCGCCCAGCGGCGTGGTGCTGCCCACCTCGGGCTCATCGCGCCGCCGCGGCATGCCCGCCGTCGGGCCCAGCCCGCGCCGCGACGTAGACGACGTCGGCATTGGCATCCCGTCAGGCGTCATCGGCGCGGCCAACAAGTTTTGCAAGGATTTAACACTAATCCGCGGCCGCGGCGAATCCTGTGACCCAGTCGAACTACTCCTCTGATGGGCCTGCGCTTCAGAATGCTGCATCGATTGCAGATAGTTGTTGTTTGGGTAGTACGGCGAGGTCGGGCTCTTCTGCCCCCTCGGCGACCGCTGGCTACCTGACATCATGTTCGGATTGAAGTATGGTATCTGCAGGCCCGGCAAAGGCATGTTCGGCCTTACGTTAGGATTCATACCCGGGTACATGTTCTGCAGGAATGAGTTGTGTTGCATGGCGGCTCGCTGGCTGGCCGTGTAGTTGGCCATAGGACTAGATCGAGACGACATACTGCTATGTGATTTATTTTGATGATGATGACTCTTTGTCGAGTGAACGAACGGATTCTGCACATCTAATGATTTTGCTGCCATTTCTTTCGCCTGAGACTCGTTAGCTTTGGCTTGGAGTTGTCTCTGAGCTTGTTGTTGATTCGAATGATTCATCGCTTCTTGCCACATAGCGTACTGCATCCGGTTCTCGTAATCCATCGGTGGCATCACTGGGAAACCTGTTGGTCCTCCAAAACGAGAATTTGGGTTAAAGACCTGTGATAATTCCGGGTAACCTTGCCCAGACGAATAACCGGACGAATTTAGTGCTTTTAGGAAATCCATATTTTGCGAGCACGCGGCCATAGCTTCGAGTTGGCTGATATAGGGGAGCCACAGCATTTGGTTGAGCGCCGCGGAAGTGGCCGCGTCGATGTCGCCAGCTAACGCGTCCATGGATGGTATCGGCTTCGGCTGACTGCTGGAGTTGATATGATCGGGTTGACTTGCAGCCGTCGTGTTCTCACTACTCGATGTACTTGTTGTACTTATCGTACTTTTTGGTGTAGGTGGCTTTGGCTCCTTTTTAGGCGACGTTGGCCGTTTGGGTTCATTCAATATTATACTTTCTAATTGCGAAAATGATATGACAAGTATATCCGGATCTCGTAGAACCATGGGATAATGGAATGCGTCCGGTAATCTGAACTCGGGATTAGCCATTAACATTAAGGGAATTTCAATACCAGGAGCTGTGAGAATTTGGTTTAGCTTATTTTTCGGAATTAGAATGGGATCGGGTATGTTGAAACTAGCACCCGATCTCAGATTTTGTATTTGTTCGAGTGGACTCATTTTATTCATTTTCTCGATATATTTTGAAGGAAGTTTTTCTTCTGCCTCGCTTTTCTTCGTCTTGGTTTGAGCCTCGGTATTGTGCTCATCGCGATCACTCTTATTGAATACTTTACTGATTCTAACTGAATCGTCGGCAGACTCTCGTCTTCCCTTTTTCTCTTGAGGTTCACCAAATTCTTTATTTAACTTTCTTATCTCGTCTGAACAGCTTGTTACAGTTGGACTGGCAGATTTTCGATGTTTACCTAAGTTTAGCGGTTCACATTGCTGCTTTGTAATAGTCACCTCAGACGTGTACATCTTAGGTGACGGCGATGACAACAAAGTTTCTAAAAACAATGATTGTTTGCTCTTCGATTGAGGCATAGTAAATATCTCAGGTGAGGACGGCACGGCTGGGATGCCGCTCGGCTGCGGCGACTGCATCGCATCCGACTCTCTCGACGGCGCTCGCGGTATTTCTATCCTTCTCGGCGACGCATGCGGGGTGGGTAACCTTCGTTGCACACTTAGATCTTTAGGTAGGTCGTCGCTCTTTTCTGATAAATTATCTTCCATGTTATTTGTAGTTTCAGCAACGCTAGCCACTACTCTAGCAGACTTTTTAGGTTTAGCATTTTTGACACTCAAATCCGTAGCCACCAATTCCACGGCTGTTGTATCTTCAAGGTCTTTCGGAAAGTCTATGCTCGGGGCTTCCACTTTTATAGTATTAGAAAAATTACCTTCGTCATCACATGCGTTGTCGTCATTTTCCTGTTTGAGAGCAATGTTATTGTTGACATTTTCGGTGGATTCGTCATCATTAGTCTGGACCTCGGCCTGTAGTTCACAGGGTAACGTTGTTTCACTCTGATCCGGCAGCGGTTGATATTTTTGCTCCTCCGAGGGTTCAGGGATTTCAGGTACTTGTTCATGTTCAGTATACATCGCTTCCGTATTATCAACATCATTCTGTAGCCTCTTCTCGGCATTCTGATCATATTCTAAATGGTTAAGTTCGTCAGCGTTTTGCATTTGTGACGCCGTAGATAGCGTTTCAAGCGCACATTCCGTTGGAGGATCGGCGGGCGCGAACACTTCGTCCGACATGTAGGACTGCTCAAGGGATTGCTCTTGGTCCGACAGCGGCAGGTGGTCGCCTATGTGATGTAGATGTAGGAGCCCCTGCGCCGCCGTCATGCTGCTGCGACTAGGCGACTCGAGCGACTGTTCGAGCCGGTCGATTATGTCGGCGACGGGCGCGCCGCCCAGCAGTATGTCGTCCTCCTCTTCCACATATTCGGTCCCGTGCACCAGGTGCGCCAGCTTGTCGAGCGCCTGCCCGAGAATTTGATTATCTTCACAACCCTTCTCCACGAGCGACTCCAGCAGCGCCTCGTCGTGAGGCCCTCCGAGTTCGGGCAGGTAGTGCGCTTCACTAATAGTCTCAAACAGGTCTTTGTGCACGCCCATGTCATTATGGAAAACATCTTCTTCAGCAGCGCGCTCGGGCACGTGCGTCTTGCGCTGCTCGTAGAACATCTCGTCAGGCGGCTTGGGCTCGCCGAGCTCGAACGACATGACGTCGCGCGCCACCTCGTCGGCCTCGGGCAGGAAGGGGTACGGTGCGCCCTGCAGCTCCAGTTCGAGCTCCTCACCGCGCTGCTGGTTGAACTCGAGCTCCGCCACGGCCAGCAGGCTGTCGAGCGGCGTAGGCTCAGGCGGCACGGATGGCGAACGGGGCGCAGGCGGGAGCCGCGGCACCGCGATCGTGTGCGACGGGATATGCGACTCCAGGTCGGGCGCGAGCCAGGCGGGCGCGGGCGCTGTCGCGTCCGTGCGCTTCCGCCGCGGCCTGCCGGGGCGCCGGCGCGGGCGCCGCTCAGGGGGAGCGCTGGGCTCGGGGGGTTCCTGCGCCGGAGCGCTAGTCACAACGATAGAGTCAAAGATTTCAGTACGCGGGATAACTCGCCAACCGGTAGGGGTGCGCGCGATACGGATGCGGTTACGCGGATCGTAGTCTTCACAGCGGACCTCTTGCACGGTACCGTCGCGCTGGCGCGCCCACAGGAATACGGGGCGCAAGCGCGGCGCGGGGTGCGCGGGCGGCGGGGCACTCTCGGCTAGGTCGCGGCAGAGCAGGCTGCGCGCGCGGCGCCGGCCGGCGGCCGGGGCGCGGGGGACGTGGGGGGCGCTGCGGCTACGACCAGCAGCGGCATCGGCGCGGGGGCGGGCGGCGCGAGGCTCGCCGCCGCCGCCGGGCGCCCGTGGAGACACTCCGGCGCGCCGCACCGCGGGATCAGGCGACGACCGCGCGGACGCGGCCCCGAGGCGGACTGGCGGCCGGCGCGCGCGAGCCCCGCCCCCCGCGGCTCGGCGCCCCCGCCCCCGCCCCGCGCCCGCTCCGCCCAGCGATCGATCGCCCGCCCGCTGCACCCGCCGCCTGCACCCGCATGTAAACACAGCGCGCGCCCCCTCCCCCGCGGCGACGCCGCGTTTACGTGGCCTCGTTAATCTTAAATCCATATCTGCGGCGCGCGGAGTACGCACGCCGGCACGCCCCCGGCCCCGGCGCGCGACACTCTCGCACGTGCACCCACACACCGCGGACACTGCATCCTCACAGGACCTCACCACGCTCATTAAATAAATGCCTAATTTCCCCGAGGGCACCAATGTTCTGACCTTCCGGTCTAGTATACATAGTCCACAAAACAAAACACACTCGCAGAAATTCTCTGCAGAAAATGAATTCAACAAAACCGGAAGTAGGTAGCGCTAGGACATGAAAAGGGCGGTATAAAGTAAGGCTGTCATCAACATCCGTCAGAAGAGCGCGTTCATCCGCAGGTCAGGGGAAGTTCAGTGCTCGCGCGAGATCGATACACGGAGCGAGTGGTGCCATCTGACAGAGGCTCCGGTACATACTGCACTACAGGGGAACCTAGCCGTTACAAGTGTTCACGGTGTCATGCGATGTGGGTAGATGGAGCTTGTATTCTGAAAGCGCAAATAGTTTATGAAAAGAAATCTTTGAAACAATAATAAAACAGTCTTCCCAATATCGCAGTCGTAGTTGTCTTGTCCTCCGTATTAAAACTCATCAGACTGATTATGTTAACTACTTTGAACGTTGTACTAGTAACTCTCTTAATTGTTGTTTTGTATAAATACTTACTATAATATCCCTAGACAGTGTTGATGTGTGTGCCTATCCTTACCTTTAACTTCAGGTTCTGCATTGTGACTAAATGTCAATTAACCCTTCGTGTATGTGTAAGACATCATGAGTTTGTTTGTCTAATAAGTATGGAGCATATCTTCTATTCGGCAGGAGAACGATGATTTACTAAATATTCGTCGCGGAGGACCATCACTGGTTTTTTTTTTTTTTTTTTTTTTTTTTTTTTTCATTTTTTTTTTTTTTTGGGGGGTGGGAAATCATCAAATGACTCCTCCCGCTCTGGGCGGAGCGGAAGGGAGTGTCAGACTCTTACTGACTAAAAACCACCCATGTTCCTTCATTGGCCCTTTATGTTCCAGGGCTGCGGTATCTCTTTCGAACAGTCCCGCAGCCCTGGCAGGCACCGGCCCTTGCGGGCCCCTCCCGCTGGCTGACATCTCTTTGAGGCGCGCGTGGAACACGAACGCGCCGTCGACACGGCCTGCCCGTCGTCATACGACGGACGGACGGCGAGCTAGCCCATTACTCGCCGTCCACAGGCCCGCGCCTACGGTGGCCGAGAGCCATCACGGCGTGTACCTAAGCAGCCTAGCTTAGTTTTGTGATAGGTACTTCATTTAGGTATATTTGATATACATACTTAGGTACCAGCTTCCAGTTGGACTTTTAATAATATTGAGGTCTTTGCTTGGATAATATATATGATACCTACCTACCTATTACCTATTTCCAGCACGAACAACGTCGTACGGGCAGTTTTATTGGCTTACGGCTTCTTTCAAGAATATGAAATACATATATTACACTAACGATCTGTTTTACCAGCTCCGGATACTGACCGTTGTTTTTCTTATTGTGGCTGGCATGTTAATATTTTAAATTTTGTTATAACTTCCGCGGCGTCTTCGGTGGCAGTGCAGAGGTCCCTTCGACTGTATGTTTTGAGGCACATGGGGCAGCCCCACATCCAGACGCAGAAAACAGGCGCGAAGCAAAGATTCCTTTTGATTTTGGTCACATCAACGTCACTATTTGCAACGTCACTACAATGAACAGCCGCTCGGGTCGATCTTTAGGTTAAGCCGTGCTTACCTAGGTTGGTCCGTGGATACCCATTACATACCGAGTTTCCTCCGTGCCTCGGAAAGCACGTTAAGCCGTTAGTCCCGGCTGTCATTTGTACATCTTTGGCAGTCGTTCCAGGTAGTCAGTGTCCTAGTCTGACAACCAGTCTCACTAAGGGGTATCGTATTACCTAGCACTAACTGGGTTGTGGAGGTCAGATAGGCAGTCGCTCCATGTAAAATACTGGTATTCAGCTGCATCCGGTTAGACTGGAAGCCGGCCCCAACATAGTTGGGAAAAGGCTAGGCAGATGATGATGATGATGTCACTACAATGATACATAAATTGAAGTTTTCTGTAAAGATATGCAACAGAACTCTACATTGCCGTACCTGGCGAAAAGGACAGCGCCAATATGACGAAGAAACAAGATTCTTCTTTAATTTAACGCACGTAAGGTTGACATTTCTTTGGTAGCGGCAAAAGTGATTAAAAATCTGGAAACTATTTACAATATTGTTTATTTTCATTAAAAATCTTGAAGTTCACAACTATATAACTAACAATATGTGATTTTTGTAATGACTAGATAATGATTAAAATTTTTAATTAACATTTGTCACAGGAAAATTACAAAAGAGTTGTTCATGTTTAACAGATTTTGTGACAATTTCATACTTATATTTTTTTCCCTAGCCTGATCTGTCATTTTCTTGGGCAAAGGTTTAATCCATACATAAATAGTTATTTAATAATCTTATTTATCTTGTAATTTTCCAACGACTTTATTGGTACAGTCAACAAATGAGACCAGTCACCAACTACAGCTCCGACTTACTAGGCGTAGGTGGGAGCACCAGGGTAGCCCGCGAAATTCAAATTTTCTTTAGTTTTTTTAAAATTCGTAGGTCAGTGTCAGGTTGTATGTTGATAAAAATTGAGTCACGCAAGTAACAAGCATGTAGTTACATAATTATAATCATTAAAATCATGAATTCAACCTTCTAACCTCATTTAAACCCAAACAATAAGTATTTCATGGAAAACACTAGAAACGGGATAT
Source organism: Eurois occulta (assembly GCA_950022335.1). NCBI lineage: Eukaryota > Metazoa > Arthropoda > Insecta > Lepidoptera > Noctuidae > Eurois > Eurois occulta. Next base: position 2,094,627 of record OX465492.1, on the reverse strand, counting down.
TTACCATGTCCGATATTTGTTTTGAGTTCCCGATATTTTCCATTCTTGGACGTAAAAATAGGGGTTCGTACTGATGGTTCTATAAGCCACTCAGTCTATAGGAAATTGACTCACACGGATCGATATCTACACGCTGATTCTCACCATAAGATTCAAGATTCACAAAATTTCATTGAAATTGCTTGGGTGGTTTCGGTGATGAGCGTGTTCGAACAAAGTGACACTACCTGATTTTATTTAATAAGATAAGACATATGTATATTCTTACTCACATGCGTGCATGTGGTAGTGAAATCATTCACAATATTCGCCCAGAGTGCCATTTCTTAGAATTTTACCTAAATGGGTAAAAATGATATTTTCTTAGCTGGTAACTTATCTCTTCTGTCTACTGTACTCATATACATACAATAAGAAGAATATAAGTTTTTTTTGTGTTGTTAATAAAGAGGAATGTTAAGAAGATAATATATTTTTTACAGAAAAATTACAATATTATGCTATTAACACTTCTAAAAAGATATTTTCATTTACATTAATTATTTAATAAATACAAATATGTAATACTGAAAAGTTGGGTTATGGCTAATTGTTCAAACGCATTCTTCATGGCGCAATTATACTTGGTCGTTACCCCGAATTCGGGTGCTCGATAGACTACTCGCAATCGGTTACTTGATGCATTTATTACACTACGAGTAGTTTGAATGAAGTCAAATCATGAAATTTAAATACATTACGACCCAGCAAATTATTAAATTAAATAAGTAAATCACAGCACATAATTAATGTAATGAATCACAGCTAAAATACATTAAATTGGAAAATTATTTTTCAATTTAATGTATTTTAATTATTATTAAAACTCTCTTCGAAAGCTCTGACCCGTATGCAATTAGGTGTCCTCTCTTGTCCTAAGGAGCAAACTTAATTGCGCACAAGGTGATGTTCGTGCCACTTTGAACGTTATTTCAATACCTATAAAGTTTATTATTCAATGACATCACGCGATCGTGTGTTAAACCGAATCTTTCTGAATTACGCTAAGACCCAATTTGCCAAAGATAATATTGAAATCTGTTTGAACGTTTAGCCGTAACAAATATTCTATTAATTTATTACAATCCATATTATTGCAGCAATATCTTAGCAATACTCCGTCCTATACTGCGTAATATAGAGCACCAGTGCTTCTATATCAGTCTTCAGTTAGGCGAACTACACACTCGTTTGGGACAGCACATTTTTTGTTGAGCAACAAAGCCTGAAGCAGTCAGTTTATTACTTAGGGGGGGGAGAGATGTCGTGAGATTTGACTTGACCGCCTCCCGACCCCTAATTTCTGAGAGAGACTTTCACGTGAGATTTTTCAAAATGCGTATTTTGTGTAAATATCTGTGTGATCTGTGCCTTGGACAAAAAAAACATAATTCGCTTGAGAGAGTGTGCTGGTGAGATAGGGAGTTTAATGGGAGGAGACCCTTATTAAACGCATGACGTAATGAATGACCACCCTCTTACTACACATAATGAGCTTTCATTCGTTTCGTGCCGCTCGTAACTACCCTCACTAAATTATGTTCGAGTGCCAAGCCAAACCGAGTGGTGTTTCTCGAACAAGTGTGCAGAACGCCCTATTTACATCCACATGTCTTTCTACTTAAATGTAACCCACGAGTGTGCGTCAATCGAAGAGACACAGACGTGCACTCATCATCTGAAATTAATATACTAATAACTTTTTTAAACGCTTGTGATTTCTCTTGTTTAAGGTCCGGACTCCACAAAAGCGGAGAGAGATGTGTTGTAAACTACCAATAAAAGTTATTTACACTTCTCTTCTTCGCTCATAATTTAAACACCTTTTGTTCAGAATGCACTGATGACAATATTTTTGTCACATATTTAATTTAGTGTTAAAAAATTTTTTCTTGCCTTTGTATAAATTCTTTTTAACGATTTTTTGTGAATGTGTGAACAGTGTAGGCCTTGTAGATTCCTAGAGGTGTGTTAACTTTTGTTAACATCTTATCTTGTTTTCCGTTTTTTTTTTTTTTGTGTAGTAAGCAACGACTTATTGTCGGGTCTATGCTGTCCCCCATACTTGAGTACTAATGCTGTAACATGATAATATTGTAAAATCTAATCATTTTAAAAGAGTAACCATGAAGTTTCTTGCCGGTTCTTCTCCATAGGAAACGACCAACCCGAACCGTGCACCTTTTTGTCGACGTTTCATAAGTGCCCATGTAGGCCTATGTGAAATAAAAATATTTTGATTTTGATTTTTTTTACTTAGATTTAGTGGAAACAGTTGAGCAGAGAGATGTGTCACATTTATTTAGGCCCGTCTCCACAGTCTGCAGCAGAGCGGTGTACGGCGGTCGCTAAACTGGACGTGAGTAGCCTGTACACATCTCTGCTCCGGTCTAGCCAGTACGCATCTCCGCACAGCTTCGGTGGATATACCCTAGGTCCTAAGAATCCCCTCTCCTCTCCGCTTCCCACATCTCTGTACGTCTCCGCTGTGATGGAGCCATGGCCTTAGGCTCATGTGTACAGTCACGAGCACCAGTATGTAAACAACTAACTGCTTTTAAAAAATTTCATGTTGTTACGAAAATTATTCTGAAACTCATATTTTTCGATGGTTACAATCTTTATTTCTCGCGAAAATTGTTTTTAAATTCAGGAAAATGTATACATATTGGTGCTCGTGACTGTACACATACAAATCTGATATGCTGAATAAATCAATTAAGTACACTTCCTAAATTGACGCGATCTTCCTGTTTAAAACTACGCCATTTTCTAGAATCAATCAATATTTGTTAACACAACAAAACAACTTTTGTTCTATGACTTTTGGATATTCATTACTTTTTTTAGTTTTACCGTACATGTTGATCAGCTGATCGCGTCAGTTACCTATGCAAAGTTCATTTTTTGTAAATTTCAATAACTCGTTGAACAAAAGTTGTTTTATTTCATGGTCCTAGTGACCCCACCGGAGGGCTTGCTTTTATTATGTTACACCTTGTATAGTGTGTCATGGTTGTTCTGAAGCGTGGCCATAGTTGAAACAAACGCTTGTATCTTTTATTTCAATACAATTTCATATATGTTTACCAACAGTGACGTCCTAACAATATTATTCAAGCGACAAAAGAACGGCCTTGGCCAAAAACCCTTACTTGAGAATTTCCCTTCAAACAAAACATGCAACAAAGATCTTCCTAACGTTGTTTGTGCACTGAACTACACGGGTTTATAGACATGGACACCAGCTTGTGCTCGTGTATGGCCTTGATGAGGTACAGTGAGCCTATTGCGATGACCAGCGCCGTGCCCACGGAGATAGCGTGGAAGTGTTCCATGTTGCCCACCGGGATCGGCCACATCAGGGTGTCTGTTAGCTGGAAGACACGAAGAAAACCCTTGATTATTTGCACTTGAGAAATAATTATTGTATTTAGGTGCTGTATACTGTATCCATAGGGAATTATAGTCGCAAAAAGTGTTTTTTATACCACAGTAGCACTTCGCTCGCGACTTCGTCCGCAAAAAAGTGTGATAGCACGGCTAATATGCATGATATAAAAGTAAGTAATAGTCTATGGCACCCACGAATAATATAGCTTACTACCAGTTAAGTTTTTTTTTAGAATTGGATCATTAGTTCCGAAGATTACCTCTTACATACAAAGTTACAAACTAAAATACTTACAAACAAATTTTACCTCAGATAAAGAAAAGATCAAAAGAGGCTCATGACCTGAATAATATCAGTATTCGGATCAGACTATATACCACTTGACTGCGCATACAGTGCCCCGGCGCTCGAAAACTATTTGTGTTTTTGCACCTATGTATAGGCTACGGTACGAGTAACCATTTTAGTTGTGTCCAATTGTTAGAACTGTGTGCACGCAAAATTTTTACAAATAGGTATGACTTTTTATGCAATTTTAACGCATCAAAATGCCTTCATGCGCGGTGAAGTGGTGTGGGAAACATTCCAAGACATCGAATTACAAAAAGGATGGTATTACTTTTCATAGGTAATAACACAGTAAAGAAAATTATGTTTGATTTAATCAGATTATGAGCCACCGCAGGGGTCTAGTTAAAATGGTGGCTGGGTGAAAGAGCACAAAAGGACATGGCCGAATCCTGCCCTCAGAATCAATTCATAATTCGTAATGTACACTAATTATTATTATATTAAAGTTACTTCTAAAATTTATAAAAATTAATCGCAACAATTACATATCTCTAGAACACGCGACAAAAAATCTCAAAATAATATGTGTGCTAATTGTTTTTTTGTGGTTTTGTTTCATTGAATGCAATACAAAATGCATCTACGTTTGGATACACGCATGAGCCAACACTGTATCTATCTGAATTACGCCTGATGGTCAGACTAAAATGTATGTAAAACACCTGTGACTGTCAAATTGTATTGCTAGGGTACCTTAAAAAGTTAACGGTTTCACGATTATCGCAGACACCAGTTTTCGACCTGCCGCGCGTCTTGATGAATAGGTATATTCAAATGTTTATTTTCAAGAGTGGGTATCCAAATATCCTTGAGTTATTTTGACGTTTCTACGCTCAAAACCAAAAGCTCAAAACTATCTGTGCAGTCTTGCATTGATCTTATCACGTAATACTGTGTTGTCTTTTCGTTATTGTATTGGATATTTTCACTTGACGAACGAAAGTCCGATTAGCGTGGGGCTAATCGGACTTTCGTTTACGCTTCTAATGTTAATATTCTGCTGTGCTTATTAGACTTGTTTGTTTACGATTTGGATTCTGACGCTCACGATGTCAAGGTGCTTGAATTGTGTGTCCAGAATTGCAAAATGCGCAAAACATGATTGCACAAGTGCGTGGAAATAGCCCTTATCTTTTGAGAGTGAGAATAAAGTCACGTCACATAAGCCGGAAGCAATATTTTTCATATATTTTGCATGACAGGGAGCCATTTAGCCCCAACCCCTTGGATGCCATTTTAGGCTATTGTTGTAGTTGCCTAGTTGGTAAACGGACAGTTGGATGTTGTTGCCATGTCATGACGTTGTTATGGTATTTAGGCTGGGCCAGGCATCAAGCAAATATAACGGCACCAGCTTCATTCCTTGATAATATTTTGTTGATTTTTGAAGATGAATAGGCTTAAAAGTGGATGAAAACAATGAATGTGTCTTGTCTGAGTAATTGCAATGATGTTTTTCTTAAAACGTCTGTAAAAGAAGTAGAAGTAGATTAGAGTATTTTATACTTTTGCAAATATAGGTTTAAATACTACCTACCTAATTAGATATTCTTAAATAAAAATTCAAATACCATTTTAGTGTTTTATTGCCTATCCAATTGTATATTTTTTGCTAGTCGCTTGGGTCGCTTGGAAGTCATAATATCCAGAAATATCTGTAGACGACTAGTACCTACTCGCTCTTCTTCGATTTGAAATGTCATGTCGGATAGTGAAGAAACGGCCTTTAAATCCATTGATAATAGCATTTCTCGTATTGTTTCGTTTCGGAATTTATGATCATTGCTATTCAAAATGTTTAGGCACATTTTTTGTATCCTATTTATAGTATCTCTCGCTTCTTCTGTGATCATAAAACTTAAACTATTATGATTACACACCTGTAAGCTTTAATTTGACGTACTGTATGTCAATATACATGAATATTTTTTGTAAGGGCACAGCTCTATACAAATTCCGGCCATGTCATTTGAGTATCTCGTTGATGTCTTTTGTAACTGTCTTCTTCTTTCATCAGGCAATTCTAATACGTCTATCCCTTTCTTTCCCTTTGTATGTTTATCGTAAAATTCAGTGCTGTTACCTTTAATAGCTGAAGTCGATATCGAAAATAGTAAAATTAAAATAATATTTATTTAATTCAAATACTGCAATAAAATACCTATCTACTTTTAACCGACTTGAATTTGATAATGTTCTATTCCTAGTTTTGTGTAGCTATTTTTCACTTTATAGTTTTGAGGTCTTTGGTGTAAAAGTGAAGAAAAAAAAATGGTAGAATATAATATGGCGGGCTACATTGTCCATTGGCAAACTTGCATTGGGGCGCTGATTGGTATACGGATCCATCACAGTAATAGAAATTTGCCGTTGTTGTGAAATTTATATTAGGAGGACGATCAACGAGAGTGGTTCCAAAGTTTTGTCTTCGAAATATAATACCGATTATTTTATAAGATCGGTTTTAAAATCTCTGATTGGGTTTAATTTATTCCCGGATATTAATTTTTATCAATTTGAAATAGAATCAACCAATCATTTAATTGAATTAGCAAGATGCAGAATTCAGAAATATGTAGACGCTCGTTTGTCATTTTTTACAAAGAACAGTCAGGACCGTAAAACTTTAATTCGAAAAACATATACCAAAATAATTCGTTTTAAAAATCAATAAGTGTCGTGGCATCAATGCCGCAAGAAAAAGTAACGAAGCGAAAGGACAATGACCAAAGTTGGTACCAAAAAGTCTCGCGCCTCAAAACCAAAATATTATAGTAATTAGTTTCATATTTTTTTACGGCATTACGCGTCGGGGATTTGATTTTTGAACTGGAAATATACTTTTCGAGTTTAAAAGTACGAATATTGTTTTACTCCCTTTATATGACGTTCCGTTTCAATTGAACAAACCCTTGTCTGTCGAGCGGACTCTAAAATTAATTACAATTAAGTAAGATCAGTACACCAAATCGATTTAGTTTGGTTTATTGCTATTTGCAACAAAATAGATTTTCTCAGCCTAAAGATTTTGATTTATCGATTACATCCCTAAATCCCGACTAGTTTATAGCACTTACTATACTCTATGGTTTATAGTTATCTTATCTGTGGCATCTGACATTTGTACTGTACTGACTGACTATTGGCAATGTAAAGGTCTAAAATAAAATCGAGTTTCAGTCAAGCATACTGTGGATGTTACTTTAAGTCGTAATTCTTACTAATATTAGTGTATTACGCTGTTTTTAGAGCAATAATGTAATGTATGTGTGTTAAAATACGTCGTTGGTAGCGTCGAAAAAATAGACCTACTTTTTAGGTTAGTTTCGATTTTATAAAATAACTCTGAAACGCGGGTTTTTTTTTCAAAAATAATTTTTGTAGGAGTTAATACGATCAGTGTAGTCTATAAAAAACAAGGTTTGATTTTGATGCAGCATGGTACGGGATTCCATACTTCCATGAGCATTCTCTTTTGTACGGCAACAAAAAAAACAGCAACGCCATCTTTCCCGCCAGTAACGAACTACTAACGAAATCCTACATCGATCCTGTTGTCACACACATAATTATTGATTGATTTTGATTAAATATTATCTATACAATTTTAATTCGAGTAGTTTTCATTATGTTAAAATCCATTTTATCGATATCGACTATTTTCTCCTTATCAAGTAGAGCAGCCCTAACGATATGCGTACCTACGCAAATTGACCAATTGCAGCCGCGCATTCTTCCCCGTCCCCCGGGCCGCGATGGTGAGTCGTGTTCTTAGAAGAAATCGGCCTATAAGCTCTCTAGTGGTTATATTCTCTATGATTCGGATCGAAGTTAAGCTTGCCGAGGTCGGTCCGAGAATGGATAACCATCTTCATTTATCGAGACACCTCTGTGCCTCGAAAAACACGACAAGCCGTTGGTCCCGGCTGTCATTTGTAATTCTTTGACAGTCATTATGAGTAATTGAAAGCCCGCGAATCTGATAACCAGTCTGAGCAAGGGGCCATCCAGTTACTGGGTTCTGGAGATCAGACAGGCAGTTGGTCCATGGTAAATACTGATATACTGCAGTTCAGTTTCATATAGTTAGCCTCGGAACTGACCCTACTCACACATACACGTCATAGCGTTTGCGGCTGCCTTCGAAAGCACACCATTTAGAGAATTTCTTTGCTTGTTGGACCTAGGGAGACCAAGTAATCAAGTAGTAGTTTGTTTCTCTTACCAAAGTGTAAGGCAACTCCTTCCAGCTGCACTTGTCTTTGGAGGCGCCGTTACAGAGGAAGTTGACGGGGCGGGCTCCTTTGCCGCACATGTCCAGGCGCTGGTCGGGACAGCGCAGGTACAGCTTGGGCGGGCCTATGGTGTTTCGAACCATGCTGGAATGAGCAAAACCGTATATGTGTTTAAAATGCTATTTCTAAGATCCCATTTAACAAAACGTGACGCCTGTAGTACCTTTAAAGGATAGGCAAAGGAACCAACCTTTCGCCAGTTATGTTTAAGTACTTCTTTTTTTTTTGGAATGGCCACTTGCAGTACAAGAACTCTAGAAGGTTGTAACTGCTTAACCGGACTTAATGTAATAAGGGTCAAGAAGAAAGCATTATAACAGTGAAAACTTGCTAACGTAAGGAGTCGTTTCACCCAAAGAACTCAAAGGTCCCAGACTACCATAGTAACTGTTTTTAGCTTGCAGGTAAACCATGCAAACTCTTCTATCATTATGAATAAACCACTTTACCCTTCAATGGATGTGTTTTTTATATTTTAGGTACATAATAAAGGATAAAAGAATAAATCAATGACTTCTACTCACCCTCCACCAGGCATAGCTAGATGATACCTCGCATGTACAGGCAACCACAGAGACACCTTGCAGTTTTTGATCCTCTCTGTGATGTAGATAGTTGACGGGTAGGAGTGCTCTGCGGGCAGCTCAGTGTTTATACGGCCTTTTGGTACTGCATTCAGCTGGAAAGTTATGAGTTTGTTTTTTTTATTTGATAAGTATAATGTTATATGAACGGAAATAGAAAAAAAACTTTTCCATTAGAAAGGTTTTTTTTCTATTTGGGTACCATTTGTGGTAGTCTAGCCATCACATCCGTTGGAGGTGCTACTGAATCTACCTTGATCCTATTGATCCATTGTTAAAAAGCTACATAGTCAAGAGAAAGTTTTACACATAGCTTGCTTTTTTATAAATTTTGGACTATCAGGATTTTTTTTGTGTCAGCTTGCAGTTTAGTAGTTTATCTGTGCTCTCCTCTGTTGATGGTAATCGGCTGCTCACTATTACTTAGGAATCATGTAACATAACTGGTGCAATGTGTGAATACTACACACACCTCTGTCTTATCATTTCAGGAAATAGGCATTATGGCAGCAGTATTACATGTTAAGTAATACTAGCTTTAGCCCGCAGCTTTTCTCACGTTAATTTAGAATTTATCATTCTATTCAGATTGTACTCTGCTTGTAATAATATAATTCAATCATGATTCAAAAGACACGTGGTGCTATCTATTATTATATGAACGTTATTGATGTTCTCCTCGGGAACAGTACTTTTTTTCGGGATGGAAGGTACCCTATGTCCGTTTCTGTCCATTTCTGACAACATATATGCAAAATTTCAGGATGATTGGTTCAGTGGTTTAGGCGTGAAAGGTATCAAACAAACTTACTTTCGAATTTATAATATTAGTTAGGATGATGAACATGATTACAGAAGCTTAAGGCTAAATAATAACAGATGGGTCGATATTCAAGGTCAACCCATGCTTGCCTAGGTCGGTCCGTGAATGGGTGACCATCCATTACCTACTGAGTTTCCTCCATGATTCGGAATAAAAGCATGTTAAGCCGTTGGTCCCAGCCGTCATTTGTAGATGACAGTTGTTACAAGGAGCCAGTGGCCCAAAAGTCTGACAACCAGTCTTACCGAGGGATATTGTATTACCCAAATACTCAGTACTAACTGGGTTGAAGAGTTCAAATGTCAAATAGCATCAGGTTAGACTGGAAGACAACCTCAACATAAGTGTGAATCAACAAGATTCCTACTAATGAAATGAAAATAATTGTCAATCCATTTATATACCCTCTTCAGTCTCCTCAAGGTGCTCAGCTCATCAGGATTGGAGTACACTCCATGAGGCAGGGTCTGGTCCAGTCCTATGACGCAGTCCCTGTACAACCAGCACTTCTCTTCTTCACCATTGAATACTATGCCGTAGGTTATGTTCCTGAAACAGGAATCATTTATATTTGATTACTCAGTAACTGTCTTGTGGTGGTAAGACAGGCAATCGCTCCATTATAAAAAACAGCTGCATCCGGTTAAAATGAAAGCCGAAAGCAACAAAGTTGGGAAAAGGGTAGGCAGATGATGTATCATGATGACAAAAGTATTTTGGCAAGCAAAATAGATTTTAGTAGGGCTACCAGATCATAGTAGATGGGGTTTACAGGAAAAAAGTGTGAGTTTATAGATACATACTATGTATACATAAATCATCTTTAGCCAAGAATAGGAATGAAATGACAATTCAAGTACTAACCATATAGTAAAGTTATCAAACCAAATTAAAAAAAATAATGATTACAGATTAAAGTTTTGGGTTGGAGTGTACGTAATGAGGTAACGAGACACAGAGGAAAAAAGACAGAAATTTTTAACCATAAAAGTGTTTGATGCAAGAGCGAGCGAAGCAAGCTCAGGACTTGGGGCACCCTGACGTTAGATTAGTTTAAGCCCTGTAGATAGATATAGGAGCCCCACGTAGCGCGGCTACGTCGTCTTTTTCATGTTGCCCTTTTCGTATCCACTGATAAGATTCTACTTATTTTGCTTAAATGATTTGGAAAAAATAGGTCATGGGGTGTGCAAAACCTGTATTGGTTAGATTGCTAATTTCGCGATTTAGGCACACTGAAGGAACCAAAACTTAGAAAAAATAATATACTCATTTCATTTGTGTTTACCTGATATTTGTGATACCCTGATCTTAAACCAATAGATTTACCTGTGAAATCCTTGATTCCTGAGAACTTGCTTCAGTTTCACGTTAAAATCACAATCATCATCAGCAGAAATATACGAAATACAAGACAACAACACAATAGAAAAGAAATACATGTTTATATTTTTGATTTTACACAGCATGATAAAGTTTAACTGTTATATATTACACAAATATTACATTAGACGTGTATTTATGTATTTAATTCTAGATTTAATACAGAATTTATGATTAAATTTTAATCGAAACATTTATCATTGATAACATAGATACGAGATCTTCGAGCAAAATCTGGTAGACAAGCATGTTAAAAAAGAGACAGCGATAGCCAAACAGACGAAAAAGACAAAGAAACACGACATGTCGATCGCAAAAATCAATACTTCAATCCGTTTGACACTGACAGCTGTTTGTTTTGAAAGAAAAAGTAACAATATTACCACTAAAAAAAATATTTTGCATTAACACTGGTGAAAAAATGCAAAAAAAAACGAGTCAACAGCCATAAAAAGAGAAGAAAAATAAAAAGTTTTTTCTTTTTCTTTCCCGTTTAGGGCCAGTTCGTATTTTTTTTGTAGAATTCTAACCAGAGTTGGCGACTGTTTGTTTCGAAGGAGGTTTACTATATTTTATATTTAAATTAAAACTACGCCGCGCTATGGAGGTGTATCTGCCCACAGTAAAACCATAAGTAAAATATGGATAATATCTAAAAACTTAGCATGAACCAGGCGACACATAAACAGTGTTTTTTATGATCTTATGACTAAATCGCCTACCATAATTACAATCGCAATAAGTTGACATGCGGGAACTGGAAAGGATAATTTTAATGATCGACAATTAAATGAAGATCCGAAGAATAACATCTTAATTATAAAATCAGTAACAAAAGCGGATGGAGTAACATATCTCATACCGCCATGTTTCCAAGCAGCAAAACACCACCTTCAATTGATAAAGTTACCAGAATTTTGAAAATAAAAAAAAACATTACAGAAAAGAGGTCATACGTAAACTGTATTATACAAATTATACAATAAGGTTGACTTAGCTGTTAAAGCCTAGGGAGCTGGGATTAATTTGAAGATTGTTGTTTGGTAACTTCTGATTGAGTCTAATAATTTAAATCATTGAATGTTTGAAATACCTACCCAGTTTATTGAATATAAATAAATTAAAACGTATAAAACCTTCCATTACCTACAGCTAAAAATAGTCCCACGAGCCACGACCACACACAACGGAATCACTTGATTGACGAGCAAAAAAGAAAACGAATGTCACTTGTAATTAAATTTCGCTGTGACCTTTTATAAGGTAACGTGAGCGCGGATGTTGTTCTCTTACATAATAATTATGCCCTAAGGGGAGGTTACCAGCGTCGGTGGCCACTGTCGACCAGGCTACGCGCACCTTCCATCAGTGACGACCAGTGTGCTTGTTCTTAACTTATTGAGGACTTGTATATCGAGTGGATGAGTTTGAGGACAAATAAATACAATATTCATAATGAATTATTACCAGATTTATTATGGGACAAGGTAATTCCTTGTCCAGTCACGAGCACTAAAATGTACGGCTGAAGATGGGCGTGAAAATAAGCCTAGGATTAAGTAGCTAAACTTAGGTCCTAGCCGCAACACCTTGGCTAAATGTTTTCGACTTGATTATCATTTCACTATTATTGAAAATAAGGTAATTTTTAATTTAATGTTAAGTAGATTAGAACCGTGGTCATGTCTTGCCGAGATGATCGCAGTAGCTAAGTTAGGGTATCATCGGCCTAGCTTTGAATTTTATATTGGGTTCGGCTTCCAGTCTAACCAGATGCAGCTGTAAACAGTAGTTTATGTAGAACGACTGTCTATCTGACCTCCACAACCCAGTTAGTACTGGGTAATGTGATCCCCTTGATAAGACTGCTTATTGTCAGACTTTCGGGCTAATGTAACTAAGTTAGGTTATCCCGAGCAAATGCATTAGCTTAGAACTGCGACCAACCGCGCCCAAGTTGCTACATCCATGTTGGTTGCATCAAATCGCCTGTACCTAATATTCGTATTTTCGTCATTTTTATGTACCCCCCCTTTTCGGAATGATCTTCTGGCTACGTGGTAATCGTTTGTGCGTCGGTGTCCTTTCCATCCTATATGTACTCCTAAGTACATGGGTATCACCAGCTCCTTTTTATGGGAAGCTGCATGGAACTTGTAGCTTGTCTTGATACTTATGCTTAATCAGCATATAGGTACCTAACCTTCCTACTGTTAGGTCAGGACACCCGTAGACTCCGCAGACCCACGGAGGGACCTACACTACCTACAGACTACAGTCTTCCCTTCTACAACGAGATAAAGTGTAGGTCTCTCTATTTTTTGTTTCTAATAGCCAGTAAAGAAAAAGGGACTGTTCTAAAGAGTCAATATTGACAAAAGAGTGGCTGCAGAAAAGTGAAAACAACCCATTGATTAACGTTATATTCAATAATTGTGAATCTATTATATTGAGAATGGCCATTGACGAAATGACGACTGGTTCTCTACATGACGTAATTTTTAAGGATAATAAATGATGTATAGTTTATATATCATTGAGGATAATCCTTTGTTTATTGCATAATTAATTTTCAGGAATATTTCGCAAAACAGGTCAACTGCCAGGTTGTTTAATTGATCGCAACCGCTACAGCTACACGTGAGGTCTTGGGTTCGATTCCCAGGTCGGGCAGTGTTATTGGGCTTTCTAAGTAGCCCGGAGTTTAAACGGCTGATGACAGTTTTGGAAGCTCGCACCGTATTAGGACCTACATGACACTTTAAACATAACACTGACAAAACGTGTGTACAGTAGGTACACCCCGGCCTAACGTTTGGGAGCAGACGTGAAGTTATGTTATCACCACGCCAGTTTTCTTCGAACCTGGGGTAGGCAAACAGAGGTTTGTCTATCGTCAGTAGGGCACTGCCCCCAGCATCAACAACGTACCTACTTAATTCATTATTTATCATAATTGATGTCTGATGCTTAATTAAAACAAATTAAAACTAATTTCTTAATAACAGTCGGCAAAGCCTGAAGTACAGCTAATTATACTCGGCGACCTTAGCGAGGAGGCTTGTAGGTCAATATTATAGTCTTTGAAGGTAATTACGTATCGATCATTCATTGACTTCTATTGAAATTGAAATGCTTTATAACAGGCAGAACGCACTGATGACCTTAGTCTATAGGCTCTGTGGAATACGCGACGGGAAGACTCGACGAAGCTTCTCAAACCCTACCTAGCCCAGCTGAATTCTTCTGTTAGCCTCCCTCTCAAAGTTGTGTTTACCAAACTGCAGTTTGCCCGAGGTAAGTATTTTCTCGAATAACCTCGAGAGTACCTTGCAGTGCTAAGTCGGTATTATTTGTGTACCTGACTAATTGGCATAATAACTCGGCAGTCTGACTTTAAAAATCATTTAACTTTTGGTTATTGTTGTGTTATGATTTAATCAGATCTTCAAAAGTTGAACAACAATGCAAATACCTATGTGGTACAAATATTTCTCACCTACTCTATGACAGAACGCAAGCAAGGCTTGACTTCGCTTCCTGATTTCTGTTGCATTTGTTATGTAAAAGATTATAACCATCCATAACACCAATGAGATGTCTTCGAAATTCCAAAAGTGTCGGTACCCTTACATTGCGGCTTTACTACGGGGCAATGACTCACTTAATTCTCGTAATCAAATCACAACATTTTCTCTCTCTGTCCTTCTTTGAAGGAAGGAACAGATGAGAGATATATTTTTAAAAGAATCTCGAGTGTGTGATGGTAACCCCGCCACGATCGAGGCAATAGGCTGTTTAGCTTGTTACCTCAGCCTCAGTTTGCGTGCCACTATTCCGTCGAGTAGTTGTGTGTTCGGTTTTTCAAATTAAAAATACGACCTTTTAATAACTTAGTGCCTGTTACATTGACTTTATAATCGGAAATATAAAAGGTGTTCCTAGGTGAGTGTTATTGTTTCTTTCAAATACTTTAGAAATCTAAAATGTAGCGTGCGCCGATTAATAACGGTCCCGCCTCAAAGTTGGGAAGCGTTTGAAGTATTTTTTTTTAAATTCCGCCGTAACATTTTTATTTTCAAGGAATTTAAAGGAGGTTTGCAAAAATGTTCGTACTTTTGGCGAATTGATGTTAAAGTTATGTAGACGTGTGTTCTTGGCAAATAAGATTGTTATTAGCAAGTAACCTAGTTTTTAATGCAAACTAGCTCAGGTAGAGTTCTAGCGATTAGTGCAACAGTGTCACCCACGCTTTTACCATAGAGGGGCGTATAGAGTTCAAAGTGTTGCAAAATATTGTCGTATTTAAATAGGCGTCATGTTCTTATAACGAGATTATAATTTATTTTCTGTATATTCAACGTAAGAATCTAATAATATCTTTAGAAACTTTGAATTTAATGCATTATTCATCGTAATTCTTTATAAAAAGCTCCTTATTATTCCTTGCTTGTTATTAGGGACTAAAAACAAGCCTCAACCAATAAAAATGCTTGCGTGACTCGAGACATAAACCAAGGACCCTCACGGTATGCGTACCCTTAAATTTTACCAATTCAGGTTCGCGATGAGTCAGAGTATTATACGTTTTTTTGGCTGGTAACTTTACAGAGCTGTTTAAATGCTAAAAACCTTTTTCAAATTAACGTTTCATTGATAATTAATTAATGAGACACGTTAATAGTTGAAAAGGTTTATTGCCAATTTGCCATTGAGTGTTTAACGTTTTAAGAACTACGTACTTACTTGCATTTTAAAGTAGGTGTTTCTTATGTAAAAATATCCAGTTTAGGCATGAGACAAAAACTTTTTAAGAACACTAGGTACCTGACAGAAAGAACAATTTAACAATCTGCTTAAAAACTATTTGGTCTTTAAATAAAGACAATAATCGTCTTGTAATATTGCCGATGGATGCTGCTGAAGTGCCGAAGCTTGCTAGCTGATAATAACAGAAGCGTACAGATCACTCATTTAGTTAGAAGCTAAATGGTTGTGCTCTGTGCTATGTGCTTTAAAAGCATTAATGGGCGCTCAACAAAACCAAAGTTTGAATCCGAAACGAGAACTCAAAATTTTCAGTGTAGGTATCTTCTACTTCAATTTCCTGGACATCTAAAAGGTAGGGGAGACCGGGGCGCGACTTAACAAAATTTATATTTTTGGTTGTAGCTTCAAAACCCGTAAACATTTTGAAATGATTTTTGTGTCTAATGATGTCCAAACTATTCAATAACCATATCGTTGATTTTAATTTGACAATAAATTGGTACCTTTTAAAAAAGTCGATTTTACTCAGAAAAGTCAGAAATTAATACTTACCCCGCGATCGGGGCTACAATTAACGGTTCCGAGGTAAGTATTAACAAAAGGGGCAACAATTAACATTGTAAGTATTTTCCTCTATGAATAAAGAAAACGCAAAATTACAATGATATTTTTTTATTAAGAAATACAATTAACATTAGGCTTAAACAATATAGCACTTTGTCCTTGTGCAACAGCGATATAAGTATATAGATAAAGTAACCTAAACAAAACCTCTCTATATAATAACAAAATTCAACAAATATCTGAATGATTTCCTATTAACAGTTACTTTTACTGTTATTTTATTGAAGGAAACGTTAGTTTTTAATAATCACAATCTTCACTTAGTGGAACAATAATTAACATTATGCTTAAAAGTTGTAACACTCCGATTTCAGCTATATCAATGAATAGAAACAAAAACTCAAGACAACCTCTTCGTAAAAAGAGCAAAAATCAACAAATCTTTAAAAAAAATCTAAATAAAAACCATTTTTACTGTTATTATTAAGTTAACACTCTTCTATGTAGTTTAATCAGACTTGTGTGTTATCGAATAACAATATAATCACTTTAAAATTAAATGAGGTAGTAAACAGCTTATTCTTAAACTACTAAAGCAGTCTCAATAATGCTTAGTTTCATTATAAAATCAACATCTTAACAATAATTATAATCTACTAGAAATCATTTTCATAAACAGCACACTGGTAGGCTATTTTTTTTACTTCCGCAGGTAGCAACCCGAAATAAATACTGGAGCACTTTAATAAATAGTCTGCAATTTGTTCTCCTGCTCAGAAGTGAATACTAACCGGGTCTTTTTGTAGCCTACTTCTACTGGAACTCCTACTTTCTTCTTTTTCACAAAATTGAACAGCGAAACGTGACAAATTTGAAATTCTGTGGCTACTTCTCTGTAGTTCCTTTTTTTTCCATTACTTCTAAAGCAGCTGACTCGTAGGTTGCCAGCGAAGTCATGCCTCAAGTCGTTTTCCTTTTGTAAGTCCTCATGCTGTAACGTTTAAGCTCTATAAAGTTAGGACAGATGGACGGACAGACGGACGGACAGCGTAGGCTTAGTAATAGGGTCCTGTTGGGCACCCTTCGGGTATGGAACCAAAAATAGAATTCAAAGGTATATACTGTTAATACTAACCCCACATATGGGGTAAGAATTAACATGTTAATTCTTACCCCGTATGTTTTGTTAGTTTTAGCCCCATGGGTACCTTTTCAATAAAAAAAAAAATAATTAAGAAATAGTGTACATTAGCGTTAGTAAAGTTATGTAAGATTATTATGAATAAAACAAGCTACTGTGAAAAAAATAAATATTACGGTGAAATTAAATATTTAACACGTAAATCAAAAAATCGTAAAGTGAAAAAAGTTCGTTACCTGGCCAAAATAGACGCACATCACACAACACACTCCCACGGCGCAGTGAGCTGCACTGATGAGTTTCAACCTGTAGACCACTGTCACAGGGACGAATTTTAGGAATCACTAGTGACGTGCTGTTTATAGTTTATTAGAAATTCGCTTGTTAATACTTACCTCTGTTAATTGAAGCCCCGGCCTCCCCTACCTATCTGCAGCAAGATGAAAGAGGACATACCTACGTTCCCTCGCTACATTTGGACCATACTCGTTTCCTTCCTACGCGCTACGGTTCAATAAAGTCAAATTTTGCTTGATTCTCATCATTTGATTGCTCATACTCCGCCGGAATCGGTAATACCGGAAGTTCGCTTTGATAACCTAATAACATTAATTGATCTATTAGAGAGTTAAGGTGCACTAAACATCTAATTTTCATTCCGTTTAAAAGTTAGTGAATTAATCGTAATTATTACGTCTGCAGATTCACAAAAACTTTTTGCTTAGACTTGGCCCCTTCAGTTCTTGATAGATACCTATACATCAAGAATCTATACCAGGCTTCAGGTAGTCCTATGGGAAGCCTTACGGGACGGGAAGGGGAATTCTCCATAAGATCTCTACCCGATTTCTATCATGTGCTATTCACTCAAACTTCCCGATATCCACCTTTGCTACTCAAGGATCGTCTTGTATAAAATCCGAAGACTGTCTTAGCATTGTTTGTAAGTGTACTAATAAGGGTTGTCGTGGATACGATGTTTATTTATCTTGTGCTCCAAGGCAGTTCGATCAATTTCTAGGATTCGTCAATCTCCATTGTCGGTAGCTGCACGTTGCTGGATTGGATGTAAACTTGTGATGGTTGATTCTGCCTTCGTGCCTTCTAAAATATCATGAGTTCTTCCTAAAACTTCTTACCTTCTCAAAGTTGTTTTCACATTCCTTACCATTCTGTTGAAATTTCTTGATCATAGGCTCCACAGTTAGCTACTAGCTATACCATCGTTTATCTTGTCCTAAGTATTTGTTGTCTAGTTTTACCTTATAAAGCTCATACTAATACTAACCACTAACTGGAGAAATTCTTGTTCACACTCTTTAAGTATCGAATGGAATGGCAATAATCGTCGTCTAAAGATGGCACCGCTGCACCGGTACCAATAAATAACCAATCGACACTGACGTGCTGGTTAGTAATACTGAGTGGGGAGTAGTTGTCTAGCACGAACGGGCGGTTTAAACGCAATGCAAATTCGATAGAATGTAAAATTGATAATCATAAATAATAATAAAAAATAACTATGAAATTATCGTTTTATTTCTCACATTTTGTTCTGTTTGTAACTTAGACGTATAGTTATATCATTTCCTAATTCCATTTTTATTGGATTAATTGTTAAATGACGTACCTTTTAGAGTTAAAAACAGTACTAGTTGTTGCATATTACCTCATGGGGTAGTGTGTCAAAACACCTGTTTCAATGTGCCGTCGGTTTCACTGTGTTTCAGAATTTAAGATACGCAGTGCAACGCAGTTTTTTTCACTCCAACTATTGAAATTGCAACATACAAAATCGGTTCAGACGTTTCCAAGAAAAACAAAATGTTAGAATGGAAATATCACTTTTCACGATGTCGTCCATACAAATCGGCAGTGTACGTAACACTCTCCGCACGGCGCACTGCCCATACATTTGGTTCGACCAAATGTATGGGAATCGGCTAAGACTTAATTCATTATCTGTATGATTGATGATTTTTTCTTTATGTTTTACATACTTTCGATTTAAAAGTCGTTCCAACTCACAGTACCGATATTACGAATATGTCGCACTTTCATGCTCGGTCCTCTGGACGTGTAGCGTCTGTGGGTACTACGATATTGCCTTCGTTGGCGAGATGCGTGCAGTCACGTATTACTTACGACGGTAGTATATTTCTTATTTAATCGAAATGTGGTCTCCGTGTGAACCATTTACCATAAGTTGTATTGATGGGCCAGCGGTGAAGGAAAACATCGTGACTAATCGTGAGAATAGCGGCATGTTCTAGAACAAAAATTTGAAGATATCTCCGATTGGCCAGCCAGCACTGGGCCTCCATGGAGAATTACTACCCACTCCTGAAAAGGGATGTGTCCCAGCAGTGACAGGACCGTTAAAAGTTTATTATATTTATGCTACGTATTTGATGACGCATAATTATCTTCTGTCTTGTCTTCTTCTCTTCAGCATGCGGCTCAATTGAAAGTGAAGACGTATGCACCTAAATCACCAGATGGGAACACTAAAGAAATTGCAATGCATCGCTTAATTCAACAAGAAAGGAGATTACAAAAATCACCTGAATTGAGAGAAGAGTATGACAAGGTACTAGAAGAATACTTATCAATGGGACACATGGAACAAGTTCCAGAGGATGAAGTTAACAACCGGTGTGTTTATCTACCACATCACGCCGTAATTCGGACACCCAAACATATACGTACTCGTAGTCTGTTTTTATGAAGGTTAAGAACCTTCATAAAATTATTCGAAATAGCGTCATAGTCAGGTACAACGTTTATATTTCAAGAGGCGTAGGCGTTAGGAAATACCTACTTACTAATTGGAAGGTTTTTGTGTTTTTCAAATGTGTCTATATAGGTACCTAGTAAGTTTCATATTTCAACGACTGCAACAGAACTAGGTACCTATCTAGCTAGTGCATTTTGTTTATACTACTGTTAAGGGCTGTCTCCACGAGCGAGAGAATCGCGGTGATATTACGTATTTGTATGGGATAATATCGCCGCGTTTCTCTCGCTCGTGGAGACGGCCTCTAAGAGAGTGTATAGAAATACGTGGCACGGACGATAATATCGTCGCGATTCTCTCGCTCGTGAAGACAGCTTCTTAGCCTACTTCATCCCGCTAGTGGGCAAAGTCCCCAAGACTTCCAGTTTCTTCGATGTAATACCCACCAGGCCACCAGGTCGTTGGTTTTGTCCAGCTCGTCCCGCCATCTTTCACGAGGTCCGCCGCGTCACCGTCTGGCTTTGTCAAGGCGCCACATAGTCGTTATTTTATTCTGAATGTACGTTTTTTCATAAATTGAGAGTATAAGAAAACCTTATCAATTCAGTCAATTTCTTAAGATTGTCATTTCTGCTTTAGGCTCTTAAGCTACGCCTTGAACTCAGTATGTGATACCCTTGTAAGAAGATTACGTACAAAAGTTGACGACCTCCCTCAACCCAACCAAACCTAACCTCAAATAAAGTTAAAAAATAATCTCAAAGTCCCATCAGAAATTTTGTTTTTTTTTTACTTCCTTCGCTGACACCATTTCATGGAAGCCAGCACTCATGTGACATCAATTTAAATATACTTGTTTACATACGTACCTAACTATATCACGTTTGCTATTTATTTTCCCAAAAAAATAAACAAATACCTATGTCCTTTTGGAAAAACATCATACCTACACAAAGTTCAGTTTGTGTTTGTTTTTTTTTTTGTTTGTTAGAATAGAATAGAATTTTATTTTGCAAATATGGGTAATACACAATAGTTGTTATATCATAGGTCAGCCATATTTTACCATTCGGCATGTAAACATTTACATTATTTATGAAACATTATTGTTTGTTTGTTCATTTTACCTTTGTCTTTTTAGGTGGTAGTCTTTCTGACACTGACTTAGTTTTCATTGTAACTTTATTTTCGTTTAAATGGCTAGATCATCAATTGGAGACCAGGATTTGAATGGACTTTTCGTTATTTTCTTATGTAAGTGCTATGATCACATGATTTATATCTCCAATTTGCGTGCATGCATGTTTAGGTTTAGGTATGGTACCTACACACTTTAATTTGGTTAGATACATTGTCGATGGAATTCATCTATGCTTTGGTCACGAGTTAGGCATGGTCGTGATTCATGTGCCTTTTCTGGAACAATGAGGTGTGCATCGTCGCCTTTCATGGCGGTCTGAAGACGGTAACTTTGGAGGTAGCGTCATGATGAATCAGTGGTCCCTTTATTGATTGGGCTTCCCCATGTCAGAGAGTATTTTTAAAGGACTTCGTGGACTTCGGTCGCAATCGCGACTGCTGAGCATGAGGTCCTGGATTTGATTCCCGGGTCGGGCAAATTGTTATTGGGTTTTTCCATCAGGAATTTCTCAGTAGCAGTCACGGAGTCTGGATTTGTGGCCGGTTGGTGGCGATAAACTCGCCCCCTATTACATGGAACTTGCACACAACTGGCGAAGTGTGGGTGTACCTACCTACTATTAGGTACCTACACCTCTGCCTAACCCTTCGGGGATTACAGGTGTGATGTTATTTTATGATGTCTCATTTACTTTTTCTACGCTTCTAACCCTTTTCTTATCCTCAATTTCAAAGTAATTTGTAATGCGCATGTAAAATCCTAATCGACATTAATAACTGTTTGCGTAGAATGGAAATCACACAAGTCTTGATAACCGTCCGTTAAAATTAAACCGGTGAATAAAAATAACGTTAACTGGAATCACCATCTGTCTAGCCTTTTCTCAACTGTTTTGGGGTCGACTTCCAAGTATGTTCAGTTCGGCTTCTGGAATGCCAAGAATGTGGCTACGTGGATCCCGCACTTGGCACCGAAATCATCGTCTTGATAGGAAATTTGATATTTACGAGCGTTCGATTGCATTGGCGGTGGAATTCCGCAATTGCTTGTAGTTGTACACCTATTCGATACGGGTACGTACCTATAGTGTAGTATCGTTTCTACGTAAATTCACATTTTATGTTGATTGGTTCTCATTTATGGTTCCAAGTCAACGGGTTGAGTATAGTTCCTGATAGAAAGATTGAACTGTAATTTACGTCGCTATTCGCTGATTTTCTTAGTGTTTATGCTACGGAGAGTTTTTTACTTCACAAAAGATTTTACTGGGAAAATTGCTTTTAGAATACAGGGACGAAAGAAAACGTAAGGCACTGGTAATTAACCTTTAATGTTCCCATCGCTGGGAGTACGAGCCGTGGAAACGTGGACCTTTGTCGCTGCCTGGGACACAGGTTTTCCCTCTGAAAGAATAACTGGGCCGTAATTTAACAATATTACATGTCTTCGTGTGGTTCCAGGACATACCGGTTTCCTAATTTCGTCCATTTCGTCATCAGTAGTAATGATGTGAAGTGACTTCTGGCTTCTAACGCACGACAGATATGTATGCGACCGTTACCGCTTCTTGGCCACTGTTCTCGGTGACGCAAAAAATAATAATAAATTAATTATTACTTGCTCTATCCAATTCAAGGAAACAATTATTCACGATTTCAAAAGGCAATTTACTCTGTAAGTTTTATTCCGAATTCCGTATTCAGTTTTAAACGATCTGTACAAGGAAGGAAAGATTTGTGGCCAGCGCAAACTGGATACGGCACGGCAGGGCATATTATCTTTACCCAACGTACATTCATACGTAGCTAGTGGTAACAAGATACAGATTCCAATGTATAGAGTCCGACCACAAGACATCAAAGGGGACGTCACTTCGCATTGGACACATTGGATTATTGGATCTGTATCTTGGCACTCTTGGGTTTGGCTTGTTGGGTAAAGATAAAATACCCTGCCGTGCCGTCTTCGGTGTGCGCTGGTCTTTAATTGGAAATATCAGAGTCTTGCACAGTTGCTGCATTTCTGCTATCATATACAGTAAGAAACGTAGGTATTTACCTACATTTAGCATCGAATTTAAACTGACCGCAAGTACCTAGGTACTGGAGAACCACAGAACATTAATCATTTGGCTACAGGACGGTATACACCTATGTTGCATTAATTTTAATCTGTGCTTGCTTGTGTGTGGTTGGAGGTAATTCGTTTTATAGGTTGGTGAAGACTGTGCAAGTGAGTGCGCTATTTTCCTTACAGTATTAACACTTTTCCTGTCTTGTGAACACAACAAAGTTATAATTATGTGTTAAAATAATGGCGATTGTTTCATTGCAGCGTCGGCTTTAATTCTACGGTAGTGAAACAATTAAAGCTACAAAACTCTCATTACAATACATTTCATTGACGTTATACAATCAAACATGTTTCTCGGTTCCAAAATTATATAATGTGGAAGGGACACCACGCTCGACGCACGGTTACCACATATTCAGTAGGGTTCCTCCTCAGCTGTTTCCTACAAAACTGCAATGCCTACACGGTCAAAATGTATGGACAGTTGTTTTTTTTTTAAAACCGATGAAAAATTTCTATGCGGGGGTAATTCAGAATGATATTCAGAATTCGTACCGTTATAGCGTCGCGCGTCGGTGTCTCTTCCACTCTATAGGTACATAGTTCATAGAAAATAAAAATAAAACTGTCTTTTTTCCACTCATTTTCCAGTACGAACGAGAGTGCGGCTAATTAATAACTAATATGTTTACAATACGTGCAAGTTCAACTCATAAACTGGTAACCTATCATTGCACGGACTATTTAATAACATTGTAGGTACAACCTTCAAATGCCTATGTCGTACGTGACACTGACATATACCGAGACTTGGTACCCCTTGGGCTTTCATTACGGTCTTAGGTACCTACTTATTTACTTAAAAGCTCGTGCAAGGTCCTGAGGGTGAATATTGAGTGTAGAGTGTACATATACTTGTAGGTACTAATAAATCTTAAGAACCTATAATCTATTTACATAATAGTACACTTACACTCCGTCATTGCTGTAATAAAGAGGTGGAAGAAGCCCAGCCTAAAGGCACAATTTGCTGATGGACCACAAAAAATGTTAGAGGAAAATATACCAACTTTTAAGAATACATCTGGTTTCTCACGAATGTATGTCAATCTCAACGTTTTGACGCGGTTTTACCTCATCATCTTCCTGCCCTTGTGCCATGTTACTTGGGGTCGGCGAAACACGTTTTTCTTCCATTCTCCCCTATCAGACGTCACGCAATCATTTACTGCTTTATCTTTCATATCATTCCTCACACAATCCATCCATCGTTTCCTTGGTCTTCCTCTCTCCATCCATCGACATACGCAACAACGCTGTCTTACCTATAATTATAACATTAATTGCAGTAAGTCGTCATATAGATTATGTGTCGATTGAAAAACCATTCGTTTATCATGCATCATACATGGTACATTCATCACTGCAAGAACATCACATAGTTACGTACATTAGACGTTTTATCAAATTATATAATCCACGTACTTATGGCCACCTAAACGAATTCGGTTAATGGTCAACACTTTTGTGACTGGTTCGCTATTCCACAAATCGATACCGACAAGACATAATGCAATTAAATTAAAAATAATGGCGAGCATGATTTAATTATGTTTGAAAAATGAATTAAGTAGTACCTACCATCATTACTCGAATCTCACGAAACTTTAAGTAGCTTAGGTGCCTGAATCTTCTTGGTTGCCTATGAGCATATGTGACAATAATTAATTAAATCTTTAGCGTAATCTTCGGTACTTCTGATGATACGTTATCCCCGAGTATCAAAAGCTATAATATTTAAAACGAGAATGTAGGATAATTTCCGACAACTACGCGAGCGAAGACGCGGGCGAAAGCGAGCTTGATATAGGTAAAAACATTTGAAAATGACAAATGAATTGTAATAAAATAAGGTAGGTCCGTTTCTATAAAAAGATACAAAACTTTATTGTCATTTTAAATAGGTACCTACCTGTTTAGTATTCTGACCTTGAGTCAATAGTTTTTACCTCTATAAATAAATTCTTAGCTTTTTTTATATTATGGGCATTCTGGCAACTTGTTCCAAAGTCTAAATCAAGTCTAAATAATCTTTCTCAAGTAAGCGGGCAATCTACCTGGATGACGAATTCGGATTTCCTGGAAAACTGCGTGTTGTGGCTTTGCCCGGAATGAATAGTATATCGATTGTTTTATATCATCGCTCGTTACCGTGAAAGGAAGGCTATTGTAATAAAAATAAACCAATAAAATAATGGTTTAACACTACACTTCCCGTCAAATAGTAGGCCAAATTAATCAGTCAGTCAGTACGATTATTTCATCCAGTATTTGCACTATACAGCGTGTAACGGAAGGGGGGTATCACCCTGAAGGAGGTGAATGTGCTCATGAAACTCAACAACTTTCCCCAAAGAACATAGGTCGAAATATGAAAAAAAAATTTGGCCCTCCCATAGTAAATCAATCAGGTGGTAGTCAGTTTTGTAAGGGAGGGTCAAATTTTTTTTTCATATTTCGACCTACTTATGTTCTTTGGGGAAAGTTGTTGAGTTTCATGAGCACATTCACCTCCTTCAGGGTTTATACCCCCCTTTCGTTACACGCTGTATATTTATTTATCTATTTGGAATCACCGACCTTTCATTATTTGTTTGATTCTGTCAGTGTAGAGGTTGAGCTGAAGCTCTTTGACTTTTGAAATGATAAAAGAATATTGCCTCTGCGCCCGTCCGCCCGCTACCTACACGCATACATAGGTAATCGTGAACTTATTGTCTTTCATTTGAAGTGTGTTACCTGAAATTCAGAAAGGTCACGCAGGACTCGCTATTATCAGTATGCCTTCGTTTCTGGAACATCATCAGCATCACATTTTACACTCGGGGGCCGAGTCATTTATTAATCGACCTGCAGGTTTTCTTGCTTCGGCAACTTGGGTTCGATTTGAGCTTTATGTCTAACAGAATCTTACATCAAGAAGACTTCGTCCATAATTTTGTAACTAATTACTAGGATCTAATTAATTCTTCGCTGAAAATATCCAGACCGAAACTTAGCAGAGCATGTAGCGTTAATTATTTTTTAAGCATACGTGAACGGCAAATTGGCCTTGGTGAACATTTGCATAACTTCTAGAGTAATTTGCGTAGATTTCGTTTCAATTAACCAGGCTGAGCATATTTTACTGATTATGGTCTAGTCTATAATGGTAAGATAACGTTGTTTGGTTTAGGTGTGATCGAAGCTAGTCTATTAAACATGTATATTGGAAAAGGTTTACAATTTCCAGAGACTGCCTTTTTTGAATGTTCTGGGTGCGATTCCCGAGCCAATTGATATTACCTACGTTTTTCCATCAGGAATTTCTCAGTACTTAGCTGCCACGGTGTCTGTATTTCTGCACGATTGATGGCAATAGGCTCTGCTATAAATATTATAATAATTATTATATGGGCTATTTTGTCAGTCCGTCAATTGATCAAAACATGAAGATATAGTCAGAGCACTTAAATAAATTGCTGAATAAACGATGTCATCTCAATGTCTCTGGAATTTTAAATTCAGGAGAAAGTCAATTCCTATTTATTTGTACCTCTCTAAAAATATATTAGGTTAGATTAATTAAGTCATACTTATTGTTATACATTACAAATCAAACAATTATTGTTTGTAACTATCATTATATTTATATGTATTATCATATTGTTCTTATTAACACAAGTGGTTCACGGTTCCTAAACACAAACTGTTTTAAGTAATAGACTTATAGACCAATTATGTACACTTCCAATTCGTAATACATGACTTTGACTGTTGTTTATTACTTTATTAGCGTCCAATATTGGCAATGTTTTAGTTTGGTAAAAAACGACTGGTATATTTTTGGTTATAAAACGGAACTGCTCGACTGTAACTGAACGCGTTCATATGTAAATAAGACCACATTAGATTCGGCCCTGTCCACCAACCCGCACTGGGCCCGCGTGTTGGGTTACGGCTCACTCTCTCTAAGTCTCCTCTGGGAGTCTGGCCTATAGGTACACACAGCGTCAGTAGTGATAACCCCTTTTTTTCGAATGGGAAATCATCAATTGACCCCTCCCGCTCTGGGCGGAGCGGAAAGGAGTGTCAGACTTGTACTGACTAAAACCCATCCTGTTCCTTCTATGTCCTTTCTGTTCCAGGGCCGCGGTATCTCTTTCGAACAGTCCCGCAGCCCTGGCAGGCATCGACCCTTGCGTCCCCTCCGACTTTCTGACATCTCTTTGAGGCGCGCGTGGAACACGAACGCGCCGTCGACACGGCCTGTCGTCATAAGACGGGTGGACGGCGAGCTAGCCCATTACTCACCGTCCACAGGCCCGCGCCTACAGTGGCCGGGAGCCACCACCACGTGGCCCCCGAGGTGCAAACCCCTCAAGCTTTAAAATGTTAAAGCTTGAGGGGTTAGCACTTACTGATGCTGTGTGTACTCGTAAGTAATGTTGCCACAACTAAGCTATTAGTGGGAATATTATAGGCTGATCTTCTACGTCTATTCTAGTCTGACCCTCAAGAACCACAGACATAAACACTATCACCAGCATGTCACATGAGCACGACATGTGTTGATCATTTTTTCCGCAGCAATGCGCGGGCGCCGGTCAGCTTGCCCGCTCGCCTCGACCCACTAATTTGGTTGCAAGCCTGGCCACTTAATTGATCGACTTTATCTTACATTATCTACACGACATGTTACATGTAAGTAGAGATCATTTGCACGGAAGTAATGAGTGACAGTCTGAAGGGCTAGGCTAGTGACAGTCGATTTCAAAGCGTTTCGTATTTCTGTATCGACTGAGGCCCGGACTCCACTAAAGCAGTAACAAGCGGAGTGGTGAGGAGACGTGCAAGATTCAACCAATCACAGGAGGGGCGAGAAACACGATGCGGATTTCAACCAGCATGATTGGTCGATTCCCGCACCTCTCCACTCCGCTCGGATGCGCTTTGGTCAACTCTAGGCTCTTCCATCATCATTGTATCATATAGAATGTCACTTCGTCTAAATCCTTCGGTGAGTCTTTTGTTTTTGGAAAGTAAGTAAATGTTAGAAATTGCACAAACGATGATATCTATTAAATTGTCAGATTCCTCAAAACTATAATGGTGTAAATTTGCAGGGTGCAGTATTTTGTATTGAAATAAAGGCTGCAGTAACATAAATTTGTTGGTAGATTTATTTGTAAGGCCCGTGCACTATCTACAAGTCTGATTGTTATCAAGTGTGATTAATAACATGAGGTTAAAGGTTAACAAAACTGCAGTGTTTCAAAGAAAATGTTGTTTTACTTTATTCCAAGGCTTATGAACGTGCAAATCTATATTACGAATTTAAACTGAGTTGCAGAGCCAGACATTTAAAATTCAAACAAGATTCGTAAGGTATCCATGACTATGTAATACCAAATAATAAAAAAAGTACTGGCTCACCGACCCAAGCCTTAAAACTTCTCAATATGGGTCTATAGGTTTATGGGTCGTGATGCACTCGCTTATAAGGAAATGTCGAGTTAAAACTCTCGAAAACATTCCATATGGCCCTATGACCTTTCCACTCACTATTGAGCTTAATAATTCAGAATCGCCTTCTGACTGAATTATATCTTTTAGTTTTAAATAAGTGCTTTCGTAACAAGGAAACCAATTTAAAATAATCGGCGCTTCCGGCGGCTTTGGCGTTTAAATAAAACAATTAAACAGTTAAAAGAATTGTGTGAATTAAGTTACCCGCATGAAAAACTGGTTTAGCCTTTACAACGTATTTGTATGTAGATCCAAAGACCGTAGTTTGGTGCTTCATTGACTCATTTTTGGTTTCAAGCTGTTCTTCTTCATCGTAAAACATTTGATAAAAAATAATGAATTTGAGAATAAATAGACTAATGAACGTCGACAGTATTGTCACAATAGCTTAACCCTGGTACCTAGAAAACATAGAGCTTCTACGAAATATTTCTCAATTTTCTCATTCATTTTCTTGAGTATTTATCTCAATAGACTCTCACTTTTAACGTCATATTATAACCACCTCATAAAATCTATCAAACAAATCGTAAAAGAAGGCAGTGGGTAAGTGTGTAGGCGCGTATATCACGGGCCCATTACTCCTAAACAGACCGGTTCACCTTGCGCTGTCCCCAACGGAATTTTTACGCACGCCATCTAGTTTTGCATTGCGCAATCAATGAGTACCTACTTAATACAGGTGCGGTTTCACTATCTCCTCGCCTATTTAATAAATGTTACGATTATGCAAGAATGCCACCTCTATGGTTGTACAAGGGCGTGTTGCCAAAATCGGAACTTACGTCGCCATTTTTTTTTTCAATATAATTTCCCAAAACTTTTTCTTCTAAAAGGTCCCACTGTTAATGCCATTCAAGCGTAATGGTCTTTGAAATCAGCAATTCTTGTTTGGTTTTTGTCCAGCTTTGTTTTTTGTGGTGTTAATTTCGATGTTATGCAAATTATCGTAAAATTAGATGTACTTCCATAAGATACAGCACGTGTTATTTTTTTGTGTCTACAAAGAGGCCTCAAAGAAGCATTTCATTAATAACTTCACGCAAATACCTAACAGCGGCTAAGTTGTCTGTGTGAAGATTGACCAGTCTATCATCCTGTCTTATCAGCTTGACATATATCTTATGAACAGTTTTTTACAGTATAAGGTTTATGTAGCTTTCTGCTCTAGTAGAGTTGTATGAGATCTTTAATTTATACGACAATGTTTTTTCTCATCATAATACTATTAACAGGCTTCACATTAATACAAGTATCTACCTATTTCCAGAAATATCTCGTTCTAAGCGGATATCTTTGCGGATACTCTGTTCAATCAAAGGATTTCCTTGTCCACGTCAAAAGTAATTACCAGCATCAAGTTGTGATTGTTCGATTAATTACTGTCGTAAGAACAATTAAAAGTACAACCGGAATAAGAAATTAAAATACTCTTTCAATCCTAGGTTAAGAGCTGCCAAAGAAATGACTCACGCCATCTTTTGATTTTTCATGGGAATATAGGACTAATACAATTTGAAATGCAAAATCGATCGAACGGGATTTAAATTCGAAAATCCGTGAAAAAGAATGGAAATGGAAGAATGGATGGTGGATGGTGGTTGGAATGTACTTTATCGTAACGTTTCTTACTGTAGGAAATTAATCAATGCATTTGAAACTTGTTATTGAACATTGGTATTCATTTACGGACAATTGGAATGCTGCCATTTCAATTACCAATTATGATTACTTACAAATATTTGTACTGAGTATTGTATGACCCTGGGTAGAAGTGTCTGTAGTAAGGGTAACATTTTTAGTACAGATATAAATCAGAATAAACTTTGATACTGATTTACAGCGGCAGTTGTATATAGTAGTTTTGGTAAGTTAAAAATTACAAAATGCATATTTAGATTTACTCAGGTTCTAACTTTATTATTGGCATGGTCAAACAAAACTTCGAGAAAATTGGCAACATTATTGTTTCAGACCTTGAATTATAGCATGGTGACTTAAAGTATGTCCAATTACAATTATGATTACACTGTTTAAGTGAAATTGCTTAATAACTCTGATTGGACATTAACATTGAAAGCAATAATTTCTTCAATGTTACCTAGAAATCTATTTCATAGGTGGGAAGGTAACAAATCAGACTAAACTAAAACATATCTATGACCTTTTCTAATCAAAATAACGCACGTTTCGATACGTACCTACTGCTCTTATTCATCATCTTCATTCTCTTTTTCTTGATACAATTTATTGAAGGTCGGAGCCGCTTGTCTTCTACCTTACTCTTGTCTTTTACCATATTTTTTATTAGTCGTCTTCGTAGTAGTCACATTCTATCTAGCTATATCATTCTCCACACAGTCCAGCCATAGTTTCTTTGGTCTTTCCCTACTCTTTTAGCCATCCATATTCATACCCAAAACTTTCCTCACGACATTTTCAGGGTTGATTTTTAGCTGCGGGACTGTTCGAAAGAGATACCGCGGCCCTGGAATACAAAGGGCAAAAGAAGGAACATGGATGGGTTTTAGTCAGTAAAAGTCTGCACTCCCTTCCGCTCCGCCCAGAGCGGGAGGAGTCATTTGATGATTTCCCATGCCAAAAAAAAGGGTTGATTTTTAGGTCGTTTGTACATTGTAGATCTTTACATTGACATTATAGATCTTTGGCAGACGTTACGTTCAGAAGCCCGAAAGTCTGACAACCGGTCATACCAAGAGCTATTGTATTTCCCAGTTACTGGGTTGTGGAGGTCAGATTGGCAGTCGCTCCGTGAAAAATACTGGCATTCAGCTACATCCGGTTAGACAGAAGCCGACTCCAACATAGTTGAGAAAAAGCTAGGTAGATGATGATTTTCCTCATTGATGATGTTTATTCATTTGAAAGTACATAAAATTCTCACGGTCGCCAGTCGGACAATAACAGTAATACGATTAATGATTTCGTTAAATAACGGGACCCTAGCTCCTATACTATCGTCCGTCTATTCTATTGTCTATCACATAATCTTCCATTGCACGCAACCTGAGACGAGTTTACGAAGCACCTACTTTTATATGACTCGGGTAAGATTGTTTAAAACGGAGTTGGTATATCTTTAAGTCAACATTTTTAGAACCTTTGCTTGTTTTATTCAATGTTGGATGACTTACCGGATATAGATAATGGCAATCGATATTTTAGAAAAGGTACGGTTTTATATAGCTTCGAATTTGTTACTTTTATTTTAGCAATGTGCGATATTACCGTTTTTAATGTGTTTACTCCAAATGGGTGGTGGAAGAAAGTTTTTGGCCGCAGGATGTGGTGGTCCGTCGCTTCCGCGGACTTATTCCACAAGAACGCACAAAGCATCGTGCAAGTGAAGTGTTACTAACAGAGTTTTAAGTTTCATATTCTAAATACAAATGCTATTGAGTAGATACCTATGTATATTTAGGTTGATCTATGGTACCTGAAAATAAATAAATTAGGTTTATTAACACCTTGCCATTATTAGGTCCTCGATCTCATCATGGCGACCATTTATTATTTTCCTACTCTTTACATCTTCCTTCAGCCTCATCTACGTCATCCATCACATGCTAAGTTATTACAACACTCAACTCAGAGGTCATCATTGTTACATGTAGGTCATCAGTCACATGTGTGTGTCTTATTACCAGACAATTATGTAAACAATGTTGTATTGGTATTTTGTAAGTTATACTTTAATTTGCATACCCACGTTTGATTTTTTAGGGTTCCGTAGTCAACCAACAAGGAACCCTTATAGTTTCGCTATGTCCGTCTGTCTATCTGTCTGTCCGCAGCTTAGCTCAAAGACGCTTAGTGCTAGAAAACTGTAATTTGGCATAAATATACTGATTAGTTACGCCGACAAAGTGGTAAAATAAAATCTCGAAAAGTATATTTTTTTAGGATATCTCCAGTAGGTTTTTTGGATATCTCCAGGGGATTTTTCTCACGTACCCCATAGTGCGGGATGTCGTTGGATAGGTCTTTAAAAATATTGAGAGTTTGTCACTATATTTTTTCGATTAAGGGATTCGTTTGTGAAATATTAAACTTTAAAGTGCTAATTTTTGTTAGACTAAAGTGTCTGAGCTGGTAGAGGTGTCCCTCACACCTCTACCAGCTAAACGGTTGTTTGGGTGTGTGAAAAAAATCACGGTGATGAATTTCACGATGAATAAATGGAATGGAATAAATGAATGGAATATCGTATAAGCAAGAAGTATTCGATACAAACTGCCAACACAGCAAAGGAATGCGGTCAAATTCCATATGATAAATGTGAAGACCAGGAAAGAGTCATGTAAAATACTTCTGTATTTAATAAAACACGGTTACACTGCAAGCCGACCCCAACATAGTTGGGAAAAGGCTCGGCTTATAATGAGAAGGGCAGAGGAAAAAAGGTAATTGTAATGTACAAGGTGTAAACCGACCCTCACGAAGCTGTCAACCAAAGCATTTTTTGCATCAAACTAAGTAACTCTACGTAAAAAATATTGCTTGGAAACTACTTTTTTCGGGTTAAAAAAACACGACTTACGGTAGCGCTCAATATAATTTTAACGCATTCAAAACATAGTGCTGATGCATGCATTGAATAGTACAGGGATCATGGAGGTGCTTATAGTAAAGTTATAACATCAAAAACTTGTGAAAAAATTGGACTTTGACTAATATTTCCGTAACTAGAAGGTATGGTTCCAGAAAAAAAAATTAGGCAATGACGGGAGAATACGTGCTTTCGGCTTCATGAAGGGTTACACCCTGATACTGATACTGTTAGCCTCTGTCATCCCAGTGCTGGGCAAAAGCCTCTTCCCCATGACCTCAGCTCTTTCGATCCAGGGCTAATGTGGGCCCCTGGTCGTTGGTTTTGTCCAGCTCGTCCCTCGAGGTCAGCCGCGACACCATCTGGCAGTAACAGGGGTCCACGAAATGGCTATTTACACCCATTATACTAATATTATAAATAGGTAAAGTTTGAAAAATTTTTTCACTGATGAAAAGCTGCGCTTTTGCCGAGTACCATAGTGTATTCATGCGGGCAATGTCGCGGGTATATTAGGAAGTAATCAACAAAATCACCTCACGTTTGTCTACTTGTTTAAATCTTTATTTTAACACTTTATCTCTAGCTCGCAGATGCTAGCACACAAAACTTCACTATGAATGGAAAT
Source organism: Eurois occulta (assembly GCA_950022335.1). Lineage (NCBI taxonomy): Eukaryota > Metazoa > Arthropoda > Insecta > Lepidoptera > Noctuidae > Eurois > Eurois occulta. The sequence goes on along the minus strand of OX465492.1, from coordinate 2,060,566 downwards.
CGGGTAAAACCTCACATCACTTGCATGTGAAATTGTTTGTTTTAAGTAAATAGAAAGAGGTCACAGTTAAAGTGGAAACAATGACCAGTTAAAACGTTGTTTAAAATGTTTTTACAAGCTTTTTACTATGTGTTATGCAGGTAGCACTTTCGGGACAGGATTTAATTTTCCAAATGAGAGCCTCGATGTTTTTTGTTTTGATACTTGGTAGGTTTACACAGGTCGCTTAAGTCTAGCTTAAGGTAGCCTAGATAATAGTACAGTTTTAGATAGCGGACTTTAATTTTAGATAGGTACTTAGCTATAACTTTAGATGACGTGCTTAGATTTAGCCATAATTTTCTCGTTAAACTCCGTATTGTGGTAGGTCAATCGATTTACTTGTCTTGATTCATACTTAAAGAAAGATTTACGATAGTATAACACCCATAGACGACATGTCTGAACGTACCAATCAGAAATTCTTGTTGCGTTTGAGTAGGAATTCAAAACCTACGATATCTTTATAAATATGGCCACAGACCTATATACAATATGGTCTGATATAGTCAATAACGAAGGAATCAACCCAAACGTGACAACGTCGCATTTGCAAACCCACTCGACTACCACCTTTAACCTGAAAGCCATAAATATTATAATCCTTTGTGGTCATCAACAATGGCAGTTATTAATTTATTATGCACGCAGTTCGCATTGAATTCTAATGTTTATAGGATACTATAAGTTGGCTTTGTCAGAAGCTTCGTCAGGTTATTTAAATATTATTTGTTATGATTACTTTTCAAACGATCTTTTAAATGCCTTTATAACATAAACATAACATGACGCCTGTAATCCACGGAAAGGTTAGGCAGTAGGTGTAGGTACCTAATAGTACACCCACATTTCGCCAGTTATGTTTAAGTCCCGTGTAATAGGGGGCGAGCCTATTACCATCAACCGGGCACATATCCAGAGTCCGTGGCGGCTACTGAGAAATTTCTGATGGAAAAACCCAATATCACTTAGCCCGACCAGGGAATTGACCTTGCGACCACTACACCAACGAGGCAGTCCATGCCTTTAAAAACGCGTTATAAATCATTAAGTTAAATAATACGCGATGTATTACGGATGTTTTTGTATTACCAGCCTGAGCCATTACTAGACATCCACTGCTGATCCATTTTGAATCGCATTTGTTTCCATCCTCGGCTGGTCTTATGCAGATGCTACCAGCAACCGAGTAAACATTGGGGAACTACTTAACCGAATATCATCATGATTATTTGGAGTGTCAAATATCACCTCGATTATTATTTGGTATTTCAAAACGATGCTCAGTTTTGAATCAAGATTTGAAAGTGGCAGGTTTGATAGTGATAAACAAGATATCGATTTATACATTTTGTAATTCAATCTAGTTTTTGTTAGTAATTTGAATTAGTATCCGCGTTTAACCTTGTAGTTCACGAAACTTGGAACCTACCCTAGTGGTTTTATTTTGCGGAATTCCAAAATCTTATTCATCAATTTTCGCACTTCTTGTAAAAGCCACCATGTTGGTTAAAACCCAGTGAAAATTCTTCGAAATAACTATAATACTTTGAGTCATGCACATCCGCTTGCCTCAAAATACACAGTTGTCGGGTTACTTAGCTTCCTTATGGCCTTTTGTTTTACTGGGCCTTCCGTTACCTCTGATACAACGCACTTTGAAAGCTTTTCGGACTAACTGTGGGTTTGCCGGTGGACAAGAATATTAGTAGTGTTCATGATAAATAAATAAATATCCCTGGACATTTCACACAGCACCATCTAGTCCCAAGCTAAGCAACCTAATGCTTGTGTTATGGTAGCTAGATGGCTGATAAACTACATATACATTTTTGTTTTTGTAAATACATACATATTATAGATAGAAAAACACCCAGACCCGGAACAACTACTTGTAGGTCATACAAATATTTGTTCCGTACGGGAATCGAACCCGCGACATGCAGCGCAGCAGTCAATCGCTTGACCACTGCGCCAACCGTGCCGTCTATGATAGACTATTCTACATATATCGTAAACCATAATAGTAAGACCACTCTTTTACAATTCGCTCTATGTAAAAAACTGTAATGCAAAAACGTTGCCTTTTTTGTATTTCCAAAATATTTGATCAATTACACAGAAAGATATCTGCATTGTTTCAGTATGATTGAACCCCTTTCCACCAGAATATTTACCCTCTAAATTTAATTTAACCTACTTAGAAAAACAAATAGATTGCAACTAACTCCGAACTCAAACACGCATCATTTAAAACAACAATACGCAATAAATTCAGTTCAGATCTTATTAAGCCCAGCAAACAGGCTCCAAAAACAATTTCACACTAGTTACATAATAAATCAGCTTTAACCTTACGACCAAACCAAGTACTTTACCTACTTCCTATAAGCCAAGGTCATAATATATGATCTGACCTCGTCCAAGGCCATATTCCTTTCGTTTTGTCCACCCGGCAGCCCGGCCGGCGCACTCTGATTGTAATATCGTAATTACTATGCGAGATTGAATTATTAAAAGTATGTTTGCACTTGGCCTGAGAGTGGTACCTAGTGGGAAAGTAATTGGGTTTATGCAAGGCAATAGTAAGCTTTTAGTGGAGGTCCACAGTCCGTTGGTCCTGCATGTGGGTTTTTCTAAACACAGTGGAAAATATTTTAGATAAAGAGGTAACATCTCAATTAAAATCTATTTAGAATAAAGAGGTAACATCTCAATTAAAACCTTCTGGCCAAAACCTCATAGGGGTTTTCCCAAAAATTAAACTAAATGCAATCAGCACATCTAAGCGGAGGGGCTCACCTAAGTCGATGTCATAATTACTATGGCGTATTAATGCTGCCATCTGTTCAACGCGGTTTAATTAAGGCTGAGGCCAAACGAGGGTAATTTTTTGAGCTGTGAGTCGCGTATTATGAGTCTCGGAATTTACGCTGCAACTCACAGTTCAAAAAATTACGCCCGTTTGGCCTGAGGCCAAACGGGCTTAATACTCATTGTGTTCAGCTTCTTTGAAGTAAACCACTCTTAATGTTTTAAAATAAAAAAAACTAACCTATTCTCTTCTCTTAATTCCAGCTCTTCAAAATGAGGGGCCTCAAGACCCTCATTCTCCTACACCTGGTCTACATCTGCGGCTGTATGGACCAGCTGCACATCATCTACGAATGGAACCAGATCGACTACGAGTTCCCCAGTCCAGCGGCCAGGGCCCAGGCCATAGAGTCCAAGGCCTTTATACCAGAGAACAACATCCCTATGGGCCTGGAGATATATGAAGACAGGCTGTTTATAACTGTGCCTAGGTGGAGGGTCGGAGTGCCTGCTAGCTTGAGTTACATCAATTTGAAAGGTAATGGTCCTTTTTGTAGTGGAAGTAGTAGCTGTAGAAGTTGAAAATGAAAATGTAGGAAAAGATGCCTAATCGTTTCCTACATTTTCATTTCATCACATGATTTCAGGTATGATGGTGACATAGTAAGAAGGAAGTCTAGATACAATGAAGATTGGGCTAGATTGAGTCTCGTTTCGCCAACTATTGAATATTCATGTATTAATTCATTCCCGTTTGGCCAACTTTCCGTTCGGCAAGTACAGTTAGGACTCAGGAGAATTACTATATAAGAAATACCACAATTAATATTTACGAAGATATACATATTTTTGCTGACCTAAAGAATTGTGACTGATAAAAGCGCTAGATTATGGAATACGGTGATAATACAATTAAAAATAAAGTGTTAGTCTTCTTCTTAGCGTATCGATGGCAAAAAGTGTTATTGATGTCAGTTCAAAAACTTGCACTGTGAAAATTGCTAACGTAGACGTTGTAAAACGTCTGGAGTCGTCGAGTCCAGACTTTTAAGAACAAATAACAGAAATTATAGCTTATTCTATTAAACAATGAAATAACTTAGAAAACTAATTGCTGCCCACATAGACACAGCTAAACAGTCCATCTTCCTAACTAGCAGTCATTTATAGATAATGAAACATTACAACAAATCTTTTCAATCTTTGTCTTGAAATGTCAAGTAAAACGTAATGCGAATCATGTGTACCATTAACTGCGACTGCAGAGTGTCGGCCATCATTAAAACAGTCAATGCAGTTTTATGAGCTATTACCGGGAATTAATTGTTTAGCTTTCACCTCTTCTTCTGTAATGAATACTACGTTGTTTGCGAAATTGTTTTCTACAACTTACTCTCGGTGAGATGTGTTCATCTGATACTTACTTAGGGGCCGTCTCCACGAGCGAGAGAATCGCGGCGATATTACGTATTTGTATGGGATAATATCGCCGCGATTCTCTCGCTCGTGGAGACGGCCTCTAAGAGAGTGAATAGAAATACGTGGCAACGACGATAATATCGTCGCGATTCTCTCGCTCGTGGAGACAGCCGCTTACAGCTTGGTGTCTAGTAATTACATTCCATACCAAAATATTAATCTCAATGCTCGTAAATAAATACAAATAAAAGACCTTTGTTGGGTTTTCAATGATCGGCTGTACGCCGAGAGCGACATTAACGTCTTAATTTCCAATTAAATAATTGCCGTAACCATTTTGAATCAACGTATCCACCTAAAGATCAGCTAATTGTATCCATTTTAAAGAAGGGTCTCATTTCGCGAGCCTAGGGCCAATTATTATTAAGGTCTTGACCTCACTGATTCCTCAATCAATAGCGTCACTGGTACTATTTTAAAGTACAAAATAAATTATAAAGTACAGTTATCGTTTTTCTTTGTTTTAAAGTTTGTTCATAAAGACAGCAATGAACTCCGTATGACAAAATTAAATATTGTAATGGACGGCAATTATAATGCGCAAAGAAATAAGGGCAATGACACATCTTACATCGAAAAGTACTGAAACGATGACGATAAAGATAGATAGGCCTTTTTTGCAATCGACTAGTCGGCCAAAGCCATAGTTGGCCCATCGCTAGTCCTACTTCCTACTATACTATATTATAAATGCGAAAGTTTGTGAGGATATATGGATGTATTGGATGTTTGTTACTCTTTCACGCAAAAACTACTGACCGGATTTAGATGGGCACACAGTTAGTTAATAACCTGGATTAACACATGGGATACTTTTTATCCCGGTAGTACGATCCCGTGGGACAATAACCGAACTAAACGCGGGCGAAGCTGCGGGCAAAAGCTAGTTATAATATAAAATTCTATAATCGTAAATCTTATATAACTTTACAACTTAATTTGCTTAGATACAGTCTGCACACAATAGTAATGACATCTAAGTTGCAAATCTAACACATTTATGTTTGCAAATTAGATTGTCACGGCACAAGATGAGAATAAATTATTTACTTAGTTGCTTAGTAGGTATTATTTGCTCAATAGTTTATTTTAATTTGCCAAGGCGACGCAAGTCGTTGGAGTAAATGATTTCTTTACTATACTCATCATCACCAACCATCACTGCTAAACGAAAGCCTTATTTAAATACAAATTAGGGTTCTGTCCTTCTTCACAATAGGTAATTTCTTTTTGAATCGTCCTCTAATATTAGCTGGTCTATTTAAAATATAAAGTTTGACTTCCAGTATATCTGCAGAACCCCAAACAAAAGATTATTATGGTTTCAGGGTTCATGTACCTATGACGTGTGTGAGTTTTTTTCTTTCATTTTATTTTCATTTAACTTCAAGTTGATCATTTGAAGTCTATTGAAATGAATAATTGTTGATTCATTAGTGCATTTCCTATCATCATCATAAACTACATATTATAGATAAAATATACTTAATTAAATTAATATATTAGTTTAAACACTTATTTTATTCTACCATTCATCAATAGAAGGAAAAGCGAGACTATTAGTAGCTTTAATTGCTTTATTGATTTTTTCGTAATCCATGTAACCTTAAAGTTCATTTGAATTGATATACCGAGGCGTGTCTTCTAATTGGTTGTAATTGGGGTATATTGTACCTTAGGTTTACGCGTCATCTAGCCAGCACAGAATCGCACTTTTCCATGCCTCTATCCTTTTCTGTCGCTCAGAGACGTCATTGGTTTGAGCGAGAAACAGAGCATGCTGCCGAACGCATTGTCGATGCAGCCGCGTGCGATAGCATTCGCGAATAGAATTCGTTGGTATCTTAGAAAAATGTTGTTAGTTTTACATATGCTTTGTTGACCCTCTTGTACCATTAAGCACCAATTTAAATGTGTATTTTTTGCTACCATCAAAGCCATTTACTAGAAGCGGGCAATATAAACCTAAAAGTATTGTGTTGTTAATTTTTTTTAAAGGCAAAAGTATAAGCAAGTGTTCTACATGAATACCTTAGCCGTTAAGCAGGAGTAGGTTTACAGAAGTAACCGTTTTGGAGTACTAAATCAAACTTAGGCCCTTATTGGGAATACTAATTAATTATCCTGAATAGATTACGAGAAATATTGATCCTGTGATGATGAATGAATCATTTATAAGTAATTTTATATCGGTTAAATCATGAAATAACGCTATCAGTAGTCAGTAAATATTGTTGTACGAGTATTTGATTAATATTGACTCTAATATTTCATGTGGGTATGCCCAAATTACCATTGGTTACAAAATAACCATCGTTGGCCAATACAACGATGTCAAGGATAACAGTGTTTTTTACTTCTATTACTGAATTTTTGCGCAATTCTTTCCTGCTAGGTGTTTGTTGGAGTTCATACAAACACTATTTAATATCATTAAAGCCTATTGTTTATTACTGATTTTATCTAATTTTGACGAGATATAAGACAGACCAAAATATTTTTTGCGGAGCGTAAAGGTGGTAAAGAATAGACCAGAATAAATTTCACAACTTTTAACCTATTAATTTCTAATTTCAGACAACTCAACGACGTCGCCGAAGTTGATCCCTTATCCAAGCTGGGCTGCCCACGCCATAGGCACGGACGGTAAACCTCCGGAGATCATATCACCGTTCCGCGTCAGGGCTGACCGCTGCGGCAGACTCTGGGTCCTTGACAACGGGAAAATAGGCAACTTAGAGAAAAACACAACGAAATACCCACCTTCGATCATCGTCTACGACTTGAAAACTGATAACCTGATCAGGAAATACGAGTTCCCTGTAGATCAGGTGAAAGAAGATTCTGGCTTCGCAAACATAGCTGTGGAAGACGCTGACTGCGAGAATACTTATGCTTATGCAGGAGATTTGGGCAAACCAGGGATTGTGGTGTACTCATGGGAAAAGAACGACTCTTGGAGGATCACCCACCACTACTTCCACCCTGATCCATTAGCTTGCGACTTCAGCGTCAAAGGATTGAACTTCAGTTGGACTGACGCGATATTTGGTCTGGGTCTCTCTGCTCCAAACGCTGACAATTACAGCACTCTGTACTTCCACCCGATGGCGAGCTACGATGAGTTCTCTGTGTCGACGGAATACTTGAGGAACCAGACGCTCGCTGAAGAAAATTTCAACGCTTTCAAAGTATTAGGAAGTCGTGGACCGAACGCTCAATCCAGTGTCTCGTTTGTCGATCCCAAAACTGGAGTCCTGTTCTATTCTTTGGTGAACCTGAACGCAGTTGCGTGTTGGAAGACCTCGAACAAGGAGTACTTGATGAAGAACCAAGGCAGGATCTACATGAACGAAGTCACGATGGTGTACCCGACGGATATAAAAGTAGACTACAATGACAATCTGTGGATTCTATCAAACAGGATGCCGATTTGGATGTATGGAACTTTAAACCCCAGTGAGGTGAACTTTAGGATCTTTTCAGCTCCTGTTGTAGACGCGATCAGTCACACAGCTTGTGATATTACTCCTAGATCAGACATCTTGGACAAATTCGTGAACAAGGTCAAGAATGCAACGAACTCGATCGTTGCGAAGATTAAGCAGAATTCTGGTGGTGTAGCTATTAGTCCTTTGTCTGTTTTAGCCGTTCTCCTGATCAGTTGGGTTGCCTCCTTTACTGTTTAGAGTGTTTGATACAAATTAGTATTAGGGGTGTCTCTGCAATCGCGTTGCTTTTACGAACAAGTTTAGTTATGAACGTCAGTTATACAAACTTGAATGGCACTATCTCTATACTCTTCTCGCCTGTGAGGGGAAAAGAGCTAGAGGATAATTTAAGTTATTTAAGGACTTAATATAAGGTTGTGAACTTAGGAATAATAACTGGCGTCCAGAATGTTCGAGTGCTTATGGCTTGAGAGAGAAGTGAGGAGGGACTGACCTCCCGGTTTGTATGCTAGTCGGAAGCGTTAGTATTATAGTATATTTTATTATTAGGTGCCTTATTATTTAATAAAATCACTGTTTTAAGCTTTCGCGGTTTAAAACTAAACTTATAATGTCACTTACAGGATATCTTCACATTCATTTATCTTTTCTTTATTTTATTTTACTTTTATCTCATTTATCTTTCTTTTTTTTCACTTTGTTTTCGTGATTGTTAATTTATCATAAACAATCACGGAAGATATCCCGTGAGTGACAGTATAACTTTATTTAATAAAATGTTTTTAAAACAATTAAACATTCCAAAAGATTTGCTATTGTGATGCCTTGATCGCCGAATACGGTTGACGGAGTGTTCACCTACCAACTTCGGCACTGACTCGCCACTGCTCTGGACTAGTGTAAACAGGGCTTTACAGAAATGATAATTAAGCTACAGAAATTTTTGAAACCATGCAAGCTGCCTGAAATTATCGATGGGACTAAAAGAAATATGGTCTATGGACCGTTATAATATTGGATATTCGAAATACGCCTAGGTAAAATTAATGTATAAGAAAAAATAGCTGTTCTAAAGCCTGATTAGTTCGCTACACTTTTGTAATAATTTTGAATTTTCACGAATCATGTGAGTGCGTTACCCCAATTATTGGTGTGATATATTTTGTAAAATAATTAAAATATAGTTCAGTCCCCTTACATCTATTGTACACATGGCTATGCGAGTTTCCGATACTCTATAACATAGTGCTAAGCCCGACCAGTTCCGCCCGGATTCGCATTTACCGGCAAGTCTCTGGAGGCCAGTGGTATTTAGTACTAATTTTGAGGAATAAAAGGATTTGAGTCGCTAACATTACTGGTTATTTATACAACAGACGACTCGTACGTACCTACCGATCTTTGACTCGTCAAATTTATACTCTACATACCCAGGTAGGAAGATCAGCGCCTGAGGTATCAGACACTTCCATCGCCCCGTGTACGAAAGGCCTTGAATGCATCAGCTGTGAGGACCAGCGATACAGTAACAAGTATGTTACCGCTTTATTTATTTGTGATCGTATATAATGTAATGTTGTTCGTACTTAGTTTGTGCCTATACGTGATATCATGTAAGCTAATCTAGTAGTAGTGCACGATACGTGTATTTTGTACATATTAACTTTAATAAAAAAATGCTGAAAGCTTGTACGACGGATTTTTTTTTTCTTGACCATCTTGGAGCCTCATTGTCTTTTCTTGCAAGCACTTCTGCTGAGCACAAGGTCTTGGACAGTTCCCTAATCGGACAAAGTTTTATTAGTTTTCTCCATCACGAATTTCTCAATAGCAGCCCGGGGAGTAAGCATTTGTGCCCAGTTGATAGCAACAGATTCGCACCCTATCACATGGGACTCCCTTACCCTTCCTCCTTAACCCTTTAACTTAGGATCTGGCAATCGGAATATCATGCCACATAGACATAGATATTATTGGTACACAACAAATTCCTTTTTTGTTCTGTTCGTTAAATATTAAATAAGTATTGATAAGTCTTTGAATAAACTTTGTAAATCAATAAAATACGTACCAAGAACAGATGATTTAATTTTTGAGCTGACAAAAATGGAGGTAAAACTATTCCTTTGTCCCCTTAATATAAGGGTTAATAACATAACTGGCGAAATTTAGGTATACTATAATTACACCTTACCCTTCGGGGATACACAATTACTTTCAAAACTTCATGGAGTAGTATTTTGTTAAAAAAGTTTTATATCTCTCTTCTCAGTGATACTCGCCCACTTGGCTTCCATAAAGGTAAAATCACACAACTCAAATAGTGAAGAAGAGATTAGCCAATTAGCACGGACGCACGATTCGCTATAGGGGACAACAACGAGGCTAGGCTACACCGGACATATATAGTTTAGCACCGTGACACGTCCACTGCGTACAGTGAACTATAATGATAAATGGTGGTCCCAGGCTGATAATAAGGCATTCCAGATAAAAAAATACGAATATTTTTTTATCATAGAAAGTTTTAATTAGCGCCTGTAATAATGCCCAGGCAATAACTCGCCATCGATAATTACCTTTTTTTGCTTTCGAGGGCCTAATTAAGTGTTTAGTTAATTGTTACAGAACTTTTCTCTACTACTTACCCCACACCAATGCATGGTGTGAATTTAAAATACCAATTATAGTTTTAGAATGGTAAAAACGCCATCTATAATGATCTATAAGCGACTGTTGTTGAAGTTACACACGTAATAAAAAGATGGCGCTGTAAATGTAAAAATAGATTTAAAAAATGATCTAAATAAACATTCCTAAACAATCTTATTATCTAGTAGAGACTAGTTTCAATATCTTAAAGAAGGAGGTGCTTACTGCTTTTTTTCACTAGCACTAGCACAAGCTATACATAAATTAAGGGCACTTGGATTCTCAATGCTCAGCTCAATGCTGAAGGTTGAAAATACTATATGTTGCGCAAATTTATTTAGTTAGGTAAAGTGTATGTTAATGACAAAGTGTGTAAGTCTTGTCCTAAGTTTGATACGATCATTCAAGCTAAAACATTACTTCTTGCAGTTTCCCTCTATAGTATAATAGATAATAGAAATCCAAAAATAGAGCTTTTTATAGAAGATCTCGTACGGGGTACCACCACATCTCATATGGCGGACATATGAGATTCAACGTTATCTCTAGAATGGCAGTGCTCCAGCGAAACCTCTAGTCTTGCAGATGTCTCTAAGCAGTGATCACTTAACATGAGGTCCCTCGTCGATCACCTCATGTTCCCCATACCATAACATAACATAACAGCCTGTAATCCTCGAAGGGTTAGACAGAGGTGTACCTAATAGTACACTCACATTGCGCCAGTTATGTTATTAACTCCCAATAAAAAAAATAGGGGACGAGCCTATTGCAATCAACCGGGCACAAATCCAGGCTCCGTTGCTGCTACTGAGAAATTCCTGATTCCTAAAAACCCACTGGAACCCAGGACGTTATGCTCAGCAGTCGTGCTTGCGACCGCTAGACCAACGCATAACACATAAAAACTTGGAATTACATAATCCTACCATTAGATAATCCACTAAACTGCAATAAGTGCTATCTATATTAATATAATGCTATTTACGACTCAATAAATTAGCCTGTTGGGAATATATCGGGTTTCATGGTCACTTCCATGTTATCATATATCTTTGTAGTGCATGGAACTTGGTCGTGGAACATGGGAAAGTAATTTAAAAAATATTAGAAAATGAGTGTTGAAAAGCAGGTATTGTACCTATTATGTTTATTTTTATTAACTTCCTCATCATCATTTCAGCCAAAATACGACTGCTGGACATAGGCCTCCGCCAAGTGCCGCCACATTGACCGGTTAATGTGGCGGCATTTTCATTTTATCAACTTTGTAGGGCTTAACTATTGTTATTAATGGTATAGTTTTATGAATACATAAACTCACGGTCTAAACTACAAAAACGTCACCTGCTTCGATTTTGACATTGGTACTTTGTGTCGTCACTTAATACTCTAAAAGGATCAGCTATACCGCGAACTCTTAGCGTGGTTCGTTAATCGAAATTAATTTACCGTAATGATAAAAATGCTAGTAGACAAAACAATCTATTAACGAAACAGAAACAATTTGCCAAACAAAAGGATTTGTGAAAAACTCACTGAATCTATTTACTAAAGGGCAGATACTATTGTACCTACAGTTCAGCCTGATACTGATCCGAAGTAGGTTATGAATGAGGAAATGAAAATAAATGAAGAACGGTATGTGTGGTCAAAGGGAGTGGTAGCTCTGGTAGCTCCCGGTTTGACAGCACCTTCACTAATACTGGACAAAAAATATTTACTACCGATTTTTATTATTCCTAGATTGAAGAAGATCCTAGATGGAAAATACGACAGAAGTGCGCAGAATGTGTTCAGGGTCCTAATTTGATCAAAACGCTCGTCATCATTGTGTGTATTGGAGTTGTAGCGCAGCAGGTAGGTGGACAGCCACAATAAACATCGGTATCAAATGATAAAGCATACTTTAATATTTATAATAAGCAATTACATTAATGTCTTACTGCATAGGCACTTATACATATTATATTAGGCAAATGCAGTATGGGATGGCATAGGACTTGATCAATTAACATTGAAATCGTCCATAAACAGAACTCCTAAATGTGCAAAGACACTACGTGTAGTTTTGACGCCACATATGATCTATTTACCAGTAAAAAATGTAGACAACTTCAAAACTTTAATTTTTAAACGAAACTTCTTTGGAACATTATAGAGTTTTTTTTTCTTATATTTTCTACTTATTTACGTACCTTGCCGTCAAGACAATCATATTTTCAGATAACAGTATGCATCTACAAACTGATTGACGTTCCCATCACCACATACACTCACTTTGACTTCAACAAGACCCTGATCTACCCTAGCGTCACCTTCTGCAGAGAGCCGCCTTACAAGTTTGATAAAATAAGGGTGAGTACATACACACCTACATACACTTTCTCTAACATCTCCTAGAAATGAAAAATAATGTATACTTATGCTCGAGCATTCTAGCAAAACTCGAGCATCAGTGCAGATCTATGTACAAATCGACGTTTCCCTTCTCTACTGTCGCAACGTAAAATCGACCCTAAGACGCCGACAGGTAGACTTGGGAGGCCTATTTTTGGCTGTGGATAGCGTTGAGTACAAAAAGAAAAAAGAAAAATGTATTATTCTTTACTAGTACTGACCTGACCTGTGCTATCCGCATTCAGTGCACTCTCAAAACTTTCCAGGCCACTTAATCATCTTGTCGGTGAACAGGGGGCCCTAAAACGGGCAGACACAGTAAATATTACAGAGCGAATGCAGGATTGGTGTCAAATGTTATATCAGTCATTAAATAGTTTTAAATCTTACATAGTTATAATTTCCAGGAGTACGGTCTTCAAGCTCATCCTCAATACACATCCTCCTGGGCGCGCTTTGACTTCGAAAACAATAGTCTGGATGACTTGTGGGATAACATTACGTACAATGCTGATGATTTCTTTCTGCATTACGGTCTCGCTGGAGAACCTGAAAGTAAGGCGTTCGACTTAACTTGTTCTTTCATTCAAATTATCCAACTTATCTCTAAAAGAGAAGGAAAAATGCATGATGTCATGACCAGTCTGTGTAAATCCATCCAAATAACGGTGAACTACCATTGTTCTTTGTGAAAAACAGGTCACTACCCTACTTCTCATTTTTTGGAATCCTTCTTCAAGTCATCTTTTATGAAAAAAGGGCTTTCAATTTCACTGACTACATTCTGACAACGAAGACATATCATTTTAATAGTAACACAAATAAGATCTTAACAAATTAGTGCAGACTTTCAGGTATTTAATCTTTTACCAATGCCATCAGATGTGGAACTAACCCAGACAATAGGCTTCTCCCTCGGCCGCTGCTACACCCTGTCTCCTAAGATCCTGAGCACCCACGCCACCCAGTCGCTGGGCTACTCGGTGTCCCTAAAGCATACTGCTCGGGACATCGAAACGACCACCAGCATCATACCGCCTGGCTACCACGTCTATATCCACTACTCCAAGGAGCCATTTACCGGTACGTGTCTGGTTATAAACATGTTAGTAAAGGAAGATTTACATTAACACAGTGTTGAGAGAGATTGGATCGATATTGGACAAACTTGACACTTTTCAATCCAGTATCCAGTTTCCCCTTTGGCACAAAATAAGGAGTCCTATACTCAGCACTCAGCAGCGAGTGGAACAGCCAATAGTGATGACGATGATGACTACTGAATTCAAACATTGCATTGAATAAAATAATATTGTTTCGAAAGGTTTGAGCGTTATTTTATTGTAGGTCGGGGAAAAAGTTTCTTCGTATTTCAATTTTTCAAAATTTAATTACGTTTAATTATAATAAATATTTGCCATTTTGTTCGATAACTTCTTACCATCTTGTAGGTAGTGAGAGTGACATAATCCCGTTGCTTTAGAAATCTTGGGATTTATGATAAAAAATGCGACAAGTTGTTATGATAGTCCTCTCTTCATGTTAATATAATACTTCCCAAAGAATTCTGAAGAGACCAAAACGGGTGAAAGTCTGAGGGTGCAAGGTCAGGACTAGGTATATGGTAGATGCATTAACATTTCCAAACCAAGCTCTCTCAATTTTTGATTTGTGGCCAAATATAAAAAAAAATGTAACGTTTATGGACTCATAAACCTTATACCTATATCTCCTCAACTTCAGTATGTGTTCTGACTTCATCAAAATTTGGATTGGAATATTAGTATTTTTTTGTTATTTCTGAATCTCTCTCAAGCAAAACTTATCAAAATTTTGACGAAATAAAAATGTAATATAACGTACTTACATCTAACCTTATACCTAGTAGATATACTCTTTCTATCTATCTAGAGATAACAGTGTACAACGGAGGGATGGTGGACCATCTGTACGTGAACGTGGGCGAGACGCTGAGTGTGAAGCTGAAGGTAGACCAGTACAAGATGATCAGCAGCACCGACGACCCCTGCATCTATCAGGCCAACTACAGCGCTAATGAGGTATCCTGCCCTTACTCATATCATCATTGAAGTTTACTTTTTAATCTTCTGTTGTACCAGCACAGTTAGTCAGTGGCCCGAAAGTCTGTCAACCAGTCTTAACAAAGGGTATTGTACTACCCAGTATTATCTGGGATGTGGAGGTCAAATAGACAGTGGCGCCATGTAAAATACTGGTATTCTGCTGCATCTGGTTAGACTGGAAGCCAATTATAACGCACCCAGTTCTTGATATTTCCAAGATTTCTTTGTGGTAAATAAATTAAGCTTGCACCTCGTTTATCAATGAAAATATCCGCGAAATATTCAGATATCATTTCGTCGCGTATGATATATCCAGACCATCAAAACTAATCGTGTGATATAAATTATTGGGTTGCACATGCAGTACAAATTAATAGCTATTACAAATTATTGGAATTTATAGTTTCTAAATTGGCCCTTGGCGGTTGCATTCCAGACTGAATTATTTTGAATTTAGGTGAATTAGTACTACCATTATTACAAAGATTTAGCTGAATAGTACAGTTGCCTATACTATTGCCACAAAGAGGATGAAAATTATTCTTATACTAAGTAAAGCTGCACTCCTTCTCACAGTGATAATTAGGCCTGTTCCTCAGCAGTTGGAAAATTATGGGACCCCCTCGTTTGGGCTAACAGCACACACATGACACAATGGTTGGAATCGACTAAGAATACCTACCTACTTGGGCAGGGTTCCTAGATTCAAGTTCACGCTAATTAGCAGAAATTGGAATCGACAGAATTTTTTTTCTTTAACTTCAAGAAATTAAGTAATAGGTGTGTCGGATCCGGTCATAAAATGAATAGCAAGTACGCCAGTGGTGACATCACGCGACCTACGTGTAAGTCTACCCACAGTACCCACACCACGGCGTGCTTCTGAAGAGCCCTGATGTTTACAGCTCGAGGCGAGACGACATTGAAAGTCAGATCGTGGCGGAGTTAAGACGTCCTGGAATTGTACCCGATTCATTGTGTCCAGTGTTGATGTGTTAAATTGTAATTTCAAGTAATTTCTTAGTTTAATAGAAACAGTGTATCGCACCCAGTGTGTTTTCATTGCACGAAAGTCATTGTCTGCCCACATGATGTACGTGCCTAAAGGAATAAATCCTGATAATTCGACATGTGAATACCCCCTCTAATTTAACAGTTTTATTTTCAAAAATAAAAATAATTCCTGGATTTTATAGGGAGGTATTATCCACCATGTTACTTCCTTTAAGCTAAAGCTGAAGTTTAAGCAAATACACTTTACCCATTCCGATTTCAACTAAGTTATTGATGATTTTCTAGTGCACCACAAGGTACGTGTGGAACCAAGCGGTGCAGCACGCGGGATGCTCTGGGCCCTGGATGCGGAGCTTCGTGCCTCATTGTAACAACTACACTGGCATGAGGGCTCTAATCTCTGAATATATCAAGTAAGCAAATATTCTAACTTGAATTGACTTTAACAGTAGGGGAACATCAAGGAAACGGTGGGCGGACTTTGTGACTAGAAAGGGGGTGAATAGAGAACTGTGGAAGAAGAAAATATGCTGCTGCGAGAATAATGACGAAGATATTGAAGAGAAATACTACTATATTGAAGGGATTTTACAAAACAAATGAAGAAGAAATAATGTTTAATTAATGTGTGTCTAATGAAGAAAGTGTTAAACACCAAACAAAAAACAAAAACACAACAAAACAACACCACTTAAAACAACACCGCACACAACACACAACTAACAACACTTATTAGTGTTGTTATTTTTCAGTTGTTGTATGAGGCTTTCTTAAAAACACTTTTAAGAATTGTAAAGAATCGAGCGCACTTGCTTGCAAGTATGTAGATACACTGTTGTGCTGAAATACTAATATCTCATAGTACTGCTGGTGCTAGAATACACATATTTAAACGGAATATAATGATTGTTTTGATGTAGATCCACCAGTTTATACAATATTTTCCAATATTCCAGTATATTCGAGAACCACTCATGCCACACCTGTCCCCGCATCTGTCACTCACTCCTCTACAACGGTTTTGTGACTGATCGACAACGCTTCTACTTCTGGGACACCTCAGCCAAGTCGTGGTCCGTGCCTCGTGGTGAAGCAGCTCTGCAGACACATGTAAGGGACAACCCGTGTCTGTACACTCATGTAAGGGATCTCCTCATTCCCAACTTAATTGATGCATGTAAGGTATCTCTCAAGTTAGCAGCTTTTAGCCGTACAAGGTAGTAACCTTGTACTTGTTGTTTACTTGGTTTAGTAAAACCAAGTAATGATTTTGAAGTTAACTTTACCATATTGCGTAGTTGTTATTTTATTTTAAGTGTTCGAACGAACAAACAGACGGGAAAGTAATATTGACAGTTCTTTGCCCGTAGATGTCGTGGCCCTCCTACGACTAATAATTCTAATGAGGACGTAATAATGACACAATAGCTTCATTCTGTAACCCCTACTAAGTGGATGACCAGCAGTTTTCCACATTGTGAAGAAAACATATAAGAACAGCCTACAAGATTATAGAGGACATCCGCAGAAGTTCCAGTTCCAGAAAAAGCCCAATGTCTATTCAATTCTGTGTATTTTTTTTTCGTCAACATGACAATGGTTAAGTAGATTTCTGTTCGCAGCTGTACATCTATTTCAACAGTATGATGGTGTCGGTGTATGAAGAGCGTTACAACTACGATTGGAACCTGTTTGTATCTGACCTCGGCGGTAGTATTGTTAGTACTTATTTTTAATGATTGTAAAAATATGGCTTCATTTGACAATCGTGATTGCTGGTAACAATTAACCAGCAATCACGATTGTCAAATTAAAGTAAACTTCAACCAACTTATCAGTGCAGGCGGGAAAACACAGAACTAAAATAAATGTACCAAGTTTAACATTTCGATGCATTTTTGCTTGACAATTGAATTGCTTGAACTGCACACTTATAGTGGTCATGATCTAACCGGACATATGATCCAAGATTTCGACAGTATCAGACTGTTCTGGTTGATGCAGTGCTCGACTACACGCCTAACGTGCTCCGTTAATGTCAGACACTCAATTATAAGCCTTCTTCGGCCCCAATTTCTCCCTGAACCCGGAACGCGTCTCCATTTCCAATAGGTTCAAACTTAAGCTCTGCCAATCTAGATATTACACAAACATCCTCACACTCCGATGAGATAAACATGATGCTATTGATTATGCCAGCCCCTGGCAAGGTGCCACGCTGCTAATTCAAAGACTAGGTAACTCTGTGTCTTTGGAATGAAATATTACGGTGCATAAAGAATACTTAATCGTACCTACAATAGTATGATGTAGTAATATGCGTTTAGTTCAAGGAAGTGAAATTTGGTAAAGATGTTTGATGCTTTGTTACAAATGTAACATCATTACATTTTGTAAAGTTTTCAATCAAAGTAAAAAACGATGGAAGAGATAGAGAGATTTAGAGAGATATTTTACAAGTCATTGTGAATCACAAAGTTAAATGCTTACGACGTGTTTTTGCAGAGGAGGTTAAGATAATCGTGATTTCATGTGACCTTTACAATTTGATTCAATTTTTCTAGAGTTTGTATATTTGGAGGTCGAGAATCTCATATTGTTTATTTTCAAGATATATGCGTGTAGGAGGAAGTTTTCTTTGGACCGACAAAAAAATACGTAAAGTAGTGTAAAAATAACAGCTCAGTTAAAATCAGTATCAAGGCAACATTGTCGTAACGTTTAGGTTTTATTGGTGTTTTGGGCCAAATAACAGTCGACTACAAGTCGATGTACTATGACTTTGACTTGAGCTAGCGTAGTACGAAGTTTCAATAGAATTAAAATCCGGCTGAAAAATTCAGCCCACTGTACATGCTAGTATAGTGTATAGTGATATATCTAGAAAACGCCAACAGTATAAAATAAGCATAGATTAAAAAAAAACCTAGAACAGTAGTATACTGTAGTTTTGATTACTAAGCTAACTCCTCATCATCTTCCTGCCCTTGTCCCATGTTACTTAGGATCGGCGCAAATCGTTTTTCTTGCATTTTCCTCTGTCAACCGTCACGCTATTATTTACTTCTTTTTCTTTTATATAATTCCTCACCGACTCCATCCATCAAAATTTATATTCATCACTCTTTTAGTCTAATGCAATTTGTCCCTCCTTATCACATGACCAGTCAGAGAAGACTGTCGATTACCTTTCAACTTTTCTGTAACTATAACTTCCAAACTTGCTCTTCCTCTTTAAGCTAACTCAATAGAGGGAAATATTATAAGCCTTACCTTCTAAAGTTAACTCCTTTCTTCCCAGGGGTTCCTCCTAGGCCTCTCCGTGATAGGCCTGATGCAGATCTTCGGCAAGACTTGGCGAACTTTCATAAAACCTTTCATAAGGTCTAAGGAGAAGTCCAACTCTACTGGAAGCGTCGCCTCCGCGGCTACTGTCGACGTGAAGACCGTCAGGCAAGAGTACATCGAGAAATGGAACGAAAAGAATTTGGCGGATCTGTAGTAGATTTTGCTTTTAACCCCCGATCAAAAGAGGGGTGTTATAGTTATTATAGTAATGAGCATTGAATTGTGTTTTGATTGATTTTGATTTACTTTGATCTTGACTGTGTGATTAAATAAAATGTAGTCAAAGGCCATAAGAAGGACAGGTGATGAAAACTAACATGTCGTGACTTTCACATCGTGACGACGTTTTTTTTTAATCTTTAAAATTAAATTAAATTAAATTCATTTATTTCAGGTCTTTAACCCATATAAAATTAAAAAAAGAATTTATGATTATCCATGCTTGCACTACAAATATGACATACTACACTCGAGAGCAATGAATCCGGGTCACTTAAAGAATGTTAAAAATCTCGGAAACTAAAAATGATAGGTTAATGCAATAAATTGTATTTAATAGACAATGTAATACTCCTTAAATGAAAGTAAAAAAAATATGAGTCGCCATACATTTTATTAACACAAAATTACATAAAGAAAAAAACTGCTGATCTCTCCTTAAAACAAAAATAGGAAACATGAAATTTTTGAACTTTATTACGATTTTCTTGAATTTTAATACTTCGTATTGCCTCCTCGTGCTTCCATTACTGCGTTTACGCGGTTTGGCATGCTGTACACCAAGTTCCTTATACGATTTTGGGGAATATTCTCCCATTCCTCTGTGAGAGCAATTTTGAGCTCACGAAGCGTGATTGGGGGAGGGTTTCGTTGTTTTATGCATCTGCCTAGCTCGTCCCAAGCATGCTCGATCGGGTTGATATCCGGGCTGCGCGCTGGCCACTCCATACGAGTAATGTTCATCTCTTGAAGGTAGTCATTCACAATCCTACCTGTATGAGGTCGGGCATTGTCATGCATAAATATAGCATCCTCACCTAAATTGACCATAAATGGACCAACGTGATCATTGAGGATTTCTTCCACATATCTTACGCTAGTTAAAGAGCCGTTTTCTATGATCACCAGCTCTGTGCGACTTTCAGAAGAAATTCCGGCCCACACAAGTACAGACCCACCACCGTAGGCTACTTTTTCTTCGATGCATGTTTGCTTGAATCTTTCCCCTGGTCTTCGATACACTCTGTGTCTTCCATCGTGCTTGTAGAGCATAAATTTTGATTCGTCGGAGAACATAACTTTTGACCAATCTTCAATACTCCAATTTACGTGGCTCTGGGCATATCTTAGTCTTGAAATACGATGCCCACGCTCCAGTTTAGGGCCGTTTGCAGGTCTAAGGGGTTTTAAGTTAGATTCAGCAAGCCGACGTCTTACTGTCCATGCACTTGGGTTACTTCCTCCGAGGCGTCGAAACTGATTTGTGAGTTCAGTTCCTGTGAGAAAGCGATTTCG
This sequence comes from Eurois occulta, assembly GCA_950022335.1. Classification (NCBI taxonomy): domain Eukaryota; kingdom Metazoa; phylum Arthropoda; class Insecta; order Lepidoptera; family Noctuidae; genus Eurois; species Eurois occulta. Next base: position 2,039,769 of record OX465492.1, on the reverse strand, counting down.
AAGCATGGTGTTTACCAAGTATCGGTCTTCTCGTGCTGTGGTACACCTGGTTCTGCCCGTTCCTGGTCTGCGTAGGTTAGAACCAGTTTCTTCGTAACGTCGGAGAACTCTTTGTACTGTTGACAGTGACACACCGACAGTCCTGGCTGTATCGCGCTGACTCCGGCCGGTTTCCAGCATTGTAAGTATTCTGGTGCATTCTTCAGGCGTAAGCGACATAATTTCAGCTTGAATAATGAATATAGAGCACTATCAACATGGTTTATGTACCCACATAAATGACAGATTACAAACAAAAGCAAAACCAAATGCTGTAATTTCGTAGTTCCATCTTCGAAAGTGGCCCTTTTTCAAATTTGATTTTTTTATGATATAACTTTACAATAACTAAGAAGTTTTAATACCTTCATTTAAGGAGTATTACATTGTCTATTAAATACAATTTATTGCATTAACCTAGCATTTTTAGTTTCCGAGATTTTAGGATTCTTTAAGTGACCCGGATTCATTGCTCTCGAGTGTATTACAATTAATAAAACATACAAAATCAATCTTTGCCCCACTCACGGAATTTGGAAATTCCGTATCGTTCCGTGTATCGTAGGTGCGTTTGAACATTTGAACTCAAATACACAAACAGCCACACCCGGAACAACTACTAGGCCACATAAAAGTTTTTATTCGGTGCGGGAACTGAACCCGCGATGCACAGCAGCCATTCGCTCAGCCACTGCGCCAACTTTGATTGATGATTGGAAAAGTAGAAACAGGAATTGATATAACGAATCGTTTCTGAGAATGGATGGAAGGATATTTGTTGCACTTTTACGCAAAAACTCTAGCACGGATAAGCTAGTAAGTACTTCATATTTCTTTTGCTAATCCTAAAAAATACACAATTTATGTCAATATAAATTATTGCCGATCTACTAAATCAAGTCAGCGTGATTATACCCAGTACCCATGAATCACTCGCTGCCATATTTCTGTGCGTGACACATGGTGTCTCGTGATTTGGTACAACAACATCTGGATATACATGGAATTTTAGGAATTATATAAAGCATTATGACATAATTTTATTCATACACTGTTGGTCATTGCGGAGTCAAGGTCATTCTCCAAGCGATTTCCAACTATCCTCATCTGGTTATAGTCTGTTGTCTATTTCTGTCCCGCACTTATATGTCTCTACCTTTTTTTTTTTTTTTTTTTTTTTTGGGGGGTGAGAAATCATCAAATGACTCCTCCCGCTCTGGGCGGAGCGGAAGGGAGTGTCAGACTCTTACTGACTAAAAAACACCCATGTTCCTTCATTGGCCCTTTATGTTCCAGGGCCGCGGTATCTCTTTCGAACAGTCCCGCAGCCCTGGCAGGCACCGGCCCTTGCGGGCCCCTCCCGTTTGCTGACATCTCTTTGAGGCGCGCGTGGAACACGAACGCGCCGTCGACACGGCCTGCCCGTCGTCATACGACGGACGGACGGCGAGCTAGCCCATTACTCGCCGTCCACAGGCCCGCGATATGTCTCTACCTAAACCAGGAATAGTTATATGAAATGTTTATTTAAGGGAATGTAACATAAGGTTCTCAAAATGAGCAGTACAAATCTAAGAAACCATTCTCATTTGTTACAAAACTGCATCAGAAGTGGGACAACGTTTTTCTTTTTATCTAATTGACCAAACTATAATTGACTTTCGTTCGTTATAATGTTACTTATAGAAATTTCAACAATAGCATCGCTCCGATTATGCCATAAGGGGTAAGCAATTCCTGCCAGGGCTGCGGGACTGTTCGAAAGAGATACCGCGGCCCTGGAACATAAAGGGCAAAAGAAGGAACATGGATGGTTTTTAGTCAGTAAAAGTCTGACACTCCTTTCCGCTCCGCCCAGAGCGGGAGGAGTCATTTGATGATTACGCATCCCAAAAAAAAGGGGTAAGCAATTCGCAATGCTACCTCTTCAAATCTTCTTAACTCCTTCCTTATAACATTTCACACGCGATCCAGATACATCGATTGATATGTATGTAAAGTCGTTAGCTTCTATTTACAACCAAAAATAATCAAGAATTATGGGTGGAATACCAACACTCTTTCCGTTACCCATTTAGGTGGGATTGTATAGTAAACACAATTATTATTTGCAGACGGTTCCATTCATTTATATTTATTAAAAAAAACACTATTTGATTCAAAGTGTCACTTTTCTCGAATGTCTAGATTGTTTACTTCAGGAATATCATTCTATCTGCATGCTAGCATAAGCTATTTAAAATGTTCCCAAAGCTGGGTCATAGACCTTCTCTCTATAAGAGGGCCAATACTGATCCACCAGAATATCTTACCCGCAGCTGTAATATTGTCAAACCCTTAGGGGTTAGCCGGTTAGTTCACCTATTCTAAGGTTATTACCATCCATCATACTTCATCATCACGCACATGACTACTGTCATAACAACGCGTAGCTGATGAGTGATACCTATTTAAATCTAGTCACACTACGACTGCGCTATTGCAGTACTTTGACCGGCTGTCAACTTTGATGATAACGGCCCAAATGCCGCTCATGCCAACTGCATTAGATTAAATTAATATAAATTGCATTTTAATTAACGGGTTTTAATTTTAATAATTGTCTGTAAGACTAGTTTATATTCAGTGTCGTTGTGAAAAAACAGTTCGTCTGGAGATTGTCGGCTGTCTAGCAGCGTTGCTTCGCTGTGTCACCGTTTGAAGACCCGGTATGTAATGGCAATCGTATAAGTGTTTCCTCCGTGCCTGGAAAAGCACGTTAAGCCGTTGGTCCCGGCTGTCATTTGTAGATCTTTGACAGTCGTTACAGGTAGTCATTGGCCCGAAAGTTTGACAACCAGCCTGCCAAGGGGTACCGTATTACCCGGTACTAACTAGGTTGTGATGGTCAAACAGCGTGTCGCTCAACGTAAAATACTGGTATTCTGCTGCATCCGGTTAGCATGGAAGCCGACCCCAACATAGAAAGGCAGGTGATGATGAGTGCCACTGTTATAAAAGGTATTAGAGATATTTTATCTTTGTTTCTTTGATGGTAACTCATCTGCGAAATCCCACAAGTGGCAACGCTTTCAAAGTGTATTGTATGTCTACTGCACTTTTAAACGTCTTAGACAAATAAGAAGCGTGAAGAAGCGCTGCAGTAGCATGTAGCATGCGCATCAGCCGAAATGGATTTGGAGAGACCGCGTTTAAGCGGTCTTACGAATACGTTAAGATGAGGTTCACAATAGTTCTGTGCAGACAGCAGTAAAGATATGTGCAGCGTACGTACCGTAGACTGCGACCTGCACTCGTTGACCTCCCAGCTGCCGTTCCTGATGATGATGATGACGATGGTGTTGGATGACGATGAATCTAATGGCTTAATCAAAGTTCACTCGAGATGCGCGTTGGTCGGAGGTAGGGCACGAAGTTATAGAACAATGTTCTCACGATGGCGGATTCGATCGTTCTAACGGTTGCGCGCTCCATACCAATTTTGACTTTTGAAAATTGGCCAGTCAGGGCGCCAGAGACAAGTCACTCTAGGTTTTGATCAGTACGTACGCGCATGACAGCCGGATATATCGGCGTCTAGTTACTGCTATGTGCACAGGCGTACGTGAACCTCGATTCTGTATAACACGTTTCGTTATGTAACGGAACAGCATACAATATCTAGAAACGCAGTTGCATTGCAGTGCCACTATTGTTACATGTGCACGTCATTTTTCCCAACTGAGCCTTGAAAAGAACATCACTAAAATTTACTGAAGCGTAAAATTTACAGACGCGCGCCTACTAACTGCGCCACTGATACGCTTCTCTATGATAGCGCCACTATGACGCTTCTTCACGTCTCTAATTTGAAGGTGAAGCTTTTCTTCAACTTTATATGTATTTTTGAACATTCCTGTCATCGTTACCAATGATAGACTGTTAGTTTAACTAGGCCCTCAGATAGACCGCCAGCCATCTTGTCGTTTGTTAAAAATGAAAAGTACTAATAATATTTATCCAGTACATTATTGAAGTTCTATGGCCTAGAAGCTCAATTTTGCATTACATGATTGGAAAGAGCCTAAAATACCCTTTCCAATCATGTGAAATATTGACATTACCCATCCGATGAGACTGGGAGCCAACACTGCGGCTATTATGTTCGAGCTCGACCTATCCTCAGTAATTTACCAGCGTTCATTAAGACGTAATGTTTAGACGCAGCGTGGTATGCGAGGTTGCCCATGGATATAATGCCCATGGAGATATGACGTCAACGTGATTTAAAGCTCTGTGCTTTCACGTCATCTACTTAACAATATGGTTTCGGTTAAATGGCTCTTATATTCCCTAAATGTTTTTGTGTAGGGATATCGGGGCCGTCGCTATATGTACACAATAGGTACTGGAATTCATCATGGCATCTGGTAAGATTGGATACTGACCCAACATGATTATGATTTGTGTAGGGTTACAGGTGAAAAAAGAGAGGAAATAACACTTAATTCTAAGTATTCAGTTCTGTTATTGTTTTTAACCAGGCACTGATAGCATCCAGACCCCAAGCTGCTACTGGAAATTTTCTATTGATAAAAAAACCATTTAGAATTTAGGTTTTTAAATAGGAATTTCTCAGTAGCATCTTCTGACCTGGGGATTCTTTTAGAAGCTCTTCTAACTTTTTATTCTAATTTTCGCACATTGATTTATTCATTATTTACAGATAGTTTCCTGTCTAGGTGTTTGTGCTTTAGATTTATGTCTTAAACACACACTACATCTAATAGATACAAAAATGCGTGGTTGTCTATATGTATCTCGGTATTGTAAAGATGAACAATACCACACACATATTTGCCGAAATTCAGCAAAATACTGGTACTGATATATTGGCTTCAGCTGTTGTAATCCCGGGCATAAATGAGTCAGAAAGCTTATAATACAATCGAAATTATATGTTTAGTTTGGTAATTTGCGTAAGCCAAATTAATGGTTAAATTAATTATTTATGTTTTTGTGTTTGCGATTGGGCGCTCCTTGTGGGGCTCCACATCGCTGTCAATGTGGTGAAGCAGTCGACTGCCTCGGACACCATGGCCTTTCATGCAGTAAGAGTGCAGGTCGGATTGCGCGGCACGCTAGCATTAATGATCTCATCCGTCGTGCTCTTGCCACCGCCGGGGTGCCAGCTGTCTTAGAACCCAATGGCTTGGCACGCGTCGATGGGAAGAGACCAGATGGTATGACCATAATGCCATGGAAGTTGGGTAGGCCTTTGGTGTGGGACGCAACTTGCGTCGACACCCTTGCGCCATCCCATCTTCCTAGCACAGTGGGCTGCGCTGGGGCGGCTGCTGCAGGTGCTGAAAACCTCAAACGGCGCAAATACAATAATTTAATTGGTAGTTATGTGTTTGAGCCGTTTGGGGTTGAAACACTAGGGCCATGGGGTCCGAGTGCCCACCTAGTTTTTCGGGAAATCGCCAAGCGGTTGGTCGACTCTTCACGTGACCAGAGGGCGGGCCTATTTTTTGGCCAAAGAATCAGCATTGCCATCCAACGTGGTAATGCTGCCAGCCTTCTGGGCACTTTTCCTGTTGACAGCGATGCGGACGAATTTTTGGATGCCCTGTAACCCTTTTATACTTGTACATATTTATTTCTATTATAGTTTTGTAGTTTGTAAATAATTAATATTTTGATTAAAGAATTATTAATTATTTATCCGAACTTTAATTTATCAGGATATAAGTACTTTCTTTGGTTGAACATACTCTTTACATAAACACCACGTTTAAATAAAAATAGCGTAGAAAATATTTTTAAGAAAGCGGCCTTCTTACCACAGCGGCAGCGTGGTAGTGACAACAGCATTTTGAAGATGATTGCTGCCAGACCGGACTGTCCCTTTCAGACACACTGGGTACACAGGGGACATAGGTCTGAAATAAATAATAAAGTTGTAATCACTAACAATACTATCCTAATTACTTAAGCACCATTGTTACTAACACTAAAATACTAACAAAACCACGGACTGTAGAAAAAACCCACAATACCTAAACCTGATTCACACAGACAGTAGGTACTATTGATTTTAAACTTCGAAATATCGGGAGCTCAAGATCATGAACAATCACGGAAGGTATCCCGTAAGTGACAGTATAAGTTTATTCACACAGTTTTAAAGTTCTAAATACAATAACTGATTTTTAACCTGAGTTAGTCCAAGTTGTCAGTTTTGAATTAAAATCTTATCCGTCTTATTACACTTGATTTCAAAATCATGAACAATCACGGAAGATATAAGTGTGGTTTTAAACCCTGAAAGCTTAAAACGGTGATTATTGATTTTAGTCCTCAACCTAGGTTATGGTATCTTAGCACTGGTAATTATGCCTTGAGTCCCAAGCTTCAAAACAGCGTGTAACCAATCGCCCGTTTCCCTGTACTTTAAAACATTCACGGTGTTCATAATACACCTATAAGAAACCCGAGATTTCCCAGAAGTTGGAATGCGAGCGAACCCGGGAGTATTCCTAATGTTAGCAGCGGGTGTCGTGTTGAACCAAATTGAGACTGTTGGCAAATGTCGAACAATAAATGCATTGCAGGTGACGCATGCGCTTGTACTGCGGTTATGTTGCAAAGGAAAAGAGACTTTGACGCTAAAAGAAAAATAGTAGTAGCGTTATTTACTTTGCTTATTAAATAAGTCAGCTTAATAACGTTGCATTTAGTTTTACTATAAAAGAAAAAAATCTCGTAGCTCTGAAAAGGTTCTGTTCTGAAAAGGGTTGTTAGTAGCTTCCTCCAACTCTGGTCAAGATCGTACACTACTCAACAAAGTCTTAGGGAACAACAATAAACAAATGATTTAAGAAAATTCTTCGGTACACGTATTAATAGCTTTTAGATAAGTATTATAGCTATACAGGGTTAGTTTTCAATGACCAGCCAAATTCTAAGATATGATGCAGGACATCATTCTGAGCCCGGCCATATAGAAAAGTTTCATCAAAATGTCATAAAAAAATCAGCTGTTCCATACATTTTGACCGTATAGGTATTGCACTTTTGTAGGAAACAGCTGATTTTTTAAAGACATTTTGATGAAACTTTTCTATATGGCCGGGCTCAGAATGATGTACTGCATCATATCTTAGAATTTGGCTGGTCATTGAAAACTAACCCTGTTTAGTAGCTATTTATTTATAAATGTCGGTTGAAACTGCATTAATGGTTCGATTTTTTTAAATATAGAAGGAAAACTTAACTTGGCCGCAATGTTATTTCTTGTTATGTTTGGCACTCGGAGCGTTATGTCACGTCGCCTTCTGGTCTTGCGCCTGAGCTCTCTGATCGCCGTTGCCGCCATCGGAATATGAGAGTAAGGAAATAATGAGTCACCACCTGGGGCCCAATTCTGCTATTACAATAGTGTCAGAATGGTCTGTCATTGATTTCATAATTGTTGATTTTGACTAGTCAAAACTAGTCAAAATCAACAATTATGAAATCAATGACAGACCATTCTGACACTATTGTCGTCTATTGTAATAGCAGAATTGGGCCCCTGTGTTAGCGTACAAACGTGTGCACTAAAACCTCTTGCATACCCGACCACTCGCCGCGCGCCGTTGAGAATGACCTCCGTAAACGAAATGCGGTCGAGAGGGTATTATTTCCTTTTAACCGCTCCGCTTATCTATTGCATCCGCTCCCTCACCCCGCGTTACTCACACCTGATCGGTGTCAATGTTCTAATTCGGTGGCAGCTCATTTAACTGATCAATCAGCGATTGAATAATATATTATCTCTGGCTTTAATATCTTGTAATTATTGCGCAGCAAATCTGATACAAAATGAACACGTTGAGTGATCGACATTGCTACTGTACGGTTTATAGTTGAATCAAATTAGCTTAATTAATAAATTAGATATAAAAGTTTTATTACGTTTTTATTTGATGAGGCAGAGCTATGTTGTCATCACAATTAAGATACTTAAACGACCTTTGGTTAATTTTGGTGTATAAAAGTGTCACATCCGTAATAAATATCAAATACCATTCTTTGACATATACACCTACTCTTACAAGCGCATGTACGTACAACCACAGTTGTTGTGCTTACTACCAAATTGTCAAACATGATTTGTTTGACCAGGCTGCTGTGAAGGTTCACTTCACAATACCTGTCAAAACAGTGGCATACAGCAGCAGTCTTCCATGAATCGCAATACTCAAACTATGAACCTAAATTAGTAGCAATCATGGTTCCAATAATTCTATTTTACTTGAACCATCATTCATTATGTGATGATAGTAGATTATTTATATAAAGCAGGTGAGGTAATTAGCATCCTAAGTACACAGTCACACCACCTGATCGACATGATAACTTTATCATGATCATCCAGAGCCTGAATTCACCCACTGCTGGATATAGGCTTCTCTTTTTTTTGTGCCACTCTCCACGTTCCATTGCCAGCCTCAGCCAGGTGTTTCCTCCGACTACAACAATGCAAACTTAACCGGAGACAATTATGTTTAGTTGTAAAAATATTGGGTGACCTCGAGTACCTCGCTGCACTCAGGATTCTAGTCTAAAACCCTCGCTACGCTCAGGAGTTAATTCAGGACCATAGAATCTTTCGTTACTACGTTCGGCATTCAAAGAAGACACTACTTTATCCCCTTGGTGAATAATCTACTACATTGTCCGAGATTTCAATCTCACCTGTGTGTACCACCCACCCGCATGCTCCCAAAGGGCTCTTGATCCCACGCCCTGTTGCGTTATTCCCACCACGTAACGCCGAGCCTGAGCCATGATTCACAAGTCTCGCCGGGCTATTTAAAGTACATTATATTTGACTGTAAACAAGGATTAGCTGTCGTTTGGCAATATTAATTGTATTATTTTGTACTTCTGTTCATTGATATGGCAAAACAAGTAATCAAATTGCAAAGAGATGAAATTAATAGGCAGGTTAATTTTTTTGTACGTATTACATAATGAAAAAACGGAACCCTTATTGGATCACTCTATGTGTGTGTGTCTGTCTGTCCGTCTGTAGGGAGTGCCCGTGTCAGTAAAAGAGACACATAAGTAGGTATATTAATTTGTAGTTCATCGATGACTGTTCACACTGTTGATAGTGAAGGAGAATGCCGGTAAGACTTTCTAGTAGCCCTAGAAAAAATTCTAGTTTCTAGCTCGATTCACTTTTCACTAATCACCTGCACTTTGAGGGACCAGTCCGAAACCACCACCAACGCCGTCGAGGTGACAGAGTTCTGCTTGAAGTTTATCTGAGTCTAATAAAGGGAATCATCTACACTACGAAGAAGACAAATCGTCCGGGTATAGCATTGAAAAGTTGCATTTATACAGGTCAGTTTTCGAATTTTGAAACCGCAGCTTCTCTGTTATCATGGCATTAATTAACGTATCTCATTATATATCGGCCATTCTACGAACCTAATTATTTTTTTAAATAAAAACAAATTCAATTATTAGGTGTTTTTGTTGAAGTAGGAAGAAATAAAATTAACCTTAATTTAATCTAAAAATAGTTTTAGAGATCATCAATCACAAAATTACCATTTGTGGCACTTTTAAGATTTTTGCCTGTCGACAGATGTGACGCTATTATCGACAGTATAGACAATATTGCAAAATAACGAAAATAAATACAATTTAAGAAAAAAATAACGTTATAAACTCAAAAAATTTAAGTGTCTTCTCACTTGCTAAGGTATAATTATCATGAAAATAACCAACGGTTACAAAATAAAAAATACATAAACTATGTCTACAGATGTGACTTCACTTCTGTAGATATTATAATGAGCTTAATAATAAAAAAGAATATAAGAAATAAATCAGTTACGTAGGATAATTAATCATTTATAAAATATCAATATCATTATCTCCGTCCGAAAAAAATCCTTTTCCATATTGCTTTACTCCATGAACCAGTGAGTTCTTCTCTTTTTTAAAAAGAGAAATTATCTTTAGTAAAACTATCATCATAAGTGCTGCCCAATCGAATTCGTTTTCTACTCTTCTTCTCAATCACATCACTTGGTAGATTAAATACTGTTTCTGATTCAGCTTTGGTATCAGATGAAATGCTGTAGCACACTATAAAAGTCGCGACCTTGCAAAGTGTTGGTCAACATTCTGGGCTCTGAAAGCCCTTCTTAAATGGGACACGGCGGGTTTGACTCATTCCGATTCGAGTAATCGTCTATATTAGGTTCCACAAGCAAGGGGGTTGCAGAGGACCTATCTGGGCTCTCAATCATCATATTTCCATTTGATGTTTCTTTGTTTTTGCCGGTTGTCGACAGAAGTGAGTTCGACAAATGTGATGAACAAATACTTTAGTCCATGCCGAGATGAACATTTGCGGTTATAAAACCTAGCTTCCATCACGTTCTATCATTTTACCGCTAATTAACAAGACCAAAGTAAAGTAATAATTTTAAATTAAGAACTTACTGTGTTTTGGCGACTTTAGAAGTGACGCACCAACTTTTACACTTTGTAGAATGACTCAAATCTTATAAAAAACTAGGAAATAACGTCTTATGGCTGGCAATAACAGACAGACGATGATAACTACGTGTTTCAGTGTTACTAGCAAAAGTAAATAGTGTTGTTATACAAAATATTTAAAAAAATACCAGATTTTTCATGTTTGTCTACAGGAGTGATTAGTTTTTTGCGAACACTGTAGAATCTTTTGTAACTTGAAATATATAAACGTCGTAAATTTAATAAATTACACGAATGTTTACTTTATTATATCTGCAATATGATAGGTTCACATAAGCTACTTCAAAATACGTGAAAGTATTTTTAAAACATCTCTGGATCCGGCAACCTATGTCGCGAACAGTCTACAGGACGTGATTTGGTCTACAGGAAACGAGCAAAATCTTAATAAATAAAAGATATAATGTAGTAATTGAAATATGTGATGATAGAAAACATTAAATAAAGCAAAATACACACTTTCGTTAAAATGTAGCTATATTTAAAAAGGAGATATATGAAGCGAACAGAATTTTGGCCACTTCGTAGAATGGCCGATATATGTTACGGCTAAAGATGGGTGTCAACATAAACTTAAGATTAGCCGGCTAAACTCCGACGTCAGGGGCACCCCGAACCTAACCAACCGAACCTCGGGGTGCCCCTGTCGTCGACCGTCTAGGGTTAGCGTTTCCATCAGCAGGTCGACGGATCCCCGCTGCGCGGGGCTCCTATTTCTGTCTGCAAGGTTTACAGGAACCTAACTAACCGAACCTCGGGGTGCCCCTGACGTCGGAGTTTAGCCGGCTAATCTTAAGTTTATGTTGACACCCATCTTTAGCCGTAACATATACAGACGACAGCACATCAAGCTACTACAATCTGTCAAATTTCTTTAGTAGATTTTCAACTGTATTGCTAAATAATTAGGTCAAGATTGATTGGGTTTGACAGTTTCGGGTACCTTGATCTGCTGGCGTCTGTACTTCGGATTAAATGCAAGATTTTTTACGTTATACTTGTGCACTCACACTGACGATCTATAAGTTTGTATATCGTGAGTACGAAAGCAAAGGAAGAAGTAGTAACACGAATCAATAAATACGTTAAGGTGAATAACATATTTTCTTTATATTCCTGTGAACATAAATCTGCGTTTAACGATCATTTTTACGGTTCCATCGACGTTTGCTGGGGCAACTGTGACCGCAAACAAGTTTGTTTTATTGACTATAAACCGTCAATACACATTCATTTCCATTTCTATAGGAACATGCTCTAAATATTATTATCACATCTGAATATTCGATCTTTTCTCAGACTAGTGACGGTCTCCTGGAGCCGCCTTCTCAAGCAGGTCGGAGCAATAACAACTAAATTTGGCAAGTGGCCGCTAATCCGTTTTTGTGGCAGTGGCACACGCCGGTGACGTCATTGGCGGTAATTTTAGACCGCACTGACTCACAACTGAGGGCCGGCCCGCGCAGGAATTTGAGTATTACATGTCTTTTATGAATGCGCCTTACAAGGCAGCCTGGGGGAGTTAATGACGAAGGAGGTTTCTTGGGTTGATACGGAGCAATACGAATGTGTTCTGGCAGCAATACGAATAAGACTTTCTTGAACTATGGACGGCAGAAAGGAAGATAATGATAGTCAAAGTCAAACTTTTTATTGCGAACTAAGTGTACAATGTTGGTGTTATGTTATGTTAGTACTTATGACTTCGCAGCCTTTTTACAAGCATTGCAATTATCATTCGCCTGCCCATTCATTAGTGAATTTATTGTTCTTAAGTCATGTCATTTTCAATACCTACAAGCATAGAGGTATAAAGATCTTATCGTGGAAATTAACTCAGCGATAGACTAGTATTTACATTTATTAATTTAATTATTTTTAATCGAGGACAGGGAACTTTTTGAGTAGTCCTGAGGGCCTCGGTAAAAGGCGATCGCTTTTAAAATGTTTCATATTTCTACAGAATTGATGGACCTAATTCGGTGGCGTAAGTCAATCCTCGTTTTTTTTTACTTTTCTAATGGTAGAATGTCACTTTGCCTTGGCCTTGGTTTGGCCAAATATAGACGAAAAATTGCAATCTTTATCCATGAGCAAGAACCGTGATGACCATAAGATAAGTAACAAATAAAAATACAGTTTGTTAAACAGCTGGTGCTTTTTATGAATCATCAGATAAACACGACGCGGAAGTGTCTGTTTCATAATGAGATAATCTTGTAAACTGAAAGAGTTGTTTTTGTTAATGCAATCGATCTTATGCCATAGACAACAGTCCTGGCTTACTAGTACGAAGGTATTTGTTTTTCATGACCTGCTTACCATGCTATGAGTTAGCTTGTTATGTTGATTCTCCAGAAATCAATGATTATTTTAAAAATGAGGCTTAATAAGATTTTAGGGTTTTGATCTCATTATTATATTTTTGTGTAAGCCAAAACTTCTTCATGAACCTAATGGGTGGGTTAAATGTCCATATTTACTTCTATATAAAATGTACAATCAAGCATATAATGTCCCCACTGCTGGGACACAGTTGAGTAGGCCAAAATCCACCAAACTGGCTCAGAGCATATTTTGTGTAAATAATCATTATTACACACAAAAAAGAAGAAATCGAGGTGTGATGTCTAAACCGAAATCAGCCTAAGAAATTCTGCCAAGTCTGCTATAAAAAATTACAATTAAAGTCGATGAGCAATATTAAAAAAAACACAATTACTCCATCTTTCATTAAAATAATGAAAAGCTGCTGAATACTGATCGAAAACACCTGCCAACAGAAACCGATGTTATTAAAAATAACCTAATACTCGTTCTTACATACATACACGCATAGATATACAATACACACACACAAAATATGCAATACATACATATATCTTGTTTATATGTAATATGTATGTGTGTATAGAATATTTTATACGTAAACTGTACATCAAACTACGAGTAATAGTAACTCTATGCAAAAAAACTCGGTAGGACTCAATGTAACGCACACGAAACATTGTGCTGATGGATGCATTTAATGGTACAGGGGTCATGGCATTATTAAAAATAAAGTTATAATATTAAAAACTTGTATTAAATATTTTAAGCTAGAAGCTAGCTTTTTGTTAGCTTTTTTATTTGTATTACTTGTACATTTTAAGCTTTTTATTTTGTTGTATATTTTTTCTTGACAATCAGCGCCATCTTGAACTGCCAACTTAAAGTAGTCATACTGTTATTTAACAATGACTTTCAACAGATTTGACATAAGCTTTCGGAAGCATAAGCCAGTCCTATTTTTTTTTTTATTCCGCCATCATCGCTTTCGCTAATAGAGTGTCAGTTTAATTAGGCCCAAAATTCAATTTGTCTATGTAATTGAAAGTTCCAGCCTACTAAATCAACCAATAATGTCATTGCTAGTTATGTATTTGGGCTTGAAAGTCTAGGGCCATGGGGTCTGAGTGCCCACCTTGTCTTTCTGGACACTCCAAGCGGTTGGTTGACTCTAATTTTCCCGTGCTGCCCTATTTTTTGGTCAAAGTTATTGGTCAAGGTTAAAATTGCCAGCCTTCTGGGCACGATTTCTGTTGATAGCGATGTGGAGAAATCTTTTAACGTCCTTTACTACGTTTCTATGTGTACACATTTTTGATTATTATTTTGTTATTAGATTACTTAGTAAAGTTACATTTTGCTGGAATAGTGGTAAAGCATAGACGATATACCTACATACCTATGCAGACATGCATTACAGAGAATACTAGAGCTGATAATTTCATAGATTTCTCCAACGTTACAGACGTGAGTGCTAAAAATATCAAACAAACACTCATACACCCGCGCTGTGTTACATTAAAAATAAATACAGGCTGAATCTCAGAACTGAAGAATAAATTGTTTCAGTAAAACATTTTAGCGGCCCCAGTACTACGTTGTTTAATTGAAATAAGGTTCTTTATGCTGACGTGTTGTGCTTAGGTGGCCTAAAATGTGTAATATATTATGCAGGTGTCTTTCAAACTGGCGGATTTCTTATTTTAGCATTCAGTTGCGATTTTGGGGCAGTAGAATATACGGATTTTAATATAAATATAGTTCTGCTGTTTTGAAGTAAAATTTGCTGAAGAAATTTGTGCATTGAATGTTGAAATCCCTTGAATAACAAAAACTATTTACCTAAGAACTACTAGCAATTGCCTGCAGTTTCTCCGTCGGTAGTTATCATATGTGACGCTACTACCAGTATACAATGTCCTAACCAAGGTCATGGTCTACAAAAATCAAAATCTGTTTAGCCGTTTCAGCGTGAAAACGTAGCAGAAAGTAAAGCACACTGGAAAAGTAAGGAGAATGGTTGATTTTTGTGTCAATTTTTGATACATCAGAAATCACGTCCTATCTATCAGTCATTACGGCGATGGAGTGATTAAAAATGAATTGCATACCGAAAAGCTTTTCTCAACCCTTTTGAAAACTGTAACAGGAATACGAAACGCTCCAAAAGCGATTTCCACTCGTGTATGCCTTCAGGGGTTTACAACAAGAGAGCTTACATTCATAGACCAACACTAGACCTCCTCTCTTCAGATCAAACTCATCTCAGGCCTACCTAGTATAGCTATCCTTTCTAAAACACTCGTACCAGTTCAAATTACTGCTAATATGTGCGTTATTTCGAGTGTTGGCCATGCATCTGTTGATAGTTTACTGTTTGAAGTTCCATTCAATTGAGCTGCATTCGTTCTAGCTATGCAGACACTTGGAGCTTCGAGTACTAGGCGAATATGATGAATGAAGAGGTTTGGAGTTTATAAAGGTAACAATCGTCTTCGAAGGATGACCCTGGTATCTGAAAGGGAATATGTCTAACGAGTTAAGGCGACGTTAAAGGAAAACAAAATTAATAGTGGAGAAATGGATTTTTGTTTTAAGAATAAAATAACTGTTTTAGAGGCGGTAAGGCCGTGGCCGGTGAGTAATGGGTTAACTCGCCGTCCGTCCGTCTTGTGACGACAGGCCGTGTCGACGGCGTGTTCGTGTTCCACGCGCGCCTCAAAGAGATGTCAGCAAACGGGAGGGGCCCGCAAGGGCCGATGCCTGCCAGGGCTGCGGGACTGTTCGAAAGAGATACCGCCGCCCTGGAACATAAAGGGCAAAAGAAGGAACATGGGTGGTTTTTAGTCAGTAAGAGTCTGACACTCCCTTAAGCTCCGCCCAGAGCGGGAGGAGTCATTTGATGATTTCCGACCCAAAAAAAAAAAAAAAAAGAGGTGGTAAGGCCCTCTATTCTCAATAGGTAGGAATACCAGTGGCGTGCCCGCAATGAAAGAGAGGCAAAGCCCAACCACCAACTGACGACATTTGGGGAAAAAATAAAGTTTCACTCTCTGTTCTGAGTTCTGACATTGGTTTTTAATAACGCCGGTTTTATTTTTCCTATTATTTAAATATGCCTAAATATGAAAATACAAATAGTCGTATTTTATATCCCTTCACAAAAGAAGTAAATTATATCAGAGCCATCTACTGACATAAACGTAACAACAGAACTCTTCAAATCAATTCGTAATTATTTTCGCGAGAGATGGCGCTCAAATAAAAAATTGGTTTCTACGACTGCAAATTGTTGAAAATGTATGAATGTGTTATTCTTATTACTCACAGTGTGAACACCCATAACTCTTCAATCTTCGCTTCTTTACCACGGACAGATGACAAAGAGCAAAGCACACAGTAATGCATGGTATTACCTACTAGATAGATTTACAGATACTTACATACTTATTAATATCAACAATGACAATTTGTTTGAGTAAATGACACTTAAATGTATAATAAAATGACTTTAATTACTTTCTGTATTTTAAATCAAAAACACTATCTTTCTGTAAAAATAATTTTATTACATCAGCATAAAATGTTGGTGAAGGTTTTAATTCTACCAACAGCTGTTTTTCTATAGCAATATTATTGTCGTAAGTTATGAATATATATAACTTGTCGCGAGAATTGTCACAATTACGAACGAGATTATATTTTTCTGTAAAACTCAAAGTATTTACCTTGCCCAGTATCAATTTCACACACTAATCCTTCACAAGGAACAGATGCATGCGTATCCGAATTCATTTTAGTGTTAAAAAACTATAATAATAAAAAGAAAATGCACTAGTATTCACTAATCACTCAAAACACAACGAACATCGAACCGCGAACACACATTCTCTCTCAAACTACACTGACTTACACGCACACATTCAAAAAAAAGCCCCGCTTTAAATTCAATACAAATTGTCCAAATAAGTACCTACGAAAAGTGACGAAAACAGACACAACTTGCTAGGAGTAAGCGAGAGGTCAGAAGCCAGATGTATCTGGCTTCCAGCCAGTACGTGTGAAAAAGATAGCAATAGCACTGACTGTAGGCCGTAGGTACGATTAGTTTCGCGCGCTCGTTTCGCGCAAAATCAGATGAATTAACATATTATATTATTGTTTGACGTAAAAGAGAATGCTCATGGAAGTATGGAATCCCGTACCATGCTGCATCAAAATCAAACCTTGTTTTTTATAGACTACACTGATCGTATTAACTCCTACAAAAATTATTTTTGAAAAAAAAACCCGCGTTTCAGAGTTATTTTATAAAATGGAAACTAACCTAAAAAGTAGGTCTATTTTTTCGACGCTACCAACGACGTATTTTAACACACATACATTACATTATTGCTCTAAAAACAGCGTAATACAATAATATTAGTAAGAATTACGAATTAAAGTAACATCCACAGTATGCTTGACTGAAACTCGATTTTATTTTAGACCTTTACATTGCCAATAGTCAGTCAGTACAGTACAAATGTCAGATGCCACAGATAAGATAACTATAAACCATAGAGTATAGTAAGTGCTATAAACTAGTCGGGATTTAGGGATGTAATCGATAAATCAAAATCTTTAGGCTGAGAAAATCTATTTTGTTGCAAATAGCAATAAACCAAACTAAATCGATTTGGTGTACTGATCTTACTTAATTGTAATTAATTTTAGAGTCCGCTCGACAGACAAGGGTTTGTTCAATTGAAACGGAACGTCATTTATATTCACTTGAAACGGAACGTCATATAAAGGGAGTAAAACAATATTCGTACTTTTAAACTCTAAAAGTATATTTCCAGTTCAAAAATCAAATCCCCGACGCGTAATGCCGTAAAAAAATATGAAACTAATTACTATAATATTTTGGTTTTGAGGCGCGAGACTTTTTGGTACCAACTTTGGTCATTGTCCTTTTAGTTTGTGTTAGATTTATTTATTTATTTTTTATTTGTTGTATTTAGTTTGATTGTAAGGCAAACCGGGCTTTTCGGCTTGTATGATAGTTCCGCCACTGAGGAATACCATAAGTAAACATGAAGGTTTCCTTTCAATAAATACTTTTTAATTTTCTACTCCACACGTTCCACCTAACCACAACCACCCACAACCAATTCTTCGTCATTGTTATATTCTTACCTTCAAGACTTCAAGCCACTCGATAATCGCATAATGAATAGGTGATGCGGTATGCACGGAGTATAAATACCACTGGAGACTCGGTTTGGAGCGGTTCCAGTCCTGAACCATTCATAAACAACCTTGGCTAACGAGTAGTAAACGTGTAGTGTCGATCGAGTCTGGTGAGTTGGGTGAGGAAGGTCTATCTATGCCTATATTGGCACAAGTCGTCTGGGAATCTCGGAAAGGTAAAATATTCTTTATTGCACACAAAAATCGACTGCTACGACTTCTTTTCAGTACTACGAGGTTTCTCCTTTTTTTGCCATAAGTAACTAAAAAGGGGAAAAAGGAAATAAGGCATTTTACTTAGCCTTAAAAAAGGAACATTTTCGCATGTACGAATGCGCACTGATTGTGTGCAAGGCAGAGTTTTTTCGTGCAATGGAACGTGGGTAGTGGAATCATAATGACGGTGCTAACCTTGGTATACAGCGTTTAACGGAAGGGGGGTATCAACCCTGAAGGAGGTGAATGTGCTCATGAAACTCACCAACTTTCCCTGAAGAACATAGGTCGAAATATTAAAAAAAAATTTGGCCCTCCCTTACAAAACTGACTACCAGCTGATTGATTTACTATGGGAGGGCCAAATTTTTTTCCTTCTTTCCTCCTTCAGGGTTCATACCCCCCTTCCGTTACACGCTGTATAAGTCAAGTAAAAATAATTATTTGAGTTTAAGTTATTATTTATGCAACCTTTTTTAATGCGATATAGATTTGAACGAAGTAAGAACCGTCAAAAAAAGCAAAGCTGATTTCTAACTTTTGACAGTTCGAACTTCAAGCAATAATAAAACTACAGGATAAAAATCGTATCATTAATTAACTTTTACTCAAGTATATAGTCATTACTTACACTCGTATCTATAAGTATTTAGACACGGGTGTAAGTAATGACAGTATAAACTGATATTCTATGTAGGTAATTTTAGGTAAAAGGAGTGTAAACAGCTAAGAATTCTCTCAATCATGTTATGTCTGTGTATATCACGAACGACAGACATGACACATATTTTTAGATTGCGACTCTATTACTATACTTTTTACGATAGTTTTGGTGCAGTAAAGCTGAGTAAAAAAGGATAATAACGCTGAGCATTTTACAACAATTTTATCATTGCTCTAACAACGATACTGGCTACTTAAATTCAAATTCATTTATTTCGTGAACACAGGGTACATGCAGGAGATGTTACAATAAAAAGATCCGATCTGTATCCCGCCAAAAGGCATGCATATTCATTTTAGAAATACAAAAGTAGGTACAACCATCATGTCAAAATTAGATAAAATTATTGATAAATTGACAAATAAAATAAAGTAAAAAGAACCAAAAAATACAAAATAAAAATAATTATGTCACAAAATCCTTAATACACTCAATAATCAATAATCAACTTAGTAAGCTTAGCTTCTTGTTTACAGTAAAAAAAAACAACCAAGCTAAGAATTACAAAACAGAAAGGAATAATAAAGGATATTCATTTAGAAGAAGAAAGCACAGTCAGCGAGGTTGGTCATCATCATCTTTCTGCCCTTGTCCTATTCCATTCTACTTGGGGTCGGCGCAGCACGGTTTCTTCTTCCATTCTCCCCTGTCAGAGGTCACGGCAATTTACTC
Organism: Eurois occulta; assembly: GCA_950022335.1. NCBI lineage: Eukaryota > Metazoa > Arthropoda > Insecta > Lepidoptera > Noctuidae > Eurois > Eurois occulta. The sequence continues at coordinate 2,020,004 of OX465492.1, read as the reverse complement.
CTTTCTCTTTCATATCATTCCACACAATCCATCCATCTTTTCTTTGGCCTCCCCCTCGCTCTCCATCGAAGGTAGGTATTAAGCTAAATTGACTAAAGACGATGTTGTCCATTCAAAAAATATATCGATTAGTACTTACAAGTAAGTTAGGGTCTATAATTAATTTCTGCCCTTGAGTTGCATTAACTCTAAACCGAATTTAGAATGAACTAGCAGCTGACTCACCCTGTGACCGTTAACCCCATCACGACAGCAGACAAATTAATTGAAACCGAATCGATTTTGAAATCGCTACAGACTATCGCCAATAGATCTAATGGTGCAGCCGAGTACGTGTCCTACCGTACGTGGAAGCGACTTGATATCGGCTATTTTTTCTCACAAGAAACGCACAATAAATAAACCTGTGAAAAGAGAAACAAATATAAAATATTAGGTGTAAACGGACCCTTCACGATGCTGTCAACCAAGCATTCCGAAGATCAAACTAAATAGCTCTACGCAAAATTGTTGCTGGGCAACGACTTTTTTTTGGTGGCGATAAATCACATTTTACTGTAGGACTCAATGTAACTCATTTAAAACACTGTGCTGATGGATGCATTGAATAGTACGGGGGTCGTGGAGGTATTTAAAGTAGAGTTGTATCATTAAAAATCTTGTGTAAAAGTTGGAACTTCGGCCCTCAATATCTCCGTAACTACACCACAACTAAAAATGATCGCAATGACGGATGGGGAGTGCCTTGCGACTTCGTTAAATATATTTTTTACATTCATTATAGTGAATACTTATCACTGACTGTGCACACTCTCTTTTCACTAGATTGTTGTAGCGACAAGAGCTATCAAAGAAGAAACTCGCTTGTTGGTACTCACTTGAAGGGCAGAACACTCGCTGAGAGATTCTCGCTTGGAACATACGCATACCAGCAATTGGTCGGCCGTACTCGAGCACTCGCTCGTGGCCAAGCGTCAAACCTATCCGAACTAAGCTCACAGCTCATGGCTCGTCAAATCATTCTCAGTTGCTAACTGTACTCAATCAATCGACGGAGCCTATCTCAGTGTACAGCTGGGCATAGGTCTCGAACTCTATTCGCTTATCGCTTATCGTTGACGGTGGGACAGATGCCTCAGGTATGCCAAAGATAGTCGGTAGATAGCGCCACTCATCATGTCAGACGCAGAGCTCTTGCGCCACGAAACTGTCACGAGCCAAGCATTCTAACCACTGACGATAGCGATTCATCAATTTACTCGTAGCTTACCACATACATACATTTAACAAAGTGTCGTCCCTAGAAGTTTAATTACAATGTTTCGATCCATATAGCATTGTTTAGGAGTTATAAAATTGATGTAAAATAGGTCAATTTTGTGGTATAGCAGATTCAGTTAGACAATCAACCACTAGGAGTGCAAAGCGACCATAATTCATTAGAAAGCCATTTTGCATACTAATAAACATGAAGGCAGAAACAGAAATACAAGTAAGTAATTAAACCTAAAGCAGATTGCAAACTGCTACATGCGCTATAGTCCTTTGATGAACCAACAGAAACACCCCATATTATGATTGCAGAAACTAGTAATAGAATTCTTTGCTGACTAAAGCCTCAGTCTCAAATGGAACCTTGACAAAACACAACGTCAGAATAATGGATTGGTTGATAATCTTAAGGTTGGAAAGAGTTATGAATCTCCTTCCCTAATCCCAATTTATTTGGGTTCGGCGCAGCATGTCGTTGTCGTTTTCCATACTTCTCTTACAGTCCTCCTTTCTAGTCATATCATCTTAACCCAGTCCATCAACGGTTTCTTTGCTCTTTCTCTGCACAAGGTTAAACATTCACAAATACCAATATGATTGAAATGAACAACTCACAGCGTTTTTAGGGAAATTTCTAAACGCCTAGTTGAAGCTTCCCGTGATCCAAGGGCTGGCTTACACCTTGGCCAGAGGCTAAGTGTTGCCATTCAACGAGTCTAGTCTGTGCCGCCAGCCTCTTGGGTACATTACTAGCTGACAGCGTGGAGGACGAGTTCATTGATGCCCTTTGGCAGTTTGTTGTTAGTTTAGTTTATTTAATCGTTTTTATTTCTTAAAATGAACAATGAAAATCATATTGGTATTTTGAAGTGCTTTCGAAGTGTAGGAACACTTCGACAGAGTTAAAGAACTTTGGCAAATACTATTCAACGCGTTGATTCGAGTGCAAATGATGCATGGACCTCTTCTAATTAATCTGTAAATATAATGGGCGTCATTATTCATTAATAAAGTACAGAAACTAGTAAATATTCTGGGAATATTAATGCTTGGTTTAACCTTAGGGTGGGTATTTTAGATTGATTGTGAAGGCCTACCGTAAGATGAAATATATGTGTAGACACCAGATGCAGATGAAAGCGACATACACTATTATATCAGTGTTAGAATAGAAGCAAGAGATAAGTGAGTTAAAAATGTCTCATTTATAATGTTTGTCCTTATTCTCTTAAACAACATTATTTTCAACAGTTGATATGTTTGAAATGGCGTGAACATTGGGTGTAGAAGGTTCGACATTGGTAAGCGGAGAAGTAGACGATCTTGATGATATTAGATATCATCTGAGGACATACAAGTAATTATCTTGTTTACTGGTGTTCTGCCACAAAGTTCCAGTCTTGTCCCTGACTTAACCTTGCCAAATATTAGTTCTAGCTACTCATCACCTCATTCAATCAAACCCTGTTGAGTGCTGAGCCGCTTTCAATGCTGCGTAGTGACACGTTTACCGTCCTGACGTAGTAACGTTCTATCGACGGCGTACAGCTTGCGTTTATTTAAATAGCAAGATCGAGTTCCTCGTCACCTCGCCGCGCTATTTCAGGACCGATTATGATATAACCTTCATTGTTTTGTGGCGAATTATTACAACAGAATGTGGAACATTCCTGACATGTTCGATAACATCTAATATACTTTATAAAATGACGTTTGGCGATACGTGATTAGATCGAAACTATGCAGGATACAGCTACAACGTAATCTCAGCTCTCTTTTTCTACGCACAGATCCCAAATTTTCAAAGCAGAAATTTTTGGGGATCGTGCCAAGACAAAATAAGTTTTATCTTCTTCAATTTGAAGTTTAATTTCGTCTGGTAATGTCGTTACCTGTTATTAAGAATAGAATTGGCAGGGAACAGGTTGTGAGGTGGTTATAAGATCTCTGACGTTGGCCGGCTCTGAGTCACCGTTTGACAAGTCAGCTAACTAGACCTGTCTTCTGAAAGTGGATCTTCATTCTTATTCTCTTCAGAAAGTTATTTATTGTCATTGAGAGAGATTTTATGAATTGATATGAATGGAGATGGAAAGTGTTCACGATTCGTAGTTACTCGACTACGGTGTAGTTTTTTAAATTATGTTTTTCACTAAAATTAAGGGTGTTGGTAGTAAAGAAAACAACACGTATTCAATTTAATCTCATTATATATTTTGTAAGTTGTTTTGACAAGTATGATCAGGATCACAAATCTTTTAAAATTCCCTTGCAGTACAATCATCTTCTTGCCCTTTTTCCATGTTATTTGGGGTCGGCACAACACGTGTTTTTCTTCCATTGTCGTCTGTCATTCGTCATGCTATCATTTACTCCTTTTTCCTTCATATCATTGGTCACACAATCCATCCATCTTTTCTTTGGTATTCCTCTCCCCCTCGATCCATCAACATTTATATTCAATACTCTATTAGTCACATGCGATTCATCCCTCCTCATCACATGCTCATACCAAGACAGTGGATTCCCTTGCAGTACAAGAAACGAAAATACTCAGATATGGTATCAAAAAAGTAGATTATGTAGGTATATTTTGCAATGATTTCTTTGGGTACCTACGCAGAGAGGGGATTACAAAGTACTAACTATTCTTAAAAACTAGCCAAGACCGTGTCGGGGCAGAATGGATGCACAAGTTCAGAAATGTTCCAAATTGGTAAAGCGTGTTATTGCAGAAAAGAATCAGCTGATTTAAAACAAACAGATATTGTTGGCAAGCGGAGAATCGCTTCTTCCCAAAATATATTACTTTATTTTTGCATGTAGGAACGGTAAAAAATCGGCCAGTAATCGAGGCCAATGTAAGAAACATAGATAAGGCTGAACTCAATATTAACGTAGAACAATCATCATGGACCTTCCCGAAAACATCTTATAGGTACAAAAACCACAACATTTCTGAAAGTTGATTGTCCATAACAGTTTCACATCTTGTCCTCGAATTTGGGTCATTCATTTTTCAGTATTTTTTCGTTTTTCAATTTTAAATCGAAATAAAAGACAAGAAAATCATCAGCTGCCAGTTTCTCGGTGGCTGCCAACATTCCCAGTAAATGTGTTATTGTGGTACTAACATTACTGTACCTCGTTGTCTTGTCTTTGGTATACAAATTATGTACCTACTTACATATTTACCAATATCTATATGTTTGCCGATGTGTCCTAATCGGACGAAAAGAAGTTAAATTAAATGTCATTTTGATACTTGTGTTGGTTAAAAGTTTCAATTGTATTAGTTTGGCGGTTTCCGCCAACATACTCGACTAAATTATCTACTAGCATGATGACGATGGCACGTTGGCATAGTGGCTGAGCGATCAGCTGCTGCGCTGCGTGTCACGGGTTCGATTCCCGCACGGAACAAATATTTGTATGCCGTACAGGTAGTTGTCGGGTCTGGCTGTTTGTGTATGTGAGTTTAAATGTTTGTGAACACACCCATGGTACAGGTGAAATTACTACTGTGGAACAAGGTTCTAAAAAAAATGAATCTGTCGATTTTTAACGTATAGCCTCTAAATAATATAAGACATGCTGCGCCGACCGCAACTGAATTGGGATAAGGACAGGAGATTAATGAATGATGATGCTGCCCTAGTGCCAGTACGCACCTGTTTCTTTATGTGTGAGTGAATGCAGAAAGTATGGGACTACCCGTATCTTTATGCAAGGACCCTATTGTTTTAGCCAGTTAGTTTGACATACTCGTACATAATTATGTTGAAGTGTCTCATGTCAAGCGTAAAATATCTTCCACATTTTAATGCTTCACAAATTCCTTACGAGATCGAGACGAATTTGTGGAAATAGCGTCCACTTGAGTGGAAGGGAAAAACTAATGTGTATTGGCTGGCCAATATGTAACTGACCCATTTACTACTTGTATCTACATACTTGAATTTACTTACCTACATCAGAGAGGCGATGACAGTCAACTATTTAAGATCGCCAAGAAATTGTGACGTCACTGACAGGAATGGTAATGGCATTTGATCGATCAAATCACTTTTCAACAGCTTTTCCCATTAACTGCATTGACATGTCAATACCTTTGCAAATTTTTGAAGATCACTTTGTACAAGGAGTTCCTATCATGCAAGGAGAAGGTGATGATGTGACTCCCTAAGTAATTTGTAATAGAGAAAAGGCCTCTTCTGTTATAGGGCACGAACTATCATTGAACAGCACTTTATTATTTTTTTAAGGCAATTTAATTTGGGATATTATAAATTGCATATCAAATAAATAATCGCCTATCAATACATACTCATCATTTATATTCTTTTTTACATCAGTTAATTTTATTTTTGTACAAAAATACTACATACATAGCATAAATACTGACTGCACAGCAAATTTTTGCTGACAGAAACCCTAACCCTAGAAATAGGAAATGAAATGGGGGATCCCATTTCATTTGTCGACCTGCTGACGGAAACGCTAACCCTAGACGGTGGACGTCAGGGGCACCCCCAGTATAATGTGCATTAAGATTATTGGCTGTGCATTGATGAAAAAGCTTTTGCTATTTTGAGTTGAATATTTTGCTGTGCAATCAGTAATTTTGATGGGAATTCGGAATCTTATTGCATAGAAAAAGGATTTTTTTTGATTTGCGTTTAAATACTACCCATTTAATTTTATGTAAGTACCTAATTGGAGAAACATTTTGCCTAACGGCGGGACATAGATAGTTTCTGAATTTTATATATTATACCACCTACTGTTTACTTATGTTCACAAAATAAATGAATTTTAATTTGAATTTGAGCATGGCCGGTTCACAGAATAATGGCTGTCATATTTTTTTAAATCATTTTATCCAGCATTAGTCGATTATTTTATATTGGTGCAATCAACATTATTACCTTACAGTTGAGGAATACATTTTTTACACTCTGTTGGTTTGCGATTGGGCGCTACTCGCCCGATGTGGAGAGATGATGCGGCCTAGCGTGGAGCACGCTTGCCTAAAAAAACCGATTCACTCGAACTTATGCGCTGAAACTGTCGTAAACTAAGTGCTTTGAAAGTCGAAGACACCAAAACTGGCTGCAACATGATGTTTCAGCAGCAGAAGGCCACGTGATAGCCGATTTTCAAGCGTAACGTAATTCTGCAACGACTTAGAATAGGTTGAATATAAAGTTTTTAAGCTTTTGGAGTAGTCCGTGGATAAATAATCTTCAGATAAGCCGCTCGGGTCAATGTTGAGGTTAAGCCACGCTTGCACGATTATTATTCTGTTTCCCATTAGTTCCTCATTTATCACCCTCGACAGGAGCTTAGAAAAACAAGTCGTTTTACCTATATTTTTAGAGCGATAACCTCAACAAAAACTATTGACGTGATACCCGCGTACTTGCAATGTAATGTATTATACGTACGTATACATACCACATTCTTACAAACATGTGTTTCTTCTAAGTGTCAACATGCACATTTTAGTGCCAAATATTTATTCTACGGAAACGCAAGGACATTATTTGATTCAGAGAGATTTGAGGGTTCAAACAATCGCAGGGAGTAACCGCATTGATAAATAGTAGGATGTAGAATAGTTATTCGGTTAACCGTGCTACCTAGTATCTATAACGTCCTCCTTACCGATTTCCGTAACGGCAACCATTTGAAGCTGTTTCCTTGCGCCCTTAAGTGACTGGCCAGATTGAATTGGCTTTTAAGTACTAGGTGACAACTAAAGCAGTGGAGTTAGCCGGTAGAGTTATAGGTGGAGGTATGGGAGGGCTTAGATCTCTCTTGACGATTTTGGCGGTTTACGTTCAATCGAGCCGCGTTTTTACTTTAGAGATAGTAGAGCGCCAAGACGACCTATGCAAAGTGAGCTTCTCCCATCAATAGCGCAAGCGTTACAATGCCTCTTGAGCACATCCTTATAGCTTCCAATAATTAGGATGTGGTGGTCAGATAAGCAGTCGTTATCTAAAGTGCAAGTATGTAAAGTAAGGTATTCTGCTGGATCCGGTTAAACTGGAAACCGACCTAAATACACCGTGATTTTTTAGTCGTCTTACAAAGATGGTCCACTCAATGTATCCGACATAAAATACCTTTAGGCATGATTATTTCAATTTTACCATTTATTAAGATAATAGGTACAAAGAAAAATAAATAATACATTTGAATTATGAAACATCATATTCATAATGTTTACGTGTCAAATGGTAGAACATACCTACCCAGCGTACGAGTCGAGTAGATCATCGCTCGCAACAGGGTGTTTCGACTACGTCATGCGTCATAATATTGAATAATATTGTTATTTTTAAATTATTCAAATCTCATAAATACTTTTTTTATAAAATGAATGTTTAGTAGTCATTGGATAGATGAAGTGGGCTGAGGTTGTAAGACGACTAAAAAATCACGGTGTATAGTTGGAAATGGCTAGGTAGAAGATGATGTTCCCACAACTCTTAACCTTTCGCAAACTGCCCATGTCATGCAAGTCTCTGATTTTCGATATAGAATGAATTCCATTAGCAACTACGCCATGACATATTTGACTTATGAAATAAATCTAAAATCTGACAAGCTGATTAACAAGTTTACAGGGGTCAGGTGGTAATCTTTACACGTAAAATACTGAAAACTATAGACCCAATCCTGGCTAGACTAGAAGTCGACCACAATATAGTTGAGAAGACGACCCAAACTAACAATTTATATGCACATTTATTTGATGGCGTATAGTAGACGTCAAAGAGGTAGCACACAATATCAGCAAGATAGCATGAATGCCTATCATTTTGGTTTGCACACGGAGATCTGACGCAGACATACTGACTATCTACATGTCAGTCAGTCTCTGTGATAGTGTATGACGAGCAGAGGGTAGAGCTGTATAATCATCAGAATAGACTAATGATTACTAACAACGTCATAGTTTGTGCGTAGTGTCTGCTACCATTTATCTATGACGTGGCACATAGCGATGTTGACTTCTTAAATACCTGTTACCTCTTCAACTAAACTTGATTTATACATGTCTTAAGACAATAAATCGTGCAACAGGCTGTTTCGGGAGTCAACTGTTGGACCATAACCGATCAAGTAAGGGATACACAGGTTGTTTATATTTTAAATATTTTTTTTGGCAGGAAGCTATTCTGCACAGTGCATATTAATGATCTATTTTGAGTCAACATAAGAAATAAATAATACCTTGTACTATTGCAAATATGTTCTTTTTATTGCTTGTTATCAGAAACAAGCTCTATTTTATGTAAGACACCATTAATACGGTTATTAAACTCCAGGTTGTTGGCAGAGCCCAGTGACAAACAGTTCAGCTGTCCAGGTGTTAAAGTGTCTCCACATTTAATATGTGGAGTAAAGATCGAAATAGACATACGAGAAATCGCTCGTATGATTTGTGAATCTATTTCTAAATGTATCGCCTGTGTGGCGGGGTTTCAGTGGCTTATTTCTATCTAAATTTGTATTTTTTTCGAGTAAATATACTTATTTTACAAAAGCATATTTAGGGCGTAAATACTCAAGGTAAATTCCGTCGACTAGGCTCGCTGGTCTAGTGGTCGCAAGCGGTACTGCTGAGCGTGAGGTTTTAGGTTTGATTCCCAGGTGGGGTAAAGTTGCCTGCCAGGGCTGCGGGACTGTTCGAAAGAGATACCGCGGTCCTGGAACATAAAGGGCCTAAGAAGGAACATGGGTGGTTTTTAGTCAGTAAGAGTCTGACACTCCCTTCCGCTCCGCCCAGAGCGGGAGGGGTCATTTGATGATTTCCCACCATCCAAAAAAAAAAAAAAGGTGGGGTAAAGTTTATTGGGTTTATCCATCAGAAATTTCTGAGTAACATCCTCATGTCTGAATTTATGCCCGGTTGATGACAATAGACCCCTATTACATGGGACTTAAACCTAACTGGAATTTGGGAGTACCTACACATCAGCTTCTCTGCGGATTGCTGATGATTGGTTTTATGTTATGTTTATTTCCATTTTACAAAATCAAACCTAATGTCTTAATAATTGTCTCAAGTTATTATAATACTCATGCATGTTATTTACAAACTCATTTGGCTTGTCCTGACTGCTGCCGTGGCAAATTATGGAGTGAGGAATGATAATTGCATTTTGCTAAATTCAGACCATTTAGCCAATGTCAAACAGTTATGGAAACATCCATTTTTGTGGAGCACTTACCATATTTGCATAAACTATTATTAATATCAATGATTATAACACGTTATTTGGTAATCTATCTAATTTAGCTCAAGAACTTACATAGTAAATTGACCATTATTTTGACCAACGACTTCCCAGGAATGTCAACTTTACTTCTTCCACATTTTGACGATTTCTAATGAAAGGTAACATAAAAACGCGTTGTTCTGCTTGCTCCCAAACGTGGACAGTGCGACCTCAATCGTCTGTAGTCTGTGGGAGCTTCCGCGTTTGCGCTGCCAACGGCTCACAAAAACGAACTCGCACGGAAAAATATGGAAATAGATTGATGATTTATCAATGTATGTATGTATAGGTGGAGATTTAAAAAAAGGATTATTCATAGTTGAATGAGAATCTGTGCTTCGACTGCTTATTAACACGGTTCTACCTTAAAGATAGATTCTATGGAAGTTTAAAATACAATCAACATTTCATCTATGCTTGGAACAAAAGCTCTCTTTCCTTTAGAAGATCAAACTCAAACTCAAAGTTTAATTTAAATTAGGCCCACTTGCACGAAAAACTTAACTCGGAGTTAGTTGCTAATACGAGGTTAAATTGACAGTTTATCATACAATATTGTCAATTTAACCTCGTGTTAGAATTAAACTCTGAGTTAAGTTTTTCGTGCAAAAAAACAAAAAAACGTAGCAACAGTCACAGTCACAAGGCATAATAACTTGAGAAAGTACTGTAGTTGCACATTCCAATCAAAATTTGAAAATTGCAAATTAAACTAATATTATAAAACATAATTGGAGTCGTTATGATTCCATGTTCTCATTATGTCTAGCTATATTTCCTAACACCAGCTAAAAGTAAAACCAGTAAAAGTCGATACGATCGGATATAAATTCGAGAGTTATTTGACGGTTTTCATAAGTATTTTGTGGCGACACAATGTTAATTGTGTCGTTATTTTCTGGTATCGACAAACTCTATTTTTGACTGTGAGGCGTTATATCAGCTGTTTGCAAAGTATTTACAAAATCTTGTGTAACTTTTATTTTGTTCAAAGAAACACATGAATTTTGTTATACTTCATCTTGTAACACGAACTGTCAATGGAAACATAACCGGTATTTTTAAGGTGTGTTACTAGAACAAAAACAAATTGATGATAAATAAGCTCTTGATTAAGAAAAAAAGCCTTTCTTTTTAATTTAATTTTCCATTTTTTTGCACTATTTTACCTACTCAATTGTTTTTAGGCACTCAATCGTCAAATTATGTATGTATTATAAACCAACTAACCCAAAGACCTAAACCCCAGTTCACACAAACGCGGAACATTACATAAATTTTAGCAACACGTATCCGATTCAGTTGTAACATCATAGCAACGACAAGGCGCCTCCGTTAGTGACAATCGCAGAACAAACGAAACGGTATCTATATCGGTCGTGTGCCCTGACGGCTATTTCAGCTGGGCTAAAAATAGTGCGACAAAGATCGCGCGGCTATGTGGGTCGAGATACATTTTTCTTCGATCCACAATCAGCATGTGTGCACCTTGCATAATTCAAGCGCCGACTGTTTTTTTTTTACTTTTAATGAATAAAAAAAAAACAAGTGACATTTGAAATTTTGAATTGAGAAGTTCAGTTCTCATTTTAGAATTTAGATTCCATTTTTGTTTTTTTTATCATGAGGTGTGGAAGCAGTGACGGTTCATTTTTTATTTGTGTTCGTGTGTGTTTGTGGTAGAAAATAGTTGAACGTATAAAATATTTAGTTTTCCTGGAAGTTCTGAGTGCGAAGGCTGACAAAATGCATGTGTTTTAGTGCGAGAGATGAAAGTAGTATGCATGGTATGAAGAATGTCTGAAAATAAATAAATGCAATTTTCAATTGTTTCTGAAGGTGTGCTGATTCTTCAAATACTTATTTCATCATTGTGACGAAAAGAAACAGACGAAAATGACAGGTATTAAAGTTTAAAATGCTTCATATTTCGATACTACTTCAAAATCGTAAAGTTCTATATTTTCCAGTATTTCTGTAAACATGCAGTGACAAGGCCGCCTGTAGACTAAGGTTGTTGATATAAAGATTAAGCTGTGACAGACAGACGGACCGGCAGACGAATATAGCGATTATAATCTTATGAAATCTCTTGTGAAACGTCGTCTGAGCCCCATCATTCATTAGTTTGTTTTCAGCTTACTGAAAAATATTCCTGTACTTGATAAATCAACAATCTTCAATGCCTACAGAAAATATTTTACTAATCAGTAAACATAAAACTTTTAAACGGTTAGCTAAACCCTAAAATTAATTTTATGGGTTAAAACTATAAAAAAGAGCTCTGATATTTTCAATATAAAGTAATATGCTTCAATAGCATCACGCAAATGAAAAAAACATGGCATGAAACGAGATTTGAAATGATGCAGCGGTGTGGGTTACTCAATCCTCCTTGATTTTATTGCAGTATAAGAACTCATTGCCATATTTAGTCAACATAGATGGAAGTCAGTTTTTTTTTTTGCAAAAAAAGTTTTGTTTTACCATTTTTCGTTGTGGTTTCTCACAAAAATCCTTGCCAAGTATCAATTTTACAAACTAGAAGTTATAAGATCATCATCCACATAGACGAAGAAAAAAAAACGCATATTATAGAGAATAACTCATAGGCTTCTTTTGCCAAATGAATTAAGAATCCCTAAAATCGGACCAGCATACCACCACCGTCTATAAATGATATCTTAACCTCATCCTCGACTCACCAGCCACAATATAATGTAACATTCAGCCATCGTTCAACAAATACCACGTAACTAAAGTTTCCTCAACAGCTTACAACGGATTGATGTCTTCCTATGCGTTGCCTTGAGTGATGGCTTCCGGTTATCTGGCTACGGACATTTGTGGAACGTCTTCTGTATAACATTCCATACCAAACTATAGTTAACAAGCTATAGATCCTGATCTGGGCAGCCAGAGCGTAAATACATACATGGCCGATATATTAAGATGTGGATTGCTTGCTGGAGTTGAAACTACAATTGTTAATATTACTTTTGTAAATGAGTATAACTATTTTGAGTAACAAGATCATTAATATCATCATCTTCTGTATATTAGTAGGTCTATATTACAGGCCACTCAATAAGATCTAAAGTTTCTAATCAGAATAACTCGAACAGCAGCCTGTTTTATAGACATGTAAGTAGTCGAAGATCTACTTAAGACAAGATAAATTATATTTATACTAAAACTAGCCGTTACTCGGTACCTTCGCCTGAGATTATATATTGATTTCAAAGTTTATAGGAACTATAAGAAAGAAACTAAAGACTTGTTACCAAGTATGGCAAAAGGCAGTAAACGATTGTACACAAAGCCTGGTTACCACCTCATCGAGCTACCGAAATAGCAGTAGCCTCGTTCTTCAGTCAGGTTTTATGGCCTACGTCAGATAAACAGCTGATGTATTTATATTATAGAATGCAATATATGTAGGTACCATGGATATAAGAAAGAGATACCTATTTGTTTATATACTTCTAAAAGTTATCGTTCGAATTTTTGATTTGACGCTGAATAAATTCGATTTTAAATTGTTTCTACTTTTTTTATTTCTAATGGTTTAAACCAATGTTTAATACATTTTGCAGTGTTTATGGTTTCTCAAAAAAATTGGTATTTATACAGAGACAATAAATGGTTAAATACACATACAACACTGAAAATGCAAAGGTTCTTTTGAAAAGATATTTTTTAAGACCGCCCGTTGCAATATTTTATTCACCCCAAGTGCAATATTTTCTTTAAGGTAAATTGAAATACTTATATGCTGTACAATCATTAAACTACATTTTAAGTACAAAACTAAATTGGCTTAGTCAGCGGCAAAATCCATTTATCAGTGTAGGTACCGGGTCGTATTGTAGATCAAAAATGCCTAGGTACAATTTAACGACGATTAAAGCTTAAAAATAAAAGTTACTAACCCACTAAAAGTCCGGTGGGGACAAAATAACGATTAGTGACGACTCAACAACAATAAAATAGCTGGCAACAAACAATTTTATTTTTCCGTTAAACAGAAATAACATGGAGTCGACTATCGTACATTCTTGGCAGCGGATTGTACAGAATTCAATACACGACCAATGTTCATACGTCAATCATAAGAACATAGGAACTGAGTTTTGTTGTTGACTGTATTAGTTACAGGATTACGAAAGTCACACTTCTAATAAAGCCACATAGAAGTCCAAGCAAGCAGCTTTGAATTTAAAAACAAACCGGCCATGTGCGAGTCGGACTCGTGCATGAGGGGTTCCGTACCATTGTAGTAAGGATAAAATTAAAGGGGGCTCCCCCTTTAATTTTTAATTTATTTTTATTATTGTTGTTATAGGCAATAGAAATACACATTCTGTGAAATTTTCAGTTGTCTAACTATTACGGATCATGAGATACAGCTCGCGGACACGGTCGGACGGACAGCGGAGGCTTAGCAATAGGGTCCCGTTGGTTACCCTACGGGTACGGAATAAATTATGATTTGGTTTGATTTTTAACCCTATAAAAGTGATCACTACAAGAATAAAGCCTATATATAGTTCAACGCATACGTAGAAGCTCTGCACCAGATCAGCATCCCCTAAACTCGAGTCGTTCACACACTTCTAACCACTGTAATATCATCGCCTTGATCGGGATCAGTTAGTAAAATAAGACGAGATGGGATCATGCGTGTTGGTTGTTAAAATGTATAAAGAACGTAGTTACATAGTCACATTAAGTACATCCGTACTTACTCATATTATGTAGCAAGTTGATCTCTGAAATATGGCACAAATGTGGGATAATGTCTTTTTGGTACCTCTGCCAAAACGAAAAAAAATACATAAAACTGACGGGTGTGTCTGTTTATCTGTCGCATGCACTTTACAAAACGAGTTGGTCATTTTTTTATCACGTTTGGCGTTGATTGCCAAATAATATATATAAAATTGCACAATATATGGGTTAGAAAATAAATATCCTAACAGTTAAAGAAAGCTAAACTACTAATTGGGTTGTGGAGGTTAGATAGGCAGTCGCTCCATGTAAAATACTGGTATTCAACTGCATCCGGTTAGACTGGAAGCGGACTCCAACATAGTTGGGAAAAATATAGGCAGATGATGAGTTAAAGCTAAACTACGACTGGAGAAGAGGGCTTGACAAAGTGACATTGAATTATGTTGAATTGACACAAGCTATCAAAAACAATCAAAAATATGTAAATCTCGTTGGAAGTAGTTGTAGGAAAACGGCATGCTTTGCATGCAATAGGGAATATGCATGTATGATTTTTTCTTCACTTAAATCAATAAAATACAGTACTATCAACCTAAGAAAATAATTAAAAGTTAAGTTCAACTACTGCTTGTCGCTTAAAAAAATATCAAACTCCTATAATTTTCTACGACAGTTCAATTTAAACTTCCGTGACTGTCGCGGCTATCTGCCTTGTTTATATCTATTTTTTTCCCTTAATAGAATGATTTTACTAATTGTATGTGTTTTATTCAAGAAAACATTGCAATAACAATATTATAATAGTTAGTGCAACTTTAAGTACTTTTAAATAAAAGTGTTTCTTTGACACATAGTATTTGACGTGAGTTTGCGTTCCGTTTCACCAAAAACACGCTACATAAAATATTAAATTGTAAAATAAGTTTTGTATTAGAGAATTAAACAAGTGTACCACAATGTTTTTATGGGCCCATACAAGGCATTTTAAGAAATAAAAAAAGTTTTGTATTTCATGCATATTCCCTATTGCCACTTTCTTCATTACTATATTTAAATATGCATAATGCATACATTCCATGCATCCAAATCTGGCTCAAAAGCTGTTCGTTTACGACCAGCATTAAGTCACAAAGTAAACCTTTACAGTGAACAATTAAATGATCGTAAAACGATTAGATTTCACCGTACAATAGAACGTACTTGAACATTTATCAAGTAAAGAGGTCAAGCCAGGTATGACACAAGCTGCCATTGGTCTGTAGCTGCATTTATTAAAAAAAAAAACTGAAGAATTCCATTTCTCGATAGCAGAAATTCCATAATTGTTCAGACTCCGAGGAGTCTAGATTTGTACATGGTTTAAGGGTTTGGCATAAGCCGCATAGGGTTTAACACTCAAATTAACTACCGCACTATTACATTAGTGAAACAATTGACTGGACTTCACCAATTATGAATTGCTTCACCATGTAAAAGGTGTTGGTTCTACTATATTATTCTCACACCTTTTTAGAAATATTGGCAGCTTGATTCAAAATATAAACAGAATGAGAATTCCACAAACACCTTTGGCAAATCTCAGCTCATCAATTCCACAGGTTTAGTGACATTCCCTGGGCAGTGCACAAAGTAGCTTGCTTCTCGATGGCAGCACTAAACTACAATGTAAACGGCACTCGAGCGTCGCGCATTTAGTAACGCGGTCACTAAAACGGGCATTGTATGTGTAAACGATGCAGTGGAAGGGAGCTATGTATTTTGGGAATATGATTATTGCATTTGAATGTTGATTTTGCATTAAAAGAGCGTTTCCCAGTGAAGATACTTGTTTGGATCCAGAAATTCTGGATTGTCACGTTGCTGTATATCAAGTTTAAAAAATATGTCGATAAGTATTAATATCTAATTAAATATTATTTAATCTAAATATTAATTATTTACAAACTACAAAACTATAATAGAAATAAATATGTACAAGTATAACAGGGTTACAGGGCATCCAAAAATTCGTCCGCATCGCTGTCAACGGGAAAAGTGCCCAGAAGGCTGGCAGCATTACCACGTTGGATGGCAATGCTGATTCTTTGGCCAAAAAATAGGCCCGCCCTCTGGTCACGTGAAGAGTCGACCAACCGCTTGGCGATTTCCCGAAAAACTAGGTGGGCACTCGGACCCCATGGCCCTAGTGTTTCAACCCCAAACGGCTCAAACACATAACTACCAATTAAATTATTATCTAATTAAACGGTTTGTTGTAAGTTGAATTCTAGATTTTTTGTTAGGCACACACAGACAAATTATTACTATGTGTGGTGGTAATATGTTACTGCAACTATTCTTAATAATCCTGGAATAAAACTTACTTTAACTTAAATAATTAAATTCTTTTATTCCATTCCATAATTATTTCACGCGCTTTGGACGTGGAATTGCGAATTCAAGCCCCATATGAAACACAATACCACAAACTTATACTGTCACTTACGGGACATCTTCCGTGATTGTTCACAATTTTGAGCTCCCGATATTTCGACGCTGTTGCAAGCGCCATGATCGCGGGGTGACAGTATAAGTTTTAAACCATGAAAACTTAAAACAGAGTTCATAATACCATATTTTATGCGTTAATTGTTACAAACCCCTACTAAAATATGAGAGCAGCAAGCATGATAAGCAGTTAATAAAAAACAGCGCCCACCCCCAGCACATAAAGACACATCCGTATCATTGTTTGCGTTCCTTACGATACCAAGATCTTACAATGTCTCGAGCGAATGTACTACTTAGAAATACCAATAACTTTCATTTCATACACCTGGAAGAGCTCTGCTATTTGCAGCACAAACGATTTGCGTTCGATTGGCCAAATGGCCGATTAAAGACGAATATTGAGTTAGCCTTAGCTGAGGAGTGGAGACTGCCTGGCGACTCGCCAGTAACTCTGATGTGTCATGGAGCACGCATAGATTAGGGGGAGAGCAGATGTGATTGGTGATAGTAGGATAAATAAAATAAATCAAAAAGCCTGTTTATTCCCTGCTTGTTTTACAATATTAACTTAATTTCTAGTAGGATTGTGAGTGGGTTAGTTTTGTTAGTTATCTTCTTTTGCAAGGACCCCAGTTTGGGTAAAAGCCTCCTCCAAAGCTGCCCATGTGTCTCTGTCTTTGCTATTTGGCTCCAATTTGAGCCGGCTGTTCTTATAACCTCGTCCTCCCCCACCGTGTTACTGGTCGGCCTCTGCTTCTTTTCCCTTGCGGGCCCTTCCACAGGGTTGCTGTTAGGGTACATCCTAGGTCTGAAAGCCTCGTAAGGTGGCCTGCCCATTTCTACAGTAGGATACGCGATGGCGATTCTATCTCGACTATACGAAATTGGGTACCTACCTCCGAAATCACAATACTCGTACGTATTGTGATTTTGGAGGTACCCAACTCAAGGTCAGGCGCAGCAAGGTGGAACTCGCCAGTGAAGCAACAATATTATTGCGCATCATCCAGACACGAAAGACTTCTCTGTATGGAAAGGTAACTTAAAATTGTGTATATGAGTACTTAATATAATATGTAGTATCTTTACAATTAGTGTTCTTTGTTTCTTATTAATCATATTTTTTCACAGTCATCGGCCGGTGTGCTGAACTGAACTCATTTTTAAACTGTCTGTATAATCCTGTATTAGAAAAAAACAATTTCATAAAAGTAACAGTTACTAATTGCAGGTTGACTAATCATGTGCTACGAGAGAGCTACGCCGTAGCCGCGTAGAGGCCCCAATCCATACGCTCGTAGCACGTCTACGAGTTACTATTGATATGACATTTTACGACCATCTTTCTTCAATATACGTCTCAGGACTTATCACATAATCTGTGTCCATACACATCATTGAGTACCCAAATTATTATATAACGTGTAGTTTTCTCATCTACCAGTGACGTGTTTCATCGGTTATCGTGAGGATGAGCAACTAAATGATGTTTAATTTCAGCATTTCCAGCGAAGTTGCACCTTAATGACAGGACGCGTCTCGATTGAGTAAGATTTAATGGTCTATCTCATTAATTGCATTAGATGTCTGCTCATTTTATTAGAGATTTTATGTTTCAATTAAAATTGTAATCGATGTGTTTATTTTTGTTATTGGCGAGATGCGAATTAGTTTTATTAGTTCTTAATTAGATTTATCAATATTTAAATTAATTATGATTTTTATTGATTTCTATATTCAATTATTTTATTTTACTTGTAATGTCAGAAAAAATGATTAATAGACTTTATTACCAAATTAAATAGGTTCGTATGTCAATTCAAACCACAATCATTCTTTGACAGATTGACACAGCAAATTGACGTGGTGTTTCAATTTTCTGTACAATTAAATTGCTTGACAATTGGTGCAAGAGTGCAAACCAGGAAAGATTAGAAAATAGAAAGGGCTGCCTGCTGCCCTTCCCCTGCAGTGGAACAACGCAGACTAAAAAAACTAGAGAGGTGTCAAGGGACACCCGGATGGAACGAAGTTCCTTTCGAAACCACCACCACCACCACCACCACCAGCTTAACTTGGATCACCCATCCACAGACAGACCTTGCCAGTCGTTGCTTAACCTTGATCACCCATCCACAGACAGACCTCGGCAACCGTTGCTTAACTTGGATCACCCATCCACAGGCAGACCTGGGTAGTCGTTGCTTAACCTTGATCACCCATCCACAGACCAAAGACGAAACGAAAATATCTGGCTTGCTTTCTATAACATGCGCACGCCGCACGGCTTACAATAGCTTACTATAGCAAAAACACATTACCCTCCTTTGCGTCGCGCAGTCGGGTAAAAGTGTAGTACACACTTTTCGTCTGAATTTTTTCCGTCTAGCCCCGCAACGCGCGATAAGGAACTACGTTCCAAAATGAATACCTCGGAGTACAAGAACACTTCACCAATCTTTTTAAATCTAGATCAATCTCCAAGATATAAACATCGTTTCCTTGATCCCCGATTTAGAACGGAAATGAATAATCCTACTTATCCTCACTCAGTTTCGATTGAGTCACCTCATTCAACCAAACAGATGCATGAGAAAAGTGAATCTTAATAAGAACGTAACATCGTGCTACTATTTCTTGGAGTGGAAGGCAGTAGCAGAGGTATTTCGTTAGAAATGTTTAATTTTATTTATTTATTTGTACATAAGAAAAAAACTTACATTACACACAGTGAATAAAGTTGTACAGTGAAGACATATTAAAATGCGAACTGATGCATCCTAAACTAGGCTAGAAGCCTGTGTTTTGGGAGTTTATATGGGGCAACCCTATTGCCGCCAAGGTAGCATCACTTGGGCCTTATCAGAATAGTTAGAAGTAGTCTAGCGCTGCGGTTTTTTTTATTTAATAGTACAGCAGCATGCTGAGATACTACTGCCTTTTGGGCTCGTACAGGACCAATTTAGTTTAATATGTCTTATTTTTTATAATTTTTTGGTTGTTTCTTTTTATTTAATTCTCTTTTATTGTTTGGTCCTGTGAGAATCGATTCAATACTTTCTCTTTTGTTTCTTTAACCAGATTCACGTCATAAATCCAAACTCCAGGTTTCTATTTACAGGTTATAACTATTGAATCTGTGGCCTAAAAAACTAGTAGCATTTTGTATTTCTACAACTTTTTAAATGGATCATCATGGGCTTCTAGGTAGCTGATGTAAATCCAATACACTTTTATAAGAAAAGACCATCAATGTTGAGAATATTTTAAACTAATTATTTCAAGCTCCATATTTTCCTAGTGTAATTATAAGACGTAATTTTAGCTTTTTACTGTAAACGAATGTCATTAAAATGGTGCGAGCCGTGCCATATTACGGTTTTCATAATAGTTACTGAATTAGATTTATGCTTTTTCGTACAAAGTTAGATCGATCCTGAATAATTGATGACTAGTAACATGTATGTATAGCTCAGACTTATTATCTCTTGTTGACGCATAAATACTCCTTTGGATACTACATGAATTTACTGGGTTTTTTCATGGTCGTTGACACACGTCTCTCTTATACTTTTGTATGTTTTTCTGTCAATTGCTGTCACAAATAAACTGTTGAAAAAAACGATCTCTTTTACTTTCATTAAGATCCCAGTAATTCAAGAATGCCATCTCTGTTGTTACCTTTTTATCGCATGGTTATAAACAAACACTCTAGCGACCAGTTATTGGTCATCACAGGTTCGGAATAATCCCTGCTTATGGACATACACCTGCAATACCAGAGATATTGAAGGTACGTTCAATCTCCAGATATAAAGCTGAAATGCGTCATGTGTAAATAAAAGACGGGATAAACTTTCAATTATGGGCCGTTGAGTTGGAAGTTAATTTTTTTTTTATAGATAGCACTCATAAAAAGAAGGCTTTTTACAAATTTTCAGTTGCGGAAAGTCACTGTTTACGAGATATAATTTTTTAGATTTTCCATGTAAATTGAAAAATAACACGCAATTTCGATAGATATATGCCCCTCCCACCCCTCCCCCCTCTCCCCGACCCATAAGTTGACGGCCCATAATGGAAAGTTTAACCAAAAGACTTAATCAAAATAGAAAATTTGCTTGGAGGCACAAATATCTTCGCGTACCAACAAGCTCTCCCGCAAATCCCGTCTATACAAGGTGTAATAGGAATAGGTGGGTCTCTTTACGAAATCGTCAACCAAGCTTTGTGTACATCAAACTAAGTAACCCTACGAAAAATTTATTGCTGGGAAACGAAATTTTTATGGGGTGAAAAATCGCGCTTTAGGATAAAACTCAATGTAACGCACTCAGAACATTGTACTGATGGATGCATTGAATAGTTTACGGGTCATGTGGATATATAAAATAAAGTTACAAGCTTAAAAACTAATTTAAAAAAATACTTTTAAAATAGTTGGAACTTTGACCTCCAATATCTCCGTAACTAGAAAGTTCCCAAGTATGATTGGTAACAAAAAAAATATGGTAATGACGGGGAGAACAAGTGCCTTTCGATTTTGTTAAGACGACGATACGTCTACTAAAGGAGTGTCAGACACGGTAATACCTCAAGAGATTACTTTCGTAGTTATACTCAAACCCTTTCACTTGAACAAACTACATCACTGTCTACTAATTGCGAACCCGATGTTTGTAATCGGGAACCTGATTCATATTCGGGATTCAAACCATCAAATACGAATTGTGGGATTGCTATTAAGGCTGATGACGTAAGCGAGACGTAATTTTAGCCCGTCCTCGCATACCTTGGTATTTTGTCTACATTCATTGATCTTTTTCGTGTATTATTTTAGCCGTCTTGAAAATGTTATGTTTCATCATAAGTAGCCAAATTGGTTCAAACCATCACTAGGACTCAACTGAGTTCGCGAATGAATCCCAAGTAGATCATAACGAACCTCCCTCTACTGTATTAGTAGTTGGTAACCACGAGTGGCCGACTATTGACTAACTCGCAGGTGATTAAAATTGTGGATTGTGAATATCCCAAAAACACTTTACTCGACCTGGAAATTGAACCCAAGACCTCCTCATATACACCAGATACTCACCCTATTAGTATTTGCGCCTTTATGGTGTGGTTGTAGTAATCCATAAGGACTTAAGAGATGCCAAATCTGTATTTTCAACTCAAAATACTGGAAACATCGTAAGAACATGAAAAAATATCAGTGATCAGGAGAATTTAGGTTTTACTAACTGTTACCCGCGACTACGTTCGTGTGCTATTCCAGACTATAATCTCATCCAAATCCGTTCAGCCGTTCTGACGTGATTGAGTAACAATCAACCATCCATCTGATCTTTCGCACTATTTATAATAGTTATAAGCTTCATTTGAAAACATATTTTAAGTAACGACGGCCTGATTCCAAAACATTTAAAATGCCTTTTGGGTTCAGGCAGCGGGGAAGCTGGAGAATCACTTTTGCAGTAGTTTGCGGCGTTAATTCGGCTTAAATCTCTATAACTCAAATAAGAGCAAGCCCGCAATTAACGCCATTAATTTACTGTACATTAATAGCTGAAACAAAGCGAACATGACTCAGACGGACAAGGAGCGAAGGGGACAAGAGGGGTGTTTGTTATTGTAACTGAAGGGGGGGAGGGTGTGTGTATGGCGTGAACAAATTTAGTCTGAGGTGTACTTTATCCTTGTTAAGAAATACCAGGAGTGCAGACGTCAATGACGATGGAATTTGATCGTGGTGATGACGTGAGAGATTCTCTGGTCTGTGAAAGATTGATTGATTGTGATTGTTTGTTAGTTCATCTCATATCAATTTCACTACTTAAACTAGAGTTTTGCACAGATCGCAAGAAACATTGGAATGTTAAGTCTGAATAGCTACTATAACAGATAAATGGGGGTCGTCCGGCGTCGAGATGAGCAGACGACATAGTTGCCATCGGGATGATGAAGAACCTGGAGGGACTGAGGCTGGCACAAAAACGTGGAGATTGGCACAAGAAAAGAGAGGCTATACCCAGCAGTGGGTGATAAAAACATATAAAAAACTGAAGCTGAAATCGATGCGATTTCATGATGAAAATTCAAAAATTTTATGATGAATACCTCAAATTCGAATGTTTTGATGGTTTTGTATAAGAGTAGCGTAAGCAAGTACAGTCTGCGCACAGAGACACAAGCTCCTCTCTAAGAGAGGGAGTGGTCCAAGACTCGGAACCAGTGCAGGCTGGTGTATGCCCCTTGCCTATGAATTTTGGGTTGCTAGGAACATTGAACCCAAACGAAATCTCGACACGAAAATAGAAAGGACAAATCACAGTAAACCCAGTACAAAAATAAAATGCATTGCATCAAAACAAACAGTTGCGCAACACTGCAGCTCTCCTGCAGTAAGAAATAAAGTATGTGTCATTCGCATTACATTCGCCGAAGTTATTTATGTGAAGTAGTTGGGTGGTCTGGACTGGACGCAGCTGGAATGTTTGGATGAGAAATGGTGAACTATTGCTGAATATGTCTTATCTGAGGTGATGCACTGTTACGGCGACGTCTTGATGTTTCATTCATTCGTTCAATCATTCATATGTCTTGGTCTTGGTACTTCTAGCAAAGGGGCCCCTGGAAAGAAACAGTCATTATGTCTTTATTAATACGTTATGATCATAACATTATGTTACCTGAAATTGAGTTGTAAACAAGAGTCCCAATAGGACCAACTAGGAAGCTCTATCTCTTTGCATTAAGTCATAAAATCAGTTAATATAACTAGTTAGTTATTTGGTAGCCTATTCCAATTTACACAGCCTCGTATTTACCATTTACAGTACCAAAAGTGTAAATAGTGAAATAATACATTGCAAGGGCTCCAGTATGTACTAGGACCACAAGTTCGGAGAGGCGTGAGTACCACCAACCAGCATAGGGTCCGCGTGGTGGATTATGGCCCAGTTTCTCACTTCTAGAGAGGACGCCTACTGTGTTCCAGTAGTGGGAAACTGGGAACGTAATAGGATGATTATTTATGTAGGTTTAAAAACGCCCACTGCTGGGCAAATGCCTCCCCCAATGGTCTTTTTTCGTGCTTCCTCGAACCAGCCCTCGCTGTACGCGTCCAGGTTGTCTCGCCACGTCTTCCTAGACCAGCCTCGGCGGCGTCGTCCGTCTTCCGGCACCCATAGTGTGGAGACTTTAGCCCAGCAGTCATTATGCATGCGGCTGTCATGACCAGCTTAATCCCATTATTTCCTGGAGTTTTTCACAGTACCATACTAGGAGTAGTGTGCTTAATACAAGGTTGTTTTTACTACAAAATATTGGCCAGCATTAAAATGAATCATTCGTTGGTATTCCCGGTATGCAAAGTAAATTAACTGTTGTCTTTTAGAGTCCTACAGATTAGAGTCTATATGTATTTGGTGCCAGAACTCGACCAATGTGTGTGTCGACACCTAATTAATCAGATCAGTACGGACTAATATTGTTTATTGTATCCAATTAGAAATCAATATTGCTAATGAGTATCATTGAAATGTTAGGTAGAGCTTTTATTTTATCAGTGGAAGTTTAAATACTACTGGATAATAGGTATCTGAATTGTGAATGGTTTGATTGCCTCAAGGTATTATGATAATAACAAATTGTCTAAATAATAATAGCCGCACGGATCGATCTTCAGGTTTAAGCCGGGTTTGCCAAGGCCGATCCGTGGATGGGTGACCATCAGTTACATACCACGTTTCCTCCGTGCCTCGGAAAGCACGTTAAGTCTTTGGTCCCGGCTGTTATTTGTAGATTTTTAACACCATAACGCCACACCACGCGACGTCGCGTGATTCTGGTATTTATTTAGGCCACTAGGGAAGGCATTCAACATTTTTTTTATTTTGCCTATCTAGGTAATTTCAGCATTTTGGCTTGACAATGAACGTGTTAACAGTCATCTCAGGTAGTTAGTGGCTAAAGTTTGACAACCAATCTAACTAAATAAGTGTTTACCCTGGGTTGTGAAGGTCAGATAGATAGTCGCCGCATGTAAAATACTAATCGCCCCATGTATAATATTCAACTGCATCCGGTTAGACTGGAAGCCGACAAACATGGTTGGGAAGAGGCTAGGCAAAGGATTGTCATGGCAGGATCTTAAAGCCTATCAATACTTCTACAGGACAATGATATTGGGTGTGGGCAACGTTTCGAAAATCACTAGAAAATCCTAAGAAAAATTGCTTTCTTTTATGTTCCAAATAAATAAATATTCTAACCCTGTCATCTTTGTTGGTAATGATCAGCATACGTGATTTCTTGTTTTGCAACCAAAAGAACACAGTACTTAGTATTACCAAACTTTTAGTAGATGCTTAGATAAATGGATACCGGATATTAGTCATTCAGTAAAGGCTCCAGCAATCTTTGCGTACGATACTGTCGTCTCCTACCAAAGTATGACATATTTTAGTCACAGTTTACTACTAGGAGCATCAAAACTAAATTATCGGACGTGTTATGACAAGGAACGGATATTAATGAAAATATTGCTCGCACGTGGTCCCTGCCGTACGATAACAACTGTGATTTTATGATGTTGTCTAGTGACGTTGGGAAAGATTTTGTGAGGCAGGTAAACTCATATGTACTAATGTGCATACATAGCGTAGTACTACTAGCTGTAGGTAAGACTGCAATCTATTTATATCTATTCTATTTTAAATAGACATGCGTGTAAGGGTTCGTATTAATCAGTTTGCATATTTAAAACTATTATCAATGTGAAAAAACTTCGTATGGAAACGTAAAGCGTTTGTGTTTGTGAGTTTAAATGTTTTTAAATGCACCCAGGATACAAGAGAAATTCCTAGTTTGGGCCAACTTTTATTAAAAAAAACTCCAATTGATGGAGTTTGAACTCCCAACCTTTCGGTCGCCACCTCATCGATTTATCTACTAGGCGTCTTCAGCTAGCTATTTAGACTAGACTGAAGAGGTGTGTGGTGGGTGGAGATTAAGTATTTGTCATTAGTTTTAATCGAGCATTACCATCGAACCGCCGCGTGAAATTATATTAGGGATACAACTTGATTAGATTCACATGATTCACTCAGCCGGATGGCAAACTCAAATAACGTAACGTATCTCATAGAACGTAAGGGGTTCGGAAAAAAACTGTTCGGTTTAGCTCACATTGTGCCGAACTAACCCGAATATGATTAAAAGATGATAGATATCAAGAAAGAGGAGAATCAAATTGTCGATCGGCGCGAGCCAAAAATGCTGTATATGTGTTTTTTTAGGGTTCCGTACCCAAAGGGTAAAACGGGACCCTATTACTAAGACTTCGCTGTCTGTCTGTCTGTCTGTCTGTCTCCAGGCTGTATCTCATAAACCGTGATAGCTAGAAAGCTGAAATTTTCACAAATGATGTATTACTATTGCCGCTATAATAACAAATACTAAAAATTAAAAAAAATATATATTAAGGGGGGCTCCCATACAACAGATATGATTTTTTTGCCGTTTTTATAGATAATGGTACGGAACCCTTCGTGCGCGAGTCCGACTCGCACTTGGCCGGTTTTTATGAATTGCTTCTTGCTTAATGCCTAATATGTGACGAGCCGAACTAGTGTCTAGCACCCCTATGTACGTTTTATTTTAAATTGGCAACGAATAACGATTTACGAACGCTTTTCTTTTGTTTTTCTAATCTTAACTCGCTTGGGAATCTGATATATCAGCTGATTGTCTCGTTGAAGGGTCTTTTGTAGAATTTCAAGAAAGTTTTAATATTGTTTACGCTTTAATTCAGGAACATACTAAGTATCAACCTATGTGAAATGTTTTTTTAAGTAAATTGAAATTTGTATGGTGTACATAATGACGAATATTCTATTTAACTATTTAATTATCTGAACACGTTGTGAGGATGTATGGAAGCATGTTTGGTCCTCTTTCACGCCAAAATAAAGACGGATTTTGATGAAATTTGGCACACATATAGTTTATAACCTACTTATCTCAGTTATATGATTCCGTGGGACAATTGCCGAACTACACGCAGGTGAAGCCGTAGGCATAAGTGAGTATCCCACTGTGATGTTAACAGCATAATAATTGTCGCACATGAAATGAGTTGAGCTTGATTGACATTCACAATTAATAATAATAATAATAAAATATCTTTATTTCCCAAAAATACAGATAATAAGTTTACAATTTTGAATTCATATTAGAGAACACTATACTTGTCATTTGGATGCTTCGGAAATCTGTACACAATAGATTAAACTCTGTCTCTTAAACTAGGGTATCCTGTATCTTAAGAGACAGACAAAATGAAAAAAAAAAAAATAATTCATCATCATTTTCATTCATTTGTGAATTCCTCACATACACTGTTCTTTAACTGGCAAACCCGTTTATAATCCTCACTTCATAGGAAAATCGGAACACGATTTCTCAATCTCATAAATTAGTGCATCAATTAATTTCCCGATTAAGAACGATTGAGCATAATCCTTGTATATTCAAGGCGTCGACGTACATTATCAGGGCGAGAACGAAGAGTTATTACCTAACAGGCAAGGCTGGATAAATAATACTACCTTAGACTACCGACCAAGCTGCACTGCAGCCGCGTAATGGATATAGATACGTACAGCGTACACGATTATGTTAAAGTACCTAACCTATTCACATAACATAACATCACGCCTGTAATCCCCGAAGGGTAAGCAGAGGTGTACCCATTAGTTCATTCACATTTCGCCAGTTATATTTACGTTCCATGTAATAGGCGACGAGCCTATTGCCATCAACCGGGCACTAATCCAGACTCCATGGCTGCTACTAAGAAATTTCTGATGGAAAAACCTAATGACACTTTTCCGGACCTGGGAATCGAATCAGAACCAGGACCTCATGCTCAGCAGCGCTTGCGATCACTACACAGACCAGACACCCAGCAGGCAGCAGGTAACCTAACCTATTCAATCAATACCTTTTCAAAAGTATAGGTACAGAGATTGTCTAATGCATTACAACCGCTGAAAACAGAAAGACTGGTTAACATAACACTCTCTGAAGTAGTTCTTATAAAACCTGTTTATATGGTGAATACAATGATTGTATAGACTAAACCATAGAGAATGCACGTTGGTTGCAGGTAAAAGAAACTGGGATAGACAAACAAACTCTATTGATACTAAACAATTTATTTTTTCGAGTTTATTTAGCTAGCTACCCAGTCTATATTTTCATTACTTCTGTCAAAATATCTCCATGTGTTTTATTATATGGATTAGTGTTACGAACTCGTGAAATGTAACTTGTTTCAAGATTTACTTTTATTACCGGTAGAGAAAGTGCTGTGTTAGGTTTTTATCTGACATGGATAATTGTAAATTCCTTAAATCTCAATTTATTATTGGACCTTTTCATACCCCATTTAATTTATCCAAATATACACGCCACTATAAATAACAATATAAGAACTATGTGATACTTCATGCTAATTTAATGCCACATCAAAGAAAAATATAATTTATTGTACAATATTTATAACACATAACCCATTACGCAGACACACATATTTATTTATTACATAAACAAGTTCGTAGGTATATACTTTGATATACATGACGTATCACATGGGCCAATCAACATTGGCAGTACTAAGGGTTTTATACAGTTTCCGTTTTGGCGAAGACATACAAACATCTAAAGTTGTCGCTGATGAAGAGATTACAGCATCCTGTGTATGTATTAGAATCAGCTGATCAAAATGATCTGTGATACAATAATTTTGTCTTTCTGTTTAGCTAGGAAGAAGGTGGGCTGCAAAATCCCCAGAGGAACACGACTGGGGATATTATTGATAATACTGCATTTAGAGTGTTCTCAGAATGCACTATTAGTATCATCGAAAAATCCTTCAAAGACAATTGTTCAAAATAAATCATACACTCATTTGTATAACTGACTACAATAAAAAAAACCGGCCAAGTGCGTGTCGGGCCACGCACTATTCAGGGTTCCGTAGTTGCCCATCAAAATATGCGGACACTTCCTACGCGACGGTCCGATTTGCCTCCGAAGATAAAAAACAAATTTACATTTGCAGTTGAAAAACCTGTGCTGCCATACATTATGTTTAGAAAAATATGTTATCCAAGTACATTTTACATCCATGGACATGTGTATTCTTCCCATTTTGACCTACGGTGCACAAACTTGGTCTTTGACTAACATCCAAAAGTCCAAACTCAAGGTTTGCCAACGTGCTATGGAGCGTAGTATCATAAGTGTAAAATTAACAGATCGTGTTCGAAACACCACACTGCGCTCCAAAACGCAAATCGTTGACGTGGCTCAAAAGGCTGCCCAACTTAAATGGGACTGGGCAGGACATGTCTGTCGCATGTCGAATGAGCTGTGGGCCCGTAAAGCTCAGGATTGGTGCCCTGAAACAGTGACACGAGGTCGCGGCAGACCACGAAGGAGATGGCGGGACGAACTGGATGTCTTCCTTGAGAATTGGAAAGTACTAGCACAGAATCGAGACCGTTGGAAGCAATGGAGGGAGGCCTTTGCCCAGCAGTGGGACAGTATGGGCTAGCTATAATAATAATAATAATAAATAAGTACATTTTATAAACTTATACTGTCACTTACGGGATATCTTCCGTGATTGTTCATGATTTGACATTGATATGTCTCGTAAACTTGTAAAGCCTACTAGCTGTAATAGTTTTCCTTTGAATTTCGTCATATATTCTACCACCGTGAATTTTTTCACGGACCCAAACACAACTGTTTAGCTGGTAGAGGGAGGAAACTTGAGTCTACCAAAAATTAGCACTTTAAAGCTTAATATTTCACAAAACAAACTCGCAATATTTTTTAAAGACCTATCCAACGACATTCCACACAACAACAAAAAAAACCCCACTTTGCGTGTAATGTTTCATTTTAACATTTTTCATTGTAACTAATCTGTATATTAATGCCAAATTACATCTTTCTAGTACTAAGAGTCTTTGAGCTAAGCTGCGGACAGACAGACAGACGGACATGGCCAAACTATAAGGGTTCTTTGTTGACTACGGAACCCTTAAAATTGAATGGTAACTCTCTTATCATATTACAACCTATCATATCCCGTTGCTTACCACCGGTATTCCAATTTAAGCTAAAGAACCAAGAAAGACTACCACACTACGGACAAAGATGAAACGAACGAATTGTTTTACTAACATTCAAAAGTGTCTGTTATGGTCTAATTGAAATAAATGCTTTGAGTTTTGAGTTTGAACCCCTTGGTGCATTGACTGTTGAAGTGTCACCCACTAGTTTCTTCATAATTAGATATTGATTAGCATAGCTTGATATAGGTTCGCACTTATTTGAAAGCTCTTCTTCTTCTTGTGTCAACATGAGTTAAAGAATAGCTCATGTGGGAATAAGCCGTTCAGCTAGAATAGTGGTCGAATTGCGCTTAACGTAGGTACCTACTTAAGTATTATCAATTTCAGCTAAATAGATCATTAATTATTAATTCAGATATACAAATTACTACTCAACTATAAAAATTATGTCTTGTTTGGCGACAAACATAATCGTTAAATTTTATTGAGCGAAACATCGACTTAATAATTAAACTATTGCTTAGTAAATAACTAGAATATCAAAATTAAAATAACTAATGCGGTGGAATGTTTGGCAAAAATATATATGCACCTTGAGTCTGAGACAGAACTGGCGATCATTTTCTTTTCTGATTAATCGACATCTGTATTATCTTTTCCAAGGTTACATTCACCATTACCAAGTCCAGCTGATGGTATTCAGATAGAATTTAGTTATAAGCAGACTATTTTGCTAATCCGATGAGGATTCACGTCAGTCCTAAACGTAGTCCAGATTGTAATTCACCAAGCCAAATCTTATCAAGAAAATTAAATTTTACCTTCTAAATCGTGAATGGAAAAACGAAGTTGATTTGTCAATATATTGTAGGTACTAATATCTGATGATTTCCTTCATAAAGCATCCCTCAGTTGCAAAACTATCGGAATAAATAATTTGTCAAATTCCAGATATGAAAACGAAGTACGATATCACTAAGCTCATACAGCATAGCTGTCGCTGAAATATTTTTGAACTGATATATGTGCTATCATACGCCTAATAAACAATAATTATGATGAGATACAACCAAAATAACTGCAAAAAACTGCAGAATCCACCTAAAAGTCAACGACACAGTAATGAGAAGTATTTTATTTTATATAGAATCTAATTAAATTAACGACGATCCATTGAACCCGATCATCAATACGTTACCTTTCCTATCAAACGTGTAAACGGTCCAATGTTTATATTCAGCGGTACTTAAACGCGGTATAAACCATAGGTCTGTTTTCAATTACCTCTCCATCCACCGGTCATCTGCTGGTTCAATAAACATAAAAACATTCATTAACAAAAATCAATATTTTATTTTATTTGAATATTTTTCAGCCGGCAGCGGGAAGCGCGTCGGCGCGTTGCCGCCCAAGTGAAAGCTAAGCTCGTCTGAAAGTGTAGCTGAAGCCCAGCCTGGCATCCACCTAAAATGGGGTGATCGCGCGCGATGGTATCGTATTGCGCGTATAAAAAGCAGCGGAGCACCCCGCCGCCGGTCAGAACGGCTTCTAACGTGAGTAACGACGCACGCGCCGCGTTGTGCGACTATAGTGAGTGCAATCCGAGTGGCCGCGAGTGCCTCAGTGCAAGGAGCAGTGACGTAGCGTGGTGGCAGGACCACAGCTGATCTATCTCGTGCATTGGATTGATTGTGTTCAGTGGTCGCCGTGCTTTTGTGCTGGTCGGTTTGTGTTCACTCCACACCTTTGGATTATTGAGGGTATATTGAAATTCAGTGCATTTATTTACTATTTGAAATGAATTTTATGATACCGATTCGATTTGTTGTTAATTGTAGTAGCAATTGAATTGAAAAGCTTTTTGAAATTATTAACGAAATCAATTAAGCATTTCTTAGTTTGAAGTGGCTAATTGAATTTGATAAACAGTTTGTTGTCCTAAATGAAATATATTGAATGGATAAACGATGTTTTGATGTTTAAGTTCCAAAGAAAGCAATTAATTGATGTCTAAGGTATTTGTATGTAGCATTGACGTAAATCAGGATCAATGAGATTGACTAAAGTGATTATCTGAAAACAGAAATCAATCAATCAATTGAAAGTCCGAATCGATAATAACAACGCAATCGATATCAATGATCCAACAGGTGTTGTGAACAGTGACCCATTAGCCATCACCATAAAAGACAATAAACAATCCAGTGTCGAATAGATCGGTTGGCGTGCCTCCAGGCTCGCATACCTCTGTGACGTAATATCCGCGAAGGGCCGAACGGTGTAAGCTAATAAAAAACGCGAGCATAAAAGTCGGCGTTACGCAAACTCGCGAGCTGGCACCGGTCCCGCGCGGCCACTACTCGGGTTACAGCCAGAAATAGCCGCACGCGCCTCTCGGCCGCTTTATCTCTGTCGATAAAGTCGGTTCGGTTCACTAACGTGCCGCGTGTGTTACAGGAAGGCTCCAGGGCAACGTTCTCGTGTCTCGACTAGCCCAAAAGTCTCGTTAGCCCTCCGAAAATGCCGAAGCCAGTAGTCCAAGAGGGCGATGACCCCGATCCGACTCCGTACCTGTTCGTTTCTCTGGAACAGAAGCGTATCGACCAAAGCAAGCCGTACGATGGCAAAAAGGCATGCTGGGTGCCTGATGAAAAGGAGGGCTTCTTGCAGGGCGAGATCAAGGCCACCAAGGGTGAGCTGGTGACCGTCAACCTGCCTGGTGGCGAGGTAATTATACAGTTTTGCATATCCTAGTAGTTGCAATATGGAACTGATGCATCCTAAGTGGAAGCCAGTTCAACGAAATCAAGCGTGAAAGCAAACGAATTTCGGAATATGGGTTAGGTTCGCAGAATGATCAATAAGATATACTTCTTAATAGTTATCAAAACTCGACTCTAAGTAAACATGATGATTGATAATCTTCATAGAAATTATTTTTTTGTTGGAGAGTTAGAAACATTAAAGATGGTTTCTTGCTTTCTCGCAAAGGCCCTCAACGATAAACAAACATGAATCCTTAACGAAGAGGAAGGCTTTAATCTTGTTTTATGTTCTAATGATTAAC
This sequence comes from Eurois occulta, assembly GCA_950022335.1. Classification (NCBI taxonomy): domain Eukaryota; kingdom Metazoa; phylum Arthropoda; class Insecta; order Lepidoptera; family Noctuidae; genus Eurois; species Eurois occulta. Next base: position 1,986,990 of record OX465492.1, on the reverse strand, counting down.
TAAACAGTACATTAAATGAGCAGGAAAAGACGTTAAAAAAGGAACTCCTCTCACAAGTAAACCCGCCGAAATTCGAGAAAGTCGAGGACATGGCTGACTTGACTTATCTTAACGAGGCTGCAGTACTCCACAATCTGCGACAACGATACTATGCGAAACTGATATATGTAAGTAGGCGCTCCAAGCGCCTTTACCATTACTTTATACTAATGTAATCATTTCTCCACAGACCAAAGACTTCAAGAAAGATCTTGTTGCTCAAGTCAACCCACCTAAGTACGAGAAATGCGAGGACATGTCAAACTTGACATACCTCAACGACGCTTCTGTTTTGTATAACTTGAAGCAGAGATATTACCATAAGCTCATTTACGTAAGTCGAGGGAGCGGTCTAGAGTTCCGGCCTTGCAGTGTGCATGCACCTCACCTCTCCTATCTTTCATCACAGTAGACACATTTCTCGATAGTATTGGATTGATACCAAGTTTTAAAGTGCGATAGATGTCCATGAACGGCGTAATTAATCTTGGATTGATGTCTCAATTTGGTATATAAATAGCAGTAGAGACTTGCCAGCTGATGCTATTTCAGTATATTTTATTTCGCCTCTCGATATTTCTGTCCCCATAGAAAAGTTTCTCTCTCGTTCGATGCTATTATTTTGGCGTCCGTTTTGTAGCTGCTAATTATTGCACGAGTGATAAGTAAATGATTTCTGATATAATTACTAGACCACAAAATTATTTATAATATTTATAAACAAAGATTAAGAAAAATCACTTCAGAATGTGCTAACTGTAACATTATTCCACATGGGACTAAAGTATTAAGAAAAAAAAACTGCCGAAGATTCCCAAAATAGATTGTTTTGAAATTAATTTCGGCAGCATCCGCTATAGCTTTATTAACTTTATTCATATCTACAATAGGGTTCTTTATCGCAGTAAATGTGTCTACAGAGCCAATTCTTGACCCATTTTGTAACTAAACACTTCCTGGGCCGCATTTGTTTACAAGTCGGTGCAAACGGACTCGACAGCGTCCGGAGGATCTTCTTGTGGTTGTTTTTCTACATTTTTTGCATCTCTTTTCATAGAAGAGAGAACATTGTTGTCTAGAATAGTTTTGTGTTGTGTTTGATCCCCCGCGCCGCTGGCGTCGGGGGCGGTTCTATCTATCTCTACGTGGAGCGGAAAGGTATCGCTACTGTACCCTCGCTCCGCACTTCTTCTGTTATTTGTTTTACAGGACTTAGTGACGTCCCTTTAACGAAACGTGTTAGCTTTAGAAACAGCAGGATTCTCTATAAAACATCTGTGACGTACGGACAAAAAATAAATGTGCGAATTTTTCTTTCCCGGGTACCCTAAAATACTTATGTTACCTTTTTCATAAAAGTTTCTTACAAATGTTGTCAATATGAAATCTATGGAGATTTTATGGAGAATCCTGCATCTTTCAAGGTTTTTTTTCAAGAACTAAGACGTAAAGTACTTTGACAGTACCCGTCTCTGTTTTGGTGTTTTCTTTAGATTTAGCTTTATTTTACTGTTTGTAACATTTGTGTCATGAACTGTCCTTCCTAATTGTGTATTCTGAACCTATATTTTCCTTAAGTGGTTTACCTACATCATTTCTCTTACATTTAATACATTTTCGTTCTGACCGTAACGCCAGAACAGTATTTCTCTTTACTTCTGTCAGAATTTTCTTGGTAAACTTGGTAAAAACTTTTACCTATACCAGTAATTTTAACCCTTTTCACCGTATTTAAACTCTTCTTGAAACGTATTTCTTGGAGTATTATTTCCACAGAAAATACTGTAAAAAATTGCAAAAATGTAATTTTTACACTATTCTCCAAAAGGCCCTTCTGGACACTTATTCTTTGTAGTATTCTTACTCCCCTCGAAGCTATCCATTTTCCCAAGTTACCCTTCCCAATGCCCGTTATCGCCAAATTTAGTCTCATCACCATCAGCTCCTTTACCATCAGCATATCTAATCTTCTCACAATCACCACAGACTTACTCGGGTCTCTTCTGTGTGGCTATCAACCCCTACAAGAGATACCCCGTGTACACCACACGATGTGCCAGGCTGTACCGTGGCAAGCGTCGTTCGGAGGTACCCCCCCACATCTTCGCCATTTCCGACGGTGCCTACGTCAACATGTTGACCAACCACGAAAATCAATCTATGTTGATTACGTAAGTTCTCTTTTATTATCTTATAAATTATTTGAAACTAAGTCCCCACCAAGTCTCAAAAAAGTTAAAAAAAAGATTGGCTTAAAAAATTAAAAGTAATATTATTTAAAAAAAATTACCCTAAAACCGAGAGTATTTGCCACTGGCGTTGTTTTTTTTCCAAACAAAATCCTTCTACCAGAAACTGTCTCTGGGCACGGTCACTAAGAAAAAATCCCTTTACACCAACAGCGGAGAGTCTGGTGCCGGAAAGACTGAGAACACGAAGAAGGTAATTGCGTACTTCGCCACCGTCGGTGCCTCCCAGAAGAAGGACCCTACTCTTGAGAAGAAGGGCTCCCTTGAAGACCAGGTCGTACAAACTAACCCTGTGCTTGAAGCCTTCGGTAACGCTAAGACCGTCCGTAACGACAACTCGTCTCGTTTCGTAAGTATACAAAACTTTACTTCTTACTTATAACTTTATCTTTGTGCAATCATAAAGGGTAACAGAATCTTTAAATTTAAAAATATATCTTTAAATTCCTTATGCAGAAAGTATAGAATGATTCCCCTGCACAATGCCTGCACATTATTTTTTCGACTTGTTTTTTGCGACCACTAAACCCAAATTCTTCCTCACCCAGGGTAAATTCATCCGTATCCACTTCGGACCTTCCGGTAAACTGGCTGGAGCTGATATCGAGACCTGTAAGTATTTCTCAGACTTTGCTCCTTCGAGCCCCTTTGGATTTGGTCCTTAGTCCTTGGTCCTGATGTTCTTGCTTTTTTTCAGATCTGCTTGAGAAGGCCCGTGTCATCTCCCAGCAGAGCCTTGAGCGTTCTTACCACATCTTCTACCAGATGATGTCTGGCTCCGTACCTGGACTTAAGGGTGCGTATGGGCTCTGGTCTGAGTCAAAGTTCAGACTTTGGGTCACGGGACTTTTCTATTGGCATCAAAACTTTGATAATAGACAACAAAGTTTTTGTTCTGTTGAATTACATTACCGATATTATTTTCTTTACAAATATTATAATTATTCCAATGGTTAAAAGCAACTTCAAAGTAAAGGTCCCATGACACTACAGTTTACAACATATTCTTATGAATACGAAAAATAGGTATAATTTCTTAATTAATTTACCAGATTTATTTGAAATTTGCTATTATTCCCTGACTATCAAGATTTGAAATTATTACAACTCTGGTGTAAATTATTATTGTAGTTTCGATGTTATGTATCTTAATTTTATTCCCAATTCCATTTAGCTAAGCCTGGGTCAGCAACAAACACAATATTACACATTTCGACAAAACACCGTTGGAGAACTTACAACGTGTACATACTGTTCATGTTGTCATTAATTTTTTTATTTGAAATTTAGACATATGTTTGCTGTCAAACGACGTATATGACTATAACATCATCTCGCAAGGAAAAACCACAATCCCAGGTGTAGATGATGGCGAGGAGTGTACGTTGACTGACGTAAGTCTGGCCTCTGTATAGCAGAAGGTCGTTAGAGCGTGCCCTGTGTGAAGCCGGCGCCAGATCGCATATAACCGACTGGTAGCCGGTATATCTCGCCTATATACCACGAGATACCTACCTATAGATTAGTTTAAGTTCCAGCCAAACTCTGATACTGTGGAGTACCCTTCCTACCTTTAGTTTGGACACCTTTCACTCATGACTATGATTGGTGTCATTTTTAGCCATATGTTTACTATCCAACGACGTCAATGACTACAACATCATTGCGCAAGGCAAGACTAGTATTCCTGGCGTTGACGACGGCGAGGAAATGAGGCTTACCGATGTGAGTCCAGAACTTGACTACTGGCTCAACTCATTCTTTCCTTACTATCGTGTTCATCTATCGCAGTGCTGCTTGCTTTGCTTACTTCTGAGTCGGCGCTCGGTTTTCGCATGTGTATGTCAGGTATTTTGGTGTTTACAGAAATAACGATGCTAAGCAATCGCATCTCGGACTATCCCCTCATAAGTCAAGGGAAGACACGAATACCTGGGATCAACGACGCGGAAGAGTGCGATCTCACGATCGTAAGTCTTGAACCTGCGCATGGAGCGTGCGTCTTGATGCAGATATCCGTGGATTGAGTCCGATTTCGGATGACTGTATCGATTCCACAACGAAAGGCATAACACAGTTACAGCATATTGTCTGACTATGGATGTTCATCCCTGTGGAACACTACATAAGGATGTTCATTACTGTCACAGAGAAATTACATATTGAAAAAACTTGCCTTGTCTTACGTTGCGTAGTCGACTGTCGGTCATCGTTTCAAAATTTCTGACATACACATGCTGCCCGCTCCCTGCAAGAGTTCAAAGGGCTTTATGCACAGGTTTTTATTATTCACGGTGACACACCAAACCCGATCCAGCACAAGCACAACCACACGAACTAATATGTTTAAAGACATGACAGGGACGGTTAGGGTTTTGAAAAGCATTTTCAGGCAAAGATTCATCGTTTTGGTGGTGACGACCGGTTTTTTAATAGTTACTTTATGATCCAATCGACAGATATGTGTCAGTTGTCCAACGACATATACGATTACAATGCCGTCTCCCAGGGTAAAGTTACTATCCCTAACGTCGATGACGGAGAAGAATGCATGTTGACCGACGTAAGTGAATTGAGAGTTGAGAAAGTGAATCCCATTGATGTAGCAACGAGTCGCACAAAAATATCTGTATAAGATTATACAGAGTCGATCGAGAATGAGACAAAAACACCATTAACATTGACGCTAATGGAAAAATCCGTAGATCCATAGTTGTTTAGTTCCAGTAAACTATACGAATTGTTATACCAGTCCAGTGCTCCACACTTTTGAACTACACATGATGTGTATCAAAATTTGTATTGTATATCCGTCCCTCTACACCTGTGAAAAAAAACAAAATTAGTATCCTGTGCACCAACTCCTATATTACGAACTATTACCACAAATGCCTAATGATGCTAACGCTTCCCTTTTACTGTACTAACTTGTCTAATACGGTAAGTACTTCCTAGAAATTAAGCTGTTTTGTTCTTTTAACTATTTTCTAATGTTATTCGACCCCTTTATTTGCAAATTAAGCCTAACTCGATGAGTAACTAGTTTCACAGTAAAAGTAAAATTAACGTATCTGTAAATTCTATCACAAAGTTACATTTCAAATAACATTTTCTTTTTCAAATCACAAAGTTTCTTTCTTTCTATCAGCCCGCAAATGTTCTGATGGACATGGGCAATTATTTACTGCATACTAATGTGTATTTTGTAATATAGCAAGCCATGGACGTTCTTGGTTTCACCCAAGAGGAGAAGGACAACGTATACAAGATCACCGCCGCTGTCATGCACATGGGTCGCATGCAGTTCAAGCAGAGGGGTCGCGAGGAACAGGCTGAGGCCGACGGCACTGAGGTCAGTACCACCTTCATGGTTTCATTTATTAAGAATTTCGTCATTTGAGATGTTTTTGACAAACATCACCGTTACGATTTCTTCCGTAGGGTGTCTCGTACCGAGATCAAAACCCCACAATAATCGCATTTCTAACGTTATTGTCGATCTCTCTTTACAGGATGGTGATAAGGTTGCCAAGCTTCTCGGTATTGAGATGGTGGACCTGTACAAGAACTTGTTGAAGCCCCGTATCAAGGTCGGAAACGAGTTCGTCACCCAGGGTCGTAACAAGGACCAGGTCACCAACTCCGTCGGTGCTCTCTGCAAGGGTGTCTTCGATCGTCTCTTCAAGTGGCTCGTCAAGAAGTGTAACGAGACCCTAGACACCAAGCAGAAGAGGCAGCACTTCATTGGTGTGCTGGATATCGCTGGTTTCGAGATCTTCGACGTAAGTATTATTACTTGAGCCGGCCTCAAAGGCTAAGGCTATTGGGATGAAAACAATTTGAAAAATTATTATCATAAGTAGATTTATTAGATTAGTAGTAAAGAAAGAAATGAAAATCAATAATTTCGTAAGATATTAATGCAGATTTATTTCTTAGTACAATGGGTTTGAACAACTTTGCATTAACTTCACAAATGAGAAACTCCAGCAATTCTTCAACCATCACATGTTTGTATTGGAGCAAGAGGAGTATACTAGGGAAGGCATTCACTGGGAGTTCATTGACTTTGGAATGGACTTACTTGCCTGCATAGATCTTATTGAAAAGGTACACCGAGTGTGCAGCATCCTCGGTTGCGCTCGATTGTTATCCATTTTGTGTTTAGTTTTCAGCTATAAGATCCCCTGCTCGCTCATATATTATATAGCGATCTAGAATAGTCAAATTCTTAAAGTGTGTGTGTGTAATTCCCCTTCATAATGTTATCAAAAGTTCAACGGTTTCGAGCAACTCTGCATTAACTTCACCAATGAGAAGCTGCAGCAGTTCTTTAACCACCACATGTTCGTACTCGAACAAGAAGAGTACAAGAGGGAGGGTATCAACTGGGCCTTCATCGATTTCGGAATGGACTTGCTCGCTTGTATCGATCTTATCGAAAAGGTAATTGTCGTTAAGTGTCGTCGTCACCCGTCGGCGCAGGAAGCAACTTGACGGGATAACGTGTAACATTAACCTGCCAAGCCACGTGAGACTGGCTTGGCCGTATGGTACTTCTCTCCACTCAGGTCGACCTCACGTCATGCAACAACTGCGGAATGAGATCCGTAGCGTATTACCTAAACCCCCAAACTTAACCCTCCACATTACTTATCTCCCTGCAGTTCAACGGTTTTGAACAACTCTGCATTAACTTCACCAACGAGAAACTTCAGCAGTTCTTTAACCATCACATGTTCGTTCTGGAGCAAGAAGAGTACCAGCGCGAAGGCATCGAATGGACATTCATTGACTTTGGCATGGATCTGCAAAATTGCATTGACCTTATTGAAAAGGTAGTTGGCGTCAACGCAACGATGAAAGCTTGCTCACGCCACAGGGGCCTCGGGTGGCGTCACAGCGCCATGGCGTGATGCTACTCGAGACCTCTTCAATGCTGTTTGCTCTTGTGTTTTTCTGTGTGATTTCTTCTGTGTGTCTTTTTCTTTTTAGTATTTAATGTTACATTCCTAATCTTCAGGAACACGCAACACACTACTCTTACAAGTATTCAGTAAACTAATAACAGTATTTCGACCGTTTTTTCCATGTCGCGCCGCGATCCAGATGAACGGGTTTAATCAGCTCTGTGTTAACTTTACCAACGAAAAATTACAACAGTACTTTAACCATTTCATGTTCATCCTAGAACAAGAGGAATATGAAAGAGAAGGAATCATATGGAGCTTCATAGATTTTGGTATGGACCTCCAGGCGACAATAGACTTAATAGAGAAGGTATTAGAGGTTATAAGTGAATAGCTTGAGGAAGTAGGGACGCGAGAGCTTCAGACTGAGCTATCGCCTGCAAGTGCAAACTGCTGGCTGTTTCCCTGTGACACGGTATAACTAGGCAGAGATATGACAGTACCCGCTTGAACCACACACGCAAACAAATATGCAAGCGAAGCTACTGCAAAACTTATGAAATATTTTAGTATGCATCTGGCTACCGCGTCCCAAGTCAAATAAATACACCACTCTCAGGATCGCACGCGAAACGCAGTTAATTTTATAATATGTAACAACAATTTTAATCAAAATAATGCACAGCTCGAACAATCTAATTTATTTAGTATTTTTTTTCAACATTAATTTGCCTTTGTAGTATTTGATAAAGTAATTATTGTAATCAGCACATTTTTTTTTAATAAATTGAGGTAGAGCTTTTTACCACAATACACTATATTACACGATATAATAATTCACTATCATAACTTTCGTTTTTATGTCTGACCTGCATGCCGGCTACTAAACTACTCTTAGTTTTAAGATATGTCTCATTAAATTTTTTCCTTTTGTTTAAAGAGCAAAATATTTAAAAAAAGACATCGATCTTTTAAAAATTCAGAGAGTTGATTTAAACGCTGTTTAATATATTTTGTACAGCTACTACACCCGTAAAGTTACAGATATGAGACATTACTTCGCATCACCCACGCGCCCTTCGTGTTCTAACCAGCTTGGTACGTTTACAGCCCATGGGTATCCTCTCCATCCTTGAGGAAGAGTCTATGTTCCCCAAAGCCACCGATCTTACCTTCGTTGAGAAGTTGAACAACAACCACTTGGGCAAATCTGCTCCTTACCTGAAGCCGAAGCCCCCCAAGCCCGGTTGCCAGGCCGCTCACTTCGCCATTGGGCATTATGCCGGTAACGTAAGTATCCAACACACATACTACCTCATCATCATCTTTGGGACGTTCATCGTCCCTTGAATCCCGAGCTAACTTCTTCAAATTATCACTAAACAGGTCGGCTACAACATCAGTGGATGGCTTGAGAAGAACAAGGACCCCCTCAACGACACTGTCGTTGACCAGTTCAAGAAGGGACAGAACAAACTTCTTGTTGAGATCTTTGCTGACCATCCTGGTCAGTCTGGTGATGGCGGTGCTGGTGGTGGCAAGGGTACGTATCATTTCAACACTTGACCATAATTAAATATTTGAATGAAATACTATAATGATGAATACTTTAGATCACAATAATCGTATTGAAGGCGACATACTACAGTGCTACCATGAGCTATCATACATCACCATCACAAGTCTACACTTCAAAACCATTATAAATCACACCGATACCAATACCAAGATGAATACTTCAATACTTGGTCCATTTCATTCTTTCTATACAGCATCTATCTAGAGCTAACACTGACTACAAACGTCAGGGGTTAGTTCTGCAGCTTGTACTTTATTCTGACACATGTTTTCACTAAACTAGGTGGCAAACGCGCTAAGGGTTCTGCATTCCAGACCGTATCATCACTGTACAGGGTAAACCGGAACATACAATCACCGCGATTTGCTTCTGTGACTCCTACGTGGCTTTACTGTCTTCGTCTATCTACACGCTTAAGGCTGGCTCCCGTTCAATGGAATCATTCACGGAATTATTCAAGTTCATTTTAATGTTTGGTTTATGGATTCCAGGGCGATAGGGCCAGTCTTGCACGCTTTCACTATAATCAATCATGTCCGTCCATGTCTATATAAACACAGCTCATGTCGTCGCGTCTCGCAGGTGTCTTGACTACGAGTATTGTAGTGTCGTAGGTGGCGTCATTGTGATTGTCCTGGTAGTAATAGTTGCTTGTTAATGTACGTCCATAGGCGGTCGCGGTAAGAAGGGAGGTGGTTTCGCTACTGTCTCCTCCGCTTACAAGGTATTTAAATGTTTCAAATTATTTAGTTGAATTTGTTTTTTTTTATCATCACCGATGCAGAAGCAACTACTTGGGTCTATCTGCTTTGGGTTTTGAGTTTATTGTAGTTCGATACCTGAATTGACTGAAAGGTAATTTAGAATCACCTCATTATCAAACCTACATGTATTGTATTGTATGATACATGTACGGAATGTATAATTCACCATCATCCATTACAGACGCACTACATACTAAAGTGTGTCTCAATCGTATGTTTAGCTGCTGCAAAGTAGTTTCCTACTTAAAAAAACGTTACTACGCTACATTTGCTGCTGAATGTAAAACTAATAATTTTGATGTGTTTTTCACGTTTTAACCTAAATGTGTGATTTAATGTTTACGCACTTTTCCAGCAAAGTTTACTTCTGAGGGACTAGACAAAGTTACATTATATCGGCGACAATGATGATGGAAAAGCCAAAAATTCATTGGATTGACATTAGCTACGCAAACGCTTATATCAATCTTGTAGAAACTTGTTATGGTAAAAAAGCTATTGCCATTTGTCTAGGCTCTCTGGTTGCGTTATATTTGAGTGTTGCTTCTCTATGTTTCAAAGATAATTTCTGCGCTCTGACTACAGAAATGATCTTCACTAAGCTTACAAGAAAATTCTTTCTTGCAATCTTTGTCTGCAAAATCGTTTTTCGTGCAAATCTAAGCAGCAGAACAATGATTTCTAATAAGTTGTGCATCTACAGGAACAACTTAACAACCTGATGGCTACCCTGAGGTCTACCCAGCCTCACTTCGTACGTTGTATCATCCCCAACGAGTTGAAGCAGGCCGGTGAGTACTTCACTTGATTAACTAAATTTTTACATCTGTTGAACCTTTTTTTCCCAAAATTGGAAGTCGGATAAAATGTTGAGTATAATTTTTAGACACTCGGTCATCGTACTGGTCATTTCCTCTACGTTCTGTTAAAAATGTAAGGTTTGTCTTGAGCGCTATGTAACTTTGTCACGCAGGTCTCATCGACTCTCACCTTGTGATGCACCAGCTGACCTGTAACGGTGTGCTTGAAGGCATCCGTATTTGCCGTAAGGGTTTCCCCAACAGGATGGTTTACCCCGACTTCAAGCTCCGGTAAGATTTCGACCTCGCGGATTCCAACCAAATCTATTTCAGTCTTAAGTGCCCATTCGGAAAATATTTATGGTTTCTCCAGTCATCAAATAACTTTATTTTATTTTCATATATGAGATTAAATTTATGAAGACACGCACATTTTGGTTGGCGAGTCTAAACAAATTCTTTGGGCTCTGGTATATTCGACACGATTTTATTCTGGTACTGCAGCTGACTGGCGGTTGACGTCATCAGACATTCATGCAGGCGTGACTAATAACATCTAAAATTATTTTGATGCCTCCCCACCAGCTCCACACTCACTCGCACCTTAATATGTTTGATCAAGGTGCGAAGTGATATAAATACTGAAGCCACTCATGTTTTACGATGATGAACTAAATTAACATGTTATTTAATGAACAGTTACATGATTCTTGCGCCAGCAACCATGACAGCAGAAAAAGAACCTAAAGAGGCCGCTAGGAAGTGTTTGGAGGAAGTGGGTCTCGACCCTGAAAGCTATCGTATTGGCCACACAAAGGCAAGGCAGAGATTGATACCATCCTAGAATGGAGATAGCATGTTATAGTTTTGAAAATCTATAAGAAACTAGATTTTGTTTTTAGATCCTACCATATATGGTTTGCCTCCTACCGAGTATGTATCATACCTAGTACTCATGATTGGTATGCACTTGTAGAACTCATACGTAATCTAGATGTTGCCATCTAGTCATATAATCCCTTTTACCCCGACTTTAAGAATTTTCCAGAACGTAAACGCTGTTTTGGAAACTTCTGGTTTACCCCTTGATCCACCCGCATTGCCCCCTAAGATACCAAGGACGTTGTATCTATGTATTGGTACCCTCATGAACATATTATCAGTACATTCCCTCATTGTGTGTCCATATATTTTGGTAATGTAGCTACAAGATCCTGGCCCCTCAAGCTGTGGAAAAGGAAACCGATCCTAAGAAAATCGCTCAAATCATCCTGGAGGCGACCGCCTTAGACGTCGAGTCCTACCGTCTGGGTCACACCAAGGCATGTCTTTATACCCCTGAAGTAGTTAGCTATTTGAGACGAGCGGTCCAAAACCCCTAAACACCCGGATCGCGAGGCTTTAATGTGCTTTGTCGAATTCAGCACCTCATGAGACTGGTGTCATAATTTGACCTTAAACCTATACCTGCTCACCCCGGAGTCCAAGCTACTCAGGCTCCTGTTTGTGTTCCCTATCCTTACCCCACACGTGCATAGTAAACACTGTTATCATATTGTATGTACTCCTATAACGCAGATACAAAATTCTGTGCCCGAACCTGATCAAAGAACCCATTACACCTGAGGTTGCTACTAAGAAAATCCTCGAGCATACCGCATTGGATTCCGAGTCTTTCAGGCTCGGAAAGACGAAGGTAGAACTCAAGCATGCCACACACAGCCTACATGGAACTAATTTTCCCTCTATATTCTCATTGCATGACGCAGTAACTAAAATAACCATATCTTTCTCTTCTATCGGTCTGTTTTGTGCCACTTTACTGTTTTTGTGAATTCTTCGTTGATGACTCATATGAGAAAATGACTAACAAGAGATTTAATCTCTGTTCTTTTTTTGTTACAACTATACTTAACTTCACATTTTTAAAGGTTTTAAGCACCAAAAGAGGTAAATTCAATATTGTAATAATCAATTTAATCAATGTATATTGCTTACCTCCGCCTCATGACGAGCTCCTCCCCTAACACTTACCATGTACGAGCAGGTATTCTTCCGCGCCGGTGTCCTGGGTCAGATGGAAGAGTTGCGTGACGACAGGCTGTCCAAGATCGTCTCCTGGCTCCAGGCCTACATCCGCGGTTACCTGTCCCGTAAGGAGTACAAGAAGCTGCAGGAACAGAGGTAAGCATACTTGACATTCACACTTGGAGATAGCGTCATATTTAGAAGTGCATGACATTTCATAATGATTATTTTTTTAAAAGGGTTGCTCTCCAAGTTGTCCAGCGCAACTTGCGCAAGTACCTGCAACTCCGCACCTGGCCCTGGTGGAAGCTGTGGCAGAAGGTCAAGCCCCTCCTCAACGTCACCCGCGTCGAGGATGAGCTCGCGGTAAGCATCCATCATCGTTATTAATTAGATCGTACACTCTGACCCACTATACACGGATATAGGACGGGTGAATCAAGGTACCGCAAATAGCGCGGACCGCGCCCACCTGCCGGTTACGCGACACCGCAGCAGGTGCTGCGGCCATTTCTGGATCCGCGCTCCCTCCGCGCCCCCGCCGCGCACCTTTACTCCATACTGACGATGTAGGAACGCGTGGGCGCCATGTTCCACCCGCTGGAGAACTCCAGCGCCGCTCAGTAGCGGAGTGGTCGGCAGCGCGCGCACCTACCCTACCCTATACTTACGAACGACCCGAACACATTTGCATTCCTATTTATTTTTTTATTGATGTTTTAATAAATTAATTAATAAACAATGGCGGCCGCGGTTCACTTAACGGAATGGAACGGGGAGACTAAAAGTGTCGGCGATTTACAGAAACTTGAGGAGAAGGCCCAGAAGGCCCAAGAGGCTTTCGAGAAGGAAGAGAAGCTCCGCAAGGAGCTGGAGGGTCTCAACGCCAAGCTGCTCGAGGAGAAGACCGCTCTGCTTGCCTCCATCGAGGGCAAGGAGGGCAACCTCTCCGAGATCCAGGAGCGCGCCGCTAAGCTCAACGCGCAGAAGGCTGACCTCGAGCTACAGCTCAGGGTGAGTACTACATACATACATTATTGGTAATAGACAAGTGCACTTATCGTTCATTAAAATCAGATATAGTGATTAATAAGCTAGTGGATATTTTAAATTTTGTTGCTGGAACTGAAATAGCAACTAGAATTTAGGTCGGGCGAATTGACGCGATGAAAGTCTACAGCTAATTAATCTAATTAAAATTAGTGAAGTTTCCTGCGGTCGATAAACATCAGTCAGTGTTGCAAACCAAATATGTAGAGTTATACAGTGTAGCGAGTTAACTCACCGCTAGTATACTTGACGCGATTCTTTAAATAAACTCCAGGTTTGTTTATACGGGAAATAGTTCGATCGTGTTTAAAATAACTGCACGTCTGCACCCAACAGGATTTTATTGCGAAACTTTAATTGCCTTATTCTTAGAAGTGTTAATTGAAAAGAAGCAGATGCGTGCGCTTGTACTTATTTTAAACAAAGCTGATTCACAGAACTGACTCGAACATTTTATATTGTAGGACACCCAGGACCGCCTTACTCAGGAGGAGGATGCCCGCAACCAGCTCTTCCAAGCTAAGAAGAAGTTGGAACAGGAAGTCTCTGGCCTGAAGAAGGATGTTGAGGATTTGGAACTGTCCGTCCAGAAGTCCGAGCAGGACAAGGCCACCAAGGACCACCAGATCCGCAACTTGAACGACGAGATCGCCCACCAGGACGAGCTTATCAACAAGTTGAACAAGGAGAAGAAGCTCCAGGGAGAGTCCACCCAGAAGACCTCCGAGGAGCTCCAGGCCGCCGAGGACAAGGTCAACCACCTCAACAAGGTCAAGCAGAAGCTCGAGCAGACCCTCGACGAGCTCGAGGACTCTCTGGAGCGCGAGAAGAAGCTGCGCGGCGACGTCGAGAAGCAGAGGAGGAAGGTCGAGGGCGACCTCAAGCTCACGCAGGAGGCCGTCGCCGACCTCGAGCGCAACAAGAAGGAGCTCGAGCAGACCATCCAGCGCAAGGACAAGGAGATCTCGTCCCTTACCGCCAAGCTCGAGGACGAGCAGTCTCTGGTCAGCAAGAACCAGAAACAGATCAAGGAACTGCAAGCCCGCATCGAAGAGCTCGAGGAGGAGGTCGAATCCGAACGCCAAGCTCGCGCTAAGGCCGAGAAGCAGCGTGCCGACCTCGCCCGCGAGCTCGAGGAGCTGGGTGAGCGCCTGGAGGAAGCCGGTGGCGCCACCTCTGCTCAGATCGAGCTCAACAAGAAGCGCGAGGCCGAGCTTAGCAAGCTGCGTCGCGACCTCGAGGAGGCCAACATCCAGCACGAGTCTACCCTCGCCAACCTCCGCAAGAAGCACAACGATGCCGTCTCGGAGATGGGTGAGCAGCTCGACCAGCTCAACAAGCTCAAGGCCAAGTGAGTATATTTTTACACTACTTTAAAAATAGCAAATCAATGTGATGTAACGCCTACGCGTGAATCATCAAAATCGGTCGACGGATACATGTGGGATTGATAGATTTGTGTCCGAATTAAATATAGAGATTACATTTACTGAACTGTAATGAACCATCCAGGGCTGAGCATGACCGCGCGTCTTGCTACAACGAGCTTAACAACACTCGCGCGGCTGTCGATCAAGTAGCGAGAGAGAAGGTAACATGTCGTCCGTAGAGGCATGTGTACCGCCTGGGGTGAACCTTGCATGGAACCTTACGACCCACATTACACATCACATGTCATTGTGATACGATCGATATTTCTCTGTTCATTCCTCGACCGTGTTAGACGGCTGTTGACATTGTACTAAAATTATTTTATCATTATTTATCTATCCAGGGCTGAGAAAGAGCGCTCTCAGTACTTTAGCGAAGTCAATGACCTTCGTGCCGGACTCGACCATGTGTCCAACGAAAAGGTACAAAGGATGAAAAGAAAATTTTGTTGGCCTTTGCCATTACAGGGCTTCGCTTTGCAGCTTATTAAATCTAAGGAGAATAAAATGTCGAAACACACACATGAAAACACATAATCCATCCCATGACAATGATACTCATCATAATAAACTAACACTTTCATTTGATTAGGTGTAGCATGGAAGCTAAAACCGCCGACGTTTGAGTGCCTCCCTTGTTATACGATAACATCCCAAAAAAAAATAATTAAAATAACGCATGGATTTATTATTTAAAATAGATTTGAAAGAAAAAAAACATCGTTTGAATTACTACCAAAAAAAAAATTACTAATTGTGATATGGAATTGTTTTTCACAGTTTGACAAATACTAATATTAATTAACAAAAAGTCATACTGATAACAAAAAATAAAATAAGAACCTTCTAAAAGTTTACGTTACTTTTACAAAAGAACTAACATGCAACATAATCAATACTTTCCTTTAAAACACACTTATCCTCCAGGCTGCCCAAGAGAAGATCGTCAAGCAGCTGCAGCACCAGCTCAACGAGGTCCAGGGTAAGTCTGATGAGGCCAACCGCACCCTCAACGACCTGGATGCCGCCAAGAAGAAGCTGTCCATCGAGAACTCTGACCTGCTCCGCCAACTGGAGGAGGCCGAGTCCCAGGTGTCTCAGCTGTCCAAGATCAAGGTGTCCCTCACCACCCAGCTCGAGGACACCAAGAGGCTCGCCGACGAGGAGGCCAGGGTATGTATTTATCCTAAAGAAACTTTCACTTATTCAAAATTTAATATGAGCAATGACTAATCGTATCTTTCCCTTCACAGGAACGCGCCACCCTTCTTGGCAAGTTCCGCAACCTCGAGCACGACCTGGACAACATCCGCGAACAGGTCGAGGAGGAGGCCGAAGGCAAGGCTGATCTTCAACGCCAGCTTTCCAAGGCCAACGCCGAAGCTCAGATCTGGCGTTCCAAGTACGAGTCCGAGGGTGTTGCCCGCTCCGAGGAACTCGAGGAGGCCAAGCGCAAGCTCCAGGCCCGCCTCGCCGAGGCAGAGGAGACCATTGAGTCCCTCAACCAGAAGGTTGTCGCTCTTGAGAAGACCAAGCAGCGCCTCTCCACCGAGGTCGAGGACCTGCAGCTCGAGGTCGACCGTGCCACCGCCATCGCCAACGCTGCCGAGAAGAAGCAGAAGGCCTTCGACAAGATCATCGGAGAATGGAAGCTCAAGGTCGACGACCTCGCCGCCGAGCTCGACGCCAGCCAGAAGGAGTGCCGCAACTACTCCACCGAACTGTTCCGCCTCAAGGGTGCCTACGAGGAAGGCCAGGAACAACTCGAGGCTGTCCGCCGCGAGAACAAGAACCTCGCCGACGAAGTCAAGGATCTGCTTGACCAGATCGGTGAAGGTGGCCGCAACATCCACGAGATTGAGAAGGCAAGGAAGCGCCTTGAGGCCGAGAAGGACGAGCTCCAGGCTGCCCTCGAGGAGGCTGAATCTGCCCTTGAACAGGAGGAGAACAAGGTCCTCCGCGCTCAGCTTGAGCTGTCCCAGGTCAGGCAGGAGATCGACAGGCGCATCCAAGAGAAGGAGGAGGAGTTCGAGAACACCCGCAAGAACCACCAGCGTGCCCTCGACTCCATGCAGGCTTCCCTCGAAGCCGAGGCTAAGGGCAAGGCTGAGGCCCTGCGCATGAAGAAGAAGCTTGAGGCTGATATCAACGAGCTTGAGATCGCTCTTGACCACGCCAACAAGGCGAACGCTGAAGCCCAGAAGAACATCAAGCGCTACCAGGCCCAGATCAAGGACCTCCAGACCGCCCTGGAAGAGGAACAGCGTGCCCGCGACGATGCCCGCGAACAGTGTGGCATTGCCGAGCGTCGCGCCAACGCCCTCCAGAACGAGCTCGAGGAGTCCCGCACCCTGTTGGAACAGGCCGACCGCGCCCGCCGCCAGGCCGAGCAGGAACTCGGCGACGCTCACGAACAGCTCAACGAGCTGTCCGCCCAGAGCGCTTCCCTGTCCGCTGCCAAGAGGAAACTCGAGTCCGAGCTGCAGACCCTGCACTCCGACCTCGACGAGCTCCTCAACGAGGCTAAGAACTCCGAGGAGAAGGCCAAGAAGGCCATGGTTGATGCTGCCCGTCTTGCCGACGAGCTGCGCGCCGAACAAGACCACGCTCAGACCCAGGAGAAACTCCGTAAGGCTCTTGAACAACAGATCAAGGAACTGCAAGTCAGACTGGATGAGGCTGAAGCCAACGCCCTTAAGGGAGGCAAGAAGGCCATCCAGAAGCTGGAACAAAGGGTCAGGGAGCTCGAGAACGAGCTTGACGGTGAACAGAGGAGACACGCCGATGCCCAGAAGAACCTGCGCAAGTCCGAGAGGCGCATCAAGGAGCTCACCTTCCAGGCCGAAGAGGACCGCAAGAACCACGAGCGCATGCAAGACCTGGTTGACAAACTGCAACAGAAGATCAAGACCTACAAGAGGCAGATCGAGGAAGCCGAAGAAATCGCCGCCCTCAACTTGGCTAAGTTCCGCAAGGCACAGCAGGAGTTGGAGGAGGCCGAAGAGAGGGCAGACCTTGCCGAGCAAGCCATCAGCAAATTCCGTGGCAAGGGACGCGCGGGTTCCGCCGCGAGAGGAGTCAGTCCGGCGGTGAGTTTCCTTCACTAAGTCTTTACCAAACCGTCAATACTAATTCGAGATACTAAGCATCATTCTCTGATTCAGGCGTCCGTTAAAGGGCGTCCCTAAATCAGCACTGGAGAGTAATATGTAAGTTGGCAATATTTTGCACGCCACATAGAGCACTATGAGCAGTGCAGCCCCTGAAGTAGACCTAGTACCTGTGACAGTTGTCCCCCTATATACTATATTATATTATTATCTTGCATCTGTGACTCCCGGGCATGTACAAGTATCCAGGTCCTGCATGTCGTTTATCTTTGCTGGTGACGTTGAGTATGATATTAATGTATGTTTTCATCCGCAGCCCCAGCGCTCACGTCCCAACTTTGCTGACGGTTTCGGCACCTTCCCACCTAGGTTCGACCTGGCGCCCGAAGATTTCTAAACGTTCCACTACAGAAAAAAAACGGACTGTACAGATTTTTCGTTGAAATGTAACTAATTTTTTTTATACATAGCAGTTGAAAGTTACGAATGCGTGAAACGAAAAACTGTAAAAAAAAATTTTGTAAGCCAAACAAAAAAATATACACTTTAGTGATCTAATCTTTTTACCAAAGGCTATTTTGTAACTTGTTGATATTTATTTATATTATTTATTACCGTGGAGTATGTATCGAGAGTGCGAGGCCCCGGGAGAAGCGCGCGAGCTGTGCGTGCGCATGATCGTTTGAGACACGCCCCCCACCCCCTCACCGCCGCCCGCGCGCGCGCCTCTCTCGCCTGCCTCATTTTGACATCTAATAAAGCGATATCGTTGTCATAAAATACTATACTGGACTTTTATTTTTATCTATTCTCAATCTTTGATTACCACTGGACCTACCAATATACTCGAAACCCTCCTCTAAATCCTGACACACAAAGAAGTAGTGGTGACTTAAATGACACAATGCAAGAAATCAGACATAACATAGAACTTTGATCTCTTCACTGAACAATATTTTAAAATAAATTAACACTATTTTCAAAAGAAATGTCGAAATAAGGCATAACATTAGACACACACAATCATAGTCAGAGTGGTAGAAAGTGACACATAATATGTTTAAAAAACAAAAACCAGTATGAACAACAAACATATAGAAATGTGGGTCTCAGCTGCACTTGCACTGCCTGGGAATCGAACCCCACTAAAAGAAGCCCACTTAAGGGCCCAGTCCAAATGAAACCAGATACTCCTTGTAGCAGAAATAAAACACAACGAAGGTTAAAACCTACACAGGGAATGCCAAGAAAATCCTTCAGGATATAAAAAGATACTCATAAATTAAACTATTTATTATACAAAAATTAATCTCGTTGCTTTCTTGAAACAACAGTATCTCACATTTATTTTTACTACTCCAGAACCGGGTTTTGTCAGTAATTTTCAGAACTGACAGCCTAAGAGGTGCTACACATTATGCATGTTCGGGTGGGCATGATTCAGCACACGCCGGACGGCAATATCGGCTTAGCTCGAATTCTGCGATGTCGATCCGATTCAGCGATGGTAGATGCCGAAAACAGTTTGCCAATCGACACAAACTGAATATGAGTACTGCTTCGGATGCTGGATTCATTTACAAATAAGGTCGAATCGAATGTGCTGACCGGGCCAGTGTGTAGCATCCCTTACTCACAACTTTAATTATTGTGAAATAAACAGATGATTAAGATCACACGTCGTGACTCCATCTTCAAGATTTATTAAATTATTTATTGCCTTCGTAATTAATGGAACATCGTAAAGTACACACTGAATTAGACTACTGTAAATATATGAAGAGATTCTTGGCATTTTTTTACATCATCAACCTACTTATTTTATTCTTTAAATTTCAAGTAAAGTGTCATATAAAATTTCTCAAAGAAGCGCATGAAAATTTTCGCTTATATTCATTCTTTTTGCAAACGATTCGAGAAGTAACTTTAGAAAAGATCCAGTTGTAGCCCCTTGACGCCTATTTTCTCAAGTTTGATTAAGAGTGTGGAAACGGGAACAGTGTCGAACGCTTTCGCGAGATTTATGAATGTTGTAAGGACCTTTTCGTTTTATTGACATTATCTTTGACAAAACTGATTAGGTCATTATTTTTTCGAAAACCATATTGTTGTAGTTAGATTATCTTACAATGCTCCAGGTATCTAATCAATCTTTTGTTAATCAAGCGTTCAAGAACCTTGGATAAAGCGCCTAGAACAGTATATGACGATAGTTATTCGGCAAAGTCCGTCACCCCCTTGAAGATTGGATAAATTATTGCCTTTTTAAAAAAAGTTGGAAAAACAGCTGTTTCAAAACAGATATTGAATAAATGCCAAAAAACAGGCACCAGAGTGGTGGAAAAAATATTTTAGATTATAGGTGATATGCTACCCCAGCCTGTAGCCGCGTTTGGTCTCAGTAAATTTATGGTGGATATAATTTCTTCTGGGTCAGTTCGATCCAAGACAAAGGATGAACTTGGTATAGAACTGTTTAGTGGGATAGGTGGTTGTTGTGAGGACCTCGTTTTTATAACGTCATCTGCAAGTCTCCTGCCAATGTTGACAAAAAAGGAATTCACATTGTTACATGACTGTGTGGGTGTGGGTGATAAGGAAAGCAATTGCGTGGATGGGTGTGTAGTTTTCATGGTGTTTGTTATTCGCTTTGTGCTGTCCCAGAGTGATTTTGGATTATTGCTTGCTTCGCTGAGTTCTTCCACATCGAAGAGCCTCTTCGCCTTTTTAAGAATTTGACATTGTTGAATTTTTCAAGTGGGCGTGGATGGCCACATCTGAAACTATGAAGAATAGCGAAAAATACTCAAGGGAGTTTCGAGCCCGATTTTGATGAAAACTAAAACTGCAGCTTTAGATTCTTGAAAAGTCAATATTCCTAGCCAGGAATCGAACCCATTGATTTCGGAAAAAAGTACACACTGTATGGTTACACCATTCGATAGTGCCGCTAATAAGGATTAAATTCTGGTAAATAATGACATATATAATGGCAAACTAAAGTAGAGAGTTCATTTTTGATTAAACTTCACCCTGTATATGGTTGGCAGATATCAAGAAATCATAAATAGTTACATAGGAAGGCGATATTATTAGACTTTGATAGTATGTACTCGTAAAACGGGGGTTTAGATAGGTAGTCATGATAAGGAAGGACACTTTGACAATAAATATCAACTCGTCGATGAGTGACAAGCTCGTGCGTACATAACGGAAATCAATAGACATAGTACAAAATATGTAACTGATAAAGTACTCGCAAATCAATCAAATAATTCATTCATTGTATCAATAAATATGACAAAGTAAAGGCACATATATCATTAAAAATGAGACACGGCCTCCTGCGGGACATATTAATCCTATCAATTGCCTTAAAATAATGCTTTAAAAATAATCAAATATAATTTGCATTATAATTTATACCCATATTTCTGTAGTTACTGAAAATAAAGTACCAATTATTCTAATGATGATGTTTTTGCTAAAAACCTAATAATAGGGTAATATAGGAAGACAAATGGACAAAGACCTGACCACCCGCTTACAGAGGTAAATGTACGAGTGATATTATCTTCCATTGAAGATAATATCACTCATACATTTACAAAAATAACAAAACAAACATTTCTCTTCTCTGTAAAATTTTACAGAGAGTTTTGTTGCCAAGATTTAGAAGATAATATAATATTCATTTGAAATAACAAAACAAAAATACGGACAGACTCTGTCCCTCTTTTTGTCTCCTATGGCTACAATCCTTACATACTCATTTTGTATCGTCTACATTCATAATTTCTCCTTAGAAGGGAGCATTTTTAGCATCATCATCATCAATACAGCCGAAAGACGTGCACTGCTGGACATAGGCCTCCCCCAAGTGTCGCCACGTTGACCGGTCCCATGCGTCTCGCATTCAAAGATGCTGTGCATCGTCACATGCCGAATAATAGTTAGTTAAAACGAGTACACACAAAATGTTTGGCGCCTCTCCCAGTTCACTGTCCTATGCTAAGGAACAGTTTTGATGAATTTTAAAAGATATAAATCTGAACTTTCTCTAGATGGTATCGGGGCTAATTTATTACAATTACAAAAGCAGCGTTACACGACAAGGAAGTTGAACCCTAACTAAGTAGGTCTGCACTGTGTTATGCTGTTAATTGATCAGTTTAGTTGATTAGTGTTAATAGTGTGCAATTTTTATATCATCCACTTTCTCCTAACCTTATCCTAATTTATTGTTTAGTATGTGTAAGCACAGTGCCTGTAGCATTTGATACACTTCCTGCGTTACCAATAACTGGTAATTAGATATTAATCAGTTGAAGAGGGCAATATTGCAGCTATTACATTTCCATTAAAATGGCTAATAAAATGCAATGGATGAATGATCTAATAACACCAAAGAAATAATATGCAAATGTTGATTAAAACAACACAACACTATACACAATTTATATTTGTTAGGAAAATACCTGTCATTTGTATGGCGTACATAATAAAGAAACATAATATGTCCATAATATATTAAAATGCTTAAGGGACATTGATTAAACTATTTTAATGAATATTGTGCAGTCGTTCAATTGTAGTAGTTCATTTTGGCAGAGGTATGTAGATACCTCTGAAAATATGGGTTTTCGGTTAAATACGTCCAACTTATCAAATATTCTAAATAATCTTTCCAGTGAAAACAGCCCCTTATGCATCCAAAACTTATGATTTCAGCAGATTTTAATGAATCCCACACCACGGCCTGTCATGCAGCCGAAGGGCCGTTTTGCACGGCACGCGAACTTAAATGACATCGTCCGACGAGCTCTTGTCACCGTCGGCGTTCCAGCTGTATTAGAACCCAATGGTTTGGCACGCGACGATGGCAAAAGACCGGACGGCATGTCTTTGTTTCCATGGAAGATGGGTAGGGCTTTAGTCTGGGACGCAACTGTGTCGATACTCTTGCGCCAACCCATCTTCCTAGCTCATCGTGATGCGCTGGGGCTGCCGCTGCGGCTGCAGAGAACTTCAAGCGGCGTAAATATAGTAAGCTTAATGGTAACTATACTTTCGAGCCGTTTGGGGTGAAACTCTAGGACCTTGGGGCCCGAGTGCTCACAGCCTTTTCAAGGACATTTCAAAACGCCCAAGGCGTTCCCGTGACCCAAGGGCTGATTTTTACCTTGGCTAGACGCTAAGCGTTGCCAAACAACGTGGCAACGCCACCAGGCTCACAGGGTACATTACCAGTTGACAGCGCCAGAGTTGAGAGAAGTTTTTGACGCCATTTTTTAGTTTATTGTTAAGTTAGTTTCTATTACAATTTTTTTTAAACTATGTTTTAGTTAAAAAAATTGTTTTATCAACAAACATTGAAGGCGTATACAAAGTTTCGTGTCCGTGCTGTTAACCGTTGCGGAGTACTCTTGTGAATAGACGATCTTGGCTGCAGGATCAAGCCACGTCTGTTATAAAAATGCATTGTCACCAGAACCAAATGTTTGTGCAAAATTTCAGCCCAATCGGTTGAGGGGAACTGGATTAAAATTCAGTTGCTAGATTTGGCCAATACATACTAACTAACAAAGCAAATTAAATAAAAGCTTATAATCATAATTACATCGAAAAAATACGATGTAGAATGTGGGTTGGTACACGGGAAACTTAAAAACAAAAGACGAATGAAAGCTGATCAGATCAGCCAGTGCCCGGTGCACCCTCGACGCGTCATTGTTTTCACTTCCTGTCCTCTACTTGTTGCAGCACTGTGAAGAACGTATACGAAGCTTTTATGATCTGGAACGAAAAACAAAGCTAGTTAGATTTACCAATCCATACAGGCAATGGAGTGCATTGAATTACCCATAAGTACTCTTTATATCTGTAGGTATGCCAGGTTTTGAGTCAGTCCGGTGATCATTTTGTTGGCTGGCTAATATTTTTCTCAATAGGCGGTATTTCTGCTAAGGTGGATGTGTGGTGTTACGTGAATGAATAAGTAAGAAATGAGTACATAAGAGGTAGTCTGAAAGTGGTGCCGGTGACTGAAAAGTTGTGTGGTAGTCGATTGTCTTGAAATCAGGAAAATGTCGTTGGGAAAGTTTTTAGTATGAATGTGGGTGAGTATAAGAGTAGAGGAAGACCAAAGAAACGATGGATGGATTGTTTGAAGGATGATATTTGGCGCGTTTGTGTTCCACGCGCGCCTCAAAGAGATGTCAGCAAACCGGAGGGGTCCGCAAGGGCCGATACCTGCCAGGGCTGCGGGACTGTTCGAAAGAGATACCGCGGCCGTGCAACACAAAGGGCATAAGAAGGAACATGGATGGGTTTTAGTTAGTAAAAGTCTGACACTCCCTTCCGCTCCGCCCAGAGCGGGAGGGAGGGTCATTTGATGATTTCCCATCAGAAAAAAAAAGGATGATATAGCTAGAAAAGAGGCGTGTGACGAGATGACGAGTAATATAGAAAGTAAAAAAAATACTTTTATTCGAAAATGCTTTCGTTCAATAAGAGAGACCAATAACAAGGTAAGTAGAAAAAAAAATGTTTTCTTTCTATCTTTTTCTTTCTTTAGAACTTTAGTGAACTTATTATAGGTAGTTTTGTTTTAGTACTTGATACACAATGCGTTCCTTGCGAAGCATTGGTGGCGTGTGTAACTATGCGGGAATAGTAACATAAAACAAACCTTGTGGTTTAAAAGAGGTGTTGTGACTATAAATAAAAGTATAATATTATGTTTATGCTTAACTAATTTGGCCAAGTTGAGAGGGTGAGTGAAAGTTAAAAACAAAAGGTATCAAGACAGACGTGAGAGGCATAGCCGGGAGGGGACGCCTCACGTTGGAGATGGTTTTTGAGATAGGTCAGGTGCGAAGTACTCGCAACCGGCGTGCTTTTATAACCAGATGAATGAACGTGGTCGAAACAATAGGAGTATGTTTAGATCGTATTTGGCGTTCTTTAGTTTCTTTAATGGTAAAGACGTGAGTTTAAGTGTGTAGGTATGTATATTAGTTCTTAGGACTCACGGATGTAAAACAAGCCAGTGACAGAGTGGTGAACCCGCCAGCAGTGAGTCGGAGTGCGCGCCGCGTGCGCACCATGACGATGAGCAGCGCGCGGCGCACGCGCACCGAGCACTTGTACCACGGACATTCGTACGCGGCGCCTGCTATCTCTGAACTCTGTGGTTGGAAAGCACGATAAGCCATTGGTCCCGATTGCCTTTGTAAATCATTGGCAGTCGTTACAGGTAGTCAGTAGCCCGAAAGTCTGACAACGAGCCTTTTTTTTTTTTTTTTTTTTGGGGGGTGAGAAATCATCAAATGACTCCTCCCGCTCTGGGCGGAGCGGAAGGGAGTGTCAGACTCTTACTGACTAAAAAACACCCATGTTCCTTCATTGGCCCTTTATGTTCCAGGGCCGCGGTATCTCTTTCGAACAGTCCCGCAGCCCTGGCAGGCACCGGCCCTTGCGGGCCCCTCCCGTTTGCTGACATCTCTTTGAGGCGCGCGTGGAACACGAACGCGCCGTCGACACGGCCTGCCCGTCGTCATACGACGGACGGACGGCGAGCTAGCCCATTACTCGCCGTCCACAGGCCCGCCTGACAACGAGCCTGACTTAAGGATATCGTATAACCCAGTACTAACTGGGTTGTGGAGGTCAGATAGGCAGTCGCTCCATGTAAAATACTGGTATTCAGCTGCATCCGGTTAGACTGGAAGCCGACCTCAACATAGTTGGGGAAAGGCTAGACAGATGATGATGATCAAAAGATTACTTATTTGTAAAAAACAAAAATGTCGTGATGGTATCGCCTCTCATACTTCCAAAAACTTCTCCGTAATCATTTTTTTATATATGTTAAAATGATAAGAGAACTTTTTCCTTCAATAGCACATTAAAATTATGCAGTTACCTCTTCTGAGAGCTGGTTTCCCTGATAACAGTAGAGGAACACCTGCAACATCATGCACAAGAGGTAGGTTACCATTGGAATGCTGCGGACCCATTTCCTGTTGTTTAATTCCTGAAAATAAAATTACATGAAAATAAATCTTTATTGTCCAGATATAAATCCACATACAACTTTCAACAAATACACACATAGGTGACAGGAAAAGATAAAATCACGAGTCTATTTATTTAAACTGGGCTGAGAATAAAAACTTTTTGAACTTCATAATTACATAAGACAGGTCCTCAAAACCGGCCCTTCACCACTTATCATCTTCTTCTTCCGTACTTCTCTATTCAGTCACCTCCTTCCTAGCCACATCATCACAGTTCATTCATCGTTTCTATGGTCTTCCTCTACTCTTATAGCCTACATACATACTTAACATTTTCCACACTACATTTTCCTCATTCCTCCGCATCGCATGTCCATAAACTCCCCAGTAACATACAGGATGTAGCGTAATTAATGGATAACCCTATATCTGCGGGTGGGGGACCCCAAGCCCGATAATATAAAAAATTGTCAAACCCCGGAGTCGATGGGCATGCGCAATTTTTCGTTTTATTTTTTTTCTCGAAAAATTCCCACCTTTGGTCACTTCCTCAGCTACCGCGGTCATAAACGACGAAATTTTCACTACCTGATTTCTGCATAATGTTCCCATAAGATGTGTATTACAGTTTTAGAGTGGCTCATGTGGTTTTTTTTTAATAAAAGTTGATTATTAGTAATATAGTACTTTGAGTTTTCTATCAAGCATAACTCCATAGCAGCTACGGAGTCAGGATTTGCCCGGTTGATGGCAATAAGATCCTTTAAAATGGGACATTAACATAAATGGTGAAATGTGGTCGTACCCCTCGGTAATTAAAGGAACGATGTTATGTTTTATACTTACCATAGCCAACTGATAAGCGGTGACACAGATGATAACGACAGACACAGTGAACTGCGCTAGGATGGGGTAGGAGAAGCATGCCTGGATGAGTCTGGCCGTCTTCAGCGCGGCTTCGTGCTTGATCACACACTGGCGCAAGCGTGAGTGTACTGTCTTATCTTGCTCAGGGGTGAAGAGATGCTGTGGGAACTATAATTTACTTTATACAATGGGATATTAATTCGTAAGCTGGGCTAAGTTTGTACATACTTCACTGATGAACTACATTCTTAGCCATTTAGTAGACATGAATTCACAGACATTAAAATATTAAAGAGCGATAGACGGGACAAGACGAAGAAAATCGTAATCCAATACTTGTTACTACTTAGTAACAAGTCGGTCTGTCTAGTGTCATACGCCCGCTTGTCAGGTAGCATTCGTGTGTCAAATATCGAAAATGTTCGGGATCAAAATTTTGTATGAAAATAAATCCAATGTCCGCTCTATAAGTCTTTTAAATCTCTTTGCATAAATTAAATACGAGCTAAAGCCAATTTATAAAGCCAATTTCATGGAAATGAAAACCATTTTTCTGAGTTTTATATCAATTTAAAGGAACGCTGGTCACGCTTTCGAAGATGACAAAATTACCGTCTGTTTCCATTTGGCATGTCGCTGCAGATTCTAGGTCAATACGTTGCGGTATGTCATTACGATATGACGGCATTGCCGCTGCCATACCTAGATATTTTATATTTCCATGGCCGCTGCGGTTTGCGGTCGTCATCGCCTTCGGAATTCTACCTTCATACTTTCAACTAAATTGACTTCTATAACTTTTGAAAAGCTTCCATCTATATTTATTGTTTTGCAAGTATACCTCTTCAGACAGTGTGATTCCTTCGCATAGATTCCTGAGGGACAGCCCTACGAGCTTCAGTCTGCAGCGACATACAGCAATCAGTGACGTCACCAAGGTATCCAAACAAACGTTCACCAGTGCAGCTATGGTCACTGCGGAGCTCTGCAACAAATAACCAGCGTCCACATCACCCCATAAAACAGTATTGTTTCTCTTCAGTGACAGAAAGAGGTGGAGCTACACAAAACGTCTAGCTCTATCTCTCTTATGGTAAACCACCACGGGATGCAGACAAAGTGACATTCTATCAGTGGTAAACGATGACAGTAAACATAAAAATGTATTGGATTGACATAAGCTCCCAAAGAGCTTATACCAATCCTGTTGAAAGTCGTTTGAAAAATACGAAACGCTTTGAAAACGATTGCCACTGAATCACGATGTGTCACATGTACAATAATATTGCATTAACGTGTGACATGTAAAATAGTTATTATGTATAATGATTTGATAAATTTAATTTTGAATTTGCGTCTAAAAATCAGTTTTTTTTCCTAAAACATTTTCTAAAAATACACATGATGCTGGGGGGGATGGGTAGTTTAAATCCTCACGACGTATCACCAAGGGTGAAGGGGCCTTAGGTGATTAAAAGATGGCCCCTAAGAAGGAGGAGGAAAAGAAGTAGGAATAAAAGCCATATTAATGACAGCACAAACCTGATTCGCATACGTTAGTTCATATGCAGGCGACTTGGTAGCATCATATGGATACCTGTGAATATTCAAAGTACTTCGGTGAGTGTGAGGAAAATGAGAATCCATCGAAGTGCAACGATCCAGGAAATTGTAACAACACTGCTACAGGATAAAAGGTAATAACGTATTTAAAATTAACCAAAAGGACTGAATTAAATTCGGTCTCTTAGTCGTGGCTAAATAATAACCTGTGCTGCGCTTGCCAAGATCGGTCCGTGGATGGGTGACCATGCAAAGTATTAGAGATCCTGGCTGTCATTTGTAGATCTTTAACAGTCGTTACTTGTAGTCAATGGCCCGAAAGTATGACAACCAGTCTTACCAAAGGGTATCGTATTACCCGGTTGTTGCTGGGTTGTGGAGGTCAAATAGGCAGTCGTTCCATATAAAATCCTGGTATTCATCTGCATCCGGTTAGACTGGAAGCCGACCCAAACATAGTTGGGATAAGGCTAGGCAGATGACGAGACAGAGTGAAGGCTCGGTCAGTCAATACACGGATAGATGGTACTGACTGGATATCTGTCAGCGTCTGGTGTTGACCAAACTTTAATTCTCGCATTTATAATGTTAGTATATGGACTATGGATAGTATAATACTCACCAAGCCCTGAGAGGGAGTTGGTTCTTCTCAGCGCTTGCTGCCCAACCGAACACAGTCACTCCTGACAACAGTGCGTATAAGCATATACTCCTGGTAGTTTCGCGGTCACAGCTACGACGAAAAGGAACAGATCGCTATATTTATATGAAACCAAAAAACTACATGCAATCGTAAGCAATTATTTATTTAGCTGAAAGCCGTCTACAGCTGGATGCCTCCTCTAAGCGTAAACTCGCTATCTTCCAGTAGATTCCCGAGGACATGAAATCTTTTACTTAACATCTCTACCGTTAATGCCTACAAATTCACTAAAATTCGTTCGTATCTTCAGTCACCTGCTTGCATTCGTATTTGTGCTGACTTTTTGCAGCAAGCCTTGCCGCCAACTTTGCTGTAGATCATTCTGACACAAGATAAAAAAAAGATAATTGGAACAAACAACCCTATATTTTCGACTCAATATTCATCAAACCTCTTTATCATTTCGATTCCCTTCTCCCTATCCTCAGCCATTAGCTCATCATCAGCTTCATCAATGATCTCCTGGATCTGCCGGCTCCTTACCACCACATTGATGATCTTCATCGCAAATGCTAGGTTGGTGAAGAGAAGAAATGATGCACTGATCATGAGGGTGAGATCACCCCATATTTGAAAAATGGCGCCCGTTTGTGCGATTATGAAACCACCTAGAATGGAAAGCACAAGTTTGACGCCGCGTCCACGTCTTCTGGCTACGTTACTTCGGTCAGCAATTTCTTTCATTTATTTTCACTGCCGTCGCTGTCGTAACAAACGTATTCGCCAATAGGTTACGGTCTTTCGTTACCGTTATAGGAACACACAGGACTCCCAGTATATCCAGCAAAGGAATTTTATTTTTTACATCTTTCTGAATGCCATGCTGAGGGACGTTTTAACAAGATTACCAAGAAGGAAAACTATTTTCATTCAAACCGGGTGGAAGGGACACCGACGCGAACACGGTGTATGGAACAGCAGATTTTTTTTTAATAACCGATGAAAAAATGTGGAAGGGCTCAGAATGATGAACTGAATACGTGGTAACCGTTTTCGCGTCGGTGTCCCTTCTACCCCGTATAAATCTACTTTTCCGTTTGCCAATAGCCCCAACTTACCAACTAAGAACATGAAAGTAGAAAAACAATAAACCCATAAAAAGAAACTATAACATTGTCCTGACGGACGCGGCGTCAGAAAGCCAACTACTTTAAGTACGGTCAGGCAGAACCGCAGTGAACTGTTGACGTTCTTGACCAAGATTCCCATGGTTACAGCACAAGCAAGTTATTGCTATCGAATTGTTGGTTGAATTGATCTGTTGAAGGCAAAATTGTGGTGTTTTTGTTGTAGGTATTGAAAAGTTGAAAGGCAGGGTTTGATAACATTTAGAGTTGTCATATTGTGCTGCAGATATTCGTTCTTCGACTCTCTTCTTAGGACTTCTTAGGACTTTCAGAAATCTTATGAAATCACTTAGGCCGAGGTATTGTGAAAAGAAAGGAATAATAATACCCCCACAGCATTTTCGTCCATATAAGTACCTGTTTTATAGCAGTAATGTGATTAACATTTATCTTTCATAATCTTTTTTTTTTCAGACTTTAAATATTGATTATAATATGAAGAAGTCAAATCAACAAATGAGTTGTGGTCTAAAGTGTGGTGAAGTCTTTAGCTAAGTCTTCGAGGATTACTGGTGCTATGTTTGTTGTAGTTACTAATCAATGTTAACAGTTTTTTAAATCACATACAAAATGTTTGCTGCACCTGCCAGTGGGCGTAAATAGGCGTAGGACTTCTAATTTCAGTGTAAAATATAGTGTTTTCTGTGAAATTACGTTGATGTTTCAATTGAGACATTATGTTTAATAAACACTTACAAAACGTTAGTATAAACTGATTTAGTATTTTGTACGTAAGTGGTCAGCAATTAGATAGACAGCATCTACCGTAAAACATGAAATTAAAACGACACCATTGACAATACTAGACAATATTGTATGCTATTATTTTACAAATCCGTTATAAATATTAAAAGTAACATTATTTTCAATGTCCCATTACACACATAACAATACTTAGCTGTTGCCCGCGACTTCGTTCGCGTGAAAAATACCTCATGTGCTATTCCACATTATAGTCCATCTCTGTGCCAAATTTCATCCAGATCCATTCAGCTGTTCTAGCGTGATTGAGTTACAAACATCCATCCATCCAAACGTTTGAATTTAAAATAGTAGTAGGATAAGATACCATACAGCCTATTTGCCCCACCCCTTCGGATTATCCATGTCCTTATTTGATTTCTATAATCAGGTAATTTATATAGTTATTGATTGATTTTTTCGCCAGGTAATTCTCAATAGTAGGCCCAAGTTGAGTTCATGCCTGTGTTAAAACAGGTTCGCCCCTTAGCATAACATAAATAGCATAATCAGCCTATAATGTTCCCACTGCTGGGACACACGGCCTCCTCTCTAGAGAGTGAATGGGCTATAATCCACCACGCGGGCCAAGTGCGGCTTGGTCCCTTATAAATAGGAATTTAAGCAAACTTGGACCATGGTTGTATCATTCTGCCTAACCTTTCGGAAATAACAGGTGTGATGTTGTGTTATCATCAAAATCATTATCCTGTCCTTGTCCCAATTCATTTGGGGTCGGCGCAGCATGTCTTCTTCTTCCATACTTCTCTATTACTCGTCATCTCATCAGACACCTCCTTTCTAGCCATATCAACGTTCACACAGTCCATCCATCATTTCTTTGATGAAAGCAAGAATATATAATTATTAGCCACGCTATAATTATAAGTTTGCTTTGTGTTACGGTACAATAATTATGTTATTATTTTGCACCGCACCCGGTGTTTTCAATCAACGGTTATGATGAAACGTAACTAATGCAGTTTAATTATTGTAGTAGTGTTTCTCTAGAAATGGTGTATTGATTAAGGTGTCATTCAGTTCAATGTTTTGTTTGTTTAATTTAATAATTATTAAACTCTTGACGGCCTCGTTGTTCTAGTGGTCGCAAGCACGACTGCTGAGCATGAGGTCCTGGGTTCGATTCCCGGGTCGGGCAAAGTGTTAAGGGTTTTTCCATCAGAAAATTTCTCAGTAGCAGCCACGGAGTCTGGATTTGCGGCCGATTGATGGCAATAGGCTCGCCTCCTATTACATGAGATTTAAACATAACTGGCGAAATGTGGGTGTACTATTAGGTACACCTCTGCCTAATCCTTCGGGGTTACAGGTGTGATGCTATGTTATGTTATTATAGTCTTGTTTACAGAAAGGGAACTTTTAAATAAAACTAATGATGTTATTGTTTTCTAAATTCTACTGTTTTTCACCACACTATGCAACATATTTGAAAATTCGTCAACTTAATATTCTGAAAAAGTGAAAAAAAACGATTTTTAATTAATTCTCATCAACTTGTTGCAGTAGAGTGAATAGAGAGTACGACGCTTTGATGATCTGAAAAAAAAAAAAAAAATTACTGATTGTTTATTAGTTTTGACAAAATGTGTGCCTTATTTCTTAAATAGTTTAAATTCAGTAGCAGACAAAAACCTAAACACACTATCTCATCTTTACAAGTAGTTACAGCTGAACTTACAGCCATGAACGATGCCAGGGACAGAGTAGTGAACCCACCAGCAGTGAGTCTGAGTGCGCGTCGCGTGCGCACCATGACGATAAGCAGCGCGCGGCGCATGCGCAGCGAGCACTTGTACCACGGATACTCATACGCGGCGCTCAATATCTCCGAGCTCTACAAAAACCAAGGCGTATCGATATTATTCAGTAACTGGGCTTTGGAGGTCAGATAGCCATTTGGTCCATTTATAACACTGACATTCGTTTGCAAACGGGTCTGGATTCACCTCGCCATTTACCAAATAATCTAACAAATAAAACATATGCCCAAATGGCCATTATTTTTCCAGCAAAATATCTTCTGAATACAACCTTCACTCCACTATTTCAACTCTAAACAAAGCCCAGCAGACTTTCAAAAGCAAGCGATAAAAGTATCACTCACTTCCTCCGACAGTTGGTTGCCCTGGTAACAGTAGATGAAGACTTGGAAACACATGTTCACGAGATAGGTGCCCATCGACAGCAGACGCACCATGTTGTCAGAATGCGCCACCTAAATAAAACAGACTTCATGAGCTTCTCACTGAAATTATTTATGAAAACCTTATTCACTTATGCTTTGATAGGTGTGTTAAATTATCAAGAACAGATTTTATAGCAATTCGATTATTTCGACAAAGCAGCTTGATAATTGGAAAACAATAGAAGGTCCGTTTCGTTTCGGATAATAAATATTACAGTTTACAAAAACTAAAACACATTTAATTTCTCGTATTCTTCCCAGCAAACCCTTTCATTTGATACCCATATCATGGGAATGCATAAAAGTCCGCCATCTTTGGGAGTCCGCCATATTGGATTTAGAATAACGTCGCTAAGCTAACCATGCATTGTTAACTAAACATGTAGGTAAGGTATGCAGAATTTCAGCTCAATCGGAGAATGGGTCAAATTTACTGCTAAGATATATTACTGCTATTGGCTACTGTAAGCTGATTCACTAGAAAAAATAACCTCCCCCCCCTTAATGCCTTGTGGCATTAAGTCCGCATTAAGTCCGCTTGTGGCATAAGTTAAATAAATAAAATCTTCAGCTAGACTGCTGGAAGCTTGTTCTAGTCCGTCGCAGTCGAGAAGAGTTATATTTTCAACTTTTATAGAGTTCTACCTCTAAGAGTCAACTATTGATAGTCGGGTATAGCTTGAAAGCCTGGAGATTCAGATAACTCACCGATAGCTGAAAAGCAGTGACACAGATGATGATGAGTGAGACAGTAAGCTGTGCGAAGGTCGGCTCAGAGAAACACTCTTGCAGCTCCTTGGCAGCTTCAAGGGTCTCCTGATGACTCGTCACGCATGAACGTAGGCGAAGCCGCACCGTCTTTTCTTGCTCAGGAGTTAACATGTACTGGAGAGCATAATAGGACCAGAAATTAAGAAAAATCCAGGCAGATACTGTATCGAAATCCAACATTGCGGAGTAAAGTCACTACGATGCCTGCCAGGGCTGCGGGACTGTTCGAAAGAGATACCGCGGCCCTGGAACATAAAGGGCAAAAGAAGTAACATGGGTGGTTTTTAGTCAGTAAGAGTCTGACACTCCCTTCCGCTCCGCCCAGAGCGGGAGGAGTCATTGATGATTTCCCACCCGAAAAAAAAAAAAAAAAGTCACTACCATTATAAACTTTATGCATATTCAGATTATTTTTTCGAGGTGTAAGTTTGGCTGAATTTTACTCTGTTAAAGTACAAATCTTAAACAAGCGCCATCTCTTTAAAAACCTCGTAACTAATAGCCACCTACACACTACGTAATTGTAACCATCGCCCTTGTAGACGCTCTACAAAAATGCCGCTACGGGACGCTACGTTTTTCAGTTTTGTTGGAGGAATTTTGTGTAAGTAACAGAGATGACTCTGATGTTGATACGGTGAGGAATAAGTGGTACCCGTAGATACTGTCCGAATACAGCTCAGATGTTACTGTACAGACGCACATCAAGCTACCAGAAACTGTTAAATTTTCCCAATGAACCTTGAACCTAATACTGCAGCGATACAGTTGAAAATCTAGAGAAATTTGACAGATGCCAGCTTGAAGTGCTGGCGTCTCTATATGCTTTAATCGTTGTCTCTAAATTCGTACAAACAGAATAATCTTGATTGTAGACTGCGGCCAAACAATGTTCAATGTCGATTGGATGGTTAAAACTCTTAAATTTGTACGCCGTTCAGGCAAAACATGACTGTGATAATTATATAATTTGATGTAACATCTTGCATGCCATGTACATGTGTCATGCCATGTACTCGTGTTTTGGATAAATTAAATTATCTTATCTTATCTTAAAACACCATTTGATTTTTGTGTTATTCCATGGCAGAAACATATTCAATTTACTTATCCGCCTATTCAATATAAAATCGGATAAAACGTTACTAAATATGGGATATCTGTTTTTAACGAGAAACAACGAAATTTTTGAGCTTTTTTTGTTCATGGTTTTCCGTTACTCTCACATATAACCTTCCTATCCTATCCAGAAACTTGATGAAACCATTTTTTTTTATACTGAATTGTGCCACTCCAGGGCAAAGGCCTTCCACTTGATGATACCATTGTTCAGGTTTATTTAAACTTACCTCGTCTTCGGTGTCCAAACCCTTGTCTAATGTCCTCAAGGCATGTCCCAAGAGCTTTAGCCGACACCTGCACTGCGCTATCAGGCCTGCCACCAGCGTGTCCTTGGCCACATTCAGGTAAGCAGCAATCAGGAGTGCCCCTACTTGGTGGACATATGTAAGCTCGAACGCTGGAGACTTTGTCGTGTCGTACGGGTACCTGATAACAGGCAAAAATTGACAGACTTCTTCATAATGTGTTGATAGCAATAGAAATTGTGTCTGAACTTAGCTCCTAGTATAACATTGTCAAAATCAGAAAAAAATCATTTAACGTACAATTTCGAAGGCAACCAGTAATAGCATATGATACAGAACTAACACTTGGGGGAGGCCTATGTCTAGCAGTAGACGTCTTTCGGATGAAATGATGATGAAGAAGATGACACAGAAAGCTGACTGGCTGCTGCGGTCTGTCGTTGCTATTCGACGGCTTTGCGCGGTTTGACTTGCAGGACCCACTTCGAGATAAAAGCCTCTTTTTAAATTTAACTTTAATAAGTAATGCCCAGAAAGAGGTGCCGAGACGACCTGGCCGCGTAATACGAAATACTTCTAGAAGGAATTGCAGCAGTAGGACACGAAAGGCTAACAAAAAACTGGTTATGTTCTAAAAAAAAGTATTCAATATACAACAAAAGGCAAATGGAAGAAAAAAATAATGTTTCATGTATGTATCATGCAAGAGCTAAACGGTGTTTTGAGTTTGTAGTACATTAAGTTATTTTGAGGCCCGTAGTGGACGATTAGCTCTCTGTAATGTTTACATTTTGTACCCAAACTGTGTTGTGGCCAAAGAGAGAAACCGAGATACAAAACAGTGTTGCAACTATAATGAGAACAGTCTACTGACCAGGCTCTCAGAGGCAGCTGATGCTGCTCTGCGCTGGTGGCCCAACCAAGACTTGTTATCAGTGTGAGTGCGAAGTATAACACCTGCAGTACAATCATCTCCCGATTACAGCTAAAACAAAGATGAAGTTAATTAAGAAAAAAACGAAGTATGAAAAAAATAAGAAGTAAGTTTGACATCATTAGAAAATTTTGGCATTGAGATACTTTTGTTCCAATTAATGACGACAACTTCTTACATATATTTTTATTGCAAAGCTGAATGGTATTCTTTATTTTTCGAAAAATATAGCCCGACCACAGCCTACGCAACCACATGCCGACGGACAACAGCGCGGCGGCCATACACAGAACAAGAGAAACAAAACGTTTTAATAGAAACACCACAGATAAAGTACCTACAATATGCAGAATTTTAAATTATAAGCTTTATGAATTGTACTTGTGGAACATTAGGTAAACATAAATATAGGTAAGTTTACACTCGGCAGTAAAACTACTTAAATGGACCTTTTTTTAATTTTTCTTTAATAGTCTTTTATTTCTTCGCACCGAGACTTGCCAACGAATGGGAATTATTAAATTCCCTTTCGTTGGCGTAAAATTCTAATCAAGTACCTCTTAACAATCTCTCTTTCCTCTCCAGTCCTCGCTTCGGAAAGCACTTTATCACTGTCATTGACAATATTCTGGATCCTCTGCTTCCTTCCCAGAATGTTCACAATCTTGGCTGCTTGGGCCATGTTCGTGAACAGCAGAAACGATGTGCCGGTCATCAGGGCGAGGTCGCCCCAGATCAGCATTAGATCTACAACTTGGATGATTAAGTAGGTGCCTGCAAAGATTTAAATCATTAGATGCCGTAAGTTTATACTAACTTAATAAACGACAGGACGCATAGGGTCTAAGTACGAAACGTGCCCAGAAGACTACCAGGCTTACCGATGTATGACAATGCTAATTTTTTGGCCAAAGAAAGATCCAGCCCTTAGTTCGTTTTTATTTAGTTATTCGTTAATCACTAAATAGTATATAACAAAGTCGCTTTCTCTGTCCCTATATCCCTATGTATGCTTAAATATTTAAAACTACGCAACGGATTTTGATGCGATTTTTATTAATACATAGAGTGATTCAAGAGGAAGGTTTATAAATATGTATACTACATGCACCCGTGCGAAGCTGAGGCGGGTTGCTAGTTTTATATAAATTAGTCCTTTTTTTGTAAATTTTATTCAGTTTTAATTTTTCCATAAGAGGCTTACATAATTTTTAATGGTTCAGTAATTGTAATTAGTCCTTACTATCCTTACTAATATTATAAATGCGAAAGTAACTCTGTCTGTCTGTGTGTTACGCAATCATGCCTAAACTACTGAACCAATTTAAATGAAACTAGATTTTGCCCGCGGCTACGCCCGCGTGGATGTCGAAAAATATCCGACGGGAATATTCATCCCCCTTTTTCACCCTTCGGGGGTAGAATTATCAAAAACGCTGAGACACGTATAAAGGAGATCAGTATAATTATGTGTCATAAATGCGACCTGTATTTATGGCACATAATTATACTGATCCCCAATTGCCTGTTATTATTCAGAAAATTATTTTAATTCTATTTCGTGTAACTCCCATCCTACGCAAGTTACAAGAAGTGCAGTGAAGTAAGTATACAATAATGGATGTAAAAATACCCTTGACGAAGCCGAAAAAGCACTTATTCTCCCCATCATTGCGATAATTTTGTTCTGGACTATACCTGGGAACCTCCTCGTTGCGGAGC
The DNA here is from genome assembly GCA_950022335.1 of Eurois occulta. NCBI lineage: Eukaryota > Metazoa > Arthropoda > Insecta > Lepidoptera > Noctuidae > Eurois > Eurois occulta. The sequence goes on along the minus strand of OX465492.1, from coordinate 1,949,009 downwards.
TATTGGGGAACAAAGTTCCACTATTTCCACATGTTTTTTTGATTCAATTTTAAATAAATAACTTTACTTTAAACACTTCCATGACCTGGTATTCAATGCATCCACCAGCACAATGTTCTGAGTGCGTTACATTGAGTCCTACCGTTAAACGTGATTTTTCCCCCCAAAAAAAAAAATGTCGCTTCCCAGCAATTTTGCGTTGAGTTGCTTAATTTGATGTACAGAGTGGTCGGTTGACAGCTTCGTGAGGGGTCCTAGGGGTAATTTTATCATATCACCACAACGCTTCTTTAAAAATGTAACCAACCTAACAGGAACATAAAAGAGAACACAGAATATAAACTATACAATTGCTTCTGTGTTTCCGTCAGATATTCTGGCGCCCAAAACCCCACCATTTGTAGAACAGTGAGCGATATGCTCACTGACAATGTCGAATTTTTTACTAAAATCCCCATTTTTGGGAAATATCAACCTGACTTTCAGTCCCAAGACTTGAATGCCGAATGGAAGACAGAAACTCAAATTTAAATAATTACGGAATTGCTTTAAATTCTTAATTACAGGAGTCAGTGGTTCGTAACATTGTGGAGTATTGTAAGTATTCACTTTGCTATGATACATGTGAGCTGAATGTGAAAGTAAAAGAAGTGTCATAAATTTTGTTTAATACCAATGAAAAAGTTTTGTGGTTGTTTTTTACCCGACTACGGCGAAGTAAAAAGGAGGGTTATAATTTTGACCAGTAAGTTCATCTATGCCGTCATAATTTAAATAAATTACTTATCGTAATTTCACAAATGAGGTATCGCTAGAAGCTTCTTGATCGTCCGCTGGTCATAGCCTATGTGACGTCACATCAATTTGTCCAGCTATCCTTTGAACACTACTATGAACATGTATTAAAGACATTAAAATATATTACGTGTAAGTTGTCTATTAAATACATAATAAAAATTGAATAGTTTGTACATAATAATTTCAGATCAGAATATTTTCTTGTCACACTTTAAAAATTACTCGTATGAAACAAGAAATTATTTTGCGTGATTTTTCAGTAATTGGGTTTAGTTTTTGAACTTACTTGTTATGAGACTTTCTGATTCGAAATTCTCATCAAACGAGACCAACTCGCATAGGAGCTCCAGGCTTCCTATGACAACGTTAACATACTGACCAACGCTATGAACATCACAACTGGTGTCGAGCCACATTTAACTTAAGTATAGTAGTATTGGTAGCTATGGGTTTGAACCGTTTGGGGTTAAAACACTAGGTCCATGGGGTCCGAGGGCCCACCTAGCTTTCGGGACATCGCCAAGAGCTTGGTCGACTCTTCCCTTGACCAGAGGGCTGGCCTATTTTTGGTCAAAGAATCAGCATTGCCATCTAACGTCGCAATGCTGCCAGACTTCTGGGCACTATTCCTGTTTGACGTCGTTTAATGTTTTTCTTCTTTTCAATATGTACATATTTTTATTTTATATTGGGTTATAGATAATTATGTACGCTTTCCAGATCAGAACCTGCCTTAACGAAAGCATCTTAAAACAATTGAAAACTGTTATGCACCACTGGCACCTTTGCGATAATTGTCGGTTCGCCTGGTGTGGATACAACGCTAATATAATTACGTCATTAAGTTCACATCACCCTGTGGTTTCAATAAACGATTACATACATGTGTATCACAGCTAACCTGTAATCAAAGCATGTTTATCAACGTTTTAGTTCGAGACTGATAATTGATTTGATTTCAGTGTTTTTGTTTTTAAGTTTGGTTTTCATTTGTTATTTATCTGATGAATCGTTCCTATTTAAACCAATCATTATCAAGGTCATTACCTTGATAATGATTGGTTTAAATAGGCTAGTGTAAAGGTACCAGCAGGTAGAGAGTTTAGAGATCATCATAAAATCATTACATGTGGGAGACTTGCAAAGTAAAACCCAAGAAATGGAACAAAAAAATTGGTTTCGGGAACCGAGGTGACGTGAGATAATAAAACTAAATGTTGCTATTTTTGCCATAGATTTTAGAGTTTCATATCGAAATACATATAGATATTCGATATTTTATGTCGTGTTCTAATGAAGTTTTTCTTACTGACGCAACCGACGATAAATAATCGACCCTTGTTAAATATAATTCAATACAATGTAAGCTCCAAATATCAACATTTTAGATCAAAGTTCCCTGCTCCTATCAGGTTCTTCCTCTTTAGAAGACAGCTTTTCAAAAGCTGGCCCTTTTTTTTGGCCAAAGAATCAGTATTGCCATCCATCGTGGCAATGCTGCCAACCTTCTGGGCACTTTTACTGTTGACAGAGATGCGGATGAATTTTTTGACACATTGTAATTATTGTTTCGTTTTGATACTCGGATATTTTTAATAATTATTATAATTCTATTCATAGTTTGTAAATAATGTGCGTTTATCTTGAATTTATTTTCATACAAAACGAGTCCATTACTGTTCGCACCCACTGCTGTCTAAATATATGAGTTTTAGAACCTTTTATACTCACGTCTGTTAAATTAGTATAATATTATGTCATTTGTCGTCAGGTCATGCTTTGTGACATGTTATCAGATTACAGCGGTCGTGCAGATGCGGGCAGCTGGGCGATTATCTTTTGTGTCTAGTTCGTACTACTAGCAAATGTTATATGCCCTCTAAATTGTGAGAGTATGTCATACGTATTTAAATTCATATATATGTCATGCGTTAAATCTTTGGATGGTTAGACAGAAGAGATCCTATAGCACCCACACCAACATTCTGTCAGTAATAGGAAACGAGTCTCTAAACATCAACAGGGCACAAATCGAGACTCTGGGCTCAGAGCTACTTACGAGATACTCGTAATGGAAAACCCAATAAGGTTTTGTGTAACCTGGAATTCGAACTCCAGATCTCATACTCAGTAGTAGCCACTAGACCAACGAAAGAGTTTCAACATTTGAATTCATTCATGCATTGAGTAAATAGCAATTCTCTTCTAAGTTAACTAACCCAATTCCTAACCATTCCTGCCAGCTAAGCACATCCATTACAAAGCAAATCAGTTACACAATCCTCCGACACAATTCTTTTATTTTCCGATCAGCATAGAGCGAAGAAAAACCGTACTTATCCGTAAGTTCGCGCTAGAGATGAGCCCGACTTATAGACCGTATCGGTTGATTGGTCAAATCTGCGAAGAGCACAGAGGGGCGGGCCCGTGATGTTTATTTATCTATTGTGAGATGTTAGGACGAGGAGAGGATAGTGGACTTGGTAACGTAATAGTTTTTAAAGTTGGTTTGCTGAAGGCTGAAGGTAAACTTTCAGCAATTGCTGCACTTCAGGTACTTGTATTCATTTAAAGATCCAATTATCATGAAAAAAACTATTCGTCAAAAATGGACATCAGGCGATTTGTACAGTACCTCAGCTCATGAAGCAGATCTCTATACACAGAAAAACAGGGCAGACGGTGACCTGTCCTGTTTTTCACTGTCCCATCAATAAATATACATATGTTTACATATCTAGTGAATCACCATTCTCTAGATACATCTATCTTAGTAATTACAACATTAACCCTTTAAAACTAATAACTAACACTTCCACGTGTTAAAGAGTATTTCCGTAACATATTTCTTCATTCAAGTTTTTCAAGTTGCAACGTAAACTTTACTTGGCTTCAGTTAAAGACTTGCGTGTTTCAGTGGCAGTATTTAGAAACACGTGTATTAGAAAGATTTCTAACTAAACATGAGTAAGCAGGATTTTATTAAATCAATTGCTTACAATTCTCGTCTTTCAGCATTCATCTGTGTATGTAATATAAAATGGTTACTGCTTATTACTAAACGACCTCAGCTTGATGATTCTTCAACAAAATTTGCAGCTCATTCTAATTGTAGTACCACCATAAGATATTCGGTTCAGGTTTCTGAAGCCTTGCTCAACTACGTTGGGTCAGCTGCCAATCTAACCAGATGCAGCTAGCCACCAGATGTTAACATGGAGCGACTGCCTATGCCAGTTACTTGGTTGTTACCAAGATTGTCCTATTGGGTATTAATATTGCAAAACTGGTTGACTTGACTGGTTGGTTGACTTTAGAGTTTCAGACTGACTGGCAAATATCTACGAAAAACAGCTGGGGCCTATTGCTTAAGGTGGTTAAAGTACTTGCACAATACTGTCGAAAACTTGTGAGTAAGTAGTAAGATATCCATAAAACAATCTAAAATACTATTCTCCTAACAAATCCTTACATCCCATGTACACCAACCTCAACCATCATCTTAAAAAAAACAGTCGGCATCGTTGATTCTTCGCACTGGCAGTTGGCGGCAACTTGTTGCAGGGGGCGTGTCCTGCCCCGCCCACCGTGCCATCGTGGCTGGCACTGCTGGCTTCCTCAGTGGCACCGGAGACGTCAAGCACAGCACACGTCATGGCAACCCTGCGGAAGTTCGACATGAGGGTTCTCTCGCCGGAGCGCTGACGTCTACTGAAACCTAAGGTAAGTGCTTCTGAAACTTTGAGAAGGTGTTTTTTGAAGTTTTCTGAAAGTTTCAAAATATATGTTTGGAAGGATAGGTAGTTGCAGTTTTTGTAGTTTTAAAGACTTCAAGTTCTTTATAATATTCGCAAGCATCAGGGAATAAATTACGACCAATAAATATTTAGGTCCTGTTTCACGAGTTCTGAATGGGCACTAATGCTGCACCAGTACTTAAATTATAAAAACTGGAACAGACTTATTTCAGCATATTATCATAGGAATTCCTAACTTAACCGGAACCTATCCAGAAATGGAGAAAGAGGAGTTTAACATTTCAGGTACTTTTAGCAAATTGTTACGCATCTTAATCCCATTGACCTAGCAGGTTTTAATAGCGGTAAGTTTCTCCTAATCAGTTGTATTAAAACTCACCGTTTCTGAAATAAACCTTTGAACTGATCCTTCATTAACTCAAGAAAAGTTCACTTATCCTTTTAATTAGACAACTCCTCTTAGGTCATCTCATTTAAATCCAACTCTGCAAAACATCTCTCCCTTTTGATTTCCACCTGTACGTTTCACAATGAATTAACTCCTGACACACAACTTTCAGAGCAAGATATTTTAATTTGATGATTAGTTGGAAGGTCTTAAATCGAGAAGAATCTCAACACCGCATTTCAGGATTGTGACGTAAATGTAAAGTGCCATCTATGATTCAAAAACATAACTACACACATCATTTAAAAATCAAAAATAAAATAAACACTTTGCGGGTTAAACATACCTGTTCAGAAGTAAAAGCTATGTAGGATTTAATTTAACTTCTTTTATACATACACGTTTCTCAGCAATATAAGGAAAAAGACTTGTTGACTATCAACCTGTATCAACCACCAACCACTTAGTACTGCACAGTTCAGTGTCAACACTCGTTTAGTCTCGCAATCGTTAGAATCAACACATTTCCGAGGAGTAGCACAAACTGCAAACACAACATACGTTAACCGCAAACGTAGTAAAAGAGTCATCTTAGTATTGCAGAAAGTCTAGTGTGATTAAAAAGCAAATCTTTGAACTTTTAAAGTAGGTAATTAATACATTAAGGTATGCAAATGTTGACTTTACTACTTAAACGTCCGCTAGATATAATTCAGCAGTCGCAAATTCATACTTGATACGTATTACTATAAATGGGAAAGTATTTAGTTAATTTTACACGGCTGAACAGGTTTCGATAAAATTTGGTTAATAGATAGGCTACTTTTCATCCCGGTAGTACTCGTTCTAGATGATTTCGAAGCTCTACGCAGCCAGAGATGCTGGCGAGAGCTAGCAGGTGCTTTAAACGTAGAAGGAATCGGTATTGTATGACTGAAACCTGATACAGTCACTATTCTTATTCTTTATTGCACACAAAATAACAAAAAATGCAATAATATAGCATAAGTACAACGGCGAGCTTAACCCAGAATTGGGTTTTCTTACAGCAAACCTAATTTTGACTGCGAGATTTGCAGAAGAGGATATACTTATGTGCATTAACATTACATTCTTTTAATTAATTAAATATATATAAAATAAACTACATACATACACCACATTACTCACTACACTACTTCACTATTGTACATAACAAAACATCACCCTTGTAATCCGCAAAGAGTTATGCAGAGGAGTACCTAATTGTACAACCATATTTAGCCAGTTATGTTTAAGTCCCATTTAATAGAGGGCGAGAATATTGCCATCAACCGACACATATTGACACATATCCAGACTCCGTGGCGGCTACTGAGAAATTCCTAAAGGAAAAACCTAATAACACTTTGCCCGAGAAATCTCTTAGTTTTTCTTAGGAATCGAACCCAGGAGCTCATGCTCAGCAGTCGTGCTTGCAACCACTAGACCAAGGAGGCAGTCACTATTTTACTTTAAAACTACACAGAAATAAAGAAACATAAGAAAAACTCATTTTTAAAAACTTGAAAAATAAGCGCACTTCGTATTTTCAACCCACTTCTCAGCACCGAGACCTGACATTCCAACAGTTTCACATTTCGTATTTAGGTATAAAATAATCTTACAGTTACTTCACTCTCCAGTCGTCACACAAAAAGAAGACACAGACAGATTACTGTTATAAAATTTTAAACTGACATGGTCACTAACACAAATAATGAATATGGTAAATATCCCGTTTTGAGGGCTAATGACAGTATTTCCGTTGTAGGTACATTACATCGCAATACTCAAGCCAAATATCAGACATTTTATTAGCATTTCGCTCAGTCGGGCTTCCGAAAGCCGTCGCACTTGTTGCGTTTGGAGAACCATAAACCCTCGAATGTTCAAATACAAATCATTTACTCGTAAACAAGACTTATCTTCAAAGATTGTTTTAAATGTCTCTGTATTTCTTCAATACGTCTTAGACATCTTGTCTGTGACAGAAACAGCGGTAAAAATGGTTATTTTTATAACACTCGGTTGGCAGTGTTTTTCCAATCATTTGAAACTTGTGAGTGATAGTGGCTCAGTTGTAACGGTTTTACGACTTTATTTGGGTCTTGGGTTTGAATCTAAGCTCTAAACTTTGATTAATTTATTTCATCGCGACACGGCTCTCGAAACGGCTAAAGAAATCATCGTGATGCAACTGGCACGTCCTAGAACCAAAAAATCGACGAAATGGTGTGCCTGCATGTCAGATAATCACAGAGACGGAGACTGGCTAGGCTGATGATTATGCTTAAATCTTAAAGACATGTTAATGTCTCATCGATATGCCAGAATAACCTGTAAAGTTCACCCCCGGCCTACCGTGAACCTCTTAGCAACAGCGAGCATATAAAAATAATATAAAAGTTCCGCGCACCGAGTTCAACTTGACACAGTGGCTGTACAAACAGACGCTTGCAGTCGCTTTCGCTTTACTTGTCAATTTCAACTGAAATTCTTTATTTTTCGCGCTGTTTGACTAGAGGCTGATTTTAAAGTATAATTTTGAAACAGTGCGAATCACGAGTGAACGGTGAGTGTAAAAGTTGGAATAGTTAAAAGTCTAGTCTTAAATCTAGTCTCACAGAGTTTGGATTTGTGCCCGTTTGTTGGCAGTAGGCTCGACCCCTATTACATAGGACTAAAAGTAGGTATACTAACACACCTCTGCTTAACCCTTCGAGGATTACAGGTGTGATGTTATGTTATTATGTTGAATAGTTAAAAGTTCCAGGTAGTCAGCCATCTTAGTTGCAAGATTATAGCGCGTTTTCAGTTTTATTAAAGCACTGCGACCTGTAGACTAAAAGCCATGACTTCGAAGACACATCGTGATGCAGAGGAGTTTATGCGTCACTTTCTTTTCTCAGTTAAAACTCGACTCGAAATGGTGAAGTGAGATAGTGTTTATTCACCGCCTCATTTAAACAAATGGTCTCGGATTTCGAAGCTAGAAAATAGTGATAAGAAATCTTTATTATTATTGAAACTAAACCAAAATCTTCCTTTTTTATATCCGACTCCTTACGCATCTAAGTTTTACAGATTTTACTTAAGCATTTCTAATTTATCTGGCTATTTAAGCCAGATCAATTTGAAATGCAGCAAAATCTGTAAAACTATAAATAGGTTTTCAATGTTAGCGTACACTGAAGTTTATCTCGCGTGTGGCACTATCCCGTCTAAATGTTAGGTACAGGTTTGATTACAGAGATATTCGTCTGATATACAGGTTCTGAAAAGGGATTTGTCTGAAAACAGATCTTATAACAATGACACCTTAGCAAAGAAGAGTGGAGAAATTTTTATTCTTACAAAAGTGAAGAGCAGTGGAAAGTCCCATGGAAAATGCTCGTCTCATATAAACGTAATTCACAATTCTGCCAAAAGTTTATTAGTAATCACATAATTCCAAAGAACAAATGCGTCATTTTAACTCCCTTTTTCAAACGTATTTCAATCATGGAAAAGATTTTGTCTAAACATTATGAAGCTTTCAATAAGTTGCGATAAAACGCTTCGTAACTCCACATATTTGCAAATTATTTTACGCAGTAGTTCTCAAGGCTAACTAGAATTAGATACCTACTTATAATCTTGTCTATGGCTAAGGTTAGCCAAGTAGGTCTTATAACTTCAAAAACTTACAAGAAATGAAAACTTTCCACTCTGAACCAAATTTCTCCACTATTCTGAATAACTACTTATCAATTGTTACCTCAAAGGCTGGGCGCGAATGGAAACTTACGTCATCGGCCGATTTAACTATCGGTCAGCTACAACCGAGATGTTTCATATTATACGCTGTGCTCGTAGCTAAGTAACAGCCGCAGTTGATTTTCGAGATTAAGCAATGCTTGCCAAGGTCGATCCGTGGATTGAATGCGAGCCCTCTGTGATTCGGAAAGCATAGGTCGTTGGTCGTGGAGTCTTTATAGGTAATCAGAACCCTGACAGTCTGTCCCTAACGGGCATCATGAAACGTTCCAATTTGTCGTTTCGTCTTTACAATGTGCTCATTTTACAGCAACACAACTGCGCAAGGCGTCAAGTTCCGGCATCCAGTCTGTCCTAGCTACCATTTTTGAGGTCCTGTCACAACAAAATAACATAATTCCGACAGCCAGACATTTAACATTTAAACCACAAAGCTGTGACAAAAAACGCCGAAAAACACAGAAAAATTAAAATAATTGTGAAAGTATTTGTTCAAAAGTGGGAATTTCGGAATAGGCGGCATTCTTTTGTTCACTTTGTTCTTTTGTTAAGCAAGTTATTTTGGTTTAATTTCACTAAACTGTGTACCTCAGGCGCGTTGCCGTTGGTCGAGTTTCATTGCCCTTTACTGTTCGATTTTCCACAGGATTTGTTCAGGTTTCAAGTGTACAAGGTCAATTGAGAGGAAAGAGTCACTTTGAGTTGTTGACGACGATTTCGTAAACATGGTTCGTCTACCTGTAGCAGACTGGTATATTTTCAAAATAACCACACCTTGTATATAAAGATATCCACCAAGGATAGTACCTTAACATAGTCTGAAAACTTTTGGAAAAAATCTCGTTAGTCTACAGTAGGCTTCTTATCTAAGAACTTTAATAGCAGCATTATTCAGTCGCAAAAAGTAGCATCAACAAGAGTACACAAAGCATTTCGCGACCCCTTACCTTACTCCAAAGCGGTTTCGTAGCAATTTCGTAGCGTCTCTGTAGCACATCCGTAGCGTTTCCGTAGCGTGGCTTAATATACAAAATTCTCATATGTTTCAAAGAATACGTAAGTCATGAACATATTTGTGACCTATAAACGAACACTTAGAATTGCTCCTTTGCCAGATTTGGATAAAAATTGGGACAGCGGCATAATGCATGACGTAGATAACACACAGAACAATTTATATCCTTATACCAGAACTAAGTAGGCTGCGAGTAAAACAGCTAGCACTATTCAAAATCAGAACATTCCTCTATCTACTCGTATCATGGATGAAGGGGCACCGTGCGCTTGACCAGCTCCTTTCATCACTGAGCAGTCGGACCTTGCGTCTTTGTGAACATACGTCTTGATCTCAACGCTATTGACTATTGAATGAGTCAATTAAAGACTTTGATGTTTATTGATATCAGATAAGAGATACTTTTGAAGAAGTAAGTGCGCAGTGTAAAGGTGTAAAAATATCTCAGAACACATGGTATTGATTGTATGAGGAATGACATGAAAGAAAAAAAGTTTAAAGATCTCGTAACGTTTGATATAGGCAAGTAGAAGAGAAACAATAAGGTTTTTTAAGATTCACATACTGGCTAAATAGGAACAGCAGCTCGGGTCGATCTTAAGTTAAGCCGTGCTTACCTAGGTCGGTCCGTGGATGGGTGACCACCCATTACATACCGAGTTTCCTACGTACCTCGGAAAGCACGTTAAGCCGTTGGTCCCAGCAGTCATTTGTAGATCTTTCACAGTCGTTACAGGTAGTGACCCGAAAGTCTGACAACCAGTCTTACCAAGGGGTATCGTATTACCTAGCAGTAACTGGGTTGTTGAGGTCAGATAGGCAGTCGATCCATGTAAAATACTGGTATTGAGCTGCATCCGGTTAGACTGGACGACCCCAACATAGCTGGGAAAAGGCTAGGCAGATGATGACATAGAAAGTTTGTATCACAAATTGTCGTTTTGCCATCAGGCGCATGGCTTGCTTTGGTTTGGTTAGGATAAGAGTGCACAATATTTAAAATATCGATGAAATGCTCACATACACACTCAGTCAAGTCAGGTAATGTGAATATAACATCACAATTTTTCAGGCACTCACAATCGTCAAAACCATCTAATTCTGCTTGACAACATGTAATCTGCTTATACCGTGCGCACACCTATAACGAATATATTGAATGGGATTATCTTGCTCCGTTATAATATTTTGCAAGCGATTTCATTTCTCGAACACTGCCGTTCTTTTTCTTTGTAACGGGTTTGTTATTTTTATCCTTACATTTCTGTTTGACGCAATGATATCTGGCTGAAAAATAAAGCATAAAATATGAACACATCGCTGTCTAGATTTATAAAATGCTGATTGAGTTTGTGAACAAACTCTCATTTCTGGCATAACTAAGTTTTTTTTTTTTCGTTATCCTGTTTGTGTGCCCCACACTCCCACTGCTGAGCAAAGGCCACCCCTTTCTCCTTCCAAACACCTCTATCCTCTCCTGTGCTATATATAACCATGTTCGCCCCGCAAACAAGATCAGATCGTCACACCACCTTCACCGCAGTCTACCACGACCGCGATTTCCTCCGACAGGCGTCCAGTGAGTGACGATCCCACTCCAGCTTAGCTGTTTTTCTCCAACATCTGCAACTTTAGTAATGGAGCGGAGGGTAGTGTTGCTTACGCGATCTGTATGCTTAACACCTATTACACGGCGCTCCATTGAGTTGAAATCTTGAGTTTGTACTTCTGTTGTTCAGTAAGTGACCAACTTTGTGACTTTGTGAACGGGCAGGGACATATCGATGAGTTATTTTCGGCGTTATTGGAAGGAATAACTTATTTAATTATTATTTAAACCCTAGAACGAATTGCAACAGAGCTTAACTTTCTAAATAAAGTATAAAGAAAAGATTGATAAAAAAAAGACGGGTTGCACTCCGGGAGTGCCGGCAGAAGTGAAAACTTGATTATAACAACGTTTTTTATAACAACGCCCTCTAGTAGCAGCTAAAAAAACTGTCGCGCCTACCAGTAACAGTGTTCTCTGTATCAATGCATCATTTTAGTTTTCAATATCAAAGATAGATGGCGCTTTGTGCTAGCGCCATCTACCAGCGGTCTCTCACAACAGTTACTCATTGCATTTGCTAATGTACTTTCTACTACATTCTACAAGATGTCGCTAGGAGTTATAAAACTACGATCATGTTCCAAAACATTTAAAAATTTCTTTAAATAATTTTAAACCATAAAATGTTGAAGGTTAAGTTCAAAATCGTCTACTCTTCATCCGTCTTACGCTTTTTCCAAATTTCTTTAAATAATTTTTAACCATAAAATGTTGAAGGTTAAGTTCAAAATCGTCTACTCTTCATCCGTCTTACGCTTTTTCCAAATTTCTTTAAATAATTTTAAACCATAAAATGTTGAAGGTTAAGTTCAAAATCGTCTACTCTCCATCCGTCTTACGCTTTTTCCAAATTTCTTTAAATGATTTTAAACCATAAAATGTTGAAGGTTAAGTTCAAAATCTTCTACTCTCCATCCGTCTTACGATTAGGTCACGTGTCCTGACGCGAGTGTCCTGACGCGAGTTTAAGATTTTATACCCATTACAGAACAATTTTTTTAGAGTGCTCAACGCCGCTAAAGAAGTTTTCACTTCAAAAAAACTGAAAACGAGACATTGTAATAACTAAGTAGGTACTATATTCTACTGATAGCATCTACAGAGTAAATTCCCATAAAAAGTTGATTGATCGTCAAGTACATAGGTAAGTACTTAATTATAATTCCTCAAACACATGTTCGCATAATTATAATCCTTTGGAAGGAACACGCGAAATTATAAACACGACATGCAAACCTGAAGTATTCGCATCAACATGGCTGACCTACCAGGCTCTGCAATAACATTAAAGTTTATTAAACTTTGATACTAAGGTATCCGCCGTTGGTCAGAGGATCTTGTGTAATTTCTGCTTTAAGGTCAGCGCAAACTGGTGATGACACGGTAGCGCCTTTTATCTCTACCCAACGGAAATTCATACTTAGCTAGTGGTAACATGATACAGATTCCAATGTTCAATGCCGCAACGGGAAATCCTCTTTGATGCCTTGGGGTTGATTTCTAAACATTGGAATTTGTATCGTGTTACCACTAGCTACGTATGAATTAACGTTGGAAAGAATGTCCTGCAATGCCGTCCCCGGTGTGTTTCTTTTTAGGCATTTGATCAGCAACAACGATATACAACATTAACTCCCAAAAATCTAATGTTATTCCTCATGCAATTATTTGCAGAAATACGAAACGCTTTGAAAGTAATTAAATGAAAACACTGTTAAAAAAATATCTATACTAGTTTATAGGAATATTTTTAAACTATCAAATAAATCCTAACATCGAAATTAACTACTAACAGTTTGTGCTATTTAGTTTTTTTCAAACAAACTAAATAAACTGTTAACGAAATAGAACTCCATTTATAAATATTGGTTCAATAACCTTAGGTATAATTTGCACTAATTCGCATCTGGAAATTTGTCAATGGCTTTTGAAGTACCGTGTTGGCAACATGTGTTTAGTGTTTATACTGATGCGGGGGTCGATAACCTGTCGGTGCTAGCCTATTGATCTACATCATGTATATATTAACTACTGAAAATTAATAATAATGACCAGTGACTAAACTACTGGATGTATTCTATTGAATTTTTTTATGCAGACTTGAAACATGAGGCATACACAGTTTAATTTACTGACTTATTGTATTCGCCACCCTGTATAGGCGCTCAAGTCTACATATTTGTCTATGTAACGTTCGGTTGTTTAAACCTTACTGAAGTTGTCAAAGAACTTCGAATTGTTGTCAAAAGTGCCATACTTTCCACAATTATACCTCAAAGTACCCTGCATGAAGGTCAATGTGAATGCCTCCTGTAGCGTAGATAGGCAGGGAGGGTGACCGCGCCGCACAGACTCATCGCAACTTGGATACAGTTCGCAACCTCGTTTAGATAACAACTTGCGCATAGACCCTCGTAGATCGCTCTCCGGTAAGTTTTGAGGATTGGCTTCAAACTGTGGAGATGCAGGTATTGCTAAGGAATAAGCATTGGCCTGTAATTTTACGGGAAACTTGTTGTAAAAATTAAAAGTGTTTTTGTTACTAGCGATTGAAATCTAAAAATATTTTCTCTTTAGAAAGATATAATTAACCACCAATAAAAGACAAGCGAAAAGACAAGGCGTCTTTAGGCTTGATTTCAAAAATGAAAGTCAAAAAGTTCTTGTTAATTTCAAAGTCAAAAAGTTGTTTATTATATTATCTGTCCACACTTCGGACAGTTTAATACTGCCCCGCTAGACATTCAATAGTACTAAACTAGTAGGAGAAGATCTTTGTAAAATTCATATAGTTCCTCAGTCAGATGACTTTTCTTTCTCTGGGTTCAATGGCAATAGTTCATTCAGGTTTCAAGTTCAAAGCACAAAAATATATTAAGTACTTTGACGCCTAAGACGTGTCCTATTGTCGTCGTTGTATATATATAGGTACTTTATTTTAGTCTTCTTTTTATCTTTAGTTTAGTTCTATTTGTAGTCTGTATATAATTATAATGTACAAAATATATTACTTAACTCATAATTTATATCTGGTGTAGCATTTAAAAAGTTGCAACACATGTCTATAGGTACCTACGAATCTAAGTTTTCGTGAAACGTTCCGAAGGGAGCTTTATCCTCCCAAAGTCCACGTTCCGTAAGTCGCGACCTCAAAAAAAGGCACATAATAAGGATTTCTTTATAAGAAACATAATTTTATTTTATTTTATCTTTCAATAAATGGTTTTCTTGGTCCGATGTAGATTTTATAAGCAAATTGTATGATTTTGAAAGTATTAGTAGTGTTATTGGGTTTTTCTACCTGGAATTATCAGTAGCAGTCTGGCTGGAATCTGGATTTATGCCAGGTTGAAGGAAATAGAAACGTCCGCTAATACAGCGTGTATAAGAAATGTGTGGTTATATTTAAGGATGTAGTCAAACCATCAAACTGAAGAATTTCCACTGCAAACAGTTTTTCAACACAAACCAACTGTACACTATTATTTCTTATGTAAAGCCCTACGCTCAATGATTCATCACGCACTTCAAAACCTTACGTAATCAACTCAAATATCTTACCTTTCCTAAAATAATCAAAAAAACCATTGAAATGATGTGAACAAAATCTCTTGAAATCAAGTGCCTTTTTCAAGGACTTGCTCCTATCCTTGACAAAGAACGTAAAAACTAGTTAGCAGCATAGCTGTGTTGATTAGGGCCGTGTCACAAAGCACATAGTCCGGCCGGTATGTCGCATACCGTGCCCGGGCTTTGCATTGTTGAGCACGATATGTTCGGGACAAGCTATGAACGGAACGCGGACATCGGAATCGAAGTTCTACATGTGTATTATCAAATTGTATATCGAAATTAGAATTAATGAAATACAGTAAAGTCATACCTCTTTTCAAATCCGGGGATAGTAAAGATACTAATAATTATAGACCTGTATCCGTGTTGCCAGTTTTTAGCAAGGTGTTTGAAAAAGTAATGCTTAATCAAATGCTCAATCATTTTAACACCAACAGAATCTTACACGACCAACAGTTTGGTTTCACTAAGGGACGTTGTACAACTGACGCCGGTGTAACCTTATTAAAGCACATATTTTCTGCGTGGGAAGCATCCCAAGACGCAATAGGAATATTTTGTGACCTCTCCAAAGCATTTGATTGCGTAAATCACGACACATTGCTTTTGAAACTTGAGCATTACGGACTAGGTAAACTTGCACTTAGTTTGGTAAAATCTTATTTAAGTGATAGACAACAATATGTTCAAATAAATGGTGTTAATTCACAGGGTTTAAAAGTAAAAATGGGGGTTCCGCAAGGCTCAATATTGGGTCCTTTCCTCTTTCTAGTATATATAAACGATCTACCCTATTTATTAAAAAACCAACCTCAAAATATGGTGTTATTTGCTGATGACACTTCTCTAATTTTTAAGATAAATAGACGGGCCCAAAATCTAGATGACGTAAATAATGCCCTACTTCAGGTCCATAATTGGTTCACAGCAAACAATTTAGTATTAAATGAAAAAAAAACGAAATGCATAAGATTTGCTTTACCAAATGTTAAAAGTAACGAGTGTGATATAGTATTGAATAAAGAGAAACTTGAATTCGTAGATAAAACCGTTTTCCTGGGGCTTACGCTTGATTCAAGGCTACAATGGGGTTCTCATTTGAAATCTCTTGCGGGGCGCCTAAGTTCAGCAGCATATGCTGTTAGAAAAATCCGTCAATTTTCTGATGTAGATACCGCTAGACTGGTCTATTTTAGTTACTTTCATAGTATAATGTCTTATGGCATTCTGTTATGGGGACGGGCTGCAGACATTGAGTCTATATTTATTCTGCAAAAAAGAGCCATCAGAGCCATATATAATCTTCGTAGGCGCGATTCTCTAAGGGAACTGTTTAAGGAAATCAAAATCATGACGGTACATTGTCAATACATCTACGAAAACATAATGTACGTTAGAAAAAATCTACATCTTTTTAATAAAAGAGGTGACAGACACAATTACAGTACGAGAACTAGAGACCAATTAGTTCAGCCGGGCTTCAGACTCGCTAAAGTAGACTCATCTTTCATGGGGTACTGTTTAAGGGGGTTTCCTCTTCCCCCGGACCGCCGTAAGGTGCTAACGTGTTCTCAGTGCTGTCGTTATTATTTATAAATATTATTTAAAAAAGTTATCTATTTAAATTCAGTTAAAAAAATAGGAGTGCATAACATTGTGGAGGTATCATTACTACGTTGTCAAACGCTGCGTACGACAGCGTGTACGTGTGCGCCTGGTACCTGACTCACCGTAGTTAATCCCGCCCCCGTGCGCCTACGCCCGTTCGCCATCTTGGTTCGTGCACTAGCCACACCCATATATCAAGCAACTGGACGACGCTCCGCGCCTACCCGGCCCACTCATTAAGCATCGTGAATTACCTACCTACATCTTACTCCTGGTGTCCTAATACTTGTGGACGCAACAATGAACAAGTCGCTATCGGACACGGACCTTAACCAGTCGGAGCTACATACACCCCCAAGCTATGTGTACCAGCGGGTGAAGAGAGGCCGAGGTGACTCCATTGATAAGCAGTTAGGGGCGTTCAAGGAAGAGATTAGAAAGATGCTGGGCCTATTCTCCGAAAAACATGAAGAAGAGACTCAGCGCATTACTACTACTTTAAATGAAATCCAGAAATCGAATAGCAAAATAGAGAGCTCTATTGCTTATCTTACTGCCCAAAATGAAGATTTTAGAAAGAAAATTGAGCAACTAGAAAGCCAGTCTAAAGAAGACAAAAATTGCATCAAAATTCTAGAGGATAAAATTGAAATGATGCAAATAAGCAATCAGAAGACCAATTTTGTAATAAAGAATGTACCTAGAAGAGCTAACGAAACTAAGGAAGACCTGATTCAAATGACTATGTCTCTCGCTAAAAACCTAGACTGCACTTTCACAAAACACGACATAAAAGACATATATAGAACACGTGCAAAAAGCAGTGATATAATTAACACGCCAATAGTTGTTGAAACCGGCTCGACCCTAATTAAGTCAGAAATTATGAAAATGGGTAAGGCATTTATTATTAAATTTAATTCCAAGTTATGCTGCAAGCATCTAGGCTTTAAATCGCAGGAAGATACTCCTATCTTCCTCTCAGAGCATCTCACTCCGAAGGGTTCCCGCTTGCATTTCCTTGCTCGGGACTTAACCAAATCTGGTGAATTTAAATTTTGCTGGACCGCCTATGGAAAAGTTTTATTAAAGAAAGACGAACATTCGCCGACCATAACTGTGAGAAATGAGCAACAGATTCATCAGCTGAGAATCAGTAAATGACTAAGATATGTCGATTTTTTAATGTATTTGCCTGCTATAAGTAATTTTCTAAGATCACCTCTGTTTTGTTACTATGTAATTAATTGCTCAAGAACTTTTCTCTTTGTTTGTGAATGCAATTTTTCATTATATCTTAAAAACATTAACCACTCACAAACATATTGTTTATATACTTACTTAGCTTGTTCTTTCGTTACCATAAACTTATTCTGTGTATGTAATAATCACAAAAATTATTCACTTGCACCCACAACACATATCCACTTACTTTTATATACTCAAAAACAAACTGACAACAATCACTCCACACTTAAATACACTACAAAAAAACGGTTTCAAATTCGTTACAAAACTAAAGAAGATCATTATACTTTTATGTTAACAAGAGCACTACTTGATGGCACGTCTTTTCCATCGATAAATGTATTTAATGGATGACTCACTGCAAACCCTTAATGAGATAGACAGCATTGAAATCGCTCGCAGTATTGAATGTGACTGTTCGGAGTTAGCTAAACGCATAAATATAAAAAGAAATGACTTCACTGTTGTCGCTCAAAATATAAGGAGTGTTTCTTGTAACTTTGACGATTTCTTACTTACTCTTTCGAATTTTAAGTTCGAAACCGATGTTGTCATTTTAACTGAATGTCGACTAACTCCTGGAAAAATTATCCCTCAACTCAATAATTACTCGTCCTATAATACGTCACACCAGTTGAACCAAAACGATGGGGTTGTTGTCTATATTAAAAATAATTTAAAATCTAAAGTTAAAGAAATAAAATTATCTCAGGCGTCCTGCTTGCAGCTGGACATACTGAATAATATTATATTATGCATTTATAGATCCCCTTCAAATCAGAACACGGAGGCTTTTATCAGTTCCTTAAGCTCCCATTTAGATACTCTAAAAACTCAGAAAAATATCATTATTGCGGGAGACATTAATATTAACATTAGACCTAAAGATGTTGAATCTTCTTACGAACACAGAAATAGGACTACTTACCTTGATACCCTATCCCTGTACGGAATATTACCTGGGCATATTCTACCTACAAGGAATGAAAACTGTTTAGACCATTTTATGCTTAAATTGAACAAACAAAAAACATCAGCATCTATCGTTATCTTACACACTAGTATTACAGATCACTACACCACACTTCTATCCCTATCAAAATTAAAAAATACCCCATTAGCTAACAAAACTAGATCAACTGTGGATTTTGAACAAGCACTTAAGTACATACAAGAAAGTAATCTAGCAGATTTACTTTTTTGTAATGATCCTGAAACTCTGACTAACTTACTAGTAAACAAACTAACAGAATCCATCAATAAAAATACTATTACCACTAAAATTCCCAGCAGTAAGCGCATTATAAGACCATGGATAACCCCAGGAATTTTACGTTGTATTAAAAATCGAAACAAGCTACAAAAAGATAATAAAAAAGATCAACACAACGACATATTAAAAATAACATACATTAGATATAGAAATCACTGTAATAATCTAATCAAAAAATTAAAAAGAAAATATGAAAGAGAATTAATCACAAAATCAGTTAAAAACAATAAATTACTTTGGAAGAACATTAAAACTATAACTTTCACAAATAAACCTAACAATTGCAATACAGACTTACTTAATATAAAATCAACTCCTCTAGAATCAGTTAATTATATTAATGAATATTTCGCGAACATTGGCAAGAGCCTTGCTCAAAAAATCCAGCCAATTCTAGACTATGATCAAAATGACCCGCACTGTTTACAACGATCTCAACCCAACTCCTTCGTAATGTTAGACACTGACGATGTTGAAGTGAATCATATCCTAATGAGTCTTAAGTCTGACAGTGCGTCTGGTTGGGATAATGTTTCCACTGCATTCCTAAAATATATAAGAAGGGAGGTTGTTCCCATAATTACACATCTTGCTAATCTTTGCTTTGGTGAGGGCATCTTCCCAGCTTATTTGAAGCTAGCCATTATTACACCAGTGCACAAGGGTGGGGACAGCGACGATGTCTCAAACTTCAGGCCCATATCTGTATTACCCTCTATATCAAAAATATTAGAAAAACTCATGAATGTAAGGCTCTTAACATACCTGAAAAATTTCAACGTACTATCTGAGTCCCAATTTGGCTTTCGTAGAGGGATTTCCACTGAGGATGCCGTTACTGCATTAAGTAATCATTTAACTGAACAGCTTGATAAAGGTAAAAAATGTATAACTGCATTCTTAGATCTAAAAAAAGCCTTTGATACCGTCTCTGTCCCTATCCTTGTGAGAAAGCTGGAATGTATCGGAATTCGTGGAACGCCTCTTAGCCTCTTCAGGGATTACCTCAGAAACAGGAAACAGAGAGTTAGAGTGGGTCATTACACTAGTGAAGACGCATACACGTCATATGGTGTCCCTCAGGGAAGCGTATTGGGACCTACATTGTTCCTTATCTATGTTAATGAACTCTGTAACATTAATATTGCAAACGCACAAGTATTCTGTTACGCGGATGATACTGCTGTGGTCTTCACCGGGGATACTTGGCAGGATGTTAGGCTTAGTGCTGAGGCTGGCTTGGCCAAAATCGCCAAGTGGTTGGCAATTAATTTACTTACATTGAACATAACGAAAACAAATTACATTTGCTTTAGTGTCGGCCAACGTACACAACCAGGGAAAGATTTTAATGTAAGAATTCATAATTGTAATAGCGGCACTCGCAAAAGTTGTGACTGCTCAATAATCAACAAAGTACCTCATATTAAG
This sequence comes from Eurois occulta, assembly GCA_950022335.1. Classification (NCBI taxonomy): domain Eukaryota; kingdom Metazoa; phylum Arthropoda; class Insecta; order Lepidoptera; family Noctuidae; genus Eurois; species Eurois occulta. The sequence continues at coordinate 1,928,528 of OX465492.1, read as the reverse complement.
TACCTAGGTGTTATTATGGACCAGAGACTATCATGGTACCAACACATTGAGCAGGTTGCCAATAGAATCAGGAAGTTAAGCTGGATGTTCAGGACCCTTAGATACGTCGTTCCGAGGACTGCCAGTAATCAATCAGGCCATCAAAAAGATTTCCTTAAAATGATTTATGTTGCGTTGGTCCAGTCGGTACTTTCATATTGCATCCCTGTCTGGGGTGGTGCAGCCAAAACAAAATTTCTAACGCTAGAAAGAGCACAACGCGCTCTTATCAAGTGCATGTATTTTAAAAAAAAGAGATATCCTACTGAAGACCTATTTCGACTTTGTAACTTGCTCTCAGTCAGGAAACTTTACATAACACAAATTATATTAAAAAAACATAAGTCTCTTTCCTACGATGCAGGTATACTGTCAAAAAGAAGGAAAGACATGATATTAAATGTCCCTGGGACAAGGACTTTATTTGCCAGTATGCAATTTAGCAAACGATCTGCAGCGCTATATAATAAAATCAATAAATACATCTACATTTATCCAAAAAACTACTATGACAGTAAAAAAATAATAATGGAATGGATACAAACTCTCACCTACAATGATGCCGAAACACTTCTGAAACCTTGACACATACACACACTCACACTCTTTCTCTCTCACTCACATACACTCACCCACAAACTTACACCAACTCTTAAACACATTTAATTTAATGTAAATTAACCTTAATCTATGTAGTTTTAGTATAATAAATAATATTACGTTTTGCTTTTGTATAACACGACTTGCTATGGAAGAGCGGACTCTCCTAACACAGGCACTATCTGCCTAAAAGGAGGATCCAATCACAAAAAAATGTTAAAACCTAAACTTGTTTTACCAATAAACTATTTTTATTTTTATTTTTATTTTTTATTTTTTTTAAGATGCTATAATAAAATTCCACAAAGTATTCTTGACCTGAATGAGACGAAATTTAAATCATGCTTTTAACGCACACTATGTAAGCAAGCATATTACAAGTTGGACGATTATATCTCTGATAAAAATGCTTGGCTCAATGCCGGTCCTGCTCCACATGGACAGGGGCGCATAAACTGATTAATGGATAGCATTAAATAGTATTGTTGGAGCTGCTGAAGATTGTACAACTATCTTTGCATTGTATAGATTCAATTTCTTTTGGTATTATATAACCGCATAGCCCATATTATGTGAGTACTATGTAATAGAAAGCTATCCTTCGTTGGAAACCTACGTCATTTTTTTTTTTTTTTGACTTGAATTTGCCCTGGCGGTTAAGTGTATGTCATGCTCACTCAAATGTCTCGCTGATGGTGGCGCGTGTGTCGGATCAGTTAGTTCCCTTCAAAATGGTTGAGTTGAATGGTGCTGATACATGCGTCATGTTCGTGAACGGGCGCTGTCAGTTGTGACTGGTCATCTCTTGGTTGCCACGGCTTATTTGAATTAATTATTTTATTTTTTGAATTGTTCTTTTCCTTGTTTTTACTATGGACACTTTTAACGTGCACACCTTGCTACATCGCTCTCACATAATGTACCATCTAAACATGAATGATGTAACCAAGGTTTTGTAAAAATATTCTGATTTAAAAGAGTGTCCATGGAGTTTCTTACCCGTTCTTCTCCATAGAGATCTACGTTAGGGAATGGGCAACTACAGTACTTTCACAGTTTTTATGCCTTGTGACTGGGACTGTAGCTAAATTTCATTGTTGTCTTTGTTTCGACAGTTCAAAAGTGCCTGTAACGGGCCTACTTGAAATAAATGCTTTGATTTTGATTGATTTTGATTTTGAATATTTCCCAGTCGCTTTGTCTCGAACCTTAGGTGTTAGAAGTAGCTTTGTCTGCGTGTATTTCGTGTTTCATTATTTTTTAATACAAATATCTACGATGAAATGTACTTTACGAGAACCAGGCTATAAATTGGTCAAATTTTATCACGGTCGGTGTTGTGGTACCAAACAGTCAGACAGATTTACTTTCAAAACAATTTACTTTCAGAAATCAGTCTATCTCACTCTGTATAAAAGTGGACGAGGTAGTATAAACACATAATAAATAGCCTATGAAATTATGACGACAATAAGGATATAAAACGAGAAATGTTTACTCGTATAAGTGACTGGCTTAACCTTCGACATTCATGCTCCGTTTTGCATGACTGGGATTTACTAGTAAAGCATAAAGGAACAGGAAGTTTCGATAGAGCAAGTCGAATAAAAAAAATCTTAGTAGAAAATAAGTTAAGACAATCTATGATGAGGGAATAATTTGTAATAGGAATCATAATGCAACATGGTTGGCAGTGGCTCAGCAATTGGCTGCTGGGTGTCGACGGTTCGATTCCCGCATGGAACAGATATATAAGTATGGCGTACTGTTAGTTTTCCGGGTCTGGCTGTTTGATTATGTGAGTTAAACTGTTTATAAACGCACCCACGATTCAGGAGAAATTCCTAGGGTGGGGACTTTTTTTTAAAAAGAAAAATAAATGGTTGTAATTTCCAGCTATAACGATAGTGGATAAGTAAAAATGTATTGGATGGGCAAGTCGTGCGATTGCCCCTTTCCTAGGCCATCGGGTCATTGCCTTAATGAAGCTAGCTACAGTAATGAAAGGAGAATTAAAAATCGCTAAAGTCAACAACATAAACAAAACCAACCAATACGATTCCATCACCAAAAGTATCCAACCTTAACGTTTGGCAGTAAAAAACATTAACTAACATTTAGTCGAAGTGAGTAAGCAATTACCTCTAAATTCCAGAGAGTGGAGACCAGCACAGACAGAGTAGTTCCCTCTGAACTCGTGTGTTTGGGCACGATGGGTGATGGTGTAAGGAAGAAACTGATAGAGAATTGTGGAAAAATATACAAAAAAAAATGCAAGGCATATAAAAGATATGCACTATCTTCAATGTAATCAAAGTAAATGCGGCTTGATCTTTGGTCAAAGAATTAAGTATCATTTTTGCCTTTCTATGTAATGGTTTTACCGAGACGAATCAAATGTAAACCAACTAAGCTCTCCTAGTTTTGTTCCTAGCATATCTTCTTCTTCGTCTTTCTTACACAGTCTACCCATAATTTGTTTAATATTCTGTTTATGATTGCCAAACCGCTCTTAGGCCGCCCAGTAACCTAATTCCCTCATTTCGATCATCCCCACAGTATAAGGTGCCGTCACAACCCTAAATGTTTCATCACACAAAACAAATTTGTTCTATCTTGAAAGTGATTGCAAATCTCGTAAAGTGACTAAATTCAAACGAAACTCGATTTGAATAAAGTACCTCAAGTAAACAGAAGACGTTTTGTTTTATTAATTAAATACTATTCATACATATTCAAATTGATTTATTCATTGACTTGACTTTTAAAATGTCCGTAGTTCTTGTAATCTGCTGACGCAATTGTGACTGAAGGCTGATCATTGATATAGTAATTGTAGTTTGTTAGTTTGTTTCTGAACTACTCATACACTATTTTTTTAAATTTCACCTGCGACCTTTCACAGGAAACCTTTTAATTAGAATTTAAGTATTTCTATAATTAAATACTTAAATCAGATACTGGGCATTTGACAGCTTTTGTAATCTCTTAATTGATTTTCCGATGGCGTGCCACTCCATCGGAAAAAAATATCAATTTGGTAACCTCGCCTTAATCTCCTACTATTTTGACATATCTTTTGAGAACTGACATATCATTAAGAATTTAGGAGCTTATTTACTTTTAGCGCCATGAGCTATAATATGCCACTTTTTATTTCAATTGCAGTTAGTTTCCGTCACTTTCCCTAGCACATGCCTTTATTGAGCTCTTCACTCATAGATATTGATAGATACTGTACTGTTATATCGTTATTGGTAATGTTGCAAGACATTCAGCAGAATCGGAATTCGTTGAGTTTTACTAATACTAAATGAACTACGATTCTCAAAATTGGTGCGGTGGCCCGCTACTTCGTGTGACAGAAGACTTCCCCGGTGTGTCTGTGTGAATCATAAAAGTCGACAACAAGTCTTTATCAGATGGATGAACTACGTACATTTGACATTATCCCCAGACACACATGAAGTGCATTGAGAGAAATACTGAAAGAAAGAAAAAAAAATATTTGTCGCAGGGACATGACGTGCATAAAAAGGACAAAAAATAAAATTAACAATAAACATACAACGCATACCAAATATATTCAGTAAGACGAGACTAAAAAAAAGTTGCCAGCTTGCACGTCGTGACTGCGACAAGCAGGCTACCACTCAGCATGGTGCTTTGCTATGGGGGGGCCACAGCAGAGCGCTGGTTTTCAGTGGTCACCCGTGAATAAACATACGGAAGCCAAGACAGCATAAGAAAACACACAATGAATACGAAAAAAAAAAAATAGTAGTACTGCTACTGTGCTGCTTGGTTTAGCATTAAAATTGTAAGATTTGCCGTACCGTGACAATAGCCGGTCGGGTTTCTGTTTCGCTTTGACAATTCAAACACACAATTTTTTTTATTTATTTTTTTTGTTCAAAATCTCCTTAACAATAAACTGCAAAACAGTTCTGCAAAACAGTTGTTCTCGTTTCACAATATCATTGTAACAAATTTCGATTTATATTATAAAGTAATGTATAAAATAAGGGAAGTGAGTTTTCAGAAAGAAACACATTTTACACTTATTGTCCGCAGATGCAAAACTAGCTATGGACACAATGAGAGGTAGTGTTTTTGAAGAACAATTTTAAGTTGGTCTTGAATTGACTTGATTGAAACAGAAACATATTATCAGATATGAGATATGTGAGCTCACTCTTGGCAGTTTGGACTATTTTCTCTCGACATAAGTGCTATGAGGGCAAATCTAACGATTTCCAAATATAAGTTTCTTATTCTTATTCCATCTTTGGTTTGGTTGGTTTGGCTGAGAACAAAAAACAAACAGAAAGTCAAGTAGTTATCAGTCAAAGACATTTAAATATCCCTGTTTACTTACGTTAGACAACGCGAATAGACCTGTTTATCTAAGTGCAAGTCAAAAATCTCAAGAAATCACACAAATAAAACTAAATTGTTAGCACACTTTTAAATCGGATTACCAATAAAAACGAAGCGTATTCACATGCGAAGCACCCAAATTACACATTAACAGATTAATGTGTATCTTTATACTCGTTCACAATGAATGATGGTGACTACCGTCCGTTTTATCGGCGATAAACTTAGAATACCTCATAAAGTACGCGTTTGAGGACCCTTTGTGTAAGCTTTGCATTTTATTTTTAAGTACGAGCCCCTTTAACATGTATTAGTTTTTTATGCTGACGGTCTTGCTTGCGGAATATTACACCACAAAAATATCTTGTACCACAAAATCTGGGAACAATTTTCAATGCAGAACATTTCGTAGCACTATTAATCGTAAAAAGTATGAAAAATTGAAAGTAGATAGGTAAAGAAATACGATGTACGATGACTTACAACGACATATTTTTATTTATTTTCTGGAAAAGAAACCATGAAGCCGTTAACAAAGCATTCTGTACATCAAACTGAAAAATCACGGCTTCACGGCACACTCAAAACATGGTGCGGTGCGGATGATTGCATTTAATAGTACAGGGGTCATGGAGGCGGGCTGCGGGACTGTTCGAAAGAGATACCGCGGCCCTGGAACACAAAGGGCAAAAGAAGGAACATGGATGGGTTTTAGTCAGTAAAAGTCTGACACCCCCTTCCGCTCCGCCCAGAGCGGGAGGAGTCATTTGATGATTTCCCATCCCAAAAAAAAGGGGTCATGGAGGCGATTTCAAGTTATAAAAAATTGTATTTAAAAAACTTGTGTTTGAACTTTAACCTCCAATTTCTAGTACCTAGGAGGTTTCCAAGAATGGTCCAGAACAAAAAAATATCGTAATGACAGGGAGAACAAGTCCCTTACAGCTTCTTTAAAGGTCTTTTTAGACCCATTATAATAATCACACTTCATCTCATTCAGAAATCAAACCCAATACCATCATATCAGATACACAAGTGATATTGTATCCACTTGTGACCTAAAATAATATAAAAAGCGGCCAAGTGCGAGTCGGACTCGCGCACCGTGGGCTCCGTATAAACTTGTAGGTATTTTGTTATTAAACTACATCTTTACTGTTTTCAGATTGTTTCCTTTACACGTGCTGTAAGACATTGCTACTTGTCACATTTCATGATTCTAGGTCAACAGGAAGTACCTTATAAATTTTGATTCCCTTGAGTGTCGAAATACACGTTTTTTGCGGCATAAACGGCCGTATCTTTATTTTACATTAACTTAAAAGTTTGATTTTCACAGCTTCAAGAGACTGTAGACATGAGTATATTGTTTTAATTTCAACTCGATACCTCTACGCGTTCCCGAGATAAAGGGTCTTGACAGACAGACAGAAGGACGGACGGGCAACAAAGAGAACCTATTAGGGTTCCTGTTTTCCTTTTGAGGTACGGAACCCTAAAAAGTTAAAAGAAACCTTTAACCGCTTCTCTACAAATCCATTTTTAAATACAACCTAAGTCATTCATCTTCATTACTCCATTTTGTGTGATCTTCAGTATCTTTTAACATCGAACAAACACTTTAAGCAGTTTCTTCAAAACCCTGTAACGAGTTAACAGTTACCATTTTTCACATCGAATTACTTTGACGAGCAAGAAGGTGGCTCTTAATTAGTTCAGACAATTATCCACCGACTGATTGAGGGCGCCACTTATTCTACTAATGGTGGAATAATGAAAATTGGCAGATTGAGAATTGATCCTAATGTGGGAAAGAACGGTGATTTAATCAATTGTGCCTGTGGTTTATATTGGCTCTTCATTAAGTTGATTTTCTTCAAGGCAGACGGGCAGTGGTAGAGGATTAGTTTAATAGAGATAAAAGGTTGAAGTTAGTGATAAATGCCATTTTCCCAATTAATAAACAGGTGCTTTATCTAAAAGATAAAATATCAGTAAGTGGTTGTGGTGGTCCGCCCTTATAAAAGTAAATAAATGCTTACAACTACAAAAAAAAACCGGCTAGGTGCGAGTCGGACTCGCGCACGAAGGGTTCGGTACTATTAATTATCTATAAAAACGGCAGAAAAATCAAGTCTCTTGTATGGGAGCCCCACTTAAATATTTTTTATGCTGTTTTTTAGTATTTTTTGTTTTATCGGCAACAATAATACATCATCTGTGAAAATTTCAACTGTCTAACTATCACAATTTATGAGATACAGCCTGGTGACAGATGGACGGTCATACAGCGGGGTCTTAGTAATAGGGTCCCGTTTTACCCTTTGGGTATGGAACCCTAACAAATTGAAAAATTACTATTAACAAAAAAATGTTAAGCCTAAATCCCTTTGGAAAAATGCAGCATCATTCACAGCATTAATTTCAATTAAAACACTAACAGACTTTTTTAACAGTCGGACAGTCAAAAAGATGAAGCTAGTACAGTTTCTCAATAACAAATATTCCACTTAAAAAATCGACAAAACATTTAAGGCCTCAGGCCGTCTGTTTACCGAACGTAATCTTCTATTTCGTCGTCAATAATGAGGTCTTAGAGACCGCGGGGCCTCTACCAGCAAGGGTCACTTTTCATTATTTTTATTTGCCCAGCAATCTGGCTGGCATCGTGTTTGCGGACGCCTGTTCAGTAAATACGACAAATTGTTCGTACACACATAAATACTGGTACTTTACAACTCTCATGTACTGAGAAAAGCCTTGATGCTCGTTAAACAAAAAAAAATGAGAATTTTGTCGGAGAAATTCTTGATGGTAAACAATTTTGGCTTACGTTTTTGATTTGGGAAATGTTTTCGTCTGTTTGTTTGTGAGAAAAAAGAATGATTTCGTATTTTAGATGAATCAGTAAAATTTTAAAAATTATCGCGTAGCCACCATTAGATATGTAATGATTACTACTGATTAAGCTTAGATCAGCTCTGTACAGATTTCTGTGGTAATTGAGAATTGGCTTCAATGGAAACGATAGTTAAATCTATGCATACAGTACTCATACGCAACTCTATCGGACACAGCACAACACGTCTTGGCCTGTCCGAATTTGCGCCAGCTGTTACTGATGTTTGCAGAAGCAACGTGTATCATCATCTTTCTGTATCGTCCTATGTTACTTGGGGTCGGCGCAACACTTTTTTTCCTTTCAGGATAATGAAAGGAAAAAAAGTGTTGCGCCGACAGACGCAAATTGCATAATCTCTCAAAAAATATAAAAAATATTTTTTGCCAGTATCTAAGGACCAGTTTGAAACCCGATTCCGTTTCAGGGCGAGAGCCCCGGGCCGGAGCGGCGCAACGGCGAGTGCGAGCCGTCAGAGATGCCGCCCTCGGACGCGCCGCCCGCGCCCACCGCGCCCCCACCCGATCCACCTGCCACCACCAACAATGTAAGTACATCGCCAACAACAACACAGACCAAGATGTCAGAAATGCAATTCAAAAGCCCACCGCGCCCGCACCTGATCCGCCAGCCACCACCAACAATGTAAGACCTCTTTACCACTTAATCTACCCACACCATCCACTGGAGATACCTGTTCGTACTTCTAGAAGAAACGCACGGAATAGTGGAGCTTGACTGACAAAAAGGAGGCCTTTATACCCAGTCAACGCGGTAGATAATGACAGGTGATAGGAGTGGCCAAATATTTGACTAAATGATGTACAAAATGTTATCCTCACACGAAAAAAAAGTTCTGACTACTTATTTATTATTTCAGTTGTTAGTAATAGTAATTTTCCAGCAGCCACCGAAAAGCCGATCCCTAGTGGTGTCCCTGACCCCGCCCCGGGAACGGGAGACCTGGGCCAAGAAGGCAGAGTTCCTGCTGGCTGTGGTGGGGTTCGCGGTGGACCTGGGCAATGTGTGGCGCTTCCCTTACATCTGCTATCAAAATGGCGGCGGTAAGTACCTTTTATAGATTGCAGCATTAGATGGAAAAGCCTGTAAGATGACTACCAATACACCAATGATTTCACACCACGAGTTCATTCATTCATTTTCTATAAAAAGCTTCAGCATGTCTGTAAATGGCCCAAAACGAATACACCGTATTGTCACGCCAAATAATAACAGTGGGATCTCCTTGTGCAAAAGCTTTGCTGGAACCCACGGAAGACCCCATATTTAGGTGGGTCGCGCAGCCGGCAAACCCTTTAGCGAAACAAGTGTTCCCAAAAGTTCTAAATAATTTCAAGCCATTTTTGCCACTAGGTGCGTTCCTGATTCCGTACTGCGTGATGTTGCTGTTCGGCGGGATGCCGCTGTTCTTCATGGAGCTGGCGCTGGGGCAGTACCATCGCTGCGGTTGCCTCACGCTGTGGAAGAGGATCTGTCCGGCGCTCAAGGGTGAGTCTGTAATCATACAATCGTGAATATCATAAACCTCTTGATGGCACGCTCCTTGCGACAGCGACTACTTTAGTCGCAAGAAAACAAATTAAATATGTTTTTGAGAGCATGCGACGCCCACGAGTCACCGCAAAGAGACTTGCAGAGCGCCGGTGGAGACAGTCGAAGCGCGCGCGTTTCGCTTAACCGTGAATAGGGCTTAATACTGGAGATGAAGATGCAGTTTTCTATTCAAGAGATACATTTCATCGTTTTATCTAAATAGGAACTTCACGTTATCTTGTAAAATAGGAAAAAACATATGTTTTCCTGATGACGAATGTTGAACTCGTTATAAAACTGCCACTTTGTATCAATTGCAATCAGTTGATAGGACAATTCAGTTAATATAGATTACCACAATTCGAAAAACATCACAACATTCTATAACCCACCAAAACTTCCATAAAACCTCTCCCTACTGACTAAAACTGATGCTAATGGATACCGCACCAATCAAAGATATTACAACTGAACAATACTCTTCAGGAGTACAGAGAGTTGTCGAGGTTTCCCCAGAGGGCAGCACCGATCAACAATCAGTATTGAGGACTCAAAGTGTTGTTGTTCAAAAATGAAAAAACCGCTTTCATCTCTCGTTTACTTAGTTTTCTGGAATAGATAAGTAATTACTTTTTATGCACGTTTCAGAGAAAATCATGTATGAAAAGCTAACAAATCATGCTGATATACGTCTTCATAACGAGAATAATTAATATTTGAATTAGTCTAGTATGGCTAAAACAATATTAATTACTCAAATCTGTAATGTACATTTTGTTACTTGTGAAGAACATTTTTGTTTAACTTAGTGAACGTAAATAAAGTAAACAAAGAAGAAAACAAATGTGTAAGTTTTGAGAGTGCTCTTTTCAAAACACGATGTAAAAACCATTCTTGTCAACTTTCCACACTCCACTGAAGTCAGCTTGTTTCCTCACTTAACCCGTTCTTAAACTATGTATATATGCCACAGAATAAAAGCCTCCATACCCACCACTTACCTATATTGTTTCCCAAACTCAATATAAAGGAAAATCTGGCATCCATGTGTAAATGCCGACTCTCCGAGTGTCTGTGAGTGTCCGGGAGTGTCCGGGTGTCCGTGCACTATCGGACATTACTTACGACTTATAAATATACAGGAGGCAATGCTTTTAACACCGGAAAAATGGTCGGTCGAGTGAATGGCTAGTTAAAATGTATGAAACGGATTCTGTGGAGGCCTCTGTTTGTAGGATTGACTTCTGATTTAGTGGCTTTTGATAACTTATTAGTTTAGGAGATTTATGAAGCAATAAATATTCCTGTGTCGACTAGTATAACCATACACTAAAACCAGTTTAATTTCTAGTTCTTTTTTTACTTTCCAAAACCTTATTTTTAATCAACTATAATAATTGCGTCGCTCTGAAAACGCAACGGCTGCCTCTTTGATCGCAATCGCGACTGCTGAGCATGAGCTCCTGGGTACCATTCCCGGGTCGAACAAATTGTTATTGGGTTTTCCATCAGGAATTTCTCAGTAGCAGCCACGGAGTCGGGATTTGTGCCCGGGTGATGGCAATAGGCTCGCCTACTATTACAAACATAACTGGCGTAATGTAGGTGTACTATTAGGTACACCTCTGCCTAATCCTTCGGGGATTACAGGCGTGATGTTATATGATGATGTTATGAACACGTAATATAAAAACTTGAGTTAACGACATTGAGTTAAAAGTAGGCTCACTACAAAGTTGTAATATTTTTTTCGACACTATGCTTTCAAAGTCAAATATGTAACCTAACTTTCATTGAACTTAGCTAACATAACGATGCATACAGGTTAGTAATGTCCCGCTGACATTGATATAAGTTGATATAGAAGACGAGTCGATGAAGAGCAGCGCAAATGTTTGCCGAGCGGATCACGCAGCTTTCAGATCTGCGTCTAGTCGGCCTAGGTACTAGTAGGAAAGGCAGTCGTCGACTTCAAGCGATAGAATAGTTTTTACTATATTTTGAGTGATTCTGCAATGCAACTTGCAAATCATGCTTGATACGTCATTGTCTACGGCTACGAAAATGTTGCTACGCGTCTACGAGGCTACGCTCGTAGCATAATGCTACGCTCGTAGCATAATGCTACGAAACGTCGAGTCAAGACGATGGCTATTATGGTCAACTGGTTTTTAGAATGATTGCTCTTTAAAATAATTCGTAATAAAAGTTGCAAGCAATGTTTCGATTTATGAAAAAAAACATATAACAACAACAAAATACATAAATATTGGTACGAGCATACGTAGCTTAGTGCTACGAAACCAAAATACATAAAGTTTAGAGTTGTTTCTAGAATGATTGGTCATTTACTTTACATTGAGTGTAAAAGTATATTTGATGCTTTTCACTCTACGGCCACAGAAATCTTGCTTTGCGTCTACGAGGCTAGGCTCGTAGCCTAGTGATAATGAATGTTAAGGGAAAAAAACTGGTTTCTAGAATGAACAACACTACATTTCAGATTTTTTTTTCAATTAAAGTTACTTACAAACAGTTTTCGATTCGTGTTTATTGCTACGGTGCTACGATAATGTTGCGCCGATGCTACGCCGTAGCATGGAGCTACGAAACAATAGAGGATGCACACCGCGGTAGGGATTAGTATGATAACATTCTCATAGGATTTCATCGCAGTAGGTCCACGGCACCCAATCTAAATTGTGATCTTAATACGTAGGACTTTACCGTAGCCTTTGAATATGGTGTATGAATAAAATTGAAAACCCCATAGACTGTATTATGTGGTATTGAAGAGTAAATAAAAACAAGTGTCAAAATGTGTTTTGTTTTTGCTATCTACTGACTTGTAAGGTGTTTATACAAATAAATGCATCTTTATCTTTTATCTTTACCTTCACACTTGAAAGGTTCGTTAAATATCGATACCGACACGAAACAACTAGCACATATAAGTTTTTAAACGTGACATGGTCACTAACATTATCATTGACACTGAAAACAAATAGTAAACATGGTAAATATTCCGTTTTCAGTGTTAATAACAACTACCACATATTGGATTCTGTCGGCCGCCTGTGTGAAAGCAAGTACCTGTAAGATCTTCCTATTATTAACCTGAATTCAAGGTGAAGGGTGTGGTTTTTCACTTTTAAAAGACTTTAACAGAGATAAGACCTTTTAATACTTCCAAACTTTAAAATGAATCCGTGGTCCCAATTTAAGTTTCTTCGTCGGAAAGAATATTCCGAAGTATTTTTCCGTCCGTGTCGTATTGGCCGCATCAAGTTCGAGTCCCGGTAGATGCTCACTACTGATAATTTGACCAATCACATCACTTCTTCAGACCTCGCAGTTTCTTTTGCAAAATTTACCGAAGTCTGTCTTCGAAAATTAAATAAGTTTTTGTTGCTTATAAAATGTCTTGGGGCCGTTTTAAAGTTTAAATTTTTGACTACGGGAGTTTTATTAGAATATACCCTTAAAAAGTATTTTCTGGAAACTTTAATATCAATATTACAGGCGCGAGCCCCCTTTTACATGGGACTTTAACTTATTACATAGCTGAAAAAATATTGGTGTCTTCTTTAATATGTGGTTAGTGCCTAACCTGGTGCCAGGGTACTTATGCCGCCCAAGGGACTCTGACTTGGCTTTATATGTCGTCGAGAAATATCTCAGGCACGCTGGTTTCCTCACGATGTTTTCCTTCACCGAAGCAAGTGATAATTGTACAATAGGTACACACATGAATCCGAAAAATCAGAGGTGCGTGTCTAGGGTTCGAACTCGAGACCTATGACTTGGCAGTCCGACGGTCACACCACGAGACTATCACTAATGACTAATATGGTGTATTAAATAGGGGCACCTCTGCCTATCTGCGGTGATTACAGGTGTGAATTTCTGTTACAGTTTGTCCAATTTCAGTAGGCCAGTGAAGCCATGATCATCAACCACCGTCGTTTTTGGTTCTAGGGCAAATATTCGAAGATATTCACCAACTCGCACTCGCGTCGCGTCGTGGGTTATGTCTCACTGCCTCTCATAGACAGGAGGTCTATGTCCCACTTCTGGAGACTTCATAGGCTGAATATGCTTATATTAACACTGTAAACATGAAGTCTAAACTCTGTGGCCAACTAACGCTCACTTTTGACCGATCCAATTAAGGCTTAGTTTCTGTTATAATTACGATGCGATGCCTTTGAAATTGATATTTTCTAAGGACATAGTAAACTTTAGAATAGATTCAAACACTTCATCTTTGAATAGCAAAGACGGACATAATAGACTTTAGATGGTTGTCGTATGAATAAACTTGAACGTTGTTCAAATAATAATGCTCGTGATATTTAACACGATAATATTCTTTTCACCAAAGTAACCGCCTATAATGCACTCACATCATACCGACTTTTGGCTTTATGGGATACGCTTTTCGTCACAAAATTTAGAGCATTATAATTTGAATATCTTAGTTAGACAAGAAAACTTAATAATCAAAGTTATCTCTGCGTAAGTATGCTAGGTACGGTTAAAAAAACTACGGGCACATACATTATAGTATGGGTACATTATACCACTAACACTATCTTCTTTGAAATCTCTACAAAAGTTGACATATTATTTAAAAGAGTCACACATCATACCAGTTTACGACGTTTTTATCACATGCGGCCGTACATCACGGTTATCAGCAAGAGGGCCGTCCCTCCGAAGTTCCGATAACAGAGGGATGCCCTCCGCCTCCCCGACGACGTTTATGGCAATATTTCCTAGATTGATTGCGTGTCAAAATATGGTACAACTCGGCTCGCGAATTGGGGAATTGCAATTATTATTTTTGTAGGAAGTTGTTACAATGAGAAATAATTATGTGTGTGACTTTTGTATTTATTTTTGCGGTGGTGTAAGAGTGATAATGGTTGTAAATACCTAAATACTTATTTGTTGAAATTCGTTTAATGTTGAGTAGGAGTAAATTCATTAATTAGGTATGGAAAAAATCGATAAAGTCTGTTGCGAAACTTTTTTTTGAAAAATGTTTTCTAAAATCGTCTCTTGGACAGAATAGTCTATTTCTACTAGATACACTAGGTCACTGTTTATGCGTAATATACTACTGTTTCCCCAAATGTAATAAATAAATAATCATCTTGTTAAAGTTCTAAAGTAAAAGTAAAAGTAAAAGTAAAAAGTTTTTATTTTGGAACATATACAAGGCACAATTACAAAGAAAACGATGATAGCTACAAAAGTTTATAACTGTGTCGCAGCTACCAACGCCCAACCAAACAAGAAAACAGTTGTTCCAGACCTTAATAATAAATAGTGTATAACCAAAGTAGAAAAGCAGGGGTGAGGTGCGGGAGAGTGTGTGTGGGTGGGTATGAGGGGGTATGTGTAGGTGAGTGTCTGTGAGTGCTTGTGTAGAGTGTGGGGGTGTATGTGTGTGTGAGTGAGGGTTAGAGTGTGTGCCAGTGTTTAGTGCTAAGTTTCCACAATTTTTTCAGTAGCGTCATATGCCAATGATTTCAACCACTCAGTCAACTTCCTTCTCAAGAGACTGCGGGGTAGATGATAAATATTTAGAGTCTTATTTAAGTTGTTATAGAGCCTGGGGCTGATAAACCTGAAATGTCTTCTCGCTACTGCTGTTCCAGTTCTAGATGTGACAGTCAGTTTATCATATTAAATTAACAGACATAAAAGGAGACTGAATACTCAAGTTAGATCTACTATCGCTAACAATATTGCCCCATTTCTGTGACACATAACAAACCGATTCAACAGTTGCAGTAGATCCGAGCTCTGATTGAGAATAACGCCATCTCATATCGAGCAACCTAATTAGCGGAGGCGATGCGATATCATTTGATTACCCGCGACGACAGATGGCGCTGATTTGATTTCTACAACTTGAACTAACTTTGCGTCGCGAAAATTGACGCTCGCTGCACTGATTAATTTGATTTCGAATGTTTGAAGATTTATTATGAGATGATGAATGGATGAATGCTGTTTTATTGCCAGTTTGCGAAGATGCGGAGAAATTGGTTTTGGAGCTATCAAACTTAATTAAGAAGGTTGATGAAGGGTGTAACTTGTTATGAAACAAAGATGGCTGAGTATTTGACTGAACTTTCTATGCTGTCCTTGTAGCGTTGCTAGAAATGTCCTGTTAATTTTATTAATAGGAATCCTAGCTTAAGTATTATAAAGAACCTAATACGCCTGGAAGTTATTTAGACTTGTTAAAGGAGATTTCAAGCAACTCAAAACCACACGCGTCTCACTAAATTATTTGGATACTATCGGCACTATTACTACACTATTTTTTTTTTTGAAATCTATTTATTGATTTTATAATTAAGGTTATTTTATCATTTTTATTTTGATTATTATTAAAATTTATTGTTATATTATTTGATTGTGATTTGATTATAGTTTGTGTGGAATGAATAAACGCTTTATAAATAAATAAATAAATCGGCACTATACGTAGCCATAGAAATCACAACCCCTGATATAATTATTATTCATTATTCTCCTGCCCTTATCCTAATTCATTTAGGGTTGACGCAACATGACTCCGAATTAGCAAAAAAACACCTTAAACCAGAAAATTCTAGAACCTTTCCATCCCCAGGCGTGGGCTACGCGATCTGCATGATCGACATCTACATGGGCATGTATTACAACACCATCATCGGCTGGGCTGTGTACTACCTGATCGCGTCCATCTCCTCCATCAACTCCGTGCTGCCCTGGACGAGCTGCAACAACGAGTGGAACACACCGCTGTGCTCGCCCGTCACCGCGCCGCAGACCAATCCTAACGCTTCCACGCCTGCTAAGGAGTTCTTTGAGTAAGACTTACCAATTTCTTACTTAATAACTAGTTAATGTTTGTTTTGATTGATTTAACGAATAGCTTGTTTTGAATTGAGTAATTCAAGTTAGGACTTCTCCTTCCTTCTTTTCCTTCTTCTTCTCTTCTTCTTCTTACTCAAACAAAACTTAAAAAGTTTTGAATTTCTAGTAAATTTGCACTATATCATCCCCATTTCTCGACCTAGACGTAACGTGCTCGAACAGCAGAGGTCCAATGGTCTGGACTACATGGGACCCATCAAGCCATCACTGGCGCTCTGCGTTTTCGGAGTGTTCGTGCTGGTCTACTTCTCACTCTGGAAGGGAGTCAGGAGTGCGGGCAAGGTAAGTGAATAGACGAAGATTTGGCTTTCAATAGGTTCTATGCAAATTCTTTGTTAGTCATATTTCTTGTAAACAACCTTGTCAAGGCGAGGAATCGAATTATTGCCATAAAGCATTCATTAATTTCTTGAAATGTTACCAGGTTTATTGTTATCTTAGTAAGTTAAACTAGATCGACATGAAATCATGGTGAAATTAGTCTCAGGAAAGTATCGCATCGCATCAACTCTGCTCTTCATTTTTTTTTCGAATTTTAAACAAAAAGTTTCAACCGCAAAAAGTGTTGATGTCAAAGTAGATAAAGATGGAAAAGTTTTTTAAATTGATACCAACACTTTCCCAAGTCTGTCGTATCTGATTTATCATAACCGTAATCTTTTCTTTGGAATGCGCAAAAAGATGAAGAATTTCTACGAGACTAGCACCTTCAGTGTTAATTTTAGGGTCGTTGAACTCGGGCAAGATATTATAAGCCTGTATATCAATAACTACTTTTAGCCTTTAAATACGCCTTCATTTTTGGTTAAGAAACTCCAAATCTTTTTGCTGATTTGCTGTTTTGCAATTGTTTAGGTGGTGTGGGTAACAGCGTTGGCACCTTATGCTGTACTGCTAATCTTATTAGCTCGAGGAGTGACTCTGCCAGGTGCCACAGAAGGCATCCGATATTATCTCACGCCTGAATGGCATAAACTCCAGAATTCTAAGGTAAGCTTTAATAGGAACAGTCACAATTTGTTACTAAGTTGATTGTTAATAATTATTGACGGATTAAAATAATCGATGAAAATCGAGAACACATTCTGAACAACGATACCTAATCTAAATTTAATCTTTCCTGAATTATTGACTAGTTATGACTCTGACTTTTCTGACCATGAAACATGCCAAGTAAGGAACAAACAATATTAATTACTGAAGTAATAGTTATACCTACTCAATTTTATATCTGCTAACAATAGTTTTATACTTTCATACTCCCAAAGAATTGTTAATCTGTATATACCCGTTAGTTATTTCTCCACCATACTTAGCACTTCTTCCTATAGGTGTGGATCGACGCAGCTTCTCAGATCTTCTTCTCACTGGGTCCTGGATTCGGCACCCTGCTGGCGCTGTCGAGCTACAACAAGTTCAACAACAACTGCTACCGAGATGCCCTCATCACGTCCTCCATCAACTGTCTCACCAGCTTCCTCGCTGGTTTTGTGATATTCTCCGTTTTGGGGTAAGTTCAAATTTTGTACCAAGTTTTGCACCTGATTCTGAAAGGCCTATTTGTGCGTATTACCATTCTTCACATTATAGTGACCACAAACATGCCGATCTTCAAAATTGAAGTTAAGTGAGATAATGCTAAAACATTTTACATTCATCTAACAATAATCTTGATTTTTATGTCAAGCCATTTCATAGTTTGCCGACTGCACTACAAAAATGTCACAACATCAGGAAAATCTTGGGACATCTTGCTTCAGCATTATGTTTAGCGATGGACGTTCAGTGTAGAAGCGATGCATACCCCAACTTGGTATTTTTGTCTTTACTGTGCTTTAAGCGTAATTTAAATAAATGTGTTTTCTTTGACAATATTTCTCTACCCTCTAGCTACATGGCACATGTTCAGAACAAGAGCATCGAGGAGGTGGGTCTGGAAGGGCCGGGGCTGGTGTTTATCGTGTACCCCGAGGCCATCGCCACCATGACGGGCTCCGTCTTCTGGGCCATCATCTTCTTCCTCATGCTAATCACGCTGGGACTTGACAGTACTTTTGGAGGTGGGTGTTTGATACTTTCGTTTGTTTTATATGTTGAACTAATAGGGTACGGACAAATTTCGGTCACGACTCTGGACATGGACATGGACAGATACTTCAGCAAGTATACAATGATGTAAACAGACCCTTCACGAAGCTAACAATTCTTTACATCAAACTAAGTAACTCTAGGCACAAAAAATAATGTTGGGAAACGACTTTTTTTGGGGACATATCACGGTTTACGTTAGGACTCAATGTAACGCACTCAAAACATTGTGCTGATGGATGCAATGAATAGTTCAGGGCTCAGGGGTCATGGAGGTATAGAACAAGTGCCTCCCGGGTTCGTGAAAGCTCTTTTGACACTCATTATTTGACGGATACTTAATTTTAGCCTCGGATTAAATACGGATCGTTGCTTTATTGTGTGCGAAACCCCATATGTTCATAAATTATGAATAACAGTGAGAACTGTGACCTGCTGTATTCATTACCACCTTATTCAAGAAATGCATTCGAAATAATAAAGCTACTTCTACCTGTATTTTTTGCAAAATTAATATAAACTGCAAACAGTCAACACGATAGAAGACTATAAAGCTATTGGTAAACATTTGCGAAAAAGTCTGAAAATTCTATTGAAAAAAACATGATGGCGTCGATAGTTCCGACTGCGTCCACGCGCCAATAGACGCATGCAGCGCGATACCCCATCAGGCACTTGAACGGACTGTACAAATCGGGATTTTCTTTAGGTCTGGAAGCAGTGACCACAGCGCTATGTGACGAGTACCCGAGGGCGCTGGGGCGACATCGCGAGCTGTTCGTCGCTGGATTACTGCTGTTCATCTACATCTGTGCTTTGCCGACCACTACCTATGTAAGTAATTCGTATTATTGCCCTTATAGTATTTAACACAGTGCCCTAACAAAGATCCTGTTCAGGCTCTTCTCTTTTTACGTTCATTATTATATTTATATTTGACCGACTGCAAAGTGTTGTGTGTTCCGTCTCATTGAACAAAACATTGAAGATTTCTACACCATTGCATCCTATTATTTCAGATATGTGTATCTTAGAACTTCCCTGAAACCAATGAACTGGTTTCAATAAATTTAACGTTTTATTTTGCTTTCTGTGGTTCAGTCTATAGTACCGTCGAGTAACAGAAAATACGTTTTAGAGAACGAACTTTTATTTTTCACATTCGTTCTAATCAAGGAATTTTTCATAAAATTCAATTGGCGGGTAATACTCTTTCAAATGATAATGTCTGAGCCTGAGGCAATGTAGCCCTGTGTTACAGACCACTGTATTATCTAACAAAAGTCTACATGCTATCAGCGACCTATCTAGTAACTTCGCTGCTCGATAACCATAAAATTCGGTAAAATGATTGTTCAGTTAGGTAAGACAGCGTTTAGCGAGGTATGTAAGTGAAAGATTACGGAGGGCCGCGCCGGGGCGAGTCAGCACAAAAAGTTATTGCTTCATCATACGGCGCCCGGTTACCCGTTACTCATGACCGGACCAAAACGGATAATGTAGAACCACGTGTACCAGGGTGAGCTTACTCAAATAAATTGTTATTTTTTGGAAAAATTACAATTTTTGGCGAAATATCTTGTGAGCATCAAGTTTGTGAGTCATCATAACGTGAATTATAAAATACTTTTATTTGTTTTCTTATTTATCCACATAATAGTACATTTTGAGATAAGTGGGAAAACTTTGTTATTGCATTCGAGGCGGAATTTAACACCCGAGCTGAAGGCGAGAGTGCTATGGATCCGAGATCTGCAGTAACAAATCCCCACGCGTATCAAAAGACGAACACACTTCCGAAGTAATATATTACAACGGAAAGTATTTTTGTCAGGAATTATTAGGAAACTATGATTTAATTTGCTTTTTTCCGCGCTATGTTTTCGCCAGGTTTAAGAAGAAGCAAAGGTATGATGCCGCTAAACAGCCTAATATGATTTTTTTTTAAATTCAAATATTTTTGAATTTAGAACACAAAGTAATGTTAATTTGTTCATAAAAGTTTATATTTGTTTTAAATAATCATGTTTATCTATGATATTCTATTTATAAACACAATTTAAATATTCAAAAAATATTTTAGTCGTTAAGACGCTCTTTGACGAGATTTAAAAAAAATACAATTACCGCCGATTGAAGTCATTGAACCCATCAAAATCAAAATCAAAATCAAAGCATTTATTTCAAGTAGGCCCGTTACAGGCACTTTTGAACTGTCGAAACAAAGACAACAATGAAATTTAGCTACAGTCCCAGTCACAAGGCATAAAAACTGTGAAAGTACTGTAGTTGCCCATTCCCTAACGTAGATCTCTATGGAGAAGAACGGGCAAGAAACTCCATGGACACTCTTTTAAATCAGAATATTTTTACAAAACCTTGGTTACATCATTCATGTTTAGATGGTACATTATGTGAGAGCGATGTAGCAAGATGTGCACGTTAAAAGTGTCCATAGTAAAAACAAGGAAAAGAAAAATTCAAAAAATAAAATAATTAATTCAAATAAGCCGTGGCAACCAAGAGATGACCAGTCACAACTGACAGCGCCCGTTCACGAACATGACGCATGTATCAGCACCATTCAACTCAACCATTTTGAAGGGAACTAACTGATCCGACACACGCGCCACCATCAGCGAGACATTTGAGTGAGCATGACATACACTTAACCGCCAGGGCAAATTCAAGTCAAAAAAAAAAAAAAAAAATGACGTAGGTTTCCAACGAAGGATGGCTTTCTATTACATAGTACTCACATAATATGGGCTATGCGGTTATATAATACCAAAAGAAATTGAATCTATACAATGCAAAGATAGTTGTACAATCTTCAGCAGCTCCAACAATACTATTTAATGCTATCCATTTGGACTTTATCCGTAATTTTTTTTATTAATATTACAAAAAAACAAAAATTCAAATTCCAAGCGTGTGAAATACATTGCATGTCGAACCTAATCGTAGTGCGATAGGAACCAGTTTTCGAGAAAGTGTATTGAACATATTTTTTTTGTACTATAACTTGACATAATTGTAATCTTCCAATCGTTAGCTAGAACTTTCAATAGGCATATTGCAGATTTAGTATAATTTGTGAAAAGGCCAAAAATAGAGAGCTCGATTTGGATTTTTTGGGTAAATAGCAAGTTTCCATCTTAAATTCAATACTAGACATAAAACGCACAGTATATACTGCTGGGTTTAGAATATAAAATTCTGCGTAACAGTTAAATAAAGTCCACAAGCATCCAACATAAAGAAGGTGAGCACTAAGACATCCCCAAATCCCTAAGTTACCTATGTTTAACAAATAAATGATTCTGATTCTGATTTTTTAAGAAACAAATTCATCCCATTCAAATAGAAGATAAAAAAAAAATATATATAATATGCATAAAAACTCAGACACCAGGTTAGACACTAACCACACGATAAGAAAAAAGGAGGATGTTTGTATGTAAGATCGTCAATTTCGTCGATGGGAAATTCCATCAGGCACAAGGTTTGCTCGGAAGAAATTCCTATTAAGATCATCTGTAACTCTTCATCAACATCACAACTTCTTTTAAGAAAGAGCCCCCAACACCACAACACAGGTATCACTAATAAATTACGGTTCCGTTATCTGCACGAATGTATTCCGTTGCATAATTCATGGTCATCACTCAACGGGATGACCTGGCACTACACTCGCTCTCTGTGGTGTTAGGACGCTTTGTTTTGCTTTTATTTCGCCCCTGTTTTCATTACCGAGGTGTGGAGTGAGAGGAATTGGTTTATAGTGGAGTGACGACTATAAAATTACTGGAGATGTCCCAAATAGGGAATATACCTACGATATATGTTAGCGTCACGCTTATATCTTTCGAAATGATAGGATAGAGCTTAAAATTAAAAAATTAAAAGTTTGTTTAATTCTCACCATTAAAAACAAATGACAATTTAGTGGGTACCTACCTACATATATGAAATTTTTACAATGGTTTTTGTGTGGTTGTTATAACGAGGCTCACAGAGTTTTGACCCTACCCCCTGAACTAGGCGGGAACCTGTAACTCAGGGGATAGAGTTCAGCCATTATGCCTACCTACTAGGCCCACATTTGCCAGTTATGTTAGTTCCTACTGTGTAATAGACAGCTTTATCGCCGCTTTATTACACACAAATTCGGGCTACTACTAAGACCGCAAATGCAAAATCGCAGCAGTCGTGTTTACGACCGTGACCGCACTAGGCTCAAACGTGGGTTGTTCAGACTTCATGATGACACTGACTTTTATGGCGATTTCAATGCACACTCTTAAGAAATGGCAATAATAGGGTTTATAAATCAACGGCCTTTATGATCGAAGAGTATCGGTTGACAGCATCGCATCTTGCAGTGGTCTACGCTAAGCAGTAAACATGATAACGACCACAGGAGAGAGGGGAGATACACAATGTCACTTTCTATGGGAACTTTTTGTGAAATGGTAACCACTAGCACTTCGCCCGCGACTTCGTCCGCAAAAATTGTGGTAGCTCGGCTAATATGCATGATATAAATATAATTTATAGCCCCACGAATAATGTAGTTTTCTGCCAGTGACAGAACTTTTTGAATTATATCATTAGTTCTGGAGATTACCCCCTACATACAAACTATCAAACAAATTTTACCTCTTTATAATATAGAGGTACCACTGCCACTGTGTGGTGCCATAGCGATTTAGCAGCTTTGTCGCTGTCAGTCAATTAGTTGAATGAATATGGGAACTCCCTTCCAGGGCGGAGTATACCTGGTGGATCTCCTCAACGTATACGGACCGGGTCTGGCGATCCTGTTCGTGGTGTTTGCGGAGGCCGCCGGAGTCTGTTGGGTGTACGGCGTGGACCGGTTCTCAGAGGACGTCAGGACCATGCTCGGGCACACACCTGGCTGGTTCTGGAGGGCTTGCTGGTCTTATATCAGGTGAGTTGGATGGACTGGTAGATTACGGGGTGCGATGATGTAATATAAAATGCGAAAAAAATTAATAATCTAAAGTTTAGGTCATTGATTTCTTAGAGAAATCAAATTATTCAGTTTTTTATCGGAATGGATCGAGATCGCAATTAACTAACAATCTTGGTCATGTCTTTGGAAATTCTGTTTTACCGTTCAAAAGAACATGTAAGTCTTTCTTCACCACTCTGTGATACAATGAGTTAAAAGATATTTTAGTCAAAGAAGTATTTAGTGAAAATCGGTAATACACAAATCTCCCGCATCTTGTTAATAAGAAAAATATACCTACGTTTACAAAATCACGATTCACTAAGTCGACGCTTCATTCGACGGAGAACTTGTACCAAAGCAACCTGGCAAAACATGTCGCTAATCTTTTATTCGCTTTCTCCGTCTACAGTCCAGTATTCCTGTTAGTACTCTTCATCGTGTCAGTGCTGGCCCACCAAGAAATGCTGGGCGGTGAGTACGTGTACCCGCCCTGGTCTATCACGGTGGGCTGGGTGATGACCGGCACCACCGTCTCCTGCATCCCGCTCTACATCATCTACAAGTTCGCGATCACGCCTGGCAGCTTTATGCATGTGAGTGCACGTTTTGTTATTGGGTTAATTTTTTAGGTTTTACAGTCTATAAAAACTTAATAATTGGATGGATTGTGTCAGGAAAGAAGTGAAAGAAAAGGAGTCTTTATTAGGGGAATCGTTTTTTTTCAATTAATCCATTACAGGCACTTTTGAATGTCAAAAAACGTCTTGGCGCCGACTCCAAGATATAAAGTCTATGTATGTAACTACAGCGTGTGATTCATATTCAATTTCACAACTGAATCAAAATCAAAATAGAAAAGATTATTTTATTGGAATCAACAGAATTATTCCCAAGTAGAGCTAGCGTTTGGTTCCCGTACCTTTCTATTGTCTTTGAATTAATTATTTGTTTTAATTAATGAAAACACTTGTTTTTTCATTTTCTTCAGCGCATCAAAACGATAAAGGAACCTGAAGTGATCTCGGTACCGCCAACGGACCCGACACTATGCACCCTGTGACCTGATCAGACTTACGCCTCAGCAACTCTACACACTAAGCCAGCCATCGAGTGGCTTGTCTAAACTCATCACTTACGACCTCTGCAAAGCTGCCCAAACTGCTGCAATGTCGATCACGCTCTGCGCAATAAAGATTGCATTGATAAGTGGTTTTGCAGACGAAAAGTGTTTGAAAGCTATTTGTATTATTACAATTGAAAAGAAACTCCGGTATGTTATGTTATATGAATTTAAGTATAATCAATGTAATGCTGTAGATTTTAGGCAAGCATCATCTGCTTTTGGTAGCTTGTAACAATTTTGGATGAATTGAATTTTTAACATGTAAGTTATAAGTATGTAATCGTCTCGTCTATAATAATATCATGTATAAAGTTTTGTCAAAATTCAGAAGAGACAGAGTTAAACGAATACTCACTGCTTTAGGTACTCTGTTCATTGGTATTAATCAATAACCATATTATAAGCCAGCACTTTGAACTAGCATTTATAAAATATCGTATGTAGTGTTATTACCCGACTGAGGGAAGGTAATGTGTTTTAATCATCGTGTTTTAATATCTACAACGAATACTATTAAGTGTGTAATGGACCTAGATAAACTTTATTTAATAAGGATTTTGTATATTACCTTAAAATAGGTTTGCTGGACAGACTATAAAACATTTGCGGGAATGTAAGAAATATTTATACCGTCTGAAAACTTCGCATTTTTTTTTCACGAGAAATACGTGGTTACTTATTCGATTACAGATGGTATATTTAATTTCATTGTGAATAAATGCTTGAATAATTTAAAATACTTTTTTAAATAGTATTAAGCAAACCCCATTGTAAATATGCTTGTATTTAGAGGTAACCAAAATATATTCAATTTCCGTACTCCTGGGCAATGAGTGCAGAAATTAATATATTTACTACTAGATATTTTATATAATATTAAACATGTGTAAATAATATGATAAATTTGAAATGAAGTTAATGGGATCATATGCATAGGTTTTCATTCTAGTCAACGTTTTTGAAATAATACATTTTACTTCGTAGATAAATTGCATTTAAAATGTAGATATACATGCATATTTAAGTTATTATTATTTGTATACATACATATTTAGATCTTTATACATTATTGTAGTGGACTTATTTATCTAGTAATTATCTCCCATTCGGGTCTTCTTGTAATAAACTCAAAACAACAAGTGTAATATTAGTGCAAGTTGTTGCCTGGGAAGTAGATTTGTATTTAATCGTATAGATAAACAAATTTATTAGTAGATACTATGGAAATAAAACAATGAGGAGTTTAGTATTAATTGGGATAGGTATTTAAAAATACATGCAAAGCAATTTCGGAGCTTGTATCCCAGCATTTAATATCCATTTTCCTAGCTTAACAAAAATAATCGTAGGAAAATATATCTTTCAATCATTGTCATTAGTAAATAGAATATTAGGGTATAATATTTTCACCCAAGTTAGCAATGTTATGACATTTTAGATACTTCGATAAAATATGAAAATGAAATTATATCGGTAAAAATACTTAAATCTGTAGTTGAATTGGTAGAAAAACGCATAACCATATAAAATAATCTCCTTCCAGTTTATACTAGCATATATTATACCAATAAAATATTAAGTGTTTTTATAAAAAAATATATTTAAAAAGTAGTTCATATACCCACAGAGCTATATTTACGTGATTTTACGATATTT
Source organism: Eurois occulta (assembly GCA_950022335.1). NCBI lineage: Eukaryota > Metazoa > Arthropoda > Insecta > Lepidoptera > Noctuidae > Eurois > Eurois occulta. The sequence continues at coordinate 1,902,269 of OX465492.1, read as the reverse complement.
GTTGATTTATTTTTATACGTTTGTTCTCTGTTAATTGAAGATGTACTCAAGTTGATGTGTAGTGGATGTTGTATGTGCTCGTAGCTATGTAATCGTTGGTTGTATGTGTTAGAATAAACGACAGATGTGTAGACTGGGCCTGTATCAGCCATTACAGGTTCATCTAGACATTTGTTTTACCAATACACGTTGTTTCTTTTTTTAACCTTATAATACAGTCATACCGTTTTATGGTTTATCATTGTCATAGGTAGCAATAGAGGGTGACCAGGGAATCTTTAACTAACAAACTCACAATCAATCAATAACTGACAAGCTACTGAAAGTACAATATCTAATCGCATTCGCAATCCTCGCCCTTTGTTAAGCCATCACGAAGAGAACAGTTGGTCTCAACCAGCTAATTGTTAATAGTTCCTACCACTATTAGCAGAATAGTTACTTAAAACCTCCTTAAGGTTGAAGCGCCAGGGTAGGCCCCGAAATTCAAATTTTCTTACGTTTTTTGCAATTTGCAGATCAGTGTCAGGTTGTATGTTGATGAAAATATGAATCGCGCAAGTAACACGTATGTAGTAACAGAACTATAATAATTAAAATCTTCAATACAACCACAATATAAGTTCATTTAATCCCATTGAATGAGTTTTTTATGAAATAGTTAATGAACTTAGTATTGTATTGTTGATTTTATCTTTTACTCTGGACGCTTCTTTTACTCCGGACGCTTCTTTTACTCCGGACGCTTCTTTTACTCTGGACGTTCTTAATGTGCACGTCTTTGTACATCGTTCTCACATAAATGTATAATCTCAACATGAATGATGTAACCAAGATTTTGTAACAATATTTTGATTTAAAAGAGTGTCCATGGAGTTTCTTGCCCATTCTTCTCCATAGAGATCTACAATTTGGAATGTGCAACTACAGTACTTTCGCCAGTTATTATGCCTTGTGACTGTGACTGTAGCTTAGCTTTTTTGTTTTTGACTTTCAAAAGTGCCTGTAATGGTCTAATTGAAATAAATGCTTTGACTTGACTTGACTTGACTTTAATGACTATAATTCTGCAACTACATACGTGTTACTTGAGCGATTCATATTTTCATCAACATACAACCTGACACTGACCTACTTTTCCTTAAAAGATCCCTCAAGTTACCATGAAACCTTTTTCAATGATGACGCATACGCTCTGGGTTGTCTCTGGCGCATGCCATCTGGATTTTGACACATTTTGAATCCGTCAGAGCGTCGGCTCAGTAAATCTAAACAAAAAAATATTAGAACTATGAAATCAAAAGTGTGATAATTAAAATTAATGAATTCGCATAGTGAAGATGTTTTGTAAAGGGGCGTGTTGCAAAAACGTCCCTTCCCTACGCTTGGATGGCGACCAAATCTGTAAACTTTGATACAAACTGCGTAAGTACAAATGTGCGGTGGTCTTGTATCCAACCATGATCAACCTCGTGTCCTTAAGCTGGCTTTAGAAATACGCATCTTCGTAGTGAGGGATGTGTGTGAAACTAGCCAATAATATTATATGTGCGTTCCAATTTACGGGTTCGAATATAGTATTCAAAGAGCTTAAACGCAGCGTTTGTAATTTAAAGTTTACTTTAAATCATAGTGATTTGTATTTATTCCAAAGGAAATATTTCTTTGTTTTATATTTAAGCCCTATCCAACATTCTTCTCATTGTCACGGCTATACATTTCAATTAACTCCTTTGCAAGCATTACAATCACCCTTTGCCCAAACCATACATTATTTTAATTATCCATTGTTTTTCATAGTTATAAAGTTCTATGATACTACCATGCCTGTAATTCTTGAAAGGATATGTCAGTAATTCACGGACGTATTAAATGTGCTCTCACTCGTCACGAGTGTTACACAAATTCGTGTCGGCCCAGCCGAGCTATCGGTAAAATCGGCAGCCATGAAATCTAAAGTGTAAATGACCAGTTTTAGCAACTGATACAACAGACGCTTGCGCAGGATCTCTGCGAGTCCCACGTGGAGATAGTAGCAAAATGGTTGAGCTGCAACGGAGAGGTATGGGGCGTGGGGCCTACGCTGGTGTTCGCCAGTGCCGCCGCACTCTTCCTCTTTAACGAACTGAAGTCCACCGTCTTTATCACCGGAGACCATGCCCACGCCTACATGCTGGAGAAAACCTTGGTTGTGAGTGTTGTCTTTTAAAGTAGAAAAATCGACAGAACAAGAAATGTCTTTAGTTCTCCATAAATAGGTATTTCAGCTTATGTAATGGATAATACTAGATTATATATACTCTCATCATCATCTGTGGAGCCTTTGCCAACTAAATAACGGTCGGCATAAAGTCGGCTTAAACTGGGTGCAACAGCATACCAGTATTTTATATGGAGCGACTGCCTATCTGATCTCCACAGCCCAGTAGTAACTGGGCTATAGTAAAGTACCCCTTGGTAAGACTGGTGGTCAGACTTTCGGAGTCACGGACTGCTAGATTAAAGTAGGTATAAGAATGTCACATTTCCATTGGTAGATGTTTTCCGCACTTGCCATTCCGATCGCCGCCACAGTTCGGTAGAAAAAGACGAGCTCAGAAGGAGCGTCATGTTTTTTCTTGCTTTAATAATGTAGAGTTTTAAAATTCCTCAGTCAACAATGGTGGTCGGTATGCTGGCCCTTATGGTTCATCTGTGGGTCTGCACCATGCGCTTCTTCCAATACTACCTTGACCAGGTTATTAGAGAGGTGAGTACAAAAACAATCAAGTACTTCTCATCCTTAATTAATCTTAACAGCAGACTATTATTTTGAGAGAACTTCTTCTCTTCTGGTTTTCTTCGTTCCGAGAAGAGAAACATCGTGTGGCTAAAAAGGGAAGAGCTCTATACCCAGCAGTTGGTGGAACAAGGCTGCCAATGATGATGATGGCTCCTCCATTCGATGGTTTTCACAGGACCTGCTTTCAAAAGACTCAGCAGCCACATATAACGTTCCCTTTGCTGGGACATAGGCTTCCTCTCTGCAAGAGGGATGTGCCGCAATCCACAACAACGGTCCAGTAGAAGTTGATTAAAGACTACCTTTAACAATTTCTTCGCCAGAGTCCAAGCGTGCTCCTAGAGTTGACGACAGCTGGTCTTCTGGGAGGAAAGGCGGAGGTTGTGGCACTTGGACCCCTGACGAGGTTCCTGCGCACGCAGCAGCCGCAGATCCACATCACGGTGTGCTGGTTCTTGTCGCTGTGCTACGCAGACTACATCCGCAAGAACTACTGCCGCAGCTTCAACCTGCCGTATTTGGAACAGTGGTTGGTATGGTTGATGATTGTACTTTATTTTTGCACTTCGGTGTGCTTATAATAATGCTCGATTATTTGATAGGCACTAGCTTTTGCCCGCGACTTCGCTCGCGTCATGGTCGTAAATTATGCCACAGGAAAATTTTAAACGTGATCTTGAATAATAATAATAGATTTTATAGATTTGAAAAGTCGAAATGAATTACTAGTCAATCTAGTAATTCATTTCGACTTTTTAGGAGATGACTCATCTTATACACCTAACTAATACCCACATATGTGCCAGTATAATAACTATTTCGTATTTATTTATTTTGTCCCAATAATAACAAATTTTATTTTAACTGAGTAGCGACAGATGTCAAAAATTGCACAATACCTCTATTCTGATGGCTATACTCGTATTCTGATCAGAATCCTACGGAAATTACATTTTATGAAATATTATACGTAATTCTTGTATATTTGTCTATCCCGGTGCAAGCAGGCAAACCGAGCTACATCAACGAGCAGTGCGGTCAGTCAACGTGACAATGCAGAAGGTCAGCAGCTTCGTGGGGGCACTGCACCACCGGCTGAGGGGGTTTGCGACGCCCGAGATTGCCGCACAGCCGTGTCCAGCGTGCGCGAGGACATACCCGGCCTACACTACGTAATGATTTTAGTTCAATATAACTTACAAAAACACTACGTGGTGCACTGATACAGCTAGAAGGCGACCCGACAGAACTCGAAGAAGAAGCAGGACGAGCTAGTTAAAACCAACGACTAGTGGTCCGTATTAGCTCTGAGTCGAAAGAACTGGAGGTCGAGGGGAGAGGCCTTTGCCCAGCAGTGGGATGACAGAGGCTAACAGTAACTTAATACCTGTTTACTGAGGAAGTCAATACTGCTTGTCAGAGAAACAATGACACAAGTCCCGTAAGCTCAATCGGATAGAATACTTCATCGAGAAAAATTACTAACCTCGTTACAAACTTCCCCTTTTCAACCTCTTAAGAGGACGAACTTTCAAAAATCCTTCTCTTTCTTTTCTTATTCAAAGACCTCTTGTGCAAAATTTTCATGCTGTTATACAGCGTGTAACGGAAGGGGGGTATCAACTCTGAAGGAGGTGAATGTGCTCATGAAACTCAACAACTTTCCCCAAAGAACATAGGTCGAAATATGAAAAACAAATTTGGCCCTCCCATAGTAAATCAATCAGCTGGTAGTCAGTTTTGTAAGGGAGGGCCAAATTTTTTTTTCATATTTCGACCTATGTTCTTTGGGAAAAGTTGTTGAGTTTCATGAGCACATTCACCTCCTTCAGAGTTGATACCCCCGTTCCGTTACACGCTGTATAACACTTAGTCTCATTTTCAGAGAATTAAATCAAGAACATTGTCGTTGTTGTTATTGTTGTCGAAGAGGACCTCGTGACTAAATTACAACAGTCGATCTACAGGTTAAGCCGCGCTTGCCTAGGTTGGTCCGTGGATGAGTGACCACCAATTACATACTCCGTGATCATACACGAGTTTCCTCCGTGCCTCGGAAAGCACATAAGCCGTTGGTCCCTGCTGTTATTTGTGGATCTTTGACAGTCGTTACGGTCTGTCAACCAGTCTTTCCAAGGGGTATCGTATTACCCAGTCAGTATCAACTGGGTTATGGAGGCACATATACGCAGTCGCTCCATGTCCACCCCAACATAGTTGGGAACAGGCTATGCAGATGATGAGTGAAGAATGTTGTCACCGAACAATTTGGTCGCTTAGTCGGAATAAGCTATAGCAACAGTTATATATTTCTTAATTTTATCTGAACAAGCTCATTTTAAAGAGTGGTCCATTTTTAATTCCATTGTAAGATACCGTATATTTAGACATAGCGTTGTTCACTAGAGTCAGAGCGTGCCGTCTAAGAAAACGTCGGTCGTGGTCAGTGCCGCCTGTAGCGAAATCATCTGCGGCAATGGGTGTGCAAGCGGCCTGGATATATCACCCGCACGGCCTATCAGTCAATCGGACAAGGAATTCAACGTGCGGCTCGTTAGCAAAGCGAGCGAGACTACTGCGGAAGCCATCGAGAAACTCAGAAATGACCTTAAAGTAAGTGATTAGATATGGTGGGCGAGGATTATCATACATCATCCCAAAATCCACGTCGCGAACAGGGCGTAGCACAGGCGGCTTGGCCGTGAGCTAGGCGACATTTGCATTCTTCGATAGAAATGAAATGTAAACCAACAATGACAGATATTAAACACCATCGATCGACACACTATCATTTGCCGACCTACCTGAAAGAAACACGCATAAACGAGAAAAAATGCTTTCAAATTAATATGATGGCTCCTACGTTCACTCTGACCCTAAACCCATAAAAAGATTTATAATATTTTGATAAAAATAAATTACCTATTTAAAGCATAGTTTTATGGGGCCCAAAACTGTCATTAAATTGTGGGCAACGCAGCAACGCGTAAAAATGGCTCCATCTCATCCTGACCTATGTAATTCTAAACTTTAGCATCCCACAATGACTAGACTTGAAGCTTGGTCATTCCTTAGTGCCCTTTAAGATAAGGATATTTGCAATTTTGTGAATGCGTGGCCAATTCAACAGTGGTCATCTTTTGAGAGATGTGAATTCATGAAAATGATAGTGTATTATTTCTGGGTCCATGCAAGAAATCGACGTCTAATCACACGTATGCAAAAGTTATCCTACTATTATTGGATAGGATTTTAAAGTTACAGCCATAATTCCTCGAACAAGGCTTTTTAATTTAGCTTTGTTCACACAGGTATTTGCGCTCGTGGCTGTACCCACCACACTGGTGCTTTACTGAAGTGTTTTTATTTTCCTGCAGGCTGCGCAATGTACCTGCAATGGTGCACCCCTCACCAGCATCCATGGTTCTTTGCGTAAGGAAAATCAGCTTTGAAGACTGCCCCTGGAGGAACATCGGTCAGCTTCCATTCGACTCACTTTTTCAATAAGATATCTTGGTACTTTCACAATAATAAAATATTCGTCACATATCTGCTGCTTTTTATTAATATACTCAATATATTATGAGAAATCTCAGGAAAGTTATAAATGCAGCCAATTGCGATTTGGTCTTACGCACTAACGGTTGCGTACCACCACTACTTTTATTACAAAACTTTGACCTTTTCATGATAGAGGTACCATATAGTTAACACCCTCTTACCTTTTCAGTAAATATTTCGGTTAAAATAAACAAACAAACGGCGTAAGCTTTGTATGGCACCCTAAGCACATTTATAATAGGGTAGTAATAAAAGCTCCGAAAAAAGTACAAAATATAGAGCATATTCAAAATATGAAATTTACTGTTTCATATACTAATTTTCCGACAACTTATATGCGAATACAAATAAAGAAACGACGGAATAAAATACTGAAAATCCAAAAAATCAATACAGCATTTGCTGACGTAATATTTTTCCACCAGCTTAAATCGCTTTTTACCGAAAACTACAGTAAGTCATTTTCATTGTAACCTACCTATTACCTATTAAGTATTAGAATTATCCTATAAAATAAATAAAACAAGAATAAAATGAACGTCAAGATAAATATCAAAATGTTGGAATAAGGCGTAGTCGACGTAGCCCGCTACGCGGGGCTCCTTTTTCTGTCAGCAGGGTTTAAAGTAACCTAACACGAAGGGGTTGGCGGGGTCATAGTTCACTCGCTTCGCTCACCTACCTAACCTGTCCTGAGTCTCAGTGCCCCAAGTCCCGAGCTCGCTTCGCTCGCTCTTGCATCCTAAGTTATAGAGCTTAAGAAAACGATGATTTCGGAAACTTAGTTTTTTTTTCGGAAGTTGGTATTTTTTAGGGTTGCGTACCCAAAGGGTAAAACGGGACCCTATTACTAAGACTTCGCTGTCTGTCTGTCTGTCTCCAGGCTGTATCTCATAAACCGTGATAGCTAGAAAGCTGAAATTTTCACAAATGATGTATTACTATTGCCGCTATAACAACAAATACTAAAAATAAAAATAAAAAATATTAAGGGGGGCTCCCATACAACAGATATGATTTTTTTGCCGTTTTTATAGATAATGGTACGGAACCCTTCGTGCGCGAGTCCGACTCGCACTTGGCCGGTTTTTTTTTTTGTAAATTTAGTTTATTATTTCAAAGTACAGATTATTTTTGAATTGTAATTAGAGTAAGGTCATGTTTGTTTGGGAAATACAACATTTTTTTTCGGTTCATTTTGTATTAATTTTTCGGTAATTCATTTTAACACAGCTTAAGTAAGTATTACAGTCAATCACAGATCGTTGGAAGTTGATTTGTTTTTCGGAAGCTTTATTATTTCCTTTTGTAATAGGTAGGTACCTAGGTAGCTACCTATAGTGAGTGATTCGAGTAATTATATATTCAATTCAATTTATTTAAATCTGATACAACGACATGTAATCACTACAGATCGACTAATATGTAATGTTATGTTATGTATCAGCAGCAGGCATATATAAATCTCCCATATCCGAATCTGCTTTGAATTGTTCAGGTACCTACCAGCTCACTAATTAATAGTGAGGTAAAGGAGGTCCACCACAAGCCCAGAGTCAGTAAGTTACCAATCTACTCAAGCCCTGTTAAAAAAATCATTGTCAAATAGTTTCGACTGACGCAAAGGATGAGTGGTAAAATGTCAAAACGATCATGGTGACATAGAAATTATTACTTTTGTGTAAATTAAAAATCAAGTCTAATAAATCATAAGCCAAATGTTAAATTTCGTTATTAACTATTTGGATTTAAAAAATTGTAATGTGGGAAACCTCAATATGGAGTTACATGCAAAATGAAGGAATTGAGGTAAGCAGAGGTTAAGGTCGAAGCCCTAAAATTATGTAAGAGTTCTGCTTAGTGCAGACATGCTCTAGCGATGCAATCGACAGACTCCGTAGGGAATGGTGGCATCAGTTCTGAATGATTCATTAGGTACAGAGAGTAATCTAGTCAACAGGCGATTCGACGGCGCATCAACGAGAAAGAAGTCGCATAAGCAGAAGCAGATTACCCAGCTGTAGTACCGGCCACCTAGCACTTGAAACTCCACACTGCACTGTTGTCGAAATACGCAACTTCCCTTGCGTGGCCCCAAAGGACGCCCCTAACTGGCTTCGGTCCTACCATTCCTGACTCAAAAATTAGAGAAATGATTATTTATATATATCATAACATCACGCCTGTAAAGCCTGAAGGGTTAGGCAAACGTTCCTCTACAATATAGTACACCCACATTTCGCCAATCAGACTGCCTTTTCGGTATAATGGTCGCAAGCGCTTCTGCTGAGCATGGGATCCTGGGTTCGATTCCCAGGTCGAACGGGTCGTTGGGTCTTTCCACCAGGAATTTCTCAGTAGCAGCCCCAAGTTTGGGCTTGTGTCAAAAATCACATCATGATTGAGCTGTCAGCGACCAGAAGGCAACAACGCGGCTGGAGTGTTACCTACATGCAGCGATTGATTGTGGTTAATTTGAATGTTATTCATATTGCAGTTATTCGAGTGGGCAAAATGCGGTGAGAGCTCTATATCCGTGGTGCCGACAGTGCTATGGGCGGCGGGCGCGGGGGCTCTGGCGCAGCGCATGCTCGGCGCGCTCTTCAGACGCTTTGTGTTCCGACGGGTGCCGCTCTGGGAGCTCATTCTACAGGTATTCTCTGATATGATCTTAGATACATAACATCACGCTTATTTCTCAGAGATATTAGGGGAGGTATACCTATAGTCCACCCACATTTCACCAGTTATGTTTAAACCTCATGTTATAGAAGGCGAGCCTATTACCACCAACCGGACACAAATCCAAGCTCCGGGCTGCTACTCAGAAAATCACTCAAGCATTTAAAAATAGGAGTATCATAAAGAAGGAACATTGTACGATCAAGTTTCTCGTAGCACGAAGTCCCTGCCTACGCCAACGTTAGCAAAAGATTACATCTCATCATCATTGATTTTGCTTATTAACGTCTGTTAATAAGCAAAATCTGATGTAATCAACGCATCGCACAACCAGTCTTGGTTGTGCTATGCGTTGTTGCACCTTTCCAATGCACTCTTCCTACCTACCTTATACCGTTTACTACTCTACCCTACCTCCTAACTTCTTACCTAACCTATCTACCTACCCTACCAACCTATCTACCCTCGTGCATCGTTTGAATAAACAACACCTAGAATTTATGCTAGCCAAGAACTTTGGTCGCCAAAAAGACAATTTTAGTGAATATTTCAAAATCCGGGAAAACCATATTTGAGTTATTTGATCATCCCACGGGAACACCACATTTTTCTGGGATCAAAAGTAGCCTTTGTGTTAATCCAGAATATAAGCTATCTTGATACCAAATTTCATCCAAATCCGTTAAGCCGTTTGAGCATGAAGGAGTAACAAACATACACACATACAAACTTTTGCCTTTATAATATTAGTGTGATGCTGAGGGAAAAAACTACCTTACGTCCTCCAATCATCAAATCTAACTAGTTTTTGTCAATATTTCGCTGAAAGAACTTTATAAGGTATACCTAAGCACATACGCCGAAGTACGTTCAGATTCTCTACTAAAAGCCAATGCGTTTCTTGCAGCACCTATTATTCATATGGATGGTGATATACAGTCTGCACTTCTGGATCATGGTCGTCCAGGTCATAAAATCTGTCGTGCAATATTGTTTTGATGTAAGTAGAACAATACTTACATAACATTCTTAACGACTCTTCAAGCTAATTAGGATTGAAGTAAACTTCTTGCAATGCCTTAAAAAGTTAGCCTTCATTACAACACTAGTCATCGTCACCTACCCTACCCTGTGGAAACAATTTCCAGTCTAACAGGATTCAGCTGACTTTATTTATTTAACACTAAGCACAGAGTACAGGGCGGAAGGACTGAATGCCATAGGCATTTCCTACCAGTCAACCTTGACTACTATAGGCACACCTAGTAGTACATATTTTACACGGAGCGACTGACTATCTGACCTCCACAACTCAGTTACTGGGAAATACGATAACATTTGGTAAGACTGATACAACAGCACTATTGCTTTGCACACTGTCTTTTGTTATCGACTGAGCCTCAAACAAGCAAAGTTACAGCATTTTTTGGAGTTCCGCACCCAATGAGTGCCATCGAGATGAACGCCAGTGCGTTAACATTACAACCTAACTCCCCATGAAGATAATACTTTTTCAGGATAATGCGCTGGTAATGGCAGAGGACGACATAGAGAGCTGCAAAATGATGCAGCAGTGGATGATATGGATGTGCGGGGTGGCGCCATTGGCTGTGTACATACAAACGAGGCCTCGACCTGAAATGCCGCCGCTCATGATATGGTATAAAACTTCATTTCCTAGATTTCTACTACCCTTTCGGGCTAGGATTATACACACCCTCTCACATAATTATAGGAGGCCTGTGTCCTTGCAGTAGGAACATTACGCTAATATATTTAATACTTATAATTTATATTTTTCATGGTATGAAGCTCTTAGGTGTCATAATTTTTAATAAATCCGATTCTCGACGTTGTAAAGTACCTACATTATGACGAAGCTACTACTCATTTATTTCACACATGGATGAGGATAGGGCTTTGGTCGAAGAAATTGCCGACAATCTTATTGCCAACTAACTAAAATCTTTTTGACCATTTATTACAGCGAGTCCCATAGCCATCCTGGACAGAGTATAAGCGATCAATTGGATAATAATACCCACTTTCATTGCGCAGGATCACAACCAGCCCGTGGCAACGTCGCGAGATGGGTCCCTACGGCTACTACCTGAACAGACCTTTGTCCTCCTCCCTACAGTCCTCCACCAACTTGACCACAAGACTGCAAGCCCTCACCCTCCGGAGAGCCTTCAGCGATTCCAAGATCATCATCAAAGAACCGCCCAAGAAAAAGAGATATTCTAAATCTGTATAACGTAGAATTTCTTACTAGTCTTGTCTAAGAATTGTAGTAGTCCAGAATGTTTAATGCAAGTAATAAAATTTGGAGGTTTATGAGATGTTGTTTCTATGTTCGATATTAAGAATATAATTTACAGCTAATTGCATGGGACCAACTGTTGGAAGAAATGGAATTAAATATATGGTCGAGACGCTAGTCATAAAAAAGGCAGAATGAGGTCACAAGACATTAATAAAACTCGAAAGGAGTTTTATCATCGACAAATTGTATGACAGGTCCAGACAGGAATGTCAAGATCATTCTAAAGTCTCGCGATCCACGATGCAATGCAACAATACTATGTTATATAGTGCCATGAATAAAATGTTATGAATTTAATAGTATGCTATCAATAAGATCGAAAAAAAATATGCTAAAATAAAATGGACATTATTTATGCAAATGAATTATTTTTGGAAAAATTGGAATATCTATCGAACACAAATTTTCACCAAGGGTAACACGAAAATGATTCCTAAAAGAGATAACAGATGTCACCATACCTAAACATAATTAGAAGTCGGTGTTAAGATTCTCCGGCGCGGGTATAAAAGCGGGTGCATGGCTGTCACTGGCATACTAACCTTGCGTAGGGTGTACCGTGATCACACAGGCGGTTGCCCCGGGCGGACGCCGGCCATTGCACTGCGGTCGGGAGGAGTCCGTCTGTGACTATCCCAAATAGGGGTACGTCGTACGTGTAATTTTTGGTAGTTGGACTAGCGTTCTGCGCGGTCCTTTTTAAAGCAAGCAATATATTAATTTTAAAATATACCTAAATCAACGAGAAGTTTAGGTTATGTTTGGAATGACATTCGTAAAGATGGTATTTTCATGGAATGACATTCGCAGATAATTATGGTGTTTGCATTTTGATTGCAATAGCGACAGAATGTTTATTTATTCATTTTGGAACAAAAAGAACATAGGTATCTACACGATCATTCAAACGAGGTGTGGTGATGATGAAGTGGTAATGTAATGACCACAGCTGTTTTTTTAATGACATTTTGATGAAACTTTTCTATATGGCCGGGCTCAGAATGATGTACCTACTGCATCATATCTTAGAATTTGGCTGGTCATTGAAAACTAACCCTATATTGATATACTATTTACATGTCACTGGGGTGAATTCGCAAAAGTACTATTGTTTACACTGTGTTACAAACAATGATGTTGAGATGTAGGTACCTATTTGGTGCTTTAATTTTAATTTTTTGTGTGTGACTTAGCTATTGCATTAGGTAATAGACCTGTAATGATATTTTAAGGCATTTAAATAAATAAACATTGTGTATTGGGGGGGACCCGTTAAAAACAACAAGAAACCGATATAGGACAAAACGGTAGCCAGCCAAACAAAATCACACAACTTATTAAAAGAAAATAATTATACTTGTCTACTTACTCGCATCAAAAAATAAACACGACATGACTTAGCAAGTACATTTACTACCGTTTTAAGGAAACACCGAAAGACCTAGTTTGAATGCAGGTGTAGATTTCCACCGTGACAGTACTTAAGGTTGAACCTCATGTAGCAGCACGGAATCGCACTTTTCCATGCCTCTATCCTTTTCTGTCGCTCGGAACCATCTTTTGCTAGAGTGAGAAACAGAGCGGGAATGCTATCGCACGCAGCTGCATCGACGATGCGTTCAGCAGCACGAGCTGTTTGTCGGTCTAGCCAATGACAGTTCCGAGCAAAAGCTGCACCTTAGTTCGTAACAAGTCAGCTCATCAACGCCTCTAGCAATAATAATTCGTATCATTGAACATGCATCTAGGGACTACTTAATTAGGTACTCATGCAAACAAAAAGATGAAATAATAGCACCTATGGGAAATATTGCATACAATTTATATAATTATTTTTATTGCTGTGTAGGTAACTAGGTACTCAAAGAGGAAACAACATAATTTATTGTCCTCTAACCAGACTATGTGGCAGTATGTTAAGTTACCTACAGCTGTTAGGTCGAAAGTAATGGCGGGAGTTATCTTACTTTAAGAACTATTGTAAGCTTTTTTTGTAATGGTATAAAAGCTTAGTAGGTAGTGGTCAGGCTTTAGAATTATTGGGATCAGCACTCAATTCTAAATAACTTTATTTCAAATGAACAATAGATGTGTAATTGAGATATGGCCCAGCAACTGTGAGACCCGATTCAAAAGGTGCTCACGAGACGAACATATCCCGTGCTTCATACTTTTTCTGCTAACTGGTTATACACTAGCTGGTACACCAATTTTGACTTTCCTCTGAGTTGACGGCTGGATGTTAATGTATTACCAGAGAACATCTCCGGCACATCGAGAATTCGGGACCAGAGGCTGTTGCGTTACTAACGGACCTCGCGCACTACGCGGCCACGACCACGACTTTTGGCCGAACCGGCTGCTATGTTGAACTAAACTGGTCGAAGCTTCTGCGGCCAAAAATCATGGTCAACGGCAAGCATTGAGTGACGGGACTTTCAGATTCGCTCTATGCACTTGTAAGCTTCAGTGGCGGCAAAAAATCTCTTGTTCTATATTCTTGGACTCAACTTTGACAGGGCAAATCAAGGAACGGTTGTGTATACTCGTTTTGATCGGTCCCAATATATTTTCGAGGTTATTACAAGACGACAACAAACGAACCACTTACTTTGACACACATTATATTGTTCAGACAAGCGTTTTTAAGCAGTGGCACAGCAGTGGCGATCAACTGCAAAGATGTACACCACGCGGTTGTTTGAATATCTCAATTTCGTATGGTACGTACCTACTTTACAACCGTACGCCAACACCTGCATGTCTGAACAAAACATTACTTGATGCAAAACAAAGGCCTCCACGCACAACCCAAAATGAACCATTTCAAAGCCATAAAAATAAATAAAGAAAATAACCGCTTGTGAAAATAATTCATAATTTATTTTCATCAATGCTACACTGTAACATTGACAGTACTAACCGAACCGATGGTAAAGACTAAATAGCCTGTGAAGATCACCAACGCGAACTGTGTGAAAGAAAAACACAACATGAGACATGCTCTATTTGCACATGTTAGGTACAACAGTTAGAATTAGGCTGGAACTACGCTTTGGTAAGAAATTATAATTTTCAAAATGCACCTATGAGGCAATGGAACACATGGCCAGTTACAACCTTTACTTGGTAAACAATATGTTTACCAAGTGTTTTGTGTTTTTTTGTGTTTTGTTTCTGTGCTACCGACAGAATAAGTTTTAGGACAACATTATTGCAGAATTCCGTCAGCCAATTCGACATTTAAAAACCGGTATTAAGATTTCAAAAACGCACAGCCCAAATCATTATTATCATCAAAGCAGATACCGAGCTCAAATCTTGAATTTACCGAAACAAATACTATCAAAAATAAAATAACTGTTGGTAAAATAATAACGTTTACTTTAATTAAACCGACATTGTTTACTATACATACTCCTACTTCCAACCTTAACACGGCAGGTATAAAATCATTGTATAAAAACATGAATCGTGTGTGATTGTCATTCATTACATAAAGATCTATCCGTTCGGATACTAACAAGATTTCGGCTACGTGTCGACGGTGGTCGCGGCTTTCGTCTTCACGTCCAAACTCTTCAGGGGATCGCTTTGACGGGCCTAGAACACACACAAGTTGAACAAAGATTAGTATTTGGCAATGTGGAGTCATTTTTGTATACAACCTGTATGTACTAAAGCAGCAGTGGTAGCTCCGTGAGGGCAGTCGTCGACATGTGTTAATGGCCTCAATTACTTTGAATAATTTATTCCGTCACCACAGCTCTCAATACGGTGAAGGAAAATATCGTGAGAAACATGTATGTCCAAGACCTATAAATTCGAACACATGCGATATCCACCAACCAGCACGAGGACCGCGTGGCGGCTAACGCCCACTCCCTGGCCCCAATGTAAGCACAAAGCAGACATAACGTGAAGATAAAACTGCTAGCTGCTACAGTTTGAAATGGTATCCGCAATGTAGACCTTACCTTTAGCTAAGGTCTGCAAAAGCATCTACAAAAATGACTATTCAATAAGTCCGAAACTCAAATAAATCACACAAAATCTTACCTGATACTTGTGTCTTTTCGCACTGCCATACTGTCCATGCTGTTTCCTCTTCTTCTGCGGCACGGGCGCCGGTGCCGCCGCGCCGTCCTGCTCATCTTCCACTGACTCCTCGCTCCTCAACGCAGCAGGTAGCAAGTACTCCGGTACATGAGCTAGATGGTGCTGTACTTTGACTGTGTGTAGTGCTTTGTCCCTTCGAAGTGCTGCCAAGTCTGTCGGGTTTTCTTCGAAGTAGCCCTAGAAAGAAGGCAGAGTTAGTTTTTCAAGACTTTTTAGGGGGGTAAGGCTGTTGAGGTGGAGTATTGTCAGAGAGAAGATTAGTCATTCATCAAAATGATATGTCAATAGTTGTTCATCATGTGGAATAATAGTGTCGATTAATATCGCGTTTGCAGTTGGCTGATTAAAGTGGCGATCGACAGCGCAATATTTTTTTTTCCATTTGCATCTTTCGATCGGTTGTAAACCTTTAGCAGATTTTTTGTGCGGTTATTAACTGCTGAGGTTCATTCTTCCAACGAAGAACCTGCCTCTCAAAACTATTTGCTTTATTCTATAAAGTCCCATATGTGGTGGCGTTTGACCCTTTTCATAGTTATTGGATCACTTAGGGCTATGGCTAAGGTGTTGGTATGTGACTTTATTCGGTTTTTGTATGACTTTAGTCGGTGTTCTACTTCCTCTTTTATGGTTCTGATTTGTAGATGCTCGTGTAATTCTGAGGTAGCGCATTATAAAGACAAAACTTTATATTTATTTTATCAATCTAAGCGAAGACTAGACATCGACGCGGGATATAGTATACGCGGGTACACTTTCTCTGCCCGCGCTCAGGTCACGTGCCTCGGTCACATCGTCGTCAGCATGCCCTCCCGTAGAACTATGAGTCCTGCATGCTGACGTGACCGGAGAGATACCTACTATGTAAATTATTGATGTATGCAGTCTTTCTTACGACAGCGACCGCCTTTTGCAGATTCGAACAACACTCGAAATCCTGATATTCTTACCTGTAACTTCTTACAGTTGAGCAGTTCCTGTTTGATCTCCTTAAGTCGAGCCTCCCTGACCGCTATCCTGGTGACGGCTCGCCACGCGTCTCGCGACCGGTAGCGGAAACCTTCAACCTCCTCCAGGGCGAACTCGTACTTCCTGAGGGGTATTATAAACCATTAAGACAAGAGTTTTTATAGGATTCAATGAATTTCGTTTAATTTTTGGGGTAAGAAGCGAGTGCGCTAAGTAAAAGAAATGGTATGCCCTGACCAAGAAATGGAAAAAAAATAAATGAAAGTAAAAGGTTCTCTTTTGCTCGCAGTTCTTTTTCTTCTTTGGGTTCTTGTTCTCCTGCTGCTATACAACTTTAGTTATGCTAGTAATTAAATCAATTAAATCTAGTAATTAAATTAATTAAAACTAGTAATTAAACATTGCTATGGTCTCTTTTGCACACAAAATAGTATTTGGTAGATATAATGGGCAGGAGAGATCATGAAAATATTTTACTGTTAGAAATTATGAGTAGAAAAGTTGACACTTACTGTATAACTTTCTGTGTCTTGAAACCTTTTGATAAATGTGCTTCCACTGCATCCATCAATGGCTTTTCTTTTATTGACACAAATGATAACACTGATCCCTGTAAACAATAAGAAGCATTAGAAATGGTTTTGAGAGAATAACTTCTTGCAATCAACAGTTTGGTTACTGAGCCCTAGGGCTAGCACACATTAATGGCACTCATAAAAAGTAAGACCTACTCTAAAGCCTTATGACTGGAAATAAACTATCCAATAAATAGTCATAATCTGCTTCTGCAGATAAAGTTGCATAGAAGGCTAACCATGTTGAGCATGCTTTCAACTTATCCCAATGTAGCTAAATAACAATAGTTAACAAGGCGCAATTGCCTAAATATGGGACGTTTGAAACCTTGTTACAACCAACTACTAAAGAATATTTAAATTGTTACCTGATTCTTCCCTCTCGCTGTCCTTCCCGCTCTATGCACATAAGAGTTCACATCTAATGGAAAATCAAAGTTGATGACATTGGACACATGCTGGAAATCAATTCCACGGGAAACACCAGATTCTTTATCCTTTTTACGTTTAGAAGTCTGTTTCTTCTTCTTTCTTTCTTCTATAGGTACTATACCACCGTCTGGTTTCTCTAGTGCCATCTCATCTGATGCTACGATGATCTGGTACCTTCCTCGGTTGAACTGGTCTACAGATAGACATCTGACTGCAGCAGGGAGCTCTGAGTTTAAAACACATGAGGCTATTTTGAACTGTTCCAGGTACAGTTTTAATCTGAAACAAGAGTGTGAATAATTAAGTTACCTGAACACTGCAGCACACCAAACTGGGTACAGATTGAATTATGAGTTAATGAAAATTATTTAAAGAAAGTACAGACTGGAAAATGTTGTTATGCATTGATGTCATTGCTGTATGGCATTCTAGTGGGAGGACAAATAAGTATGGAGTTGAACCTACTCTATGCTTACTAAAATATTAATAACTGAAGTACACTCACTTATAACACCTATCCACAGTCCTCACAAAGATGATACTCTTTCCCCTGATAAGGTTCAGCTTCAACAGTGCATACAAAATGGCGGCCTTGTCATCCTCCTCTGCAAACAGATGATAGTGCTGTAGCTGTGTTGAAGGGGCTAGCTCTGGTTCCTCCAGCTTTAGTGTGACTGGGTTACGGAGGACTATCTTCTTGAGACTCAGGACATCATCTGAGAGAGTGGCTGAAGCTAACACTGCTTGATAGATTTTTGGTAAATGCCTGTAAAAATTGTATAGTTTATTGTCTGTTAAAAGTAAAAGTGGCAATGGGTAAAAACAATAGAGAGGATGATACAAGCATTCATACACATTCAACAGAAACCCTGAAGAGATTAGAAAAATCAAAACATAGTATGTTATAGATCCTTTATTAAATAGAGACTAGGAATACTTGTAGTGGTAAAGATGCAGAATCAAGCAGTGATTACTATGGTATAAGCTTACCCCAACAACTCTTTAATTTCATCTTCATATCCGAAAGAAAATACCAAATCAGCTTCATCAATAACCAGAACTGCTAGGTCTTCCTTCAACCTCACATTATTAGCTTTCAAGTGAGCCAGTGCTCTTGACGGTGTTGCCACAACAATATCTGGCTTGTCTGACAGCAGTGCCTTCTGTGTTGGTGTGTCTCCGCTGGAGGATATATCTATGCATTTCACTTCTCTCGCACATTTAGTTGTTAGGTCACCTATTACAGAGGTAATCTGAAATGTTAGACTAGAAAATAATATTGTTTTGATAAGTACATATTGCATTTACAAAATAATTTTGTTTTCTCAACATTATGTCCGTTTTGAAAAGAGCAGTAAAATATCTTGGTGTAAAACTCACCTGTCCGCACAGCTCCTTGCTTGGTGACAATATTAGAGCCCTGATACACTGATGTGTACTTGTGTTTTTCAAATTCAATATCTTCTGAATTACAGGTATTGTGAAAGCGGCAGTTTTGCCAGACCCAGTCCTAGCCCTCATCAACACATCTTTGCCTTCTAGTAATAGTGGTATTGCAGTCTCCTGGATTAACGTGGGCTCTGGCCACGCTAGCTGTGATATCGCCTGCGAAAATAATGCTGTTATTGTACAAACAACTGCACATTTGCAAAAAAAATACCATGCGTGTTTAATAGCAATCGAGTTTTATAGCCTCAAATGATTAATTCAGAGGACTGACAGTCATAGTATTTATTAGTATAGCTATAAAACACTGATATACTTGCATTTACCTTTAAAATCCGATCGTCGAGTTCCATCTCATGGAACATAACCTTTTTTTCTTCGCCCATTTTGATTCAAACGTGCAACAAGAACATATACTACGGAGCAAGTTAAACTTATTTTATCTTATGTTGTTCGTTTTTCAATTTCAAAGCAAGGCACAAAACGCACGTTTGTTATTACACCAACAATATTCACGTGTGTAAATGACATGCCGCCATTTGTAAAACTTTAATTCTATTTTTTTTTTTCTATTTGGAATTGCCAGCTAAGTTTTCTTTTTTGAAATTGTTGATTTAAACACGCTATCCGCTGATATTCTCGTTTCTAGTAATAACATGCCTAAGCCTAAACCACCTGTCCTAAATAAACTATGTGGTCATCTGATTTCTGAATTCAGTAACTATTACAACTTGTCAAAGGAAAACTCTTAGTAGTAAGGATAAATTGATACTTTTAAGTGAGTTATAGCAATTAGCTCACCTTTGCATATTAAATCTCAACCACTTATGCAAAGGTGGGTCAGCTAATTTAACTGGCCTGTTGGTCTAGTGGTTAGTGACCCTGACTGCTAAGACGGAGGTCGTGGGTTCGATTCCCACACAGGACAAATCTTTGTGCGATGAGTACGATTATTTGTTCTGTGTCTGGGTGGTAATTTATCTATAGTATGTATGTATTTAGAAATATATAAGTATGTTTATCAGTTGTCTGGTTGCCATAGTACAGGCTCTACCTAGTTTGGGATCAGATGGCAGTGTGTTGGTTGTCCCAAGATATTTATTAACTTAATTGTCATAACTCACTGTACACACATGTACATTACTACACTAAAGTGTTCCACTACATCAAACACATAGGTCGATATAAGTATAAACAACAGGCTACTCCACGGGCCTATTGTTTAAACTTATATTTAGTTTTAATTAAATATTTTATGAATCCAATAAGAATTTGTGACGAATACATGAAATCCATAACTTCGAATCTCAGAGATGAATGAATGAATCCTAGTTGTAAGCAAAACTGCACTTATTTCAATACATAATTAGAAGCAATAAAACAGCTGGTGCTTGCGCTGGCACTACTTGCTTCATTCAAAACAATAGTTTCATGTTATCGTGTTTATACCCGTGTAACCGCAGAGCGGGCTGACGCTAGCTTTGGAACTGGCTTTGGTTAGAGGGGCATCCTATCCAGAATAAAAGACGAAGCAAATTCATTCTTTGATAAACACAGCAGTGTTTCAAAAAGATTTACATAAAGCATTTATAATGTAGGGAGATGTATAGGTACAATGTCTACAAGTAGTTGTAAGTATTTTCTATGTTCACGTCGATGTAAGCTCAAAGATTTCAAGTATGTCTCAAGCATCGAAGTAATTATTTTTAAAACTAAAGAAGTGTTCCTAAATTGTCTGTGAAATAAAATTAGTTTTTTTTTATTCTGGCAAACAAATTGTGCGAGCACGACACAGAAAGAAATAAAAGAATATTTTTGCGTTGAGAACACTAAACGAATGGCCGAGTTGTTTCTGCATTGCATATTTTCAATAAAACGGTGTTATTTATCTATTTTCAATATTTGGTGATTGTTTCAATCTCAACGTTTTCGCGTTAGTGTAATTTTTACCAAAATTGTGTTCGTGGCTTATAAACATGTTAAACCACAACGTCGTTACGAACCGCAGTTCATTGCCTTATGTAAAACTTGAAATAGTGTTTCTTCCGTGAGTGACCGAAATATACGGTGACTTATGTGTTTAGTGTTTATAATTGTTTAGATTTTGTGGTGATCAAAGTGTCAAAATGTCGAATTCTACTGCTCAAGTGCTTATGAAGAAGGGTAAAAGGGGTGCAGCCGCATACATACACGCGGACTGTGAGAACGGTTCTCCACAGCATTTGGGTCCTCTGCTGGACGTCCTGCTGAACCCCAGCAAGGCCATCGATGAGTGGGAGACCATAGACTGGTGTCGCTGGCTGTTGGCCGGCGGGAGAACACCGGACGAGTTCGCTACAATAGGTGGGTTCTAGCATCTAACTGTACTCTTCAAAATACGTCTATGATAGTTTGTAGGTTATGAACAAAGTTATAACAGTTTTATTGCACCAATTGCGTAGTTTTTATGAGTAATTGAAGCTGTAGCGCCGCATGACCTTCCATTGTTTGTTGTATCAACTCTTGACTATTTGTTGATGGATGCTGCCAATTTAATAAATAAAAGAAATTCTTGCCTTTATTTTAATAATTAAGTACTGTTACGAAATGAAAACAATGAAATAAACATAGTTTGGATGTGGAACTCTTTTGTTAAAAATTTATATAATTGAGTAAATGTAAATAAGGGCTGACAATCTGACATTGACATGATTACATTATGCATGCATGTTCCACAAGTGCTCATTAGTTAGGGTGCTATTAATTGTAAGCAGCAACTATTGTAATCTATGTAGTATTTAACATTATTAGAATAACTTGGTTGCAATAGTTATCTGAATAGAATTTTTTATCTCTAGATTTCATTTATTGAGTTAATTTGCTGTTAACCTTAAAAATGAGTTAAGACCAGAAATAACCATTTGACTCAAAATATTTGAGCAATAATAATGTTTATTTAAAAAAAACTGTTAAAACTGTTAACTGTAAAAAACTGTTTAAAAAGAACTGTTAAAATGTTTATTGATTGTAGACTGAATTCTGCATGTAATGTTGTTATTCAATGGTTTTTCTTCTGTCTCTGTGATTAGCCACTGGTGACTCTTGAGGGAAGCTTTTCCCAGCAATGGACATCTTCCAGTTAAAATGTCAGAGTTTTTGTAGCCAGAACACAACACCTCAGCACTCAGCTCACTTAAGCCCTAAGCACACTCTATATCTTGAATGTAAGACTACTACAAAATTGCCGCTGTGTGTAGTTCAAGCTACAGCTGACTGCACAATCAGTAATCGCTTTTAGTGCAGTTTTTTTTATTTCCAAAACCTCATCCAAACTACAATATTGCACCTAGTTTGCAGTAAGTAAAATTTTATTTGTTTAAACATGGTGTGCAAGATAATAGCAGTTCAAACATCGATCGACTCCACAAACCCTGAAGTACCTCATCCATGGTAAAAACTACTTCCGTACAAAGACAGGTCAATCAGATATAAATAGTCCTACAAGGTTACATAAAAGGAAGATAATATGATGTCAATATGTAACCTCAGTAAACAGGTAGGTATGTTTACCTGCATCGGTCGCCATCTTTGACCATTTTGGTGTTTCCAATGTCACGCAGATGTTGTAAAACCTTGTCATATATGATTCATAATTACCTATATATGGAGGGGTATCAATTATTGTAAACAATCTTGAGATGATTATTATTAAAGGTAACTTATTTAGTGTTTTCCTTTATGCTGAAAGTTTCTAATGAACCACAGTATGAGGTAATGGATCTACCTATGAGGTCAGATTGGTCTGAATACAGTTTTGTTTTAGACTAAAGAGCTATAATAAATCAAATATCAAATAACTATTTATTTCGAACAACATGGTCCATCTGTGTTAGTGAATAAGTACTTAAGAACTATGTTAGTGGTGAGAATTTGGTGATTACTGATTATTTTAGATACATTAATTAATTAAACATTCTTCAACTTACACAGTCGTCTTAGTCAGCACCCTAATGTGATGACTTAGAATAGGGCAGTCAAATTTATCAGCAATAACCGCCTGAATGCCATTGCTGCTAGCACGAACTCTGCTCAATAGGGAGGCTATGTCTCTGCTGGCGTCTTTTTGCCTTTCGTTAAAGATTTCGATTCCGAAGCACCCTCGCCAATGACGTAACGGCAGGTTTAGCGCCCCTCCGTCCGTCTTATGACGACAGGCCGTGTCGACGGCGCGTTCGTGTTCCACGCGCGCCTCAAAGAGATGTCAGCAAACATGAGGGGCCCGCAAGGGCCGATGCCTGCCAGGACTGCGGGACTGTTCGAAAGAAATACCGCGGCCCTGGAACATAAAGGGCAAAAGAAGGAACATGGATGGTTTTTAGTCAGTAAAAGTCTGACACTCCCTTCCGCTCCGCCCAGAGCGGGAGGAGTCATTTGATGATTTCCCATCCGAAAAAAAAAATAAAAAAGGGGTAGCGCCCCTCCCACGGCACTGAGCTGGTGGCGGCCAATTTTTTTTAACGAGTGCGTTATGGTCTCGATTGGATTCGGTAAATCTAATCCTTCGACAACCTTTACCGTCAAAAGTATCGATCGCCACTCTATCTAAAATTAGAATTCGGTAATTCCTACCAGTTGCGTAGTGGAGGTCAGATAACAGTATCGCGGGATGTAAAATTCATACGTTTTCCGACGCACCTGGAGGCACAGTCTGGAGGCCGACCTTTAAATTAAAAAGGCCATCTTCTCTCGTATCGAATAGAGCTATGGTTGAGAATGGCTAATGCTGTCGTAAAGATGTTAGCAAGGCCTTAGTGCTTAGCGGTAGCGGGGTTGACTGCCGCGGATGCGCTGAACTTATTTATATTTCGTGCGTTTCCCTGCTGGGGGACGTCAGACGATGGCTAGATCACATAATTAAGTACTTCAAAGAATTTGAGTATAGGTTAATGAGGGCGCTTATATATTATTACGTTAGTCGGGATTAGATTCGACTTCAGGTTGCACGATCAAAAAGGATCTTTTCCACACAACTGAGCCTCGCACATTAGCCTCGAGGCATTTTGGAGGCACCAAAGCAATTCTGTTCTTAGGAAAAAACTTAATACGGTGGAACATTTCCATGCGGATTCTTAGCTGTTATTGATATTTTGAACTCTATGTAATGCGCCGGAAGGTTTGAAGCATGTATGTAGCTTCATTTGACCTCTAGTTAGGATAGAAAACTGACGCGGCCATATCCTGCTCTGTTCTTAAAAATGCTAAAGAAACTGTTGTGTGCACAAGTAGGCGCATGCGTCTGATTACGTCATTAATTCATGATTATGCTAAGGCTCTGTTACTACGCAGAATCTGCTGATTAGTATGATCTGCAGCCATTGCTTGCTTGGTGAGGTTTTTACAGTATGACATCACTGGAGACAGACTTCCTTCCACGACATTTGACAAATTAGGGGCTGACGAATGAAAGATTTTTAGGGAAGTCCCTGGTTTCCCCCCTCATGTCATTCTTTGTCAAGTTCTCAAAGTTGTCATATTGGCCTTTCGAAGCGAAATTTCGTCATATTCAAAAAACAAGCGGGTTGTAATCCACCAGTTCGACACCTCATATTTAATATCAGAAGGAAGAAAAAGTGAACCATAAATGCATCTCATCTCTTCTTACGAAGTCTTAACAGCTTTACTCACAAAAATAACTTATCATTTCCGCGAATAAATAAATAAACAGCTGATGCAAGTATTTTTGTTTTCATTTGCACATCGTGAAGTTGCTTTGTTCGTAAATGTAACCCGATGTATTCGCATTTTAATGAAAATAAATACTTTTGAATGCATAATTGGGGACTTATACGGAAGGCTAGACTCACAATTATTGACTTATGCAGGTAGATTTCACAGGTCCTCGATAGGCAGACATTTCGGCTCTTGGGTTTTTTGAGAATGTACAGAAGGCCACACGTTATTGGTGAGAAAACCAGTATTGACTTATTTATATTCTATTGAAACTTGCCTAGCGTAGTATGGCGACGCTAGGCCAGCTCAAGGTCAAAGTGTAACCACCGACGACGCGCGACGTGTGGCCGATTATACCATGGAAAGCATTTCCATTTCGGAAACTTCCCATCTGTATGATATTTCCAAATGCTTTTATTTTTCATCGACTCATGGATTTCCACATGACGCAGCTCTTCCACGATAAATAGTGTTTGTTTAGGCGTAATATTTTTCGTCAACAAACTGAAGCTATAGACAGGTTGTTTGGATGACGTCCATGAAATTGCTCCAAATTAAAAACAATCCCCTACAAGCGTCTTGCGATGAAAGTCAGTTGGCACTTGGGACTATTCCTATTGCATATAATGGATAGTTTGTTATCAATTCCACTAATTACCTATGTCACGTAGATTAATATTTTAATCTCTAACCCACCAACCAGGTTAACATTCCCACTCCTTTGAATGCCAGTATATCACCAAGATTGTTTAAAACATAATTGACCCGATAATATTATCCATAAATATCACAAAGCTGACCGTATAATGCTAAACATACCTACATATTAATACAAAATCAAACGGGTATAGCAAAAAATACGTTTTCGGGAACTAGTTAGCATAATCTTGGACGCGGGAACCTTGACCTTGTCTCAGACCTCGGCCGGGTCAAGTCTTAGGTCCGTGAAGGCCGGAATCAGACGGCGGTCCTCGCGGCAATTATTGTGCGGTAGATTTTAATATTGAGCTCGGAGCACAGAGTACGGAGTCGCTGCGAGACTCCAGAGTCGGAAGTACTCGTATTAATAAAATTCGTGGCACCGAAAATGCGTTACGCGCTCATTTTCTGTGATGGACACCATTCAAAGACGTCAGTTTCTTTCTATGCATCATTTGTGTCGTAGTGTGAGACGCGAAGCGGCAGTTGACAATGCCACCTCTAGCAGCAACCGCATCTCTCGAGCTCTATGGCTCGCAGGTTCAGGTCTTCTTTTATACTCTGCAATTCAATATTTTTATGTATCCGCAGCTTTATGGAAACGTAGGGTGGTCTTAAAAGTAAGAATGTTTGTCTATTGAAGTAAGTGCTCATAACATCCAGGAAATGAGAAAATGTCATAACAACTTTTAAACTCCCATCAGATGTGACAACTAAAGTTAAAAATGTTTTAAACTTAACCAAAATAAAGTATGCAAAAACGAACCACTAATTTACCAAACGAAGCCAAGACTATTAAAAATAATACACATTCTAAATATGTACTTAATCCAATAGAGCTAGCGCTAGCGATATAATATCATCATAGCAAGTTATTATTAGAAACAATGAGGGCGCCACTAAACTGTTTTTTCCACCTGTCTCACAATGTCATCGCACCTGACTTGCTTGACCTAAATGCCAGCTTAACATAAACGATAATATCATTTGTAAGGCGCTCTCTCGCGCACTGGCGAAAGAATAACAGATAAAGCCTGAATGCTATGTTAAAGTAAAACAAAGATGAAAAAATAATATATTTGTGTTCGAAATTAGTGTTTTTAAACTTAGACTATTTGAAGTATGGTTGTATTTGATCAGCACTTTTTAAAACCAGAAAGGAATGTATGGCGTTCAAATTAAAGCTGCAATAAATCGATACTTTTTGCAAGGCGATCGAAACAAACTTAATAGAAGTATAGTAGGCCTACTATACTTCTATTAAGTTTGTTTCGATCGCCTTGCAAAAAGTATCGATTTATTGCAGCTTTAATTTGAACGCCATTCCATATCATATTTTATGATATGATATGGACTAATGCTAAATAGGATGACGTCAAGCGTGACTGGCAACAAAAACTTTGTGCCGTCATCATTTTTCTCACGTCAGAAATGATCGAGCCAAAAATAAAAGTGGATTAGCAGCTACCTGCTACCTACTACGGTTTGATATGACAGTCTATTTCAGGTTTATTATGGAGCAACTGCCCATGGTCGGACTATTTTAAAACGTGCTTAATAAAATTTGCTTCTGTTTTGTGGATCGAATGTGCAAACCACCTTGAATTAACTCTGATGAATTAATAACCCCTTCGGAATTCATCTTTCAGATGTATTGCATTCTTTACCCTTGGTATGTCTGGTAGAATAAATAAGAGCTCAATGCAGTCGTTGTAAGTCATATAGGCATGTTGACTTGCATTAATAGACTTTCCGTAGTTGTAATTTATGCCAGGTGGTGGTGCAATCTTAACTTTATTTTGCATTTTGTGTGAAATTAAGGACGGGTCTTCGTCAATTTCAGAATCTGAACAATATTTATTCGGAAAACCTGAAACATTTTTTGTTGCAGTATATCCGAAGTCGACCAAATTTTCCGCACTATGTCAACAGAATCAAACAAAAGAACCATAAATTTAACTTTCGACGGCACGTAGGCGATAAAGATTTTTTATTTATAAACGTAGAAGCAACATACATCGCGTTCGGAGCAATAAATTCAATCACCGACTCCCACGCGTGTGATCAGGATCACTGTGATCGGACGATCCCTTAATAAGTTATACCTCGAAAATATCGGATCAAACTGTGAGTAATCGCTGCTACAGCTTCTTGTTATGCCTTAGCCGTCATGATTCAGCATCCTTATGACAAAGATCTTTAGGCACTTTATTATTTTTTTAATAACTGCCGAAGGTTCTTAGAACGCATACCTACGTGCGTTTGACCACATAATTACGTGTCCTCAAGTCATAAATATTCGAAGCAAAATTCTATCGTATTGATCAGAAAAATACTCAAACTTTGTTAAACCACCCCTTGCTCTATCTCAATTCTCAACACTCGAGAACCCTGTTTTGGTCCTACCAAAACAGGGTTGTTGAGTGTTGAGAATTGGACACTTAACGGTCAAATGCCTTTGTTGCAAGATCATGATCCTACGGTAACGCATTGCCAGTTGCCAGTTTGCGATCTTTTTGCAAATATGGCACTGAAACTCAGTCACAAAACTTTCAGTGTCAGGGAAAATCAGGGCCTCGCTTCACAATCCTTATCGAATCCCCCAGGTAGCTCTAGTTTCTAAATCGGCGGCTGCGAAGAGGCTCCGCAGTCATATTTTATTTCATTGGAGTATCCCTGTCGGACTAAGCTACACCTGCAGCGGCCCACCTGGCTTCATAGTCGGATTAGAGATTTCCAGATGGGCCATGGCCAGTTGGTGGCCCGCTAAAAGGTTTTCTGCAGGCTTAAAATAGACAACAGCCGGAGGATGTTGGAGAAGCCACAGTTTTACTCGTGCCGCACTAGGAATTCTGTCATTTAGTGGGGTGGACGATTTCAGGAAACTGGTTCTTTAACTTGCCCCTCGATTTCGTTACGGCGTAAAGTAGATGGCGTTTGTTTTTCTCCTGCTTTAGTTTTTCAGTAGCACAGGGAAATTCTCTTCGTACCTCCGAGGGGCTATACCTGTGAGTGGGTAACGTGAAGCAAGTGGTGTTGGTTTTAGGCACCCTGCTGTTATTCGGCATGTGTGTTTTGATGCTACCTCTACTTTTCGGGCACGGGCGGAACGATGCCACACTGGCCATGCAAATTCGCATGCGAAGCAGAGAGCCATGCCAGAAGGTATGGTTAAATACTGTATAAAAACACTAAAATAAAACACTCTAGAATCTAGAATCTAAAGATTTATCTAGAGTGTTCTGCCAAGACCTTTCCCGTTGTGTTACCTGATTCACCAAAACATTATTTTTCACTTTACAGTAACTATCGAATGAATAATGAGTCGTCCTCATGAACAGCAGAATAGCCCATAATCATGTTTAACGACCTACCTCATGATTATGGCACAGATCCACTTTGCTGATTCAATATTTGCACCTAAACTGCTACATCTTAGCATTAGTATTCAAAGTATGATGCATTATTTTAAAGACAAGATTGTTTCTTACCTAGACAGACGTAATGACAATTCGACTGATGCAACTGCGGCGATTCCAATGACGAATTGACCACATCATTATTCGCTTGCCCAATTATTTGGGTTCCATACTACGTCGATTACGACTGCCTTGTCCATGATGTGTATTCTATAATCTAGGACGGTCTAGGACTGCGAGCCTGTGTACGGTGAGTATTGGGCTAGCTCGCCGTCCGTCCGTCTTATGACGACATGCCGTGTCGACGGCGCGTTCGTGTTCCACGCGCGCCTCAAAGAGATGTCAGCAATGATGAGGGCCCGCAAGGGCCGATGCCTGCCAGGGCTGCGGGACTGTTCGAAAGAGATACCGCGGCCCTGGAACACAAAGGGCAAAAGAAGGAACATGGATGGGTTTTAGTCAGTAAAAGTCTGACACTCCGTTCCGCTCCGGCCAGAGCGGGAGGAGCCATTTGATGATTTCCCATCCCAAAAAAAAGGACGGTCTAGGAAATCCACACATCATACAACACTTGGCAAAACACGGTTTGCAATAGGGTCTTATGTAATGCGCCTGTTCTGGGTTACTATCCATGTAATCTTCCGGTACTGTCCTCAATTTATTTCGCGTACTTACTTGAGGAAAATTGTCATGTTCTTACTTCACTTTATTGCACCTCACCGTATTATCTCAGTCACGAATGTCATGATTACGTGGCCAGAGATCTCATATCTGCTCGTACATACGCATGTTTTTTTTTGTATTCGCAAATGGTCCTCTGGTTCACACGACGGAGGAAGGAGATAAATTCCTTTATAAAAAGTACGAGTTGTTACATTTTTGTTCTTACTAAAGCTATAAGAACAAGTTTCTTTGAAATTGTGGCTGATGTCAAGCGGTTTTCCTTGTTGTGCCTTCAGAAATTGTGTTCTGGGATTTGCGGCGGAGATGAAAAGATCTATTTTACAAGGCAAATGAGGTTTCCGCTTGATATGAGCCTTTAAACATTTATTTGACGACCTAACATATGTAATTTATGCAATTTGAGTTAACGTTAACCTGGCAGACCTGTTTGCGAAGTAAACTCAAACGATTCGCAAGTCAAACATGAATATCCAAAAATGCTAAAAGTTTAATGCCAGAGTAGAATTTTCGCATTTGTTCGCAAATTGTCAGGCGAACGCCAAAAGCAAATATTGGCAAAATAATTCTGCTTCCATACCCAAGAGGTGGAAACGCCGCTCATCTTTATGGTCACAACTGAAGCAATTACTCGATCCCAGTGTTCAATTTCGTCCGATCTCAAGTTTAATACGCAAAAAGAAACAACGCAGGTAGTGCAGGTACTGCATCGATGCGTTCATGCACGCCATCGGGTGACTCACGTAGCAATATGACAACCATATTGGCACTCACATCTCGTATGCAAGTTTGATTTACCCGCACATTTAGAGACGACCCCAGTTTTCTTAGCAAGTGCATTGACACCGGTGCGTTTCGTATCGGACGGTGTTATTCACCGGCCGTGGCGGGCGTCGACCCCGTCTAACAGCTGATCGCGGTCCAACAGCCACGTGCCGTGTTCCTCCCTGCTCTGAGATAAGCACACGCTTTGTTTCTGTTAAATAGGCGATATGGATGTTTAAGGAACAATGCCTAGATTAACTTCTTCATTCCTGGATTTAACTTGGGAATTTCATCATTCAAAAATTAAAGTTAAATTAAATTCAGACTTACCTACTAGACTGACCTTTTTTGAGATCTTGCAATTATTTTTGGTTAACTCTGTCAGTCTTCGTTGGCTAGATGGTTTTATTTTATCAATGTAACGAAGGAAATACTCATCTCTTCTGCATTCTAGCTGTGGAATCGTAGGCAAGAGAGACATTTACGAAGGAGTCAATACATTGGTATTTGGATAAACCCAACTGCAATGCCTTTACTATTATTTTTACCAATTATTGTCACATTAATTAATTTGATCTAGTGCCTACTGTTTTGGGATTTCCCCAATACTTGTCAACCTTGTTTCTTATACATATATTGAACTTTCTAGATTACACAACACATCTTTTTTATCTAACCAAGAGTTTGCTACGCCATTTTTTTTCTGTATCTTACGCGAAAAACCGGTTGTCAAGGATAAAAACTTCTATTGTGATAATTATCCTTTAAAAATCATTTCTTCTACAATACATGATAAAATGATGTCAACCCATCACTGGTTGCCCAAAGCGTCAGCAGAGTCACGGTCAGGGCAATAACCACCTATACGTGTATCTGTACAACGAACGTTGATACGACCGTGTCTGCCCGCGCGCATGTTACCCGTAGTTATCGATGCGACGCCTTGTTGCGGGCGGCTAATGTTGCGTAATGCTTCTTATTGGCGCATTAATTGCTTATATGTGTTAACTATGTTTGTTCTTTTTTTCTAATGACTATTTTACGGTTGATAGGGTAGTCTGGTTATAAGTTATCTCATCATCGATGTTTAAATGCTATCGTCGTACGTTAACAAGGGTAAATGTTAGTCCCTTTGAATATTTTGCATTATTTACTTCGAAATGTTTTTTACATCGTAAGCTGTAAAAAACAGGATGAAATTGGATTGGTGTGTTTCATTCCAAGAAAGTGTTTTTCTTGTGCCGAAAATATCAGTCGTTGCACATCAGGCAATGTCTGTCTGGTACCAAATAAATGTTGTTTACACATTCCTTGAAAGCTTATAAAAAAATCTGATATTTTTGGTAACAAACACCATCCGTTGGACCATCGAATACGTTCAATGCCCCGAAAAAAAGCGAGTGTGAACTAAGCTGAGAGCCATAGACAAATTGACATTCTATCAATTGATAACGATGACGGAAACTCTAAAAAGTATCAAATATAAGCTACTGTAAAGTGTTAGTCCATCCTGCTAAACGTCGTGCTTTAAAGAAATTTCCATTTGTCTAACGCCTTAGTAGGTACCTTAAATTAGTCGCTCTCCACTCCATTGACATTAAAAAAAAAATGTATATATATGTTACGGCTAAAGATGGGTGTCAACATAAACTTAAGATTAGCCGGCTAAACTCCGACGTCAGGGGCACCCCGAGGTTCGGTTAGTTAGGTTCCTGTAAACCTTGCAGACAGAAATAGGAGCCCCGCGCAGCGGGGATCCGTCGACCTGCTGATGGAAACGCTAACCCTAGACGGTCGACGACAGGGGCACCCCGAGGTTCGGTTACGTCGGAGTTTAGCCGGCTAATCTTAAGTTTATGTTGACACCCATCTTTAGCCGTAACATATATATATACCGGCCGAATTGAGAACCTCCTCCTTTTTTTGAAGTCGGTTAAAAATGCAAGCACTAGCTAGACAGCCACCAATGTTGCCGGAAAATTGGCAGCGTTTGAAACTAGGTCCGGGGATTGAGGTCACCTAAATGTTAGGAACGCTAAACATTTGTCTTGTGAACCTGCAGAAACAAAGCTTATCATTGTATATGGTGCACATCAAATGCAAAGAATTGGAGTAAGGAATTTCTTTTTTTGTCAACCTGTACTGTCTCATTACTAGGTGAAAGTCTTCCCCATAGCTTTCCACTTCTCCCTGTAGCCCTCGCTAATCTCCCGCAATCACCGCTAAGTCATCTCAAGCATTTTCTGGGTTTCCCTTCGCAAGCAAGCAACAGCATGGAATAATTTATTCATATATGTATAGAACTTAGTTAAGAAGACGTAGTATATTTTATATTGAGTAATTGAGAATCGTGTTGTAAACCTACTCCTTCCACGAACGTGGAATTCTCCTGAACTGCGTGTTCTTAGAAAAAACCTACATAGATGAGTCGCAGTCGCAGCAGATACATATAGATTATAATGATGACGAGTGTGTTTATTATAGTACTAGAGCGTCTCTTTAAATAGCCTGGGTTCATAGTCATACCCATCAAACCTAGTAATCGTTGGAGTCATTTCTTTTTGATCTTTTGCCAAACGTTCAGAATAGTCGTCCACTTCTCGTGCATTTCTCGATTGAATGATACGTTGAGATTATTTCTGCTACGGCGCCCGACGATGCTAACGCACTGTGTTGACCTTCAGACATTAGGGCCATTAGCTGGAGATCAAAGATCCTTTCAGTCAGGAAGTTGACCCTGACAACGAGCGAAACGAGTCATCTATTATTTTGAAGTATAGGAGACAGGTCCGAGGCGTTTAGAACCATAATTAAACAGCATTTCGCTATATTATTTAAGTTCATGTTTAATAATGGTATGTTTATTGGAAATGCTGGATTCTTTTTTATCAAAAAAATGCAGTTAAAATCGTGTTATTTTGGTAATGGCTAAACTATACCAAGAATTTTAGTCTATTGTTATCAATGAATGAATAATCATTCAGAAATAATCGTGACACATTCGATTCACCGTGAAAATGGCTGTCGTTATACGCTCCAGGCTCTAGTCTAGTTTGGGGACATCAAAATCTTCATAGACTTGTAGTATCAGACTCCAAATGTTTCCACACATACCAATAACTCAGAATTCCATTAGATATGGACTTAAAAACGTTAATGACTCCATTGTAATGAGATGAGACATGAGATGACTCGGCTGTTTCGCCAGGGTGGGACCAGCTATTGTTGGTTGAGGTTTTTTTGGCAGATGTTAATAAAACAATTATTAAAGAAATCGTTTTGGAAATAAGATTCAAAATGGAGTCGATAGTGATTAATATTGTAGATGTTTAGTAATATTGACCGTAGAAATACCAGTGTGTTCTTTTGGTCAGTGGAATTCTCGAATTGACAATTTGGAACCATTTGCATAGGGCGTTGACCGCACTGCAGTATTCCTAAGTTTATTGCCTAAGCTAGACTACCGCTGTTTTAGAATGCAGCAATTAAAAAGTTCGACCTAAAAAGTCTTTTAGGTCAACCCCGATGAGGTCTGATGCTACTGGACACTTGGTCTATACTTAGACTAAAGCACATCTATCGGTTTTCTACTTCTCGGTCCAGTTTGCAGTTAAGCTTACAATGGCCGAAGATAAGTTCCCCGATATCTTTTTCTAAGAAATTGTACCAGCCCTTGCTAATTACTTGCCCATACGTAGGCAACCGAAAAGATGACTTGGTT
Source organism: Eurois occulta (assembly GCA_950022335.1). Lineage (NCBI taxonomy): Eukaryota > Metazoa > Arthropoda > Insecta > Lepidoptera > Noctuidae > Eurois > Eurois occulta. Next base: position 1,868,383 of record OX465492.1, on the reverse strand, counting down.
TGCCTGTTAACTACTGTGTAAACTGAAGGGGCGGCGACCTTCCAAATCTTCAACTATTTGAACATTCCTAACTGGTCGTTAACTTAATGGGTTTTTGCAGTTTTAAGTGCAAATGCAAAATCTAAAATATCATAGTTTTTGTTTGGTTTACTACTGTTTAGGAGTTTGAATACACAAAGTCATCTCTCATGTCATCATTGGTCATGAATCATGACCTGTGGTTTCGCTGTATTTCAAAAACTGTCAGATAAAATTGTATTTATTTAATTTGGCTATAGCTTGTCAACAGGATATTTTAACGTACCTACATTGAGTTTGCCTTTATTGATTTCGTTAGTCAAATATCGACGGATTTTCCTTATCAACTGTTGTGTTTTGTAATCAACTTTATTACGGAAACACGTGTTTACGAATTTGCATAATGTTTCATATTCAGAAGGTCAGGTTAACATGCTACTTTAATATTGATCGAAATACTTGAGGGTACTTTTAATGCCTCTGTGCAACAGAATAAAAATGTCATGTGAAATTATTAGCTGTACTGATTTAACCGGGAATAAAATCATAACTTGAAGTTAATATAGTAGTAGTGTGTTAGTTTTGTGTATAGTAGGTAGGTATATCTTTTATAATATGTTCAGGTCAGCCTGATTCAACACAGGCCGAGTGGCAAATTGACATGTGGATTCTGCCGCCCGGCTCCACCTTCGACTTCTAGACTGCAGTCTTGGTCTGTAGGTACCTACCTCAAATCATAAAAAATAATGCTATAGGTACTAACTGCTGTTCTCCTTTGTCCACAGTCCGGAGCTACGACAAACACGACAAATGCGGCCTAGTCTGGATCCCGCGCGTTGTCGCGTACAGATGTCGCACGTGCGGCATCTCGCCCTGCATGTCGATATGTCGCGAGTGCTTCCACCGTGGCGACCACTCGACGCACGACTTCAATATGTTCCTGTCGCAGGCTGGCGGCGCTTGCGACTGTGGGGACAAGTCTGTTATGAAGGAAGATGGGTAAGACATTTATCTAGACAATACTAAAGATAACTGATATTCTAGTATTCTCCTAAGAGGCGGGTAGACAGGGGCACAAGATCATGCTCCGGAAAGTTCCTCCAGCTGTAGACTTCTGCTTAGTGCTTATCACATCTCGCAAATAGCAAAATCTACCATGATGAGCATAATCAGACTGAAACGTTCCCACTGCCAGGACACAGGTCTCCTTACTGTGTAAAAACATCTCAGTATAATGTTAAAGCTATACATCATATTATAATACAAGAAGTCGATTCTTGAAACTTCGTTGAATCGTAAAAAGAAGTCCCTATCTTCACTGACGCAATAACCGCTTAAAGTTAACTATAGCATTTTATTTTGTACACGTTTTAAGGTTGCGATTTGGGATGTGAACCGAGAACCCATCAGGGTCAAGGCTGTCTTGTCTCAAGCGGGTTGCAAATGGCCTTTTGGCGCCAAATATCTACAAACTTTATAGAACATGGTTATATCAGACTGAAGCCAGTTTCTAGTGATTCGGAGATAGACATTAAAACTTATCTCCCTAGAGACATGATAGTTTTTAAACACAACTTTATCTATACTTATGTAGTTTATTAGTTTTCGTTCCCTGTTCCTTCTCCGTATATGGGTGTCCACAAAATAAATTACGTACAATTCGCAGTCCATCGAAACCAATTGCGGTGATTTGCAGTAATCACTGTCTTTATCAGACCGATTTCTCTTAATGAATATGCTCATGTGAGGTCAAGACGCTCCATTTTCATAGCCCCGGTCCTTACTGTGGCGATATCTAGTAAGCAATATGAATGTAATCATAATAAAGTGGTCCCACCTAAACCTAACTGCTTAGGTTAAGTCTTAGATGTACTTAGGCTCCTGTAAAATGCGAGGGTGGCTCTCTGTTTAACACAGATCATTAGGGGTAATGATCTGTGATATATAATGCTGGGAAATGTTTCAACGGCTCTAGCAATAAATGGAACAAAGTAATGGCGTATATGGATGTAATAAATCTGAAATAAATGATTATTTATTTATTTATTTATCATCCCACGTAAGTTGGATAATTTGACAGAGAAAGGGACATAGAGATATCGGAATGGGATGAACTGCAACGTGCAATTTGTTATCAATTTTGTTGGTCTTGAATACAATGGTATCCATTATGGTGTTAATGTTACATGTGTTTAATTCAGATAATTCATTTATCAGCTAATTATTGATTTGCTTCTTGCCCTTCGGGTTCTTAAAGTCGTTTTGGTTTCGTCCTAAAAACTTGTGTGTTTTAAGGTTATTTTTACACACACAATTTTTATCACTCAAAAATACACTTGACAAAACAAGTTTCGATGTCGCATTCAAAATGTTGATACGCTACAAAATAAAGTCAACAGACTAACATAGTGGTAAACTGGTAACATGATACATTGAGGACGCCACATTCGTGGTTATGTATCAAATGAAGTGCCCTTACTCACATCGTCAACCCCTGACCTGTCCATCAAAAGAGACCAACGAAATATTGTGATATTCAGCACAGTTCTTACTTCTTATACATGGTTGACAAATAACCCGTTTAACACGACTCAGCTAATCCCAATTCACTGCTGGACATAGACACACCTCTCCCAAGCTGCGCCACAACAGCCTGTCCTCTCCCGCATCCAGTCACAGACGAACGTTCACCGTACGTATATTCTCTAGCAAATTACCACTCCGTTATCCTCCGTGTTTGCAAAAGACCAGTGTAGATTAAACAGGTTATTTTCTATCTACGTTATTAGTGAAATTATCCGCCACCATGTCCCTATGTTTGCTCGCGTGTCGTGAGCGCGAATCTGCTAAGTGGTGATTTTATTTACGCCGTAAACCGTCCAGCTTGTTTATGCTCATGATTATTTTTATTTTTTAAGTCTGTAAATTACGACGGTTTTAATGTGGTTGTTAGTTCTTTTATCGATTGTAGCTCGTTGTTGCTTCAGTATTTTCTATTTTTGTAGTATTCATTCCGTAGTGCTTAGGTTGTAGTCTTCTTTGGAATGGTCTACTGGGAAATATTGTTAGGTTAGAATGCGGAATTCTGGAATCAATATAGTCTTCCTACAAGGCAGTCCCGGTGTCGCATTATCGTACTGCAGTTTCTGTGCAGTAACTTTGCAGTCAATGCGCCAAATAATTCTGGCTTGCAAGTCCATCTGTGATATTCATGGAACAATTTCTTCCAGTATTCCATTATGTTTAGGTGAAAAGCTAATCCGTTGTAGTCGTTAAGATAACGAGCCTGTCCCAAAATTCTGCTTTACATAATTAGACCAATTTAGTTCAACCTTGATTATGTCATACACTGTTTGTGTTATTTAAGTGACTAAAGTTTCCATTCGTTAATTAATGGATTAATCGGGTTCCATTGTGATGCGGTTTATTGCTTTCAGTGTGTTTGTTTCTGTGTGTTGTTATAGGCATGAATTATAAGTTGTATGATTAAATAACTAAAAAGGTTGAATTTCAACCTCACATAGTTTTGACCACACAGATTAATGGCCCCATCATCGATTCGACAAACGGTAATCTTCATAAACTCATAAAAAATCTCAAATTCATTAATTCACTGACATACAACACGACAAAATACACTGGGTCTGGAACCATGAAATTTTGAACTAGAATTCTTTAATAAATTATGGTGAGGATTAAAGATTCTTCTCCAAATAAGGTATGAAAGTTCGTCAGTTTTGCTGTTTTCTTTTAATGAGAAATCCTTTCGGGTCACGGCTTGCTGTATATGTATTAATTCCCTTACCCTTACCGACAGTCAGACAGACTCATGATATCATCATTTCATTTCTCTTTGTAGGGCATTCGATCAAAGTCAGAATTAAATCAGAAATAAGTAGGCAGTAGAGCTATAATGAGATGTCTAGCGTATTGAACGTGAACAGTCATTCAATTTGATTGTTATCGCAAACACGTGCTTCTTACGATGTTTGCCTTGCAGTTCTAAGCTATAAATTATATTGTGTACATTTTGTTATGAAGTTAGGACAAACATGCGACTTGATATCGATGCTGGCTAGTAGGGCAACATTAAGGCTGTCAATTTAATTAAATTGATAAGAAAACATGATACCTATTAGGTAACCGAAATTGGAAGTACACGTGGAGTCCCATAAACTGCGTTTGGTTGAGTTTCACCGATGAAATTGAACGCGATCAGCGCATCAAAACTGCTTTCAAGATCTGTGTCAATATTCTAGATAATAATGATGACACAGACAGCTTTTGAACGCAGTTTCGCAGTATGTGTTCGTCATTTCAATGGTATGTGTATTAACGACGGATTCCACCGTCGTTAATACACCTGTTTTAGTCTATTTAGTTTGGCTGACTTCCCAATTTAGCATCTACATCAAAACGAAACACTGACCACAAATATTGATTACACACTGATACCCCAGCTGTTTATCAAGCCTCTGATAACAAATCTGTCTAAACACACGTGCGTCAGATAAGACGGACTACATGAAAACAGACTGACAGCGTTGAACTTGACCGAGACTAGACCTTCGACGTAAGGTGACCAGGCTATTCTAACGTAAACAGAATATGTATAACGTTGGTAATTGAATCTGTTTGTTTGGGACTTTGGTTTTATCAATGGATGGATACTTACGTAGGCAGCTCTAAAATTAAGATTTTAGACCTTGTATGCTAGAAGCATACGCGTCGGTCTCCTTGGCATCACGGCACTTAATAGGATAACCGAAAGGAGTCTTTTAATTTATAAGTTTTGTTAATCTGTGTGTTCTTCGCCAAGCTTGATGAAAATATGCTTAGCATAAGCATAGCATAATCAACCTATAATATTCCCACTGCTGGGACACACCGCCTCCTCTCTATGAGAGGGAATGGGCTATAATCCACCACGCGGGCCCAGTGCGGTTTGGTAGATGTCACATGTCTTCGATTTTTTGGTTCTAGGACATGCTGGTTTCCTCACGATGTTTTCCTTCACCGTTTTTGAGAGCAGTGGTGATGAAATAAATTACACAAAGTAATGCACCTGCCTGGGTTCGAAACCTACGACTTACTGTTCGTAAGTCGGGGCTGCCACGCCTGCCACCATCAGACCACCGCTGCCCTCGAAAATAAGCTTAGCCGCTTACAAATTATCATCAGTTGTTGTCCTCACAGGTGTTCACTAAACCATATCACTCATACAATGGATTTATTAGATAGAGAAAAGTTGTTTAAGAAGGGATTAGTAAAAAACATAATAAAATACTGCCCTAGAAAAAACTGAAGTGAGGTAAATAAATTATCGGCAAAAAATTATCGTGCGATGATGGTGTAGGTAGTTCGTAAGTACAATGAACTCGTATAGTACCTTAGGAGTAGACATGTGCAAAACAGTGCACCACGAAGTGATGTTATATGTCATTACATTTCGTGCCGAGTAATATTACATTACACCATCACTTCAAACATCACGCGTGATGTTATGATGTAGCGCCATTCGATAGCACACCATCGCGCGTTCTAATGTAATGCAATGTTCTAGTGTAATAGGACAGGTTATTGAAATAGTATAGTAACATAGCAGCGAGCGATACGATGTTGTCCGCGTGTCATTATGATGATTTATAATTACATGAAAGAAATAAAATGAGCAATAGTGTGATTTACTCACTATGATTTAAATATACAAATCATACAATGTTAATCAACTTTGTATGATTTGTCCTTCATACTTATACCCTAAAACAAGTACCGGGTTTCCAGGCTTAGGAGTGGCAATATTCTTAGGCGTAAGATTAAAAGTATCTATGAAAGTGTAATCAAAGGAATCAAGGACCCATGAGCGAGTCTGCGAGTCATGTCATGTCGCGAGCTACTGCGCTGCTACTGCTCGCGTGATGTTTAGTGTAATGGTGTGATGCTTATTTTAGTCGAGTAATGTGTCATGTTACAGTACGCGCTCGGGTGATATTACGCGTGATGCATCACTCGCATTACTTACACATCTCTACTTAGGAGTTCATTATGGTTTTAGTAATGATGCAACGAATACGAATATTCGTATAATAATAAAAAGTACAGTAGAGAGTAGTAGTGTAGTTTAGTAATATGTATTAGTTAGGAAAAAACGGATCGCACCCGAGTAACATGAATGTTTCAATAAAAACTTCCACCGTAGCCTCAGAAAGGCTACAATGGAAAGCTAAAAATATACAAACAGAGAAAAGAAATCGTTTGTTGCCAAAAAAAATGCAAATGATAATTATGTATGTGTGTTGTGATTGTGACGTATGTGTGTGTTTCCAATTTTAGTTGTGGTACATTGGAACTAGTAGCATTATCAGCATAGTTGAAGTATAAAAAATACGTATTTAAAGATGCTTACCGAAAAACCATATTACCATATGGTACGATCTAAAAAGCATGGTTCGAGCCCGATATAATCATAATCATAAATCTTTAGGCTGGTTTTATAGTCACGCCGCTAGACGCGCCGTTGGGCAGCGCGCTGTTGAACAGGAACACCGAACGGCGCTGCTCAAGCGCGCGAATTTGAAACGCTACTACTACCCCAATACATATCCGAGCGCGCGCGCTCCGAACGGCGCTGCTGAAACGCGTGACTATAAAATCAGCCTTATTTATCTCGACATCAGAATTTACAGGCGCTGGTATATGTACAATCTTATATAGAGAAAGGTGCCTGAAGTAGGAAGGTCCTGAGTTACAGATCACCTCTCCGGCTTCTAAATAACAATTATATGAAGCAAAATTTTTTGTCAAGATTCTAAGGTTAAAGTTGGGTGTAGATAAACAAGTCCTTAAAATTAATTATTTGAAGACAAGTTCAAACGTAAATACTCGTATCTTAAGGAACAAAAAAAAAAATTTTTTTAAATATAAATTACAAATTTTGTTTTTTTTTAGTCAAGTCCCTTCGACCATTAAGGAATAGAGACTGCGTTGTTAGAAGAGTGGAATGGTATTCCTAAAGAGACCATCAAATAGTTTATTGGATCAGTAAAGAACCGACTGCAAACCATGATAAGAGATACAGGGAGGGGGGGGGGGGGTCAATATCAAGTATTGTAAGACAATAGTTTTTGTTTATTTTTTAAAAACCTAGCCACAACACGTACTCGTATTGCTAAATTTCCATTAATTTGAAAGTACTGAATAAATGTTAATTAAGGTACTAATTTAAAGCTCAGGTAGAAAGGTCTTAAGCTTTTAAAACGTATTTGACTTTTATTTAATAAGTACTATATTTTTTCTTTAATTCACATATGAATGCGCTGTAATAGCTTGAGTCGATTAATTCCTCGCGAATGTAGTTTAGCTCAACTTGTAATAAGGATATTTTTAGTTATTTTAAGACACGCATCCTCTCTCGCACATTCTGGTTGAAACGTGGAAACACTTCCTAGGGGCAATACTAGGGTCGACAATAAATTTAAGTATCGCCAATACAGTTACTGTAATGTCATGTTATACTTGACTTGACCTTGTTTATCCGTGATCATGGTGCTTGCCACAGCGCCGAAATACCGGGATCTCAAAACAAACAGTGGAAATGGTAAATATCCCGTTTCTAGTGTTAATGATCATGTAATACTTACCGAACGGGTTACCAAGACACCATACCATATTATTATGATACAATATCATATCGGATCGATAACAGAACACATTTCTGCTCGATTGTTATTCGACGCGGCCGATAAGCAGCTGGCGCATTGTTTTGTTGACATTTCGAGTAGATAGAATTAGAATACAGCGCATGCTTTAAATACGTGGAATGTTTTAAGAATGGGGTAGACAGTAGACAATTTGTAACACCTGTCTTTACTGAAGATGGGAGGGGGTGTGCTTTATAAAATAACACATATTATCGCGCTGTGTTATCTGAAGGGTTGCATTGTATAACAGGCTGATGTCCGTAACTCCACGTCCAAGCGCATATTTTGCGTTCAGGTGGGAAATTTATTCGATCCACCCTAGCTCCTGGAGAAAGACCAGTGTTGCTGACAATCTCGCGGAGATTACCTGGGTTACCGAAATACTTTGCCCTGTATGGTGCAACCACTGGGCAGCGCAGAAGCACGTGGGCTGCTGTCTCGTCTTCCTCCATGCAGGCTCGGCACCGGGGGCTGTCTATGACTCCTATGACAAAGAGGTGTTTATTAAAAGAGCCGTGTCCAGTGATGGTGGCTGTAACTGTGCGCCTAGTTTGGTCAGCCGAAGCGCCCGTTTGGTGAAGCGGCCGTCGATAGTAGGAAGTGCTTCCTTGGCCTGCGTGCACTCGCCATGGTCCAGCCAGCGCTTGGGGTGTTGTTCACTAGTTCGTTTCCTTACCAGTGTGCGTAGGTACCCGAAAGGGAGTGGCACGATGGGTTCGGGTCCCACTACTGCCACGCTCGATCCCCTTCTAGCGAGTTCGTCCACTGCATCATTGCCTCGGGAATCGCTGTGTATTTTGGTCCATTGGATGGTTATATTATTGACATTACCAACCTGGTTCAGGCGGTGATGACACTCGTGCCAAAAGTTGACTGTGTGGTTGTTTAGTGCTAGCATTACAGCCATGATGTCTGAGAGTATGCGAATTGAGTGGTCGACAACCTCCCTTACTAAGATGGCTGATGCCGCCAGGGAAATGCCCATGCATTCTGCCTGAAATATCGTGTTGTGGGCCCCCAATGGTGCGGCTATGTGGATGTTGAGATCCTCCGAGAAGACTCCAGCTCCTGTGCCAGTGCCTGTTTTAGATCCATCCGTGAAGATCCGTAGTTCTGCTTAATCCCTCGCAGCGTTGATCCTGGTGGAGTCGGAATTGGTTTTTTTTATCGAATATGAATTGTTTGGGGATCCAATCGTTTGTGGCTTTCGCTAGGAACTCGTTGTAGAATCCCTCTCATACCGCAGTGTACTGTGTTCTGATGTATCGCTTCCTCTATCCGGCCGACCACTAGATGGAGAGCGGATTTAAGGAGAAAAGAGGTCAGGCTGATCGGTCAGTGAGATTTGGCGTTGGTATAGTCACTCTTACCTGACTTAGGAAGGAATATGACTTTCAGTTCCCTCCATCCTTTTGGAACGTATCTAAAGGCCAGGCACGCTCTCATTACGGGTACCAGTCTGCTGGCGGCAGAGGTCCGACCCCACTGCAGTAAGGCGGGAAAGAAAGATTATTTATGATATCGGAAGGGTTAGGCAGAGGTGTTTGATGTAGAACCTGCCTGAGTCACATTTGATCAAATATGTGTTTAACTTCCATGTAACAGAATAGGGGTCGGCTCTATTCGCTTTTAAATCGGGTACAAATAAAGGCAGTATAACACTGCCTGCTCGACCTTGGAAACGAATCCATAGCTAGATCCACAACAGACTTGCAAGAGCAAAAAAGGCAGAGCTTAAAATAACATTTTCTACACACCACCACATCATGCCTGAATTTTATATTTCGTAAGCCAAATATGCTCTTAAGTTTAGGGAGTTTAATTGCGTAGTTGTTTATTTTAGTTTAGTTATTTCATTTCTAGAGCCACTCGGTTTCAATTTTATACTCTTTTGTGTTATTAACTTATCACTTTCTTTGTGAATGCTGGTTAACCTGTAATTGGCGACTGTGTAAGTCCAAGACTGTAAAACCTGTACTCAAAATATTTTGTACACATAAGCTGTTGGTAAACCTTTATTAATAAATAATAAATAATGCCTGTTATCCTGGAAGGGTTAGGCAAAGGTGCATTTTGTTTGAGGTTCATGTAATGTCATATTGATCATACTAATTGATCAAGTATTTTAGTCCTGAGGCTATTAAAAGATGTTTATCATGAATACATGAATCATTAGAATTCATTTTACAATTCTAAGAATAAGATTCAATCGTAAATATTTAAAGATTTTCCTTATTTTGATATGGCCAGCCCTAAGCGTGTTGATATTTTTGTTCCTTGAGGTTTGTTTGGAAAACATATTCTTGATCGGAAATGATAAGTTTTATCAACTTCAAAAGTATTTTCCCATTCCTATAGTTTAATTGCATGGGCAAAGAAATAATACTTCGATTTTCACACAAAAATGCCAGTTAGATTTTAACTATAGGGACAGGTGGCCCCCCTTTCACCTGTAGCTTTAGTTCTAACTGTCAACAAAACGAGCCAATCAAGATAAAACGATAAGCAAACTACTCAACAGCTTGATATCACAATGATTACACTTTAATGAAAAGCCATGATTTATCAAAGATAACGGAGTGATTGCCATTTCAAATACAGTCATGTAATGGCTCTTACTAGCTATCCCATATAATTACCATAAATATTTAAATAGATTGTTATCAGAGAAATGGGTTTCTGTCTGTAGGACAATGGAATGCAATGTTTCACAAGTGTTGCCTCAACACAAACTATGATTCACCTCCTGTCTTGCTTTATGTGTAATTCCACCTGCACTTTGAGGGGCCTGTCCGAAGCCAACGCCGCGGCCGTCGAGGTGGTAGAGTTCTGGTTGAAGTTTATCTGAGTCTCATCATCATCTGCCTAGCCTTTTCCCAACTGTATTGGGGTCGGCTTCCAGTCATGCCGGATTTAGCTGAATACCAGTATTTTACGCAGAGCGGCTGCCTACCAGACCTCCACAACCCATTAACTGGGTAACACGGTATTTCATGGCAAGACTGGAGTCAGATTTACTGGCTTCTGACTATCCGTAACGACTGCCAAAGATCAACCAATGACAGCCGGGACCAACGAGTCTAATCAAGGTCAATCTAATATCGCACCTTAAAACTTTCTTTGCCACACCTCTTCCTTATGTAACATTACTACTTATACGGAACAATACCCAAACCAGGAAAAACCTTTCCAAAGAGAACAAACAAAACAAATAAATATTACATCGAGACAACAAAACTACAATGGACACTAGCAGACACTGAAAAAAGGGCCATCCTTTGCTCTCATACAAAGCATTATAGGTCTTCTCCCAAGACAGAAAGAGATAGCAGATCCAGATCCTAATGACCTTACCGTGACTCAGATGTCCGTTTGAACTTGCCCCTAGACCTTCGCTGTGACCTTGGGAGTGAGTTGATGACGTCATGACTTACGTCACACATCTTGATCTGATGCTTACGTTTGTATTGAGTTGAAGATGATATACTATGGAAGTTTACGAGATGTTGGCTTGAAATGTTAGTAAATAAATAATGTTAATGGTGTGGTCGCAACCGGCTACTGCTGAGCATGTAAGGTATTGGGTTCTATTCCCAGGTCGGGTGTAGTGTCATTGGTTTTCTCCACCAAGAATTACTGAGTGCCTGCTGGTTTTAATAGTCTCGCAGCCAATGACGTGTTACTTAAAAAAAACTGGTAAAATGTGAGTGTAGGTACTATTGGTACACCTTCTACCTGGCCATTCGCGGATCATAGGCGCGCTGTTTGTATGTTATGTTGCTTGTAAGCTGTATTTCTAAAACAATGGATATTTGTATATTTTGTTATCCTTAAGAAATAATTTAATCTTCTATCTTGTATGTATGCAAATTTGTCATGATTTTTATTACGATGTGTTATGAACGGAATTTGATACAAGAATTTTGTAATAAAACGTTTACAACCGGATGGACTAAGTGCTCTGTGGTCGAGTGTTAATGTACCATCAACATCAACGGTGCCGCATTGTGTATCCTATTACCCATACTTATGTTGGCGAGTTTCATTTTATCTAATAAGGAGAAATGTCTCACATGTTGATAAAAATAAACATCATTCTCCTTTAAAAGATAACACTACTGCGGACTATCTTTGATCCGTATGCTCTGGTATTACAGATTTCTAGCAGGTGGACCTTCGAAAAACATCTCACAGGTATCACAGGTATTCACTGGTAACCTGTTGAGCTGGCCTACTGGCTTACTTTTAGGGAAGGCCTCACTTATCGATACGGAATTGGCTCGAGCTGACCAGAAAGAGTATTATGTCAAAGGTTTTGATAGCATGGTTGGCGCAGTGGCTAGGGATTGGCTGCTGCTCTGCGTGTCGTGAGTTCAATTCTCGCACGGAACAAATATTTATATGGTCTACTACATGTACGTAGCTGTTCCCGGTCTGGTTGTTTGGTTGTGTATGTTTGTAAACGCACCCACGATAAAGGAGTCTATCCTAGTGCGGGGCAAAGATAAAAAAAAAATGTAGTAAAAACCACTGCGCCGAACTAAATGTGGTAATACAATGAACGACTCGTGCCAATTCCGCGTCGATAAGGTGTGGTCACTCTCTTAGCTTATTAATCACCTCACCCAATCACCTGCTGGACACCAGACCTGGTCCTACATTGCGCAACAATGCTCAGGTTTAATACATTTTTGTATACTCATGTTCAACATTTCTCATTACAGATTCTGCAGTAACCACGGCAACAAATGCCCGCGTCCGGGAGACGTGCCCGCGGCGCTGATGTGCGTCGCCGAGGCTATGATGCCGCGCCTCATACTACGTCTGCTGCAACACTTTAGAGAGAACAGGTTAGGACTTTAACAACAGTTTAAAGCTATCAACTCAGCCTAACGCGGTCCACTGCTAGAAATAACCCTCGCGCAAGCTCCGTCATAACACCCTTTTCTCCGCCTTTGGCATCCAGTCTGATTCAGCCAAGGCCGTCGACCCGGGGGGCAGTCTACCTAACTATCAAGAAAAGTATTTCAATTTGACACTCGCGACAAACGAATCGTTTGCATATGCAGGCAAGAGCAACGGGTTAACCATTGCATTATTTGACAGGCCTGCCTTATTTATTTCTAAAATCACTTAGGTTCGAAGACTAACATCGTTTTCATGGCTAAGACTGCCATCTGGTAGGGAGCGCCCTGGCTCCCAATTCGCGTGCATTTTATTCTGAAACCATGACACCAGAGGGTTTACTTTACTGTCTGAGTCCGTCAACGAAGATACGGGCCCGTCCGAAAGTAGCTCAAAACTTCGAAATTAACCCTACTTTTCGAATTCATCGTATACTATTAAATCTCGAAAACAGCTTTAACGATATCGATAAAAGTTGAAATATAGGGTTTTAAGGGGGTGAAAAATCGATTTAGCTAGGTTTGTTTTCTGAGTTTTTAAAACACATCGGTAATAGGGACAACTGTCTAATCGTGTTGTCATTCATTTTAAGTTCGGAGCCCTAACTATTCTTATGTCCGTAAGTGATACGGAGTAGGAAACGCCCGTAACTTCGTCCAAAACTTCGGGTTTCGTGCTTAGAGAGTAGAGCTACTAGCGAACTAGCCAATTGAATGATTGGTCTTCGTATGCTCCCGATATTAGCTGTTAAATTGAATGTCCACCAGTTATTGGCCAGAGACTTATTAGGACCTACATTTGAAATTGGCGTTTTATATGCAAAAAGCAGGATACCTGACCCTTCTTGTTCTATATTTTACTTTGTAAAAGGGCAATGCTGGGCAGTGACTGTACACATTGATAATTATAATCATTGATTGGAAACTACAAAACAAAACAAAATCTAGAAATTTCGAAGTTTAAATAATCCAATAGAAGCAATTCGTATAATCCGCTTAGCGGACATGAATTTAACCGTCTCCTAGTGATTTGTGAAGCCACACGTGTGCTTCTAAGGTTTCTCACGTCCTCCGTGTCAAGTATTTTTAGATTGTTACGTTCAGTGCATTCAGACGTAACCTAGAACTGGATTTGTGACGCTAAATAGGTCACGCCATAAAGCAGTTAGGTCGCGTAATTACTCGTATGTACATGGCTGAGCATACGTTTGGTCTTGAGTATAAAATGGCCCACTAACCTTGGCTTAGTCAGAAATTCTTAATTTATGAATCTTTCTTAAATCACATTATTTATTTATGTACACACAAAACATAAATTCAAGAAATAACTTATGACAAAAGAGCAAAAAAGTACAGCTTATTTCATTAAGAAATCTCTTCCAGCAGACCTCGGCACCTTTCATCTGACTAATCAAATGAGTAATGCTACGGTAGTGTACTACCAGTGAGGAAAATCACATATGCCCCTACGGAAGTCGGTACATGATGAACAAGACCGCTCAGCCAAGAGTGTCACGAAGATGGCAGTGAAAATTATTCCTGACTTTGATACATGTAATTTCACCAGTGACGAGAAAAATTGCCATTTTAGTGGGTCAAAGTCACTAAAGACATTGACTGCTCCACTTTCGACTCCGCCATTCAATTATACGAACGGTTTCCTCTGACCTTTACCCGTCGAGTACATACATGACATCTATTTCCCGGCGAATGTCCCATGCTTCACATACTAGCTGACAATAGATTCTCCTCAAGAAGTGACGCGGGACTGATGATACTTGAGTGTTCTTACAGCCCTCTTGACTTCTCGAGACGTTGATAATTTGTTACCCAACAGTTGTTAGTATGTGTTATTATAATAAAGAAGAACTACGGAAATTATTGTAGGAGAAAAACTGAAAGAGCGAGAAAATAATCAGCGGTTAACCATATTGACGATTCATCAACTTCCTACCCCTGTCACATATTGCTTGGGGTCGGCGCAACACGTTGTTTTCTTCTATTCTTGTCCGTCGGCCGTCACAACACAGTTTAGATTTGATCGATGCGAACATATAATATGTTTGGGACAGCTCTTTTTTTTCCTAATTTTCCTAGTATAAAAGTTGTTGATAATGTTGAGAACGACGACCCCTAGAGACTTAGGGTAAGCACAAACTAAGCTTGTGTAGGTCTTAAGTTAAGGTCGGACAACATGTCATAAACTGCTAATAAATAAACTCAAAATATTCTGTAATAAACAACAATAAATTATTCTTATAAAAAATCAGCCCTTTAAACCAAACATTCGATCTCTTCTCAGTTGCGGCACACAGACAACATCAGACAGCTACCGGATCACGGTCCAGGAGTGCGAGGGCTACGTCAAGATGCTGATGGAGTTCAATAACATGGGAGACCTGATGCGCTCTGCTATGACCAAGGCTCTCATCAATCCACAGGTAAGCAAGATCGACAGAGTATAACAATTTTTTTATGGTTTTGCGTCATTTCGGCTCTTATGTCAATTTGGACTGGTCGTCGAAGCGAGAAGCTTTGTTTCCGTTGGAATAGATTATAAAACATGAGTTAACATGACAGCCTTACTACTTTGGTTGATCTACTAAGTGTAGTAATTGGTTGCAAAAAAGTTCTTTCCGCTAAATGAAAAGCTGAAAACTGAAGTTAAATTTTGTAGCCCGCAGATCAATCGTAAGCCAGTTGTGCAGTCTATTGATATTAAACAGAAATATATATAAAACTGTTCAAGGTTTTGTTTTGTTGTTGTGGAAAATTATATCATAAATATGGACTACTGTGGGAAGGATCGTGCTTTGTTGAGCCTTACTAACTTTAACATGTTTTGCCTTGCTTCAGATGTACCGCAACCTAGTGGAGCCACCGTTCCCGGACACAGAGTACGGCTGCTACATGGCCGAGTCCAACAAGATGTACGAGAAGGCGCTCGAGATGTTCCCGGCGCCTGAACCACCCGACGAGTGAGTTTAACAATTCTAGAATATCACCATCTTAAGTACTTATAATGGTGAAAGAAATAATGGCAGAAGAACCGCATCTGATGGGATTGGTGGTCGCAGTTTGTTCGTATTCATGAGACGACTGATGGACGTTGCTATTTATTTACTCTTTGCTAGGATACCATTATGGGCGATAACTCTCCACTGTTTGAACCACAATATCACGAATCAATACATTTACTTCAGACAAAAATCAGGCCCAATATAAAATTACTAAAACTGGTCCGCACGCAAAATACGCGCTTTGGACGTGGAGTTGCTCACACCAGCCCGTTATACATACCTACTAAAACTGGTTCAGTTATCGTGAGACTTCACTTGTCTTCATTACAAAGCCACATCGGTGGATTACTGTTCCGCCCATTTTATTGCAAGTCACATTTGAACATATAAACAACCATATTTCTCCCCAGGTACCGCCACCTGCCCGCCCTGGCGCCTCGCCTGCAACACAACACTTTACTGGACGAGTTCATATTCTGGACGTTCAAGTACGAGTTTCCCCAGAACGTGGTCTGCTTCCTGCTCAACATGCTGCCAGACCAGGACTACAAGGTACACACACACTTAATTAAATGAAACTTTAAACGTCCCCTAAATTTTTCATTTGAGTATGTTTATTGTCAGAAGTCAAATAGGTGATATAGGGCTCGATATCTTCTGTTTATTGAACTGGAGACCATATCAAACTAAAATTTAAGAAACCAACTACCTATATTATGTCACTCTTGATATTGTCAAAGGCTTCTTGGAGCTTTGAGAGCATGTAAATCTACTCTCTTTATTTATTTATTCAGAAACACATTGCAAGCTTACAGTTTTTTACCAAAACATTTAATTAATGAGACATTTGAGCAGTCCTGTCTAAAGCGGCCATGCCAAATGCAGTTCAATTTAAAAAAAGCATAACCACATAATTGTTGTTACAGGAACACCTAACCCGCACATTCGTGATGCACTACGCTCGCATCCCGCTGGTACTGGAAGACGCGGCCGACCCCGACACCCTGTCCAACCGCGTCGTCCACATGTCCGTACAACTGTTCTCCAACGAGGCCCTAGCACTGCGCTGTGTGCAGCAACTCCACTTACTACACGTTATGGTGCTGTCCCTACGACTCATGATGGGGAAGATTCTCGTACAGAACACGCTACATGATCCCGATCAGAACTTCCACTACGTAATAGATTGTACGCGTCGCGTCATGAAGGAGCATTGCTATTGGCCGCTGGTGTCTGACTTCAATAATGTGTTGTCGCACAAGAGCGTTGCGTTGTTGTTCCTGCAAGATGATGCGCTTGTGGATATGTGGTTCGAGTTTCTTTCGATGTTGCAAGGTTGGTTGTTATTTTAAAATAAAGATACACTATATCTATTTGGTTAAAAATATATACCGAGTGGAAGGGACACCGACGCTAAAATGAATACCACGTATTCAGTACATCATTTTAAACCCAACCCCCCTATAAACATAGAAATTTATCATAAGTATTTTTTTTTTAAATCGGCTGTTCCATAGTTTTTGCAATTTTGTAGGAAATAGCAATTTTCAGATTTGGCCATCCACGCCCACTTGAAAGATTCACCCTGTATTTGCAATAAATATATTACGTGAAAAAATATATAACTTGCATCAACTAACAATTTTTTTCTGACATGAATTACTGTTTCATAGGGAATATTTATTTTTGCTTCTCGTTTGACTGAAAGCCGAGCTTCTTGGCTTCAATAAACCGCACGCCGCTGACTCAACAAAATTCATTATTGTTTCAGGCATGAACGTGAACATCCGCGAGGTCGGCGGTCACATAGAATTTGAGCCGTCGTCGTACTACGCGGCGTTTTCCTGCGAGCTGGAAGCGGCTGCGTACCCAATGTGGTCCGTACTGTCGCACCTGACGGACGCGTCGCACGCGCCGCTCGCACGCCGGATCATCGCGGCCGCGCTCACCTACCTGCAGGAGTGGCTCGACGCGGTGCACTTCACCACGCCGCACATGGAGCGGGTGAGTACACGCACTGTACGTCCGACAAACGCGTCGCACGCGCCGCTCGCACGCCGGATCATCGCGGCCGCGCTCACCTACCTGCAGGAGTGGCTCGACGCGGTGCACTTCACCACGCCGCACATGGAGCGGGTGAGTACACGCACTGTACGTCCGACAAACGCGTCGCACGCGCCGCTCGCACGCCGGATCATCGCGGCCGCGCTCACCTACCTGCAGGAGTGGCTCGACGCGGTGCACTTCACCACGCCGCACATGGAGCGGGTGAGTACACGCACTGTACGTCCGACGGACGCGTCGCACGCGCCGCTCGCACGCCGGATCATCGCGGCCGCGCTCACCTACCTGCAGGAGTGGCTCGACGCGGTGCACTTCACCACGCCGCACATGGAGCGGGTGAGTACACGCACTGTACGTCCGACGGACGCGTCGCACGCGCCGCTCGCACGCCGGATCATCGCGGCCGCGCTCACCTACCTGCAGGAGTGGCTCGACGCGGTGCACTTCACCACGCCGCACATGGAGCGGGTGAGTACACGCACTGTACGTCCGACGGACGCGTCGCACGCGCCGCTCGCACGCCGGATCATCGCGGCCGCGCTCACCTACCTGCAGGAGTGGCTCGACGCGGTGCACTTCACCACGCCGCACATGGAGCGGGTGAGTACACGCACTGTACGTCCGACGGACGCGTCGCACGCGCCGCTCGCACGCCGGATCATCGCGGCCGCGCTCACCTACCTGCAGGAGTGGCTCGACGCGGTGCACTTCACCACGCCGCACATGGAGCGGGTGAGTACACGCACTGTACGTCCGACGGACGCGTCGCACGCGCCGCTCGCACGCCGGATCATCGCGGCCGCGCTCACCTACCTGCAGGAGTGGCTCGACGCGGTGCACTTCACCACGCCGCACATGGAGCGGGTGAGTACACGCACTGTACGTCCGACGGACGCGTCGCACGCGCCGCTCGCACGCCGGATCATCGCGGCCGCGCTCACCTACCTGCAGGAGTGGCTCGACGCGGTGCACTTCACCACGCCGCACATGGAGCGGGTGAGTACACGCACTGTACGTCCGACGGACGCGTCGCACGCGCCGCTCGCACGCCGGATCATCGCAAAAGACGCAAGCGCAAAACCTGACCGAAAACCTGTAGGAAGGGTTGAATCGTGGTTCCCCGCATGCGCAAACGTGTTCTGCCTCGAATTTGTAAGTAGGGTTGAGTTGTGGATTCCATAAGGGCAACAGAAACGATAAATGAACCCGAGACGTCAAAAAGAAACAAATTGTCTGTCTGTGTAATAAAAGTTACAACTTTTTTTTCTTAAATTGTTATAAAATGATCCCAATGTGATCAACGATGCAACCTTTTTTGACGTGATAACGTCTTATAAATTGATAATACCAGCAACACTCATGAAAAATAGTAACGTTCCATAGTAACGTTCCATAGTAACGTTCCACCTGAGCCTGTGCGTGCAAGCGAGAGCGCGCTCTAAAAAATTGTAATTTTCAATTAACTCCTTTTTTGTATTACATAAAATAATGATTATGACGTTATCACGTAAATCTATCGTCCGTAAACCGACTTTACAGACAACCAATTTTTTAATGAAACGCTGAAAAGTGCCTACGCATACCGCACCGTCCGGGGAGATGGTTTGGGTATGTGGGGCTTGCACCCATAAAAAACCGCCGTGAGCCTACTGTCGCCTTGGCGGATGGGCCACGAGAACTGCTACGCATGACTTTCGCGAACCATTCAGTGCAGCCCGCCTCCGCGCACCAAACTCCTTTGGCGATGTCCGGGCTCACTTGAGACATCGCCAACACTCGTGAGGGCCGTTGCAATACGACCACGATAGACTGTCCGATGTATCACCCGCTGGCACCTCCTAGGGCGGCATCAGGTCGTTATGGCGCCTCCTCCGCTGCCTTGTCCTCATCAACGATGCAACTTATATCAGCTAACATGAGCTTCCCCTGTCCCCAGTCGGAGGTGATGCACGCGTCGTTCCACTTCCCTCTGCACCGCTACCTTGGCGCGTTCCTCTGTGCTGGCGTGCGCTCCATGGGACTAAGAGCTGCTGATGTACTGCCTCCGCCCGATCTGTTGGCTTTACTGGCTGTACATCCGCTGAGAGTTCAGGTATGTACCATATTCCTACTTGAAATACATGAAAGGGACTAACAGTTACGGCTAACTGCCTAGTCAAAGTTGACAGATTTGGGTGAGCCGCAACGCATTGCACAAATTCTTCACTTCGTATATTTTGTATTAACCATCACACACTACAGGCAGGCTCCAACTTTTTGTAATGAAATGCGGTGTGCCTTTATGATTACCTTTAGTGTAGACTGCTGAACGAGGGGTCCGGATTCGATCCCTGGGTCGGGTAATATCAAACTTCGACTCGGCCAATAAATACTTATTGGCCGAGTTTAACTTCCTGAATCCTGTCTCAGCAAAGCTAATTCTCTGGTTCCGGTGACATTACTTTACTGCTCGAAATTACCTTGATTCATCATTAAATAACGTGAAAACAACTTTAAAAATGCTGGTTATTCTAAGCGTTTTTAACATCGAAAGGTAAGTTTTTTTTTTGGATTTATGGCCTTCTTAGACTGGTGTCAGACGAGGGTATTTTGTAGCGGGTATTAGCTCGTATCGGTTTAAACGCGTACAAGCGTGACACATCAAGAGCTTCTAAAAAATCGCGCGTACAAAAATGCGCCGAAAATACGCTAATCTGTAACCGCCCTTACTGTTTCATGTTCCACACTTCTTAAAATTAAATCATTAGTGCAACACACGAGCTACGATAATGTTCGTCATAATAAACGCGCAAGTAAAATGCGATAGTCTCAGTTCTAACATATGAGTATAATATTCTTAATCCAATATTAGCAATTAACTATGGTTTAATAATCCCTACAATTGTGAGTTAAATACTGCACGTTTTACAAGATAGTTTCACATTCCTTCTAAAATATTTCGTCTTATTTTCACTGTGTAGGTAAGCACCTCATTATCCAACCGTTTTGCTGCCACAGCGGCATTTATGTGCACCTGTGACACATGCGCATATTTGCGCAAATATTCAACTTATTTCGTTTGCACAAAATTTGCTTTATTGTAATACTATAGAGTGATGTTTAACAAACTGCTAAAACAAATTAAGGCAAAGCAAAGCCACCACCATTTAGTATGTACACCATTTGCGTTTGCTCTTCCGTCTTCAGGTGAATCACACAATTTTTGAAATAATAACAAAAACGAGTCTGTATGTTTTAATCTTTATTGTTCAATATTTGGTGTTGTATGTACATAGACTAGAACATTGGAGCATCTAATCTATTGCTTACAGGGACGATAAATGAAACAAGATCACAATCAAATAAGTCACTATTACTTAATTTTGAATTAATTTATACGTACTAACTTTATTCCAGATTTACTTTAATAGTGGCAATACATTTACGGAATGAAGTTACTAACTGGCTTTAGTTTTGGCAGAACTACAATTAAACAATTTGAATATGATAAACATTAAATCTGTATTGAGTAAATCTCAAAACAATTCCACGGTGCGGCGTGTGAAGAATGCATGTGAAATATTGCTGTGGTCCATTCATTGAAATGTTTACTTAAAACGTTTAATATTCATGCTTTGTTTGTACTCATCTGCCACATATTTGTATAAACAGAAATAATCCCGAACACAACAATACAATGTTATCTTGTTTGACATTAGCATCCCTTGTATACACACCCTACCATTGTACGTCATAATCCGAAATAAAACTCAGTACAAGACTTAAAAAATACGTATTATCAAAAGTCACAATTACGCTACATTATAAAATAAAATGAGTATATAAAATTGAACTGTATTCTAATTGACAATGGGTACGAATTCGGTTGTTTCCGACTCGTCGACGAACTCTGACGGAGGTGGCTCTGCCTTCACGTGTTTGGAGTAGTCGTAGGTGATGACCTTGGCGGCGATGAAGCCTCCCGAGCCCTTCGCCCCTCTGTGGTACAAGCCAGCTCCACTCAGCAAAGTCGCTCCCTTGGTGTTTAGGGCTGCGGGCGAAAGGGTTGTTTTAATTCACAAACAAGTTACAGCTAACTCGAAGATATACTACATTCGAGCCCTATACTATTTTTAAATTGTTATTTCCAATCGATGTTATTTTCACTTAAAAATGGGTACTATAAACTGATAACTGTTTAAGTTGGTTTCAGAATGACAAGTAGGTAATATTGAAAAAAAAAACATTTAAATAAAATTACGTTGTAGCGCAAACTGAGTAAACTGAAAGTAATTTTTCAAAAAACACAAAATATTCTTTTCATGACTAGAAACTAAATTGCGCAAGCAAGATAGAGAGATATTTTCTTAACACTTTAAAACATCTACGTCATCTATAATAATCGCTTTCATTTTCTATCAACCGAATACAACTGCCAAATACATCTACGAAAACACCACTCTTGTCCCAGTTACTAAAGAAAAAAAGTCGAATAATTACCTTTAGAAGGCACAACAGGCTGTATATCGATGAAAGGCACTGTGCTCTGTGCCGCATCAGCATCAAAGTCCGAGTTCGTGAACTCGATGTACTGGTCGTGTTGTGAGTCTATGCGCAGTGACGTGTGCGCGCGCGTTGGCAGGTCCGGCTTGTATAGCTCCAGACGCGATCTGGAAAGGAATTTTGTAAGATTAGGTTTAAAAGAATTCCTTCAAATCTCCAGGAGTGGTTTGAGATTAACCTAGAAAATACGTAATTATTAAATTTAGCTGCATGCGAAAACCGACCCCAACATAGCAACTAGGCAGATGATGAAGCGATTTTATAAACAAACAGTTTCTTTGAATCTGTATAGCTTTTCCCAGACTTCGAAGCGACACTTCTTGCCTAAAGGCAGTTAGACTAAACGAGCGAATATTTTATCAATACTCGACCAAATCCATGAGAACGTTAAAAATGTTGTGTAAATAATACTTGATTCTGATAGTTCGTTTGGTCTAAAGCCTCTTTAAACTTCTATTTATAATATTCATACATTAAAAAGACACCAGGGATATTTACCTAGGTGTATGTGATCCTTCAGTGTTGTCGTTGCTGATCCATTGACTCTTTTCTGGCGATAGTTTTCCTGTCGTGTAGTTGAACGGTGTTGCGCGAATTTCGAAGTGTAGATGGGCTCCAATCATTCGGAATCTGTAAAAGAATTTGATTATTGCAAAAGTTATGAGACTTATGAGCAAAAAAGTATTTAGTATTTTTGAAATTACAAGTCAAGTTTTCTTACCTGGCTCCAGTCAAAACATGTCCCGCGGGTGAGTCCAGATCGTCCAAGTCAATCGCTCGCTTCTCATAAATTAGCGTGTGGTAGTCTAAGCCCTCGATGACTCCAGGTGATGTCGGATCAAAAGCCTGTGCCTTCACCTCCTCCGAAGACTCCACGAAACCTCGCTCCACCAGCTTACCCTGATATATCTGAATGTGGAACACTTTACCGTGCTTCACCAGACGGATTCCTGTCACTACCCTGGAAATTGCGAAAAGCTGATGTTAGTGTTGATCTAAAAATGACAGATAAAATCACCCGCACACCCATGCAGTTAACACAAAAGAGATGAGAGAAGATGGCATTAGAACCGAATTTCTACGCTGAAGATGTAGTTGTAAAACTATTTACATGTTTAATGTACCCCTGTAAGCTGTTTTTTTTTAATTGAGACAAATAACACTATAAGCGGTATGTACAACGAAAGCCATATAGGTGGAAAAGACACGTAGGTTAGTTTCACTGTTTCCCCAAGTACTGACTTGTTGCTCTCAATATCTGCCAATGCCTCTCGCAAGCTGAAGAAACGTTCAGCTTTGTTGGCATCGTCCTCGCATAGGCAAAAGCAATACGAGCAGTGAGTAAGTGTCCATCTCCACCAGGAGTTGACCTTTGAAGGAAAAACTTTCATTATAAATTATGTTTAACTTCGGATTCTATCGGGGCAAGTTTTGGAGTGTCCCTATAAAGTGTGCGGGTGACCCGAACATTTAAGGGACTAACTTGTTGTTGCTGATGTCTGATAGAGCTTCTCGGAGGCTGAAGTAGCGGTCGGAGGGTGTCGCGTCTTCGCAGAGGCACAGGCAGTAAGAGCAGTGCCAGAACAACCAACGCCACCAGGAGTCCACCTGGACATAGCCACTGAATTGGAACACTAGGCTCGGAGTAACAAGGGTTAGGTATTATCGATTACATGCTGCATATTCTAGAGGTCATGTAGCGGTCGCTATTTGTTTTAACAACTAGTAAATCTGTACAATTAAAAATGATAATATCATGTTGATGACATGCTGCAAAAAATATAAAGGCTGCAAATGTAAAATTACACGAAAAATGTTGAATTGATCTTCAACAAATTTAATATAAATGAAACAGAATCACATAAAACTTCTTGCTATCGTATTTGCGTTCTGATTTGTTTCCTTAATCATTTGACCTCATTAACTACTCTACAAGTCTGGTAGATAAGCCACGATTGCTTTGAAAACGATACATTATTTTGTTGCCAATATCAAACGTTAGGGTCCAACGTAATTTGTGGGGTACTGGCCAATGTTGGAAGTGTCAAATTGTTCTAACCTTGGTTGTTCCCAGTCTGCAGCTGCCGACCCTTCCCAACGTGCGTCCGTTTTCGTACTCGATCCATTCATACCGCCTCTTACTGTTGTGGTTCTGTAAAGTTCAACATAAAACCATTACTTGAATATCTCGCAATATTAGTTCAATCGTGATGAATTATCGTGATTTGTTTGTTTACTAAGGAGGTCATGGCTACTTTAGTTCATTATTTTCAACAACAAAACCAAGGAACATGTTTTGCCCGTTATTTTTCTTTTGTTGTTCATGTCCCGGTTCAACTTTGAAACTTTTAATTTATTCGTTGAAGTTTTAATTTTCTCTTTGTGTAGTTGCTCGTCATGTGACATGTTTAACTTTTATTATAACAACAATATAATCAGACTGGATAATTAAGATTTATGACTCCGCAATTGTACATCATTTAAAGCAATTTAGCTTTGTTTGAAACTGTTATTTGTATCAACACTGGCTGCTGTGTTATTGTACTGGAGTATGTTTGTTATATTGTTTTAGAAAACCTAATGACAAATATTGTATTAATTGTCGGGACGATAGATTACACACTACTGGGCAACGCTTAAAACTCTTTGCCCCAAATCTCATGAAGGACTAATCTAAGTAATAATTGCTTGGTGTGATTGGTTGACCAAATGAATCATTGAAGCAGACATATGACAAAATTTGACAATTTTGTAATTAAAACTTTATCTGGAAAGGTTCAAAAAACAATAAAAGGCTGTGTAAAGTTTTAGCTTGGAACAGTTAGACCTTGTTTCAAAATAATACGGCAAAGGTTTTAAACTTCACTTACCGCAGGACACACCCACATGTCAGAATCCACATACTGGCAATCAATGACCCTGCCGTTGCACTTATCCTGCTGAGAACAGAACTGATCCTTGTAACAGCCCTGGTTCTGAGCCAGCGTGTAGAAGGCGCAGTTCTCCCTGCACGTGCCGTCGCTATTCAGGTCCACCTCGTTCTCTATGTAGCCTTGCAGCAGGCGGGTCACTTCCGCGTACGTCGCTGGAAAATGGACGTTATTGATGTTTGGTTGAATGTTCGAGGATTGTTTTGAGGGAGTTTAGCTGTCGCCGCTTAGGTTTTTGCTGATATTTTTATGTTTGTAGTTGTAGGTTATTATTTTATCATTATTGACTTTGGTTCCCATGTTTAAAATAATAACAGTGATACGTTTTCCTAAGAATTCCTAAGTATTTTTTCTTGTGCGTGGTTTTGCCAAAGATTGATAGTGCGTTTTTTCCTAGCAGCATTTAGTTGTCGATAAAAAAGCACACTTCTTTGTGCTACTAAGTAGTTGCACCTGCGGGTCCTCTCGCCTATTCAAATATACTATTACTAAGCTTCAATGCTTACCACTAGTATGTACAGGCGGGTCACACCGGTACAGGTCTCGCTTAGCCGACGCCAAGGCTGCCCTCGCAGCAGTGGCAGTCTGACCTGTCCTTTCTGTATACCTTTGCCGCGTTAGACTCGCTTCCTGTGTGAAGTTGCCTGTAACATACGAATGACCATGTTTAGAGCAATAAGAAATGGGCAATTGATACAGAGATCGGAGACGTAATAACGCTGTAATTCCCCCGCGGGCGCAGTGCGGATCGGTGGTCACATAGATGAAATTGCCACCGATCCGCAGGGAGTGGGGACAAAAGTCGCTTGAAATGGTTCGTGTTAGATAAATAAACAAACGAGTGTCTTCGCCACAAAAACAATTCTGTAGCGCTTACCAATGTCCTTATCTTATATTTAATTCTGTGATTAATATTTACATGCAATAGCTTTTCAAACATAATCCATTGTGTTCATCAAAGTATTTAAAAATATATTCTTAAATAAACATAGGTACGCTGTATTGATCATTAATGACCTATTTTAATGTAAAATATTCGCTGAACTAGTAATACTTTGTATTTTACATAGGTAAACAATTTCATTAGAATAAATAAGTAGTTATTTATCATGTTGACCAAGAAACAACGGATATGTACCTATGTTATTATTACTATTCATTAATCATTTGTATCATTAGCCACTATACTAGTACAATAAACCTCGTTGCAGATAAAAAAGTTGCAAACATTATTATTTATATTGGTTACAATATGACATAGAATATTTCCTGCTAGGTACCTACTGGAGCTTATTTTTTGTGAAAACTGTTTTACAACATTATGGGTTTACGACGTCATCAAGGGATACATAATTTAAACATATTTTTTACACATAAAATAAACTGCATATATTATGAAAATACCTAGTTACCTACTTACTCAACCGCAAACTCAAACCATAGGTGTATAGGTTTTAAATTACGGAGAAAGAAAAAAAATAAAAACATGAATGCATTTTGGTCATGAAATTACTCACATCAAAACTTATACTGACAAAAATATAGATATTATCAAAGTCTGTATCACAAATTGGAATAATGTCACCTTCAGTCAGCCAATTGTTACCAATGTATTGTGAGAATGAAGATCCAGTGATCAATATTCTTTATTCACTTCCTATTGCTTTGTTCTTGTTTCCCTTGCCCAACTTTATTGTCAAGTTATCAAAAACAAAGTTAAAAATAATTGTTCCGATCATTTTAGGCTAATTGATACCTTATACATAAGTACCTACTTATGTAGGTACTTACTTTTTTCTACACTTATTTATATCTCGATGAGTAAGGCGACGTTCACACGGGCGCCATGGCACACACTGGATTTTCAGCGCTCGGTTTTCGGGCTGGAAGTTCACAGTGTGCATCTAGATTCTCAACGCTCACCGACAGTTGAAAATCGTGAGTTCAGAAAACGCCCGCTCGTGCGAATGTAGGCTTCTTCAAGTCAACAATATTTATCAAAACCGTGGTACGTTAGTAGTTTTGTAAACAATATGAGGAATTTACAGAATAGGCATGATAGCTTATTTAATGAAACGTTTTGCATATCATTTTATTGATAGCGTCCATGTAAATGTACACGCATTGACGCATGCGCTTCCCACTGCGATGACAAAATGTACTGTGATTCACTTGTTATATTTTCAAAATGAGATTTTAGTCATTGCTGAGCTTTTTACAAAATGTATTTTTTTTTAGATTTTGGGAGCAAGATAAAAATAAAAGTGGTCTTCCACTTGTTCATCTAATTATAAATTGCTAATTGTTTCTGTTATATTTTTTCCTTTAACCTAAATATGTTATGAAAATTCAACATTCTGATAACTTTTGTTTTGGAATGTGATTATTAAAATGATAATATGCAATTATTATTTTAATGCCGCTACGGTGGCCAAATGTGATCATCTGCGGGCTATAATTTCTATGATAGGGGTTTACAACTTTACATAATTATTATTCCTTGTAATTACTTTCGCAGTACTGATATTTTTATATCCCTACTAAAAGAGTATAGACTATCCTGATCTGAAGGCTGTTCTAATACACTTAATGTTTATGTAAAATAAATAACACGGTCTGACATCAACCTATTTACAAATTCGCATCACATCTCGTTATGTTCATCGTCTTTCTTTGTCTATAACAAAGAGACTTGACTCTTTCAATGTCAATAGTACATAAGACATAGGATTGATGTGAATGTTCTACACCTCAGCTTATCACATGTTGCCTCTGTGCCAAACTGTCTCAGGCCTCTGCCTTCCACTTTTAGCTATACAGACGTGATAAATAACGCTTACCTCTTCCGTATATCCTGAGCAGCATCCAAGAGAACTGCATCATGGCGTAACCCTTGATTTCAGTGAGAGCTATAGTATTGTACATGTCGTATATCAGCTGATGTGGGGACATCTGTAGGTCGCAGACGTCTGAATCCTCCTCCTGAAATAAGGAGACGGATTTTTGAGATTTTGGGTATGGGGAAAATAAGAGCTGTGAAGACGGAAAAGATACGGTATCATTATCCTCATCGTTTTAGCCGAAAGGTGTCCACTACTGGATATAGACCTATTGCATGCATTAGAATATAAGGAATATCTTCTTTCAATTACAAAAGTTGTTAGCTTAAAATAAAGGCAACATTGAGATAATAATTAGTTTACAAAATGGCAATAGAGAATGATTTTTCTTCGAGTTTTATAAAGGTAACAAATGATCGTGGCCGGTGGCGTTAATCTGTAGTGTCTGCCTATTCCCATGGCAAAATAAAAACATGAGTTTATGTATGCAAAAAACATCTCATTGTTGTTGACATAAAACACAAAAACCTAGAAAAGTAAATAAATTCCTTTCAGTGATGGTCAGAAGTATTATTTGTTCACAATTGCCCGTGAAGTCATCCTTACGAATGATATCTGTTATCAAATACCTGTGGGAATAGTCAACTTGGTTTGATAACGATTACTTATAATCATGTGTTTATAGATTGATACCGTTACTTTCTTGGACGGGCAGTTTCTAGGAAAACGGATTTTTATTTGGAATTCGGATGTTTTCCTGTTACTTACTGTCAGAATATGTTAATAGGTGAATGTCAGCGAAATATTGAAGACAAATTATACTTATACTCTGCTTTAAAAAATTCTTGCTCTATCAATAAGAAACTATAAAAAAACATAAACACTCCCTCCTCGTAATAATCGACTTGATGCGCACACGCATTGTCCTCATAAAACTAATCATGTTTAATTAATCTAATTGGCTACAGTTGCTACAATTTCCGTTAAATAAACAACGTCGTAATATATAACAAGCAATACATTTTTTGTGATGTAAAGATCAGGAAACAATGGTTTCCCGATCAATTTATTAGGGTTTAAAATTGGTCTTCGGATTAACCGTAAAGCAGTTATGAATCTGTGTAAATTCAAATTCTTTATTTCAGACACGAGTCCATAGAAAAAATAAAAAATAAAGTAAATACTTAATTGGCGTGTTTGAAATTTTTTTTTTGCCACATTCTCGACCTACTTATTTCACTCTTTCATTCGGGTGCAGCATAGATAATCATCATCATCTGCATTGCCTTTTTCCAATCATGTTGGGGTTGGTTTCCAGTCGAACCGGACGCAGTTGAATACCAGTATTTTACAGGGAGCGACTGCTTGTCCGTCCGTACAGCACAGATAATGTTGTGTTTTAATATCCATTTAGTAGGGCAGAAGGTATGTTAGTGGTAGAATCATTGTTGACAAGTCATACGACACCTCTGCATACATATACCATATAGGGTCGTTGCGCCGGTTTGCCGGCCGGGTCTAGTTTTCGGCCTTTGGCACTAGGTGGTGCAGTAAATTTGATTAAATAAGGATTATAATAAATATTATTGCACGAAATGAAGTTGAATATATTTGCAGATGGTTGCATTATATCTGGCAACATTACTTGGTCGGGTAAACACAACACGCGACTTTTAATAAATTGTTTAGTACGACGCCAGCACAGGAGCTGTCAAGGCGTGTGGGAACGGGCGAAAAATATAGTGGCGCGCGTCCTACTCAAAAGTAAGTTTTGTGCGGTTTTTACTATGATTATCTAATAATGTGCATATATTCCACTACATAAATCACTTAGTATTGTATTTTTACATTAATTAGTGCAATATTTTATCAAAATAGTTGTTAAATTAGGTGGCCGGAAAGTGACTTAATAAATTGTCCAAATGTTTGGTTGTCGGCCAGGCGGCCGAAAAGTAGCTAGCGTTCAGCCTTAATATTTTTGTCTCTTTTATTTAATTGGTTTTACGAAAGTCGACTTCTCTTCGTTTATTATGAACCGTATTCTTGTGAATACACTAGTTTTCAGTTTTCGGCCATCGAAATACTGCAATTGTAACGGTTATTGATGAAACTAAAATACGCATTTCGGTAGTGGCCGAAAACTAAAGTAAGTCTATAATTATTATTCAGTTTTCGGCCAACTTAAAATTGTATGAAAAATAGGGCGGCCGAAAACCGAACGGCGCTTTGATTTTCAGCCATTTCATGAAATGTAAAGTATTTCACTATTCATTTTTAGGAAGATCTTTCAATTGGATATTTTTTTGCTGCAGATGGCCCCTCCACAGAGTAAGGACATCGTTAAAAAACGAAAAAGAAATGCACCGTATACTCAAGATACCATTAACCAGGCACTTAGAGACATTCGCGAAAAAAAGCTTTCCATTAGAGAAGTTTGCCGAAATTATGGAGTTCCTAGGGCAACTGTACAAGATCGATTATCTGGAAGAAGTAGTGATTCGATTAAAACTCGGGGTCCTGATCCTATACTTACCCATGAAATCGAAATAAAAATAGTGGAATGGCTAATTGACATCGCTAAGTGTGGTTTTCCTATAAAAAAATCAGAACTGCTAGACACTGTTCAGAAAATCATTAAAGACTTAGGCATGCAGACCCCTTTCAAAGATGACCGTCCTGGGCAAACCTGGTTTTTGAAATTCTTGAAAAGGCATCCGGAAATTTCACAAAGATCCGCTGAAGGAATAAACAAGGCGAGAGCTAGGGTAACGAAGGAGTCAATCAAGCTCTGGTTTCGAGAACTAGAAGCGTTTCTGGTAGAATCAAATCATCGTGATATATTGGAATCTCCGGAACGTATATTCAATGGAGATGAGAGTGGGTTCGCCCTTTGCCCTAAAACTGGAAAGGTCCTTGGTCCTCGAGGGTACCGCAATCTATACCAAATAAAAAATGGCAGTGAAAAAGATAATTTAACTGTTTTGGTGACATTTAATGCTAACGGGCAAGTATGTCCGCCACTAATAGTTTTTCCCTATATTCGCCCGCCAAAACAAATAGCAGATAGCATGCCACCACATTGGGTCCTCGGAAGGTCTGAGAGTGGTTGGATGCGAAGTGATGTATTTTTTGAATACATAACGAATGATTTTAATAATTGGGTGGTAAGTAACAACATTCAAAAACCTATTCTCTTACTGGTAGATGGACACAAATCCCATATGTCAATTGGGTTGAGCGCGATGTGCGAGCGATTGGAAATAATTCTTTACGCTCTACCACCTAACACCACGCACATACTTCAACCGGCAGATGTCAGTGTTTTTGGGCCTTTGAAATCTGAATGGAAAAAAATAGTGAGGAAGTTTTTGACGAAGCCAGAAAACATAAACTCTTCTGTCACCAAAACCAATTTTTGCGCTCTTTTCAAAGACTGCCTGGATAATACAAATATGCTGCGAAATATAATTAATGGCTTCAGAAAATGCGGACTTTATCCATTTGACCCCGATGCCGTGGATTATACAAAATGTGTCCAGAATACCCTGGAAATATTAAACAAAGCAAAGACACCCGAAAGAAATTCCAAAGAAATAACCAACGCAGACCTAGTTTCCACAAGAAAGGTATTGAAACATTTAAAATCGACTCTGGCCGAAAGAAACATAAACGTGACTGTTATATTGAAAGAGATGAAGAAACTGAAAAGAAAGTCTTCTCAGATACAATTTGCTGACGTTTTATACGAGACATGCTCTGAAGACCTGACGAACTCAACAGTCAATATTACAACATCTCAAATAGTCGAAGAAGATAATCATATGACTAGCCAATTAGATGATATCAACATGAATGAAATGGTGTCCTTTGAAACCACTCCAAAAAGTCAGGCTGACGAAGATTTGCTTCTCCAATTGAGCAATATAAGACCGCTTAGTCCTTTCAAAACCCCAGAAAGTCTATGCAACATAGGCCAAGATAAAAGTGTTCCAGTTACTCATGGTGTTCTAGTAACTCACTCAGATAAGGATTTATCAATCGAAGCATCAGAATCATTGATTGACATTTCCACATTGCATTTGTCAGGAAGTTATTTGGATGTTGGTTCTTTAGTATCGTTGGAAGATGTTCTTATAATACCAACTCAAATAAGTCTGCCAACAACAACAGTACTGCCAATGTCTGAAAGCGTAAAAGATTGTCGCGATGCAATAATAACCACTCAATGTAGTACAATAACCACCAATTCCACAGTATTACTGCCACAAACACCCATGATATCAAACAAGACCTCTGAATCATTGGAAAATACAATAACTGGACGCAATGTGCTGGTTGATATTCCAATAAAACAGACTAGTACACCTAAACAAACTAGTAAAACAAAGGAAACAGATATTTTAGAAAAACATTTATTTAAACCGCAACCTGCAAAAAAATCCAACACTAACACAATTCGAACTCCTTTATCTGCGGCAATTTCATCGGCGGAGTATCGAAAATTTTTTGAAGATAAAGAAAAAGTTAAAATAGAGAAGTTAGAATTGAGACAAAAACGACAAGACATTTTGAAAAAGAAAAGAATAGAAAAAGAACAGTTAAAGAATGCTAAAGTTACAAAACGAAAAATCGTGAAGTCCA
Organism: Eurois occulta; assembly: GCA_950022335.1. Taxonomy (NCBI): domain Eukaryota; kingdom Metazoa; phylum Arthropoda; class Insecta; order Lepidoptera; family Noctuidae; genus Eurois; species Eurois occulta. Next base: position 1,835,724 of record OX465492.1, on the reverse strand, counting down.
AGAAACCTATGAAGGAAAACGAAAGACTTAAGTAGATTGCGCCTTGTGTCAAGATATTTTAATAAGTGATACAGAAGAAGATCCTGAAAGAAATATTGGATGTGATTTTTGCACCAAATGGTATCATTTAAGATGCACAGACTTCGCTGGACTAAAGTATGAAGAAGTACAAGACAGACCCTTTAAATGCAATGCTTGCATTTGTAATCAGTTTAATTACAATTATAATTAAGCATATTTGATTGCAAATTATTATACCAAAAGCTGCCATATTTAAGATTTTTGATATTAGATTTTTATTGATAGAAATAAAAGAAAAGAAAGGAAAGGATAGGAAAAAGCCAGGCAGATTGATTTTTATTGATAGAAAAATGTTGATTGTGATAAGGTATAGTTATTATTTTGTATGAAAACGAAGTTTTTGTTGATATTATCAAACTTATAACGATCGTTGCCAAATATTTTATTAATCAAAGATTATACGAATTTATGTTTTAATGATTAGAATAACTTTATGATGACTCTTTGTTGAGCAAATTTTACTGGTCCTTAAATTATAATTATTATGAATAAATAAGAAAAGACTTATAGATAATATACTTGCATTGTTGTCAATTATGATGGTACCTGATTAATAATAATTTGATTAATGTTATTGTAAATAAAAAATACAGGAAGAAATACATTTTATTGTTATTTTATTTAATTTGTATTACCTTTCTATTATATTTAATCCGGTGGCCGAAAACCAAATTCTTGTAGGCCGAAATCTAAAATTTGTGGCCGAAAACCGGCGTTTTACCCATTTTTCACATTAAAAAATAATATAAAAAAGAGGTATATTTGTAGGAACCAATGAGTTATAAAAACGAAAACTACATTATGCAGGCTATATATTAACAGCAATAGCACTAGGCTAAAAACATGGCAATATTTTTTTCTAGTGCCTTAAAGTTGACAACTCCACTAAAAGGCCGAAAACCGGCGCAACGACCCTACGGGATAATTAACAGATTGCATTCTTTTCCTCATCAATACCTTCCGGTGTTTTGCAATTACGATGGTTCTGCTATTAGTAATGTAACCTACTATGCTCCGCTGAGCAAACAAGACAACTTTTTAGTAAAAAAACAAAATGTTTGCTGAAAAGGCTGACCTTGACGTTTTTGGGTAGAAAACAAACGCAAACATAAAATAAATATTGACTAAATGGGCATTCAGGCCGACAGATGTCTAGTTTTTTTGGTAAAGTGGTTAGCAGGGCGACAATATTGCTGTTAATGAACTAATACGATGTTTTGGTAATCTAAATCGCGTTTGGAACAATGAAGCCTAACCATAACTGCTATAAGTAGTATAATTCTTATACAGTTTAACTTTCACGTTTCGTCTCTATAACAACGAGCATAGTTGGCATTCCTCAGTGCCTTAGCGAATATTAATATTAACGAAAGTATCTGTGCTATTTACTAATTATAAAATCGAAATTCCGAAGTTTTGACATATGCAAAACATCTAGGTAAATAAAGCGTACATGCGTTATTAAAAAAACCTGCTTTTTGATATACCAAAAATGAAAATGTTTGCAGTAAGCAGACACCTGAGTAATGAGGGCATTGCTTCGACGATCGTGAACAAAATACGATTACTCAATACACTTTATAACACAAGCAAGACAAGCTAAACGCGATGCTCTCTAAAAATAATTATACTGTTATAGGGAAATCGTAAACATTCAGATTGTTTAACGTTGAACATCAGGTCACTGACATGTTGCCAAACATCTCTCGCTACACAAGTATCCATTGTTGTTGTCGTTCTACCCCAAACTCGGCTATTATTACTCACTAACTTTACCTGTAGAGCTGATCGGAATATATCTCCGTGCTCCAAGAAACCGTGAATCTTTCTCACAGCTTGTGCCACGGACGTCTTCGGGTCCATGAGGACTGACTCCGCCATATCCAGCCACTCTCTGACCGGCGCTGGCACTGTACCAGGCACCGCCTGGCGCTTCACGAACTCGATGAAGTTCGTGTAGAATCCGTCCACCACCTGCAGCTTTTCCGACACTTTGCCCCACAACCACGAGTTCAGCGTCAGCCTCTTAGGCCTTGGAATTAACTCGATCTGCTCGTTCAGCGCGTAGAACGCCTTTGTCAGTTCGACGTCCCCGCCAAGGCCGGAGTCCCTCCACATAGGATCCGTCACGTTCCTCCATAGCTCCTCTTCCAGTTCGTAAAACTTCTGTCGAACTAAGTCCGTCGGAGTCAGCTCGGTGGCTAACCCGATCGCGAACAGCGCAGAAAGCGCTGCGATTCTCATAGTGGCACTGGAAGTGAAACGTTTTGTGACGCGGCACAAGTTACACTGACGGACGCGAAGTGAGGGGACCGACGGAACGCAGCGAGTGGGGTCGCGCTAGTGATGTGCCGTGCTATGCGTGAGGTCGAAGTCGCTATCGATGATTTATTTCAAAGAACATTAAATACGTTTTATCCGAATGCCGTGTCAATCGAAAATGAAATGCCAAACGTTCTTCAGACGTTTTGTTGCTTCGATTGTATCCTCGTATTTGTCCTTTAAAGCGTTTCATTATAATTTGCATTATTTCTTATCGAAGTAACAATGACTTTAAGGAAACCTTTAATTGTTTATCGCATCATTGTTTTGTTGTTCTTTACTAAAAATTATCTTCAATGCCTTCCCACCAACTAACTGCGTTTTATCTAAAAGTATTTACTTTCAACTTTTATTTTATTATATGAAAATCGTTTGTCGGACTATTGTAACTATTGTGTTGTCTTCTCTCAAGTTGCACCACACTACATTTTGTTTAGCAAAATTAAACAAACGAGATCAAAGTAACCTATTTTATAAACAAACTCAAACGTTAATTTGCAATAACTGACCATATATCATTTATAAATACTTCTAATCAAACCGTATCGATATCGATTAGAAACGCTTTCGGTAAACCCATCCTTACACACCCGCATGTTAATACTGTTAGCTATGCCATAATAAATCTGCTCGTGTTTTGACCCTTATCAACGCGGAATAAGATAGAAAATGTTACATCTTGTCTTGTATAGTTATGTTGCTAACAGTAGCATTGTTATTATTATTTGCTCATTACATGTGCGGTGTCAGCTGGCAACTCCCGCGCAATATGTCTCAGGCCCTGCTATATTTTTTACACACACAAGGAATATGAGACTTATGTTTTCTTTGTTGAGTTCTCAGAATTTAGTCTACATAGAAACAAGTGTCTTGGAAATCTGTTCGTGTACGTGAAATCCGTGCTTCCGGACTGAGTCATCGAAAGCTCATAATAACTTGAAATTTGAATATTTATGACTGTGTTGTGACTGTTATACGAGGCGTGGTTCGTTTGTCACCCATCATATCCGAAAACAAAAAATATCATCAAATAATTCAGCTATTTACGTCATACACAGGATGTCAAGTTATTTGGTTCTTTTGTTTACCGTTTAACTAATGAAAAAAACGTAAAACGTCTTTCATGCGTCATAAAAGGATCGATAAAATCTTTGATATCAATCGGCACGGGGTTCGGTTCATAAAAACGAGAACGGATAACTCGAAATCACATCTTTAAACGATCGCAAGTTATTACAGTAATTCTTTACACTTTCTTTTGCCCGCGGCTTCACTCGCGTTTTGATCGAAATAATCCCACAGGAATGTGATTTCGACTAAAGAATGGTTTAAAACAGACACACTGAGTTACTTTACTTGCTTATTAATATTGTATGGATTGTATATTAATTGTTTGATGTGTTAAACGTAGTCAATAAAATTGTCTATTAAAATGAATGCCAGTGCCGATAATGTTAATTAAAATAAAGAAGAAAGCAAATAGTCTGGGCAAGAAGTAAATTCTTTTCGTGAACATTTTAATTTTAACCCGTCTGCGCCTTATTACGAGGTTATTGTATCTTTATATTATTTTCTAGCGGAGTGAAAGGAACTGAGCAGAACAAATGAATCAGTATTAAGTAAACTGTGCATAGAACTAACTAAACTGCGTTAGTTAATGTCCAACCTACTATTTACATTATTACATGGTATTTAATATCCCTACCTATTCTAATCACTTCCGCGTTATGGCAACTATACATAAAAGAAGTTTTATTATTTTGTGAACTATCAATAACATAATGAATTTAATTATTATTGTATATTTTTTTAAGGTGTTAGGTGCATCTAAGCAAACTTTTATCAAGTATTTTGCACATGGTTCTACAAAACTCAGCGTTGATTCTTGGTCTTCTTGGATTGCACGTTGGTCTAGAATCATTTACTGAATCTATAGTAAACTAAGAGCCTGCTTCTGGACAAGAGTGCTCTTGAAAACCCATATATTCATAATCAGAAACATACGTTACAAGAAAATCTTCCATTAAACCATAAACGAAAATTCGATTAATATTATTAAATGCACATCCCTTGCATACGCTAAGGCCCGTGCCATAAAATCATATTTTCATTGATCCGACACCGGCGTAGTGTTGTGCGTTATTATGAGGAAGCGCCAATTACCGTGTGTTACCGGTCGCCACGGCATCGCCCGTCGGGGACAGCTGACTGTGTTACCGTGGGGCGTTGCACGTGATGAAGTCAGAATAGACTGCATGCCATCTTTGTACAGCTGCTGTTATGCCTTGAATATCATAATTACTATCACAATCCGGAACCCGATTGGATTTGCCATCGGCAATTTCTCCGGTGCGAGAGATAACACAATGAGTTTCCGAAAAGCATATTAAATTAAATCAGTCAAGTCTCACGTTCCTCGCAATTGAAGATCGGAACTCCCTGCCTTCGTCGGTGTTCCCAAGTTCATATGACCACAATCTATTTAAGCCGCGAGTTAATAGGCTTCTTCTGGGTAAGCTCGTTCCATCGTCGACCTCATCTCTGTCCTCAGGACTAGATTGAGGTCAATAGTAGGCCCATTTAATATAAAAAAAGTCGAAACCTATTTAGTTAATTCCCGCTAAGTATGCTGCGGAACGCTTAAATCTAATGGTTAGCTAATACAATTCCATTATTTGCATTACAAAAGATATCTTATTATTATTAAAATGTCAACATTTTTGCTCCGTTTTCCAAGTATCATTGATTGCTTAAACAAAGCAATTGTATCACTTTAGATTTCTGCTAATAGGCTCCTGGTAATTGCACGAACGTGCCTAATACTGGTTATAGACAGTGTAGAATCACCTTATCTACGCACTGTGGTGTATTCTAGCTCTTTGTCATTTTCTTGGCAAATAATTTTATTGTATGCATAAAGCACACAGTAAAACACTCAGAGATATTTTCATCAGAAAATTCACGTGTTCAAAAAACTAAATATACAGGTTTACTTTAAATGCATTGACGATCTTCGTAGTACTATATTATCTGTGACAATCTTTGAGGGGATTACAGCACGCATGAAAATGAACAACTTTTTTGGATTCCATTTTAAAGTATACAAAATAAAGTTTTGTTTCATGCTTTTCAATGGGAAAGTACGTTACTGTACAACATTTATTTACCGTGTATTTATCTACGTTATTTTCCTTGTGTGCAAATAAAAGAAAATACATTTTCATCTAAAGTGCACAATAAGTAGGTACGCACACTTTATATTACTGGGATCGACTCACCAATATTCTTCATAACTACAAGCAAAATCAGTCTGTATGTATGTATATTAAATGTAGAAAAGGAACTAATTTACTATCTCCATGGTGAAAAACAATATTGAAATTGTTATGTATGGCAAAATGTAACTAACCTTATTTAATTCTTCATCATTCGTTTGTACTTTAGTACCTACTTTAGGTAAATAAATACAACTGACAAAGAAATTCATTTACAATTCTTTGATGTGAGATCTCAATATTATTTTAATGATTCATCACTACCTGTAGCAAATTATGAGTCAGATAAATTATCTCCGAACTCCAAGTATGGTGTCCACTAAACAGGTTTGTGAACAGAAGAAATTGTTGCTTATTTTAAATGCGAAATCTTCTTGATGAGTCAAACCTGCTTTTGTTAAATGTGAACTACTTTACTTAGTAAGTTTTATATTCGGATATTTATTTGCCTTCTATAAATGTAAATAGTAACTACCGATTACTTCAACACAGTTTTGTTTAAGTCGTCTATGACTCATGTGCCGTTTATCTTAAAGTAGCAATCCTAAGGAAAAATAAATCGTTTTTAATTTATTTCAAAGCTCCATTTTGTTGGTTCACCACTCAACTTTTGACACGCTTTAATAATTCCTAATGTAGAATATAAACAGTCCATAAAATTTTCATTTTTTTTGGTATGTACTAAATGTAACTACGTTTTGACGTTTTTGGCTTCAACATTATTATTATAACTAGCTGTGCCCGGCATGCGTTGCAATGCATGTTTTCCTACCTACTACCCTACCTACCCTAATTTTTTGTGAATCTAAACCATTCCCAGATCCCCTTGAACACACACAAAAAATTTCATCAAAATCGGTCCAGTCGTTTGAGAGAAGTTCAGTGACATACACACTCACAGAAGAATTATATATATAACTAGCGACCCGCCCCGGCTTCGCACGGGTGCATGTGTTATACATAAAAACCTTCCTCTTGAATCACTCTATTTATTAAAAAAAACCGCATCAAAATCCGTTGCGTAGTTTTAAAGATTTAAGCGGTCAAAGGGAAATAGGGACAGAAAAGCGACTTTGTTTTATAATATGTAGTGAAGATAAGCCTATATTGTCCCAGTGCAGGGCTAAGGCCTCCCTTCCTTCCCCCCACATTTCGCGATCTAGAGCGATTGGTTGCGTAAGAGTCCAGCTCATCTTCAACATAGATTATTATTCTTCCTGTGACAACCTCAGATCTTCGACTATTTACGTTCATCACGCTAATTGTTATCAGCTCGGCTGTAACATCCATTGCCAGATACATGGCCTCAAACGTACAATATAATGTCATTGTATGTCATGAATTCATGGTACTTTTGTTTCGTTATTGTTTGACATACACCAGGTCAATGCCAGCCCAGCAAAAGGAAGTATCGCCAGGATACGATACGACCTTTATCACATCCTCTACCTCGCCATATCATGTACTTTCAAACTGCATTGTTTATTTCTAAATCAATGGATGACGTTCACTTACTTTTTACACGCTTATTATATTGTTTGTATACAAATGTCATAGCCTAGAACGTACCCACTGCTGGGACACACAGATCTTTCTGCGAGGGGAAGTGGGTGGTGGTGGTGGGTGGGAGTAATCCCCCACGCGGACCCAGTGCGGTTTGGTGGAAGGCACATGTCTTCGATTTTTTGGTTCTAGCACATGTCCATTCCTCACGATGTTTTTTTGAGAGTACTTAGTGGTGATGGAATAAATGCCAAATCCTCCTAATTTATTTAGTAGGTTTTCTAAAATTATATAAATCTAACAAAAGTTTTGATGTGCTTGATTTTTGTGTGACATAATTTCGTAAAATTGTTATTAGAATTACCATTGTTTTACGAAACCTGCTTGAACGGTACTAAGAATTGAAGGGTTAGGTTAATTTAATTTTTCCCTACTTATATTAAAATGTTGCACACCGGCAGCTAACACACATACAGGGTGAAACTGACTGACAGACACCTACAATATTCTTTCCACTCCTCAAATGACAGTGTTCTCACAAGTTATGTAACTTATTGTTCAATACATTTCTCACGGTAAAAATTGACACAGAAAACCCATTACTACCTTCCTACTGAGAATATGAATGAGGACATGTTCTCATTAGCTTTTAAACTAGTAAATATTTACAGGCTGCATATTGTTTTAAAATGCATTCTGTTTCCCAGGAATAGTTTTCCCATGACGGGTAGGCTACCATTTTTACTTACGCTTTCTTATTTTTATACATACAATCATTTTATTTGAAGAAACAAGTAATTTTTATATGAACGACCCACAAAAAATTCTTGTTTCTATGTCCTGTGTTTACAAGTTATCTTCATTGCCATCATAATGATTCATTGACACTTTGTCAAACAGAAATAGCTAGGTACTACTTGCGCATGATCCCAACGTGCATTGGTTTTTAATAAATCGTCGATGTTGACTGACCTAAACAGCCTATTATAACCTACTTGCACGTATGACAGTCTAACACAACAACTCTAATTTCGAATACTTACAGCTATCAATAAGAATGAATGAATGGTGAAGAATAGTAACTGTAAAAATAAAACATTTGAAAATCAGAATAAACATTATCAATAAACAACAAAATCCTTATCTTTATCAGATTTGAGTCCCACATCCTTTAAAGGGGGGGATAAAGTTCAAATAAATGTGGCCGATGAGTCCAAATTATAGTGGTTATGAGTGGTGACAAATAAAGCGAGCGTCAATTGTTTATCAAGGATTACAGTTATTAGGACCAGTGGCTATGGAGCTCTGCGGCACAGACAGAGTTGTTTGACCCTTATATGAGTCATCCTTTACTGTTAACAAATCATCTCTTGTGGGGCAGATGGTTTATGCTTATTGTCTACAATATGGTGAATATTTTTTCTGAGAATTAAAGCAGCGGTGCAAACAGCTGCATCTTAAACGAGTTGTAGGTCGTAGGTTCGGACCCAGGCGGGCACGTTACTTTTTGTGAAAAAAATTACCAACACTTTCAAACAAATGTAGGAAAACATCGTGAAGAAACCGCGGCATGACGTAGAATCTAAAATTCCAAGACATAATTATCCAGTATTCCGTACTGGGGGCCCGCGTGGTGGTATACATTTTCTCAGAGAGAGGCCTGTGTCCAGCAGGCTGAACGTTATTGGCTGATTTTGCTTATTTATAGACGTTATGCTTTTTAAAATCAAAAGCAAAAAAACATAAGCGTCAAATTGAGAACCAGGCATCTTCTGGGCACGCTCGTTTCATCATAGACCTCATCCATCGCTTTCCACCAGGCGTGATCGAGGTCAAGAGCAGGCCCATTTTGTAATAAAAAAAAAAAAAAAAAAAAACCACCATTTTGGGACACCTTCACTAATTTACTATCATAAATTGACAAATGTTTATTTATTCTGCTTTGTTATGTAAATGAGATATAAGTAGGCAATACAAAAAATATAAGCAACCGGTTTCTTGTGCGTCTTGCTTAAGATATTACACCAATATACAACAATGCTTTGTCTTAAGAGCTTGAGCAATTCTAAGAATTTCTAACTTAAAACAGATTTTGCTTGAAAACCGTTACGCGTCGTATACATACGTCACTACAATATGATAATTTAAAAGCAAATATCATAAGAACTGTTATACGATATGAACTGAGTAACAAGTTTATTAATTTTGACTACACGAAATTGGTTCGAGCAAGAATTACTAAAGTGAATCATCGGTCTTAAGTGAAAGTACTTAAGACCTTGCCGACAATATTACAGCCACTGCAAGATAGCGCCCTGCCCAATAACACTAATACTTATTATATTGTGTGTTCAGTAAATGTTCGATAACTTAGTAAAGTAGGTGTGCTATAGACGCTGCGTATGCGTCATGCAACTCATGCAACAGTTGACATTGAAAAGGAAGCCTCTATTTAATTTGTGTTTGTGTAACATCAATTATGTGTACCCGCATGACTGATGTTAGAGCCAATAGTGATACGAATCGACGATTTATGCCTGTTTAGATCCGGACACAACAATAGTAACGTTCTATTAAAAAGTTTTGAATGAAGAGCATCTAATTTTGTTTGTAACTTACATATTTTATGTGCTAACAAACCTGTAAGTAATCCATAACCAGCGGCAGTAAACCTCGTCCCAGTAAGTTTTTATGTGGAGGCACGATTAGCGCGTGCATACGCTCCAGCAACCCTGGCAGCGCGCCAGGGTCGTGAGACACACACCACTCCGCGAAGTCTTGTAACGTGCTCCGCTCCAGCTCCTCCTGCAGCCCCACATACTCCCGCATCTGCCTATTCGACCACGCGACCCTGTTCAAAAGGTCCGCCATCTCATGCAACCGAAGCTCTAACCTAGTAGGTTTGTTGCCCTTCTTAGCTAACATCAACGCGACCGCACCAACTTTCTGCACACTGAGTTCAAGTTGTTCGATCGAGCGCGAAACCACCGCGAGTCGCGCCAAGATCTGCCGCTCTTGTCTTCGGACGATGGGGAGGTCCACGCCGCCCGTTGAATTGAAAGGCTTCCCGAGAACATCCCAGGAGTTGAGAACTTCTTCGCCTACTTCCTTCCCTAGTTTGATAACGTCGATGACCTCTTCGACGATCGCGCGCGAGGTGTTCGCGAACACGAGTAGCACAAGAAGCGCACAAAAGTTGCGCAAGCGTTGAACGGACATGGCGGCTGACGCTCACCCACTGATGTAGCGCGCTCGAGGTCGTTGGGTTGCCAGATCACTCAACACAAACTCCCGAAAACACAAAATCGCATTTTTTGAGGATTCGAAAGCAAAAAAAAACTTCTTATGGGAGCCCCCTTTGCGACTAACGCGTTAATTCAATAGCGAGCCTAAGAACTGACTCAGACGTGTGATACCTTATAACTGACGGAGCAAGTTTCATTTAGTTTTACCGTTGCTTTAACTTCGCGCGCTCTTATTGGTGGGACTTTGTTTTACGAAGTGCTAATGAAAGTTATTTATAACTATGTATGACTCATTCTTATCTTGGGAGCTATTTGTGTTTTTATAATTGTAACTAACTATGACAACAAACAAATAATTAATTAGCGCCGTCAGTGGTAAAGAAATGGGAACTATATAATTTGTGCCCGGTTCAAAGTCATACAGATACTTAGCTTAGGAATATATTCCACCCGCAAAAGATAGTCCCCGTATAAGGTAAATGGTTCGTAAAGCTAGCAACACTGCGAATGTCAAGTAAAGTGTTTCCCGCCTCCCCATAAGTCAACAAACACATTTTGGATCACTTCTCCATTTTTTTAACGCTTCAAATGATAAAGGACTGACTTTTGTCTGTTGGAATTTTTATTGGTACCCACAAACATTTTGAAAAGAATATGATAATGTGAACTGATGTAGGAAGGACCCATTTTAGTTAGCAGACGTAACAAATAAACAATTTTAAGATATTTTAGTGCTTATTAAAACATCTCCCTCCTACTAACACTGCTACAATACAATATGGGGTACATTGTTCCCAACCCTTTCCTTCTTGAAAGTACTGGCGTGAAGATATGTTATGTTTTAGGACTATAAATTATATAGTAACACGAAGGTACTATAATGAATAGGTAGGTATGATAGATAGTTGTATACTTGGTTCGCATCCTACCTAAAAAACCCAGAACAATTCGTAGAAATTAACCATTGGGATCATGACCTGGCGATCTCAGACAAAAACGTGCAAATTGAAGTGTTGAAAATTCAATTGCTCAAGGTAGTGTTGCAGTGGTGTTTATTATTCTTGATTTGTATAATAATCAAATGTGTCACTCACTGCACACATACAGAATATAAAATAAAATCATTAACAGATATAAAACTGCCTTATCCACTTACTACGCTTAAGTATACGCATGGCTTAGGTAAGTATGGAATAATTCTTTTGGGAAAAAGTGTTGATACCAACGAGTATTTTATCCTACAGAAAAAATGTATTAGAATATTGGTCCATATTGAAAGTTGTATACCACATTTTAAGAAACTGGACAATCCTAACTTTGACATCAATTTAAATTCTAGAAATCTGTTTTGTGAGACAGTATCCAAACTTCATTGTTAAAATCTCTGAGCAGCTTCGCCGATATGCAGCGCATTCATGATTCAAGAACACGCTCGTAATACCCCAATCGAAGCTAAAATAACACAGCACTAGCCCTCACGTTATGTCAATAAAAATATGTAACAAAATCCCTAATGGCGTAAGAATGGAAGAAAATGGCAAAATATTTTTAAAACAATTTCTAAAACTATTGTATAATAATATAATATAAATAATAGCAATAGACAATTGCTATTATTCATTGAATGATTTTTTTAACGGTCCATGTGAACTATAACATATATTATTTTAAGATTGAACTTGTAAAACACATCATCATCATCTTCCTGCCCTTGTCCATGTTACTTGGGGTCGGCGTAATACGTTTTTTTCTTCCATTCTCCTCTGTCAACCGTCACGCTATCAATTACTCCTTTATCTTTCATATCAGTCCTCCCCTCCCGCAATAAAGAATTGAATTGATATTATCATAGCAATTCATCAGTGAGAGACATCATAGTACAAGAAATACCTATTACCTAGCCACAAATAAATAGGTCCACCTTTGTACAGTATCTTTTTCCGGGTTATTCACCAACTCGACACAAGATACTGGACACACGTGTGTCCAGTTGGTGAAAATCAGAATTAGTACAATTATTATTTCGTCATCTGGACACGCCAAAATTTTTACACGTGTCCACATAGCGAAACTTAAATTATATCACTTTTATGTTTCACCAACTGGACACACCCAGTTTATTTGCAAAAAAGGGTACAGTCAGGTTAATAATCGCCTCGATTTCATGAAAAAGCTGCCTCACTTTTTTACTTGAAAAACCTTATTAGCTTCTATTTCAGACAAATATTGAAATAAAACAAATATGTAACAATTAAATAATATTATGATGATTTATTCATGTGAAGAAAAGTATACTTAGCTAATGTTACTTTTTTTGATTAAGTACCTGTAGGTACTTTTATTACAATGATGCCGATGATGATTGTGACACAAAACATTTATGTGCTTGACTGTACTTTATCTTGAATTCGGGTAAAATGCGAACATTGTGTCCAGTTGGCGAAAACATAAAAGTTATTTAATTTAAGTTTCACTATGTGGACACGAATAAAAATCTTGGCGTGTCCAGATGACGAAATAATAAGTGATACTAATTTTGAGTTTCACCAACTGGACACACGTGTGTCCGGTCTCTTGTGTCGGGTTGGTGAATAACCCCTTTTTCCAGTGTATGAAGTTTTTATAAAAATAATTACGGAGGTACATACATAGCTGCAAATATCCGCAACACACGCTGCTGTATCATATTCATTGCACTAATCATTACAAGAAGCAGTACGATAAGTGAGAGCGTGTCATATTTTATTTACTGCTAAATTGCCAATCGGAAATTGAATTTCGACCTGCTCATTAGACGTAACGTGTGGCATGGCCGGTTTCAGTGACCGACTGAGAGTGGTATGAATTAAGACTACCAGAAAAATTAAAATTTGTCTAAGACCAGTAGTCCAGTACTGATCCGGAGTTGGTAAACATGAAGTACCTACATAGATAAGTTTCGCAGTTTCGTTTGTTCCTTTTTATTTGCGAAGTGGTATTACAGTACGCCTGCGGTTGACAACAAATGCTAGCATAATTTAAAAAAAACCGGCCAAGTGCGAGTCGGACTCGCGCACGAAGGGTTTCGTACCATTATCTATAAAAACGGCAAAAAAATCATATCTGTTGTATGGGAGCCCCCCTTAATATTTTTTTTTTTTAATTTTTAGTATTTGTTGTTATAGCGGCAATAGTAATACATCATTTGTGAAAATTTCAGCTTTCTAGCTATCACGGTTTATGAGACACAGCCTGGAGACAGACAGACAGCGATGTCTTAGTAATAGAAGTGGGCGCCGACCAAAAATTTGCCGGCGGCGGCGCGCCGGGCGCAACTGGTCGGCGCGGCGGCGCCACGCCGCGGCGCGGGCGTTTTTATTTTTCAAAAAAAGAATTTTTGTTTTAAGTGTTATACTTATTTTAAAGCTATCAAAGGTAGAAATTAAAATTAAAATCAGGAAAATACATAATTAAATGTTTTTAAAATATTTATAATTGTCAATATTGTCATGTATGAACATTATTTTGTTGACGCGTGTAGGGCTCAACCGCGATCTTTTAGCGTTCAAAACCAATCCTGCTACTGAAAAAACACGTTCACTCGGCGTACTTTTTTTTTTGGGATGTGAAATCATCAAATGACTCCTCCCGCTCTGGGCGGAGCGGAAGGGAGTGTCAGACTTTTACTGAATAAAACCCATCCATCTTCCTTCTTTTGCCCTTTGTATTCCTGGGCCGCGGTATCTCTTTCGAACAGTCCCGCAGCCCTGGTAGGCATCGGCCCTTGCCGATAAAAAGAGATGAGCTCTTTGAGGCGTGCGTGGAACACGAACGCGCCGTCGACACGGCCTGTCGTCATAAGACGGACGGACGGCGAGCTAGCCCATTACTCACCGTCCACAGGCCCGCGCCTACGGTGGCCGAGAGCCACCACGTGGCCCCCGACGCCCGGTGCTTCTCCCGCGGCGGCTGGGACGTGAGGTTCTCGCCCTCTCACATTCGGCCACCTCCTTCGCTAGCATGACTGCTTCGCAGGAGGTGACGGCCTCCCATTCCCTCTCGCTCCGGACCATGGCTTGAACCAGGGCCGGACGCGAGAGGTCGCCGCCAACACTCGACGTACTTGTAGCTGGAATTGCAAGAATAGTCCTGGCAAGCGCAGAAAGTCCTGGGAACATATTTTTCTTCTCTCGCCAATAGGCAAGCACATCCCCGTTCAAAATCTCCACTTCTTTGGGATCGACCGAAGCTATGTCTCTCCAGCATTCTTGAGAAAATTCTGTTCCCGTTGCCTCGTCGCTGAAACTACTGTGCTTCTTAGATAATTTTGTCGGCAAAGATTGCGTCGAAGAGGACCTTGGTGGAGGCTCTGATAGATCACGGGAAGTTTCACCGCAATCGGAACATGGAAAATCAGAAGCACTGATTTATTTTGATTTTGTTTACATTGGAATTGGACGACATTTTGCCAATTATCGTATTTACGTAAGAAAGCAATGTCAAGAGCGTACGTAGCAACTAGCGCGAACGTGCCGTGGCGACTGACGTTGCGCGTACCGCGCGGACGCGGATTCACAGGGCACGCGCCCCCGCCCGCGCCTCTATCGGCGCCAAATTTCAAATGCTCGGCGGCGGCGGCGGCGCGCAAAACGCGGCGCGGCGCCGCCGCGCCGGCGCGGCGCCCACCTCTACTTAGTAATAGGGTCCCGTTTTACCCTTTGGGTACGGAACCCTAAAAAAAGAAGTTATCAGAATTTCAAACTTGAATGTCTTCAAGGAATTTTGACGAAAGACAAACAAAAAGTGTGCAGCAGCATACTTTGTCGATGTTTACATCCTGGCACGGTGAAGAATGCCTTGTTTACCTTCGTGCTCAGTTTAACTCAGTTCGTATGACCCCAATCTATTTAAGTCGCGAGTTAATAGGCTTCTTTTGGGTTAGCTCGTTCCATCGTCGACCTCATCTCTGTCCTCAGGACTAGATTGAGGTCAAGAGTAGGCCCATTTGATATAAAAAGTGCAGGATTTTAATGAATGTAATTCTGCTACTACATACGTTTTACCTGCGCGACTCATTTTTCATCAACATACAACCTGACACTGACCTGCAAATTGCAAAAACCGTAAGAAAATTTGAATTTCGCGGGCTACCCTGACGTTACCACCTCAACAGAATCCATGTAGCTACAAACTTGATTGTTTGTAGCTAGCTACCCACATATCTCTGTCAGTCTAGGTGTAAGTGATGACTGGATCCTAACGTCCCGGAGAATAACCGGCGCGTGCGCTATCATTAGCAGCTAACTACCTGCCTACACGACTCTGAAAACATGACCTTGAGAGCGGACACGCTTAACGGTGATCATGTCATTTTTGTTTGTTTAGTTTGTATGTTACCATTATCGAATTGACAAAAGAATACCGTGTAAAACCTGATTCCGTAATGCGTTTGAACTTCATTAACATATCTAAATTAAACTCTTATTATAACATTGTGCGGGTATTACCATAAGGTCGGTGTTTTTGGTACGCCGTACTAATATTCCTCATATCCTCGGTTTTTTTTTAAATCTATCGAATAGGTGGCGTTTATATTATCAGTAGCCGGGCACAAAACCAGACTCAAACTGCTATCGAATGCTAATGGAAAATCCAGTCACGTTGCCGTCCAAGATTTCAGGCACTTATGCGATATTTAGTCCATTAACTAAAGGCCTTCAGTATTTAAAAAAAAAAAACAAACAAAACTTACCATAAATTGAACAGCCAGTTGCAGCACCCCCTGACTTGTAAACAGCGGGATGACAAGCCTCTTCATCTGCTCCACCAGGCCGGTGACAGCTGTATGGTCATGAGACACTACCCATGCCACATAGTCCCATAGCAGCTCTGATTCTTCGTCTTCAGTTTTCAATTGAGCCTTTTTCGCGTACTTGTATAGTTGCTGGTCGATTAGCGCCATTTGACTTATGACGTCGGCCCATTGGACTAGCCGCACTTGTAGGAGGCCTTTGGCTGGAATATAGTTTCAATAATCTATTAATACAAATCTTTGATATTACATTGGCCGTCAAAAAATCGAAACACTAGTTTTTTTCAATAAAATGCAAATTTATATTTTTCACCATTCTTGAAACTAACTGTTGCCCGCGGCCTTTTTTCGCGTGAAATTATTATTAAAAAAAACATTACTTCCCTTTTTTAATCGAATTTTGTTTCCAATTTCAAGGGTTTTTTACACGGAACCCTAATTCGAAATAAATAGGAAATAAATAAAAGTCGTGAAGTGTCTGTTTGTAATACCAAAATAACAGTTTTTTTACTGAATGTAAGTACATGAAAGTGTGCAGGGTGAATTTTCCAATGGACGTGGATGGCCAAATCCGAAATTATGAGGAATAGCAAAAAATGCTCAAAGGAGTCTCGAGCCCGATTTTGATGAAAACTAAAACTGCATCATTAGATTTAGAAAAAAAAAATCCTAGCCAGGAATCGAACCCATTGATTTCGGAGATGTGCCGTTTGAATCGGATTTTGTTAACAATTAAAAATACTCACCTTTTCCCATTAATTTATCTAGCGCAGGATTCTTTGTAATCAGCCTCTCCAGATTATTTTCTGTATACTTCATGTAACGCGCATAATATTCCGCAAATGCCACAGGGGGGTTCTCTGTATGTGTCTTCGTATCGATAAGTGGCCATAAATCTATGACCTCCCTTTCCAAACTCCCATGAACTCCATAGTTCGCTGCTAAGGCACCAAGAAATAAAAAAAAGATAATTTTAATACGTCGTGTCATCTTGACGCCTGTGAGAAGTACTGATGAAAAATAAGCTTACGGAAGGAATTGCTATCACAGTGTTAAATGACTTGTAACCTCGCTATCTTGAAGAATGGAAGTTTGTTTCACACTTGCGATTTGTCGACTTTCTTATTCAAAAGAAAGTATTGACGCGTACCGCAAGGGCTGGTTCGAGGAGGCACTGGAAAAGATCACATGGAATGAATTCGGGATGACCTTTGCCCAGCAGTGGGAGAGTACAGCCTAATAAAAAATATATATAATGTCTCTTAGGTTTTATTATTGTCTTAGTAAGAATTTGAAGTGACACAAGTTTCTGAATAGCAATATATCCCATGACACTCGGCAATAGTGTCAATAGAAAGATTTTTATAGCTTGATCAGTACTACCAAAAATTAGTACTACATGTTTTCCAGATCTTGGGAGGATATAAACACCTGCCTGTCTAATGTTTTAGAACCAAAAATCCAAGGTATGCGACTTCACCAATCCGCTTTGGGCCCGCCGGTTACGGTCCATTTTTCTCACACAAAGACCTGTATCCCAGCAGTGGGAACGTAACTGCTATGTAACTCAAACCTAGTCCAAACATCACTTGATTATCCTACCAAAATGTTTTTTACTCCCATCAATATTTCAATTGTCTTTTCTTCCACAGAGCCTGTTCTACGAGATCCTAGCAGGCGTATGGGTGCGCAACGGTCTCCAGATCAAAGGCCAGGCCATGACGTACATCCAGGCCAACTTTTGCAACTCCATGGTGGATATGGATATCTACTGGCTGCAAGTGTGCGCCGCGCATCTACCCGCCGACCAGTTCCTTGACATGTGTATTGATATGTAAGTACTTCTTTGTCTTATGAAAGCCAATAAATCAATGATAACCAATGCACGGCCTACCTCCCGAAGGCTAAGTAAATAATACTAATTTAGGAATTTACACTCCCCAAGGCAACGGCAGCTCAAAAGCATTACGTACGATTGCGCATTGTCTGTCTGCAGTTTGCGGTCGCTGTTGCCTTCCGAAAACCATCTTCCGTATTTCTCAAAAATATTAAGGAGTCATTTCTGTGCACACAACGACGTCTCGACGACTTGCTATCTACCGTGTGGACGATGCCTTAGGCTTTAAAATGCAAGCACATCCCGTAGGTATCTAAAATAAGACCCAGCAAAATGTATGTGAGAAAGTATTATGTTTCTTGACAATCGCAGTGGCCAGCGTCCGTGTTGTTCGGACGGTAGAGTACCGTATAATATTATGTAGTGTTGCCCTATTTTGTATTAGAAAATATCCATATTCTTATTTTACAAATGGTTAAATGAATTATACATAACCACAATAAAACTTTAGTCAAAAAGAGGAGTATCTGTATACTGTATATTAATAATAAGATTACAATGTCAGCAGTTAGGTACCTACATTAAACTTGCCTGTTGTCTAAATAAAAGACCACTGTTACGATACTAAGAAAAAAAAAACAATGCGTTTCTATACTTCATTTTGTACCAAATAAGCTCCGAAACTACTGGACCGATTTTAATCATTGTTAGGCTTCCGTAGCCGAATAGCAAAAAACGGAATCCTTATAGATTCGTCATGTCTGTCTGTCTGTCCGTCCGTATGTCACACCCACTTTATTCTGAAACTATTAGGACTATACAGTTGAAACTTCGAATTCTGTGAACCGCTTAACGATTTTTATAAAAAATAAAAGAAAATCAAAGATTTAGAACTATCTGTACGTACGGGTGACATTGAGATTCTTAAAACCATTTTTTCTTAAAATCAGTCGTTTGAAAGATAGACACTTCCAAAGTGGTAAAATGTATCCTCCCGCCCCTCTAATGTCTAAAGTAAGAGAAGGAAAATTCTAAAAAAAATGTAGGAATGTAGAACGTAAAAAAAAATTCAACGAAAACTGGTTTGAATAATTTTAAATAAATTTAATTTCAACAACGTGAAAACGGTTACCACGTATTCAGTACATAATTCTGAGTCCCCATACATAGAAATTTGTCATCGGTTAAACAAACAATACGTGCATATTCATGTAATTTATTGAGTTCAGTTGAAGAAATGCTTTAGGGGGACTTCTCCCCTCTCACAATTTATTTTATTTATGTTCCAACTAACAGGATATACTCGAAAGTTAAATCGCCGTCTCGTATTAGTGTAATTTGTTACACTTTGCAAGGAACCGGTTGTACGAGTATAAGTTTTTGTAATATTAAGTTAATTTTCTACGATACGACTGTTTTCCTTACAGGTTCGGCTGCCGCGAGTGGCTGAGCATGATGCCCATGTCTCCGGCCCAGGCTGCAGAGCAAGACGCCATGGTTGAGGGCTTGCTCACCTTCCTCGCCATACTGGTGTCTTCGCGAACTAACCTTGGTAAGACCTTCAAACTCGTCTTTTGACAGAGAGCAGAGCGGTGTAACAATTTTGGTGTCTAATTGTTCGGTTAACTCCTGTTGTGTTCATTCATTCCTTCGTTAATTCGTTACCATCTTTATGTATACGTGAAGGTTACGATTCATGAAAATGTTGCTCGTTTACCTTAAATGCAGCTGAATCAATATTATAATGTCATGGAGATAGGTAAGTCAGAATATTATGGTCGTTTCTCTATTTCTGAATATAAATGAAGAGATCCTCCGCAATTTTCGGAATGTACCGAATCATCATCCTTTTCCCGCTATGTTGGGATCGGCTTCCAGCCTAACCGGACGCAGCTGAATATCAGTATTTTACTCTGAACGACTGCCTAACTGACCTCCCCAACCCACTAGTTACGTGAAATGTACCTTCCGAATATCTGGCAAAAATAAAGCTAGAGAGGTGTACTCTTTCCTCGTTATTTCAAAGATCTTTAACTGTAGAATGGTAAAACTATTTACTCGTCCACAGGTAACGACGAGCTAACACAATCGCGTCTGGAAGTGAGCACACTACTGGCTGCGGGCGACAAGACGCACTCGCAACTATTGGAGCTGATGCCTGAGAGATCTGGCAATGCGCATACTAGGAACTTTGAAACTGTGCTGAAAGAGGTAACACACAAACAGACTGCAAACAAAGCGTAGCCAATGAGCACTTATAATAGCGCCATTTACGCAGAATTAATTCGACACTTTTCTATGTATTTCGTACTATATGTAATAATAATAGAATCGAAAAAAAATAAACATAATTAAAAAGTAAGAAACATGATTATTAATGAATTTTGTGTATCTAAATTTTTATTTATTAATGTCACTAATCCATATACACGAACGTCAACAAGGTTTTTTTTTAATGTTCTAGCTGTCAACGTACCGTCCGCCACCCAAGGGATCTGAGAATTTAGAACAGGGTTTGTTCGTGCCGAAGCCCATAGTGTGGGAGCAGTATTACGACCCGCTGCATGTGCTGAGACGCGCTGTGCACAGGAGGGACTTCCATGCGTCTATGGAACGGTTCACAACTTAGTGAGTTTATACTTGATATTGTTTACTTGTAAAGGGGTCGGAATATTTTGTATGAACCCTGGCTTGTCTGTAGGCCAAATTATTCAAGCGCCTCTGTGCGATATTACAGTGTCGTTCAAAAAGTTTAATACGTTAAACGCGTGCATTTTACCTGCATAGCATGTGCAACTTGAGTGAGCTCGACTCGGAATCGTGCCATTTAAACGTAACCTTATTTCCAGCGTACGCGAGACACAAAAGGCGGGCGGGCTGTCCGACGGTCCGCTGCGCTCGGCGGGCGGCGTGCTGTGGCCGCCGCTGCGCTCGGCGGGCCCGCCGCCGCCCGGCGCCGGCGACCCGCGCGCGCTGTGCGCGTCCGGCGTGCTGCACGGCGCGCTGCTGGCCGTGCTGCACCGCGGCGTGCACCGCCGCACGCCCGACTCGCCCGCGCCGCACGCGCCGCCCGACCACGTGCTGGCGCTGGCCACCTACCTGCTGCACGTCGCCGCCGACCTGCACGCCGAGAGGCAGCAGCAGCACCACGTAAGTTGTCACAACCGCTCCCCCAGTTCCCACGCTCGTGTACGAACGCACACAAAACACGCGAAAAAATAATCATCTGTCTCATATATTTGGGACAGCTTATTATTTTTCGCGATAATGACCATTATCATTCATCATTATTACGAGAAAATAATCAGCTGTCCCAAATCAAAAATCAATTAATTTTCCCCAGAAGGACTCAAACCCCTGGAAAAATGGTTCAGTTTGATGGTCGTATCACACCCTTAAATAGTTTCCTGTCGTGTGCAGGACTCGAGGAATGGTCCATAGTCTGGTGGATGTCAGATAGCGCATTGCGCAGCCAGTTGCTATCGTATATTTGTCACGTTCCCCCTCCCCCAGCGCGACGTGATGGTGGCGGAGGGCGGCGCGGGCCGCAGCAGCGTGAGCGGCGTGCCGCTGCTGGGCGCGTTCGCCGGCTCGGCCGTGTGCGACAACGCGCGCACCGTGGTGGCCAGCGTGCCGGCGCGCAAGCCCGTCACCAGCACGCACTCCTACCCCGCGCACTACACGCACCACCAGCACTCCGACAGTAAGTGTATACATGTACGTGAGCGGCGTGCCGCTGCTGGGCGCGTTCGCCGGCTCGGCCGTGTGCGACAACGCGCGCACCGTGGTGGCCAGCGTGCCGGCGCGCAAGCCCGTCACCAGCACGCACTCCTACCCCGCGCACTACACGCACCACCAGCACTCCGACAGTAAGTGTATACATGTACGTGAGCGGCGTGCCGCTGCTGGGCGCCGAGCCGGCTCGGCCGTGATATTTCTTAACACTCAAGTAATTTAGTCACAAAATAATACTAGATTAAACAACAAGTGCAAAAAAGGGAATTAATTCGAGGGACTAAGTTGGGTCCCGAGAGCAGCGAAGGATTCTAGAGTAGAATCCCGAACGTATTAAGGGATTCTATAGTAGAATCCTGAGCGGAGCGAGGGATACAAGAACCGAGATGATTTTTGTTCACGAATTTTTTACTCTACTTTTTACCATTGACCGCGAGAAAATAAATAGAAGTATAGTATTTATATTTCTCGTGGGTCAATAATACCAGCCACTCGGGTCGATCTTCAAGGTTAAGCCGGGCTTACCAAGGTCGATCTGTGGATGGGTGACCACTAATTCATTACATACCGAGTTTCCTCCGTGCCTCGGAAAGTACGAAAAGCCGTTGGACCGGCTGTCATTTGTAGTTCTTTGACAGTCGTTACAGGAAGTCAGTGGCCCGAAAGTCTGACAAACAGTCTTACCAAGGGGCACCGTATTATAACCCACCCAGTACTAACTGGGGTGAATTCTGTGTCAGATAGGCAATCACTCCATGCAAAATACTGATATTCAGTTGCATCTGATTAGACTGGAAGCCGACCCCAATAAAGTTGGTATAAGTCTAGCTAAGCAGATGATGTAATAAGAGAAAAAGAATTAAATATAAACATTAACAGTCTTACTACAAAAAGAATGTTAAACACAGATTGAACATGCGTTTAGGTAAACAAGTGTCTAAAGCCTTAAACCATGTTTAGGAGGGTGTCTAACACTTCGTACCACAAAACCGATTTTAGGTTTTACTTAGATAAACTTCTGTTCAACGTCTGTTTACTGTAATCATTTCTTTTATGTAGCAACATTGCAAAGCATTCACTCAAATTTTCCATCACTCGTTCTAATACACTTCAATTTATGCAGATAACATCCAAATAAATTGCATATTATCGGCAAAGCGGACTTTTAAAATAAAAAATGGTGATTACGACAAAACTCAAAAACAAATTTAATGGTAAAATTATATTAAATATACATTGAAATCAATAAAAAACATTTATATTTAAAAAAACGGAGCGACAGTCCTTGCGTCAGTGTAACTCAGTCAAATTCACTGTCAAATTCATTTCCTAACCGATACCTAATTATAGTTTCGGTATTTATTTTGCATTATCAGATATATTTGATCTCAATCAATGGAAACCAAGGAAGACAAGAAGAAAAGTCGTCATCGTGGGGACAATTGGACCCAAGACGAGATGCACATGTTACTTGTATTTGTGGATGACCACGAGGATCACTTGGAAGATCATCTTTGATTAAATCCACTATTTTGTTAGCAAAAGCTTTGATACGCGAGATAACGGGGCCGTGCGTCGAGAAGTTTATTACTTGTAGTAAACAAAATGGTTTGGCGATGCCGGAGGTGTTTTCTTCACTTCCTTGTAAAAGTGGCGGTGAGCAGAATGATGACGAGCAGTGGAAAACGGTAGAAAATCGTAAATCAAAATTTAAGAAGCGATTAGTAAGTGTGTTGGGTACGTCTAGTGAGATTGACGGGCGATTTAAAGTAGCTGATTTAAAAGTACCCTTACTTATCAGTCATGTCCACAAAGACACCACTGAGAATGATATTATTGAGTATATTCGGCAGAAAACGCGGGAGACTGTTTCCCTGCATAAAATAAACACAAGGAACGACACACCATATAATGCCTACAAGGTGCTTGTTCCTAAATATAAATTGCAAGTATTTCTGGAAAATGAACTGTGGCCGCAAGGTATTTTATTCCGGCGTTTTGTAAGTTTTAAGCCCAATACTTTTTTGGATAATGAACGTAAATAACCAGCTAATGGATAGTTATGATATATGTAATATGGTTAGTTTCAACTGCAAAAATGTCAAGCGGTCAAACGAAAGTATTAAGGATTTGTGCAGAAGTTGTGATATTATAGCCCTACAGGAAACATGGCTATTGCCTGAGGAGATCTCGTACCTAGGCAATATAGATATGAAATAAATTAAATGCTGCCAAGCATTGGAACATCTGCAATGGACACCTAGGCGGGAATGTTGGTCGGTAGGCCATATGGAGGAGTAGCAATTTTGTGGTGGAAAAGTGTCTTTAGTGAAGTTTCAGTGATACACAGTGATAATCCAAGGATGTAACAAGAAAGCGATATATACGAAGCATGCGAACTACGCATTATATCGGACGTCACGCAACATTCTAGATCGCGCTAACAAAGTTTTTCGTGATAATGGATATTTTATACAGACGGGTTCGCGGCAGCTCCAACCGCGTGCTGATGATCTGAACTGTCCATACATCAGACGCTGCAGTGACTTAACGTAACCTACAGTCGTCGGCTGTCAATATAAATATAAAATATGTTGTGTGTGTTTATTGTTTTGTGCTCTATTGTGTTGAATTTTGTGTGCATTAATGAGTCCTTGTTACTTGAATAAATAAATGAATTATTATTATTATTTGCTAAATCTATATTTCTTCCGGAATATTTCGTCAGTATAATGTTGAAACGGATTTACTCTCACACGGTTGGCTCGAGTATAGAGTAAGGGGAGGTATATCGGTGATATAAGTAATTTGGTGATATTTCTTTAAACGGAATACCACACAGTTCCTTAACAAGCACATTCAAGAGACATCTATACACTGTCTTCCTCACACTCGTAACAACTCGCTAGCGCTGTCTTTTGAATGTGCTTGTATAGGGAACTGTGTGGTATTCCGTTTAAAAAAATATCACCAAAATACTTATATCACCGATATACCTCCCCTTACCCTATCTGAAGTTGGCCATATTATCTAAATCTGCCAAATCAATCAATCTACAAATTCTAGTGCACTCATTTTAATATTATTTTGATAATTTCTAACCTCACTGTGAACTTGGTAAAATCAAGTGACATAACGTTGTTTTAAACATGTTAGACTAGGGATCGCGAGTGTTTAAATTTAGACATAGTTTAGAAAATGTTTAACTCTAAACACTGACTAAACACAGATTTGTGGTACAACTTTCGTAAAACACATGCTCAATATCTGTTTAAGTTTTTTGTAGTAACACAGTAAAAATGTATAGTGAAATTAGAACAATTTTTGAAATTCAGTGTTCTGTTCTTGTCGGCACGTTTTATTTATTTTTTGTTCATAATTCGTGCTGGTTCCAAATTCAAAATGTATTTATTCACTCAGTGAGTTAAACGAGAGTTTTAATCACTGTTATCAATTAATAAAGAAAAGATCATCTAGAATTAAATAAATAAAATGCCCTTTTTCGAGTGGCAATGGTAAAAAAACATTTAGGCAATTACACCTACAGTATTAGGTAGTGAGTGCAAGTTCCGTACTAAGTTGGCGTTTGTGAGCCATCAGAAAAAGAGAGCTTGTCGGGGGTTATAGCGATACCGAAAATGAAGTTCAAATTAGAATCGAAGATAGTGGCTATTGTTAAACGAATATATCTATATCACTATCCTCTTGTGCTAGGTGACACAGAATGGGAGCCGTCAGAGACCGAGACGACGCGAATACCTCTGCTGACCACATCCACGTCGCTGCCCGCTACAAGTACTGCGCTAGCTGTACCGACCTCTTTACAGGTAACTAACAAATTGTTAACTTACTGTATTATTCATTAGGAAATCACAGTCCCTACCACTTCATTGAGGTGGGGCTGGAAAGATTTGAAAGGGGGTGTCGTGACGTGTGACTCAGTCAACACCACCTTTCGCAAACTGCAGCTACAGTCCTTTCACAGATAATTTACCTTCGAGAGCAGCAACCGAATAGCAACGTTAGGGCTAGGAGCATGTAAAAATGCGATTCCGTGTTGATGGATATGTGATCAAACACGGAATCGCATTTTTCCATGCATGCTAGGGCTATCGCACGGTGCAGCACCGGCGATACGCTTGGCTCTGATAGTCGAGGTTGAATCCTTATTGTAACAAGCATTAACATCAGTGTGATTTTGATAGTGACGCAAAAGAACTGATAAAATACTGTGAAAGGACTGGATCGAGGACACCGTCTCAGATAAATTGTTGCCATGTAATATTTGTAATTGATTTTTAAATATTCCTAGTTTTTTTTTTCTAGTCGTATAAGTTGATGACCAATTGAGTGTTAGGTTCTTTCGAATTAATGGGCAAATTTTAACTTTTATTGTTTTTTTTTTATTAAAATTAGTTGAATGTAATGCGTCAGGTGGCACGGGGTGACTCCATGGTAGACGACCAGTCAGACGGCGGCGGCGACGCGCCACTTATACGAGCTTTAGAGGTAAGGAAGCCTTACTACTTAAAACAAACATACTTCACTGTGGTGTCCCAATGGAGTCCTATGTGTTAATATCCAATTAACTATCTGTTTGTCAAATTACACCCAAATCCGTTCAGTAGTTTTTGCATGAACGAGTTACAAACATCCATCCAACCAAACTGTCGCATTTATAACAGTAGATAAAATTGATTTCTTCGTGTCTACAGGATGTAACGGACGACAGTCAAGCGCTAGCGCTGCAGTCCTTTGACGACGAGATGAGTCTCGCCATCGCCACCTCATCTGACCTCGACACGCCCCCAGTACCTATTGAATATGGTAAGTTCGTTCAAAAATGTTGCTTGATAGATAAGTGTTTCATTTACTCGGGTACAGTAAAGTAGTAGCATAAAAGTAGTAGTAGTAGTTTCTCTGCCACACGTTTGTAACATGCCGTATAAGTCTTGTTACATTCTATATTGGTGTATGGATAACTATGTGACATTAATTTCTGTTCTAAGTTCAAAGGGTTCTAGAATAATGGTAAAATACTGAGAAAAGTTAAATTATTTGACCAAACAAAATTTTTATGTTTAATGTTTATATTGAGATACTAATCACGTATGTGAAGTTACGCTAGCGAATTCAATTGACCTTGTGTATGCTCTTAGCGGTATAAGAGTGTTAATAATAATGTATGTGCTCAGACATGGACGGCTCGGAGTGGAGCGTCACCGTGCGCAGGCCGGCCGCGCTGCCCGCGCCGCCCGCCATCCAGGACGCGCCCTCCACCAGCAACCAGGTGACTGCACTGTGCTAACTAAATATGCGCTGGGGATCCACTCTCCGGCAATCTGATTCTAATCAAATAAAATTTATTTATAAAAAAAATCCTATACATCATACAGGCACTGCACTTTTATGTTGTAGGTATAGGATTTTTTTTTCGAAACTGGAAGTTGTTTATTATGGTTAGGATTCATCATCTGCCTATCCTATGCGGCTTCCAGTCTAACCGGATGCAGCTGAATACCAGTATTTTACATGGAGCGACTGCCTATTTGACCTCCACAACCCAATTAGTACTGGGTAATGCTATACCCCTTGGTAAGACTGGTTGTCAGACTGGTTGTAAGATTGGCTGTTTTTGGGGAACTGACTACCTGTTTATTATTAAGCCTTTATTGCTGCATCTAAACAAAAAGTAATAATTAAACTAACTTATAAACTAACACATCTGTTTCCCGGTTTAGTGATCAGCGTGTCCTGTGACACATAGGCCTCTTCCAGCTGTTTCCACTCTTTTCTGTCTATAGCTTTTCTTGACCAGGTAACGTCTCCAACTTTCCTTATGTCATCCATCCATCTTTTTGCTTGCCTGCCTCTTTTTCTTTTCCCATCGCGAGGATGCCACTCCGTTATGATCTTAGTCCATTTTGTTCTACTGTCTCTTGTCATATGTCCCGTCCATTTCCATTTCAACTGTCTTACTTTCTTTATTATATCTTCCACCTTGGTTATGGATCTTATTTTTTCTGATCTTATGTGATCTTTTTTCGTAACGCCTATCATACTCCTTTCCATACCCCTCTGACATGTTCTCAGTTTTTGGAGATGTTTTTGATTCAGTGCCCAAGTTTGGCATCCATATGTCAGGCATGGCAAGACACACGAGTTGAACACTTTTTTCTTCGCTGCCATGGGAAACTGTTCGCTTTTGAGTATCTCCTTGAGTGACCAATATCTATTCCATGCATTAGCTACTCTTCTTTCTATTTCTATTTTTGTTTGGTCTCTGAATGCAATCAGTTGTCCTAGGTATGTGTAGGTGCTCACATATTCAATATTTGCATCATCCAGTGTTATAGCGATTTCTTCCCTGTTTGTCATCACCTTTGTTTTTGTTTCATTCATAGTCAGACCTACTATTCTGCTTGCCTCTGCCAACTGTTTCAGCATAATTTGGAGCGTAGTTGCGTTGTCCGCGAATAAGATTAGGTCATCCGCGAATCTCAAGTGGTTGAGTTTTTTGCCGTCTATATTTATGCCAACTTTTTCCCACTCCAGATTCCTGAATATACTTTCCAATATTGCAGAGAAAAGTTTTGGGGATAGTGGGTCTCCTTGCCTTACACCTTTAGCTATTGGAAATTCTTCACCCGTTGTTTCTAATTTTATTTGAGCAGTGCTTTTCTCATATATATTTTTTATTATACGTATGTATTTTTTAGAGACTCCTTGTTCTACTAAAGCCTTCCAAAGCGAGTCGTGATATATTGAGTCAAATGCTTTACTGTAATCCACAAATGCTATATATAACGCCTTACCGTATTCCGAGCTTTTTTCTATTAACTGATTTAGGACATGCATGTGATCGATAGTAGAAAATCCTGCTCTAAATCCTGCTTGCTCCATTGGTTGCTGCTGGTCTAATAACCCTGTCAGTCTGTTTAAAATCAATTTAGAAAATACTTTGTATATGTTTGACATTAAACTTATTGGTCTATAGTTTTCAATGTTGTCCCTTTCTCCTTCCTTGTGTAATAGTATGATTATACTCTTAGTCCATTGCGATGGTATAAACTCTGTTCTTAGGGTGGTATTATACATGTCTGTAAGTTTCCTTAGGTTTTCAGGTGCAGTTATTGAAATTTTTAGCATCTCATTTGTAATCTGATCTGGGCCAGGTGCTTTATCATTTTTTTGACTCTGTATCGCTTTTTCTATTTCTGATTGTAGGAAATCTGGTATATCTTCTATCTCGTTGTCTTCAAGATTTATAGTTGCCTTCTTGGTACTGGGTTCTGCTGCATAGAGTTTCCTGTAGAAATCAGTTGCTGTTTGGATTATGTTTCTTTTTTTTGTCTCCTGTTTTCCAATTTTATTTTTAATGTTTGGTATCCATTTTTTTGACTCTACTAGTTCTTTTAAGGCTTTTTTGACTCCTCCCGTCTTTTTTATATGGTAGTTGATAGTGTTTATTCTTCTTTTAGTTCTGTCTTTCTTAATACTATTGCTTATTTTTTTACTGATTTCTGAGATGGCTTTTAGATTATGTTTATCTTTTTTCATTTTTAAAAGTTTTTTTCTTTCTTCTATTAGAGCTTTAGTTTCATTTTCCGTGTAACTTGTCTTAGTTTTTGTCAATTTATTGTGTAATAGTCCAAATATTTCGTTTATTTCCTTATCATAATTTTCTACTATCTTGTTTTCTGCCTCTATTTGATGTTTTATAATATTAGTTGTTACGTTATATTTGTTTCTGCTTTTTTTCGGTTCCGTACTATTTATTACTGCTCTGACCATCCTATGGTTGGTGTTAAAATTAAATTGGCTGAGGATATTTACGTTCTGAAAAAATTTTCTGTTGTTAGCTGCTATATAATCTATTTCATTTTTGTATAATCCATCTGGAGATTGCCATGTCCATTTTTTCTTTGTATTTTTGTTGAAGAAGCTATTCATAAATACAAGGTTGTTTTCAAGAGCCATGTTAATCATCCTCTCTCCATTTTTGCTTCTTCTGCCAAAACCGAATTTGCCAATTACATTTTCTTCTCCAAATTGCTGAGTTCCTATTCTGCCATTAAAATCTCCTATTACCATAACATTCTTGTGCGTCTCTTGTAAGACTTGTGACAATTGGTCGTAGAAGAGGTCTTTGGCCGATTCATCGTGCTGTTCAGTGGGAGCATAAACTTGAATAATCGACCATTTATTTTTGTACGCTGGCAGATGTATATTAAGTACAGCTATTCTCTCTGATATGCCCTTAAACTCTTCTATGTTTCTTTCTAGATATTTTTTTACTATAAAACCAACTCCATGTCTTCCTTTTGTTTCGCCTTTATAATATAAAATGTAATCATTATAATCTTCGATGCTTTCTCCTAACCTTCTAACTTCGCTCAAACCTAGTATATCCCATTTAATCTTTGAGAGTGCTAATTCTAGTTCCGTTAGTCTCTCTTGAGTTCTCAGCGTAAGGCAGTTTAGCGTGGCAATATAGAACTTTCTTTTTTCTTTTCTTTGTATTGTTTGTGCTCTTGTTTTTATTGTTTTTATGCTGAAGCAATTGTTATTTTCTGGCATTTCAGCTGGAAGGGATTGGTCGCTATCCCCCACGGGGACCAGCCGGCTTGGGGGAGGTGTATTGACTTTAGTTGTCTCGTTAGTTGTTTTTACTTTATTTATTCTGATCTTCCGGTTCTCGATGTGTGTTAATGGCTATTCTTTATTTAATTCTGAAGTTGAGTGAGATCTGTTTCTGTACATTCGTTCGAAGGCATTTATTTTATTTATTTTTGGTCGACCATTTTCATTTATGTTATTTGGAGAGTCAGGTTGTTCTCTCTTCCGTTTGTCCCGTACACTCTCTTCTTTGTCTTTTACAACCAGCTTATCGTATTTTATGAATGCTATACGTCCCTTTTTTCTTTCTTCTTTTAGCTGAGGTATGAGTTCTCTTCGTTTTTCTAAAACTTCTTTGCTGAAATCTTCATTAACAAATATATTTTTAGGTAGTCTACTTTTGTTTTTCAAAATTTCATTTCTCTTCCAAACGTTCAAGATGTTAGCTAAAATCGGGCGTGCTTCTCCTTTTGCCTTGCCAATTCTAAACGCTTTGTTAATATCACGCTTGTTTATCTCAATTCCAGAATCGTTTAAAGTTTTTGTCACCATTTCAATTATTGTGTTAGTATTTTTTTCCTCCGTGGACTCCTCAAAGCCGTAGAAAATCAAATTGTTCTCTCTTTTCCCAAATTCCAGACGTTTCACCTTCTCATTTAATTTCTCTATTTCATTTTTTAGATACAGGTTTTCTTCCACTAAGGGTTTCAATTTCTGGTCTATTTCTTCTCTGATAGAATCTTTTAATATCGTTGTTTGTTTTTCCATCTCTAGTTTTAGCTTTGAGAATAGCAGTTGCATTTGGTCTTCCATCTCAGGTACTTTCGAGTTTCAGTATTGACTTTACTGACTACCTGTAACGACTGTCAAAAATCTACAAATGACAGCCGGGACCAACGGCTTAACGTGTTTTCCGAGGCACGGAGGCAACTCAATATATAATGGGTGCTCACCCATCCACAAACCAAACTAGACAAGCACGGCTTAACCTAAAGATCGATCTGAGCGGCTGTTATTATTTTGCCACGAGCCCCTCCATGCCAGGTTAGGATTATTGCTCTAAATTATTATCTTATTACTTGTTGCTGGCGATTGGTAAATGCAAAACGTATTGTAAACTAATAGCAAACGTGTAGTCTGCGAAGGTACAATACTAGGCGGATGAATGACCTGATGAAATTCCGGCAATAACTGTCAGGATACTCTGATAGTCGCTGATAATAATTATAGGTATATATGTAACTAGTTATAATCTATTTCTTTCCAGGTTCAACTGCACACACAGTCCGAGGACTCGATCCCAGTCAACGAATCTATAATATCCCTACTACTAAAACTGCACTCACAGCTATCCGGTAGATTGGACTCGTTCTCACTAGACGAGCCTGCGCCCGACACTCAGGAACCTATCGGTAAGTGTTCTACAATAAACAACCATAGCATATAACACATGTTTTACGTAAAAGTTAGGGTAGTGAACAGCAGGATGGCAAATGAAATCCAAACCCAGATCGCTTTAAGTTGGAAACGCCTGGGTAGCCCGCGAAATTCAAATTTTCTTACGTTGTTTGCTATTTGCAGTTTTTTTTATTCAGTGTCAGGCTGTACATTGAAAAAATATGATTCGCGACCGTGACACGTATGTAGTTGCAGAATTATAATAATTAAAATCACTCAATCAGACACTGACGTGCAAAATTGCAAAAAACGTAAGTAAATTTGAATTTCGCCGGCTACTCTGACACTTCCCGCTTAATATGCTAGCTGAAGTAGCTGAGCTGACTGATGTTGTATAACATAATTATTTTCTTGGTATGCTTCGTGAATGGCACAGATAACCTCCACTAGATTCCGCATGTTGAACATTTTAGTTTTGTTTTCGAGTTCAAGCGGTAGGCACGCGGTGCGCGGGGACTGCCAGCTGCAATCCGATTGGCTATTTCAAGGTGACGTCACCTGACGTAGTGCACAATGACATTAATTATAGATTTTGATGTCGATATTTTTTTTAAACAGAATGAAAAATTAATGTTCTCTTTTTAATGTTGCTTCATTATTGTTACCGATTATTCCGAATGAATAAAGTTCTAACTTTAAAAAAATTACATGCTATTGGTTTAATTGAATTCACACAAAGCGAAAAAAATAGTAAATTGTATGTATTTTTGTTTAAATAAGAAAATATCGATAGTATCGATATTTTATTTCTCGATAAGCAAGAACGTATTGCTCATGACCAAAGACTATACTAGACCACTTGACCGCCGGGGCGCATACAGTGCCCCGGCGCTCGAAAACTATTTGTGTTTTTGCACCTATGTATAGGCTACGGTACGAGTAACCATTTTAGTTGTGTCCAATTGTTAGACCTGTGTGCTCGCAAAATTTTTACAAATAGGTATGACTTTTTATGCAATTTTAACGCATCAAAATGCCTTCATGCGCGGTGAAGTGGTGTGGGAAGCCGTGTCGACGGCGCGTTCGTGTTCCACGCGCGCCTCAAAGAGTTGTCAGCAACGGGAGGGGCCCGCAAGGGCTGCGGGACTGTTCGAAAGAGATACCGCGGCCCTGGAACATAAAGGGCCAATGAAGGAACATGGGTGGTTTTTAGTCAATAAGAGTCTGACACTCCCTTCCGCTCCGCCCAGGGCGGGGGGGGGGGGGGGGTCATTTGATGACTTCCCACCCTCCAAAAAAAAAAAAAAGTGGTGTGGGAAACATTCCAAGACATCGAATTACAAAAAGGATGGTATTACTTTTCATAGGTAATAACTCAGTAAAGAAAATTATATTATTGCATTGGGGCGCTGATTGGTATACGGATCCATCACAGTAATAGAAATTTGCCGTTGTTGTGAAATTTATATTAAGAGGACGATCAACGAGAGTGGTTCGAAAGTTTTGTCTTCAAAATATAATACCGATTATTTTATAAGATCGGTTTTAAAATCTCTGATTGGGTATAATTTATTCCCGGATATTAATTTTTATCAATTTGAAATAGAATCAACCAATCATTTAATTGAATTAGCAAGATGCAGAATTCAGAAATATGTAGACGCTCGTTTGTCATTTTTTTACATAGAACAGTCAGGACCGTAAAACTTTAATTCGAAAAACATATACCAAAATAATTCATTTTAAAAATCAATAAGTGTCGTGGCATCAATGCCGCAATAAAAAGTAACGAAGCGAAATTTGTAGGGCAACAAAAAAAACAGCAACGCCATCTTTCCCGCCAGTGACGAACTACTAACGAAATCCTACATCGATCCTGTTGTCACACACATAATTATTGATTGATTTTGATTAAATATTATCTATACAATTTTAATTCGAGTAGTTTTCATTATGTTAAAATCCATGTTATCGATATCGACTATTTTCTCCTTATCAAGTAGACAGCCCTAACGATGCCCGCGATGGTGAGTCGTGTTCTTAGAAGAAATCGGCCTATAAGCTCTCTAGTGGTTATATTCTCTATGCTCATGACACTATTACTTTTATGAGGAAAAGACAGTAAAACAATAGTACCTAATGAGTGAAAAGGAAAGACATCAACGAGAGCCATTATAAGTTGAGCTCTTTCTAAAATGGCCGATTATTATTATTTTACTTTTAGTTGAATATAACTTGATAACTTCATCTTTTTTATAACTCGAGGTTCTGGATGATTTCCCACACCATTTAACAGCAAAGGTTTCTTAGGGTTCCGTACCCAAAGGGTAAAACATGTCACGTTTACCCTTTCGCGTACGGAACCCTATTATTAAGTCTCCGCTGTCTTGTCTGTCCGTTTTTCACTAGGCTGTATGCTGTATCTCATGAACCGTGATAGTTAAAAAGTTTAAATTTTCACTGATGATGTATTTCTGTTGCCGCTATAACAAAAATAATTAAAAAAGAAAAAAAAAATTAAGTCGGGCTCCCATACAACAGACATGATTTTTTTGCCGTTTTTATAGATACTCAATAAAATACTGTACTGTACAAAATGTCGGTTTTATTTTTTGCAAAAAAGTTTTTTAATTTTTATTTATTTATTTAGTTGCAATATTCTTTACAAATATTTTCTATGCGTTTATTTTACATTGTTTACAATACATTTCATGGTATAAAGGCTTATCTTCAATAAAATGGAAGTCGGTTTTATTTTTTTAATCTCTAAAATGTTTAGTTTCGTCATCATATTTAACAATAATGGTTTGTCTCCCCATAGGCGACGGCCCTTACTTCATCGGGCGCGTGCTGCGCAAGCTGGCGGCGCTGGATGCGCGCTGTGCTGCGGGTGTCGCGCACGTGCGCCACGCGCTGTGGCCGCACCAGCGCGAGCGGCAGGCCGAGCAGCGGGCGCGGTGAGTACATACTCAGGCGAGGGCGTCTAGCAGTACCAATGTTGTTGTTATTGTCGCTCTATACAAATATTTGATAGATATGCAGATAGGTGTTCCAGATAATCAAGTTTCAGGGAGTGACGATATCGCAGTATCGGCTCGAGCATGTCCGTAAGAGCTATGAAAAGCTTCGTTCCGGATGACGCAACTGTACACCGCGTCGGGACTTATTCGCTTTTATTCTAAGGACATAAAACTGTTTCTGACCGGCTCCAACCGATGTTACGTCGATAAATGTGGTCCTCCTCGGAAGAGCGAGCGGTTTTCGAATCGGAGCCCGCCTCTGTTCGACCCTCCCGATGCTAATGTCACGCTGGTTAATCAGGATGCCTGAGCGTGAAGTTCACGCATGTGTGTTGGGTTGCATTCCCAAAAATGACAAAAAAAAATCACAAAAAAAAATGAAGCTCAATTTTATATGTTCCCCTAAAACAGAGAACGCCGCGAAAAAGAAGAACGTTCCCGCCGCGCTCGGGAACGACAACAGCAACTAATGCGCGAGTTCGCACGGCGACAACAACAGTTCATGTCGGCTATGCAGAGCTTAGACGGCACCGAGGCCGGCGCCATGGAGTGGGAGGAGGAGGAAGCCGTGGAGAGGGACTACGACTGCGTCATCTGCAACACCACCGCGCCCACCACGCCCGCAGACCCGATAGGCCTAGTGGTGTTATTACAGGTATTGCGATATACATTATCATCTACGTAACCTTTTCTCAACTATGTTAGGGTCGGCTTCCAGACTACATCATCATCTAACTACAGAGTTCATCGAACTCGTCGTCGCGCTTGCTGTTCGCTACGATGATCATATTTAATGTTTGCTTCCGGGGCAAATACCGAGCCAGCGGAAGTTCATGTTTGCAGAAAACCCCTTAAGGTACCGAACTATTCGGTTAAGAACTTTTTGTGTGGCTATAACGGTTAAAAAAAACTGATTATGGCAAGTATCGTACAGGCTACTATGTACAATCCCCCCCCCGCAGTCCACGTCCGTGCTGGGCCACCGGCGGCGCGCGGGCGGCGGCGACGCGCGCCTGGCGCTGTCCGAGGCCGACCGCGCGGGCCTGCAGCAGCAGCACGACACCACGGCCGCCGCGCACCACTACCGCCTGCACGACGACCTGCACCAGCACTTCGATCAGGTGAGGCCTAACTCATTATATTTCTACAATTTTTTCAGTCCTTTTCAAAAATTCTCAATTTTGATTTTTTTACCTCATTTTTAGCATCAGCACGAAAACAAAAGAGTAATAATACTCATGATGACTAAAATGTTCGCAGTCGCCATCTTGTATTTTCATCATTACCTTACTATCGATAGCAAGGCCATAGCAAACATATTAGTATTAACTGTTATTATATTTCAAATTTATACGAATACTAAGCACGCTTCAAGTAACAACATTTAGTTTTTACTTTAAACTTATACAAATAACAGTGTTTGTGGGATATCGAGAAGCTGAAAAAAACTAAAAATGTATGTATGAATGTGTGCGGAGTCACGTCTCTCACCGGCAAATGTGAAAAAGCATTGAGACAAAAGAACCACTTCCATTGCAAAACTCAAGTTATCTACTGGTTTCTTCAAGGCAAGCATGCTCCACCCTAGGCCGCATCATCGCTTCACACCAGTCGAGTTGCGCCCAAACACAAGCCTATTTAGAAAAAAAGATGACGTATTCATTTTATGCATTGGCGGTGACTTAAGTGACGTTGACACACCTCTGCACTTAGCCTAGGTACCGTAGACAGAGAATGCTATAGACTAATTGATATGTTTTGTCGCATTCACACAAGAAAAAGAACAACTTATGCCGATGTCGTGTAAAGAAATGAAACAGAACGATAAAATTTTTTGTTTCATCGAGCGTGCCACGTTTTTTCAAGGTCAGCACACTAGTTTGCTAAACAAAGTTTGACAGCTGACGTGCAGCTAGCCATCGTCTACCTTTAAAATACAGTTTTTACGTGTTATATGTTAAGTAATTTATGTTATATTTTGTTTAGAACAATTTAGACTTACTATTTCAACCATTTATACAAAAAAAATGGTGTGGTGTAGCGTTAAAGGGTGTAAAAGTGATAGTGGAACGAAAATCCCAGGATTGTCTTTTCATTCGTAAGTATGCCACTCTTTATCAGTTCTAGGCATTCAGTAACATTTTATTATGTTCATATATTGTGTATAATGTACGCTAGACGTACGATTCATCCTTAAAAAGCACAAAAATTACAATTATTATTCAATTATAAATTCTAACCTAAAAACGATGGTGTTGCCAACTTTTCTATAAATTATTACCCACTATTATGGGAAATAATAATGTGATGGCTTCTGCAGTGAGTATTAATTAAATATCTGAAATATTTAATGACTTTTTGCAGTTTCCCTGAACCTGATAATTTACGTCAGAATTGGATTGTAGCTACAGGACGAACAGATTGGACACCAAAACCGTCATCAAAAATTTGCAGCAAACATTTTGAGAATTAAAAAGAAGAATATAAGTTCATTAGAAAGAAGAATTCATAAGTAATCATTTTGAAAGTCAACCTTTTATTGGAAACCACAAAGTTTTACTTATTAAGGCAATTGCCATGCACTATTTTGAACTGCGTATACATCACGCAACAAAAGGATTTGAACCTAAGCAAAAAATTAGAAACATACGAAGCTTGTTTTATTTAAAGGACAATAATGTGTTAAATCAATAAAAGCTTATTAAAAATAAACATGTTCTATTATTTACCCACAAACCCAGAACCTACTATCACATCAGAAATGGCAGTAATTTAGAACCACATCATCATCATCCATCGTCACTCCTGCCCTCATCGCAATTAATTTGAGTTCGGCAGCATGTCTTCTCCGCATCGCATGCCTTTGCGTACCGATGGTAACGGATATGTCATTGGCATATTCAGGCTTTGTCTTACGTACTAATTTCCAATTCTCATAAATTGTGGGGTAAATTTTTCCTCACCCGGTAACCCTAAATTCGTGACGTATTTATTTTTTGTCTCTTTTTGCGACACGCTTTGGCGGTGTCTATAGGATACTCTGTCTACGCTAGGTACTGACGGCACTGTTGCCAATTTGTGCATGATTTTCGACTCGAATAATTCACATTTCGGTCTCGACCACGATATTCAAATAATTTATAGCGCCGCGGGTTTGCTTGAGTGGATTAGATTTAGCAATATTTTACGATATGAAATTCGTCGTATGGTCGAAATGAAAATCCAAGATGGCGGATGTGGAAATTCTCAAAAAATTGTCATGGGTGTCGTTTTCGGGGTTTCAGATCAATAGGTAATCGAGCTCGATATAATCGTGTGTCATTTCCACGGTAGGAATCTTGGCTCGTGAGCGTGTCGGTGGGCTGGGAGGGCGGCGTGCACGTGCAGTCGTGCGGGCACCACCTGCACCTGCGCTGCCTGCACGCCTACCTGCGCGCGCTGGCCGCGCCGCAGCGGCCGCACAACCTGCACGTGGAGCGCGGCGAGTTCCTGTGCCCCGTGTGCCGCCAGCTGGCCAACTGCGTGCTGCCGCTGGCGCCGCACCCGCCGCCCACGCGCGCGCCCCGCCCCAGCGTGCGCGACATGCTGGAGCAGGACCATCCGCCGCCCGTAAGTACACACCAACAGATCCCAACACTTGCATCCCACACAACATTTTGAACACCGACACTATACCCAATATTCCACAGGCGCCAAGTCGACTCTCGGAAGCGATGGGCAAAGCAATGGAAGACATGACGGCGACAGCAGGCGGCAAGCTCAAACAGCGCTACGGCTCATCACCGGCCGCCATCTTTACTTTCGTCGCGTCACTTGTGAGGACGAACCTGGAGTGTGAACTGGTGCAGAGAGGGGGCACCTTGCAGACGTGCGTCGCGCCGCGGTATAAGTTGAGGAACGAGTGTATAGGTATGATGATCGATGTTATTGTGGTATTAGTTGTAAGAAAATAATTATCCCTTGTTGGTTGTAGGTTTCTTGTATGCTCACACAGATCTAAACTTATATTTTGTTTTAGTTGATTAATCATTTTTCACAATTTAATAATTATTTTTATATGTAAAGTAACATAAATGATCAACTTTACCATAGCAACACAAGCATATGTCCAACCATTGTTAATACCGCCCATAACTCTGGGAAGAGAACTGTGACCTGAAATACAGGCTCGGCCTAGCTCGGGCGCTGTTGCTCATATTTATTCTTTGTGCTTAATTCTAACTGCATTTAAATACTGTTCAGCATGTTATATTTTTAAGGATCAATAAATAAACTTATTATTATTAAAAAAAACCGGCCAAGTGCGAGTCGGACTCGCGCACGAAGGGTTCCGTACCATTATCTTGTTTCTTTTGATTGCGTTGACATAGAAGTTTGATTTTGTTACAGCTTAAAGATATTATAGATTTGAGTATTTGATATGAATTTCAATATAATACCACTACGCGTTCATGAGGAAAGGGGTAGTAAGTTTAAAATTATTAAAAATATTTTTATTATATGATATAACTAAAAATGTATACTTTTCGCAATTTTTCCTATATCTCTGCTATAAGACGTTGCTTCATACCAAATTTCAAGATTCTGAGTTCACGGGAAGTACCCTGTAGGTTTTGATTCCCTTGCGAGTGTCGAAAATTTGCGGCATAAACGGGAGTATCTTTTGATCGCGTTGACTTAGAAGTTTGATTTTTTCACAGCTCCAAGAGACCATAGACTTGAGTATTTGATATGAATTTCAGCTTGATACCTCCACGCGTTCCTGAGAAAAAAGGTCTTGACAGACAGACAGACAGACAGACAGACAGACGGACAACAAAGTGATCCTATAAGGGTTCCGTTTTTACCTTTTGAGGTACGGAACCCTAAAAAGAAGTAGATGCGTGTAGTAAATGATGATTATGCCAAAACAATGAAACTTCACAAATATTGAAGTTATAGTAGGAATATAACTGTCATTTAGGTTTTTCACTATCCTTATTTATTTTATCGTACCCACTCGAGTAATAGGAGTTAATTTACGTTCATTATTTATTATCCAATTTAATAATGTGTACAAAATACGTGACGCGTAATGTTTATCTCCCCGCAGTCCCCCTGCTAGTGGTAGCGGGCGCGCACTCGCGCGTGCTGAGCAGCGCGGGCGCAGGCTTCGGCGCGGCCGAGGCGTGGCGCGCGCTGGTGCCGGCGCCGGCGCAGGGCGGGGCGGGCGGGGCGGGCGGGCCGCACGCCGCGCCCGTGCCCAGCGCGGCCGCCGCGGCGCGCCCGGTGCCGCTGCTGCTGCGGGACCCCACCGCGCTGCTCATGCAGTTCCTGCTGCTGGCGCCGCCTACGCCGCCCTATATGGATATGCGTGAGTATGAACGTTCGTTCATGGTGCGGACGTCCGGTCTCACGCCCATAGATTGTCATACTTGACCGTGCGCCGCCTAGTTACGACCGCGCAGGGTCGGCACGATGTTGAACCGACCGCGTCGTAAACGAGCCCCAATAGTGCTTCTTAGATGTCTGTCGACCGAGCCGGCGTCGGCCGTAAACAAGAGCCCTAACACTGCATTACAGTTTTTTGTTGCAACATATTTTACAACAAAATTTTAAAGTTTGAATTATTTAATTTGACAGAGGAATTCACGTGCATAGTCCGCGCCCTATACGCGCT
Source organism: Eurois occulta (assembly GCA_950022335.1). Lineage (NCBI taxonomy): Eukaryota > Metazoa > Arthropoda > Insecta > Lepidoptera > Noctuidae > Eurois > Eurois occulta. The sequence goes on along the minus strand of OX465492.1, from coordinate 1,795,239 downwards.
CAGCTACTACCAAGTGGTGTGCCAGTTCATCGCCAACGCCAGCGCAGAGGGCCGCGCGGCGCTGGCGGGCGCGGCGCGACCTGGTGAGCCAGCCGGCCTGCGCGCGGCCGCCAAGCTCATGCTGGGCGCTCTCGCGGGCTCCGACCTCTTCACCGAGGACGGGCCGCCCGCACCCGGGGAACATAAAGTGCCGGATCTTGCTAATATGGAGAGAGAGGTATGTTTTTCCAGTTTTTGAAAGTGCTGAAATTAATTTGTCTTTAATCTTATCCTAATGCGACGAGCATACTACAACGAACACAAACTAACAGTAACTCGACATCCTATTAAAAAAATATATGCGTGCTCAAAATCCGAACAACCGCCATCATATTGTCTCTTCAGTACCTACATTTCACAAAACAATTTCACAAATGATTATACCAAGAGCTCTGCCAAAATTTCAAATAAAACCGCAAACACTTACGAACTCAATTCCTCCGTAGTTACAAGAGCTCCTCCTGCCATTCCTTCGCATCGCAGCCCTGCTACGCCACCACCTGTACGGCGCCGAGCTGCCCGAAGTGGCCACTCCGCGCCAGGAGTTCGTGCGGCTGGCGTACTACCTGGAGCTGGTGACGGACGGCATGGAGTGGAGCGAGTGGTCGGCCGGGCGCGCGCTGCCGCCCGACTGCGCGCTGGCCGCCCGCGGCTGGGCGCGCCAGCTGGGCGGGGCGGCCGCCCGGGGGCAGCTGGCTGTGAGTGCCACCATTACTTACTTAACCTTTTTGAAAGGAGTCGACTTATAGTACATTACGATATTAGTGCGTTAAGATGGTTATAACATGCGAGGCGGAATTTCAGCCCGAGCCGAAGGCGAGGGCGTAATTGAGCCGAGCATGTTATAACCAATACGCACGTATATCGTACGACGTTTTTTAACACATTTGCAAGGAAACAGAAAAAAAAGATATTCACAATACAAGTACAAAGAAAAGAAAATTTGAGAAAAATGGTGCGAGGATTATTTTCTGCCGTGGCTGCGTGAAAATGTTGGCAAAGACGCTAGAGCATGCAGCCAAGTTATTAAATTACCGAATAAACTGTTTTTATTTTTATTTTAAATAAACTCAATCTGTGAATGCACACTGTTACTTACCCGTCATTTTAACAGCGCGCTAGCGCTGCCTACTGACTGGCGCCGCGCGGCGATTAGTTCGAAATTTGAATAGCAACAGCGCGCTGCTCACTAGCTGGATCGTGCGGCGGCGATCAGTTCCATATTTGAAATGGCAAATAATACTGTTATGGAATTTGTATGGACTATAACTTAATTATTTGCTTTCGTAACACACGCGTTTTTTATGACCCGCTTTACATATTTAAAACCGGTGGAATTACATCAGCTTTACGAGCAAGGGTGTTAAAAATAATATAACAGCTACACGGGGCGATCTTCAAAGTAAAGCAGCGCTGTTCAAGGTTTTTTATTACTTACCGAATTTCCTCCGTGCCGCCGTAAAATACGAGCATTTAGTTGCATCCGTCAAGACTGAAAGCCGACTCCAACATAATTGAGAAAAGGCTAGGCAGATGATATTCACTTAGTCTTTTTTCAACTTTGTTGAGAGTCGGTTTTTCAGTCTACACGAATGCTGCTGAAGTATTTTGCTAAAATAACGATACTCACAAACTCACCCTCGACTCACAAGCAAAAGCCAATGACCAAAATTGGTGCCTTTTAATATTTTTGCGGCCACTAACGAAACTATATACACAGAAGAAAATGACATAACAAACAGAATTTCGTATGGCGGTGAAGCTCGAAACTCGGTCCAGACTGTTGACATCAGTTTGTACAGGCTCATTTTTACGTTGGTTTATCGAGCTAAATCCGAAATAATAGGTAGTAGAGCAAAGTGGTGAAAGGAACCATGAACCACCATAACAGCAGTATTAGATTTTTGAAAAAGCTAATTGCCAGTTCCAGGAATCGAACCTGTTATTTTTACAAAAACTGCACCCTGTATTCTCACTAAAGATCGGATATCCGGATGCATATTTACCTAAAGCACATTTTTTTTCCGGCTAAGGGTACAAAAGTATGAAAGCAGCTTCTTAAAATGCCAATATTTCTCGTGACGCGGTATTTTATAAATAATCCAGTGTGTAATAGTATCGCGGGCCTGTGGACGGTGAGTAATGGGCTAGCTCGCCGTCTTTCCGTCTTATGACGACAGGCCGTGTCGACGGCTTGTTCGTGTTCCACGCGCGCCTCAGAGATGTCAGCAAACATGAGGGGCCCGCAAGGGCCGACGCCTGTCAGGGCTGCGGGACTGTTCGAAAGAGATACCGCGGCCCTGGAACTTAAAGGGCAAAAGAAGGAACATGGATGGTGTGAAGGAACATGTTTTAGTCAGTAAAAGTCTGACACTCCGCCCAGAGCGGGAGGAGTCACTTGATGATTACCCATCGCAAAAAAAAAAAAACAAAAAAAAGTGTGTAATACTATACAATATAAAATGTAATACTTACTCGCTTGATGAATATTTAAAGTCTATTTAAAACCAGGCAAGAAATTTGTTGAAAATAACACTTAAAAATACAAAATTATACGATTTTAAATTTTATAAAATAAAATAAATAAAATTCAAGTGTCTGTTTGCAAGTGAATGCATAATTATGAAAGTATATGCTAATAAAAACTCATTAATCATTTATCGGTAATAATAGAAACTCATTTTTTCAATTTTTGTTCGTCTGTCTGTCTGTATGTTTGTTCCGGCTAATTTCCGAAATGGCTGGACCGATTTTGACGGGACTTTTACTTTTACTGCAGATATCTGATTTTATAAGGTCTAACATAAGCTACTTTTATTTTAGACAAATAATTAGGGTTCCGTGCAACACACCAAAAATGAAAAAAAAACTATGTATTTAAAAAAACAAGACTTTTTCCGTACTGAAGCGCGCTCTATACTTGTCAATACTCACTTTAGGACCTAAATATGCATCCGAAAATCCGATCCCTAATTTTCACACTAGCCGATAGTGTTGCTAATAATGATCAAATACTGCAAAAGAACTATTTTATGACAAAAATACTTTTCGTTCTATTATTTTTCCTTTGTAAGTGTATTGAAAACCGTAGTTTCGTATACGTGGCCATTTGTCACTAAAGTTCTCGGCTTCCATAGCATGTGAATTCCACCTCGCCTGGGATGGCATCACTTGTATCAAAATGTAGTATTATCGAAATCGAGGTATGCTGTAGGGTACGGATATCGTCTCACACGTGTGTGTTGGCAGGTGCGGCGCCTGCTGCGCGGCATGGCGGTGGAGTGGTGCCAGCCGGCGCTGCTGGCGCTGCCGCGCGACTACGACCGCCTGTTCACGTACTACCACGAGCGCGTGTGCCTGCAGTGCGGCGCCGTGCCCAAGGAGGCCAGCGTGTGCCTGCTGTGCGGCACGCTCGTGTGCCTCAAGCAGCCCTGCTGCCGCCAGCACCAGGTGGCCGAGGCGGTGCAGGTAACTATAGCGACTACGACCGCCTGTTCACGTACTACCACGAGCGCGTGTGCCTGCAGTGCGGCGCCGTGCCCAAGGAGGCCAGCGTGTGCCTGCTGTGCGGCACGCTCGTGTGCCTCAAGCAGCCCTGCTGCCGCCAGCACCAGGTGGCCGAGGCGGTGCAGGTAACTATAGCGACTACGACCGCCTGTTCACGTACTACCACGAGCGCGTGTGCCTGCAGTGCGGCGCCGTGCCCAAGGAGGCCAGCGTGTGCCTGCTGTGCGGCACGCTCGTGTGCCTCAAGCAGCCCTGCTGCCGCCAGCACCAGGTGGCCGAGGCGGTGCAGGTAACTATAGCGACTACGACCGCCTGTTCACGTACTACCACGAGCGCGTGTGCCTGCAGTGCGGCGCCGTGCCCAAGGAGGCCAGCGTGTGCCTGCTGTGCGGCACGCTCGTGTGCCTCAAGCAGCCCTGCTGCCGCCAGCACCAGGTGGCCGAGGCGGTGCAGGTAACTATAGCGACTACGACCGCCTGTTCACGTACTACCACGAGCGCGTGTGCCTGCAGTGCGGCGCCGTGCCCAAGGAGCGCTAAAAGCTTCTAGGTGAAATAGAGATATTGACGCAGCGAAACAGAGTTATAGAAATTTTCTCTTACGACTTTTTACCAATACTAACCCAATTTTCCCACCAGCACATAGAGGAAAAATCAATGTGTGAAATACTTCCCTTCCAAAATAAATCCCAGGGGAGACGGAGACACTCATACCAAACATAATAATATTGTTGATTGACTATTTTCAACATTTTGTTTTCTATTGCAAATCTGTATACATCTTGCTGGGGCTACCTGTACCTCTGAACCGTTTGTAAATAAGTAAAAAATGGAAATTTGTTGAGAAAATAAAAATTAGTCAATTTTTATTTTCTCAACAAATTTCCATTTTTTGTTTGTTTGTTAGTACAAGTCAATAATACCATATTGTCCCCAGCACGCGATGGAGTGCGGCGGCGGCACGGGCATCTTCCTGGTCGTGACGTCCACCTACATCATCGTCATCCGCGGCCGCCGCGCCTGTCTGTGGGGCTCGCTGTACCTGGACGACTACGACGAGGAGGATCGCGACCTCAAGTGAGTTCTAGTGCTACCTTCGGCCACTGTACAGCATGTATCAGAAAAGTGTGTTATAGATCATCAAACTTACGTCCAACCATGCGATTACAATAATCACGAAAAAATAAACGGTCCCATAAAACAAAATCAATATCTACTTGATCCAAATAAATTAAATACGATCACACCTTCCTGATACATGTTGTGTGAGAATAACTTGAGCCGTCGTAGCAATCGGCAAGCAAACTGACACCTATGTATCGCTATTGCTGGAACAGGCGTTCAGCATAGCTGAACAGACTGATTAACTTGCGTATAATACAAATATGTAGTACGAAAAGATCGGAAGCATATTATCTTAATTACAGCTTGGCAAAAATGTCCTGAAACGGAACTAAAAAATTTCATCGTTGGCAACTTCACTTACTGTCACATCTAGTGAGTACATGTAATGTCATTTCATGTTATCTCTGGCTGTTTATTGTGTATTTTTTATTATTGTGTTTAATTTGGTGACTCAAAGGGCTCAAAATGAACAGAAAAACTATTCGCAGCTCCGCTAGAGCGATAATTTATAAAGTGTATACGAGATGTTTGGCGGAATTTGAAGCCGGACAAATTTTATCGGATATCAACGATATTTATAAAAGAACTGCTGAAATGACAGGTAATTTGTTATTTTATTTAAGTAATTAGATATATATGTGTGTTCAAACTTGCAATAGATAGTATAAACCATTATTATAACTGTTATTTACATTGAAAAAACATTTAATGAATTTGAGGTTAGGTGCATTTACGAAGATACAAGCTCCTATAATTTTGATACTTTTTGTGTTACTTCCAGAATAAAAATAACTAAGTTTTTTTTTAGGGAAATCCGTAAGTACTATACGGCGAATTGCTAAAGAAGGGCAAACAAACAAAGGCACCCTCTCAATTTTTTTTTTAAATTTTTAATTGATAAGTACTTGCAAAAGTTTAATTGTCTTTATTTTTTATGGTTGTAGGCCGTGGCTGAACAAGTGTTTGCAAGCATCTCTGTCGATGACTGAATAAATTCATGTGAACATGTTATGAAAATAGAAAGGGAGTATTATGAAAGGGGACAAACTATGTATAGAGATATCGACAAAATAGTCATCAACCTGCAAGATGACAGCAGCAGTACAGAGACAGACACGGATGAAGAGCTTTCGGGTGTGGAATATTTAGACGAAAATATGTTAGATTCTGATTAAAACATGATCAACAGATATACATACAACAGATCAGTTCGATGGGGTGTAGGTCACAATGATAAGGTGGGAGCCTGCGTGTACAATTATGTACCTAAAAAGAAAACAAAAAGATTAAAAAAATAGGTAGTGATATGATTTATTAATACCTAATTACCTATTTAAGCTTCAGCAACAACTTACCTTTTGCCTTTAGACACATTTACTTTGTTATTAATAAAAATAAAAACCACTTAAAAGAATCATTGATTTTATTTTCCTCATAATGTAAATCAATATACACACGTACTTGCGCATTATCATACAAAAGCGAGCGTATGTAACGACAACGAGTAGAGAAATTTATGTTTATTTCAAGTTTAAGTAATGTAAAACCCGTCAAAGACGTCATCACCTGCCTAGCCTTTTCCCAACAAATTTTGGGGTCGGTTTCCAGTCGTAACCGGATGCAGCGTAAATATTAGTGCGTTACATGGAGCGACTGACTATCCGACCTCCACAACCAAGCAATTGAGTAATACAATACCATTTGGAAAGACAGGTTTTCAGATTTTTGGGCTTCTGACTCACAGTAAAAATCTACAAATGACACACAGGACAATCTTCAAGCATGACTTAACCTTGAAGATTGTCATGTGCGGTTGTTATTATTTAGCTCCGAGCTTTTCTAAAACCCGTCAACACACATTAAACAAAAAAAATATTTGAAAAAAAAACCAAAGTATCAAGACCGTTATTACCGTACTATATAGGGTTACAACATGTACGATAGAGGCGCCACCATTATTTTCACGACTTTTTTGCCAAGCTGTACTTTCGATGTTGAATAAAATGCCTGTCATTTTATAAGGATTCGCGTGCTTCGAGTTCCTTTAATAGACAAGGTCGAGTAACTTGTTTGTTTGTCACATTATTAAAGTATAATCTACTTTAAAATTAAATAAAAAGTTATTATATTTATATCTGAACTCGATGCAATTTTGAATGAATGAAAGCCATGGTTACATGTACGTGTTTGGCAGACGCGGCAAGCCGCTGTACCTGAGCGCGGACCGCCTGGAGCTGCTGCAGGCGCAGTGGCTGGCGCACCGGTTCGACCACACCAAGCGCACGTGGGTGTGGCACCGCGACTCGCTCTGAGCCGCGCCCGCCCGGCCGCGCCGCACCACCGACCGACACACTCAGACGTGAACGTGAAACCTGGACATCATAAGCGGCTTGGGAAACCTCACTCTTCTCTAATCGGACGTTTTTCGCGCGGCCTAAGTCTTATCTAACGATTTAAATCTTTGGTGGAAGGTACAGCCAGGGAGGTATTTCTATGGAGTGGATTGTAGGATAACGCGGGTGTGAAACTAGGATTGATATGGTCTCCTTTATATATTGGTTCAATCAGTGCAGTGCCTAGAGGTCAACATTACGGCAAGCATACTACTAACCAGGAACCTTTAAATTATGAAGAGTAGTAGCTTATAGGATAAGCCAAGCTTTTGGGCTTGTAGAAAGGTACCGCGACTGGCTTGTGATGTTGAAAAAAATTGGACTGTTAAACGATCTCAAATGTCAGGCGACTCCCAATTAGAACAGTCCCGTCCCATATGGTACTACTCTAGTTGATCCACTGTATGATGGTAGATAGGTAGGTTATGTGTTGCAATGTATATTAGTAGACTGGAAATTCTTTAAATGTTGGGACTTGTGTCATTTAGATCCTAGTTCACCTGGATATAACTCCACTTTATCGCAGATATTCTTATTTGCCAACTGAAAGTAGTGGAAGCAGTACTCTCGCCCTGGCTAAGAATTTAGAAACAATAAGAATCTATGTCATCTAAATCATTCAAATTGAATTTAGTGGATTTTCATTCTATGTTTTAACGGATTTCTTTGATTTGTCAAATGAAATATTTTCCTAAACAGGTTGCTGTATAAGATTTTAGAGGAGACTTCTTATTATAAGCAGTCGAATGACTTGTTGAAACTCGACTGTATGTGAACAGGATTTGTCGGTCCTACTCGATAGAGTCGTAGACAACTTGCCTGGAGTCATCGCCAATAGACATTCACTAAATTGTCTGTTAGACGGAATAGGTCAATATTAGAATATTTTAATAACTGAACATAGATTTTAATATTAAAACAACTAACTTATCTGATTGGTCAGCCAACGTCAAGCAATAAGAACAAGAAAAGTTTGGTTTTAAAGATTAAAATAAATCAGAGATTCACTAGATTACAAAAATATAATTATTACATTGTGTCAATTGAGCCTTACTTTAAACACCAATAGCTATCGTATTAACAGATTTCAAAGTTATTTACAAACTTTATTTATATATCTGTATATTATACACGTTCTATAAAAGTATCATAATAAATTAGAACGCGTATTTTAAACGGTACTGAAATAACAAAAAGTATAAATTTTTGCCTCGTACAATCAGTTAGTGTCTTACATACATAGATCCAAATATTTATGAATAAATAGTGCAGTAGTTAGAGAAATATTTGCAGCCACATATATTTTCATATTACAAGTTATTAGCTTCCCGCTAACCCGTGTTTAGGCGCTAGACAATGTCCCATGAGAATATTTAGCCCGACAAGTAACGAATAGATCGTGGATTAGGCTTGTATAGACTTTCATAGTGAAAAGTTTAGTCATTTCATTTAGAAGTATTTTTTGTTTAGTGTTTTTATTATTTATAACTATTAATTACTAAAGCTCTAATTATGTATCGTGTAACAGCGAAATTAGAATTCTTTATTCATCTGATATGCGGCTCATTTAATTTTATATAACAACGAGAAACAATGTGTTATTAATAAACTTAGAATATTTTGTGCATCTACAACTTTGTCGCTTGAGTTTTTTATAATCAACAAGATATTACACAACGCGCAAGATTTAATACTTAATGCAAAGCCGATCACCCAAATATACTACTTCCATGGTTTTCAAATCCACGGGACACTACACATATTGCCTTAAATTATAATGTTCAGCCATTAGTATCATACTATAAAATTCTATATTCACATTAAACTAAGCAATAACTAGTTAGTAACAAATATAAAGGTCTATAAAGAGTTATATTATTTGCTACACTATCAAATTGTTGGACATAATAAAAGTATATAATTATATATTTACATACACGGTCATTGTAACTCCGTGGTGATCTGAGTACTCGCAAACATTGTGTATCGAAGTATGCCTTATCAGAATTTTAACAGTTATTTACAAGATGTACAACAGAAACATAAATGCAGTACATATTGTTATATTAAAATTATTACTTGTTTGACTATTATAATGTGTTATAGAAGTAAATTTTATCTAGTGTTGTTCTGTGCATTCATGTTTAGGAGTGTGGCCAGAGAAACTTCAAAATGAAAATCATGAATGACATCACCACATTATGAAGCTTTGTATCGTAAATTTCTATAAAATGAAATACTCAGTAGGCGACTGTAATGCATTTATCCAGAACGTGTCGATAACTACTGAACTGAGAAGGAATGCCTTCCACACCGTTCCCCGGCCACGCTCTTAGTAAGAAAATTTGTTGGAATATAAGGTCTATATTAAAATTGTACACTGTATCTAATGTTTGATCAAACTGAACCCAGTGATATGTGATACTTGATACAAACATAACGCCTTCATTTTGACAAACTTAGCGCGCCGCTAAACTTGTGAATTCAAATATTTTGCAGCCCAATTGTTTGGTCAAACATTTGAAATATGTTGCCAAGAATGTCGTGAAATTAATTGTCTTGTTTACGATTCGTACAGTGTAATATGAAACTAGAATACAGCTTCAAGGAGGAAACAGGATGCAATAATATATGGTTGACGTAAGCAAGACAAACATGTAGAACATTGTAAATATAACCTTCGACTTCATTAGGGATGTCCAATGGGTGTTGTTAGGGCTGTGAATACGTATATTTTAAATTTTACTCGCTCCTCTGTTGACACGGTTGACGAATCACTTTAGATTTTAAAGACGATTAAATTATTATTTTATTTTTTTTCATATTTTTGTATAGGATTATACTGATTACGATATTAGTGAGTAGCCGCTTGCGGACTTTCCATACCTAAAAACGATTACAATTGCTCCTCCAACTATCTTCCAGAAATATGAAACCAATACTTTTTAGAAAATAGATAGGTTTATTCTGAGTAAGTTCTAAACATTTTGGAACCACTGCACTGCAAGGCTTACGAGGTCTGACAGTTGACAAAACGCTTTCATTTGCTTACAATATTATACGACAATATTACACGGTATACAATATTATTCAATCGAAGTATCATTATTGAGGTATGGTGCTTAAATCTATCGTTTTATTTCTCGTGTGCAATTTGGATGCTTTTGTTTTATTTCCTTGTATATTATTTTCTAAGTCCTCAAAAGTACATTTTTCTGTTTTATAAAATTAGTGTTTGTATCTAGTTTTAGTGTTAACTAAATTGTAGTTTTTATTATTAAGCTATTATCATTTAAAATTTTGTAATCACAACGAATTGATTCTGTAATGAAGATTACGAAGTGGTATAGAAGTTCAAAATTAGTAGATGTTTGAGATGTCAATATTTACAATGATTTTTGTTTAGACTTGAAATATTTTCGTCACGTGAATACGACAGCTAGCGAAACCGAAAAGTAGTTTGTCGAGGAATGTGACGTCTTTATTATATTTTTGTTATAATCATAATCCCTTTGCTACCATATTTACATGCTCATACATTACATTAGCTGTGACGCCATACTACGTTGGTATTGGTTGATTCCGCGGCCAGCGCCTGCTCTGCTCCAGATAATATTGTTAAACTTGTGTATGTATATTGTTCTTGTATATATTCAATCATTAAAGTTGTTGATATTTCTATTTTTGTTTCAATATTCTTGTCCTTTTGACACTAATGTAAAACCTCAGGCATTACATACACACTTAGACGAATACAAATTATTCACGTACAGTTTTCAAACATGGATATAGCTTATCTCAAGTAATTTTAGTTTGCTTGCATATAGGGCCATTTGAGCACTCTGGGCCCCAAGTTCATTTAAGTGTCGTAGCTGGTGGCTGTCAAAAGAAACTTAAATAGTCCCAGTCGGGATACTAACATTTTCGAGCTCACTTCACTCGTTTTTGCCACCTACATTTTTATGATTCTTTAGCTTTTCAGCATGCTTACATAAATAAACAGGTTTCCGGTGCAGGCGAATCTGTGCGGGTCGGTACCGATCGGTGCAGGTATAATATTCCTATGTTATCTAAGCGCTCACTTACAGAACAGGTTTAATCTTGTTGGTGCCGACTACCTGACCTGGACCGAGCCATACGGGTTTGCCGGTGTAGGGTGTGTGTAGAAAATGGATGTGGATAACTGGAGTTTTGATAGCCTTGGTATTTGATAAACCAGCTTTATGGGACAGAAGAAATAAGTTCCATAGCAACAGAAATGTCACCAACAAGTGTTGGAAAGAGATAAGTTTGGAAATGAAACGGGATGGGAAGTATAATGAATTGTAGATTTATTTACATTAGTTTTTAAATAAAAAATCATTAGGTACAAATGACAAGTGATTATGTCTGAAATATTGAACAAAATTATTTCTGGTACATTCGAAGGTGGACTCATTATTTTTGATTGTGCCATCTTCGCCGTACAAGATTTATAGGAGTCAAGTTTCTCACAACACCCTCTGTATCAATAATAATTATATTATGCTACAACAAGGACATCATTTTCACGGTTTTCTTTTCCTTCATTTCTTTGGGCAGACTACGCGCACCACCGTGCGATGTGTAGGTACCAACTATACAACCTATTACATGAGGAAAATTTCAAACATTATTGTTACGTCGGTTGCTTTACGAGAACATTCCAGATAAGTAGTAAGGACCTGTCTATAAGTCTAGAATGTTCCACTATAGAACTGTCTAGAGGATTTGAGAAAGTTGTAGAACTTTCTCGAAGGACAATGTTCTACTATGGAGCTTTCTAGAAGATTCGAGATAGTTGGGGAACCTTCTCGGAAGATGATGTTCGACTATGAACTGTGAAGAAGGTTCCTGAAAGTTGTCGAACCTTCTCGAAGGATCGGTCGGCATATGATTAATAAACGTCGTGTTTGTTGCTGGAGGAGTCAGACAGATTTTGGCTACACGACGCGGCGACGAAGCGAATCGAAGTGCGATATCTAAGTGAATAGTGATCAGTAGTGTTTTTGTGATTAAGTTTTAAGTGTTTTGTAATTAATAAAGTTATTTCTTTTTAATCGGTAGTAATTAATTTATCCCATACCCAGCTAGTAACATTTTTAAAATCATTAGATATTATGTCTAATGATTTAAATAATATTTCATTTTGTTATTTTATTCAATATTATTGAGTAAATTGTCTCTAGTAGGTGTAGGCATAATTATGTATGGCATACAGTTCCTCCCATATTGCAACCACCGTATCTTCTATAATTTTCGTTGCTGTAGTAAAGTGATTTGAGTGATTCTCCAGTTACAAGATAGTTGAAAACAAACAACTAAGTGTATAACACACATAACTATCATTTAGAAATAAAAGAATATGATATCTAGGCCCTTCTCTGATTTTCGTATGATACTCAAAATATCTACACCTACAGTGTGAAAGGAGCTGTAGGGGGGAGACAGAGCAAGCACAACTTCAGTGAAGACAGAGTTCCCGTCTACTTAACAGAGAAACTATTAGTTTCACAAGTATCGATAGATGTCTCTCAACTTTAATGTTAGTTTATGTGTAAATACTACTGTTAGTGTTACTTCTAAAAGGGTGTTTTTAAGAGGCAAAGAATTTTCGCATTATTGTCGAAATACAGCCTGATTTACTACGAAGCGTGTGCAAATTGGACTACCAGAACCCGCCATGTAAGTACTCGCTAGCTGCGGTAACCACATCTCCGAAATCATATTCAAACTACCAGTCAAATAAAGCCAATTTCATGGATATCATTTTTGATTTATTTCAATATAAGTTCCTCTCTAAAATATTATTTCTGTATGAAAGAAAAACTAACGTATCCGACGCGGGATACAGACTCACTCTGGCATCGTACAAGGGTCGCATTATTCTCAAGTGCCCAGCCCAGGGCCTCTAATTGGCAAAAGACGGCCCTGCTGCACAGCACTAGCGTTGTCTCGTAGTTATTAGATATTGATGTCGCACATCAATAAAATAAATAGTCAAAGGATATAAAATAAATTTATGTCCTGTGGATCCAGCGAAACACCATTCTTACCGACCAGGTTATAAGGTTTTCAACTATGTATTCAAGGTATATACAAATAAAAGACACAAATTCTGTTAAAAGTTTATAATATTGTACATCAACTATGATTTGTTTAGAGGTAGAACATCCTACTCTTAAATTAACGGCTAACGTGATTACAATAAAATAGTTAATTTTCCATATGCCGCGTTAATATCATTTATAGGCGGAGTGAGTAACCGAAATAACATAAAATACTTCATCAATGCGAGCGGGTGCAGGCGCTACACATGTGTACGGTCCTGTCAGTTATTTTAACCCATGACAGAAACAACCCAATAGCGACCTAATTTTGATGGAAATAAAAGTCTTAAGGGGAATGCTCCAACCAGCCCGCGAAATTCAAAATTTCTTGGGTTTTTTGCAATTTGCAGGCCAGCGCTAGGTTGTATGTTGATTAAAATATTATTCGCGGCTGTAAGACATATGTAGTTACAGAATTATAATCATCAAAATCATCAATAAAACGCTCTAAGGTCATAAAGCTGTAGGAATGAGTTTTTTTGTTTTTTTTCGGTTCCTACGCTTTTATGAACTTGGAGGGTTGTATTGGTGATTTTGATGATTATAATTCTGTAACTACATACGTCTTACAGCCGCGAATAATATTTTAATCAACATACAACCTAGCACTGACCTGCAAATTGCAAAAAACGCAAGAAATTTTGAATTTCGCGGGCTGGTTGGAGCATTCACCTTAAAGTCATTGTTATAATCAATCTGTCAATGGCCAGCAGATTTTGACAGTGATGGAAAATCCGAGTCAAAATAACTGAAGGCACGGCATGTTCTTGACTGACATTTAATCTGATATCAAAACTATGGAGCTGCTCGCAATTTATGACATAGAAAGTAATGTTTAAATTCGTTTCTTTTAAAGCCACGTATTGATTAGAAACTGAGCTCCACTACATGCTGTGCTTATTTCGATTATCTTGAATGCGGAGCATTAGCTAGTTCTCAGCAAAACTGCAATGTTCCATGTTGCTAGAACAATGTCGTGCAACATTGTTTCCCAATGAATACAGGGCATTTTACACATGTTTATGCCTTTAACATCAGTCGTTGTTAAGTTTGTAAACAACATTAGTCAATGACACGAAAAATGGGATATTTACCATGGAAAATCGGGAAATCGGGAATTTATATCGAATCATTAGAATTTTTGAATCATATTTTCATTATATTATTAAATAATTTGTATGTCCAAGTGACTGATCATGGAATGAACTGTATTAGTATATAATTATGTTATGACCACCTGCATGTTACCCATGTATCACAAATATACGATTTGATTTGATTTGTTTATTATTCATTATGAGTTCCCGATATTTGGGCGCTGTTGCAAGCACCATATTGCTGTTGCAACAGCGCCCAAATATTGGGAACTCGAAATGAATAGTAAATATTCCGTTTTTAGAGTGAATGACCATGTCAGTTTAAAAACTTATAACATTACTCAATCTTGCACCAGCTCTAAGTTATTATAAAATTAAGTTGTTAATCAATATAAAAAAGTATAATTACAATAGTTGCTTCAAATGTATCGTTTAACTTACACTTACGTACATACAACAATGCAAATCAACTATCTGTATTTTAACCTTTATACATATACTTACTATTTGCGACGACACATTTGAAGGATCTATATCAAATACAAAATAATACAAAGTACGTCGTTTTGTCATCAAAGGAAAAATAAAAGGTTTTTCATTTTTATCACAGAAAACAATAAATACTATCAAACAATATAAGATGGCAACTAATGGCAAATAAATCTATGCACCTCTTTATGATTATTATGTCGGTATTAAAAATTATGCATTTAAAAAAATAAACCTTTTAAAAACTCTGTACAAATGTTACAGTGAAAGTGTCCTAAATATGTAACAAAAGCGCCCGTTTTCACAATCCAACCTCTAAATGAATGCCTAAACAAAATTGTTCTGTTGGATTTCCAACCCTCAGCTTTGCAACAGATAGTTGCAATTTCAGTAGTGCGACAAATATTTAGGCACTCCATTCGGTAATGTTAGTATTAGTAAAAACGGACATAAATTGTTAAAAATGTACTTCTGCATATTATAAGGCCTCTAACGAGCGAGATAGTTCTCATTGTAAGACGGACATAGAGCTAACATTTACCTATTCATTGTACTGTAAAACAGTGTATCCTACTTTTTCAAATCCATAAACAAAACGAGATACGGACACTTTCTGAATAACATGCGGTCTATTTCTACTCCGGGACTCATTACATAAGTTAATAATAACGCCAGCAATTTTTAAAAAATTCAAAAAATCTGCCTACCCACACGAGAAAAGCGTGAGTGTATATATCTCTGTATGTGTACAAAAATATGTGCTGTCAACTTAGCAGCAACAAGCAAATATAGAGAGTTGTCGAAGAGTTAATTTGGGCATTTATGAACTGTGTCTCGGAGTAGAGCTATTATTTCATTGTAAACACTGTCAAGGAAATCTAAATACTAAAAGTACAATGCTTTTTTATATTAAAAAATAATAAAGTACGTAAAAAAAAGATTCCATTGACAGTCATTTCGAAAATACTGCCGGTCTCGCTACTCAATCCTAAGCTTTAAAAATAAAAAACTAAACTAAAAACTCATATATCTAAATAAATTACTGCCAGTAGCGAACCATTGATTTAGAAAGTCACTGTAGTATATAATATTGTTTAGCAAAAATACACAAAAAATTAAAACATTCTATTATAATACATGCTGATGGCAGAGGAATGTTTAACCAATGGACACAATGTTTTTTTTGTAAAGGTATCTAACTGAATATTTATCATCAACATTGACCACAATGATAATGAATCAGACTCGGTTGGACCACAATCATAGTTTATTGCAGAAAAATAAAACAACGAAGTAATTGCATATGAAGAGACATTTGTGGTATGAATTATTGATTTACTTTAAAAGCAAACTAAGGCTACGCCTCACTCAATATCAGCACAATAAATACAACTCATTGTACCTAAGTGTACGTTCTTTGCGGCAACTTCTATGATCGCGGCCCGCCACAACATTGACTCACACTGATACATAATGCTCACATATTTACCACACACCAAAGCTTTAATATAAATGAACCACTCAATAAAAATCTACAAATATGTGAGCACTTACATATAAAAATTCGTGGCTCTCGCACTATCAATATAAACGGGTAAAAATGTTACAATACATAACATCCCAAGTGTTTCAGTTAATATTAAAATAATTACTACTATATACACATACTAATGTTACTCGTGTATGTAGGTACAACTTCTAAAAAACTTTGAACACATTTTTCAATAAGATATGGGACAGTTTTTATTTTCTTTTTTCATTATAATTCTAAGTGTTCAATGCCATCCTTCAACCCACGCTATTATGGCACAAAAATACTTATTTGCACCTTAAAACAAACTAGAAAATATCGTTAAAATTTAGGCAAGCGGAACCTAACAGTGCGTACGTTTGGGTACTCTTTGTCATAAAACTATTCTAAACATTTCTTAACAATTCTTAACGTTTATTACAATCATTAAGTAACCCCCCTTACTAAATATATATTAATTTATATATTAAAATTATGTACTTTAATGTCAACTTTCATAAGATAAAATATAACAACTGGCAGCCTCTTACATAAAGTTACCAGACGTGATATCGATCTCTCTTGTAGTTTTAGAACAAAGATTGCCCATCACGCACTATAACATAAGTATTATCAATAGGCCGATATACGATTCCCTAAAAAGCAATATTTACGTATATAAGTGTGACTTCATATTAAATACATTAATAGTTACATACTTTATATTTAAATTATAAATTCGTACAGACTAACTCATATTTATTTTTATGTTATAACTAAACGTAACTAATATGACATTATGCACAGTTAAAACTATAAAATATTAGCACACTATAATAATATTATATATTTTTAATTATAATAATATATTATACTGGTCATTCTGAGATCTGTTCGTCACCACTCTGGCTCCAATACTGTCATATTTTTATTACTTCGTTCGTTTGTATTAAATATGCTACCTTCGAGAATATAGGTGCCGTGAAACTAATCGCGTTTTCCATAACATTGGGCATCAACTAAATCAATGCCTAAATAAAAGCTGGCTGTTGGATCCTCAACACTAGGCTGTGTCGAAAGTTAAAAATCCTACAGCGAGCTTTTATACTGACACTCATTGATGTGTAGCTAGCCTAGCTTTAGCGAAAACAAGCATTGGGTTACCATTTGTATTCATTTCAAATACATCATGCGACCTAGCTAGAAACTAATGTAGCTATAAATATTATAAACTTAATATAAGTATATGAAATAAGATAAGATGGGGCCTATCGAGTAGACTGATATGCCTAGCGAGAATGCTGATACTTATCCTACCGATATCGACTGTAGTTAGCCTAAAGATTTTGTTTATTTTTCAGTATTATATAAAAACGTTTGGCGAGACCTGGGGTTGACATTTGCCGGACTGAATCTTATGTCGATCAAATTCGCTCTACTGTCACCTTGAGACATTAAAATGTTGCCTATCTGACATACAGTAAAGCTGAACAGATCAATTCAGAACTCAAAGGGAGGTTTATAGAAAGTAGCATATTCAATGTTCCTGCTGTACACCAAGCAAACCATAACGCATGCACTATGGTCCATGGAATCCGTCACATAATATACAACGCTTATATAACAATACAACAAGTCCCTCGCCTAAGGTAACTACGCCTACTCTATATAATCGTAATTCGACAGATATGTTGGTGATCTGATAATATTCTCTGTAATCTTGTGGTATAAAACTTTCAATATACTTACGTATATCATTTACGTGTTTATTTAGGGTACATACATATATTAATTTTTCGACATGGCAACGACGGAGATTTAGTGGCTATTTTTTCAATATTTTATGTTTTTAGACTTCAGTCGAAGTATTATTTGGCTGTTAATTTTAGTTTGTATAAACATTGTAATAGGTATAAAACTGCTGGGAGAAGCTGCGTGGCTCTCATTCTATTAACAAAAGGTGGTTTTTTCTTACCATCTCTTTAAAAATTTTCTCGTACCCTTTTCTCTTCTCCGCCCATCACCACAGTCGAGTATATAAACGTGTCAAAAATGGCAAGCTTCATTCGAACACATGTCCTATTCCCTAGCTATTTACTGCAAGCTAACTGTTCAATCCAAACAAGCAAAAATTATTTTG
Organism: Eurois occulta; assembly: GCA_950022335.1. Classification (NCBI taxonomy): domain Eukaryota; kingdom Metazoa; phylum Arthropoda; class Insecta; order Lepidoptera; family Noctuidae; genus Eurois; species Eurois occulta. The sequence continues at coordinate 1,776,812 of OX465492.1, read as the reverse complement.
ACCAAGTTTTTAGAGCAATTTTATATAAGGATTACAATATAATTAATTAAGATATTAGCATTTAACATATCTTTCAAACTTGATCAAAACTTTTGCGTACAATCCATAACTTCTAACCTTGCTTATTTTAAATATTTGCTCTTAAACTACGTCAAGTTTCATAATGTACTCGCGACGTCAAGACGGACGTATTACAATCTAGAATAGAGTGAGGAAAACAATTGACATGGAAATAAAGAGTGATATGAGAAGTGGGTCAACCAAACGTGAAGGGAGCGGACTGAAGGTCGCAGACGGTCAGTGCGGGACTCGGGCGCTGATGTTATAAAATCTCGGAGTGCCAGTAGGGCAGCGCGGCGTAGCCCGGCGTGGTGGGCGTGAGCGGCGTGGCGGGCGTGGCGGGCGTGAGCGGCGCGGCGGGCTCGGGCTCGGCGGGGCAGTCGCAGTCGTACGAGCGCACCACGAAGTTGCCGTAGTCGTCCGTCAGCGAGCTGTGCCGCAGCGCGCCGCACACGTGGCGCCGCCCGCCCAGGCACCACGACCGCTCTGCGAACACCCCAGCGTTACCAGCGATTCATTCATTTTCCGTTGCCAATTAAAAAAAAACAGCTATTTCTTACGAAAGTGCAATACCTACCCACGGTCAAAGTGTATGTGTGACCATTTGTGCATCAATGTCCCTTACAGCCTGTATGGTTCTCCTGGCCGTGTTTCGGACACGGCGGCCAATTTCAGCGGAGATTACTCATCGGCGCGAGAGATATTATAGTACACGCGTGTGTGCGCAGGCACAGGTGCATTTCTTCCCTCACCCTCATAGTCCTTACCGACGCCAATCCGATACTCGCGGAGAGTTGCTGAGAAATTCCTAATGGAAAAACCCAATAACAATTTTTACCCGGCCCAGGAATCGAACCCAGGTTCCCACGCTCAACAGTCGTGCTTGCGACCTATAAGGAGCTCATGGTTTAATAATAACAGCCGCTCGGGTCGTATTACCCAGTGGACCAACTGGGTTGTGGAGGTCAGATAGGCAGTCGCTCCATGTAAAATACTAGTATTCAGCGGCATGCGGTTAGACCGGGAGCCGACCCCAAGATAGAAAAAAAAATCAACATCTGCCTAGCCTTTTCTCAAGAAAAGGCTAGGCAGATGTTGATTTTTTTTTAAAATCTGCCGTTCCATACATTTTGTGAGTTGGTGTCCCTTCCACCCTATATATTATAGCTTCATCTCGCCTTTGCAACCTCAGAGACGTACAAACTTTAGCAGTAACTTTTATCCCTAGTAGTCGCCTTTTACTCACCACTGCTGATATCGACGTCCGTTATCAGTTCCTCGTTCATGAGTGCTGACAGGGCGTCATCTGTGTGCTTCGAATCCGAATCTTCTGTAAATAAAACAAATGGTTTAGTTTGACACTGTAGTATTTATGCTAACTCCAAAAGCTACTTGTTTGTCGGACCCATCGGGCATCTGTTCTGCAAGCTACACACTGGCACTTAACGTAGCGATTCTTCGGGCTATGTTGGTCTCTTTGGTCGTGCTATTATGGATATAGATTTGATTTTGTCAAGGGAAGGCGTCAATGTAAATCTAGTTGAAAATAATAGTGTTGGATCAAGATTCATGTAATTTATGAAAACACTAGCAAACCGCCTTGGCTTCGCACGGGTAGCAGAGCATATTATGCCTTCTGTTTTTTAGAAATATGACGTATTTACACAAAATTTTATGAATTATACACCTAAACCTTCCCCATGAATCACTCCGTTCATTGGTGAAAACTGTTGACTGGTATGAGAACACTCACTCAGACTGTTCTATATTATGTAGTGAAGTGAAAAACCAACAATACCTGGTTCCTCCTTAATAATGATTTCCTCTTTAATAGCACCAGGCACGGTGGGCGACGTGGGCGTGGTGGGCGTGGCGGGCGGCGTGGGCGCGGCGTCCACGCCCGTCGCCAGCGCGCCTCCCGCCTCGCCGCTGCTGTTCGAGCTGCATTCGGGACTATATGGTCCCATCTGAAGAACGAGAAGAAAGTTCAATTTATTTATTTGAGGTTCTTCCTCTGTCTAGGAAATTGTGTTACCAGTTTCCGATCTACCAGTTATGGTTTTTTTTTTATTTTTGTGTCCTCGGACTAGTAAGCAGGGACACCACTCCGATAGAGAGTTGAGGAGTTAAGACAGTTAGTTTGGATTAGGATCGAAAGGTTAGTTTATAAATGGTAAGATGAGTTACCCTAAGACTCCTTCGTCTTCTAGGCGCGACCTCAGCCATCTTGTAGCTGGTGTCCATCGCCCAGTACGAGCCCTTGCCCGGGTCATCTTTACTGCGCGCCACCTTCATGAAGCACTTGTTCAGCGATAAGTTATGCCTTATTGAGTTCTGGAAACAAAAGAAAAGTAACATTAAAAAAGTTTCTAAAATCAAAATTAGGTGCAAAAGGCACCTTCCTTATTGGAAATATGTATATTCGTATTTATTAGTCGCCTCTCACGACAACACGGGAAAGCCCTTATGAGCGATCCCTTAAACCAAGAACTTGCATCCCATGACATGATCGGCAGATTATTGACGGCACGGTTGGCGCAGTGGTCAAGCGATTGACTGCTGCGCTGCATGTCGCGGGTTCGATTCCCGTACGGAACAAATATTTGTATGACCTACAAGTAGTTGTTCCGGGTCTGGGTGTTTTTCTATCTATAATATGTATGTATTTACAAAAAAAAAATGTTTATATGTAGTTTATCAGCCATCTAGCTACCATAACACAAGCATTAGGTTGCTTAGCTTGGGACTAGATGGTGCTGTGTGAAAATGTCCAGGGATTTTATTTTTTATTTTTTTATTTTTATTACAATGAAGTTCTGAATACAAAGATTGAGAGTAGCACATGATGTCGTTTTAAGATTATTCTTCTATTCGTATCGACGTTACATCCATATTATACTGTTTGGACCCAGTAAGTGGCCTCTTTAATACGGCGTGAGAAGCGTTGGAACAGATCGTCAAGAGTGCAAATTAACGGAGATTTGGAGAACTGCTATTAGGCAGAGAGCTTTGACAAGTTTTTGCCTAGCGCCTAGCTTATAGAAGACATTGAGGGCTACAGTATCCACTGCAATTTGAGAAGGTAGATTCGCAAACAAACAATTTTTAACCGACTTCTAAAAAGGAGGAGATTATGTATTCGGCCAGCATCTTTTTTTCCATGTTTGTACACCGATTTCTCAGTAATTACTGGGTCGATTTAAGTGATTCTTTTTGCATTTGGAAGAGAGAGGTCGCGCGGATTTGCAAAAAAGGGTTGTATCCAACTCACCATCCACCCTTTTCCAGCTTCCTTATAATACGGGAAAGCGTTGCAAATGTACGTGTATATCTCGTTCAGCGTCATTTTACCGTTCGGCGAACTGCTGATCGCCAGTCTGATCATGCTGGCATAGCTGGAAAAGAAGAAAGTAGGATGTTAATGTTGGCAAGGTAATTTATTTTGTAGGCGGAGTACAGGGCCTTGTGGTGCAGCTTAGGAGAGGCCTATGTCCAGCAGTGGACTGTAACAGGATGAGTAGATTGATGTACATATGTTTATTTAGCCTATGGTCTATGGCCAGAGCTAGGCGGGTATGGTGGAGCAGGGCGTATTGAAAGTGTGAATTGTGAACCTGATCTGATAATATAACAAAAGATGTGGTTATAATAGCTTATTGTTTTCTTACACACGTTACTCATTGAATGCGAGTTTTTTACAGTGTTGATTACTTTTTTAAGACATTAAAATAATATTACTTGAGTTTCGTGTTGAAAGAAGCTAAACACGAGAGAGAGGTCCTCCAAAGGAGCCTTTTTGAGTTTTTCTCAATCTTATACTATTAAATGAGAAAAACTTGTATTCATATACATATATATATTTAATCACGTTCTCAGAAACGGCTCTAATAATTTCGATGAAAGTTGCAATATGTGGTTTACGGGGGCGAAAAATCGATCTATCTAGGTCTCATTTGGGATTTTTTTTTCTATAGTTTCGCACGAGCAGAGCTCTGTCGACCAGGTACTTAGGTGTGATCCTAATTATCTGGGAACTGTTCTTCTTATTACATTCCTCAACCCCAGTCAATTTATTAAGTTGCCAGAACATTCCTAACCCATTTAGAGCACAATAAACCCATCCTATCAGACAGATTGTGTTTTAATCTTTTGGATAACACATATACGTCACTGATGTATAATCAAACGCATGATATAAATACTTATCTGTCAGCAAGCTTTGCAAATGTTGATAAAAAATTATGTCAAGACAATACATTGGTGATTTTCAATTGTTATATGAGTTTATCATTTTTTGCTGGCCGTTGCCCTGTTACTACAATCCTTTCAAGGAATTTTGGAGCAGTATTTTTGTCTTCTTTAGCTAGCTTTGATAAAAATTTATGTATTGTTGCCCATGGCAAGTTAATTCTGGAGTTGTTGGTCAAAGGGCATTTGTGAACATACACAAATACTAATGTTCAGTTTTTACCGACATTAAACTCCTTTATTGCACTGTTGGGAATTTAGGTGTCACATAGCATTAGTGGAAACGGGCATTAAGGTCTTAATAAATAGTGCGGTGTCTATGTAATTTTAATACAATTTACATGCAAAATAATGCTTAATGTTTTTACATAATTATTTCTACTTATGACACATCTTTGTATGGTACTTTTAAGAGGAAACTTATTGTAACCCGCTTGTGAGCCTCTTTACCATACCTACCTAATAAGAGGACTATTAGGTATTTTCCTTACTCTAATATTGCACCTTACCGTCCACAAGTTGACTGAATTATGAATCACAATTCAAGAATGATTTTATATTGAAATAATGAAGAAAAACATACATACTAATAAATCTACCTAACAAGGTTACGTACAGCCAGAGGTATACCTAATAGTACACCCACATTTGGCCATTCATGTTTAAGTCCCATGTAATAGAGGGCAAGCTTATTGCCATTAACTGGGCATAACTCCAGGGTCCATGGCTGCTACTCAGAAATTCCTGATGGAAAAACCCAATAACAAATTACCTGACCCCGACATCAAACCCAGGACCTCATGCTCAGCAGTTGATCAGTCAGCAATTGCGACCACTAGACCAACGAGGCAGTCAGAATTTGTGACTGTTTGTTACATTGCTTATCAGTGGCGAAGGTTCCATACAACTCGATTCCTAACGGCTTCCCTTTGAAAAATGGCACAGTTAGTATTCTATAGACAAATAATATAATCACATAAAAGATATGTAGTCCGGCTTACTTCTTACAAAAATTTACCCTTCGCTACTGTTGCTTATTATTGCAAATAAAATGTTTAAATTACTGAACTGTTATTTGTGTTTTCCATCACATTGGTATTTCCCGGTAGCATTCCGGAATCTCTGCCTCTTATTACACAGGACGTAAACATTACTGGCCAAAAGTGTTTGTAGGTACTGAGGCACTACTGAGGTGCCGCGAAATTAGGTAGTTAATAGTACTATAATAAACTTATACTGTCACTTACGGGATATCTCGGAATATCGGGAGCTCAAAATCATGAACAATCACGGAAGATATCCCGTAAGTGACAGTATAAGTTTAGTTTTAAACGGTGTAAGCTTAAAACAGTGTTCTACAATAAATGCTAATTCACAAAAGGATTTATTTTTTTTACCTACCACATGTATTATTAATGCATACTTTGTAAGGCCCCCTCATGTACTACAAAACTTTTATGTACCTAAATAAATTATTATATTATTATAGTTACTGCAGCTGATTAATAATGCAACTTTATAGGCTATTGACCTCTTACTTCTAGTAAATTATAGTATTTTTCCTCATGCCAGACCTAAAAAATAACTAGTTAATGCTTAGTAATTAACAATTACAAGTATGTACCTGTGATGTATTTAAAAAAAATATAGTCATGTATAATATCTGCTTAGCCGTTTATAGAAGAGATAAGCATAAATTTTAAAAGAATCAATATAGTCAGGTATCTTTATTATGCTTATCTATACAAATATTAGTTCCTAGTCAGAGGAATTAGATAACTACTAATTACAGAAACCTTACTAATTATAATAATAATTATAAAACCAGAATATACATTTTATACTAATGAATGTTTTAAACCAGTTGCAGATTAGTTGCTGTCAATTCTTATGTTGTTTATTGTGGTTGGTTTGACCAAAATAGCAACAAACCATTTTATATTTTGTCAAGAGACTTAACTTGAATTGTTTTCATAAACTTAGTATTACAGTGATCATTCTCCTGCCCTTATCCTAATTTATTCAGAGAAATGAATACAGAAAGAGCTGATCAAAGTTTTTGAATTGGGCCATGTATAATTTTATAGTTGTAATAAATAGTGATGTTTGATTCAACACTTCGCAGCCTTTTTTTTTCAAGCACCTATGAAGACTCTGAAACAAGATTCAGAATCCTAATAATAGGTTGTGTAGACTCAATTCTTCATAAACTGAACTATTAACAATGAAAACCACTGAATAGAGACAGAGAACTCATTGTGATGGTTGGCTATGAATTCTTGATCTTCACCAAATACTAAATGAATGAAAACTTGGAGCTACAGTGATTCACAGATATTTTAATTGATAAAAACAAGCAAAACAAGTGGAAATATTACACATTTATTGGATAAAAATATTTGCCTACATTTTAGTGTCTTCAACTGGATTAAAAGTAATACTTTGATATCAAATCTAACTCTAGGTAACCAAGTTGATAAGGTTCTTCTTGGAATTAAATGATTACTCAAACATTTGCGTTTCTACAACTGCAAGACCTGATTTTGTAATTCTTGTGTCAGCATTTCCAATAATATTGCCTACCTCATGAAATGTCCCATTTGCATTCATTTTCATTACTCATCAAGTAAAGGGTCACTTACGAATGACTCATTCACACGTATTAGGAAGTCTTTGAGCTTTTAACATTGAAAAAATCATTTACCTGTACGCGGGCTTCGCGTGTTTGATTTTATTCGTGTTTTCTTTCTGGTCGGCCTCTTTGTTATTGTTCTCTTGCTGCAGGCCGAGCGGCTGTACATCTTCGTACAAAAACCGCGGGATGGGGCCTAGCGGACTGTGGCGTGGCGGGCCAGGGCTGAACGCAGGGAGCCACTCCACGCCTGGGGAATCGCTCATTGTCCCATCAATATACGCGCACTTTCACCACTCTTCGCGTTCTCATCACCATATGACCACAAAAACATAGGTTTTATCTTCACACTGTGGGCGTAACGTTCTTGCTACCTTTTATGAAGATGATCCTCATTGTAGGACATTGAGAATCCTTGAAATGACGACTAACTTGAACTACTGTCACGAGACTAATGGACACAAACAAACCCAGTATGAAAACTTATAAACACATGAATACGTAGCAAAACACTTAAATGAAACTATCGAATAACTTAAAAAATGAAAGAAAATCCTATTTTACATGAAAATTGAAATTATTATGACATTTGAGGCACCTACAACAAGGAAAATGGCGGCGTTTTGGGTGTGCTCAGTTCAGAAACGCATTCTATTGGAATAAACCACTCGCGAATTTTAATAAATAAATCAAAGTAGCAATTTTATTTTACCTTTCTTAGTAATAATTTTTTCTTGATAATTACACATGGTATTTATAGTGTAAAGCAATTTAAAACACCGCACCTAGTTTTCAAAGTTTTAAAACGTTATTGATCATGGCAACATTGAGCCGGGGTGACAGTATGAATAAATTTAAAAAAACTGACAGTTTGAATATAGTGGTCGGGAGGAGGACTTGTGTTTTCTGTTCTTTACTTTAACGGTTTGTTGACAATAATTTAAAAACGTATAAATTGTTGAAAGTTTGTGTGTGAACTTATTCTATTATTGTGGTGGATTGCTAAGTGGAATCGTCAACGATGGCGATGCAGCAAGAAGTCGGTGTGCCCGACTTCGTCCTACTGGACAATTTGACCACCGATACCTTTATCGAAAATTTGCATTTGAGGTGAGTTTATTTCTAATGATATCGTCATCATACCGCTACTATTTACTGTTTGTTTATTATTGACTCGAAAACTTGATAAAATCTTCAACTTTTATTTGTTTCGACCAACTTTGATTGTAAATAAAAGTATGTCTATGAAAAATAGGATGTTGCTAAATTCTCCAGCAACTGTTATGTGAACCATATGACTGAACGAAACATACTATAAATAAATGACGCAAAAAGTTTAATTTAGGGCTTCGTGTGAGGTAAATAACAAAAATAAACATTATTTGGAACAAAAGTGTAACTCACCGGTGTGGTATGTAGTATTATCATAGTGGTTGACCTTGCATTTTTACACCTGTATAAATAGTTAAATGTACCAATACTGTCTTCGTAAAACACAATGGCTACTTAATCTTTAAGTACACTTATTTAAGAATGAACTTGTTTTTTTATATGATTTGAGTCAGTTAAACTTTTGTCAAATCAAGATTTGAAAAAAATCCCAAAGGGATTTTTTAAGGAAAGTATTTTAAATAATCTGAAAAGTATTATACAGCATTAGTAAACAACAGCCCAGCTGTTGTGAACATTTGCTTTTTAAAGTTTAAATCTTTTTCTGAAGATGTTATTTAGAAATAATATCTGGGCAAGTAATTTTCAAAGGAATGGTTATTTTATTCATTGTCACTTTTGATATATTTTTTATGGTAAAATCAAAAGTGCATTCAAGATATCAGTGAAACGTTTGTAAATTAGTTGAATTGCAGCTCTTATCAGAGGGTCATCTTATTACCGAAATAGGAAGAACAATTATTAAGTAACAAATATAATGTTATTGACTCTAAAATAGCACTACTATGACATCATTTATGACTCACTGTTGAGTAACATAATATCATTAGCATAAGCATGCCCATATCTCATGCATTTTTTATTTGGCAAAGTTATGGTTTCCCTCTTAAATCACTGATGCAGGAAAGCGACTATAATCAACCACACTGGCCTAAGTGTATTAGCAGAAGTCGAGAAGTCATCAAATTCTATATGGTCACCCTCAATATGGTATATTTTCAAGACTTGCCTATAAATAAAGTATAAGTCTATATCTATCTATATTAGATATGCATCAAAATTAGTTTGGTAGTAGTTAGGCACTACTCAGTAGTCACCCTTCTTTAGGAAGCAATTTTAACTATGAAATATTGAAATATAATGAAAACATATTATGTTTTCATTATTCCTACACAAAAAAAATATATTTAAAAAGAAACATATCACATATAGAAACTCTTCAATTACCTGATCTTACATTAAATTAAGAATAACTTAGACCAAAAAATACCGAGAGAGGCACCAAGCCAATAAGCCTGTCCGTCTAATTAACAGACACCAAGCAGACAGTTAAGTATACAAGTAATTATCTTAAGCAGCCAATGCTAACGAATTTTTATATTGTTGTTCGTTAGTTCCCATAGAATAATTTAAAATTTGTTGAAAACTGTGTTGTATCATCGTTATTTTTATTACTGACTCGTGCACTCGTTTTTTTGCATAATAAATCTTTGCGGTCTTATTAGTTTGTGTCCAGTGCAAGATTGATAGTAGTCATATCATTTTACTTCATCAATTAGTCCACTCTGACTAGGGTCATCCTAGTGGACCATGATTTTTTAGAGTTTTGATTGGTTTGATCTCTGGCACATAATTGTTATGCGACTGTATCTTGCCCCCTTCTTAAATAAATAGGCTTGTGTAAAAAATAATCTGAAGAACAGCTGAAAACATTCAAAATAGCCAATATTTTTGGCCTTTTCACAAGTGGCAATTCTAGCTAAAAAACATTGACTTGACAAAGAGGTCATTGCGAATTTAATTTTGCTGACACAAACAAAGAACGAATTGCAAGAGCAAAAAAAGGAAGGCTGACACTACCAGAGGGGTATGCCATGCTGTAGGAGCGGCGTGTCTCCAGCCCTTGAGCATTTAATAAAAAAACGTTTTTCTAAGATTCCGTACACATTCTGGCGACACATATACCACCTCATATGAACCACGCAAGACCTCTGACCTCTCTGACGTTACTCAAATCCTACAACACGCAAACAAAAATTACCGTGAAATCTGCAGCAACCAGCGGGTAGTCGCCAGGTAAACAAAACATATGTTACACCAGTTATTTCGGATAATCGTCCCTTTTCTATAGAGGAACTATCCAATTTGTTCCTCCCTCAGAGGGTGTTAAGCAAATCCCAACCACCATGAGAGAAAAGTTGAAGCCAAGCAACTTAAGTACTTGAAACAGCTCAACAAAAAACGATGGATTACCTACAAAAAAGGTGTGTAAACATGACCACCACAATCCACATGATCCAATCACTACAAAAATAAATGCATCATGTAATATTTAAATACACAGTGTTTGTTTAAGTAATACCTACTAGTCATCTTCCTCGAAAAGGAGGTACGATTCGGATACACGCAACGAAAATAAGCAATGAAATAATAAGTGCGCAAAGCAATCTGTGTCACAGCTATTTCTGTTACAACTTCATGGAAAGCAAACGCAATGTTTAAAATAAGTCCGAAAATCTCCTTGGGGTGCTTATTTTTGGCGCACAGATTGAATCTAAGTCCGTTGACTTCCACTGCGTTGCTGCACAGCTGCAGCTGCGGTCCACCGCATCACTGTCTTTTTCCATAAAGACCGTGATTTTCGCCGGAATATCGCTACCTACTGCTTTCGGACAAATGGTAGAGCAGTGGTGGCCCAGCGACTTGCGTAGATCGTGGTTTCCAACCCAGACCGGTGATAACGTATAATTTATTTAATCACCGTTGCTCTGAAAATGGCAAAGGAAAATATCGTGAGAGAACTGCCATGTCCTAGAACCAAAAATTGGAAAACAACAAATTAAAGCAATATTTGCCTATTTCCTGGATTCTAATTCTTGGCGGTAGTCAATAGCGCGAAGTTGCGACAAGACATCAAGGAAATTACATGTGTATACGAGTAGTTATACATTTTGATCCACATCGTCCTGTCGTAGTAGACGTTCTTGTTTCGTCTTGGTCCGACTCGGTTGGAGGTTGCAATCTTGTCTTGTAACGACGCTGAATCCTTTAGTTGATAAATTACTTTTAAACTGGAATTGACTGGATATTATATTCAATTTTTGTAGTTCTGGTTCGAACTTTAGTAAATCAGCAGTTTTGCTCCCCGATTCCGTCTGATTATACCCAAACTTGGCATTCTTGGCAACATCTTCCACATTTAGGTACGGGATAAATTAATAGAACTCCCCAAATATAACGTCCATATTTTCATGTTTAAGTAACGAAATCAAGCTATAAATAAAATCTTTATTTCAATCTAGTGACAACATTGTTACAGACATCTTAAAGTACAACATACACATTATGTCCTATAGAAGATAATCTGACTGTGTTACTATCTTGGACAGAACTGCTATTTCGACATCACCTTTTCGACCACATAAATATTCTAATGGCGTTGCATCCAAGTGCCTTAACACCTTTATTTACACTCATTACGATAGCCGCCTATGTCCTAAGATGACACACAGTTCTGATGTCATCGCTCAAGGTGCTCCTGAGTGGCCTTTCATCATGTTTTCCTTGTATTATTGTTTGTTTAATGTATTATGTTATAAAAGAACTAAGTACACGTCTTGTTCTATTGAAAAAAATATCTTGAGGAATTATAATGAGGTCTGTATTGTGGATTGATAAAGCGATAATCGTTGCCACCTTCGTCGCTCGATTCTTGTGCAGATCTGTTTACCTAAGTGTATATTTTCTTGAACTTTTAAGTATTCAAAATAAATTGAATCTGACAGACATTTCAAATATGCTTGAAATACATAGAATAGAAAGTCCCGTAATACGCATGCCAGAAATTCTCGCAATAGCGTAAAATTATATCAACAGAACCTTCCTATTCACAATACAAAGCTCACCACATACGGTAAGTTAAATCAGTAGCTATTCTAGTTCAGCCACTGACATCTCAATCAGTCTCGAGGTAGACCACAATATACCTGTGCCTTAGCCGTAAGGATTTGGAGTTTGAATTTCGAACTGTGTCTTTTGGCGCGTTGTAAAAATAGGAACTAGAAATAACTAACTAAATTTTATTAAAACTACAAGATGGTGTCTTGTTGTTTCAATAAGAGTTTGAAAATAGCTTCACAAGTAATATTTACCGGTTACGCCCCCTGTATGAGAATTTTTTGGCGAAAATTGTTGTAGCACTGCTACAAGAATTTTAGATTCTCTCAAAGTCTCCGACTTGCTTATATATATGGGTTCGTTTGAAATGCTGCCGACGACACAATGAATTGAAGTGCAGTAAAAGATTTTATGGCTTTCCGCCTTTTTGGCGAATTTAAAATACTTTAAAGGTAATCTGTGGTTAAGTTCCTTATATTTGAATCTTTTAAAGTCTTCACACATTACCGACTAGTTTTATGGTCGTTTACCGTCATTTCGTTTTACGATGCAAGGGAAACACAATCTGTTGCTTCAGTATCGTAATGAGCTGCACCTTGATTTTAATAGAAATTTATACCAGCATTTTAACCATAAAAGGATACCCGTGAATAATATACATAATATGTAATTATATTAAACTTTTCTGTCTTTAGTACACATTTGGCTATAGATCCTTCCAACCAGTCACCTACATGTCATCATTAAAAGAAAATAACGGTCACATTCTTAACCTTCCAATGTCACAAATGCTTTATTTTTACCCACCATCCTAATTATAGAGTGACCAGCTTAATTTAAATAAAGATCGATGACTCAAAATGGATCTATTTACTAAAATAGTAATTAATATGCAGAATATGGAACCGGTTGAACTTGATGTTGCGTGCCGAAATGTTCCGGTTCGAGTCCCAGACAGAATACTCGTTTGCAAAAAAACAGTTTTCTTTCCTAGGAAATTGACCTGAAATTATTGTCTTTATGACTAGTGTGTAATATGCATTTCTTTATGTACAATTTTCTGCTCAATTTTTTTTTGCTTATTCGTTTTCTGGCTATTTAAAGCAGGAATGTGCAAGTGAGCACAACTTTACTGTGCGTGTTTTCGAGGTACGGAACCAAATAACAACACTCGTAATGCTGTTTGAACTTCTAATGGTTTAACGCCTCTAATGTTATTTGTTTAGGTATATCTCGCATAAGTATTTGATATTATCTATCTTAGATATTTTACATGAACATCGTGGCCTTTTCCGATTCCCAGGCTTAAATTCTCTTCATTGATGTTGCCTTCCCGTGGGAGCTTCAAAATTTCCCAGACTACAAGATTTCCGTACAATAACAGCACCGTCGCAAGGAATGTCTGACTATATTTTATAGCTGTTGAGTGTGGATTAAGACCGATTTGTAACAATTGTAACTGTGTTTGTGCAATCTTAGCTACGATTGTTTGCTAATCAGTTTTTATTTTAACTTACGAATTGCAATGCCCTCTAAATTCTAACAAGTCCAAATAAAAATACCTAAATCCTTTATTTAAGTAAAGATGTACCGTATAGTACACCACTATTTCGCTAGTTATCGACCGCGGACAAATCCAGACTCTGAACTGCTACCAAGAAAGTCCTGGTGGAAAACCCCAATAACATTTGTGCAGATCTGAGCTCGGAGCTGAGAATCGGAGCTCATGCAGCAGCGTTTGATACCTCAACCAAGGAGGCCGACCTCAAATCTCCTAACACCAACTAACACATTTTACATCACTACATCACATGTCGCAATCGGCAGAGGCAAGAAGCAGAGTAGCAAGAGACAGTCTAATACAGCATAAGTAATGTCTCCCTTTAACACATACCAAATTAGGAACACATCAAAAACAAATTAAACCCAATGTACAATCTAGGCCAGGCAGCCTCATAACTCTTAAAATGTTACATCAACAACAGTACCTACCCACTTGCAAAAACTCATACTTTCACGGCGTGCACACACGCACATCCACGAAATAGGTCGCATCACTTTAATGGTTTATTAATAACGTATTTGTTGTGTATGCGAGAATGCAGTCGGTATTGCGGAACGAGTGGACCGTTCGTTTGTTGACATGTCGTAAGGCTAAGGGGTATTAAACAGGCGTTTCAGCATTCCTTCCTAAATGGTAGGCCAATCATAGGATACTGGATATTTCCCTGGAATTGGGTATCTCGTTGATCATATTGGTTGGTTGGCAGTCTTGAATACAAACAGTTCGATGAGAGATTGCATTGACTCGCTCTCTTACCAATAATAAACCTGCATTCAGAAATTAACCGTTACATGTAAGGTTGGGAATATTGGGATGCAGAAAATGACGGCGTTGTTTTATCTTACTGTACTAGACACATATTTACAAAAATAAACCTCTAAAATTGTGGTACAAATCGTTTCTGTATTGGACCAAACTGATTCAAAAGTGCACCTTGCTGACGAGATACTCTTTTGCCTTCAGATTCATAGAATAAGTTATTTACGGTAAAGACAAAAGAAAGAAAATTGTCAACACTTAGCATAAACTTAACCACATCGATAACAAAACAATATCTTCTGTCTTTACACATCTTCATGTCTAACTGGACGCTAATTGACCGACTGCTAATTAAGGACAATGCACAATGGGACCAGTTAGCCGACTGCCATGTGCTGCATATTTGCATGTAACCGCACAGGCGCACATATAATATCCATTTTACGGTCTTGGATTGTTTAGGCATGTGGGTAGTCTTATCTTACATTACAGAGCATTTGCTGGTCGATGAGAGGTTGCGTTGTAACTCGCTGGATAGTAACTGGAGTTATTTAGACCAAATATCTTGTGCTTATCAGATTAGAGTTGATCTAGATCATACCAGCATAATCTTGTCAGGCCGATCTAATGGCAGACGCAATACCACGCCTAGCGAAAAAGAAAGAAATATCTGCCCAAGTGCCCATGCCTCCCAACACCCAAGAAAGAGCTTGAAAAATCAGCCTGGGGAGTTCCTGAGTCGAATCGACCGATCCCCATTAGTACTTAAATCAATAGTGATGTTCTTGTGCAAAACTACAATGAGATAAGCACATCTATGGGAGGAGTGATGAACACCTTTTCGACATCATTGGAACAGGTGCCTTTGGCGGGCAACGTACCTATAGACAACGTTACAAACATCTCAAGTACTTCTGGGCTCTGGCGATCCCTCAACACAGTCACGACCGCACCTACACTCGTAAAACTAAGATAAACCATACATATAAAATAACAAATATACATAGTCACGTTTCTAACACCTCTAACACTAAGCTAGCCAACTAATTATCTCGACACAATAGAATTAGCACGTGTCTTAGCTTATGATGTAATTAAATATTACCACTATGGCTTCAGAGTTACAACATAATAATCAACAGAAAGTGTCTGAGTTTAATAAATAAGCAGTTTGAGCGGTTGTGATATAAACTTTATGGTGCATAACGAAATTATCTGGGGAGCAGACACACTCGAAGACTAGACTTCCGGGACTGATGGCTCAATAAGGTAATCAAAAAATTTATCAACGAAAGGCTTTTGTCTTTAGACAAAGGGTCTTGGTCAAAATGGGTGTACAACAGAATGGAAATATATCTCAAATCATAGCTCATAATAAGTACTCCAATTCATAGTATGGCGACAGTAAAACTGGTCTTCAATTCTGGATTAATCTCGCACTGTTAACTCCAAAGAGATTCAAAGTTAATTGTTCGTGATTCTTGTACTTGAGACTTTGAGAGATGATGTCTCATTGTCTAGATCTTTTTGCTGGCACACTTTTTCTGGATTCGTGACTAAACCCAACAGCCATTATATGTTAGGTGACTGACGGTAGAGTTTCGTTTCCACCAATTATGATGGAAGTGTTATCTGTTTAAGTTTATATAAGTTTCGCTTTAGGCCGAAAATGGGACCAGGCCCAAAAGTTTGGTTTCGGCTGAAAATCCTGTTTCGGTTGGACACTATTATGCTTATGTCATGCGTTGATTCACGTTCTTCGACGAGACATTTATTTATTGCTTTTGTCATCACGATTATTTTCATTGTCTTACGCGATAGCAATAGCTAGAAAATTTACATGTCTCAAAAGGTAATGTTGAATGATGAGCTGCTCTGTTCTGTCTCCTTAGTTTTTAGTAGAATATGCCACCGTCCGTAATTTACTAAACCTTTTTCTCCTTGCCCTTTCCACTTGAGCATCCAACAGTACAATGAACTATACCCGTGACATTTACACCACACACACTATATCATAGTACAGTCGCCAACACAAGTGCTCACTGATCTTTTTCGTACACAGCAGTGTTTTTCTGCTCTGATTCACTGCGAAAGGTCATCGCGGCCGCAGTGTGGGCGACGATCGTGAATCGTGACGAACAACCAATCTAAGTACTTTCATACATCATTATTCTTCATAATATGCATCTCAAAGTTTAAAGGCTATAACAGTTAGGTGAAAACCAAATAAGCAATGGATCATGGATGGACTGTTTTAAAGAAGATGATATGTCTAGCTAGAAGCATGAGACGACGACTAATAGGTAAGTATGCAAGAAGAAGATATGATGCGCTGACCCCTAATAAATTTTGATAAGGGCAGGCAAGAGAATGATGCTGCATGTTTTAAAGATTTTAGTCTCTGCAAATACAGCTTGTTGTACAAAATGCATCATTTTTTTCTTTTCCCACGTCTTCCTGTTCTCCTTTATAGTATGATTGACTGACTGATCTCGGTCCTCTTCTTTCTTCATGCTTTTGTTGAACCTCGTATTCTTGATAAACGAATTTTCGCAACTTGGTTGCAGCAACATGTTTTTGTGTGGCTGAAAATGTTCCTCGTTGCTGGAAACTGGTTATAGGTATTATGTCTGCAGTCACATCAAATAAAGTTGGATCCGTCTGTTGGATATGACCATATACAGGTCGAGCAGGTAGGTGGCATTGTAACATCTGCGAGTACAATGTTATGAGTGTACTAGTGATGCCGTCATGTAAACCGAGGAAAATGACTATACTGCGTCACTTTATATTTGTTACGATTTTTTGTTTTACCTGTTAGGTACTATATTAGGCTGAGAATGAGTCTATTGTCATTCTAGTTATTCCTACCTATTGCGATAATCGCTTATATTATGTAGCTGTAAATAAATTGAAGTCCAAAGCTAATCAATAAATTTGCAGTCTGGCGTCGCGTCGTAGCTCCCAAACGGATAAACTGACTTCAATTCGACGTTTTCTTCTTCCCGTTGAATAATTTCTGCCCTATTCTGCGTCAAACTTGTCCAGCTGAATATGGGCGCCAATTACACCTGGGAAAATAACAATTTGAAGAAATACAAGGTGGAAGGGATATCGACGCACAAGCGGCTGTTTCATACATTTGGCCGTGTAGGTATGATAAGCCGTGTTTGGTATTTTGTAGGAAACAGCAGATTTTAAATTTACCAGAATGATGTACTGAATATGTGGTAATTGTTAATCGTTTGTGCATCGTTGTCCCTTCAACCCTGTATACGACTATTTTATAAAAACATTTAATATCATTTCTTGTGTACTCATAATATTATGCGTCTATTGACATAATCTACACCATTCAAAGCTACGTGCTGTTATTCAGTCTGAGAAAAAATAGGTTTCAGGAAAATATACGTTCTTTGCAATAATATTATGTAAGGTATTCCATTCACCGTCATAGTTTCCATTAACGTCATGGAAACAACAATGTCCATCTTTGAAGTCAGTTGTCCTATTATTCCATAGCAAAGTATGACTAATTAGTATTTGTCAATTGCCTTGTGATTAATTAATTGACAATTATTATGTATAGTATAATTTAATTGAACTGTGATGATTATTAAATTATGAAATTATTGTTAGTCTTTATAATTATTGGTATTTTTATGTTTTTTTTATTTTTATGTTTTTTTGATATTTCTAATTGCTGAATGTGTACTGCATGCGAATAGCTCAAGATGTAAAATCTAAATATTTGTACGGCTGAAATGCCGAATATAGTGAATCTCATATGTATTAAGACCTTACTACCTATATTCTTGCTAATAAATGTCTCATTCATTCATTCATTCAAAATGTACTGAGCAATTTGCATGATCCTGTCGACAAATAAGTACTGCAAATATTGGAGTCTGAATTTTGAAGATGGCATAATGTGAATCTGCTTATGATCCGCTTGGTTTTGACACAGAAATCTAACTCTAATTACAATTAAATAATTCACATGCGTTTTTGAATTGTAAAAGTGTCGGTCAGTTTGTCAGAAAGTAGAAGCTTGATGCCCGTTCCAAAACGTAGTTCTCTATGGAGAACGGCCAAGAAACTCAATGGAAGTATTCTATACCTTAGTAGATCTCTCCTATCTTAAGATTTGACTTTCTTGCTTTCTAAATAGAAGTCTTGGTTGGGAAATGTTCGTGAATGAAACGGAGTCACGAGTGCTGCTGAACACTTCGCAAAGGACAAGAGGAAATATTCGGAGTTGGTGATAATTGAAAAGACACCAAAAGCTGCAGAACCCGGCCTGTATGCCACTTTTGCACATTATTTTCTGTTATCATCTGACAGGGAAGTTACAGGCCTACAGGAATTTTCCCTCACCTATTCATTATTACAAAAAGCAAGATAGCTATTATCAAAACAGTTTTATTGTTGTGTTTCAATGTCAGTCTGCTATATTGCAGCTGTGCTATCGCTATCTCCAGATATCGATCGATTGTGTATCGATAGGTTTCGTAATATACACTGTTATCATTGTTATCGGATGTGGTGAATGCCACTTCAAACAGGATAATTTTGTCGAGGTGTTTGTGACAAATATTGTGAATCGCCTTGGTTGGATGATATGTTATAGCTGGCATAAGCATAAGATGTTGCCTTGGTAACACGTTTTTAAAACCTTCAACGATGCACCTGTGCCATGTGCTGTTATGAGTCAGTCAGTTGAACAGAAATGTAAATAATACATAAAGATTTGCCAGACTAGAACCATCGGCTGGCCTATAAGCTTTTGACTTATCCCACCAGTACAAAAGTGCAAAGGTCTATATTTATGTCTCTTTTGGCAGAAAACAGGAATAGAACACACTGGACCACATTCACACTAAAGGAGAAGGTTGGTCAAAGCTCAATGTAGATGGCGTGTCCATGGCTAAGACCCAAACTGACCAATGGGTTCAAGCCTGGCTTAAGCTGTAAATTACATTAACAGACTTTGAACCAATTACGATGATTAAATAAATTAATTCTTTATTTCACCAAAAGCCATTACTGTACAGGATACACAGACTAAGAGCATATAAGGCTTATAACTAGGTCACAATAATGTTAATACTCTGACTCCTAAACTAGGTGTATGTGTCTTAGGAGTCAGATTGGAACTGACTAAACCATTAGTTTCACAGTCATCTTTCCCAGTTTACCTCTTTCGTATAGCAAAATCGTAACGTAAGAACACTCCCTCAATGACCAACGACCTCCTTTTCCTGACCGTCCTGGAGAACAATGAGGACATCCGCGCACGATCGTTCCGTGCTCACAAATCTCTTGGATGTCGCGAATTGTCTCCCGTCCGCTACTCCGCTCCGCTCACGTGGTCGCGTAATGAACAATAAGTGCTTCAGACATTAGCGGGGTCGCTGACCGGGTCATAAGGTGAGGTGGCAGTGCTAACGGAGCGAGGCGGGGAGAGCCGTGACTTTGTGTTATAAAAGCCAGGAGAGGAAGAAGAAAATAATGCTATCGAGAACCAACGTTGCTATGCTCCTTTTTTGCTGAGTTTCTTCGAGCCGACACTGAATACAGCTGCAATTTTTGCTTAAATCTCTCAGGCCCAGATCTGTAAACGCTTCTTGACTTAAGACATGTTCCCGTCTCTATCTTGCATTGGTAATTTGACAGTTGTGCGCCAGTGACTGAGTCAAAGTACGTGCTAAGTAACGTTTAAGAATCTAATCTCAGCGTACTCTCTCCTGCTCTACGTGATTAGGTACAGCTTATTAACGCACCACACAAAACGCTCAGCTTATGAAAGGACCTCGCCTACAAACAGTCGCCTTGATTGCGCGAATGCTCACGCCGATTACGTCGACAGTATTATGCAGGGCTGTTGCAAAAGTGAAGAATGAACTTTTTACTAAACACGGAAGCTTTCACAGAGAGAATATTATGATGTTCTTAGTTCTTGATGGTCTCAGTCTTGTTATTTCATTGTGGAGATACAAACAAGGCTTAAGTTATGTTTTTTTCTTGGTCAGGGTTATCTTTACGACTTTATGATAAGTAGGTAATAAGGACTTATTTAGGTAATATTTTTATATCATTCAGATAGTAACGATGTGTTATTTATTATCTGAAATAACTTACTCCGATGACATACTTCGGTAGATAATGAACAAGATAGTACCTACCTATGGATAAAGGCTAATTGGTTTAGTGCTGCCGATTTAAATTCTTATGCAAATTATTCAAACATGGACTCAAAACATATATTTCAATTAAACCATTAAAGTGCTCTTTTGAATTGTCAAAGTATACATATAAGTTTCAGTCACAAACAATAAGATGAAGCTACACTCCCAGTCAAAGGCACAGTAACTGTGAAAGTACTGTAGTTGTAGGCTGATTTTATAGTCACGCGTTTCAGCAGCGCCGTCGGAGCGCGCGCGCTCGGATATGTATTGGGGTAGTAGTAGCGTTTCAAATTCGCGCGCTTGAGCAGCGCCGTTCGGTGTTCCTGTTCAACAGCGCGCTGCCCAACGGCGCGTCTAGCGGCGTGACTATAAAACCAGCCGTAGATCTCTATAGAGAAGAACGGGCAAGAAACTCCATGGATACTCTTTTCAGTAAAAAAAAAGTAACTTTTCAGCTTTCATTATCGAGCTTCATCATCTGCCTAGCCTTTTCCCAATTATGTTGGGGTCAGCTTCCAGTCTAACCGGATGCAGCTGAATACCAGTATTTTACATGGAGCGACTGCCTATCTGACCTCCACAACCCAGTTAGTGCTAGGTAATACGATACCCCTGGGTAAGACTGGTTGTCAGACTTTCGGGCTACTGTGTACCTGTAACGACTGTCAAAGATCTACGGACCAACCTAGGTAAGCACGGCTTAACCTAAAGATTGACCCGAGCGGCTTTTCTTGTTTAGCCACGAGCTCCTCATTATCGATCTTAATACATGTATTAACAAACCTACAGCACGAGGATCCTACGTTGTCCTTCAATAATATAATTCTTCAGGTTTGTGAAAAAAAAGAACACAAATACGAAACTGAATAATTGGTTGCGAGTGCAAGGGGTTTATGCACAACTTATCCATCATCTATTTTACAGTCGACTTGACTTATAATAAACTTAGTTGTCCACAATTGAGTTGCAGGTAACTAGACACACGTCATGTAAATCCATTTCATTATAACACTCCGAGTATTAACAATAACTAAGGGCAAACACATTTCAAAGAAAATTCCTATTGTAGTAGTTACTCACATATGTTATGAACATGAGGGAATCAGACAATAGCGACAGTACGAATATAAAGTCAAGTGAATTGCCTCGTTAGTCTAACGGTCGCAAGCGCTAATGCTGAGCTGAGCCTGGATCGATTTGCAGATCGGGCAGTGTTATTGGGTTTTCTATCAGGAAATTCTCAATAGCAGTCTGCATTTGTGCTAAAACATAGATGGCAGAATGTGGGTGTACTGTGAGGTACACCTCTGCCTAACACTTCTGGATCACAGGTGTATTTTTTTTAAATAATCCTTCTTATAATATTCATGAGTAGAGTACCTAGACCATATTATTATGAGGTGTGAAAACTTACACATGTTTTCGGCATAATTTGTCGTTAAAGTACAAGGAAAAATATATTAAATTAATACTAACAGTAGCCGTGCAGATATGAACGACTAAAATACGATAAAGTATCACGCCAGCAGCAATCCGTATAAAAATATTTATTTCCTGACAAATTCTAATGAAAAGTGGTACCTAAATAATGAACAGATGATATGAAAATCAGAATCAATTTGTAAAAGCGTTTTTCACATTTTGCCAGTCCATGTAATAGTGGGTGAACCTATTTCCATCAATCGGATACAAATCTAGACTCCGTGGCTGCTACTGAGAATTTCCTGATGAAAAATCCAATAACACTGCCCGATCTAGGCCTCGAACCCAAGACCTCATGCTCAAGAGTCGGACTACCCGCCAACGAGGTAGTTCTGTAAATATTAAGTACAGAAATTGAATTTGTCACATACGAACTTATAATAATTATGGCTTAACGAAATGATGTACCTACGGTAATAAACAAACAGTATTATGTTTAAGTACTTGCTTTCTGCGTGAGGTAACCGATAGAGGCCATACGGCGATGACCGCAAGATGACGAGGCCCCGGGTCTACGGAATGTTATATCAATGTTTGTCTTTATGTTTGTTTCTCTATACTCCATAGACTCCATAGTCTATAGGAAGTAGATGCGAGGTACTTGTGGTGTATACGAGATGTAAGAATTCCGTTATACAATGTCATGGTGAACTTTTCATGGTGATGTTAGTTGCCATCAATACGGCAATGACTGGGCGATCTGTGGTTTTGGCATTTGAGTCGGATATGCTTGTGTCTGCGATTATCGCGTTCTCACGGGTACAAATTAAAGCTAAAAGCTAAAACCTGAAACCTCATTAGTGGATAAATTTTTTAGTGTCAGCTGACCTACAAATTGAAAATTCAATGATCTAGGATGGCATCTACAAGTTTTCTGACTACGCAAGTTTCGAATCCAAATATTGTAAACTTATGAATGAAAATATTTTCAAATTACGGATTCAATGCAATGAGCACTTCAAATAAATCGCGTAATCCTTGAGAGCGAGGCAGTGAGCTATGAGAGAGAAGAGGACGAATATATTAATAAACATTGTGATATTCACATACCGATAGGTTTCACAGGCAAAACGCCTGGAATAGTAGTGGGATGAGACGACACTCCAGAAATAGACACAGGGCTTTTGACATAACGTTGGAAAATCGAATTGGATTCTTGGTAGAGATCTTAGAAATGTGTCTAATACACCGCTAAACTTGTTG
Source organism: Eurois occulta (assembly GCA_950022335.1). Classification (NCBI taxonomy): domain Eukaryota; kingdom Metazoa; phylum Arthropoda; class Insecta; order Lepidoptera; family Noctuidae; genus Eurois; species Eurois occulta. Next base: position 1,753,609 of record OX465492.1, on the reverse strand, counting down.
CTGGTATTATCAATGACTTGTGAAAATTAAATTAAAAAACATGACCGAAGCCCGGTTTGAGTGATTTTTGTAGTAGTATAAAAAATCTGTGAACATCATAGAAATAAAATAAAGAGAACTAACGTTAACGAGAAGATCTTGTTATTGAATAACATGGATGAAGACAAACCGCCAAGGCCAAATTCCAGGATAATAAATTAACAAACAAAGCAAGAGCCGCTTTAACTCAATCACTACCGTATAATAACAACTGACCTGACCATTCAACTACAAAGGATGATTAACGTATGACTCACGCTAGGAAAACAAGCTATCTACCAAAGACGCCATGTTTGAGCCAAGAATATCGAGAACCCTACTTCCTTACATTTTCCGCGGCAAGGACGCTTGAAGCGCAGCGGAAGCGCTTATACATCCACACACACTATGAAACACGACGCATCTATGGCCTAGTCTAGGGTGAGAAGCTTTCGCGATTGCTCAAGCGGGCGTGACATATCAAACAGATATAAGCGGCGTTTGCGTCCATATTGAAGTCCAGAACCGATTCCTCCGTAAAATCACGGGAGCCCCCTTCTATGTCCATAGTGACAGTCTACACTTAGACCTCAGAATGCCTACCGTACTTCCAAGCGTTTCTTCGAGTCTGCTATAGGGCATAGAAACCCCCTGATCGCATCGGCCGCCCGATACGAACCACCACGTATCAGTATGATTCGCCGAACTCAAACTCAAACTCAAAGCATTTATTTCAATTAGACCATTACAGGCACTTTTGAAAGTCAAAAACAAAAAAGCTAAGCTACAGTCACAGTCACAAGGCATAATAACTTGCGAAAGTACTGTAGTTGCACATTCCAAATCGTAGATCTCTATGGAGAAGAATGGGCAAGAAACTCCATGGACACTCTTTTTAATCAAAATATTGTTACAAAATCTTGGTTACATCATTCATGTCGAGATTATACATATATGTGAGAACGATGTACAAAGACGTGCACATTAAGAGCGTCCAGAGTAAAAGATTAAACTAACAATTTAAAAATAAAGTAATTAAAATAAACCGTGACAGCTAAGAGATGACCAGTCCCAACTGACAGCGCCCGTTCACGAACATGACGCATGGATCAGCGCCATTCAACTCAACCATATTGAAGGGAACTAAATGACCCGACACACCCGCCACCATCAGCGAGACATTAGTGTGAGCATGACATTCTCTCAGCCACCAGGGCACATTCAAGTCAATGAAAGATAACTAAATGTAAATGGTAGCTTTACAGTACATAGTACTCACACATGTGCTATGCGATTATATAATACTAAGAGATATTTTTACAATCCTCTGCAGCTTCCACAATAACTTCACATGGTAATCAATTAGTTTGCCCCTATGGTTGTGGAGCAGGACCAGCATTGAGCCAAGCATTTTTATCATCAATGTAATCCCCCAACTTATAATATGCTTGCCTACATAGTGTACGTTTTATACAAGATTTAAATTTCGTCTCATTCAGTTGTAGAATGTGGGGAGGTATTTTATTGTAACATTTTAAACAGTACCCCATGAAAGATGAGTCTACTTTAGCTAGCCTGAAACCTGGTTGAGTTAGTTGGTCCCTATTTCTAGTATGATAGTGGTGTCGGTCACCTCTTTTACTAAATAAATGCAAATTTTTCCTAACGTACATGATGTTTTCATAGATGTATTGACAAGGTACTGTCATGATGTTAATTTCCTTAAACAGTTCTCTTAGAGAATCGCGTCTACGTAGATCATATAAGGCTCTGATAGCTCTTTTCTGCAGAATAAATATAGACTCAATGTCTGCAGCCCGTCCCCATAGTAAAATACCGTATGACATAATACTATGAAAATAACTAAATAAAATAGACTAGCCTCGCGGTATCTACATCAGTAAATTGACGGATTTTTCTAACAGCATATGCTGCTGAACTCAACCGTCCTGCAAGAGAAGTTATATGCGGACCCCATTGAAGCCTTGAATCGAGCGTGATCCCCAAGAAAGCAGTTTTATCGACGAATTCTAGTTTCTCTTGATTCAATACTATGTCACTATCACTACTTTTGACATTCGGTAGAGCAAATCTTATACACTTCGTTTTTTTCCCATTTAATACTAAATTATTCGCGGTGAACCAATTATGGACCAGCAATAGGGCGTTATTTACGTCGTCAAGATTTGTGGCACGTCTGTTTGTCTTAAATATTAAAGAGGTATCGTCAGCAAACAACACCATTTGTGGTTGGTTTTTACGACCACGACATACCTTAGTTACTCTCGACGACCCTATCACCCTTCTCCAGGAATGCAGTAGGGAAACCAGTACCTGAAAGAAGTACAAACACACCGCCATTATTCCGACCTCGCCGTGAGGTCCGTCGCTACGTCCTCGTTCACGCCCCCGATCCTTGCTCGAGCCAGCCCGCGATGCTGAATCAGTAGTTTTAAACCAGCCCCTGAATTTTTTCACCCAGATCCAGTCTGTCCCCTTGCTGCCCTCCCCGGCGACGCCTTATACCGAGGCTCGTACCCGACAGGGGTTGCCCTTAGCGCGCGGTCGCTTAGTTTATAAGTTGTATGCCCCTGGCTGGAGGCCTTCTTCTCAAGGCATCCACAGGATAGCCCGGTTAAGTAAAAGCCAGCCTCAGAGGACTTGGAGGATTGACCTGCGAGAGGCCACGCTGAAAAAAAAACAAATTGAAGTGACTAAAATGGGTGCCTCGCCTAGTGCAACGATATTAAAGGCTCAGTCAAACTAAAGAAGAGAACGAAAGTCACACAGTTTTCGTACCGGCTGTGACTGTATCCGGAGACGCATCTGCAATTTGACCTTACCAGTTTGACCGAACTTTAAGATCGCATTCTTATCCGCTCGCTGCTTCCGTACTGAGCGATCCAGAAAGGGGCCATCTGTGGTTTCTACACTCAACTGCGCTCAACAGCAGCTCACGATGCGCTGTGGCCACTAAATCGCGCCCGCAACCGCTACCGCCTCATTCAACGCTTGGTCACCCTGAACGAGGTCTATTACTACCTCAAGGAAAGTAATCTTTTAATTGCAACAGTGTGAGTGTCTTTGAACGTGATTTGCATCTGTGCCGGTGACCTGCTGAATTTGATTCGTGCTAATTCTATTCACGTTACTATCATAAAGTTCTGTTTTGTTTTTATGCTTGCACTGACAGTTGTCAATGACATGTGAAATGGCTGTACAAGGAATGCTTGCAATGTGTGTTGCTTTATTAGTTATCTCCTGTTTGAATGTGTTCACTATAAATTGTGGTGTAGGTCCAAATGGTTTCCTAATAAAATTGTACTACGAGTAAGTTGGAAATAACAGGAAATGCTTACTTTCCGGTGCCTAAAGTAAAACCCATATTTTGACGATAACCTATTACCTGAACGCTTTAGGTAAATCCGAAATTCTCATAAACAGTTTCATTCACAATTTCCCCGTATCTATGACAGGCACTATTACTCCTGCTTTAAGATTTTGATGATGATTATTCTGTCTACTATTCTGTTTCTCTTTTCCCATAGATTCTTTCGCTATGAAACCAAACAAATTCGCAATCAAGTCTACAAAGTTTGAAGCCATAATACTGCAACATTTATCAAGTTCGTCTGCTACTTGATGTATACGTTCGTGTCTTAATCTACGTTCTATCGATCCATGTCTGCCGTTTAGTTAAATTGATGAGCCAATTTTGCGAGCGTCGCCGATGTAATATTTATGTTATGAGAACTTTTTGCATTTACTTTAGTAAGTTTTGTGATTTCCTAGTTTGTCTGGCGTTTCAGGTATTTTCTATTGGTGCTACGGCAGACGTCTTTTCGTATTTGTTGAATTTGAAACAGGGCTTGAATATTGGAAAAGTAAGGATTTATCTAAATCACACATCGCTTTGTGCCATACTTAAGTTATTTAGGTACTCCATTAGGAGTTCTGTAAATATAAATTGTCCCGAAAAGTACTCTTCGTTTAACAAATAATTGGGGCATGCCCTTCAAAGAACAGTCTTTTCATTCACATTTAATTAAAGAACCAGATGTTTTAACTGCTCATTCATCAATCAAGTCAAATACATATAACTCCTGGCAGACATAATTATTGTAATATGCAAATGCCTGAGTGAATCATATTCAAGAAGTGACGTCATCTTGCATAATATAGCAATGATAGCACTCTTCCTAGATGACCAACTATTTATCATAATTATATTTATGAGCTTCCGAATTTGCTATTATAATTTCTGCTCTATGACTAATACGGCCTACTAACGTACAAGTGTTTATTTATAAACATTATGTAAAACGATTTTTCCTCCATGTGATAAAAATATAAGAGGTAAATATATATTCATGTACAATGAATCGAACAGCTATTTTTTCATCTACGGTACAATCACCTGTAGAAGGATGTATCATGTAACGAAAATGATAATGACAAAATTAACTCTAAGCTGATCTATCTATTTATGATTTACCAAATCAGACAGACGACAGCCTGGACTGAAAAGAACCAATAGAGTAAAGAAAAACTGTCCTATATTATACCACCAATCGTCATCACTCAATCAACCATCTCTCTATCGTCTAAGTAGTCCTACCAGATTACATCTGAGATCCCTGTCCTGAATCCATCCTTGTTAAATGTCATACTGCAAATTCACTTTTAGTTCATTTGCTTTCAGACCTTACCTTGAACCTCTCCATATATTCCACCGGTGAGTGAGTAACACGAGAACCCGTGTGGCCGCAGGACAAACGCACTGACACGCTTTCTCCCTTCGGCATTAAGTGCATATTTGTATGCGTGTCCAGTGCTAACGTTGCTCAACCATCGTCTAGCAAGACTGGTCGCTGCTGCACTCTAGTTGCTGTGGTTACTGGTTGCTGGTAGTAACATCATTCATGGACGATGGAGTAGTGCTAAAAATGGATTAAACTGCTATTGTTTTGATCCTACAAAGGTTGTTTTTGTCAGCAATGCTCGGAGTAACTTGAATAAGCAAAAAAAAAAAACCGGGTCGGATCCGGGTCCTGGTTCTGGGTCGGGTTTAATCTGAGTCGTGTTTGGCGTTGTTACTTCTGGTTCTGTTGAAAGTCTTTTTTTTTTAAACTGTCGTCCTTCGAATAGTAAGACGAATAAAAATCCGGCTTACCATGCCAGTACCTTGTGTCGAAATTCAAAACTGATCTCTTCGTGAACATGGACAAAACCGTATCACCATAAAAGCGAAAAAGTTGTTGTTATTTCATACTCTGTTATGTCAGATCTACAATGTTATTTATAAAGGCGGATGCTGCTGCACATCTTCCTGAGATAAACGATATCACGCTTAGATGGAACTTCCATCTTACAAGTTACGTCATTCATAGGATGTGGGGTGGACTATTCTTAGATTAGATCACACACTAAGACAATAATACGTTTTAAGTTCATCCCAATTCCCAAGAATAATATGTCTGTCATGATCTTTGAGTGTTTTAACATAAATTGTGTAGGAGTGCACGCCCAAATCTTCGAAAAGGATTAAACCAGCTTTATCAGAAGACTAAATACGAGCCAATGCCGACCGTATCTACATAATTATTATATCACTACTTAAATTAATTTGATTATCGGTATCTCTTAGACAAATTACGATATCGGTTTCATTAAGTCTGCATGTTTAGCCTAAAAGTTGAAGCCAACTTGGCAGTTTATGCCTTTAAATTCTGCAGTTTCAGTTAGGTATAAAACATAATGATACTCAGCAAATATCCCTGGTATTATCGGCTCCGACTGAAGCGTTTTATTTATCGCCTGATAGTGATAACTGAACAGTTGATAACAGCGATAATTCGCGATACGATAGTTAACAAGAGGTGAGTCATTGAAGGCAATAATGCACGGCCGAATGTGAATTACGTAAGTGTTTGAGTAAATATGGATATGTTGATCCTTGGCCTTGTACATTTGTGGGCACACTGAATTGGACAGCTGGGCCCGATAGAATTAATCATATCATAAAAAGCATACAACTGAAGTGTAGTTAAGTGAAAATTCTCCAAATATAACAAACCAGATCAAAGTATGTACTTAAAACCTGCGCAATTTGACGCCCTTTCAAAAAGCTGTTGAAGAAATGGGACAGCGTCACAGCGCTAATGTGGTGTGACTAGGTCATGTCGCTCGTGCCAGTTTTTATACACCTTGGGGATTTGTTTTAAAACATTGCCATGTCATAACTACGTTATATGGTTCAAAAATATTTACATTCTCTCCATTTGCTGGAGCGACTCGGTAAAAATATTTTATACTACTAAACTTAAACTTAGTGCGGTACTTCTTCTAAAGCTCTCTGCGTATTTAATTTGTAAGCTCCTACAGGTCCTAATGTACCCATCCTATAACCTCACTGTCACACACTGTTAATCCCTATCTAAAAACCAAACAAAACTTCTTTGAAACCATAAAAGTAAATCAAGAGTCCGTAGGAACATTAAATGAGTCAAAACTCCCAATTTTATTAAGACCAAATTGATAACTTGGCGATTTTTCAACTATCATTTGATTCAAGAAAATTGCATTCAAATAACTTCTCGAATTTTTTAACAGTACAGTCAAGTGTTTAGTTTTGAATAATTAATTCCCGTTAAGAAGCTCTATGGCCATCATCCTCAGAAATGAAGGTTGAGTACCACTTCACAGCAATAGAACACCGATAAGGTTCTTGATGTTGTTATCTAGTCGTAAATGGAAGTAATTATAAAGTCCTTAAGATTAATTATAAGCAGTTAAATGAGGAAGAGAAATGTTCCAGATGTTTTCGATGCAGCTTTAAACGTGAATCTGTCTGAAGACACGGATAATGCTGTTGATGTGACAGAATTATGGTCGAAGCTCAATAGCACATCTAATACAAATGAAAGAATCATCGATTAAGAAGCTTTAAACATAATATAGGTAGACAAACTACATCTTGTTACCGATGGTTTTTGAACATAAATCTCCGTCAGAATTAAAATATATACGTGTCTGTAGATGGCAATCGGCACACCCCCTATTACGGGACTTAAACATAACTGGTAAGGATGTATTACTAGGTACAGATCTCAGGCATGATGTTATGTCTGTAGACATTCCCAATATTAAAATACTAATCTTGAGTGTAGATTACAGACGCTTCTAGAGAATGATTGAAATTCCTGAGCATAATATCTCAGCTTGAAGATCTATTAAATTAGAACAAATGAACACAAGGGGCTCGCTATCCAGCGTATCTATGATTCATCGGGGGGAAATCCTGCCCTAGCATTTTGTACTTTAGTAGGACAAGTAATCCCACATGACTGGCACGGATGAAGTCATTCAACCTCAACTACTGATTCAGTTTCTACTATCATATATGTTTTCTATGTATTCATCGTCATAGATTTTCCTATATTAATAAATTGTAGCATCCTATGGATTCCCAACCAAATGTCTGGAATTTGTAAACGTTTTCTCACTAAGGAATCAATTCATGAAATTTCGCTTTGTTGTTGTGGCGTTTAACACAAAACTACTTCGAAATTGGCTCTGAAAACTTCAAGACTGGCTTGACATGTGGGGACTACCTTTCCTGTAACTAAAATCATCAATTGGCAAGATTCATCTGTTTTAGCTCAAACTACTTCAGACTAGTTTTATCTCAAGACTTCTCTGCGTGCTCAGAATGCAAATAACGACTAATCATGGGAACCATTTTGAATACCTTAAGACTACAATTAAGAATACCGTGCTGACATAATGACGGACCAATTACTGTGTTTACACCCAAGCTTAAGCGGTACTTAGTCATAGTATTATATCGCCCAGTGATGCATGGACGACTAGCCGCAGCAATGAGTCAACTAATAGTCAATAAAAATCCTCATAGTCAACTAATAATATAAATGTGAAAATAACTCCGTCTGTCTGTGTGTAATCAATTTTCACGCCTAAACGGCTAAACAGATTTGATTGAAATGTAATGAAATCTGGCAAACGGGTAGACCAGGACTTAGGTTAGGGCATAGAATTTTTTTTCGGTCATATAACCCCGATTAGTCTGCGAGGTTAAAATGATACTGGGCGGGTCACATTTCCAGTCAGGACAGATGGGCCAGAATCGTTACAAAGTGGGTGCCTGAAGCTGGTCGTCGTCACCTAGACAGGCCCAACAAACGCTGGCGTGACGATTTGGACTCGTTCCTGACTGATTGGCCGGAGAATACAAAATATCGGGAGAGTTCGAGAGGAATGGAGAAGGCAATTGTCCAGCTGCAGCAGTAAGGCAGAATAGGCTAATGAAAAACTACACACAATAAGGTACATAATTATAATCCCTTGGGATAATTCCGGGCTCTATGCGGACAAAGCCGTGAAATTGATTTGTTTCGACACGTACGCATTATCGATGTTAAGCCTCCAACTCCTTTTGGTCTACGTTCTGAGTAGCATTAGCATACAATGCAGGGTCTCCATGTGGTTAGTGAGTGCGGTCAGCCTTTTGCGGAGGTTCAAGGTGTCGGTAGGTGTCTGGCACTGCTAAACTGCAAGTAATTAATTTATAATGGGGTAACGAATTGGATCCAAGGTGCCAGACAGCTTCCTTATAAATAGCTAGGTAATGGTCTAGACGTCTATTACCATGTTGTATCTACGTTTAACTTAGATCAGGTTTGGAGAAGCTTTGGTTACCAAAGTATAAGCCTTCATCCATATACTTCGTAGCTGCATAACCTGAATAGCTGTAAAACCAGGAAATTTCGACGTCAAAGTCTGGTGCTATCTTGGTGAAAAGAACTCGTGGATTCTGCTAGTCTTTGGAAAACATTATTTTTATTTCATTTTGAGCTTCATGATTCTAACCTCTGCTACCATCACAATAAAACATCCAAGTAGGACCCAAGATTCAATTGCATTCAATCCGGGATTTAATAAATTGTATCAATGGTTTGCTCGACCGGGAATGTAGTTTAAGTGCTAAGATCATGGCACAGCTGACCTCGGTTCTTGCTCTTGAACTAAAAAACCGGCCCGCGAGGCACTCGGGCGGCGCGCGCGCCTCGTGACGTCATCTGCGCGCGCACGAGCTTGCACGCTTGCTTGATTTGTTTTGGTTGTGTGCTGAGCTTTCGTAAGTTAGCGGATTTCTGCGCATGATTCGTACGTTGGAGATGGGGAGTAAAAATTGTTGAGTTTGTTAATGGAATTTTAAGGAATAAGTTTTTTTGATTTTGTCCTGCTTTTAAATAAAGCTAGTAAGTACCCTATGACCTGTATTTTAGGCAAAATAAATCAAGGAGTTTTAAGAGGTGGGGTTAGCAGTATTTCCAGTACTTAATTTTTTTTTTTTAGTTAATTGATTTCCAATCCATTTTGCCTGAATTGGTTCCAAGATATAATAAAAATTATAATAAATGGCGTAGGTACTAATTGATGACCACATACATTTTAGGGACATCGTCGGATGAATCAGTTAATCGTTCATATACGATCTTGACTCCTCCTCATGACCATTTAAGATAAGTGACCACAGGCGATCTTCACGTAAAAATTGAGGAAGCTTTCGTCGACTTTAAAATATGACCACTTTGAAGGTTAAAAAAAAACATAAACCGATAATATTTAGCATTGTAAATGGGTATGCAAATGATCTTGTTCGGGAATTTATAAGCCCACTTACTCTTATACCTATTCATGTATCGTATCGATGAACATCTTGTTCTGTATGACTCACCAAAATGGTCTTATTCTACCAGTTTTTTAACACTTGTGTTGTTTATTTATTCTAAATAGTTTTGTTTGATAACAGATTTTGAACAGTGTCATAATTAAAACTTTTAATTGTATATTAATGTTATTTCTCCGACTGCCCTTCGACCGGAGCCGGGTTTGTTCCAGCTTGATGGTAATAGGTTCGTTCACTATTATAACACACAACTGGCGAAGTGTGAGTGTACTATCGGTACACCACTGCCTAACTCTTTAGGAGTGGGTGTGATGTTATTTCATGTGTAATTTAGTTTGTTGAAGCTTTTCGGGTAGCGTGCAAATATTTGTGGTAATAATTGATTGGGCTTTCCAAGTTTTGGGAACGGGCCAGTTTCAAATGTTTTCGTCAACTGCAGTGCAGTAGAGCTACACTGTTAACCCAAATACGTTCTCAATATCTCAGATGCAGCAGAAGAATTTGAAACAATGCTAGATTTTGAATCTTCAATTTACATAACTTCGCTGGGCATGGCTACATTGCGTTTATGATTATTGATGCTGTATGACAAATTGTTGTGGCGCTGTTGATGTATTTCTTTTGCTATTCCTGATGGTTCCGAACATGAAAGATGGAATGAATTGGTATATTATGAAGAGTTGGGTTTTAGTTTTCACCTTGTTTTCTATTTCGATTGTTTTCTTTTTATATTTTACTATATTAATGAACTCAGAATTATATCCTCTTTCATTTGACACCCCAATCGATAGGCTAGCAAAACAACATTTTGTCAAAATATGTTGCATTCCCTTATTAATTTTGTTCGTACATGCCACCCGTACTGTAATAGCTAATCAATTGATACCTCATTCATCAAAATCGGCGCAGTAGTTTAGGCGCTATGTTGGAACATATGATGTCACAAACATACATTGTTAAAATAACCCTTCCTCCTTTCGGCTTTGCCGTAGTCGGGTAAAAAGGTACTGAAGCGGACTTAATGCCTTAAGCATTACAGTCAGTGAAAGGGTACCGTAATACCGTTCCTTCTTCTTTGTAATCTCAGATCTATTCCCCAGATGTAACACAGTTATAATATCACTCGTTTATTACCGCACAAGTACATAAAGTTACATACGTATTTAGCGCGATGTCGACGACGGCTATTATGGTTCGCATCTGGCGAGTCGGCCATTGTCGCGTGCACCAGGTCGATGGCCTAATAACCCCGGAGGTTATGAATTTCGGCACGGCAGGCTTGCCGTATTCAAATTGCTGAAAGCTATATTGAGGATGGGTTTTGGCCATTTTTGTATTAGGTAAATTGCGGATGTTTTTCTATGTTCAGTTTAATTTAACTGAAAGTAGGTATATTTCTTTTAGTTTGTTGAAGCTTCAGTGTGTGTTTCTGAAGCTTTGTTGCGAATTGGACCCTGAATATTTGCTGCTAGTGTGGCATTTCATTACGAAAATATGGTCATTATCTTTGTTTCGTTTAGATTTTGAGATTTCGTTCTTAAACATGATAAAGTGAAGGAGCCACCACAGTCGACTGTCGATTTATCTCATGTAGCGAAAACCTGTTATACTCGTAGCTCCCGGAATTTACGTAAAAAATATCTGTCGGTCTCTAAGTTTGGCAAAATACTGCCAGAGGAAAAGGATTCTTATATGGTAGCGGGGATCATGGACAACCTCCTCTTTCTATTTGCTGCTTGGATGCTGACTCGTTACAACAAGTTATTTCTTTCCTGAATCTAGTTATGGTCGCTCTACTGTTATTTGTATATCATTTATCAAAATCTGAGGGGCTGTCTCCACGAGCGAGAGAATCGCGACGATATTATCGTCGTTGCCACGTATTTCTATACACTCTCTTAGAGGCCGTCTCCACGAGCGAGAAAATCGCGACGATATTATCGTCGTTGCCACGTATTTCTATACACTCTCTTAGAGGCCGTCTCCACGAGCGAGAGAATCGCGGCGATATTATCCCATACAAATACGTAATATCGCCGCGATTCTCTCGCTCGTGGAGACGGCCCCTGAGGCAAACTGGATGCAAAAGGCGAAGAACAGGGTCGCAGTTCGGGAAGGCATATGTATGTCAAATCGTGGACTGCGATAAGCCGAGGTTAGAAAAAAAACCTCTTCATAATATACCAATTCATCCCATCTTTCATGGTCGGAACCATCAGGAATGGCAAAAGAAATACATCAACAGCGCCACAACAATTTGTGCAACGAGCCGTGGCGATGTTAATGGCGCCAATGAGCCACGACTAACTTGCTATTGGGAGATTTTACACTTCGTTTGCCATACTATTAATTGATTTGTAAGTGCTTTTCACGTTATCCGCTGTTTGTTGAGTTTTCTTGTCATTATCTCTTTGTTTTGGTGTTAGAAGATGGGTTTTGTCATCAGCGTATCTTGGGGTCAGCTTGGCGTCATGTTGGTTTAGAACTTTAGATTGTTGCTGTATATTGATGTTGTTGGATTTTATGTGTCATCGTTTACTTCACATTTATCTATCTCGCAACCGGCGTGCGTGGACGGCGAACGTGGACGAAGCAAAAGCAGTGCCTATGTAAGAGTAATAGGCCTCGTCCACGGCGACTTTTTGTAGCGATGCTGCCGCGATGCTGTCGCTGGCTATGTACAGACACCGACAGGTCAACCTACCCGAAACTGTCAGATTTTCCCAACCAACCTTGAACCTAATACTTTAGAAATAAAGTTGAAAATCTATTAAAGAAATTTGACAGTTGTAGTAGCTTGATGTGCTGGCGTCTGTACCTTCGCCCAATTACTAGCGATGCTTTCCCGCGTTTACAAAACGCGGGAAAGCATCGCTACAAAAAATCGCCGTGGGCGAGGGGCCTAAGAGGCGGTTTTTAGTTTCTGCCTACCCTCTATGAGTAATAGACGTGAGTTTACGTATATTTATAGGTTACATAAATATCTATGCGATAAGTTAGCCAAGTAATGTACTTACCTATAAAATTAAATTATTCACATACCTTTCACACACATTATGATGACTGATGGATGAGACAGTGGTGCTAGGTACAAAACAATAGAACTTAACTAAATTATTTTTCAAACATAAAATTCCATAAATGGCAGTAGGTATTATGTCATTGTTTGGCTCTTAGTTATTTGATTTTTCTACGTATGGACAGTTTCAGCGAAAAATAAAAGTTATAAACCAACCCTTCATGAAGCCGTCAACCAAACATTCTGTACTAAATATAAATACGCAAAAATAATTGCTGGGAAACGACTTTTTTGGTGTACAAAATCACACTTTACGGTATTACTCAATGTAACGCACTCAAAATGTAGTGCTGATGGATGCATTGAAAATAGTACAGGGACCATGTAGGTATTTTATGTAAAGTTGTAACATTGAAAAAATTGTAGTTAAAAAAAGTTCAAAAAGTTGAGATCTCCAATATCTCCGTAACTAAAAGGTAAAGGAATGGTCCAGAACAAAAAAACGCAGGGGCGGACGGGGAGAAGCAGTGCCTTTCGGCTTCGTTAAGGGTCTTTTTACACCTATTATAAAGCTGTGTTCATTAGTGCCTATTTGTAGTTTAAATCAAGAGTTCCCGTTCCGTTAACTTTAATGGAGTACGACGAAGGTAGCTGTTGTCCGCGACTTTCGTAAGCGTGAAATTATTATAAAATATAACTTCCCTTTTTGAATCGAATTTTGTTTTGAACCAATTTCTGGGGTTTTCATTATTTTGCACGGAACCCTAATTATTTTTCTAAAATAAAAGTAGCCTATGTTAGACCTTTTAACATCAGCTGTCTGCCAGTAAAAGTCGCGTCAAAATCGGTTCGGGCGTTTCGGAGATTAGCCGGAACAGACAGACGAAAACTGAAAAAAATGCGTTTTTGTTTTATGTGCCGTATATATTTTCACAGGCATTCAGTAAAAAGCTGTTATTTTGAGATTACAAACAGACACTTCAATTTTACTTATTTGTATAAATTAAAAATCCGGTTTGTTAGAAGTTAATTAAGCGCTCAAGTATGACAGGTGCCGGTGCCTACGCCTTCTCATGAGCATGACATGATGTTATAATTATCTATTTGGGTATATTCGCGCCTATACATGTGTTTGGTAATGCCTCCTTGCTTCCCACGGCTTTAGTTCAAGTTAAGGTTAAGTTCAAATGACATAAATCAGATGATTCTAGTAACGATTTATCTATTTCAAAGCCTTCGTGTTTGTGCTGATGCTGAATTTTCCTTGAAGTTAAGAAGGTCTTTTAATAATGTAGGATATGCTTAATGCTACCAACCATATATCCTTTTTTCCTTAATCCTAAATGAGTTGTGAATGTGAAACGTAGAAGCCAATGTAACAAAAACGAAAACAAATTACTCAGATGTGAAAATAAAAAAGCTAATAAATCTTTGTTCTTTGTTACCAACAGTGCCAATGACACTATTTGTACAATTTTGGTGATTAAACCAACTGCTCAGCATAATCTCCCCACGGCTGATACACAGGCCTGCTCCCTGTGTCAGGGAGTTGACCGTAATCCACCAAGCGGGCATGTCCGGCTTGGATCCTTAATTATCCAGTTATCTTACAATTTCTTCTCTTGTCCCCCAGGTTTCAACACAACAAAATCTACACTTACATCGGTGAGGTGCTGGTATCAGTGAACCCATACAAGAACCTGGATATCTACAATATGCAGCACATGGCACAGTACAGGGGAAGAGAGATGTTCGAAGTCACGCCACATGTGTATGCTGTGGCAGACGCATGTCAAAGGACGCTTAGGCAACAGGTGAGAGATCTTATCAAGCATTGTTTATGTTTAGAGAGAATTATTCTTTCAAGCAAATGAATCCTGGATCGAAACGCGAAAAATTACATTCAAAATTATTTTGAATAGTTTGAAAACCGTCGATCGAAGTTCAAGTCTAGACAGCTTACTAGCAGAAAGTTTATACATTTCAACACACTACCATGATTTCCACTTTTATTGCTAGGTGCATCCAAATCATATAACTAAAGAAACAAAACTTGATTGAGATGTAAATTCTATTTCTGTCTATCGTGTATAGTGGCGAAGGTTCCACTCAAGTCGATTCCTACCGGCTTCCCTTTGAAAAATGACACATCCAGTATTCTATATACAAATAATATAATCACATTAAAGGTATGTACTCCGGCTTACCTCTTACAAAAATTGACCTTTCGCTACTGCTATCCGGTGGTCAACTTTATAAGACACTTGTTACCCACCCAGCATTTAATAATTTGACTTAGAGACCCTATTTCAAAAAGGACTAAGTCTTCGGAACTTCCCAATGTAGCCATCTAAAACCAGCAGTAAAGTTGTAAACGACGTTCCGTAGAATTTGTATTTTACTAGGATGTCATAAACTTGCAAATGGTCATTCAACCCGTTCGGATTGTGGCCATTATTTCCTTCTGTTCTTAGCTCTGATGGTGTTACCATAAGAGGCAGTATTGAATCTTTGTTAGTGACCGTAAAAAGGTTTTACTGCACTTCGCAAGACCACCCAGTGGCTAAGCGAGCTGTTTATATCGCTATGCATTTTAACTATAGTGTAAAAGCCAGAAGCTAGTGCTTAACCAGATTGTCTTATAAATCCAGAAATGTTAAACAATTGTTTTCACGGTCTCGTATTTAGGTTTCCGTACTCGAAGGGTAACCAACGGGACCCTATTACTAAGCCTCCGCTGTTCGTCCGTCCATCCGTCTGTCTGTCAACAGGCTGTATGTTATGATCCGTAATAGGTAGACAGTTGAAATTTTCACAGAATGTGTATTTCTGTTGCCGCTATAATAACAAATAAAAAAATTAAAGGGGGCTCCCGTACTTCGTTGACACGGAACCCTTCATGCGCGAGTCCGACTCGCACTTGGCTGGTTTTTTTTTCTTATCATTTCATTTACAGGTATTCTTTTATATCCTTACGAAAGAAGCTGCAGCTACTGAATCAAATTTTTTAAAGAATAATCCAGCAAAGGAAATCGCTGGATTGGTCTTAAGTTTTGTCTTGGGTGTATTTGAAAAACCATAGCCAAAAGATGTGCTAACGCGATTTAATAAATACACTGATCATGCAGATGACGTTGACAATGCTCATGACAAAATCCCCTATTTGAATTGTCAAAATTAATAGCGTTTTGTGAGTGTGTTACGCAATAACACGTCATCTATATACTGCTGATGATTACCATCAGATTTTTTCAAGTTAGATAGACATAAGGGAGACGAACCTTACACAGGGTGTTTGGTGCATCGTTTGCGAAATTGAACGGGCCGAAAGAAAGGGTCATTTGCTGTAATAATAAAACTGAAATTACAAAATCCGTAGAGCCAAGGATGAGTTAATGGCGCTGAAGAGATAGCAAATGACCCGTCCTTGCGGCTCGTTCAGCTTGGCGTTCGGCGTGTCCTTGTTGTGGTCCAAAGCGGACTGATCATAATAATGATGGCAAACATTTTGTTTCAGGGCAAAGACACATGTGTACTAATATCAGGAGAGTCAGGTTCAGGCAAGACAGAGGCATCCAAGTTCATAATGAAGTACATAGCAGCGAACACAACACAAGTCCACAGGGATTATATTGATAGGTGAGTTACAAATAAAAAGGTGACAAGGTTAGGTTAAAGACAAATTAAGGATAAAAAGCTCGTAAGCGAACACGCCTACGGGCTCAAAAAAATTGCTATAACTGGGAATCATTTAAGGAGAATAGTGTAATTTCCCAGTAATTAGTGTTTTATTTTATTATTAAAAACTTACAAGGGTGGACTTACCTTTAATGCCTCAGGAGGTGGATGAGTTTTAAGAAAAGGGAACACCTAAAAATAGATTGAATACTTTGGGTGGATGATGTTTATGGAATCCCCTTCCCCAATCCCTTATGGACACCATTTCTCCCTTATAAATGGTTGTAAGACGTATGTATTGAAGGAAACGAAGAGCAAAAGATAATTACATAAATCTAAAACTGAATCCGTTTGTTCCAGGGTAAAAAACGTGCTAATCCAGTCAAATTCGATACTAGAAACGTTCGGCAACGCGAAGACGAATCGTAACGGCAATTCGTCCCGGTTCGGCAAATACATGGACATTCACTTCGACTACAAAGGAGACCCTGTGGGGGGACACATCAGCAACTATCTGCTCGAGAAGAGCAGAGTAGTCTCCTTGCAACCGGGGGAGAGGAACTTCCATGCATTCTATCAGGTAAAGACCAGATTAATATTGATTTCTCATTAGGTGTTCCATAGAGAATAAAATATTTCGATAGATTAGAATTTACAAATTGCAAGATTTGCAGGAATAAAATGCAGATTTCCAAAAAGAATGGGGTCTTTTACAGGCCTGTCTAATGCCGTGTACACATAGGTGTAACGTAACGTGAAATGTAACACGAAAGGGCCGTTCAGACTTATGGAATGCAACATGAAATGTAGGAAGCCCAACAAAAACGCGAATTTGTTTCAGCGTAATTTACATTTCATGTAACGTTTTACCAAAGTGTACCCAGCATAAGGAGGCGTCAATACATATACAGAAGGGGTATTTATTGGGTACTAGCTTCTTTGCGGGTCTTCTTAGGCGCAGAAGTCTGAAATATACCCATTGGATCGTACTACCAGGATAATCGTATGTCCTAAACCCAGGTTAAAATCCGTTCAGCCGTTAAGGTATGAAAATGTTACAGACAGACAGAGTTACCTTCGAATTTAATTATAATACTAGCGACCCGCCCCGGCTTCGCACGGGTGCATGTGTTATACATAAAAACCTTCCTCTTGAATCACTCTATCTATTAAAAAAAACCGCATCAAAATCCGTTGCGTAGTTTTAAAGATTTAAGCGGTCAAAGGGAAATAGGGACAGAAAAGCGACTTTGTTTTATAATATGTAGTGATTAGTAATATCACCTTTTCAAAGCTTCTTCGTATACGTGAGGTCTATCCTTTAGACTTCACAATAGAGGAGTACACTATTACAGCTAGTATTTATAAATAAGAAGTATTATATCATCCATGACTGTTCAATGAAGTCATTTCGACTATTGTCTACCGTTTGTGTAGTTGTCACTTAAATAATAACCTATAGTAGTTACCGATGCAAGAATTCTTCAGGTACATATCAGTTCCATTCAATACCATATTGTTGAAATTACAGGACTGTGGCTTTGTTTTCAATTTAATTATGGTTTCCCTGGTTTAGAAAATACTTGAGAACCTCTATTCGTCATGTAGCCTCAACTGTGTCATCTTTTCAGTACAAATTACATTCATTTAGGGTCTTTTCAAATAATTTATTCAATATCGCTACTTGACAGCTTCTTGACATTACGAAGTGGTTTGGCACGAGACTGCTCAAAAAGTTTCATCTTCTGCCTAGCTTGCTAGCCCAACAATTTTGGGGTCGGCTTCCAGTATAACCGGATGTAGATGAATACCAGTATTTTACATGGAGCGACTGCCTAACTGACCTTAACAACCCAGTTAGTCCGATAATACAATACCCCTTGGTAAGACAGGTTGTAAGACTTTCAGGCCACTGTAACGATTGTCAAAGATCCACAAATGAGAGTCGGGACCAACGGCTTAACGTGCTTCCTTCCGAGGCACGAAGGAAACTTGGTATGTAAAGGATGGTCACCCATTCACGGACCAACTTAGGCAAGTGCGGCTTAACCTAAAGATCAACCCGAGCGGCTGTTATTATTAAGCCACGAGCTCCTGAACTGCTCAAAAAGCGCATTTACCCAAAATCTTATCTTGTAATCCACTGTACTCATCTCCAATATGCGTAACTCATTACGTTCTCGAAGACCTAACCGTTGAGCTACACAATTACATTCTCCATATCAATATTTAGTAAACAAAATCTCAGTATACTAATTTGTTGTCTAACAGTCAATATAACCCGTAGTGATGATCGTCGCTTGTTTAGTTTACGTTTATCTATTTCACATAATAAACATATCACGCCTTGTAATCGTGGAACGGTTAGGCAGAGGTGTACCTAACAGTGCACCCACTTTTCGACAGTTATGGTTAAGTCCCATGTAATAGGGGGCGAGCCTATTATTACGTTTACAGTCAGTAAAAAGCTGTTATTTTGAAATTACAAACAAAGACTTCAATATCATTGATTTGTTTAGATTACCTACTATTATAAATGCGACAGTTTGTAAGGATGGATGTTTGCATTACTATTCCACAGGAACTCCTGAACACTACATATGTAGTTTATAAACTGGATAACACATGGGATTTATCGATTAGATTTTATCCCGGTATTACGATCCCGTGGGACAATTACTGATCTCCACATGGCCGAAGCCGAAGACATAAGCTGCTTTTTAATTTCCAGTTGCTAAGTACAAACAACTCAACGACGAAGAAGTTCGGGCTGGCCTCGAGCGCCGTGTACAAGATCCTGGGGAGTGAGCGCGCCACAGCATCAGACTCCAAGCTGTTCTCTCAGACTAACAGCGCGTTTGATGCGCTAGCGTTCTCGCAGTCGGTGGTCGAAGATATCTGGAGCGTGGTCGGTGGAGTTATTTTATTGGTGAGTTTATTTGACTGGATTTTAGAGAATGTCTGACTTCTAACGCACATTTGGATGCGAATTGCAAAGGTCTTCTAACTTTGCTAACGTAACTTTTGACTCCCGGACCAACGTACACTACAGTCGGGCCTGAGGCCGCACCAGACTTTTTATTCCACAATGCGTTGCGGCTGTAATATTTAGTTAGGATTCTTCTATCATTTACTTATTATAGTATGTTTAGGTCCTAAATTGCAATTTAGTGATTTAGGTTATCTTACTTTATCACTTCTTACCCACCGGGAAAACTCTACAGAGAGAAGCCTATTAATAGCAGTTAGGCCTATTTCAGAGCGAGACCGGCGCCGGTTGCGCGTTTCTATATTCATAGATTTGTATGAAAGCGTTCACTGTTCAACGTGCGCCGGTCAACGCGGAACTGTGAATGTTATCACACAAGTCTCCATGGATATCGGAACTCCCGACCGGCGCACGCAACCGACGCCGGTCGCGCTATTAAATAGACCTTAGACGGCCGTCTCAGCAGTTTTTGTAGCGGGCCTAACCAGTCAAAGTGTAGACGTGATAATCACCAATGGAGACATTTTTACAAGCAAATTAAAAATTGATTGCCTTCAGTTTTCAAACATATTCTCTCTTTCAGGGCGAGTTAACCTTCACAGAAACCCAAGACGGGCAGTTATCCATCGGTGGGCCAGTGAAGCAGTGTACCGCCGCGCTCGGGGTGACGGAGCAGGCGCTGCGGGCCGCCATGGCCGGCCGGGTGCTGTCGGCGGGCGGGGAGCTCGTCAACAAGGAGCACTCCTTGAGCGACGCCAACTACACCCGCCTGGCGCTGGCTAAGGCGGCCTATGATAGACTGTTCACGTGGATAGTTCAACAGGTAACAATATACACTAATGATTTCTATGAATATCATGGGCTGCTTCGATGGCCTAATAAGCTTCAGGACCTGGGTTAGATTCTCAGGTCGGGCAAAATGGTATGGGGTTTTTCCATCAGGAATTTTTCAATAGCAGCCACGGAGTCTGCATTTGAGCCCGGTTGATGGCAATATGCTCGCCTATCACATGGGAGTTGAACATAACTTGTGAAATATAGGTGTAATATTGGTACACCTCTGCTTAATCCTTCGGGGATTACAGGCGTGCCGTTATGTTATGTATGTTCTATGAACAATATTTACGTAACACAACAAAGCCTGTAAATCCTGAAGAGTTAAGCAGAGATGTATCAGTACCATATTACTCGTTGGTGTAGTGGTCGCAAACGGTGCTGGTGAGTATTCTCAGGCCTGCCGATGCTCAGGGGGGTTACTATGACGTCTTGAAGCAGGAGTAATTCTGGTGTGGGAAAGAGATGGCGCTAGACGACCTGTATAGCTCTGTCTCTTTCCCACACCGGAATTACTCCTGCTTTAAGACGTCATAGTAACCCCACAGGTCTGGATATGTATGTTATTATGTTTTTCCGTCACGAAGTTCCCAGTAGTAATCCAAAGTCTGTCGTACGTGCATACGCACTCGGTTTCGTAGCATAATTTATTACTTATGTAAAAAGTAATATTTTTTCACCTTTGCATTGGTTCGTGTTTCAGATGCAAAAAAATAATTTGTAAATATCGGTTTTAAGCGGAGGTTATAAGAATCTTGAACGGACGCATTTAGATGGTTCTCATTACTCTAGAATATAATTTGCATGTGTGTGGGTGGGTCACCTTAAGCAGGCCGCACATCAGGCATACATTTGTAACTCGATAATTGTAGCGCCACATTTGAAACGCGACACATTTAACGCCCCCATTTATTTGTACGCGAGCACGCACACCGAGGAAACATTTCTAGCGGGCGCACTTTGTGGCGAGACGTTGTCCGGGCTACACGAATTCAAGATCGAACACGTTCGTTTTTTGTGTCGCGTTGGTTTGCAAAAATCGCTCTTCAGCCGAAATACACTCTCTGAAGTGGGTATTTTGTTTTGTTAAACTTAATTTAACTAAATTTAATAATAGCTTGTATGTGTTTTCAGACATTCGATAATATAAGTGGAACTTTTCTTCGTCGGATTGTAATTCTTGCGAAATTTTGAAATTCCCGTAAATTGTACAATCTTGATTAAACGGATGAACCCAATAACGTCTTTTTTTTCTCATTAATCGCCACATCAAAAAATCGTCGTCATCAGACGATGATGTCGACATTCTCAAAGCGGTGCCACGCTACAACTGTGCTTCTGATGTGCGCATATACAATACATTTGTAGTAAGCTGAATTGTAGCGCAATGATTGTGGCGACGTAAATGTTCGATGCGTGTAGCATGTGGCGCTGGTGTGCGGCCTGCTTTAGGGTGTTGTACTTATAGGTTACTAGAGTCATAATAATTATTAATGGTTTTTAAATAATTTCATTGCTAATTCACCAACAATCTTATTTGTCAGTCATACAAGCTCAGTTTATTACTTCCGAAAATTACGGTAATACAAAGGACAATTATGGCTAAACATTATGTTCATTATGTTTATAATGAACACAATTCCTTCCATATAAAGCTTCCAATACTACTTCGCCATACGTACACATACCAGCACTCAAAATAAGACCCTAGCTTCAAGAAAACAAAGCCCATTTTCCCTTTTCAGATACACAAAATTATAGATGTACCGAATGATACTTATAGGAGTAGTTAGGCCGCTGTCCCACTGGCGTTTTACGAACGTTCAACTTCAACGTCTGCGCAGCGGCAACGCTGCGCAAACGCGACGTTGACGTCGCGAGTCTCTAATCGCAAGCGTTAATTTTTCGCAACCATGCAAATGGCCGCCGGCCGTAACCCGCCCGCACCCACACGGATAGAGCGGGATGGCGTGATATTACCTGTTGCCAAAAACGCAACGTTAACGTCGCGTTGACACGACGCGAAAAGCTAGAGACTCGCGACGTCACTTTACCATATCATAGCATCTTTATTCCATAACTCAAAAATTGGCCATATCTTCACGACAATAAAGTTCACTTTTTCTTTACAGATAAACAAAGCTATAGATGTACCCAGTGGAACGTATAAAAGCACTCTTATAGGAGTGCTGGATATCTACGGGTTCGAGATCTTCGAGACGAACAGCTTCGAACAGTTCTGTATTAACTACTGCAATGAGAAGCTGCAGCAACTGTTTATTGGTGAGTCGTTATACGCATGTTTGCTGTCTTGTTAGTGAGGAAGTGTTTAGACAAACATCAACTGCAGTGCATAAAAAGTAACTAGTCCGTCATCTTTGGGAGTCCGCCATAATACAAATAGTTTATTTCTTTAAACAAGGTTTGTACTACATAGCTAGTGATAGAAGTGTCCTTTTAAGCAATAAATGCCTGTACACTCCACTCTTCCGTAACTTAAACTTACGTAATGTACAGACAAGAATTGTATTAACTATTACTAATATTTACTTTCTTTTTTATTATATATATTATTTACTATTTATATAATTTCGAGGCAGAAAAAAGAAAGTACATAGAAAAACCGGCCAAGTGCGAGTCGGCCTCGCGCACGAAGGGTTCCGTACCATTATCTATAAAAACGGCAAAAAAATCATATCTGTTGTATGGGAGGCCCCCTTAATATTTTTTTTTAATTTTTGTTATTATAGCGGCAATAGTAAATAATACATCGTTTGTGAAAATTTCAGCTTTCTAGCTATCACGGTTTATGAGATACAGCCTGGAGACAGACAGACAGACAGACAGCGAAGTCTTAGTAATAGGGTCCCGTTTTACCCTTTGGGCACGGAACCCTAAAAACAACATTAGAGACTTTACATCAGCTTATTTAAATGAGTGTGCGTTTTATGTATGTTATATGTGAGTTGGGAATGTGTAATATGTGTGTGTGGGATGTATGTGTGGTGTGTAAAAGTGAACGCTTGAATGAGTGAGTTATGATGTGTGCTGCAGGAGGGCCTCAGTGTCCTCATATGCGAGTGGTTTGATCCATTTAATTATACATACATACAATATACATTAATCAATTATACATTAAGCTATATTGGATTAAGAATGACGTCACTTAGCGTCACTTAGGGGCCGTCTCAACGTGCGAGAGAATCGCGACGATATTATCGTCGTACCACATATTTCTATGAGACCGTCTCCACGAGCGAGAGAATCGCGGCGATATTTTCGCATACAAATACGTGGGACGACGATAATATCGCCGCGATTCTCTCGCTCGTGGAGACGGCCCCATAGTTTGGATGACAATGAATGGGCATTGTCATCCAAACTAAACATGTATGCAAAATTTCTGTTGATTCAGAGACCGGGAAGTGGGTCAAACTTCTAAGATTTTTTTACATAGTAAGTTAGGTGCAGGTGAAGCTAATAAAATAGTGTTAAAATAAATAGACCTAGTAATAGGGATCCATAAATTAAGTTCTAACCTTCTGTTTGCCATTCCAGAACTGGTGCTAAAACAAGAACAAGAAGAATACGCTCGCGAGGGCATCCAATGGACACCCATCAAGTACTTCAACAACCGCGTCATCTGCGAGCTGGTGGACGCGCCACATCAGGGACTCATCGCTATCATGGACGAGGCTTGTCTCAATCCTACCAAGGTAAGGAGTGACCGAACTTTTTTAGATATTTTTTTTTATTGTGACAAGCCATGGCCGCCATACTATTCCCAAACGTCACGTCGTCCGAACTGAAACGAGGCTAATAACGTCTTTTTCGCTGTTGTACCAAAGGGCATAAAGCTCTCTCTGACTGGCTCCGTCGATACCCACAACGTTGCACATACGAAAAATCCGGGTGTTTGGGTGGGAGAGTGTGATTTTATTATATTAATCCAATTTCAACCGTATGTAAAGGCCGCTAAAGTTTCGATTGTTACGCGATAGTCGCCGCTTCTGTAACACTTGGACCCTTTTTTTTTCATCGTGTTTAATAAAGTGATATTTTATTCATGCAGATATCAGATAAGCAACTACTAGAGGCAATGGACAGGAGACTTAACGGACACAGGCACTACACCTCACGACAGCTGGCACCCGCGGACAAGAAACTAAAACATGGCGTCGACTTCAGAATTACGTAAGTGGAAACTTTTTTAAAGACTTCATTCGTCTTTTGTCAAACTGTAGTAGATGCAAGCCGATGGGAAAAAACCTCTACAATATGTTTGAAAAATTATATGAATACTAACTCAAATTACGATATGTACGGTATCCGTCATTGACCCAAAAAAATATTTTTTTTTGTTTTTTTGTATCGATACGCTTCACGTCTTTGTTTATTCGGACCCTGTGCATGTGTGGCAATAGTACATTACGATATGAGTGCGGTAAGTTGAAATTAAGTTGAATATTGCCTACAAGAAAGCAGAGGCTAATTATCAAAGCGCACGTATGTCATACGACGTATTATAACATATTTGCGAGGAAATAAATAAAACTCGGACTTTCTTAAACGAATAATTCTTTAATCGCTTGTAAGCAGTTATAAAAATTTGTAATAATTTTTACTTGTTCACAAATTAGCGATGCGCGCGCATCTTCGCTTTTTTTTAAGGCAAAGGCACAAAAAAACAGCCAGTATTGCTAATAAAGTAAATTAATATTTTTGTGTTTTTGTTACAGATAAATGGTTGTAATTTATAGTCAAAATTAATTAACTTAAAGAATTAAATGTTTATTTATTATATTTTATCTCCCAAAGTTAATTTTATTCATAAAATGTTGACCACTTTTTTGACATAAAAACTCTTTCCTAATATTTAAAAAAGTACCGTTCGTTTTAGACGGAGCATCTTGATAAACCGTACGTTTTATCTTATTAATAAGAAACTCGTGCGTTTTACATTACAATAACGCACAAATACGTAATGACATACAATACGATATTGAAATTGGTGAAATAAGAGACTCTTTACCAGCAAATCTGTTATAAAAGATATTTACTGCTCGCTTTTCGGAAAACTTGCTAGGAATAAATCTTTGATTATCCTGCTTCTTACTCCGCATTCCATTTAGTAACAGAGACGGTTTTGGCCGCCCAGCTATGTAAAACTAGCCGAACCGAAAAGTGGAGCACCCTTGATCTATCAATCTCTCGCTAGTCGCGAAGTCCACACAACAGTACATCACAAGTTTAACAAAAATTTTGTTCCACAGTCACTACGCAGGCGAGGTAACATACGCCGTCACCGGTTTCATGGACAAGAACAAGGACTCCCTGTGGCAGGACCTGAAGAGACTGCTGCACTCGTCCAGCAACCGCTCGCTGGCAGAGATGTGGCCGGAGGGCGGAGATAACATACAGAAGGTAGCCAGCGCTGCGGCAGTGTAGGGACCACTCGGGTACTGCTGCGGCTGCCGCCCGATGAACCCATAGATGGTTTCGCGGCCATAATACGTAAAACTAAGCGCTTCCCTGCTTGTTCGCCTTCGGGGCAGCTGCAACACTATCATGAGTGTATTCAAAGATAGATGGGAGTCTCCAATGCTGTGATGTGGATGAAACTCACACAGAATAAACTATGTCTGTCTACTAACACTAGTTATTAAGACCGTTGTTACTAACACTATGGGCGTAGCCCGAAATAAATGCTATACTAATGGTAGTACACAAGGCTACTTAGCTGAAACCTTTGGTTTCTCATACATTATAAAGAAACTGTCATAAATCAATCAACTCAACCTACCGTAGTCTACTGCTGCACTAAGACGTCTCCCAAGCTGCATCACATCACCCTACCGCGCGTGCCTCGCAGTCACCTTTAAAAGGCCATTGATCCATCTAGCTAGAATGGGACCCATCCAACGATGCCAAAAACTGTGTCATAAATCGGGATATAAATTATCCTATGTTTGAATCCGGGACATAGTTTGTTCGCCTTGAAAACGTAACGTAAACTATCAGCGTAATTTTTCATTTTATTGGTTAGTGTCTGTAGATCTAACGTCGACTGTTTTGTTCGCAGACATCAAAACGTCCACCATCAGCTGCGACATTATTCCGCAACTCGATGGCGGCGCTGGTGACCGGTCTGCAGAGCAAGGAGCCCTTCTACGTGCGCTGCGTCAAGCCCAACCCCTACCAGACTCCCACCAACTGGGACGACCAGCTTGTAAGTGCTCACACTACGTACTTCTGATAGACAAGCATGGCGGCGTTGCCCTTGGTCTTTAACTCATAAAGTTTGAATCCGAAATTGTATTGCTATTTAGTAAGACACAGTAGTGGGTGTGAATGACGCTGTGGTCGTGTTGCAGGTGCGTCACCAGGTGGCGTACCTGGGGCTGGTGGAGAACGTGCGCGTGCGGCGCGCGGGCTTCGCGTCCCGCCAGCGCTACGACCGCTTCCTCAAGCGGTACAAGATGCTGTCGCAGTACACGTGGCCCAACTTCCGCGGCACCTCCGACAAGGACGCCGTCATGGTGCTGCTGCGGGACTTGCATATCACTGATGTGCAGTTCGGACATACGAAGCTCTTCATTAGGTAACTAGCTACTACCTTATCTACCCTGACTGACTACACTTATCGACACAGGAATCCATGGGCCATGGACTCAGCTAAAGACTGTAATTTTCGGGAATAAAGTAGCATAAATCATAATTGCTTTTTAGATATATCATAGTGTATGCTTACCCTACCCTACGTCAATCCTGAGAGCATTGGTAGTCCAGTGGTACCGGCCCTGACTAACCGACTTGCAAGCCGTGGGTTCGAACACAAGCAAACATTTATTTCATCACTACTGCTCCCAAAACGCTGAATGAAAACATTACAAGAAAACAAGCCTGTCTTAGAACCAAAAATTCGGAAGCATGTCACATCTACCGACCCACACAGTCACACGTGGTGACGTGGTGTATTTCGGCTCAGTCTCTCACACACGCGAGGCCTGGTCCCAGCAATGGAAACAGGCTGAGTAAAACCTACAACAGGTGTTTATGTATGTGTATTACTTAGCAATATGTTGCCCCATTTCATTACCCCAGGAGTGCCAAAACCCTGCACGGTCTAGAAGCGGCCCGCGCAGAACTGATCCCGTCCATCGTAATCCTGCTGCAGAAGCTGTGGAGAGGCACCCTCGCGCGCATGCGCTACAAGAAGATGAAGGCCGCTTACACTATCTTTAATGCTTGGAAGTGAGTATGAAATACATTTAGCTAAAAACTTAGGTTTACACACATCGCATACTTTGCTCGCGATTTTACCATTTCAGTTTTAAATTTAAATTTTTTAGTAGGTTTTACAATTTTTTATCTAGTTTTGAAATAGAATGAAATTGTGTGAACGATTAACTATTGAATAGGTAAAGAACTTAAATTTTGATAATTAGTGCACATTTACTTGGCCAAAGTCATATTTACCCACGTTTAGCGGATTTTCAACCATTCTGAAAGGATATAGACACACACTATTATTCATTCCTTACTAAGCTTACTAAGCGGTTGTCTATGTCTCAAATAGAATATAGTTTTGACAATACTTTCAACTATACGTAAGTAACAGTAGAATACAAAAATCTTTTTTACTACGGTTAACGCTAAACTGGCTGTACACTATGAAGCTCGCCTATATTGACCGCACAACTCCTTATTCCATGATGCTGAACTGCTAATCTCCCCTCAGACGCTACCGCCTGCGGCGCTACATCGCAGAGCTGCAGGCGGAGCTGCGGCGCAACCGCGGCGTGATTCGCACGTGGCCGACCTGCCCGCGCCGCGTGCACGCGCCGCTCATACAAGCTGCCTACAGGTACACTCAATATATACATTATATTTATCATCATTCACCTGCTCTTATACAAATTTACTTGGGTTCAGCGCAGCATTTCTTTTTTTTTCTATACTTCTCTCGCCATCTGCAGTCACCTCCTTTTTAGCCATATCATCCAACTACATTTTTACAGTGTGATCGACAAATGCTTTTTCAACACACGTCCTGAAAATGTATTGAAAAAGCACTTCTCGGCTTTATCACTCCCTCGCCTGTGGCTTGGGCGTGAATTCCGCCTCGTTTGCAATAACAAAGTTTACACACTTGTATCAAAATGTACTATTTTATAATAACTCTTAACCCATCACCCCGCGAATGTAAGCCGTCTTGTTTTTTTAATCAGCTGAATTAAGTAGGGTCTGTCAATAAAATGTTAATCTTTGAATCTTAGAGACCTACAGACGTGCAAATGTAAACCCTATTGTAAAGGTAAACGCCTTGTCTATCGAATAACGAAATAAATTGTCCTGCATTATAAGTTTACTCTATTTCAAAAATAACCCCTGAATGTTGCACCTTTTTTATGTGTAACAATTGTTTCTAATATGTCAACAAATGATTAATCTTGTAAACGTGTACGTATTCCCTACCAGGCGGTGGAGGGCCTACCTGACGCTGAAGCCCATCCCGCGCGAGCAGTGGCCGCAGCTCAAGATGAAGATCTGTGCGGCCAGCGCTCTGCGCGGGCGCCGCCCCGAGTGGGGGCAGGGCCGCCAGTGGCTGGGAGACTACTTGGCGGATAACAAGTATAATCCTAAAGCTGGTAAGTGTGTGTGTTAATGCACCTGCTTCTGACGTAGGTGCCTGGTGTAAAGTGATAAATAACATCTATTTTTTTTTTAAGCCAAGCTCTAATATAAGTTATTGTTTCCCAAGAAAAGTATGCGTATTGGCAATCATTTCTATCTTCAGAAATACGAATAGACAATGATGAGATAACTGTTACTACTTACTTATTTTGTTATCTCATAGTTCGAAAACCATAGATAAACAACTCCATTTAATTCGAAAAGTGATGACAATGTGCGACCGGTGTAAATATCCGACAGAGAGTAAACGTTATACACACAGATCACCCACTACTGTCAATTACGACGGTAGCAAACTTAAAAACATTGCCTCTGTAGGAGAATACTCTGGTCGATGGTGATGGTTTAGCTGTACATAAAACAATGAGTAAGCCAGCCCCTCCCGCAGCGAGCTACCAGGCGGCGCTGTGGTCGCTGCAGAAGGCGCAGCAGGCGGGCCGCGCGCTGCTGTCGTGCCGCATCCACAAGTTCAACCGCTACAACAAGCTGGCCGAGAGGTGTCTGCTCGTCACCGAGTCCGCCATATACAAGCTTGATGCTAACTCCTTCAAGCCGCTGAAGAAACCTACTGCTATTCCCGAGGTGAGGGTGACGAATTATTGTACTGTGACGATTAAAAATTTCACCCTAAGCTACGGGCGATTTTCACCCTAAAATATGAGTCTTATAGTCCTTGAAATAAAATCGTAGAGCACAAATGCCAAAAAAATGCTGTTATCAAGGGATGTCAAGTTGATCAAATTTTGTAAAAAAAAATAATCAACATAGCTTTACGATTAAATTTTGAAATATTAAGTTGTATAAAATGATATACATACATATTTTCTCGAAGAAAACCTCGCAACATTAAATACGACGTGGGATACCTACCATAATTTATTATGAAAAGTGTAAACGAAGTTAGTGATGTACTTTAGTCACATCTGTTTACCGATGATTGTACAACACTTTGGTGTAGCATGTGAGGAGGAGTGCGTAATGTAAGTGCTGCGAGATTTTATCCAGAAACTAATTACAAATGAAACTTAAAACTAAAGAAACTAAAAGTAAGGTTGCTGAGTTCAGTGAATTTGATCAAAGTTCTCACTCGTTCTTTATGATACTCATAACATGTTCTTCCCCAGGTCGGCGCCATCCGCATAATGAGCACAGACGTCCAGCTGGTCGTGATCAGCATCCCGTCCGCCAAGAACGACCTGGTCATCGGCCTGGACGCGCCCGTGGTCAACCAGACCGGCGTGCCCGGCGACCTGGTCGGCGAACTAATCGGAGTGCTGGCTAACAGATTTCACATGTGAGTTTACATTGCTTTAAAGTAGTCTATTCTATTCAGAAACCTAGCTTTTTTCAATAAAAATGAATTTCATGTTGTGGTGACATTTGGTACACAGTAAGTAAGTAAATTCATCATCTGACTAGCATTTTTCCAATTATGTTGGGATCGGATTCCAGAAAAAAAAGTTTCGCTCTCTGTTCTGAGTTCTGACATTGGTTTTTAATAACGCCGTTTTTATTTTCCTATTATTTAAATATGCCTAAATATAAAAATACAAATAGTGGTGATTAACTCACAAAATAAGTAAATGTTATAAGAGCCATCTACTGACATAAATGTAACAACAGAACTTCAAATCTATTCGTAATTATTTCCCTCGCTTTGGCGAGAGATGGCGCTCAAATAAAAAATTGGTTTCTAACTACAAATAATTGTTGAAAACAGTAGGCATGGAATTTATTACTAAATAGATTTACAGATACTTACATATCAGCAATGACATACCTCCAGTGGCTTTGACAAAAGCCGTTTGTTGACAATTCGTTTAAGTAAATGATTTTGGTGCATGCTTTTATTGTAACACTTAAACGTATAATAAAATTACTTTAGTTACTTTCTGTATTCCAAATCAAAAACTCTATCTTTCTGTAAAAATAATCATATTCAAAATAAAAGGATGGTGAACGTTTTAATTCTACCAACAGCTGCTTTTCTATAGCAATTGTCGATAACTCGGAAAGACGAAATGTGTGAATACGTTATGAAGATGGAAAAGCGCGTTCCGTGGAATAACTTGTCGCGGGAATTGTCACAATTATATGTGATCAGGGGTAGGTTTAGGTGAAGTAACGAGATTATATTTTTCTGTAAAACTCTATATACCTTGCCCAGTATCGATTTCACATACTAAACCTTCACAAGGAACAGTTGCATGCGTTTTCGAATTCATTTTAGTGTTCATCACTTCTAAACAACGTTAATTACAGCAAAAACTAAACACAGAAATTGAAAAAATAAAATCACAACAAAGAAATGCAACAGTAATCACTCAAAACACAACAAACAAACCGAACAAACCTCTTGGCGCGAACCGCGAACACACATTCTCTCTCAAACTTACACTGACTTACACGCACACATTCAAATAAAAGCCCAGCTTTAAATTCAATACAAAATGTCCAACCGATAAAATAAAAAACAGACACAACTTGCTAGGAGCAAGCGAGAGGTCAGAAGCCAAATGCAAGCCAATGGGTGTGAAAGAGAAAGCGTTAGCACTGGCCGTAGGCCGTAGGTTGACGTAAATTTTTATTAGTGTAAGAAATTTTTATTTGTTGTTTTATTGTAAGGCAAGCCGGGTTTTTCGGCTTGTATGATAGGTCCGCCACTGTCTGTACTTAGCAATTATTTTCCCCAACAGGATGACCGGCCATGAATTAACAGTGGAGGTAGAGTCTGGCGCCACGACGCGCTGCACGCTGGGCGGCAAGACGCGCGCGCTGCAGCTGCCCGCGCTGCCGCCCGGCGCGCACGCCTCGCCGCCCTTCACGCACGCGCACAACGTCATCACCTACCACCCCGCCTCGGCGCGCGCCTAGGCCGCGCACTCCAACCTACAGATGGCTGATTAGACGAGCCTTTAATAACTCATCTCGAGGTCCACCTTTGTGAAGCTCTTTCATTTTTGACCTAAGAACTGTCTATTTATATACTTTCCCGAAACAAAAGAACGTCGATTATGGTTTTTTTCTCAACTCTAAAAAAAAGTAATAGATATTCGCGAGACCTCTTGCAATAAAATAAGGAAACGAGACGGCCGATTTCCTGACATAGTGGTACGCAATGCTCTTATCGATACCTGAATTGTGTAGCTATTTATCGATAATAAAGGTTCGTCTTGGTATTATGATGATATGCTACAAATTTTGTAAACTATGACGGTGTTATTTTAAAGTTAATATTTCAAACGATATGAAAATGAAAGGGAATTCTAGATACGGACCAGGTTACTCTAGCTTGATTTCACTACTGTCTATTGAAATCTAACCTAGATTGATCTCGGAGTACTATTGCTCTATCGTGGACGAAGTGCTATAGGCTATAACGCCTAATGGAGTCAGTAAGAAGAAAACTTAATAAAAGGTAAGAAGGACTTCTTAAAATATCATAAATAAAGAACAGAAAATTTATAAAAATGCTTGACAAGTTGAGGTTATGAATTTGGGGATAATGTCTTAAATATTACCTATTTGTATAAATAAAATAAGGGGACAAAACAAAACAAATTAATTTAAATGTTAATAATACAGCCTTTTAATAATTATTATTGTAAAGAAATGTTGTGGAAAATGGTAGTGACTTATTAGAGTGAGAAAGGCATATTAATAGTTATTATTATTCTATTTAATAGTCAAATAGTATACAAAAAATATTTGCAGTATCTGTGTTATACATTATATTTAAAGATACAAAATAAAATAAAATTATACGTAAA
This sequence comes from Eurois occulta, assembly GCA_950022335.1. Lineage (NCBI taxonomy): Eukaryota > Metazoa > Arthropoda > Insecta > Lepidoptera > Noctuidae > Eurois > Eurois occulta. Next base: position 1,720,892 of record OX465492.1, on the reverse strand, counting down.
ACAGTTAAAATATGGATAAATTAATTTTTCATTATAATATAATATTTGATTTTAATCTGTGGTTTCTTCATGGGCGGTAACTTTGAAACTAATGGCGCTAGCGTAGCTAGTTGCAAGGTTTGTCATTGGTTGAAATTCTGTTAATGTCATTAAAATATTTGAAAATAGCTCGACCTCATTGGTCATTGGGACTTAGCTATAGTCATGCCATCTACAACCTAAAGTTTGACAAGTCTTTTCTATTGCCAGTCAAGACGTATTATGCCTATGAGGCCATACAACAATATTTATAATTTTACGAAAAATTCAGTAATGTTCGATGATTTTTAAGTAGAACATTTAAAAATACATAATATTTGACTGATACGTGGCATTTGAGTAGCAAAACTAGCGGCCTTATGTATCTTAGAAGTAAGTTAAAGTACCTTATTAACTTATTCAAGAAAACGTTAAAAATAGTGTTTATTTAGGATAGTAGAATAGTCTGTTATATTTTTTCTTTGTTTTGTGATAATGGCAACAATTTAAGCTATAAAGAAATTATTAATGGGTTCTCAGTGTCCGTAAATGATTTATTCATGTCAATGAAATAATTCTGTTGAACAAATAGTTTTATAATTTGATTCCTAAGCCCCACCAAATCGAGTGATTTATTTAATGAACTACAATTTAATGTATTTTTAATGTTAAATGGGTAATAATTAATCGCAAATAATAAGTCCAGACTTTGGTCCTAAACACAAAGCTAAAAACACATGTATTATGAAATATGAACTATGTAGGTTGTAGGCGTCCAATCTTGGCCAGATGGATCCGTGGACGCAGTGTCGGTTGTGTATCTAAGTTATTGTTACATAGGTATAGCTCATAATGTTGTCATTATTAAATAAAGTATCTAGTATGTGCCTTAAATATTATGTTAATTATTATTTTTTGATGATTTTTTTTATTAGTGTAAAGACATCACAATACAGTATACAGAAATTGTAAATAGGTTATTTATTAATTATAATAAATAATTGAACGCACTTTTACATAATTATGAAATAAAAAATGTACAGTCATTAAATAATGTTGAACAATAAAAATGTGGTACTAAAATAATTGTAACTGTTTCAAGGATTACCCTGTATAATAACGAGGCTGATGTTAAAACACTTTGTAAAAAGTATCGCTAATACAGTGTACAGCTAGAGGAATTTTGGCGTTCGATTAGTATTGCTAGAGGTACGCTGTTGGTAAATAATTGTGAAATGTATTGAAATAACAAGATAATGATGTTCATTCCGATTTAGCACTCGCGACAAAAAATCCTTTTAAAACTAAAGCAATGTCGTTCATAAATAAGTAATTTACAAAGCGCACAAACAAATGAGTTAATTATTTCCATGATTCTTGTAATATAATTAATAAATTCCCGTCGTGTCTAAACGAAGGAAGGAAAATAATAATGATTTGGCATCAATGTCAGAAACAGTAACTATTAATGAAGTGGTATGCACTTAGTGCTTATACCATGTATCTACGTAATATTTCATGTCATTAGCCGTATAATGGCTGAGCAAATGGCCTGGCAAAGCATAATAAATACAGGAAAAATGCTGAGAAATGTCGGGCCTAAAGTCGCGGTCATAAAATGTACGAGCAGGATGGCGAATATTTAGTAGAAGGACTACAATACCGAGCCTCTCGTCGTCTTGCTCTCGCGTTTTATGACCGTGTTTGACAAGAACGCTTGAGGACATGCTAGCCAGGCCGCTTACTGGCTATTTAGACGTTACTAGTCGAGCTCATTCTTATTACACGTTCATGTAACGTGTAGTCACAGAATGGGTCGAATTCGCACTTGGGTTTAACGGAGTTTTATCCTGCTTTAGACGACTATACTAGTAACTTCTTGCTCATACAATATCAATGTTCTAGGGAGACATATCAGTTGCCCGGTAAGGTCCTCCTTTTTTGGGCTCTGCGGTCATAAAGAGAGAAAGAGAGCAAATAAAATAATTACCGCCATCCCTTTTAGCATCGAAATGTATATCACCATAGTCGTCTTCAGCTAGATATTAATACAATGTGATGAATATAACGCACAGTGATGTATTTTATTTATTAATTTAGTTCAGTATTATATTTAGCATAGAAATTAATGAGGTTCATTGGTCATTTGTGACAGAATTTTAACAATTTGTTTGATAAGCAGTCTTACCAAGGGGTATCGGTTTACCCAGTAACTGGTTGCGGAGATCAACAAGGCAGCAGAAAAACAAACTACGTGAAAAATATGAATCTGCTGCATCATGTTAGACTGCAAGCTCAAACCAACATAGTTGGGGTAAGGCTAGGCAGATGATGACAAACCAATATATGAAATGTGAACGATATAATCATTATTTTATTGCTATGGCTCTGCCCTAGTGTCATTAAACATTCTCTGGAAGAAAAAAACGATTTCAATAAATACTACAATGTTTTTACAGTTAAAATTCTGTCAAAAATAATCCCAAAAAAGGCCTTACAATGTTAACAGCGAGTTTTTCTAGTTATATGTATATAGATGTTATTATTTGTAACGAGTGATCGTACGTGCCTTCAAGTGGTGCCATGAGATTCGCAATGTGTTGATTAAAATAATTTTACAATTTATACTTGGTTTTTATTTAATTTCTTGTATACACAAACCTGGTGCTCAAAATCAGTAGTCGTTTATTTAAATAAGACTGAAAATACGCTGAGAAATTGAGAATCAGTACCTAGTTTTGGACGGATAAAATACATGTTTCCTTTTATTTTGGCTGGAGAGAACTGGCGCAATAAACTCCCCTGCAAAACACTTCTGTCCGTCAAGTTCTAATAGACGCGCATGTCGGTCGAAGGTTTAATTATGCTTTCTGAAGTCGGTCCGTGGATGAGTGACCTATCATAGCATACGGGGCGGTGTCCCTTTCACCCTGTAGTGTGTATATGTTATGATAGGAGCCATTTCTTAAAACCACATCAATCTAGAATGAGGTCCCACGACTGGCTTCAGAGAGCTGAAGCTGACTTAACAATATGCATTATAATCTAAAGGCCACAACAGTAACTGGACCTCACATAAACAAAAACAAGGACTTTTACATGACGTCTACATTCTTAATCCTTCGAACAGCGAAGGCATGCGCACAAATAGTTAAGCGCGTTTTAATTAGCACGTGTTGTGGACACAACTTGCGAACGAAATATTTGAATAAGCGTGCAGTTACACAAGCGCGAAATACGTGCACGTGGACCAGCTTGTCGGAAATGCGCAGATTAATACCAACGTATCTACTTACGTATAGCTAATAGGTACTTTTCTGGATAAATTCTTTAAATATCTGCAAGGTATGTAATTATATTTATAACACATTTGCTCGTAAAGGGTCTGGTATTTCACCAATTTTAATATCGTATTGTATTTCAATACGTACTTGTTGCGTTATTGTAATGTAAAACGCACGGCTACATTGCTCGCCGATTCAGGCGCGAACTTATTGACACTAAAACGCCTCGGAGGGTGGCGGTCGAACAGTGTAGCCGAGGGCTACATAGATGACTCGATAAGAAATAAAGAAGAAATTAGCTCCCGCATTACAAGGAATATAAGAAGCCAAGTGTTGACTCTCGAAGTCTCGACCATCTACGAGCACACACGAGTAGGTACATTCCACGCACGTCGCCGCCGCCGTAGCCGCCTCCCTCGCCGCCACCGACTGCAGAACTCTGTGGTCTCGTTTCTCCTACTTTCACTAAAGAGAGTGAGAGAGAGACTGGTGAAATTGTAACTAATAATAATAACTTGACAACATTAAAAATGCCAACTGGCAACGTAATAATCAGTTTTACAAATTGTATTACAAATATTTATAAAACGTCGTATGACATACTATTACGTGCGCTTTGATAATTACAGCCTCCGCTTTCGTGTAGCTCTCGCCCACGGCTCGGGCTAGCAATAATCGCCTCGGCTGTAATTTTCAACTTACCGCACTTATATCATAATGTACTATTATTACTAGGTTATTTCGGTATTTCTTATCGGAGGAACAAGTACGAGTATATTTTAGTCTGAAATAGTATTTTGAGGAAACCCTCAACCACTGACTATGACTACTACTACTACTACGCTACTACTACCTACTACACACTCACACACACACTACTGCTACAACTTATGACTTAGTATTATTTGTCTGGATTATTTATGATAGACCGAAATTGTATCAATACTTTAAAGCAAACAAATTGATTTGATTTGACCAAAATTCGACGATCAATACCAAAGAAAGGACATAATACAAACTATAGGGACTAGTATGGTTGGGAACGCCAATGGTGTGATTGGTGTGTAGCCTACTTAAAATGTGTTATTTTCCAGAGGTGGGAGCACTTTAAATTGAAATAAAAGTCAGAAAAAATATTTTAATGTCCATGAAATTGGCTTATTGTGGGCCATTTATATTTGTACATGATATCGGGCAAGTACCCACCGCCGCAGGTACATGGCGTAATCTTGAGGTCCACTTTGCATACACTCTTCGCAGTAAATCAGGCTGTATTTCAGCAATAATGAGTTTAATGTTGACTTCCAGTTGCTCAATTGTTTCTGATTTATCGATGTAAACATGCGACTATACGTCATCATATCCCCAGAGAAAATAATCTAATTGATCGTTCGTCAAAGGTTTAAAAATGATGATGGTCAGAACGTTACAGTCAACCGTGAACGGTGAGCGGTACACGGAGATGATTACTAACTCTTCGTGCCTCAAATGAAAGGCATTAAAGTTTCAGACATGTGGTTTGGGTTTCAACAAGACGGAGTCTCACGCCAAACAGGGCGCGATAGGATTAATTTATTCAAAGAAACCAGCACGAAATCATATTTCAACATAAGGGCATAAAATTATCAGCCAATTCCATGGAAATTGAAAAACTTTTTCTGTATTTTATTTCACAACACCAGAAACATAAAGATCTTTTTCGAACATTCCAATGCGTGGGTTGGTCCCAATTATTAATTTATTGATGAAACCATAGCAGTGGTCTCCTCGCAAATCGATTACAATTATAGGTACTTAATTAAGTTTCAAATTATTTCAAGCGAATTGAACGATTTAAAATTAATGTTGTGTTTGTAAATTAGGTATTCGATGACTCATAAGTGATTAGGATTAGATGTCGCTACACTTTGTTGCATACTTTCTGCTGGGTCCTAGGTCCTAGTAAAGAATATTGAACTTTATACACAAAAAGGAAAGCCCAAATCACTCTAAGTATCAAAACCTCTAGCTTACCTATGAAGAAATACCTGCGAGTTTGTTTCAGAGTAGTAGACCTACCTCAATATAATTTATTGTGACGTGTAAAAGTGTTTTTAAACTAACTTACAGAAATAAACATCATTTATCATTTGAAAAACAACAGCCCACATAGATAAGTGGGTGAATGTTAACACGGCACAGGTTTTTCCTAGTTTATACTCCATACCTGCAAAAAAATCACGGCAACATAAAAAATGCAACAATTTAATAATGTCCACTAGACAGCTACGCCGTAGCTTCGTAGCTCGTAGCGCGTAGGGCGGGATAAAAGCTAGGGCGGGCGGGCGCCGACGTCAGTTGCGGGGAACGCATCGTGCCATCGACGTCCCCGGTCCACCTCACAGCTGTCTGCCCACCCCAGATTATTGTTGCAGGTATGAATATATTTTGTTACTTTGTCATTTTGTAGATGTCGATTGCCTTTGGGGTACATTTATGTGGTTTTGATTAAAGTTTAAAAAACATTTTGAAATCATTTAAGTCATGAAGTAGGTACCCGTAGCTCCTCTTAAAAGTAATTTTCTCTTACGGTATTGATTGTTATTCTATGCTGTTACAAACTTAGTATTTTGGAACTCATATTGTCATGAAAAAGGTCTAATTTTGAAGTTAAAATCAAATCGGAGTGTTTGAATTTTGTTTAGTGTGTATTCGTAGTAGTCAGTAATAGTGCTTGGGACTGTACTTGCAGCTAAACTTTTAAAATTGCGATTTAAAACAATGAGACTAATTGGTGTAGTTTCTGTAGAGTGTATGTGTGTATTGGAGGTTTCGGGAACTCTTCACAATAAACACAGCTCTAACAATTTATAAAAGTTTATTGGCTTAAAACAATATAATAAAAACATCTGATTACCTTTATCGTTTTTAACATTCCTTCATCCTGTTTTGATTCGGCGGTTTTTTATTTGAATCTGATAAGGATTCTGTCCAACTAAAGCTGACAGACTCCGGACACCGCGCTTTGATAAATAAATCATCATCTGCCTAGCCTTTTCCCAACTATGTTAGAGTCGGTCCTGTCCGGTCTGATCGGATGTAGCTGAATATTAGTATTTTACATGGAGCGACTGCCTATTTGACCTCCACAACCCAGTTAAGTACTTACTGGGTACTACACAAAAATAAATAAATAATGACTGAAATATCTGTCTAAGTCCGATGTCCACAGCGAGTCCGCAATCGGTAGGTACCGGTGTAGACCGTAAACCTGTATAGTCAAAATTCTCCTAATACAAGCAACTCTTTGCATAAGGTTGTATGTTGTATCGAAATCCCATTATAATTGAAATAAACATTTCATTTTTTTAAGGCTTTGTCATAGACCGTGGTTTGAGTAGCTACTATTAATTCTGTAACGCAAAAGTGCAGCTACTCGTAACTATACAATAAACGTTTGTTTGAAAAGGCTGACTTTTAAATAGGCTTGGTACCAAGGCTCCAGCGTCAATACTCCACAACAATTCTACCTCTTAATTTTCTATTAATATGAACCTATGAATGACGGTCGACCACTTTTCAACCTTATATCTATGACCATAAGGGTGAAAAGTGGTCGACCGTCAGTACGAGCGCGGTAGTGTCCTTAGTATTTGAAAGTATAACTGTCACCAACAATGCGAAAGTTTGTGAAGATGTTTGTTTTTTGTTTTATTTTAGAATGAAATTTGGCACACATACAGTTTATAATCTGGGTTAACACATAGGATACTTTATATCCGCGAGTCACGTAAGATTTGAATGTTAGGGTACCTAAACTAGGGTTCGCGGGCCTTGGACGGTGAGTAATGGGCTAGCTCGCCGTCCGTCCGTTTTATGACGACAGGCCGTGTCGACGGCGCGTTCGTTTTCCACGCGCGCCTCAAAAAGATGTCAGCAAACTGGAGGGGCCCGCAAGTGCCGATGCCTGCCAGGGCTGCGGGACTGTTCGAAAGAGATACCGCGGCCCTGGAACATAACCTGGTTGTGTTTGGGTGCGTGAAAAAATTCAAGGTGATTATATATGTATATGTTACCGGCCAAACCCGATTTCAGGACAACCTAGTTTTGCCTAGGCTAAACCGGTTTACTGGTTTATCTTGTCAGAATGTACTAACTCAAGGAAAGCAATCACAATGCGCCCAACTTGGAAGTGGCGTTCGCCGGCCGCTGCCGCGGCACCGCTCGCAAGGCTCGCTAGGCTCCCGCGCGGTTGGTCACAGTTCTAACCTAACCTAACCCATTCAGACGGGGTGCTCTATGATCGTTCTTTTGTGATTGGCCTAGGACAAACTAGTTTTGCCGGAAATCGGGTTTGGCCGGTAACATATATAACGAAGTTAAAAGGAAAACTATCACAGCTATGTAGGCTTTAAGTACAAGTTTAGCTGTAATAGTCGACCAACTTTTAAAAATGTAGGTACTTGGATAACATATTTTCCTAAACATAATTTTTAAACACAGTTTTTTCGACGGCAAATATAAGTTTGCTTTTTATTATTACAATAAAAATCATCGTTCGGTGGCAAATCGGACCGTAGGAAGTGTCCGCATATTTTGATGGGCAACTACGGGACCCTACATTGTGCGTAGCTCGACACGCATATGGACGGTTTTTTTTTTAATGTTATTATAGTAGAACATCAGACTATCGACCTCAATTAGGGTTGTGGTGGGCATGCCCATCGTGCCCACAACGGTGGGTCTACGCTTGTCAAGACATTTCTTAGTAAGTACCTTATCAGTCGGTAAATTCTCTTCACTGTATAAAAAAAATCCAGCATTGAAAAGGTCTAGCTACTATAAAACCCGTTTTTTACCCTAGCTAGATGTTGAACTAAGAGAATTAAATGAAGAACGCAGTATTCCGCAAAAACGACTTATCAATGAAATCCATCATTAGAGACAGGTTGTCAGCATGTTTCATTATGAATCTGATTCGTTTAATTCTACATTTCACTTAACAAGGTTTCTGAGGCTTTGCAATTTGCAGATAACTGGCGAGTATTTTATTCAATTAGGTTCAGATTAACGTATTTTCGGCGTGTATAAGCTCGTTTTTGGAAGCGCGTGTACGCGCGTATTCTCGCGACTTTTGTTTCGCGCGATACTCGTATGAGTGTTGACGCGCTTAATCGCTTATAAGTATGTTTACTTGGCTTAGTTTTTTGAAGTGCAAAATATGGCGCACGTGTACTCGCGTAAGCCGGTACGACCTTATACGCGTTCCAAAATTCGCTGGTCTTTAACCGCTCGCTCCTAGGCACTGAACTAAACTAGCCAAATGATTATTTATTTATTAATACATGTTTACCAACAGCTTGTGTGTACAAAATGTCTTGAGTACAGGTTCAAAAAATAAGTAAGTAAGTAAGTAGGTAGGTAGTGCGTAAGTAGTAGTAAGTACCTAGTAATAAGTTAGGTAGGTGGGTATTTCGTTGCCCACATTAGTATTGGCCAGGTATCATCTTTAGTGTCGCTTTAAAACAAAAGCTTTCACGGTGAGCGGCACGGCAAAGAGAGATCATCATCTGCCTAGCCTTTTCCCAACTATCTTGGGGTCGGCTCCCAGTCTAACCAGATTCAGCTGAATCCTAGTATTTTACATGGAGCGACTGCCTATCTGACCTCCACAACCCAATTAGTACCAGCTGGGTAATACGATATCCTTTAGTCAGCAGGCTGGTTGTCAGACTTTCGGGCCACTGACTACCTGTAACGACTGTCAAAGATCTACAAATGACAGCCGATACCAACGGCTTAACGTGCTTTCCGAGGCACGGAGGAAACTCGGTATGTAATACGGTCACCCATCCACAGACCAACCTAGGTAAGCTCGGCTTAACCTAAAGATCGACCCGAGCGCTTGTTATTATTAAACCACGAGCTCCTCGGCACAGCAAAGAGAGATGTTACGTCATGTATAGTAAAGAACATAAGTTATCACTGGTGGCTTTCTTTAGCTGCTACCTCCATGCGAAAAAAGCCGTGAGTTATATATGTTTATAAATAGGCCTCGATCTAAATGCCAATCGTAGCGAGCCATTCAAATTAATCAAGCGTCCAAAATATGAAATGTCCAAACTAAAAACTACCTGCGAGCTGCGTAATTAATCAGAGTAGGTACGGGAATAAAGCCCAACAAATCCATCAGTCGAATACAGAACACAGCTATTGATTGACCTTGAAGCCTCAATCAATGCGATGCATACACACTGATACGCAATAGACAGGTATTATTACGTGGAGGCTGCATTTCCCGAGAATCAGGGCGAGGCTGGGATGGGAGGAGGCAGTTGTTAAGGGTAAGCTACTGTGTGTTTGTCGTCTTTCTTTAGTTGTATATTGTAGAGTCATGAACACAAATATTTTTGCATTTAGCAGTTTCTAGATAAGTACTTATTTCGTAACAGTGCGCCATATTACTTACTGTTATTATGTTCAATTAATTACAATCTATACATATAATAAATCTGTAGACGTGGCGTTTCTGTACATTGAAAATATTTAGAAAAAAAGTAGTAGGGGTGTTAAAGGAGCACTAACAGAACCCATTTCTACCATTTTTAGAATTTTTGTCTGTTTGTCGGTTTGTCGGTTTGTCTGTATGTTTGTGCGCGCATCACGTAAAAGCCCCTCATTATATTCAAAATCGAAATATTGAAACATAAGAAGCATTGTTCCGAATAACATTTAGTGTTTATTTCATCAAAATCGACCAACAGACGCAAAAGATGTTAATGTTTAAAATTTAGTCAGTAACCTCATACGCGATTTCTATGATAAAAGAGAATGCTCATGGAAGTATGGAATCCCGTACCATGCTGCATCAAAATCAAACCTTGTTTTTTATAGACTACACTGATCGTATTAACTCCTACAAAAATTATTTTTGAAAAAAAAACCCGCGTTTCAGAGTTATTTTATAAAATCGAAACTAACCTAAAAAGTAGGAGGTCTATTTTTTCGACGCTACCAACGACGTATTTTAACACACATACATTACATTATTGCTCTAAAAACAGCGTAATACACTAATATTAGTAAGAATTACGAGTTAAAGTAACATCCACAGTATGCTTGACTGAAACTCGATTTTATTTTAGACCTTTATATTGCCAATAGTCAGTCAGTACAGTACAAATGTCAGATGCCACAGATAAGATAACTATAAACCATAGAGTATAGTAAGTGCTATAAACTAGTCGGGATTTAGGGATGTAATCGATAAATCAAAATCTTTAGGCTGAGAAAATCTATTTTGTTGCAAATAGCAATAAACCAAACTAAATCGATTTGGTGTACTGATCTTACTTAATTGTAATTAATTTTAGAGTCCGCTCGACAGACAAGGGTTTGTTCAATTGAAACGGAACGTCATTTATATTCAGTTGAAACGGAACGTCATATAAAGGGAGTAAAACAATATTCATACTTTTAAACTCGAAAAGTATATTTCCAGTTCAAAAATCAAATCCCCGACGCGTAATGCCGTAAAAAAATATGAAACTAATTACTATAATATTTTGGTTTTGAGGCGCGAGACTTTTTGGTACCAACTTTGGTCATTGTCCTTTAATTATTTATTACGTAAATAGGTTTTAGTCGAAGTGTAGTCGGAATGGCTGATAATGAATTAGGTTTTATTTTTCCTTTTGTGTTTACTCTTTGCATGGAAGTTTTAAGTACTACGTGTACCCCATTACTAAAAAAAATCTCTAAAAATGAAAACAAAATTAAAATTTGATAAAATCCACGACGGTGCGTGTGTGCAGCGCAGCAGTCAATTGCTCAGCCACTGCGCAAACCGTGCCGTCACATAACTGTGGTCGTGACTTCGTCGGGCATTGATGCAACTTTGCTTAAGAGTGGCCGGACTGCACATTCAATTTTCAAATTGCCGCTGAATCTTGCAAGCGAAGATACCCCAACATGCAGCATCACCAAAAACGGGGGAGTCCTTTTGCAGTAGTGGAAGTTAAACCTATAGGACGAGTGCACAATGTCGCAGAAACATGCATCCATTTCAATTTAAGAGGTTACAATTTCCCTTAAAATTGGTTTTTACAATGACGATCAACAGATCCCAGGGCCAAACCATAAAAGTGACCGGCATTCAATTGTGCACTCCATGCTTTTCAGACTGTCAATGTGTTGATTGTTCAGTGCCCAAAATTTGCACGTGCTTGCGGAAAATAATAAGTCATTATTGTTGTATACAAAACGGTATTAGAATAAATAGTGCCCAACAAGGCGTGTGATGGTTCACTTTGAAAATAAAGTTGTATAGCGCTAAAATAAACGGTTTTTAATATTGTTTGGAACTTCTTTTTGTAGTCATCACCCACATTATCACATTTTGATCAGCCAGTCAGTTCTCACACATCACGCTATGTAATCCCCAAAGGTTTAGGCAGAAGTTTACCTAATCGTACACCCACATTTCGCCAGTTATGTTGAACTCCCATGTGATAGGGGCCGAGCCTATTTCCACCAACTGGGTACAAATCCAGATTCCGTGGCTGCTATTGCGAAATTCCTGATGGAATAACCCAATAACACTATTATTTATAGTATTTTTTTCAATTGCATACATTGTTTAATGTTAAGTGGAAGAGCGGAGTCACACAAGCATCGCCTTGCTCAAAAGGTGATCTCTAAATCATGTGCGATATAGCTATATGTAATTAAAATAAAATAAAAATTTAACAGAGAACCTCATGCTTAATAGTCGTACTTGTGACCACTCGACCAACGAGGCAGTCTCTCACACACATACAAAATTTCCAGGCGAACGAAGTCGCGGGCAACAGCTAGTTAAGTAATAAAGTAGAATTAGAAACAAAGTAGGTACATTAGTAGGAGACAATCACATTTCAAAGTTAGTGGCTGTAGGTAGATATTGGAGATTGTTTATCATTCTGGTAGTTGTACCTACAGTATTATAACAGCTTTAAGAAATAAATAATAAATTCATCTATTTCAGGTAAAAATCACCCATAAATAATAAAATCAAGATAAAAATAAATAAAATCGAATAAGTAAATCCCAATAAAATAAAATCAGACTACATCAAATTGGATCAATTAAAAACCACAAAAAACAAATCAAAATAAATCAAATAGAGCTAAAAATGCTTTGTAGAACTGATGGAGAACTCAAAAGCCTGTGGTTACATTTCACTAGACTCTTTAGCTCAAACTTGGGTGTCACACTGTCTTAACGAAATAGGCAAGTTGAACTATTGTTGAGTAACCAATAGAAAAAACATTTGAAAACGCTATTTCGTTCTTAGTACTGCGCTACCGCTACATTGCTATTTTTTCCGGTTAGGTCTAGTCGAGGTCAAGTACAAATCCAATTTGGTTTCATTTGGTTAGGATCAGTTAGGATGCAGGCCGAGGTCAACTTGAGAATCGCGATTTGATTTATATAATGTCAGGTTTAATAGGTTTTTGCAATGAGGACTGCAGATTCGATTACTGTTAGGTTATGATTATTATGCGATGCAATGGCTTACCTACAGGCACCTACTGACAGATGTTCAGTGTACCTTCGTATTAGCATATAGCTAATACGAATTATCTTCATTGGTAGCCTTAATTGTTACATCGACTTCTAAGTAAAGGCGTTCCTTTTGTGCACTACCTCACTGCATGGTCTCTGCGAGTCTCAGCCAGGTTTTACCCGCGATATTCTGTAGGTCATTCACCTATCAAGCTGTTGGTCTACCAATACTTCTTCTACCGTCTCTCGGCATGTATTAAGTGAGGGCTCTGTCCCACAAATGCCTTTACCAAGTGGCCTGCCCATCTTCATTTCTATCGGGTTTCTGACTTACAGACTCAGTCTAACAATGATAGACCTTAAATGTTATACGTTTATGTAAACTAAAACTGGAATATAGCTACTGAATAATTAACGTGATAACTCTCCCTTAACAAACTTCATTGTAGATATTTATTCTAAACTAGTTTTCCGCCCGCGGCTTCGCCCGCGTCTAGTTCGGTTATATCGCGTTTCCAAGAAAACTCTTCAAAAGTCCGGGATAAAAACTATCCTATGTTCTTTCTCAAGGTCAACTCTATCTCTGTACCAAATTTCATTAAAATCAGTTCAGTGGTTTAAACGTGAAAGCGTAACAGACAGACAGACAGAGTTACTTTCGCATTTATAATATTAGTAGGGATAGAAATACGTGGAAACCTATGCGCGGAATGAATTCTACGTAGCACTCGTAGCAGTGGCGGATTTACACATTTGCCGCTAGGCTTTTCAAATTTTGCCGCCCCTACTGACCTTTACAAGTTGTGTTAGTTCCTATTAGATTATTTTTACAACCCAACGATTTTGTTAAGATTACCTAAAAATAGTTTTTGGGTGGGTATAGGTTTTTCTGAGCTAATGAAACCGCAATCATGTACAGTCATCAGCGCATCAAGTTACTACAAATTTTTAAATATGCTGTACTACTAAAAAATGGATTCAACTACCCGGTAACAATACGGCTGATTGTGATGGTGAAATTCAATTACCTAATTAAGTCATGAAAGTTTTACAATACCTTATTGCGAGATTTTCTATTCGCAAAATCAGGAATTATATTGTTGTATGTTATCTTCTTAATTAGTTCTATAACTCGATGGTTTAGCTTTTCATGGCTTAAGGTAGATCTAATAATATATTTGTAACCCGTTTTAAGCAAGAAAAGCTCTTTGAGAAGAAAGGTGGCATTGAAAATGTATGCATTCTTGAAATAAGTCGGTCTCCAAATCATAAGGATTTTCTTCCAAGAAAAGTGCTTTAGTCCGAAAGGTATGATGATGACAATTTACAAATTTTTATCTGCCTGATATTGGGACTTCAAATAACAGTTGCATTTAAACCCGACAGCGTCCTTATTGCCTTGTGTTAAGTCCTCTTTTCTTTCGAATCAATAGAATGTAGTTTCTATGCTCCTTGTTTGTGTTGTAATCACTTGGATTCGATTGCCTCTTTAGTTTTTTTTTATGATTTTCAAATTTTTGCACGTTTCGCGTTACTGCTCTGCTGTTCTGAAACCAGGTTTTTCGATGCGCATCGTGTGGCGCGCTGCTTTTTTAGTATAACCACGCAGTAATTTGAAGCAGTGGCGTAGCTAGTCCTAGTAGGGCCCTGTATAACATTTTTTTGGGGGCCCTTTGAAGCCAAGTGCGGCGAAGCCCAAAACAAGGAGAAAATTATCAGTATTAAACTAATGATTTTTGTAAAACAAGGAAAATAGCATCATGACATCACTTTAGCTGTCATTCATTTTACTTAGAGAATGTGTGAGTGAGCAAGGTAAACAAAAAAATGTGTAACTACGATCATGACTAGCATAGGTTAAGACTTCAATGAAGAGCTACAAAATTATAGCATCCTGAAACGGTTTAAGTTTTCATCGAAAAGCAAGCGAAGTGAGCACGAAAAATTGGTGGTTTTTAAATGGCGATTGGCGAAGCCTACAACAAAGACCGAGCGAAGCGAGCTCGAAAAATGTAGAGCTTTTTGGGCCTTGATAAGTTATATTTTCATTTATAAAAGATAAATGAGAATCAAGAAGAATCTTTGAGGTTTTGAGAAGATTTTGTGATTTTTTCTCATCAGGGGCCCTTGTTACTTGGGGGCCCCGTATCATTGATACGGCTGATACGGCGGTAGTTACGCCCCTGATTTGAAGCAAACTTCAGACCGGCAAACTTACATGACTCGATCTGTGGATACCCGACTAATTTTTTCGTTGTTTTTTTTTTTTTTGCTTAAGCTTTTCAATTGACCTACAACAGCTTCAATCCAATGTCTTCATTCATTTTCCTGCCGTTTTTCTAATTTGTTTGTTTGTTTTTTTTTTATAAAAACGTTGCACCACACTAGAAATTTCTCCTTTTTCGTGGGTGCGTTTACAAACATTTAAACTCACATACACAAATAGCCAGACCCGGAACAACTATCTGTAGGCCATATAAATATTTGTTCCGTGCGGGAATCGAACCCGCAACCCGAAGCACAGCAGTCAATCGCTCAGCCACTGCGCCAACCGTGCCGTCATTCAGATACGAGTCTATCAATGAGAGAATAGAATAGAATTTTATTAGTCGCAGTCATACCCATTTCTTCATCGGGTACTTCACCATAATCTTCCCATGTCTTTTGTATACCTACTGCTTCGACACACTTGATTCCATCGCGAAATACTTACAATTTTCTCAATCAGCTACCAAAAACTTGCTAAGAAATTCGTAAACATGGGCATCCGTGATCAAACCTACGGTAGAAGCCTGAATTTGAACATTAACATAGTTTATTCTTTCCAAAAAAACCTTCCACTCCAACCATTAGGGCCGTTTCCAGTTTTTCTTATAAAGTAGGGATTCCTGACGCTTGTACCTATTCAGTAAACGCGATTCGTCATCGTAGAAATAATCGTTTAACTGGTGAAACATTTACATAATGAATTGTTTGTGTGGACCTATTAACATTTAGGAATAACAATTATAGGAATAAATAATTTCTGAATGCGTATTTTTATTTCAAAGCCTTTGGATGTTTTTGATAGCTAAACCAACTTCAATTTAATAACCGTCGAAAAATAAAATAACATGAAAAATTCATGTCGTGCAAAGAATGACTGTTGATAGAAAATAGTTATTGAGTTGCTGTCTTACCTTATCTTACCCTTCGGGCATTACATGCTTCATGTGACGTTATGATAAGTTCAAGCAATAAGCTCTTCGTCTATGGTTATGTTACATTTAATAAACAGAATTTATATACTTAGATCTTAACTAGACATGTTGTTATCTTATAGTAACCGATATCAGCGACAACATGATCAAGAAACTTGGAATGTGCATGATGCTGCTCGTCTGCATTGCAGCCTTCGAAATGTACGACGACAACCGCATCTACGGGATTGAACCGGAGGGAGATGACGACTATAATGTAAGATTAATAATTAACTGTATCCTATCCGGTTAGATTGATTATTGATTTAAACCAAAAAGCTTAATTGGTATTTGGTAATGCTTGAATTGTGTTATACCGGCCATTGTCACGTTTGGCGCAGTGGTCAAGCGATTGACTGCTGCGCTGCATGTCGCGGGTTCGATTCCCGTACGGGAAAAATATTTGTATGACCTACAAGTAGTTGTTCCGGGTCTGGGTGTTTTTCTATCTATAATATGTATGTATTTACAAAAAAAAAATATATATGTAGTTTATCAGCCATCTAGCTACCATAACACAAGCATTAAGTTGCTTAGCTTGGGACTAGATGGTGCTGTGTGAAAATGTCCAGGGATATTTATTTATTTATTTTATTTATTGTCTGCAATTTCAAGGGCTCTCAAAACCCTTTCAACCGGCCTAGAAAGGCGATGGAAAACATCAGTTTTTTTATTTTTTGTTTTCCTGCAGTAATGGAAAAGTGTGACGTGTGTGTGTGTGTGTTTTAACTTGATGTCGTGAGTATGTAGGTAGTTATTGTAGTCGAAAAAATATTATTATTATGAGCCGGATGTGCCCCACTGCAGGGCAAAGACCTCCCTTCCCTCTTTCCATTTATCTCTATCTTTGGCTATTTGGACCCAAAGCTTTTGATAAGAGTCCAGCTCGTCACGCCATCTCGTTCTGGGCCTACCGCGTCACCGGGTTCTTTTGTTCGGAACCCAATCTGTTGGCACTTTGAAAATAATATTGCTATTTCCCTATTCTAACATTTCATCTTTATTTCTCCAGGGAGAGAAGTTCGACTACCAAGACGTCGGACCGTACCGGCCGCAGATCCACGTCGACCCTGTTCAGAGTCTGATACTGTACCAGCTCTTCAATTCGATTCAGAACAGAGACGATACCTCGCTTCGTATGCCCTACAGGTACCGTTTTACATCATCATCATCATCACTGTTTAGTTGTACATCATCATCATTCTCTTGAACCTATCCCAATTGATTTGAGATCGCAGCAGCATAACTACTAGGTATTCAAAAATTCGCCTTCTCTGTTTATATAAACACCTAGATTTATTGAGGTACCGCTTAGTGTTAGTGAAAACGGTCAATAACCTCTCGCAGCTTAAAGTATTAGAATATTGAACTAACCTGACCACAACGATTAGGTACCTAAATAACAGTTGATTACCTAAATAACACCTGACGATAATTAAATTTTTGGCTGATGGTCAACTTATTCCTCTATCTACGGTCATTTTTCCCTTTCAGGCCTAAGTTCAGAATGATGAACAACCCTCTAACTGGTTACGGCCCCATGCCATTCTCCGAGATGATGGAGTTCAAGGATGCTGTCGCTAAGAGGCGTCTATCTGCTCCGAGCAGTGCCACAGCAGCGGGCATAACTAGCGGGCAGCAGGACAAGCCGGCAATCCCGGGGCTGGATGCAACTCCGATTGTCAAACCCCTTCGAAAGAAACGTGAGTTACAGGAACGTAATCAGGGGACGAGCTTTGTGCTTCATCACAACACTTCGATGATGAATGATTGTGAACAATTCAGAGACGTTTTTCCAGTGCTCACCCAAAATAAGCAGCTCGTTGAGTAGCATTTTTACAATAGTGATTAAGACAAAGTGTGTAAGTTTGGATGTAAGGGATAATCTTTGGAATTAGTGATTCGATTCCGAAAATTATTTGCTGCGTCATCCCCGAGTGTCTTAAAATATAGGTATGTACCTATTTAAAAGAATCAGGATGTAATTTCGGACCATAACGCGAAACCGCGAGCAAAAGGTAGTCTTGTCTTAAGAACCCCCCCAAAGATTTACATTTTTCATTTGTTTTCACAGTTCCGACTTGGATATGCTACCTCAAGCTGTGCAACGTCCGCTTCCCAGTCCGGCCCACCAGCAGTTCAGGCTGAGCGAAAAGCATCGAGATTCGATTTTGTAATCAAAGATGATGGATCATTTATTTTCAAGCGGAGCTGAATTCTCGCACATGTTTTTCTAGTAGTTTCAAAATGTATAAGTAGATACCTACCTTATGTTTCAGTTTCAAATAGTATTTTTAAGATGAAATTGTATTCGACTTAGTCGTATTACTATAATATTGTGTAGGTAGGTAACTGAGTAGTTTCTTTAGAGTTAGCGATGATTGCGATTTCACATAAACTTGAAGACCGAAGATCTATCTACTTTGTAACTTTATTATTAAAAGAAATCACAATCATAATACCTACTGGTGAAGTTTATCCGGTTATTTTTGCTGTTTATTTATTGAATAAAATTTATTCAATCAATAAAATGAAAAACAAGGTTAGGTTGTTTTTCATTGTTTAATATCTGGAAGAAGCTCAAGCTCAGATTTAATAATAATTATGTATTTCATTAACGAAATCAAATAAATGATTTTTCTTTGAACGCACACTATTATTTATTCTTTATTCTATAAAGATGACGCAATATTTGACGTTCTGACATCGGATTCGTCTAGTAGTGACGTCCCATGGTTACGATAGACATAGGTTTGAAGAATAAGTAGTAAATTAACAGTCAATGGATTCAATACTGCATTTTCAATTTGACGATGGTAAGATAACACAATACCAGTATGTTATTTTGATTGAAATAAAATATTCAAACATAATTTTTTTTAAATAATATTAATTGATTATAATTTTCAAGAAGACCGTACAATATTGTTGGAATAATAATAGAAACAATGCAAATGTTTACGTTTTTATTAATTTATGTGTCTAAGTACTATACAAGGTGGAAGGGACACTGACGCGGAAACGGTTACCACGTACTCAGTATATCATTTTAAACCCCCGTAAGTACAGACGCCAGCACTTCAAGCTACCCAAAACTGTCAAATAGTCCCAATCAACCTTGAACCTAATGCTTTAGCGATAAAGTTGAAAATCTATTAAAGAAATTTGACACATTGTAGTAGCTTGATGTGCTGGCATCTGTATATCGAAATTTTAGATCGGTAATTAAACAAAAATCAGCTATTCCATACATTTTGACCGTGTAGGTGCAGTTTTGAAAGAAATAGCTATTTAGAAAGAATTAGCTAAAATTAGCGATGAAAAAATTCTATGTAGGGGTGGAATCCCTTCCACATTTCCTTCTATTAGCCATTTTTACGGTGTCGATAGACCCAGAAGTTTTGTAGAAGAAGATGATTAGATGGAGACCATCCGGTTAAGTGAAACGAAAACGTAATAGAGTAATGTTCTATCAAGCATAAAAAAAGCTTTCGATGTTTATCCATAGGGATCAACATCTTTATTGGGCTACTAAATTAATCTTGCTGACTTAGTAAACAACTATTTGACGATCAGATTGCCTGAAAATGGTTAAGTTAAATTGAATTATCTGAAATTATTGTAACAAAAAGCATTTCTTTGGTTGAGATAATTACTGTTTCTTATTAGCAATCGATATTGTTGCGTTTCATCCCTATTTTAAAATGTCAGTCGGCAGTCGGCCGGTATATTTGTTTCTTGACAGCTGTCAATGTCAGTTTCACGTTTCGCCCGTGCTGAGTCGCTATGTCTTTCGAAAGTATTTTTAATTAAAAAAAACCCCATTTACGAACTTATTCCAATGAATATTAACGTGAGCGAAACACTAGCATAATTCGATTAAAAGTTTACACATTTTCATGCTGTGTGGGCAAGTTATGTTCGAATAGGTTAGGTTTTTAAATTAGTTTCCTAAAATGTCTTTTCCGGGTGATAATTTAATGGGAGACTATGAAGTTGTACGTGGCCGGGATGACCAGAGCCTCACAGTGCGACAGGCATATGATGAAGGTAAGTTTTTACTCATGTTACCTTATTATTTTATCAAAATTGTGGGGTCTTCTACTCATTAGTTTGGTTGGTTGATTTGCCATGGGTTTGTGACGTGGCTTACGAAATTTAAGGGATGTTATATTTGGCAAACCTAAATTTTTTATAAATTTGTAAAAAAAATCCTATCACTTAGGTACCTACTTAAAAATATTTTTTTTAATTTTTTTAAACCACACATTGCAAACATAGGCACGTTTTATGCCATAACATACGTTATCGTTTGGAGGAAATACCTATCATTTTCCTTACACCTATTATAGCTTTTGCTCAATTCAACGATATTTTTTTTGTCTACAGTATTATGGCAAATATATTTTATTTATGTAAGCTGAAACATGCACCAAATTTAATTGATAGGATTTTGTGTTCTTTAGTATAAATATTCCCATAGCCGAGATGCCTATCAGGTAAATGGTACCCCTGAAATGTCACCTCCTATTCATTTAACATTAAATTATTGAAGAATGATTTCATGAACATGACCATCATGACCACCAGTTACTGTATCTTATATCTGTCTCGTACAGTATCTTATATCACTAAATTGACATTGTCTGGAGTATTCATCATTGTATAGGTAATCATAACATTATATCATGTATCAGTCCAAAGTATTAATTTTATTGCTTAGTTACTGGTTTATGTATCAAAGAAGCTTTTTGTTTTCTCAAGATGTTAGCATATGGATAAACATAATTTGCATCTGTATATTTATTTAAAATGATTGAAATATAGTATTTCTTCTGGGAGAAACCAGTAAGGGTGTTATCAAGCAGGCTTGATACATAGGTCATAGGTTCTTGATTCTTTAAACAAACTGTTTTGAAATTAACAATATGAAACCATTCCGGTACTACTATCCCGTGGGGCAATTACCAAACTCCATGCGGGCGAAGCTGCAGACATAAGTTAGTACACAAAATTTCCCCAATAGCATAGCTTATTATTGATATATTTAAAAACTAGCTGTTTCCCGCCATCTGCGTTCACGAGAAATTATTGTAAAAAATATTACTTCCCTTTTTAAATCGGATTTTGTTAACAATTTCAAGGGTTTTAATTTTTTGGCATGGAAATCTAAATGTTTTTCTAAAATAAAAGTAGCCTATGTTAGTCCTTATAACATCAGCTATCTGCCATAAAAGTCCCGTCAAAATTGATCCAGCCTTTACAGAGATTAGCCGGGACAAACAAAAAGACAAAAATGTAAAAAAATGATGTTTTTAAATAAGTACCATAAGCATTCAGTAAAAAGCTGTTTTTTGAGATTACAAACAGACACTTCAATTTTATTTACTTGTTTAGATAAGGGTTCACTTTCAATGCTGACGAAATCAATCAGTCAGGTGTGGAAATGTAAATAATATGTACAAAAAATGTACTTTCACTCAGATTCCGAGGAAGTAGAAGAGAGCTTTCACTTTTGGAGACAAATATTTTTTGTCGGTCTCACTACCAGTGAATAGTTTGCTATTGAAGGTATTGTTAACTATTCTATACTGATACTTTATAATTTAGTAGTGTATGGAGTTGGATTTTCTGCCCAAACTTGTAAAATACCTTCAAATTTTTATTTTAAAAACACTGCTTAGCTAACTGTAAGTTACTCAAATAGACTGAAGTATTGTATTATCAAAATTAAGTTCTACAATAAACTTAAAACTATTCAACCGTCAACTGTTACTGCTCAATCACCTTTCAATGCAATAAATTAGAAGCTATTGTATGCAGTAGTGCAATTCATAATTATTTTAACATTGAATGAATGAATGAATGATACATTTATTTGCAAGAATATAGGTAGCTAACTTATGGTCTTCATATAGTATATGGGTCACTATATTCGGCATTTCAGCCGTACAAATATTTAGATTTTACATCTTGAACTATTCGCATGTAGTACACATTCAGTAATTAGGAATATCAAATAACATAAAAATACTAATAATTATAAACATTAACAATAATTTCATAATTTAGATTAATATAACAATGAAATTAATAAAACAACACACGAAACATACACACACAAAACACATAATAACCAATAATCAATACACACACACACAAAACAAATAACACACACACACACATAATAATCAATAATTGCCAATTTATAAGCCAAATATAACTGGACCATTCACTAATGAATACACTCTATACATCAGCCTGACCAGAGGTCAACTGAACCATATGTATTAAATGAAAGGAACACATTCTGTATCAATTGGTGTGCCATTATTGATAATATCTTAATGTTTGAGCTACCAATTGAATGGTATTGGGCGGTTAGTTTTGCCTGAATTACAGCAGTCTTGTGCAACTGTGGCTGCGGTCTTGTTGTGAAAGATGTGGGTTCTATTGTTACTGCTATGTAAGTTTGTTTTAATTTTAGTTTCATTATTTTATTAATTTTAAGAAAAATTACTGCTAATATATTTGAGTAGTTAGTGGCCAAAAACAAGTTTCCACTTATATTTTGTAATCTTCTTCTTCCGTACTCTAGTTTCATATGTAGTCATAATTCGAATTTAAATGTTAATTTTTAAGTTTCAGTGTCATTTAAAACATTTTTTTTTTTTTTTTTTGGTGGATGTGAAATCATCAAATGACCCCCCCCCGCCCTGGGCGGAGCGGAAGGGAGTGTCAGACTCTTACTGACTAAAAACCACCCATGTTCCTTCTTTGGCCCTTTATGTTCCAGGGCCGCGGTATCTCTTTCGAACAGTCCCGCAGCCCTGGCAGGCCCCTCCCGTATGCTGACAACTCATTGAAAAAAGGGCACTAGGCTGCAGTTGGGTTTACTTTAGGCATCTCTAGTTGTGTCATTCTCATCATCTCTTTTATAATTCTACAATACAGTGCAGTGCTGGAAATAGGGCCTTCCAAAAGTCGCGATTACACTCGTTGTTGGGCAACGTTTGTACCATGCGAAAATCGTTTCTCCACCTAGCTTGATTGCATTCTATTCTACATTTGCCAATGACCATTCGTCACGACGCTAAACACGCTGCTTTTCTTACTTGTTTCTAAGGCTAATGTGGGCAGCCAACCAAGGTTGCTCTTGCTAGTTACATTTTATAAGAAAGCAAACTGCTCTCTGTTGAACTGCTCCACCTCAGTTGTAAAGGTTTGGTCTAATTATACTTAACCAAGGAGGTTGCACCTAATAAAGGTTTCGCTAAATAGAGTTGCGTCATTTGTATCTAATAAAAAAAGATGCAAAACTAAAAATGCGTATCAGATTTTTTCAGAATTAATGCTATTTCAACAATCGTAATTAGTACAGTCTCTCACAAAACGTATTGAGCGAACTTATCGTACGGTAACGTGTTTTATTTAGATCTTTATGTTAACAATTGTCTTTATCTTTATGTTAAAATACCGCCACTGAATAATCGTCTCAAAAGACATCACAAGATATTTTACAACGAAGGAGTTTTGCACTCCTAAAATCCTCGTCATAGCCATCTTCTTTCGATACCGAAAGCATAAAAACGCGAGCCACAGATTTTTTTTTATTGAGTGAGGCTTTAATAGCCTGACTAACTATCATCTTTGTATTTGCTTATTTTCAACAAAACCGCGTTTTGCGCGATTGCATTTATCATAGGTAGGATTCATAGGCACCTACTGAGTGTGCACTTTGTTCCGTACATCAGCCAAACTCGGTCAGTTTTGCTGACTGTACTCTGTCGTCAAGGCGTTTTTAGTGCGAAGTGTGTAGACTAGATAAATGAATATTAATAATTTGCTCTAAAAAAAATTAATTGATATAGTTGAAAGTTCAATTCATGATAGATGTTCTGATTGTGTTAGTGAATTAGGGCAAAGTTTAAAAAGTGTCTTATTTGTGTACCTATGTACCTATTTATAATTTTATTGGACCCAAACTTTGCCACTGCTGCTGCACGCTACCATCAATTCGACTGTATGTTTTGGGGCACAGAGCGCAGGATAGGAGGTGGAACATTATAGTTGCTGCCAATTAAGATCGCAATAGCGGTCATTGCCCTTTCCCTAATATCTCTTCGTACGAACCAAAACAAATGAACCATGTATCGTTTTTCATTAGAAAAAATGTTGAAGATCACGATCGTTGATAGATGACGATTCAGGACATGAACAGGCTTATTTTTGGATTTCAAAGTTAAGAACTTTAATAAATGTATGTGGGTCAATGACCGCCATTGCCATCTTAACTGGCAGCAACTATAGTTGCGACACAAAAGTGTTATTTTTTATTGAATGTATTCTTAAAAACAGATAATTTAAAGATTAAAGAAAGTTAGCGATTGGTGGAAGGCAGTATTTTTCCGTAAGCCTAAAAAATGTGGCCATCATGTCCACGGAACTAACTAGACTTAGGCTAGACACTCGTCTGCCTAGTGTTTTTAACTGAGCGATTATAAAAAGATATTCGGCGAACTGTAGCTATCAGTTTTCATCTTCGGAACAATAATAAAATAAACAATTCTAGACCTGATTGTCGGCTAAAATCCTTTATAGTATGTCCCCAATACATGTGTCCTAAGTGGTCGGTCCAATTGATAGTAGTTTTGTTTTTATCACTCTCATCCAGTCTTAGTCTGGAAGTGCTAAATGAACGACATCTGTGATGGCTAGCATCGTTTTATTGACCATCGGTACGTATTGTGTTCGTATTCGCTTATTTATTTTGTAAGTAGATGTTTAATATATTTTCAAGAATGAACTAGACTCGCAAGCAATTTACCCTAGCAATATCACAGATTAGTCCAGATACTTCACTCAGTAGAAAATTTCCAATACCTACTACGATAATTGCCTACTCCCTCGCGTCAACAACCACTGTATGCTAAAATGCGCCTAAATGCTCAAGCGTAAAGCAGTGATTGCTTCGCACCGCGCGATTCACAGTAATCGCAGGGCTGCCTCTTCGATAAAATTAAATTAACATAACTTTTTATCTATGTTATTGAGAACTGTGAATATGTTCTGACTTTTATGTGGCAGTTAAAAATTTTATCATTTATAAAATATTTAACCAACTTAAAAAAATTGACAGGTAAATGGAAATCATTGACAGGTAAATGGAAAAATGTTAGGTGTTTATCCCATCTTTTGCTTGATTTACACCCATCTACAGCACATAAGGCACCACACGGCATCGTAATACGCGTACTAACGAACAGCACTATTAAAATTGAACGGCGTGCGCGCGCTTCGCTTGCGAAAACCGCACTGAATTTGATCCGCCGGCGCGGCGGACCGAGACCGCTCGGCTGGGCGGTAGGCACTTATAGCGCGCAAGTACATGGAGTGACGGAGGCCTGGCAATATTATAATGGATGAAGAATGCTAAATATAAATTACGGGCTTTCTCTGAAATTATAACAATGTGAATTCTTGTCGCGAAAATGCAGCGGCTCAAACTCAGGACAGTCCACGTACCCAAACTTGCACGGTTTGCAAGTTTTCGGGAGTTGAGTAGAGGTCATTATTGGCTTATCCGTTATCCCCTTCATTATCCTTTTGTTTATCAACTACTTAATGGACCTAGGAAAGGATGGTAGTTTTCATTCCCCGGTACGATACAAATTGTACTTAACATGCCATAATCAGCTTGTGATGTTGTCACTGCTGGCACACAGACCTCCTCTCAGATAAAATTATAATAAACCATGGAGGCCCAGATGTCACATGCCTTTTAATATACTGATTTAGAACAAGCCAGTGTCCTAACGAAGTAGCCCTTTATCGTACGTTTATTCTCTTTTATATTTAAAATCTTTGTTCTCCCCACAGGTGGTCTCAAAGCCGGTGTGAGTCGCGTAGCCCGGTTAGCCTACGGCGTCCTCTCCCGGCGTAAAGTTGCGGAGGAAGGTGCCGCTCGCCTAGCCCGAGTGCTCTCAGCCCTAGACCTGACCGCGCTAGGCGTTGGTAGTACGCTGGGAGTAGGAGTCTACGTGCTAGCTGGTGACGTCGCCAAGAATTATGCGGGACCAGCAGTGATATTATCTTTCCTTTTGGCGGCTGTTGCTAGCGTTTTTGCAGGTGAGATTTGTTTTTAGTATAATAATTTCTGTTTCAAACTGTTTCGTTCAAATATTAACAAAATTCTAAATATATGTATAAAAATCACGTGTCACTATGTTCGTACACGCCAATCTCTGAAATTCCCTAACCGATTCCAATGAAATGTTGTGAATGTGTTTGGTTGGTTCCAGCTTAAAAGATAAGAAATTTGGGACCTAATAGGTGGCTCCGCGCGAAGCAGGGCCGGGTCGCTAGTATCGAATTACCTTTCAATTTCACCCTAAGATGAAACAAGCAGACTCAGAGGATGCTTGTATTGTGCTTGAAGGTTGACGAAATTAAATACGATACAACACAACACACAACATCTAAAATATATATAATAACAACACAATGTATAATAATAACAACATAATTGCATGTATAATATATTAAAACAACGTTTCTATCAGCTGTTTTATCGCTGCAATGCTAGGAAACCGTTAAGTACATCTGTCTTGAAAATGTGAAGTGTTTTTCAGTAAATTCAGTTTATCGTGGCGGTTGGTCGCGGTATTTAAAGAAGGATAATTACTGTAACATTTCGACCCGTTTAATTACGATAGGGTGATTCCATTTCAGTAGTATTATTAGTTGACTTTCCAGTGAAGTGGTTTTAAATAACATAAAAAAAGAAAAAAAAACCTAAATGTCACCAAAAAATAAGTACCCAAAGGTTGGCTGGTAGAATATGCCTATGGCGTTAAATATAACAAAGTAGTTGTGTTAGACGAAATGTTGATAAGTTATCACGATTTATGTGGCAGGACTTGGATGTGAAATATCACTACAATAATGAAAAATCAATCTCATTATTTTGCCTTCAAAAACGAGACGGGTTTGTCGATGGCATGGGAATGGGAAGCAAAGGGCGTATAGATCACAAAGTCTTATACTTCCCATAAATCCGTACCTTGGTCCATCATCGTCTCCCTGTCCTTGTCCCATTCTACTTGGGGTCGGCGCAACACGTTTTCTTCTTCCATTCTCCCCTGTCAGACGTCACGGCATCATTTACTCCTTTCTCTTTCATATCATTCCTCACACAATCCACCCATCTTTTCTTTGGCCTTCCTCTCAAACCATCAACAAATCTGTTCCATGGTTACTAAGATGATAATCAAATTAATAAGGGGACGCACATCTATCGCTGGTCTCCGATGGGGTTCTAGGTCATTTTTCTCAGCCCTTTACCTCACCTGGGTGGGGGTTGGTAGTTGTCTAGGTACCGGAGTCTATATGTTGCCAGCTGATGTGTCTAAAAATCATGCGGGACCTGCCGTTGTGATTTCCTTCTTGTTAGCTGCGATTGCTAGTTCTTTTGCTGGTAAGCCTTTGTCCTTTCATTAGTACTTCAGTTTTCTGTCATTAGGACTGCCGCGCTGGTTGAGTGTTCGATGTGAGTGGTCCTGGGTTCGATTCCCGGGTCGGGAAAAGTGTTATTGGGTTTGTGCAGAATTTTTTTAATAGCAGCACGGAGTCTGGATTCGTGCCCGGTTGATGGCAATAGGCTCGCCCCCTATTACATGGGACTAAAACGCAGGCCACACCGCCAGCTAGCGAGTGCCCAAGCGAGCGAGCCGGGCGAGACATCGTTTCACCTCGTTTCATACTTTGGTTCACTCCGCGAACTACCGAAATAGTCGAACGAAGTATGATAGAGGCTTGCTCGCTCGCTAGCTAGCTGGCGGTCTTGGTCTTGTCCCTCTCACAGAGAAGAGGCCAGTCTCCCGACAGTGGAAACGTTATGTATAGACTTTTTCTATGTCTGGTAAGTGATCTTGAGCTATAGTGATTATTTCAGGAAAAAATCATTCAATGCGATTAAATGAAGTTAGACGGTAGAATAGATGATTTTAATGATTATAACTCTGTAAAGCATACAACCCGATACTGACCTGCAAATTGCAAAAAACTTAAGAAAATTTGAATTTCGCAGGCTGCCCTGGAAATTCCGGCTTTACTAATACTAGACTGTATCAGCAAGATATTTTTACGAGTGTACTGGCGGCAATTGTTATGGGAATGTTTCTTAGAATTGATTATGATTGTCAATCGAATATTGACGAACGTACTCATATTCGTAGAGGTCATTGTTCTGTCTTGGTTTCGTTCAATAGTTGTCGTTGGTACGAAGTCTAGAATTTAGTTACTCCCAAGGCACCTCAACTTATTTTGAATGTGGGCCAACATTTTTATTCCACATCAACCGGCGGGCTATCTTGTAAATAAAAGTTGCCTTCAGTTAGTTACTCATAGATTAATAATAATTTAATAAAATCTTCAATCAGGCACTTCGAAGAGATTTTTGATCTAAGAACTTATCAATATTTGTTCGACAAATTTGACGTAGATAACACTAATTTGCCTAAAAAGTGAAAAACAAGATCAGACGTTGCAGGAACAGCCTTCTTAACAACTTCTGAAGACTGCTGTGGTTGTAAAGATAATTATTTACAGTAAAAATTATATCAAGGAAGTCCTCGTTTCGGGTTTCTGTATTTTCTAACTGCATATTGTCTTATTGATAACAGGACCATATCGAACGAAGTATTTCTTCGATCAGGTTTGAAATCATGAAATATGTTCGCACAGGACTGTCAGCTGGCCACTGTTGGCCCAGAGTTACGGTTGTTTGTAATGTTACAAATCCATGCTGCTATACTAATATTATAAATGCGAATCCAAGTTACGAAGACAACGTCTGTTACATATTAAGGACATAAGTAAAGTAGAATGTAGATCATATTAGCCCGTTACTATGTTCCCAAATGGTACGCACCCCGCGTACCATTTGACATAATAATAAAAGTTCCAACGATCACATGACCTAATTTCATTTAATATTTTTTTTTTAGTATAACCATGAAATGATATAATGTTTTATTGATATAATTTCAGTTTACCTAATTTTATATGGTTTAATAAACATTTTCTATAATGCACATTTGAACTAATATTCAGTTAGTATAATATTCAAATTCTGGGCACCCCGAAGTTCGGTTAGTTAGGTTCCTGTAAATCCTGCAGACAGAAATAGGGCTCCGTCGACCTGCTGACGGAAACCCTAACCCTAGACGGTCGACGTCAGGGGCACCCGGAGGTTCGGTTAGTTGGTAATAGAGCAATATACTAATTGAAAATTATATGAGATGAACGTTATACTAAATTTTATTAGAGCAAAAGAAGTTTATATGAAATGTAATATTAGATCACATGAAATTAGGTTATTTGTTTTTATAGCATATGAAAATTATATTATGTGAACGTTATTTCAAGTGATAATATATTATCTGTTATTATGGCATATATTACACACCCGTTCCCATGGCATAATTTTTGACCTCCGTATGGGCGAAGTCGTGGCCAAAGTTAGTACCCTAGTATGTAATCAAGATACTATCTATAAAATATAGGTACAATATGATTTATTTGATGTCTATTAACAAACAAGGACACTTTTGATGGAAATGATAAAATAATAGAGGATTATGTATGACATTGATTTGATACGCAATCGCCTATTAAAAGGGCTAGTAAGCTTTTCATAAAATGATGTGATAAAAATAAGGTCATCAAAACATATTATCATGATGTTAACAGAAAGTTAAACAAGGAAGCAATTCATGAAAAAATTAAGAGGAAAAAACAAAAGTGTCGATGTTGAAGGAAGTTGCCAAAATTGCGCAAATTAACCGTATCACGGTTTTCAGACACAGGGATTTTTGTATTGCAAGATGACTGACATAAGGCTTGACCATAGTTAGATGATTCTCTTTGTTGCGTACCTTAATTACTTTCTTGACTAGGTACAATCCTTTTACCTCTGACGGCAACAACCCAACAACAACTACTATTATAATAGTGTTGACTAGCAGTTGCCCGCGACGCGTTCGCGAGAAATTATTATAAAAATATGTTACTTCCCTTTTTGAATCGAATTTTGTTATCAATTTCAAGGGTTTTAATTTTTTTGTACGGTACCTTAATTATTTTTCTAAAATAAAGCCTATGTAAGACCTAATAACATTAGCTATCTGCCAGTAAAAGTCCCGTCAAAATCGGTCCAGCCGTTTTGCAGATTAGCCAAACAGATAGACAGACAGACCGACAGACAAAAACTGAAAAAAATGAGTTTTTGTTATAAGTATATAACGGAGGAGGACCCTCTCCATCATCATTAGCACTCATCGTTGGTCCTCTTATTAACTGTGGGCGTCAGTGGGTAGTGTTGGAAGAAGAGAACAGACTCGTTTTTCACAATCAAATTATAATTCTCATCCAATAATTGCAACACAGATAGTAAATTAGATAGTCACGTATAGCTAGGTACGTATCGCAGAACGCGCGATGGTTTAGTGGCGCACGCGCCGCCCGCCAGCCGAGAAGTGCCGTCCTTTTTTCAAACTCGATGGCGCGCGCCCCACCAACTCCATCGAGCGCCACCAGATGGCGCTGGCGTACCGGATACGACTCGATTGCGACACGGCCATCCTGCTTGCACACGTCCTCGTGTGTGGTTACCCTACGAACAAAATAGTCCACGAGAGAATTTTGTTTCACTCGGTCACTCCTGACCAGATTCAAGATTCATTGGGTAAGGAAATTCTCTCACGAATCTACAGTTTTATTTTAACCAATACCTACTCTTTATTTACATGGTAAAATTGGGAATACTTAATCGAAAATACAACAATCACTACCCTAGGCCACGTACCACAGTCGTTTGAATTAACCTTTAAAACTCTACTGCAAAAACTGCCAAGCTTACAGAAACCTCCGAGTAAAACTTCTAACGCCACGGCTCTCCAGCCGACCAGCAATCGCATTGCTCTCACACATCCAGCGCATGGATCAAAACTTCTGTACGCATATCCATCAAGTGGATCGCCCGTGTGCATCACCCACTGACTACACACTACGGTCTCTCTAGACCCCGACCTCTGCCAGAGTTAAACGCGCATCGCGCACCCACGGACTACTTGAGTTGCTTCAAGAGACACCGATTTCTACCGGGCTACGACTACGTAATAACCACTGGTACGGTCGAACACAATACGGCCGATAGAATCCTTTACTCGACTTTCTACCACAACTTAAGCTTACTCATCATTATGAAAATAAACACCAACATTATTCAATATCGACTGGTACGTGACCCGCTGGCATCTTTCTTAACCTATCGTGTGCGTATTTGTAGGTACGCTTAGAATCTAAAGCCTTCAGTGTATAACGATCACCATCCAAAATCTCAATTACTCTAAACGGACCTTTAAACTTTTGATCTAACTTAGTCTGATTGCGTTCTTCATTTTGTAACAACACAAAATCGCCAATCGCAAAGTTTTGAATTTTAGCCTTTGTTTTGTCAAATCGGGTTTTGTCATATTCGGCACACTTCTTAATATTTTCGGACGCGCGCTCGCGCATTTCCTCTATGTCTACATCAGTCTCTACATCGCTACACATCAACGATAATGGTCTCGCGACTTTTCCTATTAAAAGCTCCAGAGGTGAAGCTTTTGTAACTCGATTCATCGTACAATTTAATGCAAGTTGAACATCGCCTATGGAGTCCTGCCACGATCTGTTATCGCTAGTCTCTACAGCAGTTAGCATTGATTTAAGGACACTCATGACGCGCTCTACCTGCCCATTAGCACGAGACGAACCTGTCGCTATCAGATGCAAGTCGATATTCTTGCTCACGCAAAAATCGCGAAACTCTCTACTGGCAAAACAACGTCCTTGGTCCGCTATTATGCGAGTCGGAGCACCAAAAAGTGCTACACTTTGATTCACCGCGTGAATACTACACTTAGAGTCAATGTTCGTCGTATGGTAGAGCAGCACGTACTTCGTAAACGCATCGATTAACACAAAAATGTATTCCTTCTTATCGTTCTTTCCGCTAAGCTTACCCGTCGCGTCTATATGAACCGTGTGCCACGGGCTTGTCACCTTAGGTATCGGGTGCAATTCAGCTTGAACTTTACCGGAATGAGACTTCGCGACCTTGCACGTAACACAGCTATCTACAAATTTTCTAACGTATTGAGACATTCCCGGAAACCAGTAATAATCGAAAAGCTTTTCAGTCGTCTTTTCAGCACCTAGGTGAACGATAGAGTCGTGGAAATTATTAACTACCGACCATCGGAGAGCACGAGGTAAATACGGTAAGCATTTAGACCTACCATTGCGTTGGATATTACGATGAAGGACGCCTGAACGTAGCACATAAGTCTTGGCTAGTTGCTCATCTAGTTGATTCTCTTCTAAATCGGTTATGATTTTAGAAATCTCTACATCGCGTTGTTGCTCGGCTTGAAGCCAATTGGGAGAG
The DNA here is from genome assembly GCA_950022335.1 of Eurois occulta. Lineage (NCBI taxonomy): Eukaryota > Metazoa > Arthropoda > Insecta > Lepidoptera > Noctuidae > Eurois > Eurois occulta. Next base: position 1,688,331 of record OX465492.1, on the reverse strand, counting down.
AGTTCAGTAACGTCAATGCGTTTTGGACTTGCACGGGATTCTACTGATTTCGAATCGAGCGGTAGAGGGTTTCGTGAAAAGAAATCTACATGCGACATACGTTTTCCCTCTCTATACGTTACGTCAAAATCGAAAGACTGCAGAAAAGCCCACCATCTATGCGCCCGGGGAGTCAGTTCCTGCTTTGTTTGGGAAGATTTCAACGAGTTACAGTCCGTAACGACGGTAAACTTTCTGCCATGAAGATATTGCCTAAAGTGTTTAATAGAGTTCACAACCGCGAGGGTTTCGAGCTCATACGAATGATATTTGCTCTCTGCAGGAGACGTTCTCTTACTAAAGTACGCTACTACACAACGCTTACCATCAATCTTGACTTGGAACAAAATTGCTCCATAACCTAAACTACTTGCGTCTGTATGTAGCTCTACCGAGAGCTCTGGGTCATAGATCGTCAAAACCGGATCACTAGTCAAGGTAGAGATTACTTTTTGGCGAATGACTTCGTGTTCTGGTTTCCATGTCAATTCTCCTTTCAGTGAAGTCAGTCGGTACAATGGGGCCATTATTCTAGAGAAATCTTGCACAAATTGGCGAAAGTATGAGGCTAGTCCGATAAACTGCCGTAGTTGGGTCACTGTTACTGGAGGTGGTAGAGCCGTTAAGGCCTCTACTTTTCTGCGATTTGGTCTGACCTGGCCAGATTCTACCTCAAATCCCAAGAACTCTACCTTCGTCTTGAGGAAGGAGCATTTCCTGAGGTTTAAAGAGAAGCCAGCTTTAGTCAGAACTTCTAACACAGTGTGTAGTCTTTCTAAACCTGACTCTACATCGGGAGAGATGATTAAAACGTCATCTACGTACACGACCACGTAGTCATGAGCAAGGTCACCTAAAGCATTCATGATAGCTCTTTGAAAAACGGAAATAGCATTTTTTAGACCAAATGGCATGGTCAAAAATTCATATTGGCCCTCAGGTGTTATGAATGCTGTGCTCTCAATAGACTCTACGTTTACCGGTATTAAATGAAAACCACTAGCGCAATCTAATTTTGAAAAATAATTGGCACCGTGAAGACGCGCGATTTGATCGGAGATTAGAGGAAGCGGGTAACGATCGGAGACGGTGTTACTGTTAAGCTCGCGGTAGTCTATACACATGCGGTCTGAACCATCGTGCTTTTTTACTAGCAGAGCTGGGCTTGCAAATGGAGAGCAGCTAGGTCTGATAATATTCGCTTCTAACAGTTCTTTCACACGGTCGCGCACAACGCTACGTTCGTCCGCCGACATCCTATACGGTCGCCGTTGCACCGTGCGATTCGGATCAATCAACTTAATCTTAAGCTCGCCTGTGTTCACTCGCGTTGTAGGCAAACCGGTAATGAAAAACTCAGAAAACTGATTAAGCGTTTGTAAAAGCCTAGACTTGTAATTGCCAGTTACTTCCGTCGTGATAACAGTTAAATCCGATTGAACCGCGTTATCACTATTATGACTCACCGAATTTACACAAAGGACTTTTGTTAACGAAAGCTCAGTCGCCGTCATGTTTACAGCAAAACCTCGATTTAAAATCTCGCGACCTAACATGACGTCACTTTGCAAATAATTGTCGGGCAAAACATGCAACAAAATTTCAAGAGGGTGATCGTTAATCACTACACAACATAAAATCTGTTCAGTACTGAATACTCGCGTTTGACCTATACCAGTCATAGCAACAACATTACACACACGTTTACCGTTAAATTTAGATGCAAAACTTTCTTTTACCAACGAGCATTCAGCACCAGAATCGTAAGTAAAGCGTAACAATTCACCTTTGTGTTGTAACGTGCCCGATGGTGGCTGTACCACGCAGACATCGATGCGCCGCTCGCTCCGCGCCCCGCCGTCGGCAGGCCCGCTGCCGCCACCGCTGCCGCCACCGCTGCCGCCGCTCGTGCACCGGACGGCAATGTGACCCGGCTTGCCACATTTAAAGCAAACCAAGGGCTTCGCTGCCGGCTGCTGCGCCGCTTGACTTGACGATGATGTAGGTGCTGTAGGTCTTCCCCTCGTGTCCATCGGCTTGCTTCTGCACTCAATTCGCTTATGACCGGTTTTTCCACAATTGAAACATTTCAGTGCCGTTATCTTAGCTCGCTTGATATCGATTGTATTCGATGGCTCACTGGCGGTGTTTATCTTGCGCTTCAAATATGAAAAAGCGTTGAGTTCTTGCTGTAATTTGTCCCTTGATGTAATATTTGTAGTGAACGCCATACGTTGAAGTCGCGGGTCAAACTGTGATATGTGAGCGAGTACTGTTGCTACGGCGATTTCTTCTTTGTTTACATCTTTCCAACGATTAGTCAACGAAGTAATTAAACGACTTGCGAACGCGGGTAGTGTTTCCTTTTCACTCGGTTTTTCGCCGTTCATTTTAATGAGGGTACCCGCCAATGTCTCGGTTGAAATAAATCGTGTTGTAAAAAGTACCTTGAATTCGTTCCATGTCATTCCTTCGTAGGCTATTTGAGACAGCCATGTTGATGCTTCACCTTTTAGCGCCTTGTTGACCGCCAGAACAAGTCGACCGCCGCTTGGTGGATTCTCGGATAAACACAAATCTGCTGTCGCGCACCATGATCTTGCGTCGGTATCGGGTTTGTCAGGATCGAATGTAGGTAGATCTTGACAGTAAGCTGGTTTCGGTGATTGCAGCGCCTCAATCAACGCTCGCATGTTATTATTCTGTTGTTCGAACATGGCACGCCAAACGTTTGTTTCCTTGTTCTGATCCAACACTGATCCCAGTTCTGATAACGGAGGAGGACCCTCTCCATCATCATTAGCACTCATCGTTGGTCCTCTTATTAACTGTGGGCGTCAGTGGGTAGTGTTGGAAGAAGAGAACAGACTCGTTTTTCACAATCAAATTATAATTCTCATCCAATAATTGCAACACAGATAGTAAATTAGATAGTCACGTATAGCTAGGTACGTATCGCAGAACGCGCGATGGTTTAGTGGCGCACGCGCCGCCCGCCAGCCGAGAAGTGCCGTCCTTTTTTCAAACTCGATGGCGCGCGCCCCACCAACTCCATCGAGCGCCACCAGATGGCGCTGGCGTACCGGATACGACTCGATTGCGACATATATATATTTGCATATGCATTCAGTAAAAAACTGTTATTTTGATATTAGAAACAGATACTTCAATTTTATTTATTTGTATAGATTATATTAAGATCACTAATTTCACAGTTATGCAGAATCGGACATAAAGTGTCTACGAAAAGACTTTAAATTCCGTTTCATATAAGAAAGCATATAGCTCACCTATAAAATCTAATGCGGTAGCAATTCGCTAAAGCAACTAATCTCTTGTTTCAGGCTTATGTTACGCGGAGTTCGGCGCGCGCGTGCCCAAGGCGGGCTCGGCCTACGTCTACAGTTACGTGTGTGTCGGCGAGTTCATCGCGTTCATTATAGGATGGAATCTTATTCTTGAGTATATCATAGGTAAGTTGCGAGTGCAAAAAGAAAAGACACAAAACGGCCAAGTGCGTGTTGGCCCACGCACAGTGAAGGGTTCCGTAGTCCCGATGAATATTTACGCATGCACAATATTGATTATGTTGGCTGCAAAAATAAAATTGTTTCTAGATAAATTGTGAATGCCAACCCATATATTATATCATAATTTTAAAGGCCGCAAATTTAAGCTTATATTAATTTTATAACATATTTTTCAAAAAAAATTGAATGCTACCATTATTTCCAATTTTTATTGATATAGTATTAAAACCTACGAGTAAACTAGCTCTGTGACATTCAGACGGTCGTCGACCAGTTGGACCGGCCTACACACAGACGAACATGACGAAAATGATGAAACTGCAGCGGAACTCTTATAATTTTGTCACAATTTCGTTTTTGCACTGGGCTAGGAAACCCTAAAAAGTTCTTTAGTACGGTCATATGGTGTTTTGTTATCAATACGTATTTTTTTCAAGGACTTCAATGCTTTTACTGTTTGTTATCGTTTTTCATTGCGGTTTATTTCTTTAACTATATTTCTAAAATACTTGACCTTGGATAACAACCAAGGCACAAGATAAGATAAGAGTCTTGCGACTGTCTGATTCCTTTGGCTGAACAAGATAACAGTCCTTGAATGTCGAGGATTTTAGAATTCGTAGTAAGAATATATATTAATAGCATATCTAGGCAAACCCAAAAAACTGCACTGAAGAAAAACAACCTAGCTACTTGACATTGAGGGGCACCCGCATTTTAAAGAATGGTCGTTCTGAATTCAGGACCTCGTGACTAAATAATAACAGCCGTTCATGTCGATCTTTAGGTTAATTACTGGTACTCAGCTGCATCCGGTTAGACTGGAAGCTAACCCCAACATAGTTAAAACACGGCTAGGCAGACGATGACCCGTATTTCGAAGAATGGTCGTTCGAAATTCAGTTTCAATCTGTCAAAAATACCCTCATTTTAGATATATTGGGGATACTGATTGTCGTTGAGATAAGATTGTGTCTGGATTTTTCATGTTTTTAGTACGGGAATTCTCCTTCTGTTTTTCTTTCAGATGATCTTTAAGATAATATGATAGTAATGTTTTAATATTTCAGGTGCAGCTTCCGTAGTAAAGGCCCTCAGCGAGTACCTGGACTCGCTACTGAACAAGGCCATATCTACGCATCTAGAAGCGGCCATGCCTATAGACACGCCACATCTTGCCGCATACCCTGATATCTTCGCCTTCTCAGTCATAATGGCGTTCTCAGGTTAGTTATATTACTTAATATGTATGTATGAGTTCTTATGTAATATACACCATTATTTTTAGGTCGTTCTGGAGCCGAATACCATGAACTCGGTCATCGAACTCGAAACGATTGGGACTATTTTTTTCAAAAAATAACAATAAAAAAAACACGAAAGAAAGAATAAATTTAATGTTTTTTTTGTGAAATAATGAGAATCTATCGATAAATGAATTTTTCAATGGGTATCGTTCGCATGTGTTGCCGATCGTGGATACGTTTTACACACACCTAAGCATTTGAGTTCTCATTATTTAAAAAAAAAAACATTAAATTTATTCTTTCGTGTTTTTTTTATTGTTATTTTTTGAAAAAAATAGTCCCAATCGTTTCGAGTTCGATGATCGAGTTCATGGTATTCGGCTCCAGAACGACCTAAAAATAATGGTGTATGTATATGTAGTGATAGCGAGATTACCTCCAGACTCGTCCAATTTCTAGTCTGAATCGCGATTGCTCCTTAATTTCTGGACTGAACGTGTAACTGACAGGACATAGGTTCGTTGGCAAACTTAAATGTCTGTACATCTGGTTGTATGAGCATATCATGTGTGAAGAACATAGACCAGTCCGTGATATTTTTGTTATCCCTACTAATATTATAAATACGAAAGTAACTCTGTCTGTCTGTCTGTTACGCTTTCACGTCTAAACCACTGAACTGATTTTAATGAAATTTGGTACAGAGATAGAGTTGCCCTTGAGAAAGAACATAGGATAGTTTTTATCCCGGACTTTTGAAGAGTTCTCTTGGAAACGCGATACAACCGATCTCGACGCGGGCGAAGCCGCGGGCAGAAAACTAGTTATTAATAAGTAAAACTGCTGAGCAAGCTGTCCCTATCGTTTCTCTTTTTCGTCTTATCGCGAGATGGGCAGAGATCGTCAGTTACTGGGTGTCTGAGGGACGATATCGCTGTCATTGTCCCCCCATACATAAGTTCTAATGCTGTAACATGATAATGTTGTAAAACCAAATCATCTAACTTTAAAAGAGTAACCATGGAGTTTCATGCCGGTTCTTCTCCATAGGAAACGACCAACCCGAACCGTGCACCTTTTTGTTGACGTTTAATAAGTGCCCATGTAGGCCTATGTGAAATAAAATCGAAGTAGACCGCGGCGAAAGTGGTGTTGACTGATCTAGTTTCAGGGGCAATCGTGGCCAGAGATCGTACAAAACAGAGAGGTATGGAAGGAATAAGAGGGATCCTTTGTCACAAGACAGCTGTCAAGCTTGGCTTCTTTTGGGTTAGCTCGTTCCATCGTCGACCTGTCCTCAGGCCTAGATTGAGGTCAAGAGTAGGCCCATTTAATTAAAAAAAAAAGCTAAACCAGTCCACCAGGTTTCCTCAAGATGTTAACATAACATAACATTCTTATTTACAGTGGCGCTTGCGTTCGGCGTGAAGGAGTCGACGAAGTTCAACAACTTCTGCACGGGAGTTAACCTGTTAGTTGTGCTGTTCGTCATCATCTCGGGCTCCTTCAAAGGTTCGTGGAGCATATTCTTTAGCAGCAAGAGGACGCACGATGTTCGTACAAATAAAACTAATAATAACATTATGTTCGTTCTTTATAAGCGTTTATACAGAAAGCGGGCAACATCGCAAATAGCTGTCAAATATTTCGCTGTTTTGATTAATTTGGTAATATTACTGTATGGAAATAAGAAATATGGCTAACTAGTGAACTAAAATATTGCTTATGAAATGTAAAAATTAATATCGTAACACCGAATATTTAGTTTGAGATGTAAAAAAGTATTAAGTAAAAAGTAAGTATTTGGAAACTTTTCAAATGCCTTTTTTACACCTAAAATGGTTACAACATCAAATTCAGTGTTTTAATTGCAATTGATTATTAATATTCTAGCTCACTAGTTAGCCATATTTCTTATTTCTATACAGTAATATTGCAAAATTAATTAAAACAGGTAAATTTGACAGCTATTTGCGACGTTGCCAACTTTTTGGATGAACGCTCTTAATATCTTGTTTTGTGCATGTAAAACAACTGCGTTAAACATGACTTCAATGTTATTAGTTTACTGACTTAGGCACTGACACTATCATTAACACTTAAAACTGGATGTTTACCATGTATATTATTTGTATAGAGTTCCCATAACCATGGTAAATAGCCCTTTTTAAGTGTTAATGATAATGACTTCAATGATTTGTCATTAACTGTTATAACCTCATTTAAAATGAATAGATTCGCAACTGATGTCCCCATTGACCCCAACATAGTTTGGAACAGTCTAGGCAGATGATGAATGGCAATCCAACCGCATGTTTTGATTTAAATTTTTTGAACTGTGCTTGCCACATTGTTAAGTTTTCAGAATCACAATCGAAACATTAATATATTCTATTTCAGCGGACACAAAGAACTGGCGAATCCGAGCGGAAGACGTGCCGAAGTCGCCACATAAAGACTTCGGGACGGGCGGGTTCGCGCCCTACGGCCTGGCTGGCATCATCAAGGGAGCTGCCGTTTGTTTCTACGGGTTTATCGGTAATACAATATTCTAAGACTGTTGTCTCTTAATTATCTCAATAAATACTCTCCTTCCGCCTTGAGCCAGCAAAAAGTATGAGAAGTGGTCACAGCATGGTAAAAATACTAGGAAGTCAGTAACGTTTAACCGTTTAGGGTACCCCAGACATATCTTTATGTATGAGAATCTTAAAGCTGCGTTTACGCTAGGCGAGGGGGCACCGACCATCAGGACACGAATTCGCTTATCGTAGACTGAGTTAGAAGTCTCGACCGAGCAGCGCGGGCCGCTATGACGAGCTTTACTCGTGTTCGGCTCGCCTGGCGCAGGCGTAGCTTAATATACAGGGTGAATTTTCCAAGTGGGCGTGGATGGCCAAATCTGAAAGTATGAGGAATAGCGAAAAATGCTCAAAGGAGTCTCCAGCTCGATTTTTATGAAGTCTAAAACTGCATCATTCGAAATTTGAAAAATCAATATTCTTAGCCAGGAATCGAAACCATTGATTTTAGAAAAAAATACATACTGTATTATCAAATTCCGGGAATGACATGCGGCTAACTAAAGGAAAGAGTTCATTTTGATAAAAACATAACAGTATGCTGAAAGTTAGTAGGTAATCAACGAAACGTTGAAGAATATCACTATTGAATTGACGCCAACTCACTTGTAAGTTCTAATTTTAATTGTTTACGATTTTTTTTCTTTTATTAAAGCCTTTAACCGAGAAGAGTCAATAAAATTTAAATTAGAACATAATGTTGTGAAGATCGACTGATCGACGGCGCTGCGGGTGTCATCAATCAAGGACATTAATTAAAAATACGAAAAAACAAAAAATAAAAAGATTTTTCTTAATTTTGCCGTATGTACTTCCCAGAAATTGGTCCTTATTAGCATCACTATCGAATGGTGTAATAAGTGTAATAATACAGTGTGTGTGTGTTTTTTTTTCCAAAAACAACGGGTTCGATTCCTGGCTAGGAATATTGATTTTTCAAAAATCTAATGCAGTTTTAGTTTAAATTAAAATCGGGTTCGAGACTCCTTTGAGCATTTTTCGCTATTCCTCATAGTTTCGGATTTGGCCGTATATATATTTTTTTAATTTAGTCTGGTGATAAAAGATAGCCACAGTGTGTATAACTGGCTGCTCTTGTCGAACAATACAATTATTGTGTCCAAACTAAAACGAGAGACATTTATATTTTACTATGTTAAATTCAATCTCAGATGATTTATAAAACATGGCAGCCAGAAGAATTTCACATAAATCTAAATTAAATATTAGACTAGGAATTACGCAACTTTCTATCTAAAGAAACTTTTTTAGAACATTGAATTAGCCATTGCATCGTGTCCCAGGGTTCGACTGCGTGGCCACGGCGGGCGAGGAGGCGCGGCGTCCGCAGAAGACGATCCCGTTCGCGGTGGTGGCGTCGCTGCTGGTGGTGTTCCTGGCCTACTGCGGCGTCTCCTCTGTGCTCACGCTCATGGTGCCTTACTATATGCAGGTCAACATTTATTTCTACATCTAAATTCTTCCCTTTTAAAGAGTCCACACTTCCCGGAACCGGATTGAGGTGCTGACGTATCACATTTGTTGTATTTAAGGTGATAAAATTCAAGTTCATAAAGGCGTAGGAACAAAAAAAAAACAGAAAAAAGTCATTCCTACAGCTTTATGAACTTAGAGCGTTTTATTGATGATTTTGATGATTTTAATTCTGTAACTACATATGTCTTACAGCCGCGAATAATATTTTAATCAACATACAACCTAGCACTGGCCTACAAATTGCAAAAAACGCAAGAAATTTTGAATTTCGCGGGCTGGTTGGAGCATTCCCCTTAAATCGGCGCCGTGTCGAGTCGCGACGACGTCCGAACCAAATGAAACGAACGATGCCTTTTTCGCTTGTGCATTGATCTATAGAGCTCTTTCTGCCCGGCTCAAGCTAATAATTCGCGTCGATAAACTTGGTCCCTAAGATAGACTTACTTGTTTGAGTTGACACGCCTCAAAAAAGAGTATCTATGATCTGTGTTTAGGGAAAACTTTAATCGCTCCAATTTTACCACATATTGACGAAGCTATAAAGACCACTACAGAAACCACAAAACGGAACAAAAAAAAATATTTTTAAGTAGAAGTAAAACTGGACCTAGACGCTCTAGCAGGACATTTAAACGTTTTCAGCCCTGAATTTGAGCCGGGTTATTAACTTATTCCCTTTTGTCAGGACGAGAAAGCCCCGTTCCCGTACGTGTACGACCAGCTGGGCTGGCCGTGGGCCAAGTACGCCGTCAGCGTCGGCGCCATCTGTGCGCTCTGCTCCAGGTAAACCAAGCCCGATACAAATTAATTAAATTGAAGTGTCTGTTTGTGATTTCAAAATAACAGTTTTTTACTGCTACTTTAATAAGCATCACCTTTGTACCTATTTTTTCTGTTCCTTTCTTCTTTTCTGTGTTTAGTGTGTACATAAACTGTTAAATAAATAAAAAACATATATATATTTTTGTAAATTTATGTCTGTCTCTGTTTGTTCTAATCTTCGAAATGGTTGGACCTAATTTGACGGGACTTTTACTGACAGATAGCTGATTTTATAAGGAGTAACTTAGTATACTGTTAGAAACAGAATTAGGGTTACTTGCAAAAAAATTAAAACCCCTGAAATTGTTAACAAAATCCGATTCAAATAGGAAAGTAATATTTTTACGAGGACGAAGCGCTCGGTAAACAGCAGCAGCAATTATAAATACATATATTTCCTTCATTAATATTAATGGTTACAAAATTTTTAGGAATTTCTATTTAAAGTACATTGGTCAATAAATGTTTGACCTGAACAATAAAGTTGTTCGCTTAAACTTTGCGCAGTCGCGGTTGATAAGTAACACGCTATGTATTCTATATTTCTCGTCTACCCACAGATTCTAGGACTACCCATAGATATTGCAACATGGCCATAAAGCTTTTGTGACCGGACCAAGCCGATTCTGCGTCGATAAGTGTATTTCCTTAATATTCCTTCTCAATGTCAGTTTGTTGGGCGCCGTGTTCCCTCTGCCGCGCATCATCTACGCGATGTCGTCGGACGGGCTGCTGTTCCGCTGCCTCGGGCAGGTCAGCGAGAGGTACCAGACGCCGCTCATCGGGACCATGGTCGCCGGGCTCTTCACTGGTGAGGCCAAGCGAATTAAAGCAACGTTCAGCTCGGTGCTGCAAGTTGAAAGTACAAAGCAAAATTGTAGGAACAGTGAACGAATTCGCGAAAAGAATGAATGCTCGCTTTCTCTAGTCAGCTGAGATGCGAATCTTACTTATATTATAAATGCGAAAGTTTGTGAGTATGGATGGATGGATGTTTGTTACTCTTTCACACAAAAACTCCTAAACAGAATTGGATTAAATTTAGTACAAAGATAGTTTATAACCTGGACTAACACATAAGATACTTTATACCCCGGTAGTATAATCCCGTGGGACAATTATCTAACTCCACGCGGGCGAAGCCGCGGGCATAAGCTAGTTAAAAATAAGTATATAAGAGACAGTCGGATTATACTTCTCAGTCACCGGTAACTGGGTGTTATGGTATGGGATTTGAATACGGAACAAATAACGAATATGTCGCGAAGGAAGCTGTTACCGTGGATGTATAAATTTTATGGGTAGAGGACGCCCAAGTAAACGCTGGATCGTTAGGTTTTATGGAAATATTGCGTAATTTCCCTTATCAACTCTGCCTACCGCAGCCCACTGCTGGGCACGCACACACCGTGCCGTCCGCCTGCCGTCTGTCTGACCGATTCTACCACAATTTCTCATAAGTAACTTCATAATTCCGATATGTGCGCATTTTGCGAACTTTGATTTGAGGTTGTATTGACAACAAAATGTCAATACAAGCTCAAATCAAATTTAACTAGCGTGATGGGCGATATCATTAACTAAACCTTATAAATTTTCACACAACATCACGCTCATATTCAACCGCTGGGTTGAACAGAGGAGTATTGTCTGCTAGTCGTTACGGCGTCATCGCTAGTAAGCTTCATGGCGATTGTTAAAGCGAATGAGTCGATGTAAGAGCTAAACATACAGCCAGAAAGATGGTATAAAGGATATCATTTCTTGCAGGCACATTGGCCATGATCTTCAGGTTGGAACAACTGATCCATATGATGTCTATCGGAACCTTACTGGCTTATTCTATGGTGGCGTCTTGTGTTCTTCTGCTGAGGTAAGCCAATTTTATCATTTATTTCAGGTCAGGTAATTCATTATTAAATTGTATTTGCATTTTCTTAAACCTTTAGTAAGAAAGACGAAATTGAATTTCATTCATTCTATGCTCTTCTTTTGCTAAAAAAGTGTGTATTATAAAAAAAAAACTCTCGTGACTAAATTTTAAATTGTTTTGAAATGAAATATGGTATTTTTTCTTACCATATATTATAATGTCGGGGAAATTAGTTGTTTAGCAAAATTATGACATACGTGTGTCAATATATATCATCTGCCTAGCCTTTTTCCCAACTATCTTGGGGTCGGGTCCCAGTCTAACCGGATGCAGCTGAATACTAGTTTTTTACATGGAGCGACTGCCTATCTGACCTCCACAACCCAGTTAGTACTGGGTAATACGATATCCTTGGTAAGACTGGTTGTCAGACTTTCGGGCCACTGGACTACCTGTAACGACTATCAAAGATCTACAAATGACAGCCGGGACCAACGGCTTAACGTGCTTTCCGAGGCACGGAGGAAACTCGGTATGTAATACGGTCACCCATCCACAGACCAACCTAGGCAATTGCGGCTTAAGCTAAAGATCGACCCGAGCGGCTGTTACAAAGAACAATGGCAAATCTCCTTACTTTAAATTGTCTGGAATTAAATTGAAGCATCCCGTAGTAAAAAATATGTCTAAAGATTCGGCGTCAGTAGCAGAATCTACAAGCGAGTCTATTTTGATTCGGAAAAGCCGGAAAACAAAGATATAAACACACAAAACACGAACGAAACGGAATACGCAGAGGAATTCTGATAATAACATTCATAATGATTGTATGTGTAACACCGCTATAATATGAAAACAATTCGCGTATCTCGTTCCGAAGCAGTTGATATACTTTTATTAATATAAATTAACTCCGGCTTTTAAGAAATAAAGTGAATAATTGAAAAATCGTAAAAAAAATAATTAAATTTGTTTCGTTTTTGTGATATTTACGGTCGCTAAAATATAACTAGACAAATTTCTGCCCTTCTTCTTTCCAGACTGGATAAAGTCACTCTTTTCTTAGCTACTGTTTTACTTAATGTTCACCGTTTGTGTCTAGGTACGAATACAGCCAACCCGCTCACCGCACACAGGAGCCCCTGAACTTTTCGTACCGCAACGCGTTGCGACAGATCGTCAACGCAGACGGACACACACTGCCGACCAAGCTCAGTTCCATGACTGTGTCCGTACTCGTCACGTTGTATGGTAAGTACACCTGGTCAAGTCTATCATTTCATCATATTTTTAGACAGGTTCCAGCATTCGAGTTTCATAGTAATGCTAGAAAGAAAGTGTATTAATCGATTTAAGCTTTATGTTAAAGAAAAAAAGTTTAATTTTCACTGTCACTCGACGCTCGGTTGGACAAGGCGGTTGAAAAAACCATCGAATATATAAGAAAGGCACTGATTTAAAGCGGCAGTTGTATATAGTAGTTTTGGTAAGTTAAAAATTACACAATGCATATTTATTAACAATGTCGGCAGTTAAAACTTAGCAGTAAAGTAAACAAAAATGAGTCGTAAAAATTATAAAATGGATCATTTAATAATTACACTGAGCACTTGAGCAGTAAAATAACTAAATGCGCAGTTACGAGTGCGCAGTTATTCGCCTAAAAAGCGTAGTGAGCGTAGCCCGCTATGCGGGGCTCCTATTTCTGTCTTCAGGGTTTACAGGAACCTAACACGAAGGGTATGTCGGGGTCTTAGTTTGCTCACTCCGCTCGCTCACTAGACCCCGCCATCCCCTTCGAACCTAACCTGTCCGAGTCGGGGTACACCAAGTCCGGATGTCTCCGCACCCTATGAACTGCCGAACTATTTATCTAACTGCCCATTCCACCATTTTTACTGGCCATTTATTTATTAGTCTGCTTACATATTTTTAGTACTGACATTGTAAGACGAAGTAACCGGCCAATTGTTTTTTATTACTGTCTATGTTTTACTGTCGCACAAATTTACCAACCGCCGATAAAAAAAGTAACTGCCCATTTGTTTTTTCAACTGATCATAATAACCTCTCGAATGTTTAAATAACAGTTCAAAAAATTAGTTCCCTATAAGAAAAGTCTACTATTTTTTTCTAGACATATTAATATTATAATTTGTGATTTTCGACAGGTGTATGGTGCTTCGCAATGATGATAAGCATCAACCAGTACGGCGACCTGATCCTGCGCGGGCACGCGGGCGCCACGGCCGCGCTGTGCGCAGGCGCAGGCGCCGTGCTGCTCACGCTGCTCGCGCTGTCGCGGCAGCCTGTGTCCGACAAGAAGCTGGCCTTCTCTGTGAGTACAGATCGAACAGGAAAACTATGCGCTTCGGAAATCATCGGTTATTTTCGTGTAATACCTACTCAAAGGAGTCTCGAGCCCAATTATGATGAAAACTAAAACTGCATCATTACATTTTTGAGAAATCAATATTCCTAACCAGGAATCGAACCTATTGATTTCGGGAAAAAAATACACACTGTATTATTTCACTATTCGATAGTGTCGCTAATAAGGATCAAATTCATGACATGCGGAAAATTCACCCTGTATGGCCTGCAGATAGTTGTTCCGGGTCTGGCTGTTTGTATATGTGAGTTTAAATGTTTGTAAACGCACCCACGATACAGGAGAAATTAATTCCTATGGTGGGCAAAGCTTAAAAAAAAAGAAACTACAAACAAATAAAATATGTGCATATGTGCAACAGTGACACGGGGCCGCGGCAGACCACGAAGGAGATGCGGGACGATCTGGATGTCTTCCTTGAGGATTGGAAAGTAGTAGCACAGAATCGTGACCGTTAGAAGGAATGGAGGGAGGCCTTTGCCCAGCAGTGGGACAATATGGGCTAGCTATAATAATAATAATATGTGCATTAGTACAAAACGCCACAGTTCGAAACTCGAAGCTTTTCCTCTGCTTACTATAAGGCACGACGTTCGTACTTATTCGAAAAAACGAAGATTTCCGAAGGAATACTGTCAGTTACTTTCAGAAGGGACTGCCTCTTTGGTGTGGTCTTTGATCGATCGACTTGTGCAGCTGCTGTCTAGCTACAAGCTCCTATATCATGCACATAAACTTATATTAATATAGTTTTTTTTCTTTTACAACAGGTACCGCTAGTCCCATGGCTGCCTGGTCTCAGCATCCTGATCAACGTGTACCTCATGCTGAACTTAGACTACATGACTTGGCTGAGGTTCGCAGTCTGGATCGCTGCTGGTAAGTCAGTCTGAACCTTATTTCTCGGTTGATAAAATTGAATATCAGTTTAAAATAGCTAAAAATCAATTTAAAATATTTATTGTCGAATATTTAGTCATTCGTATTATTAAATCAAAGAACTTGTATATAAATTGCTAATTAAATAACTGGTTTCATATCTTGCGTTGTTATAATCGAAATATTTTGTAAATACAAACGCCAAAAAAATATTTTGAAAAAAAAACCGTCGTGCAAACGAACACAACATCCGTCCGGGCGTAGGACCCGGAGTGGGTGGAAAATTTCTCATCCTCGTTAAAAAAATTATCGAGGATATGGAACTTTTCACCACCGGTCCTAATACCTGTGTATATAATTTCGTAGCTATTACGAACCTCTTTTTGGTCATACCGCGCCATTCGCGATTCCAACCGTACATCATCATCATCTTCCTGCCCTTGTGCCATGTTACTTGGGGTCGGCGTAACACGTTTTTTTTCTACCATTCTCCCCTGTCAGACGTCTTACAATAATTTACACCTTTTTCGTTCATATCATTCACACAATTCTTCCATTGTTTCCTTGGTCTTCCTCTCCCTCTCCATCTCCGCTACATGCAATCTTTTTTCATCCCTTCTTCGATTCCAACCATACATTTTTATAGTTAAATACCCGTTAATAAATCATGATCTTTAATTTACTTTTACACGATTTTTTATACATTTTTAAATATTCCTTTAAAATATATACAGGATGTCCCAGAACTCAACGTCAAGCCGAAACGGGGCGACAGGATTGATTGTAAACATCATGAGAAAAATCAGAAAAAAAATCTATCCCATGCAGTATGAAAATTATGGGCATTTAAGAAAAACCTAAAATTTGGTCAATCTGTAATATCGGCACAATGATCGCTAAATCCACATCCCACATGTCGAAAACTTCGCGGGCCAAGTCAAGATACTTGATTTTCTTATCTTTCTCGGCATTCACGAGATTCTCGTCATGCGGAACCATTATGTCAACAATCATTGCGCGACGCTCTGATAGATCCACCACCACTATATCAGGCTTATTGGCTACAATAGTCCTGTCAGTGATGATGGATTGATCCCAGTACATTGTGATATTGCCATTTTCGAGAACTGGGTCCGGCACATACCTATAGTACGAGCTTCCGATTCCACAAGGTTGTATTTTAGAGCAAGTTGCTGATGGATAATCCTGGTTACAAGGTTGTGTTTATGCAAGTCCGTTACCCAGACGAGAACACCCGGAGATATGATTATATTATTATATTTAATGATTTTATTATTACTGATTCGCTGAATCGCTATTTAATGATTTTTTTTAAGTACATAAATACTCAGAGGCGGAATTAATGCCATAGCCATTTTTAGTGTCGATAACCGCCATTGTCCCTTAAACTCATAACGCGAGCGTCACAGCCGACGTCGGCGGTTTTAAACGAATATACTTAATATTCAAATTGACTGTGACCTTAATTTATAATTTTATTAATTGCTAATAATATTACTTCTATTTCGTAGTAGTGTTGATTTCTTCCGTGTTTTTTTTTTGACACTCACGTGGCGAAAATATTCCATAAAGTTCATAATTTATGGCATCCGTAAATATTGAGTAGTTTTTGGGAAGTGTTACATTGACACTTGTCAATCATATCCGGCAATAGGCCGCACCCTATTGTTAAGTCTTTGTTGGAGTCATTAAATTATCATAATTTAATTAATAGAAATTTCCGTATTGATAAATAGGTAATGCAGAATTAAGCGCTGGACACAAATGTGGATGGGCTGCACGGCATTCGTCGGGCAAAGTGTTACTTTTTTTTATTTTTATTTTTATGTTTGATGGGCCTACTCTTGACCTCAATGTAGTCCTGAGGACAGAGATGAGGTCGACGATGGAACGAGCTAACCCAAAAGAAGCCTATTAACTCGCGACTTAAATACATAGATTGGGGTCATATGAACTTGGGAACACCGACGAAGGCAGGGAATTCCACTCCTTGGCTGTGCGCATAATAAACGATGTAGCAAAGCGCTTCGTGCGAATGTGGGGAACATCGACAAGGAATGGGTGATAACCTGCAGTACATCTGGACTCCCGATAGAAGAAGGTTACTGAGACTTACCATCGGGATTTTATCAGTAGCAGCCACGGAATCTGAATTTGTGTCCCCTATTACATTGACTAAAACATAACTGGCGAAATGTGGTTGCTAGGTACACCACTGCCTAATCCTTCGGGGATTACAGGCGTGAAGTATGTATTATTTTTAAAACAATTTCGTGCATTAAAGTTAAAAAAATACTGACTTCTGCTGGAAAAATACCAAATAGACTTGTTATTAAAATAAATTAACTCGAGTACTTAATTAAAAATATGTTCTTTTATTACGTTCTTTTAAGACGAGCAAAAAATATCTGCTAATAGTTCAAGCAGGTAATTTTAAAGAATATTTGTATGAAACGCATCGAAATGAATTTTCTATTTGTTTTTGACCGTTTTAAGTGTTTGGAAACTGAGCATTGTATTTATGATTTATTTATTTATTTAAACTTCATGTACAAGTGTGGTACATAGGCGGACTCAATGCCACAAGGTATTCTCTATCAGTCAACCTTTGGGTCAAATAGGACATTGTGGTAGAGTTCAAATGTTTTTATCTAAATGTTGATAACACCAACCAACCACCCTCTGCAGAATCCTTCGGAGAGTAATGATCTGATGTTACGTTTTGTTTTATGATACAAAGTACCCGCTCAAAAAACCCGAACTGAAAAGATGGACATAGTAATGCCGGACAAATTTTACTTTAGCAAGATTAATTAAATTTTAATACTCATTGTTGTTCTCTGGTAGTAGAAATTATACGTTTCACAATACGGACTTAAGGAAATATTTGACCTTTAGAGGTCAAATATTTCCTTAAGTCCTTGTCCCATGGTACTCGGGGACGCGCGGTCGGCGCGCCACTATTGTTTTTTTCCATTCTCCGTTGTCAACGGTCACTTTAATAATATTAAGCCCCCTAAAATCAACCTTACGTCCGAGCTGAACACCTAGCACACGTGGGAGGCGGACACGCGTACTGTACAAAAAACTTCCGCGGCTAACAAGGCAGGGTAACTAAGGGAGATGAGTAAAAGAGCATATAATTTACGTTCGCTTCCCGGGGAGCGCCGGGGCGCATCTAGTGCCGATGCTAAAAGCCACAGCATGCGAACCATCGGCGGTGAGAGGTTGAGCAAGCGGGCTCCCACCCACAAGATAGTTACAGCCGGTCATAGTGAGCTGAACAGTAGTAGGCAGGCTCACAATGTAGAAGCTACAGCCGAATCCACGATCGATGATACCACTTTCATTGTTCTCATCCATCCCTTCAACTCGCTCATCGTACATGACAAAAAGAACAACTAGCTCGTCTACCACTACAGCACTTGACAGTGTTGTGCAAGAATGACTTCTTTGTTGCACAACACTGTCACCTTGACTCTAGCTTGCACTCTACAAGTGCTCCTGGAACACGCAGACGATGGACGCCAGAAATGAATAAGTTCATACTGCGTACTTATCTTCAACTTACATTATTAGATACAGATAGAAAAACTTACCTTGAGCCGCTCCACCTGAAGTTCATGGAGAAATACCCTAACATGCAAGTCAGCAGGCAAAGAGTAGGAGACCAACGCCGAGCTATAATTAATAACAAACTACTAACACAAAAAACAAGAGATGAAATAGAAGCTGAAGTCAGAGAAGAATGAAATCAATTACAATAAAGTGCTCAAACTCAATTCCCACCTAATCATACTCAGTCAACAGCCACAACTACACAAACACAATCTACTAGTCGCTCTCTCCATGTCGCCATGAGATCACGGCGGAGGTCTGTCCGCTGCGCGACAATTTGCCGCGGCAGCGGAGTTACCCCCCGGCGCTGTGCCTCCGCGCGCACACTGGAAACACCTAGGGCAGAAAAGAAAACGCAAACTCAAATGAGATAGACCAATGAACAAAATGAAGCGATCATGCGGTCATGTTATCGAGTTACAACTTTGGAGACTAACCAAACGGTACATCGAAAACTCATGCATAAGATTTTATTAGAAAATTTACCTCACATGCTCATTTCAGTAAGCAACGAGATAGCTGATCAAAGGAGAGCAATAGTAAGCAACAAATACATTAGCACTGAAAGGTTAAATTCATTAAAATTAGAAATATCGAACGAATTACAACTAGTCAACACCGACTATAATAATTTAGCAATCACAGATAATGACAAACCCATTGAAACCCAATCAAACGCAAATAACATAGATTTAAATTCTACAGTAGATCCAATAGTACAAATATTAAATAACGATCAAGTAGATGTAGCTACAGATGTTAGAATTATATCTACTTCATTAGAGTCTAATTAATTGTTGGGGGTCAGAGTCTAGGTCGGGTTGAATTTGCTGGGCCAGACAAAAGGTAATAATAATAAATTCATTTATTTCAGGTATATAACACCCATTGCCACACATAAATTGATAAAAAACACCAAGACATAACCAATAAAAATAAGTTAATATTGAATAAAATCAAAATAAAACCAAGTAAAATAAAATACAATAAAATCAGACTACATCAAATTAGATCAATTAAAACCAAATAAAACAAATCAAATGAAATTAAATCAAAGTAAATCGAATAAAGTTAATAATCAAATAAAATTTAAAAACAACGTCAAACAATAAAATTAATACCTTCTCTCCGACACTAGTACCGCAAGATATCTGTCAGAACAATGTCGGATGAAGGGGCAGTCCAGTCAGTGTTTTATCATTTACCTTTTTCTTTCAAGTCATGCTCACACAGTCCACCCATCTACCAAAGGTCAAGAATAGGTAACAATGTTAACACGGAAGTCACTATTGCACGCACAAATGAGTATAATTACGTCATAATTTAATTATACGATGTTATTTTAGATGAATAACAAAGATATCGTGAGTAAAACTTTATTAACTGTTAACAATTGTTTTAAGATTCTCGCAGATAGAGTGCATGGTCTCTAATACATAGTTGTCGCTGAACTAAAAAATCTAGTAGTCAATCGAATAAAGGGTCTGATTTAGTTCAACGGTACCCCGCCGCGACATTGTAGTACCTTTTAAGGAGCACACCTATTTCTATAATTAAAATGTAGGTGTTACTCAATCGAATTTGATGGCTCAACAATAGATATTATTTTTGACTTTTTAATTAACACAACACTTTTTGCCCTCTCACCCCTTTTGGTTACCTAGCAATACCTTTAAGAATGATTTCAAGATCTTTCTTTTCAATTTCATCATTCATTTATTATACTTATTCAAAATCCTGAATATTTCCGGGAACAACGTCTTGTGAGTATTCTTCCCCCAAATGTAATCGACGTGATTAAAAGCGCTGTTTTTCATCACGACGTATTCGACGACATTCGGCAATCGCTTCCTTAGTTTTTCTACATCTTTGATTGTAGATATCTGATCATTCTTCGCGACTATCAACGCGACCTTCATCGTCACTTTTTTCAAGTCGTATTCAGGCGGTGTCGGTCTCTTGTATTTAGCCATATTTTGAGCAGTTCCGTAATCGTATTCCGAAAATCTTTTACTGTGACTTATCTGCACCATATGATTCAAATTCTTCCTCGAAGTTCCGGCTGGGAAGTGTCCTAGTATGACGGGGAAGAACTCCGGTTCAATTTCGTTGGGGTTTGAACCTGTAGCAAGGAACAGGCCATTTAGAAGGCATGTTTGATAGCCTGAATATTTTTGGCTACACACTTCGTCTAAAATGGCTTTGGTTGTTGAGTTGTGACCGAAGAGTTCTTCACTACGTATGGCTTCCAACCCAACATTTAATATAGATGCCGTTCCTAAAACGAGGGACATAAACGGTCCAGTGTTTTGTAAGAAACATATCGGTGCCAAAGATATAGAAATCTTAATTTTGTCGTTGTACTCTGGTCGTGTTGCTCCTAAGATGTACGTTGACATTGACCCTTCCGAAAACCCTATGACACTTAATCTTTGTTCGCCGGTTTTGTTCAAAATGAAGTCTATGGTTGCGGGAACATCGTAGTAACCTATTTCGTGACCGCTAAAGTTCCAGAAGGCGTGGTCTGAATCTGGGTTCATTTTCATGTGTCTGCGAGAATATCTGTTGCCTCGGTAGTTCATAGCCCAGACATCGTAGTTATCCCTGGCTAGCGCGACAGCCAGCGACGTGTTTCCTCTCATGATGATGCTGTCTGAGGAATCCAGAGCACCATGTATGAAGAGTAGCGGTCTAGTCCTGTCTCCAGGAATATGGAGGACCTTCAATATGTATCCACCTTCAGACATGACATCAAATTCTTCTGCTTTCTGACCGTATTTGTTAGCAATTTCGCTGAAGGTCATTCTGGCTTCTTCTGGTACTTTCAAATGTGTGGAATTGTGGCTTAAAACTCCACTAATGGTCACGAAGATCACCAGGCACAAAAATACGCGATTCATATTGAAGTATTGAGTTTGTTTCTACTAAATTATCGAGTTGTTCACATCCACGTTGTCGGTATAAAATAAAGGCGAACTTGTGTGTTCTTCGTCTTATATACTGAGCGACCTATTTTTATTCCAATACATAGATAAATACTATGGATTAGGAACTGAAATTATTGTTTCTATTTAAATTATTTATCTATGTGTTGCACTTGACATTTTGAGTTGCATTTCAAAACTAGCGATGCTCGAATTTGAAATTATAAATTTTAATGCATCAATATATTATAAGTACGAGTAGGTACCCTTTTAAGTGTACATATTTATTACTATTATAGTTTTGTAGTTTGTAAATAATTTAATTATCTTTGAAATAAAAATTTACAGTAGGTAGTCAATTGAAATACGTTTTATTTATTTTGTGAAAAGTTATATTATTATTTTACCAAATACCTTATTAACTAACCCCTTCTGAGTATAATTTAAATAAATCATAATATTTAAAAAATATGGACTTTAGTAAAAGATTGTAACAAAGTAAATCGAAATAACGATTATTCTATTAATTTAAATTGATGATAAGTTGTGTTAATTATGCCAAAACCTGTCCAAAACTATTTTTTGTATGACTGATCTCCGACTATAAACATACCACGATACTGGTTGAATATCGAGGGGGCCGAGTAGGTTACCAATTTAAAAAGAAAATCTTTTGTTTCTTATTTCGACTATGCATTCAAAATCCGTCGGTGTAAGGGGTATTTTGAGTCGGCGCTAGCACTTTCTTTCAGAAAGGTCGCGGCCTCTTTGACAATCTGAAAGAGACATTCTTTCCTGATGTTCATTTGTTGTAAATTTTCCGAAAAGTGAAGCCTTGGCTACACTGAGATGACTTTTTGCGGGAAGCAGGACCGTCGATTGTTTTAATATAATCCTACTTAACTTATCTTACTTCTTACTATATGTATAATATTACTAGCGACCCGCCCCGGCTTCGCATGGGTGCAATGCTGATACTAAATATACTACCCCCGGCCGGTACCGCCGCAACCGCTATGCCCCTGCATTTTAAATCTGTACTGGGTCCAGTACCTTATGTAACTGTTGATATAACACTAAACTTATTAAAAGTGCTCAAAGTCGGTCATTACAACAGTAACTGCTAACTGCTGTTATTATTTTTAAATTGTACGTAATTTACCTGCATACTACCAACCTGTTTGCTGTCGGAGGACCTGGCCGACCTTGCCTATTATAACCTAGAAAGACCAGTTCAAGGTTATAACTTGTCAATATCTTAATATTTTATCACAAAGATTTTTGGGTTTCCCTTAAGCTTGTGGTTGATGTCAACCTCGAAGATTTGCAGAACTATAAACTGTGGTTGTTTCCGTTAGTCAACAACATGGTGACCTTTAAGGGGTGATAGACACTTTGGGTCATTCGGTTTCAGTTCAATGAAGCAATTACTTATTATAGTCAGCTTTCATTGTCCTGTGCCGTTCGTCACTGGCACGGCTCTGCACATTTCGAACTGATCCTCCCAGTTTCGTCCCGTACCTGTAGCTACATGTATTCGACTTTTCCGTCCGGTTGTGTCAAGTTATATTACCAGAACATGTCAGATGTGTCGACGGTTCGTGCCCCTTCGTTATGTCACAGCCCTATAAATGTGCCATCTTACTGTCGATTACGAAAGAGACACGTGAAATAAGTTTCTTTCTCACACAATTTATATCTTTTGGTGCCTCGCCAATAATTGAAAATTGGCCATCGACTCCTTATATCGTTCTATCTCCTTGTCCTTGGCGAGGTGGAACAGCTCAACAGTATTCGTGACTCCAGTTCAGAGTCCTGCGAAAACCGCGTTTCCTCTTTACGTTTCATAATATGATTAGTTGCAGTAATATAGTCATAGCAAGGTAATTCTCCTGTATCGTGGGTGCATTTTCAAACATTTAAACTCACATACACAAACAGCCAGACCCGGAACAACTACCTGTAGGCCATACAAATATTAATTTGTTCCGTGCGGGAATCGAACCCGCGACACGCAGCGCAGCGGCCAATTGCTTAGCCACTGCGCCAACTAACGTCGTATTTATACTACACTCATATTTTAGTAGCAGCGGAAAGCAACCTGTGGCCCAGAGGTGGTGGCCCCGACTTACAAACAATAAGTCGTGGGTTCGAACCCAGGCAGGCGCATTACTTTGTGTAATTTATTTCATCACCACTGCTCTCAAAAACGGTGAAGGAAAACATCGTGAGGAAGCCGGCATGTCCTCGCAAAAATTCGAAGACATGTGACATCTACCAACCCGCAGTCCCGCACTGGGCCTGCGTGGTGGATTATAGCCCATTCCTTCTCATAGAGAGGAGGCCGTGTGTCCCAGCAGTGAGAACATTATAGGCTGATTATGCTATAAGCATATTTTAGTCCTGAAACAACCTGGTACCAATTTAAACTCAGAGCTGCTTCTAAGAAATTCCTAATCGGAAAACTTAATAACACTGCCTGACTTGGGAATCGAACCCAAGCCCTCATGCGCGGCGGTAGCGCTTGCGACCACTACGCCAACGATCGGTCTAGTTATACTCCTCTTGTCTAAATCCGTATTCGAGGTAAGCAACTTGTTAAGTTGTTGTTCTTATGTTTATGGAACTTCGGTCACTTATTCTTCCCGAATACTTATCGGTTAATTATAAAAATGACTAATTACAACTATGGGATATCCGGAGAACCGACAGTTCAATGCTAAGCGGTATTTACCGATGATTTGAATACTAATTTATTGATTGTTAGTTATTTTCATTGGCTGCAATTTCCTCATATGATATGGTTTTTACGACTGAACAAAACAAAAATACATGAATATTTATCGCTAGGTTTTGCGACTTTGCCGACGCGGATGTTGGAAAACGTCCCAAGGGAACGTACTCCATCATATATCTTATGTATGTT
This sequence comes from Eurois occulta, assembly GCA_950022335.1. NCBI lineage: Eukaryota > Metazoa > Arthropoda > Insecta > Lepidoptera > Noctuidae > Eurois > Eurois occulta. Next base: position 1,663,981 of record OX465492.1, on the reverse strand, counting down.
ATCCAGGTAATGGCCTACTTGTGTGTCAAATCTCATCGATATCCGGTTACAGTTAAAGCGTGAACAACAGGCAGACAGAGTTACTTCCGCAATTATAATGTTAACACTTGCTGCCGAGTTCAAATAAGTAATCCATTTTTACTTAAATGCCCAAAATTGTTTGGCAAATATTCATAACAACCCGACGTTTGAGTCCATCGAGAGCGCGGCGCGGCGCGCGGCGGTGCGATGCTTACACTACGCATCACGCCTTTAATCCAGGAAGGGTTAGGCAGAAGTGTACCAATTGTGTATACTACACCCACATTTCGCTAGTTCTATTTAACTCCATGTAATAAGGGGCGAGCCTATAGCCACCAACCGGGCACGAATCAAAACCAAACAGAGACTAACGAAGCAGCACCCTTCCTAACCTACCTCTTTGTTCCCAGGACTCATAATCTACGCAACATACGGCGCCTGGCACAGCTCCGAACGCAAGCGCAAGATCGACACAGTCCAGATGGCAGACCTACACAATGACAGCCAGACTGCCTTGCTGAACAACAGTCTGACGCATGCCCTCGGCTGACAGTTACCCAAACATGAGCCCAAACCTGACGTCAGTGACGAACGGGTCGTCAGCCCCACTAGTACTGTTGTGTCGTTTATTTCTAGCATTTAGTTTGTAAAATATGTTGTTTATTTAAATTGTGCTTATGAATAACGCTCTATATTTAGATTACCCAGTATTGATGCTGATTGTGTATTTTAGTGTAGCAAGATTTTATAACCGAAAATGTACCAATTAGATATACAGGTTGGCACCTTCATCCGTCAGGGGATGATTACTTACAACCCATTTGTGAAAAAAAAACCTACACTACAGTGTGACTACAGCAGACGGACTATTTCTATGAATGTATGAATATTTTTTTTCTTTGGTGTTTTCTTGATGGATGCATGTGACTAAATAACCCCCCCTGTATTTTACTCGTACTTAGTCTAATTTGTAGGTGAATAACTTAACTTATAGATTCATAGTTGAGGCGGTATCCAGCCACTTTAATATCGCGCTAGCTCTGAGCTTTTAGTGTAGACAGACTCGTAATATCGTAAGGTCATGAAAGATCGATATTTAGGTAAAACTCTTTTATTATCTAGAAAGTATTACATCGTTCACTAATAGGATCATAAAGCTTGAATTAACTTGTCATTATCATCAACTGTCATTGAAAAAAGGCAAAGACAAGGGTGATGAATTTAATTCTTAATCAGTTCTTGTTACCTCCATCCATACTAAAATCGGATAGCATCAGCAAGATCTCCTAAAATCGGTTACCGGGTCGTGCAAGTTTTGATTGAGTTTTCCCATCAGAAATTACTCAGTAGCAGCCTAGACCCTGGATCTAGGCCCGGCTGATGGTAATTGGCCCGTCCCAATTACATGTGACTTAAATATAAGTGGCGAAATGTGGGTGTACTTCGGAGTCTGTCTAACCCTTCGGCGATTTCTATCGTGATGTTATGTAAAACCCATTATACGTTCGCCTAAGCTTGTCTTTGACCTTAAAATCTTGTGGTAGTCTGTTGCAAAGTAAAACGTGTTCAAACCTGATATTATAATGACGTGTAGATCATAAACTCAATTTAGTAGTTTTTAGTAAATGTTTCATTTTTAATATAAACCTGTTTTGTGTGTAACGTTAAAACCCATAAGGAAATTAAAAGGATTTATAGTAACAAAAAATCTTTTTAATTTTTAAACGGTTAATCAAAATAAATACTAATAAATAATGTCCTTTATACTTTATCAAAGTTCATGAAGTCTCATTTCCATGTAGGGTTCAACTATAAGTCATCGCTTTTGATGAAAACAGATAAATGTTAAGTTTACATATTAGTTAGTTTACATTTATTGTTGAAGGTCATGGTCAATTTTAAACCACGTGTTAAAAGCAAAGAGCGGTTTTTAAATAATAAAGTTAAGCAATTTTACTACCTGGTGTCTGCCAGTCTAGATAGAGAACTAACACTTTTGCCAATAAAATTTACATTGAATAACAATATTAACTGCGGTATGTGTGCTTCAATACTTCTCAAAAATATCAATGAGGCCTTATAATGTATTGTTTCGACTAGGGACAGGTTTCACATAAAATACTTTGACTTTAGTTGGCTAAGTAAGGTGTGCGTTTCAAACGATAACGAACCTCCTCCTTTTTGTTCGTCGGTTAAAAAATAAAGTTCATAATCTTATGAAATGCTTGGTTACATTCACTTCTGTGAATATGAACTCTATTGTTTTCAGCATAAAGGCTCATGTTCTTATGTAACGCTAACTTAGTAAAGTACATGGTCAAAGTGAGTATATGTATCTTTCCTTAAGATGTCTGACGTTCGAATTTCAGTTTCCTTATAAAATGATGCCTTTTATAAACAATCGAATAATGAAATGATATTGTGTGATTAGTTTAAGTAATTTAAGTATGTATTTATTGCTTATTTTGGAGTAGTATATAAGGTGAAGTACATTAAGTGCTCTACTAAGTATTAACTTTAGCTTTAGTGATAAATTAGTTATAGGTACAGCCTGATAAGCGGTCTTACACACTTAAGAATCCGTTGTACAAGCTCAAATTTGATTAACTAGCGATACTCCGCAGTCGTTACTACCTGCGGTCATTGATCAAAACATCATCAATTTTTTTTCTTTTCGTTTTTTCGTATTTAGATATTGGTACCCGTCACTTCAGCGGAGTTTCGTCTGTATTAAATGAAAATAAGACCAGACAGTAAAAGAGATAGGTATGCCCGTGTAGCCGCACTACAAAAAGTACTACAGCAACATGCTACAGCGTGCTACAAATGCTCTGTCATGCTAACTTTGAGCAAAGTGTCGATTTTAGCAACAAGAAATTTGTTCTCGCTTAGCCAGGACTTACACGCACTACATATCTTATTGGTTTCGCTAGTTAATTTCTGTAAAGGCCCCGAGGGTTCCAGAGGGTATTACAGCAAGCATATTCAGCATGAACATTCGATAGCTTAGTAGGTAGGGCGTAATGAGAAAACGTAACTATAAAGTCGAAACTAACTCAATTCAGTTTTGCCTTCTTGGCTCCCCCTACCACAAGCTTTTGAAGTTCATAGCAAGTAAACCTTTCTTGCAAAAAATGTTTACACCTGCAAGTATTTGCATTGGAAGTTTGCAGTGCAAGTATAGTTGCTATTGTATCATGTAGATGTTCAAGCAAGTTTTTTTTAATAGTAAGAATCTCGATGTTAAGGTTCCTATAACGTATTGCGCCAAAGTATTTTATGTTATTTCAGTTAGTATTTTATTTGGTACTTAGTACTGTAGCTGTGTTTAATATATGTTTGTAATGTTATTAATTTACTATCTCCCTGGCGTATATTGATTTTTTTAAACCTAGATATTAGATAGTTTCGCTGAGACAAAAATCAGGTTAAAAATTAGTTTGGAGATAATTTTAAGTACTTAAGCTTATTGGCTGTGAAACAGCGAGTTGGAAAATGTATCAGTTAAAATTATAAAAATAAATTATGCATTGAAGTAAATCTTTTGTTATTTTTTCTTATCCTCACCAAATCACTGTTAAGAGAACAGACAAAATACGGAACATTACGCTGCGCTCAAAACAGGAATAACAGACGTAGGCAAAAAGGCTGCCAGGCTCAAATGGGACTGGGCAGGTCACGTGAGTCGCATACGTAACGACCGCTGGACAAAGGTGTCAACGTAATGGGTGCGTGAGATGATCTAGACGCGCATTATGAAAGCTGGTACGAAGGAGAAGAGTACCTGGAAGGATGTGAGGGGGGCCTTTGCCCAGCAGTGGCACATATCATCATCTGCCTAGCCTTTTCCCAACTCTGTTGGGGTCGGCTTCCAGTCTAACCGGATACAGCTGAATACCAGTATTTTACATGGAGCGACTGCCTATCTGACCTCCACAACCCAGTTAGTACTGGGTAATAAGATACCCCTTGGTAAGACTGGTTGTCAGACTTTTTGGGGCACTAACTACCTGTAACGACTGTCAAAGATCTACCTAGGCAGCCGGGATCAACGGCTTAACGTGCTTTCTGAGGCACGGAGGAAACTCGGTATGTAATGGGTGGTCACCCATTCACAGACCTAAAGATCTTAACCTAAAGATCGATCTGAACGGCTGTTATTATTTTGCCATGAGGCACATAGACTGCTAAATAAAACCTAACCGATCACGAAGATTTTAAAATGACAACACAAAGTAGGCAAGTTGTAATCATTTAATCGTTTTCAGCAATAATAATATTAAGTCGACTCATTCAATAAATCACAGTTTGTTAATGCTTAAAACTACATTTTATATTTATAGCTAATAAGTTAATTTATATTATAATTTGGTCAGCTATAAACATTGTAATATTTTTGTTAATATTATAAAAAAGGAACCACAATTTACATCTAGGAATCTTAAATAGACTGCAGAAAGAGAAAATGCACTAATCATTTTCTAAAATAGTGCAGTGAAAGCAATAGTACAAAATATAGTCTTCCTGATTGAACTTCGGCCAGGAGTGCCAGCCTCAGAGGAGGCAGCGAGCGGAGAAGCTATCGACGCGGGAGATTATTATAGTGCAGGCGTGTGCGCAAACACAGATGCACTCTCTTCTCTGACTCTCATAGTCCTCAGGAACGGTAATCCGACGGCCGGAGAGAGATCAGGCGCAGGCTAACGGCTTAAAAACCTATAGTAGGTAATTAAAAAATAAAAAGAATTGAACAAAAAAAACAATGCTTACAAATGACCAAGTCCCTATTTATCTAACGCTTGTCGATCACACATCTATCACAATTCACAACACAGTTCATCTAATTATTGTCTATAGTACACATCATTATAAGAAACAACTACATCATTTTTAACTATATTATATCCTAAAGGTACACTACCGAAGACGACCTCAGACCGCAGTGGAGTGGCCGTTTAAAATAACCGCAAGCGACAATTCGTTGACGTTATAAGTTCGATGGCAGCGGCAGTTCTCTCATTCAGTATCGCGAAGGTCATTCGTCAAAAGTTAAAATAAGTCTTCTCGGTTTGTTAGTGACGGCTACTGACCGCACTGCTGGTATGCCGACTGCGGTCGACGGACTCTAGCAGGAGGCGATCATGTCGCCATCTGTGCATATGTTTTCATAGGTAGTAACGCTGCGATCTGAATCTGTCATTACGGTTGGGCTGCTTCTCCGCTTCAACTTACGGTCTGGTGTCGTCTTCGGAATGATACTAATTTTATTTAGATATATTTTAACAATTCTTACATTTTTGAACCCGATAGGGCAAAGGCTTTAATAAGAAAACGCCATTCATTCAAAGTAATGATGTTATTCAGCTAGCTTAAATAAATATTGTACAGTATAAGTAAAATAAATGGAATGTCAAATTATTTTAAAGTCAACATGGTTCTCTGGCCCTCTTGTATTTGGGTAACGGAACCCAATTTAGTATTTTAGTTGGTAAATGCAGCATAATGATAATCATTTAGTAGTTATCTTAATTGAAAGTCAAAATATGCAGAAATATGTAGATATCAAATTAAATACGGTAAAAAAAACTGAAATGTAGAGGTATGTACCTAAATAACAAAATAGGTACCTACTATCTTCTAAATTATAACTCGATCACTGTTTTAGTCTTATAAAATCTAAGTTTTATAATCAAGGCTGCCAAAATCCTATAAAATTCCAAACTTATTTATAAAATAAGTAACAGTTGCCTCACAAAACATCTCATCGTTTTTGTTAACAAAATCTGTGAACTTCATGCTTTTACATTTACATCTTTTCTGTGTGAATTAATTATTTAACTTAACTACGTGCTAATAATAATATAATCTGTCCTCTCAAAACCCTGTAACAAGCACTCTAAATTCTTATCAATTTAATTTAAATCTTAAAACTGCATAACTTACCGTTTATTCTGTTAAAGGTGCTCACAGATTAGCTTAGTTTCATCGATCTATAAAATTTGACAGTAGATTCTCTCATACAATTGGACGAAAACACAAATTCTAATTAAATAAACTTAACAATATGTATGCACCTTTACATGTGCTTTCCGGGATTAAAATTTTTCAAATCTCACAACTTAATATTTTTTCAAAACATCATTGTGTAAAGGTAATTTATGACCCTGTCACGTTTTAAACGACTATACAACAAACAAATTAACAAACTATAACGTCCTTCGCTTTATTTGTGGCCTTTCTATTCAATTTACATTTCCTTATATCCGCAAAATACCGGAGGAAAATTCCATTTGCTAAAGGAAAAATAAAAAGTAAAAAACGTTTCTTCGCAGCAGTCGGGGAAAAAGTCTTATAGTAATAGTGTTTGCGATCATTAAGACGTACACTTTACCCAATGATCGACTCGGACAGATATTCAAAGTAGATATAAGGAAAAAAATCAGAAACGAATGGGCATGGGCGTGCATGGGCAGACGACATTATTGCCATTGCGAGAATATCCTGGATGAGGCCTATACCCAGCAGTGGGTGAAGATGATGACATGGCGCTAAGCGTTTGTTACCTTCACTCAGCTACCATGGTGTTAATTGGTGAATCTTTCTTCGCGAGAAGGCGCTAAGTGTTTAGTCGGGTCAACAAGATGATGGTTCATTCAAGATAATTTTGACAAGTGACAAACACTCGGCGATCTCTAGCGGCGATGCCTTCAAAGAACCGAAAAGCTTTACATACATAGTACATCCAAAAATATCAGAAGCGAATTCTTGAGTCTTTTCTAACTAGCAAATCAGAAATATCCCCCAGCTTGACCCACTCAAATACCTACGCCACACAGTCTAAGTATTCACATAGTACACTAATATGGCTACTCAATAAATGTCAGTCAGCGTTAGAACTTGGTGGTGACAACTTGTCTCTTCTCTTCGATGACTCCGTTGGTGGTCGCCGGCTCGCTCTTAACGCGGAGCGAGCTGTTCCTGATACCGTAGAAGAAGTAGATTAGGTAGCCTGGAATAGGAGGAAGGAAATGTTATTTTGGATGGGAAAGTCATCAAAATTATGATTTCCCCACTACTGGGATACAGGCTTACTCTGGTGTGGGCTATAATCCACCATGTCTTTGATAATTAGGTTCTAGGACATGTCAGTAGACAACCAGTCTTACTGAGGATTATTATGTTACCCAGTAACGAGTTGTGCAGGTCAGATAGGCAATCGGTCTATGTTAAATATTGGTACCCCGCCGTCATACTGAAATCCGATTAGACCGGAAGCTGACCAATTTTGCTTATCTTACTACTATAAATGCGAAAGTTTGAGAATATGGATGGATATTTTTTACTCTTTCATGCAAAAATTACTGAAGGGATTTGTGTTGACTATTTGTTTGTGACCCTCAATACAAATAACAAACATGGCAAAAATTCCGTTTTAACTTTTAATGATGAGGACAACAAATAATGGAAGTGTTACTTACCAATGACGAGCCATATGATGAACCGCACCCAGGTTTGGTAGTCCAGCTGCACCATCAGATACACGTTCATGCACACGCTCAGGAATGGCACTAGAGGTACCAGCGGCACCTGTAAACAAATAATTTAGATGTTACACGAATCATGATGTAAATGATGGTCTTGAACACCCTTGTTTTATTGTTACTGCACAAGCGCGTGTGTTTAATTTAATGTAGAGGGTGCCACAATGAACAGGCCATTTATGTTACATCCATCAATATCACACTGCGGCTTGCTTTCGGGTTAAGTATGCTGTAGGTTCGATAATAAACTCGTACAGTGACCTGCTCCCAAAAAAGAAGAAGGGATGAGGGGGTCGAGTAATGCAGGGCACAGACTGCTACGGTGTATCTATGACAGAAAAGTGCCTTTGTTTTTTGATCTTAAAGCACTCCCTGAGGCCGCTGCCTCGAATTTTGCGGGCAGCAGGGCGGCGGCGGCGGCGGCGCTCGTTGACTGGAGTGCACCGCTCGTTGCCCGCTCCCGCGCCGCTGTTTTCGAGAACCGGTCCATTTGATTTTACGCATAAGATCCTGCCGCTCCCGCGCCGCCGCCGCCGCTGCCCCGCTGCCCGCAAAATTCGAGGCAGAGGCCTAATGGTATTGGTCGCCACCTATGACCTGATGTTGTTCTGCAATGCTAAAAACCAAGAAATCACGGAAGTTCTTCTGAACTGCCATATCGATTTCCATGAAGTTCACCAAGTGGTAAGTATGCATCACTTGACAATTGACGTGACATATGAAAAAGTCCAAAACTGGGTTAACCAACGAACCTTGAAGGAGAGGTGCTCGGTGCTGTTCCTCGGCTGGCGGTACAGCACCACGAGCAGCACGATGAGCGCCGCGCCGAGCACGCCCAGCGCCGGCGCCGACTCCTCCCACCGCAGCAGCGAGCATGTCGCCAGCGCTACTACGACTAGGAATAAGACGAAAACTTGTTAATTCAGCGAAATCTGTGTCTCTTCATGATTTTTTCCCTTTCCAGGTCTTTTGGTAACAATTTGTTAATAAAGTCTAGTCTTAGGAAACGTAAGATTTATTTATTTTGTTGCTGCCGGTTCCCCAAACCATTGACTTATGAAACACTTGTATCTGCAAGCGTGAAGAAGGATGCTCCCTCGCTTTTGGCGTATGCAGTGTAAAATATCAATTTGTGTATCCTTAAGTGCAGTTCCGTCGAATACCAACCGCAAACTGGTGTCGACAAAGTTGTGATGGTTGACCAAGTATATAGAGAAAAGTGTTTTCAACACCGTATAAGTATTAAAACGACCCCTGTTTTGACTGTCTTTGGAAACTCAAGGTTTGGACAAATCACAGAAAACAGACTGAATACTTACAGAATATAAGGATGGTCCACTTGGCGATGGTATAGGACAGCTGCGTGGGAAACTTCAGTCCCAGCAGGTTGAAGAGCTGCTTGAACACGCTGAAGGGCGTCTCCGGCGTGGGTTTTGTGGCGTGCAGCTGGATGGTTGTTTCTTCTTCGTATCTGGAATAAGAAGAGGAAGATTACATTAAATCTTGAGTTCCATTGACGATTCTGCTTCGGCTGTGGGGGAATGGCAAAGACAAAGGCTATACGTAGCATATTGCAGTGTGGTTCTTTTGCCGCGTGGTCGTAGTCGGAATCAACATGCGCCACCATCTTGTTCTTTCCTTGTTTACCAACAGGACCTCCGCTGAAAATGCTCCTGACCAACTCTGTTCTGCCACTAAAGTGCTCTTCAGTTTAATCCATAGGTAGTTTATTTATCGAATTGTAAGTGAATTACTGTGTTCTTCCAATGAAAAGAGATGATTTCTTAACCATTCAGCAGAAGGTCAGTCCTACGGTTAATACCTGGCTAATCTAAAGCTAACCTTCATCTACCAATAAACTGGCTTTGAAATATATACCTGAGAATAAGCACGCTGGTAGCGACGATGGTGTACGCCAGGAGTGTTCCGATGGACATCATATCGATCAGCTGATTCAGGTTGAACAGAGCTGCCATGATTGCTGCAAACAAATAAAATAGTATTTTAATGTATTTCGTTACCATGACTAATTGTTCTGTTCTTGAATTTACAATGTATTCTTATATAAAGTCAATGTAAAGCAAACCTTTTGTTTTTGCTGATTGACCTTGACAAAATAATAGATCATAGATGTGGGTATGGGTAAGTTAAAAACACGTTTAGTACATTTATAACTATAATCTATTTAGTAGGTAGGACTGACTGTTTTTTTTATTATAGTCTTGTTTTTCTTATTTTAACGTAATATTTATTTTGTAACGCACAAGAGATTACTGAACACAACACATTATACTGTGCGAAATAAATCAACATGAAGTATTTAAACATATCCTAATAACTGTACCAATTTCACAATTTAACACGGATAATGATATTGCGTGTTTCTGCTATTAACAAAACATATTGTCAATCACAAATAACACATTCTTGCATTAAAAGTAGGTAATACAGTCTACAACCAGTTTTACCAAGGGGTATCGTATTACCCAGCTCTAATGCTTGGGTGACGGCTTCGTGCTAGATATCGCGACCGAAAACTTTGATTAGGTCATAAGATAAAGGGGTAACTAGATTACGGTCGGTCGAGGACCAGTTCATATTGATTCCCTCATAGATGAACGTCATCAGGCTGCCGTACACCTCATAAGATCAATCTGAACGGTCATATCATCCATTGATTGCAATCTAGAAGCACCTTATCATCATCATTACCTATATCTGAATAGCTTTTCCCCAGTAACATTGGGGTCGTCTTCCGCTCTAACCAAATGCAGCTAATAACCAGTATTTTACATGGAGCGGCTGCCTATCAGGCCTGCCACAGTGTACCAAATAACCAAAAAAATTCTCACCAGCTAACAGCCCACTCAGCACAGTAGCAATCACGGGCGTCTGAGTCCTCTTATTAATGGCCGCCAGTGGCCTGAACAGCACGCCATCACTGCCCATAGCATACAGGACCCTGGGGAGAGGGAACATGGCGCCAAGGAGGGATGTGCACAGCGCGAAGATGGCGCCGATGGTCACGATCCACTTGATGACTGGCAGGTTCGCTTCAGTGAACACGTGAGGGAATGGTGCGTCGGCATCCTGGGAAAGAAGATAAAAGTTTTAGAGTGTTTTATAGAAGTAGAAGGCTCAATACTGTGTTATGTGGGTGTACCAACTAGATACTACTGCCTGGCCCTGCACCTTCAGTTAATCAAGCTTGATGGTCTTGAGTCTCAACGCGGATGCAGCTAACAGTGTACTACTTCCTAGCCATTCATCTCGTTGGCACGAACTGACAACTCATTGCATGTGTCGTAGTTGAAAGACTAGCAGTCGACAAGGTAAGCAACCTATGGGACGGACCTTCATTCTTGGATACCTAAAGTTCTTGTACTGGCACAGATCACGCGACATTTTTTTAAAGTGAAAATTTCATGGTCTACTAACCTGCAAATAATACGGCAGCATCATCGTCAATACCGTCGCAATACTGAAGTAAGACACGAAGATGATCACCAAAGACAGCACAATGGATAGAGGGATGTCTCTCTTGGGGTTCTTGGCTTCCTCGCCAGTAGTGGCCACGCAGTCGAACCCGACGAAGCCGAAGAAGCACTTGGCTGCTCCGGCCATGATGCCTGCTACTCCCCAGGGTGCGAAACCACCGGCTCCTGCCTTGCTTTTGTATTCCTCAGGCACGTCTTCGATCGCTATTCTCCAGTTGGCTGGGTTACCTGAGGACGAAGAAGAATAAGATTTTAAGTAAGGAGTGTAAAAGTAAAAGATCTTTTCGACATGCTATGGTCTCATAATATTGGTCTAATGGTTACAAGCGTAATGGGCATGAGGTCCTGGACTCGATTCCCAACTCCGTTTCCGTCAGTAATATCTCAGTAGCAGCCCGTGTACGGTGGCTCTCCCCTTATCACACGAGTTTAAACAAAACTGCCGAAGTGTGGGTGTCGGATAGGTTCTTCTGCCTAATCCAAAAAAACGGGCGTGGTAAATGTTTGTGTTATATTATGGACCGACTGTAAAGTTGTATGTGGTGGTGGGTTGATTAATGACTTGCTAACAATGCTAAAGCAAAACATAGAACGAGGTCTTTTTCTGTGAGCAGAATTCCTACAAGCTTACATTTGTTGTAAGTGAAAGTGTCTAGCAACTCGACTAAGGTATGTAGCGAAAGCCTGTTTGAGCTTCTCATTAACGAGCGCACTATATTAGCAATACTGTTTAAGTGGTCACAGAGCACTAATCTAGACATTTAGCAAATGTACGAATATCGAAAAAGAAGGATTCCAACTTAGTTGCAGACGATTACCAGTTATTGTAAAACTTCGTACTTATTCCTTATTTAATCATGATAACTTTATCTGAGATCGCGAGATACTGACAAACCCACCGCATTATTACCACCCACTGCTACACCAGAATCAACAGTTTTAACAGGCAATTAAACTCGACGAATCCCAGAGAAACGATTCCTCAATCTCGCGAACTAAATTACCTAATCGGAAAGAACAGTAAGAAAATACATCATTTCCAGTTTCCCTCGTGCCAATATCCCTAGTGGAAGTCGGAACTGGGATGTACCCAATTGCCAGTATGAAGATTACACCGTAGCACTGTGCATCTGAAATTGAAAGATAAGTACTAAACATTACGGTTTTAACTAAGAATGAATATGAAAAACTTAGAAGAGTTACCATCATCCACTTCCATTGTAACCGCCTAGAAACACACGTGTTACGTGTGAAAACACATTAAGCTATTGGTCCCGCCTATCATTCGAAGATCTTTGAGTCGTTACTGGTAGAAGCCCGAAAGTCGTACAACCAGTATCATCAAGGGGTATCGAGTTACCCAGTAAATGGATCACACACAGCACAAGCAGTCGCTCCAAATTCACAACCGGATTCGAGAGCTGCAACTGCAGCTGCAATCGGCTAGACTGAAGTCAACCCTTAAATTTTTTGTAAAAGGCTACGCAGATGATGGTTTCTCAAGAAAAAATCTCCTCCCAAATAAGACTGATTCTTTGAGACCATTGAATTAGTTGCGAAAGTTATCATCATAATTATTTTCGTTCTTGTGTTCCGCCCGGTAGTACTATAAACCATTACGAACTATTTGTTAGTGACACCGACAGCTTAGTGTTCCATATTTCTCAATTGCCCCTCCTCGTGGGAGATGTTATAAATAGCTGATAGTTAAGACCTAGATCTAGACAGGAATCGGCTAATGGTCGCACGTGGATGTCCCGTTTACGAAGTTCAAATTACTGTTGTACGGTCAACGGCTCACGAAAACTACGAAAACCTACCTTACTGCTACGATACAATGGTGCTGTCAACGTCAAAGTGTCAGTATAGACGTGTCCAGACAGTACCTGCTGCTTACAAGGAATGTGTGAATAAACATTTAAGTAGGGCCATAATCTGCCTAGCTTTTTCCCCAACTATGTTGGGGTTGGCTTCTGGTCTAACCTAAGCAGCTGAATACCAGTATTTTACATAGAGCGACTGCCTATCGGACGTCCACAACCAAATTAGTACTGGGTAATACGATACGCGTAGGTAAAACTGGTCCCGGTAGTCAATTGTAGATCTTTGACAGACGACAGTCAAAGATCTACAATTGACAGCCGGGGCCAACGGCTTAACGTGCTTTCCGAGGCACAGAGGATAACTCGGTATGTAATGGGTGGTCACCCATCCACGGACCAAGTTTAACCTGAACGACCCGAGCCACTGTTATTATTTAGCCACGAGCTCTACTAACACTTAAATAGGGTAATGTTAATATCTAGAGACATATGACCCGGCAAGTCATGGTCTAGTCTAGCTCCTGAATTAAAGAATCACGAAACGTTTACTGTAGCTTACAAGTGGCGTGATTCTTCCCACATTCCGTCAGTTACGTTAAAGACCAGACAGTTGTTAATTTGAGATAATTATTGACGTGTGTTTTCTGAAATGTATCTACATCAACCTACAATTCATTCAATCAGTGACATATATGTACAATCCGATAGTTCAACAGCTAGGACTCGAAGCTCCTATATCAATGGTAACACCGGGTATAATTAGGGTAATGGGGTAATTTTTGGCAATAGGACACAAGCTGCTTGTAACTACACAAAGCACATGACACAATACAATAAAACTTAAAACAAAACAATGCACGGAACAAAGCAATAATTTAAAGGCCAAAATAATAAAAACAGTTGCTTGCAATTCGTGCCAATTTGACAATCCAGTGAACTTACATGTTGAACTTGATCATGAAATGAATATTCCTCAAACATGGTGCATCGTTCTTGATGACCATAAGTCCTCATCATCGTTAGATTATTGCAGTAAATTAATGAGCAATAAATTCTAAACCATTTACGAGTCCTATAGCAAAGCGTCTGCCTTTTTTCCAAAAGTGGTGACATAAGAACGCGACCAAATTCGAGCGACCGATCGCTCTGTTTAAGACGCAGGGTCAAGAAGACCGTCCAAAGGAAAGTTAAAGCTAAATGCACATTCCAAAGCGCAGATTCCTGTGGAGCATAAAGAGGAGAAACTCCTGGCAAAACTGTATAAAGCAGATAGAAGAGGTACTCACTCTTGACGGCTCCAGCGATAACAACAATCATGACAGTGACGAGGTTCAGAGCCGTGAACACGTTGTTGAGCTTTGTTGATTCTTTTACGCCGATGCCCAGGAGAACTGGAATAATAATGATAGGGCAAAGTGAGCATACTTTGAAACGATGGCATCTTCTAGGCTGGTGTTTATCTATTGTCATGTAAGGGCTTAAACAGTCCCTTTTATTTTCAAGATAATTATATTATTTACAAACTACGAAACTATAATTGTAATAAATATGTACAAGGGTTACAGGGTGTCCAAAAATTCGTCCGCATCGCTGTCAACAGGAAAAGTGATCAGAAGGCTGGCAGCATTGCCACGTTAGATGGCAATGCTGTTAGGGCTTAAGAATTTTGTCTGAAGTTGTTACAATATAACCGTCAATTTTGTTCCACAGTCAGCCCTAAAACAGCTGGGCAAGAAGTTTTCAGGTAGATCAATAAATGGCTGCCATAAAATCATCGTTACTACCTTTTATAGTTAGGATAAGATGAATAGGAAAGTAAGGTAATCTTTCATCTATGAGTAGGTACTATAATAGAATTTCTTAATTCTACTATTCTTAACCTATTCTTTAGTAAGAAAATAACACACTCACCAGTGATACACAACACCAGCGCAAACGCGAAGAAATCCGGATAGTCAGCCATGAACCCAATATTGATAGGAGCAGCCTCCGTCATAGCCCGGGCCATAGAGTTGTTGCACAGGCTATCGATGTACAAGGCCATGCCTTTGGCTACGCTGGCCGTGCCGATGACGTACTCCAGGATGAGGTTCCAGCCGATAGTGAAGGCGATGAACTCGCCGACGCTTACGTAGCTGTAGACGTACGCTGATCCGGCTTTGGGCACGCGGGAGGCAAATTCGGCGTAGCAGAGACCTGGAAGTTTGGGGATAAGGGTTAACATCCTGTCGATGTAAGGGCTTAGAGAATATTGAAGTGAGCGGGGTAAAGGGATAAACCGGTTTACAATATGGTTTTGATGGTTAAAACGATGATTGTATTGTGACTAAGTTTGATTAAATCCACTTTTTCGATTAGCTTGGGTTCTTTGAAAAGTCCAGTCTGTTTCAGTGTTTGGGTAAAATTGGAATCCTACTTGCTTGACTATTTTATCATCTAGATATTCTATTGCAAATAAAAAACGGTAAGTAGACTCGTTTCATCCAAATTTTTTACCGAATCTTAAGACACGTTTTTACAGTCCAAGTTTTTATAACATTGAATACCTTTA
Source organism: Eurois occulta (assembly GCA_950022335.1). Classification (NCBI taxonomy): domain Eukaryota; kingdom Metazoa; phylum Arthropoda; class Insecta; order Lepidoptera; family Noctuidae; genus Eurois; species Eurois occulta. The sequence goes on along the minus strand of OX465492.1, from coordinate 1,648,548 downwards.
TGTATATTTAGCTTCGTAAGTGCTTATTGCTAATTACGTGACTACGTGGCGTAGTAAGAATAATGTGTTAGGTAGGTACATGTTTAAACTTGTTGTTGAATACTTCATTGTTTCTTGACACTTCAGTTATTAATGATCGTGAAATATTGTGATTTATCTACATCTATTCTCTACAGAGCACTTTATGTACCTACTTACCTACTTAGTACCTTTCAATACTTCTTCAGTAGGTATCGCAATACCTTTCTATTAATGCAAATCATTAGGATTGTCTTCAAGAATAATGTCTAGTGTCTTATCAATGTGTGTTGAACTCTTTGTTGCTATCAATGCTTATCATAGAACAAACATCTTATGATCTTCAGCTAAGTAAACGTTTAGGTACTAATGGACATGGAAGATGACAGACGGATTGGCGAGGAGCTAGTTCATTACGAGTCCTAGATAACCAGTGGAGGATGAGGATTTATAGATATTCCTAACTTTGAGTGCTTTGGAGCTGCTCTGGGACACGCTGCAAGTTTATAATAGGGACCCATTGTAAATTTGCTACTTTTGACACTCTAAGACGAATGCTTTAAAATCTTAATTTCTTATACAAAATGAGCTTTGTGAGGATAGTTGTTGTGTTTGTTACTCTTTTACGCAAAAAGTACTGAACGGATTTGGATGAAATTTGGCACACAGATAGTTTATAATAAACTGGATATTTTTTAGTCCGGTAATACCATCTCACGTGACGATTACCGAACTCCACGCCGGCGAAGCCGCGGGCATAAGCTAGTTATTATCATAAACCCAAGATACCGGTCCCAACACACAAAATTGTTTTTAAATTACTTGCAAATTGCGACAAAATGCCAGCTATGAGGAAGCAAATGATTTCCTCCAAATATTCACCATGACGTCACATAATATTCGACCATGTTCGTGTATGTCCAGCCAATCAGAGATACAATGGAACAACCTTGTGAAGGGTCCGTTCACAGGCCGTTCACTCTTGCGCATGACAAATTACGAGTTTATAATGATTTTAATAGCCGTTGAGAAATACGCAATAACGCATTCATGTGTCCGTGTTCTATTCATGAGTATTTGGGGAATTTAAATTGATAAAAGATATAATTTGCGAGCGTAACAATGTGATGGTTTCATAATAATCAGCAGAAATAATGTTACCACTGCAAGTACGCAAGCCACCTCGTTGTGGGAGAGAGTGGGCCATAATCCACGCTGTGGGCTCAGTTGGTGGATGGCACACGTTTTCGAATTTAGAACCTAGAACATGCGGTTTATTCAAGATGATTTCTTTCACCGTTATGAGCGCAGTTGTGATGGAATAATTTGCAAAAAGTAAAGACGGGGGGGGGGGGGCTATACCCAACAGTGGGAGATTCCGGGTTGAAAAGATGATGATTATGATGTTGAAAGAGCCTAGTTCGAACAACATCTTCGCAAGTCACGGCCGTTTACATCATGGCTCGTTATGATTGTTCTGTATAAGGATAAAAAGCAATTAAGACTTGCGCATGAGGTACTGACCAACGCAACTCAAATACACTTGGGAGCAAATAAATCGAGCCACTTCCTTTTTCACGCATTATGGTAATTATTTTTGGTATTAAGGAACGCATCGATTCGAAACATATATCGCCTAAAAGGGTATTTAATAACCTTTACAATGAGGGTAGTTAGTTGTCAAAATTTCATTTTTATTAAAGTTTAAAGGGTAGAATAAAATTATCGCATTTAATTTGCTTATGACATTTTTATTGTACTCTGTTAAGAAAAGATTAAATTTGAGGTTTTTGTTAATCATACCCATATTACTTGTTATTGTTGTCTTTATCTGTGTCTGTGTAATCAAAATAACCTGATAAAATGGATACTACACCGACGGAAGCTGCCCAAGTTGTAGCTTTACTTGAGGTTGGACACGGACAACGTGAAGTGGCACGCAGACTTCATTTGAGTCGTTCAAAGGTACAGCGGGTATACCGCAGGTATCTGGAGACTGGTGCTTTTGTTCGGCGACCTGGAACTGGCCGACCACGGGCAACAACAGAACGTGACGACCGCTTTATTGCAACCAATTCGTTGCGCGACCGTGGACTTAATGCTGTTCAGCTACAGCAAGCGTTACGTGACGTTCGAGGAGTCGCAATCAGTAGGTGGACAGTGAGACGAAGACTAAAAGAACGAAATTTAACATCACACAAACCAGCAACTGGCCCAAAATTGACTGTAGCTCATCGCCGATCTCGCTTGGAGTTTGCTCGAGAACACATTAATTGGACGTTAGAAGACTGGAGGTCAGTTTTGTTTTCTGACGAGTCAAGAATCTGTCTTTTTAGCAATGACGGGAGAAACCGAGTGTATAGACGTCCTGGTGAAAGATTTGCCCAATGTTGCATTCGAGAAACGGTGAGTTTTGGTGGTGGTTCTTGTATGGTGTGGGGAGGAATTTCTCTAGACGGAAAAACGGAACTTGTCTTCGTCGACCCCGCCAACGATGGCAGTGGTAGACGTGGATTAACAGCTGACCGATACATAACTGACATTCTTGAAAACCACGTAATGCCGTATGCTGGTTTTGTCGGAGAAAATTTCTTGTTTATGCATGACAATGCGAGACCTCATACCGCGCAGATCGTTACGGAATACTTGTCTGCGATCGGGATTCAACAAATGGTATGGCCAGCACGAAGTCCCGATTTGAACCCGATCGAACACCTATGGGACGAGCTAAAACGGAGAGTCCGAGCCAGGGTTCCCGCTGTTTCATCCATTCCCGAGCTTAAAGTCGCTGTGCTTGAAGAGTGGGAGAACATACCACAATATGTCATCGTAACGCTGATCAGATCGATGACTAATAGGCTACAAGAATGTATCAGGGCCCGGGGGGGTAATACCAGTTATTAAGAATATTTTTTTGCAATAATTTTGTTTTTTTATTGTTTTTATGGACTGTTTTAGCCCTACTAAATTTTCTATCAAAATTACCATTTTTCTTGCAGAGCCAATAATTTATCATTCAATAAGGTTATTATTCAATAATTTACCCTCATTGTAAAGGTTATTAACTAAACTTTTAGGCGATATATAGTTCGAATTGATACGTTCCATATTACCAAAAATATTTACCATTTTACGTGAAAAAAGGTAGTGGCTCGATTTATTTGCTCCCAAGTGTATGTAAAATGAGATTCTGTTAGAATCTAATGAACCTGAAAGCTTTGTCTACACGGCTCTGGCTGTTTGTTTGTTGGTTTTTAATGGTATCTCAATTTTGTATACTATTGAACACCAGGCGATACAGCGGCAGAGCAAGGCGGAGATGGTGGACTGGATTGCATTAACATGAGCCATGGTGGCCGCGCCTCTCATACACGAGGGTATTTAAATCCGGGTACGTAGGCAAGTGGGTGAGCTTATTTAGTACTTTCTAAGTTTTCGTTGGACATCACTGACATAGGTAGCTACTTGAAGAAAACATTGTGAGGAAACCTGGACTAGACAAATGAATATCAGTTCGAAATCGCCAGTCTGTACAGTGGGGCATGAATAGGCTGCTAGATAAACTTACCAGCAAAAGCAGACGCAATAGCAGCAACCAAGAAGCTGATACAAACAGCAGGGCCGGCGACGGACTTAGCGACCGCCCCCGCCAGCACGTAGACCCCCAGACCCAAGGTACTGCCGACCCCCAGAGCCGTCAGGTCGACGAGACCGAGGCATCGGTCCAGCTGGGTCGACGTGTCACCGTCTTCCAGCTGCTTGCAGCGACGTAAAGCGTTGAATATCCGACTGCAGCCCATCTGGAAAGAAGAGATATGGTATGAGATGACATATTAAACACAGAAATTAAACATCAGAAATGAGGTGGTTTTTTAAAGAGATAAGATAATTGAGAATGAAGACTCATAGTGACTTGTTATTAAAATAATATGGGGGACCTATAAAGACAATCCCTTTTCTCGTTATAGAGAAGGAATAAATGTTACGTGTAATACCAACCCGTGTAATTTTATTTACCTAATTGTGTTACCTGAGTTCTACAAATTAGGTAGGTACCTAATAAAACACTCGTGAATAAGTAGGTAGATGAATAATGAATAATAAAATCATTACGAAAGTATTTCTTAGCGAAACGAATCAAAACTAATTTAGATTTTGAACCATGAATGTACGAGTAGTTACAAATTAATGGCGTCTTACGGAATAGTCCCATAATGAAACAAAAAAACAGAAAATGCATGAATTGCATTAATTGCTCACACAAGCACTTATATCGCTAACTATTACATAAGTGCATAATTGAAGTTTTATTTGCAAAACTTAACCGCAAAGATTCCATCTATACTTAACAAGAAAAAGAAAAACTAGTGGCCTGGAATCGAGCAAAGCCAAGATCAGCAGCATTTCTTTTCGTCATTAATTCATCAACTTGACTGACTCTTTGATGCCTTGTTGGTATAGCGGTCGCAACCGCAACTGCTGCGTATGTAGTCCTGGGTTCGATTCCCAGGCTGGGCAAAGTGTTATTGGGTTTTTCCATCAGGAATATCTCAGTAGCAGCCACGGAGCCTGGATTTGTGCCCGGTTGATGGCAAAAAGGATTGTGATGTAACAGAATTGTATGATCTATCTATAAATATTCACGTGGCAGAGTCAAAGAAACTGCTAGTTTTTCCTTATGTTTCTAGGTAAAACGATGGTATATTGTAGACGAAATAAAAATAAACTGTCATTGCAAAGTTCAGTTTCATTTCAGCTGTAAATTATTTTGTCACGACTAAGTAACATTTTTGTTGCAAAATATTAAGATATTTTGTGGCACATCCTTGTGGAGGTTATTTATCAATGCAAATATGAAAATAGAAAGCCCGCCACGCTATTCCCAAACCACTGTAACTCTTGAAAGCCAGAATCAACAGTGGCGACCACCAGAAAAGGTAAAAACTAGCTTTGATCCGCTATGTGGAGGTCAGGAAACTATCCTTAAAGAACGTTTTACCGGTATAAAATAATCCTTTAACCTAACCCAGGCTTTGGTCTAAATGTGAGTCAAAGGAGAATGACATAAATCAGGTTGTAGGTACTGTAGGTAGATAGCGTCTCAATAATTTTTATTTAAAAAAAATAACTTCTTTTGAATTATAATTTCACATACTGATAGTGCTTTATCCGTTCAGCAGTTAAGGTGTGAAAAAGTAGCAGACAGACTGAGTTATTTTTCGTTTACTCCATATAACATAAGCTATCTGTCAGTAAAAGTCCCATCAAAGTCCAGCCGTTTGAGATTAGTAGAAACAAACAGACAGATAGACAAAAAATTTAAAAAAAGTTTTTTTTTTTCTTATAAGGACCGTATATACCTACTTTCATATACATTCAGTAAAAAGCTGTTATTTTGAAATAGCAAACAAACTTCAATTCTATAGATCTTCTTTGTATAGATTATAATGGACTGTAGATCTGTCATTCTTTTGTCTGCAGTCATGCTTGAGCACTTTACATTGTAAATCTAATCAGCCAGTGTCGCGTAAGTAATTTGTTCCTTGCAATTATCACTTCGAAAATATATTTCTTTCTAACGCATGAGCCAGAGTGGAAAATATTTGTAAGACAAAGTTACCTATCTAACTGCTTGTCGTTGGCAGTTGTACAAACATAATTTTCGTCATTCTACATATAATTGGCCAATTTGTGTCTCCTGCAAAACATGTCTAACTAAAAGGGAATAGAACATTATTTATTCTTAACCCACACCATAAAAACAACATTTATAACAATGTAGGAATAGAATAGAACATAATTTATTCTGAACACAATAAAAATAACATTTATAATAATTTAAGAATATAATAGAATATTATTTATTCTGTACACCATAAAAATAACATTTATAATAATGTAAGAATAGAATAGAACATTATTTATTCTGTAGGTACACCATCAAAATAACATTTATAATCGGAACGTAAGAAAGGGACTATATTAACCATAATCTCTAGTTTCCATCTACCAAGAGAATGTAGTTATCAGGTATCCGTAAAAGGTGTCAAAATCGTTTTTCCGTTCATTATGTCATTTGGTCACCAAGCTGCACAAGGTGAGAGTACTAAGCACTTGACTTATCGAAGGGCATCACCAGCATAATCAGTGTTAGTATACCCTTCCTGTATATAACTGTAGATTCGATCATAGTTACATTAATTAACCGATACAAATCCGGATACACGGATTCGTAACGGCCTAAACCGTTCCGTGCCATTGCTCCAATATAAACTAGACGTACACAATACTGCTCCTAATGCATTAGCCATGATCGTGACGTCATGACATTGTGCGGCTCGCCCTTGACCGTGACGTAGTCTGTGAGATTGTCGACTGCCTGCGTCATAAATTCATAATAGAAAACTGTATGTTCGTGTGTCGAACGAGGTATGTGAGTTGTTTAGCAACGTATGTAAACTATGTGAATGCAATCTATGGTATAGTAAAGCAAACTAGGTGAGATCTTCAGAGTCAAAGATCAGCACGAGCTTGGGATCATGTGATCTTGGCTGGAATGGAATATCATCCCATTTAGCAGTTATAACGATAACTGCTAGATGCCACAAGGCCATAGCTATTAGTCCTGACTCCTGATGCATTTTATTCTGAGGAACTGAAGGTGAAAAATCTTCTTCTTTTTTAAATGGATAAAATATGTCAGACGAATCTTAAAAAGTTATTAGGTACTTAGTAAAGCCTCTGCTAGTGTGTATGATTGTTTGACAAAAATAAACAATCAAACGGTATATTTAAGAAACCGAATACCAACCAGTATTCGTTTTCTTAAATATACCGTTTTAAGATTAAGTAATGCAAGTGAAACTAAAGAAAAATGTATGCAACCGAAATTCGCAGTACCCATCGTCATCTTGTTATGTAAACAACAACTTTGATCAAACAAATCAGTATTTGTTTTTTTTTTTTTTTGTGCCCAGTCAGTATTTGATTGAAATGCACCGCATCTGATCAATGCCACGGGGCATGACAATGGCATTGAAGCGGCTTCAGTAAGGCAAATGTTCCGCCACTGCCGCGCTGACGAGGAACACCTATACATATACTACCTATCGACTATTTCTCGCTCAAGAAACGTTCTAAGAGATGTAGGAAAATTAGATAAGTTTTTCATGACATTGTCAGAAGGGTGCTGCTGATACACGCATTTTTGAAATTGTCTGTGGAAATTGTATTGAAAAACAAGTACCTGGTCAACCTAACTGCCTCGTTGGTCCAGAGGTCACAAGTGCGACTACTGAGCATGAGTTCCTGGGTTCTATTCCCAGGTCGGACAAAATGTTAAAAGTCAAAATTATTTATTTGCAGTAAATGTGGTACAAAAGATAGTAAAAATAATATGTAGTGCAAAGACACATTTCGCTATAAAATGTTATTGGGGTTTTTCATCCGGAATTTTTCAGTAGCAGCCACGGAGCCTGGATTTGTGCCTGGTTGATGGCAATAGACTCGCCCCCATGACATGGGACTTAAACATAACTGGCGAAATGAGTGTGTACTATTAGTTACACCTCTGCCATACCCTTCGGGGATTACAGGCGTGATGTTATGTTATGTTAAGCTGGCGACGTTAGTTTAGACCATGGTACGTATCGGTTCTAGTTGCTAGCTCTAGTCACTTATCGCTAATCGCCAACGGTAGGACCGGCGCCTAACAAGCTGACCAGTAACGAACTAATCACGGTGTTTCGAGTGTGACGGATCACGGCGGTGGCAGTTACGTATGGAGTGACAGATTAGTGGCGTGTCCATTCTCTTTACTGAACCTAGTTCTGTCGCTCTCCTGCATGCGGTCCTGGGTTCGATTCCCAGGTCGGGCAAAGTGTTACTGGGTTTTTCCATCAGGAATTTCTCCAGCACCCACGGAGTCGGGATTTGTGCCCGGTTTATGGTAATAGGCTCGCCTCATATTACTTGAGACTTAAAACATAACTGGCGAAATGTGGGTGTACTATTAGGTACACTTCTGCCTAAACCTTCGAGGTTACAGGCGTGATTTTATCTAAATTAGTGCTTTAATATTATTTTACTGTTGGAATTACAATAGCATTTCGTTTTAAACACATAAGTATTCGATTTTGTGTTCCCTAAATTTACGGAAATCGTGCATTAGCGACATAGCAACAGCAAAAACGTGTGAACCCAAGTCGGAGGTATTTCCAACTATACAGTAATCATATTTATTCACACATGTGCGTAAGTTAAAGTATTAGTAGTCCATTGTTCTCACGTTTATATCTTATTTTATGTTATCAGTGCCTTATCATCTCGCGGAAGTTTGACATGGGGGAAGTACGTGTCATGGTGTGGTAGGCATGGGTGCTGTAATTAGGGGTTTTAAACCCTGTTAATAGAATTCAGCTGTACATAAATCTTTTGACGCGTCGGCGTCGCCTTTTCAGAACCAACGCCGCCATTTTGTTTTTTCGCTACAATTTTCACGGACGAATTCACAAATATTTATCAGCAGAACCCTCCTGTAACTCAACGGCCAAAAACCCATGCAGCACTGTACATTTCAACCAACTTATCTGTGCAGGCAAGAAAACACAGAACTAAATTAAATGTACTAAGTTTGACATATCGATGCAAATTTTCTTGACAAGCAGCACCACCTTGAACTGCACACTTAAAGTGGTCGAACTATAATTACGGCTTTTGATCCGTAAATTGATTTGACCATTAACGTTTCAACTGCTGAATTTGTCACAACTGAATGCCATAATTTGACATGATGGTGATTAAATTCTAAGGTCATATGAGGCCCAAATAATGATTAGGCTTAGCTAAATACAATACTAAATTTCCTAAACAAGCGGCCTAGACTAGTGGTAACGTTTTCAAAGTGTTTCGAATTTCTTCAAAGACTTTTAATTAGAGAGATATGCTCATGCTCATTGGAGACATGTCACAAAGTGTCAATTTATCCTGCTAAATTGTCACTTTGATGGAAAAGTCAAAAATGCATCGGATTTATTTACGACTAGCTGTGCCCCATGACCTAAGTCCGCGTGAAATTGTTATAAAATATTCCTTCTTTATTCAATCGGAGTTTGTTAACAATTTCAATGGTTTTCATTTTTTTTTGCACAGAACCCTAATATTTTTCTAAAATAAAAGTAGCCTACTTACTACTAAGTTACTCTTTACAACATCAGCTATCTGCCAGTAAAGCGGCTTCACCAGCGATATGGCAGCAAATTATCCCACGGGAGTACTTAAAATATAGCCTATGAGATTCAGAGCTGATGTAGTTTTCCATTAATGAAGTTTTTTCGGAATCAGGTCAGTTCCGAAACTTACCTCCTACATACAAACTACTTCTTTATAATATAAGTGTAGCAAAACATTTTATAACACTAAACAGGCTTGCGTGTGCGCAACTCGTCTGATGTTATGCGAGCAAGCTAATGTCAATCTTGTTGAAAGAGATTTCCACATGACTAGGTCCTTAGGTCGACTTTATCTTGTCGATGGTTAATGTAATTCCAATACATTTTTGACTTTCTCAACATCCGTCATGGAGAGAAAGCAATTTTGTCTAAGCCCTTAATTGAATCATGAATCTCATTGTGTTATAATAATGATTATTATATCAATGCGTGGTTTACTAATTATTATAGCTGACACGTGTCTTAAATGCATGATATTATAATCCAACTTCTGTTATGTAAACTTATTTTCTTCAACTCTATTCAAATTATTTCCACAGACGAATATCAACTTTCTGTAGGGTTAATAAAGTTGATTTCAGAATGACTCAGTAGAGACTATGTAAATAGTCGTATTTTTGGAAGTTGTAGCAAACCGAACTTTTTGTGTTAAAATTGTTTTTCTTTTTCTAAAACAATCATTTACATAAAAGAAAAGTCGTGAACACAGTATACCTTCTCTAAGTATGTTATTCTTTCGTGAGAATATAAAACTCAGAACACAAATACACTGAAATGATAACATAATTAGATGTTATCATTTCAGTGTATTTGTGTTACGAGTATATCGAGAAAAATGACAAGAATGCGTCATGATATCATCTTTCGTCAACATCATACACTTTCATTACAAGTAAAGTTTCCGGCTGCGGAGTTAAAGTTAATCTTATAAACAGCTGCCTTGATTTGAGGAAACACGACTGTTTTCAAGATATTTCTTGTTAAGGCCAGCAAAACACTCTTATCAGACGAGCCAAAACGCAAGTCTAAACAAGCGAGCTGAAAAAACTAACAATGTGTAACTAACATGGTTTGTTATTTCTTCTTTCACAATATTTTGAAACGTAAAAGGCTCATGAGCTCGTAAAGAAAATGCTTGGCAGATGATGACGACATTTTAATTGAAGTCTTATCAAAACAAATCACTCACAACTTTGTTAAGGCATAAACTTGGTTTATCATCTAGAGTCTAGACAATCAGCGGGAGATTAATGCAGTCACGCTTGATCTTGGGATCATTTAACTGTTTGCTTAAGCCAAGTAATGCGGTTAATGATTTTCTTCGGATCATGAACTACATACCTACTTTGATTTATGTAGGTAAATGGTTTTTGTCTTGTGGGTTTTCATTACGAAAAAATGTGAAAAGAAAACATCATAAATATGTTAAAAGACATAGATAAGACTCCTTTTTTTGGGCAGTCGTGTAATATTAGACACCATCATTGGACGTCAAAGTAGCAGTAACATTTCGTCTAGTAAAACACAGGAAAATTGCATACAACTCCGAGAAATGATTTAAGATGACAAGCAAGAAGAAGAATACGTCAATTCTAAATTAAATAATTATTAACAATTTGCAGTTCTGACAATACGCAAATGAAATATACGTAACCCTAATATGGCTGTAGGACGATATGTTGGCGCGTGAACAAAATCGACTGTCTCTCAATACATCTCACGAAACTATTTCACAATTGTTTACCAACAGCAAACAACGCCATTCGATTGCCAAAAAGTCCTTGTAGCACTGAAAACGTAAGGCAATGTCAAAACTAACTTCAACATTTTCCTAGACCAAATAATAAAAAAAACTTGAAACAAAACTATTAATAAATAAAAGAAACTCACCATTTTAGAGTATTTATCAAAACCAGAACTAAAACGTAAATCAACGAAATAATTAAAAACAAAACGGAATTGAAAGCAGCCAGTCACTCGACACCAAATAATGACGAAGTAAAATGAGTGATTACAACTAAGTTTCCTCCGTATCTCTGTTATCATTAACCGATGGTAATCCGTATGCAAATTGAACAGAAACTATGTCTTAGCTGATGATATGTGCGTTTGTCTGTGATTTGAAAAAATAAATTATTGGAGGAAAGGATTTAGAAGCAGGTTGGAGGCTAAACAAGGAACTTACGAAAACTCATCTTATGAAGGGATAGTAGAAAGACTTCCTAAATTATCTTGGACATCACTTCCTTGAGGACACCAATCCACACCCAACAAGCATGGTAATCAATGCTCATTGCTTCTCTGTATGAGAAAAGGCCAGAAAGCGCCCAGTGGGACAGTTACGTAATAGGCTGGAATTACAATACCAAGAAATACCCTAAAATAGTTGTAAAAATGAAGACAAAAACATAAAATAAATCTAAGAGAATAGTAACGGAAATAATAAAAAGCCTATTGGTCTTTAATAAAGCGAAAGTTAAAGAATCTTGATGAGAGAAACTGAAGAATGTTTAATAAATAAAACTTTCTTTTCCATAACATTCAAGCAAGGATCATAATAGTAACAATAAAGTCAAGCCGATATTAAAACTTGATTCGCCACAATCGTCACTTCAACTCTTGGCAAGGACAATACAAAACGATCTCAAAAAAAATATATACGGTCGAATTGAGAAACCTCCTCCTTTTTTGAAGTCGGTTAAAAACTGAATCGCGTGACGATTCTATTTAGACTCGAACTAAGTAGATCAACAACAAAAAAAGACAGGGTTTTTTCCGCCAATAACTCTTATTTACTACCCGAATAACCTTCGCTCGATCCACTTTTAATATATTAAAGAGGTATTGTAAAATAACAACAATAGGTACTTTATTGAGACAACCTAAACAAAGACCTGCCAACCGCAATGTGGGTTAGCACGACATTAGCAAGTTGATGAGAGTGTCTAATGATTGAAATTGATAAAAAAGAGAGAGAGATACGATGCGATGTCATATATACTGAAGAAAAAAAATAACACAGTCTGGTTGGTGTAGGGTAAAGACGGAAGTGGACATGCTACGCGTGGAGCGATAGACTACGTGCAGGTTTATGCTAACGATGATGAAATACAAAAATACAAAAAGGAGGAACGAAATAGAGCCTGCAATAATAACTACAATCTAATTTGTGCAACATTCAGAGAATGGTCACGGGTTACGTAAGATGACCAAGTTGAAGATAAACAACATTCGCAATAGGAATGTCTCGAGAATTTTCTATGGGTAACATACAAATATTTGGTATTGACTTCATAAGAGCTCGTTAGGGAAATCCGGTATAGTTGCAGGATCCACCTCATTTAGTATCGAGTGCTTATATTATGCAATTGAGGCTGAAAACTGGTGTTTCCAAAACACATGATTAAAACGACAAACCCTTTCAAAACGAGAATATCAGAGACAGTACCTAAAAGGATATTGGATCCATAGTTGAATGTTAAACAATCTTACAAACGCCACCCACAATGGTCACCATAGTACATGAAAGCATCAGTAAGGGATCAATTAGAGACCGTAACCGAATGTGTGCCAGAAAATATTAATACTTTCTGGCACACATTCGGTTACGGATTTCCCCCCCCTAACGTTGGCGCGAGCGGTCATGTTATTAAGTCGTCCGGATATTTTATTCTAAAATTATAGTAAAAAGTACAAATATTATAATATAAGTTAAACAGTTATGTGATCAACTTCAATACCTACAAAACAGTGCATAAACGTTATCAATACTCAAACTATTACTCGAGTTATTAACAAAAAACACTTTAAAACTTTCCGAAAACGAGTGTGTTGTGCAAAGTGAGTGACCTACATAAACAAAAAAATTGAGTCGTTAACGGTCATTCGCACAAACTTTTTGAGCTTCTTAGCAAGCAAGTATCATTTTTGATCGTTTACATATGTGAACAGTTGGTGTCGCGGCATAGCGACTGGTCATAAAACGACGTACCTAGAGAGCGTGGGTTCGAACTCGGCGACGCGTCAAACTTTTTGCATTTCTTTTATATTTTGCATAACACTTCCAACCGAAGTGTAATCAAGCTGCAAGTAAATCGTCAGATATTTCGAATTTTTCTTCAAGAAATTTTTTTATATTAAGATCAAAGATGAATAAAACGCCGCCAAAATCTACTTCTCCTCAAAGTACACCCTCTCGCTCCGAGTCTGATATCCAAAAACTATGTGAGGAAGAAGGCTTATCTTTGAATTTAAGCCCCGATTACATCAGTCAGAGAGGAAATAAGCGCCTTCGGCGGATGAAAGATGGCAGATATATGGATCGCTTTGAGGACAAATTTCTGGATCTGAAGAACGAAATCAAATCTGATCTCAAGGATTTGATGAATGAATTAATTAGTTCACAGAATTCCCGCATGGACAAATTTGAGGAGCATATCTTGGAAATCAAATCCCATTACACAAATATTGAGGCTACCACTCAAGAAATCGAGAAATCAATGACAGCCGTTACAGATCAATTAATATCTTTGGAGACTAAAATTGCTAACTTAGAAATGGAACGAAGCACTATGGCCATGAAGCTAATTACACTTGAAGAAAAACTTGACAACATAGATCGTAACTGTATTAAGACCTGCATCGAGGTTCGCAATGTTCCTAAGTGTCAGAAAGAAACTAAAAGCACTCTTTACACATTAGTTCAAAATCTGTCTAAACAATTGGAAGCCAACATACAACTGTCAGACATCCGGGACGTTTCAAGACAACCGTCTAAAAAAGAAAGCAAAACATCCAACATCACCATAGAATTTACTAACACACTACAAAAAAGTAACTTTCTGTTAGCTGCCAAACAGTTTAATACCAACCACTCTGCGGATAAAGTCAATTCTACTCACTTAGGTTTTGATGGACCCAAGGCACCTATCTATATTGCTGAGCAGCTTACACCGCTTACTAAGAAACTATTCTACGCAGCTAGAAACTTTGCCAAATCGAATGGATTTGCATTTTGTTGGACATCAAATGGACGTGTCATGGTAAAGAAAACCGTCGATGGTCAGTACACAATAATTAAAAATGAACAACAACTAATGCAAATGTCGCAATCAGTTAATGCATGACTAATTAGTTTAGTAAGGTCAAATTGTTATTTATTTTTTGAGATATTTTTACGTTTCTCTTTACTTTTTAGATTTAGTAGCTATAGATTACTTCACTTATTTATTGCAAATGTTAACTCGTGGTGCACACAAACATTCCTACAAAACACTCGCTTTACACTTCAGTCCATATACTTCACTACACGCTCACATTTCATACAACATGCTTCTTACGTGATTCTTTCGAACCTGCTTTCCAGTTTTTATAGGCAACATATGACCCTCGTCCTTACCTTTAAAAATGCTTGACAACGCAAATGCCCTTATGGACACTGTTGACAATTTTTCTGTATCGGATTTACACACTTGCACCCCGGAGCAGGCTAAAATGTTTATTAAACATCCACAACATTACCTAAAAATCCTTACACAGAACATTAGATCAATAAATTGTAATTTTCTTAGTCTACAAACACTACTACAACGCCTCTCGATGGATTGTGACATTTTGGTCTTGACGGAATGCTGGTTATTGTGTTCGAGTAACTACCACATCCCTGACATCGAAAACTTCATTATGTACAGTACTGCCAAGAACTTAAATCAAAGTGATGGTGTTGTAGTCTATGTCAGGTCCAACCTTTCTGTCACCTGTGAAGAACTTTGTTTTGGTGGCTCCGCCACTGGATTATCGATCAGGATGGGGTCTCACATTGCCATTCTGTGCATTTACCGATCGCCGTCAGTAAGCAACATTGATAATTTTCTATCCTCTCTTAACGACTTAATTCCCACTTTTTCCAATGTCACAACTGTAGCTATAACTGGTGACATTAATATTGACATAAAACCGATGTCACTTGACGCTCGCTGCCATGACTACCTCAACACTCTTGCATTCCACGGATTTCTTCCTACCCATACTCTTCCGACCAGAGGAAACAACTGCCTGGACCATTTATTTTTAAAATCCACTAGGTCATCTGTCTCACTAGTCTTCGACACGACTCTTACCGATCATTGTTCTACCTTGCTGTGCATTTCCAGTAAGAAACCACATGGTAATATTGCTAGATCCATCACCAAAATTGACTTTGACGCCATGGACAAGACTATGGCGACATTAGACTTTACACCCATCTACTCTATGTCGGACTCCAATGTTGCTACTGATGCTTTGGTTAGTCTCATGACTAACGCAATTTCGCAAAACTCTTCCACCAAAAAGGTACCATCTAGCAAGAAGATTCTAAAACCTTGGATCACTCCGGGTTTGCTGCGGTGTATGAGACACAGAGACCAGCTACACAAAAGATTAAAACAATCGCCTAATAATATCACGCTTGAAATTTCCTATAAGCGATACAGAAACTTCTGCAATAATTTATTAAAAAAAGTCAAAAGACAATACGACACCCAAGAGCTTGATAAAGCTGGAAATAACTCAGAGGTTCTTTGGGAAACTATAAAACGAATCACAAGCACACAAAAACAACAATATGCATCTACACAATTACTTTCACATTCTGACACTCCTTCACAGTCTTGCAATGATCTTAACAAGTTCTTTGCTGACATGGGTAAAAAACTTGCTGATAATATTATCAACGACCACACTTCACCTACTTTACCTTGCTCCCTTACTAACTTTTCTTCATCATTGGATCACACGGATATTGATGAGGTTAAATCTGTAATTGAGTCCCTTAGATCCTCTGCAGCCACTGGATGGGATGGTATCTCCCCTTTGGTCCTTAAAAGATACTGCAATACCCTGGCGCCAATTTTAAACCACATATTTAACCTCTGTTTTGAGACAGCTATCTTTCCGTCAGCCTTAAAAAAGGCTATTATACACCCTCTGTTTAAGGGTGGCGATGGGAACTCCTTCAATAACTATCGCCCTATAGCGGTACTACCCGCTCTTTCAAAGGTTCTTGAGCGCCTAATCAATAAGAGATTAGTATTTTTTTTTGAAAATAATAATTTGTTTTCTTCTCAGCAATTTGGGTTCCGGAAGAACAAGTCAACCTGTGACGCAGTTCATGAACTGACGAACTTCATAGTAGAGAAAATCAACAGTCGCAGGAAGGTGCTTACAGTATTTCTTGATCTCGCTAAGGCCTTCGACACCGTTCCCATTTCTACCCTTTTACTTAAACTAGAGAGAGCGGGCGTCAGGGGACTGCAGCTTGATCTCTTTAAAAGCTATCTGACAAATAGGCTGCAAATGGTGAAAATTGGTGACCACTTTAGCGACGAGCTCCCTATTTGTTACGGTGTGCCACAAGGCAGTATACTCGGTCCTACGCTGTTTCTCATCTTTTTAAATGACCTCTGCAATCTCAACATCACAAATTCAAAAATTGTGTCTTTTGCTGATGATACAGCTCTTACCTTTTTCGCGAACTCGTGGTCAGAACTTCAGATTATTGCACAAAATGGTTTTAATTCTGCCTTTGACTGGCTTCGTTCCCACGCTCTAACGCTAAACACATCCAAGACAAAATTGATGACGTTCTCTATCTCACCCACCTCACAACCTAATATTCCGATCACTATAAAGGCTCACTCCTGTAAAAGTACACATTTACACTCATGTCAATGTTCACCCATTACCACAGTTGATAATATTAAGTACCTAGGTATATCTTTAGATCGATACCTAAACTATAAAACACATATAAACTTGGTAACAGGCAGGGTCAGAAAGCTTATATATATTTTTAAAACCCTTCGACACGTCGCCAAGCAGTCTGTTATTCGTAATGTATATTACGCCTTATGTCAATCCATAATCATTTATTGTATTAGCTGCTGGGGTGGCGCCACAAAAACTGCCCTTAAACCTTTGGAAGTGTCTCATAGAGCTATACTGAAAGTTGCAACATTTCGACCTATTCTGTTTCCAACCTCAGAACTTTATAAGAACTGTAGGGTCCTCAACATAAGGCAACATTTCATTCTGCAAACCATTCTTCTGCAACATTCAAAAACCCCTCTTGTTAATATTACTAAACGGCGGAAAGATATGATTTGTACTGTTCCACAAACTCAGTTTAAATACACAAAGAGATTTTTCTACTATCTTGGCCCTTCCTTGTACAATAAAATTAACGCGTCCTTATATATATATAATTTAACACACAGCAAATGCAAACTTGCTCTCCGTGAATTCCTCCTGAACAAAACCTACGACGAGACTGAAAAGTACTTAGTAACACTTACCTGAAAGTAGCCCTATTTCCTTTTATTCAAATGCACAAACACACATTCACACACACATACTCATACATAACACACACACGCACTCACTCGACTCACCACTCCTCGTTTTATTTTATTTTAATTAATTTAAATTTTAAGATTTTGATTTAGGTTTTGTGTTTTGTTTTATATTCAATTATAAGCGCCTAAAATACTAGACATGATAATTGTGACACTCAAATAGGGAGTCGAAACTGACTCGCCTAAATACAGATTGCTCAGCAATCTAGCTAGGAGAGCAGCGATATACTCAGAAATTAGTTGTACCTACCACATGTAATTATTAATGCATACTTTGTAAGCCCCCCCTGTACTACAAAACTTTTATGTACCTAAATAAATTATAAATTATAAATACTACTTAAATCTTCAAAGAGGAACAAGAAAATCCAGCCATACCTCCTAGTATTACAGCATCATAAAAATGCACATGTCTACAAACAATGATGGCGATGACAATTATGACAAAGAACTGTTTTATCATTGTGTGCAGAGGATTTGGGAGGATTCCAGAAAACTGTTCATCATTGAGTGATAAGACCATTGACCTTACTACATTGGTTCACTAGTATTTGACAAGGGTGATGAAGAAAGGTTGTCTGTTACTGTGCAGTTATGAGATAGTGGAAATTGTAATTTTTGTTTGCTTTGTCTAGGAGATTCTGGTGCCTATTGATTCTTTTGTGACGAGTAAAAGTGACATCGATTGGTGTGAAGTGCATGAGTATTGTGACTGTGACATCGCAGTGTTTTATTGGTACTGTCGTTTTTGTGTGAAACTCTTCATGAATGTCTTACACCCTGGTGCGCACGCCCATGTTCCGTCATGTTCTTCCATCTTTTTCTGGCTAAGGCGCTTGCGCAATTCATCTCGTTCTCCCGGCTTGATATTGCCTGAGGACCAGGCGGACCTAGTCAGCTTTGGTGGCTCTCACCACAGGAACCAAGCTTGGATTTGGACGTACTCTGTATTAGTCTTAGGACACTGTATCGTACGTATACCCAGTTGGGTCGTGGAGGTTAGATAGATAGTCTCTCTATGTTAAATACAAAAGTAGTTGTAGAAAGGTTAAGTAGTAGTTAATGATGATGTACTTTGTACGTACCGATGGATTGTAGGACTATACTACAAGGTGCTGTCATATAACTTTTTAAATATTTGGTGCTACGTTTATATTCTAAAATTACAAGTCTATTTTAATTTCATTCCAAGCTGCCACAAGGCTGTTTAAATTTCAATGTATTTCTCGATATTGGCAAAGGATTAACGAAGACTACCATAAATGGTCTTGTAGCATCTGTGTTAAGGATATCAGGTATAAATGTTATTCCCCAAACTTGAATAAAAATAATGTGTGACCTCCCTGCGTTCGCAATCAACGGTTATCGACCCACGTAAATATTATTATGTATTTTTTGTTGAGATGCTAATGGCAAGCATAAATTAATATATGTTGTGTATAATTTGCAAGAAACCGTATTGTTTTCAAGTTACTTTTAGCAAAATTTAAAGAGAAAAAATATTTATAAATAGATTGTCGTTGTAGGTATTTAGTTGGGTGCTGAAGGTAGAGGTCCAGCAAGGATGTTTTGGCTTGCGAATGACGTCATCAGAATAGCATTGTTTGAAAAAATTACTCAAATGTATTTCTGTTTGGATTCAAATATAATTATTAGAATCTGAAATCTCTCATGATTAATTATATTATTTCCAATTGTGGTCATGCTCCGAATCATCCTTAAAGTACAGCTAAATATGAACGTTATTTTGAATGTTTTTTATACAATATTTTCTTGTAATGGGTCATTACCTCTGAGAGAGTTTCGTTTCTGTAAATGGTCGACGAAAACGTTTTATGTGCACTCGTAAATTTGATAATTAAATTGCGTAAGCAATATTAGCGTTTAAACATTAAAACTCGAATTATTTCGGTTTCTTAACGAATACTGAGAAAAATTAAAAACAATTACAAAATTAATGCGTACATTTTTATAGCTATTATAATTTTATTTAAATACAGAGTAGGCAGAAACTATAGGACACCACCTACCACGATCCTTACATAATTCGTTTTTTTGATACACGTTCATACATCTGGCCATATACGCACGCCGCGCGCCGCGCGCCGGTTGCGAGTACTATGCACCTGCCCTTTCCGTCGAACAACACCGATAAGGCCAATGTAAGTATGGCCAACTAGGACGCCCGTCCTGGCATTTCCTCTCACAACTACCTTTTTTTTGTAAATACCTTTTTATAGTCGCCTTTAATTCATCCTTTTCACATGACCAAACCATCCAAGCATGTTTAAAATGTTTGTTACTACATGTTTCGTAATCATTTAATGAAGAAAACTACTAACCACTACTACCACCACTACCACTACCACCTACTACTACCAACTGAAAAATTTTCAATCAGTGGAGTATGTATACTAGATATAAGTTTACATGATCACTTAGCATTCTGCTCATTCCCCAAGCGAAACCTTTCGTGAGGATATTTTCACAAACTGATAAAATCAGTAAAAAACATGCCATCCATCACCTAACTTATGTGGTCTCCATATTAATTGCCAAATACTGATCCGGTAAGTCAAAACGCGGCAACTCAACAAATGTATGCCTCGAGAAAACAGGGAATAAGTAGATTTGGGAAAATTCCGTGCCACGGAAAGCACGTTAAGCCGTTGCCGCGTTGGTCCCGACTGTCATTTGTAGATCTTTGACAGTCGTTTCGGGTAATTAAAAGCCTGAAATTCTGACGGTCTTACCAAGGGATACCGTATTATCCGGTAAACGGGTTTTGTAGGACAGACCAGTCCAGTACTCGTGTTCAGCTGCATCCGATTCTCACTTCGACGCATATATTTTATTAGAGAATCTGATGTTACAAGATGTCAAATGCAAAAAAATAGAGTTTTTGAGTTACGTCTTTTAGGCTGACGGAGCAGAACATATCTTTTAAATTCAATGGTCGTACTTTTGGTCGCACTAAATGCCTATAAGAGAAAGTTACGACCAGAATGGTTGCGAATTACTAAGTAACTATGTTTCATATCATGTTGTTATGTAATTCCAGTTGGTTATAAATCAAATCGGAAATATATCATGACTTGAATGTAGTACTCTCTATATCTATTTGTAGTGCTGCAAAGACCTGTTGCCTCTTGGATTCCGTTGTCACGAGCGCCCTGTTGGTAAACTGGCTGCTGCGCTGCGTGTCGCGGGTTCGATTCCCACACGGAACAAATATTTGTATGGCCTAAGGGTTCCGGGTTTGGCTGTTTATGTAGGTGAGTTGAAATTTTTGTAAACGCACCTACGATAGAGAAAAAATTGCCGAAAAATATTGATAAACTTGATCTATCATCACATTTATTAATATTTTTAGTTTCAATTCTGGCCACGCGCCAAGAGATCGCAACCTGTTTGTCGCAGTCACGACGTGCAAGCTGTCAACTTTTATCATTCCGTTCTTTTGTATTTCTAAATGTTTGTTATGCGTTGTAAGTTTATTGTTTATTTATTTATTGTTTTGCACGTCATGTCCCTGCGACAAATACATATTTTTTTCTTTGCTGTTCTATATCTTGCAGATATTTGCGTAATCGAATAGAAGTATATGCAATAACCATATTTTAGCAAATACACTCGAGAGCAATGAATCCGGGTCACTTAAAGAATCCTAAAAATTTCGGAAACTAAAAATGCTAGGTTAATGCAATAAATTGTATTTAATAGACAATGTAATACTCCTTAAATGAAGGTATTAAAACTTCTTAGTTATTGTAAAGTTATATCATAAAAAAATCAAATTTGAAAAAGGGCCACTTTCGAAGATGGAACTACGAAATTACAGCATTTGGTTTTGCTTTTGTTTGTAATCTGTCATTTATGTGGGTACATAAACCATGTTGATAGTGCTCTATATTCATTATTCAAGCTGAAATTATGTCGCTTACGCCTGAAGAATGCACCAGAATACTTACAATGCTGGAAACCGGCCGGAGTCAGCGCGATACAGCCAGGACTGTCGGTGTGTCGCTGTCAACAGTACAAAGAGTTCTCCGACGTTACGAAGAAACTGGTTCTAACCTACGCAGACCAGGAACGGGCAGAACCAGGTGTACCACAGCACGAGAAGACCGATACTTGGTGAACACCATGCTTCGAAATCGCTTTCTCACAGGAACTGAACTCACAAATCAGTTTCGACGCCTCGGAGGAAGTAACCCAAGTGCATGAACAGTAAGACGTCGGCTTGCTGAATCTAACTTAAAACCCCTTAGACCTGCAAACGGCCCTAAACTGGAGCGTGGGCATCGTATTTCAAGACTAAGATATGCCCAGAGCCACGTAAATTGGAGTATTGAAGATTGGTCAAAAGTTATGTTCTCCGACGAATCAAAATTTATGCTCTACAAGCACGATGGAAGACACAGAGTGTATCGAAGACCAGGGGAAAGATTCAAGCAAGCATGCATCGAAGAAAAAGTAGCCTACGGTGGTGGGTCTGTACTTGTGTGGGCCGGAATTTCTTCTGAAAGTCGCACAGAGCTGGTGATCATAGAAAACGGCTCTTTAACTAGCGTAAGATATGTGGAAGAAATCCTCAATGATCACGTTGGTCCATTTATGGTCAATTTAGGTGAGGATGCTATATTTATGCATGACAATGCCCGACCTCATACAGGTAGGATTGTGAATGACTACCTTCAAGAGATGAACATTACTCGTATAGAGTGGCCAGCGCGCAGCCCGGATATCAACCCGATCGAGCATGCTTGGGACGAGCTAGGCAGATGCGTAAAACAACGAAACCCTCCCCCAATCACGCTTCGTGAGCTCAAAATTGCTCTCACAGAGGAATGGGAGAATATTCCCCAAAATCGTATAAGGAACTTGGTGTACAGCATGCCAAACCGCGTAAACGCAGTAATGGAAGCACGAGGAGGCAATACGAAGTATTAAAATTCAAGAAAATCGTAATAAAGTTCAAAAATTTCATGTTTCCTATTTTTGTTTTAAGGAGAGATCAGCAGTTTTTTTCTTTATGTAATTTTGTGTTAATAAAATGTATGGCGACTCATATTTTTTTTACTTTTATTTAAGGAGTATTACATTGTCTATTAAATACAATTTATTGCATTAACCTATCATTTTTAGTTTCCGAGATTTTTAACATTCTTTAAGTGACCCGGATTCATTGCTCTCGAGTGTATGTCACCACCCAGGTACCAATAGAGATACCAAATAGAGAAAATTGACATCCAGGGTCTAGGCCTGATAATTAAGTACTTTACTTCCATTATTTCACACACATCAGTCATATTATTTGTTACATAATTTCCCATTTATATTAAGTGCAGCAGTTTCTAGCTAACACGGAAATATATCAGTGAAACTTTATGTGTGTTTTTGCGCAAGTTAGTACCTACTATGTTTATTTACGTTTTTGTGCATGTGTGGATGTTTACGTAATCTTGCTATGATTGATTCGTGTTTTTCTATGGCATGAAATTAATTATATAAGATTCTACATCAGATATTTGCGAGTGTGGTATTCAGTGTTCGTCAACAATTTGCACACTACTGTTAGATCTATCGAGTTTAACGCCCTCTGCACTTTGTTAAAACACCACGATGAAAAGATTATAGTATAGGTACACCGTGCATTCTAAATAAACATAACATCACACCTGTAATCCCCGCAGGGTTAGGCAGAGGTGTACCTCATATATAGTTCGCCCACATTTCGCCAGTTATGTTAAAGTCTCACATAATAGGGGGCGAGCCTATTGCTATCAACCGAGCACCAAGAGCACTTTGTCCGACCCGAGAATCGAACCCAGTTACCTCATGCTCAGCAGTTGCGCTTGCGACCACAACACCAACGAGGCATTCCAAATAATATATTCTTAACATATATCATGACAACGCTGGGAGAGACTCATCATAGGCATATCCATTATCATCTAGGATCATGAATCCTTGGTAAATGTTTTAACGCTAAGGCCGCAAATTCGGAGGAGGTTTCTTGTAGCCTGCACCGTGCTGCACGAAACGCTTCTCCGAATTTGCGGCCTAAGGTACACCGAGTATAAGAACTAAAAAAAAACTATTTAAAAAAAATGGGTTTTCTATCAACATTAAACACGTATACAAAGTTTCGTGTCCGTGCTATTAACCGTTGAGGAGTTCTCTCGACAGGAGGCGACCCTGGCTGCAGGATCAAGTCATGTTTGTCATAAAAATGTATTGTCACCAGAACCAAAGGTTTGTGCAAAATTTCAGCTCAATCGGTTGGAAGGAACTGGTTTGAAATTCAGTTGCAACATTTGACCAATACATAATAACTAACAGTAACAAGGCAAGTTATATAAAAGCTTATAAATACAACACACAGTTGAGCTTTTAATACAAGTTATATTTATTTCTAAGGACTAACTTTCTCAATATCATGAAAACCTAGTATTTATTTATTTATTTATTTATTAATAAAGGTTTACCAACAGCTTGTGTGTACAAAATATTTTGAGTACAGGTTTTACAGTCTTGGACTTACACAGTCGCCAATTACAGGTTAACCAGCATTCACAAAGAAAGTGATAAGTTAATAACACAAAAGAGTATAAAATTGAAACCGAGTGGCTCTAGAAATGAAATAACTAAACTAAAATAAACAACTACGCAAGTAGTACTAGTAGGTATTTATGTGTGTCTCAAGGAAAAAGATTGGGTGGGAAATCATCAAATGACCCCCCCGCTCTGGGCGGAGCGGAAGGGAGTGTCAGACTCTTACTGACTAAAAACCACCCATGTTCCTTCTTTGGCCCTTTATGTTCCAGGGCCGCGGTATCTCTTTCGAACAGTCCCGCAGCCCTGGCAGGCACCGGCCCTTGCGGGCCCCTCCCGTTTGCTGACAACTCTTTGGGGCGCGCGTGGAACACGAACGCGCCGTCGACACGGCCTGTCGTCATACGACGGACGGACGGCGAGCTAGCCCATTACTCACCGTCCACAGGCCCGAGGAAAAAGGTCTTTCAGTTTCAATCAATTCAATTCTTTCAGGCTGTTCTTATTACATCTCACAGCCTGATACCATTGTTTTATTTAATTACAACATCACACATAGACTATAAATTGATTGCCATTTAAAAATAATAGATGGTCATGAATATTGGTGGCTAGTTATAACAATGTTTTTAACAATGGATGTCGTAGTTAAGTGCCAATTGTTCTTACGGACGTAGTTTTTCAATATTTTTTTATAACTAAGTTTCATTAGTATGATTGGAATCGTAGATAAGTTTTTAAAGGTGCACAAGATCGCTTCATATATTTTTTTGTGTATTTATATTTACTTAAATTAGTTTTACAGGCTACAGAACTCCACCACCGTTCATACTTCTTTTACTTAGTCCACGTTCATACAAGACATGATTATGGTCATTCGCCATACATCGATCCTAATGTGGGTATTATTATCTCAAGGGAAGAAGTTTTGATTCCTAGTAGTAACATAACATCACGCCCGTAATCCGCGAAGGGTTAGGCAGAGGTGTACCTAACAGAACACCTAAAACATTTATGTTTACGAGTAAGTCCCTTGTAATAGGGGGGAAGCCTGTTGCCATCAACCGGGCACAAATCCAGACTTCGTGGTTGCTATTGAGAAATTCCTTATGAAAAAAAAACAATAACAATTTTCCCGACCCGGGTATCGAACCCAGGGCCTCATGCTCAGCAGTCTCGATTTCGACCACTAGACCAACAAGTATTAGTAGGAATATTACTATCTCCGTTTATCAAAAAAAAAAAAATTGTTTCCCACTTGTACTAACACTACTACATACTTTAAAATAAAAATTTTTGCTTTGCAAGGAACTGGTTTTACATTAATTAATACTCAACTGACCGGATTTTATAAAGACCAAAGTCTTAACGAAGCCGAAATGCACTTATTCTCTACGTCATTGCGATATTTTTTTTGTTCTAGACCATACCTGGGAACCTTCTTGTTACGGAGATATTGGGGGTCAAACTAACAACTTTTTCACAAGTTTTTTTTTAAATACATGTTTTTAATGAAAGATTTTTACCCATACTATTCAATCCATCCATTAGCACAATGTTTCGACTGTGTTACATTGAGTCCTACCAGAAAACGTGATTTTTCACCCCAAAAAAGTCGTTTTCCAGCAATAATTTTTGCGTAAAGTTACTTAGTTTGATGTGTAATGCTTGGTTGACTGTTTCGTGGAGGGTCCGTTTACACCCTGTATTATATCAGAAATTCAGAATGTTTATGTTTCCTCTAGGACTAGATTGAGGTCAAGAGTAGGCCCATTAAACATAAAAAAAAAGTTTATGTGATACTTATAAATATTTAAACTAACCGTATTGTTAAGAAAAACCGGTTTAAAAAGAAAAATGTCAACAAATTAATAACGGTTTCAAGGAAAGTGGTTTTAAAGTAAACGAAACTGAGAACCATAAGTGATTTCGTATCTTAAGTTCTTGCAATAAAATAGAAAATGGCACAAAAGAATTCCGACCTACCTCAGGGGATTAACATTTTACTGAATCATCAGCATTTATTTGTTTTTATTGTCTTTATTAATTGATTCTTTGATTGTTGTTGCAAGAGTTAGTTAAACATAAGAACAATAGAAATTATCTAGTTAAATATAATATTTTCTTTTTGTAACAGTATTTTGTTATCTGAAAATAAATCGCAAGGGAAAATCCGTTTTATTAATAAGCAACATGATAAGGGAAATAATGGAAAAATAACATATCTGTGAGCTGTATTCAGTTTACATTTACAGATTACATTTAGAGTGATCCAACTAGTGATCCTGTAATAAATTTGTATTACTCTTTGTTCTCAATGCAAATGAAGTCCCACTAAATGCCTTTTGCTTTTATGAGGATCTTGTGAAAGTCACTCTTTCGGCGATCGCATTGATGGATTACTGATTAGTAAAAAAACATACTAACAGAACAGCTACATACATAAGGGTTATTTGTAAAACACCAGAAACCTCTTAAGAGGTCATTGTACTCATCACTAAGTTGTTCAAACTTTTACTATGGGACCAAACCTGAAATCGCGAAAAAAAATCTGCTGTTCCCTACACTTTGACGAGTTAATCGATCATAAATGTAGGGAACAGCTGATTTTTTTGAGGAACCCATGAGGCTAGGCAGAAACCACAGAATGCCACCTGCTACGACCTTTACATAGTCCTTTTGCCTCGTCCACGTCCATACATCTGGTCATACACGCACGCCGGTTGCGAGTACCACGCACCAGGCCTTTCTCAATAACCTCACCAATAAGGTCAGTGTTTGTCCTTCTAGGGCGTCCCCTCCCGGCGGCGTTGCCACTCACATCTGCCTTATAAATACCTTCTGTTAGTCGCCTTCATCGTCTCCACATGACCAAACCATCAAAAATTCCTTACCGAAACTTTATGTACAGACGGCAGCACATCAAGCTACAACAATCTGTCAAATTTCTTTAATAGATTTTCAACTTCATCGCTAAAGCATTGGCGTCCAAGGTTGATTAGGACAATTAGACAGTTTCGGGTAGCTTGATGAGCTGGCGTCTGTACTCCAGTTGAAAGTTGTTTCAGAAATACGAAACGCTTTAAAAGTATTTCTGCTTAGCTAGATACTTTGGTCACATGACATTGAAACCTTCACATTGGCACATATTGGCCTACTGGCGAAAAACTGGACCAATAATTCTAAAGGTCGTGTCGTCAGTAAGTCTTTTCATCAAAATAAAACATTAAATATACGTGCTCTCATCAGAAACAAGTCTTACTAGAGACTATAGGTACTAAGAGTAAGGTATAAGTATTTTGATACATAAAGTGTATTCTAAATATAGCTCGTGTAATGTAGTCAATGGCATTTTGATTGTGAAAAATATTGTGATCATTGGCGACACGTGTTCTTATCATAGTTTTATGTATAAATAGGTACCTAGTGTGTGGAGGTCGTGCCTAAATAATAACAGCCTCTCAGGTCGATCAGATCATCAGGTTAAGCCGTGCTTGTCTAGGTTGACCTGAGGATGGGTGACCGTATTACATACCGAGTTTCCTAAGTGTCTCAGAAAGCATGTTAAGCCATTGGTCCCGGCTGTCATTTGTAGATGTTTAACAGTCGTTACAGGTAGTCAGTGGCCCGAAAGTCTGACAACCAGTCTTACCAAGGATATCGTATTACCCAGTGGACCAATTGGGTTGTGGAGGTCAGATAGGCAGTCGCTCCATGTAAAATACTGGTATTCAGTAGCATCCGGTTAGACTGTTTTACGTGTTATTTAATTGTTTAAAATACACGATCATTATTTAATTTACCTACATAAAAAGTTACTATACTTATCTATGTAGATTCATTTTGCCAACATGAACCCGGACT
Organism: Eurois occulta; assembly: GCA_950022335.1. Lineage (NCBI taxonomy): Eukaryota > Metazoa > Arthropoda > Insecta > Lepidoptera > Noctuidae > Eurois > Eurois occulta. The sequence continues at coordinate 1,620,485 of OX465492.1, read as the reverse complement.
TTTGTTCATCGTAAAAACATAATAGCTAACTTGACTTAATAAGTGAGTCGTAAAGCAAAAAAAATACCTAAGGTACAGACGGTTGATTATTAAATTGTTATGGTAATGGTTTATTTTTAACTGGCTATTGTCTAACACAAATATATTGTTTAAGTTAGTTCATACATTAATCAGGTCCAGTAAGCAATCAGTTACATTCATACGTCTATTGTTGAATTCAATATTCTAACTCAAAAGCATTTTTTTAAATAGACCCGTAACAGGCAGTTTTGAATAGTCAAATACAAGATGTATAGCTAACAATACAGTCCAGACACAGGCAAAATAACTGTGAATGGGCTGTAGTTGACAATTACAAAGCGTAGATCTCATGGAGAAGAATGGGCAAGAAACTCCATGGACAGTTGGACACTATGAATAAGGGCTTTATTCATTAGAAAAATTCATTCATTCTGGGTTGTGGAGGTCAGATAGGCAGTCGCTCCATGTGAAATACTGGTATTCACCCACATTCAGGTTACTCCACTAAAGTTGGGAAAGGTTAGGCAGATGATGATTCGTTGGAAAAGTTTAAAAAATACACAACTGATAGATTTCGTAGTTAGGAAAAATACAGTCGTGATCAAGGAAACTTTTTTCGAAACACGAGTCGCAAACCAGTTTCAAATATTTTTTATGCGATACCGTTATATAAACTTGGAGCAATAACATCGCGTATATAATTTTATTATAATTTATTACGACTACGAGAATATTAATAAATAACACTGTGATCGTGCTCTAGTTATTGAATACAAACACAACAAGGCAACACAAGGCTACAAGGCTTTTTATCTATGTAGAGGTAAATGTATCTTTTCTAACAAATCGTGAGGAAATCAGCATGTCCTAAAACTAAAGAACCGGAGATATACATTCCCAACCAGCATTGGCACATTTTTTTTTTGATCGTTGCTCCACACTAGGAATTTTTCCTGTATCGTGGGTTACAAACTCACATACACAAACAGCCAGACCCGGAACCCGCGACAAGCAGCGCAGCAGTCAATCTTTCAGCCACTGCGTCAACCGTGCCGTTACAAAAGAAACTACAATCACCAAACCACTTCCCCAGCGTGATTACTGTGGCAGTTTCCTTTTGGATCATTCTTTGTATAAACCTTTGACGTTCCCACTGCTGGGACTTAGAACAAGCTTCCTGTCTGTGAAGGGAAGTAGGCTGGTCACCAGCACCACACGCCGCGCCGCGCCGGCGCAGTGCAGGTTAGTTCAAATGTTCAGTTGGCTTCGGTAATGTTTTCCTTTGAGAGCAGTGGGTTTCTTTGAAAAGACCGATTATAAAATAAAATTTCTATGAGGGGGTGTTCAGAATGATGTACTGCATACGTGGTCACCGTTTGGGCATCTCGGTGTCACTTCCACCCTAGCTAAAATGTATTACTAATTTTTGATTAATCACGCATTACGTACAGCTGTTATTAAATAGGTAATGGTCAAATTATAAGCGGTTGTAATATTCGTAGATCGTACGTTGATTCAATGCGCGGGAGTCGTTTCAAGGCTTCGTCGGCTAAGGTCGAGTACGAAAGGTTTTCCTCTTCGAACACGATTATAGTCTAATCGATTAAAAAAAACGTGTTAATTAAAGTGAGTACGATTAAAATTCAAGCAGACAGGATTTTTATGAATATGTTAAATTAAGTTACTTGAGAGTTTTATACCAGGTAAAATGTTACGGAAAATTCACAGACGTGAGTGTCATCATCAGATCATATCTTACGATGCTGCAGTTATTTTATAACATTTTTATTTGTTGATCATTGGTAGGTTAGGTACAGATGTTGTTATTATTAATTAACGCTATGTCTAGCCGCCATTGGCGTAGAAATATGAAAATAAGAAAAAAACTAATATTATTGTCACACATTAAAAAGGTTTATTATTTTCAAGATAACTAAATTATTTACAAACTACAAAAATATAATAGTAATAAATATGCACATGTAGAAAAGGGTTACAGGGCGTCCAAAAATTCGTCCGCTTCGCTGTCAACAGGCGAAGTGCACAGAAGGCTGGCAGCATTGCCACGTTGGCAAAAAATAGGCCCAAATTAGCAAGAAAATTTATAACATGTATAATGTTAAAGATTTTTTTCTACTTTTTAAACTCTTACCTACCTAAACCCTAATTAGGTCATAACTCCAACTTGTAATCGTGATTACATGAAACCATATAGCATATGCATATAGTTATATGTGTTTATATACCATATACTTCTAATTTTGCTTACTCCATAATTTAATCTATACATATAATAAAACTGTAGAAAAGTCGTTTTTGTACATCGAAAATAATTCCAAAAAAAATAGCCAGGGTGTTAAAGGACCACCAATAGAACCCATTTCCAGCATTTTTCGAATTTTTGTCTGTTTGTCTGTTTGTCTGTTTGTCTGTGTATTTGTTCGGGCATCACGTAAAATGTACAAAAGCAATGTAGATAACTTTTATACACAACGATTGAGCGTAACTTGGAGTAACATTTAGTTTTTGTTGCATTGCAATCGGTTCAGTCTATCAAAAGATATTTGAATTTAAAGTGTTACAGAAGTAAAATTAGGGTTATGTGCAGTTGGTCTCACAACTTCCCGTAACTTTTATACACAACAATATGTGCGTAAATTGAAGTAATTGAACATTAAGTTTTTTGTTTCATCGTAATCAGTTCACACCTTATAAATAGAAAGAAAGAAAAATGTAAATTAATAAAATTATAATAGTGTTTCCGAAGTAAAATATTAAAATAGCGCCATCTATCGAACTCAGACTGGACTATATCTAGACATCAACTGCGTGCAGCATTGAATATAGATATTCGATAGATGGCATTGTGCGTGTGACGTTATTTTCTGATTGAGGCATGTTTAACTAAATCTGATGGAGAAATTCCTGACCTATAGGGTACGTGAAATTTGTCACAACAGGTCCTTATTGGCTATTAAAGAGATAGTTTATAAGTACACCAGGGAACCCGATCAGTCAATACGGTTTGCCCACACCCGAGTCCGGCAGTCGATGGGGAACGTATAAACAGAGAATACGTATCAGAAATTAGTTAAAAACCCGTGGAACTCACAGAAATTTTACAAAATGGCTGCGCAAAGACAGAGGAACAGCGCCAGACGTTTGATAGGGTATGCTGCAGTGTAGAAAACGCCTCCTAAAACTTTCCTAACTAAAGTCATTTTGGCTCGAATAAGGAACTTTAGGAGTATGAAGAACAGGGTGTAAAGCTCTTCAACCCCCATTGAAAAGGGAGGATCCTCCGACCAGACGGAGACGAGATGTTATGTCTGGTGGGCTACTGCCCAACAGTTGTTGTCGGGTTCTTCTGTATAGTCTTAAGTCGCGAATAACTTGCGCGATGTAGAATTTAGATATATTTAGATTTTTAGTTTATCCTCTGCGTCATAGATGGCGCTGTAGTACTTTTTGTAGTGCCGCTACATCACTCCCCCGCGGAGACTAGGGTCGGTAGTAGAATGAGTCGTCGATTGCCAGGCCAGTGGAAAGTCGTTGCCGCATTGTTCACGGTGAGTCGGAACTGTCTGCGGCGGTAGTGCGAACCCCTTTAGTCGGGGTCGGCACTGCATGTGCTCCGTTGCGTCGGACGTGGTACAGCGCCGCGATGTGGCTGACTGCTCGCATCGACCGGGAGGTACAGCTCTCAACCGGCCGAAAGTGCAGTGCCAAGGTAGCTTTATGAGGCTGAGGGTGCTGACCAGGAATGTGCTTCCGCTGCATGCTGGTGGTCAGGAATACCCATTTTGAAGCTGGCTGGCTATATGACTCGCTGCTCGACAACTTGAGGAAGTTTGAGGAAGCTTGAGGAAGCTTGAGGAAGTGATGTTGATGACGTCACGTTGCTCGAAGGCTGCGCTGACGTCCATTTCGGGGTCACCAATTTGGGGGTATGGAGAACAGGGTGTAAAGCTCTTCAACCACCATTGAAAAGGGAGGATCCTCCGATCAGACGGGTGTTATGTCTGGTGGGCTACTAACTGCCCAACAGTTGTTGTCGGGTTCTTCTGTATAGTCTCAAGTCACAAATAACTTTACTTGCGCGATGCAGAATTTAGATATATTTCGAGTTTTAGTTCATCCTCTGCGTCATAGATGGCGCTGTAGTACTTTTTGTTCTATGTTGCTGAAGTACTTTTTGTAGTGCCGCTACAGAACCAAAATAAAATTTCCCTTGCTGTCGCCTCTTCAGGGATAGCAGCCGCATTATTGCCTGGAGGAAAAACGGCAGACACAACATTTATAATTCCTATCGACTTAGACCGCACGGAAAGCCCGGTTTGCAACATATCGCGAAATAGCGATAAAGCAAGGGTTTTATGCGATTGTGTTTTAATTTTTTGGGACGAGTGCACTATGGCAAACCGCAAAGCTGTAGAAGCAGTGAATAGAACTTTACAGGACATAAGGCAAAATGACCGGCCGATGGGAGCCATCACGGTGCTGTTCTGCGGTGATTTTCGGCAGACACTCCCGATAGTACCCCGAGGAACGAGAGCCAGAGAAATTGCTGCCTGTCTGAAGAGTTCTGTTTTATGGCGCAATATATCATCTACACACCTGAGTGTACATATGCGTGCACAGTTGCGAGGCTGCGAAAATGCACAGGAGTTTCCCAATTTATTGTTACAAATAGGCGATGGCACATACCCCGTACAAGAAGATGGCAAAGTTATTTTGGTTGATAATCTCTGTTCTTGCGTTACATCACAACAGGAGCTAATTTCTTCTGTGTACGGAGATTCCACAAACATGGGAAATCAAGCCGGTTCTTGGCTATGTCAGCGAGCTATTTTGACTCCTCGCAATGTCCAAGCTACGGCAATTAATTTAAAAATATTGATTCATGTGTCCGGGAATAGTAGAGAATACACCTCTATAAATACAGTTATGGAAGAAGATGACTCCACGCACTACCCGGTAGAATTTTTGGATTCCCTCAACACACCCGGACTTCCAGCCCACAAAATAGTTTTAAAAATCGGTGTACCAATAATTCTCCTCAGAAATTGATGTCCTCCTAACTTTGTAACGGCACGGCTCAAAGTCACAAATCTGCAGCAAAACATAATCGAAGCTGAAATATTAACCGGTTGCGGCGCTGCGCTGGTGATATTGTTTTTATTCCAAGAATACCTATAATTCCTAACAACTTTCCTTTCTCTTTCAAACGAGTGCAATTCCCAGTCAGTCTCTGTTATGCCATGACGATTAATAAAGCTCAGGGCCAGATATTATCCGTTGCGGGGGTGGACCTAAGTATTGAATGCTTTTCCCATGGTCAACTATACGTAGCTCTTTCTCGCGTAAACAACCCCAATAACCTTTTTGTGTACGCTCCAGATGGTTCCACAGCTAATGTTGTATAAAGAAGCACTAGCATAAATAAAAAAAATGATTTGTATCGGAATCCTCCAACAGCGCTTCGCACAAAAAAATACATTGTTAAGTTCCGACATCCACGCGAACGAAGTCGCGGGCACAGCTAGTATTATATATGACTCGTGACTCTAATTATGTATGTGTGCAGTTTCACTCGTTAACTTCATGAAACCTGGAGCTGGACCTACCGCTCTAAATTCTAATGACTAATTGTTTAAAATATGAGTGCTACTGCAGTTGAGGTTCTTGAGGCTTAGCATAAGCATTATCAGTCGATAATGTTCCAGCTACTGGGACACAGCCCCTGCACTCGCAATAGGCGTTAATCCACCACGTAGACCCAGTGTGGGTTCCTAGATGTCGCATGCCTTCGCATATTTGGTTCTAGGACAGGCCGGCCTCCTCACGATGTTTTTTTTTCACCGTTTTGAGACCAGTGGTGATGAAATAAATTATACAATGTAGCGCACCTACCTAGATTCGAACCCGCGACCTGCAACTCGTACGGGCCGTTACCACTGGACCAGCACTGCTCTCGAGGCGTAACTAGCTAATATTTCTTAGGTCTGCGTTTGCAATCTTGATAAATAAATACTGATTGGTAACTAGATCCCACCGTGGACATGTTGCATAACGTGAAGTGACAGCTTGTTAGCTCACTGCCTAACATAGTAACATGGACATATTCTTATGATTAAAATATGTTGCTTTTTATTCAGCGTATCTCATTAAAAAATAGCTGAGTTAAATGAAGATTTGCCAATGCCTTGTCGCTGTTTGTATCAATTTTCTTAAAAAAAAAACGTGTGCACTTTTAGGCCTCATGTAGGTACTGTGGTTGCTTTAATGAGCTTTTTTATAGTCCCACTGCTGGGCTATTCCTTCCAACGGTCACGATTGAGCATAATCGTACTTCTTTCCAATGCCCAAGGCATCCAGTTCGTCCCGCCATCTCCTTCATGGTCTGCCGCGACCCAGTGTTACTGTTTCGAGTCACCATTTCTGAGCTTTACGGGCCCACACAGCTCGTTCGGCATGCGACAGACATATCCTGCCCAGTCTCATTGAAGTTAGGCAGCCTTTTGTGCCACGTCAACGATTTGCGTTTTCGAGTGCAGTGTAGTGTTTTGAAAATGATCGGGATTCTGACGTTGCACGTTGCTACTAAGGAATTCCTGACGGAAAAACCCGGGTTTTATGCTCAGCAGTCGAGACAATTGAATTCTCAGGCCCATTTATCATTTCTGTGATCTTTCCAAGTTATAAGTTAAATATGTTAAAGTTGTTTTTCCCGTCTTCAGACGAGTGCAAACGATCAAACAGGTCCTTTTATTTTAATCGAATTGAGAATATACCCAAACTAGTTTTTATGCTAAACTAATCGAAGTATAATATTTTGGGAATTACTGGTTTAAAAACGAATTTATCCAGATTATTATTTTGTCTTAATAGCGGTTTCAACGGACCTTCTTGCTTGCGGATGCAAACCTTCGAACTTTTCAAGGCAAACCCCTTTTTTACAACTCATTCATTAGTGGCACAAACAATGCAAATTTATGACCTGATCGATTGGAACGAGATCAAATCAACGAGACAACAGTTTTTTAAGGACACTATTTAACATAAAATAATTTTCTGAGGTATAGACGGAGGCATACCATATATGTACTCATATTTTGCTAGTTCGGGGCGAGACTATTATTATATATTTGTTATTAAACAGGCACTAATACTGACTTCAGGCTGACACCCAGATAATCCTGATGGAAAAATCGTCTGTCCCACTGTCCTACCTGTGAATCTACTCCAGGAACCTCTTGCTTTGTAGTGCCGCTTGAGATCACTTGACCAAAGAGTTATAATTAAGGACGATCTTTAAACTTTGAAAAAAATATCTGAATCAAACATCTGAACAAAACTCTATAAAGCCAAATAATATACAGGGTTAGTTTTCAATGACTAGCCAAATTTTAAAAATAAGATCTTTATAACTAACCGTAATTAGTTTTACATATTCTTTACAAAATACAAATAAAATTATTGAAAACATTCAATTTTCACAATATATTTTTTGTATTTTAATTCTTAGTAAAACAAAAAAATAACTTTTTTAAAGTTATAAACAACAAAATCAGAAATGAATCATGATCGATAATACAACCAGTATTATCGATCATGATTCATTTCTGATTTTTATTTGAACCGTGTTCAGAATTTAACTATTTACGCAGACTTTGGTCCAAATGGATGTCTATAAGAGACTTGTTTCATTAATGCCTGACCAGCTTCAGAAATGCAAACTAGGTATACTTATCCATTTTATTCCCCTGGCTTGTTCGAATGACCTATCACAACAACCTGTTGGAAACTTGAAATGAGGACAAATACTAGATTCCTAGAACAAGCTCAGTCCTCCTCAGCTCATCTTTATTTCCATACTTATATTATGACTGCCTCATTGGTCTAGTGGTCGCAAGGACGACTGCTGAGCATGAGGTCCTGGGTTCGATTCCTGGGTCGGGCAAAGTGATATTGGGTTTTTCCATCAGGAATTTCTCAATAGCTGCCACGGAGTCTGGATTTGCGCCCGGTTGATGGTAATGGGCTCGTCCCCCTATTACATGGGACTTAAACATAATTGGCGAAATGTGGGTGTACATGTAATCCACGAAGCAGAAGGGTGTACTTATTTGTATGAACACCCTCATTGCCATCAACCGGGCACAAAGCCAGACTCCGTGGCTGCCACTCAAAAAATTCTGGTGAAAAATCTAATAATACTGCCCTACCTGGAAATCAATCCCAGGGCCTCATGCTCTGCAGTAACGCTTGCGACCACAACACCACCGAAGCAGTAATCACATATCGTACAATTATACTCTTGAAGATCTTAACAGTCCTTAACTTGCTTTAAAAACTCTTAACACGTCTAGTAAATAAGTTTTAATATATTATACTCTAAACGGTATTAACATAACTACTTTCTAGCACTCGCTAAGGCCGGTAACAAACGGGTAAAACCAGTAGATTTAAGCTCTAACGAACGGACACAAGTACCTACCTATGTCAGCGGCCCGTTTGCTAATTTCCTTCGAAGGAAATCTTGTTTCTCTTAATATGATATATTCGCAGTTTCTCTGTTGATAGGGCAAGTTACTTTTATCTCGTGATGTAGCCAGCCTAATCCTTTTTTGGCGATAAAATTAAATTGCACCGGTTTTTGAGCGTCTCGTATGGAAGATATGTTTTGCACGAATGGGCTGTTAAAATTCTTATCCTCGACATTATTTCTTTGCCTGTCTCGATGTCTCCAACTGTACATTGTATGCTCGCAGATGAAAAAAGCCCCGCGATCGAAAGGTTTTATAGGTCTAAAGATTTCAATACGAAAACTTGGACAGGTGACAACTTGGATACCGTGACACCGTGAACTTTCGATGTATAAATACTACTTTCGAAATCCAGGCAGATGTTGTTTAGCCATATCCCGTCATAATGTATAATTTATTTAGGCATTTGTTTCACAAATACTTAAACCGGTTGGGCTGGTAATTCACAGACTTTTATTGATATTTTGTTCCGGACAATGCCATTGAATTATGCTAAGACATCCCACGCAAGACATTCAAAGAAATAATGCCAAAAGTTTAGCACATTGCTTTTATAAATGATAATCATCAATACTGTTAGGATTGTATACCATACTAGTAACGGAATTCTAAGGTATTGTGTTGATTTATTGGGTTTTTAGCCTTTGGCATAGGGGCTATCATAAGAGAACTTGGGTAAGTGAGGAGTAATGCAAGGCTTGGATTCCTTTGAGACTGTCCTTTCGTAAATAGGGATTGTCACTAGTCTGGTTCCCATTAGGATATTTGCAGTGACACTTGTATTTTTGCTCAACTAAAAAGAAGTTAACCACAAGCGAAATATTTTTAGCCACCTTTTAGTTCGAGGCTGGGGTCCAAAACTGAAAAGAAAGCGCGTACTGACACAAACGCCACCTGACGAAGTTGACCAAATCTAGTGGGGATATCGTCGTTTCGAAGCCGGAGATTCTTTCGGAAGTCGAAAACTTCTACGGCCAGTTGTACGCATCGCATGCATCGCGACCTGATCCCGAAAATGAGGATTCCAGAGCCACCTTAACCCGCCATTTCACAGAAGACCTGCCAGAAGTCAGCCAAGACGAAATCGAGGCGGCTCTTAGACAGCTTAAGAATGGAAAGGCCCCTGGTGAGGATGGGATAACGACTGAGCTCCTGAAAGCGGGAGGACGTCCTGTATTAAGGGAGCTTCGGGAGCTTTTCAACTCGGTCCTGTTCTCTGGGAGAACTCCAGAAGCGTGGAGAAGGAGTGTGGTCGTTCTTTTCTTTAAAAAGGGGAACAAGACCCTACTAAAGAATTACAGACCCATTTCACTCCTTAGCCACGTGTATAAGCTGTTCTCAAGAGTCGTCACGAATCGTCTAGCGCGAAGGCTCGACGACTTCCAGCCACCGGAGCAGGCCGGGTTTCGAGGAGGATATAGCACCATAGACCACATCCACACAGTGCGGCAGATCATACAGAAGTCCGAAGAGTATAATCGGCCGCTGTGTCTTGCATTTGTGGACTATGAGAAGGCTTTTGACTCTGTCGAAACCTGGTCAGTTCTGGAGTCTCTGCAGCGATGCCAAGTCGACTGGCGATACATCCAAGTGTTGAGAAACCTTTATGAGAACGCCACAATGACCGTCCAAACTCAAAACCAGCAAACGGAGCATATCCCTTTGCGTCGGGGGGTAAGACAAGGGGACGTAATTTCCCCGAAATTGTTCACCAACGCACTGGAGGATGTGTTTAAGACGCTGAAATGGGAAGGACGTGGCATTAATATCAACGGCGAGTACATCTCACACTTGAGATTTGCAGATGACATCGTCATACTGGCTGAATCGCTGCACGACTTGCAGCAGATGCTGGATGGCCTAGTTGATTCTTCTATACGCATTGGTCTCAGGGTGAACTTGGACAAAACCCAGGTTATGTTCAACGAACACGTCACCCCAGGACCTATTGTTGTCAATGGCGGTCCTCTCGAGGTTGTTCGAGAATATGTGTACCTCGGGCAAACTCTGCAGTTTGGTAAGAACAACTTGGAGAGGGAGGCTAATAGAAGAATTCAGCTGGGCTGGGCAGCATTTGGGAAGCTTCGCCGGGTCTTCTCGTCGCGTATTCCACAGAGCCTAAAGTCTAAGGTCTTCAATCAGTGCGTCCTGCCTGTTATGACTTACGGAGCCGAAACGTGGACACTGTCGGTACGGCTAGTCCATAAATTTAAGGTCGCTCAGCGAGCTATGGAACGGGCTATGCTTGGAGTTTCTCTGAGGGATCGCATTCGGAACGAGGTGATTCGACAGAGAACCAGAGTTGCCGACATAGCCCACAGAATAAGTAAGCTGAAGTGGCAATGGGCCGGTCATATTAGCCGTAGGACCGATAACCGTTGGGGTAGACGTGTTCTTGAGTGGAGACCGCGAATCGGCAAACGTAAGGTGGGACGCCCTCAGGCTCGGTGGAGTGACGATCTTCGCGGGGTGGCTGGTAGCAACTGGATGAGAGTTGCTGAGAATCGAGTTGAATGGCGTGCGATGGAGGAGGCCTATGTCCAGCAGTGGACTGCTATAGGCTGATGATGTACTGACACAAAAACATTACAGCCAGCCCTGTTACCTTCTTCATATCTGGCTAGCCTGGAGCTGAATACCAGTATTTTACATGTAATGGGGCAAATGTCTATCCGACCTACAGAAGACCACAATCCAATGACTGGGTAGAACGACACCCCTTCGTAAGGCTGATGAGTTTCGGGGTTCTAGCTGCTCAATGACTGTCGGGACCAAAGTTTAAAGTGCTTTTTGAGGCCCCCTTTCTGGTAAGGTCTACCACGGTACGAAGTATTGTTATGATAGTGACTATGCAGGGCATTTGTAAAATATAATCGTACTACTAATGCAATAGTTTTCAATATTATGCAAACAAGGTCACGTGTCATTGAGACAATGCTTCCCAGAGCTATTGAGTTGAAGAAACAGTTATGACTTAGATGAATAGACGATTAGTGTTCGTATGTAGAAAAAATGTACCTATGTATAGTATGAGAATGTATGTACAGACACGCCAGCTCATCAAGCTACTACTATCTGTCAAATTTCTTTGATAGATTTTCAACTTTATCGCTAAAGCATTAGGTTCAAGGTTGATTGGGAAAATTTGACAGTTTCGGGTAGTTTAATGTGCTGGCGTCTGTACAGCAAGATTAAAAGAGCTGATAGTTTATGCGTGATTGATGAAATGAAAGCGGTTCTAGACATAACAATATAATATTATACCTGGATGAAAGAATGTGAGTTGAATCCTAGATTATTTGAATTGAATGCCTGGTTGTTCTAGAATCTAGAGGTTGTATGCCCGACTGCTGAATATGAGGTCTTGAGTTCGATTCTCAGGTCGGGCGTGTTATTGGGGTTTTTCATGAAGAATTCGTCAGTAGAACCCCTGAAGTCAGGATTACTGCCAGATTGATAGCAACAGACTCGCCCCCTGTTACACATGGGACTCAAATGTCACTGGGGAAACCTGAGCGTACTACAGATATACTTCTGCCCAACCCTTCGGAGAACTGGCGTGATGTTATGTCTTATGGATTCAGGATGTAGCACTGAATCATACGGACTTTGACCGTTGTCAAAATATTTCAGAACATCTGAGTTAAGTTGAAGCTAATATTAAAAATAATGGAAAATTAAACCGGCTTTATTTAGATATAGTTATTTGCTTCAGTTGACCTTATGAACAGCTGTGAGCTGATAGTGCTGTTCGTTGTTATATTAAAATAAGTGTGGAAGTAATATAATCGTTACGCCTCATTAGAATCCTAATCATAAACAATATTATAAATGCGAAAGTAAGTTTGTTTGTTACCTTTTCACGCCTAAACCACTGAACTGGTCACCCTGAAATTTTGCATATACGTTGTCAGATGTAGGTACAGAAACGGACATAGGGTACCTTTCATCCCGAAAAAAAGTACTGTTCCCGAGGAAAACAACAATAACGTTCTTATATAATAGATGGTGTCTTTCGAATCATGATTGAATTATGTTATTATATAAACTTTTGTAGTGTGTTAAGAGTTTAATTGTCAAATTCTAAATTAACGCGAGCGAAGCCGCGGGCAAAAGCTAGTTCTTCATAAATACAATTTGATCAAGAATTCAGGAAATTATAACATTTTCTTAAAGAATAGAACCAAGATAGAATCCGCTCTTAGCGAGAAATACAACACCAGTCGACGTGGTGACGCTTGAGGGAGTCCTATGTCCAGCTGTGGACTTCTTTTTGTTGAATGATGCAAGGGTAAGGTCCAAGATTATTATATTTCCTTAAAAATGTATACGTTAGGCACACTGAACACATCAAATTGAATAACATCACGCCTGTATTCCTAAAGGATCAGTCAGGCAGAGGTACCTACAGTACATCCGAATTTTGCCAGTTATGTTGGCGTCCCATGGGGGCAGGTTTCAGCCGGGCACAAAAAAAAGTATTAGGGTCTTTGCGATATTCCTGATGGAAAAACTCAATGACAGTTAGCCTGATTTGGAAATCGAATCCAGGAGTTGATGCTCGGCAGTCGTGCAGTATTAGTAGCAGTGGTCGTAAAGACAACATAAATTAAATTAATATCGATAAGTATTGATATACACAGTATGGCGGTAAGGTAGATCTTTAAAATTTATTTGTTTACTAACCTTGTCGTAAGGCACTACAAAGTCAACACAGTACTGTTTTCGTATAACAACAATTTTGGCAAAACTTATCGGTTCAACATGTTGTTCTAGCTAAGAATTGTACTCGTTCTAGTTTTATACACAGCCTAGGCAAATCACTGAGGCCGGAAACAATTGCTTTACTTTTTTTGTGCCTTACATAAGCGTTCGGAGCTCTAAATTCAAATTCAAATATTTTTATTTGTAGAACATAGGTAAAAAAAAGAACAGATGTCAATATTAATAAAATGAACGCTATGTCTTGCCATCAACGGCGTACAAATATTCTATTTATAATTTTTCTAGCCACAACAGTATCCGTTACAATGGTACATGAATCTTTGGGCGCTCATTATCCTTGACAGGAGGGTGCTGCTAACTTACTCCGGATTTTCGCCACGCACCAATTGAATCCTAACTGTATGTAGCATCGCGGCATGAATTAAATTGGCCACCGTACCTACGTTGATTTGTCATTACAGTTGTGATTTGTTTGACCACTATTAAATGTTTTTCACAAAATCGTGGCAACCAAGTATTTCTTTCTGTCTCCTCTTAAGGAAGGACGGCAGGCGACCCAGCAGTGGCAAAATTATACTCTCACACAGATTTCACCTTAATTCCAGCATTGGGGAAAATTATGTGAGATGTTAGTCTTCTATAAATATTACAAAAGTAGAAAAGAAAACAATATTGCAATATTGAGTTATCGAGAGTCACGTTCAAGGAAATGTAAATTTTAAACTTTTATGACATTTTTATTGTTAACGTTTGAAATTTGATCGAAGTCATACGATTTATAATCCAAGCAGCCATAATATGGGTTCTAGAATATGCCATTCATATTCCATACTAATATGGTTAAGCCGCGTTTACCTAGGTTGGTGCGTGGATGGGTGACCACCCATTACATATCCAGTTTCCGCCGTGCCTCGGAAAGCACGTCAAGCCGTTGGTCTCGGCCTCGGCTGTCATTTGTAGATCTTTGACAGTCGTTACAGCGAGTCAGTGGCCCGAAAGACTGACAACCAGTCTTACCAATGGGGTAACGCAGTACCCAATACTAGCTGTCGCTGTAGCACCATGTAAAATACTGGTATTTAGCTGCATCCGGTTAGACTGGAAGCAGTAACATAGTTGAGAAAAGGCTAGGCAGATGACGCATAGGATATTTTCATCCCGTGAGTAGGAACGTCTACGGCATATACAGGGTGGAAGGGAGACCGACGCCCAAACTGTTACCACGTATTCAGTACATCATTCTGAGCAACACCAAATAGAAATTTTTCATCGTGAATAAAAAAAAATGTGCTTTATCCTACAAAAGTACAATACCTTCACAGTCATAATGTATGGACCAGAAATATAAAAAAAAAATTACCACTACGCCGACGAAGCCACGCTAAAAAGCTAGTCACAACATAATTATGTGCTATGATGACTTCGATTGTTTACATTGAATCAATGGATTGCATCAACTACTTACAATAGCTCTACTCATCCGTGATTGATGAGTGTTCGTGCGTTACCTAATATCTAGACGCACGAATCACGATATCTCTCAAGTTTCGCTACCATAACAAATAAACAAAGAACAATAATAAAAAATAACGAGACGTAAGCTGAAACGTTAACGTTCGGTAACACAAAGGAACACAATTAACGCAAAATTTATTAAACAAACCATATGTAATTCGCAGGAACCCGGCAAGGAGACCGTTTTCTTTGAAAATAAAGAAAATACACAGGGAGACATTTAGACGAGGGATAATAGCAGCCGCTCGGGTCGATCTCCAGGTAAAGCCGCGCTTCCCTAGGTTGGTCCGTGGATGGGTGACCACCCATTGCATACCGAGTTTCCTCCGTGCCTCGGAAAGCACGTTAAGCCGTTGGTCCTGGCTGTCATTTGTAGATCTTTGATTTGTAGTCAGTGGCTCGAAAGTCTGACAACCAGTCTTACCAAAGGGTATCGTGTTACCCAGTGCTAGCTGGGTTGTGGAGGTCAGATAGGCAGTCGCTCCATGTAAAATACTGGTATTCAGCTGCATCCGGTTAGACTGGAAGCCGACCCCAACATAGTTGGGAAAAGGCTAGGCAGATAATGATGACATTAGACGAGGGACGTAATATATTCGCGTGTGACTCATAAAATTCAACAACTTTGACAATAATAATATATGCATCAACATACAGTCGCATAACTAAAAAATTTAGGAAATATCTGTTTTTTTTCCATATTTTTCAGACTATAATTAATTCAAATTAGTCCCATATTTGTTTGTGTTTTTAAAAGTTTTGATTACTTTATTTTATCATAGTATTTCCATCGTTTATTTAACTTATCATCACTCAGTGCTCACACTCATTACGATTGGTCGATGTAAAATTAGATATTGTAGCCAATTATCGTTTACAAGTATTCGCTTGCACTTCAATCAAATTGTATGAATTTTATTGTTTCTTTGCAAAGTTATGTTACGTAACACTTGAAACTAGTATTCTTGTTCGTAAAATTGGTATGAATGGAATTTTAATTTAAAAACCTTCTTGAAACAGATTGTAATTGAACATAAAAGTATCGTTAAATGGTGGTTGGGTAAATATGGCATTTGGAAAATGCAGTTTAGTCCATCAAAATAAAAAGTAAAAACATAATCTGCCTATCCTTTTTCCAAACAAGTTGGGGTCGGTTTCCAGTCTAACCGGATGCAGCTGAATACCAGTATTATAAATGGAGCGACTATCTATCTGACCTCAACAACCCAGTTAGCACTGGGTAATACGATACCGCTTGGTAAGACTGGCTGTCTGATTTTGTATTCACACTTTTCCAAGTCCAAGTTAGGAAATAATATCGTACCAATATCACACCCAGAGTTCCCCAGTTGTGTATGTTTTAGTCCTATGTGTATGTATCGAAAAGGGACTTCCTACTAGGGGTACTAAGAAATAGTAATGAAAAAAGTAAGTAAATGTTGTTTAAAGTGTAGTTACACCGAAGAACATAATAATATTATAATTAACACTAGAAACGGGATATTTACCATGTCCACTGTTTGTTTTGAGTTCCCGATATGTCGGCGCTGTTGCAAGCACCATGATCACGGATAAACTGAAGTTATGACAGTTTAAAAACTTATACCATAATAATAACCGAAAATACAGTGGAAACACTGGGAAAGAAGTTATGTACAAGTAAAAAGTACAGTACTAGTCTATAATTTTAGCACTGAGACACGGCCCCCCTCGGCCCGACTCACGACCCGAGCCCAGTGCGGGTTGTTAGATGTCACACGTCTTTGAATTTAGTTCTAGGACATGCCGGTTTCCTCACGATGTTTTCCTTCCCGTTTTGAGAGCAGTGGTAATGAAATATCACGAACCCATGACCTACAAACTCGTCAATCGGGACACCACTGGGCCTAAAGTGCTCCTTGAACAGCCATTGCGCATTCGCATTTAGTGCTCTTATTCGTAAATTGCCTCTATCTCCCTTGAAATAATGCAAAACATCTCCATATTATTAATGATAAGGATAAACCAGTATGTTAAGTAGGTACGGTCAGCAACAAAATCCATTAACTCTGCCACTGTTACATATCATCAAAATTTCATAATAATATAATAGAATAAAACAGCCTGTAATCCCCAAAAAGTTAGGTGCAGGTGTACCTATAGTTCACTCACATTTCGCCAGATAAGTTTAGTGGTTGAGCATATTGAGAACAACCGGTCACAAATCCAGGCTCCCGATTTTAGCGAGAAATTCCTGATGTAAAAGCTTGCTCAGGGCCATAAGACCAACATGAGGCTGGCAAAATTACTCAATAAAAGACATTTAAAAAACTGAAGCGCTCGCAGGTTTGCGCGTTGTTCTGAGGTAGTAAAAAGAACCTTATTTCGTGCATATTGTACTTCATTTTACACGTGCAGCCTGTGGGTAGATTACACTCAAAAATCGTACAGCGCCCTTCGCGTCCAATATAACAATGCGTTCCGGGTATTGATGGGGCTGTTCCGCTTCTGTAGCGCATCAGGGATGTTTGCTGATGCTCGTGTCGATTGTTTCTACACTACGATGCGAAAAAGATGTGCTTCCCTGGTGCGCCGGGTGCGGGCCAGCCCCAACATTATACTGCAGTGTGTAGCGAGCAGACTGGACTGCTTGTGTGTGAATCGTTGCTGCAAGCTTTCTGCATCGGTGTTGAGCTTGTAGCAGGGATTCTCATATCTATAAGGCAGTGTTAGGTTTAGTGTGTAAGTTAAGTTTACTAACATAGTTGTTAAGAAATATTGTTACTAACATATTTGAGTCCTGTTACTTGTTCATTAAATATAAATAAAATAAAATTATTCAATTTACATTTTTCTGTCTGTACATCACATTTGGGCTCATCAGTTCACCTCGCTTCGTAGCGTGCGCATGCGCATGCGTCGAAGTTACTTATACTGCCTGTTTTTATGTCAATGTCGCTACTCAGAGACTATTGCCGTAATATACTGGTAAGTGGTAGTATGATGATAAGCCGGCTTCGAGTTAACGATTTTTTTTGCAGTTGTCGAGGTAAAGGTTTTGTTGTCACTGTGCAGTTACCTGAGGCGCTCTTGAACGATGGTGAAATATTTAGGTTTTTGGAGAGGATAATAATAGTAAAGACTGTAGTTATTGTGAAGCCAAAATAAAGTGGTAGTTATTTTTGTATGAGAATTTGACATTGCAAAGTTACAAAGATTAATAGACTTTATCTGTTATGAATACGCAGTACTTGCTCTAACATAGAAATAAGAAGATAAATGGTGGAAAGGAGATCCACTTATTACCACAGAAAAGGTCGACTTTGAATTTACTGCAAGGCAGGGCACTTTAGGATTTTACGTTTTTTCTTTTTTGGACCGATAATCTTATAAGGAAAAGTCAGAAGGTTTCATCAGCCTTCAAGAGGAAAACATGACAGTTGGTGTTGGTATTGTTCAATTATTTTGCTTGTCATTAATGACTAATATGTAAGAAAGGTTGTTACAGGTACGCTGCTATGACGATTTCTACTAAGAATCGGTCCTTTCTTACTCTTGGTTGACGTAGAAAGTGACTAAAAGGACGTCACGGGTCATAACGATACAGAAGAAATAGACCTCACAAGAAGAAGAAGAATTAGGATGGACAGAAACAATTTCATGCAGCTGCGCAACAACTTCATGCAGCTGCACAACAACTTCAAGCAGCTGCACAACAACCCTACCTTTTCAAAGCCCTTTGTAAAACAATTGCACTAATGTCGCTTTTTCAATGTCATTTAGTGTAAAATCACATTTACACGCACGGGTCAGCGTTTTCGAGTACCTACTTCTATCTTATTTGGCACGTAATTGCGTCATTTGCAGGAACGAGAAGTCCGGTCACAAGCATCAGCAATCATTTGCATCGGAAGCCCACTTTAGTGAGTTGCAATTCCTCATGTGTCAGAAAGGAAAATAGTACCTTCATCCTTAAGGGCCAAATTATCCTTGAAGCAATATACGCTCCTATAACTCGTGGATCTCAATAAATACTGGTATTCTTTTTCACATCCATAATCGCCACTTAATCGAGGTAATTTCTCCTGTAACTCTTTATCGACACCGCAATGAATAAAACCCTCTACACTAATATCCCTTAATAGTCTGATAAACTGTTCTGAAAGTATACCAACCACATTTCACGCCACTTTCTACAGTATTTCAGTAAACGCAATCTGTGTAGTGGACAGCGGAGATAAGGACAAATACGTACTTATTTAACTTTGTAATGTTACCTACTCGGGGCTCAAGTAATGTTACTTGTGGAACGTGTATTGGATAAAGGATACGCATAACTTGAGATGACGAGATTTCTCTAGAACTTGTGTTTTTAACCGACTTCAAAAAAGCAGGAGGTTCTAAATTCGTTGGATTTTTTTTTTAGCTGATGTTCCCCTATTACTCTAAATCGCCTAGACCGATTTACCTACGTGATTCTTTAGGAAGCCCGCGCGGTAGTCCCTTATACATTTGATTAACTTTGCTTGAGCAGTATATGAGTTAGCTGCTTTAATATGTAGTTTCCTTCTTGGCCTATATTAACGACATGATAGTTCCTTAATAACTTCTAGTTACAATGTAAAATTGATTCATGACAAGAATTTGTGTGTTACAACTAAAAAGAGTAATAAAAATCGACTTCCAAAAAATCACTAGAAACTCTAAACTAACTTTACTTTCGGAAGTCGGTAGCTAAATAGTCAATGAAACAAACAAAGTCACCGACTTACGAAGGTAAAGTTATTTTTAGACATTTTTTGGAAGTCGGTTTTTTTGTTCAAAAATGTTTTTGTTTTCTTGAAGTTCAGCGTTAAGTGCGATACGTCAGTGTTCGCGGGTTCGCGTCCGGGAAAAAAGAAACTTTTCGACGTTGTACTATTTTTAATGTAATTTCGTAGTTTTCCATTTTTAATTTAATTTCGTAGATTTTATTTAATTTAATTATCATTGTTAATAATTAATTAATTATTAAAAAATGTTTGTGCAAATGCATGTCATCATCATGTGCTATCGTAATTAACTTTACAATTAATCTCTAATGGTTTTATCACTAACTGTTAATTTTCTTGGTTAATGATATAATATTCTAATAGTCTGTTGAAAATGATTATGGATTCTACCTTTGGGATTATCGAAGCGTTACAGACCTTGGACCTCGGAGGCTAGATCAAGACAAATCCCTCGAACCGGAACAAAATAATCTTGCTCTTAAATACTGTAATACGAACCATCCTATCACATAATAGGCACTTCCCTGGATAAACTTCTTCAAAATTAGTTAGTTTTTTATAAACTGTTTCAAGTTGGTGTTACAAAATAAAAGTATCAAGTCTGCCTCTTTGGATTAGCGGTCGCAAGACTCGCAAGCTCAACTCTTGAGCAGGAGGTCCAAGGTTCGATTCCCAGGTCGGAATTGGGAATTTATATCAGCGATAGCAGCCAGGTTTCTGAACCCATGGTACACTTCTAACTAACGTTTTGGGGATTATAGTTATGTATAGTGTTAAATTAAAATATTAAATGTCTCTACTTAGAATCAACTTTCACTACAGAGACGGACATAACAGACTACATGTCAGCTAGTTCTAGATTGCAGCAGCTGTTCTATGTCCACTTGTGGGCATAGACAGTTGGAATATTAATCTGTCTTCTGTTTGCCAATATTGGGCGTAACTAACTAGTTTAACAGCGTCCTATTCCTGAGACTTATAATAAGTTATAATTGATCAAACAATCTTTATTTGTGAACACAGGTATTATAATAAAGGTCTTATGTATAAATTTTAGTCGAGCTCTATGTCCTACCAATGAAATTGGTGTACAAATATTAGATTTTTTGTTATTTGTTTGTTGATCATCAAGTGTTGCATGTTGATGAATGATTACAAACTTATTGACGTTAAAGGATGGTGCAATTTTATTTAATTATCTCAGATCTTACGGGTTTTTTCTGTAATAATTTTTGTTCGACCTTCAAAATGCTGATGAGGTTGGTATGCTTGAAAACGTTTATTGTAATAGTAGCAATAGTAAAAATAGGTAGGTAAACACAAGTTTTTTTTTTCTTTTACATGTTTTTCCATTTCATTTCATTTTAAATAATTAAAAAAAACTATTGTGTTGCAGATTTGTTTTTAAATATGCATCTCTTATTTGTACAAATTCCTAAGGAATTCAGCACAACCTTCATAGCAAATTAACTGGTTTAACATGGTTATGATTGCACTGCCTGTTATATTTTGCTACATTTTCTACCAAAAAGGTAAAACTGATTAAAGTTATTTATTTACAAACACCCACTTTTGAAACTAATTGCAAGTTTGTGATAAACGTTGAAACTGTTTTAAAAGGAATATTACTTTCCATTATTTAGAAATCTAGCCCAAAAAACACTGAAAAGAAAACCACAGAAAAAAGATTTTTAAAAGTAAAAAAAAACTTACCTTTCTGAATAATTGAAAAAAATATCCCAAAAAAATCACTCACAAAACACAACACAGTCCACTAAAAAAAAAAATTCTACAAACAAGAAACGATCGATGTATTTCGTTCGACTCCTGCGCAACCGATTGCGCGCGCGATCCTTGCTACAACTGACCGCCAACTGCCGGGTACTTAGCTCCCAATACGTTAAGTTTCATTTCGATTATAACTCATACAAGGTAATTTGTGGCAGGTATTAGTAAATTCATACATTGTCTGACGTTGGTCTGAAACTCCTGAGGAAAATGCAAAAGGGGAAGGTAAATACGTCATTGGTTTACGGTATCATGTTTTCTTGAATATTTACTGGCAAAATGATGACTGGGTAAAATAGAACAACAAAACAACAAAAGTCGCTTCTATTGTTCTTTTTTAACTGACTCCTGTTTTATGTTATTAAAAACTTCTCTTTATCTGTCATAAATGGCTTTTTGGAGTCCATCTTACAGCGTCAGGTGTGCAACACTCTCTTCCGTCAGCTTGATTCGGCATAGTTTGGGCGGCATCTTGCCGCTTGGCTACCTGGGTACCGCGAACACGAGAGGTTCCCGCCTCGGTTCTTGTGGTTGCTGACGCAATATCAGGACTGTTTTTCTTCATATTTGGTGTCGTGAAACGCGTTTGAGAGATTTTAGAGGATAGGCAACAGCGTCATACAGTCATCATATCTGTGACCACGGGCAAGTCATCTGTAATGGATGATAAATATTCTACATCTGCTAAGCTAAGGCAAAAAAAAGGAAGCATCCCTCTCCGAAAGTGGAACATATTCATCGCACTGAATCCTAGTCTCTAAATTGCACGAAATGCCAATAAGTGAGTTGAGCATATTACTTGATTCGATTTGGGAGGAAAGGCAATCAAGAAATAACCCACCATAGTTTTACTTTAGCCTCAGATTTTTGGACACTCATCAGATGTTATTTTGCGTAAAACATGTATCTATTTTACTTAGAAAAGTATACCTATCGCGAAGAAAACTCGACGTTAATAAGACATGTTTATTGTCCCTATGAGCAGATCGTACCCATGACAAGCAGTTGCGAATCGCTAGTTACAATACAACTGAACACAAGGAGAACTCAGGCTTTCAGGATATTTGTGATAATTACTACCTAAGCACAACGTACATGACATGCCTTACCTTGTGGTCAGCGAAGCGGAAAGCAATATAAGAGGGGAAATACCGTTGGCCAGAGGTAAAATCGGTTTTTAAGCTTTCCTGTAACAGGTACAACGTACTCATTTCTGAGGTAGTAGATACCGAATATTTCTATGAACGGAAAATATGGTTTGGATTTGGGATTCCTCATAAATAACCAACTCGAAAACCCACTAATTAATCTGTCAAAAAAGTTGTTGAAATACACTTCTGGACACATCTATTGGCCCACCTTGTATTTTCAGTTTCGTTTGGTCCTAGCTAAAATTTGATATTAGGTCGAGCAAAAAGTTTTTATGCAGTTTTGAACCTGGCACATTCACAATTTCATTCAATAGTCTTTTTTTGAATTTCGAACACAGAATTTAAAGAAACAAAAGACAATTTGGAGCCTGTTTGTTGATATCAAACAATCGAATACTAAGAAAACTTGTTTTATTGGTTTACTTGGATTTAATTCTTGAAAAAGTGATTGATATCTTTGGTTTTGCAACAAACATTACTTATTCTTAACATTAAGGTGAGGTTCTATCAATAATCTATGGATACTTCACCTGAAGTCGCCGCCCAAGCTGTGGCACTTATTCAGGCCGGACACAGCCAAAGAAACGTGAGTGCTCAACTTAATTTAAGTCGATCTGCGGTCCGAAATGTTTATCGGAGGTACCTAGAGACTGGCGGCTTTGTTCGTCGCCAAGGAAGGCCACGATCTCGGGTCACAACTGAAAGGCAGGATCGATTCATCGTGACAACCAGCTTGAGAAATCGTCACCTTACCTCCATTGAGATACAAAACCAACTTCGCGACTTCCACGGAGTATCTGTGAGCGAGTGAGAGTTAAAAGAACGCGATATGGTACCACACAAGCCAGCTAATGGGCCCAAACTAGCGCGAGCCCACCGAACAGCGCGCCTTCATTTCGCACGCAGTCATTTAAATTGGATACAGCAAGATTGGAGCCGTGTACTCTTTTCTGATGAGTCTAAAATTGTGTTACATGGCAATGATGGAAGGAAGAAGGTCTGCCGACGTAAGGGAGAGCGTTTCGCACAATGCTGCTTTGAAGAGAGGGTTGCTTATGGCGGTGGCTCATGGACTGTCTGGGGCGGTATATCCGCAAGCGGCAAAACTCAACTTGAGGTTGTTACAGGACCACGGCTGCCAACATTAAATGCTGAAAGGTACATTCGTGAGTACTTAGAACCTCACGTGATACCATACGCGGACTATGTGGGCCCAAATTTCCTTTTTATGCATGATAATGCAAGAGCCCATGCGGCCGGCATCGTCAGGGAATATCTTCGGGATGTGAACATCACAGTTATGGACTGGCCAGCCAGAAGCCCAGACATGAACCCCATTGAGCACATGTGGGACGAGCTAAAAAGACGTGTTAGGGCTCGTCAGCCAGTTGCCCAGACGATGCAGGAGTTGAAAACTGCCATAGAAGAGGAATGGGAGATGATCCCTCAAAATTTCATAGAGCGGTTGATAAACTCTATGCCTAATCGTATGAGAGCTGTGGTAGATGCCCATGGAGGCAACACGCGTTATTAAATTAAACCTTTATTTGATAAAACATGTTTTTTATTCAAAAATCAATTGCCTTTAACAAGGCGCATATCCGACTTGTTAGGCGTAGCTCCATGTCGTATGGTATTCTGAATTCAAATTTAAAACAATACGATCGAAAAAGATGGTAAAATGTATCAGGTTTAAAACTGCATCAACAGTTTTTGTTCAATCTAGCAATCATATTTCGGTAGGGGCCATCGAAACCTAAACTCTAAGGTGGGCCAATAGATGTGTCCAGGTATATGTATATTTTAGGTCAACGCACAAACATTTAAACACTTTGTCCAGGTCCATTTCAGCATCAGCTCAACTCGAGAAGTTCAATATTTTTCCTTTGAAACTCCATTGTATCGATTGGCAAAAATGAGAATGATCCCAATCCTTTGCAATGCTTACATGTACACGTGCGTATAACAGAAGCAGCATCCCACGACGATATGACGTCCCAGCCGCCTCTCTGAGAAAAAGTTTGCCGTAGTCCATCACGCCGGCACAGTACGGGTTGGTGGACTCCTTACGATGTTTTTCTTCACCGTTTTGGTAGCAGCGGTTCGAACTTACGACCTACGGCATGGAAGTCGGGACCTTAGAGCCGGACTCCACCGAAGTGGAGACGAGACTAGAGGAGATGTGTTGTAAGCCACCAAAAGAATTTCGTTAGTTACACGTCTTCTCTCCGCTTAGCTTTAATGGAAATGGTTGAGCAGAGAGGAGAGGAGTCTCATATTTATTTAAGCCAGCCTCTCTCTACACTGGACGGCCAGCAGGCAGCAGCGAACAGCAGAGACGAGAAGAGATATGAGCGGCGTAGGGTGAGCCGTGTGTGGTGAGCGGCGTGCGGTCAGCGGCGCGCGGTCTACCTTTCGGGTTAGATCGCGCTAATCTGGACGCGATTAGCCTGTACAGTCACGAGACTAATATTTATACAATTTCCCGTGAAGTAACTGTTTCTACTTTGAGGTAAGATCTATTTCGTAATAATATGGCTTCCAAAATACTATGTTCGTGAAAACGTAAAACTTTAATCAATAAAATAGGAGAAACTCGCTTTTAAAAGTTGCCGCATGTACACATTATTAGAGCTCGTGACTGTACACACATCTCTGCTCCGGTCTATCCAGTACGCATCTCCGCACAGATTCGGTGGATACACTCCAGCTCTTAACTATCTTCTCTCCTTTCCGCTTCTCACATCTCCGCTTTAGTGGAGTCCGACCCGTAACCACGGGCCCACCACGCGGGCCCCATGTGGCCTGATAGATCTTCGAATTTCAAAAGGTCCTTTATTTCGTTAATCACAGATTACACCATACCTCAAAGGGTTTCAAGAGTAATGTTTACTCAATGTTTCAAACCCATGCACGTAGTCAAACGTCACCAGCACAATCATAGAGGAAAAATATTGTATTTCCCGTTTAGTAGGCTTACTACAATGGTATGTAAACATTGACGTACATTTACTCAATTGATGACGTTAATACTAACTCATGCTTTCTTTTCAATTGATGAAAAGATGAAACGTAACAGGGATTTTGTAAGGATAATCAAAACTATTCAAGTTGATTCAAAATTAATAATCGATTAAAAATGCTAAATGCCTAATGAAGAGGAAAGAGCACACAAAAAATATTAATTCCTTCCTTTTTTACTTATTAGGTATTCGTTTTAGGTTTTTTTTTACGAAACGTCCAAAAATTTAGAAAACTACTAGGAATATGACACGTGAAACAGTTACTTAAACCTGTTGGACTTCTGGAAAGTAATGTTGAAGTTGACGTAACCTTTTGTAAGTTTCTAGAGAATCATAAAATCAACTAACAACTAATATGTCCGCAACGGTATGTAATAATAAAAAAAATATACCAATATGCATTTAGTACAGTAACCGTAACCTAAGAAAATGATTAGTTAATATCGTAAGTTAAAATGGTTATTTTATACATTTTTAAATATTTTTAAAAACAAAACTAAACAAAACATTTAAAATATAAAAAAATTGATGGCCCATCGGCATCAGGAACAAGGTCCAGGCTGCCGGTGGTCAGGCCTCCAGAGGAAGGAACCGCCTCACTATGCGTGCCGTGTCCAGGAGTACTGCTTTCTGAATCAAGCCCTTGACCCAGCCGTGCAATGAGAGCCTCCTAAGGTGTTGGTCGAGGCTCTTTGCTATTAGTCCATTAACCGTAACGACTATCGGTACAATGATTGCAGAGTCCACGTCCCACATGTCCACAACCTCGTGTGCTAAATCAAGATACTTGATTTTTTTATCATTCTCAGCTTTTACAAGATTCTCGTCATGAGGAGCAGTAATGTCAACAATCATTGCACGGCGCTCTCGGCGATCTATCACCACACTATCAGGTTTATTTGCTAAAATAGTCCTGTTCGTGATGATAGATTGATCCCAATACAATGTGGCATGACCGTTCTCGAGAACTGGGTCGGGCACATACTTGTAGTAAGAGACTTCAGAACCCACAAGGTTGTATTGCAAAGCAAGTTGCTGGTGGATAATCTTAGCTACTAGATTGTGTCTGTGCAAGTACTCACCGTTAGCAAGACGAGAACAACCGGAGACAATATCGATTAACCGGGACGGTGGCATGCCCGACAGATGTCAACCGTACCGTCCTTGACAATATTTTTCCGATAATTGTTCGTCATGATAACTTCATCCATAATCGCATAGACGAAAGTTTCGGTTACCCCAAAGAGGTCACCGAATCGTAGCCAGGATACGGACGCCAAGAGGTCTACATCAGGCCCATGTAGAGTCCGGAAAAAGCGTCCGTATAGCTCCTTGGTCTGCCATACCTGCCTACCGTCATTAGTATCCAATACCACAGGTTTGCGCCAGTTCTCGTTAGCCAAGCAGAGCGGGGTGAGGCCCTTGTCCACTGAGACCACATCTCGGTGCATCCCCACGTCGGTTTCTAGAAAGTATTCCCTGAGACTGCATACTCGCGCTTGTGCAAGGTCTTTTCATTTAAGAAGCCACGACCTCCGCACTTCCGCGGGATATACAGTCTCATCACCGATGACCGTGGGTGATGCATCCGGTTTGCGGTCACTAATGTGCGGACCCTCCTATCCAGGTACTAAACTAGTATTTCAATATAGAAATGTTTGATTCTAACTTTAATGAGAAGTGGCTGAAAAACTGTTTCGAAAGATTAATAATTATATTTCTGGTACTCCACAAGAGCGACTTCTGTTTCATGCATTATTAATTAGCTATCTTGTTTCCTGTTGTCAGGTTTTTCAGCTGAGTCTACATGTTATTGAGATGTATGTATATTTTTGTCTTGATGAAAAGCTGTATTTGTCAGTTTACGAGTTATTTTATTTTAATAAAATTATGTAGTACCTACCGTTACTTTATGTTTGTGGAAATCATCATCATTCTCTTGCCCCAATTCATTTAGAGTCGGCGCAGCATGTCTTCTTCTTCCATACTTCTCTACTACTCGTCATCTCAGCAGTTACCTCCTTTCAAGCCATATCATCCTTCACACAGTCCATCCGTTTTTTTGGTCTTCTTGGAAGTAAACGAATTAAAAGTTTAGGGTTAATTATAAGGTAACGAGCCCTTGCTAAATATTCCTGCTGATTTCTTGATAAAATATTTATTAATTGTAACAAAGGTGTTTACAATAAAACGGACGAAAGTGTACTCAATTATAATAATTCAATAGTCACTTTACAATAAAGTAAAAATGCTTATGCTAGCGATAATGTGCGAAAATCTGCGATGTAGGTAATCGTACAATAAGTCTTATGCCAGTACCTCAAAGAAGTGATCAATATTATGGGTAAAATCTTTTGCAGAATTAACGCGATTTTTGTAGAATATAAAATAACAAAACTTACTTACATTAGGTTTAGTACGTGCTTGCCCAATATCAGGTGAAAGCGATGTTCGCGCTTGACAGTAACACCGCGATGTCATCCAACGGTAGTTTTTTTTTTATTTTCCTTATATTACTTCGAAATAATGGAACTTGTTTAGCATTCATTAAATAATTAAAAGTAAATACATCTCTGGCAAAACATTCCCAAGGTTGAATAGAATTTAATAATGCAAATACATAATTTTTAATAATACGGGATGGGAACTTAACGGTAGCCACATAATGGCAAAATAATAACAGCCGCTCAGATCGATCTTTAGGTTAAGCCGTGCTTGCCTAGGTTGGTCTGTGGATGGGTGACCACCCATTACATACCGAGTTTCCTCCGTGTCTCGAAAAGCACGTTAAGCCGTTGGTCCCGGTTGTCATTTGTAGTTTTTAGACAGTCGTTACAGGTAGTCAGTGCCCCAAAAAGTTTGACAACCAGTCTTACCAAGGGGTATAGTATTACCCAGTACTAACTGGGTTGTGGAGGTCGGATAGGCAGTCGCTCCATGTAAAATATTTGTATTCAGCTACATCCGGTTAGACTGAAAGCCGACCCCAACATAGTTGGGAAAAAGGCTAGGCAGATGATGATGATAATATCGAAACTGCTATTCAAAGTAAAAAATAGTCAACCTGCATTTCGACAGTTCTGTTTAATTTCCATGCAGTAGGATGCCAATATATTGCCATCAACCGGGCCCAGATTCAGACTCCTGGCTGCTACTGAGAGGACTGCGGGACTGTTCGAAAGAGATACCGCGGCCCTGGAACATAAAAGGCAAAAGAAGGAACATGGATGGTTTTTAGTCAGTAAAAGTCTGACACTCCCTTCCGCTCCGCCCAGAGCGGGAGGAGTCATTTGATGATTTCCCATCCGAAAAAAAAAGAAAAAAAAGGCTGCTACTGAGAAATTCCTGATGGAAAAAACCAATAACTTTTTCTTTTCCCTATTTCTCGGCCAAAGAATTAGCATTGCCATACAACGTGGTAATGCTGCTGCCAGCCTTCTGGGCACTTTTCCTGTTGACAGCGATGCGGACGAATGTTTTGATTCTACTTTTGATACAAGCACATATTATTATTTTATCATTGTTTTAGGTTGGTATAGAAAAAATGAAAATATGACAAAGTTAATAAAGAACTCACGCAATGTTTATTGTTAATAATATTCTTCAAATTTGATTACCTCTCTCCTGATGTTACTGTGTCCGACGAGGTCCATATAGATCTTTCACTTTGTTATACCATCTGTGTAATACATTATGGAAAGCAATAAATAATGGACTATTGAACAAACTGTGATCATAACGGCTATGATAATTAAACGGTAGGTAGTAATACTAATAAATCAATGACATTGGTCCATAGTTGAGTTATTTCCTGTTCTCGTCGATCATGCCCGCATTTTAATTAAACCAGTATTGATCTAGCAAAGATTTGATCAACTACAACTACTGCATTTTATGTAAGACTGCATTTACTTGTTACTGATTTAGCAACTTTGTAATTTTAGATTATGTAACTTTGTGATTGCTTTTCTTTTAGTTGTCTTCCTGGATTTTGTATAACTCAAAGATATACTGATTGCTGGAAACAAGAAAACGTACTTATTGCCTTTACAATTTTTTAAAGTTTGAAAAACAAATGGCAATGTATTTTTTTCGAGTCATTCAAGTGGCAAAGGCGTTCCCTTTCTCCTTCCAAACCTCTCTATGTATCTTGTGCGATATCTGGTCATGTTCGCCCCGCAAACAAGATCAGGTCGTCACACCACCTTTGCGGTCTACCTCGACGGCGATTTCTTCCGTCAGGCATCCAGTGAGTAACGATCTTTGCTCACCTCTCCGGGTGCATTCGCGCTTCATGGCCAGCCCACTCACACTTTAGCTTGGCTGTTTTTCTCCAACATCTGCAACCTGAGTAGTGGAGCGCAGGGCAATGTATAAAAAAAAATAAGGGATTTTTTTTATTCAGTAAGTGACTGTTACTAGCTTACCAAGCATTTAAGTTGCTGGTTGCCTAATTACAGTTGAATTTACCTACCCAATCGGCAAAGCAAATCACAAATCACATGTGCAAATGATAATTAATTTTCTGTTTTGATCTCTGATAACAGTAAATTGCCCAGTTTAGGAATATAAGTAGTAGAAATAGTGTAACAATGAAATAATTAAATCTAAGCGCCACAAGAAAAACAAAAGTGGAGTTGCGGCAAGATGTTGCGGTGTTGTAAATTTGTCAGGCGCTTAAGTATCTAGGTCAGCATAACTGCTCAATGGTTCCAATCTATATTGCTAAGAAATCGAATGAAGGTAATAATACATATTGCTGTTTAATTTTTTTCCGATAAACGAATTTAGCAGTATTTTTCTGAAGAGGTCTGAAATGTAAAAAAACCAATCTTAATATAGCATTAAATAAAAAGATGAATGGATGAGATAAAACATAGGTAGGTACCTAAAGCTTTTAATTGTATTGCATGTAACATTTTGAGGGAGGTAGTATTGTCTGAATAAGAACGCAAGTAAACTGAAGGGCACCCAATACCTAGTGCACACTAACGCCATCTATTGACACTTCTAAACACAACTAAAACAAAACTCACATTATCTCGGTCGGTCAATGCAGTTATTAAAAAATGCTAATTAGCTTACCTAGAAAATGCGTGTAGATAGCTAATCTACATGATTATCAGCGATCGTTATCAGTTATCAGTAACGTCAGCATAATAATATCCTGGCGAGTATGATCACAAGGAAACGTGATCCGGCTAACATTGTTTATATTAGGAGCGTGATTATAATAATAACATTGAGAAATTAGATCACAAATGCGTTCCGATTATACTATTACACACAGTATGATCTAAAGAATAAAAGCTAAGTACAGTACTTATAGAATGCCTAGGTATTGTCTTTTTTTTTTGGTCGGTCATCTCGCAGTTCAGCCTGTGAGGTTGGTTACTGCTTAACCGGGCAAGTCCTGTGGATGCCTTGAGTGTAAGGCCTCCAGCCAGGGGCTTAAAACTTATACTCATAAACTAAGCGACCACACGCTAACGGCACCCCCTGTGGGGTATGAGGCCTAGGTAATATATAGATTGACTAGATTATATGCGCATGCCATCGACCGGACTCCGGCCTGGTATTGAAAAGTTCCGGATGATGGAAAATGTCAATAAAATTTTAACCGTCCTGGGATTCGAACCTAGGACCTAATGTTCAGCAGAAAAGCATGCGACCAATGGACTAATGAGACGGACAAAACTGAAATCACGCATGAAAATCACAAGTTACAAAAAATTAAACTGTAATAAAATCTGGAAATAAAGAAGAGGCCTTGGAAGAGGTGGCGAGATGACCTGGACGCGCATCACGGAGGCTGGTTCGAGGTGGCGCAGGAGAAGAGTTTCCAGGGATTTGGGGGAGGCCTTTGCCCAGCAGTGGGACGTACAAGGCTATTAAAAAAATAAAAGGGATTGCCACAATGAATGGAGCAATGACAAAAAACTTAAGAGGATTAGTTAAGTTTTTATCAGAATGTATACATGTCTATACTAATATTATAAAGAGGAAAGATTTTTTTGTTTGTACCGAATAAGCTCCGAAACTACTGGACCGATTTTAACCATTCTTTCACCAATGTATAGCTAAATTATCAGGAAGTAACATAAGTTATAATTTATTAAAAAAAACATTATAGATCGAAACTTACGCGGGTGAAACCGCGGGGCGCAGCTAGTACCTATGTAGTAAAAACTGTTTCATGTGGGTGTGACGTGTTCTAAAAACTCTCCATAGTCAATCCATTTTTCCAGTACCTATTATTCTACCATTCCGTCACACACTTATCTCTACTTATCAACAAACACATTTCAACATCTGACGTCTATAGCATTCACATTTGCTAGATAGCCTATTTTTCAGTAAAAGATACCTCTTGGTCCAGATACTTCATTCATTGAATGACGATCATTCATATAAAATACACCAATTTAAACACATAAATGTTTTAAATAGATAGTAAATTCATACAAATCAATGATAAATAATTAGTTATTTATTGTTAAAGGTCAACCAAAAAACCTAATCAAGCAGGTATAACGAACGATAAAGTTAGTGTTTCGCCAATTTGCCCAAGTGTACATACTGAAACAAAGATAATAAATAGCGGCTAGCTAATCGTCGGCACTATCTGATAACAGCATCAGTGTGGCTACACCTTTCGCATCAAACGCCGACTTTTTGGTTCAAAAAGTACCAGAAATGAGTTAGCGACAGTTCTGAAGTGGTACCAGTAGTGTCAGACTTCGTGGCTGCAGTGTAATTTTGTGAATTGTGCTTTGGAAGTCATTTTTGAGGTAATGTGTGTGCCAGTTTAGTCATGTAATGTAGTTCAATTGTTTTTTGGAATTAGATTAGATGTTAGGTTACAGAGGTATGCGTTTAGTGTTACAATGGGTACTATAGATGATGTGTAGGAGGTATCACGTCGTCAATACGTGACGACGTCAAAACCCAACGCTTTAGGCAGACGTATGTATGTATACCTGAAGAACAGCCACATTTCGCCAAATAAGTTTATTCGTAAGTTTCATTTAAAAGTAGGCGAGCTGAGAGCACATTTCGAGTCTCGGGAAGCTATTGAGAGATTCCTGAAAGAAAAATTCAACGTTAATATGACTGATTTGGGAACTGAACTCAAGACCTCGTGCTCAGCAGTAGTTTTTTTAAAAACATGTGTGTCTAAAGTTACTTCGCAGATCAAAATTCTAAAGTTACAAAGAGTAACAGATATTTTCAATCTGAATGGTGTCGCTCAATGTTGCAATCAATAGAATTCCTTAAGAAATTCTGTTTGGGTTCTTTGTTGTCTGCTAAGCTTTTGAGCAGTCTTCAATACCCGTACCTATTTAGTTAGTGAGACTTACTTACGGCCTGTTCACACTTGCATTGCTGCTTTGAAACCGATAAATTACTACTATCCAAACAAACACACAAATCTATATATTTATTAATATTTATTATAGTTTTACGTTTTAATTTAGTAAATTACTTTTCTTATCAACTTTTCAAATGATTAATTCACTGTTAAGGTGAAAATTACCGTGAAGGATTTTGACGAAATGAGTTCATGACACATACACGTGTCTAACGATAATTATTGAATACCAGAGTTCAATAAGTAAAATAAATACAAATAATAATTTAGTTGAGTCTAGAAGAAATATGGAGGATGGTTCCATAAGGTAACAATATCCTCCATGACAAAGGCAAGGTATTTGATTTAATTATGAAGGCAGACAGGCCTATTAGCACTGTTTAGGGTTCCGTACCCGAAGGCTAACCTACGGGACCCTATTACTAAGCCTCCGCTGTCCGTCTGTCCGTCCGTCTGTCTGTCAGCGGGCTGTATCTTATGATCTGTAATAGGTAATTATTATTACTATTTCTGTTGCCGCTATAACAACAAAAAAAGGGGGCTTCTACTACGATGGTACGGAACCCTTCATGCGCAAGTCCGAGTCGCACTTGGCCGGCTTTTAGATGAAATAAATATACTTAGTATAATAAAGAAAGTGAGGGATGAAATGAAAGGGAAAGCAGTAAATGATACCGTGACGTCTGACAGGGGAGAATGGAAGAGGAAAACGTATTGCGTCGACCCCAAGTAGAATGAGACGAGGGCAGGAAGATGATATTGATGATGAATCACGGCATAATAAGACTCTTTTCTTCGAGAGCGAAGTGGCTGTATAACCAACTCGCGGGCCCATTTTGTTAGGGATTTTCGGTTCTAGGCACTTCTAGGACGAACTGGTTTCCTCACGATGTTTTCCTTGACTTAGTTATTAACGTTTTGAGAGCAGTGCTGATGAAATAAATTACGAACCCAAAATTTACAAATGATTGCGCACAAGACATCATTCTTCTCCACTTCTAAGTGTTTGAGCTTGCAAATGGGTATACACTCACCAAACACACACCTGCCTGTGCCTGTTCAGTTTTAGGTTTTTTTTTTATAAGTCTTTAGGGAAATAGGGATAACTCCCTCTTGAAATCATCACCTTTTATCAAAGTTGAAAACATCAAGGTTTGTGCGAAATACTGAAATTCCCAATCGGTTCCCCAAAACGTCCGCCGCGCCGTTCTCCACTTCCTATTGTTTTTATGCTATGGAGAAGATAATTATGGCTAAATTAAGTAGCGAGTTACATTAGTTAACAGAATGCGTAAGCCTTTACCGTTTATCTCAATTCTTATGACTAAATCTTATCACTAGATAAGAATACTTCGTAATAGGTAATATACTTAGTAGTTAAAATTTCTAAGAGAACATAATATAGAGAAAATCGCGGAATATGTTTCAATACTTACAACACAGTCTGTTGATATAAAATTATTTAGGAATATTCTGCAGTGAGTGCGAGTAGTGACATAATCTTCTTATTATAACAAAACACGTGTCACCATGTTCGTACACGCCAATCTCCGAAACTACCCAACCGATGTCAAAGAAATTTGTGAATGTGTGTGGTCCTTATGAAACAATGTTTTAATATATACCTGCCGACCGTCTGTCTGAATGTGTGTGGTTGGTTACAGGCACTTACAGTTTGAAAGATAGGATAGTTTTAGACCCGACAGGTGGCGCCGTGCGAGCCAGGGGCGGGTCGCTAGTAGTGTAGAATGATGTTAACACTTGTTTTGATAACTAAACAAAATGGAATGTTCTTCTCAAATATTCCTGGTTAGATAAGATTTTGCTATAGATAGTGACAAGACAGCACTCGCCTCGAAGACTTATGGACAGACAGAGTAATGACAGACATAATTCCGACGACGACATGTAGCATGAGAAATCTGACAGGACAAGAGGCATGCAGACTTCAAAAAAAATTGTTAGATGATGGCAGTGATCAGTTTTTAGAAACTAAGCAACAGACTACGCTTTTTCATAATCTTAATATCTGGAGTGATCCTAAACCTAGTGGTTAGCGAAACTATGGAGTCTCCATGAGAGGCCATGTGATGTAATATTTACAACTTCACTCGTGCGGAGGTCGAAAATTATCCCACGGCAATGTATTACTGCAATAAAAAAGTACCCTCTACCCAAACCTAGAGCTAGGTTCATTCACTCCATTCAGCAGTGAAGACGTCGCAAGCACCGACACACATACAGACTTTCCCAGTTACAATCACAGTAGGTAACTTGTGTACTTGTTGATATTCCAACATAAAATTGTCAGTTAGACTCACTGCCTGCCTTCTATATCCTACTTCCTATTCTATATTTTAACCATGGGAACTATTATTGTGTAACTTGCCATAAGAAGTACAGAGATCAACCGAGACCAGACCAAAAACTCCTCCAAGATCTATAGACACTTTATATGACGTCTAAGATAAACAGTATTCTCACTACGGTGAAGTATCTCGGCGAAACAAGTTAAAAAGATCTTCCGATTATTTTGTTATCTTATCAGGGGACCTTATTGTTATCTGTTGTTTAGTTACGCGGTGTGCGCGGGCGCAGTGTCACGTTGACATTCTTCTCTTTGGGAAAATGTGTGGGGAAGTGTGAAGGTTTTTTGGGGTAAGTTTTGGGTGGGGGTGGAATACTGAGTAGGGGTTGACATGTTCTTTTTGATTAAGTAATTTTGTTAGGATAAAAATGTGTAAGTTTGTAATAGGAGCAGGGTTTTATAGGTCAGTTTTTTGCTAGACATTAGTTTTTGTGCTTGGATATTAAATGCGCACTTAATTAAGTATAACGTTTTACAAAAAAAACTGAGAAGGCTTGGCTGATGATTAACTAAAACCACAATGAGTATTTTACGATTTGTTGTTTTAGATATCTAGGTACGTGTGATTTTGAGTCAAGGACTATAATTACAGCTGAATGTAGAATTTAAAACATAAACCTCCCTTTATTCTTCGCTGTAGTCGGGTAAAAGGATAATTCCTTTACATGCAATTTCCCAGGGTTTTATGTGCTTACATCAGATCTGACGTGATAACCCAAAGCGAAATTGAACTGGAATTAACCTTGAATGTAACGGTTATCATTCATCGGTATCGTTTACGTCAAGCAGTTTATTATAAATGTTCTGCTACCAAACGTACATACATGTGAACAACATAACCTTCCTTTAGGCGCCCGCGCCGAGGAATTGAGTTCCTAGCTATCTGTTTGCTCGAGGATTCGAAATTCACTGAAATAATTATAGTTGCTTTAATATGTATGTTAAACATAAAGCAATTATAATTAGATTTTATCATTATGATAAAATCTCTGAAAGACACAGGAATAGTTAAGATTGTAGGACGATATGAATAAAACGCTGCATTGATGCAGTTGAGCTAAACTAAACAGCAGATAAGATCACTGAAAATATACTTTCGACAATCAATCTTTACTGCTAAACATTTGTTTACCGATTACCATCCTCATCATCATCATTATGACTTGTTTGTTTACTGCTATTAAGAAGCCTGAGTTCCAATATTGTAATTGAAAAACTACGCCAGTGTTCCCTGGTTCCACGGTGGTTTTTCCGTACTTTGATATGCCGTTTTCTAACACCGTGCTCCAAATAACTATTGGCAGTAAAAACAAATAAAACAGACAGAATGCACCTGTGAGACCTCCAGATTACGCCACGTATGCGCTAGCCGTAGCCATCCTGCCCGAACATATTATATGCAATCATAAAATCTTATAATTATCAGCCAAATGAAGCCAATTTCATAGATTTCAAAAACATTTTTCTGTGTTTTATATCAATTTAAAGTTCTCCGCCTCTAAAAAACAACAGTTAGTTACAACCAGGAACACACAAAGACTTCATCTCCATATCACTTGAATCTACAGTAACACATTTCAGACGTAAAAAAAAAATAACAACGATGAATCATTCCACTATAATTAGTATATCTTAGTGTTAAGTACATAACGCCGTTGTACAATTACATAGCCAGATAGCACTTCAGATCTTAACATAACGACTATGTTACATAATGCAACATTCTTGTATGTCTGGTTCTGATTGTAACTCTGAAACGACTGGATCGATTTTGATGAGTATGCTTTTGAAAGCGAAAATCGATGGAAATCGTTGGTGCGTAACGAGTTATTCTATGTAGTCCTAAATTTGGTATTAGGTCAATGTATTTTTGAACGACTGGGACTTAACTTGAGTGGGTGCGACTGGGTATTTAATAACCAACAAATAATTTTCGACACTGTGTCAAGTGTTGAATTGAATTCATGATAGCAGTTTTCGCATTGATGTCCCGACATTGTGTATGACGATATTGCCGTTATTTTAGATAAATTCTGTAAATACTGGTTATTAAAGTAGGTACCTTTTATTTTTGTCCATTGCTTATATAATAATGAATTGTTTTGAGGATTTAAATTAGGATTATTATAAGTATTGCAAGCTAACGTATTTGGTAAAATAAAGGGCCTACATAACTGGACAAAAGATTTTTCTCTATTATCTCATGAGCTATACGATAACTTTGTCCACAAGGTTCCTAGAGAGTCTTCCTGCCAAAGGTGTATTGAATGTATTTACTCCTTATCCAATGTTTTTGGGACATCGCGAAAAACAGCTGTTGCCATGAATTCAGTGCATTATTCTAGTCCAGCCAGCGTTGAAAATGTTTGCACCGTTTATTAACCTCCAAGATAAAGAACATAACATCACGCCTGTAATCCTCGAAGGGTTAGGCAGAGGTGTACCTAATAGTACACCCACATCTCGTCAGTAATGCTCAAGTCCCATGAAATAAGGGGCGAGACTATTACCATCAACCGCGCACAAATCCAGACGCCGTGACTGCTACCGAGAACTTCCTGATGGAACAACCCAATAACACTTTGCCCGACCCGGGAATCGAACCCAGAAACTCACGCTCAACAGTCACGCTTGCGACCACTAAACAACGATTTTGTAAGGAATTAAAGACCATCGTTAAAATAATCCTCTCTCTTTGAAATCTGTAAAGTTGTTTCCTACCGTTAAGAGATTAGAGTACTTCTTTCACTACTGATAACTGCTATGTATCTCACTGGCTATCAAAATTGTGAAACGCTCTGGAACGTAAGGTTACCGGCAACTCGGAAAGTTAACCGCGAGATAAGATCTCAGATTATGTGAACGAAGATTACGCACTTACACTATCTGTTTGTCTTATACATTGTTGCTTTAGTTTAGTGGGTACGGGGGCAGGGTAGGCAGAGACAGGTGATGTAGTTGAGTAGATTCAGTTGCTGAATCTTCATGATAGGTGGAAAGAATTGATTAAAAGCTTTCGGGGCCGCCTTAATCTACGGGATGATCATCAACTGTCTAACCAGATAGGTAGAAAACACCCATATTTCGCCAGTTAAGTTTTAAGTCCCATATAATAACAGGCAAGCCTAATGCCATCCAACGGGCACAAATCCAGACTCCGTGGCGCTACTGAGAAAATTCCTAATGGAATAACCCAATAACGTTTTGCCTGACCTGGGAATCGAACTCAGGACCCCATGCTCATTCGACCAACGAGCCATTATTAAATTACTTATATCTGCAAGACGATTCTACAATAACGAACACAACACTATTTTGCGTCTACTTGGCGATTGTATAAGTTACACAGTAGAATGACCTATAACTCAACTTTGAAGATATAAAATCTCATTTTCTCTAAACTCTTTCTCTATTCTCAGACTTGACAACCACAACAAGCT
This sequence comes from Eurois occulta, assembly GCA_950022335.1. Lineage (NCBI taxonomy): Eukaryota > Metazoa > Arthropoda > Insecta > Lepidoptera > Noctuidae > Eurois > Eurois occulta. The sequence goes on along the minus strand of OX465492.1, from coordinate 1,581,782 downwards.
ATTTTTAAACTGTCAAATGCTTGACTGAATTTCTGCTAAAAGGATTTTTGTTCTTATGTGTTCAAATGTCTGCATCAGCTCTTTCATGGTCGTCAGCTGATCGTTGGACTGTTCTTCAGGTGTTCAGCGTGAGTCCAGATGTGGCAGAGGAGGTACACCCTCATCAATGGCTGAGGGGAAGTGGAGGAACGTCTATACGCTCGTAAGGAGGAAACGAGTGTTTGATGCTGACCTGACGGACCAAGGGGGTCTTAAGAGGTGAGGACAATGTTAATCATGTGTGTTCTGCTTCAATTTCGTTTGGTTATGGATGAGTAATCATAAAATTGTTGTCGAGCACAACGGTTCACAGAATAGGTACTTTTAACGCGGAAATTACATGTGTTTTTCGCAAAGACTAAGGTTTCTAGTAAAAGAGATAACTTTTTTGAGGTACTAATTGGTACCTTAAAACTTTAAATCTTACAGGTGTCTATAAGCAGCCGCGATAACCACTTGTAAGTCATGAAGTCATGATCGTCAAAAAAAAACAAAACGTTCGTCGTTGAAAATCTTAGGTGCTGAATGTATATCAATATGAGAGCAGTTATCAACTCTCTTCGCAAGTGTTACTTATAAGTTCAAGCACAGGATCTAGAAGATCGAATAAACTTTACTTGATCATATTTTAAAATACTTTTGTAGGCTTTGTGTAGGTAAGGTCTAGGGTTTTATTTGAATTTGATTAATCCCCAGATGTCTGAACTACTGGGACCTGACATCGCTGGGCGTGGGCAGCACGCTGGGCATCGGCGTGTACGTGGTGGTGGGTGCGGTGGCGCTGAAGACTGCTGGCCCTTCCATCCTGCTGTCCTTTTTCATCGCTGCCGTCACGTCGCTGTTCGCAGGTAACTTACCGTTTGCTTCGTTGGTCTAGCCAGCTAGCTAGCATGAGGTCCTGGGTTCCCAGGTCGAGCAAAATGTTTTTGGGTTTTGTTTTCAGGAATCAAAAAAGTTGTGGCTCCTCAGACATCCCCCTCCGACACATTATGTCGAAGTTGGAGAAAGGCTCAGGGACACCTGCTGCCATGGCCCACCTGGAGGACCCTAAACCGATTGCGAAGCCAAGTGGGCCGCTGCAGATACAACCTGGTTCGGTGGGGATATTCCAATGAAGCCATGTGTGACTGCGGTGCTTCAACGCAAACTATGGCTCACCTCCTGTCCTGCACAATGTGTGGTTCCACGTGCACTTTGAGGGACCTGTCCGAGGCCACCACCAACGCTGTCGAAGTGGCAAAGTTCTAGTCAAAATTAATTTAATTAAAAAAAGGGAAATCATCAGCATGACGAGTCTTCACAAATTTCTCAGTAGCACCCAGGAGGCTGGATTTGTGCCCTAGCACATGGGACTTACACAGCACTGGCTAAATGTTGTTGTATAACGCAATAAGTATTCCTCTGCTTAATCCTTTTGGGATTACAGGCGTGATGTGATGGCTCATCCGCTGTTCTTCTCTGAATAATTTCATTGCGGGGTCCTGCGGGATCGAAAACAGTTGAATCATGTCTGCGGGACTCGTCGAACTTCAGTGCCTCGGCGCTTTTCTGGTGGTTACCGCTGTTGATTCTTGCGTTCAGATGATGCTGGTTGGGAATTGTGTAGCCGGCCTATGATCACAGTGGACTACGAAGGTTGCATTGCACTGAAAAATACTATTTTCCATTTCTAGATAAACCATGTCTATGGTAACGTACTAACTGCCACTACTCTAATATTATGAACAATTGTATTACTTATTGTTCGTATTGTAATCACATCACATGGCTTTGTTTGCGCCGGCACACCCAGCGTTGATAACGCTTTATTTTTTTATAAAAACTGTAGAAGATAAATACAATTAATTACACTCTGTCTTTGATACACAGTTACGTTTGGACGAGAAATATGATTTCCGGAGACTTTCCTTACTGCCATAAATATTATGTTTTCGTAACATATTTGTTGGCAAAGTTATTATTTTGTATATTATTTTCCTATACACATCGCTTCAGCTTCGTCATAACTTAGGAATTACTGTTATCACACAATTATTATTATCGATTCGATTGTTTGAATATCGTAAATAGAGATCGAATACATATAGTATGCAGATATGATTAGTTTAGAACGAATGTGTAGCTGTAGGTACACAAGAATGGTTATTGCTAATTTACAGCTATCGTCTAGAATAAGGTTATTTAATTAATGTGTCACTGAATTCGTAGAACTTCCTTTACAATCTAAACCGCTGTATTGATAACGAATATTGTTTATTTACATTTTATCAGTATGATTTAGCAAACAGGACCCTACATATACCTAAAATTCCAATGTATCCTTGATGATTTGAAAATTTAACTCAGTCTTGGTAACAGTCCATTTCTGGGACTGGCACATACATTTAATGTACACTTGGTTTACTATCTACACCGTTATATGCTGCTATAATATTTTAATATCAGTAAGCACAATGATTTACCAAGACCAAAATGTTTAAAAAGCTTTTTTGAATGTAATGACATTAACTACATCTGGACAATTTCAGAGCCTTCATATTTGAATGCTTTTTGTTCTAGTGGTCACTAGCGCGACTGTTGAGCGTGGTGTCTTGGGTTCGGTGTGCGACCTGGGAATCGCTCCCAAGACCCCACGCTCAAGAATTTCTTAGAAGTAGCCCGGAGTTTGGAAGTTGGCCGTGTTACCCCTGGGCATAGAAGAGTACGCTGAGCCGTTGGTGCTGCGCTTGACCTCCCTCCGGTCGTGCTTAGTTACTCCCATGGCAGTAGTCCCACAGCCCTGTGAGAGCAAGGGGAGGGCGGAGTGCGCACACACTTGTGCACTGTATATGTATAACTCCTGCGTCTGTGCGTGGCTAGTTCCCGCTGAGACTGGCCACCATGACCAAAACAGTCGGGAGGCTGTATACCGTGCATTGTGTTAACTGTAAAATATGGTGTTTCAGGACTATGCTTCGCAGAGCTGGGAGCCAGGGTCCCGCTGGCGGGCTCAGCGTTCATATACACCTACGTCACCATCGGAGAAATGGTGGCTTTTATGGTCGGATGGAACAATATATTTGAGTTACTATTTGGTGAGTTGGATTCAAAAGTTCTTTTGAGATAATGAAGAATTTACGATTAAGAAAGGCATTAAATATAGTGGAGACGTTAACTTGGTCACAAATTAAGACATTGAAAAAATAAGAGGGATAATGGGAAATAATTATGATATGAAAATTTCGGAAACATACCAATTCTTAATCAATAAGCTTTAAGCGACTCGTTGGCGTTGCAAAATTACTGTGTGGAAAATATTAACTTTTTGGGAGAGTACGTTCTCTAGCAGAGGTCCAAGAATTATCATTGATACTAGGACAGGATACGCCGTTATCACGCCTAGTCTTTTTCTAACCAAGTTGGAGTTGAATACCAGTATTTTACAAGGCGCGACAACTGCCACGATATTAACTTGAAATAAATAGAGCGTGTTTTCAAATGAACGAAATATAAGTCAGAGTGTAACGACGCCGCATAGAGAGCGACCACAGACAAAATATTCTGTTACTTCTTAACAGAGGTTAAGCATACTAAACTAGATGTAGTTTATATCATCTGTATTATTTTTATATAAACCAACACACAATTCAGTTACTGGGTATCGCGAAATCGGTTGGTGAGGCTGGTTGACAGACTTTCAGGATTCTGACTACCCGTAACGATTGCAAAAGATCTAGGAATGACAGCCGGGACCAACCGACCATGAGATCATTGCCACCAATGATAATATCCAAATTTTCTTAAAAAGTTAAAACTGTTCTTCTCTAAATCTACTCTTCTATATTCCAGGGTCTGCAAGTGTGGCGCGTGGGCTGAGCTTGTACATCGACATGGTGACGAACGGCAGCATGTCCACGTGGTTCGAGGCAGCCATGCCCATCCCCTCGCACTACGGCATCTCCCCTTTCTTCGACCTCTTCTCTTTCTTCTTCGTTTTATTCATGGGAAGTAAGTATCTGTACGAACACCTAGGTATTTTTTATTCCAAAGACATCAGGTTTATTCCCAATAGTAATGTGCGCTTTAGGTTTTCTGGTGCGGAAACCAAAATTTCGATTGAAATTATTCTTTTAAAAATGATAAGGCTATTTTGACTGGCTTTAAGTGAAATAACATATTAGTACCCGGATATAAATAATTAAATATTAAAACCCGCACTGGGCCCACTTGTGGTATTACGGCCCCTCTCCCTGACACAGAGAGGAGGCCTCTGTCTCAGCAGTGGGAATGTAATAGGCTGATTATGCGCACATGAGTTATGTCACGAAAAACGCTTGAGGAATTACAGCATCGTCCCAGCCGTCACTTGTTTATTTATCACAATGTGTTAGACAATAGTGTTTATCTTTGGCAGTTATTTTGTCAATTGGTGTGCGCGAGTCTACGGTAGTCAACAATGTGCTCTCGGCGATCAACGTCTTTGTGATCATCTTCATCATCATCGTTGGAGCCTTTAAAGGTTGGTTCGACATTTTTTGCTTAATTATAATCCCGATATATCGGGATATATATATTGCCTTTATAGACTACTCGAAAGCTTTCGATAGTGTTACACAAAATGCCATATTTGACGTTCTGATCAATCAAGAAATTGATCCCACCTGCATATTAATGACGTTGCTCAAAAAGCCGCTAAGCTGAAGTGGGGCTGGAAGTCATGGGGAGAGGCTTTTACCTAATGGAAGGTTGGTCTAGGCTAACAGTAAGATAAGTGGGAACCGACCTGTCGCTGCCGGCCGTCGCTCGCGCGATTATCGGGAGCGCAGAGTCGTGGCATGCAACGGTCATCTCACAGAAGGAGGCTGCGGAGAGGTTGAGGGAGGTCGAGACCACTCTCCCGATCCGTAGCAGACGTACCGGGCGTTGGCGTAGGGCGGACAACGCCCTCTTCCAGCCCCTCTAAACGGGTCCAGAGGGACGGCGGACTTGGGGCCCTTCCACCCGACCTAGAGCGGAGGACATCCGTGTGGATTTTCCACCCCGGGAACAACAAAAAAAAGGCTAACAGTTAAGATCAGGGGAAAAAGTCTGTTAAAACCCTGTAGACAGAACCGCTTACAAAAATGTTTATCAAAGTTTAAATACGAAACCAAGCAGAGTCCTGTAGGGGGTTGGTAACTGCGTTATATTATTTCGTACTTAAATACGAGTAGTTAGTTGTTTTTTCCTTTGTAATACAGTTCTTATTCGAAGAATAATTTCTCAATCCCCAGTGAATCCCGACAACTGGAGCATACCTCCCGAACAGGTTCCCACAGGCTATGGTGAGGGGGGCTTCTTCCCTTACGGCGTGTGGGGCATGCTCAAGGGCGCCGCCATCTGCTTCTACGGCTTCGTCGGGTTTGACGTCATTAATTATTCGGGAGAAGAAGTGAGTGGGTTTGTTACTAAGGAGGCTTGGCTATCTGTCCTACCGATGGCGAGGAAGCAATTTGCTGTCGACAACTTTTTCTGGCTTTCGAAACGGACAATAGTTGTAGTGTTTGTCTGTGCATCACTTTAAGGTTGACTGATAAAAACGCCTGTGGCATTAGTTCGCCTCTACACTTTGAGCTTAAAGAAATAAATGTAGGTGCCGTGAAGGCTCGTGTCAGTCGAGGTGTGCATATTTCGTTCAGTTGACCGCAGACTGTTACTACACACTAAAAATTGTACATTTTGATATAAGTGGGGAAACTTTGTTATTGCATTCGAGGCGGAATTAACACCCGAGCTGCAGGCGAAGGTATTATGGAGCCGAGAACTGCAGTAAAAATCCCCACGAGTAAGTATCAAACGACGTTTATCAATACACTTTCTAAAAAATAAAATATTAGAACGGAAAGTATTTTTGTCAGGAATTATTAGGAAACTATGATTTAATTTGCTTTTTTCCGCGCTTTGCTTTCGCCAGGTTGGAGAAGAAGCAAAGGTATGATGCCGCTAAACAGCCTTATGAAAAATAGAAAATTCAAATATTTTTAAATTTAGAACACAAATAAATGTTAATTTATTCATAAAAGTAAATACACTTCTCATCAAAAAAATCGAAACACCTCGCAGTTTATGATTTGATAAGGATTATCAGAAAAATGTGTATATTTAGGAATAAATGTAAAATGTCATTTAATAGTGAGTAGTATGAGGTTTTTAAATCCTAATGTATTGTTCTAAATTCAAATTAAGTCTTCAAAGGTTTCGTATTTTGTATAATGAGTAATTTTTACACTGTATGGAATATGAAGGAAATGGGTAAAACAACACGCGTAAATGAAAAAAAAATGTAAGAAACGTTTATTTAATAACTTGTATTCCCTCCGCGAGCTCTTATTACTGCTTCCATACGGTTCTTCATCGATCGGATGAGAGTCACGATCACATGTTGTGGTATATTATCCCATTCCTCTTGGATTGCATTTTGCAGCTGGCTAAGTGTTTCTGGGGCTGGATCTCTTGCTCGAATTCGTCTCTTTAATTCATCCCATAGATGTTCAATGGGATTCATGTCCGGGCTTCTTGCTGGCCATACCATAATTAATAATTATATACGCTAATTTTATACGCTAATTAATAATTTACGCTAATTTTTAGTTTTTAAAAGAGAAACGTACTCCAACCCTAAATACACATTTGTCTCAAAACAGTGATTAATTTCATTTATAGGATAAACAAATGAAATTCTAATTTCGAATTTTGATTTTTTTCTTCTTACTGTAATGACGTTTGAATAATGTTTTTTTTTTCATGGAATTAATTCTCTTTTGTAAAAAATTAGGACAAAAACAATAAAAACGAAAGTGTTTCGATTTTTTTGATGAGAAGTGTATTTGTTTTAAATAATCATCATGTTTATCTATGATATTCTATTTATAAACACAATTTAAATAGGTACTCAAAAAATATTTACGCCGTAATGACGCATAATTTTTTTAAATCTCTGCCGAGATTAAAAAAACAATCACCGCCGACTTTCATTTCATTTCATTTATTTCATTCATCAAACAATTAACATTGTGTTCGAATTTTACAAGATAATTACATTTCAAATCATAACAGAGTCAATAATCAAATACATATAAAGCAAACAAAAATAAAAAACAAAAATATAACTGTCATCAATCAAAAATCGTTTACATGGCAAACCATAAAAAGCACAAAAACAACCATGTCTGATATCGCTGTCTGTGATTTTACGTAAATCAACGGAGAATTTTAATGTCAATTAAGTTAGGTACTGTTTATATGTCCAACCATAAAAAGCTCAAAAACACAACCATGTCTATTCCCATGTTAGGTAAACTTAATGAGAATTAAATGTAAATTAAATGGCACTTAGATGTAAACTATTAAATGTCAACAAAATTTAATTAAATGCCAAATAGATGTGAATTAAATGTCATTTGAATTACCATTTACATAATTATTCAACCACACAAACATAACCATGTCTATTCCTTGTTTCGCAAATTAAAAGATAATTAACTGTAAATTAAATGTCAGTTAAAATTAATTAAATGTCAATTAAATGAAAACCAAACGCTAATTAAAAGTCAATCAAATTAAATGTCAATTAAATAAAATGTCAACTAAAATAAATGTCAATTAAATCAAATGTCAACTAAAATAAATGTCAATTGAATTACCATTTACATAATTATTCAACCACACAAACATAACCATGTCTATTCATTGTTTCGCAAATTAAAAGATAATTAACTGTAAATTAAATGTCAGTTAAAATTAATTAAATGTCAGTTAAAATTAATTAAATGCCAATTAAATGAAAGTCAAAAGCTAATTAAAAGTCAATCAAATTAAATGTCAATTAAATCAAATGTCAACTAAAATAAATGTCAATTAAAATAAATGCCCACTGTCAATTAAAATAAATGTCAATTAAAATAAATGCCAACTGAATCAAATGTCAAATAAAATAAATGGCAATACCATATCAAATAATTCATACACAAATTATCTGAAATCATTCAACATCAAATCGGATACAGAATATAAACATTTTTCTAATAGGAAGGCTTTCAGTTTTGCCTTAAATAAGTTTGTGTTATAGACCAATGTTTTTAAATCAGTCGGTAACTTATTATATAATTCCACTGCTTGGTAACGTGAACAATGCTTTGCTATGTTAAATTTAGGCACCATTAAGTTTTTAATAACTTTCCTTCGTGTGCTCTCTCTCAGCTCTCTTTCTTTTTGCGATTCATATTGATGTATATATTTTGCGAACTTGCTTAACAGAACCAGTATATACAAACTTGGAACTGTAAGAATGCCTAATTTCTTGAAGTATTCTTTGCATGAATCACGCTGTGAAATTTTGACAATGGTTCTTATGGCACGTTTCTGAAGGATGAATGCTCTTTGGCAGTTGTAGTTATAGCTATTACCCCAAAACATGATGCTGTACCTTAACCTAGATTCAACCAAAGCATGATAACATACTTTCAGTTGCTTCAAATCTATTTCATCTCTGAGGCTCCTAAGTGCATAACATGCAGAGGATATAGAGGAATCCATAGCAGCAAGCTCCTGTTTCCAGTTTAGATTTGAATCAATATTTATACCTAAGAATTTTACCTGATTTACTAATCCTATCTTGTCTCCTTTCAATGTCACATCCATAGTGTCAGTGTTACGAGATGTAGTCTTAAATAACATTATATTTGTTTTATTTGTATTAATTAGTAAATTATTAGCTGTAAACCATTCAGAAAGATTATCCAGACATCCATTTACTTTTGTGGACAAACCTTTTAAATCACGCGCTCCAATTATTACGTTTGTGTCATCAGCAAAAACAACACACGAAGCGTCAGGCTGAGCTGTGTTCATGAAATTTAATAAATCGTTTGTGAAAATGAGATACAATAATGGACCCAAAATTGAGCCTTGAGGTACCCCACGTCTCATGTATATCATCTTTGATTTATAAGCTATTTCATGATTGTTTTCATCAATGTTTTTTATTTCAACATACATACGTCTGTTCTGTAGATAAGATGTCATAAGTTTTAAAGCATCACCTCTTATACCATAATGTTCCAGTTTAGAAAGCAGTAATTGATGATCTAAAGTGTCAAAAGCAGAACTCAGGTCAATAAATAGTCCAGCCACTTTCATTTTGTCATTTAGTTTACTTACTACATCATCAATGAGAGTGTCAATGGCATCTGAAGTGCCAATGCCCTTTTGATACCCAAATTGTCTTAAGTGTATTATTTTATTTAGATTAAAATGTACCATCAGTCTAAATTTAATTATTTTTTCAAAAAGTTTCGACAAAGTTGGTAGCAACGATATAGGTCGGTAATTTTTTGGGTCTGTCTTTGTGCCTTTTTTGTATATCGGAATTACCTTAGCCAGTTTGAGTTGATCAGGAAAAGTCGACTCTTTAATACATTTATTAAAAAATTCAGAAAGAGGATGTGCTAAAAATTCTATGTTCTCCTTAATAATTGATATTGGTAAGTCGTCATATCCGCAAGATTTTTTGTTAGCCATGTGACACACAATCTTTTTTATCTCAGTCGGTGTAGTCGGCTTGAAGGACAAGTTACTATCGACTCTCGCCGTTGTTTCTTTTAGAAAGGACATTGCTTTATCTTTGTTAAGTGCCAATGATGGTTTGTAAACAAAGCTGTCAACGAATTTATTAGCAATATCCTCGGGATCAGAAATAACTTTGTTGTCTATATTTAGGACAAGTTTTTTTCTAAGTTTGTTTTTTCTTTTCTTTGTATGTTCATTTACTAGTTTCCATGTCTCTTTGGGTATATTTTTAGCTTTACTAAGATGAACTGATATGGCTAACTTTTTAGCTTGCTTTAGAACCCTTCTGTAAATTCGAATATAGTTGATTTTGTAGTTCAAGATACTAGCATTATTTGGAGTGCCACAGCATAAAACTCTTTTCATTTTACTAGATACTTTGACTCCCTTGGTTACCCACTTTATAATTTCATTTTTCATAGGCTTTATTTTGATAGCCTTCTTTGGGTAACAGGCACGAAAAATTTTGCCAAAATTGTCTAGAAAATTATTTATTCCCATATTACTCAAATTTATATTTGAAATACTTTTTTTAAACGCATCATAATTTTTTGTGTTAAATAATCTTTTTTGAATTGTTATGGTATATTCTGAACTCTTCGTTTTCTCATTGATATTATCAAGAACCATATCGCAAAAAAGTCCACCATGGCCATCTGCTAGCCCATTGTGATCAACCAAACAACGCTCTATACAATCATCATCCACATTTGTAATTATATTATCAATACAAGAGTATGATTTATTTCGGATGAAAGTAGGAGTTTTTATCAGGTATCTAAAATTATAACATTTCAATAAACTTATGAACTCTGCTGATTTTTTACTTTCAACCAGTACGTCAATATTAAAGTCGCCACAAACTAAGCATTTCTTATCAAGAAAGTGTTCTAATAATTTTTCTAAACTACCCATGAAACTTTCAAAATTTTTCTCAACTGGACTTCTATAACAACAGCATATGTGTAATCTCGTTTCAAGATCTTTTACACCACAAATCTCAAAACTATCTGATCTATAAAACTTTTTAATTGCGTCAATGTTTTCACATTTTTTATTTTTATGTGCTAAAATAAGGCTACCTCCCCTCTTTTTATTTGGTCTTGTGTTGTATGATGCTAAATTATAATTGGACATACAAAACACATGTGCAGATTTATCATTTAGGAAATGTTCTGATATGCATAAGTAATCTAAATCATTTTCATGCGTTTCAATATATAATTCAAGTTCTGTTTTTTTATTACTAATGCCACATACATTTTGATGAAATATCTTAAGACAGTTTGTTTTCGCTAATAAAATATCTGAAGAATTATTATATAACCTGTTTTGTGCATCCCTTTTAGTCACGAAAAAGATCATTATCATCGGTGGTTATTGACGAACTATTTAATACTGTTTGTGTAGCACAATTTACCAACACTTTTGGTGTCGTAGCATTGTTCCTATTACTGTCACTCGCTTTGACGATCAAATTAGGAGTAGTTTGTGTAGAAACATTTTTGAACATTCGTTTTGCCTTTTGATCTATAAGCACATTATGCACATAATTTTGATAGTTGGTCCTGTATTGCAATCGTAATATATCCCTATATATTAATTTACATGCAGTTAGCTTGTTAGGTAAAGGCCTTTTGAAATAGTTAGAATAATTATTGTCATCTAATGTAATAAAATTTGAATTTTCGCAATTATTGCATACAAGTTTTAAAGTACTATTAACATTTGATACATTTAAATATTTGTTTTTATAAATTTTACTGACAAGGACATTTGTGTTTTGTATATTTTTCAAAGTGTGATGCAGTGAACTTAATATATCTAATGGGTTTTTGTCACTAATACCTCCAATTATCAAAACAAAGTCAGACTTTGTGAAGTCCTTGCACATAGTTTCACATGTACTCAATATGTAACTAAGAGGTGCGTTTGGTTTGATCACCGACGTTACGCTAAAACTATTTCCCACTAAGTTTTGAAGTATGTCTCTAATTTCATATCCAGTCTGATCCGCAAAGATAGCGATTTTATGCTTTGGTGGTGGTACTTGTAATAGTTGTTTACAGAATCTATTCTCTGTAACGGTTTTTACGCTTCCATTAACGCCCATGTTTTGTTTAGGTGTTGACTGTGACATGATCTTGCCTGTTTCCTGAATTTCCCTATCCATCGATGTATGTATATGTATGTATCCTCCATTTTCTGGTTCCTCCGCGATGGGTGTAGGTGATTTTTGTGTAAAACTAACTTGTAGGTCCTTGTAACTGTTTGTAGGGGACAAGTTCCCTGCTCCGGTGACTGAAGACTTATCTAAATTGTTTTTTATTGGCGATTTATGAATGAATGCTTCTGACTTATTACCATTTCGGTTCATCGACGTTATGGCATGCATAGTAAACTCTCTAGAAGAGGTTCTGGGTAATCCGGTTTTCATAGTTATAGTCCTAAGTCGACGTTGATATTGAGGTGAATAGAACCTTATTGGTGTTGCCGCTGTTTTTGTGCAAGTAGAATCATGTAAGCCTACCGATTTAAAAATCTTTATTTCGCTTTCATATTTCCTGATTTTGTCCTTTAATGATGAGTTTTCTAAGTTTATATTATCTATTTCCGAGTTGGCAGACTGTAGTTCTAATTTAAGTTTTGTAATTTCTTCATTCTTTACGACGATATCCATATTATTCCCAGAGATATTATTGTTGGGTAAACTTTGATATGAAATATTCATGTCAAATTCGAACTCGCTTACGTTTAAGTTATGTCGCATATTTTGTGTTCTTTGCGTGACGTATATATTATTATCATCCTCCATGTTTTACTTTTAGGATTTATGTGTTTACAAAAAGTCAAGCTTTATCCTGGATTCGAGCCAGCGACTAACAGCTCCTCAGTCCGAACGGTTCCTATTGCGCCAACCGTGCTTATAACTATTATTTCAAAATAGTACCGTAGCTTCCACATACAGGCAGCTGTATTTCTGTTTTATCGACTGTCAGTTTATGTGTTCCTAGACTAGATGTCGCTATTTGCAATTACGTTTGGCACTGGTATGTTTGAATAATTTTTTTTTCGTAACGGTTCGTAAGATGACTTCATATGTAAACTATAGTCCTTGAACCCATTTGGACTTAGTATAAGTATCTTTGGAGTGTGTGCGGAAAAATATTAAAAATTCACGCGTGTGAAATACATTGCATGTTGAACCTAATCGTAGTACGACAAGAACCAGTTTTCGAGAAAGTGTATTGAAAACTCTTGTTTGCTACCTTTACTCGCTTCTCGCTAGTCGTGCACAGTGGCACAGGTGCCTACAAGTTTGATTGGTTTCCACAATTTCTCTTGAGTAAACAAATAAGGTGGAAAATATTAATAGAAACACGAGGGGAGTGTAATAATTAGTACCTATAACAAAAGAAAATTTTAACAATAAAACCCTTTGCACGTGTTTAGGGTACGAGATTGCAGGACTAGCTTTAATCACGATATTTGGCAGGTGACTGATTCGCGGAATTAACGTGACTCGACGCTACTTATATTTTATACTTAATAATGAATAACGTTTCCCTTTCTTGAGTTTTTGCGATAAGCACTTCAAAAAAGCAGTACATTCCGAAATAATGCCTTTTGAGTTTGTTCAAGACAAAGTATTTGAACGCATTTATCACGTAACATCGCGCCTGCAATCCTCAAAGGCTTATGCAAATATGTACCTTCAGTAGTACACCCACATTTCGCCAGTTATTGGTTAAGCCCCATGTAATTGGGTGTGAGCCAATTGCCACAAATCGGGCATTATTTGAAAAAATCTTTATGGAAACACTTACGACCGCTTTGCCCGTCCTGAGAATAATAAAAACCAGGAACACTAGACCAATGAACAAACTCTATTTCAGTAGTTATATACCAGTGTTTCCCATATTCCAGGTGAAAGAGCCGAGCAAGACGATACCTATCGCGATCCTGTCGTGTCTGTGCATCGTGTTCTCTCTATACGCGGGCATGAGCATCGTGGCCACTATGCTGGTGCCTTACTATGAGTTGGTGAGTTACATCATGCTTCAAATACCTGAACAGATTTTTACTGTATGCATATGAATATCTACTTATACGGCACTTTTACCAAAATATTTTTTTTGGTCAATTTTTGTCCGTCTATCTGTTTGTTCCGGCTAATCTCCGAAACGGCTGGATTGATTTTGACGGGACTTTTACTAGCAGATAGCTAAAGTTATAAGGTCTAACATAGCCTGCTTTTATTAGGGTTCCGTGCACAAAATTTATACCTTGAAATTGGTAACAAAATCCGATTTAAAAAGGCAAGTCATATATATTTTTTTTAATAATTTCACGCGAAGAAGGTCGCGGGCAACAGCTAGTCTTAAATAAAGAGAAAATTTCACAAAAAAAAGTACTGCAACAATTCGGCGTAACGTGTTTGCCAATGAATAGGAGGCTTTAAAAAGTTCTATCAAACAGGTTTTTGGTTCTGTAAACTACCGTTTTCTCGAATGCTCACATGCTCGAATTATTTTACCGATTTCGTCAATATATTTTATGCAAATAAGGTTTTGATTGAAAAGCTATGTTCCACGAGTGCTACATTGTAGAATGGATTTGTGGTCTTTTAACACCCTGTAAGTCTGAGACGGTTTATTTTTCAGATAGAAAGAAGTGTTGAAGACAAACGGCCAGCCCCCGAAATTGCGCTATAGACAAGGAAATTTATTCTTTTAAATTACAATCCTAACAAATGCCTACGTCTCTAGACTGTGGTCGGATACTGTCATAATATGGGTATCAATGTTTTCTTTCGCAAGTTTTCGAAAATCATACATGAATTCAAGGAATATGACATGCTCCAACTTCTTGGAAGAAGACTTCATCCAGTTCTGGACCACACTAGGCTGTGTTGTTAATAATGAAAATATATTTTCATAATTTCAGGTACCCATTGCTGCAGTTTCGACTGCATTCAGGCATGCGGAATGGGAGTGGGCACGATGGATAGTCACTGTTGGAGCCCTTTTCGGTCTTTCCACTAGGTAAGTTCAAAATGAAATATAATTTATTATTGCTAAAAATTCTATTTTTCAATAGTATTAGAGCGTCTCAACATTCGCGCTTCTGAGGATCTAAAAAACGCCATTGATGCTTCAATGGATACGGCCAGACATATTGAATTATCAATATCTCGATTCGTAAACAAGAAGAAAACGAAATTCTTTGGGAAATAACTGGAGGTAACGACATAGCTGAAAGTGGTAGTTGGCCACGTTTTCCAAGACCACATAGCTGATGGAGCAGGCGAGCACTGGAGCAGAGACCGCGTATCTGCAAGTGTAGCGTAGTAGGACAGCCTCTAGCTAGGTACACTGATGACCTTGAAAAGGTGGTTGGGATAGATCGGATGCGGGAGGCAGAAGAGTGTGTGTGGTGTCGCAGTTTGAGAGAGGCCTAAATCTAGCAGTGGACTGTGATAAACTGAATTGAGGCCAAAAATCTGAGGATCGCTTCTAATACTTAATTATTGTAGTTTTGGAATTTTGGGCATGTTACATTTGAAATGCGGAGACACAGGTTTAGTTAGCGCTTCGATGACGGCACGGTTTGCGCAGTCGCTGAGCGATTGACTGCTGTGTTTCGTGTTGCGGGTTTGATTCCCGCACGGTCAAATATTTGTATGGCCTACAGATAATTGTTCCGAGTCTGGCTGTTTGTGTATGTGAGTTTAAATGTTTGTAAATGCACCCACGATACAGGAGAAATTCCTAGTGTGGGGCAACGTTTTTTTTTAAAACAAAAAAGAAAAAGAAATATGTAACTTAGAGGTTTGATTCTTTCAAGGTAATCCTACTAATGTCAGCCTGCTCTGTCCCATTGCTGGGCAAAGGCCTTCCCCATGGGTTTCCAATTTTCTTTCTCCGTGTTCTATTTGAAACGCGGAGAAGGCAAATTGTAAACAAAATTACCTATTTAAATTATGTGGCCCAGCACTAAACTATAACATCAACATGTCAGACAGTGGTTACTGGTATAGCGATGCGCGGTTATTTTAACGCCTGGCCATATGGCTGCCATCTAAAGAAAGAAAGGAAGAAAAGAACCATGCTGCACTATACCAATGAGGAACAAAATATTAACCATATAATATGACCATTTCCCAGTTTTTTCGGTGCTTTGTTCCCGTTGCCTCGGTTGCTGTACTCCATGGCTAAGGAGGGCCTATTTATCCACTGGTTCGCTAAAGTCAGCACCACCAGGCAGTCGCCCATCATCGCCACGGTTGTGCCCACTGCGGTCATTTGTAAGTAAATAGTTTAGTATTCTTTGTAAAAAGAAGTCCGTTTGGAAAGTGCTCCCATATTTATTATTACCAATAACTAGCATTGTTTTGTAAAGATTTAAAGGGAGGTGAAGATACAGGTCACTACTGGTCGACGTGGCTACGCTGAGGAGGCCTATGCCCAACCGTGCGTATCTTTCGGCAGAAATGATAATGTCGATGAAGCTAGAGGCATTTGATATGCATTAATTGTAATTCCTGAAGTTTCACTTCTCCAAGATTTTAGCGTACGTACGGTTATAAAACTTAGAGTTACAGGGTGGTAAACCTCTTTAACTAATTGGTTGATAATTAAGCAAATAAATGTGGCAGGTGTCTAAGAGTATGATCTACGTTTTGATTGGATCTTGATGTCGTTGGAGTCAGTGGAAATGCAAGACAAGATTGGCACGGACGCAGCCTTGACTGCGCACAAATTACGAGTAGCATTAAAACACAAGATTTAAATAAGTTGCAACAGACAAACTGACGCCGATGTCTATATCTGCATATAGATAGGCGTGGGCAATGCACACGTAGTGTTATTTTGGAAAGGATATAATAATATGAAGGGCATAATCTCTTCTTGTCAAAATATTTCAGAACAAGTTGAAATGTAGACAAATTAATGTTAGCTAAAGACCAAAATTAATGCCAAAATAAGGTAAAATTATAATTTTATCAATATCTGTTTATTTTCTACTAAATAATCTACCACCTTTTGTACAACACGATAGGCAATAAGTAGGCCAAGAACAACATGATGTATCAAAAATATTTTACGATATACTTAATCCTAAATCAAAATTATGTTATGGTGGAGGATGGCGTTACTTAATTTTTTAAAACACTAGCTAATCCAATGAGGAAAAAATACTAGCTCAGCACGATGAGCTAGGAAGATGGGATCATAGACTAATTTAAGATGGGATGGCGGAAGAGTATCGACACATGTTGCGTCCCACACTAAAGGCTAGCTGGGTAGCCATCTTCCATGGATACAAAGACATGCCGTCTGGTGTTTTGTCATCGTCGCGTGCCCAACCATTGGGTTCTAATAAAGCTGGAACGCCGACGATTTAAGTTTAACTTAATTGTGTATTTTTGATATTTCAGCACTGCTGGCTGCTTTTCTCGAACTGGATCAGCTCGTTTTGATGCTGTGCATCGGAACACTCTGCTCCTACACCATCGTGGCAATATGTGTTGTGTTACTCAGGTAGGTGTTTTCCTTACTACGGTGAAACTAAAAGGATGGTAAATAATTTGTTTTAAGAAACTGTTAGATAAAAGTTTTTCTATTAGATAAGTTGGTCTTTATGTGTATTTTTTTCTGAATAATACCTTGATAATCTCTCACTTTTAAATTAAAGATAATGATAAGAAAAGAAATATACAGGTTATGTTAATTTAAAAGAAATTCAATTTACTCTTTTTGAAATTTTGTGCTCAAACTACTTCTTATTAGCTACGGACCGAAGTCCAATCCAGTTGGATCTAGTACATTTAATGAAACAAAGGAATCGCACGTGGCTTTATTTTTTGGCACATTATTGCGTGTTAATTTGGCGACTCTCTCGATGTCACGTCTCCTATTTTAGTCTAGTTTATCACAATCGTAAAGTATACTTACAATGTTACGATTATCAAGTTCGTCTTTGGATGTGTTGATAAACAGCTGTAGTTCCAAGACAATAGACCTATTTATAGACTAGGTATCTAATTTATAGGTATCATTTCCCTCAAAATTATTCTGCTTTATATTTTGCTCATAAAATGTTTTTTAAAGAATATGTAGTACATAATTATAATATGTAGGAAAGCTCTGGTCAGACTTACTTAGGCGAACCTTACATAGGATATGGGACGCGACTGTGTGCTTAGATTTTTTTAGTGATTAGGTGTTCAAGACTGTTCCCGCCAGTTGGAAAGCCTGCATACATTTTAGACACAACCGTTATGAAGAAACCCAAACCCCCCCCCGCCAACCAAGGCCGGAAACACTGAAGTTTTGTCCATATTATTGTTCCAAACTTTCAAGTAATTTTCTTATGCCTCGAAAATTGCACTAGAAATCACTACACTTGAAGTTAAATTCATATTTGGAGAATGCCTCCTTAGCCCCAAAATATGCAGTCGGAGTGACCTCAGCGATGCCACTAACGACGCCATGGAAGATGCGAAGTTCGGGCTAATAAAATATAAATACGTGCTAGCGACACCAAGATGAAGAAGTAGAGTGCGACTTAGTTTATGTTATCAATATAAATGTTTCAGGTACTCTTCAGAGTACAAGTCAGAGGCCTCGACAAGTATAATGAAGCTGATCATCGGCCGAGGAGACAGGAAGGCCACAAAGACCACCTCTACAATCATCAACATAGCCATGTTTCTATTCAGTAAGTACACAAAAGTAACTGACTATTCAACCAGAAAAGTACTATTATATTTACTTAGCAAATATGTTTTTTTAGTTATAACATTCTATTGCAGGATAGATTTGTCCAATAGTACTATTTTGAACATGTTTTTACGCCAGCGATTATAATCCTGTGTCCTATACACAGTACAGGCTGTTTCTTTTCGTCAGGTGAATACGCTATCTTGAGTATAAACATGGCGCGTGTTCACCGAACAAAATGAACGCGACGGCTGGGTGTTCTAGCGACAACCGCTAAAGACATATGTTGGACACTGGTAATAGCCAAGACCTATTTCAGGAAGCGAGCGGTCTAACCGAGTTGACTAGACTGCGGATCGGACTGCGGAGTTTGACAGATCATCATCATGATCTGCCTTTGTTTTTCCCAACTATGTTGACGTCGACTTCCAGTCTAACCGAAGTTTGACAGATATTACAGATAATGTACTGAAATATCTGTGAAAGTAACAGTTCACATCAGGCGAGTTGGGCAATGTATGGTAAAAAAAGGTCGGTGTACTCAGCCCGTTCGCAGTCGGGTTCGCTCGGGTCGACTACACCTTCAGCGATATCAAGTAACTATGTTATTCACAAGCTGTTCTTTGTTTCAGTTTGCATCTGTGTTACACTAGCTCTGGTGGTGGTCCACGCGCAGGCGCCGCTGGTCCCCGCCATCGTCCTGCATGTCCTCGCTCTACTCGTCGTCGTTGTCATGGCTCTGCAACCCAGCCTGAGTGAGAATCTGCCATTTAGAGTACGTTCTTTTCTCTATTAACTATCGATCAACCCCTACTTAGTTCGGTACTTACTACTTTGCAAATCATCCAGCTTTCTTTATTATTCATTTGTCTAGCCTGTCCCTACTGTGTTGGGGTCTAGTCTATTCGGATGCAGCTGAAGCGATTAGTCAGATTATTCATTTTTAAAAATAAGGTTACATGACATTATTTGGGACTAGAATAAAAAATTGACCGTCTTTCAATCTGTCCCTCGTAAAAGTAACAGACTGTGTAAATAACTCATGTAGAACTACAACGTATGTTTTCCCTCACATGTAATATCACACGTAATGTATCTTAAAATAAATATTTTTTCAGACACCGCTGGTCCCATTAATTCCCTGCCTCAGCATATACACCAACGTGCATCTAATGGTCCTAATCAGTTATCAAACCTGGATAAGAGTTATGCTATGGCTTGCAATAGGTAAGAGGATTGTGCCGTAAGAGTGAACTAAATTATTTATTGATATTCCTTATTGGTATTTTTGTTTTTTCCATTTCAGGAATTCCAATTTATATCATATGCCTATGCTGCTACAAGCAAAACGCGGGCAAAGTTATAAATGAAGATACAAATATTAAGCCATTGGCTAATACAAACGGAAAATCAACAATTGTTCAAATTGTAGTGGTATCACCAACTCCTCCTGATACATTGGCTCGGTCAGACGAGCACGTGGAAGAGTATGCCGATGCAAAGCAGATACATCAGGAGTTAAGAGATAAAGCGATAGATCCGAAAAATGTTCAAGAAATAATGGTACAAGAGATGCAAATCGAAAATAATGCAGAAAAAGAAGCGAAAATAATAGACTTATTAGATCAAGTATTACAAGCTGAGGAAGATACTTACGGAGAAGTTATTAGCTTAAAAGAAACCAAAGACGACGATACTGCAGCCAATGCAACCGGCATCCCACATAGAAAGTCTTTGAGCGAATTGTCAGACGCGGGTTCCGATGCGTCATTAGGTAATCAAGGGTTATCTAAATACGACGTGATAGCTCAAGTGCACAGGGAGGATTTGCCAAAAGTAAATGAGGAAGAGGAAAGATTAGAAGAACCGATTCCTGATTACGATGAGGACGAAGACATAACGGCATTTAATGACAGTGACACGAATTCAAGAACAGATGAATCTGGATATTCGGACACACTCGACAGACAAGCGCTAAGTGAGTCATTAGATGACACGCAGGAGTCCATAATTCCAGTGCCGCCGCCACCGCCGCCCCCGCCACCACCTCCTCCTCCTCCTCTAGATGAAAACTATTTTAAGCCTAATAATAACTATAAGAAATTTTATACAGTAAATTATAGACATACTGAACCTGAACTGCCACGAAAAATAGAAGACGACGAAGTTAATGAGCCTAGAGTAAGCATACAGTCAAGCAATTCACAAGGTGACGGCAATATGAGATTTGGAAGCGATCGACAAATTAAATTCATGTCCAAGTTGAACGATATATTCCAGAAACAAAATAATCCTGAAGAGGAAGAAGAACCCAGGAGAAGATCTCATTCTACGGGGAACTTTCCTGATGCAGAACTATCAGTGAACCGCGGTCGGTCATCTATGTTTGAGGATTTAAAGAAAGAAATATTGTCTAGAGAGACAGCACAAATTTTACGACCTGTAAGCACTGAAGTAAAGGTTCCGGAATCGGACCCAACTGAACCCGAAGTCGAAGAAGAGGAAGAAGATATGTCGCTGAGTAGAAAAGACTTAAAGCATAAATTAGAAGGTATATTCGCTGTGGGTGGTCCACAGCTTATGAAACCGCGACTAAATAAGACAAATTCTACACCACTAGAAGAATCAAACCAAAATGATAATAATTCTAGCTCAGAAAGTATAGCTAAGTTGCCAAAAGTTGGTGACAAAAATGATACTCTAAAGAGACAAAGAGCCAAATTCGGAGAAGTTTTAAATTCAATCCGATTAAGTATGAACCAAGACGACCAAGTGTAGTTTGTTTAGAAAGTGATATTAAGTGAAGCAGCACAATTGTTTAAACTTATTGTTGAACGAATTAATTGACTTATTGTTTTAATGTGTATGGACTTTTGATCCTAAGTAACATGAAGTTAAAACCGATTTGGATTGGCTTCTATTGATTGTAAATTATTCAACTAACTTTTCAAATATTTTAATACCCGGGTAAAATACCTAGTCGTATGTTAAGTGCCTTATTTTGTACAGATATTTAAGTATGAACGAATTCACGATTTCCAACAAAATCACAAAGCGACTGAATGGCAAATTAGTGTCTTTTTGAATTTTAGTTTGTAAGTAGTGTGTTTCCGAGGTATAGAGAATCATGATCAGTAAGACTGACGAAACCATAGTAGATTTGTCGATAAGTTCAACAGTGATTCAAGAGTGTATGTAGTCGCAAATTTTAATAAAATACATATGTAAGTTTTAGCTTTAGTTTTTTATTCACCCAATTTGGGGCGTACCAACAATAATTACAGGTAAATCAATGTACAAAAATAAAAGTTTCAAATCCACACAGAGAAACAGTTTCAGTTCTTTCTCTCACATAGGTTTAGAGTCAGCACGTCTCTTTCTTGTATAGTTCTTGTATCGTCTCCCGAAGTTCCATCTTCGACACGCAGCTTAGTAGTACATCGTCGATTATCTGTTCGGAGACGCTGGGAAGGAAAAAAACGCTTATTTTAGCAGTTTTTTGGTAAGTTGTCATCTTGTCAGCTGGTAAACGTTCATGACATGATTCACTTGGTGAATGAAAATAGTTCACTCACTTGTAGAGATGAGACCTGATGGCCTGGGGGACTAAAATGGCCGCTTTAGCAGAATCATAATAGGATAATAATATGAATTACGTTTAAATTCGTAAAATGGTCACAATTCATAATAGTAGAGTACGTCTATGACTATTTTAAGAATTTAAACGTAATTCATAATTAAAGCGGCCATTTTAGACATTTTGGTTCTGTGGTGCCTAAGAACCCCAATAAAAATGAGATCCAAAGTGGAGGGCCATCCCGTCACCTTCCATCCTACATCAGTAGGATGGAAGTGACAGAACGCCACGTGCCATACATTCTCCTTTTGATTCCTCCACATTCATACATACTGTCTATCATACATCAAAAAGGACTCAAAAGGGGGAAGCACCAAAAACAAATCTCAGACATTCGGATGTAACATTTACATACATAACGATAACGTAGACTTCGAAAGGGGATGGGATAAAAAGGCAGACAGCCCGTGACGTCATCTTTCGTCCCCTTGCTTTCTCTCCATGGTCACGTTTCGTCATTATTTGGGTGTTTTACGACTTTGACATGATGTTATGTGGTACGTGTTAAGTAGATGTCCTTGGGACATTGAGACAAAAAAAAACGCAACTTCAAAAAACACGAAAAAGTGAAAAATAACTTTAGCTTCAGAACTTGGTGACTTTTGTTTGTTTGATTCTGTTTTTTTAAGTCGGCAACGTCTGAAGCTAAAGTTATAAATCACTTTTTTGTGTTCTTGAAGTCGTTTTTTTATAGTGTTAATGTTAACTACTAACTAAATTATGGATCGTTGTGCCTGATGCAAATAAATGAATTGAATTGAGTGTCCTTTAGAGAGATTTTCATTAGGTTTTCTAATGATTATCTGCTCCCTTATCATTTATTTGTAGGCATGGAGATTTGGAGGTGTCTTACTTTTTATTTTGGAGTTGTATATCGTAATTACATTGTTTATACCTTATTGGAAGAAGTATGAACTTGCGTTCAAGAGCTGTCAGCGTCCATAATATCCTATAAACACAGTTTACATGTGCTGATCACATCCGGTTTCCTTGGTGCTATCTCAATTTAATACGGAGTTCTCATACTGAAGAAATGGAGTTTCGGGATAGACTTTAATTGACGATGCTAGAACCAGAGTGATCTAAGTGACATTTTTGGCAAAAATGGCTTTTTAACACAATTGCATGGAAAAATCATAATTCTTTCAAGCCATACTGATCTAAGTGCTTCCCAGTATTATTTTCCTTGAGAAATCACAACATCTCACTATAGAATCGGTGCGATTTGCAAAATGGAGACATGCCAGACTGATCTAAGTAATGAGGCGCACTTAGATGTAGGTTCAAGTATACTTAGTTACAATGATGACTACACGGAAACATATGAAACGGTTGATTTGAAACCAAATGATATAGATTCTGAAACTTTCTTTTGTAACCTAAAGAATTATATACCAGAAAAAGCCCCTGAAACTAGACTAATATCGTATCAAAAAATGCAAGATATAAGAAAAGCCCTAAAATTTGTACCTCCTATCCATCATCAGTTTTACTTGACCCTACCACATGTGCCTAGAAGAGGCGGCAATCAGGAAGCACAAGATGATAATTTTTTGCCTGCTGTATTTGGTGATGATTAAAGTGATTTTTTCTTAACATATCAAAGTGAAAACTTACACTATTATCACATTTTTTTAAATTGGTGAACTGCCATAGTGATCTAAGTGATTTTTTTTTTGTAAAACTAAGAATGTTAGTTTTAATAAATAACTCATACTGATAAAAATTGTTATTTTATTATTTAAAACTTACATGAAGTACATATAACTAAAAAATAATAATAAAAAGCTCATAGATTTCAAATAATAACGCGTAACGCATTTCCTTCATTTTCTCAGATACATACTATTGTGCCCTAGATCATTCTGGTTCCAGCGTCGTCAATTCTAGAGAATGTAGGGTATTTTGAACACCGAGACCGTCACAGAAGGTTTTTGTAAAAATGAACCGTTCTCCTGTTCTATATTTGTCGATAAAAATAGCAGAAAGAACCCTGGATTACTTACTTGCCAATCATCTCCCAAGGCTTCCCGACGGCGCTGTTAGCGTACATGGCGCTGGTGAGCATGTGCTGCACGAACTTGGTGCGGTAGTGGAACAGCGCGTCGGCCGCCGGCTCCGAGATGTTGAACTGCAGGCGGTAGCGGCCCGGCGTGCGCGGCGTCGCCGGCTGACGGAACTGCGACTTCGGTAGCTTCTTCTTTATTGTTTCTTCTAGTATCTGCAATAGAAGTTATTACTTGGGAGTGATCGCAATTATCGACGCGGAATGGACTTAAGGACGTATCATGACAATTCAATCGAAAGACGTCCACTGCTGGACATATGCCTCCAAAGATCGCCACAACGACCCATCCTGCGCAGCTCTCATCCAGGGCATTCTTGCAACCTTCACCAGGTCGTCATAGGATAATCCGGAACTTGTTGGACACAAATATTGACTAGTCCGAAACTACACTTCTCATCAAAAAAATCGAAACACCTCGCAGTTTATGATTTGATAAGGATTATCAGAAAAATGTGTATATTTAGGAATAAATGTAAAATGTCATTTAATAGTGAGTAGTATGAGGTTTTTAAATCCTAATGTTATTGTTCTAAATTCAAATTAAGTCTTCATAGGTTTCGTATTTTGTATAATGAGTAATTTTTACCCTGTATGGAATATGAAGGAAATGGGTAAAACAACACGCGTAAATGAAAAAAAAATGTAAGAAACGTTTATTTAATAACTTGTATTCCCTCCGCGAGCTCTTATTACTGCTTCCATACGGTTCTTCATCGATCGGATGAGAGTCACGATCACATGTTGTGGTATATTATCCCATTCCTCTTGGATTGCATTTTGCAGCTGGCTAAGTGTTTCTGGGGCTGGATCTCTTGCTCGAATTCGTCTCTTTAATTCATCCCATAGATGTTCAATGGGATTCATGTCCGGGCTTCTTGCTGGCCATACCATAATGGAGATACCGACTTCGGTAAGATAATCTCGTACGACGCCCGCGGTGTGAGCTCTAGCATTGTCGTGCATGAATATGAAGTCGTTGCCAATAAAATGTGCATAGGGCATCACATGAGGTTCAAGACAGTGTTCGATGTACCGATGAGAGTTTAGTGCAGGCAGCCGTGGCCCAGACACAAAGGCAAGTTCTGTCTTACCGTCGGCGCTGATTCCTCCCCAAACCGTCCACGAACCGCCACCATAGCTGACCTTTTCTTCAATGCAGCATTGTGCAAAGCGTTCTCCATCTCTTCTGTAGACCTTGTTCCTTCCGTCGTTACCATACAGCATAATTTTACACTCATCAGAAAACAGTACTTTGCTCCACTGAAGGTATGACCAAGTTAGGTGCTCGCGTGCAAAGTTAAGGCGCGCTCTTCGATGGTCTGCAGTTAATTTCGGCCCATTCGCTGGCTTATGCGGTGCCAATCCGCGTTCCTTCAACCTTCTTCTTATTGTAGAGTCACTTACAGCTACTCTTCGTACAACGCGAAGCTGCTGCTGCAGTTGAAAAGCGTTAAGGCGTCGATTTCGTAAAGAAGTTGTTACAATAAATCGATCATCTCGCTCAGAAGTGACCCGATTCCTGCCAGATCCTGAACGGCGCGTGAACGAACCAGTCTCCCGATAGCGTTTGTAGACTCTATGAACAGATGATAAGCTTAGATGCAATCTTGCAGCCACAACACGCTGACTAAGTCCAGAATCCAGCAATGCCACCACTTGGGCGGCTTCTGCGGGCGAAGTATCCATATGTTTTAGAAAAAAAAGTTTTTTCAGACGTCCCAAAGTCACAGTAAATGAAATAAGAAACAAAAAGTTTAAAGACAAGCGCTAATTTTTAGTTTTTAAACGAGAAACGTACTCCAACCCTAAATACACATTTGTCTCAAAACAGTGATTAATTTCATTTATAGGATAAACAAATGAAATTCTAATTTCGAATTTTGATTTTTTTCTTCTTACTGTAATGACCAAACTGCCAGCTACACAATAATGTTTTTTTTTTTCATGGAATTAATTCTCTTTTGTAAAAAATTAGGACAAAAACAATAAAAACGAAAGTGTTTCGATTTTTTTGATGAGAAGTGTAGTTTGAGACTAACCGTGACCAGTACAGCACTAGTTTGACAGTGTAAAATCAGTGCCGAATTAATCACTAGTGTCAACCCAGGGATAAATACTGATTTAATTGGCGGCCCCGTTGGCCTCGTGGTCGCAAGTATTCGTGGCTGGCTAACCAGCCACGAATTATATACACTTCCAGGTCCTTACCCTGAGCAGCTGCGGCGTGCTTGGCGTGCTTGGCTGCCGCGGACTGTTCCCGTTGATGTGCACGAGCTGCACGTTCTTATTCCCTGATACTCGTTCTGTCCTGCTACGGAAACACAAAGAAAATCATTACTTCTAAACAAAGATATTCAAGGTACTATTGACAGGTTGTGAGAAGCATATCAAAGAAAAACTGTAATCACATGTCTCAGGGAGGCCATGGCATGTTTGCCAAGTTGAACAAGTAATTCTAGTACCGACACCAGTTGGTTACACGTTTTGTCTTTTCTGTCGTAATTATATTGAACATACAAAATTATAGTTTCTTAGTGTTTACAAAAACTGATGGCAGTGTAGGCTCGGTCGTTATGTTCATTCATTGAAAAGACCTACGACTAGTAGTAAGTAGCTTTGTATTTTTATTTGACAGGCAACGGACTAGGTTACATCTATGTATGTACATTGAATTGTTTCTACTCATGATTGGATTCAAGTAGAAAATTATCAAACGGTGTTTAGCTTTGAAATGCACGTTCTGAATACGCAAAAGAGATATGGACCAAACTTTTATTGTTACTTGACTAATGCTCGACGTAGCTAGTTACTCATTCCTAGGTTCCTATACTGTGTCAGAGACTTTAAGTGGCGCACGAGCATTAATCTCTCGTGATACCACGTTAGCAATACCATCATCAAGTCAATTAAACGATAGCTGGACTAACGATAAACTAAATACATTATGATAGAGGTCCTTAAAG
Organism: Eurois occulta; assembly: GCA_950022335.1. Classification (NCBI taxonomy): domain Eukaryota; kingdom Metazoa; phylum Arthropoda; class Insecta; order Lepidoptera; family Noctuidae; genus Eurois; species Eurois occulta. The sequence continues at coordinate 1,554,764 of OX465492.1, read as the reverse complement.
TCCCATCATGGCGTTTATTAGCTCAGGTCTTGAGCTCATGCGATGTTACCGTCAGAGGAGTTTTAAATTAGCTACATGATATCATGGTGAACCTCATTTATTTGTGTTTTTTAGGAAAGCGGTCTATTGGAAACGACTCCACTTTATACATTTTTAACGTAGATTAATTTTCCATCAGCTGAAATTACGAACTTTCATACATAATAACATCACGCCCATAATCCCCGAAGGGTTAGCAGAGGTGTACCTCATAGTATACCCACATTTCACCAGTTTCGTTTATGCGAGTCTATTGCCATCAACCGGGCACAAATCCAGACTCCGTGGCTGCTACTGACAAATTCCTGATGGAAAATCCCAATAACACTTTGCCCGATCTGGGAATCGAACGCAAGTTCCCATGCTCAGCAGACGCGCTTGCGACCACTAGACGAACGAGGAAGAATTTGTAAGGAATGAATGTTCCAAAATCATCTTTCATGTAAAAGGGTTAGTAATATTTATTTTAATAAACAAAAGTTTACACATAATATCCAAGCAAAAGGGTTGTTTATGCAAATTTACTGTACTAGTCCAAACAGAATTAGTGAATCATTTGTAATATGTTAGGAAATGTATACAGGGTAAAAAGTGTTAACCTGTTATTTTAATAATATTGCCTAGAACTAAATAACTGGAATTCAAGCACATCAGGCTACTACAATCTGTCAAATTTATTTATTACATTTTCAACTTTATTGCTAAAGCATTAGGTTCAAGGTTGACAGGGAAAATTTGACGCGAACCTGTACTAGATGTAGATATATATATTACCACCATACATCATTTTGTTATATCTCAAAGGGTTTAGGCAGCGTTTTTTTTCCGACACCTCCAACAAATCACTATATTTTAGCCAGCGTATACAAAAACTTAACAAATTATATACTAAAACCTTTCTCGAGAACCACTCTATCCATTGGTGTAAACAACATGAAAATCAGTGCAGCAGTTTTTGAGTTTATCGCGAACAAACAGACAGACGGACGGGAGAAGGACTTTGTTTTATAATATGTAGTGATGTAGAATTTATAATTAAATAATTTAGGGGGTATCTGGTAAACCCTGGGTCCTAGCTGAAAGTCTATTACTGAAAGAAGTGCCAAAGCAAACTCCCAAGCAACAAAGACTACTGAATACAGGTCCCTCTACGAGATGCACTATACTTGTCTAAGATGTGCCAATACACAACAACAACTTATAAATATTTTATATCTATCTTTTCAATTTCATGTCAAACAGAACTTAGTACTTATTAATCTAATAATTAAAAACTCCATTAGCAGAGGACACTGCAAGGTTAGCTGTAAGGGTGTATCTAGACTAGATATGTTCGAATCGCCGAAATTCATGTTAGGGCACACACTAATACAGTCCTGTATTCCATCATGATCGTAATAATCGATTGTCGGAACAAACTCAACAATAGTTTGAATACTTTAGAAGCACTACAAGTGAGTGTAAGACAAGAAAACTCAATGAATCACTTCCTTGAGTGGACTTATCGCAGGTCCTTGATGTACTGTATCATTATACCAATCACATAAAATAAATCAGTCAGGAACGTGTTTTACTTCACTGTGACAGCTATTAATTCAATTAAGGCTGTCGAAAGTAACTACAGCGGAGAATAAAGTGGTGTTATTGTGTTTGAGTGATAAACTAAGTTTGAATATGGAACCCGCGAGACCTCCGGCAGTATTGGTGTTAGAAGGTGGGCCAGAAGACCGGGCTGAGGCGTGGCGAAAGTGGCTCGAACAATTTAAGGTCTTTCTAAAGGCTTCAGGCATGTATAAATGTAATAATGATGTACAAGCCAAGCTACTCATTAGATACATAGGTGCAGATGGATACGACATATATTCTACTTTCAAGGGGGAAGGACAGGATAACGATATCGATGTATTGATCCAGAAATTCGAGGAACACTTCCGTACAAAGCCCAATACAATGATGGCGAGGTTCCATTTTTTTACACGACATCAAAATGAAGGCGAAAACATAGATGCCTATGTAACGGCACTAAGATTATTAAGCCAACATTGCGAGTTTGACCATTTAGAAGATAGTTTAATACGTGATCGTATTGTCTGTGGATTAATCGACTCGGATGTGAGTTATAAACTACTCAAAACAGATGGGTTAAGTTTAGAAAAAGCTGTAAAAATATGCAAAGCAAGCGAAAAACGGATCCGGAGGCGTAGCGGTACCAGAAGGACTGCAAGCACGGAAGCGTGTGCGCAACCACATGGCTCAGCAGACAGAAGTGCCATGGTGTCAACACTGACTACTCCACAGAAAACGAAGGTGAGAGATAGTCGTTCGTAATAAAAAAACAGTATTTTTGACCCAATAAAATATGAAGGCAGTTGTTAGGACTTTGCCAGACAAAGGTAAGACTGTCTCAAAACTATAGAATTTTACATTTGCCTATGATACGTAAAAAGCGTCTTCGTAATGCTTTATCATCTTTGACAACCAGTTCCAGTACATTTAAATCTCAAATACTGAAGCAGAAAGAAACTGTGGCAATTGCTTTCGCCTATCAACAGGATTTGCTTGTTAATCTTTTCGGTAGCTGTCAAATTATATCATCGATTATTGTTATCGTTATCGCTGGTAGAAAATGTTCTTGTGCACCCTGTACATCTTATGTCTTGCAAGTGACATTTTACCGTAGGGTGGCAATTAACATTTCAAACATAAAGTGGCAAGTGTATTTCTGGATCTTAGTTCTGCCTTCGACACGGTGGACCATGAAATTTTACTAGCTAAGTTGGAACATTATGGTATAAGGGAGAACGTTCTGAAGCTATTTCGATCTTATTTACATAATAGACGTCAGTTGGAGAGATAAAGACGGTAATGGATGAAGAACAAAAAATATTGAACTCCAATTTAACGACAGTATTTCGAGGTGTCCCTCAGGGATCTGTTCTAGGCCCAATTTTCTTCATCCTATTCTTTAATGATTTAATTGAGTACATAAAAAAACGTATTACAGACACTAGGCTCGTTATTTTGGCGGACGACACTAATGCAATAGTGTCTGCAAATAACTTAAATAATTTAGAATTTAAAATTAATAACTTATTAAAAGCTTTTGAACATTGGTTTGGTACAAACAATCTTAAGCTCAATGTAAATAAAACAAAATGTGTACTATTCAAGTCGAACGTTCGGAACAACGCTAGTCTTGAAGTTTTGTCATGTGGCAACAAACAAAGTGGTTGACTATGTGAAATTCCTAGGTGTTCACATTGACGCATTGTTAAACTGGAAGGTTGAGACATCGTCTGTAACGAAATCTGTTAGCTCAGCATGCTATGCAATCAGAAGCCTGAGGGATGAACTGACATTGGCCCAGCTTAGCATGGTATACTTTGCTTTGGTTGAGTCTAGGCTTAGATACAGTATTGAGTTTTGGGGCAACAGCTATAAGTATAATATCCACTCGGCATTTATAATTCAAAAAAGAGCCTTAAGGACAATGCTCCGTTTAAAACAGACGGATTCGTGCAGAGACCATTTCATTGGACTTAATATTTTGATAGTGCCATGCCTTTATATACTGATACTGCTAACCAGTTTTGTTAAGAACTTTCACAAATCTGAAACTGATGATCAACGACAACTTAGAGTTAATACACGTAGGAAAGACTTGCCTAATAAAATCCAACCGAAAATAAACGTGGTTCATCACAGTCCTAGGTACCAATCAGTATCTCTATACAACAAATCTATATTGTATCTATATTGTATGTGTACACATGTTTGGAGCAAATAAATTATCTTATCTTATCTCAAGCTTCCCTTAGAATTTAAAAGCATAAATAGCGCAAACTTATTTAAAAACAAATTGAAGACATATTTTATTGAGGAAGGGCTACCATAGTGTCGATGAGTACCTAGATGATAAGCGACACGAATTTTAAATGGTATGTTAATTATTATTATTTTGAATTTTTTATACTTAATATTGTTTTTTTTTTTTATTGTAATTTTGTTTTTATTATCGTATTACTCGTGGATTATTACATGACATATTTCATAGTAATAATTTTAAATTCTATTTTTGACATTTCTTTTTCATTATTATATTTTACAATTAGATGACATTTTATTACTGATAACAATTTGATATTATTTTGATAACAATTTGTTTTATTTTTATTTTATTTTTTTATTAATATTTGTCATTCAATTTTGATTAATGATTATCACCGAAAATTAGATGAAATATTATTATTATTTTTAACACAATTTGTTTTTTGAATTTGTTATTCTATTTGTATTATGTTTTTTCAATCGTAATGTTAGTGCTGCTGTTTTGTTTTATTTTACATTTTATTTTATGGAATTTCTACACAATGTATATTGTTTTGAAATAAATGACTATGACTATGACTAACAGGTCGACTTTTCATGTGTGGCGGCATAATACAAAAAAAGTACTACAGTAACAACTATGACGTAAAATAAGGAACTTAAATCAAAATCCTACATGTATGGCATCTCGCAGGTCAACCTATGAGGCTGCCCTCTGCTTAACCGGACTATCCTGTAGGTGCCTTTTTTATGTTTGATGGGCCTACTCTTGACCTCAAACTAGTCCTGAGGACAGAGATGAGGTCGACGATGGAACGAGCTAACCCAAAAGAAGCCTATTAACTCGCGACTTAAATAGATTGGGGTCATATGAACTTGGGAACACCGACGAAGGCAGGGAATTCCACTCCTTGGCTGTGCGCATAATAAACGATGTAGCAAAGCGCTTCGTGCGAATGTGTGGAACATCGACAAGGAATGGGTGATAACCCGCAGTACGTCTGGACTCCCGATGGAAGAAGGGAGATGGTGGAATGATCTCGTGGAGCTCTTGGGCACACTCACCGAAGTACAGCCTGTAAAAGACCGACAGACATGCAACTCTGCGCCGGTGGGCTAGGCTATGAAGCTTGGTACTCACCAACTTATCGTCACCAATGAGCCTCTTGGCTCTGCGCTCAACAGAGTCGAGTGTGGCTAATTGGTATTTGGCTGAGCCATCCCAAAGGTGACAGCAGTACTCCATGCCAGACCGAACTTGAGCTTTATATAGGGTTAAAAGCTGTTCTGGCTCTAAGTACCGCTTAACCTTATTTAGGATACCCAGCTTTTTTGCCGCTGTTTGAGCTTTCGACTCAATGTAGGCCTTGCGAGTAATATCCACGAGTTAACCCTATTTACAAGGACCCGACTACAACTGTCGGGCAGTAGCTCACCTGACCTAACACCCGTCTGGTCGGAGAATCCTCCCTTATCTATGGGGGACGAAGAACTTTACACAATGTTAATCATACCCCTAAACATGTGAAAGCACCCTAATGCAGACCAGGACATCAGAAGGGCATGTTTCATGACAAATAGTAGGGAGACACCCTCGGGCGCCGCCTCTCGCCGTCTAGACGGGACGCATAAAAACATTCTCTATGCGACATGGTTTGTGTATTATAAAGTTTAACCTTCATAGTTTGGACATTTTACTCTGCATTTTATCACTAAAAGGTTATACAGGCTGAATTATTGAAGGGGGCGTGGATGGCCAAATCTGAAACTATGAGGAATAGCGAAAAATACTCAAAAGAGTTTCGAGCTCGATTTTGATGAAAACTAAAACTGCATCATTAGCTTTTTGAAAAATCAATATTCCTAGCCAGGAATCGGACTCATTGATTTCGGCAAAAAAAGCACACGCTGTATTAATACACCATTCGATAGTCTCCGCGCCAATAAGGATGAAAATCTGGAAAATAATGACACGTCGAACAAAAGCACTATTGGCGCCAACTCACTTATAAGATCTAATTTCAATTGATTTTTTTCTTTCTCTGTGGCCTTTAACCGCGAAGAGTCAATAAAATAAAATTGAAATTAGAACATACTATAGTGAAGATCGATTACGCTGCGGGTGTCTTTAATCAAGGACATTATTTTGAAATATGAGAAAACATAAAATTTAATATTTTTCTTAAGTTTGCCTATGTACTTCTCAGAATTTGATCCTTATTAGGTCACTATCGAATGGTGTAACAATACAGTGAGTGTGTGTTTTTTTTTCCAAAAACAACGGGTTCGATTCCTGGCTAGGAATATTGATTTTTCAAAAATGTAACGATGCAGTTGTAGTTTTGTTCAAAATCGGGCTCGAGACTCCTTTGAGTATTTTTACTATTCCTCATAGTTTCGGATTTGGCCATCCACGCCCACTTGAAAAATTCACTCTGTAAGTGTTTATAGTTTTACCAAGTTCGCATTTTCCCGCACTTTTCTTTTTCCACCAAAAAGTTCGGAATCAGCATGAAATAAACTTTTCTCATTGGAAGGGTTTGATGATGCTTAGGGCTTAGTTTCAAATCTATAAGGTAAAATTTAAATTATCTAGTGAAACTCCATAGACATACTTAAGTATAATTAATTCACTCTGCCACCTCAAAAAATGATAAGATTTGTGTTTCGTTGACAGCAACAAGAGTAGTAATGTCTCGCACTGTCAGACTGAAAATCGTATCTACCGTTCCATGTAAGATGTGTGTCATTTCAGAACAAACTTTTTTTGATGCCCCAAGTAGGTACGGTGTCCCATTTGTAAGTATTTTCTTTGGTTTTGCAGTAACATTATGCAAAAATCCGACTAGCCTTTTAATTTGATAAGAAATGAACTAGCAAACCATTCTGTAACATGAATTCTGTTTCCATGTTTAACACCTTTGCGTGTTCGTAACCCAGTACCAGTCGGTTCCTTGCCCCAGAACACGAGTCTTCCCTGTTTACCCTTCAAGGTCACGGTCGAGGTCATACTTTCAACATTTGAAGCGATCCGCGATTGTTTTTAGCTTTCCTGACCTGCCAGTATTCATCATGGAATGCCTATCTGTTGTGTTATTGGCAATTCCTTATCTAAGTTAGTGGGTAAATGGAGGGTTGTAATAGTCGGATATGTAAGGTAAGTTTTTAAGAGATATAGATTTCTTGGAGTAATAGTTTGAGTGTTGTTTTTATTGAAAGGTGATTTGTTTAGTATTTTGCCTTCGTTGTAGGTAACTTACTTTTTATAGCCCTGCTTTTTACTATGTTCTTAAATCTTTATATATCAAATTGTATTCTGTCTATTTTCATAGTTATTAAGATAAGGAAAATACTACACATTTGAAGTATAAAGATGAATTTCAGTTTTTTTTACTTCACCGTTATTAAACAAATTAAATATGTTATACGTAAAAGAGTGTATAAGTAAAAGAGTTAAAGAAGGGTCGATATATTACTGGATGGAACATGTACGTTCGCGACGCTCATGCCAGGGCGCGACTTTGTTACAATATATGGTTACTGAATGGTAAGCCTAGCGCTGGTAGAATTCACCAAGACATGTATGAGTCGCGGAAGCTTTTCAAAAATAAGTTAAAATGGTGCCAAGCTCACCAAAATCAAATTAAAATGGACATCATTGCAAAACATCATGCAAATAAAGACTTCTGTAAATTTTGGAAAACAACAAATAAGCTCAATTATAAACCAAGCCTCCCGGTGAGCGTTGAGGGCGTGCATGATACCCGTGAGATAGCGGACTTGTTCCGACGACACTTCAGAGTCGAATCACCCCTGACGGGAGAGCCGCAGCCGCTGCGGATGCTCGATGCTGAGATGGTCTGCTCTGAGCGCAGTGTGTCAGTCACCGCAAAGCAAGTTGCTGATATAATTAAAAATATGGTAAGAGGTAAATCTCCAGGGCACGATAGTCTCAGTATCGAGCAACTGCAGCATGCCAGTGTTCACCTGCCTAGAATACTGTCTATGTTTTTTAACTTGTGTTTATGCCATTCATATCTACCGGAAAGATTAATGCGTACTATTGTTGTTCCAATTATTAAAAACAAAACCAGTGACTCTTCTAGGGTGTCTAATTATAGACCAATTTCTCTCGCGACTGTAATTGCTAAAGTTCTGGACAGTCTGCTTGGACGCCAGCTGGACAAGCACTTAAAAATTAATGACGCCCAATTCGGCTTTAGGTCTGGCTTGTCCACTGAAAGTGCTATCCTATGCCTCAAGCAGACTGTTCAGTACTACACAGCAAGAAAGACACCAATATACGCCTGTTACCTAGACTTGTCAAAGGCATTTGACCTAGTGTCATACAATATACTGTGGAACAAACTAATTAGGGAAACCTCGGTACCACCGGAAGTGATAGGCATATTTAAATTTTGGTATGGAAACCAAGTGAACCGTGTGAGGTGGGTGGACTCTTTGTCGGAAGAGTATAGGTTGGAGTGCGGGGTGAGGCAAGGGGGTTTAACCTCCCCGGCGCTCTTCAACCTGTACATGAATAGTCTGATCGAGGAGCTCAGCGGCACCGGGATCGGATGTCATATTGACGGCACTTGTATTAATAATATCAGTTATGCCGACGATATGGTGCTGCTGAGTCCCTCGGTTGGAGCAATGCGGAGGATGCTAAGTCTTTGCGAATCCTATGCAAGGGCCCACGGGCTCAAGTACAATGCACTCAAGAGTGAACTGATGGTATTCAAAGCTGGTAATAAAAGCTACTCTAAAGTACCACTTATCACACTGGACGGCATACCATTGATAAGAGTTACTAAATTTAAGTACTTGGGCCACTGGGTGAGTGAAGACCTTAAAGATAATTTAGATGTGGAAAGGGAGCGCAGGTCGCTGGCTGTCCGATGCTGTATGTTGGCCCGCAGGTTCGCCCGTTGTACTGCACGAGTTAAAGTGACGCTTTTTAAAGCCTTCTGCCAATCATTTTACACGTGCAGCCTGTGGGTGGACTTCACGCAGAGGGCATATAGTGACCTGCGCATCCAATACAACAACGCTTTCCGGGTGTTGCTGGGGCTGCCGCGTTTTTGCAGCGCGTCCGGTATGTTTGCCGACGCAAATGTTGACAGCTTTTCAACCGTCATGCGCAAGAGATGCGCATCACTATTATATCGGTTTCGCGCCAGCCCCAACACTATCCTGAGGACGTTAGCAGACCGCTGGGACTCTCCGATTCTAGGACGCTGGATACGACTCCATGCGGTGAAGTAGATTGGGATGGGAGAGTCTCTTGCGGGTGTATTTAGGTAGGTCAAAACTTTTATAATTACCCGTTAGTTTAGTTTATTTACTAACACTAGATATAAGGCATTTTATTCTGGTACTAACAAATTATGGAACTTGATTCTGAAATAAATGTTTATTATTATTATTATACTCGTACTTCTAAGGAAAATGTCGTGATGAAATTTTGACTATGAACGTGGAGGGCTTTAAGAGTAAGTAGAGGAAGAAAAAAAAAACCGGCCAAGTGCGAGTCGGACTCGCACACGAAGAGTTCCGTACCATTATCTATAAAAACGGCAAAAAAAAACATGGCTGTTGTATGGGAGCCCCACTTAAATATTTTTTATATTCTGTTTTTTAGTATTTGTTGTTATAGCGGCAACAGAAATACATCATCTGTGAAAATTTCAACTGTCTAACTATCACGGTTCATGAGATACAGCCTGGTGAGAGACGGACAAACAGACAAACAGACAAAGGAGTCTTAGTAATAGGGTCCCGTTTTACCCTTTGGGTACAGAACCCTAAAAACGAAAGATAGACTGTGTGAGATGATATAAGTAACTGCAAAGCGAGTGACTACAGGTGGCAACTACTTAATACAGAAGTTTCGAAGACTAGCGTATACCCGTGGCTTCGCACGCGTGGAGTTCGAGAATTATCCCACGGGATTATACTACCGGGATAAAAATCCTGTGTTAATCCAAGTTATAAGCTATCTGTATGCTAAATTTCATCCAAATCCGTTCTGTAGTTTTTGCGTGAATGAGTAACAAACATCCATCCATCAGTCCATCCTCACAAACTTTCACATTTTTAATAGAGAATTATAAAAGACTAACTAACTAAATTGTAAAAGGCCGATGATGGTTCTAAAAGTCATCTTAGTTCCTGAACATCTCGCTATACAGAACAAAACAATAAATCATTTAATCTAAACCTTTCAAAAGACATCTGACAAATGTACAAAAATAACTTTGTTTTACAGTATCAGTTTGGGCCATAAAAGTGTTTGCCTCAACCCGGTGACATCAACCGCCAAGGTCATCTCAATCTGCTGCAACGACGCCTATTATCTCATCATAGTCGCATCTTACCGGCTTTAAGGAATCTGGATTGAAGGATTATGTAATGTGTCTGGGAGTGATACTCCTGCGGGAGAGTTTAGATATTAAAACCAAAATGACATAGGCAGAGAAAAAATGAGTTTGCAACTTAAAACGATCATATACCATCGTAGTAAAAAGTGTCAATATTAAACTAAACTAACCTCATTTTCGCAAACATTTTTCCCTAGATTTCTAGTTTCAAATCAAAAGTCAAAAGTCTGATCTAGTCCCTAGTCAGTAAATCGAATGTCAATTCTCAGTTCAAAATATATCTACTTATTAGACAATATACTAAACCAGCTTCTAAAACCTTTATAACTGTTATGCAGTAAAAAGGACACCTGTAAACTTAAGGCGTGTCTACAACGGCAACAAGTCCCCTGCATCATTTACCTAGGGACTATTAAAACAAGTATATACCTAATTAACTAAGTACAACAGATGGGTCGTCCTTCAACCGTAATGGCGTGATTAGCATGGAGGCTACATGCAAACAAAATGGCGGCTTTGGTAACAGGTGCAGTGTAATGCAATGACCTAATCGCACGTGAGAGTGGCCATGTCACGTGAAGCAAGGGAATGAGTTAGTTTAATTAGGTTGTGGATAAAGAAAATACAAAAAAAAAACATTGCTAATCAAACAATACTAAGTAGTAAAGCAACTGCATGACTTATTTAATTTTTTTGCAGACCTGTTCATCGAATGATGATGAATACTCCTGACCTTACAGCAGTTTATTTGAGAACTTTTCTCACGGCAATTTTATCAGACCAATTACAGACTCAGAGACATACTACCTAAATTACAAAATACAGTAATCGTTATGTTTCTAACTTCGCACATTTCTCCCTGTCTCTTACCTGGATTCATTAGAAGAAAAGTCGAACAAGCAGGCCTGCTGGTCGAAATTCCTTTTAAAATAAGCTGTGCCTTTGTACTCTAAATTAAGTTCTCTCTTGTGTGTACAATTGTACATCATCACTACATAGTATAAAACAAAGTCGCTTTCTCTGTCCCTATATCCCTATGTATGCTTAAATCTTTAAAACTACGCAACGGATTTTAATGCGTTTTTTTTTAATAGATAGAGTGATTCAAGAGGAAGGTTTACATGTATAATACATGCACCCGTGCGAAGCTGGGGCGGGTCGCTAGTAAATGGTAAAATAAATAAATACTACATTGCGTTTATTCATCCAAACCATGATGCTAAAGATACTTTTATATACCATTCCATTTACTTACCCAAGTACAAACAATCAGTAGTACCATCTCTGAAAACAATGGGATGTAACTACGATCGCTGGTCACATAAACAGTCGCGAAAGGCAACAAGTAGCCATAAGTATCGTAACGGTACGTGATACACCATGGTGTGGTATCGCAATGCCATCAGAGACAGTGATCTCATCGGGGCATGGGACTTATGGTGTCGTTTGAAACGTGCAGTCGTGGCTAAATCTACTGGTTGAGAAAACCAGGTGCCGATGAAAGGATTCTCAGATCTTTTTCATATTATTAGCAGAGTGATAATAAAACAAACTTACATTTGCAGTTGAAAAACCTGTGCTCCCATACATTGTGTTTAGGAAAATATGTTATTCAAGTACATTTTAAAAGTTAGTCGACTATTACTCGCAAACTTGTAAAGCCTACTTAGCTGTCATAGTTTTCGTTTTAACTTTGTTATACATATATATTATCACCGTGATTTTTTTTACGTACCCAAACACAACCATTTAGCTGGTAGAGGGGGAGGGACACTTGAGTCTAACAAAAAATTGCACTTTAAAGCTTAATATTTCACAAACGAATCATTTAATCGAAAAAATATTTGAAAATGTCGCAATATTTTCTATAGACCTATCCAACGACATCCCGCACTATAAGGTGCGTGAGAAAGTCGTTGTTGGCAAAGTCAGATTTGGATTAACATAAGCTTCCAATAGTTCAACAAAAAAAAATCAATGAAAATCATATTGAAAGTCATTGAACAAATAGGAAATCTTTATAAAACCTATGTAAAGTTGTATAAAAATATTTAAAGAATACAGTTAAAATTGTTCAAGAAGAAGTTGGAAGCACCTTACTCTCAAGTATGAGTATACAACAGGGAGATAGAAGCTGTTCTAAACGACGACGCGACGTCGCGAGGATGCACGTTGGCGCCAAAGGCATTTATGGCATTTTTTTCCTTTTAAACGTAAACATTTGCAGATATTGTAAGAACCATGATAATATCAAAATGTAATAATCCTAAATACTGATAACAATGATTTATAACCTCCAGCAGTGCACTGAAATAGGCTGATGATGATGATGACGTAGATGCACTTTACAAGTAACAGGAAAATACTCGTAATAACATTGATTAAAATACGGTAATCTTAATTATTTGAAATAGTACATACGTACTTACCAATGAACTATTTTTAGAAGCGAACTCAGGACAGTGAGAAAGGCATGTTTTCGAGAAAAGTCCGATCATACAGATTATCTAAAGTTCGGTGAAGTGCTGATAAATGGAACGATAATAATGTAATATTTGTGTATAATGACAATGTTACTGCTGTAGCTGGGAAATAGAGATTAAACAAAAAAAGTGTACGTCAAAAATGGTCAGAAGTATATGCCATGCACATTTAACAAGCTCATGAAGGTATGAGGGACAGGATACTGAAGTAGTTATTGAAAGTTGGATTGAAACCCCAATGAAAATAAGATAATAAATGTAGACACATTACTTGACATTACTCATTGTAATGTAAACAGGCGTGGAATTTTTTTAAACATTTTCGCAAGTCTTACAACTAAAAATTCTGTTACTATGGATAGGTATAACGTGTACGGTGTACAGTAGGGTGTCCCAAGACATAAGGGAAAATTTTTTTTTCGCGAAATCAAATACGCATACCCTCTATTTTTATTCGGATTGACCTCATTGACTCAAATAATAAATATTATTGCGATTGGACAACGATAACCCGTGCCGACTTGATGCCAAACTTTTGACATGAAAATTTGTACTGACTTACTGCAGGAGGAATTAAGTACTTAACTTTTATAACTTAATTAAAACTCCAATACACCCAAATAGTATATTATTTATTCATTTACATTAAAAAATATTATTATTGTTCAAATTTTCTTTTTATTGTTTGTTTTTTAGAGTCAGGAGAAATTTTCCGGTGTTCTTGTACGCAACGTAATAAAAATTGTTTTTGTTCCTCCTCAACAGCGATTAAGTAATCCATGAAAGTCTTGCATTAACTTAACTGCTCTTTCGGCTACATCGTTTACTACCCTCAGTGCCAAAACTTTTTTTCTGGCTTCTTGAAACGAAGCATTATTTGACCACAAAGTAGGACATTCATGTAGAAAACTGTCTTCAATTTTAAGGTGGTTGAAAAAGGACTTACTTTTTACTGAAATGAAGTCAGAGATGTTTTTTTCTGAATCAAAATAAGATCGAATGTTAAAAAATATACTTTCACAGGGAACGAAAGTAAACAACATTGGCGTTAATAGTAAAAAAATATTTTACTATGCCAATGTTCTTTAATAAACTTAACATACAATGAAACGCAAAGTTCTTCTTTCGATGGGATGTATCGTTTTCCATGAGTTATTTCTTCCTCTCTGGTTAAATTTTGAATCTAGCGCTGCTACTAATTTTGGGGTTGTAAAATCTCTCCGCAGAGGTGTTTTGCTGGGTTGCATGTTCTCGACAAGCTTCGGTACGTCCTCTTGTAAATCTAATTTTTCATTAGTTTCAGATGATGAGTCGTCTTGTAACGGTACATGTATAAGATGATGTCGAAGGAGTCGGCTCAGACAAATATTTAGCACGTCGTTTTTCTTCTTCGATAGTTCTGAGGCGCGCTCTTTCCTCTCTATCAGTCAATTTTTTATCCACTCCTGCTAAGTGACCAGGTCGGCCTGGTTCTCTTTGACTATGTAAAAAGATTCTATCCCCATTTATTTTTATTAATTGAAGCACATCGGCGTGTGCAATGTCAAACAAATTGTCTAAATTGTGCGTCTTTTGTTCTTTTTTTGCAAGTCCCTCCAAACTTGTTATAAGTTTACAAGTTTTTTCACACAATTAGACAAAGATTTAGTAGGAATACGCGCCTTTTCCCAATAGATAATACACTCGCGAATAGTGAGATTCGCGCTTTCATTGACAGTTAAATTCACTTCACTGATATTGTAAAACAAACTGCTAGAACTTGTCCATTAGACGGAAGTTTTGAACCCGTTATTTGATGTTTTACGTCACCTATTAAAAATACACCCCTTTTAGAACTGCGTAATTGCACTGACATGTTGACTGATGATTGAAAACAATGCGAGTTCTATAGCTAAATAACGAGTAATCACAAGCACATCGATACGATAGGTCGCGTCCGCCTTAGAGAGCAAGTACTAACATGTATTGATGTAAGTCGGCACGGGTTACCGAGGTCCTACCTTCTTAAAATTTTATTTATAATTGTTTTGTCTTAAAAGTAAAAAAATAAGAGGGTATGCGTTAAAAAAAAACGACTTTGATTTTTTTGGGACACCCTAGTGTACAGTCACCGTATATTGTTGCATTAAGTGGCAGCATTTCCTTGGCAAAAGTGTCTAACATCAACAAACTAAAGAAAAAGACTTCGAGTAGAGTACTAACTATCAGAGCAATGCAATGGTAAAGAAATCAGCGAAACAAACATCCTTGAATGAGCACTACCTTAAAAATAAAGGCCAAGTTCACGTACTACGTACTCAACCACTATCACACAGATAACACTTTAGAGAACAAATAACACAATTAAAACAAATGTACTATTAACGGTATTTGCCGTGTGTTACCGTATCTCGGGATTAATAATGGATTACACTTTAGAATAACAAACGAATTTCTAAGAATTATTGCTATATCACCAGATGGTTTTTTATGTAGATTGTTTAAATCAACTGTTTGTTATTTGTCCTAAGTAATAAAAATTGTCTAAGATGAATAGATCGTTAGGTTTTGGTCAATGAAATTAATGCGTTAAACACAGTGCAATGCTCTTTATTTTGACTATTGAACAACGTTAATTGTCTTTTGCGAGTTGAGCAGACGAATTTTATAAACATATTATATGAAGCAATGGCTTTTTTTCTGCTTTTAAAATCCTGCAAATTGTGATAAAAAGGTTTGCAGGCTATGGGGCAAATACATTGGTTGGAAATAGAGATGAAAAGGGGGAAATACACACGAAATATCGTTGGAAAACTACCACATTTGTTTCGTATCTTGGCGAATCAATTTATAATCCCGCATGGGTACCTTATACCCTTAATATCTAAGATTATACTGGTCACCGGCCTGTTGGTATTTACGCATCAATTTTTAGATAGTAAAGTGTCAATCTCTTAAAATGATTGGCAAAGATGAATGGACTTCAGCGTATTGGATCTTAGATCTTCCTCCCGCACTACGCGGCCACGACCACGACTAGTCGCATGATCGGCCGCTATCTTGAACAAAACTGGCCTGGTCGTGCCGACAAAATTTGTTCCTGGTCGAAGCTTCTGTGGCAAAAAGTCCTAGTTAGGGCCGCGTAGTGCGCGAGGTCCCTCAGTGGCGCCATAATATATCAATTTGGCGCCACTGCGATCTAAAAGGTTAACACGGAGACACATCTTTATTTGGCCTATTTGACAATATCACTTATGTCTAAGCAAGCCAGCTATAGATGCAGAATCAAAACATATAGATTTAATTGATGATATTTGGCATTACGCTTCAAATCTGTCATACTTTCTACCTACACATAGAATAAAGCTTACATCTGTGCATACGAACGTAATATAACACCACTCCTCTATTTAAGGTAGGGTAGAGGTGTCTAATATCACCCACTTCGCCAGTTATGTTTGTTAAGTCCTTGTAATAGGGGGTTATAGTTTATAGCCATTCCGAAAAACTATACCCACCATAGTTTGAGTTTGTAGAAATCCAGAATCTGGACTGCTATTGAGAAAATCCAATAAGACTGGCTGACCTGGAGATGAAGCCCAAGAGTAAATAAATGTTCACCCGTCGTTGCACTTTGAACACCTAACCAAACTATGACGGCACGGTTGGCGCAGTGGCTGAGCGATTGACTGCTGCGTTGCGTGTCGCGGGTTCGATCCCCGCACGGTACAAATATTTGTATGGCCTACAGATAGTTGTTCCGGGTCTGGCTGTTTGTATATGTGAGTTTAAATGTTTGTAAACGCACCCACGATACAGGAGAAATTCTAAGTGTGGGGCAACGTTTTTTTAAAAAAGAAAAAAAAAGGTAAGGGAAAACAAAAAGACGAAGAGATTATTTAGGCATGCATCGCATTTAGGTGTCGCTTATTGTAAGCAAAAATGGGCATAACAAACAATTCAATTCGTGCACAAGATCATCACAAAGCTAGTTATAAACTTTAAGGAAGTTATAAACACCGTGGGTGTAGCTTGTCATGCTCTAAGTACACGTTTTGAGAGGATCAGCCCACTTCGCATTTACTTTTTATTTAGATAAAGTGATTTTCGAAAAAAATGGTGATCTCGGCTGGATGCTTACGAATCATTTAAGAAATATTGAGGTTCCGTGCATTAGAATTAATTTTAAAAATACTCTAAATGTCTACAATTTCACACAATTTGTTTGTTAGATCTCTGGTTGTTTCATTTTATCGTTTAGATCATTCGTAGAGAGGAAGAAGGGTCATAAGTTGACCCCTGAGGCATTCCTAGTTTGAATGAACGGTCAAAAGCTTTCGACAGCGTTCAATTTGTCAAATCTGTAGTAAACTCATCAAGGTTACTAGTTTAAACGCATTCCACAATCGCCAATACTTCAATTTACGTAAAGAAAAAAGCTTATTCAGCGGTTTCTTGGCAACAATTGAGTTAAACGGAACCCCACGCCATAATTCTTTACATGCCTTCTCCAAATTTAGCATTCACGATCAAAAGTCGTCTTACACCTCGTTTCGTCAGGTGTAATTAGTCACACCACCCGATACGGATAATATGTGGGTGTAACATGCCACTAAACTTTTGTTATAGCCCTTTCCTTGTCTAATCTTAAAGAAACGACAGAGAGGGAAGAATTTGCGCCCGTTACTCGACTCTGTAGTTAATGAAAGCACCAATAAAGGAAAGGCTATTGAATGGGCTAATTAATTGGTTGAAAATTTTAGTGTTAAAGGTAATTTCTGTATAAATTTCGGTATATGCTCTACACAGATATAAATACTTATCTCTTTAATGGTAATTCAGCACACGCGGAACGTAAGAAAAAATGTAAATAATGCTACTATCAGAAACCACTAAAACATATCAGATAATAATGTATTAGGAATAAACGATTAAACGACTGGGAGATTAAATTTTTTCCTCAATAAAATAGGAAAAAAAACAAGTTGCAAAAGATCTGATGACGATGTTGAGTGATACTATGAAATCCATTCTTAGGCACCAATAGAACGTTAATTTGTCCAAATAATTTCCATCTATGAAACATCTCATAAAGCTACGTTTATAAAAACTGCTAGGTTGAACAAGTTCACAACAAACAGCTAATAGGAAACATGTTTATATGCAGGAAGGAAACCCATTTGTAGTAATTTTATGACCTAATGATGATACTTTATGACTGCTAGTCACGCTAAAGCTCAATATATTTCAGTTCAAAGCGGATTTTACTAAAGAGATACTTGGTCTTGAAGAAAAGCTCATAAGAGAGAAAAGATGAATTTAGACGTAGGACTTAGTTTCTGTTAAAAAAAGGAAAATCTATCAGATTTATTCCTAGTAAGGAACAGAAACACATCAAAATTATGAGGCTCAGTGAATCTCCGAGAGAAAAGTACCTAAAATTTAAATAGTAGAAGTCAGCAGCTGCAGTTTCTGTATTCACCAATCCCAGTCAAGCAGACACAAGAGATTCTACAGGTGCAAAGGAACGTTAGCAACTGAAGTTCAGCAGTTCTTGCACCACGGTCGTTTGCCTAATGTATGAAATTATCTAAGACTTAAAATACATAGCGGCCTTAGGCTTTAACAATTAGGTTTTTTCTATTACTAATCTGGTTATAAGTCATATCCGTTTCGATATCACAACATCACCTTGTAAATAGAACAAACATTACTAATAGGACTACATAATCTACAAGGTTTATTGTAGGCATTTGTAGGGTGCGTCTAATCTTTTGCTCTGTCAGCCATATCTAATAAAATTCTAATGTTGTTTGTTATGAAGTTTACTCATTGCTAATTTGTTTCATAAATTATGTCGGTAGATTTTTGAGGTTGAAGTTCAGAGACGTTAACGAATATAAATTGTGTCTTCACCTTTGACTTTCTCATTTTCGTTATTTTCCATAATATAACTCGTAGAATCATCTATTGGGTCTTGCTCCATTATCATCAACATCAGAGCCTCCAGAGTTCCACCACTGGGCAAACACCTCTAAACATCCTTATATATCCTTAGTATAAGAAGTAGTAGTAAAGTTACCTAGATCCATCTCCACTGCATAATTGTTTAAGTAGTTTTGTCACCTCCAAGCGTTTTGCCACCTCCAAGCGATCTGGTGAATCTCGATCTGTCTCCTGTGAAAAAAAGTATTTTAGTATTTTAGAAAAAAATACCTCTGCTAAGGCTATAAGAGTTGAGGAAGACTATAAAGAAGCGATGGATGGTATGGTAGAAAGGAAGAGACTGCTAAGATGACGAGTAATAGAGAAGTCTGGAAGAAGATATGCTGTGGCGACCGTTCGGCGTAAGTTCGGGTAAGGGCAAGAGAATGATGATGATGAAATACCTAGGCTCAGAAATTAAGATCATTATCAATAGGCTGTTAGTAGGATATCTGGAACACAGATCATTTTGTTAAATCCTAAGGAATGATGGCACAATAATTTCGTCAATTAATACTGCTGGAAACTGATTTATGACTTGGAAGATACTAGGCGGTCTATTTGGATTAGTCGCATCAATTTGAAATATCTAGGAATAATTCCGTGGTTCTATTATTGAATTTTGGTTTATCGTAACGCGGATCAGAGGTTTCCATAACAATTGCGTCTGAGTCGTTTGTTTTGTTTTGGCCTTTTAGCCTAATAATCCTTCTTTCAGCATAGTCTTTAGGTTTTGTTTTGATCTTCCGCTCACCGTTGTGTCAATAGCAGAACCGGTTATTTATGCTAAGATTTGTCGAGCTTCCGATATCGTCCTTACATCGAACCTTGCATACCTCTGGATAATTAAAAAGTAACAAGCCCATTCATTCCGTTTCTCAATTAATGACCATCATAACAAACACCATCATACAAAAAGTTCCATAAAACAGTTAAATGATCCAATTTCTTCGACAATATCGGCACACATCGCACAAACCCGAGCGTGCAGTCCGAATGCAAGGGTTACGTCATGAGGCGATAACAGGCAGCAGGCCGGTATGCCCGCGACGCCGCGCGCCGTTCGCCGGTTCCAGTCACAAACGACGCTCCGTACTGGACACACGTGTGTAAACTACCACTCAAACATGGTAAGTGTTTATAAACTTTTGCACTTACGTCTTTATTTTTATTTAATTAACTAATAATTTAAAGAAATTGTTCGGGGTTTTAGTGGTATTTCGCAGTAAAGATGATGTTTTTGAAAGAAATATCTAAGATTAGAATAGTGTCTTGACAATATCTGTGAAATTTGAGCAGTCGAGTGTTTTAAGGAGTTTATAGGCTGGCAGATCCAATAGTCGCTTTGATTGGATCGGTTTATTATTCTGTTGTTTTTCAGGAAAGTTTAAGGATAACGATAAGTGTAGTTTTATTGTCAATGTTAGTAATAAACTGAGAAGGATACGAAGCTAAATTTAAAAACCAAACACAAAAGATTTTCTAAAACAAATCATAACAGTTACAAATACGTGGGTTTAGTTTTTTTTTTTAATGAAACTAAATTTTTTTAGAAAACTATTCGATCAATCAGCTTTATTTTCTAAACAACAATATGTTTCCTAACATAATTCTAATTTCAATATAAAGAAACGACAAAACAGTGGCAAACCTCTTCAATAAGAATAAAATTAAATGTCCAGTTGATTTCCTTGTAAATAGCATATCTGGAACTAATCAGTGTGTACCGAAACAGCTTCTTGTAATTGAGAGGAACGTGCATCTAATCAGATGGAAGCTGTCGACATCTGCTTCGCTACATCAATGTGTGATACATAATATTGGACTACAAATTGAGCACCAAGTAGACACTTTATTGGTTGCAATGCAATTATTGACAAGTGATATTTAGAAGCTCCGCTTCTGGACGGTACACATGACATAGTTGGTAAAAGGCTAGATGATGACAATGTAGATTTGAGAATTGAAATGGATCTAGATTTGGCTGCCTGAGATGCTAATAAACAAGATTATCATACTGGTGCTTTTGTTGAAAATCAAATTACTAAAAGACAATCATAAAAATTAGTTTTAACACATAGCTGTGTGTGAAGAAAGTAAACACTATTAAAAAAAGCCAATAACAAAAAACAACTAGGTACTTATAAATATTTATCTAATGACAAAGTACCACTTTCGATGTCCAAATCCCAATTTGTACAGATAAGATTAAACATGTCCGATATCACCAATGTTGCGTCAAATCACCTGCATTTATTTTACGTATTTCAACAAGAATTCATGATATAACATGAAAAGCTAAATCTATATAACGTTGAAGGCCGAAGCCATAAAGTTTAGAGGCACAACAATAATGAACATCAAAATAGGTAGTTATAAATACAGACTGTTTATGAGACTAACTGAATCCGAATCCTTCCAAAACATTTGAATTGTCTTGTGATTTTGCTAGCATCTGCTTTTACTACTGCAGCAATTGCAGCATTAAGTCGCCTTATTTCATACAGTGTTTTGTCACAGCACTCCCAAAGAACGCGAGTTCGAGAGGAATACAGTGTTTTTCCTATTTTAACAATTGATTTCATCTAGTTCAGACTTCCAGTCCATTTCTAATAAAAATATCTTAAATGTAGTAGTTTTCTCTTTACAACTGTTTAGATACTAATCCAATTATAAACATTTCGAAAATACGGAAATTCATTCTTATATAGGTAGATAGTTTCGTAAACAACACAAAATAACGATTTCTGAAAATTGCTTGTGTTTTAGATACATTCGCATTGCTCGGAAGATTCATCTAAACTAGTTCTAGCAAAACTTCACGTTCCAGATAAAATAAATGTTTTCAATCCATTTTAAAATTGGGACAAGTCCGTAGGTTGACATTTTTGACTGGCATTTCAGTGTGTTATAAAACTTCTTTAATAATGGGAACAGGAGCAGCTGTTGTTACAATTCTGAGAAAGTTATCGTATTGTGGAAAAATTACAGGAAAATCGCTTTGATTGAGGGCGTTATATTTTTGAGAAATAGTGTCGTGTTTATCCCCATTAGCAATAACTAAAACGTATGAAGAACTGTTCCAAAGAAAACAGCGTTTATGGATGAAACTGCAATTATTTTGCTAGGTATGATACATTCTTTCGTGTTTTTTCCTTCCCTAAACAAAGCATCTTGTGTCTCTTTTCAAGGTCATCAATACTATCACGTTGAATATATTTTTTGGTTGTATTTTGTCTTTAACTTTTCATAACAAAGTTTTAGTTTCATCCATCAACGTCACTATTTTCCTGGTCTTGTCTCATGATACTTGGGGTACAGGCCAGTGCATTTTTTCTTCCGTTTCTCCTGTCAACACTGTTAACTTAATTTTCTTACACAATCCATCCATTGCAGCATAAAATTCAAATTAATCCAACTCCAATCTTCACATACAAATCTGTCAAAATTTATTAATAATTTTGTGCAAATAAAATTTAGTACCTATAGTCAGGAATAGACAAGGAAAACTAAATGACATGCCGACGGTCATACATACGCATGATTCAGCGGTTATTTTTGCAAGATAAACTCCGTTCCGAGTATTTGTAATGTTCCAGTAAAATCAAAACAAACTGCTCACCTGTTAGTATAATGTGTTTAATGAGAGTTCTGATGGTGATGGTTAACTCTTAAATAGCCCTTGCGTTTTTCTTTTCACGTTAGGAAGAATCATTGTAGCCTTTAAAAACTGAATACAATATTAATTGTATATTGTACACACAATACACGTATAAACTCACAAGGACTAAAATCTGTAAAATGAGGCCAATTTTAATATTCGGATGAACTCAAAAAGCTGTACTTTCGTTTTTGATTACTTTTAACACTTTCATTATTATATGATCATAATCATTGATAACATGTTTCATACATTCAAGCATTCGTTTCAAAATATTGTAAGTAAGCAAACGCCAAAGAACCCAAATGTTCTTTTGCGTAAAGTTGTAAAGAAAAATATTAACGCAAACTTCAGCATTCAATAGGGCACGTTAGTCGTAAAAGCATAGGTAAGGCGTCCCCCAAGAAACGATCTTAGGTCACGTGGTGACGCGGTCACGACGGCAACGTTACCTAGGTAACAGTACTGAGTCGCGACCTTCAACAGGTCGGGACGTCTGGGGAGGGGGCTTCCGTTTTATATACAACATATATACATATAAAACAGGGTTGACAATGTAAAGCAGTTGCGGAAATACAGTTTGATAACTTTCAATGTGACCGTAACGTGATTCTGTTTTGTATTTTCGGTTTGTTTGATGTTATATTTTTTTTATGGAGGAAGAATTGAAGTGAACTAAATTAACTTTAAATTAAAATAATTAACTTTTAACTAATGGTTGGCTACAGGGAAGTTGCAGGAGAGGTGGTACTTTGGTAGGAATATACATTCATTTGAAGGTCCTCATTTCCTCAATGAGAGACTGACAAAGAAACGGGGAGAAATAGAATAGTTACCGTATTTATGCCCACGGACTGTTTTTTGTAGTCCATGTGTCTAGGATGATTAGTAGTTAAATTGTATACAATAGTTATAGTCCATGGTATATGACTCGTTACTGCTTTGGGGAATACATTAAAATTAATATTGTGTAGTGTGTAGTTACAAGTTATAGTTATTACAAAACAGTTACTTTCCACACATTAGTCATCCCTATTCTCATATAATATGCCCCTATTTCCAGCGTGCAGCGCGTCCTACTCTGACTAGTTGCACATTTACTTCGTTAATTTATGACCATTGCGACATTTCTCCACCATTAGAGATTACACTCTAACTGTATTAGTGGATTATTCAAACTATTTGTCAGACGTATGCTTTTATTGCGAAATGTAGAAATTACCAATTTATACAAAGTGTCTTACAGTAGCAATAACTGGGGGCCTTACGCCGCCATTTTAGGCCCCTTGATTTGTTGATTGCACTTCCATTGTCTAATCCATAAGAGTATCATATAAAGTTAAATGTTTGAGGTACAACATAAATTCTAAATATAACGCTAGGAAGAAAGAGTCCACCTTTCTTTTAATTTTAAGATTTTGGAGGCTTTCTTTGCTATGATTTTAATTTAAGGACCATCCTTTGACCATTATAATTGACTTGCACAATTTCCCATACTCCAGTAATTTCTAATGTATGTCTTGCTTCATCAAAATCGCAAACTCCATCTTTCTCTACAACATAAATATCTCCAGTACATTGAACTAAAGATAATAATTGTAATCCGTTATTCTAAGCATAAATAATGATCATAATGTCATCGGTTTGTATCAGCTGACAAGCTCGTCTCAATGTGAAGGTCATACAAATGCATTCAAAACACAATGTTGTGCTCACGAGTTTCTTCCTGAGTAAACTCTATGGAATGAAAACTATAAACATGTTAATGAAGATTGAATGACTTGGGTTGTGTTAGTTGTGTTCATGTTTGTGTTTATAAATGCACGTACAAATATAACATGCGATGAAACTTAGGCGTCATTTCGGAAAACTTTTGTTCATTCTTTTGGAAAAGGCTTTCCAAAAGAATCAGGCTTTCATCATTATCATCAACATTCTAGTGCCCTTATCTCAATTTGCGACTGCGCAGCATATCTTCTTCCATATTTCAATATCATTAGTCATTTCAGTTGTCACCCCCTTTCCAGCCATGTACTCTTTCACACAGTTCATCCATCGTTTCTTTGGTCTACAAGGTTTTTGTGGAGTGTAAAGTGAATTATATTTTTATTCTTTAATAGGTGTGTACACAACGGGCACACCTTGCTACATCGTTCTCACCATCTCAACAAGAATGATTTAAAATAGTGTCCATGGAGGTTCTTGCCCATTCTTCTCCATAGAGATCTACGCTTTGGCATGGGTAACTACAGTACTATCACAGTTTTTATGCCTTGTGACAGGTACTGTTGCTTCATTTAATTTTTGCCTTGGTTTCCGAAAGTTCAAAAGTGCCTGTAACTGACCTACTTGAAATAAATGTTTTGATTTTGACTTTCTAACTGAGGAGCTCGTGGCTGAATAATAACAACCGCCCGGGTCGATCTTCAGGTTAAGCCGCGCTAGCCTAGGTTGGTCCGTACCTCGGAGTGCTCGTTAAGCTGTTGGTCTCGGCTGTCATTTGTGGATCTTTGACAATCATTACAGGTAGTCAGTGGCCTGTAAGTCTGGCAACCAGTCTTACCAAGGGTTATCGTATTACCCCGTACTAACTGGGTTGTGGAGGTCAGATAGGCTCGTCGCTCTACGTAAAATACTGCTATTCAGCTGCATCCGGTTGGACTGGAAGCCGACCCTAACGTAGTTGGGAAAAGTGAAAAAAAGAATAGGTGATACTGTAACAAGTTCGGTCTAACATTTTCGAAGAGTAAAAGTTTTGGGAGTTACTTAGTTATGTCCAGTTCACGTACTATGCAATGAGTTGAATGTAGGCCCATTACATTTGGCTTCTAGACGAAAGTCCTAACTAATTAACTACTACTATTTAGTACTAATACATTAATGTTTGCATCTATCAAAGAAATTATTAGCAACACCTGGCTGTATCGTATTCACCTGGAATTAACCTGTTTACCCTTACAAAAATATCTGCCCGGGCAATAACGACTTATGACTGTTACGAGTCGTTGTCCGTAGTACGTTTTACAAAATGCTCGCATATTTACTATTTTGATGATAAATGATCTTGTGTCGGCATGAGTGCCAACATATAATGTGATTTAGTGTTTATACAGAAAATGTAATGCAGTTGTAACTTTGTCGGGCAGTAGGGGACAGGTTTCATTTTCCAATTTCATTTCAGTAATACCTTACAGATTCTTACTGTTAGTTTGCACAGTCGAACGAAACATTCAGATAAAACGTGTTGTCTGATAAAGTAACATGTTTTATGTGATTTTTTTGCCAGCAAGCAGGAAAGTAAAGAAATTAGCTGAATGAGTCAAGAAAGTAGGAACTGTAAACTTCTGATTGACTGTAGTGGCTATTGAGGATTCTGATCGTGCTCTTTATCACATGTTACTCATTTCATAATTTTTATTAGGATTCTTAAATTCAGAGAAGTCAGTGCCTTTAATAACATTCTTGATTTACATGATATTCTTGCGTTACTTTGCTCTATGTCTCATTGATAAATGATATCGATAAAGATAAGTTAAGAATGATATAAATCTCGCATGAGTAACAGTAAAACATACACATACACGAAAAACTGCTTAATCTTGTTAACATAAGTATATAACTGTTGTTCTAGTCGGAAGGAATTTCCGGAGTCAAGTTCTTAATCATTATTCACGATTTTTTGTCATTGGTCATGCATGACGCGTTTCTTTTGCCTACATTATGTACTTGATACGAGTAGCTACAAGACGCGAAATCCTACTGAATTGAAGAATGAAAACGGGTGGATTTAATACTTTCTACTTTGTTACTATAATAGGAGTTGCAAGCCCATCAAAAGTCGTACAGATGTCGAAATCTATACAGATGGACGTTGAAAATCTTTCAGTTGGTAAAATCACTAGGTATGAATTTAAACAACTTTTTATTGTGTGACGAACTGTATGAAAAATTTCAACCTGTGTATCAGCTGTTTTCACAGTAATAGGTACTTATAATGTTCCCACTGCCTCAGCATAGGCCTCATTCACTGCAAGTCTCTGTTAGAGAAAGAGTGTTCGCAATCCACCAAGCGGGCCCGGTCTGGATTGGTCCACGTGGGCCCAGCGGGTCTATCGGCGGAGCTGTCCGTAAACAAAAGTTGCTCCTATTTACGAAAACTTTAATTCTCAGAAAAAATGCCAACATATTCAAAGACAGTCTATCCGAAGTCACTAGCCTTCGATGTTACAGACTACTTATCTGGACGAAACCTATTTAAAAGGATGGAAATCATCGGTCCTCCGTAGAAGAAGATAGTGAAAACGTGAATTTTATTCCTCCCAATAATTCCATGATAACTATTCAGGTGTTGGCGGGTTTGCCAACAGCACGGCATGACTAAGTGTTGTACAAATCCGCGGCCACTGGTGATGCGTGTCTATTATTGTTACAATTGTGTTGGTGTCGTGTGGAGCGGGCTTTATACTGGAATAGAATTTTGCTTACAAATTCGTTGACGCGTAATCTCGGTGACATTCGATGTCTGACCTTTCGGGAGAGGAGTAAGTGTTATTGTGTACTTGGAGAGGAAGTTACACCACCTAGGGGAGATCGTAAACAGGATGAAAACTGATCTCATAATCTGCCAAGTCTTTTCCAACTATGTTGTGGTCGGCCGGTCGATTTGTTCAAACTGGATTCAGTAGAATACCCGTATTGGACTGGGAGTGACTCCCTAACTAGCTTCCACAAGCCAGTTACTGAATAATACACCCCTTTGTAAGGACAGGTACTCAAGACTTTCGAGGTTGTGACTACAATATTGAACTAGCTACTGTAAACTGAAAATTGTAAGCTCTCCGATTCTATGAGAGAAAATATTCTATTCTCAACGCAACGCTGAGATAACAATCATTTTAAGTAAACTAGGCTTCAAAAATCACATGAAATATTGCACAATTAAATAAATCAAATCCATTTAACAATTAACAAACCAAAGCAAACTTTGGCAGTAGGCCGAAAATACGCTAAGAAGAAATTCAACAAACACTAAATTATTTAGCGGGTGCAGGTAAAATTCACACGGTTACATCAAAAGCCAGTCATACTAGTGTAAGATAGACAGACCGATAAATATACCACATTATTACAATTATCCCCAATTATTTCTGTAAAAAAAAACAGTTAATCCAATGATTGATAGAAGATGGTCTATTTTCTCTGGTGGTCTATTTCTTTCTGGCATCCAGTTTAAAATTAGAGAAATTATCGTTTACCTCAAAAAAGATTGACATAATAAAACTATAAATACGACAAAGTCGCTCGTAGTGATGGGAAGAGCGCGATTACGTCGTTATAATTACGTTACTACTATTTTGTATGTATTCGTTTATTTATTACTTAACAACGCTGTTGTAAACAAGCATCCAAAGGAGGCAAACATGTATATATTTATACGTAAAATGAACTTCCTACCGATGGTCTTTTTAGGGTTCCGTACCCAAAGGGTAAAACGGGACCCTATTACTAAGACTTCGCTGTCTGTCTGTCTGTCTCCAGGCTGTATCTCATAAACCGTGATAGCTAGAAAGCTGAAATTTTCACAAATGATGTATTACTATTGCAGCAATAACAACAAATACTTAAAATTTAAAAAAAAAATATTAAGGGGGGGCTCCCATACAACAGATATGATTTTTTTGCCGTTTTTATAGATAATGGTACGGAACCCTTCGTGCGCGAGTCCGACTCGCACTTGGCCGGTTTTTTTTTGTAAGTTAAAAGGAAAATAAAATTAATTTGGAGACAAATTAATTGAAATATTGTGTAGTCAGAAATAATGTTATTAAGTCATGCAAAGTGAAATACAATTATTGCGGTTTCTTTCTCATTGTTTTGAAAATTATGCGCTTTGGAAAACACACACAACACGTCATGTTTTCTTAGTTTAGTTGAACAAAAAAGGTTTGAACACAACATAATCATACCGTTAATAAAAGATCTTTTCAAAAGCTTCTAAGAACACGTGGGAATGTGGTTGTAATGATTCAATTAAAGTAATTTTAAAGGTGTTTGAACTTTCAAGGATTAACAGTGAACAGTGACATGGGCAAAAATAAGACTTACCTATAAAAATAAAAAACAATACAGATAATTAGTATGACATAACGCGTCCCAAGTTACAAATGATCCATAAGGTAGCTGGTGTAATTAAAAACGCCTACATGGCATGTTTTAAGGCACATTAGTCATAGAAAAACGCTATAAAATTAATGATCTGTTGTTTCTAATATTGATTCGATGGCACGCGACTTACATGGCACGGGCACGGGAGTTTCCGCTTTTTCGGTTCAAGGTTTTAAATGCGCAGATGTGTTGCTCAAACGATCATAGCATTTTTAAATGCAAAAATATACATCGCGGAGACTGTAGTTATTTATTTATTTTTATGCAAGTATAAACTAAACTTATGACAAATACTTTTTAAAATATAACATCACGCCTTTAAGTCCGGAAGGGTTAGGCAAAGGTGTACCTATTAGTACACCCACGTGTACCATTGTTACACGTGGCCGTTGGGGCCTATGCCTATGTTTAAGTCCTATGTAATAGGGGGCGAGCCTATTGCCAGACTCCATGGCTTCTACTGAGAATTTCCTAGTGGAAAAACCCAATAACATAGCACTGACAGACAACGCATTCATGAAATGTTCCTAAGTAACGAAGGAGAGTGTACCAAGGAAGGATTTTTGAAAATACGCCCCCAAGGGGGTAAAAGTTTGCCTGGAAGTCCGTAATTTTATGCTGAAAGGAAATTCCATCAGGCTCAGGGCTTGTTATAAAAAAAAAAACATTTGCACGTATAAAACGATAAATATTAAATTCATTTCTAACATAAATAAACTTCTTCTATATATGGAGTCCACACCACATTGATTCTAGTAATTTTGTTCTAGGCAAAAACAGCCGGTTAACACTTTTACCTTGTATGGGTTACCTATTACAAATGATTCACTAATTCTGTTTGGACAAGTAGGTACGGGGCATTTGCATAATAACCAGTTTGTTTAAATATTATGTGTGAAGCTTTGTTTATTCGAATAAATATTCATACAAATTAATATCGAATGCAGCATTAATAATGCTGATAAGCACATTATTTATTTCATAACTCTAGTTAATAATTTTGAACAAAAATATAAAATACTAGCTTATGTCCACAGTTTCACCCACGAGGTGTTCGGTACTGTCTCACGGGATCGTACTACCGAGATAAAAAGTATCCTTTAACCAGGTTATAAACTATCTGTGTGGTAATTTTCATCCAAATAATTTCAGTAGTTTTTGCGTGAAAGAGTAACAAACATCCATCCATCCATCCTCATAATATTAGTAGGATGCAGTTAGTTATAATTAAATTCAATAATTAATTAATTGTGATTGCGATAAAATGTGGTACCTGCATTTTGTTGAATTAAAACGCTAATTACGAAACCGGACCTAGAACCAATAAATCGAAGATATAATTTGTGACATCGTCCAAAATGCACTGGGCTATCCCCTTTTTACAACGAGAAGGCCTGTCTCCGAGCAGTAGGAAAGTTTTAGACTGAATATGCTAATGTCGATATTATTGATTTTAGAAGTATAAAACACGCTAAAAAACATGTATTGTACGAATTCTCCTGCGAATCTTGTATCACAAATAATCACAATGCAACCCACGCGCGATCTATTTCAGTTTTTTGTAAACGATCAGCTGCAACCGAGTAGCTCAGTCAATTAAAATTCACACAACAATATTATTCGAATGACATAACATACTAAACACATTAACAAAAGAATCGAGAGGAAGGAAGGAGCCATGCCCATTGCGATGACACATCAGCGATGCATGCAAGATAATATTTGACAAATACATTAAAATAAATTATGGCGTTGATTTTTTTTTTCGCATGTAGGTAGTTATGGACTTGATACCTATGTATCTTTAATAAAATTTCCGGTAGTCACGAATGTGAATTTTACTTTTTCTGGAAACAATAATATTATTATGTAATGTTCAAACACAATGTGAATTTCATAATTCATAGGTAGAGCAATAAACCTTTCGGTTACCTGCCATGTTTATTAATTTTCCGTTTGATTAAAAAAATGCTTGGTTTACGGTTTATTAATTATTTTCTTTGGGTCAGTAGTTGGCCACGTTAACTACGGCGCCAGTAGCATTAAAGTCCCCTAAAGTGGAGATGTGGGGACACTTTGTATACTCCAGCTGATGGGCCATGATCTAGCCTGCTCATGTTATTAGCGTGATGGTACTTCGATAAATGAATAATTTCAAATAATACTCAAGCTCCAGATTTTATAATCGCCACACGCAATATAACGCACGGCACAACACTATTCGGGACTAAGGTCGCGTACACAATGCATCCCACGCGATACTATTTCAGAGTTTAGTGTAGCCCCGCTTGATCGCAGGGCTGCACCAGAAGGTCAGCTTGATATTAAGCACCGTGCAGTTTGTTGTGATGCTGTCTGTTAATCTCGATGAAATTCGTTTGATGGAATGACGACAGATTACTGTAATTTTAAGCATTACCGCTGTATCAAGGTTATTCTTGTTGACGAAGCGTCACGCAATTTCCTTGAAACGATCATTTGCACCTAGATTGTGGCTTTTCATAAGTGCCGCGAATAAAACCTTATTATGTAAAATATATTATTAGAATTTGCATTCCTAGTTCAAAAATATTGGTATTCAGCTGTGTCTGGAAGCCGATCTCAACACTTTGAATGATGATGATAGTTTTTAAGTTTTTTTTTTTATGAAACCTGTAGAATAGTTACTACTTATAATTAACTAAGAAAACAACTTAATTTATATGTAAAAACCATCAGTAGCTAACTGAATAATAAATTGTCTACAACATATACCACATTTCACCTTTCTTTCAGTGTTTAAATTGTAAAGATTTAGGGAGTTTAACAGACTCAAAGCGTGGGTAGCGCGCGCGGTCACTATGTTATAAAAAATACTCGTCTAAATAAAACTACGCCAGTAGATTTACAATATAATTCTCTGTAACACTAACAAGCTCTGGAAACAAAAAGATAAAAGCGGCGAAAATGCACTGAGGAGTTATGTAACGTTGGATTGCTATGCTTTTCTTTAGCAATGACTATGAAGAAACATTAAAATTTCATTTGCCTATTAGGTCTCCAAAATAGAATAATGATCAGTTTCTTAACGTCGTACAATCAAAGAAAGTCTTTAAAAATGTCCAAACTGTCCTAAACGTATTGCCACCAAACTTGCAAACTGAATTAAAAGCTACGTTCAAAAGACTCTTTTGAACGCAGCATGAGCATTTCTTGGTGTAGTTTAAGACAAAAAAAAAAAGAAGTTTTTTAGCATTCAAATAGACAACATTGCGTGGGTTAAAAAGCCCTACTCCAAAAAATTTTATAGACCATAAAAAATATTAAGACCAAGAGGAAAATTCTTACAATCGCAAAATAACAAAATGAACAGATCACTAACCTGAATAGTTCTATGTATAAGAAATCTTATTGTAAAATATTTTTTACTGCTGAAAACTGACATTAACACTTCTGCCCTACATTTCTGATATTATTAGTGTTTAGTCTATAATCCTTGGACTTTAAGCCATAGATTAATAATTATACGTGACTTTTACCTACTCGTAGTTCAAGAAGTCTATGAAAACAAGTATATTTCTCGCGTCGACGGAGTAGCTCGCCTTTGTATTCGATTATATCATAAATTCGTGTTAATTTCGAAATTCACAGTTCTCTTTGGGTATTAACTGAAAAAACCGCACTGGGACTGCGTGGTGTATTATACCTAAATAAAATTTCTAAAACTTCAATCGACATAACATCCATGTGGTCTCGACCCCTGAACTAGGACGTTATTGATTATGGCGCGCTAACACATAGAGGGGGCCGGTGTCCCAGGAGTGGGACGTACGTCATACGTTTGTTTGTTCTTCTTAGCGTGTCGATGACAGTACAGTTTCTGTAGCGTCCATCAGCTCCTGTCATGTGCAACCGACCGAACAGGCAGGACATGATATCAAATGTCCCATCATTTGTGGGGCAACACCACCGCTTTATATAACCAAAATACAGTGCAACTGGGTGCTTGACTAACAGACTCCTTGAAAATTAGAAAGACCCTGTCAATGATTTGAAACAAATCATTGACAGGGTCTTTCGTGTGGAATATTTTAGTAATTTCAGTAGGTATTTGAGAGACTATCTGATGTCCTGTTGTTGTCCACAATGACATCAAAGGTGATTGGGACAAAAATAGACTTGTTTGTACCGTTTCTTCTAGAACATTGTCACAAGTAATGTAGAGTTATTGATGTTAGCGTCACATGGAAGTAATAAAGCTAATGATAGAACGCTTGTTAATCAATGGAGTGCCGATAAAATGATAACGTTGGCTAGTTAGCCTTTATCTAGTTTTTAATAATAACGCTTTTGTGGAAACTTTTTTGTATATTAATATAAATATGACTATTGACGTAGTAAGGCAACGATGGATGGATTGCGTGGGGAATGAAATGAAGGAAAAAGGTGTATGATTGCGTGACAGTTGTCAGGGGAGGATGGAAGAGAAGAAGATGATAATGATAACGTAGTAAGGAAGAATAGCCAACAGTTATTTTTTAAGCCTACCTACGGTACGGTAAAAATTGAGCGAAAACACGCGTTTCTGATTTCGGAAAATTGTTTATTACTATGTGAAACAATTACTACTACATTTAATTGAACATAATAACGAACCGCAGTTGGATTTAAATAAAATAAACCAAACAGCTCAGGTAAACCGGTCTGTTTTTCATGCATACTTACAGAGTAATGGAAAGCTCCTACCACTGGTAAATATCTCGGTGATCCGTGACCACCAATTACATACCGAGTTTCCCCCGTGCCTCGGAAAGCACGTTAAGCCGTTGGTCGCGGCTGTCAATTGTAGATCTTTGACAGTCGTTACAGGTCAGTGGCCCGAAAGTCTGACAACCACTCTTACCAAGGGTTATCGTATTACCCAGCACTAAGTGGGTTGTGAAAGTCAGATAGACAGTCGCTCCAAGTAAAATACTGGCATTCAGCTGCACCCGGTTAGACTGGAAGCCGACCCTATAATATTTGGGAAAAGGCTAAGCGGAAGAGATTATGGTAAATACCGGATATTATTCGTATGGTGACTATTTTTCTTTAAAATTTTCCTCTAGTAAACAATTTCATTTACAATGATACCATTTGAAATCATTGCAAACATTATCAGTGACTGAAACAAATAGTTTATAAAGTGGCTGATTTATTTTATCTAAAGTGTTTAATGTATGTATTAATTCTCGAGTTGTTTATAAATAATAGCACAATTTCACACTCCCATTTGTTGAGTAATTATTAAACAGATCTGTCTTGTGTTAATAAAATAATCGTCTAGCTAGTTCATTAATTCGTTTTTAAGAGCATGTTAAATGAAATTAAACCGACATTACGCCCTGATTTATAGGAGGACACAAACATTAGCCTCTAAAACCTTCCTCTCTGAATTCAATAAAGAGCTATCCAGTTCTAAATCATAATAAGTAATCAATTTCCTGTTGATTCATAATCTGTGTTGTTTAGATGAAGTTTTTTTTTCTTTTTCCTTAGACATAAACGCTTACTGCCCGATAAGCTGCAGTTGTTACAGTAAACAGTTTAAAACTATACAGACAGATAGTCCTGTTCAGCTCTCGTTAGTGATTATTTTTCTTTTGAAACGATGTGTATGAGAAATAGCCATTGCCCAGAAGAGGGGCTATAATAGGCGGGTATTCTGGTGGCTGAGTGATTGGCTGCTTTTCGCACGAAACAAATATTTATATGGCCTACAGGTAGTAGTTCCGGGTCTGGCTGTTTGTGCGTTTAAATGTTTGTAAACGCACCCACGATACAGGAGAAATCTAATCATCCTAGTGTGGGTCAACGTTTAAAAAAACAATAAGTACACGGTGGACTGCAAAACAAATCAATTACAACAACTAGCCTTTAATTAATTCATTGTCGGTACCCGATTCAGTACCACACACTTCCAAAATCACAACCTACATATTATTTAGGACTGACGGCATTCTTTCATTCTTAAACCAGTAGCTGAACGTGTCCTAACACACTAATGGGGCCCTTACGAACGTAAATAGACGTCAGACAAGGAAAGGATGAACAAAAGAAATTGTGCGACGTATAAGTATAGACGGCCTAAAAACACGCTACGATCAAATGATGCCTTGACCTTGTGGGCGCCCTACATCCCAACTTGAATGGCGAGTGGTGTTAGGGAAGAGAGAGTGGCGGGTTATAAAAGATGGTATAAAGTTTTGATGATGATGAAATGTGTAGATGGTTATTGAAATGCTATAGAGAAAAAAGGGAAACTAAAAATAACACAGTTATCGTTGTTTATTCTCGTGTTTGTCGGAATCTTTTGAACTGGACAAAAAAACAATGTAATTGACATTCAGGGTGAGATGTAACTCTATGAAAAGCGCAACAGTCGTCCATTACATCCAAATCATGAGTGAACCTGACATAAATTTAAGAAAAACTGTAAAAGTTGTACCTTGGATTTTTGAATAAAAGAGAATGCTCATGGAAGTATGGAATCCCGTACCATGCTGCATCAAAATCAAACCTTGTTTTTTATAGACTACACTGATCGTATTAACTCCTACAAAAATTATTTTTGAAAAAAAAACCCGCGTTTCAGAGTTATTTTATAAAATCGAAACTAACCTAAAAAGTAGGTCTATTTTTTCGACGCTACCGACGACGTATTTTAACACACATACATTACATTATTGCTCTAAAAACAGCGTAACACACTAATATTAGTAAGAATTACGAGTTAAAGTAACATCCACAGTATGCTTGACTGAAACTCGATTTTATTTTAGACCTTTACATTGCCAATAGTCAGTCAGTACAGTACAAATGTCAGATGCCACAGATAAGATAACTATAAACCATAGAGTATAGTAAGTGCTATAAACTAGTCGGGATTTAGGGATGTAATCGATAAATCAAAATCTTTAGGCTGAGAAAATCTATTTTGTTGCAAATAGCAATAAACCAAACTAAATCGATTTGGTGTACTGATCTTACTTAATTATAATTAATTTTAGAGTCCGCTCGACAGACAAGGGTTTGTTCAATTGAAACGGAACGTCATTTATATTCAGTTGAAACGGAACGTCATATAAAGGGAGTAAAACAATATTCGTACTTTTAAACTCGAAAAGTATATTTCCAGTTCAAAAATCAAATCCCCGACGCGTAATGCCGTAAAAAAATATGAAACTAATTACTATAATATTTTGGTTTTGAGGCGCGAGACTTTTTGGTACCAACTTTGGTCATTCTCTTTTTATTATTATTTATTACACCATCTGCGGAAGCATACCCATGAGTTACATAGAAACCAGTCGAAACGCTCTACGTTCTGTCAGTGTTGTGGTTTGCAGTTACGATCGCCTTCGGATTTGTACCTTTAACCGTTTTCGTAATTATTTGTAGATGTTTTTGTTTCAATTATTATTCAACCCGAAAAATTAAACCTACCATCACTTTGTACTCGCTCGCTATCAGTTAACAACTCCTTCCAATAGAGTGCGCATTATCGTCTCAAACTCGTCACAATTGCGTGACATTGTAACTCCGACCAGTGTTTACGGCCTGGCATACGCCATAGATCTAAATGCTGTTATTCAGTACCCCTCTAGTATTGTTCACCCGCTGTCTGCCTATAACTTGCAGCAATAAAGTGCGTATTATTGTCCTGAACACGTCACACATTCATGACATTGTTGCTCCAACCAATGCTTACGGCCTGGCATACGCGTTAAGTCTATTTGTTATGATTAAGGACCAGCCTAACATTGTTCAACCACTGTAAGTCTACATTTCGGACCAATAAAGTGCATACTCTCGTCCCGAACTCATCAGAGTCGTCACACATTCATGACATTCTAGCTCCAACCAGTGTTTACGACCTGGCATGCGCCTTGCATCTATTTGTTGTGATTAAATACCAGTCTAGCATTGTTCAGCCTAGTCATAGGTGATCTAGTTTTCTAGAAATAATATGTAATATTGTATGTTATACAGTTGCGTGGGGTGACAGCTGATGGTTTGATTGGCCTCATTTTGAGATTAAATGATGAAGACAATGTTTTAGGATTATAAATAAGATAGGGTCTCAAAATTCAACTGATGTTAATTTAGGAACACGTTTCTTTTAAAAAATGTTTATTTTTTGTAACCGTTACTGCTGATCGTGAGGTAATGGGTTCGATTCCCAGGTTAGGCAGTGTTATTGGAGTTTTCCATCAGGAATTTCTCAGGAGGAATCAGGCATTTGGATTTGTGCTGGGTTGATGGATATGAAACTTGACTGACAAAATATCGCTGTATGTCGTGTACATGTCTACCTATTACTTCGGGGAATGCGGTGCTATTTTATCCTTGCTTACTTTTGTATTCTGATAATTTCGTGTGAAGATCTCATGCACATCATAAAACGTAACCAGCTCTAAATATATCAAGTAATACCTATTCATTGAACAAAAATACATTGTTTACAAGAGAGAATTGATCAATTAAATGCAAAACCGTTTACGTAACACGCATGTTTATTTATAAAGCCGTCACATTACTTTGAGACTATATCAAGCAGAAAGATGAACAAAAGGTGCATTTCTTACTGTTGTCTGAATGATCGCCTGTCTGACGTGATCACCCCGGTTAGTCCATTGCAGCACGAAGTGAGTGCCTCAGTCTCTCTCGACGAGGAAATTGTTAAGTAGTACT
Organism: Eurois occulta; assembly: GCA_950022335.1. Classification (NCBI taxonomy): domain Eukaryota; kingdom Metazoa; phylum Arthropoda; class Insecta; order Lepidoptera; family Noctuidae; genus Eurois; species Eurois occulta. The sequence goes on along the minus strand of OX465492.1, from coordinate 1,517,529 downwards.
GTCGCCATCAGAGATATCGTAGCGGGCGAAGTACTCAAATATTTCGGAGCAGCATTACTTTTCAATAAATTCGTTACACTAGATATGGTCAATAACATCAGAACATGCAATTTGTTATAAATATAAGAGCAACGACTTTTCAATAAATTACACAAAAACGTGTCAAGGTTTCAAGTTGTCAAAATAATTTTTGAGAACTTAATTAATATAGTAACGAATTTAAACTGTGTGATACAGACTTGAGGGCTGCGGGACTGTACGAAAGAGATACCGCGGCCCTGGAACATAAAGGGCCAATGAAGGAACATGGGTGTTTTTTAGTCAGTAAGAGTCTGACACTCCCTTCCGCTCCGCCCAGAGCGGGAGGAGTCATTTGATGATTTCTCAACCCCCAAAAAAAAAAAAAAAAAAAAAGGTATTATTTTCAATAAATGTTCCGATCTTTATTTATGATCATCCTGACTGCGTAATATCTTTGACGTTCTGTGCTTTCAGATATTTTTACCTCGTTATGTGTTCCGAATTTATTGAAAAGAAATGCTGCTCCGAAATATTTGAGTACCTCGCCCGCTATGATATCTGATGGCGACTGTACTAACAGAAAATTCTTAGTAGCACCTAATTAGGCTGCATTTCCATAAGATATGAGCGAGGATACGTAGCGAGGGATGTGTATGTAATTAACCAATAATATCGCTTCTTTTTCACAGCTTAAGGTATTCTAGCTTTGTATGTGATTGGTTAGTTCCACACACATCCCTCGCTACGCATCCGATCCGCGCTCATCTCTGGTGAAAACGCAGCCTTAGGTGCGCGGCCCGGTAACGACATGAATACACTTGCCCACTATGACATGGTATGTAGATTTGTAAAACTGATATCCATTACTGGAAACATTACAGCTAATTTTCTTGGATAATTTAGGGCTCAAACTGGGTTGTTTTGGAGATATCGAACTTTTCAATTATTTGAAATCTCTGTGATGTAAATAAGAACACCTGTATCTATAAACAAGTCATAGTGATTAATTGAGTAAAAGTAATTGCTTAAGATACGATTTTTATTCTGTAGTTTAGTGATTGCCTGATGTTAGAACTGTCAAAGTTAGAATTCTTAGCTCTGCTTTCTTACTCCGTTCAAATTCTTGTCTATGGCATAAAAATGGTTGCATAAAGTAACTAATTATAGTTATTATTTTAACTTAACTATAGATACGAGTATAAGTGTAATTGTTACGTTATAAATTACTGACTGCACGAAGTCTTTTTTTTAATGTTTAATGGGCTAGTACTCTTGACCTCAATCTAGTCCTGAGGACAGAGATGAGGTCGACGATGGAACGAGCTTACCCAGAAGAAGCCTATTAACTCGCGACTTAAATATATTGGGATCATATGAACTTGGGAACACCGACGAAGGCAGGGAATTCCACTCCTTGGCTGTGTGCATAATAAATAGTCTGGACGTAGTAGTAAAGTAGTATTACTGAAACTCTCTTTTAGAGTGAAACGCCGTGAGTCATCGCGTTAATCCTTATGAATAACGACAGAGGTCGCTGCAGACGTTTGTTCGCGCCGCCGATGCGTTTGGTATAGCTTTCCTATAAGTGTTAATCCGTTAATTATGGCAATTAACTTGATTGGCTTGTTTGTTAAGGATCAAGGCGATGTGTTGAGTGTTCTATTAGTTTGATTGTTGGAAATGTAAGGCTGTAAATAAGTTTATAGGTGTTGATATATCTACCAAGTTACATTGCATTGGAACTAATAGATATATGTAGGCAGCTTTAAGTGTATTTATTTCCGTGAATGTATGCGAGATTGACAACCCAGGCTGCACCGAAAGACAGAAAAAAGGTACACGCACAGACACAAAGTACCCAAAACGGAAGAGCCTAACACCATTTCTTTGACAAGTGCTCAACTTCGAATGTTTAGTAATCGGATAGTAGTTTAGGTAGTATCATTTGCGGAGACTGATTAATCTGCAAGCAAATCTGTGATAAGAAAGTTATGAAAATCACGCCTTAAATATTCATGACGGTCTCCAAAGTCTACACACAAATAATATTCCATTCATTACAAGCCACAGAAAGCCACGTTCATAGTTCGGTCATGATATGCTATGGTGTAGTGGGCAGTCTCCTTTAAAATAACACATTTATCAAATACAATGTACATATACAGGAGCTTGTGAGTGAGGCTAATGTCCTTAACACAGTTATCAAATATTCATCCACGATTTCATTGACAACGACACTGACCATGAATTATTCCGAGCTTTAAGAATTCCAAACACGGCAATTTCCGTGCTTGTTATATAACTCTTAAGTGTGACAAATAAGACTAATAATGACAATGTGACGCGTGACCAACCGACAAAGGAGACCCGCCTACTGCTTCCCGTAACTTGTCCGCTCGGTTTGTTCCTGTTTTGTGCATTAGTAATGCCAATTTAAGATACCAATTTTATAAAGAACGTGTGGAAAAATCCGCGAAAACAGCATAAGCATAATCAGCCTATAATGTTGCCACTACTCAGACACACGGCCTCCTCTCTATGAGAACGAATGGGTTATAATAATCCACCACGCGGGCCCAGTGCGGGTTGGTAAAATTGGTTGGCGAAAATAGAATTTGGTTTTATTGAAAATTGTTTAATATGACGGTTAGAATCATTCCATTGACGGGTGCAACTTGCAAGCGACATTGGAAAAAGCTGTAAGAAACCATTGACAGGTTTCTTATAACGTTATGCTAATCTATAATATCCATATGAAAAGAGCGTTAGGCATTTTGCGTTACGTGTAGGTAGGCGCGTAAAAAGGATTTTCATGTAGCTAAATCGACACCAGTTTCCTGTCAGATAACCAGTAATAAGCAGTGGTAATGATTACTAATAAATAAGTTAATTAACTTAACACCTTTCCAATCACATAAAAAAGTCAGATAAGGGATAAGACAATCACGATTTAAAATTACTCCATGACAAACTGTATAAACGAAAAAGAGTTCGTAAAACCATTTCAATTTATATCTAGAACATTTAAAAGTAAAAACTCATTTGACAACTACATCCATATAGCATTCTTATATTAGTGATACTAAAATAAAGCTGAGCGCATCAACTCTTATATAAAAACAACAGTATAAAAAATCTATTCTTATTTTTAAAAACATTGTTATTCTTTCTCCGTCTACATTGGAAGTCGACAATTGCATTATTATCTGATTCTATATATATAAACCAGAATATGAGAATGACAACGGATATACGTGGATTTGTATGTTAGGAACGTTTTAAGCATCGATGCCCAAAAAGGAAGAGTACGAATTGGGACGTATGCCTATTTTTTGTCGAGTAGATATTTTTTGTGATGTCATAGCTAATGAAACGGTATCCTAGTCATCGTTGTTTATGAGGCCTTTGTGCATTGAAGATTCAAGGTTCTACCATAACATTACATCCATGCATGATTTTCCTACCTTCCTACGCCTGGGACTACCTCCGGCCTCCTCTCCATGAGGTGGGCCAGTACTCCACCATGCGAGCCTTGTGTGGGTTGGTGGATTCCACGTTTTCGAATTTTGGGGTTCTGGGACATGACTGGGTCATCACTACTCGACTTAACTATTATGATATGATCTTGTCTTGAATCATTTTAAGCTATACAAACAAAGCAATGCACGGAAGATTTTTATGTAGTAACGAACGAGGGGTCAAGCTACTCTAGTTATGAGAATATTAATGACTGGAATTAGTCTTGTTTGTGTTAGTTTTTCCTTAACGGAAAATTAGCTGCTTTAGCCAACAATAGCTTTAGCTAACTATAGATAGGATCATTTCCAAGATTCACGGTTAGCCCTAGAACTAAGTATATATATGTATACAACATATATTGTAATGATGATTTAGGTGTCTCAAGGTCCAAATCCAAACGCGTCTGGCGAGGAGAACCGATCCCGAATAATGGGATAAGGCTAGGCAGAGACAAAGATTGTAATGATGATGATCTTCTTTTGCCTGCAAATATTGACGATATTGTTTTGTTTTGTTACAGTCGACCAAAGCAGAAGCCCCAGCTGTATGCAACAGCTGCAATTCAGTAATCAATGGAAGGGTGAGTGTTTTTAAATTACGATTAATTCATATAATTTATGTAGGTACTACTACTACAACTTTCTGGAACTCTTGGAAGCCAAATAATCCTCTGCCATAAAATCTATAGTCATAATCATTTAGTTTAAGAGATGAGTCCATGTGGAAACAGTTAACAAGCAAAAGAGCATATTATGCAGGAGCAAAACAGAGCAAGCTGAAGCTGCTCATAGATAAAACATCTACGAAGAGTTTCGTTTGAACACAATTCTACCCACTAGAACCAAAGAGCGAGTAGAAATTTTCAAAGAAATCTACGCAAAACAAGATAAGCACCTTTTCTTACTAACTACCTACACAGCGCATCTACATTTGTGCACTCGGCACCAGAATACTCGATACGTACCTACATGACGCTGATGCCCATAATGATTGCAGTATCAGTGATAAGTCCCTGATACCAGTCGATAGCGTTACGTGACATACAGCTATATTGTCAACTTGTGTTTATTAGAAATTGATAGCAGTGACGATACTGTTCCTACCTCGAATTTTTGATGTGAGTGTAGGTCGTTTTGAATGAAACGATGGCCGATAAGAAGTGGCAATATTTTGATGAGCAAATAATATGATAAAGATGATTTGATGTTGGTAAGGAAAGGAAAGTATTGCAAAAAGGCGCCTTTGCCAAAAACAAGAACGTAATTAGTATGAATCAAACAATGATCTTATTACTTTTACAACAATACATGTAACTGAACACTATAACGGGTCCATACTTTAATAGAAGCTGATACAGGTTTAGAAGAGAAAGAAATGTTGCTGATAATAAAGAAACGAAAAAAGCATACACAAGCAAAAGCTTAAGCTATTGTAATGCGACCATAAAGAACATAACCGTGGTTATATAGTCTTTGAATGCGACCAAAAGGGAAGTAATTTTGATTAGTGGCCAAAGTTTGCTGGTTAATGGTTAGTGCTGACGCCATAATCACCAGAAAAAACTTGTCAATTACAATCAACCTACAACATTAGAAAAAATAATTACAAAGTACTATAACAAAACAAACTCGATGATAGTAACAACACTAACAACCGCATGCTTGTAGAAACAATGTGGTCAGCGCGGTCAAGGCGGGTAGGATGCTCCCCACACGATAATTACTTGGCAACAGACAAAATACTTGAAAACTCGATGATAGATTTCTTTATGAGAATACACTGGAAACATCACGGCTAAAAATAAGATAAATTACCGAAGAGGAATAGGTAAAAAGCTGGAGATTTAAGGAAAGAGGATCCGACATAACGACTATTTATAAACATGGACCGTGTCTTCAAGATTGGGTGAAATAATAAACGTTAAACATAATTAAGAAAATACAACGCGATGATCTTGAAGCCTTCTTTCCAACAAATAGACTATCAAATTAAGACCCTGAGCGAAATATAACATTCAAAGATAAATAAAATGTATCGACGCAAAAGATAAGATAACTAATCCACCTCCCGCGAAAGTTGAGGAATTCTATAAAAAAACGCGAAGTTCACGGTATATGGACATCGATAAAAATACACAAACCACGTGGTCAAGCGTGAGCGTCAAAATAGATATGTTACGTAACAAAGGTAAACAAAACGCGTTATACTTGCAAAGATTTAGAAGTAGACGAGGAAAGCATGTGTTTTCTTATTTCAGTAGAAGATAAAAGTTTCGATAGATTATTTAGTCAATGGGTTTGTAGGTGTTATTTCAGTTGGTTTGTAATAGGTAGATCCGACTATTAGACGTGAAGTGGTGGATATAATAAATAAGAACGGAAGCGTTGAAAAGCTCAAATAAAATAATGTTATAGAAATTAGGTTTCAAATGATAACCACAAGTTTAGTACTCTAAATTGTGGAGATAGAAATCCAATGGAGCGAGCAATGAAAGCCAGTTTTATGGGAATCTTGGAAACCTGTGTGCAATAAGGAAGCTGCGGTTAAGCCTGGAAGCTTATATCATGAGACCACAACATTAAAAATATTGATCGTAAACTTTTTTAGAAGATTTCTGTAATAATACGAGTATTATTACTACAGGATAAAATTCATGTAGAAGTGGAAAGAGTGTAAGGCTAACGTTTCAAATGTTTAGGACTATGATGAAATCAATGAAATCGTTCGTTGTATAACACTTTCAAGAAAATACGTTTTTACAGTACTTGGTCATCAGCAAGATCTGTTGCATCAATTAATACATGTGACTGTTCCAATAAGACCCTAGGCTGATAAAATTTTCGTTTTTCCTAAGTCATGTAAATATTAGTATTTTGGTCAGTTGCCCCCTAAGGGGCAAAGGTCATGCCCCGCCACCGCATGACCTTGTAAGGCTCGTCACCAGGCTGGTCACCTTTCCACTGACTGAGAGGACTGAATTCCCGATTCAGGGCAGCCCTGTCCCGCCTTGAAAACTAGGAGGACAGGGGGGGAATACAAGGTGGCGTTAATGGGAATTCACAGATAAGACTTATACAAGAATAATATCACATCATATATAGCAAAACAACAATATAGTATGAAGCTGATAAGACAAGAGGACGCAAAGATAAGATATATGATTAAAAGGGTTGGTGAAGGAAAACGTTACGCTTGCGCTTAAGAATTCCATTATTTACTCGTTACGTTAACTTATTTGATTCCAAAATACAAGATGCCGTTTCGCAAACGCAAACGATTCCATGTAACAGCATGGAACCGTTTTACAACGTTTGTCCGGCGTACGCTTACTGTTAGACCTAAGTGCATAGTCCTACTGAGGACACTGCTGCGAACTCTAACAGGTCACGTTCCCTAAGCACTATCTACATGTCTTTCCCAATCCTAAGGCAGTGGGTTGTGAGGCCAGCCGCCATTGAGGAAGACAGGTTTTCAGTATTTCTACTTAAACGCGTACTCTCGTTAATAACACCCTTACGGCCGTCTATCCCATTTACTATTTCATAATACAATTTGCACAAGCGTATCGTAGACTTAGTCTGTAGCAGAGCATATTGCGATTGGTGATTGGTAGCCGCTGAAGTGGGAACTTTCGTCACTTCACATTTCTTTAATCTTCCCCATGTCGTGGTTGCGTGTCTCGCTAAATAGTGTCGATTCAGTAATAGGCATACCATTAGCCAGGTTTGATTTTAACGAGACACAGTCCCTAGCGTTCCTTAGAACGTAGCTATCAATTCAGTTTAGAATACTTAGTGACGCCTACCCCCACTCCCGGAAATGTGCTCTAACAATCTCCACGCAATGTTTCTGAGCTAGACCTTTATAGGAAGCAATATTTACCATCAGAGCTTGATTACTTTGTACAACAAGTACAAGTCGGCATTATAAATTACGGTTTAATATCATTTGTTTTAATCAAAATGTGATTATGGTGTTGCCTTCACCGACTGAACAATATAGATTGTTCTACTTAAAATGAATATAGCGGGTCTGCCTTCCATTTGTGATACGTCAGAATATAAGTCAACATATTTTGTCTATATACATTAGTCGTTCGTATTAGTCGAAATTGTACATGTCGTTATGAAAGGCCAACCGTCGTCCCTAGAATCAAACGCAGACGGTAGATATTTGCCAAGGTACGGAATAGGAGTTGGACACATAACACATGATATAATTATATACATCGTGGCTCCGCATTACCGCTTTGCAAGCTGTAATAAAGGAATTACGCTGGTGCATTATATTAACAGTTAGACATTGTGATGATTGAGGTGGCTGCCTCGCCTTACTGGAATAAATGGGTTACGCGGGGCCTTATATTAACAGTTCTTTACGCTACCGCCAAATACTGGAATAAAAGGGTTACGCGGGGCTTTATATTAACAGCTCTTTACGCTACCGCCAAACTGCTACTTAAGCTAGGGTTTAATTATAGTTAACACTTACCACGTGTTCACTGACGGTGATTAGTCTAAAACTAACTTACAGAATACCGCTCACACCACCAGTTTCGTCTCCGCCACTGCTCGTCTCATTGCGCGTCACGACACTTGTTTCCACCAGACTTATTACTACTACTTATATTTGATTTATAAAACATTAATCGCTCTATTACGACCGTACACTGGGACATGTGCATCTTGGTACCAAGACTACGCTAATTTCACGAGACTAACCTAGGACGTCCTAGTACTTTAACCGTTTTAGACCGAATACCTCTGACTGACTTAGCCTGTCTCCTCCCAGACTCTTACGTCCGACCTCTTTCGTGATTCGAAATCCACTCCCGCTACTCAATGTGCATCTCCTGGCTTTCGCCTTCTCCCAGCCTCCTCAGCGTTTGCCCTTTTTTTCGTAAATCTCTCAATTGTTTTAAAGGATCACTTCGGGCGCGACTATATTGCAACCAGATGTTGCGCTGGTATTCAGGAATGCATTTAGAAATCGGATACTTTTATCGTTTCTTAAGAATTTGTTGAATTATTACATTTGCCTTGTCAATAACCCAAGTGGGTTTCCCATTAAGTAAAGAATTTATGCGCTCCTAAGAAATCCAATATTGTTTTAAAATTCAATAGAAGAAAGAACGCATCGCCTTTAACTGCCAAGCCATAAAGTAGAGGTTTAAAGTGTTTGCACGTGGCCGGTAACGCGTGTTGATTTTTGAAACAATAATCGAGAATAAGATATTTGCTTAATAATTAGGAGTATGTGAGAGACAGTCACAATATCAATAGAGATACAGAAACTGGAAACAAGCTCAGTAATAAGTCTTCAATCAAACATCTGTATAAACCATTATCTCAGTATTAACCCTTTTAAGCCACACCATCGTTCACGCAATTTTATTCATCTATCTGCTCTAATCTTCTTTCGCACTTTCATCCTCCACAGATAGTAACAGCCCTCAACAAGAAGTGGCACCCGGAGCACTTCACATGCAACACATGCCGCAAGCCGATAGATGGCGCCAAGTTCCACCAGCACGACGGAGGCGTCCACTGCGTGCCCTGCTTCGCTGCCCACCACAGTCCCAGGTGCCATGGATGCGGGGAGCCTATCACTGACGTGAGTTTTATTATCTGTATAGTGTTTAGACTTTAGTGTTTTGTTGGAAAGATTACTGAGACTGGGGGCAAGGCGTTATTGGGATTTTCCATATGGAATTTTTCAGTATTAGCCCGGAGTCTGGATTCGAGCTAGGTTGATGACAATAGGGTCACCCCCAGATTTGAAAATAACTGGCGAAATGTGGGTTTACTATAGGTACACCTCTGACTAATCTTTAGAGAAAACTAGTGTCATTCTCATTAAACAGAATCACGACGCCGTAACAAAGAAAACCTGCTCCGGTGGAGATGATTCTAACATCTACAGCAAATGTTATGTATTTACGATAAAGATGGAAGTCTAAAAATCAATTCCTGCGAGCCCTAATTATAAGTTGCAGGACTTATGGACGCTGCTAACAATGCCAAAATTATAATGGCTTTAAGCTCAGCTTTCAGAACTTCATTGTGGTTCCAAATAATTTCAATAACCATCGAAATGATTTGGAACCACAACCCTAACCAGGATCCCAGATTTAAAGAACATAGTAACAGAATAAAATCATTTCAATGACATCACTGCGCCATCACACAAGTTCACAATAACATTTAGTCTAGATAAACCATGCAATGTTAATACAAAAACACATGATAAGCCAAATATTCATTTCCTGTACGGGTTTCATATATTTGATTGACAGATGCAGAAGGTTACACAATGTCGTTTAGAGACATTCCGGAGAGGAAATCCGGAAGGCGGCTTTAGATCTAATATTTTTACATTGAAGCTGGAAATGATCCTAATGTATAGGTGGGGAACTCCGTTGCTTTGCCTTCGAAAATTGCATCATTGAAACCCTTTTTTTGGAATAACCTAGAAAAGGGTATACCACCCCGGTCCATCTCGAGACTTGCCTAGTAACAAATTCCTAAGCCTTAAACAATTTAAATGATCTAGACATCGTTACATACCTCTAACCAATCAATTAATCCAAATACAGCAATAAAACTAACAGCTTTATCTAAAAGCCAACGACCGTAAAAAATAAGTGAAGACCTCTGAATCCTCAGTGGGTGATAACTGGCAGTCGTGACGTAACGGCGGCCATTTTTGAGCTGTTAGTAAGTCAGGAGGCTCGCCCACGAGCCCACGAGCCACTAATATAGACATAGATGAAGTAATCGAGTTTGAAGCCGTAAAACTGTGAAAAGTGACGCTAATGACTGAATAAAGCCTCGTTCACACGAGAAGAAACACTCGACCGTCAAGAAGGGAAAACGTCCAAGCTAAACATTTAGAAGAGTGGTCACTATTCTCACTCATGTGTACACTCAGCTGAAAATAAAAAAAAACCGGCCAAGTTGCGAGTCGAAGGGTTCCGTACCATTATCTATAAACACGGAAAAAAAGTCTGTTGTATGGGAGCCCCACTTAATTTTTTTTTAATTCTGTTTTAGTATTTGTTGTTACAGCGGCAACAGAAATACATTCATATGTGAAAATTTCAACTGTCTAACTATCACGGTTTATGAGATACAGCCTGGTGACAGACGGACGGACAGACAGACAGACAGACAGCGGAGTCTTAGTAATAGGGTCTTTTAAAAGATTTTTTGTCTAGACCATTAACATTTATTTATTCGAGTCGAGAAACTCTCCTCGTGTAAGAGACACTGAAAGGGTTTGATTTGGTACTGCTCTAGTCATAAAGATGGGAAGTGATTCACAGTAACACATTTATGCTGGCGGACAGAAAATCGTTTGGGTGTGAATTACTCATGTTTGATCGTTTGGCCTTATTGGGTGTGCAGTCAAGCGGTGATAATTATGGTTTCTCATAGAACGTGAGTCTTTACACTATCCATCAAATGGTTCCATAAACGATTGCTGGTTTGTCGTGCTTTCATGAAGATACTTAGTATATTTTTGGAAATATTAGTTGTTTGAGTGTCTTATAGGTACGCCTCTGTCTAACCCTTCAAGTATTACAGGCGTAATTTTAGTTTTTATAAATAACCATGGTTGGTGAAAAGTTTAGCTGTAATGATAGTCATTCTTTCAAATGATCTGAAGGTGCGTTAATAGCTGTTAGGCATTGTCTGATTGTCTCGTTTTCAATGGAAAACATTAACCTGTTTACATAACGCCTGAAAAATTAAAATAGCATAAACACGATTTTTTTTTCTATCGGTTATCAATATGTAAATAAGTCCGTCCAAGGCCACGGCTTAGTCTATTTTATGGTCGATCGGAGTCAGTGAGTCACTACATTGTTTACAACTACGATTATCTTCGTTGCGCAAGATCTAATTGATTTTTAATAGCTTTGTTAACGTTATTTTTTGCTTGACGGATTCAATTAATGTGAACCTACATAATAGTTTTGCTTTAAATTACAATATATATGAATATTATTATCTCCCACAACATGTTGCTTCCTAAAAAAGATTCCTTTCATAAAAATAAAAAAAAACTGTAGACCTAAATAAACTATACTCTCGGATATACTTGCAAATAAGAAAAACAGCGATGGGAGAAAATAGGAGCCAAATATATTTTTTAACAAAACCTGAAACTTTTACGCTGAAGCAAACTGAAATGTTCAATCATAAAAATCTTAAATGGTTCAAGCTCTTGTTTCTTTTACCATCTTTTTATGCAGGCAAGTATTATGACCGTGATCTGCTGTCAAAGGTTTCAACCTCTTTAACGAAACCCATGATTATTGATACTTACAAGTAAGTTTAAATTTGTGAAACCTCGTATTGAATCAATAGGGTACTTGACTTACTCTAAGTGCAATTGTCACCGACATTATTCTTCAATTTAAACATAAATTATTCCGTTCAATATTTATCGTTCAGGTATTCTACTTGTATGAATAGTTAATTTTCTTACACTGAAAGGCTTTGATTAAAAAAAAACAATTTAGGATAGTAAGTACTACACATCGTAGGTCACGTCCACACATTGGGCACGACACGTTTTATTATAGTAGTATTAAGCCCATCACCCAGTTAAATTGTATTTCTTCTAACTTAACAGCCTGATGTGTTGCTTGGAAGCTTGATCTGACATTTATCTGCTCGCCAGTAAAAATACTATGTTGCGAAGAACGAGCGGTTTGGGGGACTGTCTATTATCATGTTTATCGTTCAAAAAGTCTCAGCCTAATTTGAACAAATGACTTTTACCTATATACAAATTGAAGGCCTCTTGTACTTATCCCTATTCATTTTCTTTAGGTTTTAGTCATTATCTAATCTATGCGAGTAGAACCAATGGGAAAGCTTAAAATATTTATCACAATCGTAATTTTGTTTTTTTTTTAACTTTTTTTCAAGGAGCTCCACTACAAATAACGCAATTTAATTACAAAGCTGTAGTACTCCCAGCACACTTTGCTAATGAGATAATTGAGCGCTATCATTTAACCGAGCAGAAAGTGACGTCATCGACGCTCATAAATTATAACTTTCGACGTTCACGCCGCCACATCAACAAGCTTCATTGTATATTCGCAAGTAGCGTGTGGTTTGTGAATCTTTTTTTATGGAACTAGCTTATGCCCGAGGCTTCGCTCGCGTTAATTTAGAATTTGACAACAATCAATTCGGGTTGTACTCTGCTTGTAATAATATGATTCAATCATGATTCGAAAGACACTTGGCGCCATCTATTGTCATAAGAACGTTATTGTTGTTATCTTCGGGAACAGTACATATTTTCGGAATGGAAGGTAATGTCCGTTTCTGTACACCTGACAAAGTATAATATGCAAAATTTCAGGATGATCGGTTCAGTGGTTTAGGCGTGAAAAGGTATCAAACAAACAAACTTATTTTCGCATTTATAATATTAGTTATGATTTGATGAGAATGAATCATAATATGATAATTGAATGGTAAGTGGTGCAGGTTAATAGTCCAATAGATAGCCTAGTTATAAGACAGCGAAATGTGATGTCATCAAATGTGTATTCAACTATTAACAAAGTTCTTAAATTCACTACCACACAATGCACACCCGCTGGGTTTGGAAGCAGCTCATTTGGCACACGAGTTTCTTAAGTAATTACGCCCACTCTTTAAAGGAATCAATAGCTAAATCGGGGCTATTTAAATATGTTTGCAGAAAGTCCTGGAAGTAGTAAGTGATCTGGCTTTGCAAAATATTACAATCTAATAGCAGGTCAATAATTGTTGCATATTATATTGTAATCATGATCACCTAGACTCGAGGAGCTCGTGGCTAAATATTAAGAGGCGCTCGGGTCGATTCAGCTGCATCCGGTTAGAATGAAAGCCGATCCAAACGTAGTTGGGAAAAGGCTAGGCAGTAATGATCACTCTGGCTAGAAAAGCTGCGATCATACTTTTCTTATTAAGGTAGTTAGGGGCTTGGGTTCTACCTTCTTATTGCACAAAATCACGTTTATGGCCACCCACATTCGCATTTTCGTTCTTATAAACTCATCTGGTACAAACTGCTAAATTGTATACGTATTAATTGTTTCTAACTGAATCTGAATCACGTGTTACAATCCACACTTCATTTACATACTTAAAACGGCATGGTTGCAAATCTTCCATACCCTGACCTTTGCGAAGGATGTCACCGATAAAGGCAGACCCTTATAGAGTGGCGATTCTAACCCCGTGACCGATTGTAACTGTGGCCTTTAGGAAGGATGGCACTAATATGGGTGGTGTGTTTCTTATGCTTGGGTTGCCTGTGGCAGGTTGCCAAAGTATGTGACCTTTCAGAAGGACGTTAGTTGTTAAAATTCGGTGCATACCCTTACTGATGGAGCTCCTTGTGAAAGAGGTCTTCCGGGAGCGTAGTGTATAATTATGCCATGTGATGCTGTTCTGTTGGAATGGTTTAACGACGATACAACAAGGATAGACTAAACAACTTTTTTATATGAGGTCGAATAGACAACTCATTTTAGAAGTTTCTTGTTTCTTTATACCCACATTTTCAAACGGATGTCTATCAAGGAATTCCCCTGCTACGTCTTCCTTAACATAATAGTCAAGCTGTTCAAGTATCTGATCTGAATCACCTAGCTGTCAAATCAGCTTACCTATGATTGATTAACCATACAAGTTGGCATGAGCCGTAACCACAAACCGAGGTTAAGGTTCAAAAACAATAATCAACACGTAATTCTCATTAAAACCACCATACATACATACACATGGATATAAGTATAGTGTGACGTGTTTTGATAAAGGCCAGGTGAATCACACCGGTCAGGGTCTTCCGCGAACCCTACATGGCAAGAGGCTCAAAGTAGCGAAAGTAATATTTGTCATCGTCCACCACCCACGATGGTAGGATGCTGTATTATAGGCATAGGCCATGTGGCCATTAGTGATTCAATTTAATTTAGTATTTATACTGCCAATCCCAGAGTTAGGATTTGGGTTGGGTTGACGGTCATAGGTCCTATAGCACACTGCCTAGCCTTTGGAGGACTACAGGCGTCATGTTATGTTATGTACATTTATTCAGTAATATTGCATTTTCATTAAGTATCACTAACAACATTAGCAATTAGTAAACATTTCAAGTGTTCGGCATTGTAAGTTCAAATAACATTGAGAGACGTTTTACAAAAGCAATCAGTATTTTTATTGAAACAATTACGAAGCACAGTGCCCTGCGGAAATGACTCGTTCACTAATTATCGTGATGCGTCAATAATCTACTGAGCTTGTTTCATTTGGAACTATTCATTATAAGTTTAATTGTCCCACGGGATCGCACTACCGAGATAAAAAGTATGCTATGTGTTAATCCAGGTTATAAACTATCTGTGTGCCAAATTTCATCCAAATCCGGTCCGAAGTTTTTGCGTGAAAGAGTAACAAACATCCATCGATCCACACTCACAAACTTTCGCATTTATAATATTAGTATTATCTTCGTACAGCTAAACTTGAACAGAATTCTAAGCTAGTATATATCCGTATGAATATGATCTTCTTACATTATAGTAGAAGTAGTAATCTTATTAAATAGAGCCCGTTTCTTTAACTAAAGAAGCAAAACTTTCGAGACGCAATCTAGACTAACAATCATCTGATAGATAGTGCCAATCCGAGCGCTGTACAACAGGTCGTAATGACCTGTCAGTAATCTAGACATCTAAATCGTGTAAAACCTCCGCCGCCTTCATCTCAAACCGGTCGGCCAGGCAGCAAGACATGGGCTACAAAACAATGGCCCATCGTATAATGGCCTAATGGTGGTTTCACACTGGTGAGCCGAGGAGTGGATGCATCGAACATGTGAGTGGATGCATCGACTATACGAGTGGATGGGCGAGAATTGAAATCTCGCTGACGCAAACCGAAAGATGTACATCGTGATCTTGCACTTCGCCGCGCCGTCTCGCATTGTCTCACAGCGCCCCAACCTGTCTCGCCTCGCTCAGCGCTGTCTCACGCGTTTGGCACTTTTTAGGGTTCCGTAGTCAACAAGGAATCCTTATGGTTTCGCCATGTCCGTCTGTCTATGCGTCTTTAGTAAGGTTAGCTCAAAAACTCTACCAGAAAGTTGTAACCTCAACCTAAACCAAATTAGGTAGACAAAGTGGTAAAATAAAGTCCTCCCCTCTATCAGCTAAAAAAGTTTGGGTGTGTGAAAAAATTCACGGTGGTAGTATATAATTATAACGAAGTTAAAAGGAAAACTATCACAGCTAAGTAGGCTTTACAAGTTTACCGAGTAATAGTAGACTAACTTATAAAATGTACTTGGATAACATATTTTCCGAAACATAATTTATTGGAGCACAGGTTTTTCAACTGCAAATGTAAGTTTGTTTTTTATTATTACAATAATAAATTATCGTTTGGAGGCAAATCGGACTGTAGGAAGTGTCCAGATATTTTGAAGGGCAACTACGGAACCCTACATTGTGCGTGGCCCGACACGCACTTGGCCGGTTTTGTAGAGATACAACCAGTGCAATTCTGTTCGTATTGTGCAATCAGCATCGGGCGGTTCTTCACTATTTTCAAAGAAAAAGAATGGGATAAAAATGTTGGAAGGTGAAATAATCTTGTACTAATGCCAAGAAAACGTAATCAGTATCGTAAGCTTTGCTCGTCCCTCCCATCCACTCCTCACCTCGCCTGTGTGAAACCACCTTAATGGCCACCATGGGCCGGTGACATCATCACGGGAAGCAACACGCTATGATACATCTACATAGTCTTTTAATCGGTTTAGTTTTTTATCTCAGTTGGAGCAATTAAGAATTATTTTTATTTGTTTTTGTGTGACACATTAAATACTCACAGCTAGTTATCGTGTGAGATTAGATATGTCTCGATGCCTACTGATTTAGTTAATATTCTTCTACCAAACAATGAGTGGTGACTAGAAGAAGACATGAAGAGACCAAGGACACTTCTTGTAGAAGGTGGTGTGAAACTAGTCTAGCCAGGATAACAACCGACTAAGTTTGGAGGAATTTGTCTGGTCAGCGTGTTTATTTTGGCAATTATGATGATTCACGAAGGTGATCGAGTGGAACCCAACAGAAGTCTTTGGCTTGTTTCGTTTTTTGCTGATAGGTCAATATTGATGATCTTAATAGCTACCAATTGAAGATTATTATTTTTTCCTTTTTTTTTAAGTGTTTAACCAAGAATGTACAAATAATCTCCCTAATAATTTGAAGCCTATATCAGTCTTTTATAAGTTTGCAACAATACTAAATGGCTATTTTTCTGTTTCAGCGCGTGATACAAGCCCTCGGCGTGTCCTGGCACGCCAACCACTTCGTCTGCGGCGGATGCAAAAAGGAGCTTGGAGGAGGTGGATTTATGGAACAGGTGAATATTAAAGTGGAGACATAAAATAATTCTGGAAAGACAATGTATTTTGTAAATAGGAAAGCTGGGGCTCATTTGCCAAGTTGAGCATTACCATCATTATCATCATCCACAATCTGAATTCACTTACTGCTGGGTATAGGCGTCTCTTTTTATCCCGGCTAAAAAAATGCCTGCCGCATACAGGAGCGGGGAGCGGTATGGTTATGTGGAGCTCGCACCCACTAAAAACTCCGCCGTCTTTGCCAACTTCCCGCTTTTTTCTTGGAGAAGTACCGAGTACTGCGTTGCATGACGATCGCGATAGACACGGTAAAAACGTATGAAAGAATGCATTCTGCACTAACCCCGAAATAAATTGAGATGATGGCGATGAACTGAAAAACAATGTGTTTTCTTCTACTTTCAGGCTGGCAGACCCTACTGCTCGGCATGCTACGCTGACAAGTTCGCTGCCCGCTGCAAGGGATGCGGCAGCCCCATCACTGACAAAGCTATCATCGCGCTCGACGCCAAGTGGCACCGCGATTGCTTTACTTGCATGGTAAACATAATTACTAAAATGTTTAGGCTTTCATCGCCAAAACAGTTAAGAAAAATGTCGAAATTGACATGTCCTACAACAGAAAATTCCAATACGTGACCTCTACCAAGTCGCACACGGCCCTGTGGATTATAGCCTACTCTTACCCCATGAAGAGGACTGTGCCTCAGTAGTGGCAACGTGATAATTATGCAGTTTTTTTTTAAAGACGTAACCGCAACGTAATGTAATCATAGCTTTAATTGGAGAAGTAGCAAAACTAGCTGTTAAAATAGTTATTAGCTCTATTCATGCTGTTTTAAATATTTTTTCTAAGTAATGGACAAATGGTAGGTGTAGTTCCAGCAATGTTAGGTACCAAGGTACTTTACAACTCTTTGTACATTTTAATTATTGCCGGTGATGAAATTCAGCTGACAAAGTCGACGATTTATCTAAACATCTATACAAAAATAAATAAAATTTAAGTGTTTGTTTGTAATATAAAAATAACAGCTTTTTTACTGAATGCATATGAAAATATATACAGATTTTCTAACAAAAAGACATTTTATTTTTATTTTTTGTCTGTCGGTCTAGCGAATTTTTGTCTAAATATGTTTCACGCGAACCAAAGTCCCGGGCAACAGCTAGTTGATTATAATTTCTTTGAATGATCAAGAAGCTAAGAATCTCCTTCCTTCTATTCCAGAAATGCAGAAACCCAGTGACAGATGCTACTTTCTCCGTTATGGACAACAAACCTCTTTGCGGCAAATGCGCCTAAACACATTGATATTACACCCAAACATAATTATTTATACACCCATCGAGTAGCCAGGATTACGGTACCATAGCTTAGCAAGAGAGCTGCTTCTCAAAGATCGAAGGGAAATTTACACATTTAAGTTTAAGCATCTTTACCGTCATTTGAGACTGTACAGCCGTGGGTGCTTTACCCCGGTCGAATATATTTCTTTAAGCATAGACCGCTGAAATTTCCCTTTTCTTTTATGAAGTATTTATGGAATTAAGAACATTTTTTTAACTCTTTCACAAAATATTGGTTTTCTATGCTTTCCACATTAACATTCATGTTTATTAAATTTGCATGATTCTAAGAACATAGAATATTTAATTTAGGACCAATCTATCAACATATTTACGATCTTTGAGAACGCATACATTATGCTAAAATATAATAATAAATAAATAATAAATTACTTAGTTTTTACGTTGTTACAAAGATTAAAAAAGGATACAGCAGTTATATGACAGTATTTTTAAGGAAATAATACATTTTGTTCGTAATGAATAAAGTATTTTATTAAGGAATGCAAATGTATGTTTAAAGTCATGTATTTATGCTGAACAACTTTTACGAAGTTAAATGTTGTTGTAGCATTTTCAAATAAATGTTACTTTTTATGTTCGTTCGGCCATTTTGTGAAATGCAACGCCATCTATTGGCGAGATGGGGACTCAGAAATGTTTGTTTTTTCCAGAAAGTTATATTTTTGCTATTGAGTACCATTCCACGAAGGTTCATTATAATAGTGCTTAAAAAGGTTTAAACGAGAAATAAGTGCCTAAAGCATTTTAAAATATTGTTCATGTACCTACCCATCTAATGACTGAATGAGACATTTTTACTGCACAAAATAAGATTACACAAACTAAGCTACTATAATTTAAGTTTTAAACTTTAATTTAAACTTTGAAAATTGTTGTAAATAATTTTAATTAAATTTTAAAAAGTCGCTGTGATGCTTTTTGGCTTTCGATTGTATTTATTCAATTATATATTTACATAATAAAAGAAAATGTTAAAATGAGCTAGATTATATTTTATACGCTTTTCCGACATGGTTATTATTTCCAATAAATTATTATATTTTGTTTTTGACGATATTGGTATTTTATTTATGTTCTGGTTTCCCTGAACCGTGAAAAACACCTTACTTGAAACAAAATGTTTTAAATAAGGTATATTTTTATCTTGATAATTTTGTATTATATAAACAAATATCGAACATAATTATGCAAGTTATAATTAAGTTGACTGTTGAATAAATTTAATTTTATGCATAGGTTAAAAGTATGTTTCTCAAAAAATCGTAACTGTTTGGCCACAATTTGAGAATGCAGATTAAGTCTCGTTTAATTATCTTTTCTTCTAATAATTAAGTAACTATTAAGTAACACGAATTACTGACGCTGCTCACAAAGCCGCTAAGATGAAGTGGACTGGGCTGGCCACGTCTTCTGCATGCTCAATGAGGTGTGGGCTAAAATAGACACTTTGTGGAGCCCTGACACAGCCAGAAGGCGTCGCGGCAGACCTCGTAGAAGATGTTGGGACAAGCTGGACAAAACTAATGACCCGAGATCTACAAGAGCCCTTAAAAAAAAAGAGGGCTATGGTAGACCACGGTCATTAGTTTTGTCCAGCTTCGAAAATACGAAAAAACTGAAAGTCATGGGGAGAAGCCATTGCCCAGCAATGGGACGACACAGGTTAACAGTATTCAGTATTGATAGGAAGACTATAGTTACCTGAGCATTTTCCATTTCAAGCTCGCGTTGCAGGAGTTTAGTAGGCGAAGACACGCGGCTCTTGTTGGGAGAGATCTGAGGCGAATTGTACTTCTGTACAGTCGTGGTGCATTCCCCGTACTTGTACACCACTTGCAGATGCGAGGCGTCGGTGGAAGCCTGTGGAAAATGCTGGCTTTATAATCTAAAGACACAAAACCCTTTTGAACAAGCCAAAAATTCAGTGATTCACGCATACCTACGAAAAAAATAAGGATTACAACATCGTATCGAATTATTTATCGATAACCAATTAATCATTGCTTTTCGTCCTATAATATTGAAATAATATATCACTCGTAACATCATTCTTTTATTTAATTTGACGGTGGCGAGTTGGGCACGTTTTCATTTGTTGACTATGTCCGACTGCGGCGTTCAAAAGGTTAATGGAAATATCACTCAATATAGGTGAAAAAACAATACATAATGTCAAGCCTGGTTTTCCCGAAAGGTATGGCTAATGTATAACCTACAGTATATCCACATTTCGCCAGTAATGATAGGTCTCATGTAATAGGAGGCAAGTGTATTGCCAATCGGGAATAAACGACAGACTCCGTGGCTATTACTGAGAAAATCCTGGTGAAAAACATTTTGTCCATCTTGTGAATCGAGCAATACAGGGTGGAAAGGATACTGACGTTAAAATGGATCCAACGTATTGAGTACATCATTCTGAACCCCCCCCCCCCCACATTGATTTTTTTTTATGCGTGGTAACCGTTTATGCGTCGGTGTTATAGTTCTCAAAATTGATTCAAATGACAGCTGTCATAAAAAATGACGAAATAACTTTGTAGTAATTAATATTTGCACACGGAAAATCATCCGTACCTGGCATGGTTTTGTTTTTTTGAGTGTCAGTATAAGTGCTGACTTCTTGTATACGTTTTGTGTTTTCTAGTTTTCATTCACTGTTCTTACTGCCTTTTTGTTGTTATAATGCCAAAAAGGGGTTAATATCTGTTCTGAATACTGAGTCTCGCGAGTAGTCGCGAGTTTGTGGTTCGTATACGTGACTATTTTGAACGCGAACACAAAATGGCGGACCGCTTTTGCAATTATCACAAGAATTTGACAGAGTTGCTGAAGCTCTTGGTATTAGCAGAGCTACACCAGAATCACCAAAGAGATATTTGGAGAAACATGAATGTAGGAGAACAAGTTTTCTAGTTCGAACAAAAAAAAAGGAAGAGAAATCACCCGGTCACCAATATAGACAATTTGGATGCCGCTGCAATCCGTAATCACATATAACAAATAGCTTACTCTATCAAAATTAACAGTGCTTCGAAAGATGCAAAACTTTGCAATGGAAGCCTACCAAGTCTATCCATCATATTAAAACAAATAGGATTTTCTTATAAAAAGTGCAATGAAAGAAAAGTTATTATAGAACGGATAGACATTGCTGTTACCCGCATCGACTGTAAAGTGTAATTGTGACATAAAGTGTAATTTCTGGATGAAATGTGGCTAAATGCAAACCACACAGTCTCAAAAATTTGGACGGGTGATAAATCCGATTCCCTTTTCTACCAAGGGAAACCGGAAAGATTGGGAACGAGATGTCTTTTGATTCAATATGCTACCAGGAATTAATTAATTAATCTTTAGGATTGTTCTAGCGATTCCGATTTTATTGATGATGGCAGAACTGACTTAGGACGTACATCATTAATTTAATAGTTTTATGACTATGTTTTTATAGTTTATTATTATTGGGCCTAATGCATACCCATTATTACCCATATTTACATAATGAAAAATGTTGACTACATTAATATGCATTTGTAATTTTTTTTATCGATATGACCTAAGCTACTTTTCCAGCACTAGTCACATTAGCTTGGCAGCTGTGCCCGGCATGCGTTTGCAATGCACCTTTTGCAAGCAACCTACCAACCCTTCCAACCTAGCTACCATCCTACACCTAACCTACTATCCTTCCTACCTAAATATTTTTATTTTTTACTATAATCGGTGTAAAAATACTCTTAACGAAGCTGAAAGGCAATTGCTCTCAGAGTCATTGCGATAATTTTTTTCTTCAAGAACATTCCTTGGAACCTTCTAGTTCACGAGCACAATGTTTTGACTGCGTAAAAAGGGATTTATCACCCCAACAAAAACTCATGCAGATCCCAATCAGGCAGTCGGAAATTGGAGAAAAGAGAGTACAAACAAATCTCACCTTCTTTTCTTTGGGGCTCTCTGGCCCGCTGGGTTCCTTCTCCTTTTTTCCGTTAGACTCCTGCTTGACCTCTTCCTCTTTCAACTCTTGCTTCATGGCGCACTTGACCGTGAGCACTGGGATCAGGTCCTGTAGGTACTTATACATGACATTTCTCACATTTGACAGATTAAACGTCAACTGTCGTTGGTGGCTCGTGGCTTAATAACTGCTTACATTAGCCATTACCAAAGCATTGACTTGTATAGTCAGCCTTTGATGTTCGACACAGTCCTCCTCTCTATGCATGTTGGCAATTTATGGTTCTAGGACATAGCGGTTTCCTCCACCGTTTTGAGAACAGTGATGACGATATAAAACACACAAAGTAACGCGACTGCCTGGATTCGAACGACCTACGACCTGCAAGTTGGGGCCGTTGCTACTGGGCCACCGCTGTTGTTTTTTGCTAGCCTATCAAGTGCCACTGCTGGGAATATGCCTCCCGTTTAACCTTCCAAACCTGTCTATGTTGTGCGATATTTGGTCATGTTCACAAGATCAGATCGTCACATCACCTTCGCAGCGGTGTCTGTTGTTTACTTACGACAATAATCGGACTGTAGTTTTTTTTGAACTAAAGATATGAACATAACATCACCTGCTCTTCAGTCTCCTGTTTGGTGGAGCTCGGGGACTCTTTCAAGGTTTCCTTTGACTTCAGAGTCGGGACTCGACGGCGTGGCTTCGTAGGAGATGGCTCGTTCAATTTTGGAGAAGGTTTCGCGTGCCTCGGTGAAGGATGGCTCTTTCTAAGAGGGAAGAAAGTTTTTCATTTATTGATTGTGGTTAGTTTAAAGGCTAAGTGGAGCGACAACCTTCGCAGGGTGACCAGATTTTTAATTGATCCTAACGATCTTTGTCATCAAATTACTAGGCAACTACACCTTTTTTTTTTTTTTTTTTTTTTGGGGGGGTGAGAAATCATCAAATGACTCCTCCCGCTCTGGGCGGAGCGGAAGGGAGTGTCAGACTCTTACTGACTAAAAAACACCCATGTTCCTTCATTGGCCCTTTATGTTCCAGGGCCGCGGTATCTCTTTCGAACAGTCCCGCAGCCCTGGCAGGCACCGGCCCTTGCGGGCCCCTCCCGTTTGCTGACAACTCATTGAGGCGCGCGTGGAACACGAACGCGCCGTCGACATGGCCTGCCCGTCGTCATACGACGGACGGACGGCGAGCTAGCCCATTACTCGCCGTCCACAGGCCCGCGCCTACGGTGGCCGAGAGCCATCACGGCGTGGCCCCCGACGCCCGGTGCTTCTCCCGCGGCGGCTGGGACGTGAGGAGGTTCTCTCCCTCTCACGTTCCGCCGCCTCCTTCGCTAGCATGACTGCTTCGCAGAAGGAGGCGACGGCTTCCCATTCCCTCTCGCCCCGGACCATGGCTTGAACCAGGGCCGGGCGCGAGAGGTCGCCGCCGCCAATCGCCGCTACGAGGACACGGCGGTGCTCCTCCCAAGCGGAGCAGACCTCGACGGTGTGCTCCACCGTGTCCTCCGGTCGATCCTCGCAGTTGTAGCACCAGGGCGTTTCCTCCCGCCCGATTCGGTGCAGGTACCTCCCGAAGCACCCGTGTCCGGTGAGGACCTGCGTCAGGCGGAAGGTGAGGGCGCCGTGGCGCCTCCCTAGCCACTCCTCAAAGAGGGGACTTACCGCCACTATCGTGGCGTGCCCTGAACGGGGTTGCGATAGTCGCTCTCTCCATGTCGCCATGAGATCACGGCGGAGGTCTGTCCGCCGCGCGACAATATGCCGCGGCAGCGGAGTTACCCCCCGGCTCTGTACCTCCGCGCGCCACTCGTACAGGCGCGCGAGGACTATGGCCTCCAGATCCCATGGCGGCAATCCGGCAAGGAGGCTCGCCGCCTCGCGGGAGATCGTGCGGTACCCCCGGATCAGCCTTACGGCTACCACCTTTTGGGGCGCGTTCAGGTAGTGCTTGTACGCAACCTCAACGAACGCGCCCACACCGGGGCCCCGTAAAGGGCCATGGACCGCAAGATCCCCGCAGAGAGCCTCCGGCAGGAGGCGTTTGGCCCCCTCAGGTTGGGCAGGAGCCGCTTGAAAGCAGCCCCGGCCTTTTCCAGTCTGGGAGCCAAACGTCGGAAATGCTCCACGAAGTTCCATCGGCTGTCGAGGACGAGTCCGAGGTACCTCAACGTCGACTCGACGCCGACGGGAACCCCTCCCACCGTGAGTATGGATCCCGACGGTGGCGCGCTCCGAGGCCCATGAAAGCACATGGCCTCGGACTTGTGCAATGCCACCTCGAGACCCAATTGCCGGATCCTCTCAACGACTATCGCAACCCCGCGTGTCATCAATTCGGCCGCCGCCTCGTGCGACCTCCCCTGCGCCAGCACCAGCGTGTCGTCAGCGTAGCAAACTACGCTGACGCCGCTAGGGAGGTCGGCACGCAGCACCCAGTCGTAGCCGATGTTCCACAAGGGCGGCCCCAGAACCGATCCCTGTGGAACACCGCACGACATCTCTCGCCGGTTCCACTCTCCGTTGTGACCAGGGTATATGACATACCTGTCCGTCAGGTAGTCCCCGACCACACGACGAAGGTAGGTCGGCACCCGGTGATACCGGAGTGATGCAGCTCCAGGGCATGGAGTTGAAGGCGTTGGCGATGTCGAGAGACACCGCCAAGACCACCCCACCCCTGGACACCGCAGCCCCCGTCGTGAGGGCTCTCACGCGCATGATGGCGTCCACCGTCGAGCGCCCCTTGCGGAAACCAAACTGGTTGTCCGCAAGATCCGGCCCCATCCCCGCAAGGTGCCCGGCGAGGCGGTTTGCAATTACTCTTTCAAAGAGCTTGCCCACCTCGTCGAGCAACACAATGGGCCGGAATGCGGACGGAGAGTCCGCAGGGCGCCCCGGCTTCCGAATGAGGACCAGTTTCCCTGTCTTCCAACGAAGCGGGAACTGGCCTCTCTCCAAGCATGCGCTTAGGAGCCCCTCCAGTCGGGGCCCGAGAGCCTGCAAGGCCAGGACCCAGGCTTTGCCAGGTAAGCCATCGGGTCCCGGGGCGGTATTCCTGGCCTTAAGCCGGTTTACCGCCACTCTCAGGTCTACCCCAGTCACCTCCGGAGTGTCGTCATCGTCGTCGTGGTCCGCTTCCGGCACCGCAAGCGGCGGAGCCATAGGCGGGGGAGGATGTTCCCCTCGCGAAGGGAACAGAGCGCTCACCACGTCCTCCACGAGCTGCGGCCGGAGACTCTGCGTCAGCGGGGGGGCCCAGGTGCGGAGTTTGTTCCGCACCATCTGGTAAGGGCGCCCCCACGGATCTCTGTCGAGAGTCTCCAGCATCTCCTCGCGGGCCAAATCCTTGGCCCGCTGGACAGCCTCTTGGAGGGCGGTCTTCGCTGCTCTGTACCCCTCGTACAGCTCCGCCTCAATGGCTGCCGCATCCGCAGGACGGATGCGGAGCCTGCGATGCCTGGCGTACAGGTGCCGCGCGGCGACGCACGCCTCGCGCAGAGACGTCAGCTCTGGCGACCACCAGTGCACCTGACGCCGGGCGCTTCCTGGCCGAACTCGGGGCATTGCCACGTCACATATCTCGGACATGGCCTCCTGGAACCACCCCGCCTCGCTGTTGACATCGGCAGGCCTGCCCGGTGGTGTTACCCAGGCCTGCACGATCGAGGCTTCCAGGAGGAGCTCCCGGTCCAGCTGCTTCAGCGCCCATCGCGGACCACTCGGGGCCTGTTGGACCGGCGCGCTTGAGGGGGCAGAGACATCGAACCGGATATACCGGTGGTCGGAATAGGTCTCCACCCCCTCCATTACGCGCCAGTCAAGCACACGCGGTGACAGAGCGGGGCTAGCGAACGATATGTCCACCACCGACTCGCCCCGCATCCGCACACACGTGGGGACAGAACCCCGATTTAGGACGACCACGCCTGCCTCCAGAGCCCAGTCCTCCACCATCCTTCCCCGCACGTCCGTGCAACGAGAACCCCAAGCCAAGTTCTTGGCATTGAAGTCCCCGAGCACAAGCACGGGGAGGGAATGGCCTCCGATGACGACACTCAACTCCATGAGGGAGTTGTGGAACTCGGCGAGAGTTCGGCTCGGAGAGAAGTAGACTCCCGCTACGACAATCTCCCCGAACCGTGCTGCTACGCACCCCTGACCCTTCCTGACACTCTCAAGGGTCGGGGTACCGGCGGCGGCCGACGAAATTATGGTCACTGAGCCGCTTAGGTCCTCCACCCAGTCTTCCCTGGGTGGGACAAAGTACGGCTCAGCGACCACGGCGACATTAATCGACCACTGCGCCATGCTCTGGAGCAACAGATCCTGAGCGCAGGCGCAGTGGTTGATGTTCGCCTGGAGGAGGCGTAATGGGGCCATTATTGGCACTCCATTTCAGCCCCCTCCTGGGCCCCCTGTGCGGGCCCCGCTGCGGGAGTAGCAGCGGTGGCGGCGGTGGCGGCGGCTGCGGCTGCGGCAGCGACGGTGGTGGCGGCTGCAGCGGTGGCGACGGTGGGGGTGGTGGTGGTGGTGGAGGGCTTTCGCCTTCCTCTCCCCCTGGCCTTGGTGGGTTGGGCGCAGGCCTTGCTCCCAGCCCGGTGATCGGCGGGCTTGCCAGCCGCCGCACATGCAGCGCAGTGCGGCGTGGCGGAGCAAGCCGCGGCCATGTGACCGGGCTGACTGCAGCGGAAGCAGAGCCCGCTGCGGTCCACCTCCGAGGTGCATTGCACCGACACGTGGTGCCCCACGTGGCAGCGGAAGCACCTCAGAGGTTTGGGCTCCAGCAGCTTGACCTGCGCTGACACCCATCCCACCAGGAGCCTTCGGCCCTCCACAATAGCTTTTGCCGCCGTCACAGGGCAGCTTACCATCATGGTTCGCATGCCCGTGTGGTCCGGACGTAGGGTGCCCGCCTTGACCTGCTCAGCAGGGCACCCACCGGTCCTTGTGACGGCGGCCACCACCTCCTCCTCGGTTACCGAGTCGTCCAGACCCAGGATGCGCAGGTCTGCGCACTTAACGGGCCTGGACACTCGGACCTCGTCCGCATTCAGGGACGCTCTGAGCTTTTCAGCCAGAGCGTCAGCGGACGAGCCACTGGCCTCACCAGGGACCTCCAGCACTCGCGCCCCTGTCGCGGTGACTTTCAGCCGGAGTCCCCCGGTGATCCCCAGCTCCCCAAGGTTCACCGTCGCCTTCGCCTTTGCGAGCACGTCGCGGTAGGACACGCCCTTCTTTTCCGCGTCCGGCTGTAGTGTGATCACTACAGCTGCGGTCTTCGGGGCGCGGAGCCTAGCCGCGACGCTTCTCGCCTTCTGCTGGCGCTTCCGCTCAGCTTGCCTCGCCTTTTTGGCCGCTTTCTTCCCCCTCTTCTTTTCCCCGACCACCTGCCACCCAGCTTCAGCCGCGGCTGGCTTAGGGGGCGGAGGGGGGGGGGAGCGGCCGCTGCTGCTGCCACCGCGGCTGCGGCGGTGGCGGCGGCGGCTGGCCCGCCACTGGCACTGGCGTTTTCGCCAGCTTTGCCGCCGCCTTGTCCTTCGTTTGGGCCACCGCCTTCTTGGCCAGCGCCGGTTTTGCCGGAGCTGGCTTTTTGGGGGGGGCCACCGCAGCCCTGCCGGAGGGCTGGCTGGGCGGCCCAGATCCGGAGGCGGCAGCCACAGCAGCATACGAGGCCGCCCTCGGGCCCGGGGTGGCCTTGTTAGCTGCCAAGGGGGGCCGCAGGACAATGCCCTCCAGGACGGAGAACCGCGCCTGGAAGGCAGCCAGCTCCTGCCGAACCAGGTTCAGCACCTGGTTCTCCACCAACGCAGGCTGGCTTTGTCCCTGCTGGCCCACCCTTTTTTGGGGCGCCTCGCGGGAGCCGGACTCGCGCAGACCGGCCAGGTCTGCTCGGAGCTTCTCGTTCTCCCTTTGGAGAAGCTCCGTAGCGGCCGTCAGGCGGGCGACCTCCTCCCGCAATTTCCCCACCTCGCCCGGCGGAGACCTCGCGTAGGCGGCCTCTGCTGCCGCCAGGATGGAGGCGGAAGCCGCCGGTATGGCCCCGAATTTGGTGGAGGGCTTCACTTTGTGGGCCACAACCCTCAAAGCGGCCTCCACCTCCGCCGCAAACCTGGACTTACGCTCCGCATCGGAGCCGCCAGTTGCATCCGCCTCGTCACCAGAGGTGCCCGGACGGGACACCTCGTGACCGGCCACCCCCGGGGGCCGCCCCTCCTCAGCGAGCCGCGCCGCGCTTTGGGCCGCTGAGAGGCCCCGCCCCTTGCCGCGGATCCCACCACGCCTGTTGGTGGGGATCTTGCGGGCCGAGGCCAGCTCGCCTTCGGAAGACGACCCATGGTCGCCCTCCGGCCAGGACCGCTTGCGGAAGAACTTAGAGCTCTCCGCAGCAGCAGTCCTGGTCCTCTCGCGGCGAGAGGAGCTCTCTGAGCCTCCTCCCGCGCTCACATCACTGGATGCAGCGTCGGCCTCCGACACCGCATCCCTCCTCACCTCACCTTTGCCTTCGGCAACGTTTTTTTTTTGTGTTTGTTTTGGTTTTTCCATTGCTGTTCCCACGAGTAGTGGGGGAATTAAAAAGTCCGTCTGGGGTACCCCCTGTACCCAGATAAGCCTGCGGATTTTAACCCATAACCCGCCAGAGGGTCGGCTGGTACTCTGGCGGGGGGGCGCACTAGCGACTGATTTACCCGTCAGCCATACATCCCCTCGCGGTGCGGCGCCGCTTGGGATTCGGGGTAACTTTTTATAGAGGTTTTCTACCTCGCGGTCCGGGCGGCCAAGCCAAGACCCTCGGTCCCTATCGAAGCCGCGAGACGTGATCCACGACACTCCGATGATGGGATTACGATATACGACGGGGACAGTGAAGGACGCAGCCCTTCACTGTCTGCCCGGCGGCAGGGTAAGTGCACACCGAGCCCGCCCTTGCTCCTCCACTGCGCCCTCTGCTTTTCAGAGGGTCGCGCGGAGGAACGCCCCATTGGTCCAGTCTGGACCCCACCATGTCAGAATATTGGCCACGACAGTAACATTCCCCGAGGAATAAGAATCTCTTCCCATTCATCGGGGAAGGATACTGCCGCGCCCAGGGTGCACCGTCCACAGCAGCTGCTGTTCCCTCCAGACGTATCGAGAGGGACCGGCAGCCACTGGGCCCACGAGGAGGTTTTCTGACCAAGCACCCCAGGCAACTACACCTCAGGACATTTTTTCTTTGTTTGTTGAGTGTCTTCTACATATATACCAGTTTCATCGTGCGCTGAATTTTGGAGAAAAAACCAAACGGTACCTACCAGCTAGCTACCATTGTAAAAGTTAAATCTTCGAGACCTGTCTAAATGGTGAGTTGACATAAGGATGTTTACATACTTTTGCGCGGACTCGTGCGTGTTAAGCCGCAGCGACAGTTGCACCGACGGCGTGCGGGCGTGCGGCGCGCGGGCGGGGGGGGCGCGCGGCGAGGCGGTCGCGGGGGGCGGGGGCGGGGGGCGCGCGGAGCGGCGCGGGGTGGAGCGCTTGCTGGTGCGCGGCGTGGGCGGGTCCTCCTCGCAGCTCATGTGGCTCGAGGCGCACTGCACATGAATAGCATAGTCATCTTCACCTATCAACTCGATTACTAGACTATGTTCTGGAAGATCGTCCCAAGTGTAGCTGGGTAGCATAGAATAAGGCACCTTTCTCATCGCCGACGATGACGCGATTACGCGTTATAAACTGTTTTGTCGCTCAAGAAACGTACGATATTTTCACCGGTTATGTTTAAAACCCCTGTCCCATGAAATAGGGGGCGAGCCTATTGCCCTCAACCGGGCACAAATCCAGATTCCGTGGCTACTACCGAGAAATTCCTCATTGAGAAAACCAATAACATAAACCTTGGAATCGAACCCAGGACCTCATGCTCAACAATCGCGCTTGCGACCACTTGACATCAGAAAGATCCACAAAGTACCTGCCGGATCATCATCATCATTCACCTTTTTTTTTGTTTAATCTATACTGTCCCAATGCTGGGAAAAGGACAAATTACTTTTCAAAGGAAAAATAAAAATCAATTTTCTTATTTACCGCTTCCACAGCTTCTACCAAAGTGCGTATATCATTCTCGCGCGTACGCTTGGGCGCACGGGGGCGTCCCGCATGTGGGTCCCGCATCAGTGGACGACGAGACCTGATGGAACCACACTGTTAACTTCATGCTCGCATTAAACTCTAAGGTTTGGAAGCTTGATTGAACCTGTATACTGTGAATACCACCATGATCAGCCTGTAACGTTCACACAGCAGGTACACAGGAATATCTAAGAACTTTAAGTTATTGAGGGAGAATGTTAATGTCGTGTCGAAGAAGCTAAAAGAGGTCGTACAAAGTGAGATAAGTCCGCCAACATTATTCTCTACCGGTATCCTGTCTATTCACCCAAAAAATAATTTACAAATTTTCATTAGACAAGCAACGATTGGCAAAGACATGGTTGGTCATTTCATCATTTTACAACACAAGTTTGGCAAATAATTCACTTAAAACAATATTTACCCGACAAACTTTAATTTGATAACCAATTATTTGACAAACAATTCATTTTATATTCATGTCATGCGCCGTCACAAAATGTCCAATGCCTCCCGGCTATGAAATCAATCGGCAGTACCATTTATAATAATAATAATAATAATCTGTGGCCCGAGTGTCAAATTGACAGCACGTATTTTTATCCTACGGAATTTTATTTTAATGTTTTTATCAATTTAACCCATATTTAAAGGACACTAACCAATTTTAAACAACAATAATGATAAAGGAAAAAAAAAACGATACCAAACTGCACAATACTGAAGCCTAAATGGAAAATAAAATGGAAAACAATATGTATGTTTGTCAAAAATATTATCACCAATGCTGACCAGACGTCGGGCCAAATTTCAAGAGACACACCCACCATCTCCGGGCTCGTCACTCAGCTCCGCCTCGCAGCCGCCGGGACGCGCCACATCCGTGAGCGCTTCATCGCCGGTTGCTGCAGTTGCGTCGAGCTCGAGTGACGAGTTTTTCTCCCCGCCGTCGACACCACCACGACGACGAGGAAGAGGACGGCCACCAGCGGGCTTGGGACCTCGAGGCCAACAGGCCCCGAACAGGGTCCCCGCTGCCGGTGGAAATGTGTCGCGCATTCGATGGACGCTGTCCATGAATGAAAATGTGATGCGCGCATATTATGGGGCTACAGAGGGAGGAATTAACCTTACAGCGTACCGATGTCGGATGCTCTCTCTGTTCCAGGCACTTGAACCTGCCGTCAATGTCTCTGCCCAACGATTGTCGGATCAGGTGCGCGTCATTCAAAATAATCATAGGTTGGATGATGCTACACTTGATCGGCTGCGCTCGGAAGTGCAGATTAGCCCTGCCAGCGACCCTCTCCCTACCCAGAACGTTTCACATGTGCCTGCTGCAATACCATTGCGGGCAAATCAGCATGCTGAGGAAGAGGAGGACAGGGCTATATCTGCAGATAACCTGTGCAATGTGGAATTAAGGAGCGCTCTGGAGGATGCGATTCGTGAGTATCGGTTCACGTCACCTGATATTAGACCACGGTTACCACGTTTGCCCATGAATAAAAAGAATAGAGCACTGGTGTGTGCCCTGGATGCCATGTTACCAAATTTTATTGAAAGCAGCGCAAACCTTTGCGATACACACTCAATCTTGTATTGCACGGCTGTTGCGGCATGTCGTGTAGCCAATGTCAAATTTCCAAACACAGACAGTGCTACACGACCAAAACCTGCCGTGCCAGCCTGGCAATGCAGGATTGAGCGTCGTATTAATGAGGCCAGGGCACTCATCGGAAAGCTTATCTGCTTCAGGGAGGGCAATACACGTCCAAGGGTGATGCGCTTTGTGAGGCGGGCATTCTCAGGAACTGATATCAGTCCCCGAGAATACATGTCACGAGTCACAGAGCGCATCGACTTCCTGAAGCAGAAAGTTTATGCATGGGCTAACCGTATCCGTCGGTATAGGCGAAGAGTGGATCGATATACTCAGAACCGCATGTTCCAGAGTGACGAAAGGTGGGTATATAGAACATGGGAGCGGCTCGTCACCACTCAAGGAGTGGCTGACGCGCATCTGCCGGATAATGACGCCATGAGTGCTTTTTGGCGAAGTATTTGGTCGGTGCCCGTTGGTCACACTGAGGGTGATTGGATGCGTGTTGTTGAGCGAGCGTGTGACTCAATTCCAGAAATGGAGGCAATTTCTATTAGTCCACTGGATGTGGCCCGTGCAGTCCGTCCGTTACCTAACTGGAAATCTCCAGGGCCGGACGGACTGCACAACTTTTGGATTAAATGGCTACAAAGGTCACACGCTTGCTTAGCCTCACAATTCCAGTCATCCTTAGAGAATGGGTCGCTACCACCATTCTTTACAACAGGAGTTACCCACCTGCTCCATAAATCGGGTAGTACTGCGGAACCTAAAAACTATAGACCAATTACGTGTTTACCGACGGTCTATAAAGTTCTTACATCCATTCTGAGAGAAAAAATTGTTCGTCATATAGATAGCAATTCAATTATGTCTGTTTCTCAGAATGGATGTAGGAATGGGTCCCGCGGTACTAAGGAGCTGCTCCTTATCGACATGACCGTTAGCCAACAGGTTCGTCGATCCCGGAGGGATCTGTCGACGTGTTGGATAGATTATAAGAAGGCCTATGATTCGGTGCCACATACATGGCTCATGAGGGTGCTGGAGTTGTACAAAATAGATGCAACTCTTCGCACCTTCTTGGTGTCGTGTATGGGACAGTGGAGGACAGTCCTTCTCTATCCAGGATGTCGGCAGATTCTTGCGAACGATGAACCGATCAGGATTGAGCGAGGAATATTTCAGGGTGACAGTTTGAGTCCGCTTTGGTTTTGCTTGGCCTTGAATCCTCTGAGCACACTGCTGGAGGATTCAGGTCTAGGCTACCGGTTGAAGAGAGGTGGTCAGGTTATATCTCACCTCCTTTACATGGATGATTTGAAAATATTTGCTCCCAGCAATTTGCAACTGATGGAGCTACTAAAAGTGACTGAAACATTTAGTAGCGCCATCAGGATGGAATTTGGTGTGGACAAATGTGCGGTCATGCATGTAAAGCGAGGGGAGATTATGGAATCCGTGGGAACTCAACTCTCGGATTCCATATTCCTTAGATCCCTCTCCTCAACCGAGACCTACAAGTATTTGGGTATGTCGGAAGCATTAGGCATCAATGCTGCTGACGTGAAACAATCATTGAAGGAGCGAATTAAGTAAGCGACAACGGAGGTATTTAAAAAAATAACTTTATTCCGACAGAGTTACAGCGTAACAGTAATTAATCCTATATAACAAAATCTTGATCTTATATACTAACTTTATTGCTAACGTAGTACATCCACGACGTGATCAGATATGACGCATGTCCTAGATAATTACGAGTGCTGACAAAGCAATGGAATATTTGGAAATAATACATTTAATAAATACTTATTGGCTGACAAAGCTAATATTGGTAGATTGGGGTTCCTTAACTCCTCCCTCCCCAAGAGAGAAATTATCCGAAGGTGTCGCAGACGGTTTCGGAGAATTTCGACAAAAGTTTATAAACTGAAATTTATACATAATAAAGATAACTATTGCTATTACAATGATTGCATACTCGAAGATAGTCCATATACTAATTTCTATTGTCACTGTTTGGGTCGCATCGTCTATTTCACTAAATTTTGCACTTTGTAACACTTCCTTCACATCACTAAAGTCCACATTTCTTAGATCCACTTTCTTTGTTCTTCTTTGGATGTCCTGTTGTAGCTCTGGCATTTGGATCAGTGGCAGCTGGAGACTAGAAACTGTAGTGTTTGTGGTAGCGGCTACGATGACTTCGCCTATTTGTGTCTCGCATTGTTGGCCAGGTGACACGATGTAGGTCCCAATAACAGTGTATTTCCTGATTTCTGTATTGCGATTCTCGGTGATGATGAGATTTTCTTCTGAGTAAACCAACCATTGGTTGTCGGTTACTTTTTGTATCTTAGTTTTTTCTATATCAATATGGTTCTGTATGCAGCTTCTGTAGTTGTTCTTCATCAACATTATTTGTTCAATGCAGGTCTCAGTTGGATACTGGGCTAAATTAGTTTCAGCGCAAAGAAATTTGTCATTTTCAATTTCAGCACATGAGCTTACCACGGGCCTGTATTTCAATCTATTCACCATCAGGTAAGGGTATTTGGGTATAATAGTAAAAGTATTTGGAGAATGGAATATAGGGATGGGTATGACCTTGTAATAATTATAATATGTTTCATTATCTATTAGGGGGACTTCTAAAACAAAAACTAACATGTTGTTATTTATATATGATCTTAGTATGATATTACGTTCTAATTTAATTAAATTACGTTTGCTAACTGGGTATATTGTTCTAGCATGTTTAGTAATGACTTCTAACGTATTATATAATTCTGTACTATTTATAATGGATTGGTGCAATGTATTTAATTTGCTAAAGGCTATTGCCGTCTCAATCTCTTGTATGTTCTCGTAACAAGTTCGAAAGTTATTTAAAATTTGGTACATAGTATTCAATATTTGGAAAAGTTGGTTAAACCTGAACTCCTGTTCAACTAATTTTCCCATATCATTGGTATGTAAACCCAAGTTTTTAATATTTGAATTTATTATTTCGGAGTTATTAACTAATTTATCAAAAGCCTTTTGCATTGATGATACTTTACGTTCGATTACATGCTCTTTGTTCTGAATTATTTGAATTTCTCTATCATATTTAATTGCATCATCTTCATCTAGATTTCCAGAAATAGCTTTGACCAGTGAGCCTAATGGATTGAACAAAGCTCGTTTATTTCTATAATGAAAAGGTAAGATTTGAAAAAATCTATCCTTAGTTAGTTGCATTAGATATTCTACTTGACTTTCTATTCCTATTGTTTCGTTACTAACTCTACTTTCCTTAATTTTTATTTTTAAATTACTAAAATCCCGAATGTTATTATCTATTTGTAAGCCTAATGATTCTAAGTCTACAGTTTTATATATTGTCCAGTAACTATTCCTCTTCACTGCTACTCCCCGCTTTATAGCTGCTATCCCCGGATTCTGACCGAGGTTTTGAAGGTCCAGCGCGAACGTTGACACCGCTAGTACCAGAAGTACCAGGCACGATCTGTGGAGGACGTTTTACATTTTTTAACGCTACTCTAGTTTTCCTTTTCTTTACTTCTACCGGCACTATATTTCTTTCAACTTCCCCAATTACTTTCGCTTTTTCGTATCGCGGTTTTTCTTTAGCTTTACTAATCCTAGTATCTTTCATATAAATATTATCGTCTGGCTCAAGTACCGGTGTCGTTTCACCACCTTTTTTATTCATTACTTTAATTTTGTCTGTTTCTATTTTTTCTGTTATGAATTCATAAAGTATTTTAAGACGTTTTCTATGATCTAACAATAGTTTCTGAGTTAAATTCTTTTCTCTATCCACGTTAAATACATTATCTGAATAAGTGTGACCAAATACTAATTCAAAAGGCGTAAAATCTGTTGCTGAATGAATGGTGTTGTTATAAGCCATGATGGCATATGTCATAACAGATGCTGCATCTAAATCGCTTTTATCGTATTTTGCTAAACGGTAAATCTCAATAATGGTAGAATGAAATCTTTCTACTATTGCCATTGAACTGGGATTGTTTGGGGTCCCAATATGGAGTTCAATTTTGTACAAACTTAACATTTCTTTAATCAAAGCATTATTGAATTCTGTACCGGAATCACAACTAATTTTTCTAGGCAGACCATACATGCTAAAATACTTAATCAATGCCCTAACTATCTCCGGTGTACTCCTATTTGGCACCTCTATAGCTTGTGCTAACTTACTAAATGCATCTACTATAGTTAAATAATATTTCCCCTCTATATATAATAAATCCATAAAAGCTTCCTGAAAAGGGCTATCTTGCGTTTGTGTTAGCTGAATGTGAGGTTTGATCGGCTTTCTGTCATATTTCATGCGTTTACATGTTTCGCAAGCGTTTATGATTGCCGTTACCGTTTCTTTCATATTTGCCCACCAATAATGTCTTTTAAGTTTGGTTAAAGTTTCTTTAATACCTCTATTAGTCCAGTCAAAATAGACATTCGAGCTTGCATTAATTCCCAACAAGCTGGATTTTTGTGCAGGCCTTGAATACGTCATTACAAATGATATGTCAAAAGTCCCCATCGATCCCGCTTGTGCGTTGTTTTTTATTCGAGGTCAAAGGTCACAAATTTGCGTTTTTTACGTATATCTCTGTAACAACGAGAGCTATCGAAAAATGGTTCAGACAAAGTTTGTAGATCGTAAAATTGTCTACAAAAAAGATCTCAACACTTTACTTCTACAAAGCATCGCTTTCGAGATATCGTGACTTCAGACAGCAGGAAAGTCGTATTTTCGACTATAATTATGCACACATTTCCGCACCACCTCTGAGGTAGTACACGGCGCTTTTTTTTTAACGTGGTTTCCCCAGTAGGAATATATTATAATAATAATATATAATATAATATATTATAATGATTCTATTACCATACTTTAACTTGAGTTTTGACTTAATTGTTCTATTTATCGATCGATGGTTCTTTGCAAATATCTTTCAATTCTTGTATTGAAAATTGACAATCATCATGATTTTCAATAAATGCAAATATTTCTTCCATCGCTGAAGTAATATAATCACTTTCAGGACGACCGATTTTACCTCTACTAATGGGTTTCAGAAACGAAGTTTAACACAATCACTGTGGTACTTAGCCTCAGTAGCAACTAAGTCATATTCATACTGAATGCGGGCAATGACACTTCTTGCTAGCTCATCAGAACGAGTCTGAGCTTCCTTCAAGATGGTTTTCTTGAAGTCAAGGGTTGAAACTTGAGACACTCTTCGTCGAAGATGCTGCGCTTTTTTCATTTCAGCCGTTTTATCTGCTTCATTGCCACAGAACAAACAGTATTTCTTGAAACAAAAAGATGATTCATTACCTCGTGCTCTAGTACGAGGAGGACTAATCCCAGATGTGGTAGCTATCTCCGCCTCACGCTGTCTTTCAGCTACAGCGATGCTGCTCTTCCGGGTGTATGCTTTACGACACAGCTTATGTATCTTTACAGATGTTTTGTCCTTCAAATATTCATCGAACCCATCACCCCTTTCAGTACTTGAATTCATTAAAGTCTTTAGCCCACGATCAACAACCACAATTTCACTTTCAGTCAAAGATTCATTGCAAATAAAGCAAACTTCTGACATTTTTACAAAATTTTGTAACGGTACTGTTTAAAAAGAGACACGATACGACACGTCTATTCACTACGAAAAACCGTTCAAAACTGACTGCATTTACTAGAGCTATGTCCTTCGGGAAATGCAGGTATACGCTGGTTTCGACCCGAAAAATGGAGTGTCGCAGGCAGATGTTTCTCAAGGCCAACCGCCCAATAGAATTAGGGACGGACGATGACTCACTCAGAATTGTATATTTTTCACGTACTTGTGTGCATGGGGCAAATAAAACTATGTTCTAATATTTTTTGTTCAAATGGTTAACCCGATGATGCATACTGGCCACGTATGAGTGCATATTCGTATTTTCTATGTTTAAAATAGCCATAATTCGAGAACAGTGCACCGTAGAAGAAAAAGTGTTGAAATTTTTTTTGTAGACAATTTTACGATCTACAAACTTTGTTTGAACCATTTTTCGGTAGCTCTCATTGTTTCAGAGATATACGCAAAAAACGCAAATTTGTGACCTTTGACCTCGAATAAAAAACAACGCACAAGCGGGATCGATGGGGACTTTTGATATGTCATTTGTAATGACGCATCCAAGGCCTGCACAAAAATCCAGCTTGTTGGGAATTAATGCAAACTGGAATCATAATTTAGTCTATTTTGACTGGACTATATGACACGTTTTCCCTTCATGGTATTTCAAAATAGCTTCTTTTTGATCTTCTTCAGATTCTGTCAAATTAATAACTCTCTCTGTACATTCTGTTAACTTAATTGAATCCTTTTTAAATAACTTAATTACCATGTTTGAAAAAGTTTTTCTAAAAGATGGATGCTCAAAGTATATAAAGTACTTATGTTTTGGGTCTATATACTCTTTCAAAAAGTCTTTAGCTAATTTATCGTTATTTGTCGGTAAGTGAACTTCAAGAATTTTTTGTTTATTATTAGAAATATCTTTTACGACTAATTCATATTTAAACCATGAATGAACTAAAATCTGTTTTGGTTTAGTATCGATAGCTTCGTTTAAAATAGGAATGCCTTCGTTTTCTCTATTTGAAACTGAATTGGCAGTGACCCCGTCATCAGAATCCGAAAGTTCTATCGTTTCTATTGGAGTTTCGAGGTCTTTCAATTCGTTTTCTGTAATTTTTTGTATTCGTTCTTGCCTATCTCCTACATTTACAAATATTGAATCTAAATCGTCGTCAATTGCATTAATCTTAATCCTAGATAAAGCATCTGCATTCGTGTTCTGAGGGCCTTTCTTATATTTTATTTCGAAGTCGTATTCTTCTAGCCTTAGTCGCCATCGCGTGAGTTTACTATTGGGCTCTTTCAATGAATATAGCCATGCTAATGGTCTATGATCCGTAAATATGGTAAACTTATTACCATACAAATACGGTCGAAAGTGCTTAACTGCCCATATTATGGCTAATAGTTCTTTCTCGATAGTGCTATATCTTACTTCTGTGTCACTCAAAGTTCTACTAGCATATGCTACAGGCTTATCTGAACCTATTGTTCCTTGTGACAATACAGCCCCGATTGCAAAATTGGATGCATCAGTGGTTAAGATAAAAGTTTTATTAAAGTCAGGGAACTGTAACAAGGGTGCATTTGTTAAAAGCTTTTTACATGTCTCAAAGCATTCTTTATATTCATCATTAATAACAATTTTGCGACCTTTCTTTAAACAAGCTGTTAATGGTTTAGTTATTTTAGCAAAATCTTTTATGAATTTCCTATAATATCCGATAAGTCCTAAAAAGCTTTTAATCTGTGTAACCGTTTCTGGTATAGGGTACCTAAGAATAGCATCTATTTTATCATTATTTGGTTTCAACCCCTCATTCGTAATAGTATGCCCTAAGTAGAGTACTTCCTTTCTAAGAAAATGCGACTTATCTAATTGAACTTTTAAGTTTGTTTGACGGAAGCGGTCAAAAACTGCTCTAAGTTTTTCTACATGTTCAGGCAAACTTTTTGAAAAAATGATGACGTCATCGAGGTATACTAGGCAATGTAAGCCTTGAAGGCCTCGTAAGACGTTATCCATTGCTCGCTGAAAGGTTGCGGGTGCTGTCTTTAACCCAAACGGCATTCTGTTAAATTCGTAATGCCCTGAAGGTGTGCTAAATGCGGTTTTAGCTCTATCCTGCTCCTGGACCTCTAATTGATGGTACCCGCTAGCTAAATCGAGGGTTGTAAAGTAGGTACTATTACCTAGCATGTCGAATAAATCGTTAATGTGGGGCAAGGGGTATTTATCATCAATTGTGATTTCATTGAGCCGTCTATAGTCAACTACCATCCTCCATTTTTGTTGGCCTGATGCGTCTAACTTTTTTGGCACCAAATGTACGGGAGCACTCCAGGGAGAATGTGATTCCTGGATAATGTTATCCCTTAACATCTTTTCAACTTGGCTCTTAATTTCTTTAGTTTGAACCGGTGGTAACCTATGTGCCTTAATGTTTATTGGGTCTTCATTTTTTGTTCTTATTCTATGTTTAACCTGATTTGTGAAGGTTAATGGAATATTTTCACAATAAAATATATCTTTGTATTCTCTACAAATTCCCTCAATAACCATACGTTCTTCTGAGTTCATGTGATCTAACTGTAATTTTTCTAAATTCGTTGTTAGCAATCTGTCTACTTCAATATTATTATCCATGAAATTAACATTAACAGATGGGTTCTGTATGTATGGTTCTACTTGGAAAGGTCCTGTAACTACTAAAGTTCTATTTTGATGACTATAATTCTGAATAACAGTTGTTGCATAACCTTTGACACACGTAACTAATGCGGCGGGCATTCGAATCCCTTCCGTAAACTGTTTAAAATCTAACACAGCTTCCCCGTCTAATAAGTTGACCGGGAGTCTTACTCTAAGTTCACTATGAGATGGTAGATTATATACCTCTCTCATAGGTGGTGAATATACGATGGGGATGTCAGTATTTTTTAAATGTAATATCTGACTCTCCATATTAATCTTTGCCTGTAATTGCTTCAGCAAATTGCTACCTATTAATCCGTCGTACTTATCGTCAACACTATAGACGTAAAACTTATGGAACTCTTTATTTCCAAACGTAACCGGTAATGGAATAATTGCTGTTTCACTATGAACGCTCGAAGCGTGAGTGCTAACAACTTCGAAGGGTTCATGCTGTAAATAATCTTTAAAATATTTATTCGCTATATAAGGGCTTATAAATGACCTAACACTTCCCGTATCTATCATAAAGACTGCTTTTAATTCTGGTATAACTATATGTGGTAAATTTAAGCGTTTATTGCAATTTATTTTTATTCGTTCTCTAGAGTAGAGGCCATTACCTATGCAAAAATTTCCCGCTCCGGAATCTTCAAGAGAAAATTCCTGACATTCGTTATACGAATTACTTGAACTCTGTTCATCATTACTAGAATTATTTATGTAATTAACACGTCGCGAACTCGCAGTACGCATGGTAACGTCAGTATTCGTACCCGACGTAGATGCTTGCGCTGCAAAATTCGACGTGCCCGGTGCATGTGCCGCGGACTGTTGGCTCTGTTGTGCAACCGGAAAAGATGACCTACTTAACGGCGGTGACGAATTATTGTTGTTTGTACGATTAAAACTATTTTGATTTTTTTGAATATTATTACGCTGGTTATAATGCCTGGACTGATGCGAATTGTTAGGTGTAGATGTGCTGTTTGTAGCATTATTCGGTACATGTGTACTCGATACGCTTTGCGAATCTTTCGTTTGATTATTAGATTCAGATGCATTTTGGTAATTAGGCAAATTGGGTCTGTTAGTTCTACTAAAATTACGCCTATCGTTTGTTTTAGAATCATAGACTGCCTGGAAGTTTTGTTCTTCTAAGACTATTTTTAACGCGTCCTCTAACGTTGTAATGTCACGCAAACGAACTAATCTAACTAGGAATGGCGGTAAGTTAAACAAGAAAACATTCATCGCTCTGTTACTATAAATTATTTGCTTTGCATTACGTAGAGAGTCATCAATGGCAGTTTCTGATATTTTAGCGAATAAAACACTTCTCATCCGCTGTATTCTATGGCAAAAATCTAAATAACTTTCGCCCCTATTTATTCCACAAGATTCTAACTCCATTGCTAAACAATCCTCTGTGCGTGGGTCACCGAAGTGTTGGTTTAACAATTTCTTCAGCTCATCCCACGTATGTATAGAGTCTCTTTCGCCTACCAAACTGGCTGCTTCGCCTGATAACCTACTTGTTACTACATGAAATAAATATTCATTCTGGGCTACGGTTCCTTGGAACGTAGTCAAAATGTATTCACATTTTTTAATATATAAAGGTAACGTTCTAGCGTCGCCACTGAATATTGGTATGATGTTAACCAACTCCTGTGGGACACGGGTCACGTTTTCCATTGTGAAAAAGTTATGAAAATAATAAAGGCAACGGAGAAAAAATCACACTAAAGTGTTACTAAAACTACTCTAAAATATTAATACAATTAAAAATCTATGCAAATATTATTACGGCGTTGTCCAATCCCTAATAATACACACACATAGACTTATTACAAGGTTGGGATATAAATGGAAGAGCTGAGAGGAAGGTGAAAAAGATTTACTCACAATTCCGCAGCTTGCTTCATGCTCCCTGAATTACTGCTGTGGCTGGTCCTCTTCCGTAACTCGAAGTGGCTTCTCAATGAATTTATTTGTTCGGCGATCTCTGCTAAACCGTAGACACGGACGTCGGCTGCTCCACGTAGAATTGTATACACGGCAGACTGACTACAGAGATCCTACCGGCTGCGCCAATTAAGTAAGCGACAACGGAGGTATTTAAAAAAATAACTTTATTCCGACAGAGTTACAGCGTAACAGTAATTAATCCTATATAACAAAATCTTG
Organism: Eurois occulta; assembly: GCA_950022335.1. Lineage (NCBI taxonomy): Eukaryota > Metazoa > Arthropoda > Insecta > Lepidoptera > Noctuidae > Eurois > Eurois occulta. The sequence goes on along the minus strand of OX465492.1, from coordinate 1,474,925 downwards.
ATCTTATATACTAACTTTATTGCTAACGTAGTACATCCACGACGTGATCAGATATGACGCATGTCCTAGATAATTACGAGTGCTGACAAAGCAATGGAATATTTGGAAATAATACATTTAATAAATACTTATTGGCTGACAAAGCTAATATTGGTAGATTGGGGTTCCTTAACTAGCGCTTCTTTGGTCGCCTGAATAAAGTGCTAAATAGTCTTTTATCAGGCGGAAACAAGGTGCGCGCCTTTAATGGTTGGGTCATGCCGGTTTTGATGTATTCTTTCGGCATACTACTTGATGCCCTGGATAGGAGGGTCCGCACTCTACTGACCGCAAACCGGATGCATCACCCACGATCATCGGTGATGAGACTGTATATCCCGCGGAAGTGCGGAGGTCGTGGCTTCTTAAATGCTAAGACCTTGCACAACCGTGAGGTATGCAGTCTCAGGGAATATTTCCTCGAAACCGACGTGGGGATGCACCGAGATGTGGTCTCAGTGGACAAGGGCCTCACCCCGCTCTCCTTGGCTAACGAGAACTGGCGCAAACCTGTGATATTGGATACTAATGACCGTAGGGAGGTATGGCAGAGCAAGGAGCTACACGGACACCTTAGGAGGCTCTCATTGCGCGGCTGGGTCAAGGGCTTGATTCAGAAAGCAGTACTCCTGGACACGGCGCGCATTGTGAGGCGGTTCCTTTCTCTGGAGCCCTGACCACCGGCAGCCTGGACCTTGTTCCTGATGCCGATGGGACATCTATTTTTTATATTTTTAAATGTTTTGTTTACTTTTGTTTTTTAAAATATTTAAAAATGTATTAAATAAGAGAGATAGTGAATAAAGGAGGTAATAATAATCATTTTATTTCAGATCTCATTTCCATCCATATTAATTGTTAGTAGGTAAACATGAACTTTAAAAACTACGTTAGTAAAACATGAAGGTCAGAAAGGAAATGCATAAACGGGCAATCAAATTTCCCCGCAATGACATTCAGGAGACTGTTTGAGCTGCCCCGGACCCTCTGCAGCAGCGACGCGGCACGCTTACGTCTGACCGCTAAGAATCCATCAGTATGGGCATCCGCAAACATTCCCGACGCACTACAGAAGCGTGGCAGCCCCAGCAGTATCCTGAACGCATTGTTATATTGAACTCGAAGAGCATTGATGGCTTTCTGCGTACAGCTTGTCCAGAGGTTACACGTGTACAGTGTCTGACAATATGCTTTAAAAAGCGTTACTTTCACTTCACACGTACAGCGAGCAAACCTACGGACAAGCATGTTGCATCGAACCGCCAATGCTCTTCGCTCCCTTTCTACATCTAGGTCATCTTTGATGTCTGCAGTAACAATATGGCCGAGGTATTTAAATTGTTGAACACGATTCAAGACACTACCTGCTAGTTTTATAGAAGGAAAAAATTGTCATTTGTCATCGTAGGCATTTTCCACTTTGACATTATAACTAGGGCATGCAAAAACCGGGTTGTTTTTAAAACCGTTTTTTATCGGTTTTTTGTTTACAAAACCGGTGAAACCGGTTAAACCGGACCTTTTTTTCAATATTTATTAAAGAAATGAAAAAAAATTGTGTAAGGAAATGAATATACTGAAGTATAATAATGAGCATTTGTTTGGACTGAAATAAGCTACAACTACTGAATAACAATACAAAAAGTTTATTTTCAAATGTTTTGAAGGGCAGGCCATCCAAAGCAGCCATCTTTGATTTGCCATCTTTATTAAACAGAATGTAATTTTGTGGAAAAGTAGTGATTCCGTAAGCTGGATGTAGAATTACTGAATATTTTGTTTGGGAAAATTAAAGTATTATTAAATCAATAACATAGGAGAAACATATCCGAAAAAAACGGTTTTTCTATCCTAACAACCAAATCCGGGTTTCAAATCGGCCGGTAATCCGGTTTTTTCGGTCTGGATATCCGGTTTGCATGACCTAATTATAACTATACATAGGTATTTTGAACCATTAGGTAAGTCAGACGTCAGGTATGTTATACTTTTAGTTTTAGATATTTTAATACGTACCCTCATGATCTCTCGTGATTGGTTCAGAAGATTTATTATAAAATGATATTTAGGTTAAATGTAATTTTGCCAAAAGGATCAAAATATTTAACGAAAAATTTATAATTGATCAAATATCATGTGAAACATTTGTAAAGAGAAGCATTTGCTAAATGAATGCTTGAAAAGTGAGTGTTTATAAAATAAAACATTTGCGGAATAAGTTGTTTGTGAAATAAATAGTAGATACTATATGAAACGTTGCTTGTAAACTAAAAGTTTGTCGAAGGAGTTTTGGTGAAACATTAGTGAACCTTCTCTACCACTATAACTCTCGAAACTCAGAATCAACAGCTGCGACTACAAGAAAAGCGGCGAGGTAATGAAGCTCGACGAGTCCCAGAGCAACTAACACAATTAATTACACAAGAAAAGCACAGTAGGAAAAAAAATAATTTCCGCCACACTTTCCGATTCCCGATTATAACAACATACACACACACTTACATACATACACACCCCAAGGAACCTTGCGCATTCTACGCGGCCAGGACCATGATTTGTCGCACAGTACCGACCGCTATATTAAAATTGGTTGGACGCCTGGTCGTGCGACCAAAATTTCTTCCCGGTCGAAGCTACTGCGGCCAAAAGTCGTGGTCGTGGCCGTGTAGTGCGCGAGGTCCGTAAAGTAGGCAATAAAACTGAGACTTACCTTCTCGGGGTCTTGATAGGCTCAGCTTTCTTGTCGGCTGGTCCTGTCTTCCGGTAGATGTTAGTGGTAGTATTGGTAGCAGCGCCGAGGCGGTTCTTTGATATAGTTCTGCATAGGGAGAAGTGATATGATGACCATTTTTAGGAATTCGTAGCAATTTGAAAAGGTTTTTTGGGGATTGTAAAGTTAAAAGACAATTTTCAGCACAGCCGCTTCCAGTATTCCGTATCATGCAAAATGCTCCATTGAACCCTTTTTGAGATTAATGAAAGTCCTTCCTATGTGATTACGTTTGTTTTAAAAGTAACTGTTGTGCAAAATTTCATACTTCTCGAGTTCTCGACCCAGCGGTTTAAGCTGCGCGTACTATGTCAATGAGTGAATGAACTTAAGTTCTTTGTCTTCGTCCCTCAATTTCTTGCAAACCTATTTTCAATAAATTGTTGAACAACCAAATAAATTTGCAGTTTAATTTATGGTGATAATGATCTATATATAATACACAAACTGACAAATCACATCACTGGCCTCGTTTTGGGCCAGTTGAGTAAAAATTATACAGCAGTAATGGCAATCCCATCGAATGGTCTCGATGTAGGAAATTGCGCTTTTTCTTCTTCTTTCGTATCGATGGTATATCTTGTCAAACTTGAGCCTAGTGGTCAGAACGGTCGGCGTCAGTGATGTTTCTTAAGGTGAATGCGACCAACCATTGCATTCACCTTAAGTCCTCTGAAATGCAGAAATGTATGCTAGACGTACCCTAATTGGCTGACTTTGTAGCTACTGCTAGACTTCGCATTGTTCAAGTGCACAGTGTCCATGGAATACATGGACAGCTGGGAGTCGGTGCCTGTAATAAACACAGGTTCTTTTAAAAAAACGTATTATATTGACATCAACTTTTTATCGTATTCTTATGAATACACCGTGATTTTTTAGTTATTTTACAACGGCAGCCCACTTCATGTATCCAAAGACTACTAAACATTAATAAAAAAAATATATTTATGAAATTTGAATTATTTTATACTTAAAAATATCAATACTATGAATTTATGACGCATACCGTAGTTGAAACCCCCTGTTGCGAGCGATGAACTACTCGGTATGTTCTACCGTTTGACACGTAAACATTATTAACAGGATGTCTCATGATTCTAAGGTATTATTTTATTTTTCTTTGCGCCTATAATGGTAAAATAGAAATAATCGCGCTTATTCGCGCCTAGATGTATTTTTTGTCGGATACATTGAATGAACCAGCTTTGTAAAACGACTAAAAAGTCACGGTGTATACAAATACAAAATATATTTATTTTTTAACCAAAAAGTTTTACATTAGTTGGTGATTGGAGCCTCCTTTTAAGAAAGTAATGCCTGTGTTAGGAGACTCCGCTCTTCCACAGCAATTTAGAATTTATTCAGTACCTTAGATATAAACAGTATGTTTGTGTGTGTGTGTGTGTGTGTGGGTGTTTGTTTCATTTTGTGTTGCAATATTGCCTCAGTGTCTTTATAATTTAGTGACTTTATCCAGTTTGTCAGAATTTTTTACACTCGTGTAATCGTTTATTGTGTACATGTACCTTTTTATTTATCCTATTATAAAGTTGACATGATAGTTTATTGTCCTGAATGGCAGCAAATTTTGTTTTAGTTTGTGGAACCTGTGCTATGAGATCTTTCCGTCTTTTTGCTGTTGTGGTTTGATCATATGGTACATTCTTATATTTTTTAAGAACGGTTTATATGATGAATAACTTTCTAACAGAAAGCAGTCCACTATTCTGATAAAGACTTTCAGTAGGGCATGTAATCCTTTTGAAGTACATTATTTTTATTACGGTACGTTGTCCACGTTCAACATGTATTAAACTTTGATTTTGCTGCGCCGCCCCATATTGTGATACAGTAGGCTATAACAGATTGTACTAGAGAGATATAAATTTCTGTGAGAACCTGATGTCTTATTTATATTTATTGGCGCAACACTAAGGTATATTACCTTAGTGTTTTAAAAATCCACTCCCTAATCCTACCAGTAACATGTTCAATATGAGAGTACCATGACAATCTGTGGGCAATAATTACACCTTAATATTATGTTTCCGAAAGTTTATTAATTAAGGGACAAGCGCAATTATTATTTTTAGCTCTGTCACATGAGTGTACTTTAATGTTGAACACTTCATCTGGTTGTGTACTTTTATAGATGGAGAAGCTGGTTTTCGCAGTATTTAACGAGAGAAGGTTGTTATTGAGGCAAGTCACAATTTGGAACATACCTGTCTCTGTCTTAATTTTAACATCGGACCAACTGTGCCCATGGAAGACAACAGCAGTGTCGTCGGCGTAGGAAAATATATTTGCGTTTTCCACTTTTAGGTTACAAAGATCGTTAATGTAGGCTAGAAATAGTGTGGGACCCAGAACACAACCCTGCGGTACACCGAACGACACATCATCATCGTCACAAATATACCCTCCAATTTTTACCCTCTGTTTCCTGTTTGTAAGATAGTCTATAAAAAATTGAGAGGAGTTCCCCTTATTCCAAGTTTTTCTAGTTTGGTTTTGTCCAGGCTGGGAACGGAAACGGTGTCAAAAGCTTTTTTAGGTCTAGAAATACCGTCAGGAAATGCCTGCCATTCCCTCTATCTAAATGATCAGTTACTAATGAGGTGAGGGCACCAACTGCATCCTCGGTAGAACCTCACTGTTTCAAGCCAAGTTGTGTTGAAAAATATAATTTTGAACTTGTTTAAATAATTTACTTATCTAGTATTGGTTAATTTTTCTATTACTTTAGACAGGGCTGGCAACACCCAGATAGGTCTATTATTATTGACATCGCTTCCGTTCCCTCCCTTGTGGACTGGAGTTTCAGGGGGGCTGGGAGTACTCCCGTGTCTGAAACAGAGGTTAGTTAGATGGGCAATAACAGGGGCGAGTTCTTTACTTAAGTATTTTAGGAATTTTGTTGAAATGCCATCCCGAGCACGAATGAATTTATTTGTGTATGTAAATTGTTTTGTCGGTGATCACGACTGTTATTATTCTAGGCAGTATTTCTTGAGCTAATTCTTTTCCGATATTCGCGAAATAGTTATTAACGTAGTTTACTGACTCAGTGGGAGTAGGCTTGATATTTAGTAATTCTGCACTTTGTTTTTTTATTTTATTGGTATAAGTAAGTGATTTTATATTTTTCCATAATAAAATCAATTACTTATACCAATAAAACAAAAAATCAAAGTATACATAAGTATACATAATAATCGAACTTAAGAGATTAATAAAAATATGTACTCGTATAGATATTATTTATTGGCTTGATGACACAGTGATCTTACACGATAATATTAGCGTGACGTTACATGTCATGCGTAGTTAGTATGGGGCAGTAAAGATTCAGCATGGGACAGCATGGGGCAGCATGGGGTAGCATTATAAAAAATACTACGTATTAAGACGTGTCACTTACCACTTTTAATAGCCATTTTATTATTCCAGGGTCTCTTCTTCGTTTTAACCTCTTTCTTTGATTTCTTTGAACTTGCATTGGTCTGCGAGAAACATAAAAAAGTACCTACAGCGAGGAAAGTTTTAAGTAGGAATGTAGATGGATGTCTATAAGAGTAGAGAAAAACCAAAGAACCGATGGATGGACTGTGTGAATGTGCTATTAATCTATTATTCTAAATAATTTAGGGTAAGGACAAGGTCGGAATGATGGTGATGACAATGTGAAGTTTCCTTTTCAGTAGAAAACATAGTAATTACGATAGTAGAGTTACACATAACTAGTTAAGTACAGTATGTGTGATCGGAGCCTATTTGCGAATTTTTACTTACTTCATTTTCGAATCTGTTCAAAAACTCTTCACATCTTATAGCGTATTCGCTCACAAATTCGTCCACTTTGTCGCACGTCGATAATAAGTCCTGATAAAAGAAACACATCTGGTTAGAGTGGAAACGGACGTTTAAATAGTTGAAAAAAAAAACTAGCCAGGTGATTAAAATGCGATCTTGTTTAAGACAGAGATAAAAACTTGTGAGCAGTGGTGGCCATGGCTCACGAGTCACAAGGCATTGCTTCGCACAACTGCTCGCAAAACGCTGAAGGAAACCATCGTGAATGCTAAAATCAAAATATGAAGACACACTCAAACAAACCCGCTCTGGCGGTGGGTCCGGCTCCTTCACACAGACGGGAGTCTGTGGCTAAATAGCGGGAACATTGTAGAAGGATAAAGAAAGTGAGTGAAGTCCGTCGGCGGCGGCACACCAAGGTAAATGTGCATGGAGATGGTAACAAGCAAAACGAGGCCCATGCCTCGAAGCGGCGGTGGTTCAGGTGAATTCAAGCAGCTGATGATTCTGATGATCTATAAAGAAAGCGACTCACATCCTTATAGAGATCAAGACAAGCGTTTTTGAAGTCCTTCGGCGGCGGCACGCCGAGGCACATGTGCGTGGAGTCGCGCACGGCGGCCAGCAGCGAGCCCAGCGCGCCCGCGCTCTCGCGCACGCAGTACGTCTGCGAGAACGACTTGTGGAACACCTGCACAGACACTCATGTTTTACCACCACCGCACGAATTTTATTTTCAACCCTTAAATATCTAAACTCCCCGTTTTCTCGCACCGATTTGACCCAAAGTCATGGTTTGCGTCGTAGTCGTCGCACCACCTATTTCTGGACCAGTTTTGATAACGCATTTCATCTTCAGCACTTGGATGGGAGAAATTCTTATCTAGCGACCAATCGAACCTGGTAGAGTTTCGCCTACATCCTATTAATAAGAACGATTCATCTTCTCATTCTTGCTCAGTGTAGAAGTAGTGCAATATTATTTATTGGTTGTGTAACTGTCAATGAACTATCAATCGCTTGACTGTGCTTTATTTAAGCAAAACTGCTGAGTTCAAAATGAATCAGTGCAAGTTAGCAAATCTTTGTCTTCGGGCTGGTTTGGGTTGATAAAGATAAGCTTGCTTCCCTAGGACTTAACGTTGGGCAAACCCGATAAACGGTTACAGATTGCGGACCCTCTGTAAACATCAGAGTCTGACAGAGGTTTCAGTGCTTTATTATCCGTTGTGTGGAGCTGCATCAATTTGTCCATAACGGTTTCAACGAACCTTTAAAAACGAAAAAATGGTGACAAACCATAAAAGACTGCAAGAGGTTCTGATGCAGCGTCACGATCCTCCCCATCTGTGACTGGAACTGGGTGTGCTTGGCGAACGGCATGATCTGGCTGTTGTTACGCTTTATGTCGTGGATCTAGCAACGTCATGGTGATGATAGAATCTTTATTATTCTTCAATTTTGATGAGAAGGTAAGGCAGTAAGATTTTCACGGGAAGTAAGTGCCAACTCTTAGGGGATTTAGATTAAAATCAAGCAGTAGGTACCTGGATACCTGGCAGATAAGTAAGTAATTTAAAAGAAAGGTATATGTTGTGGATACAAGTTATTTTGATAGGCGGCTTGAAAAAGAAAAATCAGTAAATTATGAGCTTTAAATGCGTTAGTTTTGTCAAGAAACCTTCACAGATTTCATTCAAAGTAGCCTGAGCAGTAGTCCTGATGATGACTTTATAAGATGCTGACAATAATGTTACATTAAGTACCTTGTAACATCATTGACAGCATCTTACGATTAAAATCGCGCGAATTACTCTCATAACCATCATCACCTCACCTCATTATCTTTTAAGCGCTTTGGTAAAAAACTGTTAGCTTAGAATGTAGCTTACATTTCAATATCCTTACCTGTCTCTGCAGCTGGTACATGTAAATCCTATTAAACCTGTTGCAGAACTCTGCTGACCTTTTGACCATGCGCGCGATGTCTTCTGGTTCAGAGGTCAGTAGTATTTCGCGACGGTCTAGAGACGTCCTGTTACATTATAAGGATTAATATCGTATCATACTTTACTATAATAGATGGATGGATTGTGTGAGAGACGAAAATGAATTGGGGTTATGAGAACGAAAAGTTGACAGGGGAGAACGGAAGAAGAATATGTGATTATGTGTCGCGCCAACTGACCCCAAATAACATGGCACAAAGACAGGAAGATAATGAACGGAACTTAAGGACAGAAGCCCTTTAGAGATGAATCAGTCATTTCAATAGGACGATTTCGAGCGCCAACTACGTGAAAAAGAGATAATAGGTACTATTTAAATAACTGATTGAGAATAGTCTAGTTTTTATTTCTATGGACTTGGTGGTGGTGTGTCAAAAGTCCTCTACGGAATCTACAGACCAAAACTGCAGATGGAAAGTGACCATCAAGTTCCGTTTGTTAGTAACATAACAATAATGAAACTGAATACCTAAGTAAAGCACTCACATCAAATCCAAAAGCTCTTCGTTGATCTTCGTCCTTAGTTCCTTCACCCTGGCGCAATAGATGCTGCTCTCAATCACACTGGCGACATTCTCAGATGATTTACCTGAAATTTGAACTAAACTCAAGGTCTGTCGACAACGCGGGCCTGTGGACGGTGAGTACTGGGCTAGCTCGGCGTCCGTCCGTCTTAGCGTTCCTGTTCCACGCACGCTTCAAATAAATGTCAGCAAAATGGAAGATGTCCACAAAGGAAATACAAAAGGTTAAGAAGGAATATGGGTGGGTTTTTAGTCAGTACAAGTCTGACACTCCCTTCGGCTCCGCCCAGATTGAGAGGGGTATCATTTGATGATTTCACAACCAAAAAAATAAAATTGCCAATCAGGTGTCGCTGTCGTATCAGCAAAAACGGGCTTAGTTAAGAAGATATAACTTACTTGGTGATTTTTGAAGTTCAATGTGTCTTTCTTGGGGTTGGTCAGCTGCCGAGGCTAAGGCTGAGGCTGAGGCCGGGGATAAGGCTGACGCCGAGGCAGAGGCGGAGGCTGAGGCTGAGGCTGGGGCTGGGGCTGGGGCTGGGGCTGAGGCAGATTCCGGGGGCATCTCGCGGACTGTATCTGGTTCATTGCTCTCATTGAGCGCCTCGTCTTCTCCTCCTAATAAGAGAACTCGGCTTAATGTGAGTAAACATAGCGCACGTTAATAATTTCTCGAAAATAATTAGAATTATAATAGTTCGTCGAATCGAACCGTCTTGAAACTTTGAAGACAATATTGTTGTGTGACCTATATTGTCATTTATGCCAACTAAAAAATAAAACCAACAGTTAGGAAAATTGGATTTCCAGGCTAGCTACGAGTTCATCTACATGGAAGTCAACGACTTCGTGGCATTTATTTTTTGTAACGGCTTTGAAATTGCACTGCTGGGCACACGCCTCCCCTACATCTTTCCAGATATTCTATTCTTGCGCCACTTCGAATCAGCTTTCACGCACACCCTTTACCATACTTCCTCTGTTCTCTAGCTTTTACTCAGAGAAAGATTTATTTAAATTGGTAAAGCTGTCCCAGACCTTTACTTACACAAGCAAATATCTCCAGAAGTTTCGATTTCGATTTAGGCTACCAGATCTGTCGAAGACACTTACCGGACTGGTCATCATCAAATATGTGGAACATATCGCAGTCATCCTTGTCCATATCATCTGCGAAGGTAACCACACACGTATGCTGTCCATCCTCTCCGGGAGAATTGACACCAGTGCTGTGTTGAGCTTGCTCCTTTTCATGTTCTCTCTATTAAATTAACATTTTTATAAGCTGATTATGCTTATAATGTTCCCACTTCTAGAATTCAAGCCTCCTCTCCAAGAGGGTGTGGCCTTTGCACCCGGACCCAGTACGGCTAGGTAGATGTCACGTGTCTTCGACTTTTTGACTCTAGAGTCAAAAACGGTGCGGGAAATATCGTGAGGAAACCGGTTTTGAGAGCAATGGTGATGAAAATAATACAAAAAGTAATTTGCCTGCTTGTGTTTGAACCCACGACTCATAATTTTATTCGTCTGGCCACCACTACTAACTGAGCAATTATTTTAGAAAACATTTTAGATGAATAAATAGTGAAATATTGTAATCTTATTCAATTATGGTAAGTAACTGCATTGAAAATAGCCCTATTGATAGCTCTCGTTATGCCCCAAGTTCTCCTTATATGCAAGGCACTATAAGCAACAACAGAAGCAGTGTAGTGGAGGCCCATCGGTAACGGCCTCCTTACAAGTTGTAAATCTTGGGTACGAACAGAGTTCGTTACTTTGTGTGATAATTTCATCACCACTGCTCTCAAAACCGTGGAGGAACATCATAGTGTGAGGAAAAAATCGGATATGTGACGTTTATCAACCTGCTGTGCGCCCGCATAGTGTATTACAGCCCACTCCCTCTCATAGAGCAGAGGCCTATGTCCCAACAGTGGGACCATCAAAGGCTGATTTTGCATGTTATGCTTCAGCGGTAACAGTACCTAGTCTCGTTTTTGAAACTATGACAGAAGTGACACTATCTATAGTTACACACGTACCTTCGCTCTAGCTTCCTCTTCAGCTATTTCTCGACTCAATTTTGGCTGTTCATCTTCCATTATTTCATTCATACAAGATTCTGGCAACGGTTCCAAGAACTGGTACGGGTCATCTGGTAAAGAATTTTTTGTTGTTATTTTTACCTGTACATCGGACGTCCAGCAAAGTGGTATCGTTCTGCCTAGCTCATGGGTAAAGTTTACGTAAATTCCTATGTGTTTGTTTCGTCAATAGATAAGAGTTCATACCACTACAAACGCCCTTGACGGCGTCCTGTTCCTTCACGAAGTTGTCCCATATATTTTCTTCCCGTTTTTTCATTCGCTCCCTCCGCGTGCTTCGCCAAGTCCTCTCTAGTTCACCGTCCTTTATGTACTGCAAGTTCGTGCATTACTCAATAGATGGCGTTATACTAAATTTCCTGTAGGTCTCAGTTTTAGCATAAAAATGATTCAAGATTTCTTAATTTGTTTTTAATTAAAATATAACTAAACATTTATGAAACATAAAAGATTTTCTTTTTTATAAAAATATTCTGAGAATTAAAATTCCCCGTGTATAGGATAAAATAGTGTAATAAAGTTATGTTACACTTACACACAATAATAAAATTATACTTGAGGCATTACAATAATTTAACTAACCATTTTCAAATTATAGGAGTAATAACTGATGTTTGTTTAGCACTAGGACATTAGGTATCATAGAAGTTCATAATTTTCAGCACAGATGGCGCAAAAGCCTAACTTTGAACCAAAATTTTCCGAAATGGGATACGGCAAATAGGTACATTCAAATATTTAAATAATTATCTTGAGATTCGGGTTCTGCTTTCGTTCACAGTTGCAAAAGTTGAGAATATTCGAGTTGAGGCAAGGTGATAATGTTACAGCGACCTAAGAGATTGCAAAAGTTATGTAAAATAAACACAGATTAGGTCCTACCTATCTACAGAAAATAGAAAAATCTGCACATACCTGCAAGTCAGATTTGTTTTCTACCATAAAAGAAAATCCTCTTACACACGTCTCCATAGCAGTTCACTTTTATAAAATTCACTCTAAACAAGAATATAAGCACAAAAATACGATATAGTTGCCGGAAAAATCCTAAATATCTTATACACTATTCGCCATTACAAATATAGTCGTGTAAGCATTTGAATTTGACAAATCAAATTGATTGGAGGAAATGGTATAATGTCAGTTGGGGTTAGCGCGTCACCTTAGTCAAATTAAACGATAATATTTTTTAACTTTCGTCAACCGCCTGTTTTTTTTATAAATAAAACGTTTTCTTGTATAATTTGGCATAAACTAAAGTATTTTAATAAGTTAGGTGACAGGAATGTTAATTAATAACTAATTAGAATCAATTTTGAAAAGTTATTTCGTTGCGTGAATACTTTACGCGTCATGATGTCAAACGTCCGTTGCTAAGCAACTTTTTGTTTGTATATCGTCAACAAAAAAAGTATTCTAGAAGGAATGTCCACAGATCGATAATTTTAATTTATTACCTTATATTGTTGTTATGTAAAAATGAATGCAATATATTTTTAAGAATTGTTTTAGTATTGGGGTGAAATTAAAAGTCCTTTTTTAGACTTTGTATGGCTCTGAACAGTTGAGTAATTTTTAACAGAGATTTTGATTGTTATCCTTGATATCTAAGGTTATGCGCTGTTGACTGACAGGTGCAAGCTTATAGTGAACTTTGAAATTAGTTTAGTCCGCGAGTGGTGGTGTCCAGTTCGACCGCGCGGCCATAGCGTTTTTTTTTAAAAAAAACCATGTCAATTTTTTGTAAAAATTTGTCAAAGTTGATTCCCAAAACCATAAATTTGTCAAAGATACGGTTAAAAAGTTATAAGGGTTTGAACATGGCCGCGCCATTGAAACGCGGCGAACCGCGCGGCCACTGAGATCTTTAAAACTAAGCCTTGTAGAGACCTGAAATTTACGCAAATGCAAGATTTAATTTGTAAAAAATTTGTAAAAATATAAAAAAAATACTCAGGTTTATAGTTTAAGAGCTATAACACTAAAACCGAATGGCCGCGCCATTGAAACGGTGGAGAAAACGCTATCGCCTGTATCTCGCTGAAAAAAAATCGCAGAGGTGTGTAGTTTATTGTAATTACCCAGATTTGAATTTGTCGAAACTAGGAAAAATACAACAAAAATTCCTAGGTTTATATTTCAGGAGCTATAAGACTAAAACGATATGGCCACGCCATCGAAACGGTGAATAAAACGTTATTTCGCCTGTATCTCGCTGAAAAAGCATCGCAGAGGTCTGGAGTTTTTTGTAATACCTAGATTTTAATTTGTCAAAACTAGTAAAAATACAATAAAAATTCTTAAGGCTATATTTCAGAAGCTGTAGAACATTATCAGTATGTGGTGCGATAGGGTGACCATGTCTTATTGTTTACAGAATACTTTCTACTTATTGTTACAGAAATTATAATTCAAGGATTCTAAATAAAATTAAAATGAACCCATAAATATAAAAACAATTATGTTTAGTGGTTTAAAAGTCACATAAATCACAGAATGTTACAAATTAAAAAAAAAAACTCAAAAATCACAGATTGTTTACTTACACTAAGATATAATCAAAAAGTTTGTGAGAATGTATGGATGGATAGATGTTTGTTACTCTTTCACGCAAAAACTACTGAACGGATATGGCCTCCGTGCGCGAGTCGAACTCGCACTTAGACTTTTTTTTCGCGTCTCGCGTTCGCGTTTCGCGTCGCACTGACCTGCGGAGGCGCGCGGGGGTGGCGCGTGTGAGATGCAATAGTGTGCATTACCAATCACATAGCTTAGGGGCGGTGTTGCGTCATTTAAACCAATCTTAGGGCTAGTTTTTCGTAAGTCCACGCGGACTGTAACTGTATTATTGACTTTTCAAGCAATAAACATAATTGTTTTTATATTTATGGGTTCATTTTAATTTTATTTAGAATCCTTGAATTATAATTTCTGTAACAATAAGTAGAAAGTATTCTGTAAACAATAAGACATGGTCACCCTATCGCACCACATACTGATAATGTTCTACAGCTTCTGAAATATAACCTTAAGAATTTTTATTGTATTTTTACTAGTTTTGACAAATTAAAATCTAGGTATTACAAAAAACTCCAGACCTCTGCGATGCTTTTTCAGCGAGATACAGGCGATAGCGTTTTCTCCACCGTTTCAATGGCGCGGCCATTCGGTTTTAGTGTTATAGCTCTTAAACTATAAACCTGAGTATTTTTTTTATATTTTTACAAATTTTTTACAAATTAAATCTTGCATTTGCGTAAATTTCAGGTCTCTACAAGGCTTAGTTTTAAAGATCTCAGTGGCCGCGCGGTTCGCCGCGTTTCAATGGCGCGGCCATGTTCAAACCCTTATAACTTTTTAACCGTATCTTTGACAAATTTATGGTTTTGGGAATCAACTTTGACAAATTTTTACAAAAAATTGACATGTTTTTTTTAAAAAAAAAACGCTATGGCCGCGCGGTCGAACTGGACACGAGTGGTGAGGACTGTCTGGTGGTGTTCGCTATGTTATTAAGCGCTCGTCCGCCGTCAGACATGGGGGCGCCGCCGCTGCCGGCACCGAAGCCGGAGTTGCGGCACTTTCCTCAATGGAGCAGAACTGCTATTCTAACTTTGACTGGCGTGGGGGCTGAAGATGTTGATAGTTTTTATAATGAGGTTGGTTCCAAAAAGTTCATTTTTTTTTGGTTTATGAGATAAGGTCTGATGAATACGAGTATGTGCCATAGCTATTTCCTCGAATAGCTGTTATTTGTGCTGTGGCCGTCTCTATTTAAAGAGGTTTGACGTTACGTTACGGTGTTGCCAAAGACGTGGATGCAGTGGATTCAAACAGGAAATGGATTGAAACAAGTAACATTTAATTAAAAGTATCAAAAAATCCGACTATGTATGATGTGCTTATTTAATTATATATATTTGTAATCACCTTTTAAAACCCTTCATTTTGATACCCCACTCGATAGGTTTGGTTATTTTTTTTTATTAACATGTTACCTACTATTTCGCGGCAAAAACCCACCATTTTTTTTTGTAGCGTTCCCGTAGCGCGAAAAGTCACTATGTCCGAAAATCGCCAAAATGAGTTATCAATGTCGTTAGAATCACATTTTTTTTCTCTAAATATCTGTCAAACCGTCATTTTTGTAGCTGCTCTCGTTTTTGATTTACGTAATGTGAGAAGTAAGCAAGTCCCTGGACCCCAGAGCGTAATGGAAGAATTAATAATAATAATAATTTATTTATTTATAAGACTACAGAGAGGTCCACTGTGTTAGTAACAATATAACTTAGCCTATGTTAGTACTTAATCCTTATTATAATAATTTCTATCTAAAACACGTTACACAAACTAGCATTATAACATATATCTGAAAGACGGCCTGTGTGCCGCCATCCATCATCATGTCATCATGTGTAACTTACTTATTTTTTTTTTAACGTTAATTATTTTATATTTATCTAAATTGTACAAAACTCGGAACTATAACGACTTATTTAATTTTACTTTTGAATTATTAATGCATGCAAAAATATATATATTTGGAGACTGCAATATGGGTATCAAATTAAAGGGCTCATCATGAGGATTTTAAAAAGGTGTATCATGACCATATTTTAATTTAAATACCTAATGGTAACTAAAAAGTGTAACATAAAAAATAATAATAAAAACCCGACTGTGTAAAAAAAAAACTAATTAATAACTTTAAATAAAAACTGAAAAGAAAAAACAAGTTCAGTGAGGAAGTGTAGAAAGCAATTTAATTAAGTACTACAACATTAAAATAATTTCATTATCAATTTAAAGTCTTTTAATTTTAATATTATTTATGCAACTTTGACGTTCTTACATCGTTACGAATAGGGTACATTTCGCTCGCGAGTAATTGTGTTTGTCGCGGCAAGAGCGTGCCTATATCTCGGAGACTATGGAAGTTCTAAAAAAGTTTGTCAGATGTCACAAGCCCGTTGTCGGTTGCTGTCTCGAGTCCGTTTAAGTATAAGGATATGCTTATATTGCATTAGACACATCTATTTCTGAATTATTTCAGAAATAGTTGTGTGTGTGTGTGTGTGATGTGTGTGTTGTGTTTCCATTTGTTTTAGTCTGCCCTACTTAAGATAACTTAAAAAAAAGGAAGGAAGAAGGAGGAAAAGGTTGTTCCACTGATTAGTCAAGAGTTCATGTGGTGTCATGCGGCTATTGATAGACAACTTCTCAGTTCCTATACACACGAGTAGAGTAACTCACTTCCTGTTCACATATTATGCTACGGAGGAAGGGTAAGAGCCCAAATGAACGGAACCTCTCATCAGAAACTGGTTGACTAAACCGGAAGAGATGGCTCTTTAACTTACGACAAATGTTTACAATATAAGCACTTCTTAGTTCTATCTTGTTTCTTCGTTATTAGCAGACCAAAAGTCAGTCTTCAGAGAATATGTGCATATTGTACTTCAATAGGAATAAATGAGCA
The DNA here is from genome assembly GCA_950022335.1 of Eurois occulta. NCBI lineage: Eukaryota > Metazoa > Arthropoda > Insecta > Lepidoptera > Noctuidae > Eurois > Eurois occulta. The sequence goes on along the minus strand of OX465492.1, from coordinate 1,458,171 downwards.
GTATCCCTCATCATCAGCCGTTAGTACTCCATAGCTGGTCAATTGCACGCCATTCAGCTCGGACACGATCACTAGCGCCTCTGAATCTAACTTGCAAAATGTTGAGGCTAGCAGAATTGCTAATTGAGGTTTAATGTGTTGCGGGCCTGTGGACGGTGAGTAATGGGCTAGCTCGCCGTCCGTCCGTCGTGTGACGACGGGCAGGCCGTGTCGACGGCGCGTTCGTGTTCCACGCGCGCCTCAAAGAGTTGTCAGCAAACGGGAGGGGCCCGCAAGGGCCGGTGCCTGCCAGGGCTGCGGGACGGTTCGAAAGAGATACCGCGGCCCTGGAACATAAAGGGCCAATGAAGGAACATGGGTGGTTTTTAGTCAGTAAGAGTCTGACACTCCCTTCCGCTCCGCCCAGAGCGGGAGGAGTCATTTGATGATTTCCCACCCTCCAAAAAAAACAAAAAAAAGGTTTAATGTGTTATAACGGTTTAGGCGACCGCTTATTTAAGAACAGACTAGCTAGATTAGAACCTGTTGCCCGAAGCCCCAGGCCTCGGAGATCATGTTTTCAAAATGGGGCGCCCTAACGTGAACTTTTTCGGGCTGATTAAGTCGACTGTTGAGAGACGGTACGTCAGGTGGGACACAGACGATGGCTTGGCTTGCATATGCGATGCTTTTATTCGAAGATGACAGTTACTAGCAAGGTTTCTCTTGCCCGATTTTACACCGAACAGTTCCAGTTCTCCGTCTGAGTCATCTCGGAAGTGGGGAAGTAACGACTATGTATTAATCGACCCATACTATAATACCCAGTGTGCATGGCTCCCGGCCCTTGCACGGCTTGCCTCGGCCTTTAAGATGAGAGCTTCCGGAGAGCCAGAACCTCTTATACCTGATAAGCTGCCACTCTTAGCTTGAAAAATAGAGGGAGCGCAGTCAGGTTGCAGAGGAAGGTTGTCAGTAAAAGAAAGAGGCTTGTTAAATGGGACGGTAAGAAGAAGATCTATAAACACTTTATTTTCTTTGATCTAAACACATTATGTTATTTTTAAAAGCATAAAGTATCTTTACTTAGCTGAACCACTGCCTGGTAGAGGGGATACGAAAGTACCATTTTTAGTTCGCAGATTACAGAGCCAAGATACTGAAACTGGTTGACTATTTCGTACTCTGCTAGTCGGTACGCTGGATGGTTTTGAAGCGATCAATGACGAGGAACTTGGTCTTACTCTTGTTTATCGCGAGACTCATTCTAAGGCTAACAACTTCCAACCAATGCAGTAACTCCGCCAATTCAGTTTCACAAAAACCAGTTATTGTTGATGTTAAATAATGTAACAATGCAATGTATGGCTCATAGATCTTGTCAGACATTATAGTATCCAACTTAAAATCTTCCCAAATCATTGTGGATTTGGTTTACAGTGAGTCTAAGCCAGCTTTAAAGACAATAATGAATTGTTGTCTCTTGTAGATTGACTAAATCTATCTTTACACAGACCAAGATTAAGGAGGTTGCCTGTTTGCAGGAAGCATAGGGTCTGTGGTGGCCTTCGTGAGGCGGACTGGAGAATAGACTAGATGAAATTATAGTACACTAGATGACACGATACTCAAGGAGCAGAGTCTTCCAAAAATGTTACTGATGTACGGCCATAGCAAAGTGGCGCTTTGTATTTCATAACTTAGTTTTGTTTTAATGCAAAACAGCTCTATTTTTTCAGTTTGTGTGCAATTTGCATGAGGTTGAAGCATTTTTTTGATTTTTGTTTCATAATTGATGTGTTATATCTATTCATTGCATATAATAACTTTAATGAAACAGATTGATGTTACTAAAATAGTTTCAAAATGTATTAATTTCATATTTAAAACATAAGTAACCTCGCAAGCTTCGCATTTATAGATAGTACCTATGGTATTTACTTTCCACATTTGGTACATCTAACAGTTAGTTCCATTTTACCTTACTCGTTTGGTTTCTTCTAAACAATTTAGACCTGAGAGAAAACTCACTAACTATGGTCGAAAATTCACTAATTTACAACTAAGTCAGAGAATTTTTAGTGAACTAATTACTTAAGTAATTTTTTTCTCAAATACTACTAGAAGTTTTACATGTGATAAAGCATTTGCCTATATTATAAACATTATTTTATTATCTTTGAAGCAAAGCTAAGAACATAAAGATATGTAATGACAAGCCGAAGTTATGAATATTTTCTAAAACTTGTAACTCTCGATACCCATCTCAAAACAAGGATTTTCGACTTAGTGACTTTTCGCGCTACAGGGACGATAGGGACTAATCATACTTCATTCAAAGTGTCAGGCTGCTATCCCAAAATCTACGCAGTGACTAAGCTAGATATTTATTTTGAAAATTCAGTAAAACGGTCGCTAAGCAGAGCTTTGATCTTACATCCACGAATAGCAGTACCGATGGGGTTTAAAGGTCGCTCAAATGCGCAATTACTTACAGCTCACTGAACTAACCTGTGGATGCCCAGTATCTATAGGCTGATAGCCGGACTATGTAATTAAATGTAGGAATTCTAATTTACGTAAATACTGGCTGTCCTGGGTCCAATCTATCATCGAATCGCATATTTCCATCCTCATGTCCTGTTCTGTCGTCATTTGCTCGGTTTTGAGCGACAGAAGAAGAAAAAAGACGCATGGAAAAATGCGATTCCGTGCTGAGGCTCAACCCTCATTGGGTTTCTTCATAAGGAATTTGTCAGTAGCAGCCCGGAGTTTAGATTTGTGCCCGGTACTATAGAAGAGCCTTTAGAAGAGTCTTGAACATAACTAGGAAATTGTGGATTTACCCTGACATGGTACACCTTTGCCTTACTTACCCTTTAGGAATCAAGCGTTGATGTTATACAATTTTATGCCGTCACGCCCGTCACGGTTACCTACTAGTTACGTTTGAAACGAATAATTTAGATTTTATCGCCCAGAAAAAAATGTATTAAATAACTGAGAAGGTATGTAACCAAGTTACTTTAATGTAAATGCGAAAAAAGAAAGGCTATAAAATGTTACAGCTGTTTGTGTTTGACTCGAGCCTCAACTCGTTAATATGAACTGCAAATGATGTGGCCCTCTTGAGAGGAATAACGAAAAGATGATATCGGAAAGTATATTCATATTCTATGCAAGAAGCCTTGGCCTATTAATAGCAGAAGAAACTGGTTCAGATGTGTTTTGGGATGGAGACGCCGCAAAATCGCTTTCCTTAATAATTTGTTTTGGCAAGCGGCTTTAAATTCGAAAGATAACTTGAATTCAACTTAAACACGAAGGTAGGTAATATGAATAATTGAATAAAATGCAGCAACAGACAGCCCGTAGCTCATAAAATTTAAAATTCATAGAAACGGTTGCATGTCTGTCATATTGCAGGCCCATTAACTTAATAACATGAAACTCGCGATCTACTTAATACCTATACTTAGTTGTTTTGAAACACCGGAGTTTATCATGATGAACTGACCTGATACTGATTAAATTACATATGGAAAGTTTTGCTGCACTGGCTCTCTGAAAGCTGGAAAACGTTCTTTAGGTACCTATTTTAAAATAACGTAAGACATCGGTCTAAAACCTGTCTTACTTTAATCTTTGGAATGAATTTGGATTTCAACATTCGATTCCAGAGCCGGGCAAATTGTTATCGCGTTTTTCCATCAGGAATTTCTCAGTAGCAGTCACGGAGTCTCGATTTGTGCCCAGTTGATGGCAATAGGCTCGCCCCCTTTCACATGGGACTGAAACATAACTGGCACCTCTGCCTAAGTCTTCGGGGATTACAGGCGTTATGTTATATCAACATGACAAGTCGTTGATTCAAATTAGAGATTGAGATTTTTTGTACCTACGTCAAAGTTACCTATACATATACTTACCTACCTACTTAAGATAGTTCCCCACGGTAGGCGTAGCGACTCTTGGCGAAGACCTACGTCCATTGAATAGACCGTAGTGGGTGTCCTTCAGCTAGGCTGACATGCTGATGATGTTATTTCCTGATCACTTTGTTTAAAGTAAGATCAAAAAAGTTCACTGAAGAAAGCAGTAGTTTTAAAGGACTTAACACTAACACGAAAATTTACTCTACAACGTATTTGTATTGAACAATGGACTGACTGGAAAAGTCATCTAAAAACTGGACCTGTACACCATAATAATGTATGATGGTCAAGGCGATTTCCTTAAAGACAAAGAATCGTGTTATTTACAAGGATTTCCTCAAAGAGACTGGAGAACGAAACAAGGAAGGACGAAAACCTAGACAACGAGAACAACAACAAGAAACAAGAACACCATCAATAACAAGTTACATACAACTGTAACAGAAGTTTTAATGGAAAACACATTAATTAGAGAGTGTTCACGAAAACATGCCTGTCCTCCGACACTTGTGGATAAGTCCACAAGTGTCGGAGGACAGGCATATTTTATTATTTAATTTTGTTATTTTGGGCTTGGAGTGCTTACGTTAGTCGAATGTTAATTTGAGTGGGTATTATTTATACCCACCAAAAACGATTTTCCAGTCGTTATTTTTGAGTAAGTGAAAAATAAAAAAAACCGTTTTTTTTTCATTTATTTGAAGATTTTTTATTTTTTTATGCCTACTTACATATTTTTCCTTATTAAACATACCTAGATTATTACCATTATGAAACTATTACCCATAAACATCACATAATTTCAACCATAAATGTATGGTAATTTCATGAATACCTAAATAGAAATACAACCTAAACATTAAAGATACAATCATTATTTTCAAACACAACAAAAATTAGGTATACACAATGAATGCCCTCTAAAACGAACCACATTCTTAAACTAAAAAAATCTGCTGGTTCTCAAAAATATTACTTATTATTTAAGCATATTCGGGAGATTATACATAATTCACTATCTACCTACTCATTGTTACAGTGCAGTCACTTAATGGACCATTGTCACTACTTATACAAAATATCTCGACCCCTGAGTGGATCTCCTCTTCCAATACTGCTATACAGTGTTCACTTTAAGTTCTTCAATCACGGTGTAAGAGGAACAAGGCTTCCGCTTAAACGTGACATATGTGTACATCAGGCTGGCTACCACACTGATGTTGAGTCCAACAAAGTTCAGCAAAGAGAACACATAGTCACCACCAATGACCATTCCCAAATACGTAACCACGATATTCTTCAGGCACCCAATGATTGTGGTAGTCAGAGCACTGTTGTATTGCGTACAAAGCATCACACTGTAGGAGAGAACAAACCCCATCACACACGACATTAAGAACTGTACAAGGAAAAATGAATCATCCCAGTTCTCATACTCAGCAGCACTTTGTAAGTCTCCAGTACTCCGCGCAATTACTGTTGCAGGGATGGTCATGAACAAAGCATTATAAAAAATCAGACCATGTTTACCAAGATCTTTCGATTCCAACTTCTTCTTTATGTACACTCCATTGGTAGCAGTGAAAGCATCATTGAGTAGTATTAAGGTATACCCGGACCATGAAAATGTGGCATCGTCAGCTGCAGCGATGATAGCACCACCGATCATGGTGTAGACACTGGTTTGGACTCTGCAAGAGGGCTTGACTCCCAGGATGAACTTCTCGCTCAACATCGTCATGAGAATGCTGAAGCGGCGTAGAGCTGTGAACATCGGGAGATTGAGCTCTTTGGTTCCACCGAGTCCAGTTGCCATGTTTCCTAGATAGATAAGTGGAAGCGGCCAGATGCGTTTCAAGACATCTGTTGATAGTGGCGGGAACTGCACAAGTCTGAAGAAGCGGCCAACCCACAGCACTGTGATGATGGCTAGCATCTGTCCCAAGCCGAGCACTTGGGACGACGGGAAAGCGTACGTCGTCAACACAGTCTTGTTCACTACAGTGATCATGAAGGAGGCCAGCGCGTAGAGTGATGCGCTTGAGATCTTCTTTAGCATATCTGCTCGCTCCTGTGTGTGAAGAGCCGACATCTTGCTACTATGTAATTATTCTGGCGACGTTTAAAGTATCGTGTTCAAATGATAAAACAATGGGATAGTTAGGCTACACTTATACAGCTGTTTGTTATGTTTTTACCTTTAGTAGGTACCTATATCCTACAAGAGTTATCGGTTTATGAATATGTATGGACAAAGTATGGTGTAGATAAGGGCTGCAAGATTGGGCTTCTAAGGCAGAGACAGAAAATCGGACAGAAACTATTTAATTTTCAGATTTACCGGAAGAAATCTTAGACCCTCGTCTACAAAATATTGGCCCTTTCGCTATGTTTCATACGTATTAAACAGTTATTATGACATCATCATTGTGCCAACTGTTTAATGTTCCATACGCTTCCGAAAGTTCCCACTTTCTCCGCTCGTTACTATATTTATTGTTTAAAAAACTGTTAGTTTAGTGCCTATATGAGGGTATTTTGTTCTAGATCCAGTTATTTATTAGTTAGCAAATGTTTAATTAAGTTTTAATAGCTAGTTAGTTAAAAAAAACAAATACTTAGTTTGGAATAACAAAAGAGATCGAGTAATATAGTAAGGGTTAATTTTGTTGAGGTAGGTAGGGTCAGTTCGTGTCGTGCAAAGTTCTAATAAACAGAGAAAAAACAAGTTAATTTCATTTAGGTATGAGCTCATATCAGCGTATTATGTACCTGAGCTAATAACAGAGCCGCCCAAATTGCGTAACTACCACCGGATTTTATCAGACTTCCGACAAACTTATGCGGTTAAGGTCGACGTAAAAGCGCGTTACATATTACCAAATCCGTATGGTGAATTAAGCTATTAGCTGAGACTTGTGTGACACGCCATGAAACCATCAGAAGAGTTGGCAGCGCGCCACACCGAACAGTGACAGAAACGAAGCCCGTGAGTCAGCGGCACACGGAACCTGTGCGGCGGCGCGATCGATAGACACTGCACCCCCGCCCCGCGCCCACCCGCACCCCGCACCGCCTGCACCTGCCGGCAGAGCCCCTCGCCAGCCCGCCGTCCGACACACGACAAAAACACGCGAAAAATACTTCAAAAATCAACAGAAACACCAAAAAAACAGTCCATCACTTTCCATCAAGTCAATTTCACTATTAAAACCAGTTCAGTGGTTCAAGGTCGCGACGGTCGACGACCCCGTAAGTTTAGGAGAAACGTCTACCTCATAAAGTATTAGCAGAATACGCTGCTGTTTATTATTTGTGTTGATCTGTGAAATTTTATTTTTAATTATTACGTGTAGTGGGCAAGGTCGTGGTGCGTTCTGCTGTGCACAAATGTTGAATCTTTATCATTGGAAACACGCGCGAGCTCCGCGGCGGTTCACAACAAAGGAGGTTGCGCTGATCGCTTCTCCCTGACTTCTCTTTGGTTCGTGGATGTGAATAATCTGGTCTGCAGCAATGGCATCTAAAGTTCTGGTGCCAGCTGCGCCGTTCACGAAGCTACAAGTAAGTGTATCAATTATTTTGTGTCTAATTTCCCTTCTCATGTCACCAGTTCCAGTTGTGCGTCGGAAATAGATATCCTGCCAGATTCCCATCTGTTTTCAGTCGTCTTCACTTAGTGCCAGTGCAACGTTTGATATGTTTATACGTTAGTGTCCAATATAAATAATAAAATTGCCAAGTCATGGAGCACAAAGAGCTACCTTCCGGTCATTGACATTAAATGAAAAGTCATTATGTATATCAGATGGGTTTTTCCCATCTCCTGGCTATGGGAAATCGTTACTGATGGGGGTAATTTAATTGCAATTACCGTACATAGCTACAGTTCCGAACCTACATTGCTCTGAGGCAATTATTTATTTATCAGAACAAAGGGACGCCGCGTTTGTTTTATTAAAAGTTCTTATTTGTGCATTGCACTGTACCAGGACGTATCATAATTTCAACAAAATGAGATTTTTAAATACGTCAATTGTGGTGGCGATATTATTATTTTAATGATAATCCTAATGTCAGTATCTTGACTTGGCTCGGGAGGTTGTCGACATGTAGGATGTGGACTCGGCGATCATTGTGCCGATAGTCGTATCAGCCCATGGGTTAATTGCCAAGAGCCTCGACCAATACCTGAAGAGGCTCTCGTTAGGCAGCTGGCTTGCTTGATTCAGAAAGCGGTACGCCTGGACACGGCTCGTATTGTTAGGAGGAGGTCTCTCTGGAGCACTGACCCGACCCAGTAGCTTGGACCCAGTTCCCGATACCGGTGGGCTACAGTTTTTTATATTTTTAAATGTTTTTTTATATTGTTTTTATTTTAAGGAATATTTAAAAATGTATAACATTTGTATCTAAATACAAAAGGAATAATAAAGGAATCTAGGATCTAAATACCAGCAAACTGTATTATTACTTTGCTACAAATTATCTCAAAATCGACATCTCATTATAATAATATCTGGTCCTGAACGAATTTACATCAACAGACGATAATATCCCTAATAACACACGTAAAAGTAACAACTTTTGTAGCAACATTCCATGGAGTTTTTAAACCTTTACTCTCCATAGAATTCTTCGCTTTGGAATGGACTATCATTGAGATCTTCACTTTCATTTCAATTAGGTTCCTGTTGGGGTGGAGTGGCTGTGCTGTGACCCTACTACGGCTTCGTCATTTTATTTTCGACTGACCGATGTTTAGACGAATCAAAACTGTTTCTAACTAGTTTACTTGAAATAAATGCTTAAACTAACTAACAACTTTCACACAAGTTCTTTTCAATCTTCAGGTGAAGAAGAAATCTCCCCCGGAGCCAACGACCGGCGGCTTCATCATCGGCGGGGACCCTGTGGCCAGGGTAGCGCACTTGGAGCATAGCGTCCGGTTCTTGCAGGAGCAGCACCGGCAGATGCTGAGTGGTCTACACGCTGAGATTGAGGCATTGAGGGAGAGGAACCGAGGTATGTTAAAAATTTTGTAAACATAACATCCCCGACGGGTTAGGCAGTATATCCACATTTCGCAAGTTATGTTGCAGTTGCTTGTAATGAGGGACGAGCCTATTGCCATCAACCGGACACTAAAAAAAAGATAAAATCTATGCAACACCCCCCATTGAGCCCGCGTCGCTTACAGTCCACTCACCTGAGGCTGTTTAATGCCATGACTCTTTGGCTACAAAGGGCTTTGGATGGATTGCATCCATCCAAAGACATCACTTAAGAGACTAAAAATGATTACTTTCATCTGCACGTGTAGTAGAACTAGTAGACATGATGAATGGAAGTTGAATTACATCAGAAAGTAGAAGATGGTAATGAATAGGTGCCTAAACCATGAAAATCATCAGCAGCTTCTCAACAAATTATCCTTATTCAGTAACCTGCTAATAATTACGATGACCAATGAAACATCTGGCGAGCCAAGATTATGACAACTATGAGAAAGCGTGGGTAATGCGCTTTGCACTACCTATACGAGTACCTATAGTTACATGGCATGATTGAGCTGATTTCCAAGTTTTACTTGTAAAACCTAGCTTGCACTTTGTCTACGAGTGCCGCTTTGATCAGCTCTGACTCCGGATTTTCCCAACACTTACCTACTTCAACATTTAATTTCATACTTTGAGGGGTTTTGGCACACTTACGTAGGTCTTTCATCAAAATTGGTTTCCCAAAACGAAACAGACAGATACGCCCTCGCATTTATGAGCCTGTGTGGATTCGACATGCAATCGACGTTTAACGAAGGTTATAATATTAATTCTCGTTTTATTTTTACCTCGTAACAAAGTTGTTTGTACCGTGAGTCTGTGAGTCACACGTTGTGCAGTTAGTCGGGAGATCTAAACTAAACAATATACTGTACTGGTTCATTGGATGCAATTCCTGCAACTGTCGATGTAAAACGTAGGTACAACAAGTTTGTGGAACCAGTTGCCACTAGCCCGCTAGGAAATAAATATGAGATGACAATTATCGTAACATCACTCCTGTACCTCAAAGAGTTAGGCAAAGGTAAGGTAAAGTTGCAAAGTTCTATTGGAAAAACCCAATAGCACTTTGCCTGTTGCCGTATGGAACACTTACCCGAAGTAGCGGTTGTTCCCACTAGAATGCGAACATACCTACACTTGGAAAGTGGTTTTAGTCGTATTTTTAAGTCAGTGACGTTTAATTAACTTAAGGTGGCCCTTGAGTATACATTCAGCTCTACCCGACCATAAAATGCCTAATTAAGAGAATAAAATGGCGGAATAGGCGAACATTTTCATAGGTTTTCGACGCTTTGTGATAAAAATTTGGTGTAGGTAGGTACCTATATATTTTTTTCTATATTTCAGACTAGAGAACTGTTGGCATATATTGAAAACATTTTATTATTACAGATTTGCAGTTCCAACTGATATTCAATAAGGAATCGTCTCCGAAAACCAGTTTGCCTCCAGCTGAAGAAAATACCGAAAACAATGAGGTAACCAAACGAACAAACATTAATGAATAATATTTTTTCTTCATACTCTGCTGCTCACACAGGAAATTGATGTTTCTAAATAAAAGCCAATTAGTCTACTTATGTAAACTGGAAAAAGTTACAAGAGTTTTTGCAACGAAGAAGAAATAACTGCCGGGTGATGAACCTACCTAGCAATAATAAAAGTAATTACCTACATAATTCGTTGAGTTATGAATATTCAAGTACATTACATTTAAGTCGCCATTTTGATTGCGTCACCAAAACGAGCACTTCAATTTGGCGCAACACTTGTATTGCCATCTTGTTGGTGAACTGCAATACTCGCATAGATACGGGGCTCACCTGTAGGGCAATGTTTTGGTTTATAAGGTGGGTGGACCATGGAAGGCCACTCTAACGAGTAAACACTTTTTATTCGTTTATTTACTGGATAAATGAAGGAAACAAATTATAAAGTAATACTTTGTTTTATTGTGCACCATATAAATCACTTCTTTTTTACTTAACTTTAATCACTATTTATAAAACTTAAGTTTTATTAAGCTCTTCCAAATGGCCTTGCAAGGAACACGGCTCCAAACAAGGCCAATTTTATACATCAGTCGTTAAACTTAAAAATAGAGTTGTAATATTATATATATCCGCTTTTACTAAAACAACATAATAAGCTCTATCATTTAAGCGAAACATTAATGCTCAATATAGTTTTATCATCTATAAAAAACTCAACGAAAATTACTTGAACACCATCGTGTAACTAAGAATATATTAATGGAAATTATTTAACAATAGTTGTAATGAGTATTATAATGGCATCCAATAACTTGCCAACGCGTTTTATCATAAAATTAAAAACTTTTTTTTTACCAAAAATGGCCTTCTTATGGGTCCGTTCTTTGTAAGGCCAAAATGTTCCTAAGAAGGCCAAACTAACAATCTATACTGTTTGATATTAATTAAGTACCTATAATTAAATAATAGAAACTACAGACTACTGTAATTATATAAAAATATTATAAATATAAAACATTGTTTTAACTGTAAGTAAGTAAGTTAGTGTTCATATGTTCATGGTTTGTAAATGTTCCTTGTAAGGCCCATGTACCATAGCAAGGCCAACCGTCAAATATTTGATTGGCCTTATAAGGAACCACCGGCTTTCCTAGGAACACTACCAATATTTTAACTTAAATTGAGGCAAAACTATGTTTTTTATCTTTAGTACCATAAACATATCCTTATACGACAATTCACAGTAAAAAAATATGAGATAATAATAGGTTTTTGACTAAAAACGTACGTTTTGCTGTGCGCGCGAATTACAATTGTAACGTCGACGACCGAAGTCTACGAAGTGTGAGATCGCACTGCCACAATAGCGGCGCGATCGACTCGCCGCCGCGTGTGTGGCCTTAAGTTTGATGGATCTTAGTGTGTATAGAAGGAATATGTCTTTACATGTCAATAACTACGACTTTTTAGTAGTTGGCCTTCAAAGGAGCGTGGCCTTCCATGGTCCACCCACCTTATATGTTACGGCTAAAGATGGGTGTCAACATAAACTTAAGATTAGCCGGCTAAACTCCGACGTCAGGGGCACCCCGAGGTTCGGTTAGTTAGGTTCCTGTAAACCTTGCAGACAGAAATAGGAGCCCCGCGCAGCGGGGATCCGTCGACCTGCTGATGGAAACGCTAACCCTAGACGGTCGACGACAGGGGCACCCCGAGGTTCGGTTAGTTCGGAGTTTAGCCGGCTAATCTTAAGTTTATGTTGACACCCATCTTTAGCCGTAACATATACATACTTTAGATTATGATCCCCTGTGTTATTTTCCAGGTGAAGCTGAAGCGCGAAGTTACCCGACTGGAGCAAGAAGCATCCACCGCCCGAAGTGAAGCGAAGGCCGCCGAAGCTCGCGCGGTTCAACTGCAGATTCTCGTAGATGCACAGACTGAGTACGTGGCGTAGACCCGGTTTCCATCGAATCTTCGAGAGATGTTTTGCAAATAACCAGTTACTAACGTTCTATCTGCAACTTCTCTCTCCTTAGTTGCGGTGGATACAATTCAAGCGGGGAGGAGGGAACATGTCTTACTTTTCTAAGCGCAGCGTTGCGGCGCTACCCGACTCGCCTGCGACTGCTTTAAACTCTTCCTTTCTCGGAGAACATCACAGCTCCGCTCTAGCCAGCTCATATCTCCGCTACGCGTTATTCGCAGTGGAAACACACTACCCGCTACTCTCGTCTTTGGACATCTTTCCTTTTCGCTGTGGAAATAATTTCATAACATTGTTCGTTATTTACTGCGTGTTTGGTCTGAGACTTAACTTTGTAAGCGCTATGTTGTGACGTAAACACATCGTGAAGTGGACACGTGTGTCGATTCGTGAGCTTAGATTACTGAACGAGGGTCAAGGAGAGTGGTTACACTGACCTAGACCTTGACTACAGGATTAATGAATTTACCACCTCATGTTTGATCATATAAGATTTTCTTTTCAGAAAATTACAAATGTTTTACTTACGGTTTATCCGATATGATTTTGTTATTGTCAGGCTTCGTTTACTAGACTTGGATTTTAAGTGACATGCAGGTTTATGAAAAGTTGCATTGCAGTTGGCACACATGTGGGCTGGTGTCCTCGTTCGTAACCAAATATGCTTGACACTAAGACCCGGTTATCAACAAAGCGAACACGAGTGGAGAGTAGACGAGACGTGCAAGATTGGATTTCAAGCAATGTGATTGGTCAATTTCCGCATGTCTCCCCTCCGCCCCGAACGACTCCACTCCTCCTCTACTGTGGAAATCGGGCCTCGGTGTCAAGTGCATCTGCTTCCTAATGCGCCACCTTTTCATAAACCTAAAAACCGTCGATAAACGCGACTGGACACACCAATACTGTTTAATACTAACACCCGCATAAACAGAAAGCTCCGCTCGCTGGAGGTGACGCCGGCGCCGTGCGGCGTGTGCTGCGGCGACAGCTGCCCGGCGGAGTCCCGCGCGGAGCTGCGCGCGCGCCTGTGCGAGGCGGAGCGCCTGGTGCGGCGCCTGCGCGCGGACGCGGAGCGCCAGCGCAGAGAGGTACTCGCGCCGCGCGCGGGGGGCGCCGTCACTAACCTGTTGTTTGACGGCGCGGCCGCGCGGCACGCCCACGTACGTGTAGCCCCCGCCACGGCCGCCACTACGCTGATACGACCTGTCTTTGTATACCCCGCAGCTTCGAAGCTTGATAAAACGAACCTTCCTAACTTATTGCTACGTGTTGAGTCAATATATCATGTTTTCGAGGAGGTAGGAGGAAAAAATCTGAGCCTTCTGACTATAGCTCCTTGGACCTCCGGAAATCGTGCAAGAGTTGATAATTAATTATTTCCCATTTGTCACGATTTCATAGGTTAGAAATGAAGTTTTCGTTCATTGAACATTTGCAGCAATTTTGGGAAAAGATCACAAAATAATCCTACTGCACTTTTAAAAGGCACGATGCCAATGATATTTAAAGATTAAAAATGCTTACAAGGATTCGACTTTAAAAAGCGCCCAACTGCCTTTGAGTATCAAACACCCTTTTTGGGACACTATCCACCCAAATCCTTTATGCTAAAAGTTAGACGACTTGACATGGGGTATACAAAATGGTGGCGTCGTTGAAGCTCGGCGTAGCAGCCGAAAGGCGCGCCGACGTGGACGGGAACGCGTCACGCATACACATATGTACCTTAGCCGAGGGAATACCAGGGCAATATTACCTTATATAACTTTCCAAGAAACTTCAAAGCATTAAGAAGGAACACGGGCAGGACAGGACAACTGTAATTGAGCAAAAACCTATACAATGGGGAATTAAATGGACAAATTAGTTCCGCGTAGAAGGCGCTAAGTATTTAGTCTTATCGCCGATTGACCGCTTTACATTCACGTTGACTTGAACTAGTAACTAAGCGCTCTCTCACGTCGAAGCTCACAAACCCAATGAAATTTTTCTAAGTAAGCTCTGAAAACAAAACAGCTACTCCCTAAAATGGATTACGTTTAAATCTAAAAAGTGCATTTGGCTGTCCTGTGCTCCGTTTTAAGCCGTATTTTCAGAAAGGTAATATAGGAAGCGCCCTGGTACTCACTAGCTACGGTATCACACGAGTTAAAATAATCTTTTACTAGTTTTTTGCACAGTTAAATTTCGCGAGAGTGATGTTTTAGTTTTCTACTAAGCCCGCATGTGTTAGCATTTGTTTTGTCCCGTCCTCGTATGCGCTTACTAACAGTTTTAGTTATAATTTGAGTTAAGTAGATGTGGAAAGAGGTTGCTGCTCGAAATTATGAACAAAATTATAGGAGCAGCACCCTTTGTGACACTTTTTGGGTTGCCAATTCACCAAAAGTTGCAAGCAGAAATTTCTGGAGATCCCGCGAGTCAATAGATGAAAGAAATGTACTAGAAGTCTTTCCTACAAACTTTAATGGTTTGGAATTTAAAAAGCAAACTCTTGGAGAGTTAGTAACCCGCTTTAGGAAACTATAACCACTAATTTGTGACACACTAGATTGCTCATGTTTAGCGAAAGTTTCTCCTTTTGACTATCTACAAGTCTTTATTGATCTTTGGTAGACATGGTTTAAGCTAACAGAATTTTCGCACACCGTAAAGTTAAACTTTTCTTACCTAACTAAAAGCTCCTTAAATAGAGTAATAATACTGTTTAATTGTTGAAACACAATTTTTGATTGGTTTGAAATACATAAACTGCACTATTTTGAGTGATTGATTTTCATGCACATTTTTGATGGATTAGTAAGCACCTTTATGAAAAACCCAGATTCCAAAAGAGCGACATAACTATTCCGAAAGACGAGACTATTCTGCAAGAAGTTGAACCCTAGACAAAACGATACTGACAGACACGAACAGTTCCAAGAGTGTACAAAACTTATTCTAAGGGAGCACATTGCCCAATCTCAATAATTAACGGCTGGATGCATAAAAGAGTTGCCTACATTTATTTTAAGGCTACCAGTAGCTTCAATACTGTTCCTGATGCCTTACATAGGACTTATATTGTTACGCTTGCCCAGAGCAGTTACTCAACTTTTTCGTATTAACAGTTACACTGTATGAAGAATTCTCTGCACGCGAGTCTGCGAGCCAGCGGGCTGGACCCATTCGGCTATCAGAACAACTACCACTTTCCACCAGTCCACACTCCTGACTTCTGGCGAGAACCTCTTAGAGAGTAAGTAGACTTTATCTTTTTTGAACCTTTTGTACTTTGGTCAAGGGGCTGACTACTGAAATGAAGACTAATAGAGATGTAAGGAAGAAGCTGCCTCAATTTCAAATAAATTGGGGTAACGAACTCCTTTACCCACGTTTGGGGGTCATATTTATGGTTTTGGCTGGAATAGGGTAGGCTAGTCCAGTCTGGTGCAGCGGAAGTCTCATTATATCCCGCTGGCCCCCGACGCAAGTGTGCCAGTGAGCACCGGCGAGGTTTTAGTCAGTACGAGTCTGACAGACTGCTCCGCTCTCCCCAGGGTGGAGGACATCCATTGAGGTTTTCCAAATCGAAAAAAAATGGTAGACTAGTGCGGTCGAGTCTTACTGAGTTCGGAGGCCTGTTAGGCAGTTTTTTTTTGCAGCTCCGTGTAAAATACTGGTATTTAGCTGCATTTAGTGAGGCTAGAAGCCAACCTTAGCTTAGTTTGGAAAAGGGTAGGTAGATGATGCTGGTTTAGGAAAGTATTCATATCAGTTTTTCGTAATTGGGGACCGGTCTGTGTTTTCCGATAGCTATAACCTGATTAACCTGGGAGTCTTCAAGTCACGAGCCAATACGTTACTCCTAGGCAAGCGTGCAGCATCGCCGACCGCACCATCGCTTGATAACAGGTTAGATGGTGCACAGAGGTGCGGGCCATTTTCGAACAATAGTACTATACTATCTCGCAAAGGGGCTTGGTAATGCTTGATGCTTATTGTAACTCCCAAAATCACAATTTTCTCCGTGGAAGAGGGCATTATACACCAAGTAGTGCAGAGAAAATTGTTCGTCGAGACAGAACTGCTGGAATTGGCAGAACACATTAATCTTATCACGGGCGTTTGGCACATTTGCACGATTAAGCAGCCAGGCAGGATAAGGAGACATTTAAACACTAAAGAACTTATTTATTTAAACGCAAATTAAACAAGGATGGTGGAAGAATGTCTCTGTTAAAATTGACATGGTAATCTAAAATTGCAGGGACTTCAACATGGTGGGCTCCCGAGGGCGAAGCACCCGGCGGCCGCTCACGCTGCCCGAGCTGTCTGGACAACAGATGCACCGCTCTACCGTCTATGCTAATAGTAAGTACCTATTACTGAGTTCATGAGTGCTTGCAGAAAGATACAGCTTTCCAGATGGACAAGTCGGAACGGATCCGGACCAATCTGCACGCCCTTGCACATAAAGAAACAGTTACATAAAACAGTAAAAAAGATACAGATTTTCCGATCCAAACTTTTCTCTACTGGGAACATGTATGTTTATGAAAGTATCCTATCACAACAGCAAGACTTGACGTCCAGATGTCAAAATTTCACCACGGCTCATGAAAGAATATGAACGAAGATGTAACAACAACCTTGTAAAGAGGGGTTGCGTACGACTGACGACAGTAAGATGAGGCGTGTGACACAAACTACTAACTACCCTGCATGTGCTCCTCTGCGCAGGCTGCCACCGAGGACGATGTGTTGAAGTTTAGGACCAACAAAATTTAAAATGCTGTTGTGCCAATGACAGCAAGATGTAAGAATCTTTTATCAGGATCTATCTCTTTCGAGGCCCTCATTAAATCATCACAGGTCACTCCAAACATTATGCTAACATAAGGAATTGGTTGATGAGAAAACGTACTTTTTTAGTTTGGTCAATTTCAGATCATACACGGCCCAGAGCCAATGGATATGACAAGAATAAAAAGCCGCAGGCGGCGAACGGAGAGGCAGCGACTACCACCACACCTAAGACTCCAGAGGAACCCGCAGGTACCTACCAACTCTCAAACTTTGCTCTATGCGCAACGATGAAATGGACTGTCCGATATCCATTTGTATTAAATTTAAAAAATGAAAAGGAAACGGAAGTCGTGAACACAAATGAAAGATTCGGAAGATAGTTCGCCACTTCTTCTCCCCTTCTGGGGAACTGTCCTATGTGACTTCGACGTTTATAATTGCTGATTAGATCCTAGTTTAAATTAATTATTATGATTTGGAGGTAGTTATTTGACTTCAAGAGCTGCCAAAAGTATTTCCAGCTTGTTATTGTCAAGCTACAGGTGTAAGGCCTCTTTGCTTACGAAGAATTCCTAAGCATTGATCGTCACGCTTGCTCAAGGTGGATTAGAACATAAGTACAGTCACGAGCACCACCAATATGTAAACAGTTAACAACTTTTAAAAGTGATTTTCTCATACTATTCTGATTAAAATTTCATGTTTTTACGAACATAGTATTCTGGAACTCATATTTTTATGAAAAAGATCCTATCTCAAAGTTACAATCTTTATTTCTAGCGAAAATTGCTTTTAAATTTAGGAAAGTGTATACATATTGGTGCTCGTGACTGTACATTAATATATTTTGCATTCTTATTGAATTTATTTGTGATAAATACGAGTAGCTACTTAGTTTTTAACAAATTGGGGAAAAAGATGCAATTTTTTTTTTTTTTTTTTGTAAAGGCATGCACAGCAAGTTAGTTACCTACTAAGTTTTTATTTTGCATTTATTTTGATATTCCAGAAAGCCGAATTAGATCAATGTACGCGAGCGATTTAGCGAAACCCGACAGTAGTAACGTGAGCTCTAATGCCATGTACCCAGAGTTGAAAATGGTTGTCACAAAATTATTATCGCACAGTCAGGGTGAGAAAACAGCACGTTTTTGTTTTTATTTGATTTTGGCTCCTTTACTAAAAATGGTTTATTATGATGATATGTTCGTCTTTTAATCTAACAAGGTTTATCGCGCGTCCAGCCTGTACGAGTCGCATGGACGTCGTTAAGTACAATTCAGACTGCAGGGCCGCAAATGCAATGTCGCAATCTATGGAAGCCTTTTATTCAAGTTACATAGCAACCAGTTGTTTAGCTTTTCCGTTGAGGTTGCAGTTTGCAGTCTGCAATCGCCTGGAATTGTAACTTAACCGTTCCATTTGTTTTGTTAGATTTAAAAATAACCGTTCGTGTGCTGGAGTTCTAACTAACATTTACTAACTGGCTTGTCGTGCATGGGTACTACTAACTTAGAGATATACTTAGTATTGTATTTAACCTCGTTATTTAAAGTTTTACTGCTTCGCTGGTCTAGTGGCCGCAAGTGTGACTGTTGAGCGCGAGGCCCTGGGTTCGATTCCCATATCCAGAAAAAGTGTTATTGGGTTTTTCCATCGGGAATTTCTCAGTAGCAGCCACGGAGTCTGGATTTATGCCCGGTTGATGGCAATAGGCTCGCCCCCTATTACATGGGACTTATATAAATGGCGAAATGTGGGTGTACTATTAGGTACATCTCTGCCTTACCCTTCGGAGATTACAGGCGTGAAGTTGTGTGTATTTAAAATATACCTACTTCATCATCATAAAATATACAGTGGGATAATTGTGTAATACACTTTGAATGGCAATGCCATTCATTTTGACAGTTCAACAACATTAATTGCATTATTTACATTGTTAAAACAGAGGATTTTTTGCAAACATTTGAAGCGATGTATCGGAAATTCTTTCAAAATCTTTAGTATTGTAATCGAAAGTGTTTTACGCAACGGGATAGCCGAACTGTTCGATGGCAATCGACGTCAGATTGCACCTACAGCTCTTAGAGAGCAGGATATATAATTACGTAAGATGTAACGACTCAATGCTTCCGTTCCAGTGAGCGGCGCCGACCCCCCCCGCGCGCGCCCCCGCCGCCCCCGCAAGCCGGCCCCCCCCCCGCACACATAGCCGCCCCTGCCCGCCCCACACGTACGGACAGCAACACACGCAGACAACGCGCTGACTGACAGGGACGACGATGTACAAACTATCATAGCTCAAGTGTTGGCCAAAGAAGACTCTCTACAAACCACCACAGGTCGAACAACCGAAAGAGACAACACGCGTATGAGTAATGTGCTACAAATCTGTCGAGGGCAAGACAGAGACAACACACGAACGAGTGACAGAGACAACGCTAAACAAACTATCATGGATCAAGCGTTAGACGAAGACATACATAAGAATGACAAAGACGATGCTATAGCAATAATCATAGATCGAGCGTTTGAAACGGGCACAAGTATGAGTGACAAAAAACTCAATCTACAAACCGTCACACGTCGAGCGTTAGACAAAGACAACACCCGTATGAAGGAAAGAGACAACGCTCTACAAAAATGTGGCTTGTTTACGGCCGGGTACTGTATTCGACCACCACACGCCTCTCACAAATATAGCTGCTGCCCAGCGGATATGTAACTACTGATCAGTCTTACCGTCGATGTGTAGGTTTCAATAGAGTAATACGATAAAATTTCTCATCGCTTTATTCCGCGATGATACGAGACTAGTACACTAGAGCACAAGAATAGTAGAATTTCTGGCGTCATGTCATCGGTACGTCTTCGGCAGCTCAGATCAATGTTGATACGACATAGTGTAGACGTAGCATAAAAATAATGTGCTGTGCGCAAGAAATCGACGCGACGGTAGAATTTGAAATACCGTAAATAACATTGTTATGCTGTTGAATTTCTAACTGTCGGCGATGAGACGAACGTTGAAAATCCTACTCTATGTCAATGTTCCTTACTGCATATCAAATTTCTAATAACGCTATTGCAAATAACGTCGTCTAGCATCATTTTTTGCGAGCGAAACTATAAGATTTTTCAAACGTTTTGGTATAGACTACATTACTTTTCCTAACCAACTTTTGAAAGTCAATTAGATATTCAAAATCTATTCACAATGTGGAAACAAAATAATCACAAAGAGCCTCATCCACGACACTAGTTATTATGGGACAAATTTTAATGCACCAATCATAGAAACTTTTCTAGATTTATCTTTCAAGTTCCCTAGGTGTATCGTGGATTGGGTTCTTAAGGTTAAAACGAGGATTGTATCATGAAGCTATCATGATTCCAGTGGAAGAGAGAGATGGTGCTATACATGTCGAATAGCGCCATCTCTTTTTCGCAACGGAACAATTTTGGTTCTAAAATACGAGATCTGCCATTAAGTAACGTTTAGAATGATGGTATTTTTAAAGCAATATATCTAAATATCGACGGTTGGACTGCATTAAGTCGAAGAATTCAATTATTATGATATACATAATCGTAATCGCCTTCTGTAACGGTAATTTAATACTAACTTGTAGTTATCGAATAGCCTGAAACGACCGTGTTGACATTAGCGTGCTGGCGCAATGTTGTACGATACTTAGGCCTGCTTACACCAAAAATCACTAAGAACGAATTTCACCAAACATACTGATCGAGATCAACACATTTGTTCAGTCTTCAAGTGCCATAACTGCTGAGGAATATTGACATTGGCTTTGAACGCGATTTACTTCTGATCGTGTTTAGATTCATTGATGAATTTCAACCTACATGCGTTAAGTAATTGTGAAACGTATTTAAAACATCGTTCAGGTCTACCATGACTTCTTATAGCTGCATTGTTTTCTTACTTCAGCGTGGGCAAGAGATGGAGGTAGACGACTTGTATAGCACCATCTCTCTTACTCCGAAGTGTCATTTAATTAATACTGCTTTAAGAGATGGTGCTACGGGCCCCGTCTCTGTCAATCGTTTGAAGACGAGAGAGACAGAATTATGTTTTAAATCTACGTTTAGTGCTACACGAATTTAGTGATTTGTGATGCAAACGGGTCCTAAATATAGCCATTTGTGGATGCAATTTAATGCACACCACATTGAGTTATGGTTTAATATACTGCAGATGTCTGAATCATGATGGTTCCAACTTCTAAAACCTAGAATAGTAACCTCATTCTTCTTAGTAAGAGAAGAGTCATTTGCGCTGCAATGGGGCTGACATCTTCAGATTTCTTGCCAGTTTTTCTTTATAGAACACAACATTTGTATGGGCTTTTGATTTTCCGTCTACGATAAGCATGTCATTGTCAATTACTATTAAATCGTGACGTCAGGAAATTAAAAGTCTATATGAACTGCGATAGTCGTATCGTGCAACAATGTGGCAGCGCCCTTAGATTTTGCTCATTTTGTGATTTAAAGTGCAGTTTTGTGCATACATAAAATATAATAGTAACGTTAGAAAAACTTAGTACTTATGAGCAATAATGCTACGTAATAGTTGCTTAGTGTTTCGTCTCTTTCTTTTATTATAACGAATAAAAAGGACGCAAGACAAACATTGGCGAGTAGGTAGAAGTTTTTCTTTATATTAGATAAATATAATGTACAATATATTTGCCTTTTGGAAATTCAGTGAGATATCCCTTAATACTGCCATTAGCATTTATTTCCCTCACACGCGGAATACGTACGGCGTAACGGTATGTACTAAATAATAAAGACTAAACATATTTTTAGCTGAATTTAGAGTTATTATTACATATAGTTAAAATGATCTGCGATTTTAATCATGTTTAAAGTTTAGATAAACAACTTTTTTATATAGTAACGCAGTTGTCCGCCCGATTGCCGTGTAAGTGTGGACAGCCCACGAGCTACATTTGTGAGAGTGAAGTAGACCTACTAAATGCTATATTTGTAGCCTTATCCATATTAATCTAATTTATTAAAATAATACTATTAATTATTATATTTGAATATTATAATTATTGATATGATAATATATTTATTGCAAATGGTACGTGTTTTATTGAGTCTACACATCTATGCTTAAAAATAATACTTAATCACTAAATTATAAGCATTTTACAGCCTTTCACAAAGTATTCACTATCTACTACCAGTCAAATACTCATAAGCCACAACTCAGTAACAAGAAGGTTAAATTCTAATAATTTCATCTTAGTATTCCAAACAATTCATGGTTTCTACAACACTTGTAAGCATTTCCTAAGAACCACCACACAGTATCGCTTGCATTTTTATTCACCAACAATTTCTTTAAACCATTTACCTTATTTTTAGATACAAAGTAATTTAAAAATATTCTAAAAACCTCTTCAGAATTTATATTTGCCAAGAACCTCAACAAGTATACAATGTTAGGATCTTCAATAGGTTTTTCAATACTTACAGAGAGATACCGTAAAGCTTTTTGAATAAATACTTCTGTGAATTGGTTTGTGAAGTTATTGTGACAAGAGAGTATGAACAGCAGTTCCACTGATGCTGCAATCCTTAGAGATGGGAGAATGTTGAGGAGTTTGTGAAGGTGTTCCGGTCTGCAAGGGACAATATATTCACATATTATAATACATAGTAGCAATGAGGCCTTGGCCATAAAGCAACAAACTTTTATTCCTGTATATTATGGCCCAAAAGTTCACAAAAATTCTGTGTAAAATTGTAAGCATACAATGTAAACTTGTTAAATTATGATAATTCTGTAAATTATGATTACCATGAATTTACATTATTTATCAGTATTTCACTGGATAACAGCCTAATTTGCTCTCACCCCATTGGTGTCTTTTTTTTTTCGTGAAAAGTAGTTTTAGTATTTTTCGAGCTTAGCTTACTTCCAAGCCAGTCAAAAATATGTGAGTTAACAAAATAAGTGTTTCTGTAGCTAAGTGTTTCAACAGACAAATGATAATTCTGTAAAAAAAAAGCATCACTTACTGGAACTCATCTCGCATGTGATAAGCAAAGTGTACGAGGGCATACATCATAGAATCCCTAGTCTCTTCATTGTTGCTACCCAGCTCATGTATGAGCTGGGATATGGCACCCTGGGCCACAAGTAGCTCACAGGCCTTCGGTCCAGAGCCTGCCAGGTTGCCGAGAGTCCAGGCACTGGTTACCTGGAATTTGAAAGGGAACGGGTGTCAAGTTTCTTGAGTTTTCTTATTTTTCGGATTCTTTTGGAAAGTCTAGCAAAACGCATAGACAGATTGTAACTTTCCCACTGCTTGGACAAGAGCTTTCTCTCTGTGAAAGGGTATGTGCCATACATGATCCACCAAGTGCAAGTCCAGAGTGAATCAATCAAAGCTTTTTTAATTTATTTGAAAAACTTTTACCAGGATTTTTGTTTACTAATTCTCCAACATTGGAGTCTGAGAGCTATGCTACAGTAGCAGCTACCTGTTTGGTTAATCAGCCTTTATTCCCACTGCTGGGCCACCAGCCTCCTCTCTGTGTGAGGGAGTGGGGTAAACCATCATATGGGCTTGGCATGGGCATTGTGGGCAGGTTGGTGGGTGTCAGATAGTGATGAAAGGACTCGAGGCTTTAAAAAGATCCCAAGTTGGTTATGACGGTTTGCAAATAAATTGAGTCCTTAAACTCTGAACCCTAACCCTTTTAAGCGACGATGACGACTCGAGGTTTAATCTTAAGACTCAAGCACAACCAAAAGGTTCAAACCCTTTTGAAAACTTCTCAGTTCATGAGTCGGATGTCGTGGTGAGACGCGTGCAGCGCAACTGTAATACATTTGATGAGTGGCCGTGTGTACCATTAATGATGATTAATTGATGGTGCTGTGTGAAATGTCCAGGGATATTTATTTATTTATTTATTTATTTATTAAAAGTTTATTATTATTATTTAATAAGTACCTACTGATCTGTGATAAATATGTAATAATCATACACTACAGTTTACCTTATTATGGTTTCATATTAAAACTTGAGTCTTATTGATTCAAGTCTTTTCTAATGACTCAAACTCTTTCACATTAGTAACAAGTCACAAGTCGTATTCTTGGAGTGGAGTCTTCAAAATCGGTGCTAGTCTTACGTATAAAGGTATAGAAGCCTCGCGGCCTTTCATCATTTGTGTTAGATGTTAGTACATTTTTACCCTAAACATACTCACGGCCAACTCAGCACTGAGATTACTAAGTGCAGGGATGAGGTATGATCCTATTGCTTTAGACAAGATACCACAAGCTTTGACATCACCCAGAGCCAGGTTACAGAGGCATCCTATGGCAGCACACTGTTTGTTTACTTCATGACCTGGAAAAGTGGAAAACACAGTGGCATGGTAGGTGGTCTCAATTTTGATATTTTATTTATGAAGAATAAGATATTTGGTAGCCTTACAGCTAAATGAAACAGAATAAAAAATATTATATATTATAAAAATAATAAAATAAAATTCACAACACTGTTCACTAAAAAAGAAAGATAGGCAATCAAAGCTCAGACTCGGCAAGGCTCAATTATTAGCTGAGGTTCACTTGAACACTTTACTCTATTACCCATAGCTTCAGATTTAATTTATAAACAAAAATACATAAATAAATAAATAACTTATACTTTACCTGTCATTTCTCGTACCAACCCCCTCAGCGCACCATGAGTATACAGTGTCACATCTATGTTCACTGCGTCATCTATCAATGCATTCTTTAAGGTATGAAGCTCAGGTACCGTTACTTGAGCCCTTGATTTCAGCTTCCTTGCTATTACTGTTACTGTGTCTGAATTAGTCCTGAAAATTAAAAGAATTTTTAGTCAAGAAATGCAAAACATGAGGAAGATCGGTAATGTATCGGGGGGAGGGAGGGGGGGGCCTTGCACAGCAGTGGGACAGAACCGGCTAACATACACTAAAGGATAAACACATTTTTGCATAAGTACGAGGTCAGGGGCAGTCATCCAAACAAGAAATTAAGAATGTTAATTCATTAATAATTATTATTCTTCTTCCATACTTCTCTAATGGTTGTCACCTCAGTATTCAACCCCATTATCATCTTTCACACAGTCCATCCATCGTTTTTATGGTCTTCCCATTCTCTAATAGCCATCCACATCCATACTAAAACTTCCTCACATTTCTTGCTCATTGTACCAGCTGCATATTTCGTTGTTAAAAACCTGTAATACGTAGTAAGAAGTAGCGGGGCTCATAGATCAATAACTGCATAAAATGTGCACGATATAGGGTAGGTGCGTATAGTCAATTGCGTAGGCTCTCTAAGCGCCAATATCGATTTTACATGAAGTCAGTCAAAGAAGCTTTGGCAGTGCAGCAAATAGAGAACATAAGTACCTTAACGTTAAATAGAAGTGTGGACTAAACAAAGTATTAAAGTTTTAAATTGTTCTTACCGCAAAGTAATCATTGACCGCCGAACATCGGCCACTTCGTCGCGATGCTTGCGTCTGTTCAGCACTAAAAGATTACGGCTGGTCTCTCTTATTGTTTCTATTGGTTCTTCCTCCATGGTTTGAGAAGAATTACTTTAGCGATAAACAGAGAAAATCCTTTCCTTGAAATATTAGCGGGTTACGACAATAATAATATAGCTGACACTGACAGCGAGTCCGCTACCAGCCACAGATAATGCAACATTTTTTGAAAAAAAAAACACGTTCCTTAGCTTCGTCGCCACTATGTCACACTTTTTACAAATTGGGTGGTTTAAAGAATATTTCTCTTAAAGTGTGTGCAACACATCCGCTCGCCACGGCTTCTGTCAACGTAATGCCATAAGTTACTCTATGGTAATGCCCAATAATGCCGAGCGGGTGGGTCACAGGAGCACATAATGTATTTATTTAATGATTTTACAGCACATCATAATCTCTGGAACCACAGAGCATGTAAATGTCTGGAACCTGGGCTGCAGGATATTCGAGCACAGTTGGCATTTAGCGTTACTTACCTACGCGCGTGGCAAATCGGTGACCGCGCTGTGCAAAACTTTGGGTCACAGTATAAAATTGTAACAGTGTGAACAGTCAACTTCGTTTTACGCAATTCATATTAATTTTCGGGGGTTTATTTAGTCTTTAGGGAAATTTAAGTAAAGCAACATAAATTTATTTTATTGTTACCTATAATTGTTTTAATTCACTTAATCTCCTTTTCTTTTATGATTGTTACAGCGCTTCCGCACTACGGTTACGATCTGGTTTTTGGATTTTTTGTCAGTAAACTACTGGAGAGATTTTATTGGGAGTTTTTGTAGTTGATAAACTAACTTATTATAGTTATCTAATATATACAAATAATATTGTTCTATATGTTATTAACTTTGTTTAGATAAGGTTTTTGGAAGTAAAACTTTCATATGCTTCAAGAACAATAAGAAAAACATAAAAAAATAATCAAATTAGCCTCCTCTTCGGATTTTTTTTGATCGAGTGTAGTATTCGATATCATGTTTTGAACCACAAATTATCAAAGTACATTTTAGTAAACTGTACCTAATATATATTTTTTTGGCTTTAAACAATCACTATTTGTTTGTTTAATATTGAATCAGTGATGAAAAATTAGGAATACCGGGCCATAACGAATAAAAAAAAAACATAAAAGGGTGGAAGGTACACCGACGCAAAGTATGACGTATTAAGGCCGTCATTCTGAACCCCCTTGGTTCAAAATGACGTCCTGAATACGTCACACTTTTTAGCGTTGGTGTCCCTTCTTATTTATATTAATCTATGTTCCATCATTTACTTTTCTTCCATATAATTTACATTTTAAAATATTTCATAAAAAAAAACAGGAAAAAATCATTTTAAAATATAAAAAAAAATACTACTTAATACTGTAAACGGGAACAGGGTCTAGGCTACCGGCGGTCAGGGCTCCAGAGAGAGGAACCTCTTAACAATACGAGGCAGCAGAATCAAGGGCTTAGCCTTGATCCTGCGGCCAAGATACGGACGTTAAGAAGTCTACATCGGGCCCATGTAGGGCCCGGTAAAAGCGCCCGTGCAGCTCCTTACTCTGCCATACCTCCATGCGGTCATTAGTATCTAATACTTTAGGCTTGCGCTAGGTCTCGTTAGCCAGGAAGAGCAGTGTAAGGCCCTTATCCACTGAGACCACGAAGTATTCCCTAAGACTGCATACCTCACGGTTGTGCAGGGTCTTAGCATATAAGAAGCCACGACCCCCGCACTTCCGTGGAATATACAGTCTCATCACAGACGACCGTGGGTGATGCATCCGATTGGCGGTCAGCAGTGCGTGGACCCGCCTATCTAGGGCATCAAGTTCCATCTGAGTCCATTTGAGTATGCCGTAAGAATACATCAAAACCAGCATGACCCAACCGTTGAAGGCGCGCACCTTGTTTCCACCTGACAGAAGACTGCTTAGCACCTTATTCAGGCGGCCGAAGAAGCGTTCCCTCAACGATTGTTGCAGTATTGATACCTAATGCTTCCGACATACCCAAATACTTGTAGGTTTCTATTGAGGAGAGGGATCTGAGGTATATGGAATCCGAGAGTTGAGTTCCCACGGATTCCTTAATCTCCCCTCGCTTCACATGCATGACTGCACATTTGTCCACACACTCCACACCAAATTCCATCCTGATGGCGCTACTGAAGGTTTCTGTTACCTTCAGTAGCTTCATCATATTATTATTACTATTATATCCTCGGTCCACGGCACTGAGAAATAAATCAGGAAATTCCTGGCTTCACACTTATTGATTTTGATGTGCCGTGCTTCTCTGAGGCTATCGATGCTTGGAAACTCGTTTGCTCGAATACTGAAGTACCCGACCATCCATTTTCCCAGAGACGCTGGGCCGAGCCGCTCTGTAGAGTAGTTCAGAACCATCTACTGAACACGTCTGCTACTACTGCTGAGCGTACGCGCCTGCTGGCTGTGGGTGAGTGGGAGTCGGGTCTTTGGCTTCACGCGCTACCTTCGTCCAGCATAGGCACTTTGTTCGACGACATCACTTTCCGCCTCGCTGCTTCTCTACGCCTAGGTGCCCCATATTGTTCTCCTCATCGCTGTGACTGTGGTGAAGTTGTCAACAGCCTCATGCCTGTCATGCAGCGGCAGTGCGGGCTGTTTTGCACGGCACGTGAACTTAAATGACATCGTCCGACGATCTCTTGTCACCGTCGGCGTTCCAGCTGTATTAGAACCCAATAGTTTGGCACGCGACGATGGTAAAAGACTGGACGGCATGTCTTTGTTTCCATGGAAGATGGGTAGGCCTTTAGTCTGGGACGCAACTGTGTCGATACTCTTGCGCCATCCCATCTTCCTAGCTCATCGTGCTGTGCTGGGGCTGCCGCTGCGGCTGCGGAGAACCTCAAGCGACGTAAATATAGTAACTTTATTGGAAACTATGTTTTCGAGCCGTTTGGGGTTGAAATTCTAGGACCGTGGGGTCCGAGTGCTCACAGCCTTTTTAAGGAAATTTCAAAACGTTTATTTGACACTTCCCGTGACCCAAGGGCTGGCTTTTGCCTTGGCCAGAGGCTTAGCGTTGCCATACAGCTTGGCAACGCCGCCAGTGTCTTGGGGACATTACCAGTTGACAGCGCTAGCTTTGAGGAGGAGTTTTTTGACGCCATTTTTTACTTTATTTTTAAGTTAGCTACTTTAGGTTATTTAAATTTATAAATGCATAATTATAATGTTGTTATGATTTGGTTTAGTAAACAAATCTTAAGATAGTTAAGTTTAAAAAAGTAAGGCAAGTTAATTTATAATTGCACAAAAATACGGACCTTGTAAATCCCTCGAGAATGTAGCTCGTAACTCGTAGATCTTCAGAGATCTGGTTCGCGTCATCAATATCGTCGACTAATCACATGGATTGATGAATTACACGAGATTTGGCTCTGAGCCAGACGGCATCCACTTATATTGAGCCCTTACAACCCGCCAATTCAAGGTGAGAAGAGCTCTACCTAGTGTGGTCGTTTTACCGAGGAATAGGGCTTTTCACTTGCCATTAATCAATATAGCGGGGAAATTCGCTTAATCGTGGGTAATCATCATTGTAATAAACCTCCGATTGGGGTTTATTTTGGTACGTATTGCTATCAGTTACAAGCACCTACCTACTTACGTTAATAGACCCTTATTTATTTCTCGACTGTTGATGTTGATATTTTTGTTACGCAGTAGGTATCTACCTCTGGAAATAATGCCGGCTAGAGCTGTCAAGTAAAACGTTTGATTGGTTTTGTCAATGTCACGCCTCTCTTTGCATCATGATTCAGGGAGGTTTTTTATATTCCTCCAGAGCAGTCATATTACGCAAACTCGAGAAGACATTGTAAAAGAGTACCTAACCCTGAAGTTTCTTGTTCGTTCTTCTCCATAAGAAACGACCAACCTGAACCGTGCACCTTTTCTCGAAGTTTTAAATGTGCCTTGTAAAATAAAATATTTTGTGATTGCTTGTAAAATGATGAATAAAACAAAGCTATTGTCAAAACCGTGTATATTTACGTCGCAATATTTACAGAATTAGTATGCAATTGCACTTAAGTATGACGTAGGCAGTAGGTATGTCGATTTCCCTAAAAATGAATCGGATAGCACTGAATCAATCAATTTTTAAATTGAGAATTTAATATAAATGCACCTGCTGTTCCCTGCATCTACCTATTTCAACATTCAACAACAAAGTTAAGTACCTTTCAAAGTGTCATGGGTAGCTTCTTCCTTTTGTTGGATTTAATCAAAATCTAGTCTAAAGTTATGCCGAAATGACTTTACCAATAGAACGAGACTCACTTTTAAATTCATTATATTAGAAGGTCCACAAACATCACGGTTCCGGCGTCCGAACCAATCGTAGTTCTTTAGTTAAAGTGGAATAGCATCCAGGAACCAAGCAGAACTCGGTATTTGTCCTGACGTATTCATTCCGAGCATCGGTGAGAATAGTCTGCAGGTCAGCCTGGTCTCCATGGCTGTTGATCTTCTCGTAGATCCGCTCTAGAAGGCAGTAGATTCTGTAAGAAGGATTTATCGATCGGTTATACGTATTGTATTGCAAAGAAAAAAACCGAAATTGATGAGTTGTAGCATCCTGCAAGATGCTACAACTTGGAGAGCCAAAATGGTCTGAGTGTGAACGTCCAACCGAAGCGTGGCAAGGAAGCTAAAGCAAAGAGTGTTACCTACCTACTTAATTAAATTTCAAGCTGTTTGTTTAGTGCTTAGATAAATGTTCAATTAACACTCAATATTACCAAGGTTCATAATTTGTATTTTATGAGGCCAAATAAGATAAATTCAACTGTAAAGTATAGTTCAGAAAACGACGTAAAGAAGTTTGCATTACATACTTGGACCGTCTGCCACGCGCATCAGGAGAGGAGACGATGGGGACCGCTAGCCGGAACTCGAGGTTGTCCTGAGGAAATTGCGACCAAACTCGAGCCCGAGGAATCACGTAGTGACCTTCAGTCTAAAAAATGTAAATATTATTATCAATTTCGTAAAAAGGAATGTAATTTTCCTTGAACTCAAAAGTATTATCTACATAATTATCTACTCATGAATCACATATTGTGGAGTAGGCCAATATTTGCACCTACAACGACTACCCTTCGACTTTATCTTGATAAATCAGTATCAATAAATAAGTAGTATTGTTGGTAGGTACTTTACGATTAGTCATAATGTAGATAGTTCCGGGAAACAAAGGAACAATGCTGTCATCTTTAATTCCGTAATTTTAGCAGTAGCAATTAGATTAGCATTAGATTTATGTAAAACAGCGGTTTTTCTATTAACAATGTTAAAAGTCCTTAAAAAAGGCCTGCATACTTATAGACAGTCCTATAAAACATCTGAGAGAAAAGTGACTGAACAAACTCCCTAGTACCTTTGTTGCGGAGTTATACCAGCTTCGATTATGTTTACCTGCACAATAAAGATTTTCGGCTTGTCCTGCAAGGTAGGAGGCGCCAGGTCAGACATGTAGCGCATCACTCCGTGTTCACTGTTAGGAGTATGACTCGATTCCACGATCCCATCCCTCGTCTTCGCTAGCATCATAACTCCCACGCAACCGTAGTCAGTGAAGTCACTCTGGAAGACTAGAAATTAGAGATAACTTTATAGTACTAGGGTTACGATATCTATGGATAGATAGACTTCTCTTATTCTTAGCGTAGCAGCAAAAGGTTCGAATATGTTTCACCCAAAATTTTGATACTTGAACTCCACTCTGCATCAGTGCAGTCAAATGGTCAGCAAGGCGCAGATGGCCATGCGGTGTAATTGAAGGTATCCTGGTCGGATGGAAGACTACTCAGATGATGATTAATTGAGAAGAATGGTAGAAGAAGATAATATTGTACGCTGACGGATAAATACATAAATTAGAATAAGGGCAAAATAAGACTAATGAAAAATTATCTGTTTGTGTACAACAAGCACATAGCAGCAACAAGAAATGGTGTGTAATAAGAGGAATGCGTGCTATGGTACTAGCCCAGAACTGTTTAAAGATTTTTTTTTTTTCAAAGTAGTTTGCAAAATATTTTTGTAATGATCTAGTTTTTCAGCGGCGTACTATTGTATTACTCTTAGATTATGTTCTATGGCAATATCCGACCAATATTACAGAGTTAATTTATTTTGTAGGAAGCTCATATTCGAATGTATTTGGCTGATGATTTAAGCTGATGAAAGTGCAGAGTAGGTTCGCACGGCGTTCAATCAAGCTATACTAAACCAGTTTATGCGGATCTCTAGTTGTATTGGAAATCTATTCAATGCGATGCCATGTCATACTGGAATTGAATAGCTTGATGTGTCGTCGTGTATCCAAAAACTTACATCTTTCACAAGTGCTAGCAATTTCTTCATCAGTCAAGTTCCTATAAATATTAACTTCGAAACGAAATTTCTCAAAGGTGCGTTTGAATTTCATGCTCACGTCATCGTCTTGTGGCGGAGTTTCTTCCTCGCTGTATTCGAAGGCAACATCTGACGCGTTGCCCTCAAAGATTAACA
Source organism: Eurois occulta (assembly GCA_950022335.1). NCBI lineage: Eukaryota > Metazoa > Arthropoda > Insecta > Lepidoptera > Noctuidae > Eurois > Eurois occulta. The sequence goes on along the minus strand of OX465492.1, from coordinate 1,425,779 downwards.
TAGCGTTCTTGCTGTATCTGTAATGTTATTATGTCCAGCTTAGAATACCTTAATTTATAAAATGCCTTACCCTAAACCTAACTCTCCTTTGTCGCTGTCGGAAAGAAATAGCCCTAGTCTCTTTTTGAAGAGATGAGCTCGGCTTTAACTTTTCTCAATGCTATTTTCAAACAAGCCTATTGAATAACTCATTAAATAATAAAAAAATGAATAACTCATTAAACATTAAATATGAATAACTCATTAAACATTAAAAAATAAAAAATAATGCTATTTTCAAACAAGCCTATTGAATAACTCATAAATCACTCTATTGAATAAATCATTCGGGACAACCCCAATAAAACACTCCAAAACATCATCGTTACTGTCACTAGATCACTATTTTAGTAATTATTTGCACGTAGAAAAAACGTTGGAAGATGATGAAATTTGCAAACTCTTCTACATACCTAGGTATGATGTTATTGACAATATCATACACAACCAGTCTTATGTTTAATAGAACACTACTTCCATTATTACCAACCTGTCCAACTCATAAGAGAACCGTGCTCGCGTAGACACCCTCAGTGGATCCACCTCTACAGTCGCCTCACTAGTCCGTGGCGCAGTCCTAACACAACCATCTTCAGGACTGTCTGGCTTCTTGGGCTTCTCTTCAGCCTTCTGATAATCAGCTTTATTATACGGTAGAGCGCATACTACTACGCTGTCCTCAATAGTATATTTGATTTCGATTTCTTCCATTTTGGGATTGGGCACCATGGTGGTTGCCGGCACAATTTAGACTGACTAACAGAATATTATAATGGGATTATCTTATCGTAACTTATCGATGGTCGTGCGTCATAACATAAGATTACAGAATTTATGCCAATCGCTGTGCATATATGGTTTTGATTAGATTTTCAGGTCGTGCAGTTGACATAAATGAGGTTGATACAAATGTTATATTAATTAACAATATTGATAACAGATTGGGGAAGTATTGATTTTATTCTAAACTTGCTGTGCCTGTGTCTTCGTTCGCATTGACTTTGATCTATCTCAGCATGTTGTTATAAAATGCTACATAACTTTGTCTATTCGATAGTATGACAATTTACACCATTGTTCTTCAAACGAAAATAGGGTGATACCTATAGATATTGAATGGTTGTATTGTAGAGTTAGGAAAACTGGATATTTTCTTTAGCTTATTATGATCACCTTTCTTAATAATTTTAATCCAGATATTTGGGCGTGAGTCTTCTAAATCTGGAGGAAGCATTATTTGAGTGTACGTATGGACAAAAATAAAAGGACATTTTTAGCAATATTAAACTGTTTTATTTCCGTAGAAATACATTGAAACTGAAAATAATAGACTATTTTAAATTAAATAACCCTTTGCATAGCATAAAATTGCTCTCGAATTACAAAATAAACTACATTTCTACTTAATTTAAAACATCGAAAGTTATTGACAGAATAGAACTACGTATACTACACCAATAAAAAGTCCAAAATTAAGTGACAGTGGCCATGGATGGCACATTGCTCGCTGTACGGATGGCTGATGGTTCTTAAGGAAATCTTGCTCTAGTGGTCACTCTAAACGAATACTGCCCCTCCTCTGAATCGACACTAGTCGTCGGCACAGCACTTCTCTCTTCATAATTGTCTAAATTATCCTCTTCCTCTTCAGCTTTTTGATAATTAGCCTTATTATATGGAACAACAGCGTCCAGGTTGCTGTTTTTAGTATCTTGCACCGTTTGTAGCATGGTTGAAACAGTTGTACTAACTAACACAATGAAAATAATGGTTTTAATCAATTTGAAGTGTGTGCGTCACCAATCACAGACTTATTGCGCCGTATGTCGCTGTGAATGTTCAATTTGTTGAGTATAAAAGCAGTTGATACAATTTCAAACGAAGTACCTAGGTATTGTGTTAATATTCCTAATAGCTTGTCAGGTTTTCTTGTAGAAAACGCACCCAGACTTTTCTTTGTTTTTCAGACTACTTACCTAAATAAAACTTTTCTAGGACAATATTTTAGGTATGTTTTAGGTGGGTGTAGTGACTATTGTACGTACTGAAAACTTATTTTTATAAGCATTTTGCATTCTAGAAGTACGCAGATAGTCTCAAAGTAGCTACTTAGCTAATAAAGCGTTAGTAAGTTGGGTCGTGTACAGACCGCCATTGAAGCACTAGTCCTTTGACATTCTAGGTACCTATTCATTGGTGACTTGAGTTTGTAACTTATAACTTTTTGAGTATAAATCGTCGTGGTTCGTGGAGGTGGAGGCTCGTCCTTATAATCTTGCGAATGAGACATGTTAGCTTTTTTAAGATTCGTTCGAACCGGTCCGGACAGACTACGGTCCGGTTGCAGATACCACCCACTGTGCATTGACACGTATTTCAGTACATTATTCGTAAAATTCCGATATCCGGAGCCGAGTTCGCAATCGGTAAAACCAGTTTATGCGGGTCTCTCATTGTAGGTACGGGAAAACTATACAAAGCGAGGCTGTGTTATAGTGGAAATCGTACTGGTTTTGGTCGAAAGTTAAGATTGAAAAATCGGCCAAGTGCGAGTCGGACTCGCGCACGAAGGGTTCCGTACCATTATCTATAAAAACGGCAAAAAAATCATATCTGTTGTATGGGAGCCCCCCTTAACATATTTTTTTTTAATTTTTAGTATTTGTTGTTATAGCGGCAATAGTAATACATCATTTGTGAAAAGCTTTCTAGCTATCACGGTTTATGAGATACAGCCTGGAGACAGACAGCGGAGTCTTAGTAATAGGGTCCCGTTTTACCCTTTGGGTACGGAACCCTAAAAATGAGGCAAATATGATTGCTTTGCATGGTTGTGATCAAACCGTTTGATTAGGGAAGATTTAATGAAACCAATCTATTAACATCAAACTGTTTATTCGCGCAAATACGCTCTTAATACTTACGATTTTATTTCACTTATAGTTATAACGGTACAATAATATGCACAGGAAGAGCAAGACAGTAGCGACAATATTATAATTAATACATTTGATTTAAAAACACTTTTAAGCTGATTTGCTCAACTACTTAGATTGTAGTATTGAAAATGTATGATATGTATTTTATAAGTCATATTGCAGAGATACAAGAACTCTGCAGTTCCATTTCATATAACAAAGGTCACTCGTAACTAAATATAATTTAACAACAAACGTAACTTGATCAATTGCTTATTAATAACACTTAAATAAATAGAAATGCAGAGTTTCTTGCAGAGATTAAATTCAGTTGACAATAATTAGAATATTTAAAAATATTTACACTAAATATTTTTGTCTCTACTGTCCTGGCTCAAAGCTCTACACTGCACATATCATTATTTTATAATACTTTTAATTCGTAACTTAACATTAAATATTTAATATATAAAACGATAAGCTTAACTTTAAATACATTTAAGAGTATATACAGTAAACATCACTATTCGTCTTTTCCTTTATATTTACATTCATTATTTACAAGATTTAATTAAGAAAGATATTCAACAATTTATTTACATACCCAATATGATTGCGCGTATCATTTTATTTACAAAATAAGCTTTCTACATTATACAAATTGATTAAACTACAACAGGTTTTCTCTCCTTATATTTGCATGAGCAACTTTTCTTTTTAAAACTAGCGTTGTTATTTTTGTGTGAGTAATCAAGGAGTGATCGGGAGGAATGTCTTTGCTATAAGGTATCTGCTTTATCATTGGTTACAGACGTGCTGCTTGATTTTTCTTGAGTGTTGATTGGCTGGACGTTGTTGCATTGTGTTTTAACGCCTTCTTTCGGTTGGTCGTCATGTTTCTTGTCTCCGTCGCCTTTTGGTTGGATCGTTTGCCCGTTGAGGTGTTTGAAGTCGGCCGGGTCGGTCTGCGTCTCTTTGTTGGCGGTTGGTGCTTCTGTGAATTGAAAAATAAATGTTTTAGTATTTTTACTCATTGAGGGTTTTTAGGAGAAATATTACTACCAAATGTTGTTTTCTCAAAGCCTGTAGAAAACTGTGGTTAGACTGCAGTCAGCCTGTGGTCAGTCCATAGTCAGCTTATCGATAGTTTGCAGTCACCCTATCAGTTTGTAGTTAGTTTGCTGTCAATCTGTAGTCTACAGTCAGCCTGTTGTCATTTTGTAGCCTTTTTGTTATTTATCACAATTGTTCTTGATATTGTTCTATGGTTGACTTGTGATCTCTGTATTCCATTTCAGTTAATTTTTCTGGTGTTGACAAAAAGTAAATGTAAAGTTAAGAACAGATTGCAGTAAAGACTGCCTCGTTGGTCTAGTGGTGGCAAGCGCGACTGCTGAGCGTGAGGTCCTGGGTTCGATTCCCGCCAGGTCGGGCAGTGTTATTGGGTCCGATAAATCTATACGGAATTCCAATTCCAATTCATACGAAATCCATACGGAGGGACCCTTGCGGGCCCTTCCTGTTTGTTGACATCTCTTTGAGGCGCGCGTGGAACACGAACGCGCCGTCGACACGGCCTGTCGTCACAAGACGGACGGACGGCGAGCTAGCACATTACGCACCGTCCACAGGCCCGCGCCTACGGTGGCCGAGAGCCAGCAAGTGGCCCCCGGCGCCCGGGGCGTCTCCCGCGGCGGCAATAATAAGTTCGCCCCTGGCGAAATGTTGGTGTATTACGTAAGGCTCTGCCTAACCCTTCACGGATAACAGGCGTCATGTTTTGTTATGCTAATGCAAAGAAGAATTTACTTTTGATCGGCGGATGCGGCAGCAGCGGCGCCGGCGGCGGCTTGCGGCTGTACCGCACCGGCATGATGCTCTGCCGGACGTTCCTCTCCGGCCGAATGAGGATTATGTACAGCTTGAAACAATACAACAAGTATTTATAGTAAAAGAATACAATATACAATAAAACGAGTACAATGTAAAAAGTACAAGAGAGAGAGTATGTAGAGAGGCTTCAGAAGAAATCATCATTTTCTTGCCCTTGTCCTATGTTACTTGGGGTCGACGCAACACATTTTATTCTTCCATTCTCACCTGTCAATCGTCACGCTATCATTTACTCCTTTTTTAATAACATTCCTCACAGAATTCATCCATGGTTTCTTTGGTCTTCCTCTCTTTCTCCATCCATCCCGCAAGCAGAGGCCATATAGCAAAATCACAAAATAACCTGTCTATCGTTTACATCTTTATGAATGACTAATAGGATTTCGTACGAATATTTGTAATTGTCATTCTACAGTATACAAAGTACATTTATATTTTTATTTTTTTGTTTTATTCCCAAAAGGAATAGTGTGACTTATCTATACATTCTATACATATAATAAAACTGTAGAAAAGTCGTTTTTGTACATCGAAAAAAAATCCAAAAAAAATAGCCAGGGTGTTAAAGGACAACCAATAGAACCCATTTCCAGCATTTTTCGAATTTTTGTCTGTTTGTCTGTTTGTCTGTTTGTCTGTTTGTCTGTGTATTTGTTCGGGCATCACGTAAAATGTACAAAAGCAATGTAGATAACTTTTATACACAACGATTGAGCGTAACTTGGAGTAACATTTAGTTTTTGTTGCATTGCAATCGGTTCAGTCTATCAAAAGATATTTGAATTTAAAGTGTTACAGAAGTAAAATTAGGGTTATGTGCAGTTGGTCTCACAACTTCCCGTAACTTTTATACACAACAATATGTGCGTAAATTGAAGTAATTGAACATTAAGTTTTTTGTTTCATCGTAATCAGTTCACACCTTATAAATAGAAAGAAAGAAAAATGTAAATTAATAAAATTATAATAGTGTTTCCGAAGTAAAATATTAAAACAGCGCCATCTATCGAACTCAGACTGGACTATATCTAGACATCAACTGCGTGCAGCATTGAATATAGATATTCGATAGATGGCATTGTGCGTGTGACGTTATTTTCTGATTGAGGCATGTTTAACTAAATACTGATGGAGAAATTCCTGACCTATAGGGTACGTGAAATTTGTCACAACTGGTCCTTATTGGCTATTAAAGAGATAGTATACCAGGGAACCCGATCAGTCAATACGGTTTGCCCACACCGACAGTCGATGGGGAACGTATTAACAGACAGTACGTATCAGAAATTAGTTATCATCCCGTGGAACTCGCAGAAATTTCACAAAATGGCTGCGCAAAGACAGAGAATCAGCGCCAGACGTTTGATAGGGTATACTGCAGTGTAGAAAACGCCTCGGGTGAAATCCTGTTTTTAGACGCACCGGGCGGAACAGGTAAAACTTTCCTAACCAAAGTTATTTTGGCTCGAATAAGGAACTTTGGGAGTATGAAGAACAGAGTGTAAAGCTCTTCAACCCCCATTGAAAAGGGAGGATCCTCCGACCAGACGGGTGTTATATCTGGTGGGCTACTGCCCTACAGTTGTTGTCGGGTTCTTCTATATAGTCTTAAGTCGCGAATAACTTTACTTGCGCGATGCAGAATTTAGATATATTTAGATTTTTAGTTTATCCTTTGCGTCATAGATAGCGCTGTAGTACTTTTTTTAGTGCCGCTACATCACTCCCCCGCGGAGACAAGGGTCGGTAGTAGAATGAGTCGTCGATTGCCAGGCCAGTGGAAAGTCGTTGCCGCATTGTTCACGGTGAGTCGGAACTGTCTGCGGCGGGAGTGCGAACCCCTTTAGTCGGGGTCGGCACTGCATGTGCTCCGTTGCGTCGGACGTGGTACAGCACCGCGATGTGAACCGGCCGAAAGTGCAGTGCCAAGGTAGCTTTATGAGGCTGAGGGTGCTGACCAGGAATGTGCTTCCGCTGCATGCTGGTGGTCAGGAATACCCATTTTGAAGCTGGCTGGCTATATGACTCGCTGCTCGAAAACTTGAGGAAGTTTGAGGAAGCTTGAGGAAGTGATGTTGATGACGTCACGTTGCTCGAAGGCTGCGCTGACGTTCATTTCGGGGTCACCAATTTGGGGGTATGGAGAACAGGGTGTAAAGCTCTTCAACCACCATTGAAAAGGGAGGATCCTCCGATCAGACGGGTGTTATGTCTGGTGGGCTACTGCCCAACAGTTGTTGTCGGGTTCTTCTGTATAGTCTTAAGTCACAAATAACTTTACTTGCGCGATGCAGAATTTAGATATATTTCGAGTTTTAGTTCATCCTCTGCGTCATAGATGGCGCTGTAGTACTTTTTGTTCTATGTTGCTGAAGTACTTTTTGTAGTGCCGCTACAGAACCAAAATAAAATTTCCCTTGCTGTCGCCTCTTCAGGGATAGCAGCCACATTATTGCCTGGAGGAAAAACGGCAGACACAACATTTATAATTCCTATCGACTTAGACCGCACGGAAAGCCCGGTTTGCAACATATCGCGAAATAGCGATAAAGCAAGGGTTTTATGCGATTGTGTTCTAATTTTTTGGGACGAGTGCACTATGGCAAACCGCAAAGCTGTAGATGCAGTGAATAGAACTTTACAGGACATAAGGCAAAATGACCGGCCGATGGGAGCCATCACGGCATGCTGTTGTGCGGTGATTTTCGGCAGACACTCCCGATAGTACCCCGAGGAACGAGAGCCGGAGAAATTGCTGCCTGTCTGAAGAGTTCTGTTTTATGGCGCAATATATCATCTACACACCTGAGTGTACATATGCGTGCACAGTTGCGAGGCTGCGAAAATGCACAGGAGTTTCCCAATTTATTGTTACAAATAGGCGATGGCACATACCCCGTACAAGAAGATGGCAAAGTTATTTTGGTTGATAATCTCTGTTCTTGCGTTACATCACAACAGGAGCTAATTTCTTCTGTGTACGGAGATTCCACAAACATGGGAAATCAAGCCGGTTCTTGGCTATGTCAGCGAGCTATTTTAACTCCTCGCAATGTCCAAGCTACGGCAATTAATTTAAAAATATTGATTCATGTGTCCGGGAATAGTAGAGAATACACCTCTATAAATACAGTTATGGAAGAAGATGACGCCACGCACTACCCGGTAGAATTTTTGGATTCCCTCAACACACCCGGACTTCCAGCCCACAAAATAGTTTTAAAAATCGGTGTACCAATAATTCTCCTCAGAAATTGATGTCCTCCAAACTTTGTAACAGCACGGCTCAAAGTCACAAATCTGCAGCAAAACATAATCGAAGCTGGAATATTAACCGGTTGCGGCGCTGGTGATATTGTTTTTATTCCAAGAATACCTATAATTCCTAACAACTTTCCTTTCTCTTTCAAACGAGTGCAATTCCCAGTCAGTCTCTGTTATGCCATGACGATTAATAAAGCTCAGGGCCAGACATTATCCGTTGCGGGGGTGGACCTAAGTATTGGATGCTTTTCCCATGGTCAACTATACGTAGCTCTTTCTCGCGTAAACAACCCCAATAACCTTTTTGTGTACGCTCCAGATGGTTCCACAGCTAATGTTATTTATAAAGAAGCACTAGCATAAATAAAAAAAAATGATTTGTATCGGAATCCTCCAACAGCGCTTCGCACAAAAAAATACATTGTTAAGTTCCGACATCCACGCGAACGAAGTCGCGGGCACAGCTAGTATGTTACTATAATGTTACTCCTGACAGCCACAATCAACAGTGACGAAAATGCCAATACAATGAAGCTCGACGAAGTCCCAGAGAAACAATTTAACTGTCTTGGATCCCGCAACGAAATTAATCAGAAAAGAATAGCGGAGGAGTAAGAAAAAACATGATTTCCACTTGCCTCCATAATCAAGCTGGAGACAGAATAAAGCAAGGTCGTCCGAAACAAAAGTAACTTTGATATAGTCATTAAATCATTAGGTTTTCCCAGAACATAAAAAGCTATCCTGCAGTACCCATTTCATAATCAGAATTAATTCAGAGCCCACTAACATTACTTTTTAGTTCAAATGCAACTTTTACCGCTGAACCACATTTTCAGCTACACAATAATTGCGAGCTTTCACAAAAAAATGGATTCTGTGAATTCAATTCACAATTGTCAAACGAATAACCGCATTATTATTCAAAATTCTTTTTACCTATTAATTTGGTTAATATAAAACAAAATAGTTTTGCATGAAGCAATCAAGTGGGCCTGTACAAAAGGGATGCTCCATATTTTAATGATCGGCTGAATTAAAACAGCCACCATTTTGTTTTTTATTGGGGGAATAAATAGCGTTTGTGTCCGTATTTCAGCGTCGACCCTTAACATATCTCGTGGCAAGTGGTCCGATGCTGATCTCTGTTCAATGATCCGTGAAGAGGTTGCTAACATATTCAGTTTGATTTCCTTTTTTTGTTTCGTTTTGAAAATAAATCTTGCGCTATTGTTTGTTTGAGATAAAGCAAATTGATTTAAATAGCTCCTTGTTTTTTCTTTTGTGTTATGTCATATTTTTATTATTCATAAACTTAGAAACTCAAGACCTAGAGCTAAACTAGAGGCCCAAAACGCTTCTGGCTGCCCTAAAATTAGGGTTTTGGACTTACGAGTACACGTAAGTCCAAAACCCTAATTTTGACTGACTGATCTTTGAATAAAAGCCAAGCATTACGTACTTACTGAGCCTAGGTACTGAACGGTCTCGATATAGATTGTCAACCATTGGAGTACCGACCTCGATAAGCAAAGCCTTTCGTGCAACACTCGCTGCTGCTGCTGTAGTAGCTCATACCTAACCATGAGCTTATTACACCCGAGTGTGTTGTATTAAATTCATAGAATTTGGTAATTGTTTTTATTTTTATTTTATTTTATTTTATCAAATAGGAACAACAAACAGCTACATTATGGGATATTACAACATGATAACATAAATAACTTAAATAATAATGTAGCCCACAGCGCTGTTCACAGATTACCATTAATAACTAAACTTTAAATTGCTAGGAGATAAGCTGTTCATGCATGACAGTCAAAATACATTATAAATACGAAAAGAAAAGAAATATACTAGTATTATGCCGACTAATAATGAAATTACTGACTAGGAATACTATTTTTAATCCTTGAGCTTAAGTGTATCATACAAAAGGCTACGAAACTTTTGCATGGAGCATGCAAATATGTCAATGTGTTCGAATTCTTTATTGAAAGATGATGCCATTCGCCGAATTGGTGAACGTTCGCCAGTATTAGATCGGCAGGTACCTATTGCAAATAGTGTACCTGCACGCACCTGGAGTCTATGAACAGTTCTGGGGACCGCATAACACAGTACATTATTTAGATCGATACAGTCAAATTTGCCATTTACAATATTATACAAGGTCATTGCTTCTAATTGTTTGCGTCTGGAGCTGAGCGTCAGAAGTTTGTACCTAATGAGCAACTGGTCATACGGCAGATATGTTCTGTGACATCTATAATACATTGCACGAAGGAATTTGCGTTGTACATTTTCTAACATATCAATATATTTTTTATAATACGGGTTCCAGATGGGCACAGCGTACTCAAGCTGTGAGCGCACCAAAGTTTTATATAGACAGAGGTACGAAGAGGTCCGTTTAAAATCATGAGTTGATCTCATTATAAACCCATACATCTTGTATGCCTTATTAATGATTTGTTCGACATGTTGATCCAAGCACAGTTTAGAATCAAGCAAAATGCCCAAATCACGTACCGAATCAACTTTACTCATTGAAATACTACACAAAGAGTACACAAACCTAATAATGTTTTTATTTTTGGTAAAATTTATATAGTTGCACTTGGAAATGCTTAGAAGAAGCTTGCTTGTGTAACAATAGTCCGTCAGTCTGTCCAAGTCCTCTTGGAGAAGATAGCAATCCTGTATATTTCGAATAGGTCTGTATACTTTAAGGTCATCTGCATATAACAAAAATTTTGAGTTGTGAAAGCAGTTACCAATATCATTTATGAAGATAATAAATAAAAGAGGACCGAGAATAGAGCCTTGGGGGACGCCAGAGGTAACCTGAATAGCATCAGAGTGGTAACCGTTGATTACAACCCGTTGACAGCGATTAGTGATGTAGGAGATGAACCATCGCAACAAGTTACCACGAATGCCATTGAAGGCTATTCGGCTCAGCAGTAATTCATGATCCACCTTGTCGAAAGCTTTCCGAAAGTCCGTGTACACCGCATCAACCTGTACACGATTATCCATATTATCAAATAGGTCGCTAGAGAAAGCCAATAAATTGGTTGTCGTTGATCGCTTTTTAACAAATCCATGCTGTTGTTGTATGATAGCTTTATGAAGAATAGGGTACACTTCGCTATGCACAAGTCTCTCGAAAAGCTTAGACAAGGTAGACAGAATAGAAATTGGTCGGTACTGCTCAATACTACGCTTGGATCCGGCCTTGTGTACAGGTGTGATATTAGCATGTTTCCATACCGTCGGCATGACCCCTTCAGTGATGCATTTATTATAAATTATAGCTAAGGGTCTACATAATATAACAGTGGCTGTATTTTTGAGAAAAAACGCAGACAGACCATCTGGACCTGGGCCTTTAGTTGGATCCAGTGATTTCAGTTCTGTCATTATTGTTTCCTCTTTGAAGTGAAGGTCAGAAATAACTATGTCATTAGAAATTGTTTCAGAAGGTGGCTCCCATCGAGAAAGGGCAGGTGAAGCAGGCTCATACACAGAAGCAAAGAAATCGGAGAACATATTGCAAATCGATTGAGGATCGTTGGAGACAATGTTGTTATATTGTACTTTTGCCGGTATACCGGGTTTGTCTTTGCGATTGGAAACATAGACCCAAAAATCCTTAACATTTTTATGAATGTTATCCTCAATCGACTGTATGTACTTAGAGAAACATTTGTCACAATTTTCCTTAAATAGGGCTCTGTGCTGAGAAAAAGTTTCGTAGTCTGCAAGGTTGCCATACTTTTTCCATTTGACCCATGACTTTTTTTTTTTTCTAAATGTGCTAATTAGAGTTTTTTTAAACCAGACTGGAAAGCCAAATGGATGGATGGATGCTGAAAGTGGTGTGTGCTGCTTAATAATTTCATCAATCTTATTATAAAATGTGCTAAGTGCCTCTTCGGGTCCTAGAGGGGTAAGAAGTTCTGCCCAGGCAGTATTCTGAATTTTACGGTTGATATGCTCATAGTCCGATTTATAAAAGTTGTATTTTTGTAGTGGTCGCTTTTTCATGGGAAGAGTATCTACATTTAGACTTATATCGCAGACAAAAGGTGGGTGATACGTGTCGATTGGAAGTAGAGGCATCATCGCACTCGATACCTTACATGGGTGGTTTGATATCAGTAGATCAAGGATTTTACCATTGGTATTTGCCACAACATTGTATTGCGAAGCATCAAGTAATGAAATTAACTTATTTAACTGAGTACAAGTCGTGGACGAGCCCGTGCCCAACCCACCGCCGATTAAGGATACCGTTGGACCCGGTATGTTCTAGGTTATCTCTGGGAGATTGTAGTCGCCCACTATGTAAAAATAGTCAACGGAAGGGTCACCCAGTACCTCCTGTAAGATGTCAAAATGTTGTTCATATACAAGGGTAGCCGTTTTTGGGGGTATGTAAACGGCACTAATGATATGCCTCATGGATGGTCGCATACTAGGCACTTCTATAAGGACGTGTTCAATAAGGTTGCGAGATAGCGAGCTGGCCTGAGTTATAGAGATATTACATTCCGAGGATTTGAGTGTCCTCAGCAAGGCAACCAACACTCCGCCGCCATCCAATTTTTTAGTGCTTATGCGATCACGATCACACCTGTACACAATATAGCGCTGATCGATAAACTCATTATTGCTAATCTCAGGCAAGAAATTGTTGGTCGCCTTGTGTTCTATGCCTTCCGTGATGAATAACTTATGCATACGACCCTGCCCGTTTTATAATTTGCAACTTAGTTCTTCCATTTATCGAGCCCAATATTTTCGTTATGAAAACCTTCGTCGGTTGTCATGTTGACACTAGGGAGAATATATTTTACCTTAGGAGAGAAGAGGCAGACGAGCGTGACGCTGGCGCTGAGCGATATGGTGACGGCCATGCTGGTGACGCGCAGTGGTACGTGGCTCGCCGTGCCGAAGTACAGCGGCACGAACGCCAGCCAGATCACACACGTCGTGTACATCGTGAAACCTGCGGAAGAAACAATTTCTGGTGAGATGAGCCAAGTGTGAACTAGTTGGAACAGACCGTGCAGCAAAAACAATCAAAAATCAATAGAATCAAATAAGGAACAGCACTTTTTGAACGTCAAAGTTACATAAGACCGTCTCCCTAAAGCTGGGAAGATTAAGGGGTGAAACAAGCTCCCGAGTAACACATCCTGAATTGTACAGTCTACTGATAATCAGGTAATAATGTTAACCTGCTAGATGGGAATAGTCTTTCTAATCTTTGCTCAGCTGTGGAAGTCTTTCGGCTGCAATTTTGAGTGTCGATGGAATGTCCGCATTAAATGTTAAATTGTTGCGACAGAAAAATGCTATAATGTCGAATAGACAACCGAAAGCCTCCTGCAGATAAAAATCTTAAGAAAGATTTATGTCCCAGTAAATTTGTAACCTTCACGTTTGCTGATATAGAGTCCTGTGACATACAGATGGACGTTGATTGACATTGACATCACTTAGGTTAGAAAAAAAAAACTTGTAATTACCTACGACATTCTTTCATTCGAGTTTGTAAGTAAGTGTTCTTTCTCTCGTTAGGCAGTATATCAAATTGTAATCACCTACAAACCTCTGCATATTTATCAATTAAATCATCATCATCATCTCCTGCCCTTATCCCAATGTATTTGAGGTCAGCGCAGGATGTCTTCTTCTTTCTCTATTACTCATCATCTCATCAGACACCTCCTTTCTTGCCATATCATCCTCCACATAGTCCATTCATCTTTTCTTTGGTCTTCTTCTACTTTTATAGCCATCCTCATTTATACTCAAAACATTGCGACAGTTTCCTCATTCCTCCGCATTACATGCCGTTTTCAGTCACCGGCACCAATCAATCAGTTATAAATATTATCAATTAAATAGGATTCGATTATAATCTATACATATAATAAAACTGTAGAAAAGTCGTTTTTGTACATCAAAAAAAATTCCAAAAAAAATAGCCAGGGTGTTAAAGGACAACCAATAGAACCCATTTCCAGCATTTTTAGAATTTTTGTCTGTTTGTCTGTTTGTCTGTTTGTCTGTGTATTTGTTCGGGCATCACGTAAAATGTACAAAAGCAATGTAGATAACTTTTATAAACAACGATTGAGCGTAACTTGGAGTAACATTTAGTTTTTGTTGCATTGCAATCGGTTCAGTCTATCAAAAGATATTTGAATTTAAAGTGTTACAGAAGTAAAATTAGGGTTATGTGCAGTTGGTCTCACAACTTCCCGTAACTTTTATACACAACAATATGTGCGTAAATTGAAGTAATTGAACATTAAGTTTTTTGATTCATCGTAATCAGTTCACACCTTATAAATAGAAAAAAAGAAAAATGAAAATTTATAAAACTATAATAGTGTTTCCGAAGTAAAATATTAAAACAGCGCCATCTATCGAACTCAGACTGGCTATATCTAGACATCAACTGCGTGCAGCATTGAATATAGATATTCGATAGATGGCATTGTGCGTGTAACGTTATTTTCTGATTGAGGCATGTTTAACTAAATACTGATGGAGAAATTCCTGACCTATAGGGTACGTGAAATTTGTCACAACAGGTCATTATTGGCTATTAAAGAGATAGTTATAAGTATACCAGGGAACCCGATCAGTCAATACGGTTTGCCCACACCGACAGTCGATGGGGAACGTAAACAGAGAGTACGTATCAGAAATTAGTTATCATCCCGTGGAAGTCGCAGAAATTTTACAAAATGGCTGCGCAAAGACAGAGAATCAGCGCCAGACGTTTGATAGGGTATGCTGCAGTGTAGAAAACGCCTCGGGTGAAATCCTGTTTTTAGACGCACCGGGCGGAACAGGTAAAACTTTGGGAGTATGAAGAACAGAGTGTAAAGCTCTTCAACCCCCATTGAAAAGGGAGGATCCTCCGACCAGACGGGTGTTATATCTGGTGGGCTACTGCCCTACAGTTGTTGTCGGGTTCTTCTATATAGTCTTAAGTCGCGAATAACTTTACTTGCGCGATGCAGAATTTAGATATATTTAGATTTTTAGTTTATCCTCTGAGTCATAGATGGCGCTGTAGTACTTTTTGTAGTGCCGCTACATCACTCCCCCCCCGGAGACCAGGGTCGGTAGTAGAATGAGTCGTTGATTGCCAGGCCAGTGGAAAGTCGTTGCCGCATTGTTCACGGTGAGTCGGAACTGTCTGCGGCGGTAGTGCGAACCCCTTTAGTCGGGGTCGGCACTGCATGTGCTCCGTTGCGTCGGACGTGGTACAGCGCCGCGATGTGGCTGACTGCTCGCATCGACCGGGAGGTACAGCTCTCAACCGGCCGAAAGTGCAGTGCCAAGGTAGCTTTATGAGGCTGAGGGTGCTGACCAGGAATGTGCTTCCGCTGCATGCTGGTGGTCAGGAATACCCATTTTGAAGCTGGCTGGCTATATGACTCGCTGCTCGAAAACTTGAGGAAGTTTGAGGAAGCTTGAGGAAGTGATGTTGATTACGTCACGTTGCTCGAAGGCTGCGCTGACGTCCATTTCGGGGTCACCAATTTGGGGGTATGGAGAACAGGGTGTAAAGCTCTTCAACCACCATTGAAAAGGGAGGATCCTCCGATCAGACGGGTGTTATGTCTGGTGGGCTACTGCCCAACAGTTGTTGTCGGGTTCTTCTGTATAGTCTTAAGTCACAAATAACTTTACTTGCGCGATGCAGATATATTTCGAGTTTTAGTTCATCCTCTGCGTCATAGATGGCGCTGTAGTACTTTTGTTCTATGTTGCTGAAGTACTTTTTGTAGTACCGCTACAGAACCAAAATAAAATTTCCCTTGCCGTCGCCTCTTCAGAAGTAGCAGCCACATCATTGCCTGGAGGAAAAACGGCAGACACAACATTTATAATTCCTATCGACTTAGACCGCACGGAAAGCCCGGTTTGCAACATATCGCGAAATAGCGATAAAGCAAGGGTTTTATGCGATTGTGTTTTAATTTTTTGGGACGAGTGCACTATGGCAAACCGCAAAGCTGTAGAAGCAGTGAATAGAACTTTACAGGACATAAGGCAAAATGACCGGCCGATGGGAGCCATCACGGTGCTGTTCTGCGGTGATTTTCGGCAG
Organism: Eurois occulta; assembly: GCA_950022335.1. Classification (NCBI taxonomy): domain Eukaryota; kingdom Metazoa; phylum Arthropoda; class Insecta; order Lepidoptera; family Noctuidae; genus Eurois; species Eurois occulta. Next base: position 1,409,519 of record OX465492.1, on the reverse strand, counting down.
ACACTCCCGATAGTACTCCGAGGAACGAGAGCCGGAGAAATTGCTGCCTGTCTGAAGAGTTCTGTTTTATGGCGCAATATATCATCTACACACCTGAGTGTACATATGCGTGCACAGTTGCGAGGCTGCGAAAATGCACAGGAGTTTCCCAATTTATTGTTACAAATAGGCGATGGCACATACCCCGTACAAGAAGATGGCAAAGTTATTTTGGTTGATAATCTCTGTTCTTGCGTTACATCACAACAGGAGCTAATTTCTTCTGTGTACGGAGATTCCACAAACATGGGAAATCAAGCCGGTTCTTGGCTATGTCAGCGAGCTATTTTGACTCCTCGCAATGTCCAAGCTACGGCAATTAATTTAAAAATATTGATTCATGTGTCCGGGAATAGTAGAGAGTACACCTCTATAAATACAGTTATGGAAGAAGATGACGCCACGCACTACCCGGTAGAATTTTTGGATTCCCTCAACACACCCGGACTTCCAGCCCACAAAATAGTTTTAAAAATCGGTGTACCAATAATTCTCCTCAGAAATTTATGTCCTCCAAACTTTGTAACGACACGGCTCAAAATCACAAATCTGCAGCAAAACATAATCGAAGCTGAAATATTAACCGGTTGCGGCGCTGGTGATATTGTTTTTATTCCAAGAATACCTATAATTCCTAACAACTTTCCTTTCTCTTTCAAACGAGTGCAATTCCCAGTCAGTCTCTGTTATGCCATGACGATTAATAAAGCTCAGGGCCAGACATTATCCGTTGCGGGGGTGGACCTAAGTAAGTATTGGATGCTTTTCCCATGGTCAACTATACGTAGCTCTTTCTCGCGTAAACAACCCCAATAACCTTTTTGTGTACGCTCCAGATGGTTCCACAGCTAATGTTGTTTATAAAGAAGCACTAGCATAAATAAAAAAAAATGATTTGTATCGGAATCCTCCAACAGCGCTTCGCACAAAAAAATACATTGTTAAGTTCCGACATCCACGCGAACGAAGTCGCGGGCACAGCTAGTAATTATATAAGTTCCTTGGTTATACAATCTAAACTATCTCGCCTGTAACTACATACTACTTGTACCTTTCACTTTACATCAAGCACTGTTGCAGATCTAATTTCAATGGTTGAATATCTAATTTCAATTACCAGCTTCTGCTAACCCATAAAACATTAATCTAAGCCACACATATATGCACATCTGTATGGATAAACTATTGAGTTATACACAAAATTTACAAGCGCACACACAGACACACAATCAATTGATCTGCACATCAATATAATTACCGTCCCAGGTAACCTCAGTACATTGTGTCCCAGTAATGAATTACGATTTGCTTCGCGCGTGACTGAGCTCTCGTTGGTATTGCATTGTTTGTACATAAAGCAACGACAATAGATTCTATGTTGTGTTCATAATTATGGTTTTAGTTTGTAATTGTTTGTTTTACAAATACCAACTTGCCACCAATTCACTCTAGTTGATGAAGAGTTGGTATTTGTTCCACATCTATCAATCATGTTTGTTTGAATCCTTTATTTTGTTTGATAGATGCATGACGATTTCGAATAGAGAAAGTCACGTGAACACTTATGTTTGAGAATGAGTGGTTTAGATACTTCATACTATCCCACTGCTGGGCTAAGTCCTCCCCAAAGTCTTGTCCAGGTCGTCTAACGGGATCGTAGTTTCGGAAAAATACTACTAATAGAAAAGATAAATGTTTTTAACCAACAACTCACTTCTGACACGCTATTGCCAAATCAAAAGTTTACATCGAATACTCTGTCTAACCACACGCAAAATAAGCGCTTGGTCGTGGCCAGCCCGTTATATAATACAATACTCTATGTGCGCATAAACTTATGCACAAATATGTCTGGAATCTGAAGCAATTTTAATAAATTAAATTAAATTTCTTGTTTTGACTCTGTACCCAATTGTGTGTAAAATGAGAGCATTCGTAAGATCTTTTACGATATTATCTCGATTCTTCTTTGTTCAAGAGAACCTCATACTAGGCTAACCTAATAAAATGAAATAAGCCCAATTTATGGTCTTGACCTTTAGGGCTTATAGAGCAACTTTCGAGCCAATTTGATAATGATTTGTGGAACAAAAGTTGGACACAGAAATTAATTTCGTAATTTGGACGTCCAAATTAATTTATACAAAGTCGAGTACAAAGTGTTTGTAAATAAAGTGGGAATGAATGGGTTAACATTTTGGTTTAACTAAGAGAATAAAATAATGAAAATGTAGATACGTGGAACAATTTGCTTGCAAAAAAAAACAAAAATCCCTGTACCGTTAGGATTGGCTAATACTCAGGAATCAACGAGACATAATCTGGGCTGAACAAGAAACCTGCCATAAACATGCACTTATTTATAAGCTGCACTCAACTCTACGCACTATGTCCAGTAGGGACATAGGCCTTTTTAAGGTATCTTCATCTAGCGGGGGCTTACCTATATGCTTGCTCTCATTAAAAGCCTCAGGGATCTTCCTGGTCAGCACGGCATAGACGGTGCACACGAGGATCAGCACGATCGGGTAGAAGAACGCGATCATGTAGGAGGCGTCCACGTAGGAGTCGCACACCAGCATGTTGTCCTCCCGCGTCGGGTAGTGGAACATCGCCTTCGCTGGCGCCACTATCATCCATACTACTACTATCAGCACCTGGAAGGAATAGTGAGGTTGAGTTGCTATAAAGTGATTGTATGATGTGTTCTTGTCCGAGAACGGCAAGTCTGATGGTGGCTGTACACTCTCGCCGGGACTGTCCGTTTCAGGGCGAGGGTGAGAGTTGCTCGTTGTCATCGTTTTTTTGTAAGATGACTCGATGGAGACATATCGAGAGTACTCGGTCGAGAGCGTGCAGCGAAAATGGAAAGGCGTACTTCGATTTATTATTGTCAAAATAGGAGTTATGGATACTATGAATTGGTCGGCGTTAATATACAATGGATCAGGCGACAGTTGTAACAAAATGGAAAATAAGCTTTGAAGTTATGACTAGCATTAAAACCCAATTTTTAGGTTTCTGCACTTGATTCATTGTTTCTTTAGGCCGTCCAATTATTTTGTAAAATGCAGTTTTATCGATGTGATTATCACATCGATAACACTGATTTAGTTTGCATTTTATGGGGACGATGTTATAGGTTTTTTAATAATAAGACAGTTAAACAGGGAGAAACATCGTGTCTCGTTTTTTACAAGAGAAATCAGAAATGAATGATGAATATAGAATCAATACAGAAGCACACCTTTTTAATGCTAAGCATCGTTTTAGTTCCTTGCACGATAATGTGTATTGAAACTAGACAGCTACCTGTATAGATATAAGAGCGGCGCATATCGCCAGCTGCGAGCTCGGGGAGATGAGGATAGGTCTCTTGGCGGAGTGTTTGCTCGCGTTGAAGATCCGCGAGATCCTGTTAGTCTTCGTCAGCAGTGCAGCGTAAACAACCGTGAAACAGAAACCCGTGCCAAACCTGTGGGGCAAAGGTTCAAGTTAATTTTTCACTGTCACTGGTTTTGGAGAAATAATACTTGACGCCCGCCTGCGAGAGGTAAAATAAAATTTCTACTTGTTTATCGTTCGTAAGTGTAGGTATCGCGCACCAAAATCGAATGAGAACCTAAAAGAAACCGTCCGTTGGCTTAGAAGTTTGCCGATAGGCACGAACTAAATGAAAGCCATATGTATAGTTCTGCCGAAACGAATGTGGTGACACACACAAGTGTGTAGTACTCCTGAGAATACTTAACCTAAACGTGAGTAACTATTTTTCAATAGCTTCAATATCTATTTCATTTCATAAAGATCCAAAATCTTTAGTTGTCAGTTTCCCAAGTTATCTTAAACATTCGATTTCTCTAGTTTGCCCCAAACTGAATTTATTAGCTTTCTATTCTCCATCTTATCATCAAACTCCACCGATACTGGACATGAGTTCTACTAAGTTACGCTTGAAGACACGAAGTCCCAATCATCCTATTTGTGCATTTTGTCTACCCCTAACAATGTATAACTTGATCAAAAATTGCAAATCCGAAAGCAAATTAGCCCTAGTTCCGCCTCGGGGCGAATCGGAAAACATCGGCTATCTTCGGACGTCCGACCAGAGGGCTACGTCCGGAGAAATGCCTAGATATGTCACGTATGTGCCCGTCTACTCGGTCGTCAGTGCAATTAGAAAGTGCCCCCGTTTGATATTTGAGCTTCCGTTTCCGAAATTACGACGTCAGTGTCCTGTCGTCCAATGCTAGGTTTCCGATTGTCGCCATGTTGACTGTCATTTTGCAATGCTTTGCAAGTGTATTTTTGACCTCGTTAGCGTTGTGGAGTAGTTATGTGAGGTGACTTTTAGTGTCACTGTAGACTTTTGATGAATGACTTTTTTTGTTACTTCAGGTATTATTGGAATCTCTTCGGGTACATTGACCAAGTCGCAAATACATCTTTGTATTTGAAATATTTTTATATCTAGAACAACAATCACACTCAAGATTTCTAGATTATTATTAACAAAGTTCTTAAGTTTCATTTAATTCTAATGTTTCGTTAGTAAAGTAAACATGTTTGTTTGATTATATTGCACACAATCACTACACAAGTTGAGCAAAGTTTACGATCAAAATTCGTTGAAAACAAATCAAATTTTGATGTAACAAAAGGGTTTGCAATAGACTGTCGTGAAACAGTTACTATAATTTCATTATAAAGTAATTATAAATTCGTTTATACAATTAAACTCCATTTTAACTCTTTCATTAATTTCTAATTAATGAAATTACTTTTTCAGTTGACAGACTTAAAAGCTATAATTTAGATGGAATTGAAAATGATGGGACGAAAATTCAATCTAACAAAGAGAGTCTCCATACACAAGCTCACGCTTTTTCCACATGGGGGTAGGCAGAAACAACAGAATGCGACTCCTTTTGGCTAGTCCACGTTCACACACGTCGGTAGCGAGTACCTACAACGCACCTACGACCTTTCTGAAAACCTCACCAACAGGGTCGTGTGAAAAGAATCTATACATCTATGCAAATAAATAAAATTGAAATGTCTGTTTATGATATCAAAATGACAGCTTTTTACTGAATGCATATGCTAAAAACATTTTTTTTCAATTTTTGTCTGTCTGTCGGTCTGTCTGTTTGTTCCGAATAATCTCTAAAACGGCTGGACCGATTTTGACGGGACTTTTAATGGCAGATAGCTGATGTTATAAGGAGTAACTAAAGCTACTTTTATTTTAGAATAATAATTAGGGTTCCGCATAAATAAATTAAAAACCCCGAAATTGGTAACAAAATTCGATTAAAAAAGGGAAGTAACATGGTCGCATGCAACAGCTAGTATTTTATAAATCTTGGCGTTATAACCCATTGTCAATACAAAAACATAAAAAAAGTAAGTCAAAGAACTATTAAAACTTTTATGACGTCTAGCCACTACATCTAAAAGTATTTTAATTTCAGATCATTAAGTCTTTCTCTCTCTCTAATCTGCTATAAATCTTGCAAAAGCTACGATGCAAATTAATCCCACTATCGAAGTATGTACATATATGCAGTACTATCAAAAACTAGGACATTCTCTTTCTTCGCAATCATTAAAAAAATCAAGCACGTAAGGCCGTTGGTTGGGCTGTCATTTGAAGATCTTTGACAGTCGTAACCGGTAAATTGGCAAGTCTGACAACCAGTCTTGCCAATCGGTATCGTATTACAAAGTTACTGGGTTTTGGAGGTCAGATAGGCAGTCGTTCTATGTACAATACTGGTATCCAGCCGCATTCCGTAAGACTGGAAGCCTACCCCAACATAGTTGGGACGAAGACGATGTGTTTTTCTAAATATTTCAAAACAAACAGAATAAACCGTGCAGATTAAGTATTTTTGCAAATTGAAATGTCTTCTTAAATTCATTTATTTATTTTATAATTATATATTATATAAATAAATATGTTTTCTTTCTTTCTTCTAAAAGCTACATCTTGAAGCTTTCACACAACGAAAACCCCTTAATGTTGAATTATTCCGTCCGAAACAGTTTTCTCAAATCCCTTACAAAAATTTGAAGTACAGTAACATGATTCTTCAAAGGCACAGCGATTTCCTTTTGCCAGAGGAAATTGAACCGTGTTTGTCATAAGAGGTAGTATAGTGTGAGGAAGTGTAGTTTCGGTGTGGCGAGCATTTATGTAAACAGGCACCTGCATTTCGTTGGTGGTGATGGGATTTGATAAAGGATTCCGTTATCGAAATTTTTTGTTCTTCCTGTTACTGTTTCGAAGTATTTTTTATCTTTCTAGACATTTGCAAGGCAGTCCCATAATCAACCTATGGTGGTGGGGAGGATATTATGCTGGGGAGTTTTTCTTGTGACATCTTCTGCCCCCAGCTGAAACACTAGCAAGAGGTAAAGGGCTGGAATTTTGAGTGACCGTCTTATGTAATTTTGGTGTTCAAAAACAGCTGCTGTTTAGCCTGATTTGATTTGATGACCTTTGTTTTTGATTGAAGAGCATTATGAGGTCATTGAATCCAGAAGATAAAGCAGAAATAAAAACCAAAATTGTATCATTCGAAATGATACAATTTTAGTTTTTATTATGGTAACACCTATGCACTGTCTACATCCCCGATAATTCATTTCCAGACCTCCATGACACCTTCATTTAAATCACAGTACAAAAACCACTTCACCAAAATCGATATCAAACATCGAATAATAATCCATCCGAATGATTAGATTTCTCCCATCACTAGGTAAACGGTTGGGGTGCCAGCGACAGGGGATCTGTAGGTACTTGGCCTCGTTGCGAGGAACCGCCTGGCCACAACCTAACTACATGCGTGTTGACAGCGACTGTGGAGAAAACAAATGAAAGATATTGTTGGACCAAGATCCCGTGACACCCAGACCTACGTCATTTATAAAAGCTGATTTTTTTCTGTAGAAGTACCTTACTATAGGTAAAAGCTATTGGCTATTATGAAAACTCGGCTGTGGTGTCTTCGGCAAGTAAGAAAAGTGTGCTGAATAGCTGCCAAGTTACGTCATACTATAAAGCGTGATTTTTATGATATTACATAGGGATAGTATGGTGAATCATCTCCTCCATTGGCAGAATATTATATAATATATGTCGGAGTTGGTTGTCAATTATTACAATTGTGGGTAGTCACCAAATTTTATTATGAGTTGTTTTGTTTTCTGATTATTAATTTAAGTGATTTTTACTATCAATTATGGTCAATTATTGTCTTATAAATCGAAACATAATTTATTACGTGCTAGTAATTGATTTTTGGCAACTTATTTCGATAAGTGTGACCGATAAGTTTTGTTCAAAACAATTAACGACATGTTATTTTAATTTTTAAATGATTTACTTTGTGAATTCACCATTGTTTATTTACGACAATTATTCTTGTATTATTTGATTACTTTATTGTAAATCTTATTGGATTTCGCGCACATTTTGTATCTTGTAAACGCGTGACGCACCTCCGTGCGTCAACGGACAGAATTGTTGTGGAGGGATTACAGTGGGGGCATCGTACTATAAAAGAGCGTGCTCTCAGTAAGCTCGTCAGTCGGTCTTCGGATTCGACTCATTACAGAGCTCCCCTGCTCCCGACAAAACTGTCGGTTTACCTGGTACAGCGCTGCTGTATATTGCACATAGCTGTATTTAGCTTTCTGATAGCGATACACTTTGTGTTTGGGTGGCTTGTCCACTGTACGAACTGTGACCTTAAAAGGTCTGTTCGCCTAACTGTGTGTACCTTTTTATCTGATTTATCTTTTTTTACTATTTACCATTTTTGTGTTGTGTACCATTTTGTATTGTGTGTTGTGTACCTACTGTAATAAAAATACTGTAATTGCATATACAGTCTTGTTTATCCCAATAAAATGGGAACTCCAAACCCTGAAGATATACCTCTCGGCACTCCTGATCCTACATCAGAAGTGGGATTAGGGAGAGCCCAGGAATCGGAAGGTGTTGGTGATCCATGGCGAGTAATGTTAGAGCTTCAGAATCAAAATATGACTCAGTTAATTGAAGCCATTAAGACGCACTCCGCTTCGTCTACTGTAATTCCTTTGCCCGATTTTGACCCAGACCTACCCGATTCCGATGCTCAATCTTGGAGTACAACTGTTGATATTTGTTTTTCGGAAAAGCCTCTTCAAGGTAGCACTCTCATTATTGCCCTTACTAAAGCCTTAAAAGGTAGTGCTAACGTATGGCTTTCCCAAGTATCATATGCAGGTATGACCTGGACAGACTTTAAGAGTCTCTTTCTCTCTCGATATGCCGTTTCGGAAACTGTTGCCGCTACCATCATTAACCTTCATAATAGTCAACCAAAAGAAGGAGAATCTTTAGCCGCATATGCCAGTCGACAGGTCACTTCACTGACATCTAAATGGAATAGCCTGAGTGTCGAAAACATTGCTGTTTCTACTGTACTGGCCCATGTCTCCAAATTTGATTCCCGTGCTCATCGACTAGCATTTACTACTGAAGTACATACTAGACATAAACTTCAACAAGAATTGAGTGTATTGTCCCACCTTAAGAGAAAGTCTCAGATTTCCTCTGACCAGCAAGATTCTTCTCAACCGAAACAGTTCAAACAAGCTAAAATAGTATGTCACTTTTGTGGTATATTGGGGCATAAGTCTACAAACTGTCGCAAGAAGGCCGAGAAAACCAGCAAATATCCTGGACCAGCCAGCTCGTCACATAAGGCAACAACTAAGAAGATAGTCTGTTACCGCTGTGGGGAAGCGGGACACGTTGCTCCTCGTTGCCCTAAGGCGACCGGAAGGCGACCGGGTGGTTCAAGTGAAGACACCGGGAGTCGACCTTCGAGCAGCCAACCATCCGTGAAGCGAGTTGAAGCTTGTGATGTACGACCTATCACTGGTGTTCTACAGCAATCTGGTGAGTCGCTTGCATTTTGTTATGACTCTGGGGCTGAATGTTCTCTTATTACTGAAACATGTGCTAAAAAGTTGTCTGGCAAACGTATTTCTTGTATCGTCAATATAATGGGAATAGGAAATTCTAACATAATATGTACCGAACAAATTCTGAGTGAAGTAGAGATAGATGGTTATCATTTAGAGATACTGTTTCATGTAGTACCGGATGCCTTAATTAGTCATAGTATCATGATAGGCCGTGAGATATTAAAATTAGGTTTCGCGGTTAACATGACCGAAACAAGTCTTACTATTACAAAAGTTAAGTTTATTGATCAGTGCTCTATTCCTGAGACCTCGAATTTTCATGATATTGATACAGATATTCCATCTGAATATAAACCACAGTTGATTGAACTTCTTCAAAAATATTCTCATGCTTTTGCAAAGGGTCTACCATGTACTCGAGTCACATCAGGTGAACTTAAAATACGCCTCATTGATCCACATAAGACGGTCCATCGCCGACCGTACAGACTTACTCCTGATGAAAGACAGTTAGTTCGATCCAAAATTAATGATCTGATTGATGCTCAAATAGTTAGACCTAGTTGTTCTCCATTTGCAAGTCCTATTTTATTGATAAAGAAGCGCGACGGGTCAGACCGAATGTGCGTAGACTACCGTGAGCTAAATAGTAATACAATAGCAGATAGGTTTCCACTGCCTCTTATAGCTGACCAAATCGCAAGGTTATGCGGTGCTAACTTTTACACTTGCCTTGATTGTACTTCTGGGTTTCATCAGATACCTATTCATCCTGATAGTATTGAGGCCACTGCCTTTGTAACACCCGATGGCCAATTTGAATATTTGGCTATGCCATTCGGTTTACGAAATGCTCCTAGTGTTTTCCAACGTGCTGTAACTAATGCATTAGGCAAGTTAGTCCATTCTTATGTGATTATTTACATTGATGACATCATGGTTCCCAGTAAAGACCCCTGTGAAGGTTTACATCGACTAGAAGAAGTCCTTGCATCATTGACCACAGCAGGGTTTTCTTTAAATCTTAGCAAGTGCTCTTTCCTAAAACGCAGAGTAGAATATCTTGGGTACGAAATCACCTCCGGGGAACTTCGCCCGAATCCTCGAAAAATAAAGGCATTAATTAATTTAAAGTCTCCCAAAACAATTCACCAATTGAGACAGTTCATTGGTCTTGCATCATATTTTAGAAAATTTGTAGAGAACTTTTCACAGATTATGAAACCTTTGTTCTTCTTAACTACTAGTAAACAGACTTTTAAGTGGACTGATGAACATGAGAAAATTAGGCAAAAAGTAATTTCAATTCTTACTAATGAGCCAGTTTTAATGATTTATAATCCTGAATATCCCATCGAATTACATACTGACGCTAGTGCTGATGGTTACGGTGCTATTCTTTTTCAAAAAGTTGATAAAAAAATGCATGTTGTAGAATATTATAGTAAAAGAACGACTACAACTGAAAGTAAATATCATTCCTATGAATTGGAAACTTTAGCCGTTGTTAACGCAGTTAAGCATTTTCACCATTATCTGCAGGGACATAAATTTACTGTTGTAACTGACTGTAATTCCCTTAAAGCCTCGCGCAATAAGGCTGATTTAACTCCCCGAGTACATAGATGGTGGGCTTTTCTACAGGCCTATGATTTTGACATTATGTATAGAGAAGGCAGATATATGAACCACGTAGACTTTCTTTCTAGAAACCCCCTTCCACAATCAATCAACAAAATAGAACAGAAACGTGTTGATATTACAACTCTGTCTAATAGTTGGCTTTTAGCTGAACAACAGCGTGATTCTGAGATTTTAGCTATCGTTTCTAATCTAAAAAGTAATGCTCTACCCCCTGATATTGCCCAAAGTTATGAATTGCGATCAGGAACCTTGTACCGTAAAATACAACGCAATGGACAAACACGTTGTTTACCTATTGTCCCAAGAGCTTTTAGATGGTCTGTTATAAACCACATTCATGAAGCAATCATGCATTTAGGTTGGGATAAAACGCTTGAAAAGGTCTATGAGCATTACTGGTTTGATAAAATGGCTAGATATGTTAGAAAATTCGTAGATAACTGTATCACGTGTAAAATCTCTAAATCTAATTCGGGTAAAATTCAAGCAGAGTTACACCCTATACCTAAAGTCAGTATACCTTGGCACACAGTGCATATAGATGTTACCGGAAAACTTAGTGGAAAGAGTGATCTCAAGGAATACATCATTGTTATAATTGATTCTTTTACAAAGTATGTTCTACTGTACCATACTACCCAGATTGACGCATCAAATTGCATTAAAGCCCTTAAGTCTAGTGTCTCTTTATTTGGAGCACCTTCTCGGGTTATAGCTGACCAAGGTCGCTGTTTTGCTAGCAAAAACTTCAAAGAATTTTGTGATTCCCATAATATTGCATTGCATTTAATAGCTACCGGTGCATGTAGGGCTAATGGGCAGGTTGAACGCATAATGAAAACATTAAAAAGTATGCTTACCGCCGTTGAGACCAGTGAGCGCTCTTGGCAAGATGCCATTGAAGACGTTCAAATTGCTCTAAATTGCACAATTAATCGGGTTACTAAATCTAGTCCTTTAGACTTGTTGATTGGACGAGTTGCTCGACCTTTAGGTTTGATGACTGTTGACAGTGACGAGATAGAAGTAAATTTGTCCCGTGTAAGGGAACAAGCAGCCCTGGGTATAACTAAAAGTGCCGAATACGATAAAGTTCGTTTCGATAAGACTAAAGCTATTTTGAAAAAGTTTCAAGTTGGAGACTTTGTACTTATTGCTAATGAGGAACGAAATCAAACTAAATTAGATCCTAAATTTAAAGGTCCCTATAGAATTTTAGAACTATTAGATGGTGATAGATATTTGTTAAAAGCTTTGAGTAGCAATAGAATTTACAAATATGCCCATGATCGTGTACGAAAAATGCCTGAATGTCCAGTTACTGTTAGTGATGATGTCAATACTGACACTGATGATGATTCATCTGCTGCTGACATAGTATAGCTGAATTGATAAGATGTCTATGATGACTCTTGTTTAGCTTGACGCTTAATCGGATGTCTATGTTGACTCCTGGATTTGGATGTTGAACTTGACGCTTATGCGGGTTGTCTATGTTGACGCCTATGCGGGTTGTCTATTTGACTCCAAATTACTTGTCGAATCCCATGGTGTGATTTCGGCTGGGAGACTGTGTCTCTACTTTAGTTGAACTATGTATTGTCAGTAGCAGTATGGTAATTTTGAACGGTTGCGATGCAACTGCTATAATTGATAATAATTTTATTTGACTAACTCAGGATTTTTCTTTACGACATACCTTTTGTTAAGGCTTTTGTTTGTCAGAAAGGCCGATCGATATTCACAAGAAATTTTCTTTTTCAGAATCACACGAGGTCGTGTAGAACGTCAGTTCTGGCCGTGTCGGAGTTGGTTGTCAATTATTACAATTGTGGGTAGTCACCAAATTTTATTATGAGTTGTTTTGTTTTCTGATTATTAATTTAAGTGATTTTTACTATCAATTATGGTCAATTATTGTCTTATAAATCGAAACATAATTTATTACGTGCTAGTAATTGATTTTTGGCAACTTATTTCGATAAGTGTGACCGATAAGTTTTGTTCAAAACAATTAACGACATGTTATTTTAATTTTTAAATGATTTACTTTGTGAATTCACCATTGTTTATTTACGACAATTATTCTTGTATTATTTGATTACTTTATTGTAAATCTTATTGGATTTCGCGCACATTTTGTATCTTGTAAACGCGTGACGCACCTCCGTGCGTCAACGGACAGAATTGTTGTGGAGGGATTACAGTGGGGGCATCGTACTATAAAAGAGCGTGCTCTCAGTAAGCTCGTCAGTCGGTCTTCGGATTCGACTCATTACAGAGCTCCCCTGCTCCCGACAAAACTGTCGGTTTACCTGGTACAGCGCTGCTGTATATTGCACATAGCTGTATTTAGCTTTCTGATAGCGATACACTTTGTGTTTGGGTGGCTTGTCCACTGTACGAACTGTGACCTTAAAAGGTCTGTTCGCCTAACTGTGTGTACCTTTTTATCTGATTTATCTTTTTTTACTATTTACCATTTTTGTGTTGTGTACCATTTTGTATTGTGTGTTGTGTACCTACTGTAATAAAAATACTGTAATTGCATATACAGTCTTGTTTATCCCAATAAAATGGGAACTCCAAACCCTGAAGATATACCTCTCGGCACTCCTGATCCTACATATATTTGTGTGGTGGAAACCCACCGCCAGACAAGTGTAAAAGTGTAATTGTAATTGAACTCCAGTTAATTGTGCGTGACGTTTGACGGAAGTCCCTGCGTCTTAACTTAAGCAATAACAACAACAACATCAAATATTTCAGGCTACAATGGCGCATAAATATATCCCATATAAATAACATATCATATAAGTAAATATAAAACTTGTGATAATAAATAAGACTTATAACTATGTTAATAGCGCTTCACTTGTTCACACTTCACATGTTCTGGCTGACCAGTGGAATATGTCCGCGGAAGCGACGGAACACCACGTCCTGCAGCCAAAAGTCTTCCTCCACCACCAGGGGCAGAAAACAATTCGGTACTCGCACCACAAACGCCTTGAAGTTGACGTTGCGCCGCGACTCCAGTAACTGTACCCTCGGTGTGTACCTCGTCTTTTGGCGCACGTACTCCAGGATGTCCTCCGCTTTAGTGGTGTAATGTAAGCGGGAAATGTACCCCGATGTATTCGGCTTGGCGGCATACAGGCTCACTTCAGGGTCCGCAGAAGCCTTGCCGCAGAGTTTCTTGGTTGTTCGGGAACGGCGCTTTCTTCTCTGCACCGTCACGAAACCCTCATTATCAGCCTACTTCGGCGCATTTTCAGGCACAGGCTTTTTACTAGGAGCGTCAGAGGGGCTTGCGGTGACGCTGGTGATCCTTTCGTAAGCAATGGGAACGCAAATTTGATTGAATTTAGATCGTCGTGCTCATATGTCGCTCTTTGTTCGGATTACTGCGAGACACCCTCTGTCGGTGTCACCATGACTTCGGGATTGTCGAAGCAACTGAACGCGACTGTTGCGGCCGGTCACGTCACAGGTCGCATCGCGTGAGGTTGTGTACGGAGTCACGTACTTGGGGCTCCGACCTAGTATGAGACTTGAGTCCATAACTCACGTAAAATATTATTATTATGTAAGATTTCAGTTTGGCTGAGCGATTTAATGCATTTTCTTGGAGGAAGCGTGGTGTAGAAGTAATGTAAATGATAAAAATAATGTTGTTGTAGAAAATGAGAGGAAATATTATTTTGTGTGAGCTTTTGAAGTTATTTCGCTGATGAATGTGGGAATTTATGTGATGGAGATTTTTAAATGTGAAAGACGAAGGTATGATGAAGTAAAGTGGTCCAAAAATTATAAAAATACCTGTAGCAAGCCTGAAGCTTTCTTCGTCATCATCATCATCTATTAAGCCGAAAGACGTCCACTGCTGGACATAGGCCTCCCCCAAGCGTCGCCACATTGACCGGTCCCATGCGTCTCGCATCCAGCGGATCCCTGCAACCTTCACCAGGTCTTCGGTCTACTTAGTGGGAAGCCTTCCAACGCAACGTCTTCCGGTGTGCGGTCGCCACTCCAGAACTTTTCGGTCCCATCGGCTATTCGTTCTACGAGCAATGTGCCCTGCTCACTACCACTTAAGTTTGACAATTATTCGGGCTACGTCGATAACCTTGGTTATCTTGCGCATACCCTCATTTCTGATTGGATCACGCAAGGAAACTCCGAGCACAGCCCTTTCCATTGCGCTTTGGGTGACTTTAAGCCTTCTGATGAGGCCCATTGTGAGCGACCACGTTTCGGTCCTGTATGTAATCACTAGCAACACATACTGGTCATAGACGTTCGTCTTGAGACACTGCGGAAAGTTGGACGAGAAGATACCACGCAATTTCACGAACGCTGCCCAGCTGAGCTTCCTTTATTATTATATTATTATAGCTAGCCCATACTGTCCCACTGCTGGGCAAAGGCCTCTCACCATTCCTTCCAACGGTCACGATTCTGTGCTACTACTTTCCAATTCTCAAGGAAGACATCCAGTTCGTCCCTCATCTCCTTCGTGGTCTGCCGCGGCTCCGTGTCACTGACCTTACAGCGATAAATTTCAATAATCCTAAATTCAACATTTAATAATGCTCTTACGTTAGGACTAATCAAAAAACACTTGTCTAACTATATTTAAATTGCAGAGAGTTAGAATTAAAAACCGAAAACAATCCAAACTACGTGGCCATGTAGTTACAGGTGCGGTCGACTCCACCCGTTTAGTTATTCTTCCTACTTTACACGTGGCGTCCAAACCGCGAGGAATTCACACCGAATTTACACTTCATACATTTTTCAGATACTAGAATGGAAACTTGGATTGTCTCCGGTTTTTGGTAAAGTTAAATGTTTTATTGTTGACCAAATTTCTTATTTTTGACGAGATAGCGGCACTACACTTGCCTTGCTAGTCTGTAGTTCGGTTTTCTTTTAAATATCAAAACTAAAATTATCTAAGTAACCACATGTAGTTCGCAAGTAAATTAAGCGAAAAAATACCAACGAAATATCACCTGCTAATGAGACTGGCACACTATTACGGATTCCCTTTATACCAGCACACTGACAGTCAAATAACTTATTACCTACCAATTCCAATCATATAAAGTCATTCATATTATAATTCAGTTTATTGCTAACATGCTCAACAGTTTGGCCACGAGACCAGCAGTACATTGGTACTTGCTAGGCAACCACGGGCAAACTTAATCGGTTTGCAGGGCACACCACAAAGATGTTGGTGTGCGTAAAATCAACTGGTGTATTACTTCGCCTATTTGTTAGTGTTTGCTTCACTATAGTATATGTATAATATGAGGTAAAGAATATGAAGCATCAATTTAACCCTATGACTAACCGGTGTCGTG
Source organism: Eurois occulta (assembly GCA_950022335.1). Taxonomy (NCBI): domain Eukaryota; kingdom Metazoa; phylum Arthropoda; class Insecta; order Lepidoptera; family Noctuidae; genus Eurois; species Eurois occulta. Next base: position 1,393,476 of record OX465492.1, on the reverse strand, counting down.
GCATAGATGTGTAATCATTCGGCTGGTAAATCAAGTGTCGTAGGATCGAATCTGCGCCGCTGGCGTCAACTTTTTGCATTATTAAAAAACTTTTATTTTCATTTTGTTGAATTTTTATTGTAATTTACCTGATAATAAGAACATTATTCGAAAAAAAATATGGAAGTAAAAATTAAACAATTTGTATTAAGAAATCAACAACATTTATTGACTAGGTTTTTTTTTATATTATAATCACAAATTAAAAAGTTTTGTGCATGACAAATATTCTAAGTCGGACAAGAAATAACGTTACTTTTCTTATTCAAGTGGGTAATTTATTTATTAGTGAAATGAATAAACATGTTAATAAGATAGATATTAAGATACAGGTATCCTAAATTGTTATCTCACTAACAATAACATCACTCACATAAAACAAATCGAATTACCCCCTGATATTTTTATTAATATCCTATTGGTGCGCCTTCGCTATCTATGACTTATTCATGCACGAAGTAAATGTCTCCACTAGACCTGCATGGAAGAATATTTTTTTTTATGATAGCGCTCACCATCTTTTCGCCACAATATTTTGCGACCGTCCTTGTCTGATTTAAAACATTTTTCATCTCTAAATATAACTATATTATTGCACCAATCAAAATCTAAATATTCTCTTGCGAAGCGTACCCGGTTTTGCCTGTGAATATCTGACATTCAAATTTTCTTGGCTGGCCTACAACATTTCACACCAGCTGCTCGCAAGTGGTTTCGTACAGTTTGTAATGTCACGTCATGTTTAGTTGCCGTGGAACGAGTAGTGAGGAAGGGCTCAGCGGTATGCGTAGCAACTATATCAGATGCCAATCTGTGAATGCAAATCCAGCCTTTGGTCCCGGTCGGCAAGGATCAATGCTTCCCGAATCTGCATAACGATGGACCCACAATTGCACAGTCCTTCTCTGTGAACAATAATAAAATATTGTTACAAAAAACAACAATCAATAACATGTGGATTATTTAAACATATTAAACTTCTAAACATCATAATAACATTTTGTTACTCACCGATATCTTTAAACGTCTCGCAATTTCACTAATTGAAACATTTTGCTCATGCAAAATAATTATTTCAGCTCATAAAAGTGTGGTTCAATGATTCATATTGATTCACAAATAAAAGCACTTCTCAAAAAACGCAGGGTATAATGTCTAAAAACGTAACGAAACCCCAATAGTCAATAGCATTATGACGATGAACTTAAACTACTAACTTAAACATGATTTGTCATTTTTAGAGGGTAGACAACTAATACATTCTAACCCAAATATAAAGAGACTTGCTAATAGTTAAGCAATAAATTGAACAAACAAATGTAAAATATTTTATTAAAACATACAAAAACATTATGCTGTTGGCAGTCGGATTCGATCCTACGGCGCCGGCGCAGTAAGTAATTATTTATCGCACGCTCGACTAATGCGCCACGGAGACGATTGTATGATAAGCTATTTATGCGTCATATTCCCTGCAACATTAGTGACAAGAAATTTTATTGTGTGTGCGTGGACAACGGGTTATTGTGAAGCAAACACTAATAAATAGGCGAAGTCAGACGGCCGTTGATTTTACGCACACCAACATCTTTGTGGTGTGCCCTGCAAACCGATTAAGTTTGCCCCGTGTACATACATTTCATTACTCACACTTAATATAACGTCACAGAGGTTATAATAGCAATTTTGATGATTAATGGTTTCTGTTATTTTGTAATTAACTCCGATAGTATTGTGCTTTTGACATGGAAATGTTATACAATGGTGATAAATGAAGTGATTTGTCATTTATGCCATAAAGGATGTAATTGAGGGTTGAGTGTGATATAGTGTAATGAAAAAGGGTTATGGTGTGATGCTATACTAGTGCTAGAAATCAAGATGGTAATATAGTACGAAGACAAAGCTCGTTGAAAAGCGAATCCGAAATATGGATTAACCAATAATCCAACTCGAAGGAGCATTTTCAAATTGATTTATAGAATTTATTGTATAACTTTTTATTGTATTATAACAATGCACGTATGACCAAGCAGAATGAAGTAACTGCCACAGTTAGTGATTACTTTTAGAAACCATCTATAAACAGCCTTTACAGAACTCTAAACGAATAACAACTAACAACTTTAATTATTGTTTTGCTATGTACAATATATACAGACTACAAATAGAACTAAAATAAATATAAAAAGAAGACTAAAATAAAGTACCTACCTATATATATACAACGACGACAATAGGACACGTCTTAGGCGTCAAAGTACTCCTCCGCATCGCTATCATCTGGAAACGTGCCCAGAAGACTGGCAGCATTGCCACGTTGAATGGCAATGCTAATTCTTTGCCCAAAGAAAGAGCCAGCCCTCTGGTCACGCGAAGTGTCGACCAGTCGGCGAGAGATTTCCTTGAAAAGGAGACGCGCACTCGGGCCCCATGACCCGAGCGTTTCGACCCCATTTTTTTTTTTTTTTTTTTTGGGGGGTGAGAAATCATCAAATGACTCCTTCCGCTCTGGGCGGAGCGGAAGGGAGTGTCAGACTCTTACTGACTAAAAAACACCCATGTTCCTTCATTGGCCCTTTATGTTCCAGGGCCGCGGTATCTCTTTCGAACAGTCCCGCAGCCCTGGCAGGCACCGGCCCTTGCGGGCCCCTCCCGTTTGCTGACATCTCTTTGAGGCGCGCGTGGAACACGAACGCGCCGTCGACACGGCCTGCCCGTCGTCATACGACGGACGGACGGCGAGCTAGCCCATTACTCGCCGTCCACAGGCCCGCGCCTACGGTGGCCGAGAGCCATCACGGCGTGGCCCCCGACGCCCGGTGCTTCTCCCGCGGCGGCTGGGACGTGAGGAGGTTCTCTCCCTCTCACGTTCCGCCGCCTCCTTCGCTAGCATGACTGCTTCGCAGAAGGAGGCGACGGCTTCCCATTCCCTCTCGTCCCGGACCATGGCTTGAACCAGGGCCGGACGCGAGAGGTCGCCGCCGCCAATCGCCGCTACGAGGACACGGCGGTGCTCCTCCCAAGCGGAGCAGACCTCGACGGTGTGCTCCACCGTGTCCTCCGGTCGATCCTCGCAATAGTAGCACCCGGGCGTTTCCTCCCGCCCGATTCGGTACAGGTACCTCCCGAAACAACCGTGTCCGGTGAGGACCTGCGTCAGGCGGAAGGTGAGGGCGCCGTGGCGCCAGCGTTTCGACCCCAAACGGCTCAAAACTGTAGTTACCAATAAGGTTACAGTATTTGCGCCGCTTGAAGATCTCAGCAGCCGCAGCAGCAGCGCCCGCACAGCCCGCCGTGCTTGAAACGTGAGATGGCGCAAGGGTGTCGACACAAGTTGCGTCCCACACCAAAGGCCTATCCACCTTCCAAGGCACCAACGTCATGCCGTCTGGTCTCTTCCCATCGTCACGTACCAAGCCGTTTGGTTCTAAAACCGCTGGTACGCCGGCGCTGGCAAGAGCTCGACGAATCATGTCGTTAATGCTGGCGTGCCGTGCAATGCGACCTGCGGTCCTGTAGCAGGACAGGCCATGGTGTCCGAGGCTGTCGACAGCTTCACCGCAATGACACCGATGCGGAGCAACACAAGGTGCGCCTAAGCGTAGACTCGTAGCGACCCGGAACGATGCGTCATCCATCATAGTGCCAATGGTGAAAGATGGAAGTGCCTGAAGCCACAAGCCCGACTCCCATTCCCCCACGGCCAGCAGACGGGCACGCTCCACAGTATTGATTGACGTGTTTAAAAGGTTATTCCGTACAATACTGCAGAGCGGCACGTCCCACTGTCTCTGGGAGGACAGGTTGTCGGGCACATCCGTATTGGGACAAGCCATTTTCCAGGCGTTCAACGCATCAGTCAAATACGGCACTTCAAAATCGACCAGTGAGGACGTCAGAATATCCCTGGTTATTTTTTCGGTACCGTAGACCGAGGAGAGGAAAGCTGGTAAACTTATACTTGAAATTTTGCGGACGCCGAGACCACCCAAACGAATGGGAAGTGCGGCTTGCTGCCAAGCTCGGTCGTCCAGGGCCATATTAAGTATTGAAGTTAGAGTTTTCCTAATTATTTGGTCCACTTTTTCTAAAAGCTGTGGATGCTTCCAAAGATGAGAATAGAAGCGATGGGAGCGAAGGCTATACGTGAATTTTGGTCCAAAACAACAGTATCGAATAAGTGTGAAGGCCGAATGAATGTTAATTTTGAAAAGTCTCTCCGAAACATCATTAAAATTTTGAATTTTTTCTTCAATGAACGTCGGAAAAGATTCGTCAAATATTGTTGACCCTAGGAGGTGAAGAGAATTTTTTCCGGTAATTTTGATATTTGGAGGTATTTAAATTTAGAAATGGTAGTCTGTCTGTCAGTGGTTTCAGGAAGGTAAATTTCGCACTTCGAAAGGTTAAGGTCTAGGCCAATGCAACTGAATTTTTCTTTAAAAAAAGTTAAATCTTTTAGGACTGTGTCCACATCTCCTCCCAGGGTTCCATCATGCAAATACCATACGTTGAATTTAGAATTTAGCTGCCGAATAATTGGATTAATTGCTAAACTAAAAATGACTGGCCCAAGAGGGTCACCCTGTTGGCATCCAACGGCTGATTCCAAAAGGTTGTCTTTATAGAGTAATTTTGAGGGGTTCCTGTAGCATTGGTAAAGAAAACTGTAAATTTTGGGTATTTCTTTTTGAACCAACAAGGTGTCCCTGTTTACGGAATTGAATGCATTTTTAATGTCAACCTTAAGGATGACCTCACCCTTATCACTATTAAGGTAAGTGGAAAGTGCATGTACCGCAGCCTCACAGCCCCCTTTGGAGCCAAAGCCAAGCTGAAGGGGCTGGAATTTGCTGGCCAGTGTTTCACTGTAAAAGGCGCAGCAAATTTTGGCTGCGATACGACGGTAAGTTGACCCTACGGCAATGGGAGGAATGCCGCCATCCTTCTTGCGCAGGGCACAAAGATTGGCCCCGTACAGAACTAACAACTTTTGTAGATCTTTTTTTGTACTATTATGTGTCGATGTCTTATAAAATTATTTTTTCCGGCATATTCCGCCTTCTCGGCATCCTCTGTTTCTAACGCCCCAACATCTTCACTGCCAGCTCACACTAAAACCTTAATTAACTATTTACTTTTTGCGTCGACGACGTTCGCGAAACACCTAGCTTTCCCGTTTATAATTAGTTCTTAAATTCAAGGAAAAAGGATACTGTTTTACAATTCCTAAAATCGTAGAATTTCAGACCTTTCAGAATGAATGTTTGTCTATATTTTGTTTTGCTAATTACTTTTAGGTTTTTATATTTATTTTGCGTTACAAAGGTTCTTTGTATTTTGTTGGCTACAGACATGTTTAATTTGGCCGCGGTACGGAGTTAGGACGTACACGTCGTTTACTTTCCGGCATATAATCTAGACTAGACCTTAGGTACGCCCTCAAGTCAGAACAAGTGGCAATCAGGATGAACACAAGTTGTTCGGAAGCCTATGTCAATTCAATACATTTTTAGAATTTTCTATGAACTATTTATTTTGTGGAATGTCAGAATCATCACTAAACACATTTTACACATTGTATCTGTATTAAATAAACCAGACTACGGTTTCATACACACTAACAAATTTTAGACTTACCTTTGTATGGAGCAGAGGATATCAGTCGGTCTGAAGACCAACGCAAAGGTGACAAGGTAACACATGAGGATCCCAGCGAGCAGGACGTAGGACAGCTCTCTGCCGCTGGCGCGGACCACTGGGGTGGAACTGTGGCGCATCCAGACTCCACATACGAAACTGTTAAGGAAAAAACAAAATGATAATGAATTGTGTATTTATAAAATGACTATCGTAAATATCAACGCACAGCTCAAACGAATCGGGATAATATTGGCATACATAGCTATGATGACTTAGGTATCCGATATGAAAGGATTTTGGAAAATTCAACTTTTAAGCCGATGAAATAGGGTTTGAAAGTTTGTATGAAAATCAGTACGAGTCGGTTAGTTTTTATAAACATGAAACATTGGATGTGCTGCAAAAAAAACTGTTTAAAAATATAGTTGGACATTACTGTAGCTTAAAATTGTTTCCAACTGTGCGTTCGCACCGCCCGGCGAATCATTCCTAAAAAAACATATTGTCTGACAGAGATAAAGATTTAAATTAAGAGAAGAGAAAAGATAGAGGGAGACAAATAGAAATGTCAACATGTACTTATGTCAATATTTCACCAGTGTCACCAGTGTAAACGAACAGTGAAAGGGATATCTCAACGGTAGGTAAACACAAAACATCAATTAAAACGCCCCAAACAAACCCGACTGAAAGGAAACAGGATATCGCATCGGAAACAGAAAATTGCCACTAATCCAGGAAAATGAATTCCATCAATAATATAACACCAAATTCTTCATTTAACAAAACAATTTTAATTCTAATCACGTCGAGTTTCAGATTGTATGGATCAATATTGGATTATTTCTTCTCGATTGCTTTTGTCAATCATGAATACCAACTGGCTTGGATTGTAAAGAATAATTTGTTTTCCAATTTCATCTTCCGTATCTATAAGTGCTATATTCTTTCCTGGTGCGGTTTTGGAATTCCAATCGGTTTTTCCAATTATTCAAATTTGAGATTCTTAATTGCAATTAACTACTGTTCCTATTAAATTATGTCTGATGAGTTCGGCTTTATCAAGTTCCCTTATAAATTAAATGTACTTGTTTTTAGGGTTCCGTCCTCAAGAGGAAGAAACGGAACCCTTTTGTGATCTTTGTTGTCCGTCCGTCCGTCTGTCTGTCTGTCAATACCCTTTATCTCGGGAACGCCTAGAGATATCGACTTGAAATTAAAACCATATACTCAAGCCTACAGTCCCTTGAAGCTGTGAAAACATCAAACTTCTAAATTAACGTAAAACAAATAGATACGGCCGTTAATGCCGCAAAAAACGTATGTTTCGACACTGTCAAGGGAATCAAAATTAAAAAGGGTACCTACTTCCCGTTATCCGTTCCGTATCTGTTATCGTTATCGCAAGAATCATGAAAATTTTCAAGAAACAATGTCTTACAGCACAGGGAAAGGAAAAAATCTGAAAACAATAAATACGTAGTTTAATGACAAAATACCTACAAGTTTGTACGGAACTCTCGGTGCGCGAGTCCAACTCGCGCTTTGCCGGTTTTTTTGTCAGAGTAAAATCTATGTACCGTTTTACAAGAACATTTTGGCAATAAAATTACAGGTTGTATTTACGAAATTGTGTTGAAAACCAATACCGATACCAGCGTCAGTTGCCATATTTTTATCCACGCGCAAATAATTTCAATTACGTATTCCTTCAGCTTCGTCTCTTACTTCGGTTCATGTCAAATTCAATAACTTATTAATACATTTTCGTAGTAAAGTATGACGAAGCTTATCTGAATTTCAAACATGCGGCTGTGGCCTGCCAACCGAACTTTGTCTTGAGCTGAAACTCCGTGACAAATGGTACAAGCTGACTAGTGCAAAATGTAGAATGATTTTAACAGAGTTCTAGACAAGCTCTGCTGTTTAAACGTAACTAGTTTCAAGCTGGGATTACAGTTACGATTTTTTTTTTTGACAGAAATGACAGAAAACATTTATATCATTTTATTAAAAAAATATGTAATGTAAACCCCACGTTATGAGCATTGAATAAGGAAATAAGCCACAGCTAAAAGCTGCTACAATAAGACATAAAAATGCTAAAGATTACCATTTTACTACCCAAAACGTGTGGTTGAGTACGCTAGACGAAATAATGGTTTATAAAATAATTCTAAATGTAATGTGCATACCATTTAATGTGAGCATAATCGGGTTACAACATTTTCACTGCTACACACAGATCTATCACTCTTTACCATAAAGAGTGTTCTCGGACTAATAACTTCGAGATTTCTTCTTCTGTAATAAAGTCTACTCACGCTGTCAACAGGATTCCGACCGACGAGAAGGACATAGCACCGATCGCCCAGGCGGAGTCAGGCCTCAGGTAGGCCTCGGGGATGGGACGGCATTCAGTCTTTGTAGGGTTGGGCAGTGTGCCCCGGGGGCAGACCGTACACTGGGTCTCTTCGATGGACCTTATCTGCGATTGTACAGGTTAAGTTTAAAATTACCATAATTATTATTATTGAGTTACAGAAGATTAAAATCAGGAAACTGTTACAGAAAACGAGAGTTAATCGTCAGCCCTTGCATTCTGAGTTACTTTGGGGTAAGATTAAATCAAAAAGTGTCAGGCGAAGTGAGAAGGGAATTTGTACCAAGTGCGATGAAGCTTTAAAGTGTAACCTTGACTCGCCGTGCATATTAGGCTTCAGCATGTACTGTATTAGCAGTACTGTCCCACTTCGTACTCCGGTGGATGACGCACACCCTGTTTCATTTATGATGGACAGTACCTCATACTGCGTGCAGTTGAAGCAGTGCCAGCAGCAGGACTCCCCCTCCACGTACTGCTTTGCCTGCCCCAGCTCGCACTCCGCGCTACACACCGACTCCGGCGGGTGACGCTCACCCCATTTGAATTGGATGTCTGTTAGAAAAAGACAAGTATTCGCATTGTAGTTCATTATTTGGCTGAAAATCATAAAAAGGACATAAAGCAGGTCCCCATAAGACAGTTCTCCATAAGGCCTATCCTTTGCCACTGCTTGTGTTTCAGCTGGGGAGAAGAAGAGGCTGAATAAACCCCTTAGCAACATTCTATCTAATAAGTAAATAGAGCTTGTCTAAAGAAAGGTTATCATTAATTTAAGTGTGCTTACCATCAACCTCCAACTGCAGTTCACCATCCAGATACTGCCCTACATTCACCCATCGGTAGACTCCTTTCTTGATCTGCTTGAAGTGCAAGATGTTATACCTTGCAGGACCGTCGCCATTGCTGTCGAAGTGGAACTCGTCTCCGCTCAGACCTTGGGAAGACATTCATCATCATCATCACTAGATGTAAAGCAGTAACTTTTAGGAAATTATATGGTGTTGGTGAGAACTGAACGTAGTATCTTTGCCACCGACGACATTTCTGAGGATTGGCGGTGTAAATGCCCCTCCTCGTTTTAAGTAGAATTAGTACCATCACTTTCTAAGTATACACTGTCAAAGACCCATTACTTATTTCTGAATTTGTCTCCACATTTGCATTGGGTTCGGCTTCCAGTCTAACGAGGTGCAGCTGAGTACCAGTGTTTTACATGGAGTAACTGCCTCTGTGATTTCCATAACACAGTTAGAGGATAATACGATATCCCTTGCAAAGGCTGGTTTTCAGACTGGACTGCCAATGATTTACGAATGATGGCCGAATTTCTCTCTTAAATCCCAAAAATAGCACACATGACACAGTTAGCTATAATATAGGGTTTTACCATCTAATCTGTTAAGGTTAAATGTAACAGAGTGTCGTACTCAATTCCATTAAACAGAAATAAATCTTAAAAATGTCTTCTACCTTCACAATTTTAAAGCTTTTTCATTTATTTGTAAACCAGCGCGTCTTTGGAAGCGTTACATTGAATAGAACATGCAGCTATTCGAGTAGCTCAGGGAGAACTGAAAGAATTTCTTCTAAAGAAATCTTCGTGTAAGCTGTAAGCCACACAAACCTAACTAATGGAAGCAGCTTCAGGAAAAAACTGTGCTGAAGTAGCTGTTTTGCAAATAAAAGACACTAACTTACCTAACATATTAAAGGGGGAATCTTTTGACACAAACTGAAAAAATCTTTACATATACCTAAAAAAATATTGAGAAATTCCTGTTGAAAAACTTAATAAAACTTTGCCTGACCTGAGGATGGATTCAAGGATCTCAATCTCAGCTCTCACGCTTGCGACAGTTAGACAAACGAGGCAATCGGGCACTGATTTGTCAATTGGTTATCCTCTACCTGTTTGCACACGAATATTATGTGCCCAAAGGTAAACTAAAATATTTAATACTAGCTGTGCCCGCGACTTCGTTCGCGTGGATGTCGGAACTTAACAATGTATTTTTTTGTGCGAAGCGCTGTTGGAGGATTCCGATACAAATCATTTTTTTTTATTTATGCTAGTGCTTCTTTATAAACAACATTAGCTGTGGAACCATCTGGAGCGTACACAAAAAGGTTATTAGGGTTGTTTACGCGAGAAAGAGCTACGTATAGTTGACCATGGAAAAAGCATCTAATACTTAGGTCCACCCCCGCAACGGATAATGTCTGGCCCTAAGCTTTATTAATCGTCATGGCATAACAGAGACTGACTGGGAATTGCACTCGTTTGAAGGGAAAGGAAAGTTGTTAGGAATTATAGGTATTCTTGGAATAAAAACAATATCACCAGCGCCGCAACCGGTTAATATTTCAGCTTCAATTATGTTTTGCTGCAGATTTGTGACTTCGACCCGTGCCGTTACAAAGTTTGGAGGACATCAATTTCTGAGGAGAATTATTGGTACACCGATTTTTAAAACTATTTTGTGGGCTGGAAGTCCGGGTGTGTTGAGGGAATCCAAAAATTCTACCGGGTAGTGCGTGGCGTCATCTTCTTCCATAACTGTATTTATAGAGGTGTATTCTCTACTATTCCCGGACACATGAATCAATATTTTTAAATTAATTGCCGTAGCTTGGACATTGCGAGGAGTCAAAATAGCTCGCTGACATAGCCAAGAACTGGCTTGATTTCCCATGTTTGTGGAATCTCCGTACACAGAAGAAATTAGCTCCTGTTGTGATGTAATGCAAGAACAGAGATTATCAACCAAAATAACTTTGCCATCTTCTTGTACGGGGTATGTGCCATCGCCTATTTATAACAATAAATTGGGAAACTCCTGTGCATTTTCGCAGCCTCGCAACTGTGCACGCATATGTACACTCAGGTGTGTAGATAATATATTGCGCCATAATACAGAACTCTTCAGACAGGCAGCAATTTCTCCGGCTCTCGTTCCTCGGGGTACTATCGGGAGTGTCTGCCGAAAATCACCGCAGAACAGCACCGTGATGGCTCCTATCGGCCGGTCATTTTGCCTTATGTCCTGTAAAGTTCTATTCACTGCTTCTACAGCTTTGCGGTTTGCCATAGTGCACTCGTCCTAAAAAATTAAAACACCATCGCATAAAACCCTTGCTTTATCGCTATTTCGCGATATGTTGCAAACCGGGCTTTCCGTGCGGTCTAAGTCGATAGGAATTATAAATGTTGTGCGTGCCGTTTTTCCTCCAGGCAATAATGTGGCTGCTATCCCTGAAGAGGCGACAGCAAGGGAAATTTTATTTTGGTTCTGTAGCGGCACTACAAAAAGTACTTCAGCAACATAGAACGAAAAGTACTACAGCGCCATCTATGACGCAGAGGATGAACTAAAACTCGAAATATATCTAAATTCTGCATCGCGCAAGTAAAGTTATTTGTGACTTAAGACTATACAGAAGAACCCGACAACAACTGTTGGGCAGTAGCCCACCAGACATAACACCCGTCTGATCGGAGGATCCTCCCTTTTCAATGGTGGTTGAAGAGCTTTACACCCTGTTCTCCATACCCCCAAATTGGTGACCCCGAAATGGACGTCAGCGCAGCCTTCGAGCAACGTGACGTCATCAACATCACTTCCTCAAGCTTCCTCAAACTTCCTCAAGTTTTCGAGCAGCGAGTCATATAGCCAGCCAGCTTCAAAATGGGTATTCCTGACCACCAGCATGCAGCGGAAGCACATTCCTGGTCAGCACCCTCAGCCTCATAAAGCTACCTTGGCACTGCACTTTCGGCCGGTTGAGAGCTGTACCTGCGATGCGAGCAGTCAGCCACATCGCGGCGCTGTACCACGTCCGACGCAACGGAGCACATGCAGTGCCGACCCCAACTAAAGGGGTTCGCACTACCGCCGCAGACAGTTCCGACTCACCGTGAACAATGCGGCAACGACTTTCCACTGGCCTGGCAATCAACGACTCATTCTACTACCGACCCTAGTCTCTGCGGGGGAGTGATGTAGCGGCACTACAAAAAGTACTACAGCGCCATCTATGACGCAGAGGATAAACTAAAAATCTAAATATATCTAAATTCTGCATCGCGCAAGTAAAGTCGCGACTTAAGACTATATAGAAGAACCCGACAACAACTGTAGGGCAGTAGCCCACCAGATATAACACCCGTCTGGTCGGAGGATCCTCCCTTTTCAATGGGGGTTGAAGAGCTTTACACTCTGTTCTTCATACTCCCAAAGTTCCTTATTCGAGCCAAAATAACTTTGGTTAGGAAAGTTTTACCTGTTCCGCCCGGTGCGTCTAAAAACAGGATTTCACCCGAGGCGTTTTCTACACTGCAGCATACCCTATCAAATGTCTGGCGCTGATTCTCTGTCTTTGCGCAGCCATTTTGTAAAATTTCTGCGAGTTCCACGGGATGATAACTAATTTCTGATACGTACTCTCTGTTCTGTTAATACGTTCCCCATCGACTGTCGGTGTGGGCAAACCGTATTGACTGATCGGGTTCCCTGGTATACTTATAACTATCTCTTTAATAGCCAATAAGGACCTGTTGTGACAAATTTCACGTACCCCATAGGTCAGGAATTTCTCCATCAGTATTTAGTTAAACATGCCTCAATCAGAAAATAACGTCACACGCACAATGCCATCTATCGAATATCTATATTCAATGCTGCACGCAGTTGATGTCTAGATATAGTCCAGTCTGAGTTCGATAGATGGCGCTGTTTTAATATTTTACTTCGGAAACTATTATAATTTTATTAATTTACATTTTTCTTTCTTTCCATTTATAAGGTGTGAACTGATTACGATGAAACAAAAAACTTAATGTTCAATTACTTCAATTTACGCACATATTGTTGTGTATAAAAGTTACGGGAAGTTGTGAGACCAACTGCACATAACCCTAATTTTACTTCTGTAACACTTTAAATTCAAATATCTTTTGATAGACTGAACCGATTGCAATGCAACAAAAACTAAATGTTACTCCAAGTTACGCTCAATCGTTGTGTATAAAAGTTATCTACATTGCTTTTGTACATTTTAAGTGATGCCCGAACAAATACACAGACAAACAGACAAACAGACAAACAGACAAAAATTCCAAAAATGCTGGAAATGGGTTCTATTGGTTGTCCTTTAACACCCTGGCTATTTTTTTTGGATTTTTTTTCGATGTACAAAAACGACTTTTCTACAGTTTTATTATATGTATAGATTATATAAATTAAAATAAGAATAATTTTATTTTGTTAAGCTTACCTAGCTCTTAGTAACAAAGTAATCATTATGAATGCTTCAGATGACAATTTAATGAAGTAATCTGAATTACTTCATACTTAGGGAAGAATTGGACGTATCTAAATGAAGTCTTTAGCCACCCTTAAAATAGAGGCTTGAGAAAATATAAGTTCACAGAAATTAATTTTTAGTTATTAAATTATAATCGGAACCTAACTTTACTGAACTTATTATTAGGATAAGATTAGGTACTTGTCAGCTAGTAATAACTTTGCAAATAATATCTTCTACTTAATAAATTTATAAAATCTTAATTCATTCACAGAGAAAGGCCAAAGAATTAAATTTTGCAAGGGTTCCTTTAGTTATAAAGATATTCCTCCCCCAGAGGGATCAAAAATGGATTGCGCCTATCCGCAAGTTTGTATGGAAGTTTATCATTTGTTGATGGGTTTTTTTTTGTAGTAATATAACATAACACTCCTCTGTAATATACAGAGTGTAACTTTAAGGGGTAGTGGAATTACTCCCTTATCTAATAGTTTACTCAATACGATACAATGTTTTCAAATATCTTTTGACAACTACACTTAAACTTAATTTATTAAATTAAAGAGCTTACCAACAAAATTAACCTTCCTCAGATACCGCAGCAAGTCAGCTCCACTGGCTGGCCGCATGGCGTCACACAGTCCTGCCCGCCCCCCACAGACAGCCGCGTGCATGTCCCTGGTGACAGAGAAAACATGAAAATGAAGCTCATTTAATTGTTTGCAACAGTAACATCGCTAACTAACCGATCGTGTAATTGTGACAACTCCGATATTTTGACAGGGCCAAAGTACCTGTACAGGTAAACCAGAAAAAGTATGTATGTGTGTGTGCGTACGAACGCACGACATGACCTTTTTCAAGCTATTTTAAATCCCTAAGTCTTTTGACTGTTGTGGAATTTAAAATGCCGTAGCATTTAGGGTTATCATTTGTATTTATGTAATTTTAAAGATTCCTTAAGAGGTAGAGATGTCGTTAAACTTCTTAGAAGTTTCTCATTAATTCATCCCCATGATCTTGTTTTACACCCACTAAACTCGACGGAAACTATTTGTAACTTGTACCAACTCAGATAAATTAGGTTGAACTGAACTTAGATACAAGTTTAAATAGCATCAATAAACACGCTCGAGTTTTACTTGTACTCGTAGTTTTGTTTCACAACTGAAAACCATGTAACCACCAAAATATATTGTTTATTTATTTATCACCAACACTACTAACATTACAGGGAATTCCTAAAGCGTTATCATGGTCCTAATCCTTAAATAACATAACACATACAATACTGTTTTTGTGAATTCACTCAGAGAGCAGGAAAATAAATCGATCCTGCCAGCAGGGTCATTTAGTGCGTCAGTGGCGCTTTGCTGAGCAGGTTGTTGCATGTTGATGATTTTACTAGCCTTATTTATCTTACTGTAAATGTCTACTTGAACTGAGTAGGTACGGGGCATATACATATTTTTTGCTAAAGAAAAAGTGAAAGTTGCCAACGTCGTAAATTGCTGTCAAATATTGGATTAATTGTTCAATAACTATTAATTACTAATTGGAATTATGAAATATTGCTCTGTTGCATTACAGCGTTACATAATAATTACTTGCAAGATTTCATATCGAAGCACTGACTATTTAGTTGTGTGTGAAAAAGTTTTTCAGTAGGATGATTTATACAGCGATATTTCATTATTAGATTAAGCAAAATTGACAGCAAAATATCGAAATATTCTTTCGACATTGCCAACATTATGAATGCCTCTTAAGAGGCTACTTTTTCTTTCAGAAACTATCTTCTATCTCAGAACCTAACATTCAAACTCAAACTCAAAGCATTTATTTAAATTAGACCATAACAGACACTTTTGACTGTCAGAAAAACAAAGAAGGCGAAGCTACAGTCACAGACAAGGCATAATAACTTGTGAAAGTACTGTAGTTGCCCATTTCAAGGCATAGATCTCTATGGAGAAGAATGGGCAAGAAATTCCATGGACACTCTTTTCAATCAAAATATATATATTATAGATACCATATAAATATAGTGTATGTTTGTTAAAGTTCCTAATGATATAATGTACTAAATATGATACTAGTACCTACTGATATTGATAATTTAAACTGTTCTTTGTAAGTATATTCTAGTCTTAAGTTATTTTGCTGCGCCCTAACAGGGTAATGTATTCATTTGTTTTTAAGCCAAGCTTGTAACGGTGTATACATTGTGCAATAAATAAATAAATAAATAAATAAATAAATATTGTTACTAGATCTTGGTTACAACATTCACGTTGAGATTATATATAATATGTATAATTATATGTTATATGTCATTATTATTTGTAACATAATTTTTATAGACACCCAGAATTATTCAATTCGGCATTCTTCCAAAACGACCACCACATCTCATATTTTTCAATTGAATTCATTATTTTCAACTGACAATCTAGAATTTCCAGCGCTCCAAAGTTTCTGTACGGCAAAATGAGAGTGCTTTGTGTGCGCTGAATACATTGGGGTCGGACGCATAATGCACTCTTTAAAAACTGCATTTGAGGCTTGAGAAATGGGTTCAGTTTTGTTAAGATGGCTCATTTTTGAGTTCGCAGTGAATGAGGGTAGGTAGACAATTATTTTTCCTTTAAAATGGTTCCCAATTAAAGTTTCATGTGGCTATATGATACAGATATTGGACAGGCTAACGTAGGGGTCGGTGATTAAAATTCATAAGAGTTATTTTTCTGTGGCAGCAGAAGTCTTTTCCTGGCAATGTGACAGTTTAGTTGAACCCTTTTGTTCTTTATAAAAGTAGCCCTAGCGCATGAAGATCGGGAATTTACTACTGGGGATGCAAAATATTCGAGTCATGGTTTTTATGTGCCAAATCCCATTATAATCCGTTTAGTCGTTAAGACGTGAAAAGGTAACAGAGGGATTTATGATTTAGTATGGATATAGTACCTATGAAATAAACGAAGAACCCTTTGGAATCATTGAATATTTTGATTACGGAAACAATTGATATTAACACAACTTGTAACACAAGTTAACACAATAAATTAGAATATTTTTTGGAGTCAAAGTTATTCATCAGGGCTTTCACTACATAATTCAAGCTTTCTTAATAATCTTAATTAAAATCGGTTTCCTTTGAGAGTTTATTTTTCTTTAACTAAAAGGTTGTTACAGTAACTAAGCGTCTATTATTACACAAAAATATATTTGTTTTGTTAAATCAAAGAACCTTTTTTTATTATTTCTTGCTAATTGAACTTTTTGAGGGACAGGGTGAGTAATCATTTTTTTCGCATACCTACTTGCTATTTAAGAAAAGCGTGATAATAATTAAGATTTGCTTGAAAATTCATAAATAATTAAATAATTGAACCTTGAGTACATCCACATTTCGTCGGTTATTTTAAGTATTCTATGATAAATTATATTACTTTATAGTTAACCCTCTTTACTAGAGAGCAGCGGTGGCCCAGTGGTGGCAGCCCCGTCTTACAAACAGTAAGCCGTGGGTTCGAACCCAGATAGGCGCATTACTTTGTGTAATTTATTTCATCACACTTGCTTTCAAAACCGGTGAAGGAAAACATCGGGTGGAACCGTCACGACCTAGAACCAAAAATTCGAAGACATGTGACATCTACCAACCTGCACTGGGCCCGCGTGGTGGATTATAGCCCATTCCCTCTCATAGAGGAGGCCGTGTGTCGCAGCAGTGGGGACATTATAGGCTAATTATGCTATAGTTTACTAAGTAAATACTTCCGTACCAATAAATTGAAATAGCTAAACATTTTCTTCAATACAATACGAGTACCTACCTACCCTCCAATTGAAACTAAAATGAGAAAACATTTCGAACAGTTTTGTTCTAGTGGGTCTCTACGAAATGTTCGATTACACGCTGTCGATTTTTTCTTTTGAAACCTAGGAATCTGTCTTATTTGATACCAGGATCCTTGCTCAGAGAAAAAAGTAGAGTATGATCTAAACCGAGCAATTCGTGTCTTTGAACAGTTGAAGTTGCAAGATTCTGTTAGAATTTAAATTGAACACAGAAGCACGTGAACCTTAGACCTCTGGCAGACATGAACCAGAGCGAGACACGCGACGTGACACGTCGATTATTTATTAAATTTTTTATGACTTAGTGCCAGTGGACACCACAACCGTGTTAATAAGAAACAGTCGGTGCAAGAAAATTTTGTCCATCATCCTGCGTGGGATTCCTCTCCATTGGGCCAGAGTTTTCAAGGTTAGGACCGTAATAGCATTCGCCTACAATGCGCTTGTACCTCTGACACTACATGGACAATCGGTCTCATTGTCAATCTCCTCGTCATCTGAGTCAAGAATGACTTTACAGCTAGTGCAACCAGCACAGCAGTAACGATTATCAATTTAAATTCCATTACAAATACAACTTAATGTCCCTAACAAGTAAATCCGATGCCGATTAATTGCCAGTGTCTCTCGGTTCTCACTGGAGGGCATTTTCGAGAGTTCGTGATTATTGCCTCAGTAAAGCATAGCCCGGCTTATCCCGACCGTGTGTGTAATTGAAACGATTGTCTCAATTTATGGTATGACGTTCTTAAAAGGTTATTTAGAGAAAGTTTTAGTCATTTAATTTGTTTTCAGATTAGGAACAGATCAATTGCTCAGCTACGTTAGTCAGCTCAGACACAGTCATGACAACGGTTACAAACGCCCACCATATCGGATTCTTAGCTGCAATTGGCGGATCCACAAAGATGACAGATGTTTTCTGATGAAAATCTAGAATAGTGGGCGTTTATGTCCATTTATAAAAAAAAACCTATAGCTAAATATGTCTAACGGAGCGGGTTTAGGGCGTGTCGAGCTTGACTTGAGCTGAGTCAGTGACTAAGAAAATTAGTAGTAGTTTAGTCGAGAAGGTAGATTACTAAAACATATGAATTTGAACATATGGTTGTACCTTCGACTGTCAGAAGGATTTTCGTATTATTTTAAACGACGTTAGATAACAAGGCCTGGAGGCGATAGGAACCCTCGTCTTCCTGCGTCACTAAATATAGCCCAAACGACACTTTAGTTCTTTAAACTTTTCTTAAGCATTTCCTGAGACTCCATAGTCCATCTACTGAAATTAATGTCTCTAGGCATAGTAAAGTATGACAACGTGCTGTCACAATAATAACAGTCAGCGCAGTGAACAAACCCTTATATTTAAAAGGCATACCGAAACACTATTCAGTAGACACATCGCACCTCCAAACTGTACCACCGTTGCTCAATCTTACATTCAGGCAATCCTGTCTAAGACGGTCCAATCTAAAGAACAGAACAACGGCTTTCCCCGTGCCATTCCATTCAACTCAAGCCCATAACGGTTTCTAAGGACGGGCGCGTTTTTGTTCTCAGTCCTTTCATGCCTACAGGTTTTGAGGTATACCTCTACATACCTGTAAATAGGGGTTTACAGGTATTTATCCTTGTTTTGTCGTCTGGCCTTTTCAGTCACCTCTGGCTTGTTGACTGTCGTGGCTCTTTACGTAGTTTTAAAGAGATGGCTTTTCGATTGAAGTGGTTAAATTGTAAGGTATTTTGAAAATGGACTTTTTTGTATGGCTTTAGAGGATTGGTTGGGTCGTTTAGTAGTGATGGAAAGTTGAATTGCTTAATTATAAAGTGAATTTTTATTACCGCACGTAAAATGTCCTATTATTAAAGCTCATTGGACTTTTTGAGATATACTGGTATTAATTGATAAATAAATAAATGATGATTGTTAGTGGATGTCTTGTGGCATTATTTACCACTAGGTGTACATGCAGTTTAAATAAATTAATATACACAAAAATTATCTACTTTATGAAAAGTGAATTTTGTTTGATACCATCACTAAAACTTATATTTCTTGACCAGCTGCTCTCATATAGAGTTATTGTATGTAGATTTATTTTAAAATGTGACACAAAATGCAATTGCATCAAGACTGTCAGAAAGATTCATGTTTGAGAAATCCCTATTTATACGAGAACGTTACGGTTTACAAGAAGATGTAGTGACAAAAAAGAGTCAGGAGGTTTGGAGAGAGGTTGGAGGTGGTGGTGAATGGTGTGGGAAATACCGGGAACACCGGGGTGGTTTTTAGTCGGTTAGAAGCTGAATGGGGCTGGAGTTTGGTCATGTTGAGAGAATGAGTGAAAGGCGACTAGGTAAAGGTATTTACAAGGCATCAGTCTGAATCAAAGTTCCACAATAAACTCAAACTCAAAGGAGTTATTTCAAATAACTATAGAAGGCACTTTTTGCATTATCAAAAACAAAAAAATGAAGCTACAGTCCCAGTCACAAGGAATAATAACTGTGGAAATACTGTAGTTGTTCATTCCAAGGCATAGATCTATATGGAGAAGAACGGGCAAGAAACTCCATGGACTCTTTTAAAACAATATATTGCTACGACAACTTGGTTACTTAATTCATGTTGAGAATAAATATATAATTATGTGAGAATGCTGTAGAAATACGTGCATGTTAAAAGCGTCTAGAGTAAAGAGAAAATAATGATGACACTGACAGCTCTTGAACTTAGTTTAGACTAGCTGTGCCCGCGACTTCGTTCGCGTGGATGTCGGAACTTAACAATGTATTTTTTTGTGCGAAGCGCTGTTGGAGAATTCCGATACAAATCATTTTTTTTTATTTATGCTAGTGCTTCTTTATAAACAACATTAGCTGTGGAACCATCTGGAGCGTACACAAAAAGGTTATTGGGGTTGTTTACGCGAGAAAGAGCTACGTATAGTTGACCATGGGAAAAGCATCCAATACTTAGGTCCACCCCCGCAACGGATAATGTCTGGCCCTGAGCTTTATTAATCGTCATGGCATAACAGAGACTGACTGGGAATTGCACTCGTTTGAAAGAGAAAAGAAAGTTGTTAGGAATTATAGGTATTCTTGGAATAAAAACAATATCACCAGCGCCGCAACAGGTTAATATTTCAGCTCCGATTATGTTTTGCTGCAGATTTGTGACTTTGAGCCGTGCCGTTACAAAGTTTGGAGGACATCAATTTCTGAGGAGAATTATTGGTACACCGATTTTTAAAACTATTTTGTGGGCTGGAAGTCCGGGTGTGTTGAGGGAATCCAAAAATTCTACCGGGTAGTGCGTGGCGTCATTTTCTTCCATAACTGTATTTATAGAGGTGTATTCTCTACTATTCCCGGACAAATGAATCAATATTTTTAAATTAATTGCCGTAGCTTGGACATTGCGAGGAGTCAAAATAGCTTGCTGACATAGCCAAGAACCGGCTTGATTTCCCATGTTTGTGGAATCTCCGTACACAGAAGAAATTAGCTCCTGTTGTGATGTAACGCAAGAACAGAGATTATCAACCAAAATAACTTTGCCATCTTCTTGTACGGGGTATGTGCCATCGCCTATTTGTAACAATAAATTGGTAAAACTCCTGTGCATTTTCGCAGCCTCGCAACTGTGCACGCATATGTACACTCAGGTGTGTAGATGATATATTGCGCCATAAAACAGAACTCTTCAGACAGGCAGCAATTTCTCCGGCTCTCGTTCCTCGGGGTACTATCGGGAGTGTCTGCCGAAAATCACCGCAGAACAGCACCGTGATGGATCCCATCGGCCGGTCATTTTGCCTTATGTCCTGTAAAGTTCTATTCACTGCTTCTACAGCTTTGCGGTTTGCCATAGTGCACTCGTCCCAAAAAATTAAAACACAATCGCATAAAACCCTTGCTTTATCGCTATTTCGCGATATGTTGCAAACCGGGCTTTCCGTGCGGTCTAAGTCGATAGGAATTATAAATGTTGTGTCTGCCGTTTTTCCTCCAGGCAATAATGTGGCTGCTATCCCTGAAGAGGCAACAGCAAGGGAAATTTTATTTTGGTTCTGTAGCGGCACTACAAAAAGTACTTCAGCAACATATAACAAAAAGTACTACAGCGCCATCTATGACGCAGAGGATGAACTAAAACTCGAAATATATCTAAATTCTGCATCGCGCAAGTAAAGTTATTTGTGACTTAAGACTATACAGAAGAACCCGACAACAACTGTTGGGCAGTAGCCCACCAGACATAACACCCGTCTGGTCGGAGGATCCTCCCTTTTCAATGGTGGTTGAAGAGCTTTACACCCTGTTCTCCATACCCCCAAATTGGTGACCCCGAAATGGACGTCAGCGCAGCCTTCGAGCAACGTGACGTCATCAACATCACTTCCTCAAGCTTCCTCAAACTACCTCAAGTTTTCGAGCAGCGAGTCATATAGCCAGCCAGCTTCAAAATGGGTATTCCTGACCACCAGCATGCAGCGGAAGCACATTCCTGGTCAGCACCCTCAGCCTCATAAAGCTACCTTGGCACTGCACTTTCGGCCGGTTGAGAGCTGTACCTCCCGGTCGATGCGAGCAGTCAGCCACATCGCGGCGCTGTACCACGTCCGACGCAATGGAGCACATGCAGTGCCGACCCCGACTAAAGGGGTTCGCACTGCCGCCGCAGACAGTTCCGACTCACCGTGAACAATGCGGCAACGACTTTCCACTGGCCTGGCAATCAACGACTCATTCTACTACCGACCCTAGTCTCCGCGGGGGAGTGATGTAGCGGCACTACAAAAAGTACTACAGCGCCATCTATGACGCAGAGGATAAACTAAAAATCTAAATATATCTAAATTCTGCATCGCGCAAGTAAAGTTATTCGCGACTTAAGACTATATAGAAGAACCCGACAACAACTGTAGGGCAGTAGCCCACCAGATATAACACCCGTCTGGTCGGAGGATCCTCCCTTTGCAATGGGGGTTGAAGAGCTTTACACTCTGTTCTTCATACTCCCAAAGTTCCTTATTCGAGCCAAAATAACTTTGGTTAGGAAAGTTTTACCTGTTCCGCCCGGTGCGTCTAAAAACAGGATTTCACCCGAGGCGTTTTCTACACTGCAGCATACCCTATCAAACGTCTGGCGCTGATTCTCTGTCTTTGCGCAGCCATTTTGTAAAATTTCTGCGAGTTCCACGGGATGATAACTAATTTCTGATACGTACTCTCTGTTAATACGTTCCCCATCGACTGTCGGTGTGGGCAAACCGTATTGACTGATCGGGTTCCCTGGTATACTTATAACTATCTCTTTAATAGCCAATAAGGACCTGTTGTGACAAATTTCACGTACCCTATAGGTCAGGAATTTCTCCATCAGTATTTAGTTAAACATGCCTCAATCAGAAAATAACGTCACACGCACAATGCCATCTATCGAATATCTATATTCAATGCTGCACGCAGTTGATGTCTAGATATAGTCCAGTCTGAGTTCGATAGATGGCGCTGTTTTAATATTTTACTTCGGAAAGACTATTATAATTTTGTTAATTTACATTTTTCTTTCTTTCTATTTATAAGGTGTGAACTGATTACGATGAAACAAAAAACTTAATGTTCAATTACTTCAATTTACGCACATATTGTTGTGTATAAAAGTTACGGGAAGTTGTGAGACCAACTGCACATAACCCTAATTTTACTTCTGTAACACTTTAAATTCAAATATCTTTTGATAGACTGAACCGATTGCAATGCAACAAAAACTAAATGTTACTCCAAGTTACGCTCAATCGTTGTGTATAAAAGTTATCTACATTGCTTTTGTACATTTTACGTGATGCCCGAACAAATACACAGACAAACAGACAAACAGACAAAAATTCGAAAAATGCTGGAAATGGGTTCTATTGGTTGTCCTTTAACACCCTGGCTATTTTTTTTGGATTTTTTTTCGATGTACAAAAACGACTTTTCTACAGTTTTATTATATGTATAGATGTGCTGATCGCGTTCGCTCGTTGACAAAAATCGCCCTAAAGAGCCCATTACGGTCTTTTTTTCAAACACGAACTTAAGAAGACTTTCCCTTCAAACTTGTCCATCTCACTATAATTGAATCAGCAGTAATGTGCCACCACATACCCACTAAGAGCTTTTGTTTTGTCGCGAGGACATAACTTTCTCGCACACTGCTATAATGTGCTGTGACAAAATATGTCGGGCTTAACATTGTTGGGTGTGTAAGTACTGTTTCTGTCTGTTGATTATAAGTTTTTTGTGGGTTTTGGGGTTGTAATAAAGTCTGTTTGCTTTTATGTATGTTGTTGGGTAGGTCGGACATGTATATATTTTGTTCTTTTAGTTATAAATCTCGCCGTATGGCACTTATGTTAGTAGTTCTAGTTCTAAAGATGTTACAGAAGTTTTATTCAATATTAATTTCAAACTTGGTCCTTCGAGCCGGATATGTGTGAAAATAAAATGCGTGGAAATCAATGTGCGTGAACTAAAAAAAAACCATCAACAATGATTTATTGATCATACCTGTTAATAACGTAAACTCTGGTAAAATTTTGTCCGACTCATTCCTTCAAACGGTACATTTTCGTTACCGCTTTGCTTTGATTGGGTTGAAATGGTTTTGTGGTTCCTATCAAATGCACAAACAGTGTAGGTCATCTCTGATATGGCGATATAACCACAGGGACCTTGTGGCTATATCGCCAGTCGCCCAACCGGTCAACGGAAACAAAGCAGATACATAGGTATGCATAACACAAAACTAGGTAGTATTCGAACGAACCTAGATACCTACATGCTTTTAAATATCAGAAATACTGACCATAATTATTATGTTCCCCCTGGTGAGTCAAGTGGTACTCCCTCTAACAAAGTGGGCCTCCAATTGACTTGGTTGTAATCCACCACGCGAGCCCCAAAGCTGGTCGATGTCACACGTCTTTGATTTTCGTTTTTCTTTTCTTTTGATCCAGCTAAGAACAGTAGTGGCCCATCGATGCGGACTAACTAATTCACCAACAAAACGGTGAACGAAAACAGAGAGAAGCTTCCCTCTGCTGAGAAGCCAAGGAAAGTTATAGGCTGGTTGATTTATCTGAACTCTAGCCTGCTACCTGGACTGGAAGCCAAGATTACAAGAAATGAAGAAGAAGTCACACTAAACCAACGGTTGTCATGTCCCAAATTAATTTCAACAAAAAATAGTTATAAATTCTATCTACGTAATCCAGTCCAGTTGGTTTTCAATTGGCCGCTGAAGCTCACTTATTGGCAATCGCACCCGGATCCGATTCAATGCCCATTTGATCCGGTTGTACAGAGGTATCGTATCGGAATACTGCTTGTTAACGATATCCATATCGATGTACTAAATACAATTTGCAATGTACAACAGTATTAATATAATCAGGGTATCTAGGTCATCTACGTAGTTAGTTAAGAGTAGTGGTGGCCAAGTCGGCACCGACTAGGGAATGCGAAACCGGTTCCGGTTCCATAGTAAATCCCGGAAAAATCCGGTTGTAACTACTGAATCAGTACCGGTTCGGCATGCCCTAGCACCGGCTTACAGGGTTGTGCGTGGTGGATTCAAACTCAACCAGACACTTTACTATCTGTAAAATTATTTAAATCAAGCTTATTGCCATCAACCAGGCACAGATCCTGATTATCGAATGCTTCTGACAAATTCCTGATAGAAAAACCCAATAACATATTCCTCGATCAGGGAAGCAAACTAAAGGCATAGCGCCCTAGATACCGGCTACGCTGCATACAAACAATATCAACCAAAAAATAAAGACACATGTAAATGTAACACAAAACCTACAGGACCCGCAACGAGACGTTAATCATAAATAATATATCGACGGCTCCCTTCACGTCCCCATACATCACAACTCGAACAATGGTAGCTTCCAGCAAGGCACACTAAACATATATTTGTATCAACATACAGTATTTCAACAAGGAACAAATGACATAACATCACGCCTCTTATCCCAGAAGGGTCGGGCAGAGGTGTACCTACCTAATAGTTCACCAACATTTTGTGAGTTATGTTCAATTCTCATGTAATAGATGGCGATTCTATTGCCATCAACCGGGCACAGACTACGTGATTGCACTGAGAAATTCCTTATGGAAAAATCCAAAAGTACTTTGCCTAATCTGGGAGTTGAACCTAGGATACTTAGCAGAAGCGCTTGCAACCACTAGACCATCGAGTCAGTCTAACCAGGAACAACCGGAGACATCTGATCACACATAAAATACATGCAAAGCGTTTACACATATTGCAAGTATGATTCTGGTAACAGGTTACTCGGTAAGTAAGTTGGGAGCTGGGGAGGGGGCATCGCATTGAGAATAGTGGATGTAGTCTTCAATTAATACAAAATAAAGTAACTGGTACCCTTCAGCTTTCTGCTAAAGCCAACCATAACCATCTACATCATTCTACCCATAACTTTACATCTATGTATACAAAAAAGACATAGTTGATTTACCATTATATTGATACTGTGACCAAGGAGTGCCAGTTCCCTCAAACGCCCCTCCCTTTCACCCCCTTCTGTTCAAACGTGAGTGCATGTTATGTTCTGGAATAGTCCCTTTTTTATCAGAAACGTCCCTTTTCTTGTCAAGCCGCACCCTTCGAGGGTCCGGACAAAAGCCGGATAAGTAGCTATAGCGTTACTAATATGAAAATTAGGTGACCGTTGATACGGTGGGTGCGTTAAAGGATGAGGGATCCTGTATGTATTTTGTACCTGGATTGAAGTAAATAATTGATCATCAAAACCTCATCTATATCGATTAATCAGACCAGTTGACATTAATAGTGGAACTGTCAAATATATCTTAATAGCGCACATTTTTTTTGTAGGTAGTTCATTTTAAAACTTTTTACAACACTTTGCCGCAAACATACCATAAGTACAGATAGAGGTACCATTACTACCTGTATCTGATTGAATATTAACATTTTAATTATGTACTTACGTAGCTAGGTAGGTATTTAACCATTTTTCAGTATTTAGAGTCTCATCCTAAATCATGGCACACCTCCTGACGTGCTCTTTGTGGAACTCCACCTGCACTTCAAGAGACCTATCTAAAGCCACTACCAAGGCCGTCGAAGTGGCTGAATTGTGGTCGAAACAAATTTAATTAAACAACTATGGGAATCCTCGAGACGAAGAAGAAGTGATATTCTATATTTCCGTTAGTACCAAACGTTTATTTATTTAAACTTCATGTACGATAGTGGTACATAGGCGGACTTAATGCCACAAGGCATTCTCTACCAGTCAACCTTTGGGTTAAATAAGAAAACATTGTGATAGGTAGAATAAATATCTAAAAAATAACTTCTTGTTTTCGAATGTTCTTTTTACAGGCTTTATAGTGGGGCAGTGGAAATTTGTGCAGTTTTTTTATTACAAAAAAAAAACACGATGGCATCGTAATTTTTCATTTTAACCACGAACCAAATGATTCTTGTCCTAGTCTACGGTGAAATATTACCTCTTGAAAGAAAACTTTTGAATTCAAACACAGCCTGTATAAGCTATTATGTCTCTAAGATTTTATGACCACCCACCATAAACCACGGCGTACCCATTCACTCATCAGCTCAAAATGGCGCCTTTCAAAGACTCTCACAGCTACTTGAGCGATCATTGTGGTCTCAAAGACACTTATCGGTTTATTGCACGCCGTAAAATTGGATAGCTCCTGATCTAACCAACTTGAAAAGACCTCCAAGGTTTATTTTATAGGGATCAGTAAATAATGGCATCCTTTAATATGGGATTAGTTTTAGGGATTGTCATATTTATTGTCATTAAAATTTTATGGCCGATCAATTTTATATTTTTGCTCCGAAAAAGCTTCGTTTGATTTATGTACTGGCTGATAACAAGTAGGTACCTATATTTTAAACTTCTGTTCCAATTGGGAGTAACCTGGTTGCCTATCTGAAATGCCCCGGTTGAAAGAAGAGTGGTTGATTCTATTCTAACTAATGTGTGAATTAACAAAATACAAGAATGCCACTACTGTGCAGCACTGAAACCATTTTTTTCATAACTCTCAAATCGTTTGACTGCCTCGTTGGACTAGTGGTTCGACTTCCGGGTCGGGCAAATTGTTATTGGGTTTTTCCATCAAGAATTTCTCGGTAGCAGCCATGAAGCCTGGATTTCTGCCCGGTCGATAGCAATAGGCTCGAGGCCTATTACATGGGACTTTAACATAACTGGCGAAATGTGGGTTTACTATCAGGTACAGTCACGAGCACCAATATGAATACACTTTCCTAAATTTAAAAGCAATTTTCGCGAGAAATAACGATAGTAACTTGAAGATAGGATCTTTTTCATAAAAATACGAGTTCCAGAATACTATGTTCGTAACAACATGAAATTTTAATCAGAAAAGTACGAGAAAACAGTTTTAAAAGTTGTTTTGTGTTTACATATTGGTGCTTGTGACTGTACACCTCTGCCTAACCCTTCGGGGATTACAGGCGTAATATTATGTTATTTTATGTTCTCAAATCGTTTTAAATGACAAAGAGTTTAGGCGCTTTAAAACTTTTGCTCAGTTAAAAGAGTACCTTAACCAACTGCAACCTCAGCCGTCTTCTTAATTAACTCTTAGCGAGACACTTAATTGTACCGCTCGAAAATTCTTTCCACTTTGCTCAGAAAATAGCGAAGCTATTAAGAAATGAAAAAAAGATTAAAGTTTCTTCATTCACCGAGAAGAACGCCCAGTAACATGTCTTAGAATTACTTTAACGAAAAATGTTTTTGATTAAAATAGTTGGAGAACTGGCCTAAATAGTGATGAGATAGCAATTTATAGTTTCTTTCAAGTTTATAAGTTAGTTTTAGTCTTGAATTTTGAAATTAATATTTTTCAACTTAAAAACTAATTTTGATTTTGTTCAACTTCAATGTTTTAAGACGAATGTCTTCTTAATTAAAATCTTCTTAAGCTGATTAAAAGCATCAGCGATATAGTTACATAAGCTGCTCAAATTAATTAACAGAACCTGACCGCTAAGAGAACAAATTAGGAAGACTTCCCCGAGGATTACATTTGGATCAATTCTAGGATCGCATCAAATTAATTCCATGGGATCCTAAGACCCTTTGGGTCCACTAATTGATATGGGCCAGTTACTTCATTTACATGACCTCAGAAAATTTGATTAAGAACCATTAAAGTAAAGGAGACCGTCCACTGGTGCTACGTCCATTGCTATGTATTAGTCCTCCAGAACGAATTTCGACCATGGCGGCATAGAGTCTCGCTTCTTCTTTTTTGCGTTTCTTTGGAACTCAAATATCTGACCAATAGGTAGCGTTCGTTCGTTTTAATCCTGGAAAGTGCAGGTGATTGTGAATGTGCAGGCTGCGGAAGACAGATGGTGGATGGAACATATCCCGGAAAAATACTTCACACTGGCATTGTGTTTGGGGATGGGTTGAGGATACCCCATTTGGCCAGATTGTATCTACAGCCAAATTTCCAAACTGGTCAATCGGTTAAAAGATTATCAGGATGGCCACTGCAGTTTGCGTCAGAGCGGAAGATGTTCTGCCGGATTGATAAAGTGAGGAGGACTGGGACCAACGGGGCAGTGAGTGCACAGAGAGATTCCTCGTTAGCTTCGCGGCTCATTTTGTTTGCCAACATTTGTTGCGCTTGCGAGCATAGCGTGATCGTGGTGTTGTTTACTAAGCGAGGAACCGTGGGCTGCTGTGGAGCGGTACCTTTATACCGTCGACGAATTCGGTTCATGGGAGTGAACCTGCCCTGTATGAATTATGTATTTTTGTGTATTTTGGGCTTACAACTTAATAGACTGACTAATTTGTAGCTGGAGTTTGTAATTGTGTTTACATAAAGGATTTGAGGTGATTTTAATTTCGTTATTTTAGATGGGACAACTTTATTTAGGTTACTGTCAATGGAAGGCATATATAGTGGAAAGCAATAAATGGTTGAATATTCTATATTTAGACGTGTTTTTGTTAGCGCTACTGCAATTTTGATATGAGCCCATAATTATTTTAAATTCTTGACAGCGTGCTTCGAGACGAACAATATAATTTTTGTTAACACATTTAGGATTAACTGACTTGAATTACTTAATTAAGAAACAACTGTAATAAAGGACGACAAAAGAGTGACCCAATATCTCCAAAATCACACTAACTACATATTTAACCAAAGTGTGGCTGTTCCCTTTCATTTATTATGACCAGTATAATATTGCGCACACTGTAGCATTAATAACAGCTTTATTGGATCCATGTCAGCGATTACATGACGCGGGCGATGTTTTTCACCAAACAATTTATCAGTCAACTGTTTTTGCTCGTTTTAGTTTTTACCATCAACTTTACCAATATCCCGTTACTCTGAAATTGAAAAATACCGCGCTTTGCAAATATTGAGAGTTAGCTGTCGTGTTAAATTCCGTATTGACTTTTATTTTGTACAATATTGCATTGTGAAAACCCAAGGATAAAGGCGCAAACCCACGCACGTGTTTTAAGCTTCGCTTTGCAAGAAAATGTATGTGATTGTGTTCATTGCTAGCCACGGACACGCTATGCATCAAATGACATCATTAGTACATGCGTGGCTTGCTCGAATAAGGCGCTCACATAGCTTAACGCTGTCAACGCCATGTACGCTGTGCATGCGGTACACGCTATACACGAATATTAACCCACGTCTATGCCGCGGTGGGCCACGCACGCTACAGTTGTACATAGTTGTGCGTGTGTAGTGTGTATTGCAGTAGAAACGTAGACCCACGATGTCAAACGAATGAACCTACGCAGCTAAAATGCGCCGCATGCCCGTGCTCCGCGTGCCCGTCCACCGCGGGCACCGCGGTGGGTTTGCGCCTTAAAGTCGACGCGCATAGGATGTGCATGGAGACAGTTGTCAACCATGCATTTATGAGTACAGTGGCTGTGGGTTGCAGTAGATATTGTGTATTACAAAGCGAAGCAAAATACAAGTGCGTGGCTTAGGCGTGGGCTACTTATGTGTTTGTAAACAAGATTGCACAAACAACAGAATATACACAACAAACTTCATAAAAATAAGACGTAAAATTACTATGCATCATACTAAACTATACACATTGGATAGTTGGGTACCCATAGTTACTTTTATATTATGTGCAATTCCACTCTCTTGATTCAAAATAACTCGTAAAAAGGCAGTAACCCAGTTTTATGTAGTAGTCTTATAAAGAGCTGTATAAAATTCTACATCTTCAGAAATATAATAGCTAATAATGCAAGAACAATGTTCAGGATCCGAAATAACCCGTGATGTATTCAGATAATAAAACCGAATTCATGTATTGGTTTAATGTTTAGAAATATACTTGACTGATATGACAAGCAGGTGATGCATGCATTGAGTGATTCAAGGACCTTTTTGCGGTTGAATGTCATTGAGAGAGACGCTATTGATTATCAGGATCTATGACTTATTTAGACACAATATTCAATTTACTCATCGTTTCGCGACAATTGGCCAGTATATCGCTCATGTAAAATTGTAAATCCCATGAATTTCTGCTTTTTGAACAGAAAACCACGGGCATTCTCACAAACAGGTACCTATTTATATATATACCACGTAATCTAAAAGGTATGTTCCATTTTTAAGGTTCAAGACTAAAATTGGAACATTATCAATCACTTTCCCCGCCTGTCGCTGAGGTTTTACTCGCAATACAGTAATTACGGCAGGCCAGCGACCGTTTCACCGATTGCGCAGTGTAGTTTGGTGCGAAACTTAATTGTGTATGGAATACGACAAAAAAAAAAAACTTGATCGAACTAACTCAAAAGTCACAGACACAATCTCGGCCAAGTACCTACTGATACTCTTAATCAATGACTCAGCTCAAGTCAAGTTCCACACGCCCTAAATCCGCGTTATTGGACACATTGACAGCTGTAGTTTGTTTATAAATTGACATGCGGCCCACAATAGAAAGTCAAATTTAAGGACCCGCCAATTGCGGCTAAGCATACGATTTAATGGGCGTTTTGTCCCATTGTCTGAGCAATTAACTTAAGACGAGTCTTGTAATACGAGTATATGTAAACCCGAATCTCTCTTGGTTGCTATTTAAAATCTATACTAATATTATAAAGCTGAAGAGTTTGTTTGTTTGTTTGTTTGAACGCGCTAATCTCAGGAACTGCTGTCCCGATTTGAACAATTCTTTCAGTGTTAGATAGCCCATTTATCGAGGAAGGCTATAGGCTATATATCATCACGCTACGACCAAAAGGAGCGGAGCACTAATGAAGAATGTTTCAAAATCGGGAGATATTTTTTCCTATTGAGAGCTTCCGCTGCGTGCGCTGCGTAAACGGTTAAAGTTTCGCAAAAATCAATAGATAATATTATAAAGCTGAAGAGTTTGTTTGTTTGTTTGTTTGTTTGAACGCGCTAATCTCAGGAACTGCTGTCCCGATTTGAACAATTCTTTCAGTGTTAGATAGCCCATTTATCGAGGAAGGCTATAGGCTATATATCATCACGCTACGACCAAAAGGAGCGGAGCACTAATGAAGAATGTTTCAAAATCGGGAGATATTTTTTCCTATTGAGAGCTTCCGCTGCGTGCGCTGCGTAAACGGTTAAAGTTTCGCAAAAATCATGTATTACAGAATTATTCCTCTTTAAAAGTTCTAAAAAAAAGTCCGCGACAGCATATGTCTATCTTTTAAGGTTAGCTCACTATAACCTTTTTTATGCTAACCAAATTTGTTCTAAAATAATGCATTATTTACGGAGGTGTTTTTATAAACATGATATTAATCCTTATCCAAATAAATACGTTACTCATCACAAGTATTTCATTTAAAACAAAATTGCCCTTTACATCTTTCGATTTAAGTGAATATCTTAGGAGCTGTCGCAGTTTTAAAATAAAATCACAGCAAAATAATGATCGGGTACTGCGCGCGCAATGTGCAAAGCCGGGCAGTCATGTTAGCCCAAAGTAACTATTCCACGCGGACGAAGTCGCGGGCGGAAGCTAGTAGTAGCTAAAGAGAAACTCACCGTATAGAATAAGCGAAGGCCATGACAGCGTCAGACACGAACTGCAGCTGCCTCTCGAACTCCGTGTTGTTTATGCTGAGCCGCTCCTGGCCGGAGCAGGTCCTGGAGTACTGGCCGTTGTACGGCGTGCGAGGGCTGCCCGGGTAGCGGCACTGGAAGTGGTCCTCCCAGAACTCTGTGTGGAAAGAAAGGTTTAGGGGTTAATATTTGGTCCAGCAAACTGGCAATCGGCACAGGTGATCATTTGGGTAGACGTGTTCTTGAATCGACTAATATAAGGTAGGATGTCTTCAGGTGGAAAGATGATAGGAGCAGGATGGTTACTAGCAGCTGGATGAGAGTTGCCGAGAACGGAGTTGTATGGTGAGTGATTTTAGAGGCCTATGGCCAATATTGGACTGCTTTAGGCTGATGACGATGATGTTGACTTTTTTCAAGCTAGTTCCATTTCATCGAATGTCTTGTATTGCAAATCGGGGATGTTTATTCCTATTGCCTTAAATTGCTTCTTTAGGTTATTGCTTCCCTGTGTTCGAAAAACGTCTTTCTTATCTTTGGCATCTACAAAAGTAGTTGTTCTAAACTGAATGACAACAACAAAACACTTGCTGCTATTCTCAAACGAAGAATATTTTGTTGACAAATTCTAAAACAGAAGTGACGGAAACTTCATCCCATTTTCCTAGTCCAAAGCCACAAAGGTAAACAAATAAACAAGTGAAAATATTTCCTTTAGTAAACAAGAATAAATTGTTCAGATGCACCGCACAGTTCAGATTGGAGACAGAAAACTTTTTAAAACAAAGTCAGATTCAAAGACATTGGTATTCAACTGTTCTGCGAGGTTTCCGTCTTCAAAAGAATTGGAAGCCTGCTTTGTGTGTATGGAAATCGTTTCTATTCATGAAAACCTGAATTGTTGGAAGTCATTAGTCTTGGTAACTCTCGTGACAGGGGTATGCCTAGGTGCAGATCTCGTTGCTACGAAAAGGCTTAAATTTTATTTGAGTGAATTTCGTGGAAATGTAGTTCAGTTAATTTGAGCGTTTGCGCTATTTCATAGAATAATTTTAATAGTATGTTCATGTTATTAGAAATTGGTCATCGGCGCTTTTATTTCGCGGCAGAATCCCCTATAAACTGTAATTGGCTAAAAATTCGACTTTTACGAAAATGTGACGTTATTATATTGAAAAGAGATCAGCCCAGTTTCAATCAAACATGCGAGAAAATCTTTTGCGTGACAAAAAAGAGAAGAGAATAAAGTAAACTTAATTATAAAATATTAAATTAGCAAAGCAGGTACCAAAACCTCTGGCCAAACAGATTACAGCAAGTATGTAAATGAGAGGGCTGACAGACAAACTAACGCTCCGCTCACGGGCTAAGGCGATCCGAATTGCGACGCGGCTTGTCAAATGTCAAATGACACGCGCGTGTGTGTCGTTTGACCGCGTGCGTACCTACCGACTCGTCGAGTTGACTCGTAGCATGCTCTAAATAACTTTGCTCGCAACTTTGCAACATATCGCTTGTGCGTGTAGGTCGTGGCCACACGGTAAGGGATTGGGTTCATATTATGCTAATTAGACGGTTTGGGAGTGATACCACACTTTATTATATTTTCTGATATTTACACGAGGTCTGTTTGAAGAAGAGGGATTCAAATTTCATCACAGGGGTTTAGGGACTCGGTTTTAAGCAAGAATTATGGTTCCAAAATTTCGTAGACTTTTTCACTGATAAGTACTTTCTGATTAAAAATATACATTATACGAGATAGATTTGTATGAGCTAAACATATATTTATTTTAGTTGGATAACATAACATCACACCTGTAATCCCCGAATGATGAGGCAGAAGTGTAGCTGTAGTATACCCTCATTTTGCTAGCTATGTTTAAGTCTCATGTACTGCCTATTGTTATAACCCGTGCACAAATCTAGACTCCAAGCTGTGTGTGTCAATTTCTGATGGATAAACTTCCAGTATTACTTTGCTCGATCTGGAAATTGAACCCAAACATGAGGTCTTAGATTCAACAGCATCAGCTGCTGTCACAAGTCCAATAAGGCAGTCAAATTTAAATTATGATAAATGGGGAAGAGCAAACATTTAAATACCAAGTTAGGGCAGGCCATGTCCAGCTGAGAATGAAGCTTGTTGGTACCTGGCGCATTAAGTTATATAGACTATATACTAATACCGTTACTTGGCCCTAGGTATACAATACCTACGTGAACTAGTACAACTGGGTTACCAGTTGGTACTAAGTTCTTATAATGAATGTACTAAATTTATATTCAATGTCTAGACGAAGGCACAAAAGCATAAGTTATAGACTTAAAACCGTTTTGACGGTTCAACACATATCCATGCGTGCAAGACATGTTTAAGCTGGTAGAGTATTCCAGATCTGAGTGGCTTGAAAATGCAAAGAAAGCATAAAACGTCTATCACTAGCTTATACAGGTCATCATTGCCACACGTCGTAAAATTTTGATATCACGACGGGATTTTTAGCATTTTAGGATAGCGGGAACAAAGCATCGTATTTAACACAAAAAAGCGCAACCTGGTGGATGCATTGCACATGCAGAATTATCCGCGAGATTCGAACATAATCATACAAGGGTTCTGCAAAAACCGTTGGGCAGTAGCCCAACAGACACAACACCCTCGGGTCGAAGGATCCTCCCTTTGCAATGGAAGAAGAGGAACTATGAAGATCCTCATGACTCATGACTGAGCTCTAAAAAAATATTGCAAAAATATGCTCCGGGCAAGACTTGTGGGCTGGCCTTGAGCTAAAAGATTACTAATCTGCGTCTCATCATTTTGCATTTGATTAACTACAAAATAGATTTTCTGAGCCTTAAATATAATTGAACGCAAATTACTTTATCTACATGAAACTCAATTTCAGTAGGTTCTCGCAAATTCGCGACAATTCCAAAACAACTTTTAATTACCTAATGGAAATGATTTGATAAATTCACACCAATTATAACAAAATCAAAGTTTCTTGCGCTTGAAAGGGGCGCAACAAAGTTTCTTTTGAGTAAAATTACATCACTGATTTCGTAGATCCACTTCTATAAGGCCGGTTTCCTTAAAAGCGGAGACGAGCTGGGTGGAGAGGAGACCTGCGGCGATCACATTCGTTGAAATCTGGTCTTTCCAGTGATTATTCAAATGTCCATCTCCGCACCGCTCCGCTGGACTCCGTTTTCAGTGACCGAGCCTAAGAAACGCTTCATTGCGTCCAAAAAGAAAGTTCTGGATTGTTTTCAACTATTTGCAATGTTATAAGCGATCTGAAGAAATCTTGAGATCTGAATAAGTTCGCTGTAAACTTCACTCTCTTCCTTATCGGATAAGTTTTGGGAATTTGAGAATGTATTATTATCTGGCTTGGATTAGGATGGGATGGAAAACAAAGATTTTGTTTAGATCCTTTTCAATTTAGAAAATTGTGTTTTACTCCAGCCGGGTCTTACCTAGTCTAACATCATAATTTATGAATGCCTTCAGTAGAGAGATCCTCCTAGCTGCTTTGAAGCATAGGTACTTGAAAACGTCAACATTAAAGATCAAATTCACCGTCCTTCACAGTTATTTTAATTCTTACTGTGAAAGTACGACTAGTTTAAAAATGACAAATACTAAAACATATCCACTTACCAACAAACCAAGGATTCCTCTTATTATTCTTCACGTTCAACCCCAAGAAGTACTCCTTGAACCCGCTGACATCATTCGCCTGTGGCTGTACACTGATGGTGCCTTCGACCGCCGGCTCATTGCCATCGGAGACCAGGGACCTGGCGCTCCAGCCATCGGAACCGATCCAACTGAAGGAATGGGTGGCGTTGGCACGTTGGACAGCTCTCATCACGCCGGCTACTTCTTGGTCTGAGCCGAAGATTATGGCACCTGGGATAGATAGAGAGATTACATGCTATTAATGAGCTGAGTAGTTGGTTGGTCGCGGTAGAAATTGAACGCCATGTCCGAAAATCAGTCAGGAGAATATTGTTTCTTCAACTAAGTTATCGTACACTTTCCAAACTAATTAATCTTGTTCATTTTCAAATATCACAACTTGAATATTGACTAAATTAACAAGTTTAACTAATTTACTTCTATTCATAACTTATCTTTAATAATGTTTTCTTTTTTATGAATTGGAATCTTACTTTTCAAATAACAGCTGCATAAAAATCTGATGTGGTACCTATTATGCTGATCCCGAAGACAAAAAAAACTCCATAAATTTTATAAGGTTAAAGAAACCGCTAAGCAACAACCAAAAAACATGAAAAGAAAACAATGTTAAACAACTGTTTACTGGCTCAGTATCGAAGCTAAGTTTTATATTGACGTAAAGCCCAAGAACCGAGGCCTATCGTGAACAAACAGAAACGCGTACACCAAACTAATTTACGAGTATTAGGCTGGCTTTCCACTATTACAGCGCGAGGTAGCGCGGTATAGAGCGATGTTACTGTGGCGACATCTATATAGCCACATAAGAACAACAGTGACAAACGTCGCCATATCAGTTTTCCACTCGATTAACATAATTTTACACAGAAACTCGACAACGACCCGGGCCCACCAGACACAACACCCGATTGGAGGATCCTCTCCTTTCTATGGAGGAAGTGGAACTTTCCACCATTTTCCTCATACTTCTAAACTCTTCGAAAGGCAACTGGGGTGCTGATTGTGGATTCATTCTCAAACGTCAAACGACCTTGCTTCTCGGATCTATTGGATTCCCGTGACCTTCACCTGGATATTGGTCTACCTTGCGAAAATAATCTTTATGGTGGCTGTCCCTACACTGTCGCCGAGACACTCCGAGGCAGGGCGAGTGCGAGGGTGTATAATGGAGCGCTCGTCTCGTATACAACACGTGGTTGTTATATGAGCCCGAAAACCAGGCTAGACCACCTGAGTAAGGACAGAAAAATGTAGCAACTTGATTGAAGAATTTTGTCGCTTACCAATCCGTTTCCTCGCCCAGCTTATCTGGAAATCCAACCATAAGAGGCCGGAAATCCGAGGGGATGCGGCGTTTTATTTAGCAATAGCAGGTAAAGCCTCTTAACGCTTATGTAAGATATTAGGTATACTAAGACGAGTAATCCATCTGATATTCGGATTATGGGAATTATAATGGTTTTGTTGTTTTGAATTATTGTTTAAGTTCGGTGTATTTTTATAACGGGTGTAAAAATACCCTTAACAAAGCTGATAGACAATTTTTCTTCCCGTCATTGCAATCATTTTTGTACTGGATCTTATCAGGGAATCTTCGTCAAAGTACTAACTTTTCCACACTTTAAAAAAAAAATACTAGTTTCAAATTTAAGAACTTTACTTTAATTAGCCCCGTGACCCCTGTATATATAGGTACATGTATTATCCATTAGCACAATGGATTAAACGCTATCGTAAACCATGATCTTTCACACCAAAAAAGATAATTTTTCAGTAACAGTTTTTGTGCAGTGTTACTTATTTTGACGTAGATAATGCTTGTGGGCTTTGTGAAGGGTCCTTTTACACCCTGTATTTTGGGATCGGTTTTCGAAAGTATCAATAAAAAAATGGCTTTATATTTTCTCAATGTGCTGCCGTGCACAGCATATTGACCTGACCTGAGGCCGTGCTACTTGTGTCTCTTGTATTCTTCTGTCGCAAGTTCCGTCGCCTCGCGCTAACTCGTGCCATCATCATCTGCCTATCTTTTTCCCAATTATGTTAGGGGCGGCTTCCAGTCTAACCGGATGTAGCTGAATACCAGTATTTTACATGAAGCGATTGCCTGTCTGACCTCTATAACTCAGATAGTCCTAGGTATACGATACCTCTTGGTTCTGTCCACGTGACCAGTCTTACTGGTTGTCAGACTTCCGGGCCACTGACTACCTGTAACGACTGTCAAAGATCTACAAATGACCGCCGGGACCAACAGCTTGCCGAGGCACCGAGGAACCTCAACATGTAATAGGTGGTCACCCATCCACGGACCCACCTCGGCAAGCGAGGCTAAACCTAAAGATCGAGCCGAGTGGCTGTTATAATTAGCCACGAGCTCCTTCCCTCGCGGTAACTCTTGCCATGTTATAATCAATTTCTTTCTGTTAATGTCTCCGTAGTCGCTGTCGCTTGGTCGTGTAGCTCGTGGGCAAACGTTTAATTTTCTGTGTTCTTGTTTTAAGGTTCCGTACCTCAGTCGACAAAAACGGAACCCTTATAGGATGACTTTGTTGTCCGTCTGTCAAGACTATTTTTCTCAGGAATGCGTCAAGGTATCAAGCTGAAATTAATATAAAATACTCAAGTCTGCCTCTTCTTGGAGCAGTGAAAAAAAAATCGAACTTGTAAGTTAACACGATCAAAAGATATGACCGTTTATATTATTATATTGGGTGATTTCACAAGGGAATCAAAACCTATAAGGTACTTCCCGTTGACCTTGAATCATGAAATTTTTCAAGAAGCAATGTCTTAGAGCACATGTGAAGGAAACATTCTGAAAACCGTTAATATATTTTTTAATAATAAAACCTACAAGTTTTTACGGAACTCTCGGTGTGCGAGTTCAACTCGCACTTGCCCGGTGTTTTGTTACTGTCCTATTTTGGTAAAGCTATTTTTACGAGATACCTACCTGCCGTATAAACTAAATAACTGATTTCAACAAATGAGGTGTCATATAACGTCAAAGGAAATTCAATAGGGCGGACGCTATATTTTCTGTTCATTATTTTCTTTTATTTCGGTTTTAGTATTTCTTTTGTTTGTTTTTTTCCGGGAAAGAAAATACCTGTCAATTTATCTTGTAATTGTGGGAACCGTTTTGGTAAGATTAGAAGAAAGTAATGTTTTCTTTATTAAGTTTAATTTTTCTTTTGTTAGGCATACCAAGAAGCTATAGTCAATAAGAAGTGGAAGTTTAGCCAATGTCATCTTTTATTGTATTAAGGGGGTCACAAAAACCAATCCAAATAATAAAAGGCCGTATAGACGTTTTGTTTTATAATGGCAATAGCGGTAGCTGCCCTTCTCTAATAACTCTTTGCACGAACCAAAACAATGAAAAATTTATTTATTTATTTTAAAATGTTGACGATCATGATAAATATCAATTTAGGGCTATAAAAGTCTTTATTTCCATGATTGCAATTCAGGATGTCAAGAAAAGTACAAAGGTGGGTCAATGACCGCCATTGCCACGCTAAAAATGCAACAACTATAGATATATACCTTGGAGTGCTCTACAGTAACCTAAAAGCGCAACCGTCAAAGGCTTCATCTCGCCGACATCAGCTGACAATCTCGAGCCGCTCGAGCAGATTCGAGCTAATATCAACACGGCTCGAGCCAGAAGAGGGGTGCTCGATTATATACAGGACTGTAGCCATTAAGTGCTCGAACGTGAGGGATGTGGACTTTTATTAGTTGGGACGCTCTGGTATGTTTTTATTGCTACCACGTAACACTTTGATTTTGTTGATAGTTCTGTGCTAAGAGTTGTGGGTTTTATAGTGTTGTCAGAATAATATGAGTAGCTAGGCGTTATTAAGTGGAAGTACTCGTATTTTAAAAGAAAACATAATTTCAATTCATTTATTTCATGCTCACACAGACCAGGGAAGCACGGTGCTACACTGACGAGGCTTATAGTCTGCAGTAAGTGTAAAAGGCTGCACATGATGACTATGATGATGATTGGTTTCACATTTCATCACATATTTAATTTTATGCCCCTATTTTAAACAAAAGATAATATTTATAAAAGAATCGTCGCAGAAAGAAAGGCACACGTTAACAAGGTTACGTAACTAAGTATATAATTATGCCTTCGTGTTAACTTTAAAAAAAGAAGTCATTTTTTCACATTTTTAAATAAAAGAAGACGTATCTACACCTTTATTTCCTTTGTGACAACAAAAAAGTAAGACATCTAAAGAATACTCAGTGGTAAATAATAAATCTTGGGTGTGATGTAGTGTTGTGAGCAGGCGACAGATGGCGCCATTTATTACGCAAAGCTACCGAATTTAACTGAGTAATACTGGAAAATGTTAAGGAGGTCGTAGAGACTGGAATAAATAACAATGTCTTTAAGATACGAGGAAAATGGTTGGTCGTAGCCAATTCTAGAACTAACCTTTAAAAGCTTAGTTAACTCTTTGTGATTACTGAGTTCTCCATTATTCTTAATAACATTTTTTTTTTTTTAAGAATTTTGATGGTGGCCCTTGCTTACTCTTTTCCACGACATTCTACATTCGAGGGCTAATTTTTTGACAGATTGAAAGTAGAATTGAATTTACTTAATGTTACCGCATTTGGCCCACGTGCATGAGGGCCCATACTCTGTCAGAGAGGAAGCCTGTATCCCAGCAGTGGGAATATTATAAGCTAACAATATGCATGGACTTAAAACGACCACGACAGTATAAAATATGTAACTAATATAAGTCTAATAAATAATCTATCAGCAGCCGGCGATCTCTGGCGCGGCGCCCGTTCGACAGCGATGCACTCGCTGCTTCGCTGGAGCCCTGATTTATGTGCGCCAGTTCATTGCGCTCACTAGCGTTATCGCAATCAATATGCGAATACTGAAAACTGCATTTTTTGTTGTGTTTGTGTAACATGCACTAATGTATACTTAATTACTGTCTTCGTACTTTAAAATAGTTTTTAAGGGTGCATTAAATTAGCCTGCTTGGGCTCGGTTCAGCAGTCGGCCGAGCTACAACCTTTTTGAATGGCTAATATTCACCTTGGCAAGAGCTGTTACCATGATTATAGTTTGTTCGATATGAGAGCAGAATTTTGATCAGCTAGAAAGTGTTGGTGATAACAGCCTTTTCAGATCAGGCATCGTAAATGGTTTTAAGATTAAGGAACAAGGAGGTTGCTGGTCTATTCTGGAAGTCAGCTAATACAGCTTCAGAGATTCTGATGTAAAAGACAAAGGAGAACCAACAAACATTGTGCACTAATCCGCTTCTAAGGCAAAAGGATAAAGAATACAAAAAACAAATTGTATCCAAACCATCCCAACCCAACTCCCAAAATCTTCCAGCACTCTATTTACCATAATCCTCCGCTGATCATTCAAACGGCACCTGTTTTAATCCCGCACAATCTGTCCCGACGCAATGGCCGCCCATCCACGAGGACGCAAAGTGGCGTAGTTAATGGTAATCATCTCTTATCGCCTCCACCAATAGATTCAATTTCAGTAACCGCTTTAGCGAAAAATTGTTTTACTCGTCGCAGCTGCGTATCTGTGTGGCACACGGCCACAATTTATCACGAACTTCTCCACAATATGGTGGAGATAGATAAAATTACAGTTTATAACCCCTTGTTTGTCGCCGGATTCGATTTTCGGGATGGTTTGGTTAGATTTTGGGAAGATGTACACGTGGAAGAAGATGCCTTGAACCTGGATCCGCCAGAATGAGACTCTCTTTGGCTCTTATATCAATTGACTGTTGACGGGTGATTTGACAGGGAAAACACGATAAAATTAACCACAAGACATTATCGATTACCAGATGATGTAGTCTAACGAGAGCCTCTCCAAGATATTAAAAAAAGCATGCAGATTTTTATTTTTTATTTACGCTCTTCTTTATCAGTCCTTGCTACTAATATGGCAAGGACTGTTAGCCTCGATACGCCCACTGTTGGACGTAGGCGTATAATAAAATACTATTTGAATAGCACGCACTAGGTATTTGGATAAGCCTACAATGTTACATATCAAACTATTTACGCAATGCTCCTTTGAGTGAAGTGGGTAAACCTTGGCAAATAATTCGGCAAATCTTCAGGGAGTACAAGTTATTGTTCCCAATTATAAACTACTGTTTCGCGAATATATTATAACAATCCCAGATTACTCCGGAATATGTTCCATCCGATTCGATTTTAGTTTAAATCATCAGGCATTTGCATAGTAATAAATGTGTTGCGCTGCTTTTAATTTAAATTAGTTTAGTATGTAAATTAGGGATTTGCAGCCTAGTTTTTGTTCACATCGGTATTTTTGTTTGGTCGTCTCACTTATCTCGCATGTTTTATGAGATAAGGTAACTTCTGGTAAACTATCGGTAAAGTGAAAAACAATGGTAATCATGTTACGAGCTTTTCGTATTTCAAAAACGGCTACCTTCTAGATTGACATAAGCTTTACAGCACCTTGTGTCAGTTCAATACATTTTGACATCTCCACAATCGTTTTCGCCGACCCACTATAAGTATAAATGGTGCGATAGAATTTATATTTGCGTACTTTTTACCTCAACTGCCCGTCCAGTATAATCTGATGGTTTCAATATTAATTTATGACAGTTTTAGTTCTTTAGACACAAATAAACACGTTGGTCAGAAAATTATAATGAACTTGAAATGACTGAGTACTCATTTCCTGAACTGTACAATATATTTTCATCCAGAAAAACACAATAACCATGTTTTTTATGCTACTTTTTAGTAAATAAATTACCACAGGATAAATATCAAGTCATCTTTTGCCAACTATGTTTGGGTCAGCTTTCAATTCAACCGGATGTAGCTGAATACCAGTACTTTACATGGAGCGACTACCTAGCTGACCTCCACAACCCAGTGAGTGAAGGGACACCCCTTGGTAAGACTGGTTGTCAGATTTTCGCGACTACTGACCTGTAACGACTGTCGGAGATTTACAAATGACAGCCGGAACCAACAGCTTTACATGCTTTCCGAGGCACGGAGGAAACTCGGTGTGTAATGGGCGGTCACCCATCCACGGACAAACCTAGGCAAGCGCGGCTTAACCTGAAGATCGATTCGAGCTGCTGTTATTATTTAGCCCCGAGCTCATGTATGCGAGTATGAATAACAAGTCTCATTATAAAATTAATAATTAATCTTACACATGAAACTAAATCAGATTTAATCATAATAATATGATTTTCCTGAACTGGTTTAATATTAACGGATAATTACATTTTGTCGTAAATTAAGGGCCTGGCCTGTCATGTTTTATCTTCTGAACATGTTAGAAACCCTATACACCCCAACGGAATAGGTAGAAATAATATTAATTTTACTGGCTACGTTTTTAGGATGATACATAGCCTAATTTTATATTATTCGTAAAATCTAGACGAA
Source organism: Eurois occulta (assembly GCA_950022335.1). Classification (NCBI taxonomy): domain Eukaryota; kingdom Metazoa; phylum Arthropoda; class Insecta; order Lepidoptera; family Noctuidae; genus Eurois; species Eurois occulta. The sequence goes on along the minus strand of OX465492.1, from coordinate 1,349,878 downwards.
CAGGCTAGTGTTACTACTACACTATTTGATGATAGATCGTAGGTAATAAGCACTAACAATCTATCATACGCCTTTTTTTTTTTTTTTTTTTGGGGGGTGGGAAATCATCAAATGACTCCTCCCGCTCTGGGCGGAGCGGAAGGGAGTGTCAGACTCTTACTGACTAAAAACCACCCATGTTCCTTCATTGGCCCTTTATGTTCCAGGGCCGCGGTATCTCTTTCGAACAGTCCCGCAGCCCATCTATCATATGCCTTGATTTGTAAGAACTTAGTAATATTTCGTCTAAAAAAATTTACTTGGTAAGAAGCAGAAACATTGTGTCGTAAGCTCTATAACTACATTATATTTGAGATCCGATCCACGTCAGCGGCCGTCTGCCTTCAAAGTAAGAGTGTCTTTTTCTGGGTAAGTTCAATATATACGTTCGTCCGGTAAGTAATTGACAATACCACACACCAGAACCACAGACATAACATAATATAATACAATATCACGCCTGTTGTCACCGATGGATTAAGCAGATGTGTTTTGAGAACCAGGAATTCTTTAATTGTAACATAGCCAGGGAACTGTGTAGACCAAGTTAATCATCCTCTTTTAATTTTGTCTAAATGTGGTCCTTGCATACGGTACTGAGCCAAATAAACGTTTTTATTATTTTTGCTTGTTCTCTTACCTCTTGCTCTAGGCTTCGTGAGCAGCTTGGACACGATCTCATCATAAGCGCCTTCGTGTGCCACTCCTGAGTCTTTCACCAGCTTCTCCTTCACAGCTATGCAGATGTTGCTCTTCGCTAGCAAGGCTTCCAACTCTTCGAAAGCCTACAACAAACGACTGATTAGTAACAGATGTGTAGCTGTATGTATTTTGTATTGTTCTCTGAAATAGGATGCTACTACCTGCACTTTGAGCGTTTGTGAGAAAGAAAAACGGATTATTCTATGAGTCGGTTTTATTTAGCAGGCGGAGCGTGTGAAGAGCTCAGCAAGCTTGTAGCTCCTAAACTTTCATAAATGTCTAAATCCAACTAGTTTGCAGCCTGATTGCCTTCCATGAATATATGACTGGTCATTAGCATCTAATCCATCAGCTTACCCCAAATTAGACGTGCGGTCAACGAGTGCATTCATATTCATGAAGTCACGTCAATTTATCTGGACATTATGGTCCAAATGGCTAACATCAGCTTGTGGTAGAATGACACGCGTGGTTTAGACCGTGTTGTGCAGTTTATCTTGATGTAATGGTTGATTATACTGAGATTAGGTATGTGCTGTATAAGTTAGACTTTTGGCATGACTTCAACTACTATAGCACCAAAAAAATGTTTCGTTTAACAAAGTTTTTGTTTTCATTTTAAATATGCCTACCTACAGATGAAATTGGTATAGCCTAGTCATTATACTTTGAAAAGTCTGTGATCTATAAACTCTTCGGCAAAACTAACTTGTTAATTTTTAATTCTTAGGCTAATGCCACTGATGTTATAAACCAGCTCTTGCTATAGGACACCTCGTGGAATAATAGTGCTGTCAATGTGTCTATGGTTTTAGATGTAGCCGTATGAACTTTTTTTGCAATAGATTTGAATCATTTAACTCAGCCTATTGCAGTCTACTGCTGGACACTGGACTGCCTTTGCCAAGTTGCGCCATACCAGTAGATATAACAAGTATTGCTATAGGTAAGAAAAAGTCAACACGTCCACACCTTAATTCCGTAACTGGATTCCTCGTAGATGATGGAGACGTAGCTCCACTCCAGCTTCTTCACGATCTCCACCATGGCGCGGACCTGGTGGTGGTCGGAGGGGATGGTGCGTGTGAAGTACTCGAAGCGGGCCTTGTTCGACAGCTCCGGGGAGGTGGAGAAGAATGACACCTGGGAGCAAGAAGGAAGGTTTAGCATAAGCATAGCATACACAACATTATAGGCTGATCTATAATGTTCCCACTACTGGGACACACAGCCTCCTCTCTATGAGAGGGAATGGGCTATAATCCACCACGGCAGCCCAGTGCGGGTTGAAATTTTGGTTCTAGGACATGCCGGTTTCCTCACGATGTTTTTCTTCATCGTTTTTTAGAGCAGTGGTGATGAAATAAATTACACAAAGTAATGCGTCAGCCTGTGTTCGAACCCACGACAGTGTTCGTAAGTCGGGGCCGCCACCACTGGGCCACCGCTGTTCTTCATAAGGAAGGTTCATTTCTAGGAAATTCCCATAGCTGGTACTCAGATGATCTTTTTGTGAGAGGCAGAGGGCCGTTGTATAATCCCAGTGCACTTTGGTTATTTTTTTTTCAACATTTGGTTCTAGGACATGCTAGCAGCTTCTCTCTTCTATTACAAGGCTTTCCTTGGCCGTGTAGGAGCGCTGACACAGCATTTTGTATTCGTCGTATGCGCAGCACTCGGCGACACCAGTTCGCCCGTAACCGCCATAAGCAATAGACGCACTATCAACCTAAGTAAGTACTCCATCTAATACGTTTTATGAGTAAAGAAACATCCAATTTCCAGCGTATTTTATTTCTCTCCACACAAAAACCGTTCTACAGTTATCGTTTTTTAATCTCTTATTATAAAGGAGAACATTTAAATTTGTTTCAACAGGACTAACAGTACAAAACCAATCAAGGAAAACATCGTCAGAAAACCGGCATAGAAACGAAGATTCTAAGGCATGGTGACATCTACCAACCTGCACTGGGCCTGGCCTGTGTCCAAGGAGAAGAATTATTATGGCTGATTGTGCTACAGATGAAGATTTACAAGGCTTAGTAATTAATATAAGTACGAATATCTTACTTGTGGTATTTTGAACAGGCGCAGTAGGTTGGCCACCTGCACTGAAGTCACGCTGGAAGCTGCTCCAACCACGCCTGATATCACCTTCCGGACTGCTGTCGCGTTGCAAGCGTACTCTGCATCATCTATGTTGCTTATTGAGCCTGGTGAAACAAAGGCAAACTTAAAGGTAGGTTATTTAGATTGAAAAAGCGAAGAGTCGGATATGGTGTTGAGTCACATCGTTCGAACCGAAACTCGACGAGCATGCAGATAAAGCTTTTTCACTCCGTAAAACCTGCCTGCCTTCTCTGTATGGGAAGAGACTTTTGGTCTGAAGTGTGAGAGTTACAAGTTGGTTTTATTAGATTCGTTTTTACTCTGTTAGTGATATGCCGATATACCTTTTTTTTTCGGATGGGAAATCATCAAATGACTCCTCCCGCTCTGGGCGGAGCGGAAGGGAGTGTCAGACTTTTACTGACTAAACACCATCCATGTTCCTTCTTTTGCCCTTTATGTTTCAGGGCCGCGGTATCTCTTTCGAACAGTCCCGCAGCATGCCGATATACCTTGATGTCACATAAGTGAAAAATAATGAAATGAGAGTAAAATAAACACACCTTTTATAAAATCCACAGCCATCTCAAGGCCATAGGTATCCTTATCACAATCATCTAAGACATGAGCTCCCACAGTCACGCCAGGTATCAGTCTCAACTTGTTATTTATAATATCCAAAGTATACATCATCGTCTCCAACGCCTGCACTCCTCCCTGAGGCATGACCGGTCCACACGTCATGTTCTCCGACCTTTCATGGACCATCATCAACCCTCCAATAACCAAATCTCCTTCAATCACGGCTTCCCTCTTAATCGGCCAGTGCTGATGTTTCTTATCCTTCATCTCCCCAACTTGATCATTAGACATATTCACCCAGTCACTCTTTAGGTCATTTTTCGGTGCGATCTCATAGTCTACTAAATGCATTCCATCTTTCAAATTCAACATTGGATAGAACTCCTCAGGTCTATCAGCGAAAAATGTAGGGTCATATACCACTTGGCCAGGTTTGTGCTTATGCCTGTGGTGGTGTCTGTTCCTCTTGTGGAAGACTGAGTCGTCGATGTTCAAGGAGTCGACGGAATGCCTCATTTCTGTGTAGTGGACCGAGGAGATGAGCAGAGTGACCGCCAACCACCGCTGACCGGGACGCATGTTAGAGATGGATGTATCATACCATGGTTGCGGAATCTAAGGTCCATCTTGACCGGAGTGCGTTCATTTTAATCTGGAACAATGGAAAGGTTTCTATTAGACCTCATTAGTGTCAAAGAGAGTAAAGTACCGTTTTTTTTTATCCCGGGTTGGAAAATCCACATGGATGTCCTCCGCCTTGGGGCGGGCGGAGGGGTCTGTCGGACGATAACTGGCTAAAAACCACCCCGGTGTTCCCTTCCCACACTTGCACCGGGGATCATTGAACCTAGGTTAAGTCGGGCGAGTTATTGAAAGTGAATTTGCGCATTTACTCCTACGTATTATTCAACTTGTTGCTTGTAGTGTTTGGTTAGATTGAAAAACTGAAGATTACATAGACAGTTAGGCAATTTTCCCACGACATCGATTATCCACTTGGTCGGGCGAAGGCGGCAACACAAATGTATTACCAGTGCGCCGCGTGGAGAGGCGGTGAGCACGGCTCGTCCGCGCTGTCGGGCGGTGTACGTGTGCTCAAGCGTCAACGGATTTCAGACAATGCGTGAGATCCACTTCACCGTGTGAGAATTGGCTTAGAAATGACCTAGCTACTTTCCATGTCACCATGATAAAATACACCCGACACGGTTACGACAGTAACCCCTGCCACAATAAGCCAAGCGACTATAATCCTTATGCCCATTTGTCAACTCTTCATAAACTAACGTGGTTTGACGGTGTATTATAATAAACCCGCGCTGTGCCGACCCACGTCAGCTAAGCAAATCTATTTAATGTGACACCTTAATACAAGGTTATGGTCAAAGGCATAGGAAACGGGAAAGGGGCATTATTTGTTGCTTTGACCTGTTTGGTCAGAAAGGAAATTGTGTGGTTTTAGGAACGTGTTTGTAGTACTATGGCGCATGGTTATTTTGTGTATTCTTTTTTTTAATGTAATGGATGAATGATTGTATATCTTTGACAGTTGTTACAGGTAGTCTGTGACCCGTAAGTTTTACAACCACTAAACCGTCTTACCAAGGGGTGCCACCATGCAAAATACTGTAATTCACTCACTGAAGCCGAACCCAACATAGTTATGAAAACGCTCGGCAGATGGTGATGAATGGATGGCAAACGAGTTAACGATCCAACTGATTGATGTTAAGGGGTTACCATAATGTCAACATCTACAGTATCAGGGGAATCACAGCGTTGCGTTTCAAGATATTGAGGCGAAGTTTCTATTGTGCCTATAAGACACCGGCACCACACCCAATCAAAACACAGCAACGCTACTTGGCAGCAAAATAAGGTTTGGTGATATAACTTCCGCGGACTTAGACGTACTAAAAGCCCAAATAAATATTTATGAAAATGTTGTCTTTATGTAGATTGTAAATTGCAATAAATTTATGCTTTAAACTTTCAAACTCGTTTGGTGCAGAATCCCTCCATTTAAAGTAACACGAAACAAAAACAGGAAAGAAATCCATTACTTGAAACCGAAGAATACCCAAATTGTTGGAAGTATTATTTTCAGGAGTTTTTAAATGTTTACATTCAACTGATAGGGACTCTCTCAGGAAGAGCGTTAAATGTAAACAAATCATTTGATATAAGCCTTTCTAAGTTCCAAATCTGTTTACATTTACTTTGATAATGACGTCTAATTATTTTGATTTCACGTTTTAACTAATTACTCACTGATTCAGAGATGAGCGACGGCTGTTGAAAGATGTTTCCGGAAACATCTTTATTAATTCTGTGTCTTGTATTTCCGGGATGATTTTAAATAAATTATCTTATGTTTGAGAAAATTATAAAATAGTCCGATAAAAATAGACATGATTTATTTTCAACTAACAATAATTTAAACGGAGCTGGAGATAATTGGTACAGATCTTCGATACACTACAGATACGCGTTTTAAAACTAAAGCCAGATTCGGACTGACAGTTAACAGAATTTTGTAAGTCTGTAAAACAAATGGTTAAATAATTTATGCATACGCATAATCAGCCTATAATGTTCCCACTGCTGGGACACACGACCTCCTCTCTATGAGAAGGAATGGGCGCGTGCCCAGTGCGGGTTAGTAGATGTCACGTGCCTTCGAATTTTTGGTTCTAGGACATGCCGGTTTCCTCACGATATTTTCATTCATCGTATTTGAGAGCAATACCAATAAATAAATCACACAAAGTAATACGCCTGCCTGGTTTCGAACCCACGACTTATTGTTCGCCACCGCTGGGCCACCGCTGCTCTCAAAATCGTCAATTAAGTATAAATAAGTAAATATAATAGAGTACTTGTCTTGTCGGTAACATTCATATTTAACGTTAAAATCACTTTCACAGTTTTTTCTCGATTTACCCCTGCGTCTCTATTCACTCTGTTTTACCCGGTATTCTATTACATAATTTATAAAGATTTTTTTAAACCCCCTATAGGGTAAAATGATTTTATGGTAGTTCGTCAGTTTTGTCAATGATAAACCCCATCGGGCGCACATTTTGTACATTTATGAATGAGCTAACAGCAGTAGAGCCTGTTTAATTTATCCATATAATAATATATGTTACACACACCCTTTGATTAATAATGTACGCGATTTCGAGCGGGCGAGTTTTATCATTAATTAATCATCAAGTAAGTACATTATTATTAGGTAATACACCGTTAGTAGAAACATAATAAAATCATCTAAAATATTACACACATTGACGGCCGACGTAGCAACAACATTGTTTGGAACCTGCCAACAGAAGCATTCCATTAGAACCATTGTTCCTGTTGATAACTGGATTTTCAAAACATGGAGTTTCGAATTTCAATGTTCTAGCTATCGCGTTCGTGTAGTTGTTGTTTTTGGCAAAAACCTTAATTAAATTCTGTTTGAAAACAAGTAAACTGTTTGTAATAGCTTTCCTAAACTTTTACAATTTGCAGTTTGGCAATCCCGAAACGTGCATGTCTTGCATAAATACTGGTTTCCAGCTGCAGTGACAAGACTGGAATAAAATCATAAATTAATGAGGAAACGACTAGACAGATGACGATGAGTTGGGAAAAGTAGCCAACAAAAATTCTATTCTGAATTTCAATTTCTCTTATTCATGTCAAATCATTTCTGCCAAAAAGTTTTCATGAAAAATATCGTAGAACGTCTGAGAGAATTCTTGCGTTACTGAAACTTCCCTGTTCTCATTGTCAATGTATACAATGTAGGTACATTATCTGTGTTTGAGTGTGTCTGGTCGTAAATCTCAGTGGCTTAGCAACAATAATGTTTAACTTTTAGATTTGGCGAATTGCTAAGGGATGGGTAGGCAATGCTCCACACCCGGTATTAAGGTTTAAGCTGTGTTAAGATGATTTTGATCGCGATTTACTACATAAAGTTATTTTTAGATTTTATAGTAGCATGCAATAGGTAGCTTATCAAAATTAAAAGTCCTGTATTCTAATCATGCTGCGAATCAGCACTTTTTGAAAGTCAAAAATAAAGTAAATGATAGTCTTCTAAAACGCCCGCCACTCACCATTTCCATTTCATTTTCACACTCTCGAGCAACCCATATGTCTGCTAAGTTAGAAGATCCGAATTCCTGTACGAGTAAAACGTTTTTTCTTTGTCTCTTTCTTCGTCACAAGATGAACCAGTCTATACAAATGTACGTATGTGCATCCAAATCCCCTTGGTATCTCAAATTATCTCGCAACCCGTTATGGTATTGGAATTTCGTGAGGGCGGTTTCGAGCAGGCATTCTCATTTCTTTCTGTTTGTATGGGACATCTTATGGCTTAAATTACGAGGATGACTTATAAGAAATATTAATTGAGTACACGATAGGGTTACGAAATGATTTTATTACTTTTTATTTTGAAACTTCATATTTGTTTGACGAAAGTGATGGCTCATCTCATTTACCTATTTGGGTCTATCTGTGCCCGGCATGCATTGCAAAGTCTTTACTGGCCTATGTAGAACAACTGTTCCAAATTTCATCAGAATCGGTTCAGTAGTTTACGAGTCTATGGGGTACAAACAGACAAACAGACGTAAAGACGAATAACATTGATTTTTAATTTAGATAATTTAGATTTACCTGCCTTCGTCGGTGCTCCCAAGTTCATATGACCCCAATCTATTTAATTCGCGAGTTAATAGGCTTCTTTTGGGTTAGCTCGTTTCATCGTCAACCTCATCTCTGTCCTCAGGACTAGATTGAGGTCAAGAGTAGGCCCATTAAACATAAAAAAAAGATAAACACGATGAAAGAGACACAGACTTTTACCAAGGATGAAGTTTCAGTCAAAAGTAGAATTGTCATACGGTCAAAATGTATGGATCAGCTGACTGTTTTAGTTAAGCGTCGAGAAATTTAAATGCCGCACGGTCTAGATTTAATGTTCGGAATTCATAAGTAAGTGAGTAATAGTTTGTGTCGCGCTCTCCATTAGACCGTGTTTTTCCTGAGTCACGCCCTGCCATTCTATAACGTCTTCTTGGAGAAAATGATAATAAATGCATGAAACATGAAACAGACTCACTTTTTAAAAGTTTCCAAGTTGTCTTCTAAGATTGCGTTGGTAAAGCGTGTAGTCAGAACATTACCTTAAAAGCGTGCATTACGGTGTAACTTTGTATGAGTGCTTCCTTCATTATGGTGGTCTATGGGAAGGAATGGTTTTATGTGGAGAGTAGTTACAAGTAATGTGTCTTGGATGTGTTACTTTAATGGTAGGGGTCTGGAATGTGTTTCCCGTGTCTGGTATTTTTGTTATTTCTTTTATTTGTAACTAACAACCCGCGCCTGAATCGCGCGGGTGAAACATTAAATAAGTTATGTATTTTTCTGTGTATTTCAGAAACAGTGTAAGCTGTAATTGAGTGTGCGTTACAAGACCATATATTTTGTAATAGTTTTCATTTTGTATAAGATAAATTGTAATGTGAAGTGTTGGTAATCCAAAATAAATAACTAAAAAAAAAACTCTAAAATATTGAAAACCACATATACATATCATTATTTTGTTTTCTCACTACTATCTTACATGCAATGTATCTTGTACACCATGTATAAACAAATAAAATTTTACTTTACTTTACTTTATAGAACAAAAAGTCACACACAGACAAACGTAAGCGACTTTTCTTTGATTTAGAGAAAGAAGAACTTGCTTAGATCTCGTATCCTTATAGCACCATAGTCGTCTTTTATGGCGTCCACGGAGAGGCAAATGTTTTCGTGAGGACCTTTCATATCATTCTAATGAAAAGAAAAACAAAACACGAGCGATCATTGATAAAACCATCACATCAAACAAAATCGTCGTCGGTATGCTCGTAAAACCGCCACCGTGCGTGTACCCGTGGGCTGTATGACCAATTTAATGAATGTGGGTCACACATGGGTCACATGCAACACATCCATCATCAACCTGAGTACGTCCACTCCGTCATGAGATATACTCTATTAACTTGAAATAACATGGACGGATGGCTGTTATTATTATGTTACGAAAACGTGACAGGTTTTAATAAGCCAGCTACTTAGAGTGCTAATCTTACTGAATTAACATGCTAGCTGGCCAACCCTTTCGTTTTATCTGCTGACAATCGCATTAATATCAACAGTAATGACAAACATTTCGGTAGCGTTTGCGAGCAATAAATTTTTGACTTTTCCATCATTGTTAACGCTGGCAGAATGTCACTTAGGCCTATTTCAAAGCAAGACCGGCGGCAGTTGTGTGTGCTGGTCGGGTGGTTCGATACCCACAGACTAGTATGATAGCATTCACAGTTCACCGTTGGCCGACGCACGTTGGAAAGTGATCGCTTTCAACCGGCGCAGGCAACCGGCGCCGGTCTCGCTCTGAAACAAGCCTTAGGGGCCGTCTCCACGAGCGAGAGAATCGCGTCGATATTACGTATTTGTATGGCATAATATCGCCGCGATTCTCTAGCTCGTGGAGACGGCCTCTAAGAGAGTGTATAGTAATACGTGGCAACAACGATAATATCGTCGCGATTCTAAGCCTTGTGGAAATGAGAGGTCTTGGCTAGCCTAGAAGTCTTTAAATGAACTCCTAGATTAGTCCGATAAAATGTATGAAGCACCTGGAGCGTGAGCAGAAGTAATTCCAGTGTGGAAAAGAGATGGAGATAAACGACCTAAATAGCTCTGTCTCTTCCCCACTCTTTACTCCTGCTTTAAGACGTTATGGTAGGCCACCTGATCTTTTTCTTAAAGTAAAGTTGTTCATAATGATCAGTAGAGAGAACTATAGAGAAGAGCGACTTCTTTTTTTTCAGATTTAGAGTAAAGAAGAATGCATTATTTCATATTCCAGTGACATTTGATTTTTACTTCCTAATTTTAGTTCAAAGCCAAATCTAATATTTTGTTCTCTTTCTTAATTTATTAACTATCTAAAAATAGCATTTCTTTTGTAAAGTTTTCATTAGAAACGCCATCATTTCCAAGTCCCTTTTCCGCTTTGACCAAACACTTTGGTTTCATTGATGGGCTCGGAGCAAATGCCAATTTTCATTTGCAAATAACGCGTCAATGATTTTGGACCCGAGTCAGAAGGGATTCTCTTATTTAAATTACTTATTTGTTCGTCGCTGGCTTACAGCATTGTTTTACTTAGTGTTTTGGAGAAGAAATTGGTACAATATTCTGGTACAATGTTTATAAATTCAGAGGCTTACCTAATGGTACTCTGTAAGATTGGTGCTGAAGTGAACTGTAGAGAGAGAGTAAAAATACCTTCAATATTCCTGAATTGCTGATCAGACACTTTGAGAGTAATATATAACTTGGTGTTGTTATTGTGTGTTTGATCTAGAACTGAACAAGGAAAGGAATATACATGTGCGTGCTTTTGCGTTCTACTAGTACATGCTATGTTATTAACAAGACGAAAGGTCAGCACAGTTATAACCACTGCCCGGTATAAGCACCTCCTCAGCTCGAGCCGTTTGGTATTCTTTCTTTGACACTCCACACCGCAGCCGGTGCAGCACACATGTATAAGTATTCGAATCTGGATACGCTGGTAAAAATGAGGCGAGGTGATGCCAATCCGGTGCAGTGCATATTTTGTGTGCCATGAGCTTTAACTTGCAGTTGTCGGGTTTCCTTTCTTTAAAATGTGTTTGGTTCTCAAGTATTTTTCCAAATAATCTTCCCAAAATATAGACATTAGAGAGGCTGTCGCTTCATGTAAAATACTAGCAGTTGCATCCGGTTAAGACTGTAAACCAACCCCAACATACATAGTTGGGAAATAGCCAGTCAGATGAATAGGCTACAACGAGTGTGTCTCAATAAATCACTATAAGCATAGGTAATACAACAACTCGAAACTTAGCCTTATTTACAGCCAATTAAAGTTTTAGGTACTATATCAGCCACACGAACTTAGCTTACAATATAAACAAGACCCCACGTAACACGTACTAAAGTAAATTAACAACTTTAGTCAATACACGAAGATACAAAGTTTTCCCAACTATCGACTTTGAGCAGAAATACATAAATCACAGCTTGGTACAAAAACTTCATTTATGTTGAGAAAGTTCTGATACTTTCTGTCAAGAAACTAAATACTTGGCGAACACTTGACAAGGAGAAGACTAGATTAATCGTGCATGTTTAATAGGTGTTGAATATTGGGTACTTTGTATACTATATTTTTATGTTCAGAATGGACACTTCAAAAATGCGAAATTGACCACTTATTATGGGAGAAACTGGCACAAAATCGACCCGAGTATAGACGTCATGTGCAGTCACCCGTCTAAACATTAAAAGAGGTAAGAAGGTCGCAATTAGATAAAAAACGCGATGCGTAAAGCTAGACCACTCACATTATCGTCAATGCTGTTCTGACATGTTAGCTATGTGCTCGAAGTTTTTCGACCAAAGAGCAGCAATAACCACTCTAGAAAGCCATGGAATTCCATCGCTGTGGTGTTCGATGTAGAAATTTTCATTTTTATGGAATAAAGTATGATGAGAAAAACGGTTTATTCAAACGAAAACATCTACAGAAGCCCACTCAGTGGTTGCACGGGTTTCTCGTTTTATATAAGAAGGCGGTGTATCGCAGCCGTACAACGTTAAGGGCTGATGCCTGAGATATTTATTTCAATTAAACCGCTTGTGATTTTAGCTGTCACATTCCAAAATGTCTAAATATTTTCTGTTCCTAAGAAAATGTTTGAAACGTTTTCATTTCTTTGCTTTTGGTGTTAATTAATCAAAGGAAACGTTCAGGTAGACGTAAAATTACCTGATAATGACATCAAACAAACATATTCGTAGCGTAAAAATGGTCCAGGCAATTAAAAAAAAACAGGTTAAAGGTAAAAATTTTAAAAACATTCTGTTATTTTAAATAAACAGCGCATTTCAGGTGTCTTCCCCTCATTGATTATAATTCGTCATAATTATGTCACGTACACGCAGTTCATAAGTCCATAAATCAAATCCAAGCTCAAAGCAATAATTTTAAATATAACCCTTACAGGTACTTTCGAATTGTCAAAGAGTAAGTCACTAAAAAGGATGAAGCTGGTGCCCGTTCAAAAGCACAGTAAGTTCGGAGAAGAACGGGCCAGCAACTAACAACAACCATTTTTTCCCCAACTATGTTTGAGTCGACTGCTTCTCTGGCAGCCCGGCAGTAGGTAACAAGATTATTTGATATTGAAAGGTTAAGTCTTGTTTGAGAATGATTGGCAACAGCCTTCTGCGTTTCAAAACTGCTGTCACCAGTATGAGTCTGGTATAAAGCTTGTGGTTATTTTGAGATAATCAACGCAGCTGGTACTCGTACAACTGGTGTTTGATCTTTGGGGACACCTATGTTATCAGAATTATCATCATCAGTCAAGTAGTCCACTGATTGACATAGACTTCCAATAGACTTGATCAGTGTACATTTCATGTAAAGATAAAGCTTTCTCCCTATTGTGATTTCTGGCTCCATTGACTTACACACTTTTGAATACAGATTGGCTATTAATCCCTCGACCTCTTTGGAATAAATCATGAAAAGTCCAATATCCCAAAACCCTTTTCATACGCATTCAACCGATAAACTACTCTGCTCCTACTGCTCCTAATTACTACGTAACGTTTTACTTTAAAGGGACCTATTACTGTGTTACTGGATAAATACTATCCAACAATTTGTATAACTACCAAAACAAAGTCTACAAATCACGATTTATCGCACAAAACACTAACCAGGGTCTAGTATCCCGGTTTTTAATTACCGAAACCTGCCACAAATGCTCGCTACTTTCAGTTTCCCCCGAAATTTTCACCGTACATTTTGAGGCTCACAGTAATTAATCAGAGCAACTTTTTAGGCACCCCAGAGTCGTGTGAAAAGAGTATTTTCAAACTGGAAAATTTAGCGGCCGCCGGTTTCTAATAATGTTGGTTGATGGTTGGCTTAAGTGTGGACCGTGGTACTTAGCTTTTTGAGAAAGAAGACTCTTCTTATTACGATAGGTCATTATCATTAATTATTTTAACAGTTTTTCATAGGGAGCATTCACGTCCCAGATTTTTTTGATGTGACGATGGTTTCTATGCGACTGAACCGAAAACATGTCCGGATTTTTTATAATTTCTACCTGTTAAAATCTGGTAACAGATGGAGCGTTTCTGGCTAATAGAATAGAATAGAATGTATCTTTATTCGAGTATCCATGACTCAAAAACTGTTAGTAAAACTTACGACTAAGTTAGTAAGCACATAAAAAACAAACAACATAAACAAATAACGGTGGATCACTGCTGCGACAACCCATGAGTAACTGCACAACAGCGACCCACATAAATACAGTCCAGGCGACTGGCAATCATGCCCAGGATACTGTTGGTGCTGCCCCACACCCTGCGCACCAGGGAAGCGCACCTTTTACGCATTGTTGCGTAAAAACAATCCACACGCGCATCTGCGAACATCCCCGACGCACTACAGAAGCGGGGCAGCCCCACCAGCATCCTAAACGCGTTGTTATACTGAACGCGGAGAGCACTGTACGATTTTTGCGCACATCTAGCCCATAGGCTGCACGTGTATAACGAAGTACAGTACGCTCGAAAGAGCGTGACTTTGACTGGGAGTGAGCAGCGTGCAAACCTGCGAGCCAACATGTTCGCTCTAACCGACAATGCCCTCCGCTCTCGTTCAATGTCATCATCGTCTTTAAGGTCAGGGGTCAATATATGACCAAGGTATTTGAACTTCTGCACTCTCTGCAAAAGTGATAAGGTGGTCTAATAGTAGGATGATGCAGGTTGAGTATAACCGGTAACTAGTAGCAAGATAAAGAATTGGATACGGTCCCAGAAACGATAGAATTTTTTTTAATGATTTTTCGAAAATAAATAGACTTCAGGAAGACAATTGACTGCGCAAATGAAAAGCTCTTCTGTTGAATAAGAATACGTAGAATTTTATTATGCATTTATCTTCAAACAGCTCGTACCTAAAACCAAAACAAAACAACCCTGTCCATCTTTTGTAAAAGCTTTGACTATCTACACAGAACCTCCCAAATTTTCCCCATTTTCAAGCCTCAAATAACATTCGAAGTAAAATTCATGCTCATTTTATTAAATAAAATTTAAAGTTAAATAAAAATCTTTCATTGTCCAAGTGAATCTCTGAGATTTAAGCGTAACGAAACGTAATTGAATATTGTTTAAGAATAAAATTATTTGCTCCCAGTCTTCGCTGTAATTTGCAGTGATGTTTAACATTTATTTCATAGAATTCAAACTTGTAAGACGGTTTTTTGAGAGGGAAACGGAAGTTGGAAGAACGGAGTCTGGACCGTAGCATTAATTACCAGCCTTGTCATTTACCTTTCTTAATTCGCCATTATTTTTATTAGGTAATGTGAAAGTGAGTACGGTTTTTTCTTTCGTTGTCTTCCTTCCTCGTCTTTTTGCGGAAATAAACACTAAAGAGCCATCTTCACTTTTTCCCTCTGTTGATTTACCTACACGCACTAAAGACGCTGACTGTGTTTTCTTTTCATCACTATGAGCTTTATTTAAGCTTTGAGCTTTATTAAAACGAAGAAATACATAAACAAAAATAACAATGACTACCTCCGTCTAAAGATATATAAAAACACTTATTATAGACGGGACGAACAAAATTAATCCACTTGAAACCACAAACTAGTTGAGACGAGTGTAAACTGTCATACTTGCCATTACGTATGTCATTTTGCTGTAATTATGGCCTCACGAAGCACGACTCGATTTTCAAGGATAAGTCGCGTTTGCCAAGGTCGGTCCGAGGATGGTTAACCATCCGTTACATTCAGAGATTCTTCCGTGTATCGAAAAGCATGTTAAGCCGTTGGTCGCAGATGTCATATTTTGTAGATCATTGACGGTCGTTACAGGTAGTAGTGGCTCAAAATTCTTCCAATCAGTTTTACTGAACTAACTGGGCCGTGGAGGTCAGATAGACAGTCGCTCCATGTAAAATACTGGTATTCAGCTGCATCCGGTTAGATTGGAAGCCGACCCCAACGTAGTTGTAAAAAGGGTGGGCAGATGATACGGCTTCATCATAGTAATTATTCTATGACATAGAATCTTAAATCTCCTCAATTACCGAAATTCTATCTATCATAAATTAGGCACAAAGGTAGTTCTTCTTACAGGTCCACTATTCCCAAACCCGAGAAACCATCTAGATACTTCAGAAATTGTAACTAAACATTTAGAATTTAATTTCAACATGATTTTAATGATGAAATATTAAGCTAAAAGCGTCTACACACTGTACAACTTTAGTGCGCGTAATTGTTGTGTAAATGGCCACTTTTATCAAAGTGTTGTTTCATACATTAGAATACGTTTGCTTTATGTTTAAACATTAGAAAACTTAACGGGATAATAAAAATGTCTGTACGATTTTGTTTTCTGTGAATTATTATGTTTATTTTTGCTGTATGTTATGTACAATTATTTTAATAGAAGTTCAGAGGAGTTATGTTATTTGTTGTTAATATAGTTAAGAAAGTTATTAATAGATTTTGGGTAAAAGTAAAACTATAAACCGAATCAGTTCGAGACCAAATTAATAGTCTTAACAATAATTATATTAAAGTTCCTCAATTCAAATTAGATTAAACAATTTTTTTCCTTTAATCAAAATTGTAGCAAAAGATATTTACAATTCAATTTATAAATGCCATTTTAGCAATAACTCAAAAGGTCGTTATACGAGTAATTAATTGATTAATTTTCGGCAAAATAATTAGTTTTTGAAGCTAAATCATCTCGAATGCTCTGACAAATGTCAAAAAATAACTTGATTTGAAACAATTCGACAGAAAATATAATTACTTTAGGAGTAATTGCTTGCCTGATGATCTAGTGGTCGGAGTAAGAGGACTTCAAACCCGTTTGTTTCCCAGGTATGGTAAAATATTCTTTGAATTTTAATTTTATTTTTTCCGTAGCAGTCTGGATTTGTGCCCGCTTGGTGGATTGGGCTCGTCCATTATTACACGGGGCGTTAAATATAATTATAATCACTGGCGAAATGTGGAGGGTACTATAATAATAGGTACGCCTATGCCTAATCCATCAGGGTAAATCAACTGTTAGTAATAGCTTTTAAGTATCACTAAAACTTACAATGATTGAATGAAATTACAAATAAAAAAGAAATAAGCTTACGACCTATTTCTCGGGAGATACTACCAATCTCCACATTTATTGGGCTCTAAAACCCTAAGTCTAAAGCTGTAAAACAGTGAGGCCATATAAATGAAACTAGTGAGATGTAACCTAACGCTTGATATAACCAATCTGCATAACTATAAATGTCAAATTGTCTGCCCGTAGTTTTTCGAGTTTAAATTAAAATTGTACGCCAGTTCACTAAATCTATGCAAATGCTTTAACCTTCGGATACTCGCGCCAAATTTTATAGCACCTATACTCGCGTACGGTCTGACAGACTGAAGGTTTGAAAATCAATTTCGGTTTTTTTTTGTTTTCAAGCAACTTATACGTGTATATTCTCTGAGAATATACTACGAAGTATCGTGAAACTCATAATTAACCGACAATATACCAATCATTTACTGAGTATATTCCTTTCATTATAGTTTCTGAAAAATAGTTAGATTTTTCTAAGAAGTCGTAAATTGTTAGCAAAGGTGATTTTTCTTCTTCTAACATACTTACAAGCCTAAAATCAACATTATTAGCTATAAACAAAACCAATTTGAGACATACTCGTAAGTATCATAATTTAAGTTAAAATGATGACAAATGTGTACCACAGTTTTTCCAAAATCATTCCCCAATACTATCAACGCACAGCCTAAACCGCTGGTCTTAAAGACATGAAATTTGAAGGGTGTATTCTTTGTGAATAGTAGGATTTTTCGAGGATTTTTCGTGTCTGTAACTCTATTATGTGAAATCCCGATTTTCCCGTTGGCTCGTAATACGCGACATTGATAATAAATATTATGTAAAAGTATTATGTCCATAAATAGATTCCTAATAAATCATTTGATTGCCGTCACCGGTGTCAAATCTCAAGCCAAGGTATCAATATTTGGGCTGCGGGACTGTTCGAAAGAGATACCGCGGGCAAAAGAAGGAACATGGATGGTTTTTATTCAGTAAAAGTCTGACACTCCCTTCCGCTCCGCCAAAAGCGGGAGGAGTCATTTGATGATTTCCCATCCGAACAAAAAAAACTGTATCAATATTTCACTTATATATACTACTTACTTACTTACTTACTTATTATTGATATTAATATTACTATGAACTAATAATTGTAAGCTATAAGTAAGTACACGTAAAAAAACGCGAGTGTGTCTGTATTACTCAAATAAAATTAAAGACTTACACTAACTATTCTATATTACCTTTTAAACTTTAACATTAAAAAGTAATATTACAAATACATCTTAAATAAACTATTATAAATGTGAAAGTTTGGATGGATAGATGTTTGTTACTCAGTCACGCCAGAACGGCTGAACAGATCTGGATGAAACTTGGTACAGAGATAGATTATAGACTGGTATAGCGCATAGACTTATTATCCCAGAAATAAGATCCCGGGAATGGGCAATTCCCTAACCCCACGCGGGCGAAGCCGCGGGCATAAGCTAGTGTTACATAAATAACTGCGCCTTTTATAGTTTTGCATCTCATTTTATCACACTCTAGTTACTTTTTGCTTAGAGTGTCGATGGCTATTTAAATGAAGCCTATGAATTTAACAATCCCAATTCATCACCGTCATCCTTGGCTCCCAGTCTAACCGGATGCGGCTGAATAGCACTATTTTACATGAAGCGAACTGCCTTTGTGACCTCCACAACCCAGCTAGTACTGGGTAAAACGATACCTCTTGGTAAGACTGGTTGTCAGCTGTAACGTCTGCCAAGATCTACAAATGATAGCCAGGACCAACGGCTTACCGTGCTTTCTGGCATGGAGGAAACTCGGTATGTAATGGGTGGTCAGTGTGGTCACCCATTCACGGACTAACCTAAGCAAGTGCGCTTAACCGCGGCTTAACCTGAAGATCTACCCGAGCGGCTGTTATTATCAAGCAACGAACGCCCGAATTTAACAATCTCAATTACTGTGAACTATCAAGATTTCACCAATTACATAAATATTAATATTCTGAATGCAATTCGACAGATTGGCGGCAAATTGTAACGTTAGCATTCAATAATAGATAAACCTCACCTGCGCAAACTATCGGCTGATCATTTGCAGAATGTTAACTCAGCTGTTCCATTCAAATCAAACTGATAGATTTACATTTAACAGATGGAGTGGATTTTGGGTAAACCTTGGATTATATTTAATGGATAGGCCTTAGAATCAAAGATCAATTAGTTGACTGAGGTAGAGGGTCTCAAAAGATCGAATATAACTGTACCTACAGATGGTTTTAAATGATTAAGAGTGTAATATTCCTACTGCTGTGATACACGCCTTCTCTTTGTAAGAGGGAGTTGGTCATAATACCACCACGTGCCTAGTGCTTGTTGGTGAATGTTTATTTACTTATTTAGCTTTATTTTATCCCTTACAATAAGTGTGTATCTAATATAATATTCAATGTGTTGTGTACTTCATTATTTGTTTGTTCGTAATGTTAGTGTTTGTACTTAAAATAAGATTAGTGTTGTTAGGTGTAAGGGTCGACTATTGCAGTGAAAGCATCCTCCAAACTGTTCCAGCTGACTCTGTCTTTTGCCAGTCTGGGCCATAAGTTGGTGGTTGTACCATGTCAATTTTTTTTAATTGTTTTGCCAGTTTTTCACAGCATGATTTTACGAAAATATATTTGTGTTTAAAGAAACGTGAATTTACATACGAAACTGCTGCTTCTAAATAGGTAAATTTAAAGTGACTGGGTTCTAATTATGTAGCTAACATTTGCTCAAGCCAGATTAATGCCTAGGCTTTCGCAAATATTATCATTGCCATTCGCTTGCCTTTTAGTTTTGCTTGTTTAGGCCTCACTAAATCCTTTGCAAAATCTGTAACAATATGAAAAATAGTAAGCATGTTGGTGTTAACGACGCATTTTCGAAATTGTATGTGTATAGTTAGAAACACCACCCTGTGCTCCATAACTCAAGTAGCTGATGTTGGAGAAAAAACAGACAGACTGAAGTGGGAGTGGGCCACGTCGCACGGATGCACCCAGAGAGATGGGCAAGGATCGTCACACACTGGACGCCTGAGGACGGACAGCGCCGTCGAGGTAGACCGCGGCGAAGGTGGCGTCACGATCTGATTATGTTTGCGGGGCTAACATGGCCAGATATCGCATAAGTAGAAGAAGAAGAAGTATTTAAGGCGAAAGGGGAGGCCTTTGCCCAGCAGTGGGACACGACAGAGGCTAGTAAAAAAACCTATCTACGTAAAGAAGCTTTAGGGTACTTTAAATTAAAAACATATGGAATCTCTGAAAAAGGTAGGTGGTGAATGATAAATAACATTCTGGCTTTTAAAAGCCCAAACAAAGGGCGCGTTCAGAATAACGTAAGTTTATATAATTCATAAAAATATTTAGGACTAGCTTTTGCCCGCAGTTTCATTCCCGTGTAGGACGGTAATGATCATAGGAACTATTGGTTTTGAAAGGACACTATGTCTTTCGTCGAAATTCGATTAGCCGGTAGGAGACTGACAGACAGACCGAAACCCTTTTATAATATTAGTAGATGAATAAAACGGCTACATCCTATTTTATAGCTGCATCGCATAATTTTGTGAAAATAATCTTATGCTCTTTAAGTAGTAAAACGATTTTAAATGACTTTAATATAACGGTTAAAATATATTTTCGTAATTTGAAACTGCTTATGTGAACTTAAGTGGAATCCAATTGCTTGCTGGTTTTGACATAAATGCATGCAAATGGGCAAATTGCGGAGGTCATTTTACATGCAGTGGCTTTTACAAAATATAGTGGAGGTTTTTGTATTTGTTTATTTCAGACACAATTCAATGTGTGGATGTTGAAGAAAAAACAGCCAGGCCGAAGTGGCAGTGGGCAGGCCATGTTGCACGAATGCTCCCGGCGGGCAAGGATTGTCACTCACTGGATGCTGGGGAAGGACCTCGTCGTTAGTCTGAGCTTGTTTGCGGACTAATGTCCGCGATCGCACGAAATAGAGAAGTTTGGTTCCGAAGGCCAAAAAGAAAATCAATATTTCCCACGATGTGGAGAATCTTGCCCGTTCTTCTCCATAGAGATCTACGTTAGGGAATGGGCAACTACAGTACTTTCACAGTTTTTATGCCTTGTGACTGGGACTGTAGCTACATTTCATTGTTGTCTTTGTTTCGACAGTTCAAAAGTGCCTATAACGGGCCTACTTGAAATAAATGCTTTGATTTTTTGATTGATTTTTATTTTTATTTTGATGAACATAATTATTGAAATATCTCAAACTAGGTACTGATTTTGGTATGAAGTTTTGAAATCATGACTGAAAATGAACTTTGAAGGTGGTTACCACTCTTCGTGACACCGGGACGTGACGTGACAAAATGTCATTTTTTCAGTCAATCCTTCCTGAAAGTCTTAAAATAGAAATATGAAACGGAACAGTTTGAAAGCGAATGCCTCTTTATCTAAACTCTACGTTCAAGAGAGCATGGCAAGAACCGTGAAAATCTTTTGTTTTTTTTTTTTGTAATGATTAGAAAGAAAGAAAGAAAAAATATTTATTTGTCGCAGGGACATGACGTGCAAACAAAAAAAAAAAAGAAGTAAAATAAACATAAAATGCATCAAATGTTATAAATACAACAGCAAGCAGCACCTTTGTGCTCTTCTATGTTAATATATTGTCCTGTCAAGTATCTGTGTGTACATAAATAAATAAATAAACAGGACAGAAACAAAAAGAGTTAACAGCTTGCACGTCGTGACTGCGACAAGCAGGTTACACGAAATATATAAAATTGCTCAAGTAACGATCATACACAGCAGTAGTCTTTGTCCGTGTCCATGAAGCTTGTTTCAAAAAACTAACCAAGTGCGTGTCTAACGTGCACGAAGGGTTCCGTACTATTATTTATAAAAACGGCAAAAAAATCATGTCTATTGTAAGGGACCCTCACTTAAATACTTTTTATTCTATTTCAGTATTTGTTGTTATAGCGGCAACAGAAATACATCATCTGTGAAAATTTCAACTGTCTGACTATCACGGTTCATGAGATACAGCCTGGTGACAGATATACGGACAGACAGACAGACAGCGGAGTCTTAGTAATAGGGTCCCGTTTTACCCTTTGGTTACGGAACCCTAAAAAAAAGCTTTTATACTGTAGCATTATAATTATCTTCCTACGCGACAAAGATCTACCACCAACTAGATTCTTAGGGGTGTTCACACAATATGGTCGGGTTGGTACAGTCGGGCGTCAAATCGAATATTATGATAGGTTTGATTAATTATTGATTATAGATTTATACGTTCGGGAAAAGCCCCCCGGCTTAGCGCTTTGGGGCGCGCGTGTGTGTGTAATGTCACTGTGTTTTATTTATGGCAGTGTCTGTTTGTGAATGTTGTATGTGGATTTATATTGGGTAAAGTCAGTATGTGACGAACTGACAAATACATCTAAACTAAATAAATAGAACTGAACAGAAGGTATACAGACAATCACTACACACACCACTACACACTACTATAACATACTCACACACCCATTTTTACAACTCCTCAGGCACACTCCTACACACTCATCCACGCTGTAAAGCAATGTATTGTATAGCTATTAAATTGTAAATCCGTAATTGGCTGTAGGATTGGTTATATATTATTTTAAGATATAATTTCAAAGAGCTGTGGATTTTGTGATTAATAAATAAATAAATTGATTTTTTCATTTAACTCGATCCGACCCGAACAACTTCTTCGATGGATTGGATAGGAACTGACCGATTTCACCGATTAGGAAGTGCTAAAATAATGCCGAATTTGTGTTAAAATTGCTTCGAGAGTCAGCTTTATTGTTTGAGAAAGACATCTAACCCGAATAGAGTATAGAGTACTTTTTTCGACCTATCAATCAAAAATAAAATATTTTACGACATAATAAGAATCAGTTTCTCGCGAGGTTGCCGACATGTGCGACGTGAATACTGCAGTCACTGTGCCGATAGTCGTGTCGGCCAATGTCTTAATTGCCAATAGCCTCGACCAACATCTGAAGAGGCTCTCGCTTGGCAGCTGGATCAAGGGCTTGATATAGAAAGCAGGACTTCTGGACACGGCGCGTATTGTTAGGTGGTTCCTCTCTCAAGAGCCCTGACCACCGGTAGCTCGAACCTTGTTCCCGATGCTGGTGGGCTACTATTTTTTATATTTTTAAATGATTTTTGATATTGTTTTATATTTGAATATTTAAAAAATGTAAATAATTTGTTCGAAATGAATAAACGAAAAAATAATAATCAATTTAATGATAGTAAGGCCCACATTGTGAGGAGATTCCTGTCTCTGGACTCCTACCCCTGGGGTAGCTTGGTCTCTGTTTTATATCTACAGATATTAAAAATAGTAGTCCGCTGGTTTAAGGTTTTTTTGAAAAAATACGTGAAAAATATATTCTAAAAAATAATACAGAAATGATTAATCTTATCAAAGTAAATAAATAAAAAAAGAAAGCTATGAAAGTAAACGTTCGTGTATTAATTTTTCGCAATATGTTTATGTTATAAGAGGCTTATTTCGAAGGCCTATTGATACCGACTTATGTTGTTCATAAGCTCTAAGAATGAAAGAGCTGACGCAAAAATATTGTGTTACAAATAAGCTTATGAATAGAGAGGGAATAAGTTCTTGTCTGTTTATTAGGAAAAATATCGCCACACGTTTTGGAGCTACTGAATCTACACGTAGTATAAAACAATGTCGCTTGTAGGACTCGGTAGTAAAACATTTCACGAAATACCGGTTGACAGGCTGCTCCAAGAGATCTACCAAAAAATGTACCAACCAACGCACCGACTCGGGTCTTATTGATTGCCAAATCGACGATGAAACCACTGGACTATTGACACCTTTATTTTTTTTTGTGGCGTGTGAGGCAAAGTTAAAAAAGTTATTTTTATCTGAATTTGTGGTAATAGATCTCTAATACATGAGGCTTAAAAATAACTGACGAATTGTTTGTGAACTTGGGTACAGCTCTGCTTAACTTCTGGTATTACAGGCGTGATATTATCAGTTTATGTAACTACATTTAAAAACTGTTCTGACCCGCGTACGTGTGCTATAGATACACTTTTAAAGAAAACAAAACATAATACATACACCATTATTTTTAGGTCGTTCTGGAGCCGAATACCACGAACTCGATCATCGAACTCGAAACGATTGGGACTATTTTTTTCAAAAAATAACAATAAAAAAAAACACGAAAGAATAAATTTGTTGTTTTTTTTTTGAAATAATGAGAACTCAAATGCATATGTGTCTGTAAAACGTATCCACGATCGGCAACACATGCGAACAATACCCATTGAAAAATTCATTCATCGATCGATTCTCATTATTTCACAAAAAAAAACATTAAATTTATTCTTTCGTGTTTTTTTTTTATTGTTATTTTTTGAAAAAAATAGTCCCAATCGTTTCGAGTTCGATGATCGAGTTCATGGTATTCGGCTCCAGAACGACCTAAAAATAATGGTGTATAAAACGTGTTACCTCAAAAAACCCTTCTTAATCCTCGCAGCCCATTAATAACCTCACCATAACTTTGAAACAACGAAAATCCAGAACAAAATAACCTTTATTTATTTGGGTACACGATCCCAACATTATCTACTTCTTATCCACATTAAATATAACTCAGGAAGCAAGCTTAGGCCGCGTCCTAGCCAGAGCGACTGTAGCGCGAACGCATGGCCACTCCGATAGAGGACATCTTCTGGTTTTTTAGGGTTCCGTACCCAAAGGGTAAAACGGGACCCTATTACTAAGACTTCGCTGTCTGTCTGTCTGGCTGTCTCCAGGCTGTATCTCATAAACCGTGATAGCTAGAAAGCTGAAATTTTCACAAATGATGTATTACTATTGCCGCTATAACAACAAATACTAAAAATTAAAAAAAATATATATTAAGGGGGGCTCCCATACAACAGATATGATTTTTTTTGCCGTTTTTATAGATAATGGTACGGAACCCTTCGTGCGCGAGTCCGACTCGCACTTGGCCGGTTTTTTTATCAATGAATTGACATGACAGAGGTCGCATATTCGCGCAACCAATCGCTTTAGTTACGGCGTGGGGTCAGGCGCCAATAAAATATATTCTGTGGACATGTTCAAACTTTGAACCCTTGTAATTTTCGATCACATTTCGGTATAGGTTTTATCGCGTAAAACAGAGGTTTTAGGAGGCTTTCCTTTTATAAAAAAAATGTTACTTCCCTTTTTGAATCGGATTTTATTGACAATTTCAAGGGTTTTAATTTTTTGCACGGAACCCTAATTATTTTTCTAAAATAGAAGTAGCTTAAGTTAGACCTCATAACATCAGCTACCTGCCAGTAAAAGTCCCGTAAAAACGGCCCAGCCGTTTCAGAGATTAGCCGGAACAAACCGACGGACAGACAAAAATTGAAAAAAATGTGTTTTTGTTATAAATTGCCGTATATTTTTGCGTATGCATTCAATAAAACGCTGTTATTTTCATATTACTAACAGACTCTTCAATTTTTTTATTTGTAATTTGTTTTTTAGGTATAGAAGATGTATAGATTCCAACGCAACAATATCAAGCGATAAATAATTATGAGTTTAGGAGCCTACAAACTTTTCGCACAATGGCAATGAATAAGAAAATAGGAAGTTTGACCCCTTGTTCTGTATTGTGTTACGGTATCTCTAGAGTTCTCTCCGGATTACGCTGAAAATGTAGGTATTTCGCAATTCTTTAGTAAACAAATTAGTAATAAAGGGTGTAACAAGACCCTTAACGAAGCCGAAAGGTACTTGTTCTCCCCGTCATTGCGATATTTTTTTTGTTCTAGACTATACCAGGGATCCTTCTAGTTACGGAGATATTTGGGGTCAAAGTTCCAACTTTTTCACAAGTTTTTTTTCCAAATACATTTGTTTAAGATTTTTACTTTAAACACTTCCACGACCCCCGTACTATTCAAGTCATCCATCAGCACAATGTTTTGAGTGCGTTACATTGAGTCCTACCGTAAAACGTGATTTTTCACCCCAAAAAATGTCGTTTCCCAGAAATAATTTTTGCGTGAAATAACTTAATTTGATGCATAATGCTTGGTTGACGCTTCGTGAAGGGTCCGTTTACACCCTGTATAATGTAAAAACGTGGGTGTAAAAAGACTCTTAACGAAGCCGAAAGGCACTTGTTCTCCCCGTCACGTCATGGCGATTATTTTTGTGTTATGAACGATACCTACCTGGGAACCTTCTAGTTACTGAGATATTGGACGTCAAAGTTCAAAAAATATAAGTTTTTAATGTTGTTTCTTTAATTTAAATACCTTCATGATCCCTTTACACAATACACAAATGTATATGTGTATGTGTTGTGTGTAGCACAATTGATTGCATTACATTGAGTCCTCAGGAAATCCGTGATTGATCCTAACAAAAAAGTCGTTTCTCAGCACTAATTGTGGCGTAGAGTTACTTAGTTTGATGTACAGAATGCTTGATTGGCTTCATGAAGGCTCCGCTTATATACCTTGTATGAAATACCTATTTGAGGGTCCGTTTACATATCCCTTGTATGAAATACCTAGATCTTTCAATTACGCTAGGGTTAGTTTCAGCTTTAATTGTGTTTTCAAGTCAGACCATACCTAAATACTACGCATCATAGTTAAGATGCTAATTGATTTTAATTAAGGTTTGGTCACACTTGTATGGACAACATTACGGACAACGGCTCTGGACATCGGACACCAACACATAAACTTCTGAAGCATCTGTCTATCCGCAGTCGATACATTATCTGTCAAAACCTGTTCGAAATATTTCATTCGAAATTCAAACCGCAGGTCGAAATTAGTGCCACGTAAACGTGACTGGACAGAAGCTCTTGCCGGAAATCATCGCGAGCCTGCCATTGGTGGACAGCTAATCCCACTCAAAGGGATAAAGTAGACCCCTTAAGTGATTGTAGGCTAATGACTCATTAGCCTTAATGGACGTCTGTGAGTGTGGGACTTACATCGATTGATGAGGATGGGACTAAATATTGGGTGGACTTTGCGAGGTAAACTGTTTCGAATTCTAATTGTAATGACTGCCAACCGGTCTCAAAGAGTCCTCAACTTATCGACCCGTGCCAGTCTACTAGGTAGGGAAATCAATACAGATTGTAAAATAATCATTGGAAAGTTGCTACTGATTTTAATAACATAGTCATCATGCAAAAGAATTGTTTACGCATCCTTATGAACATTAAGCCATGGGAAAGTTGTAAACCACATTTCATAAAAATAAAATATTAACGTTACCCTCCCTTTACATATTACAAATAGCACTACGTTCGTCCAAAAACACAGGAATTACTTTCGATCAAACAAAGACGCAAACCAAAACTATAACGAAGAAATAAAAATAATTTCATAACACCGACACCCAAATTAAAAATAATTAAAATAGCCCCAACTATAGAATTGCAACAATTTATAATAAATTACCAAATTACATAAAAGATGATCAAAATACAAATTCATTCTATAGTAAACAAAGATTACTTTTAGTAGGTAAATGTTATTACACAGTAGACCAATTCATGACGGATAAAACTATAAAGGTGTACGCAATTTATAACTCTCTTTTCTGTAAGATCCGGTCTGATGAAAGACATAAATATTGTTTATTTCAATGACATTTTTATTTTGTATTGTAAAATGACACCATAATTCATTTTAACCACTTGCGAAATTGACTTGACATGATTGTAATTATTACCTATTCCTTATTGTTATTATTTTATTCTACTTTTTGCGACCATTCTGACTTAAATTTGACTCTATGTGTGTTATTGTATAGTGTTTATTACTGTTAACTGTACATCTAAACGACTTCTTGACATATTATTTCTGAAATGTATTGTATTGTACTGTTTTTAGGGTTCCGTACCCAAAGGGTAAAACGGGACCCTATTACTAAGACTTCGCTGTCTGTCTGTCTGTCTCCAGGCTGTATCTCATAAACCGTGATAGCTAGAAAGCTGAAATTTTCACAAATGATGTATTACTATTGCCGCTATAACAACAAATACTAAAAATTAAAAAATATATATATATTAAGGGGGGCTCCCATACAACAGATATGATTTTTTTTGCCGTTTTTATAGATAATGGTACGGAACCCTTCGTGCGCGAGTCCGACTCGCACTTGGCCGGTTTTTTGATAAGTTTTGACTCAATTTACTATGTTAACAGCAAACCAACATTATGCTTTGCAGTGCCCTGACAGGGTTCATGTACAAAAACCGACAGTAATAACTATTGTAAAATGTGTGATGCGCATGAGAGCAAATAAATAAATAAGTTGTGTTTCCTTTAGATTTTAGAATAATTATAACTAAGATTAAAAATAAACCGGCCAAGTGCGAGTCGGACTCGCGCACGTAGGGTTCCGTACCATTATCTATAAAAACGGCAAAAAAATTCATATCTGTTGTATGGGAGCCCCCTTTATTATATATATATTTTTTAATTATTAGTATTTGTTGTTATAGCGGCAATAGTAATACATCATTTGTGAAAATTTCAGCTTTCTAGCTATCACGGTTTATGAGATACAGCCTGGAGACAGACAGACAGACAGACAGACAGCGAAGTCTTAGTAATAGGGTCCCGTTTTACCCTTTGGGTACGGAACCCTAAAAATTAAGGTCAGGTGCATAGAGCTCACAACCGGCTGTGCGTGCATTACCAGATAAACGTTAACGATCGGCATGTAAGGATCGTAGGGCATTCTGTGTTTTCTACCTACCCCCATGGGAAAAGATGTGACATTATGTATGTTTGGTCTCAAATAGAAACAAAATCAATAAAAGCTGATTTGGATGAAAACTGAAAATCTGACTGACAGAAAATGAATTTTATCCTTTCTCACAAAAGATCGATCTTTATCTTCGCTCTGTTTTATTAAAGATAAAAGACATTTTAGTACCTCGTTATTAAACGTAAGACGGTGATCAATGCTCGATTCTTGGAAGCTTGCCAATAGCATCAGTGGCTTCGGTTATATTAAGGCGCCTCCCCGACCAAAACGCCACGCAAGCCGTTTTTGTGCAGTTTTTTGGAGCTATCTTACTTGTTATTTAAAAGAAATATCAACTAATAAAAAATACATTAAATTTCTACATAATCTTGATTCCATAATTGCAGATTTATTTTTATTTTTTATTGAGTATATCTTTAATAAATCTCCTTACAACACAACCCCAGAAATGAGAAATAGTGATTAATAACATAAATCTCCTCGTAAAGTAAACATTATTTAATTTTGCTACTGACACTAATGGATAGACAATTTAATAATGAACATTTTGACACAAATAAAAATTCCAAAAGACCAAAGTTTTATTTTATACCGATTTTATTCTAAAATATGGGCGTATTCACTACTGTAACTCCTGCGCCCCGTATCGGGATTCAGTGTGCCGCGAGCTCTCGAGGGTGAAACCCGTGTCATTTGTCACCGCGTCGCCGTCGGCTAGCGCACTTGCTCGCTTACGTTACATTAAATAATAAATGGAATAATTACTTTATTGACATTTGTTTTGATCATAGTTTTTTTTTGTGTTAGATATGGCGATATTAAGATGGCGGCTGCGAAAATTTTAAAATTTTTCGTCATGGGTGTCGTTTTCATAGTTTTCAAGGGTCCTAAAGCTGATAGTGAGGTCAAAATGTAAATCCAAGATGGCGGCTGCGATAATTTTCAAATTTTTCGTCATGGGTGTCGTTTTCATAGTTTTCGAGGGTGCTAAAGCTGATAGTGAGGTCAAAATGTAAATCCAAGATGGCGGTTGCGATAATTTTCAAATTTTTCGTCATGGGTGTCGTTTTCATAGTTTTCGAGGGTGCTAAAGCTGATAGTGAGGTCAAAATGAAAATCCAAGATGGCGGCTGCGATAATTTTCAAATTTTTCGTCATGGGTGTCGTTTTCATAGTTTTCGAGGGTGCTAAAGCTGATAGTGAGGTCAAAATGTAAATCCAAGATGGCGGCTGCGAAATTTTTTTAAATTTTTCGTCATGGGTGTCGTTTTCTTAGTTTTCGAGGGTGCTAAAGCTGATAGTGAGGTCAAAATGAAAATCCAAGATGGCGGCTGCGAAAATTTTAAAATTTTTCGTCATGGGTGTCGTTTTCATAGTTTTCGAGGGTGCTAAAGCTGATAGTGAGGTCAAAATGTAAATCCAAGATGGCGGCTGCGAAAATTTTCAAATTTTTCGTCATGGGTGTCATTTTCATAGTTTTCGAGGGTGCTAAAGCTGATAGTGAGGTCAAAATGTAAATCCAAGATGGCAATAAAATTGACTTTGTTGTTTATTTATTATTTTTCTACTTTTATCACTGTCTTAACAGGTAACTCAAGTTGAGTTACCAGTAGTGCGATTTTGTAACCAACTCACCGTGAAATTTTAGGTGAAGTGAGCGTGAAGGGAGCTATCATTCCAACTAATGCTAAGGATTGACACTATTGACAGCTCACTCTAAGCTCACGGTACCTTCACCTAACTTTTCACTGTGAGATTTTTACAGAATCGATCAGCTGTTGAGACTGTGATCTAAAAAATAAACACGCGTGTTTATTGAGTATCATGAATTGAGTATCTTGTATATAATATGTATAAAAACGTGCCCCCACCAGGAACGAAGTTAAGTTCAGTATTCAGGATATACAACCGGCCGCGCACAATGCTCGTCTGCTCGAATCTCGATACTCGCACACACAAACCTTCACACACTCGTATATTATAAAAAAAAGAAGCAGCGAGACTATCTACTTTTCGTTAGCGCCATCTTGAATTTTGATTTTCACCCCAAAATCGTGGTCAATACCTTCGAAAACGACACCCATGACGAAAAATTTGCAAATGTTTGAAGGCGCCATCTTGAATTTTGATTTTGACCCCATAATCGTTGTCAACACCCTCGAAAACTATGAAAACGACACCCATGACGAAAAATTTGCTAATTTTTGTAGGCGCCATCTTGAATTTTCATTTTGACCCCATAATCGTTGTCAACACCCTCGAAAACTATGAAAACGACACCCATGACGAAAAATTTGCAAATGTTTGTAGGCGCCATCTTGAATTTTGATTTTGACCCCATAATCGTGGTCAACACCCTCGAAAACTACGAAATTGATACCCATGACGAAGAATTTGCAAATGTTTGTAGGCGCCATCTTGAATTTTCATTTTGACCCCATAATCGTTGTCAACACCCTCGAAAACTATGAAAACGACACCCATGACGAAAAATTTGCAAATGTTTGTAGGCGCCATCTTGAATTTTGATTTTGACCCCATAATCGTGGTCAACACCCTCGAAAACTACGAAATTGATACCCATGACGAAGAATTTGCAAATGTTTGTAGGCGCCATCTTGAATTTTCATTTTGACCCCATAATCGTTGTCAACACCCTCGAAAACTATGAAAACGACACCCATGACGAAAAATTTGCTAATTTTTGTAGGCGCCATCTTGAATTTTCATTTTGACCCCATAATCGTTGTCAACACCCTCGAAAAGTATGAAAACGACACCCATGACGAAAAATTTGCTAATTTTTGTAGGCGCCATCTTAAATTTTCATTTTGACCCCATAATCGTTGTCAACACCCTCGAAAACTATGAAACTGACACCCATGACGAAAAATTTGCTAATTTTTGTAGGCGCCATCTTGAATTTTCATTTTGACCTCAAAATCGTTGTCAACACCCTCGAAAACTATGAAAATGACACCCATGACGAAAAATTTGCTAATTTTAGTAGGCGCCATCTTGAATTTTCATTTTGACCCCATAATCGTTGTCAACACCCTCGAAAACTATGAAAATGACACCCATGACGAAAAATTTGCTAATTTTTGTAGGCGCCATCTTGAATTTTGATTTTGACCCCATAATCGTTGTCAACACCCTCGAAAACTTTTAAAACAACACCAACAATGGTAAAAATTTGGAAATGTATGGTGGCGCCATCTTGAATTTTGATTTTGTTTCCATTTTAGTTATCGGAAATTTTTGTTAGAGAGAAAGTCTCGTGGAGTCGCGTACGCTTTTTCGTTAAAAAATTAGAAAGTAAGTATTCATCATATTCACTGAATTCATGACTAAAATTATTTAGGCGCACCGTTTCTTTCATTCATAGAAATAATAAAAAAAATATTAAATGCCGTCTCTGTGTATTCTAACGTCTGTGATTTTACTAGTCGCAGTTTATAGTTCGTAAATAATTGTTCGCCAGATGGCGCTAGTAATTTTCACGAAGTATTGTAGAGGTGGGGTGCGGCAAAGAGGGAACGAATGCTCAAGGTTATTTGGTCAGGGTACGGCCTTAAATTATTGTTCCTGTGATTAAGTAATTTAGTACCTACTCAATATCTGCTTTGTCTTGACAAAGCTGTGTACTGTCTCACTGATTTTCAGTTGACTCAGTTGTCATGACAACGCAACGGTTCAGGACGCCCACACGTAGCGCCCACATATTCATATTCTTAGCTGCAATTGGCGGTCTTCGAATTAGGTACCACTTCGGTATGTGTACGTTACATCTTAAACAAGCCATGCTCATCAAACTCACAGTTGCATTCTGCTTATATCAATGCTAAAGATGTTATATGTCACTTTAATCATTGACTAATGTTAAAGATGTATATTATATGTCGATGTACATTCTATCGAAGATGCTCACTTACTTACTTTACTTTGCTTACTTACTGCCACGAGCTCCCCAGGTAGTACATGTAGTGGTATTTTTCATAGTTCCTTCTTTGTACGAAAACATTAGTCTTTGAACGGAACAATTGGGACTGTTATTATTTATTGTATTCAAGGACATAATTTCTACTTTTAGTACAGTTAAAGTCGTTTCATGTCTATTGTTCTTAAGCAAAGTAAGTAATTGTACCGCCTTCATTTTATACCTACATTAACGAATTGTTTTATCTCAAACAGATTCCTTTTAATATTTCTTTTAATTAAGAATCATGGACCTAATTAATTTCATCGAGACTATTTTCAATTTTACTTTTGTTCAAAGAGCGCCTTTTTGTTTCTTATTTAATTTGGAAGTAGGGGAAAAACAACTGTTCCTCTAATTATTACAAATTACTTCACTTTGATTTAAAGTAAAAAAAATAAATATAGAAATTTTTCTCATTAATTTTAATTGGTAGTAGGATTTTTTTATTTTTAGGCTCCTTGTTGTGTTTAGATTAATTCGTGGGCTACGTTTTTCCTCTATTGTAGAAATAAGATACAGATAAGTGTTCGCCTTTTTGTGTGAAAAACAAATGTATCCACACGTTTCTTTCAAACGGTAGTTAGACAGTAAATACAGAACGCCACCGGCTACGATCCTTACACACTCCTTTTGCTTCGTCCTCGTTATGCATCTCCTCAAATATACACACGTCGTCGAAAATTATGTTAAAACAATCGCGATCTTATCGCCAATTAAGATTAAATAAAAATGTAATGAATCACAACATAAATTATGAAACACTTCCTAATTACATTAAGTACTCAAAAGGGAACCATAAAGAAACCATAAATTCGGTGTTACAGCAATAATACTAACCATTCCTTTGTTCAGATTACTGTAAGTTTGCGTGTTCTTCAGCAGTTTGACCGCTTATGTCACAACTCAACTCTAACGCACTCAATTATTGTAGTTTTAGTTTTGAAACAAACAGAACGAATGGACAGAAGGTTCACTGAATTTAAAAAGGGGCATTTTGTTGTCGGTTGTTTCTGTTACCATCGTAATATTTAATGTTATTTTTAGGTATAAAATAACAAGGCCTATTTTCCTTTGAAGGCCGATTTGACTGACAGTTTCGTCATTAGTGAAATTTCAACTTACATTAAATTGTTTTCAAAAGTGGCTAAGTAGGAAGCGCCAGGGCAGGCCCCGAAAATATTTTACGTTTTTTGCAATTAGAATGTCAGTGTCTTTATTTAATCCCATTCAAATCAAATCAATCTTTATTTGTGAACACAGGTATTATAATAAAGGTTTCATGTAAACATTTTAGTCGAGCTCTATGTCCTACCAATGAAATTGGTGTACAAATATTAGTTTTTTAGTAATATGTCTGAATCTGTAACACAAAGTGGAGTTCGAATAAATAATGTGAATTCAGCGTACTATTAATAAATCATTAATCAATTAGAATTTATTTTTACATGTATGACAATGGTAAATTATTTGAATTGAATGACTATTTCATGAAAAAGTCATTCAATGGGATTAAATGAACTTAGAGGATTGTATTGAAGATTTGAATGATTATAATTCTTTAAATAAATGTGTATTACGGTCGCAAATCATATTTTGTAAAATATACAGCCAGAAACTGACCGGCAAATTGCAAAAAACGTAAGACAATTTGAATTTCGCGAGCTACCCTGGAGCTTCCACCATATTACGAGATTAATTTTACCAAAATAGAAAAAAGCTTGGTTAATTTAAAGGGGTCTCAACAAACCTGGACGAAAGCGAAGAAATTCACGTGCCTTTTTACGTTGCACGAGTTTCGGTTTAGAAGTTATAAACGTTTAGTTTAGTGTACGTGGGTTTGACATAGGTTAAGAAATTGTCTTTGCAAGGCTCGTGTTCTTTGCATGGGTGTCCACGTGTGTGGCTCTAGGTTATATGTTAACACGGAAAAGGCATCTTTGTAATAATTATTAGAGAAATACCGCAACCACTGAGCCAATTTCCTTGCATTTTAAAAAGAAGATTATTATATTTTACAATAGAGGTTCAATTTCAGCTGAGAAATGTTTTATTTATACCGAATCAAATGTAAAGGTTCAAATAGGGTTAAGCAGAGTTTAGTTTTTAATATTGGGTATATAATAGTCAGTGGCCCGAAAGTTTGATTACTCAACACTAACTGGGTTGTGGAGTTGCTTCATGTAAAAAACTGGTATTCAACTGCATCCAGTTATACTAGAAGCCGACCCCAACATAGGCAAATGTTGATATCTCCTAAATAATGGAAATTTAACGCCTTAAGATAATCCTGCGAAAGAGTTACTCTTGGGTAATATATTTTCAAATTGCTATTGTATTCATTCATTACATCGATTAGCGTGCCCGTGCGATAGTAGACTGCTGATGGACGACGACTCATCGATGAGGTTAAATATGAATTAACTAACTTATTAAAATACTTTCACCTTCTTACCTACCTCCGTTGGACAGTTCAGTTAAACGAACGCTTACCTCTAACGGATATGACGTACAGTTATAGCTCAGATAAGGGATTTATATGCTTAGCGTGCTCATGGGGCAATTACAAGTTAATTTGATAATTCACTCAAGGAAAGTATTATGAACTTCCTTAATATTTCCTTAAAGGCGTGGTTAACGGCAACTTAGAGATTTTATCAATACTTGGGAGTTTGCAGGAGCCATTTGTGTGAAAGGCTCTTGGAAGACCACCGATTTTGGAAAGCCCATATTCAGAAGGGGGCATTAATGTGGTAATAAAACCTCCATGGCTTGGAGATTACGTGAAATTTTATTGTCTACCTATTATGGCTTTTGTCCGCGGTTTCGCCCGGTTGGGTGTCGGATATTATGCCACAGCAACATGCCATCGGTATAAGAAGAATCTTACGATGGGAGTAATAATCCCCTGTGTATATGACCCTTAAAGAAATTGAAAGGCACTTGTTCTTCCCGTTATTGCGATCATGTTTTTGTTCTAGAAATAGGAAATTTATAGTTACGGAGATATTCAGGGTTAAAGTTACCACTTTTTCGCATCCAATCTATTTAAGTCGCGAGTTAATAGGCTTCTTTTGGGTTAGCTCGTTCCATCGTCGACCTCATCTCTGTTCTCAGGACTAGATTGAGGTCAAGAGTAGGCCCATTTAATATATATAAAAACAAACTTTCTTTTTAATATAAATTTTTAATGTTGCAACTTTCCTTTAAATACTTTCATGACCCATGTACTATACAATAAATCCAT
Source organism: Eurois occulta (assembly GCA_950022335.1). Taxonomy (NCBI): domain Eukaryota; kingdom Metazoa; phylum Arthropoda; class Insecta; order Lepidoptera; family Noctuidae; genus Eurois; species Eurois occulta. Next base: position 1,314,051 of record OX465492.1, on the reverse strand, counting down.
CACCACAATGTTTTGAGTTCGTAACATTGAGTCCTACCGCGGTGGGGTAATAAATCACGTTTTATGTGATTTTTCACTCCAAAAAAGTCGTTTCTTAGTAATAATTATAGTCGGCGAGTTATTTAGTTTGATGAACAGAATGTTTCGTTGACGGCTTTGCGAAGGGTCCGTTTACACCTTACCCATGCCAAGGGATATCTATATGATGTTAAAGTCTGAAACGGACAGACAAATAGAATTACTTTAGTGTATTTAAAATTACTATGGATAATGTTTACTGTAATTGTCATAGATATACTTATAACAGTCATTACGGTTACTCAGAAGCCCTAATATCGGACGAAAGGTCTAATTTACGGTTATCGGAACAGCCTAGGTTCTGGGGGAATTAGGATTCTAACGGCAGTCCCTATGTGTGGAATAGGTGCTGATATTAAGCCACATCTGGCAGGAATAGAAGTCGACCCAAATAAATATGGAAATGGAACAAATTAGGCAGATAGCAAATTGTTAGAAATAGCATTCTTCCCATATTATGGGACTTCTGTTCTTGGGTTTCGTCTCTTGGTAAAGTATGATATAATTATATTAGTGCATAATATATCGCTTTGGTTTCCGTTACATTTCGAGTCGCATAATCCGTAGCCCAGAATTCACATAAATACACACTCTACAAATGGGTACGTAAATACATCAACATTTACCCAATAATAAATAAACGGTGTGCCAAAAACCGGACGAGCCTATTGCCATTACGGAATGTTTTATTGGCAACAAATTACACTTTTCTGAAACAAAAAGTCACTCGACAGTATGTTTTTTTTGTCTCAATTTATGTTCACACGACAACAACAAGATTACAACAATATGAATTTTCAGTTTTGACGTTTTGGAAAATATCGAATGAAAGATATGAATGATCACAAACTGAAGCGTCTGAGTAACCAACTTTAGTCAGAAGCCCGAAAAGTTAAAAGCAAATCTCAATAAAGTATCAAGAAGCATGCACGTCACTACCCTTAACATGTTGGCTTTTTCGCGAGAAAATATAAACACGAATATTTTTACACGGCACAGCGTGTGGCCTAATAAAACAGCGCTAAAAATTTCTCGCACTGTGTTTGTTTCGACGACGAAAAGAGTTTTCGGATATTTTTAGAACTAGGTATGTATGTACAAAATAGTTGTGAAACTGTTTTTATTTGTAACTAACTTTTTGCCCGCGGCTTCGCTCGCGTTAATTTAGAATTTGACAATTAAACTCTTAACACACTACTAAAGTTTTCATAATATAATTCAATCATGATTCAAATGACATGTGGCGCCATCTTTTATCATAAGAACGTTACTGTTGTTTTCTTTGGGAACAGTACTTTTTTTCGGGATGAACTGGACTACAGAAATGGACATAAGGATGGACTAAAATGGACATAAATAACCTTATGTCCATTTCTGTACACCTGGCAACGGATCTGCACAATTTCAGGATGATCGGTTCAGTGGTTAAGGTGTGAAAAGGTAACAAAAAACAAACAAACTTACTTTTGCATTTATAATATTAGTTGGGATTAGGATAGGATGTATAAAATTATTGTGACTTCTATTAATGGCATAAAAGATCGATTCTGTCCAGTTAGTTCTTCCAAACTGTAGATTGCATTGTGGTGTAGTTGTCATGTCACCAATTGGTCTATGTGGAGATAAAAATAATGCGATTTCATGTTATTATTAGTATTTTATTCACAACAGAATGGCGATGTAGCCGTGTTATTGCTGTTCAATCATTACGACATTCGAAAATATGAATCACTATTACCGGGATTAAAATGTAAAATCTCATGTGTTAATCCAGGATATAAACTATCTGTGTGCCAAATTTTATCCAAATCCGTGAAAGGGTAATAAACATCCAGAAATCTATACATCTTTACAAACTTTCGCATTTATAACATTAGTAGGATAAAAACTGAGAGAATAGATAGATAGCAAGCTGAGCTAGTAAGTGTTTATTTCAATTAATTAAATAATAACTGAAAACGTTAAGTATTATAAAAATAAATTAGGAATAATAAGTTGATATTAAGAAAAAACACAGACTTAGCTGTCTTAGATTTCTTTTAAGAAAAGCAACATCGAAATCACCAGTTTTATAAATGGAAACATCGTTAATCCATTCCGAAATGCAATTCCCAACAGATTTTATTTCCAACAGTTTTCCAGTAATATTATACCCATCAGTAACCTATTATATTATTATTCTGAGTCTGCACTAAATGGCTTGCTATGAACAATATTCTTCAGTGTTTGCTAAAATTGTCTACGATATTTCTCGCAGGATATTGGTAGCTTGTAACGAAATATTATTATATTTGTCCCGTCTGTATCAGAATATCGAATCACATGAGAATGTGTGCTAGTAAAAGAAAATGTAGCAATAATAATACTAAAAGCAGGTTTTAATTGTATGAAAAAATTAAACAAAAACACAGCTGTGTAATAAAATTAAACACGCAACTTTTGCGCGTGATTTAAACCTCTCCCAAAAAAAACAAATCAAACTGTTATTCCACTTAATTCCCTTAAATTACTTTTATTTTTGGCCTCATTCAGACAAATAAGGATCAATTGTTTGCTCTTCGCCAAGTCTTTGCAGAAACAATTATTTTCTTCCACCGACTTTGTAGAGCCTTCTAATTAAACTTGTTGTTTGATTCGGTCTGCGTTAACTTCCTCAAGGCTCAATGGCTTTCACATGGTACATCTGTTCATCCCTCTTTGTTATCAGTTCAACGGGATAAATATTTGCTTTTATTGACTCAGAAAGTTTTATCAAATATTTGAACGCCAAGTCATTGAGATACTCAAATTAAATTTAAGAAAGATAAAAAGGTGTTTCCTAAAAATTGAACTGCAATGCGATTGTAAGAAAATAAATTTCTGTAAAAATATCTAATTATGTCCTACCCTCTGTGTCCCCCGCCCAAAGTCACCAAAGTCCACCTGTGTTGATAATTATCACCGATGTCGTAGAAGTGCCAAAGTATTGGGCCAGTTTTAACAGTTGACACAAAGACAAACATAAAAAAATCTAAGAGAAATTGCTTTAATTAATATGTACCTATATGCTATAATTAATAATACCACTAATACTTTAAAACCGCTGAAATAAAGTTTCACGCCATTTGATGAAAATCTATGTTTATATCCGCTTTTATTATCAATGCTGAATCAATTTTTCATAACTTAAAGAACACAAATTATGTTCGTATGAATTTAAAGGGAGCAAGAATACAAACGATATACTTTGTTTTTAATCTAACAATCCAACGTGTTGTGAGTTGTGAAATACATATTTTTTTTTTCTTTTTCTAGTTGGAACGAGAGTAAAGAAATTAAACGGTTAGATTTTCTCAACCGCATCAAACGTGAAGTTAAATATTAAAATCCAGTAAGTAACACCTCTACTCGTAAATGAACTATTAATAGGGCCTAAAATGTAATTCATAAGTTTGACAGGAGTTGCACGCCCAAGCAACACACGTGGTGTGACAGCGACTGTGGAGGAAACAAATGAAAGAAGGTGCTTTGAACATGCTACGAACGAGTCAAAGCAAAATAACTAGCGACGCGACGCGACGGTACTCACTTAAGAAAACATATGACAGACACCCGTGTCGCAATTCGCATCGGTTATTTTATTTATTTTATTTTATTTATTGAGGGATAATAAACAACTACAACATATATAAAACATAAGATTAACAAAACTAAGTATTATGGGCACATCTGCCAATTTAAATCTTTGCGAAAATCACAAACATTTGCATGTATAACTATCTAACAACTAGCTGTTCCCCGCGGTGTCACACGCTGCGCGGCTCCTAAGGGTCGTAGCGTAATGTTATATAGCCTATAGCCTTCCTCGACAAATGGGCTATCCAACACAAAAATAATTTTTCAACTCGAACCAGCAGTTCCTGAGATTAGCGCGTTCAAGCAAACAAACTCTTCAGCTTTATAATATTAGTATAGATAGGGGACAAAACGTAAATAAAACAACCGAAATCCTTTTCAATGAACCCGCTTGAACATTTTCCTTCGTTTTTTCTTAGTATCAGTTCGTTTCCGAGTCAGCAGTTTTATGCTTCAGTCTCTGCAAGCTCAATAAAACAAATGGCATGTGTCGTGATGTTTGGGCTGAAGATAAGAAGGCTGGTTGTCATAGTGTCGATGTTGACTTACATGATGTTGTCACGCGAATGGGAGCGAAAATAAATGTAGTGGCGTGTAATGCCGATGATAGCATAGCGGGTAAACCGTTTTGACCTTTATTTTGTATAGGAATTAAAGTACAGTTTTGAACGCGATCGCGATCTCGAACCGCAGCGGCAAAGCCGACCAGATTTACCATGGGGTATAGTATAACCAGTATCTGAGTAGTGGAGGTCGGAAAGGCTGTGTACACAGATGTATTAAGTTGAACTTATTGTAGTTGAAGATGGGAAGTCGACCTAGTTGGCAAAAGGCTAGGCAGATGAGTCTTATGTTTTGTTTGTCTTAGTCTCATTGTTCACTATGATTTGAAAACTTGCCAATAAGACACAAAAGTAATATCAAAATTCTTCGTTAAAGTATCCATGAAACCCACGGATTTATCGTTTACTTTCATATTAAAATCTTCACGCATTTTAAGTGGTTCTATGTAAGACACAAGATGAAGTTTTTCTTACTAACTTTATGATTTTTGTGAAAAAATCAATCTATTTTACGTACAGTTTTCTGTAAAATCTTTTATTTCGAAAAGTAATAAATTTCTTCAAAATCGTTGTGAATTTGAGACTTTGAGACACTGTGAGATAACGCACAGCTTAAACCGTTATAAGATTTAACCGTTGTTATTAAGCCACGAACTCAGCATAAGCATTGCATAGCGTAATGAATCAGCCTACACTGTTCCCACTGCTGGGACACACGGCCTCCTCTCTATGAGAGGGAATGGGCTATAATAATCCACCATGCGGGCCCAGTGGTAGATGTCACATGTCTTCGAAGTTTTGGTTCTAGGACATGCCGATTTTCTCACGATGTTTACTTTCGCCGTTTTTGAGAGCAGTGGTGATGAAATAAATTACACAAAGTAATGCGCCTGCCTGGGTTCAAACCCATGACTTACCTTACCTCTGCACCTCCTTTGAAAATTTATCCTAAACGGATTAAATATGGGATAAAAGTTTATGAGATGTAAGTTCGTAATTTTTGTCGAAGGGAAGCCCGTCGGGTACACTTGGGCTGGTGATGCTAAATTCTATTTTTTTACGTATTTTAGCAACTAGACTGTTATGTGACAATACGGTTGAAAACGTCGCACGAATCATTATTATTACTGGCTCTCACGATGTACAACGTAATTCTTATTGTATCCGCGTCGTATATTATAGACCCAATTTTTTCTGTATCTTAGGGAAGTTTTGGAGTCATTCGTATTCCACTTACAATGACTTCATTTCTACTAGAGCTATCTTTTAGCGATAGTTGTAGTGTACGGTAGACAGTGGTGGATGCGAACCTTACTTTTTATAATCAACACGTTAAATAATGTAATATAAGCCCGTTTTCACCAACATAACCACGGGTATAACAACGGGCATAAACTGATTTAGGTGATTAGGTGTCATAGCTTTGTAGCCGAATGAAAGTAACAGCAATGTAAAGGAACATTTTTTCTATGTTTATTTAAAAACGTTTCAAGGTTTAATGTAATTTTACGTAAAATGTTTGTTAATATCGTTTCTCGCACTCGCGTAACACAAACAAGAAAGAGTCTTTATTGTGAATTCAAATAAACGGACTTTGTTATCCCTTTTTGACCTTAAAATATACGGGAGGCTTAGTTTCGGGCGCTCCGGTCGAGTTTAAATACTAGTCAGTTTGCCCTCGTTTGCTTCAATTATAATGCTTTAGACTTAGACTGAAATGTTTAAACGATACTTGGTACGAAGTTTTTTTTAAGAACCTTGCCCTTTACGAGGAATTTCTCCAGTATCGTGGATGCGTTTTCAAATATTTAAACTCACATACACAAACAGCCTAGGTTGGCTAAGCATTATTTCTGTCACTGTCGCACTACAACTCGCAAATGCAAGATAGAGACTGTTATAAATCTCGGCCTTGAAGCCCGAACTCCATCAAGCGGACACGTGCGGAGATGTGAGATACGGAGAAGAGAGGAGATGCTTAGGAGTTAGGGTGTATCCATTGAAGCTGTGCGGAGATGCGTACTAGCTGGACCAGAGTAGAGATGAGTGTACAGGCTACTCACGCCCAGTTTAGCGCTCGCCGGACACCGTTCACCTGTCGCTGCACACCGCTCACCACACGCTGCTCACGACTGTTCTCCCTCCGCTGAGTGCTGCTGCCGAGTGCGAAGGCTGGCAATAAACAAATGTGAGACATCTCTTCTCTCCCCTGCTCAACCGTTTCCACTAAAGTTAAACGGTGACGAGAAGTGTAAATAATAAAATTCTATTGGTGGTTTACAACACATTTCTCCTCTTGTCACGTCTCCGCTTCGCTGGAGTCTGGGCCTCGACTAGTCGGCGAGTGGTTAGTCTTACCCTTTTAATGAAGTACCCGTGGTATCACCAGAAGTTTTGCCGCGTGCCTACCATCGACCAGTGCTACGAAGATGATCCCGTTTGCGATTTCGAAGCGAACTCACAGTTCAAACGTGATAGAGCTGTGGACTCTGAGATCCTAGGTATCATGCGTGCACGTTTTGAGGACTGTATGCTTTATGAAAACCCTGATCATGCAGCCCACTGCAAACCTCTTTGGGCAGCTTAAAAGGACGCTGAAGAGGCGTGGTTTATCAAATATGGTGATCTCGGAGGGTATGCAGATGCTCGCAAAGCCTACATGAAGCAAAAGCACCGCATGATATGGGAGAATCGCCATGGAAAACTCTCTGATTTGACCAGTTAAATGAAACCTTACTACTGCAATATGTTTTAATGTTAAAGTAGGGTATTTGCTGTTGCAATAAAGTGTGTAAGTGTGTAAATGCCATTATCGAATGTCATAAGTTAATAACATTCATTTTTGTTCGACTTACTTCAACACATTTGCAAACTTCTGATCCAAAATCACACTATGTAGCTAATTTTAAACTTTCTTCATTAACAGCATTTCAGCTTCAGTTTTCAACTTGTTTTGAATTGCCGCATTCCTGTTCACTTCAACGTCCTCGTATTTTTCAACCGTTTGTCGCTTGTTGATATGAGTTATGTTTACAGCGAATGTGTAATTTAGGTTTTACAACCTACCTTCGGTATACGTGGTTTGCACCCCTGCTCCTGAATATTTATCTTTTCAATGTCCAGCCATTACATATTCATCAAAGTCAGTTCTACCCTTTTTTTGTTTCCCTGTGCCCCTTTCCCAGTGTTTGCTGATATTTTAATTCAAATTTTTTGAATCGTGCGAAATTGTTTTTTCGCCGACTTGAGTGAGAAGTGGGGTGTTGTTTTTGAAGTCTCTTTGTATGTTTGGCTTTGGACATAAGCAAAGGAATTTGTGTAGTTTATGACTTACCGAGGGTTTTCTTGGTAAGTTGAGATTATTTACTTGAAAACTGTTGTTTGCAGTTAGAATTACTTTTCTTTTTCTATGTAAAACAGATATCTGTGGAGTCGCGGTCGCTTTGTATATTTACTGCTTACGTAAGCTTTATTGTGACAAGTTGAAAAAAGATTAAAAAAATAAAATGGATAAGCGTTTATTTGTGCTAGCTTTACGATTAATGATTTATCTGATATGACGACTTGAAAGCACTTAAGATTATTTGAGGAGGCACTTAATTCGTCATTAGGCTTAAAGCTGCAACGAAAATATTTCCAAAAAAATTGTATGAAATATGAGTTATCAGGGATTGAAGCGCAGACTGCTTTTTTATCAAGTGCAGAGAGTCCAATATTTTGAGAACTACATTAGGTTTTTAATTGAAACGCTAAGCGCAGATATCGAGCTCTCTGCTATTTACTTTATATAGATGTGAAATTAAGGCATAATTAAGAGTAGGTACTCAAAACTAATTTTAATATGCTCTTTTTACCATCTCCTGATGAATTTTGTAGCCATTTGATAACTTTATTGAACCGATGAACCTTTATTGATTATAGAAACCAAACATACGCTTATTGAAATCGCGCTCTTTCTAGATCCTCTTACAGACGTACTTTCGAAATGAACATAAACTTCCATACACCATGTTTTACGCAAATAAATATTCTATTCTATTCTATTCTATTCTATTCTATTCTACAATATTCCTTGTCATAACCGAAAAGGTCGTCCTTCCGGGACGTGATAATTTTCAAGAGTAATAGGGCCTATAAAACACAGCCTGTCATAAATTTTATGCTTATAAATAATAAATTCTTTATTCCAAGTAACTAGGGATCATAATAGCTTAGCAGGTGACATTGAAGGCTTGTGAGGAGATGGATATGCCTATGATGTTTTCTTAAAGGATTAGGTAAGTTAGAACAGGTGAAGATACGTAAGTTGTAAAAGGCATTGGCGTGAAAGCTGGTGGTAATACTTAAAGGACCATTTTTTTTTGCGTTTTTTGCTGTTATTTAAACGCAAAATAAGGTTCAATAGTTATTGTTATACATATTATGTATGTATATACTTTAGTAGATATGTTATTTCTCGCAGAATAAGCTTCTAGTCGCTAACAGTGAATAAATCCAGACTTCAAGGTACTAGGCATCGAACTCTAAACCATTAAACATTTTTACTCATCACCGCGCTTCCGACCTCTAACTCAACGAGGCAGTCAACGGCTATAATATCAAAAACAAGATTTTCTACTAGGAAGTTTTTAATAAAACCTACGGCGATTGGTAACAGGCGAAAATCCGACCATTTTACAAGTTTTCACTGATTTCAGCTTTGTTAAGCAGCACCAATCGAGAACATTGTTTAAACATTTGTATTTTTTACAAAAATATAAAAAATCTTTTGTTTCATCGTGTTCAGATATCGATAGCGATACGTCTGCAAGAGTAACGCTAGCTAATTTAACTTGACCTTCTTTGAAACGGGGCCCAGGTTGTGAAATCTCTTGCGACTATTAAAGCTAAAGGCCAAAGAACAAAGGAAATCTACTTTTGAATCTCATAAATCAGTAGTCAGCGAAAATCTGAAGATTTTCTAAATACCTCTTCATGAATAACTTTCAAAGAGGCTAGATAGACTCCTTATGGTTTCAGTCTAGCCTAGATTAAGACATGATAAATTTAGCTATTTAAGTCTGCTACTTGAATAATAGCAGGCTGGCTGTCTTGTCTAAATTTAATTTAAAGTTTGAAATAATAGATGGTGTTAGAAACTCCTCGGAATAGCTTAAATATCTATAACGTTGTTTAGAGCTGCTGACGTTCACTTGCTATTGTTTCACTTCTGTGTCCATGCATTATATATAAATGAAATTCGCTGTTGTACTTCTAAAATTACTGTGCAACCGATTTTGATGCGGTCGAAGTGAACCCCAAACTTTTCTCATGTAAATTCTTGTAGAGAATGTACTCCAGAATAGTTTACCTAGGTATGGGTTCACGCATTAATGTGTATAACTAAAATAATGCAATATTTTAAAATTTCATGTTTTACCTATACCGTGCGAAGGCCCACCTTCGCCCCCCTTTCGCCTTCAAATATGGTACCTAATTATTGAAAAATAACTTGTCTTTTTGTAACAAATGGTCCACAATACCTATTAGTAAAACAAAAAGGCCAACTTAGTGAATTTACTCGTTAAAGTAGCTCGGTAAATCTTTGCGCCAGTGAGAGTCACTAAAGCATACACCCATATATTTTGGCTATCTTTTTATTCGTGTCACACCATGCAAAAATTTAATTCGACAAATCATCCACATTCTCATTCCGGAAATATTTTATTTTACAAAATGAAAACGTCACTCCAGTATATGACGGATGGCACTAACAGAATTCACAATTCAAACCGTCGCGTTCAGCGGGGCGGGGGCGTGACGGTAGCGTGACGGGTGCGTGTCGAGTCCGACACGATAACGACGCCCGTGACTGATGGTATCGGTGACCGGGTAATGGACAGCGAAATTATTTTGTTATGTTAATTTTAATACGGGTTCCTTGTGCCCATGATGTATGGGGGCTATAATTTGGGAAGGCATGTTTGTCTGAAGTAGGGCAGTAGGCTATCGTAACTTTGTAGGGTTTTATGGTGACGAATGGGATTGTCATAATATTTTTCCGACATTTTATTACCACTGATTTGTGTGACTTGATGGTAATTATAGGCTCGCTCCCTATTACATGGGACTTCCGAAATGTACTATAGGTGCACGTACCTCAGCGTAATCTATCGGGTTAAGTTAAGTACCAATAATGAAATGATAACCGTCTTAGGATTTAACTGGAGAAACTTGATTGCTGGCACAGATTATAAGGAACCAGTGCACGCAATCAAGAATATTAATATGCAGCCACATCTGGTGACCAGCTGGCTATACTGGTTATGTTTAAGTGGTTTGCTTTTGACTCTATGTGTGAAAGAGAGTGAGAGACAAGTGCAAAAGTGACAGATAGACATTTTACAACTGGACTTTGGAAGTCTCAATAAATGTCTCAGTAAAGTCTTTAGGCACAGATGAAATTACATTATATCAGCGCAAGCTACCGAAGCGGTTGTTGTCAACCCTGTCGTTGTATGTGGAAAGCTTTTAGGTTCTCAGGTTAAATCTCATTAGCTGTTCTGATTGGCTGATAGAATTACCTATTGCAATGATTGAGTAACTACAGATAAAATTGCTTTTCAGTTGATAATTTCCCACTTTTGTTAATTATTTTGTTAACTGAAGAGGAAAAAAATCGGAAATACATTTTCTGTACTTAAATAACAAAGTTAATTCCCGTCCATCTCTCAACTCGAACAACTTCTAAGTAATATTCAAGTTTCAATGGTATTTTAATCTGTGTGAAAATTCTCTAATGAATTTACGAAAGTACAGCGAGTTGTGTAAATGGTTGATAATCAAGTACGAAACTTTACTTGTTTGTGGCATTTCACAGTTTTTCTTCTTTATCTCCGGCATAAAAATGAGGATTTAACATTTTTGGTCTAGCAGATAAAAGTTTTCAGATGTAAATCTATTTGTCGTATTGTATTTCATGATATTTCGAGTTTTTCGAGATCCCCGAAGGGTTAGGTAGAGGTGTACAATGTACAATGACTGCTACTGAGAAATTCCTGATGTAAAAACCCACGAATACCCATTTTTTCAAGTCTAATAAAACATAACAATAAAATCATCCAACTTTATCCTTAAATCTGGTCACATCTTTAATAAGAACAAAAAACTGGATTAGAACTCTTCCAGACCCACAAACTTCAGCAGAGTAAGATATGTAAGCCTCGAAGAATAATTGCGGTTTCTCGACACTTGAAGAACCAGAAACTTGAAGAGATTAAAAGTTGTGACTTAGCTCCTCAGGTGTAAAGTATAAGGGTACATAGCGATAAATTGCTGGCAAAAGAAATAGGATTACATAGGCTTTCGAAAGAGACCTAAAATCGGGGCAACCCTTTCGCTTTTACACGTAAATAACGAGTGTGAGGATACTTACTGAAGTCGAAGGAACCAATTTTTTTGTACTAGACCTATGAGCTACAGATGACTGGTGACCTGAAAGTTTGACAATCAGTGTTACCAAGGGTTATCGTAACTATTATCCGGTGAATGCTTCGTGGAGGTCCGATAGGCGATCGCTCTGTGTATCATCATCATTCTCGTGCCCTTGTCCCAATTTATTAGCGGTTGCTCTGTGTATGTGTATGTAAAATAGTGAGATTGGAGGTGATGACCATACCTAAAAACTTTCTTGTTACGGAAAATTCAGAAATTTTTGGCACAGCAAAGAGATATGGATTTTGCTGACATCGTCAATTTAATGGTTTAATACTTTGTAGCTACTCCAAATCCACACTCACAAATTTTGAGAGTCCAAATTACAGTTTGCAAAAATGAATCACGCATTTATAGCTGAGCGCTGTTTTTAGTTTAATCCAAAAGCTTTTCCGTGGCTCTCAAAAATAACCAAATTTTTAGTAGCGCTAATGCTTATTTAATAGAAAACGTGTTAAAACGTAAAGCGCGTTAAATGCGAGGCTTTAAATGTTAAAAATATGAAAATGTTTACCACCCAAAATAAATTGAGGAATATTTTGTGATATAGTTTTTGGCTTACGACTTTTTACCTATTTGCGTAAACGGTATTTTATTTTATAGCATGTAGCTTTTTATTATTGTCTTTTAGTCATCATAAATCATAGGATTCGTTGAGTTACTGTTTACATAATGTAAGTAATCGTAAACGATCTTTGTTAGGCATCCTGAACGTTGTAAAACAGGCCACAGAAACTAATGTGCAGATACTCTACAACTAAACTACAAAAGTGCAATACCTATACGGTCAAAATGTTTGATTTTTTTTATAATTACCAATGATATTTTCTATATAACAAGCAAAATACTACCGTTGAAGGAACTTTTGTGAAGTGTTTAATTACGAGTTTCGAGGTACCCTGAGTTTGGCCGATGATGCGTCACCTTCGAAAAACTGCAGTTAACACGTTCCCTGCGCCATCATTTTCAAAGAACTTTCAGCTGGTGCTTTGGAGACCTAAAAGATCTCAAAACTAACCTACCCTTTGGTGCGTTTGAGACCTAATCAGTCTCCTAAAGATATAGTTTTGAAAATAATTTATATCTTCCAAAAAAACAATGACATATAAAGATAGCCTAATGCTATTTAAAATATAAATATTTTGCTAGGTTCGAAAGCAGTTATGACATTTGAATAAACAACAAATACCAAAAAAAAAATTGGGATCGATTGTATCTCGTACCGCAACCGAAGATAGTTCAATATGTGTAGTAAGTAGTGATGGGAATAAAGTAATGTCTCAGTTTGTCGATTGAAAAAGTTTTATTAATTATGGAAAGTGTTTTTATTAAAACATGGTAAGCACATTGATTGCTTGCATTGGCCGCAAATGGTAACAATTCGTTCAGTTTTTTTAGAAGCGTCAGTGCTGTTTAATGTGCGTCGTAATTTTTCGTAACAACCCACACGTCATCGTCTTTTTTTGTCGCCACGTTGGAAAATATGATCAGTACATCTTCCTTCGGGGAATTGTGTAATAAAATGCACTATACGAGTTTATAAACAGCATGCAACTATATTGTCAGTGAATTAAATGCGATGGAATCTAATTTTATTAGTTTTTCTAATAGTGAAAAGTTTTTTGTTTTTTTGTTATAATAACCGAAATTTAGGCCACCAGAAACTTATCAAAGCGATGTGAACCCCCCCCCCCCATACATAACACTCCAGCATTAGACATAAGTAGCAATGCCCACCAGAAATGCTACTAAGCTAAGACAATCTCAAAAACAATCAAAAATTTTCAGGCAATCAACAGAAGAAATACATTAACGCGTTTCAAACACAAAAAATAAAACACGTAGGTATACACACGAGTGTTATCTACATCGATGCTAGGACAACACTAAAACGAGTCACGCAGCGCCTGCGCCACCCATAATCCCTCTCTTGCGTCTACGAGGCGTACGATTCCACGAGTACCGACATATCTCCTAACGCAAGGAATGAAAATAATTACAGTACTGTGCGTTAGGGACCTAATACATCTCTAATTTCTTTTTTAAAGTCCTTGAATTCAGCTTTAAGTAGGAAGCAAATATGTATATATGTCCTACTCATACATAAAGAACTTTACACGTTAGATACTCCCGCAAGGAGTGAAACAACACGATTATGTTCAACGCACAATACAAAAGTCCTGCAAGAGATCTGATAGATCTCGTAATGCAACGAACGTGTTAATGACACACAATTGATATGAATGCACACATTCATGTCACAACAACGTTTTATATGATCAAAATTTCAGTCTAAACTAATTTATCCATCTGCAAAAGTTTTGATTTCGAATAAAATAGAAACATAAACTGCAACAAAAAGGTTATCTAACCTTTCAGCAGCTCTAAAAAAAGCAATTCAACTCAACAAAGACAAAATATTTCCTCTGCTGGCGCCAGTTTTCAGTAAAACTGGGAACATTCTGTATCATGCTAACTAAAAGCTTCTCATTGTTCTTAAAAACGTGAATATCAACAATAAAACGATGCGGGTGACTCCACAGATTCCTAGGGGCCCAGCGACCCAGGGACCCGGGCCCCCGGACGAAACTTTTAAACGGCAATTTTGTTTACTAAACTGCGGCTTTGAACCGCGAGTTTCTATGTAAAGTTACTCGTTATTTGAGTAACAAACTCCTTTTGTTAATCTGGGTTACATTCTGCAAAGATAAAGTATAGTCAACAGTACATCAGTGGGTACAATTTGACGTTGACAGTAACTTTATGTTGTAGCAGTAAAGGCGGTTTTTGTAGAGCAATCTGTGATAAGTGGCTACTGTTCACACTTTTATAAAACCACTTTTAAACCGAAAAAATAATCGGTTTAATTCAGATGAAGTTTTCGGTAGGCTTTTCTTAAAAAGTGCTTTTTTCCGGAAATACGTTATTTGATTTTACCAAGCAGCTTTTTATTTGCCGGGAAACGCAGATTATTATTTTACGTACGTACGATGTCAAAACGGCAATTAGTCATTCCTTTCATAACCAGATTATCATACATTAAAAATAATTAAAGGTTTCAGCACAGTTATAAACATTGCTTGGGATCAGCATCGCCTGAACTGGAGAAGTTCAAAATTATTTTTATGAAACTCCATAATGCTACCATAGACACCCTTGGGCTAAGCATAGACAAAGTGCAATTCCATCAGCGACAATGATAAATGGACAAGAAAACTCAAAATTGTATGAAACTGAAACAAACAAATGAAAATTATGTCGATATTGTTGAAAGCCGATGTAGATAATTATGGGAAATGCCTTGACCGCGATTAACGTTTGTCCATGCCCCCATTTTGGCATCGTAATATCATCATTATCATCATCCACAGCCTGAATTCACTCACTGCTGTATACATACATCTATGCCTTGTTATTTTGTGCCAGTCCCCACAAAATGCCTAACGCATACCGCACCGTCCGGGAAGACATTTGGTTATGTGGGGCTTACATTCACTAAAAAACACCATCGTGAGTCTATTACTACCTTGGCGGATGGGCCGCGAGAACTGCTACGCATGAAGTTCGCAACCCATCCAGCGCAGCCCGCCTCCGCGCACCAATCTCCTTTGGTGATGTCTGGACTCATCTGAGACATCGCCACCACTGGTGAGGGCCGTGCAATGCGACGACTACAGACTCCCTGATCTATCGCCGGCTGACACCTCCTAGGGCGACATCAGGTCGCCAGGGCGCCTTCTGCGCCGCCCTCTCCTCCTGTTACGAATTGTGTCAGCGAGGGAGTAATCCTCCCTGACGCGCTCCACCGCCTCTTTCTGCGAGATGACGTCCTCGGAGAAGAATTCTACTGCCTCCCATGCCCCCGTGCTGTTGACCACGGCCGGCAAAGCAGTTGCTGCTGTGAGAGCATGGCGCTGCACCACCCAAAGGTGTGAAGAGCTGTGTCTCCGCTGCAGTCGCACTGGTGACACACGGGAGTCGCTTCCCATCTAGCCACTTCTGCAGGTAAAGCAGCCATGCCCTGACAACACCTGCACCAGTCTCCACGTTCCTGTGCCAGAATTTTATCTCAATTGCATAGTCTCGAATACTAAAAAAATGTTGTAATGATCTGGTGCAGTGCTTGTTAGTGTGCTATGAACCTAATTATTGATGAAAGAACTAATTGGGGCTCATTTTGGAATAAAATAATGTACAAAATAACGCTAAGTGATGGATGACAAGTTGGCAGCTAATTATAATGTTGCCAATTTGCAGGATTATGTATGATAGACGTTAATATTAAATTTATTGGTTGGTTGTTTATTGGCGACATTCAATTTTATGATGTTCTATAGGTATGATTTTATTTGGAAATACCATTTCCGTCTTTAACAATCATATAAAATAACATCACGCCTCTAATCCCCGAAGGCTTTGACAGAGGTGAACCTAATTGTACACCAATATTTCGCTAGTTATGTTTAAGTCTCATGTAATAGAATGCGAGTCCTTTACTATCCATCAGACACAAATCCAGACTTTGTGGATACTACTGAGAAATTTCCTATGGAAAATGCAATACAACAATTTTGCCCAACCAGAGAATTTAACCCAGGACCTCATGGTCAGCATTCGCGACTTGCGAAATCAAAATCAAAGCATTTATTTCAAGTAGGCCCGTTACAGGCACTTTTGAACTGTCGAAACAAAGACAACAATGAAATTTAGCTACAGTCCCAGTCACAAGGCATAAAAACTGTGAAAGTACTGTAGTTGCCCATTCCCTAACGTAGATCTCTATGGAGAAGAACGGGCAAGAAACTCCATGGACACTCTTTTAAATCAGAATATTTTTACAAAACCTTGGTTACATCATTCATGTTTAGATGGTACATTATGTGAGAGCGATGTAGCAAGATGTGCACGTTAAAAGTGTCCATAGTAAAAACAAGGAAAAGAACAATTCAAAAAATAAAATAATTACTAAGTACTGAGTAACAAATCCTAAAACTATTCGTTTAACATTTTCTAACGTTAAAAATTTACTAATGGATAGGGTATGTGAATGGTGTGTGGTGTGAATGGCTAGAAAGGGCAAATGATAACTATCAGAGAAATTTTAATGACGAAGCCCTACTGCACCGACCCCTAATAAATTGAATTATTGGCAAGAAAACGAAATAATGACGACATAAAAATATCGGGATATCCCAAAAGCAAGTGAAAATATTAAGGTCATTAAAAGAAATAATATCATTCTAAGAAACCTTTTAAAAGATTCTAGTCACTGATACTAGAGACCTCAGAGTTATTATGAAGGTTACATGTCTGGCAAAAGGGCTCTCGTGAGCGATTACTACAATTCCTAACACAAACACGTAACGTGAAACAAAGGCTTAGATAAAAAGAGAAACATTTGAGGTCTATTTTTGGAAAGTTTCATTTCAGTGTATTATTTATTCACCTGTAAGGAGTCCCCTCATGGATAGCGCGTGACCTTATAAACTTTTGACAAATGACGCGTTCGAATGGAAAAAGTTATTTCGAGTACAAAAATAAATTACGGATTTTTGTTTTGTTACATCAGTAAGTGAGGAGAACATAGTATTTTAGTATGCATCCTGTAATGATATTATAATTTGTAACAATCTTTATTGAGTAGAAAATCGAAATCGAATAGAATCTTGGATTGCTGCGTTACAGGCGAATGCTCGCTCGTCGGGAGCGTAAATTTATTACGTAAAACTCACAATCGAATCTTAGATTGTTACATTACAGGCAAAATCTCCGTAGAGGGAGCGCCTTTCTACACAAAAAAAAAAATGTTATTTAAAGAGCTACGATTTTGTAGGTACCGTAGCCGATGTGCTACATCAATGCGCTACGTCGTAGCAATGATGCTACGGCGTAGCTTTGAGGCTTTTTGTTTGATAGAAACAGAACGATATTTTCAATTCGTTTATGCTAAATGCGGTGATTCGAGGTGCAAGCAGGCCTATTCGACATTTTCGTGTCATATTGTTTGAAAGTTTTACACTCAAAAACGCTAAGAACTATTAGTTTTTAGCAGTTTTTTGGAATAATAAAAAAGATTATCTCTATCAACGACTTCTTATCTCACATTTACATTAAAACAAACTTTGTTTCTGCGTCCCTCAATGGCACAATCCAGATACAACGTCTTTTTCAGCTTCAAACTCAACAGGCAAGATTACATCCATTAATACAACATTTTCATTAAAACTTCGCTGACCTAGGACTTAACTTTCGAGCAAAAACTCTAAAGGCTTCGAAAGATGGTACTTAGTTTCAAAAGTTTAGTCAGTTTTGCTAATAACCGTAGCTCTTCTGATTCATTAGTTTTATGTTACCTTTGTCAAAGGCTTTAGTTAAATTAGGTAGCCTTTCGTTAACTAGCATCAGGGTTCGTTAAAAACTGCTTTTGAGCTTATTAAATAGCAGTTCAGGGAACTTGTATTATAATAATGTTATGTCAAAAACGTAGTTAACTTGAACATTAACTAAAGTTAGTTAAGGTTGTCTGCTATTTTTAATGCACACGATTCTATTCTTGGACATGTCATAGTTTCCTTCGCCGTTTTGAGAGCCTAGAACCGAAAACTCAAAAACATGCAACATCCACCATCCCACAATAGACCCACGTGGTTGATTATGGCCCACCCCCTTTTACCGAGAGGAGACCTGTATTCCAGCAGTGGGAACATTGCAGGCTGATTATGCTTCTGCTATGCCATTTTTAGATGCTACAATTCATACAAACACAGAGTCAAACCCAAGCCGTCACGCTCCACGGCTGAGCTGACTACTACTAGAACCAACAACTCCAAAATCCTACACAACCAAAGTTCCAAAAGTACTTCCTTAAAGAACTCATTTATGAAGAGCTCTTTAAAGGTAGGTGGCAGTTCCAGTGTTTTATAGCCCAAGGGTAGAAATTAAGATAATTAGTGGGACAAGAAAGGGGTTGTAAAGTAGCGATAAATATGAAAGTGCCTTCGTTATCTCAGGGAAAAAACATTACACTCTTATCTCCGGCTGTTACAGTGTAAGTTAGTTTATCAAGACTGATTATACACAGGTGTACCTGAATCTTTCAGGAAAGGTATTAAAAATATTTAATCCGGAAAATTCTCTCACTGTCTCATTGAATACACCATTTTTTTAGTTCGCAGTTAAACAGAAATCAAAAAGAAAAACTTCAGACAAAATTCAAGCGAACACCGCGGGCTGACGTGGAAAAAACGCGGTTTTAGGAAGGAAAATCAAATTAACTTAACCATTCTTAGTTCAACGACCTTCAGATACTTTTATTCCAACACTCAATTTACCTAAGGTTTAAGATTCTAAGGGAAGACAGGACGCTGCAGCTTTTCTCTATATTTTGAGCACGTTAAGAACAGCGTCTATACTTTCCTGTGGGTTACGCAGATGTATGTTATACCTTTCTACTATTCGCTAGATATAATGTAGTCCCATGTAATAAAAAGCGAGCCTATTGACATCATCCAATTTTCAGGCTCCCAGCTGCTGCTGAGGGATTTCTAATGAGTTGGCCCAACTTAGGGCTTTTTTCATATCGCAGGGTTCTTTAGTTAAGAAAAAAAAAAAAAAGCGATGGTGAGTAACGGACTAGCTCGCCGTTTGTCCGTCTTATGACGAAAGGCCATGTCGAAAGCGCGTTCGTATTCCACGCGCGCCCCAAAGAGTTGTTAGCAAGCAGAAAGGGGTCTGTAAGAGCCGATGCCTGCCAGGGCTGCGGGACTGTCCGAAAGAGACACCGCGGCCCTGGAACACAAAGAGCAAAGAAGGAACATGGATGGGTTTTAGTCAGTACAAGTCTGACACTCCCTTCTGCTCCGCCCAGAGCGATTCGCGGTCATTTGATGATTTCTCATCCGAGAAAAAAGGGTTATTTAGTTAAAGTTATTCATTCTTACGAGTACTACACTATCTTCATGTTTTTCTCTCGTCCAGCACTACATCCTGTATATCGACGAAACTCAATATTTTTCTTTCGACACTTCAGCACACGCTTAAACTTTTCCGTGTTTATTAATCAGAAAAACTGTACTCAAACCCCAGCACCGCCATTTAATTTCATTCGCACGCAAATGAGGATTTAGTAATTAAAACATTAGTGTACCTTGGGGGCCGAACGCCCAAATTTTTCCTTTATTTACGAGGGAAAGTTACAATTTTGGGTTAATTACCCTTTAGTATTCAATTCTCGTTGTGAAACTAGCGGATGCGGCTTTTATACTAATGATACTGCAGTGAATGTGTGTTGTATGGCCTTATTAATGATTTGTATAATTTTCGTTTAGGATGGAACCTTTTACCCTTTTGTATTAATATTCATTCACATCGATTAATTTAAAATTACAATTTGCTTATGTTTTTAGGGTTCCGTAGCCGGATGATCATAGAGGCTTAGTAATAGGGTCCCGTTGGTTATCCAACGGGACCCTATTACTAAGCCTCTGCTGTCCGTCCGCCCATCCGTCCGTCTGTCTGTCAGCGGGCTGTATCTCATGATCCGTAATAGGTAGACAGTTAAAACTTCCACAGAATATGTATTTCAGCCAGTTTTTTCTGATACTACTTCTCCAGAAAAACAGTAATATTCGAAAGCAGTTATTGCGAAATAACATTGAAAACTTCTACAGATGAATGTGTTACTAATTCCGTTTTCTGAGTGATTGCACCCGAACAGGATTTGTTTACACTTTAATCAAATACCTTTGGAACTGACGAAAAGCATAAATGGGCATTTACAGTAACTACTTCACTTTACAACCCAATTGGCAAACAACGCAAAATCCTGTCCATATTCATTGGCCTACAATTTGCAGCACAAAAACCGGTTTCACAAAAAAATTGGTAATACATCTCAATCAACATTCATTGATACAGGGTGGGGGGTCTGCCCACCGATACATCGGGCCATTATTCAAATGTGCATGTACTGACCAGTACATAACAACAATCAGCCTTTTGTATGACCTGTCGTGTATATAAGTAAATGTATTGAGCTATATTTTTATTTATTTGTGTGGGTTTTGTTGTGATAATTGGTGGCTTGTTACATTTGGACGGAGAGTTAAGTAATTACATGTTGTTAATGTATAATAGTTATAAAAAAGGAAAATAATTTCATTGTTACATTTATAATTGTGTATTTTTCCAAGGTAAAGCAGCTCTTTCCTAGGTTGGTTCATGGATGGGTGACCATCCATTTCATACTGCTGCTTTCAGAACACTGAGGGCCGAGCGTGCCTCAAAATGAACGGTGAGTCGTTTTTCTCGGTTGTCATTTAGTAGGGTAATAGTAAGTTTAAAAGTGCCGCGATTAATGCTTACTGGCTGTTATGTTTTAATCTGTGGGTATGGTTAATTTTTTGTTAAAAAAAGAAGTTTAATAAAAAATTGTGTTCAAGAAATCTTGCTATTTATTCATTTCAAACGCATGTCCTATTACAATTGTACAAGTAGATCTTCAACTCTCTTTACGGGTAATGGGAAACCCGAAATTCTGACAACTATTACCAAGGGTTATCGTGTTACTCCGATATTAGTGCATGGAGGTCAAATAGGCAGTCGCTCCTTGTAAAATATTTATATTCAGTTGCATCCGGTTAGACTAGAAGCCAACCTCGACGTTTAGGAAAAAAGCTAGATCTTATACGTAAATTTATAAATGTATGGTAATACTAGTATTGTTTTAAATGGTTTTTTGTTACGATTAATGGCAGCTTGTTAGCATAGGTGGGGTAGGCAAGTACATGTTGGTAGCGTATGGTAGTTTTATGTTTGATATATTATTTTTGTATATATCTACTTATGTTAATTTACTTTGTTGTAGTTATTTGATTTGTTCTACTTAGTACTTGGACTATCACATTTATTAACTCGTACTTTGGAGATGAAATTGGAACCTCAGAATAATACAAGGTTTAATTAAATAATATTAGCTTGCCGATGTACGACGACGCGATGGTATGCTAAATACGTATCTTTTGATCTATACGTAAGTTAAAAAAATATTAAATTTATAAAAAAGTTTACATATTTTGATAATTTTTATCGCCGCTTCCAACGCTAATTCACTTATAAGCACTAATTATACCATTGTATGAGAAATAACACTACCGCACCTAAATGAACACTTTTGTAATTTACTTTCTTAATAAATTATTCATATTCTCATACATGAGTTTTTTCACTACACCCGTTTCCAAGGAGGAGCGATATATAAACATGATAAAACAATGAGATTTCTTTCTGTCCTACAATATTTTCTCGATTCGTAGCGCTGCTACGAAAGCGTAGCAAATCTACAACGACAGCTACGACATCGTAGCTCGTATAGTAAACCAATAATACCACCTTTATCCGATACCGTTTCTATAACTCACGTCTAATAAATACAACACAAACATTATAACGCAAAAATGGGAAACGAACGTGACCAAAAAGCTTAATCTGGTACCTGTCCGACTGTCGACATAAAGCGACAACCTATAGACGATTTTCTCGCTCAAGAAACTTTACAAAAGTGTGGAAGGTCCCGGTGTAAGTAAAAGAGATACATCTATATAAAAAATATAATTGTAGTGTCTGTTTGTAATATCAAAATAACAGCTTTTTTACTGAATGCATATGAAAATATATAGGGCACATATAACAAAACCAACAGCTTTTTTTTTCAATGTTTTTCAGTCTGTCTGTTTGTTCCGGTTAATCTCAGAAACGGCTAGACCGATTCTGACTGAATTTTACTGCCAAATAGCTGATGTTATAAAGTGTAACTAAAGCTCCGTTTACTTTAGAAAAAGAATTAGGGTTCTGTGCAAAAAAATTAAATCCCTTGAAATTGGTAACAAAATCCGATTCAAAAAGGGAAGTAATAAATTTTATAATAATTACAAGCAAACGAAGGTCGTGGGCAAAAGCTACTTATTATATAAATCGTTGGTTTACTGTCGTTTGTGAAAGTAACAAGAGCTTTCAAAGAGAGTACTCGCTCAGCGACGATACCTTGGCGGGCAGAACATGTGCTGAGAGACTTGCATCTTAGTTTCACATTCTAGTGAGTAAAGTAACAAGCCTTCGTCGACGCGCACTCGCTTAAGGCCAAGGTACAAAACTATCAGAACTACACGCTCCCTGCTCACTGCTTGCAGAAACGAGTGGTCACTTGCCGCTAATCGCTGTCGGTAAGACTGAAGCCAATGTTTGTAAAAGGTGAGAGCGTTGTAAAGCAATGTTTTGACATGTTATGTTCACCTCGCCCCCGCTGAGTTATGGCGGGCTATGTGAAGGTAAAAGCCCCGTTGTGGGGCACATCGTGTCCCGATTGAGTGACCTCTGTGCCCCACGTGATTGAGTTGAACCTTGACGGCGACCCATTTTTGTAGGACTTTTTATGACGTTTTGCGATTTGAAAGGATGTTCTTTTTATATGGGTACGTGAATAAACTTGTGTGTATTTTTAGCGACGGGTTACAGTTACTGTGTAAGGGTTGACTGACTTAGTTTTGCTTACTTTTGCTTTCAAAAAACTTCTTTATCCGTACATCCGTTAAACGAAGATAAGTTGGGGTCATCCCTTCGAAAAGGAAAAAGTATTTTTATAACAAAAAAGTCGCTATTTTCTTGTTAAGTTATTTTACCTCTGAAAACGCCAACCTTACTGTAACGAGGACAAAGACGACTTTAATTTCGATAGTGATGCCAAAACAGAGATAAAATAACTGAAAAAACTAGCTAGCATAATATTAAGACTAAAAAAATTTATTGTTCCAATTAAAAATCTAGACTAGTTACAAACTCAATTAATAACTGTCGGAACACTTCTAAAATAACAATTGTTTTAGAATTAAATAGAGGTAGAATTTACAATGTAAAATCTTAACAAAAGACAATAGACACCAATTAATTTAGGTCTGATTTCGAGAATTACTTGCTTACCCTGAAAGAAAAACCTAACTCAAACATTCAAATCGTTAAATAAGCCCTGACCGTACTTACGTCGTATGAAAG
This sequence comes from Eurois occulta, assembly GCA_950022335.1. NCBI lineage: Eukaryota > Metazoa > Arthropoda > Insecta > Lepidoptera > Noctuidae > Eurois > Eurois occulta. The sequence continues at coordinate 1,290,277 of OX465492.1, read as the reverse complement.
AGTCGACAAAGATTTACATTATTAATAAAGCTCAGGGCCAGACATTATCCGTTGCGGGGGTGGACCTAAGTATTGGATGCTTTTCCCATGGTCAACTATACGTAGCTCTTTCTCGCGTAAACAACCCCAGTAACCTTTTTGTGTACGCTCCAGATGGTTCCACAGCTAATGTTGTTTATAAAGAAGCACTAGCATAAATAAAAACAAATGATTTGTATCGGAATCCTCCAACAGCGCTTCATAAAATATGTTGTAAAAAAATTCAAATAAGTAAAGAGAATGTGTGAGAGAGAGAGACAGAGAGAGAATGAGATCACACATTATGAATGGAACGATAGATACGTTGTTTGGCGTGAGCGAGTGAGACAACACCATTCAAATGTCATTGCCAACAAAATACAAATGTGATTATCTTCTGACGATTTAAATCTTTGACACTACTATAGAATGCGACTTCAACAGCCAGACTTTCGACTACCTCATTGTAACACAATCAATCAGGATTTTGTGCTCTCGCAAAATCATTCCTCAATAGAAGAGAGAGAATTTGTTTGACCTTTATTTTTTTTCTTATAAGGTTTTCCTAAACCTCAGCCCGAGTCTTCAAAATAATAATGTTGGTAAGTTTAATCGATGGTCTGCTGGGAAGGGAGGTCTTTATCTGTCAATCTTAATCTTTTCTGACATTATCGTAATTTTTGATGAGCGCTTCGACTTTTGCGAACGACCTTGTACAAAAAGTTATTGGCAAAAGATTTGGGCCTAAATGTTGAGACTGGTTTTAAAGAATTATATAAAAATCAATTTCTAATACCAGGTAGGTATCTCAATTGATTTATAATGTACAATCATTCCCATGTTTTATCAAAACTACAAGATACCTTAATAAATTCCTAAACAAAAGTTTATTGTTGCAATTTCAACCCTTGAGTTAGCGCTGAGAGTTGAATAATATTGAGGCAATCACTAAGTTACTGAAAACAGGCATCACCAATTTGAAAAATGTAAAATTACTATTATTTGCTTTATTTATTTCTGTACACATTAATTACATTATTAAATATTTCTAATATTACAAAAAAAAACATTTAAAAATATAAAAAAAAATAGTAACCCATCGTTATTGGGAACAGGGTCCAAGCTACTGGCGGTCAGGGATCCAAAGAGAAGAACCTTCTAACAATACGAGCCGTGACCAGGAGAACCGCTTTCTGAATCAGAACCCTTGATCCAGCTGCCTAACGAGAGCCTCCTGAGGTATGTATTGGTCGAGGCTCCTAGCAATTAAGCCATTGGCTGACAAGACTATCGGCACAATGATGGCTGAGTTCACATCCCCCATATCGACAACCTCGCGAGCCAAGTCTATATAGTTTATTTGCTTATCTTTCTCGGCTTTCACGATGTTCTCGTTAATTATGTGGGACCATTATGTCATTACCATTTATTATTATATGATTTTATCAAAAAAGTTTAATAGACGTCCGACGGCACAAAGTACAATTTTCGTACATAAGAAGCGCCTATGAATAAAAAATCTACAAAAACGTGTCCGTTTAAAGATAACAGTACCTTTTTTGTAAATGATACAGCCAGTCCTTTGTCGGTTTAAACGAAGATAAAAATCGAATTTACCTGAAACAGAACAAAACACTCTCTTATAAAACTGGTAGGTACGTGGACAAAATTCACAAAAAATCTTTTCCTTGTACAACAAAAAAATATGTGACGCATATTGTCTCATAACCTTGAAAAGATAGCAGCGTAAAGGATATTGATAGAATATATCTTTTTTTAGGAAAAATAATGAGACAGTTTACAACAAATTGGTAGTTATCTAGCGTTTATGTTGCGAGCAAAATAGAGGGCTGTGATAGATCGCTTATGACGGTCGAGAAGAGGGTTCTAGAGAAAACTTTGATCTATAGTATGAATAGACCCGTTGAATAACATCGCAAAAAATACTGTAACTATTCAAAAAAGATTTGTAATAATGTGAAAGTAAATAGTTACATCTGTATGAGTGCCCTGTGACAGTTATTAGAAATATAAAATTGTTATCAAGTAAACTTGGACAGTTTGTAACTTTTAACTGTTTGCTACTTTTGACTTTTGTAGCTTTATACTTAGCCATTGTCACGCCCATGTAAAATTAAGTAACACTAGTTTATGAATTTCAGCAATAGTCCCAAGGGATCGTATACTGGGATAAAAAGTACCCTATGTTTTAATCTAGGTTACAACCTATCTATGTGCCGAATTTCATCTAAATTCGTTAGTTCGAGTAGTTTTTGCGTGAAATATTAAAAAAAGGAGCAAACATCCATTAATCCTCATTTATAGTATTAGTAGGAAGTAGGATGTTAATATAACACGAATAACACAATCCAACCCTCTGCATTTCAACCTGTAAGGTTAAGTAACTTTAAGATGCGAATTAATGCTCGATTTTTGACGATCGACACAAATGTGTTGAAACAGAATCGAGTAATACATATAAGCAGCTGCAGAAGATAAATAAGGTATTTTAGTCGTAGAATATCTAGTTTAACCTTGGTTTTTATAATTCGTGAATAGGCGAGAGTTACGATCCATAAAATCGAGCAAATCTGTGAGAAGCCAACAGATTATTTTGATCGGCAAAACACATCATATCGAACAACAATAGCGTGAACAGAAATCGAGCTAGCTTGTATTCACCTTAAGTCATAGCAATGAGATTTCCCTGAGGTGCCTTCAAGGTTCATTTTAAAAAGTTATCTCTGTCCGTCCGTGCGAAGGAACGCTTTCAACAATTTCCTTTATGGCAGTAATTTATACTTTATGAGTTGCTATTAAAAGGAGGTCCTTTGTTCATTGTGTTTTCACTTATTGCTCACGCGTTTTGTTGGATAAAGATGACAAGTCGGGACGGTTTTGAACAAAATTAATTAGTTATAATTATCACGTTTTTTAAAACATCGTGACTGTGGTTTTTAACAGGCTGACAGAGTAATTAGAAACCTAGATTGTTTGAGCCAAAATTACTAACATACAGTAAGCAAGGGATCAATGCCCTAAGGTTCTTTATAGCCTATATCATAACATTTAATTAAAACTTGAAGTAGTCCCATTTACATTTAATAAGCAGAGATACAATACAGGACTAAATAGATTGCTCCCAAATGAAGTACCGTAATATGACGGAAACCTCTCGAGGAGAAGATGCTGGGGATAATAATACAGTCTCTAATCAAAAGGTAACATCTCATAGTATTACAAGAGCTGGAATACTTTACTCGAACCATGACAAACGTCATAGCTGTACAGTTCCTTACAACGAGTGAAAACACACATAGATACGCCTCTAAGCTAAAGCCGACGCTCTTATCTAAAGATAAAAGGTTACTTTTTGAAATTTATGTGGGTAGACTCCTACATTAAGCAATCTACGGCAATGCCAATTTAACAAACTGCCTCATTGGTCTTGTTGTCTCAAGCTATATAACTGCTGAACAGGAGGTCTTGGGTTCGATTTTAGTCAACCCAGAGTCTGCAATTATTGTGCGCATTTTGAGCCTAAGCTTGGTACACATCTGCCTAATCCTTTAGAGATTACAGGTGTAATGTTATATTTATCTCAATTTGAAAGATTATACAGAAATTGCTAAGAATAAAGCTTTGTTAATAGTTCATGTCAGAGCACTATAAAGTTACTCAGGTAATTAGTATTTCCAGAAATTTCTAACAAAATTCATCTTCATTTCAGAAATACTTGAAGTAAAGTAGTTTTTAATTAAAATGCAAGTTACCATGAAGTTTTGAAAAACAGGCACTAATGAACTAGACAACTTTCCAAACAACCACTATTCAACGTTTTGCCTTCACGCTTTGAAAATAGTCTCAATTTTAGCCAAAAAATTCGCACGAATTTCGTTGGCTTTGAAGTACAGGGTGTAAAAACATTGCCGAATTTTCCTCTAAAAATTGTAACACAGAAATAAAACACGACCCAAATTGGAACCTTGTACTGTTGAATATAAACCGTAGATGTATAAGACATGTTTTTCTAACGCTTTTGGTCCTAAATACACTGTATACCTTGGAACTGTGAAATTGTTTTAGCTGTGGGGCTAACACTGAGTAAGCGTAACGTAAATTCGAACGATTTTAAATTGGAAAATATTAGCACATAATAATTCCTTAGTTTAGACTCCGCACACAGGTTGGCCGAATCAAGGAAAACCTGTTCAGGTGGAGATTCATTTCTGCCTGTCCTGTTGTTTGCACATCACTGGAACTGATGGACGCTATTGAAAGTGCCAAACTCATCGCAATATTTTGGGCTGACTCAATTTGCATTATCATCTAAACGCTCAAAAGAAGAAGAGTTTGTTTATATATTCTGTGGTTGAAACTACAAAAAAAATAAATAAACCAAAAATGCAATCTTTTATTTTCCAATCAAAATTTAACTGATTTCTCTGTAAAACGTTCACTGTTTTCACAGTGTAAAATGTTATGCAAAATGTTATGTCGCTGCGGGATTGCGCTTGGACGGCATTGCCGCTGCGGTTTGGTTGCAGACGCCTTAAGGAGAGCCTCTTTTTGCGTTGTGGTTTCGTCGCGCGTTCGTGTTAGGACCTTTAGAACGAGTGTAGCTGGTAAAACAAGAGTTAAAGTAATATTGTGAATTAACTAATTACCTGAAACCTAATTAAGTTCTGGACACTTTGGTCCTGTTTTAGTGCACTTGGTATTTATATTCTAAAGGCTACTGAACTAATTGGGTACTTATTTGAGTTTCTAGTTTAGTTACAGATGTCGAAACCAAAGGTTTGAGTCCTAATTAAGGTTTTACTGTTTATAGAGCGCCTGTAATTGTTTTTCTGGGTACTTTGTCGTGAAACGAGTTGTCTCTAAAGATTAAACTAAAAACCTTTTCGAGATTTATTTAGGCACTCAATTTTTATTTTGGTATAAACCGAGCTAAGTATTCACTTAAAGAAATATCAACTTAATGAAGTCCATTTCCGAATGACGTAGTAAGTGAAAAGTTGTAGTGCAAACTGAACTTTGTGTGTGGGTATTTAAGTTATTATTATACTTACTTGTTTACATGTTTAGCAACTAAATTGGAAAAGAAGAATATACATTATCTGTTAACATCGCAAAAAAATACTGACTTAACTTTTCCAAAGCCAAAAGATTTATAGTTTTGCACTAAAACTACCAAAAAGTGTAACAGTATATTTATTTACCGCAATTTGTGCGGTATAATCTCTGGGACACTTTATTTATGTTTCGCTGGCAGCCGTGAACAGAATCGCCCAATTTTTCATTTTTCTTCACCAAAAGACGTGGCGAATAATTTAGAGGGAAATACTAATTCTTTTAGCTAATGAGTCTACTTAACTATGCCCTGACATAGCCTGGGACCAGCATTAAGGTTATCTCGGACTTACCAACACTGTGGGCTATAAATCTTATATATTTTTTTTTTCATTTATTTTGTAGGATTTAAGTCATAAGGATCAAAGTAGCACTTTCAAGATCATTCGGAATGATCAGTTGGAATGGAGTAGTGGCGGTACTTTTAGACAAGTCTAAAAGCTTGGCTTACCCTCATAACCAACTACTCTTAATGATGTTAGGGTTTCTGAACTGACTTGCCGTATTGTTGGCCCGCAGGCACGCCACTGGAATTAAATCCTGCTAATATAAGCCACGGTCTCAAACCATTCAAGCAATTTATTCAAATAAAGCTAAGAGGCATCCCCCCACACCTCTCCCCCCATCACTGCTACCTAGACGTGGCGAAAACACTCCCCAGCAACATAGTCAACGTACAATAAGATCTTTAAACATTTTTGATGGTGTGGTAATGGCTTCAAATATAATAATCATGAAGAAAAAGCACCGTTTTTGGTATAAGTTATTTTATTTATTTAGCCTCTCGGGCTGTGTAATTTAAGTCTTTGAGAGTTTGTTATTAGGCGCTTGAGGCCTCAATTTTCGGTATACGGGTACCTATGATTGTTAGGCTTATTAATTACAAAAGAAAATATCTTTCTTGATATTCTTGGGTAGATACTTATTGCTTTATAGAAAAAAGTAAAATAAGCAGCTTAAATTAACGTAGCACACAACATAACTCATTTTATAATTTGGCCAATCTTAATTAGATCTTTCAACAGATTTTTCAACAGTCCAAGCCTGTTCTCACAAAGAGAAATCAAAACAATTTGTGGATTATTTGTGGTTTTTTGTTGTTAGTGACTTATTTAAAAAAAAATATTTTTATTCAGTACTGTAGGCACGTTCACAGGCACTTAAATGATATGAATATTAACAACAGCTTGAATCGAGATGTATCGAAAGAGCATGTCTTTCCTTTTATAGTGATGCGACTGAGGCAGAAATAGCACGTAATCAGGGCGTGTCCCAAGTAACTTGGCAGACCGCGGCCTAGGATGAATGAATAGATATCTGTAAATCATACTATGTTGTTGATGTTGGTTAAGCCAAGGCTTTTAATCCGCGAACTGCGCTGAAGCCAATCGATTCTCTAAGCCGCTGTTACTAATCGAGCCGATAAGCTTGTTTCGGCGTTTCTTGTAAGAAAAAAACAACAACTTTAACAATAGGAAGGCGAAGAGCGAACTCTTAGGAGGCAGTCTATTATTTGTAATTTGCCTTTTTTAAAGTGATCCGCGATCCATTGACGTTCAATGGAAAGCAGACCTTTAAATCTGAATCTTTAGCTGTTTTCGATTTAATTATTTTTTTAATCTTAACTAAAATCAACAGCAAAATTGCTGATGATTTTAGTTAAGCTTACAAATTGTCAAGGGCACATCACGCGTAAACTGCTATCAGCCGATCACATTACTTGACTTGCGTTTATTTGTGCTATGGGTGAATTATAAAAATCAATTAAGGTTGCCTATTTCGTCAGAACGTACCAGGAGTACATATTACCGTGGGTACTTCCTGAGACGCAACTCGTTATATAATATATTAGTCTATGCAACTCGTGATTTAATGATGTAAACGCTAACTTAGGACAGCTGCTCTGCATTTTTACACAGAGTAACTTTGAACACGTTTTTTTGTTTTTCACGAATGGGAATGGTGCCAAGTTACTTAAATTTAGGTACCAGGCGAACATAAGTGCGAAGGGATGCTAGAGACGTAATGTTTTGAACGATGCTTCATATTGCGATCATATTTTGAGTAACGTATTACATTTTTGTATGAATCTTCTTTAGTTTGAGAAAAACTTTAATAATAAAATAATCTTTAGTGTCAAAAGATTTTCATAATCATTTTGTCAAAAAACCTCTCTTATTATCTCACTAACAAGACAAGTTTTGCAAAAAGCCGTAGGTACAATAAAATTAATATCTTAGACCACCTTATTAGCTTACCTATAACGTCAGTTTGACTTGACAGGCAGTATTGACGTGTTCACTTTAACAAGAATCAAGTAAAAACTTCAAGTACTCTGACAGCTGGGGTTTATAATTGAATTTTGACGTAAAGTTTAAAGGTGAGCTCAGATTTTAATGAGCGGGACTTTTCAAGATTTTGATGAGGTTGAATAAAAGCCAGTCGGGGTGCACTGATTTTTGGGATTGTATCTTTTGTTTCATTTTCCTTTTAATTATTATAAATTAAGGGTTATTTTGTGGTTTTTTTCTTTCAAGCGCTCTTTTTGATAATTAGTGCCTTTTTGTGGGTAAATACCTACCATTGTAGCACAATACTTAGTGCAAAACTAGGTTTTAAGCTGTTTATGATACTAATATATTCATAAGAGTCACAATTGCTGTACATGTCGATATAAGCAACAACAGTTGTTAACTAATTTAGAGGACCCAATAAATCGACTGCTGTTTCTTTCGGATTTTCCACACTATGCTATAGAAAAATAGGTCGTCTAACGTCGACCTATTTTTTATGTATAATTATTTATTTATGTTTCGTTCCTTTTAACATTCGATGCCACTAATACATTTATACTTTTTCACAAATATTATAAACGCGACTATAACTCTGTCTGTCTACCGGTTTGTTATATTTCTGATGTACGTAAAGGCGCACAGGTAGATCATGACCGGTTAAACATAGGATATTTATAATTCCGTTAGTGAATCCGTGGTATCTAAGGGTTTAAAAAAAATGTGTCTCTAACATTCTCACAATTCTTATAATCATCATTTTTTCATTTCCTAGCGTCAGCAGCTGTCTTGCCTTCAATTTTGCACTTCTGCCAAATAAAACGACACAATTTCGCAGCACTGCGAGTCGGTGACCATTACTCATTTTAAGTTACCTCCTTTTTAACTATAAGGCCTCCACTTCACAAGTTTGTAATTAAAAATGACTAACTGTTGTCATTACGGTAGAAAACAGTCTTATTTTTGTTCTGTGTTGGAAAAGGACAGAGTCACACAAATACGATGTTGTCTCTTTTGATTGTGTGAGCTTTGTGGTTTTGTCTGTATTTTTTGCACGACTGTGTAATTTACGTATTATTTTCATATTTCCGCTGCAATGCTCCCGAGAAGATAAACATGTCTGATATCGATGCCTTAGTTCACAATTGCACTAACTTCAAAATTTTCACTTTTTTAATGCCAAACACACTAAATTTCATGCTCTTTCGTTTGCGCGTATCGAAATACCGTTATCCCATCTCTCGTTGTACTAAATAAGTTCCATTAATTTTCCATGAAATTTCAATTATACTGATGACCTTTATTTTTGTAAATCCAGGCAAGATATAGTTTAACTGATTTTGAAGTTTTTCAACTGCAGAAAATTTCAAAACACAGACGTATTTATATTTGCAATATCGGCTCATACTTTTTAGCAGTGCTATAGGAGTGTATTATGTGTTGATAGTACAAAAGGACCAAGAAAGTTTGAAGGGGTTTGGCAATTTTTAAAGTGCACAAAAGCATTAAATTGTTTTGAGATATAGTCCGACTTTCACAAGTGTATTATAGTAGATTATACAACAAGTGAAAAAAAGGGAATTTAATCCAAGGGATCCAAGTTGGATCCCGAGAGTAGCGAAGGATTTTTGAGTAGAATCCCGAGCGTAGCAAGGGATTCTAGAGTAGAATCCTGAGCGAAGCGAGAGATACAAGAACTGAGATGATTGTTTTTCACGAATTGTGTACTTTGCTTTTACCATTGACTGCGAGAATAGAATAGAATAGAATGCTTTATTTGCTAAGAATGTAGGTATTACAAATCAATTAAAATGCTGAGAGATTCCATGTACATTCTGCCTTTTAGGCATGCAAAATTAATATAAACATTATAACATTAAATTGTGAACTAAGGCATCGATATATTCTTAAATTCCAACAATTCTTAGAAAGTAATTTTAAATTTCTTTGAAACAGACTGTTTTACATACAATGCCTGTTTCAAAGAAGCAATATTAATATAGCTGGTTCTTTGTATGTGCACTTGAAGATTATTAAAGGTTTGCATTTTCTTTGTATCTCTGAAAAGGTTGCATTTAATTTTGCAAAGTGCATTTTATTTTACATTGTCTCACACTTTATGAATTTTTGTTTCCTTTTACTGCTCATATTTTTCCATTAATTTTAGAGATCTTGAAGTATGAAATTTAGTTTTTTTTTAATTATTATTATAAGACATTCATGTTCTTTTTCACATACAAACCTAGGTGTCTTGGGGTCCGGCCCTGGTTCAAGCCATGGTCCGGGGCGAGAGGGAATGGGAAGCCGTCACCTCCTTCTGTGAAGCAGTCATGCAAGCGAAGGAGGTGGCGGAACGTGAGAGGGAGAGAACTTCACGTCCCAGTCGGCGCGGGAGAAGAACCGGGCGTCGGAGGCCACGTGGTGGCTCTCGGCCACCGTAGGCGCGGGCCTGTGCACGGTGAGTAATGGGCTAGCTCGCCGTCCGTCCGTCTTATGACGACAGGCCGTGTCGACGGCGCGTTCGTGTTCCACGCGCGCCTCCTAGAGATGTCAGCAAACAGGAGGGGACCGCAACGGCCGATGCCTGTGCCAGGGCTGCGGGACTGTTCGAAAGAGATACCGCGGCCTTGGAACATAAAGGGCAAAAGAAGGAAGATGGATGGTTTTTAGTCAGTAAAAGTCTGACACTCCCTTCCGCTTCGCCCAGAGCGGGAGGAGTCATTTGATGATTTCCCATCCGAAAAAAAAAAGGTGTCTTGGGGCCCTTACACATGGCGAGCTAAAATTTAATACATAACTATACATAGTTAAATAATAACCACAAATAGTCACGTCGTAGTCGTTAGTGTGTAATAGTCCACTATTTATTGAGATGTTCATAAAATAACATCCAGAATAAAAAAAAAATCCATTAGATTTACAACTCAATACAAAAACCAGCTATTCTTTAATTCGTCAAAACACCAACATAAAATAATAATGGAGATTTAATCAAGCGAGCAGGATAAAGTGCCCCAAATAGGCCCGAGGTCCGGGGAGATCCCGTACTCATCTGATTTAATTAGGTGTCGACGTCACCCTGACGGTTCTCATTTGTGGACAACTGAGAAGATTTAGGGGGCTCTCATTTTCTGAGAAAGAAAAAGTAAAAGTTTCTTTTTAGAGGAAAATGTTTTTAAAACACAATGGGATTTTAATTTTTTCTTATTATTTTTTTAAGTCGGGCTAGTTTTCACCCATTTAGTCCTAATCTTGGATTACTACTACTACTTGGAGTCCTACGCCGTGTAAAGGGATTGGGTCTATTCATCTGGAAGTTCTCAGTACAAATCGGGAGTCTGAATTTGTGCCCAGTTCATGGTAATAGGCTCACCGTCACGAAATGTGGGCATACTAATATATTTCTGCCTAACCCTTCGGAAATCCTGGCGTAATGCTTCATGCATTGTGGCAATCCTATGTATGAATCGATGTAATATGTTAGTCTCTTAGGTTAAAGTCAGCCAGGGCCGTCCTAAAGCTCGTTGGGTTGACGATATCGTCAAAGTCGACGGAAACACCTGGATAAGGGACGCACAGAACCGGGAAGTGTGTCAGAAAAAAAGGGGAGACCTATACCCAGCAGTGGGCGATTCCGGGCTGATAATTATGATGATGATGAAGGTCATACTTGCCTAAAAATAAACAAACAAAATAGATATCATTTTGTTAGTTCGGGAAAGCATTCTAGCTAGGATCTTGAGGCAATTATATCAGCTAAGTCTTAGTTGATTGAGTACCTACTCAGTCAAAAGCATAAAGATATCCATCAAGATTAAGAGCAAAATTAACAAAAGGATTACTTTGATATATTGAAGGATTTCAGCAAGAAAATGAAACAGGGCGTACGTTCTAGAATAGCACAGTAGTAAAATAGTTCAGACTTTAAGACACACCAGACTAATAAGCTTATACCATTCAACTAAATACATTTCAAGAATTTCCTTCAAAATCCTTCGGATTGCGATTGGAGCTGAATCGCGTCATTAGGATGAACTTTCAACTCCGTATTCTAAAACAAAACACATAAACCAAGCATGTTTTGCAATCCACCAATACCGAAAATCAATATGCAAAACCGCCCCAAAAATGCAATCACAAGCGCTCCTTAAACACGAACCCCTATCATGGATATCGAACTATGTAGATTCTGGTTGAAATTGAAAAATGAATGAGCTGCCAATCCCAGATCCACTGATTTACCTTCCTCTCCCCAGATTCCTATTGACAAACAAATAGAACCGGTCAGATGTCGGCCACAGTGAATGGTTCCGTAATCGGGATGAATATATGCATGCACAATTTTGATTTTATAGACAGGTTTGTATTTTAGGAATATATCTCGAAAAAGCTATTCAAAAGCTTTTTTACTTTTGTTACGGAAAGCCCCTTTTTTAATTCTTATTCTTACTACAATAAAGAAGAAAAAAAGAGCACAAAGAAGGAATTGGGGATTCCTTTGCCCAGTAGTGGGACAGTACAATCTACTAACAAAAAAAAAAACTTGCTACGAGCTTAAGTGTCCTGTTTTTTTTTCCATGTCTCGGTTACATAATGAAGCATACAAATTAGAAAAATGTGGCTTGAGGAACGGCTCTAAAATGGTTTGAATCATATGTAAGCAATAGAAGACAGATCACAAGAATAACTAAATTTTATCGATAATTCGAACGGCATAGAGTACTTTGTACCTTGTTTTTTTTTTTTTTTCGCCACTAGTAAATAAAAGACGTGCTTACGTATTAGCGTATAATGCGAGACTGGCATTTACAAATACCCTACGCGATAGTTACAATATACAACAATTCTGAACCCAGAAATAATGATCTTGCATGTTGTACCACAGGGAAGTATTTTAGGACCCCTCCTATTCCTCATTTATATAAATGATCTGTCACAAGCAATACGCAAACATGTTTGTGTTTTATTTGCAGATGACACTACTGTTAAAATAGGATGTAAAGATAAAAACCTTCAAAATGCTTATACTGTACACTACTATATACTTAACACACTAAAAGAAATTATGTCCTGGCTAAACAAAAAGTAATTTAAGATTTATTTAAAGAAACCAAAAGTAATAAATTTCAAAACATTTTATAGATTTAGACATTACTTTTAATAATCAAACAATAAAACAAATTCCTAATACCAAATTTTTAGGCTTAATAATTGACGAACATCTCACATTCTCTCTCTTTATAAAAAGATCAACAAATTCGTATTCGCTTTAAAGAAAGTCAAAGAAACATTTAAACAAACCGCACTATTGGTGTACCATGCGTATGTGTGTTCCATAATTCGCTATGGTATAGTTGTATGGTACACAAAGCTGTTCCAGCACTTCTTATAGAAGTGTTATTTTTTATGGTTGGCTACCATACGCCAAAGCGGATATTGCCAAAATACGAGTGCTTCGCAGATTGGATTTGTACTAAAGACCGTACCAGCGCAGCACAAATCCCAGTAGATAGGTACACAGTACAATGTCTAGGTTGATATCCAGAGGATATCCAGTATCCTCTATTTATTACTTCCGCGAACGTTTGGCATTGGAAGAAGCCAGTTTCATGCGAGCCATATAATGCCATTTAAAATGGCAGTAAGGAGCCGGGACAATAAAATCGAACGTGTTTATTGCTTCGAGAAAGGAGATAGTCCCGCAACTGCCACATTCACTTTACATTACTATAAAGGTGTTTATGTGGTCTGGAAACTTGTATTCGTCACTATATTGATAAGACAGGGGCCTGTTCGCCGGAATGCCAATTAAAATATGTAAATAATCATGTTTGTAACATGTTTTTGTATTTTCATTTCTAAGATATACCGGTTTTCTCACTATGTTTTCCAAACCAGACTGGGTCTTCATGGTAGTTTACCGACCTCTCCATCTCACAGGCCTGTGATATTGCACTCTGATTGAGGAAAGCATGGTAGGTTACCCACCACGCCAATCTAGTGCATGTTCGTGAGTGTTATAATTATGTCTCCAAATTTTAGGTTTAAGGACAAATTGTTTAAAATGCAAATGAATTAAATTAAATAACCGTCCTAGCTTCATCTCCTACGGTTCGCACTAATCACCCAGAACTAAGCCACAGAGGGTAAGACGTGAGTGACATAAAAGTGAGATTTCGTCGGAAATTCGTCATTTTGCGACAAGATGTCGTATACCCACGGATTCATTACGAAGGACTACATTAATATAACCTGCTGTAGACGTAGGGCTTGGGTTTAGGATTATTAATTTTCTCACGTATATGACGTGGAACTATGTGCCTTAATTTCAATGTGGTTTTGGAATTTAGCTGAAGATGAATTTGATTACCAGCTATGCCTGATTAAGATGTTGAAGTTTAACGACTCATAATGAAACCTAGTAAAGTGTTTGACTCGTGTTCCAAAATAATTAATTGTTTAATTTCATAAGACAAACATTGTTGTTAATTCAATGATTTTGACAAAAGCTTCTGTGATTTTGATAGGACACTAACCTGAGAGCCAAAGTATCATTTTATTAATGATGTAGTCAAAAATGTATTTTATAGACAGAAGTAATCGAAAGTTCTTATAGATGAAAGATTAGCCTTTGAAACGGTTAACATTCTAAAAGTGACATCCCAAAGTAATCTCACATACATCATTCCTGTAATCATCGAAGGGTACGACAGAGGTGTATCCACAATACACTCTTATTTCCTAGTCAGTAACCTATCCTTATTTACACACATCACCTACTCATTTTACCTGCACACTTCACAGGACACTTTACTTCACACCTCTTACACTACACTATTTCTAGTTTTCTTTTTTTATGTTAATCAAGTTTAAATATGTCTGCTTTTTCCCTTCTGCAATAAATCGTATCATAATAATAAATATTTATATTGTATTAAATTTAAACTACATGTGATTCGGGGTGAGGGCCTGGGGATCCGTCACACAGGGTATCCTAGTATGGACGCCAGTCTCTCACAAAGGAACATATATTATGCATTTTGTTAAAATGTTATTTTTACCATTGTACTTATTATAACTATGTGAACCTTTGTGAAGAGAGAAAATAAAGATATATTATTATTATTATTATTTAAAAACATTTACAGTTAATTCAGCTTTATTTTAAACTAGATTAATAATTGTTTCAGAACTCATTTTGATTTATGAAAATGTCGGACCTTCGAAATCCAGAAGTTTCCAACTTTCTGATCTAGATGTTCGAACGAAATCAATACAAATGAGTAAAAATAAAAATTACAGTTATCGCCAAAGACGCGTATTTTTCCCAGAAACCAAGAACTAGGTCAAAAACATTAATTAAGAAAAAATGCTTCAAACAAAATGATAGATTTGAAAACTTCCCAGACAGACCCTGAAAAAACATTGATGCCTCTCAAAATGATTGAGCACAAACAGTATCCTTTTAGTTGTTAATTTTGGTAGCTACCAATTTGTTGAGAATGAGATCAATGTCCTGGAATCAGGCTGGTCGCAAATCGTTAGGGTCTGTGTTTATGTTTCAGAAACTAAATTTTATGAATCACAACATTCGAGATTTTGGGGCTCGATTAACGAGTTCCCTCCGTGCTTTGGAAAGTTAGCCTTGTCCCGGCTGTCTTTTGTAGATCTTTGACAGTCGTTGCGGGTAGATGTTATAGGGTAATTAATGCCTTTGTACCATTGCATTCGTTAAAAAGTTCATAAGTCTCAAAAAAATCAAGTAAGGTAGACAATCAGGACGCTTCCCAGTTGTAAACGTCCCTTTTTGCATTTTGGTCTTGTTTTGTTCTGTCTCTTGCTGATATGAAGTGGAAATGATGTTTTTGCTATTCCTCCACTACTCTTTTCTTTGCGGGATCCAAGATAGTTAATTGTTTCTCTGGGACTTCGTTGAGCTTCATTGTCTCGGTGCCTTTCTGGTGGTCGCCACTGTTGATTCTGGCTTTCAGGAGATGCAGTGGTATAGGAAAAGAGTGGCTGGTTTGGTTTTGTCTGTTCGGCGAGTTTTCAACATCAACATTACTTAAATAAAACAGTCCCTTCAAACGAAAACGGCCGCTTTTCACCATTTTCCGGAAAAATAGGAAGAAGTCAAGAAGCAACGCCCCAGCAACACATCTGTCTATTAATTTAGAAGGTCACATAAAATCGACACATAAATTTTCTCTAAAACTAATGCTTTTAATCCTCAAATACATACGATAGTCTCCCAAAATTCTAACCAGTCGTTGGACCTCTTTAGTTCAAAGTCAAACACACTCGGCCACAATATAGGTCACCATTCTGAATAGAACATCGTAACACAAACAGGGCACTGGTCACTTACAGTATAGCGGTTAATGATATTAGTTACGTCTTGTTAATGAATAACTTACTTTGTGCTCGGACTGCGGTTAGGTAGGAGAGTATACATTAGAGCTAGATTATTACGTGAATGTAAAACTAGATAGATTTTAGATAGTATTTTCTGAGCCTAAACTATTGTTATTTTTTCCATACTGGCTTATTGGGCAACAGTGCACGTTTTGGAATACAATTTAAACAGTTTGAAACAAAACGCGTCTTTCACAAAACGTAGCTGATCAGAGTGGCCATCTCTCGAAGTATTTATCAAATCAGCCTTCTAGACGCTGTACCTACACAAGATAGTCTATCAACGATGTAAACCTAAAACATAAATCAGCCACTCAACTCGTGTCTTCATATTTTTTTAAGAAAAAAAAAACTCTTAAATCCTACTTAGCATACATAAAATACCAACGCCTACGCATTTTTATTCACTGAGAAAATTACCTCCATAATGTGTTCTTCATTTCCAATCCGTATCTGAATACAAAGCCTAGAAAAATACGAAAGAAAATCACTAATATCATTATAATGCTCATACACTGACATACATGTTCACAAACGATTACCATAATCAAATGCTAATCCCAAATAATATAATACGTAGGGATGGGAAGCCGTATCCGAACTTTATCCGAACTGACATTATTACGAGAATATCCGAAACCTTTGTAACCGTATCTGTAATCATAATTTGGGAAGAGGCTTTTTACTATTGATGTCTTCAAAGGAAATAATATTCTATCGTGCTCCAATGAGGAGTAAAGTTGGCATTTTTGTAACAAAATTGATATTTGATATCCGATTTTTAGGGTTCCGTAGCCGAATGGCAAAAAACGGAACCCTTATAGATTCGTCATGTCTGTCTGTCTGTCCGTCACTTTATTCCGAAACTATTAGGACTACACAGTTGAAACTTGGTAGGTTCTGTGAACCGCTTTACTACAATAAAAAAAAAAAAAAAGATTAAGTGGTTTTTGAGTTTATCATGAACAGACAGACAGACTCGGCTGAGGACTTTGTTTTATAATATGTAGTGATAGTGATTCTGTACAGAAATATTTAACTTTTCGTTTTATGTTGGGTGGTAATAATGTGGCTTATTCTGATGCACAATACGTCAAAAGTATAGGAAGTATGCATTACGCACTTTTCCTTTTATTCCTTGACACTTAAAAATTTACGATCAAAAAATATTATGTATTATTAAATGGCATGTTCCGTTCTCGTCACAAGAACTCTGATTTTCTTTGTGCTTCTCATCTTCTGTCAATCGTATTTTCAAAACCAAAGAAAAACCTTGGTTTAATGGAATCTGAATGTGACAATTGCTTTGAAAAATAAATATTTCGGGATGTACGTCTCACACAAGAGAGGCAAGGAGTGATACAAAATAGATAAATACTGTTGTGTATACAATATTTCTTCATAATAAAGACTTAGGTAAATAACAAGCTTAGTTATATAGTGAAAAGTTTTTCTTGAAAATTTAGGCCACGATAAATAAGACTATAACCAAAAAATATCCGAAAAAGGGATGTAACATCACTATCATATGGAAATAACGATATCGATAGGCGTTGGAAGAAAATCCAAATTACCATAGAAATGGGTCGCGATTGGAGGCACTCGGCCGTCATCGCAGACAGTGGGAAGTAAATACACTGGCTGCCTGAGTTGTACAGCGTGTAACAGAAATACGAGTATGTAGTCACGTTTAGAAGCACGATTCTGACTATCAAACTGAATTACTTTATGCATGAGACCGATATCATAATCGACAAAAAAAACAACCGTCTCATACATTTGGCTCAAAAAGCCCGTGTAGCCGATGATCCGAGCCGATGGTCTCTAAATCTTTGACAGTAGTCGTTACAGGTAATCGGAAGCCTGAAAGTCTGATAATTATCAATCTTATCAAGAGGTATCGTTTTACCTAGTAATTGAGTTGTAGGGGCCAGATAGGCAGTCGCTCCATGTAAAATACAACCGGTTAGACTGAAAGCCGTCCCGAACATAGTTAGGAACAAGCAAGGCAGATGACGATGAAATAATAAAGTTTTTACCGATTATGGACTATACCACACTTTTAAATATGACCACGCATTTCTGATACACACTGTAGGTAGAGTCATACTATTGTGGGAAAATTGAGTTTGTTTGTTCAGAGTTCCGTTTGATATGAAAAAGTTTATTCGATTGATCCGATTCTGGCAATCTGATTTCCCAAAGGGTTCGTCTTTGATTTGTAAAACAGTTGAGCGAGGTTCATACAAAAGTTAAAGCAAGGTTTTTTAAAGTAATATAACATTAATTTGCGTGTTGGACACCTTCTGCGACATCTTACAGAAGCAGAAAAATAAAGTGAGAGTCTGAAAGAATGTATTGAAATTACATGAGCTACCAAAAATTTAAATATGTCAGCCTGTTGAAACTTGTTCTAAAATAGGAAACGCTTTAACGCTTTGACTGATGAAAACTCAATTTCAATATCATGTTGCAGATTATACAGAATGCATTCTAAGTGTAGGTATGAAGATACATATTTAAACGGTAAGTCATAAATGTTTCGCTTCCATACGAAAACAATAACTTTTTACGAGCATGGGGAATGCTCATTTACTGTCAGCCAAAGGGGCCATCGATATGAGATTTTTTACACATATCGAAAGGTATGTTATTTTGGCTGATAAGTTAATTATTCACGATATAGCGACCGTTTTAGAAGCAAGAAATTGGAAATGGTAAATATTTGACAACCTGAAAATATTTTCAATATCAGAACGTAAGGTTTATAATCCGAAGTCTAAAACTTCGGATTATAAACCTTAGGTGCATCGTGCAGAGGTGCATCCTATTACACACACATATAGCCTAACTTAACATAGCAGGCTAAATGTGTTGCCTATGTCATAGGGATAAAATAGTCTGATTTAAAAGAGTGTCCTCCTCCATTGAGATCTACGCTTCGCAATGGGCAACTACAGTACTTTCACAGTTTTTGTGCCTTGTCACTGGGACTGTAGCTACATTTCATTGTCATCTTTGTTTCAACTATTTAAAAGTGCCTATAGCTGTCTACTTGAAATAAATGCTTTGATTTTGAGGCGGCAAGCCTATTGCCATTAACCGGGCACACGTTCAGATTCCAGGCTGCTACTAAGAATTTCCTAAATGGAAAAACCCAATAACACTTTGTCCACCCGAGAAACAAACCCAGGACCAATAGCTGAGCAAAACGCTTGCGACCACTAGACCAATGCAGCAGTCGACAATATCTAACTTTGCCAATTTTATTTGAACGCCAGTGTACCCCATATTATATACGATTAGATGCTTACAAGGAAATCTTTTGAAGGAATTCCCAGGATCAAAATATTAATATTAAAAGTTTATTTGTCTGCTTCGGGAAAGAGCAATATTGCTCCATTCCATTATTTTTACAACGCAATCTCTTCAGATAAGAGAAAAACAGAATTTAGGTGTAATCTTTGATGGTAGCCCTACCATACCTTCTCTGGAATCCTTTACGGTAAAAATCGTTTTCTTAACTCTAAAAAAATCATTTCTGGGAAATGGTTCGTCGCCCCATTGAGGAAAAATTTGCTGAATCTACAAATTAAGTGTGTATTCATTTTAAATTGGACAGCCTTTTTGGCTTTTTAAGCGGATGCTTTGAATTCGTTAATGTTCAGGAAAGGAAATATCTTTCTTTTCGTAAGTATTAGGAAGGTAAAGAAGAATCTTAAGTACCACTCAATGTTGACAAAAAGGTCTATCTACCATAGGGATGTTGACAACATTAAAAAATAATTCCAAGATAGCTTCTCTAAAAAAACTAAATCAATTTTAGACCTGAAAACGCGATTAATTTTCAGTTAATTGCTAAATTAGATTTTTAGTTGCTTTGAAATAAGTAAATAATGGAGTCATTGAGTTGACGAAATAGTGACGTCACAGCGTGCTATTGTCATACAAAATGTAAGGGGGAATCGCGTTTTGACAGATCATAAAAAGTATGTCAATTGATTGGTATGTCAACTATCCTATTGTCATAGTTTTATAATGATATTCATAATCACTGTTTAGGAGTATAAAAATAAGTTTTGTGTCACATATCCTAAAAAACCTTCAAAGTAATTTTGTCAAATCTCCCGTTAAGGTCGCGACATTTTGAGTTCAGTTTACTCAATGTACTGTGGATAAATAGTTAGGTAGCAATCACCTGCCTCAGACTATAGCTCATATGAAATATTGGCCCGTAATAAAATGTTGCACCGTATAGCAAAAGTCTCACCCGAATAAATGGGATTTCATCATCTGCTTAATCTTTTTCCAACTATGTCAAGGTCGGTTTCCAGTCCAACCGGATGCAGCTGAATAATTTTACAAGGAATGACTGCCTGTCTGACCTCCACAACCCAGTTAGTACTGGGTACTACGATACCCCTTGGTAAGACTGGTTGTCAGACTTTCGAGATATGGACTATCCGTGACGACTGTCTAAGATCTACAAATGACAGCCGGTACCAACGGCTGTACGTGCTTTCCGAGGCAAGAAGGAAACTTGATATGTAAAAGATGACCCACGATCTTGGCAAGCGCGGCTTAACCTTGAAGATCGACCCGTGCAGCTGTTATTTATTTATTTAAACTGCATGCCATGTACAATAGTGGTACATAAGCGGACTTAATGCCACAAGGCGTTCATTCCTGTCAACCTTTGGGTTAAATAGGACCACATTATTGTTATTGTTTGGCCAAGAGCCAATATTTTTGCGTTCGCAGTTTAATTCCATGTAAAATATTGGTATTCAGCTGCGCCCGTTTAGACTTGGAGTCGACAGCAACATAGTTGGCAGACGATTAATAATATTGTATTCCTTTGTCATGAATCACTAGCTGCTGAATATAAACTTAATAGGTAAACCTTTTCCTGATTTGTTATGATCGATTATCAAACTATTGTTAACTCAAACAAAACACTTTCGTTTCAAAGTCCTGACAAAGAACATTGATTGTCATCAAAGGTTCTAAATGCATTCCCATCAGTTTTCCATTAGCGACCACAGTTACGAGCAATAGGCCCAGAATACGCTCTCTAATCTTTTTTTCTCGGTTTTGGTCGTAAACTGATTTGTTACTTCTATATGAAGCTACTTACTTACTTACCTATTTGTATTCTTCTTTTGATGTAGGCAGTCTTTTATGAGTATTTGTTTCAAAGGTGCTATAATATAATCAGGTATATTTTTCATTGGCCTGACCTTTTTAACTAGCCTCTTTGAGGGGCTGAAATAAATCTAAAATGAGTCATAATAATAAGATGATGTACTTGAGCCATTGGGAGAAGCTCATTGCTGCTAAGGCATTGGGTAGGTAAAGAATAACAGCCGCTCGAGTCAAACTTCAGGTTAAACCGTGCTTGCCTAGGTTGATCCATAGATGGGTGACCACCCATTACATACTGAGTCATGGATAGTCAGTGACTCGAAAGTCTGACTACCAGCCTTACCAAAGGGCTAGCATACTAACTGGGTTCTGGAGGTCAGATAGATAGTCGCTCGATGTAAAATACTGGTATTCAGCTACATCCGGTTAGAGACTGGAAGCCGACCCCAACATATATAGTTGAGAAAAGGCGGGCAGATGATGATAGATTCGGGACATTGTTCAACAAGCTCATCATATTCGTTCAAAACATCGTCCACTCAATATCAGTACTTTATTATAGAGTAGCAGACGATCTGACCTCTACAACCCAGTTCAAAATCATACGCACTGGTAAGACTGGTTGTTAGTTAATAGATTCTAGCCAATGGATATTTTATTTCCGTGCAGATGATAATGCAAAACGAACCAGAAATTGATCGTTATGAAGTTCACCCTTTTGGAAATAAAATAATAACATGAACTGTATCTAAGCAATGTATACGATAATGAATATGCGGTATATATTCTAAGCTTAGTTGAGAATTTAAATGTTTTGTATGTAAATATGATGTTTGTGTTAATAATTAGTTAATAGTGGGTAGGAGCACAAAATATAATATTCTTCTTCAGTATGTTTTAAGTTTAAAGATAACAACGAGTAAACGTTATGTAGGTACTCATGCATATGAAATTACGTTCCTATTTTTATTTATTTTATTTTTATATTTTATTTACCAGCCCACATATTATTATCTTTAATTAAAATACTGAATGAACCCTTCCATATATTGCTTTGTTTACTTTATAACTTATGCTACGCTCTGTCCCACGGTTTAACCCGCTGCTCGGCTCCTAAGAGTTGTAGCTTGATGTTAAGCTTATAACCTTCCTCAAGAATTGGGCTATCAAATACAAACAAGCTTTTAGGGGTCCGTAGCTTAATGCAAAAACGGAACCCATACAGATTCGTACTGTGATCCTAGAAGTAGCGAGTATGCACCTGGCTTTTCTGAATAACACCACCATAAGGCATTGTCATAACTTCCCTTAAAATATATACCCACGTAGATTACACGCTCAGCACGTACATAGCTAGATACAAGTAGGTACTCTTATCACCACATGGACACATTTTGTCTATTTGACCCAATTTAAGCCACTCTTTACTGCCATCTTACTAAAAGAAATATCCATTTTGTACCAAAATACGACTGCTTCCAAAGTTTTCGGCCCAACTCAGGTACCTAATAGAATCACCCTTTGGTTAGACCCAAGAGAAAATAATTTGACCCCTAAATGTTCAGAAATAACGTTCTTTATTGAGTTACGTATATTTTAAAGTTCGGAAATTGGGTGTTTAGCTTACAATTTCAAGTTGAATAAAGAATGTAATGGGATTATTGTTTGTGGCTTCTAACTTAATAGGGGCTTTTACGTTAATAGTTATGTAAAAACTGGTGAATAAGGTAGATTATGTGGTTATGTCCATGTTTGTGATAAAACATTTGTTCTTGCTAGGATATTATTATCGTACGATTATTCCACTTATACTAGATACCTGCCAGAATATGCATGCATGCAACATGCAATCCAAAGTGGGGCCGAAGCACGTGATGACTAAAGATTAAGTTGTTGTAACTAGTGCGCTTGTCTTTCTAATTTATTTTACCAGTACTTAAACATACCTTCCCTCGGACTGCCTCGTTGATCTAGTGGTCGCAATTGCGACTGCTGAGCACGAGATCTTGGGTTCGATTCCCGGTTCGAGCAAAGTATTATTGGGTTTTACCATCAAGATTTTCTCAGTAACAACCACGGAGTCTAGATTCCCGATTGATGGTAATAGGCTCGCCCCCTATTACATAAGACCCAAAATATAACTTGCGAATTACGGGTGTACTATTAAGTACACCTCTGCCCACCCATTGGGCATTACAGGCGTGATGTACACGAAGCAAACTTAATCGGTTTGCAGGGCACACCACAAAGATGTTGGTGTGCGTAAAATCAACTGGTGTATTACTTCGCCTATTTGTTAGTGTTTGCTACCCGTTGTCCACGCACACACAATAAAATTTCTTGTCACTAATGTTGCAGGGAATATGACGCATAAATTTAGCTTATCATACAATCGTCTCCGTGGCGCATTAGTCGAGCGTGCGATAAATAATTACTTACTGCGCCGGCGCCGTAGGATCGAATCCGACTGCCAACAGCTTAATGTTTTTGTATGTTTTAATAAAATATTTTACATTTGTTTGTTCAATTTATTGCTTAACTATTAGCAAGTCTCTTTATATTTGGGTTAGAATGTATTAGTTGTCTACCCTCTAAAAATGACAAATCATGTTTAAGTTAGTAGTTTAAGTTCATCGTCATAATGCTATTGACTATTGGGGTTTCGTTACGTTTTTAGACATTATACCCTGCGTTTTTTGAGAAGTGCTTTTATTTGTGAATCAATATGAATCATTGAACCACACTTTTATGAGCTGAAATAATTCTTTTGCATGAGCAAAATGTTTCAATTAGTGAAATTGCGAGACGTTTAAAGATATCGGTGAGTAACAAAATGTTATTATGATGTTTAGAAGTTTAATATGTTTAAATAATCCACATGTTATTGATTGTTGTTTTTTGTAACAATATTTTATTATTGTTCACAGAGAAGGACTGTGCAATTGTGGGTCCATCGTTATGCAGATTCGGGAAGCATTGATCCTTGCCGACCGGGACCAAAGGCTGGATTTGCATTCACAGATTGGCATCTGATATAGTTGCTACGCATACCGCTGAGCCCTTCCTCACTACTCGTTCCACGGCAACTAAACATGACGTGACATTACAAACTGTACGAAACCACTTGCGAGCAGCTGGTGTGAAATGTTGTAGGCCAGCCAAGAAAATTTGAATGTCAGATATTCACAGGCAAAACCGGGTACGCTTCGCAAGAGAATATTTAGATTTTGATTGGTGCAATAATATAGTTATATTTAGAGATGAAAAATGTTTTAAATCAGACAAGGACGGTCGCAAAATATTGTGGCGAAAAGATGGTGAGCGCTATCATAAAAAAAAATATTCTTCCATGCAGGTCTAGTGGAGACATTTACTTCGTGCATGAATAAGTCATAGATAGCGAAGGCGCACCAATAGGATATTAATAAAAATATCAGGGGGTAATTCGATTTGTTTTATGTGAGTGATGTTATTGTTAGTGAGATAACAATTTAGGATACCTGTATCTTAATATCTATCTTATTAACATGTTTATTCATTTCACTAATAAATAAATTACCCACTTGAATAAGAAAAGTAACGTTATTTCTTGTCCGACTTAGAATATTTGTCATGCACAAAACTTTTTAATTTGTGATTATAATATAAAAAAAAACCTAGTCAATAAATGTTGTTGATTTCTTAATACAAATTGTTTAATTTTTACTTCCATATTTTTTTTCGAATAATGTTCTTATTATCAGGTAAATTACAATAAAAATTCAACAAAATGAAAATAAAAGTTTTTTAATAATGCAAAAAGTTGACGCCAGCGGCGCAGATTCGATCCTACGACACTTGATTTACCAGCCGAATGATTACACATCTATGCCACGACACCGGTTAGTCATAGGGTTAAATTGATGCTTCATATTCTTTACCTCATATTATACATATACTATAGTGAAGCAAACACTAACAAATAGGCGAAGTAATACACCAGTTGATTTTACGCACACCAACATCTTTGTGGTGTGCCCTGCAAACCGATTAAGTTTGCTTCGTGTACGTTTGGCTATGTTAAAAACATACCTTCAGAAATATGCTCGCTAAGAAAACCGCTAATAGGGACTCAACATTTGCAGCTGATGGAACCGTCGAGACGTCGACAGATTCAATAGATCGAAAGTGCTCAAGCCAGAGCTCGTAAGACGATTTGATTCGGAAACCACTTGCGTCACCAGCAAAGCTGGGCGACTAGAGGCTAGTTACGTCACAGAGTAGATAAATAGAGTTAGTCTAGAAACCTCATTAAAGTTACAAAAGACTCTTTAACAATGAATTTAATCAAATATAGGATGTTTCTAACAGATTCTATTTCGAATGACGTTAAATGGATTTAAGGATTCTTTCAACCAACGACTCAAATATTATTTATTTTGGAAAGTTACTGTCTATCTGCCACCTTTTTCGACTTCTAACAGCTGAGCAGATTTACAGGTAGGCCATAACCTGTGTTAGGACATGGGATACTTTTTATGTCGGTGCTATGTTTCAGTAGGATAATTTCTGACCTCCACGTTGGTAAAGCCACGGGCAAAAGCTACCCAACTAAAAGTGCAGTATCATTTATTTATCTTCTTAAGCCTTTTTGGGAAAACCTAAAAAGGGAACACAAATAGCAGAGCCCTTGCGATACCGTAAGACCGTCTTTTTTATCGAGCAACCCAGGAAGCTTACTCGAGAAAAAACGACAATTCTCGCTAGAAAAAATCCAAGTAGCCATATAAAAGGCTTTTGCCCAAATTCAAGAAAAGTCCCCCACGACCATTGGAGCGATTGCTACGGTAGAAAATATAATAATCTTTCCTTATCTCACGTGTTTTCCAGTAGGCTGGAGTACGCTGATAGCCTTTGTAAAAGACGAGCGAGATAATGCGGAATGGAGGAAGGAAATGGGAAGGATGCCGGGAAGAAGTATTGTAAGCGTGGGGATGTCTTGTTGAAGGGACAATGAACCGTGATAAGAGGAAATAAATTAAAGTCAGAATTCAAAAGTTGGGAAAATGGAAAATGATTCATGAAAATCTGAACTCAAAAAAGCACAAGGTAATAAACAGCCCAGTGTTGCTAACAGGTTAGTGTATAATGCAGAAAAACATACTTATTTAGTAGAGGTACAAAATTCGTACTATAGGGATCTTTTAGCGGTACAATGACGCCAAAAGGGGACGCTGTTGGTAAAAGTTTGTGTAACTGTTTTAACATACGGAACATTACGCCTGTAATCCCTCACGGGTTAGGCAGAGAACTTAATAGTTCACCCACATTAGGCCAGTTAGGTATGTTTAAGTCCCATGTAATAGATGGCGGGCCTATTGACATCATTTGGGCACAAACCCAGACTCCGTGGCTACTAATGAGAAATCCCTTATGGAAAAATCCAATAACACTGTTCCCGATCTGAAAACAGGACCTCATGCTCAGCAGTCACTTTGTGACCACGTACTAATGAACTTCTGTTTTAAGTTTATTAAATAACGAACTGCCGGCGTAAGTTCCGAATTGGGACATACGAGGGGAGGCTGATAAGTTCGCGGCCTAAGGCACTTAATTAATGAAAATAATGGTTTTCTATTTTTTATTTTTCAATGTAATCTCCCTCAAGTGAAATACACTTTTCACTTCTCGTATATAAAGCCTTTATGCCATTGAAAAAATATTGTTTTGGTTTCTCTTCAAAATGGCTTTCTACAGCTGCCTTCATCTCACTGTCGTCCGAAAATCTTCGCCCCCGTAACTCCTTTTTTAAATTAGAAAAAAGGAAAAAATCACTGGGAGCCAGGTCCGGACTGTAGGGTGGGTGGTCAATTTCTGCGAATCCTGTAGCTTTTAAGGCAGCCCTCGCAACCCGAGCGGTGTGAACGGGCGCGTTGTCCTGCAGAAACAACACTCCGCGCGCCAACTTGCCACGTCTCTTCTGTACGACTGCTTCACGTGCCTGACCCAGTAAATTAGCGTAGTACTGGCCATTCATTGTAGTCCCTTTAGGCAAGTAATCAATTAGTAAAATTGCCTCGCTATCCCAGAAAATGGTAGCCATAATCTTGGACGCCGACTTTTCCACTTTGAATTTCTTTGGTGGCCTTTCTCCCTTTTTTATCCACTGCATCGACTCTTGTTTGGACTCTGGATCATACTGACGAATCCAGGTTTCATCAACAGTCACAATCCGGTTGCAAATTTCGTCCAAATCAGTCTGACACAACTCTAAAAAATCTTTACAACTCTCCAATCGTCGCAGCTTGTCGAGTGGTGTCAGCATTCGCGGTACCCAACGCGCACAAATTTTTTTCATGTGCAAATTTTCATGTAAAATCTCTCCAATTCGTTCTTTGCTTATCTCTAGTTCTTCAGCTATCTGCCACAATTTAATTCTTCGATCGGTCAGTACTAATTTTTCGACTTTTTGGACATTTTCTTCGGTCACTACCGTGACTGGGCGACCCGGGCGGGGGTCGTCTTCACAGGTCTCTCTTCCTTGTTGAAATAGCCGAGCCCATTTTTTAACCATCGTATATGAAGGTGCAGACTCCTCAAGAACCGTTGCCATTTCTTCAAAAATTTGTTTCGGCGTATTTCCTTTCTTAACAAGGAATTTAATCACAGCGCGGTGCTCCAAATTGCGAGAATTTTCAGTTTCTGTCGACATGGTGTTGTAAGCTTGCTCCAGGGAATTGTAGAATGAATCAAATAAAAAAAGGGAGTACTATTTATACTATCAATGAGTCACGCAATTAGTGTTATCAGTAACAAGATGATGAGTCATCGCTAAGTACCTTAGGCCGCGAACTTATCAGCCGCCCCTCGTAGTTAATAGATCCTTGTATCGCTTTGCTAACCGTACGAATGTCTACGTTCCAACTAGTACTACTATGTATTATTTTCAACATTCTTCACTACATAGTATAAAACAAAGTCGCTTTCTCTGTCCCTATATCCCTATGTATGCTTAAATCTTTAAAACTACGCAACGGATTTTGATGCAGTTTTTTTGATAGATAGAGTGATTCAAGAGGAAGGTTTATATGTATAATACATGCACCCGTGCGAAGCCGGGGCGGGTCGCTAGTCTTCTATAATTTGCATTATCAAAATACTCTCACCATCAACTCAGCTTCACTGGTTCTCGAACCATAGTTAATAGACATTATTATACCGAGACGCCGCTGAGTAATTGCTTCCCAGTACTCTAGATTCCTCTCAAACTGCGCGAATCCTTAAGGCTGCGGTCCGTGATCAGGTGGAAGCGGGGCGGAGTGACTGTGGCAGGTAGTGCGGGCAGGCAAAGAACCTTAGACAGGTGCAATAATGCGACTATTGCAATGACAAGTGGTCATAAGCTAGCATAGCATGAGGTCATTTCCAGGTCTCGCAGGGTGTTACTGGGTTTTACGATCAGAAACTCCGTAGATGCCCGGAGTGGGAGTTTTCGAAACTGTTGAAATGTGGGTGTTTATTACACCTCTGTCTAACGCTTTGGTTATTCCTGGAATAATCGAAGCGTTACACAGAGGTGTGACGTTATGTGACGTCAATAAAATAACCCCCAATAACAATAATACCCTCTAGTGGCAGCTACAAATCGAACTAGAAAATCAAAACTTTTATGTCAATTAGGTACTTTATTTACAGTCACTGTTGAATTGTCAAGGAGTTTGTCCGAAAGTTGAAGTTGTCCACTAGATAAATATTTTTAGCAGCATTTTGAGAGAACAGTGTAAAAGTTCATACCGTTGCTCACCAACTCGAGATAGCGACTCACTACAACACAATCGCAACGCCCCGCTTCCGCCTGTGTCCAAGACCGCAAGCACAAACCTTC
This sequence comes from Eurois occulta, assembly GCA_950022335.1. Taxonomy (NCBI): domain Eukaryota; kingdom Metazoa; phylum Arthropoda; class Insecta; order Lepidoptera; family Noctuidae; genus Eurois; species Eurois occulta. The sequence continues at coordinate 1,261,411 of OX465492.1, read as the reverse complement.
GATTCTCACCCTCGTCGAAACTGATCGCTTTAAACGAAAGGATTAGTAAACGTCCGACGAAAAATATTTAAAACAAGCTCGTTCTTTGTAAATTGGATCTTCTTGGCTTACTGTAAATGGTTACTCAATAATATGTAAAATTGTAAGTATCTTGTTTGTGTTTATAAGGTTCTTTTTTAGATATAAATCCTGAATATTGTATTCGAGTCACGCAAAGCAATATTATGTTCAGAGATGGTACTCAACTTTAAGTGTTATCAATAGCCTTTTTGGACATTTTACGTTTCTATAAACCGTGTGCTTTTCGAAGAAAAATCGATGGCCCCACCGAATAAACGTGTAAGAGAAAAATGACAACTTTTCAGGAAAAAATAAAAACGTTAAAACTTCAATAACGCTCATTTCATTCTATATAGGTATAAATAATGTACTATTGAATTATAGGTAAAAAATAAACTATTGACTTGTATACTTACTTTTTTTTAACATCAACGAATTTCAAGAAATTCTATTTAATTTTTTTACTCTTGTGAAATTTGCATGACTAGGTCGCAGTAATATATCATTACACGTTTATTCGAGTAATAATACACAACGAATAAAACGCACTGTAATGTTACACTATTATTCTCCGTAAATCAGGTTATTTTGGAACCCAGCTATAACTTTTTACACGCTTGTTTACAGTACATTGTTCTGCTATTATACGATTGTAAAGATCGTATGCAATTATATTAGTGTTAATAAGATCAGTTTTTATTTATGTAATACATCTTTGTTAATGCATGGTAAAATAATATAAATAATTTTGTAAAAGGATGAAATAAAATACAGATGTATATAGAATTAATAAATATAATTATGTATTATTTATCCACGTAAAAACAAAATACTAGTTTTCTTGATTAAAAAAAAACGAATTGCAATTTTAGAAACACTAATCCTCTCTTTGTAGTCGTAAGTAGTTTTGGATTATATTTTTGAATATTTTAGTAGGTAGGTAAGGAACTTTAAAAAGAATGTAGGCATCGACGAGACGTCAATGATTGGTAAAGCGAGGGGAGATTATGGAATCCGTGGGAACCCAAATCTCGGATTCCATATTCCTTAGATCCCTCTCCTCAACCGAGACCTACAAGTATTTGGGTATGTCCTAAGCATTAGGTATCAATGCTGCTGACATGAAACAATCATTGAAGGAGCACTTCTTTGGTCGCCTGAATAAAGTGTTAAACAGTCTTTTATCAGGCGGAAACAAGGTGCGCGCCTTTAATGGTTGGGTCATGCCGGTTTTGATGTATTCTTACGGCATACTCAAATGGACTCAGACGGAACTTGACGTCCTGGATAGGAGGGTTCGCACACTATTGACCGCAAACCGGATGCATCACCCACGGTCATCGGTGATGAATCTGTATATCCCGCAGAAGTGCGGTGGTCGTGGTTTCTTAAATGATAAAACCTTGCACAACCGTGAGGTATGAAGTCTCAGAGAATACTTTCTCGAAACCGACGTGGGGATGCACCGAGACGTGGTCTCAGTATACAAGGACCTAACCTTGACTCTCCTTGGCTAACGAGATCTGGCGCAAACCTGTGATATTGGATACTAATGACCGTAGGGAGGTATGGCAGAGCAAGGAGCTACACGAACGCTTTTTCCGGCCCCTACATGGACCTGATGTAGACCTCTTGGCGTCCGTATCCTGGCTACGATTCGGTGATGTCTTTGGAGAAACCGAAGGTTTTGTCTGTGCGATTATGGATGAAGTTATCATGACGAACAATTATCCGAAATACATTGTCAAGGACGGTACGGTTGACATCTGCCGGGCATGCCACCGTCCCGGTGAATCGATCAGACATATTGTTTCCGGCTGTTCTCGTCTTGCTAACGGTGAGTACTTGCACAGACACAATCTAGTAGCTAGGATTATCCACCAGCAACTTGCCTTGCAATACCACCTTGTGGGTTCTGAAGTACCATACTACAAGTATGTGCCCGACCCAGTTCTCGATAACGGTCGTCAAATAAACCTGATATTGTGGTGATAGATCGCCGAGAGCGCCGTGCAATGATTGTTGACATCACTGTCCCTCATGACGAGAATCTTGTGAAAGCTGAGAAGGATAAAAAAATCAAGCATCTTGATTTAGCACATGAGGTTTTCGACATGTGGGACTTGGACTCTGCAATCATTGTACCGATAGTCGTTACGGTTAATGGACTAATAGCAAAGAGCCTCGATCAACACCTTATGAGGCTCTCACTAGGGCACGCCACAATAGTGGCGATAAGTCCCCTCTTTGAGTAGTGGCTAGAGAGGCGCCACGGCGCCCTCACCTTCCACCTGACGCAGGTCCTCACCGGACACGGTTGTTTCGGGAGGTACCTGCACCGAATCGGGCGGGAGGAAACGCCCGCGTGCTATCATTGTGAGGATCGCCCGGAGGACAACGTGGAGGTCCGTGTCCACGTAGCGGCGATTGGCGGCGAATGGCGGCGGCTCGCGTCCGGCCCTGGTTCAAGCCATGGTCCGGGGCGAGAGGGAATGGGAAGACGTCACCTCCTTCCGCGAAGCAGTCATGCTAGCGAAGGAGGTGGCGGAACGTGAGAGGGAGATAACCTCACGTCCCAGCCGCCGCGGGAGACGCCCCGGGCGCCGGGGGCCACGTGGTGGCTCTCGGCCACCGTAGGCGCGGGGTGGACGGTGAGTAATGGGCTAGCTCGCCGTCCGAATGTCTTATGACGACAGGCTGTGTCAACGGCGCGTTCGTGTTCCACGCGCGCCTCAAAGAAATGTCAGAAAACAGGAGGGGCCCGCAAAGGCCGATGCCTACCAGGGCTGCGGGACTGTTCGAAAGAGATACCGCGGCCCTGGAACACAAAGGGCTAAAGAAGGAACATGGATAGGTTTTATTCAGTAAAAGTCTGACACTCCCTTCCGCTCTGCCCAGAGCGGGAGGAGTCATTTGATGATTTCCCAATCCCAAAAAAAGGTGGGTTTGCTGGGCGATAGATTTTTTTTTGGGATGGGAAATCATCAAATGACTCCTTCATTTGATGATTTCCCATCCCAAAAAAAAAACGGAGGCTCTCATTGCGCGGCTGGGTCAAGCCCTTGATTCAGTGCGCAGTACTCCTGAAATTATGTAATAGTGCGCATATAATCACAACAAGACTGACCTTCCGAGCTAATCACCTAATTTCACACGCATCTTACGTACGATTGCAATAGAATTTATCGCGTAAACATTTGTTTATTCACCGTTACTAGCTATAAACTTAAACTAATATGCAGGGAATTTTAATGTTTGAATCTATAGCACAAATGTTAGAAAAAAATAATTATAGTAAGAGACAACGCAATACTTTAATTTTAATACCCTATTTATATTCAAACTTCCATGTTGTGCGATAAAACATTACTAATAAAATTTGCATAAATTTCTACACGAATAAACGTGTAAGAAGACATTACCCAAATTCGAAAACAATCACAAATCTTCTCAAACGTCTGTAGGTTTTAACATGTTTATTCTTGTGTACTTGGCGACTCAAAAAGCATGTAATCAGACCATAAACTATTATTCCTGTATTTTTTAAATTACTTATTTCCCTAGAATAAAGATATTCACTACTATAATAGGCGTGTTTTGAGTCCAAAATTCATAAAAAAAATTAAGTAGGTGCAGGATAGGCAAAAGAAACGAAAAATGAAAAAAAAAAAAATTCGTGTAAGAGCTCTTGCACGTTTATTCGGTGGGGCCATCGAAATGTTATTTCGTGTTTCTAAGAACATGTCTTATCAACACTAAGGGATTTCTTCAGGAATTTTTCAGTAGTAGCCTGGAGTCAGAGTTGTGCACAGTTGATGCCAATAGGCTGAACCTGAACATGTTAATTGGAAAAATGTGAGTGTACTAATTATATTGGGGTACACTTCTGCCTAACTTCGAGAATTAGGGTAGGCATGATGTTATGTCGATTTAGGTAGATACCGTCCTTCTGTCAGCTATTCAGGTTTGGACTGAAACTGAAAATCGAAATAATAATCTCACTTTGTAGTCGTTTTTTCTGCTACTATTTGAAAAAAAAACTACATACAAAAAAAAACTGTAAAACATCGTTACGACCGACTTTCGAAAAATTATTTTCCAATTTTCGGCGTTTTTTTGGAAGTCAGTTGTTTTTTTCTTGCAGGAAATTGTATTAATTTACCGTTTCAGTTATAGTACACACAAGATACGTTCAGAATACATAACCTCATCCTTTTAGTCAAAATACGACGCTATAATCGGTTGGTCGACAGTACGAAGCGTTCTGTAATGTCTGCCCATCCCCATGCGTATCAATTGTAGGTTTATGTACATATGTATGTATGACTGTATGTATGTATTAATTTTAAAGTTATCACCCATCATAATAAACATAACACTATTCACATAGTTCGTTAACAGGCATAAAAACAAAACATAGTTGGATTTCCCTAAGGACCCTCTAGACAGCCAAACTAGGTTTATTTACTGAATCTTCTTTGGAAAATAGACTGAATCGAGAAGGAAATACGTGGGGTTTTTCAATGACATGCCGTAATTAAGGCTTAGTGGCTTACTTTGGTTCAGTTATTTAGTTTTGTGCTTATTTTGTATGAAATAGGGAAGAGCATGTTTCAAATAGCACTCAATTACTAACAAAGCCTTGAAGATCACATAATTGATAACGCTTCAACGGGTGAACGGACTTCAATGATACTCGGCACACAAATAGACCTGAGTTAGGTTGTAGAACACATTTAATCTCGAGTGAAAATAATAAACAGTCCTCTTGACCGTTTTCGGTCACGGCAGCCAATCTCAGTGGAGATTAGTGATCGGTGCGGGAGATATTATGGTGTACGAGTGTGTGCGCAGATGCGCTCTTTATACCCTCACCCCCATAGTCTGATAGGACGGCAATCCGACACGACCGGAGAGACCAGGCGCGGGACCAACACGCGGGTATCACACCGCCAACTTTCTATCTCCGGGTTACTACTGAGAAATTCCTAATGGACCAATAATACTTTTTGACCGACCCGGGAATCAAACTCAGGATTCCGCGCTCAGCAGTCGCGTTTGCGACCGCAAAACCAACGGAGCAGTCGAGTGATAGTACGTTTTCGAAGGCTGATTTCTGGCCGAAGTCAGGGACGAGTAATATATGAATGTGAAATGAAAATACAGTGCTGAAGATAATTATGTTACCTAGATTCCTTTATAAACGAGTATTACATAATTGCATGAATATTTATAAGTAACTCATTAAAATGTTCTGAGTCTAGAAATACAAATGATTCCAAAGAAAACTGGAAAAAATATTTTTATTATTTTTAGTCATTAGTTTTAACATTTTTTTTTTGTCAAATTTTGCCAATCAATGTGGACTAACAATTTCAAGTATTCCTACCCCATTATTTCCCTTAGCTACCAATGATAAAACTTATTAGACACCGTCTCAATTCGAAAAGATTCCTCTTCGCATAAGCTCCCCAGTTACTTCAACGATGACAATTTAACTTTCCTTAAGATTCAGCGATCGTTCAGTAGCTATTGAAAGGATTTCGTAACTCCTTTATTTTCGATTTCACTAACGCCAAACGCACTTAAATGGATGCCTAAATAAAAATCACTCTGTTGGATTTTCAAAGCTCGTCTCAGCATTGAGAGCTCAAACTCCAACGGTGAAGTACCTAATATTTAGGTCTGGCTTAGTGTAAGAGAATGCGGGCATTAATGTTGTCTGCCCCACGTTTTGGATGCTCGCCCAGGGACCTACTTTAAGGCTTACTCAGATTTTTAGGGAACGATGACACAGCAAACTTAAAATGTTGAATCTGAATTAAAAGGAATCGTTGTTGAAGCCGTTTTTTTATTAGAAAAGGATCAGCGAAAAAAACACTGTTGGAGAAAATAATTTCACCTGTAGACACAGGTGAAATTATTTTCATAGAAGGTTTGATACTAGGAATGGAACCTATTGCCTCAGAAAATTTAAGGTCAGCAAAAAATTATGATGGCTAGTTCGTCAGACACAAGAGGGATAATTTGATGTCTTCAACATGTATAGTGTGCATAATTGCATGGTCTGCATAAATAGCTTGATCAAGATTATTTATTTATTTATTTATTTATTTATTTATTTATTAACTTTGGAAGACTTACAGCTAAAGAAAACAGAATAAAAATAGTGAGTGAGACTGAGAGCCAATTACAAGTCTTCACGTCTAAAAAACAGACTAGAAAAGATGGTGTGAACAGCACAGCACTACCCACACACAAAAAAAAAAAAAACAGGACGACAACAAATTCTTAAACTAGAAACTTACATCACACATACCTACAAAACACTTATCAACTACTTATCTAAACTAAAAAAGCTCAGGCTCAGGCACTTTCTGGCCGTGGACACACTTGTCGCGAAAGGATCGAAGTCATGCCGTTTAGACACTTCATTAAAGTTCCGGCTTGCACGCACAATAAACGAATTCTGCCTGTAGTTAGTGGAAGTAAATGGAACACGTAGCGGTGGATACCATCGTTTTGACTTTCCGGGGACGTTGAGGCAAAATTTGGATAGAATCTCGGAGCTATTAATGTCATTATTTAAAATCTTGAATAATAGAACACAGTCTGAAATTTCTCGACGGTTCGTTAGGGGTAAAATATGATACTTCCTACAGAGGCTGAGGTAATCTTCAGATCGGTAGGGCACTTTTTGATGAAAGCACAGATACTTAATAAATCTCTTTTGGATGCTCTCTAACCGGTTAATGTATTTGTGGTAACAAGGGTTCCAAATTTCAGACGCGTACTCCAAATGGCTTCTAACAAAAGTACAGTATAAAATTTTTAAAGTTTTGGCTTGTGTGAAGCACTTGGATATCCGCATTATGAAACCTAATGATTTGGATGCTTTAGCGACTATGGCATCGACATGATGTTCAAAAGTGAGCTTAGAGTCGTGATATACCCCCAGATCTCGGATGGAGTTCAACCTAGGTAGTACTTGGTCACCCAGGCTGTACGATGCAGCTATGGTTGAGTGTTTTCGAGAATATGTTATGACCGAGCATTTAGTAGGGTTCAGGTCAAGCTTGCTTCTTTTACAGTAATCCTCTAGGCGATGTAAATCATCCTGAAGTGCAGACGCGTCATCCTGAGATGATATTGTGGCATAAATTTTCATATCATCAGCGAAACACAACAATTTGGATGAAATTAGGCAAGAGTCGATGTCGTTGATATACATGATGAAAAGCAATGGGCCGAGCAGTGAACCCTGAGGGACTCCACTGGGAACAGGCACCCAACCGGATATATAATTGCTTAATACTACTGCTTGGGACCTATTCTCAAGATATGAAGAGAACCATCTGAGCAAGTCACCTCGTATTCCCATACCACTTAACTTCAATAGCAGGATGTCATGGTCTATCCGATCAAAGGCTTTACTATAATCAGTATAAACGACATCGACCTGCTTCCCGTTATCCATGGCGTTAGTTATAAAATCATTAAGGAGAATTAAGTTGGTAACGGTAGATCTGCCCTTCAAAAAACCATGTTGGAAGGAGCTAAATGTATGTCTGAGAGCGCTATACACCTGATTATAGATAATCCTTTCAAAAATCTTCGCTATGATACATAGTTTTGATATCGGCCTGTAATTAACAATTTCTGTTTTGACTCCCTTTTTATGTATAGGCGTTATAAACGCCGATTTCCATAGTTCAGGTACAGTACAAGTATCCAAGGATTTCCTGAACAGAATCGAGATAGGTTGAGCGATGGCAGTTGCACACCGTACAAGAAATTTTGATGAAATATTATCCGGCCCAGCCGCTTTGGACGTATCCAACTTGCGTAGCAAGTTAGAGACCTCTTCAGCGTTCACCACAATATTACAAATATCAGATGGGCTGGGAGATTCGGTAAAAAGAGGGGGTGAAGAATCAGTATGGCTAGGGCTAGCATCAAGAAATGTAGAATGAAAGTACGCGGAAAACGCCTCGCATATTGATTCGCCGGTACGCAATGTTTCGTTATTATAGTTTAAGGTGCTCGGAATGGCATTTGAGTTGTGTCGTTTTTTAACGAAGGTCCAAAAATATTTCGGGTTTTCTTTAATAGATTTTTCAGTTAAGTTCAGGTACTTTTGATAACATTCCGATTCCAATACCTTTGCCCTTTCACGAAGGAACTTAAATGCTGACTCATCAGCTAAATTACCGTACGTTTTAAATTTTCTAAGGTATTTATATTTTTCTTTAATCGTTTTTACGAGAGCCGAATTGTACCAAGCTGGAAATGTTTTATTGCGATGTATTTTTTGTGGAATATACTTTGTGTGTAAATTAAAAACAACTTGGTTGAAAAAAGTTACCGAATCATCAATTGATCGTGACGCAAACTCGAGTTCCCAGTTTGTCATACAAATATCATTGTTGATCGACTCATAGTCACCCTTGTCAAACAGAAATTGCATCCGTGGCGCGCACTCTAACAGCGGAGCTACAACGAAATCCATATTAATTAATAGTGCTGGGTGGTAGGCGTCAATGGGAACCAGCGGGCTCGAACATTCAGCCACTCCAACCAATTGGTTTGAAAGTACCAAATCTAAAATTCTACCATACCTATTTGGGACACCATTGTACTGACCCAAATCCAGGGTATATAATTCATCAGTAAGTAAAACTTCGTCATGACCGGTAGGGTTCGTTGGGACGAGCGATAGATTCTCAGATGGGACCCAGTTAATACCGCTCATGTTAAAGTCGCCGATGACGAGAAAGGTATCAGAAGAATTTGTTGTAACTATTCGGTTTAATTTTGTGAGGTAATTGAGAAGTTGTGAAGAAAAAGAAAGACCTAAGTTTTGTTGACATAAATAAATAACACAAATATGCAAACTAATATATTTACGTGTATTAGAATTTCTCAGGCGTATACTGAGCCATAGATCCTCCGCTGAAGAGTGGAAACTAGGTTGACATATAACTGATAGTTCCATGCGTGTAGCAATAAGCACACCCCCACCACGCGATTGTCCGGTCAAAACATAATCCCGATCACGACGCCACACAATGTACCGTTCATCAAAGAATTCAGAATTTAAAACCCCATCCAATAACCACGTCTCTGTAAGAACTATAATATCATACGAGTTAAGTAACATTTGGCGATAGAATGTATTACTTTTAGTTCTAAGCCCGCGAACATTTTGGTAAAATATATTTAATTCAGTAGCCATTGAAACCAAGACCAATATCAGTGTAAAAATTTGTATAATTGATTAAAATAAAGCATCTCATAAAATAATATTGTAGAATAAGGTATACTAATAATAAAAAATAAGTATAAAGCAGGTAGCATTCAATAAAATTTGCGCGAGCGCAAGAATCATACGGTGTTGGGTAGCAAACAGCTGTGCGAGGGAGCAAGCAATAGCGAGTGGTGCGTGCAAGCGCGAAAGAGTAAAAAGTATTATAATGCGGTAAAGCTTCAAAATAAACAGCGCGACAACAAACACAAAGGATACAAGCAGCCAAACAAAGGAGAGGTGTCGAGCTCATTAGTGCGGCAGAGGTGTTAAACCTTTTACAAAACATTATTATGACACGAAAATTTTTAAACACTTGGAGCCATTGGGGTAAAAAATTAATATAACAGCAAAATAGAAAAGGATGCGTAAAGACTGAGAAACACATTAAACAATCTTGTTTAAATCTTCCTCTTTTCTTATAATAATCACTTTGGAATGTTTGTTTTTAAGAATATGAATTTTACCATGCTTAACCCATACGTACTCATAATATTTGTCCTTAGCCATGACTTTCACTTTGCTTAAAAGTTTTTTGTACTCGACACTCAGGTGATCGTTTACATATACACGTTGGGAAGAGCCCTGGAACCCAATGTCAGAAGTGGATAGGTCCTTATTGGCACGTGCCGCCGCAATAAAATCTTCTTTCACATACCGGTTTAGGAAACTCACTATGATTAGTTTTTCGTTAGAATTAAATATAGGGACCCTTGAAATATAGTTCACCTGGGCTTTCGGACAGCTGTAGTCAACCTTGCGGCCAATAGCGTCGAGGATCGAGTACAAATTCTCGTCCTTTTTTATAGGAATACCCTTAATTTCGACGTTGTTAAGCCTGGACCGTTGCTCGTATGTCGAGAGTAGATATTTCGTGCTAGACAGGTCAGTCTGCAAACAATTCACTGTTTCTTGAAGCTTCTCCAGTTCAGATACTTTCCCTTCAACTTCCACGAGCCTTGCACCAAATTCGTCGAGTCTCCCACCAGTGCCCTCACATGTCGACTTGAGCTCAGACAACTCGTCCCTGATCGCTCGAATATCGTCTACGAGTGCCGGCAAGTTAAGTAATTGCCGTTTCATGTCGCGTATTTCACTTAGTATGGTATCCAGCGACGCAGGTGCAGGGGTAGCCACAGCTGGTGATGAGGTTCTGCATGAGGGGCATTTCCATTGCGCCATTCTACTGGCACCCAGCTTTCTCCATCCGGTTTCGGAGATGTTTGCACACCCAAAATCCAGGTGTTTCTTGCAACTTCCACACTGGACGCCATCGTTGAATTGCACGTTACAGACTGCGCACGTTTTCATTTTCGACACAGTGTGATGAGTGACTACTTATTTCGAAAAGGTAAAATTAGGTAAAATATCAAAACACGTACTAGGATAAAATGTATAAAAGGTTGGCGATCTATTTTTCTAAGCGGCGCGTACTGTGCGTATGAGTGCTCACACGAAAGTGAACTAATGAAATGTGAATCGAACCAAGGATCTCATATTCAGCAGTCGCGCTTGCGACCACTCGACCAACGAGACATCTAAATGTATACCTAAATTATTGCACGATAGGATTTTTAACCTTCTATACTGAGTTTCAATACAAAGCAGATATTAATCTGTTAAACACTTACACATTAGTCGAAATCAAAAATAAGAATAAATTATCTATATATACATATAATAAAACAGTAAAAAAACTGTGTCTGTACATTGAATATATTAAAAAAAAAAAAATTGAGGGGGGTTTAGAAACAGTAATAGAGCACGAAACCAAAAAAAAAATTCTGTCTGTTTGTCTGTTTGTTTGTACACGCTAATCTTCGGAACTACTTGACGGATTTGAATGATTTTTGTTTTGTTGTATAGGTATAGAGTCTGAGCAACACATAGGCTATAATTTATCTTGGAAACTTGAACACCTGATGCAGAACCGCAACAGACCAGCTAAACTATAAGAGATACAAAAATGGTACCTTAGCAAAAATTGTTTCACGTGATGAGCATTTTCTGCTAAGAGAATAAATTTTAAGATCTGGAACACCTGATGTGGAACTCCAAGAGCCCAGCTACACTATAACATATATAGGAATGACGTCTTAGCAAGAGTTGTTCAGCCTGATGAGTACTCTCTGTTGTCGTATACAATTTGAAGATCTGGAACAGCTTATGTGGAACTCCAAGAGCCTAGCTACACTATAACCTATATAGGAATGACGTCTTAGCAAGAGTTGTTCAGCCTGATGAGCACTCTCTGTTGACGTATAAAGATTGTAGATCTGGAACACCTGTTGTGGAACTCCAAGAGTTCACTGTGTAATTATAAAATAACATAGGTAAGCTGTGAGTACCTCCACGCGGTGAGGCGGTAACAGTTTAGGACTGATTTTCGATGAAAATTCTATGAATCATTGAAAATTTGACTCTACTGGCAAAAACTCCCATTTATTTCCTTTTCCATTTATCTTCGTGACACGTAGCCTACCCGGTAACGCAGGGGAGCAGTCACTTAGATTTTAATCGATCAGGTATTTTCAGAATAAAACTATAACCATGCCTAGAAAGAGGTCAAATCTTACCCAACGTTCCAAAGGAGCTATAAGATTGAGGATCATAAGATCCCAAGAATCTAACGAAGAGCGTCAGGATAGACTTGATGCTGTTCGAGAACATCAGGCTGCAACTCGCTCTGTAGAAACCTCTTCGGGTCGCGAAGCTCGCTTGCGTTCTCAGCGTATTTATGCATCAACATCCAGGTCTCTAGAGACCAGTGAAGAATATGATGCGCGACTCTCCGCTGATCGTGAACGTCATGCATTGTCTCGCGAGTCGGAGACATTCACGGATAGAGAATTGCGCTTGAGTTCTCAGCGTATCTACGCATCTGCTTCAAGGTCTCTAGAGACAAGTAAGGAACATGATGCGCGACTGTCCGCTGATCGTGAACGTCACGCATTGTCTCGCGAGTCGGAGACGTTCACGGATAGAGAATTGCGCTTGAGTTCTCAACGTATCTACGCATCTGCTTCAAGGTCTCTAGAGACAAGTAAGGAACATGATGCGCGACTGTCCGCTGATCGTGAACGTCACGCATTGTCTCGCGAGTCGGAGACGTTCACGGATAGAGAATTGCGCTTGAGTTCTCAGCGTATCTACGCATCTGCTTATAGGTCTCTAGAGACAAGTGCGGAACATGATGCGCGACTGTCCGCTGATCGTGAACGTCACGCATTGTCTCGCGAGTCGGAGACGTTCACGGATAGAGAATTGCGCTTGAGTTCTCAACGTATCTACGCATCTGCTTCAAGGTCTCTAGAGACAAGTAAGGAACATGATGCGCGACTGTCCGCTGATCGTGAACGTCACGCATTGTCTCGCGAGTCGGAGACGTTCACGGATAGAGAATTGCGCTTGAGTTCTCAGCGTATCTACGCATCTGCTTATAGGTCTCTAGAGACAAGTGCGGAACATGATGCGTGACTGTCCGCTGATCGTGAACGTCACGCATTGTCTCGCGAGTCGGAGACGTTCACGGATAGAGAATTGCGCTTGAGTTCTCAGCGTATCTAAGCATCTGCTGCTAGGTCTCTAGAGACAAGTGAGGAACATGATGCGCGACTGTCCGCTGATTGTGAACGTCACGCATTGTCTTGCGAGTCGGAGACGTTCACGGATAGAGAATTGCGCTTGAGTTCTCAGCGTATCTACGCATCTGCTGCTAGGTTTCTAGAGACAAGTGCAGTACGTGATGCGCGACTGTCTGCTGATCGTGAGCAACATGCATTGTCTCGCGAGTCAGAAACGTTTACCGATCGAGATTATCATACATTGTCCCGAACACGCACACAACAAAATATTCATAATGAGTTAGAAAGTGAGAGAGAAAGGATTGCTGGAGTACGGCATGAAGAGACAGAAGTTAATTCAGTGTACCCTTGGGATCTGCTGCGGAGTAACGGGAAGAAAAGTTTTTTGTTGTATAGTCTGGGCAACATAAAGGCTATAATTTATTTTAGAAAATTAATACCTGATGCAGAACCGCAACAGACCAGCTACAGTGTAAGAGATATAAAAATGGTGCCATAGCTAAAAATATTCCACGTGAATAGCATTTTCTGCTGTGAGAATAAATTTGAAGATCTGGAACACCTGCTGTGGAACTCCAAAGCCCATGGCAGCGCTATAATAAATTAAGGAATGACGTCTTAGCAAAAGTTATTTAGTCTGATGGGCATTTCCTGTTGACATACAAAAATGAATAATCTGGAACGACTCCAATCGTCTCGCTCATCCCGTTGTTTTCCCGTCCCCGGGCCTTAGAACTCTACATCAGACGTTTCAAATTTTCGATTTTGACGACCCCGTTGTCGCTGGCATAAGCAACGGGATCCGCGTACGAAGTCGCGGGCAGAAGCTAGTTAGAAATAATAGTCTGACGATAAGTTCAGAAAAATTACTGACTTTTTTATTACTGTTTATTGAAGTGGTTTTAAAATGTAATTTGGAAAATCAAGAGTTTATTGTGCTATTTAATTAGAAATTTAACGATGTCAAAAACTTAGTATTATTATTTGAAATCCAGACTTTTATTCACGACCCTTGAATTTAATCTAGGTCGTAAACAAGACGAGACGTAACAATTTTATTTTATGAAAGAACTTAAAAATACGATGGTATTAACACTAGGTTTTTTATGACATACAAAGGTTTATATTGGGTTTATAACCCAAATTACTTGAATATTCGACAACCTTAATATTTATTTTATAAAGCAATTTGATATTCAATTAGGTCGTTTATAATAAATTATGAAAATAGAAAGGGTTGCTTCGAGAAAAAGGTCTAAATATTTTCACATTTATTTTTGTTACTGAAACAAATTGTAGGTTCATTAACTAAAACGTATATGTAAAGTGTAAGACCTATGTCTAGACTCCGACAATTGATTTAAAACTTTTGTAATTTAATGTTAATTCAGGCATTATTAACTAACAATATTTCTAATACATATATCTTACCCAATTATAATATTTCGGAAACTTTAGCGGTTAGCGTAGAACTGTACGTAGGTAGGTAGGTGGTATCACAGTGAAGCTTACCTGTAGAAAAAAAAACGATGATTTAGTAAATGTGGAAAAAAACAGGTTAATATACGTATGTTGATCTCAAAATATTGGCTGTGAAAGCCAAATAACTATTAACCACACAAAAATAAATGATTTAATTATTTCACTATTGTACTATGAAATATATATGTCGCAGGCATTTTGTATGATTTCGCCATTTACATACGGCGTCGGCAATTTATAAACGCTCGCTGTTATGAAAAATGCCGAAGGCAAAATGTATATTGCCGTGTCATTATCTAATATGCCGAAACACAGGTCGACGGATCCGCGCTGCGCGGGGCTCCTATTTCTGTCTGCAAGGTTTACAGGAACCTAACTAACCGAACCTCGGGGTGCCCCTGACGTCGACCGTCTAGGGTTAGCGTTTCCGTCAGCAGGTCGACGGATCCCCGCTGCGCGGGGCTCCTCGATTCTCTGTTGTTATGTACATGTCGCAGGCATTTTGTATGATTTCGCCATTTACATACGGCGTCGGCAATTTATAAACGCTCGCTGTTATGAAAAAAGCGTTTATAAATTGCCGACGCCGTATGTAAATGGCGAAATCATACAAAATGCGTGCGACATATATAAATAAAATCCTCCCACAAACACTCATAAACAGTAGACAATATTTTTGTCTAAGAGTTACGGTGTGTGACCGTGATGACAATGTCTCTATCAAGCCCAAAATTTCAGTCGCTGAAATCAAATGACTGTACACTGAAATTGTTGGACTCGACAACGTAACAGGAACCACAGGAACTTCGAGCCGCAAATAGACAATTTGTATTGCAATTTAATAGACTATTAGAGTAGAGTATGTGGCTTTGCTTGGCGAACTGAAAATATCCATCACCTAAATTTCTGCAGACACAATGAGCTAATTGTTGACCATATTTCATCAAAATTAGTTCAGTATTTCAACCGTGAAAACGTACTGAACATAGGCAAGCTAATTTTATTAACAGCTTCTAATAAATGCTACCGTTTCTTACTCACTACAACATGGCACTGACATAATTGCAGAATATTAATCTTAATAAATTCATCAACAAATGTCTCTTTGACGACACAACTATAACAAAGTAAGACAGAAGGTCCACTACGATAAGTAGATAAACTCTTGTATCTCATGGCCTAGCCTTTCAGAACTGTATTGTGACCGCCTTCCCCAAGATAACGGGATGGAATTGAGTTGATATTAGTATTATAGTTGGGACAGCTGCTTATCTTATCTCGAGGCTGCGCAGGCTGATCATTCGTCCATACAAACGGAGAAAGTTGATGCCTTCACTATTTGTTGTTAAACACTAAAATCGAATCATGATATCGGTTTGTCTCATCATTGTTTAGTATTATTGCTATTCAGGACATTAAGAAAACTGAGGAGCTCGTGGCTAAATAAGAACAGCCGCTCGGATCGATCTTTAGGTTAAGCCGTGCTTATCTAGGTTGGTCCGTGGATGGGTGACCACCCATTACATACCGAGTTTCCTCCGTGCCTCGGAAAGCACGTTAAGCCGTTGGTCCCGGCTGTCATTTGTAGATCATTTGTAGACAGTCGTTACAGGTAGTCAGTGGCCCGAAAGTCTGACAACCAGTCTTACCAAGGGGTATCGTATTAGCTAGCACTAACTGGGTTGTGGAGGTCCGACAGGCAGTCGCTCCATGTAAAATACTGGTATTCAGCTGCATCCGGTTAGACTGGAAGCCGACCCCAACATAGTTGGGAAAAAAGGCTAGGCAGATGATGAGGACATTAAGAAAACATATTGGTTTGGAACTAACATTTTATATTTCAACACATATTATCGCACAACTTTTTTGCAGGAAGAATATGGGAATCACACTTTCTCACACGGCGCTTGGCGAAAGAGTTCGTGTAAGCAGCATGCATATCCATCCCTAAACACTTCATACTTCATAGTAATGAATATTTCGGTTGCTTTCTTACATTCTTAAAAGACATCTTCATCTTCATCTTATTTTTTTTTTGCTAACAAGGAGTAAGTATACTATGTAAAGAGTAAGAAATCTCTACACTAAAGCAGACAGGTGACTGTTGCACTCACTCACTGCAGCTCATCGTCTCATCCTCTTATATTAATGTCTGTGGGCATCGACACATGACAATTTCGTATTCCTACAACGGCTTTCAGCAGAATTGATAAGTTTTTCGGAAGCTTCATATCAATCTAATTGATTTAGATTGAGTTTCTCCCTGTCACTTGGCCCCCTGCTCAACAAACTAAAGATATAGCTGAAATTGAACTAACTTTATCTTGTTTTTCTATACATAACATAAAATCACGCCCGTTATCCCTGAAGGATTATGCAGGGGTGTACCTAATAGTACACCCACATTTTGCCAGTTATGTTTAAGTCCCATTTACAGGAGGCGAGCCTATTGCCATCACCCGGGCACAGATCTAGACTCCGTGGCTGCTACTGAGAAATTCCTGAAGGAAATCCTCAATAACACTACCTTACCAGAACCTTACCTTGCCTTAGCAGTACCTTTGTGCTCTTCTATCTTAATACCTATGTATATTGTTTGTTAAGTATTTGTGTGTACATAAATAAATAAAAACTTTGCCCGACCTGGGAATCGAACACAGAACCATACACAGCAGTCGCGCTTGCGACCACTAGACCCCCCTGCCAATGTCATTCAAGTGCCAAAAGTATACAGTTCTGTGCCTACTTATAACTTCACACTACACTATTATTATCGGCCGTAGACAGAGTATCCTATAGACACCGCCAAAGCGTGTCGCAAAAAGAGACAAAAAATAAATACGTCACGAATTTAGGGTTACCGGGTGAGGAAAAATTTACCCCACAATTTATGAGAATTGGAAATTAGTACGTAAGACAAAGCCTGAATATGCCAATGACATATCCGTTACCATCGGTACGCAAAGGCATGCGATGCGGAGAAGACATGCTGCCGAACTCAAATTAATTGCGATGAGGGCAGGAGAGTGACGATGGATGATGATGATGTGGTTCTAAATTACTGCCATTTCTGATGTGATAGTAGGTTCTGGGTTTGTGGGTAAATAATAGAACATGTTTATTTTTACTAAGCTTTTATTGATTTAACACATTATTGTCCTTTAAATAAAACAAGCTTCGTATGTTTCTAATTTTTTGCTTAGGTTCAAATCCTTTTGTTGCGTGATGTATACGCAGTTCAAAATAGTGCATGGCAATTGCCTTAATAAGTAAAACTTTGTGGTTTCCAATAAAAGGTTGACTTTCAAAATGATTATTTATGAATTCTTCTTTCTAATTAACTTATATTCTTCTTTTTAATTCTAAAAATGTTTGCTGCAAATTTTTGATGACGGTTTTGGTGTCCAATCTGTTCGTCCTGTAGCTACAATCCAATTCTGACGTAAATTATCAGGTTCAGGGAAACTGCAAAAAGTCATTAAATATTTCAGATATTTAATTAATCCTCACTGCAGAAGCCATCATATTATTATTTCCCATAATAGTGGGTAATAATTTATAGAAAAGTTGGCAACACCAACGTTTTTAGGTTAGAATTTATAATTGAATAATAATTGTTATTTTTGTGCTTTTTAAGGATGAATCGTACGTCTAGCGTACATTATACACAATATATGAACATAATAAAATGTTACTGAATGCCTAGAACTGATAAAGAGTGCCATACTTACGAATGAAAAGACAATCCTGGGATTTTCGTTCCACTATCACTTTTACACCCTTTAACGCTACACCACACCATTTTTTTTGTATAAATGGTTGAAATAGTAAGTCTAAATTGTTCAAAACAAAATATAACATAAATTACTTAACATATAACACGTAAAAACTGTATTTTAAAGGTAGACGATGGCTAGCTGCACGTCAGCTGTCAAACTTTGTTTAGCAAACTAGTGTGCTGACCTTGAAAAAACGTGGCACGCTCGATGAAACAAAAAATTTTATCGTTCTGTTTCATTTCATTACACGACATCGGCATAAGTTGTTCTTTTTCTTGTGTGAATGCGACAAAACATATCAATTAGTCTATAGCATTCTCTGTCTACGTTATCGGCCCTTACGCTATACGCCTTTTGTTTCTTCTAACTATGACGTCACATCATAGGCCGCTGCTAATGAGGTTACACGCCAATTTACTTGAGCTAAAGCGATTGTGTGTGGTTTGGTCGCTGCCGTAAGTGGCATGTAGGTAATGATATTAACAGGAACTCGGCACGGGATACGGTTAGACTAGAGATAGTTCTGTAGGTATAGGAGTAGTATGTCATAACCGGCCTATAACGTTTCGTTGATATTAATTATGAAAAGTAAAGCTCCGGGTTTGAAACCACAACCTCATCATCCGCCTAGCCTTTTCCCAACTATGTTGGGGTTTTCCAGTCTAATCGGATCCAGCCAAATACCAGTGATTTACATGGAGCGACTACCTATCTAACCTCCACAACCCAGTTAGTACTAGGTAATACGATAGCCCCTGGTAAGACTGGTTGTCAGACTTTCGAGCCATCGACTGCCTAATAACTGCCAAAGATGTACAAATGACAGCCCGGACCAACGGCTTAACGTGCTTTTGCCGCACGGAGGAAGCTCGGTATGTAGGTGGTCAACCATCCACGGACCAACCTAGGAAAGCGCGGCTTAACCTGAGGATTGACCCGAGTGGCTGTTATTATTTAGGCACGAGCTCCTCAAAGCACATTTGAACCCACGACCAACCCGTAAGTCAGATCGTTACCACTGGACCGCCGCACCATGGCTCTGGCGATTGGTCAGTGTTTTGTTTACAGATTCAGGAACTTCGGAGCACCATTATGGCTTTACTAAACGTTTCAACACAGAAACGTTTAGTAAAGCCCTAATTAAGGTAATTGAGGTAAGCCAGCAACCAGGCACAAATGCAGAATCTGTAGGTACTGCTACCGAGAAATTGCTAAGGGAAAAATAAACAAGGGTGTAGTATATTTTACCCGACCGAATCAAAGACAGGTCCCATGCTAAGCGTTCACCGCTGCGACTCGTCTAGAAACACTATTTGTTATCACAGGACTGTTCATATAGCCGCCATAGAAATACCAATTTGTTGAGCTTTCGTGAAAATCGAATGTTCTTTCTTTTTTCTTTCTGTAGACGATGTAAGGTTGAACTTATTACTAATATCTCTGCTGACACTCAAATAAATTCCAAACAGAAAACCCAATCATATTACGTACATAGGTGAGACCCGAATGCCTATTTCTACAGATACCTATTCGATATTTTCACAAAAATAAGCCTGCTTTTTTCTAAAATCGCTATTTTACGTACCACTATTCAGCGAACCTTCAAAGCCTAGATTGTACCGTTTAGTACCACTCATAAGATGAAATGGCTGCCAATATCTTATGTAACATGAAAACCTCCTTCTAAAAATAACGGGGTAACAAAAAAATCGCATTATGGTTACCTAAGGAGAGCTCATCTATCAGCCCAAGGCTAGTTCACGGAGATATTGAAAAAGATTAATATCACTCGACTCATAGGAAAAATATGAAAGCAGTTCCAGGAAAACATCAAATATTATTATTATTGGAGCTGAATTTTTATTTGATCGCAAAACTATGTATTTTTATGTAAAATGGATCAGTAAAGTGATTGGATACATCAGTTTGGATGTGACGATGAAATTGACAAAAATATAATTTAATTTTATGCGTTCAATGAAGGTATGTATTTTTTTGTCAAAAGTAGGAGATATTTCAGTAAGACGTTCTTTTTTATATTATTACTGTTTTTGTTTTTCTCATTTCAAATGTACGTTTACAGGATGTTACATCTCTATGACAATTCTTTTTTCAAACATATTCTTCTTAATACGTAACGACCAACCCAAACCATGCACCTTTTCTCGACGTTTTAAAAGAGCCTATGTAGGCCTATGCGAAATAAAATATTTTGATTTTAAAACCACTTAAGATTTGCTCTAACGTTCAGCTTTCAACAACACACTTACCAACAAATTAACTACTACTAACACGCCTTTTTACCCCATAAATCCAATGAAGCATGAAGATAACACAACATAATAAAATCGGAGCAATAAACGTTTATTGGATAAAGTGAGACAACTGATATTTATACGTGCTGTAGCGTGTTTTACGATTGTGTACTAAAAGATATGTTATATCGTACATACATTATGTACACATTGTGTACATTGACACCTGGAGGTTTTATGGACAATGATGAACAATGTTAGGGGGATATGAAGCCTAGTGGTTTATTAACTTGCTTCCGAAGAAAGAGATTACAGGTTCAAATATTAAACGTTCGATCAACTTCCGATTTTGAAGTCGTTAAAGTATCAAAGTATTAATACATATTATCATGCCTTCGACATCCAGTGTGTCAAAAATGGTATCAATATTAGTGGTGAGGGAAATGTGTGCTCAGGTACACAAACTTGGAGTTACAAAACATTGTGAGAAAAACCTAACATTCCCTAACTCTTCGTTGACACTTTGGGCGTGTTATATCCAGCAGCTCAATTATGGAACGCAGTATCAATCTCAATTCGAAATATTTTGAAGAAAATTCGTAATCCACTGCTTCTTTTCATAAAAAAAACTAGTTTTCCGCCCGCAGCTTCGCCCGTGTCAAGTTCGGTTATATCGCGTTTCCAAGAGAACTCTTCAAAAGTCCGGCATAAAAACTATCCTATGTTCTTTCTCAAGGTCAACTCTATCTCTGTACCAAATTTCATTAAAATCAGTTCAGTGGTTTAGACGTGAAAGCGTAACAGACATACAGACAGACAGAGTTACTTTCGCATTTATAATATTAGTAGGGAAGTAGGGATGGCGGTCCGAGAACACAGACCACATAATTAATGTGTTCAAATTGCTAAAATTAAAGGTGTAACCATTGTAAGCGTGTTAGGCCCCTATACATCCTCAAAGTAGAAAGCTCAGCAGGAGGCTACAGATTAACAGCCGCTCGGATCGATATTCAGGTTAAACCGCGCTTGCCGAGTTTGGTCCGTGGATGGGTGATCACTATTACATACCGAATTACCTCCGTGCCTCCGAAACCACGTTAAGCCGTTGGTCCCGGCTGTGATTTGTAGATCTTTGACAGTCGTTACAAGTAGTCAGTGGCCTGAAAGTCTGACAACCAGTCTTACCAGGGGCTATCGTATTACCTAGTACTAACTGGGTTGTAGAGGTTAGATAGGTAGTCGCTCCATGTAAATCACTAGTATTTCGACGACACGGTTGGCGCAGTGGTCAAGCGATTGACTGCTGCGCTGCATGTCGCGGGTTCGATTCCCGTACGGGACAAATATTTGTATGACCTACAAGTAGTTGTTCCGGGTCGGTGTTTTTCTATCTATAATATGTATGTATTTACAAAAAAAAAATGTATATATGTAGTTTATCAGCCATCTAGCTACTATAACACAAGCATTGAGTTGCTTAGCTTGGGACTAGATGGTGCTGTGTGAAAATGTCCAGGGATATTTATTTATTTATTATTTATTTGGCTGCATCCGACATACCTACAGAACTGTCTCAAGTCTAACCGTATCACGTGCCGAGTTCCTGTTAATATCATTATCTACATGCCACTTACGGCAGCGACCAAACCACACACAATCGGCATAAAGGTAGTCAGATAGACAGTTAAAAGAGCATCAAGGCAACAGACTAAGGACCAGCCTATGTCAGGCATCAAACTACACCTAAACCTTAAACCCGGTAATACTTTCGGACGAACACATATTTCCACCAAATCCATGAGTTTTTCACTTGACCTTATATCTACATCTTCTCTTATACCTACTATAAAATTACCCTTAAAAGTTATTCCTTTTCGACGGTTTACGAGGCTATCTGATAAGGAATATAAATGCGTTCGATTCCGCCTGACGTATTGAAATTGCGTTGAGCATTGCAGCACAATATGGCCGAATTTTAGTAATGGGGTCTTAAAGGGATTCACGCTTTTTCCTTACGATCGCATTGAAAGGGAAAGGAATTCTCTTAATGTTGCTATTTTCTTAAGGAACAGTTATTTTCAACATGCATTTTTTCGAGGTTTCTTTCGCCTAAACATTTAATTCGCTGTTGTACTACATATATTAAACATAACAGAACAGAATTTCTACGAAATATGATGTTAAGTAAGTTCCAGTCTAAAGTTTAATTCATCATTATCGTTAGCCTCAGCCCAACTTCAACCGCTGCATTGCTTGTGCCAATCTCCACGTTCCTCTGTCAATATCATCCAGGCAAGCAGTAAGTGGCGAGGTTTTGAGCCAAATAAATATATAATGTCGTGTCAGCGATACGATAAAGATGAATCCAGGATTTACCCGTGGTAACGACAATGTCGACCGCCGATCTCGCCGCCGGATGACCAAGTCTGATTAACTGATATCAAATCCTAGAAAATCAACCAACCAGCTGAGCTTCCATCAATTCTGTTAACATCCGGAATAAAAATTTGCAATGCAAATTCTCCAAAACTTTATAACGAAGTAGTCAGTCAAATTCCAAAGGGTCAGATACTAAAAGTTTTCTTCCCAAACGTAATACCGTACAGTTAGACTGTTCTCCATAAAACAGCTTTCGATATTCCATCGTTCATGTTAGCCTCGTGGCACTATCGCCGTGGGAGTTGATTGTCGCACAAACTATCGTAGATTCTAACAATAAACTCTGACATGAGTCCCTCCCTGTCTTCTGTGAGAGGACGCTTTATTGTTTCAAGCGACTTTTGTGATTGATAAAGGAAGAAATATGTCCGGATGATGTGCTGGGGCAGGCATATTTTTTTTCCTTTTCCGATAAACTTACACATGATGAATGACTTTGAATAGTTCGATACATATGATTGGCTCTAAATAAATCGCAAGAACGCTTGAGTGAATGCTTGCTTTTGGGCGCTGAGTCCGTTTTCAGGAAAACTAAGCGAATCCTAAGTGAATGCCTAAATAAAAGCGTACTGTCGGAATTTAAAGTTTTCGTGTTGTGCTAAGTTTTTTTTTTTTTTTTAATGTTTCATGGGCCTACTCTTGACCTCAAGTGCTGAAAATCCAAAATCACGCGTTTATTTAGCCACATTTTTATACAGTCGTTAATCCCTTGAGTCCAACCTACAAAAAGCAATTTCTTCTAACATTGTCAAACAGCTAATCAAAATATTTTACCAAAACGCAAATGATTTATTAATTATTTGAACAAGGAATGCAAATAAATTAATATGTATTTCCTAATTCACCCCTCATTTCCGTATTTCTTAAAACAAAAGTCATAAATCTCAGCTCATTAGCCAGTCTATGTAAAACATAAGGCAACCAATCAGTGAGACCGAATGGAACCATAGTGACGAACGAAACAGAGTGATGAATGAAATAATAATACACAAAATGAATGGTTTGTCAACTGTAGTTACTCGTACAGTATGACCACTTCAAGTGATTGTACAAGACATTTTCTTAATTAGGGCATAATTTTTTCGTATGAGGGAGAAGCAAAATTATCAAAGTCTACTATATGGTCAATTTCATCAAAATCCATTCAGCTGTTCATATAAGGCGTGAAAAGATATAAGAAGCACAGAGTTGCATTTACAATTTACAAAAAGGCATACATGAACGAACACACTAGTAGATGTTTGTAGTCCAGTTGAAATTGTTATGTTACTTGTTATTGGGCAAATTTATTCTAATAATGACAGTATTTTACATGGAGCGACTGCCTATCTGAGCTCCACAACCCAATTAGTAGGTACTGGATCAGTTTAGCCCCTTGGTAAGACTGGTTGTCAGACTTTCGGGCCACTGACTACCTGTAACGACTGTCAAAGATCGGAAAATTAAATTAATTAACAGCTGTTAATTGACAGCCGGGACCAACAGCTTAACGTGCTTTCTGAGGCACGGAAATATTATGAATTCTATGCGGAAATACAAACATAAGTTGTCGTCGTTTTATGTAAAGCTAGTCAAGTGGAGCCACTAGGGTATCGAAGGAGTTTGAGTAAATTGAAACATTTCTTTGCCTTCGTAACTCCTATACCAAGAGGTGTAACTTCTTCGCGACAGAGTAACGAGGGGTAATTTAGTGCGGATAGGGTGTGGCGGTGTTTAGCCGCGGTGTCAGTCAAGGGCGGGGCTGGTTGTGTTTGATCAGCGATTCGGATCCGCTTTGGTGTTGTTAGGAGGTCGAATTTTATGTGAGTTACCTTGTCTTTACTTTGTGTATATTTTTGTTTTGACCCATAGAATCTATACATATAATAAAACTGTAGAAAAGTCGTTTTTGTACATCGAAAAAAAATCCAAAAAAAATAGCCAGGGTGTTAAAGGACAACCAATAGAACCCATTTCCAGCATTTTTCGAATTTTTGTCTGTTTGTCTGTTTGTCTGTGTATTTGTTCGGGCATCACGTAAAATGTACAAAAGCAATGTAGATAACTTTTATACACAACGATTGAGCGTAACTTGGAGTAACATTTAGTTTTTGTTGCATTGCAATCGGTTCAGTCTATCAAAAGATATTTGAATTTAAAGTGTTACAGAAGTAAAATTAGGGTTATGTGCAGTTGGTCTCACAACTTCCCGTAACTTTTATACACAACAATATGTGCGTAAATTGAAGTAATTGAACATTAAGTTTTTTGTTTCATCGTAATCAGTTCACACCTTATAAATGGAAAGAAAGAAAAATGTAAATTAATAAAATTATAATAGTGTTTCCGAAGTAAAATATTAAAACAGCGCCATCTATCGAATTCAGACTGGACTATATCTAGACATCAACTGCGTGCAGCATTGAATATAGATATTCGATAGATGGCATTGTGCGTGTGACGTTACTTTCTGATTGAGGCATGTTTAACTATACTGATGGAGAAATTCCTGACCTATAGGGTACGTGAAATTTGTCACAACAGGTCCTTATTGGCTATTAAAGAGATAGTTATAAGTATACCAGGGAACCCGATCAGTCAATACGGTTTGCCCACACCGACAGTCGATGGGGAACGTATTAACAGAGAGTACGTATCAGAAATTAGTTATCATCCCGTGAACTCGCAGAAATTTTACAAAATGGCTGCGCAAAGACAGAGAATCAGCTTCAGACGTTTGATAGGGTATGCTGTAGTGTAGAAAACGCCTCGGGTGAAATCCTGATTTTAGACGCACCGGGCGGAACAGGTAAAACTTTCCTAACCAAAGTTATTTTGGCTCGAATAAGGAACTTTGGGAGTATGAAGAACAGAGTGTAAAGCTCTTCAACCCCCATTGAAAAGGGAGGATCCTCCGACCAGACGGGTGTTATATCTGGTGGGCTACTGCCCTACAGTTGTTGTTGGGTTCTTCTATATAGTCTTAAGTCGCGAATATCTTTACTTGCGCGATGCAGAATTTACATATATTTAGATTTTTAGTTTATCCTCTGCGTCATAGATGGCGCTGTAGTACTTTTTGTAGTGCCGCTACATCACTCCCCCGCGGAGACTAGGGTCGGTAGTAAAATGAGTCGTTGATTGCCAGGCCAGTAGAAAGTCGTTGCCGCATTGTTCACGGTGAGTTGGAACTGTCTGCGGCGGTAGTGCGAACCCCTTTAGTCGGGATCGGCGCTGCATGTGCTCCGTTGCGTTGGACGTGGTACAGCACCGCGATGTGGCTGACTGCTCGCATCGACCGGGAGGTACAGCTCTCAACCGGCCGAAAGTGCAGTGCCAAGGTAGCTTTATGAGGCTGAGGGTGCTGACCAGGAATGTGCTTCCGCTGCATGCTGGTGGTCAGGAATACCCATTTTGAAGCTGGCTGGCTATATGACTCGCTGCTCGAAAACTTGAGGAAGTTTGAGGAAGCTTGAGGAAGTGATGTTGATGACGTCACGTTGCTCGAAGGCTGCGCTGACGTCCATTTCGGGGTCACCAATTTGGGGGTATGGAGAACAGGGTGTAAAGCTCTTCAACCACCATTGAAAAGGGAGAATCCTCCGATCAGACGGGTGTTATGTCTGGTGGGCTACTGCCCAACAGTTGTTGTCGGGTTCTTCTGTATAGTCTTAAGTCACAAATAATTTTACTTGCGCGATGCAGAATTTAGATATATTTCGAGTTTTAGTTCATCCTCTGCGTCATAGATGGCGCTGTAGTACTTTTTGTTCTATGTTACTGAAGTACTTTTACGCAGCCATATTATTGCCTGGAGGAAAAACGGCAGACACAACATTTATTCCTATCGACTTAGACCGCACGGAAAGCCCGGTTAGCAACATATCGCGAAATAGCGATAAAGCAAGGGTTTTATGCGATTGTGTTTTAATTTTTTGGGACGAGTGCACTATGGCAAACCGCAAAGCTGTAGAAGCAGTGAATAGAACTTTCGTGCACAGTTGCGAGGCTGCGAAAATGCACAGGAGTTTCCCAATTTATTGTTACAAATAGGCGATGGCACATACCCCGTACAAGAAGATGGCAAAGTTATTTTGGTTGATAATCTCTGTTCAAAATATTGATTCATGTGTCCGGGAATAGTAGAGAATACACCTCTATAAATACAGTTATGGAAGAAGATGACGCCACGCACTACCCGGTAGAATTTTTGGATTCCCTCAACACACCCGGACTTCCAGCCCACAAAATAGTTTTAAAAATCGGTGGACCAATAATTCTCCTCAGAAATTGATGTCCTCCAAACTTTGTAACGGCACGGCTCAAAGTCACAAATCTGCAGCAAAACATAATCGAAGCTGAAATATTAACCGGTTGCGGCGCTGGTGATATTGTTTTTATTCCAAGAATACCTATAATTCCTAACAACTTTCCTTTCTCTTTCAAACGAGTGCAATTCCCAGTCAGTCTCTGTTATGCCATGACGATTAATAAAGCTCAGGGCCAGACATTATCCGTTGCGGGGGTGGACCTAAGTATTGGATGCTTTTCCCATGGTCAACTATACGTAGCTCTTTCTCGCGTAAACAACCCCAATAACCTTTTTGTGTACGCTCCAGATGGTTCCACAGCTAATGTTGTTTATAAAGAAGCACTAGCATAAATAAAAAAAAATGATTTGTATCGGAATCCTCCAACAGCGCTTCGCACTAAAAAATACATTGTTAAGTTCCGACATCCACGCGAACGAAGTCGCGGGCACAGCTATCTATACATATAATAAAACTGTAGAAAAGTCGTTTTTGTACATCGAAAAAAAATCCAAAAAAAATAGCCAGGGTGTTAAAGGACAACCAATAGAACCCATTTCCAGCATTTTTCGAATTTTTGTCTGTTTGTCTGTTTGTCTGTGTATTTGTTCGGGCATCACGTAAAATGTACAAAAGCAATGTAGATAACTTTTATACACAACGATTGAGCGTAACTTGGAGTAACATTTAGTTTTTGTTGCATTGCAATCGGTTCAGTCTATCAAAAGATATTTGAATTTAAAGTGTTACAGAAGTAAAATTAGGGTTATGTGCAGTTGGTCTCACAACTTCCCGTAACTTTTATACACAACAATATGTGCGTAAATTGAAGTAATTGAACATTAAGTTTTTTGTTTCATCGTAATCAGTTCACACCTTATAAATGGAAAGAAAGAAAAATGTAAATTAATAAAATTATAATAGTGTTTCCGAAGTAAAATATTAAAACAGCGCCATCTATCGAATTCAGACTGGACTATATCTAGACATCAACTGCGTGCAGCATTGAATATAGATATTCGATAGATGGCATTGTGCGTGTGACGTTACTTTCTGATTGAGGCATGTTTAACTATACTGATGGAGAAATTCCTGACCTATAGGGTACGTGAAATTTGTCACAACAGGTCCTTATTGGCTATTAAAGAGATAGTTATAAGTATACCAGGGAACCCGATCAGTCAATACGGTTTGCCCACACCGACAGTCGATGGGGAACGTATTAACAGAGAGTACGTATCAGAAATTAGTTATCATCCCGTGAACTCGCAGAAATTTTACAAAATGGCTGCGCAAAGACAGAGAATCAGCTTCAGACGTTTGATAGGGTATGCTGTAGTGTAGAAAACGCCTCGGGTGAAATCCTGATTTTAGACGCACCGGGCGGAACAGGTAAAACTTTCCTAACCAAAGTTATTTTGGCTCGAATAAGGAACTTTGGGAGTATGAAGAACAGAGTGTAAAGCTCTTCAACCCCCATTGAAAAGGGAGGATCCTCCGACCAGACGGGTGTTATATCTGGTGGGCTACTGCCCTACAGTTGTTGTTGGGTTCTTCTATATAGTCTTAAGTCGCGAATATCTTTACTTGCGCGATGCAGAATTTACATATATTTAGATTTTTAGTTTATCCTCTGCGTCATAGATGGCGCTGTAGTACTTTTTGTAGTGCCGCTACATCACTCCCCCGCGGAGACTAGGGTCGGTAGTAAAATGAGTCGTTGATTGCCAGGCCAGTAGAAAGTCGTTGCCGCATTGTTCACGGTGAGTTGGAACTGTCTGCGGCGGTAGTGCGAACCCCTTTAGTCGGGATCGGCGCTGCATGTGCTCCGTTGCGTTGGACGTGGTACAGCACCGCGATGTGGCTGACTGCTCGCATCGACCGGGAGGTACAGCTCTCAACCGGCCGAAAGTGCAGTGCCAAGGTAGCTTTATGAGGCTGAGGGTGCTGACCAGGAATGTGCTTCCGCTGCATGCTGGTGGTCAGGAATACCCATTTTGAAGCTGGCTGGCTATATGACTCGCTGCTCGAAAACTTGAGGAAGTTTGAGGAAGCTTGAGGAAGTGATGTTGATGACGTCACGTTGCTCGAAGGCTGCGCTGACGTCCATTTCGGGGTCACCAATTTGGGGGTATGGAGAACAGGGTGTAAAGCTCTTCAACCACCATTGAAAAGGGAGAATCCTCCGATCAGACGGGTGTTATGTCTGGTGGGCTACTGCCCAACAGTTGTTGTCGGGTTCTTCTGTATAGTCTTAAGTCACAAATAATTTTACTTGCGCGATGCAGAATTTAGATATATTTCGAGTTTTAGTTCATCCTCTGCGTCATAGATGGCGCTGTAGTACTTTTTGTTCTATGTTACTGAAGTACTTTTACGCAGCCATATTATTGCCTGGAGGAAAAACGGCAGACACAACATTTATTCCTATCGACTTAGACCGCACGGAAAGCCCGGTTAGCAACATATCGCGAAATAGCGATAAAGCAAGGGTTTTATGCGATTGTGTTTTAATTTTTTGGGACGAGTGCACTATGGCAAACCGCAAAGCTGTAGAAGCAGTGAATAGAACTTTCGTGCACAGTTGCGAGGCTGCGAAAATGCACAGGAGTTTCCCAATTTATTGTTACAAATAGGCGATGGCACATACCCCGTACAAGAAGATGGCAAAGTTATTTTGGTTGATAATCTCTGTTCAAAATATTGATTCATGTGTCCGGGAATAGTAGAGAATACACCTCTATAAATACAGTTATGGAAGAAGATGACGCCACGCACTACCCGGTAGAATTTTTGGATTCCCTCAACACACCCGGACTTCCAGCCCACAAAATAGTTTTAAAAATCGGTGGACCAATAATTCTCCTCAGAAATTGATGTCCTCCAAACTTTGTAACGGCACGGCTCAAAGTCACAAATCTGCAGCAAAACATAATCGAAGCTGAAATATTAACCGGTTGCGGCGCTGGTGATATTGTTTTTATTCCAAGAATACCTATAATTCCTAACAACTTTCCTTTCTCTTTCAAACGAGTGCAATTCCCAGTCAGTCTCTGTTATGCCATGACGATTAATAAAGCTCAGGGCCAGACATTATCCGTTGCGGGGGTGGACCTAAGTATTGGATGCTTTTCCCATGGTCAACTATACGTAGCTCTTTCTCGCGTAAACAACCCCAATAACCTTTTTGTGTACGCTCCAGATGGTTCCACAGCTAATGTTGTTTATAAAGAAGCACTAGCATAAATAAAAAAAAATGATTTGTATCGGAATCCTCCAACAGCGCTTCGCACTAAAAAATACATTGTTAAGTTCCGACATCCACGCGAACGAAGTCGCGGGCACAGCTAGTTGCTAATATGTTTCATCTTCGATTTGTCAATGGATAAGTTACTCTTTGGCGGTTTCATATATTTTTTTCCTTAAAAGTTGTTAAGCAGCAATTTTGATTCCTGAGATAAAACTGATAAAATATTGTATTTCTCTTTTAATTCAAATTTAGTGTTTCTAGTCGTTAGGTAGATATTCTAGATAGTACTTTGTTTGTGTAGATAAAGTTCAAGAAACATCTTTTGTTGATGAAACAATTACATTATAAGTTATACGTTGTGAATGTTTCGTAGTGCTAAAACTATTTAGAGTTAGTGCCAAATATGAAACATGTTGAAATTCTATTGTATCCATTTCAAAAGGAACTTACAGTTCGGTATAACAATAGTTTAGCTTTAGAATATGACGTTATATTTTGGAACTACAAATTAGTCAAACACAAAATATACAATTTAAACCCTCAAATAGGAGATGAATTTTCAGAAATCATAAACAACTCTTGAAGATTTGCTCAGTACTTCATATTTATACATATTTTAGTCTCCAGGTAAGCTGAGAGTAAGTTATTCCTACGCAATATTTTATCGCTGACACTCCAATGAAAGGAAATCTAGCCTAAATAAATAAACAAAATGTCATTCCTTATAATAACAGACTTAAACACTTATTTCAGCTGAAAATATTCACGAATTTCGAACCACGTCACAGAATAACCAACCAAATTAGCAGGAATTAAGGTGGGGAATACACTGCTAAGATAGATTTACCCGAATTTAGATAAGACCATCTTTTCTTCCTTTTAATTTAATAAAAAACTTGAACAGAACGGAGTCCCTGGTTGGTTCTTATCGAGTGTCAGAGAGAAAAAAGTTTATTAATCAGTCCATTTTATTGCAATCCCTGAGGACATTTTGGGCGAAATACTTTCCTGAAATAATTATTATTTCCTCTTTGTTGTATTTATTTTGATACACTTAGAATTTGACCGTAAGTACCAAGTGATAAGGTAGATATTTGTGTGGCGGAAATGTTTGTCTGTGATAAAAAGTAGCTGTTTGAAGTTAGTCTTGCTTAATTGGGGTTTATTAATCTCAGGAAAAAGTTCTGCTGAATAGAAAAAGAAAATAAAATTGTGAGAATACCCAAAGATTTCTTTACTAACGCATCCTGTACATGGTTTAAGATAAGGGAAAAGCATAATCAGTTCATGTAGTTCCAACTGCTGGGACACGTGTTTTCTTCGAATAAGATCACTATACTGATTGTCACGAGTCTTCTAATTTTTGGTTCTAAAATTATTTCCTTCACTACCTATTTGAGATAAAAACCTGTATTTTTTTGGAAATGACAACACTCGTCTTCAGAACGACAGTTTCAATGGAAAATCTGTTCAAGTGGGGTAATCAATTGTTACAGTGATATTTAATTCTTAATTACCACTTTCATTACCCCCCCAAAAACACAAGAACCAACAGAGACCAGAGACAAAGCACTAGAATCCAAGCCTGGTTTATGTAAATTGATGATCTTATTAACCTGAACAATGCAAAGCCAATAGTAATCTCATTAATGAATGTAGGCGCTTTTGACGACCGCTGGCGGGTACGGCGTGAACATGCTTTTTTTTTTTTTGGGGGGTGAGAAATCATCAAATGACTCCTCCCGCTCTGGGCGGAGCGGAAGGGAGTGTCAGACTCTTACTGACTAAAAAACACCCATGTTCCTTCATTGGCCCTTTATGTTCCAGGGCCGCGGTATCTCTTTCGAACAGTCCCACAGCCCTGGCAGGCACCGGCCCTTGCGGGCGGCGTGAACATGCTGGGTAACAAATATCCTCGGGCGAATTACAATGAAACACTCCGAAGGAGGTTTTGTACGGTCTTTGCTATTTAAAGGTATTTGTCGTGGCAAAGACGGAGAGCAAAAGTGGCCAGTGGTTATGGCTCTGGCTTGAAAATTGCAGGTCGTCACTTTGAACCCTGGTAATCATGTACTTACTTGACTTTGTATATCATTTATTTTATCACTAGGTATATTTTTCCAGTTATGTTCAAGTCCCATGTAATAGGGGGTAAGCCTATTGCCGAAAACCTGGCACAAATTCTGACTCCATAGCTGTTGCTGAGAAATTCCTGATGGAAGTACCGAAAAACACTTTGCCCTACCTGCGAATCTCTTAATCGAACTCAGGACGTCGAGCTCAGCAACTACTAGACCAACGAGGCTGTCAAAGTGAAACATCCTAGACAAGTAGACTGGACATCCGACATCCATCACACCCCGCGCTGGGCCAGTGGTGGTGGATTAGCCCATTCAAAATTAAAATATTTTTATTTCACATAGGCCTACATGGGCACTTATGAAACGTCGACAAAAAGGTGCACGGTTTGGGTTAGTCGTTTCCTATGGAGAAGAACCGGCAAGAAACTCCATGATTACTCTTTAAAATGATTAGATTTTACAATATTATCATGTTACAGCATTAGTACTCAAGTATGGGGGGACAGCATAGGCCCGATAATAAGTCGTTGCTTACTACACAAAAAAACGGAAAACAAGATAAGAGGTTAACAAAAGTTATCACACCTCTAGGAATCTACAAGGCCTATACTGTTCACACATTCACAAACAATCGTTAAAAAGAATCTATACAAAGGCAAGAAAATATTATAAAAGACTAAATTAAACATGTGACAAAAATATTGTCATCAGTGCTGCAACTATTCTGAACCATTCCCTCCCAGTCCACAGAAGAGGCCTGTGCGTCAGCAGAGGGAAGTTTACAGACTCATCATGCTCTGCACATCCTACAGCGAAACGGTGATTTGATTTTGAATAGGTCAAACCAAAATTTAAGTCACTTTCATCTTTATTAAAACTCCCCTTAAGAAGGGAGTCACTACACTAATACCTTTGAAAGCCTGCCCGCGTTAAACTGATCATTATTTTCATCTTCAATATTATTGAAATTGCACTGGCACGTGAAGCTTCGATGCACTTCAAATCTACATGAAAGCTTGTAAATCTCTAAGGATATCCACGTGGAGTCGTAGACACGAATATGTTGCATGTCATTGTAAAGTATATTAAATTAATGTTTCTATTTGAAAGACCAAAATGGCGACTGACATCTCTAGGGTGTAGTTAAATGGCACAGTGAATATCTATACTGACATGGTCAAATTATCTCAAAAAGACGTGTTTAGACCAGTTTTACAAATAAAACTATGGTCACCATTCTCAGTTCATAAATCGTTACTAATCGCGTCAACCCTCATTACTTCTTCTTCGTGTCGATGGCACGCCAGTATTTTATATTTTCCTAGACCAAAATTTCGCCACCACCACGGCGTCGTCGTTGGCACTAGCGCAGCGGTAAGTGTGCTGGATGTTTTGGGACATGGTGGGCAGGATAGCTGGTGGAACATAGTTTATAACACTTCAACACTCACACCCCGCTGCTTTTTCATTACTTAAACTTAATTTAGCCCAGCGAAGTTTATTGTTCTTGTTCAACATATTATAATCTATCCAAAAAAGTTTTCATCGCTTTGCCGCTTTTTTATCGAGTTTTTCTGGCGAATGTCACTGCCACTCAAGCTCAAAAAATGTATGATGCCAAAAATAGAGATAAAACTGTTTTTTTGCAGTTATCAAAGATAGATTTTATAATTTTACTAGGGTGAATGATTTGAGGAATAGTAGAAAAGATGGATGGATTGTGTGGGATATGATATGAAATAAAGGAGTACAAGATGCCGTGACGGGTGATGGGATAAGGTCAGGAAGATGATGATGACGATGATCTAAAGAATAGTGAAACCATTCTTCTGTCTGCCTGCCGTTTAACTGAGACGGTGCCTGGGGCAGTTGCGCGATACAGGAGGGATGTCGATGTCTATCAGCGGGCGAATGACTGAGTGACACTTCACCAGCACCGCACCACGGATCTTCCTCAGATAGTACCTCAATTAATTAATTATTTCTTGAGAAATAAGCAGTACCTTTGCACTCATGTATTATAATATTATTTTCCTGTGTTGTCTACTGTGTGTACATAAATAGTAAAATAAATAAATAAATTAAACGCTAGGCCTTTAGCAACCTATATTAACCAAGAGTCTGCCCAACATAACAGTTTATTGACCGATTTATCTAACGAGTTGAGGTTTATTCTTTTTTTAATGATACAAATCTGACATTTATGAAATGATGATCAATCTGCAATACTACTATTTTATTTAACATAACAGCACCCCGAAGGGGTAGATAGAGATGTACCTATGATACAAAGACATTCATTTAAAAACATACCCAATAAGTAAACCTGCCCCTTGATAATAATGACACCACAGTCACCTGTAATTACCTATAATGAGCTTCCATTCCCCATCGCAAGATCAGCAAGGATCCCGTAATGGTGGCTAAATGAACCCAGTAGTAGGAATGAGGGCCATTAACTCAGGAACAGACCCCAAACCGATGGCGTAGCAGCATATATCTTGCTAAATGAGAGGAACGATTTATGTAGGTATCCTGCGACCGGTGTAGTAATGGAAAGGAAAGTCTTAGATCTTGTAATACGTTTCTGGTTAATGTGTCCTGAAGACGTATTTTGTAATTCAATTATTGTGGTTTTTTTATAGGATGTTATTCTTTGAGGGGACGATAAACTTTGGAGACTAAAGGTAAGAGGAATAGGGTGGAGTTCCGTAACCTTCATGGAAAGGGAGGATCCTCCTACTAGACGGGTGCCTGGTGGGCTAGGCTACTGCCCAAAGGTTGTTGTCAGGTTGATGAATAGCTCCTTATCCGCTGCTCGCGCGATGTGTGATTGCGTTACTTCAGTATGATGCCTGTTTTGTGAGTGAGATTTTTGCAACAATCGATATCTTATTATTCGTACTGTTATACCTTGTCAATGACAGTAGAATGGCTGACCGCTCTCCAGACTTGCCTGGTCAGCATTTAATAACTTAGACGCTATATTCATGGGCTTGCAAGGCAGTTCGGTCTGAATCTCGGTACGGGTCGGAAGTCCTACATCATTCTATTTCCTATTATTTTACTAATTCTAAGTTCAAGTTCTTTAAAGTAATAAATTCTATTTCCAGTTTAATTAAATAGTTTTTTTTTTAAAAACAAGAATCCGAACTCTCGTATAATATTTGGTGGCAGCGGTGGGATACGAAAATCCCCTACCCGAATACGTCTCTGAAAAATACTTTACCTGAAAGTGTCAGTGAAACCAAGTGTTCAACCTATACCATAATATTAAAGCGTTGAAAATCAAGTGCCTTACTAAATCAAATTTGTGTCGTTTGAGTGCAATCTGTGCAAAGTGCCTGATCGACACCCTGTCTTGTGTGTTGCAACCTGCAACCGAGACCGGATTCCACCCTCTGTTGGTACAGAGGTCTGCTACAACTGCTCTGCTCCGCTCTTCTGCTGGTTACCGCTGGAGAAGCGGTCACGATGATCCTGAATATCCTCATAATGACGGCGTTCTTGTGAGTGATCTATAAAATACTTACTTCAATCACTGCTATATCCTAGGACGAATACCAGAATTAACTCAGAGTCACTATTTCTATCTACATATCTCACGTTTATGTACTCATTCGTATTGTATATTGTTCATAATACATTGTAACTTTAAACCTTACTGTACGGCTACTTTATAATTTGTTTAGACTACGCGTTTCGATTACGCGTCTTTATCACCGAGTCACTTGTACAAAGTAGCATAAGGTGCAGACAATTTCTTAGAATTAACTAGCTTATATTTTATTTTGTTGTATAATCTTCAATCATGACTTCCAAACAATATCTTGATGCAAAAGAGGAAAGTTCCAGTGGCTCTAAGAGTCCGAAGGTCGAACTCGAAGAAAAAATAGAACTCGGTATTCTATTTAAATTCATTAAGCCATTTGATGGCTCCAGGGAAAAACTTAATCCCTTCATCGCTAATTGCCAGAGCGCTTTTAACACAGCTACAAAAACCCAAAAACCTATTTTATTCAAATTCATACTAAGTCAGTTAACAGATAAAGCTGAAACTACATGCAGTGTCAAAGAGTTCGAATCCTTTGAACAATTCATCGAGTTCTTAAAACAACAGTTTGGGGAAAGGAAGCACTACGCTCACCTACTCACTGAACTCCAGGACTGTAAGCAGAACTCTGCTGAAACAGTTAACCAATTCGCTTTAAAAATTGAGACATGCTTAGCGAAACTCCTTACGGAAATAAACATTTCCATTCCGACGAAAAAGAAAATGGAATTAGCAGGACGAGTAGCCGCGATGCAAGATCTTGCACTTCACACTTTTATAATAGGTCTCTTGCCACGGGTATCACAAGTCGTTAGATGTCGCAATCCAGACTCGTTAAATTCGGCTATAAGTTTCGCAGTCGAAGAAGAAAAAATCATCTCTAGCATCTATAAAAGATCAACACCCAATACTTACTCTAATAATGATAAATACAAACATACAAACTCCCGTCGTGACTTCCAATCACCACGTTCTCCAACTCCGCGAAATCACCAATCCGATCAATCAAAAGTAGTAAATACCAACGACATGGTATGCCGCTACTGCAAAAACATAGGTCACACTATTGAAAATTGTCGCAAAAGACAATACAACAATAGTAGGAATCAATCTTCTGCTTCGACTTCAGATGGTCGTCAACCTAACCCTACACATGCTCCAAGTTATAAGCCAGCTCGCAAGGTTTTTAACGTAAATCAGGACAAAGAAGAAGGGACCGACGAACTCGACCAAACCAATTTAAACGAGTAAAATTTCCCGCCCGGTGTCGCACGGGAAATTCGTCCTACTATGTCAAAGACGATGCCTCTAGTCTCACTGTATCCCCT
The DNA here is from genome assembly GCA_950022335.1 of Eurois occulta. Taxonomy (NCBI): domain Eukaryota; kingdom Metazoa; phylum Arthropoda; class Insecta; order Lepidoptera; family Noctuidae; genus Eurois; species Eurois occulta. The sequence goes on along the minus strand of OX465492.1, from coordinate 1,224,007 downwards.
GAATCACGTACTAAATCCACTGTTTCTACGAAACAAATTACTAAATCCACTGAATCACATTCAAAATCCTCTGAATCACATACAAAATCCTCTGTTTCACTTACTAAAGCCACTGTTTCTATGAAACCAACTCTTAAATTCCCTGAATCACGTACTAGACCTTCTGAATCACTCATGAAATCCACTGCTTCTGTGAAACCAATGACTGAATCCGCTGAATCCACTATTTCTGCCAAATCACTTACTAAGCCCTGTAAACTATCAAATCCAAAAACAAAATCACCCGATTCTATTCTCGTTGCAGGACCTTATACTTCATCCTCAAAAAACTCGCCAAACCTGAAACAAAACACAAATATGAAAATTTATAAAGTAAATAAAAATACTGAAAAAAGATACTTACCTCACGTACTAATCCATACCTCCGTCGCAGATAGGCCCTTATCCTTCCTAATTGACACAGGTTCCTGCATAAGCCTGCTAAAATTAGATTCTATGTCCAAAGTCCCAAAGTTGAGTAATGATACAATAATCCTCAAAGGAATTGATCCTGGAAATGAAACAACTTCAACTCTAGGCAGCTTCAAAATGCAAATATTCAAAAAAAACGACAAACCTTATGCCCATGAATTTCATGTTGTCGAAAATATTAGCCTAAGTTTCGATGGCATCATAGGTAACGACCTCTTGAAAAACCTTGGTTGTCAAATCGACTATTGTCAGGAAACTTTACAGATAGACGAAGACTACGTAAAGTTAAAATTCGCTGAACCTTTATATAACATTCCACCACGCACGGAAACTGTAATTGAATGCACAGTAAGCAATCCAAATATAGGAGAAGGTATGATAATAGACCAACACATCTCTGATTCATTATTAGTCGCCAATTGCATCGTTAACGTGAAAGAAAATAATCGCATTAACATTACAGTTGTCAACATCTCTGAAGAGAACGTCGTGATCCAATCTAACCTTAATCTAACACTAGAACCTCTAGACACTCAACCTTGTTTGAGTCGTCATGAATCATTGCCTCATACTAATGCCTCTATCAGAACTAACAAAGTTCTCAAGCATCTTAGGATTTCTCATCTCAATGAAGAAGAATCTAATGTCCTATTACAAGTCTGCACAGATTTCTCCGATATCTTCCATCTTCCAGACGATCAGCTGACTTATACTACAATCGCTGAACATAATATCAGAACGAATACAGATATCCCTATCCAAACGAAATCTTATAGATTTCCTGAATGCCATAAAAAGGAAGTCGAAAATCAAATTAATAAAATGTTAGAGCAAAACATAATAACACCTTCAAATTCACCTTGGTCCTCACCCATTTGGGTTGTGCCCAAAAAGCTGGACGCTTCGGGACAACGAAAATGGAGAGTCGTTATTGACTATAGAAAACTCAACGACGTTACTATTGGAGAAACATATCCTATACCGCAAATAACAGAAATTCTAGATCTATTAGGGAAAAGCCAATATTTCACAACTCTTGATTTGGCTTCAGGGTTTCATCAAATTCCAATATCCAAGCAAGATGCTCCTAAAACTGCCTTTTCCATACCTCAAGGTCATTTTCAATTTACGAGAATGCCATTTGGGCTAAAAAATGCCCCTTCAACCTTCCAAAAACTAATGAACACATGTTTATGTGGACTTCAAGGATCACGATGCTTTGTTTATTTAGATGACATTGTAGTATATTCCCCTGACTTACCAAGTCACATCCAAAATCTATCCGCTGTTTTCAACAGGCTCAGGGACTATAACCTGAAGCTCCAACCAGATAAATGCGAGTTTCTATGTAAAGAAGTCGCTTATCTTGGTCACCTAATTAACAAAGACGGCGTACAACCAAATCCTAGGAAAGTCAAATGTATCACCGATTTCCCAATACCAAAATGCCCAAAAGATGTGAAATCTTTTCTTGGACTCGTATCTTACTACAGACGTTTCATACCTGACTTTTCTAAACTCGCAAAACCATTAACAACCCTATTGAAAAAGGATACACCATTCAATTGGAACAATGAACAACAACTTGCTTTCGAAAATTTACAAAATAAATTAGTGACGTCGCCAGTACTAGCATATCCTGATTTTACTAAACCCTTTATTCTTACCTGTGACGCTTCCAATTTCGCTGTTTCTGCTATATTATCGCAAGGTCCGATAGGTAAGGACCGCCCAATTTCTTACGCGTCTCGGACACTCAATAAAGCCGAATGTAACTATAGCGTTACTGAAAAAGAATGCTTAGCCATTATCTTTGGAACTAAAGCCTTTCGCCCCTATCTTTACGGAAATCGATTCAGCATAGTCACAGATCACAAACCCTTGCAATGGCTTTTTAATTGTAAGGATCCCGGTTCTAGGCTAGTACGCTGGCGACTCAAATTAGAGGAATTTGATTATGATATTATTTACAAGAAAGGGAAAATTAATACCAACGCTGACGCATTGTCTCGATATCCAGTCAACCCTATTCATGGTAAACCACCATCAACCTCTGACCCTCTACTACTAGATGTTGACACTGAACTCAATGACCTCGATGACCTAGAGGACCCTCACATAATCCTACCATCTCCCATTCCGTTCTCCTTCGAGAATAACGACCTACTAAATCAAGAAATAAACAACGACTCTAACATATTACAAGATCCAATACCACAAGTTGAACCAACGCTATCTCCAGAACTCATAGATCTAGGGCCGAACTTACCCTATCTTGACCTTAGCCCTGACAGTGCTGACCTCAACCTCGACTTTGACTCATTACAAATTCCTTCGCCAAACGAGCAATCAAATTTAAATAACAACAGTTATTCTCAGTTTCTAAAATCAATTCCAAATAAAGAAAATATCTGCAACACAATTCTAAAAGAACACAACGAAAATCTCCTAAAGACAACCTGCAAAATAATACTAATTCCTACGTCTATAGATTTAGACGAGTCAAATCCATACATCTCCGAAATTCTCCTAAATTCCGACAACTATGACGAAATCCTTAATTCTGAAAAAGAATTATACCGTTTCCTAAAAACTGAATATGAGAACAAGACTGTTTACTTCATCTTTACAAAAGTTCACCACTTTGACGAATCATCTTATCCTGCTATCTATGATACTTTGAAACAAGTAAGAAACGAAATCCTGAAATCTGAACAAACAACAGATATTGCTATCTCCGACTTCAAAAGCCCATTTGATCACCATTCCTACACAAAAATTTATAATATCCTAACTCACATCTTTAACAATACAAAAATCCAAATCCATTTTTACCTAAATAAAACAATATACCCTACTCTAAGCGAGAGACCCAAAATCATGCGTGAAAACCATGACATTCCTACAGCTGGGCACTTGGGGTCGACACGAATGTACAACAGAATCCGGGAACAATTCTATTGGAAGGGCATGCGAAGTGATATAGAAGACTATGTCAAGAAATGTAAATTATGTCAGGAAAATAAAGCACTGAGAAAATTAAATAAAGCTCCAATGGAGATCACTACTACATCCACAGCTCCGTTTCAGAGGGTGGCATTAGACATAGTAGGACCTTTACCCGAATCTGGCTCCGCAAAACTAAAGTATATTCTCACCTTACAAGATGACCTAACTAAATATTCTATCGCTTATCCTATACGTAGTACAACCGCTGAAGAATCTAGCGATTGTCTTATCCACTTTATATCCCTATTTGGAATTCCTAAATCTATTTTGACTGATCAAGGTACTAACTTCACGTCCGACTTATTTAAAACTACTTGCCAATTCCTTAAAATCAAACAATTATGGTCATCACCCTATCATCCTCAAACACAAGGAGCTTTAGAACGCAGTCATTCAACGCTCAAGGAATACTTAAAATCCTTCGTAAATGAAAATCAAGATAATTGGCCTACTTATGTATATACCGCTATGTTAACTTATAACACAACAGAACATTCAACTACAAAGTTTACTCCTTACGAGTTAATATTCGGTCACAAACCCTTTATTCCTAATTCTATTTATGAACATGAACCTAGTACAACATATTCAGATTATATTAAAATGTTACAACATAAATTTAAACATACCAGAGAAAAAGCTCTTGGAAATATACTAAAATCAAAGGAATCTTCTAAATCCTATTACGATTCCCACACTAAATCACCACCACAGTACAAGGTCGGTGACTACGTCTATCTAAAAGCCCACCTGAGGCTCAAAAAAGCGTTATCGCCTATTTGGAAAGGACCATACAGAATCATCAAAGTTCATGATAATAACACAGCTACACTTCTTATCAATAGGCGTCATGTGGCTCACCATTTCGATCAAATGAAACCCGCGGTAACTGCAGACACTGCATTACTGTTAGAAATCGCTTAATTAATTATTAAGATTAGAGATAAATAAATTATTAGTATGTAGGTATTAGCTAGTAATTATAATAAGCCATTAACGTAGCCTTACTCACTCTATTCATTCTATTTCAGCGCTTCGGTCAATGCGCATCAAGACTTTATCAAGCCATTTCCTTCTAGTTCCGGCATATACTTCGATAGCCTAGGAAAACTTAAGGTCATCAAAGGAAAATTAAATATTATTAGTCATGTAAACATTTCCCTTATCAATCCTCATCTTACTAACCTCAATGATATCTTAGGCATAGTTAGGAAAACATGTCAAAAATATAGCAACCTTCAATGTGAAAACATACTATCCCCACTCACAGTTCGATACAACGATATTAAACGCGAGTTCGATTCTATCTCACATTTATTGTCAAAACGTAATAAACGTTCAGCATGGTTCGGCGGAATAGGCACCGTTTTTAAACACGTTTTCGGCACTCTAGATGAAGATGACGCATTAAAGTACGATTCCGCAATTGAATCCATTCAAAACCATGAGAAAAAGCTCGCGGAACTAATGAAAGAAAACATTTTAATTACTACTTCTACTCTGGAATCTTACAAACAAAACATTAATAAATTAAAAGATAATGAAGATTCACTTAAAAATACTTTAAGTCAACTCATATTACAAATAAGTAATATCACGGAAACTTCTAAAATTCTAATATCCGAAACAAAAGTCCAATCTTTACTTGCTAGCCTTGAAAGCTCTCTGCTAGCATTGTCGTTTCAGCTTGAAGACATAACAAATGCGATTATGTTGAGCAGTCTAAACATCCTGCATCCCAACATAATAAGTCCGGCGCAACTTTACAACGAACTCGTTGATAACGACCGGTACCTACCTAGAGATACTGGAATTCCTGTAGCGCTAAGTCTAGACAATATCCATTTAATATTAAGCATATCTGATGTTGCATGTTACTATTATAAAAACAAACTTGTATTCGTTTTACAAATTCCTTTAGTTACTAATGACGAATTTAACTTGTATCGTAATTTAGCATTACCGACCCCTCACGGGTCAGATAATCCAAATACTTTTAGTTTAATATTACCTTCTAGTTCGTATATTGCTATTTCTAAGGATAAGTTAAACTTCTGTAATCTAGATAACCTAGATAAATGTAAGAAAATAAACTCTGAGTTCTTTCTGTGTGAAATACCTACGATACTGTTGACAAGCAGCAACCCTACGTGTGAAAGCGAATTATTAACAACAACGATTAGTGCTATCCCTACGCGATGTGAAACCAAAACAATTGTCGGTGAATTGGACATTTGGAAATCACTTACGAACAATCAGTGGATTTTCGTGCAATCTCGTTCAAGTAAAGTGTCAATGGACTGTGATAACTCTGAATTACGCGAAATCATAGTGTCCGGTACCGGTATATTACAAGTCCCAAATCAGTGTACTGTTTACACCAAAAGTGCGAGACTTATATCATCTAAAGACGAAATCAATATAGACATTCCGATTCCTAGATTAGACTTTAACATTATAAATGATTCTTGTTGTAAACTAGATAATAAGACTACTAGTTTAAATAACAACATATCCCCTATTTTACTACAAAACATCAATCTGGATGATCTAACTACAAATAAACAAAATGATAAGTTATTTTCAGATTTAAACAAAATTATAAATGAAGAACCTATTTTAATAAAATATGGGATACATTATTCTATATTAATAATATATATATTAATAATTATATTCTGTGTGTATTTTAATAATTGTATTGTGTTTTATAGCATTTAAGTTATATAAGATTATTTCTAAGCATAGATCTAAGTTCTATATCTCTTGTATCAAACCGACGACCCATACCGATAACGATATCAATAACCATAATATAAATAATGAACCTGAAAACTCTTCAATTCCATTACCTAGATTACGAGAAATTGTATAACTTCCTGAATTTCGGCTTATCCCCGAATTTCAGTCTTTTGGGGGGGGCTGTTATACCTTGTCAATGACAGTAGAATGGCTGACCGCTCTCCAGACTTGCCTGGTCAGCATTTAATAACTTAGACGCTATATTCATGGGCTTGCAAGGCAGTTCGGTCTGAATCTCGGTACGGGTCGGAAGTCCTACATCATTCTATTTCCTATTATTTTACTAATTCTAAGTTCAAGTTCTTTAAAGTAATAAATTCTATTTCCAGTTTAATTAAATAGTTTTTTTTTTAAAAACAAGAATCCGAACTCTCGTATAATAGTACCCTCATTACAATGCTAGCTAATAAAACGGGATCAGTAGTAGCATAATTTATCCAGTTTGATATTTTGTCAAAAGAAACATAAAAAAGCTGAGGTGTAAAATGCGGAAACTCAAAACCCAATATTAGTTAAAAACATCAGAAAAGGGTTGACCTTCGATGACCTTTACACTGATTGCTCAAATATTCGATCAGTTTTAGTAATTAACTCCAAATTGAGTTTCCAATAACGGAATAGCTTTTGAAACGAGAAATCAATTCTGCTTTACGTCTGCATTTATGCGGCTGCACGAATATAAATGCATTATCTACCTACATCAAAACGATTACGACATCGAGTATTTTAAGCTGTATGGTTTTGTAAATGAGCTTTGTTGAAATATTGGATTTGTTATAAAGCATATTCTATCCATCTATTTGTCTATAATCATAGTAATAACAAACAATACAAACATCAAACAACGAGCATTAACCACTACTCTTTAACAAAACACGTAATCTGTTTGAGCCTAACATTTAGTTGTGTTTATGGTGTTTACACTCGTAACTTACTAAGTTGATGTTACATAATAGCTGTGTCTAATAAGACTTTTAAAATTTTAAATTCAGGGCCACAAGTACCGGTCAAACTACATTTATAAAACTCCTACAATGCCAAGCGAGATAATGACAAAAATACATTTTATTACTAACAAGCAATGTTTCCGTCTTTTTTTTTGTCAAAACTAAAGAACGTTCATACAAAGTTTAATCCCCTGTTTAGTGTTCATGGAACCCTTGCAGAAGCGCATGGAAGATTTGCGCAACGCGCAGCGTAAAAAGATCTAATTGTATTTGAATGTTGACCGGCAAAGAGCGGTTTGTAGCATTAAATCCGCTTAATGTTATAAGTTTGGTTAAAGGAGTATAAATAATCGAAACCCTAACTTACATCCCAATCACGACAAACTATCAGTTTAACGACCTCCACAATCTCATATCGTCGACTATAAACAAACAGAAAACGATTCAGGATTCCCAGCATATCTCGTCCACCAGTCACATTCTTCCCGGGGCACTAAACCTTCGCGAAAGGGTTTTATGTCACATTAGCATATTATCTCCACCTTCGAGAAAAGCTGAAAATTGTTTTTTTATTTGTGAGTAGGATATGATGATACGATTTGTCGTATTCTGTGATGTCTAGACGATGTCCTCTATGGCCTATGGTTTACGTGGTTTTTAACGAGTGTGTTTTAGAGGCTAAAGGAAAGAGAAAAGTTTAATTAGATTTTTAAACTGAAATGGTCCTGGTCGAATCTCGTGTGACTAAAAGAGTGATGAATGTAAAAGTTGATGGATGGAGACCAAAGAAACGATGGATGTATTTGAAAGATAAAGAAGTAAACGTTAGCGTGGCGGTTGACAGAAGAGAATGGGAGAATGGGACCCATGGGACAAGGGCAGGAAGATGATGAAACTGTCATAGTCACTAACATTATCATTAACACTGGAAACGGGATATTTACCATGTTTACGATTTGTTGTGAGTTCCCGATAATGAAACACAACGAATAGTAAACATGATAAAAATCCCGTTTCAGTTTTAATGATAGTTTAATTAGAAATTAATTTGTAAAGTTTTACTGTTCATTTTAAAAAGTGTTATTCTAAAATTATAGTTTTGCACTCTATCAAATAAATTAGTTTAAATGGCACTGTTCAAAATGATCCAGAATAATATAACTTTAAAGAGTGAAAAGGTGTCTTTAGAAAACGAAAAACGAAAAGAAACCCTAACACGTTTCTATTCTACTCAGCAAAATTAACCTCAAAGGCATCTGCTGATCACAAAAGCATCATAAAGACTCACTCACTACTAAACAGAGCTATATGACCCACTAGAGTTCAAAGTCACGGTCAAGAGGCGCGTTTAGCATGCGACCTTGAAACTACTGAATGAAGGGTGACTTTGAAGTCGTGAAGTGCTGTACTAGAACTAGGTTTATGGTTTAACCGTTTATGTGGATACTGAGATTTTTTGTGTATTTTGTGGAAAGTTGAGTGTAGATTTTTGTTTCGCAAATGTGTAAACAAGAATAAAATGTCTATTTACTGCAAAATTCAATGAACTGCGGGCCTTTTATTTTAATTTAAATCGGGACAGGTGTAAAATTAAAAGAATTCGAACTCTTAACTTTTGAAATCTTGAAATAAAATAAATAATATAGAATTTATATAAAAAAATCGGCCCACCCCTTTATTTTCTATTTGAGAGACGATATATCAAAATGTAATGTAATGGGTGTAATAATTTAATTGTTTTATATTATGTGAAGATGTACAGAAAGTGTACCGTGTGCGCAAGATTGTTTTGAGGAAAAAGTAGCATTTGGAGGAGGTTCATGTACTGTTTGGGGCGGTATCTCTTTGGATAGAAAAACCAATCTTGAGTTCGTAACTTTACCTCGTCTTGGCACTTTAACTGACCATCGCTACATTCAGGAGGTGCTGGAACAGTATGCCTTACACTGGTTTTGTAGGCGAAGGATTCATGCTCATGCAGAATAATGCCCGACCACATGTTGCCGCATTTCGCCAGTATCTACACGAGGTCAAAGTTCCTGTTATGGAGTGGCCAGTAAGGAGCCCTGACCTTAATCCCACATAACAATTATGGGATGAGCTGAATTGAAGGGTCAGGGCTCATACTGCAGAGATCCTCCAGGAACTCAAAGAGGCTACCCAAGAGGTGTGGGACGTTATACCTCAGGAATTCGTCGTAGTATTGATGAGGTCAATGAAAAATTGTATGGAAGCTACAATTAAGGCAAGCAATACGAGCTGCTGAAACAAGTTTTTTTTTCACATGAAATCCTTTTATTTTTTTTTAACCGGCGTTTATAAATTTGTGCTTATTAAACCGTTTCTTGTTTTAGGACTGGTTAGTTAGAAAACAATTATAAGTTACAATTTCCAATAAAGATATTGATACCTTGCCTTTTCATCTACCACTCGGTATTAAAAGCTACTTTTTTTCTGAATTTTTCGAGTTATCTTGTTCGAAATGGAAGAGCACGTGGTGGGTCGAGTTTTTTGCACGCAAGTGTATTAATAAGTAAACTTCACCAAAAATGGATTCCCTTCAAAATAACTTAAAGCAATTAAAATAATCGCAACCAAATCTAAAAACCATTACACACTACAACAGTTTCTTAATTTGCCAACTTTTAATTAATCCACTGAATAAACCTGGAACTACCAGCCATAGACACGTCAATGGCAGCCCAACAAAAACTAAGTTTTCGTCAAGTAATCCCTTATAATTGAGTGGGCGACCCTAAAAGCGCCAAAATCGACTCGAACAAATTGCTCAAACTCCCCCACCATTATAGAAAAATTCTTTCGACATGAAATACGTACCATAATAAATTGTTGAAGAAAATAAACGATTGCTGTAATTTTTCATGATAAAGAAAATATGAGAAATCACTTTTTCTTTGAAACAGTTAAGAGTTCCAGAATGAGGTTAACTTTTGGGGTGCGCTTTGTTATTCTCCGGTGTTGTAAAGTTTTTACGGAAAACCTATTTGTTATGAGGAAGTTTATTGGATTATTTTATTTGGTACAGCTTACACTAAGACTTTGGAAATTAATTATGCGGAACTTGATTTAGGTATCGAAGAATTAGGGTCCAATATCATTAACACTAAAAAAGGGTCCAATTCCGACGGTGTCTGCGCTATGCTAGGCCGCAGAGGTAAGGTTTCTACGAAACTCTATGGAAATAGTAACAAGCGGCAAAAATGCCATCTGCAAAAGCGTTCTGATGGAGTTTCATAGAATCCAGTCGCATGTATTGTCATTTAGCTTTCATTTATTCAGTCGGTCTCTAGAATCACCAATGCAAAACGGAAAGGTGGATAAACTGATTTCAAATAATCAACAGACAAAATTATATACCACGTAAGAGCTATATTGCTACGTCGTCGCTTTCCCAATCCCAAAGGTCAATGAAAAATAAAAATCGTGGAATAGACACTCATAAATACAAGTCCCATATATGACTCCCTTGCGTATCACATTTTTCCAGACAAACTGACATGAATTCAAACACACTGATTTCACAGCTCGTTCATTATTAAGAAACCTCGCGAGACCTGTCTCTTCGTGAGAACGTTATATATATAAGACAAAACTCTACGTGAGACAGCAATCTAAGTAAAAATTTATGAAAAGACTGTCACAGGAGGATTTTAGAAATATAACTTGGTTTTGATGTGTCGCCGTCGTAACTTTCTTTCTTGGTATGAATCAAAGATTTCAATCGTTAGATTCGGCTTAACGCGTCAAAATACGTTGACGTTTCGGCTCAGTTGGCGTTTCGGTTCCATTCGATCAGTACGACGCATTTTCTTTTCTGCTCATCTTGCACGACCACTTACACCTTCCAGGATTTAAACGAAGCTGCCGCTGTGTAGGTTGCTATAAGATGCTGGTCTGACAAAATTTTAATGTAAGCCTCATGTAAAGAAGAGAAAAAGTATTGTCTCGCTCCCCCACACTGACAATCGTATCTAGCGTTATATGTGGGAGTTCATTTCATTTTCTCAGTGTAAGTACTTTCACGCGACCTTAAGTACGGTAAGGGCACACCGCACATCTTACGTTTAAATATTTGATAAAAATTATGTAAGTCGTCCGTCGTCTGGCTTCAAAACTATGAAAAGGTCACTTATGTTTGCCCGCGAGTTTATGAAAGCGACTAGTGGTCATATAAATTGTAGAAAGTTTTGTCTTCCCGCCCGCTACAACGTCCACACATTTTTTATTCATGTCTATTATTTAACTACTGAATAGCATTAGTCGCTGAACTTTGGGCCAAACATATTTGAACCTTATGCCATCGATGCGCTAAGAAGTCGAAATAACTACTGAGAATAGAAAACTGACAAGTAAGACTCTTGTTACCGGCCTAACGTATACTAGTAAAGGAAACGGTGCGTTGGGAAGATGCGTGGTGCAGATAGAGTTTTTACATCTGTCAGCGGCCGAATGTGTGCGCTCTCTTGACACGTGAGAACACCACTACATGCCCGCACAAGCAAACCGTCTCGGCTAAACAACTTTTGAAATTATTATTTTTATTCTTTATTAGCCTATTCTGTCCCACTGCTGGGCAAAGGCCTTCCTCATTCCTTACCAGTTACTCATTCGTTTCTTTTGTAGTTAAGTGACAACAATAAATTCAGATAAATGTCATGTACCATAATATTACACGCGTACATTGATTGCTTCCGATTTTCCCCTATCTCAAACACAGTCTGAACCAATTTATAACTGTCTGAGCTCAAAGACTTTGCTCTCAAAGAGTTTCAAAGCGGTTCCGGCTTCGTGATCTCAGTAAAGTTCTATAAATACCTACCCAAGATACTCAAACCTGTCACGTGAACGGACAAGCGTCCGGTTTCGGCACGTGCCATTACATAGGACATGACTACCGGTTCCGTGCCGCGAGCGATGCGATTTGCGACGAGACTTGCATCAAGCAACAGGCGCCACGAACGTGTGAGTCTATCTAGCATTGGAGATTTTTTTTTTGGGAAGATTTCTGGACGTTTGTCTAAATAACGAATATCTTTTAAAGTATAGCTCGCAGAAAGTCGAAATTTTGGATTTGTAAGGTACATAATAGTTGGTAACTTCGAGCACTATTAGGCGATCTGAAAGTATATTAACAATAAAAAAAACAAAAAAGTGTTGAGGTACAAAATATATCTTATTTATTTTCTTTAGGTACAAAATACTGTCTTTATGAAAAGCTATCATCTGTTGATAAATCTCGTTGGGGCCTGCTAGATAGACTCACACGCCAGGAACGTCGTTACTTGTTCCCTTCGCGTGCACAGTTCGCACGAGTACCGTGCATAGTAATATAACTGGTAGTACCGTTGTTCCGCAAGACGCGTCGCGTAGGCTTGTCTTCTGTCATTAATTTATTTTCTTTGCAGTCACTATCACGACAAGCGAGTCGCTTGAGCATGGTTCGTGGCCATGCGGTTACATTGAACACACCTCATACCTCTGCCCGTTGGGGTCCCGATCGTTTGTCATTTTTAGTAGAACCCCCCTCCCTCCCCGTCCTGACACAAGCAAAAGGACAGAGGTTGACTGCGGTAGCAAGCAATTTTGTGGTCACGGATACTGATTGGAAAGACGCATTTTATAAACGGAAAAATCAAACGGGCACCGAGGGTCCATGGCCCTCTTCTATGTCAATCTATAGCTTACTTCCCCTAATTGGTGATTTCGATGGTAAAAATAAAAAGATGATTTGTAATTTGAGCACATTGAATCAAGGCCAGGGAAACGAAAACCAGAATTTCTTTAGGTCTTTGCATATAATATTTACCTACTACTTTTTGCATGTGGTTTTGCCCTCAATACGTACACTACGTGTGTAAATTACACGGGAACTTACTACAGGGGATAAAAGGTATCATTATGTCGTAACACAAGTCGTCTAACTGTAATTGAAATCCGTCCAAGCGTTAAGGCGTCAAAAGGTAACATAGACCACTAGGCCGAATTTATATTATCAGTATGGATTATAAAGTTCTAAATATACTCTCCTCAAAATGCTAATAACATGCTTCAGAGAACAATTAAAGCCTCATTTTGGCGCCAATAACTTCTCCAACATTCGCATTCGATTCGAATACTTTTATTGCTCGAATAAATTATATTCCAATCGTTTTGCCGGTTATACACTTCGAATAACTTGGAATAACTTCACCGTTCCGTGAGGTAAAGTTTCTGAGGATTTTATGAAAGAACTTGAGGAGTTTTCAATAACATGCACTGGCTACTAGGGAATACACGAATATCTGTTACCTTTTTAAAAGCGTAAGTTTTACCACAAAACGTAGAGGGAGGATATCTAAGCTGATAGTGTTATTCGTAGCGGTGAGGGAAAGTTTCTTGTGTCTGTATTCAAAGACTTGCCGATTGAAAACAGAGATTTTTCACTTACCTGAATTTGCGCTTTTGAGGGAAGGATTAAAAATCTTATCTACCGCTGCAGTGTGTAAGAATTTTCTGTAATATCTTTGATCGTGAGTGCAAATGAATATTTTCGGGGGAATCCGGGGTATACCTGGTTTTTGTTTCCTTATCAAATACACAATAAGTAGGACCAAACGAAAAGAAACTACCAGTCTATCCACAAACTAGACCTTTTTTCAGCCACACGTACAAAAAATAATTTTCTCAAATGAATATCACTCGTATTCCAGTAAAATAAACATTGCCTAACACTATCAACTATAGTACAAATACATACAACAAAAGAATCAAATTTGGATGAAAAATGAATGAATTTCGAAATCGTTTATAGTTAAAGGAATAGCCATCAATAGCGATATATTCAGCACAATAAAGTATCGAGGGTCATTCTTATCAGCCAGTCGGTACAATACCTACGCTAAGCGAATATTTTCAGTAAATCTTTCATAGAAACGGACATTGAAATATGAAAAATGTTTTACTGTCAGTTAGATACATGAATGGAGTTTAAAGTGGGTTTGACAAGTGTATTCACCGGTTTATTTGAAGATTTGGTCTCAATTTTATTGTTTTTGGAACCTTAAATTATTTATAAATTTTTAAACTGTCATGGTCACTAACATTATAATTAACACTAGAAACGGGATATTTACCATGTCCACTGTTTAATATCGGGAACTCAAAACAAATATCCCGTTTCTAGTGTTAATTATAATGTTAGTGGCCATGACAGTTTAAAAATATATAGTTTAGAAATAAATAAACTGCACTGGTACTATGTGAAGGCAATCACGACTACAAAGCACAGCGTTCCACAATCGTTCCAAATATTATCGCAGGTTACGAATATTCGTATAACTTTAATAACTGACTGCTGGTTCTGATTTCGAAATCTTAAGCGCTGACTACATTAAGTAATTAAATAAATTTTGTATAATAATATTAACTGATAATTCACAACATGACCATTTTAATAATTTTAATGTGATTTATATTCTCCTTTATTTATTTTTACACAACTTTTTATACATTTTTAAAAACAATAATTATGAAAAAAAAACCAGCTAAGTGCGAGTTGGACTCGCGCACCGAGGGTTCCGTATAAACTTGTAGGTATTTTGTTATTAAACTACATATTTACGGTTTTACGGTTCAGATACTGAAGTCTTTATATAGTCCCTATTAGGTGTATAAAAATCAAGGTCCTGAGTCGACACGATAAAAAGATATGGGCAAATTTAGATTTTCGCGAAAACTTGTAAGTGCCAAAATACCTTACCTTAATTTTTAACTTTTTTATTTTCCGGATTTTTCCCTTTACTTGTTATAGAAGACAATGCTTCTTGCCAAAGGAGAATGCTCATGGAAGTATGGAATCCCGTACCATGCTGCATCAAAATCAAACCTTGTTTTTTATAGACTACACTGATCGTATTAACTCCTACAAAAATTATTTTTGAAAAAAAAACCCGCGTTTCAGAGTTATTTTATAAAATCGAAACTAACCTAAAAAGTAGGTCTATTTTTTCAACACTACCAACTACGTATTTTAACACACATACATTACATTATTGCTCTAAAAACAGCGTAATACACTAATATTAGTAAGAATTACGAGTTAAAGTAACATCCACAGTATGCTTGACTGAACTCGATTTTATTTTAGACCTTTATATTGCCAATAGTCAGTCAGTACAGTACAAATGTCAGATGCCACAGATAAGATAACTATAAACCATAGAGTATAGTAAGTGCTATAAACTAGTCGGGATTTAGGGATGTAATCGATAAATCAAAATCTTTAGGCTGAGAAAATCTATTTTGTTGCAAATAGCAATAAACCAAACTAAATCAATTTGGTGTACTGATCTTACTTAATTGTAATTAATTTTAGAGTCCGCTCGACAGACAAGGGTTTGTTCAATTGAAACGGAACGTCATTTATATTCAGTTGAAACGGAACGTCATATAAAGGGAGTAAAACAATATTCATACTTTTAAACTAGAAAAGTATATTTCCAGTTCAAAAATCAAATCCCCGACGCGTAATGCCGTAAAAAAATATGAAACTAATTACTATAATATTTTGGTTTTGAGGCGCGAGACTTTTTGGTACCAACTTTGGTCATTCTCTTTTCGTGATTCTAGGTCAACGGGAACTACCATATAGGTTTTCGACCCAAAACCTATAGGGTACTTCTGGTTGACCTAGAATTGTCAATTTTGGTTAAAAAACAAGGTCTTACAGCACAAGTAAACGGAAAAATAAAAAAGTTAAAATTAAGGTAAGGTATTTTGGTACTTACAAGTTTTCGCGAAAATCTAAATTTACCCATATCTTTTTATTGTGTTGACTCAGACCTTGATTTTGATACACCTAACAGGGACTTTATATAGACTCCAGTATCTGGTATCAATTTCCACTTGCTAGGTCCACCCGTTCCTGAGAAAATCGGTGGTGACAAACGGACAGACAGACGATAGACGGACATACGGACAAGAGAGTGATCTTATAAGGGTTCCTTTTTTACATTTTGAGGTACGGAATCTTAAAAGCATTAAAAAATTAAAAAAATGTAGCCCACCGGTATCGGGAACAGGGCCAAGCTACTGGCGCGCGGGGGTCAGGGCTCCAGAGAGAGGAACCTCCTAACAATACGAGCCGTGTCCAGAAGTACCGCTTTCTGAATCAAGCCCTTGATACAGCTACCTAATGAGAGCCTCATTATATTTATTATTATTTTCAATAATTCCAGGCAGTAAATCACATGACACGCTCGGATTACTAAGGCCTACTTATATACTTAGGAACTTGTGAAGCACAAATTAATTTGCCGAGTTTCTGATTAGTTTGACCCTATTTATTACTTCGAGGAACCTACTAGAGTAGACATGAAATTAGGTAAGTAATTGAAAAGGTAAATGGATGGACGTTAGGTGAAAAAGGTAGATTGGGACCCTCAATGTGCCTAAAACAGTTTTTGGGGACATTTTCATCTGGTAAATTAGATAGGTTTAAGGCTTTATCTAAAGCTGTAGGTACCTATCAATGTCATGCTGCACGTTTTGTTCATTTTAGATTTACATTTTGTATATTTCACTCGAAGTGTAACGTTCAAATACAAAAGAATCAAAAGTGAAAATATATTGATTAGTGAACCAGTCCAACGATACTAAATTTTGACCGACTTAGTGACATATCGGACACATTTTACTCGTCTACCGAATGATCGAAAAATAATCAAGAGCCTTAGATAAATATGTACAGAAAAAAAGTTTATAATGAGTTCCTCGTTAAACTATTTACTAGTAACATTATATTTGTATTGCGGGGTTATAAAAATATTGTAAATGCCTGAAGATACTCTTTAGGCACCGAAGAGTACAAGAATTATAATTCCAATTTCTCTAAACATCTTTATTTTTTTGTACAAATTTTGCAACATTCATTCTTATTTCGCGAAGTTGTGTGATCATCATCACAATCATCTGCCTTTCTTTTTCCCAACTATATTGAGGTCGGCTTCCAGTCTAACCGGATGCAGCAGAATACCAGTATTTTACATGGAGCGACTGCTGTCGAATTCGTGTGATCGTAGCATTAATTAAAACTGCACGCTCACTCGAGTGTGGCGACTGATATCAAAATAACCGCTTAGCTCAAGCGGCACGGATATTACGACACTGACTGCAGAAAAAGACAATAAAAGAATTTCACACTATGCCAACTTAATAACAAACCATTATTAACACCGTTCTGCAGAACCTTCGTAACAGAAATAATAACTATTCTAATAGTTCATTTACTTTTATTGTAAGTACCAAGGTATGTTTCCTTTGTCAGTCACATTGGTAATTAAGCGCGGTGCGCGTGGCTTTTACGTTGTTTACGTAACAACTACGTAAACACTACGGTAAATTGCAACACAATCGGTATCTAGATTATACGGTGTAATAGTAATTACGGTTTCTATCGCTTCAGTCGTCAAATGGGAATCATTTCCAGGAAGTACGGTCAGGCGCAGCGATATGTTAACGCTTGCCTTAATTGAAAGGCAATTTTGTCGTGGAAAAACAATCGTTGTAACTATTAGGGCTAAGCCCTTTTTAGTAACCCATGTTTTTGAAATATTATGTGGGTGCTAAAATATGAAATAAAATATGTTCGTAACAACTTGAAACTGCAATATAGCAGGAAAATCTCTTTTAAAAAATTGACAAGCGTGTACATTGGTGACTGTACCCAATATGAGCGTAAGATGATGTATAGGGGAGTAATACCCGTATAATTGGTTGCCGTCTTTTTCAAAAATGAAACAGGTTGGCTGTGAGGGGTTTTATTAACGACTTTGTTGCTTAACATTAAAATTCTCTTTTGTTTAATATTTACAAACGACCCGCTTCAACTCGCACGGTTTTTATGACTTGACGACACATTTATTTATTTATTGACTCATCATCACTATCAGCTATCAGCTATCACTATCAGCTCGCCGTTGTACATAAGCTATATATTGTAATGTTGTGTGTTTATCTTTTAATTTTGTGTGCAATAAAGAATAAGAATAATAGAGATTTCCTAAACATAACATGAAGGTTTCCATATTAGTAAAATGATTTCACACACGTGAACTTCACGAAATAAGTTCTCAAAATGATGGTGAATGTGGCGGAGACTACACCATCGTATAGACAGACACTCATCTTTTATTTAACTCCAAACTAGCCTATGACACTGAAAGGATTTTCGGAATCGGAGTATATCCGAAGTACACCCAAACCTATGGATGTAGTTTAGTAACCACATTCAGATGGCCCTTACCTCCGTGATGTGGGTAAGTCTCATGTAACATATCTGCTATTCCTTTGAACCGGTTAAGAGCAACACTTACTTAGGCCCTAACCACAACAAGAGGAAAAGTGGTCCTCTCTTGGACAAACACTTTCATAGGACCTTCATTCTACAACGTATCCCTACCCTTACGTACTCTTTCATGTTAAGGCTCTATTACAGGACCAGTAACCCTTTATCAGCCGTGATGATACATAAATGATGCGCGGTGACAGTACTCTCATTAATAAAATATTTAGTTGTTGGTTGTTTGTTTTATGTCAAGCTGATTTCCTCGATTTTGAGAGCAGTGGTGCTTCAACAATCGACGAAAACGTTTAGAAAAGTGTCTGCTTCGGTTCGACCCTACGACCTTACATTTCGCACCTAAGTGGTGACTTGGCACTGAAAGCAAAATTTGAAGATATGAGACACCCACCAGGCTGTGTTGGGCCCTTATATTATCTACAGGAACCACTCTCTCTCACAAAGACTCCTTTCTATAGAAAGTGTCATTTGTCTATGCACTGGAAGCTGATTATGCTTATGCTATAGTTGTTTATAGACCTCTGTGTCTCAGCAAATAAAATAAATTTTAGGTGCTTAATATAACAAGACAAAAAATCTGCTGGAGGCTTTTAACGACACGTCTTTTAAGTTTATCTTTGACTCCACAAAATTATAGAATAAGATTTTTCCTTAAAGAAGTCTGGAGTTGACAGTTCCGACCATTAAGTTTCGGCTTAGTACTTTGCCCATGAAAATTAAATTACCAACACGTTGGGCTTATATCTTTTTTTGTAGCTGTAAAAGACAAGGCGTTCGACTGTTGGCTGATGAAATTGAAAAAAAAATAAGTTATAATTTTACAGTCGTCAAAACAATTCGCGATTTTTGTTGAAATAGTGTCCCTTATTCTAGATGTTTCTAAGCACCCCTCAATGTTAGTTTAGTTATTAACAGTGTTTAAAACAAACTTTTGATGTAATCCTCTCCGGGCTGTGTTTACCATAAATTCAACAAACTGAACAAACATTAACATTGCTGCCACGTGTAACAAATACATGGTACTCCTAACTATAATCACACAAATTCAAACTTTTGCCACACAATCTATC
Source organism: Eurois occulta (assembly GCA_950022335.1). Lineage (NCBI taxonomy): Eukaryota > Metazoa > Arthropoda > Insecta > Lepidoptera > Noctuidae > Eurois > Eurois occulta. Next base: position 1,204,349 of record OX465492.1, on the reverse strand, counting down.
AACATCTCTCTTGTATTATCTTAGTACTGACACTGGAAACAATGTTGAACAACAATTGCACAACATTGCTAGCATTTAATGTTGCGACATGTTTTTTTATTTATCATGAATACTAAATATTAGCATGTTGGCAGAAACACTGCAACAATCCATGTATCCAGGAAATTACCGCAGCACATAAACAAAGTTGTTGAAACAATCCCGCCACTTCTGATATTGTATGAATGAATACGAAACATCGGTATGTTGCCACACATGACATAATTATGTTGCTGAAACAATGTGGTGCAACTTTGTTAAGGTCTATACGAGACTTTAGTGAACCTGAAACTGAAAACTCAAAGTTCGACGGCTAAACTTATCAGATCGGGTCATCTAAGTTAACCCATCGAAGTTAAAGACACCGTAATGAATCTGCCGCGAACGGCGATGTCACGACTTGCAATTTCATCCGAATATCAAAGATTTAAATCAGTTGAGACTATACTATTCTAATATTATCGTCAACGAAACGGAGATATGATGTTTTTTGGCGTTGTTGGGTGAGATAGATGCGGCCCACTCTTATAGAAAGACGTATGTGTCGTTCCATGCGGGATGTGCGAACTTACTTTCTCTCAGAGCGTCACAATTTCGCGCGAGTATAGTCCGATTAGACTACATGATTAAGTATATTGAAATCTTTAGATTTTCCTTCCCCTATTATAAAAACACCGAAGCTATTCCAAAATGATTTAAACCCGGAAAAGCTTCCTTTGCTAACAATAATGTTCAAATAAAAGAAAGTTAACCAAAAGTTTGAAAACGATACTAAGAAATCTTATAAAAATAACTTTAAGAATTCTTTTGGGTCGTCTAGAAGACTGATAAACGTTTTGGAAGACCCTAATAAAAAGATTTTTATGAAAACGGATCTTGACGGGGTCTACAAATTAAATTCTATTTTCGCTTAAAATTGAATCAAAATCAATTTAGAAAAAAAATGCAATTAAAATTTATTTTGAAGACGGTTAAAAATTAAACGTATTAGACGGATTGGTCGTCATTTGTAGATCTTTGACAGTCGTTACAGGTAGTCAGTGACCCGAAAGTCTGACAACCAGTCTTACCAAGGGGTATCGTATAACTGGGTTGTGGAGGTCAGATAGGCAGTCGCTCCATGTAAAATACTGGTTCAGCTGCGTCCGGTTAGACTAGAAGCCGACCCCATCATAGTTGGGAAAAGGCTAAGTAGATGATGAGACGGATTGGTCGTCAAGGAAAAACATGTTTTATCAGTCTTCTTCTTCTTCTTTTTGCGTGTCGACTCAAATAATATCCGACCAGTATGTTGTTATCTGCACAACTCTGTCGTTGGCTTTTTTTTTCGGATGGGAAATCATCAAATGACCCCCCCCCCCCGCCCTGGGCGGAGCGGAAGGGAGTGTCAGACTCTTACTGACTAAAAACCACCCATGTTCCTTCATTGGCCCTTTATGTTCCAGGGCCGCGGTATGTCTTTCGAACAGTCCCGCAGCCCTGGCAGGCATCGGCCCTTGCGGGCCCCTCCTGTTTGCTGACATCTCTTTGAGGCGCGCGTGGAACACGAACGCGCCGTTGACACGGCCTGTCGTCATAAGACGGACGGACGGCGAGCTAACCCATTACGCACCGTCCACAGGCCCGCGTGTTGTTGGCTTCGTTTAAATCCTGGAAGGTGCAGGTGGCTGTGCAGGATGAAAGGAGGTGGGGCATATCCTGCAGAGGGGCTCCACACTGACATTGTATATGGGACGAGTCGATGATTCATTTGGCCAGATTATTTCTAAAGCGGCGAACCTGGGCCCGCAAACGGTTAAGAGATTTCCAGATTGGACACTACAGTTCCTGTCCAGGAGGAAGATGTTCTGCTGGATTGATGAAATGAGATAGGTGGGATGTCTGTTCCTCTACAATTCACATCTTTCATCTGCCGCACTGTCTTCTGAGAAAATCGTGTGTCTCGCGAAGCTTTTACGGCTTTTTAAGCGTGAAGGTGGTAGTTGATGGCCGTGCAGGGGGTTTTATGAGTTAAACAGTTTTGTTTCCTTTCCGCCACTTTGCTATATTTTACTCAATGTTTCTAATGTTTGTGAATTTATTGTGATTGACATTTTTTAAAGTGAATGTATTATCGTCTCACGTGGCCGTTTTATGTGTTTTTAAAAGTTAGTTGATGGACACAACTCTGTTTACATAAATACAATAGATGCAAAAACATCTTTAACCACGTGGAGAGAAGAGTCATTGTAGAATCACATGTAAACAATTGTTTACAGGATCTGAGAGACACAGTTTTATTCAATAAATTCTAGACTGACGTAAGCAGTAAATTCATGGTACTGAAAATTTGATTACTTTATACATCTTCGGGAACTCAGGATCCCTTAGCGTGGGCGCAGCTAATAGGTCGTGTGGGTGGATATTAATATGAAATTAATGTACCTACTCAAAAACTTAGCTGAGATATTCATTAAGTTCCATCAAAGGTTAAATTGTATTTTGATTAGATCGAAATGTCAATTATTTATTATTTTTATTTCAGTATAGACTCGTTAACTCTTGAGTCACATTGAACATTGTTATTAATTCATATCACTTTCAGTGATTCATGAACTATTTAACAAATGACTATCAAATCGCCTTTTACGATAGGTAAGGTCGATTTAAATCCTTGTTTAACTTGTAATAATTATCTGGATTTTAGAATGTTCATAAAAAAAAAAATAGTAACATATAATTAAATAAGATGGTTTTCAAGTTATTTCAAAAATAAATATAGTAACCTTATTGGAAACTATATTTTCGAGCCGTTTGTTGTTGAAACTCTAAGACCGTGGGGTCTGAGTGCTCACAGCCTTTTCAAGGAAATTTCAAAACGCTTAGTTAACACTTCCCGTGACCAAAGGGCTGGCTTTTACTTTGGCCAGAGACTTAGCGTTGCCATACAGCGTGGCAACGCCGCCAGTGTCTTAGGGATATTACCAGTTGACAGCGCCAGCGTTGAGGAGTTTTTTGATGCCATGTTTTTGTTTATTTTTAAGTTAGTTACTTTAGGTAATTTATGAATGTTTATAATATTGCTATGATTTGGTTTATTAAGCGAATCTCAGGAAAATAGGTATGCATAATTTAATTCAAAAATTTACTAACAACTTCGTTCAAATAAAAAAGCCAAATTCAAACATAATCAAATATCCGTTTACATTGACCTCCCACTCAAGGTTTCCAGACCAAAATGTGGGAGGGTTTTATCTCCTCATAGAGAAGAGGGTCCTCCATACGCTCAGTGTCAAACGGCCGTGCCATCCGCTCTAGAGCTCCTTAAGGTCTCTTAAAGAAAATTCGTATGCAGATGCAAGTTCCTGAAGGGAATCTGAGTAGATGTCTATATGCATATATGAAAGTGCATGAATATTTAAGGTGCTCTTGAGAATCTTGTTTACATTCAAATTTTATTATTTCGCAGGTTACCTTGTTTGTTTATGTTTTTGAGAACGTCATTTTGTTGAAAGGGTAAAATTGTGTTTTCCTTATGCTCAGTTTTAGGTGCAATTGTTGCCTGACAATCACCACCACGCGATATCATTTTTCAGTCTTTGACTTTATCCAAATGTTTTCAATGAGATATTGACTTTCTCATACCATAACCTATGTGTGTCTCGTATAAATAGAAAATTTTTGTTTCACTACTGGACGCAGGCCTACCCTAAAGGCCGCCATTTAGACCATGAAAAACCTTGTTTGTTTATTCAGTACAAATAATACGCTTAAAATGTACCCGAACAAAATACACTCAAAATGTACAGTTAAACCTGTAAAATAAAATAAATAAATCCCCGAATTTATTTAAAGCCCCACTTAAAAACTTATTTTAATTCACTATCAAAAACCTGAATCTTAAAACCATTTCCCTCGCGTCTAAAGGTAATATTCCACGGTCAAATATTCAGAGATAACCTCAAGACTTTAAGTGGAATACCTCGAAGGATTACTGCCAAGCTTATTTATAAAGTAAACGCCTTTTGAAGGATACTTCATCTGTATTTGAATGGAAATGTGTATTTTGAATACTTTTACAGTTATTTTACAGTCCAATAGCAATCTTACCGTCACGAAAATAAGGATCACTATAACTTTGACAGACTTGGCTTGTGTGTCAATGATAGCAAACCAAGCATAACCTTAATGCTATGAGCATAAGGTTTACTATTATGTGGACGGGGATACAAGGGCGGGGGTAAAATAACTAAGACGGTACTGGAGACAGGTTTGAGTACCGAAGTATGTACCGAAATGAAAATTAAATTAGTATTGAATTGGCACATCTGCCGATTTGGAAAACTAATTAATATTTCGGTTTGACTTTTGTGAAAGGCATATAGTAGTAGTTCTCGTTAGTTTATTGGTGGAGTATTGTGCAGGGAAAACTGGGTTTTAGTATCGGTAGATTAATACAATTTATTCCCTATTTCCAAGAAGTCACAGTTTAGATTATTATGATTGATGATTACACTATACGACAGGCGAACAGAGCGCTTTTATTTGGGTATCAATTTAAATTTCAGCTAGCGTTACTGAAATCGGGAATTAGATAAGATATTTATTTGTAACGTTTTATTAAAGATGGTTTCATAGGAATATCACACTTTATTGTAATTTTAAACTTCAATTATAATAGATACTATAATCTAAGGCGATTTTATGTTAGGTACTAATATTACCTGGTTGTTGTATCGGGGACATCAGAAGTGTTAGTAGGCCGAAGGGTTTCACAATACTGCGTCCAGCTAGTATCACTAGATTTTAGTGTCAGCAAATGAAAGTTTTAGTAGACCTGAAACAAAAAAAAAAAATATAAACAACAAAATAAAATACAGTACTCCGAAAAGTATTTACTGTGGAAACCATATTTATGTACACACATACAATACACCAAAGTAACGCTACTGTACAATTATAGGTATGCAAGTATGATCTTAAATAGAAAGCAATAAGGATGAAAACCTGCTTAAAGTTGCCAAATAAAACCCGCATAATAAAAACAAACAAAATAATACAAAGTAACCAAAATCTTCGTACCACACAATGAAACTAATAAGTAGGTATTTAAGCTCCCAGCGACACAAAATGCTTAAATAAATCTAACCTAACTCAAGATACCTGTGACAGTCTTCCTCGCACACAAACCGAGGATAATTAATTTCCAGGCAAAGTATGGCAACACCGATTTTAATCCTTAAATCATTGGAGACCGTTTATCACGAGCTTACGAAAGAAACGCGCAATCATCTGGTAGCTGCTTTAGTTGAAATTAATCATTAATGAAATGGTATTTTGTGACTAAAATGATGGATCAATGTTTGAAGGTGTCTCTGGCTGTTTTCAGATTATACTTCAACATCTCAAAGAAGAAATGTTCTTAGTAATTTTAGTTACGTTTCTGTACTTCCTACCAGCTCTCAAAATACAATAGTTACTAATATATATAAATACATTAATTTACATTTTTATTTTTTGCATTCAAGATTTTTTTATAAACATGTTATACTACTTTCCTTTAGTCATTATGTCGCGCACGAAGGGTTCCTTACCATTATGTTTAGGACCGTACCGTTAAATGTTTATGAAATTAAATGTTCTTTTTTTTAATTTGAGTTGATTGAATGAAAGGTAAATAGCGGTCTACGATGTATGACGTATTAAAAAAAACTACATACTAGATCTCATCTAAACCAATTTTCGGTGGAAGTTTGCATGGTAATGTACATCATATATTTTTTTTAGTTTTATTTTCTCTTATTTTAGAAGTTACAGGGGCCCCACACATTTTACCACTTTGGGAGTTTCTCTCGCGCAAACTATTCAGTTTAGAAAAAAAATGTGTTAGAAACCTCAATATCATTTTTGAAGACCTATCCATAGATAACACACAAATATGGGTTTGATGAAAAAAAAATTGAGTTTCAGTTCTAAGTATGGGTCAGTTCAAAATTGTTTTATTTTTATTTTTGTGTGAATAAAAATAGAAAAAAAAACAAACAATTTTATTTATTTTATATAATCTTAATGCGGTTCACAGAATACATCTACTTACCAAGTTTCAACAGTATAGTTCTTATAGTTACGGAAAAAAGTGGCTGTGACATCCGGACGGACAGACAGACAGACATGACGAATCCATAAGGGTTCCGTTTTTTGCCATTTGTCTACGGAACCCTAACTAGGTTCCCAAGTGTATTGTGAAAGTTTTAGAAACGTTTTACTGCATTGGTCATCAAAATGGCACGGCATGGATGGGTGACCACCCCTTACATGCCAAGTTCCCTGCGTGCCTCGGAAAGCACGTTAAGCCATTGGTCCCGGCTGTCATTTTGCTGATCATTAACAGTCGTTACAGGTAGTGGTGACAACCAGTCTTTTCAAGGGGTATCGTATTACCTGAAACTAACTGGGTTGTGGAGGTTAGGTAGGCAGTCGCTCCATGTAAAATACTGGTATTCAGCTGCATCCGGTAACTGGAAGCCGACCCTAACACAGTTGGGGAAAGGCTGGGTAGACAACAATACTTATTGCATTATCAGCCTTTGCTGGGAAATACCTTCTTTCTATTAGAGGGACCATTATTCACCTCGCAGGCCTTGAGCGATACCGATGTCACACATCGTCGTTGTTTCAGGACATGTCAGTTTCCTAATGAATTTTGTTTATATTACTTACAAATCGCCAGCAAACAACCTCACTAACGCGAATTTAATCAAACATTATCAACAAATTTAGTCATCCAAATCCATCCATTGAGTCTGTTTGAAGCGATAGTGTCAGATCAACAAGGCCTAGCTTTTGCTTACTCAAAGGGAAAACGCTAATATACGAACTCATGAATCAATTGGCGTCGTTCAATCATTCATTCGCACATGACGCCGTGATTAATGTATTCATTCGTTCGTTGAGTGAACAGGAATTGTGTTTATCTCGCGTTCTATGTGTTACGTGCTGATCTTATATTTTGTAGAATTTTATTAGTGATTGAATTTTTCATTTTTAATTAGGTAAATCTATGCTATATTTTTTCATTTAAGTAAAAATCATAATTCATTTAACCCTCTCTATTCTAATGTTACTTCAGTTTAAAACGTCAAACTAATCTAAAATTCGAAATGTTGTATATTACTGTCCGATCAAATCAGTGTACATCCAACACGTATGCTTTATCATTAATAATTAAAAAAATTATCGCCCCTGTGGCTTATGGAAACGCGCCGTTTATAATATTGTATGCGAAGTTACGTTTTTTCACTGACTTATTGCACTTTTTGCTATCGTAATTCTCGAAAAATCTTTATTAGGATAGTTAACGAAAAGAGGATTTAAAATAAATAAAACCCTTTTATTGCGGTTCAAAGTGCCCGAAAAGGTTTTGTGGCTATCCTGTAAACGATCATTTTCGAGTTACAATTTTATTCGAATCGCAGATACTGTTTTGTCTCTGCATCACCCTAAGGTAGACTGGTAGAAAATACTCAAGGCATTAAGTCCGCCTTTGTACATTATGTGCACAAAGTTTTAATAAATAAATAAATACGACGAAAAAAAAATGAATAGACGACTGAAATTTAAGCATAAGCATGCAACGTTTTACCAACGACTGCTACGAGCGGAGATAAGCCAAACATTTTTACATAATCCAAGGTTTATATTGCCCCCCCTCCACCGTTGACCGTCCAAGAAAATTCAATCTCCGACTACTTCGGCAGCGCATGAAAGTTATCCAATACCAATCGAAAACACAGAAACATTTTATTTTTGCACAAAAACAAACGCTGACCCCCGGGGAGTTTTCCCCTGGGATTCCCAACTTGGATCCTCCACGGATAGGATGTGTAAAGGGATTGTGCACAGGATTATAGACTCTCGGTATGCGACCAACACGAGCCAAAATTTCTACCAAAACCGAACAAGGGATTAAAAGTTAAAGTCAATCAAAATCCCGTGAAATTTAGGCGCGAGACACAGAAGTTGCCAAACGATTTTGCGAAGGCGATAGCTGCGTTGTTTTTGTTTAATTTTCTATAAAAAGGAACGCTGTAGTACAAAGAGAGCTATCGCAAAATTGCTTCCGATGTGATTTCAGAAGTTTTCATGCGGATCAGTTTGATATAAGAAAATAAAGGCTGCAGCTGACGATGTTTCGTTGAAACGCTAAAAGGATTTTTCAAATTCCTCTTCCTCGAATATATTGTGTACGTGGGCTTGTAATATACGGCCCTTTTCCCCTTATGAAGGTTTTCAAGGAAAGTACTACTTAACTTTAAGTATCAATAAAGATTAGAGTGAAGCTGTTACAGGGATCTTAGAAAATATAGAAAAATCAGGTAGCTTAATAAAGGGAGGTTTTGTTTTAATTTAACTCCTCACTTTTTTATAAGTGCTAAATCAGATTTGATTGTAGCATTTGAATATATTTTTTAACCTACATAGTTATTGGTGATTTAATCCTGGCCATTAGCTAGGTTTGATTTGATTTCTCCTCACAATTTCAAATCCAATTTATTCAAAATTGAAATCGTACCCCATTTGTAGATCAAGGCATTGCCTCTACAAAATATTATTTAAGTACCGATATTCTCATTTCAATTTAATTGCTGGGGTCGAAACTGGCTCTAATCCAGTTAGCCTATTAGCCCGATGCCCATCTTTATGGCTGCCTGCTTCATAAGTGCTCGCATACCCATAAAAATGTTATAGCCTCTCTCTGGATGACTTTCAGAATGAGGACTGCAGGGATTTGCTTTTATTCCTACTTTAAGCTCTTTTACTTCATAAATAATGTTTAACGCATTGTTTATGTTGAGATGAAATTGGACATGGACTCTGTATGGCCCACGGGCGTACTGAGTTGCTTTATCTAACATAAAATGTATTAATTGGTGTCTGGAAACGAAAGTTTCTGAGAAACTATGCAAAATGTTTTCAGCTATTTTTAACATGTCCCACAGAAACTTTATGGATATGTAAAAGATTTTTATAAAAAGTAGTTTCATACATTTTGACCGTGTGGGTATTACACCTTTTTAAGGAAGATCGTTTATGATGTTAATGTTTATTTTAATACCGACGTAAAAATTCATCGTTCCAGAATCAATTACTGAATCCATTGTAAAAGTCTATGTCACGACGTCCCACCTAGTAGTGGTATTATTGGGAGTTTTGAGGTGGTTTTTGTGGTTTTATTCAGGTATTTTTGGTATTTTTTGTTATTTGAGCCGAGTACAAAATTCACAGTTTACCAAATTCTTCTATGCGATTAAAGTATCTTTGTAAATAATAATTACGCGGTTCTAAGCCCCTTCCTTTTTTTATGACTCCTCCGGCTCTGGGCGGAGCGGAAGGGAGTGTCAGACTTTTACCGACTAAAACCCATCCATGTTCTTTCTTTTGCCCTTTGTGTTCCAGGGCCGCGGTATCTCTTTCGAGCAGTCCCGCAGCCCTGGCAGGTTCTAAGGCCCTGGCTCAACGATGTGACATAAATTCGAACGATGTTTCACTCGATAATACAACTATCTGATTGTTAATTTTGTCATAAGTATCACGCCTAGAAATTAGTAAATTTATATTATTTGCGGAACGAGTATTTTCGATTTTGTTACGTAAATTCTTATTTGGTCGGTACGACTTTGTATAATGCATGGCCCACAAAGGCTTTTATTACACGAATAAACTCAACACACGCATAAAAAGCATTTTATTTCACTCCGGCTCCTAAACAAAACCAAACACACAACATTTTCGCCTTCTTAAAATATTCACGAGAAAATATCAAGCCATTTCTTCTACACTCCTAAAAATAAAGGTTATATTTTTTTATCTGCAATAGTTACCGCCTGGCCACGAACTACACATTCCAGCGTCACGCGTGTTGCCACAGACACTACGGAGAAAAAAAAAGACAATATTTTTTTGGAGCATGCCACGAGGCACCGTGATACGACTAGAGATACTCACGTGAAAGAAACAAATGACATGCGCGTGTCGATTGACGAAAGTCGCATCTCCTAGGGTTGTAAACCAGGCGTTAAGGAGCACCAATATTCGGCGCACCAGGTGTCACAAGTACTCCTTTGTTACAATTTGCTACATCCACATTGCGAGCAATCATAGCAAAGGAATATATTGGAAAAATTTCACTCGAAGCCGGCGCTTCTTTGTGACAAATATTTTGATCCTCGAGAAAATTGTGGCAATCAATTTTTGTTGGGTGTTTATATTGAGGATCTTGGAGGGAATACTTGGTATGGGTTCTGTAGATTTATTTTTTACATTTTGTTGATATTGTAACTAGAGGCTAAGCAGTAATAGCCGCACGGGTCGATCTTCCAAGTGAAGCAACGCTTTCCGAGGTCAGTCAGTGGATAGGTGACAATTCATTATATAACAAGACTCCTTCATTTTTTGCAGATCACGTTAATCTGTCGGTCTCCGATGACAGTAGTAGATCTTTTAAAGTCGTAACGGTCTGTGGCTCTAAAGTCTGACAACCAGTCTTACCAAGGGGTGTCGTATTACCCAGTTATTGGGTTTTAGAGGTCAGATACCCAGTCTCTCCATGTAATATACTGGTATTCAGACAGCTAACCTCATCATAGTTGGGAAAAGGTTAGGCAGATGATGATGGTGGCGTTGTGATCGACCAGATTAAAATGACATTATGTAACTACGTTGAATTTAACGAATTTGGATCTATCGTAGTTGGTTTATTTAGGTCACATGTTGCAGTGTTACGAGTAGTTTATCCAATTAACCTCATCAAATAGTAATTATTGGCATGGTTCAGTGGAGCTTAATGTTGGAACGAAAACTAATTATACATGGTCAAAGAGATTGATGGAAGTTGTAGAATTAGATACTTCAGAAGTAAGAGGATTCTGTTGTAGTCATAGGTACTGCTGAGTTTAAAGAGCCATGGAAATGTATGGAGAAGTGATGTGGAGGAATGAGCAAAACGTCGTGGTAAGGCTTTGAGAAGGCATGAATGTGGACGACCAAAGACGGATGGAAAAAATGTGTGAAAATAATGACCGCGACAATCGCTTACGTAAAAACCCTAGTATCCAATAGATAGACTAAACCTCCAAAAAGATAAAATAAATAAATTCTACATAATATAGGAAAAATTCTATACTTCCTCAAAACGTGGTCCCAAAAAACTGTTCGCGATAAATAACTTACGATTCTTGCAAGAAAACGTAAACGTTATCGCGTCAAATTGATGACTGCCGTAATATCCACTTACACGGCTGCTGATGTGACGTTATAACGGTGACGTCATCATTGGGCCATCAATCATGGCGTAGTTTCCGGCCTCATGTGTTACTATAGTAGTGGAATGGATGAACGGGGAATTTCACATCACTTTGGTAGCTATGGAATAGTGAGTTAGAAGTATCTTTTGGCTAAATAATAACAGCCGCACGGGAGGATCTTCAAGGTGAAGCAGCGCTTGCCAAGGTCAATCCATAGATGGGTGATTATACATTACATACCTTTTCCTTTGTGTCTCAGAAAGCACGTTAAACCGTTGACCCCAGCTGTCATTTTTAGATTTCTGACAATCGTTACAGGTAGTCCAGTGGCCCAAAACTCTGACCACCAGTCTCACTAAAGGGGTATCGTTCTAGGCTGTGGAGATCAGATAGTCAGTCACTCCATGTAAAATAATAAAAGTAATTTGCGATATGCGGTTAGACTGTAAGCCAACCCCAATATAGTTGCAAAAAGGCTAGACAGTTAATAACTACCATTAACTGTCTAGCCTTTTTTCATTATGGAATAACAAAGGTGACTATGATGTCATATAATACATAATAGGGAGTGCTAAACTGCGCTTTCTGTAATGAAAAAATTAGTGTCATTTTGTTTTATTATAACTAAGATCATCTTTATCATCCACCGACTGATATCCCTTTGTTTGATCATTACATTCGGTTAACGACAATGTTCTCTTCCTCGAGAATCAACAGCTTCCTATCACCAGGACTTAAAATAATGATCGAATGGTTTCTATGGTATGCTGAATGAACAGAAAAATATGCTGCATTTAAAAAAAAGTCCTTTGTTTTTTATGCGTTACATACAAACACAATTCAAGAGAGCTGTTTACGGAATAGAACACGTAATTACTTCCCTTACATTGCCATCACATTGTATATACCAGCCCCACATACAATCGACCCTCTGACTACACATATGTATAGCCCCAAGCCCCTCTTCCAAAGCACAGTCCCCCTATTCCCCACCAGTATCGACTCTTCAACCGCAGAAAGATTTATACCGCCATCGGTAGAAATTAATTCAGAAAATTAATTACCGCGAGTTAATTTACGTTCATATTTACTACATTAATAACTTCTTGTGAGCTCACTCATTTCGATATTGAAGAGGAATTGCGTTTTTCTTTCAAATAACGTAAATTTAAATTGTGGAGTAATTATGTAGGCCGGCCAAGCATAATAAGTAAGCTGAATATAGGAAAAATAACAAAAGGAACGTGTATGAAAGAATCGCTTTGATTCCAAAGCCCATCTTTATACTTTACCCACTAGTTACGTGTTTCCTCATGACAAAAGCCAGTTTCGTTATTATTATATTTACTAGAACACTAAGGGACACCTGTATTGCCTGTATTGCGTAATCATTACATAGTAACTTGGAGAAAACAAGGTATAGCAACATTCCAGCAACCACTTTTTTTTTTTTTTTGGATTGTGGGAAATCATCAAATGACCCCTCCCGCTCTGGGCGGAGCGGAAGGGAGTGTCAGACTCTTACTGACTAAAAACCACCCATGTTCCTTCTTTGGCCCTTTATGTTCCAGGGCCGCGGTATCTCTTTCGAACAGTCCCGCAGCCCTGGCAGGTTCCAGCAACCACTAGGTAAGAAAAAAGTTACTACACATAATGATGGTTGCCTAACTTCATATTTCTGTTAACAGCCACCAAAAGTTACCTAAGAAACCAAAGACAAATGTCGCAGGTAATAATAACTGAAATAACACATTACCGTTGGATTTTCTCTTCAAAGTAATTTCGTCACTAGTACGGAAATTAAACCGACGACGTTACGCTTTTTCATATTTTCGTAAGCGAAAGGCTTACATACGAGTATGTACATATTACCTACTTACATAGGTACATACTATGTAGGGGTTGTATACCTACATTTATGTATTAGGCTCCTTTTATTAAATCTTAAATGTGTTACTAACGTTACGTGTGTACGATCATTGATTCCCTCGTTGGTCTAGTGGTAGCAAGCGCGACTGTTGAGCAAGACGTCTTGGTTGATTCCCAGGTTGGGCAAAGTCTTACTGAGTTTATCCATCCAGAATTTAATAGTAGCAGCCAGGGAGTATGTCCTTGTGCCTGGTTGATGGTAATAGGCTCGTCCCCAATAACATAGGACTTAAACATAACTGGCGCTATGTAGGTGTACTATTAGGTACAGTCACAATCACCAATAAAAATATAAACTCTTAACAACTTTTAAAAGTGTTTTTGTCCTACAGTTCTGATTAAAATTTCATGTTGTTACGAACATAGTGTTCTGGAACAGACATTTTTGTGAAAAAGATCCTATCTCCAAGTTAAAATCGTTATTTCTCGCGTTCAAATTCAGGAAAGTGTTTACATATTGATTATTGGTACTCGTGAATGTAGACCTCTGCTTAACAATTTGAGAAATAAAGGCTTGATGTTATGTTACTCATTAATGGTTTTGTGTGAATAAAATAAGCTCTAACGAAGTAATAATGATCATTTATCAAGAATGTTATAACTAATATAAATGGAATAAAATGATTAATGATCTGTTCCTACCGTTCCGCTCCCTAGAAATGTCATAGTTTTCCGGGACAGCATTAAATTACTTTAATGGGTGTTATTATCCAAAATCATTTTGTCGTTATGATATATTTAAGTAAGGCACGTAGATAAAAATGAACAATGTGTGTGTTGGTGTGGACGTTGATGGGTGACCATCGATACCGTCGGGACTCCCCCGTGCCTCGAAAATCCCATCAAGCACTGGGTCACGGTTACCATTCGTAGATCTTAGACAGTCGTTATGACTAACCAGAATCCTGACAGTCTGACAACCAGTCTTACCGAGGGGTTGGTATCGTGTTTCAGGTTATGTAGCCAGTCGTTCCATGTAAAAGACTGGTATTATCAAATAATGTTGGTAAATTTGGTGGCTGGTCAGATGATGCTGTAGGTGTAATTTATTATCATTGTAGGAGGGTAAGGCATTTTTTGGGGCCGGCTTTGCCTTTTTCTTTCATACGTCTATCTGCCACTATAGGTACCTATTCCTACTCCCTTACCATGAATAATCTTTCCAAAAACCATAATAAAAAATCTGGGCGTGACTCCAAAATGCGTATTTCCAAATCCTCATCACGTATCGTCTATAACTTAAGCCGTTGAATCCCCACAATGCATCAGCGCGCCGTTAACGTTCATATTTCAAAGCGGAGAGGTACCTATACACCTTAGCCATAATATATGAGTTACCTGTATCTAGATCTGAACGAATGTAGACTTTAACGAGAATTTTGATAAAGCACGTCGGTTTGAATGTAGAACCTTTTGTTACAAATTTTGGGCATAAATATGTAATGTTTAAGCTGTACAGCCGGTAGTTACTCAAAGAGTTGTGGTTTTTACATTTTCCCGGTTGAAAATTACTTAATGTTCCACCTTATTTTCTAAACTCTTTCTCAGTGAATATTTTTTAAATATGATGACAAAATACTGTAGTACCTGCATACATTTCATTGAGTATATAAACTAATCCATCTTCCTCAGATTCCACTGATGACTGGACAGGTGCACTAAAATCTGTGTGGTTCTTACTTTTAAAGATCATCACAGACAAAAATCTGCGTGGTCGTCAAATGTCCTGACAAAATATCCGTACTATAAAAAGACGTCTGTGTTTGTTTTTTTCTTCTCAGAGTAGTCAGATAGGAAACTACCAATATACTACCAATTTTAATTCGAAAAAATTTCAACTATTTACTTAATAATATAATTATTATGTAAATACATTTTTACGTGTAAAAGTGCTTGTGAAATCCAAATTACAGATTAAATAAAATTTACAGAACGGGGCGATTGTTACGTACAGTTTTAGCTTCATACTGTGTAGTAATTAGAACAAAACTCATATCAATAATTTGCTGAAATAACAATAAGAAGTAATTATTTAATACTCAATGAATGTGCTTCATGCCTTTTACTCGTTATATTAATATCTATGAGATATTTCTGTTAAGATCAATAATTGGCGTTGGATCTCGTAGATATATTTTCGGGATACTTCTTATTTTTACCGCAAGACATTAATCTTGACAGAGAGCTTCACTTTCTTGTGATTATTTTTAGTATCAATAACGACTAGGTACTCTGAGTTAATCAAAGGTAGATTTCACCGCAGCCTGATTAACTCTTTTTATTCAAAGTAGGTATAAGTTTTCGTTTGTGTGTTTTTTTTTGTCACAAAACAAATGTGTTATTTTATTAGGGGAGGGTGGCTTCTGCAACACACAAAGAGATTTAAAATACTTATAGAGCGGACATTGGGAATATTTTCATACAAAAACTTTGATCCCGAACATTTTCGATTTTGACACAGGAATGCTTCCTGACAAGCGAGCGTATGACATTAGACAGAACGACTTATTACCAAGTAGTAACAAGTAGTGGATTACGATTTTCTTTGTCTTGTCCCGTCTATCGCTCGTAAATATTTTAAATAATGTCTTTGGCAACACAGTTTCAACAGAATTCGTTACACGTTGTATGATGTTTTATTTCAATATTTTTCCTCCTCGAACTCTAGTCCACACCAAAATTATTCAATGGGCGAGTTCAAATTCCGACACGGCAATAATTTATTTAAGGCATTCAATTAGATATGGACGAATTTTTGACGCCCTGTAATTATTTCCCTATTTTGATACTTGTACAGTCGCCAGCTCATCAAGTTACTACAAACTGTCAAATTTTATTATTCGATTTTGAATTTAACCTTCAACATTTTATGGTTTAAAATCATTTGGCGAAATCTTACAGTTTGCGGTCATGGTATGCTAAATGGGGTTTTATTTGCCTATGTATAATTTTAGACTTATTAAATTAATTGTTCGTTAATAAATATTACCAACGCCAGTCAGACGTCCAGTTCTACTAACACAAGACAACACCTGCATGCCAAAAAGTTAATGATGGATTTTCAACAGAAGCTAAGCATTGAGAGTTAAATTTCCAACAACACGTTTTTATTTTTACGTAACTGTTACCGACAAACTATTTATTTAACGACTATTTTTAGACCAATGTACAATGTTGACACATCTAAATCAATTCACCGTTCAAACAGGACGTTAAGCTATGTTGGCTCTCATCAATCAACATTTGACAACCGGGCCAATTATACCAAAATTTAATCATAGAGGGAATACTGAATTATTACCGACCAAGTCTAGACTGCTAGCAAATACTTCGGAAAAGATCTTATTGGAAATCTATATTTTTGAAAGGTCAGGTGTCTATTTATTTACTGTACCGTAGACGAACCAAGTGAAGGTTAAAAAAGATCATATATTATAACAAATCCATTTCCTACTCGTTTCTCCATAAGCAACTCGGTAGCTGAAATGTTCTTTTGCGCTAAGTAACGGTTTAGTATTAACGCAGTATATATTTTTTGCCAAGTTAGTGATAAAGGACATAAGATGCATGGCTCTAAGATAACTTTTATGCATGAATTATAAATCCACATAACTGGCATCTGCAAAACTGAAATGACGATTTCATAATGTTAAAAATGTTTTCTACGATCCTTTAGAGGATAAAGCCGATATCGGGTGTTTTGCTCAAGTGAATCACTTAAGAAACTTTTGTTTCAAGACCCCATATCACCGACAAAATAACAAGGAAATAAATGTTCATCTTCTTCTTTCATTTCATATTTCAAGATGCCGAGTGTCAAAATCTAACAACGTTTGTGTTCAATTTACTTAATTCATGTTTCATTTATATTTGTATTACGTTCAGAGGCTTTGCTTCGAGTGAAAGATACTAAAGTAGGCGAGTGAAAATCAATATCCTTGGATTAGTTCACTAAAGATTTCATAGCGCTCTGTTCATCAAACATAAGATCTGTACTTTTTTCTACCTATGTTAACAAATAAATTATGATTTGATTTGATTTGACTTTATATTTATTTTATGTTCCGACGTTTATCTTTGAGTAAAGGCAAAAATGAACAAGAAGTGAAGTAAATACCGGGTTAACACAATATCGTCAGCACGTTTTAAAATGAGGAGGACGTACGGTGCGCCCGCGTCACGTTCTACCACGTCAACGCCTGACATTCCTTTTGTGTAACTCGCGCCTTGACGACATGAGATTTTTTTCCTTACACGCCGTGAATGGGACGTGTGGGACATATATTATGTTTTTAATATAAGGGGGTAGTACCATCACTTTATTGGAAAGAACGCTGGGGTTCCTATCTTATGGCATACTATTACAAAATTACGTTCTTGATTGTCGCCTCCGAGTGTTTGATACGGAATTGTTTCTTTTCCTATTTATGTTAGCGTTTTCTGGCCGATAGAGTAGGTAATATTTAAAATAAAGGAAAAAGGGCCAACATCGTAAAAGGGCATTAGATAGATAACATTGTCAACCCAACAATCTTTGAATGAGAGATCCACGTAACCGGTTAGAATGGCGTAAGAAAAGGGAGCTCTGTAGCATTGGAAGATTATGATGATGCTCATGATGAGCCTTTTTGACAACACTTGTAAGGGCGCCTAATTTCTAAAAGCAACAGTTTCATAAACCGAAATAACAACAACGTCCTGTTCATATACAAACTCTTTTTATTTAAAACAGTAAAATCAACACAGATCAAGGAGGTTCAAAGATCCAACATCATGTAATGTACCTACCAAATCAATGTTCAATTGAGACGACTTTGTGTGTTAGTAGCTATACACACGTGTATATATGAGTAAATAGCCTCCGATTAAACTTCTAAGTGACGTCATCACTTTTACTTCGTCACAAAACTCGTAAACTCGTAACTACGTAGAAGTTACAACGAGTTCATAACAAGGTGGAGACACAACTTGTACATCAATAACTTGTTACTAAGAAGTGGATGCCATAGGTATAAGCTTACACTTTTATGTGAGAAAAGATTGCAATAATTGGACCGAAGTTTGTCGAGATTCCTACAACCTGTAAAACTGTTATAACAAACATAACAGAGCCATAGGTACACTGACACTAACTTTTTTTGAGAAACTGATTATACCTACTATAATACTTAGTACACGCACTTTTACTAGGTATATTTAATTCCCCTGTAATAAATGTCGAATCTATTGTAATAAATCGGGAACAGATCCAAACTCTGGGTTGCTCCAAAAAAAAAAATTGAATGTAAAACCTAGTGAAACTTTGCCCGACTTGGGAATCGTATCCAGGACCTGTAGTAGCACTTGTCATCACAAAATCAACAAGGAAGTTTTACCTCTTCGTCCCACCCTAAAGAGACGGTAGTAGGTACTTATCACGCTCTTAGAACTTCGTTCGTATCACACTCAAATGGCCAGGTGCGCAATATTAGCGGAAATTTAAGAGCGCATTACATCGAAAGTCTTGCTGCAATTACCGTTAGCTCCAATAACAGTTACATTCCAATACTGTGCACTTATGTCGCGTAGATCGGTGTTTATCGGGCTAAAAGTAACAGTTAGTGATAAAAATTTAGAGGCTTTACTCTAACGGACAAATATTTTTTTTATTTGTATTATTTCTCAAATAAAATATTTTAAGGAAGAGCTCTTGCTCTGCATAACAACACGCCTGTGGTCCTCGGAGGGTTTGGCAGTTTGAAGTCCTTTGTACTGGAGCCATTCCTGATGGAAAATCCCAATAACACTTTGCCTGACCTGGGAATTGAACCCAGGACCTCTTGCTACAAGGCCAAAAGATGTATATTTTGTTGTATATCAGGCTGCTGTCTACAAATCTACATCCAAGCGCATATTTTGCTTTCCAACAAAAAGTTATTTGAACTACATACATGTATAAAGATAACAACAAATTATTAAAAAGTTCTCAAGAAACCATTTCTTTGATCCTCCCAGCGTTTGTTGATACTGTATATCAGAGAGGAACTCTCGTTTGTTTTAATATAAGATCTGTTTATTTTAACTTTAAGTAAACAGAGAACAGTCTGAAGCATCGAGATTTAAGGCACGTGTGGGTTGAAGATCGTGTAGAATAATAATGAGAAGAAGTATATATTTTGTGGAGAAACTTCAGTAGTTGCGTGAAGAAGCCTGGGCATTTAGGTCCACTATCACCCATGCTGACTTGCCACATTTATTCACTATCTTTTATCATTCTAACCTCAAAAAGGTAAAGAGTTTTGAGAAGGGATAAGCTTACGCAGTCGTTTTTCTTATGTAACGCGAGTCGAATTCATTATGAGTAGGTGCGCGAAGACAGAATAAAAATCGACTGTGATAGTGTAGCGGCACTACAAAAAGTACTACAGCAACAAAGAATAAAAAGTACTAGAGCACCATTTATGACGCGAATGATGAACTAAACATCGAAATCCTACATCGCGTAAGTAAAGTTATCCGTGATTTACTATAGAAGAACCCGACAACAACTGTCGGGCTGTAGCCCACTAGACACCCGTCTGGTCGGAGGATCCTCCCTTTTGGCGGATGAAGAACTTTACACCTGGTTCTTCTTATCCCAAAATAGTTTAAGAAGACCCATTGTTCTTTATTAGATAATAGGGTAGAACCTCCATGGCCGGGGGAGCGTGACGACCTGCGCAACTAGTCCAGCACCACGGCCAAAGGTAGTCGAAGAACACCGTGTGGTTTTAGTCTGTTGGCGTCTGACAGACCAGTTCGGCCCTTCGCTCGCACCAGGCTGGAGAACATTCATGAGGATTTCCCCACGCAAAAACACTAAAAATAATAAACGTTCAACTATGTTCGCCAAAAGTTACATTGGGTTCGTGTCCTAGATAGAATAACATCATTTTCCAATCTACTCCTTTACCACCTAATTTATAACTTAATGGAAAACTCGGTAAAAGTCGGCCAATTTCGTTCATCTTTGGATTTTCCCGAATAAGAGAATAGCGAAATCGAATGTACGAAACTTGTTTCTTAATTGGCCCTTAAATTTTTGAAAGAAGAAAAAGAAATTAAGGTAGATTGTGCATTAGTGGAACAGAAATCAATTTAGATAATTAACCTGGATTTGGAATTAAAGAGGAAAAACAAACTCGCTATGGGAATCGGAATTAGGTTGAGAATTGCATGCGCTATGTGAATCAAGAAGTACCTGAGTGTTTTTTGACTTAAATACAAAATTGTTTCCATAAACGGTTACAGATAATGTCATTAATATTTAAATTGATTGAATGATACACATAAAGTCACTCACGCCTTTTTTAGCGATGTGAATTAATCATCATTTTCTCGGTTATGTAGGACTCATTGTTGACTACAGCTCCACTATAATCACAATATTATGCCTGTTTTTTTTTCAGAAAGATGGTAGAATTGTACCAGTAATAGTAATAATGATTAAATTTGATTTGAAAAATAAAATAAATTATGCTGTATTACATTTATTTAAGCGTAAAAATATGTTTTAGTTACTATTTAACATTATCCTTTTTAACACCATTACCTTATTGGAGAATAAAAAACATAAAAAGTTAACCAGTACTTAACACGTGGACGATTCCTCCAGGCTAGTCACTAAATAAATTACCTTTATACCCGCTTCGACAAGTTTCAAGCACCCCCGGGCGCCCTCCGGCTTGAATGAGGTAATCGATTTACAGGTAAATACCCCTGTTAATCCATCCTTTACAACCGCTTATACTGGCACAACCCCATAGGAAGAAACCGGATTTTGTGAATGGCACATTAATTATGAAAATGTACACAATGTACACAAAATTCATGATTCACAAATGTTATTCGAACCTAATTTTGTTTTTCTAATCGCTTGGCCACACGTACAGACTATGCAACACGCAATTTGCGATAAGAAAACAAATGAAAGATGTAACTAAGTACATGCCACACCTCTCGCTACTTGTGGAGTAACGATACTCAGGCGAAGGAAACAAGACAAGTGACACAAACCACGTCGCAAATCGCAATCGCATCGTCCACGGTCTTGAACGAGGCAACTAGCGGGAAGTCAGTAGAGCTAGCAACTAAGACTGAGTTATTTGTTTGACCGAGTTCTTGGTGGGAAAAGTCAATGATCAACTGAGTGTGAAAAGAGACAGCTGGTGTCTTTATTAGGACGTACTTTAATTTGTGTTTTCTTCACTCAGTCGCTTTATCGGGTAGGTCGTGGGCAAGCGTTAAAGCGTTGAACAAAAGCGGCCTAAGTATGTTTAGCATATTTTCTTGCTCTCGACACCTTCCATTATGGCGTCGATGTTCCATGTTCCATAGCCATACATATTAATGCGAAAGTTCCCATTGCTGTGTACTTACTCCCTTGTAAATATTTATCGCTCACCCTTTCATCGACAACATGCAGATGGAGTTCCAGAAGTTTAAGTTGATGTGGCAGGTGAAATGGAAGATACGCATGTGTAGACTGAAATATCGAAATCGACGACTGTTCGCTGATTGATCTGTGATGGATAGTGAGTGACAGTGGTGGTAGTAAGTGAGTCGTTTACATTCAAAGCTAAAAATAAAAAACATGGTGTAATAATGATCGAATAAAAAGCAAAACACACTAGTTATATCAACAAGTTGCCTATAAGTAGTAGTATTTTAAAGTTTGTTTTAGTTTACCTTTTTAATGTCAGATGGAGTGAAGTTTCTGTACTATTTTCTTAGACTTGTAATGCTTATGTAGTTAATGAACAAAACCATTTTCAGTAGTGTTTGTTTTAATTTTGGCCTAATATTGTAAAGGCGTAAGAATTGTTTTTATAGCACAAGTTTAGTTTTGTTGATCTCCACCTAATCGGATAAACATGAGAATATTATTATCAGGTAACAAAAGGCAACTTCAAATGATCACTTAACTTCGCCTACCTTAACGATGGTTGTTCATGAGGTTTTATTGCTAATACCGCAGCTTATAGGATCTAATCGCCAATAAAATATTATAGGATAAAAATATACATTTTCTGAGACTTAAAATGTCAACAGAAATCACACTTTTTTATTTACTTCACAAATATATAAGGTCCCATTAAAATAGATGGTCAAATTTTAACACAGCGTTCATTTAACCAAAGATTTTTAATTATAATATATTATCCAATTATTTTAGGTCAAAATAAAATCACTTTCATCAGTGTTTTTTTTGCTTGGACATCTTTGGTTAGACGTACTGAACGCTGTGTTAAAATTTGTCCATCTATTTTAATGGGGCCTTGTATATTTATTACACATTTAGTCAATATTTAATGCGAAATAAAGTCCCACAAAAGCTACGGTACTTTACAAATTGATCACACACACAACAAACACAAAACAGACCATACGTCATGTCACACACACAAAATTTCTTGTAAGGTGGAAAAAAGCGAAACAATTATAATGCCTATAAGGTTTTATATTCACTGGCAATACTTTTGGTATGTAGCCCTCACAGTATGGCTGCCAAGTGAGACTTGCTTTTATCAGCAATTTTAAATGTTTGATGTTCTGAAAGCGTAATTAAGACAATGGCCAATCTATTTTGGCCTGAGTAGAGTGAGTAGGTTTGATTTAATTACTTTACTGATGTGGTGGGTCGTAGTAAGGCTCCTGCTAAAGTTGTCTAATATACAGCTTCTTTTGTTTTATTAATGAAAATATTTTCTAGATACCCCATTTCATTTCATTTCATTTCATTTATTTCATAAACAATTTTTACATTGTATTGAAAACTCATTTAAAACTAACACAACACGGTTTACAGTTACAAACTTACGCAACTTTACAAAAAAAAAAAAAAACCACTTAACCATCTATAATTCGGTACATTAGCAAATTAAACAAAATGTTAATAAAAATGAATCATGTCAATAAAAATGAATCATGTTAATAAAGGAGTAAATCATGTCAATAAAAGATAAACCAAGTAAATAAAAATAAATTATGTCAATAAAAAAAAGAAAAAAAACATGTAAACACAAAATAATCATGTCAATAAAAAAAAAAAATATAGATCATGTCAAAACATTGTTAATTATCATGTTATGTAGTCTAGAAATTCAGATCACTGAGAAACTCATCAAGTGTATAATAGCATTTTTCTATCAGAAGTGACTTCAGCTGGTGCTTAAACTGATTTATATTATAAATTGACTTTAATTCTACGGGTAGTTTATTAAATAGTTTAATTGATTGATAGCATGCAGCATGACTACTTTCAAATGCGGTTGTATCTTATATTGTAAGTCCTTACGTCGTGTAGCTTCTCGCTTAGTTCTGTCCTCAAGTGTCTCATAGTCCCGTAGTTTTTTCATAAGGTCTGTTAGTAGAACTAAAATGTACAAGCAAGGGACCGTCAATATCTGTAGTTCCTTAAAATAATCCTTACACGAAACCCACTGCGGAATTCTCACCATAGTTCTTATGGCACGTTTTTGTATAACAAAAGCCGTATCCATTGCGTTTTTTCCCGCTAAAAATAAATTGTTTTAACGGAATAACCACACAGCATACATTAATTTTGTCGTTTTATTTGTTGTACTACTTTCTACTTAATTTTAATTTCCTTTCAATATAATCTTAAAGTCTGCCAGCATTTTCAATGCTTTGTATTATTTAAGTTATTACCGATAATATTCTCCTATAAACAAAACCCAAGGGGGGTTTTGTTTACAGGAGTACCCCCCTGTACTAAAACATCGCTTCGCCATGGCTTCCTATATAAAAGCACCATAAAATAAAGGCGATAAATCAAGTTTAACATAATAAATACCTTTACCGCCGCGCCGGTTTAGTGGCCCTCGACAGGATCGTTTGGCTCTTGATCTTGTCATCATAAAGTTAATGCAGAAGGCTCTTTTACAGAATTTATTGCCTTATTTATTTTTATTTATTTATTTATTTAACAGTTTATGTACACACTAAATACAGAAAACAAGAAAGGAACAGAAAAAATAGGTACAAAGGTGATGCTTATTTCTAATGAAATCTCTTCCAGCATACCTGCGAAAGGAGAGTAGATAACAAGAGATGTAGACATAGTGTGTTAACGATAAAGAGAAAATTGAATACATACAAACAAAGCAAATAATGAATTTAAATATAACATACAATATAATACATATATATATATATATATATAAATATAATAATAAATACCTATGCAACTATGGCGAAATGGAAAGATAGTGTTCTTTCACTCTTCTTTTGAAAACTGCAACAGTTTGGCAGTCCCTAATATCGGGCGGAAGAGAATTCCACAACCGCACAGCGTGTACAGTAAAGGAGTAGGAGTAGAAGTCGGTAGAGTGGGGAGGGGATTTAAGGAGGTTCCTAAGATGCGACCTGCAAGGTGCATCAGAGGGACGGGAGTAGGAAAAGCCTTATTAAGATAAGAAATTATTTTATAATATTACATTGAATGAAAGATTCTAGAATCACAATTGCAGTAGAAAATTGCAAAAAATAAACCATGTACTAAATAAATATTTTAAATTAAGAGACGGACACGGCAACACACTGTCTACATCACTGTATATAAATTGTGTTTTTTATTTATTTAGCACACGCTAGCTTTAAGGATAATGAT
The DNA here is from genome assembly GCA_950022335.1 of Eurois occulta. Lineage (NCBI taxonomy): Eukaryota > Metazoa > Arthropoda > Insecta > Lepidoptera > Noctuidae > Eurois > Eurois occulta. The sequence goes on along the minus strand of OX465492.1, from coordinate 1,179,449 downwards.
TGTGTGGCGATTAACAGGGGAGAAGGAAGATAAAAACGTGTTGCGCCGCCCCTAAGTAACACGGGACAAGCGTAGGGGGATGATGTCGATGATCACACGTGTACGTTTTGAGTACGGAAAACGTGAGGGTTTTTTGAAAATTCACCCCCTAGTGATGAACGTGTGAAAATTCGTAATTTTTGCCGACACGCACAGCTTACAATTTACGGATGCTTGTTTTCTGTGGTTTGGCCTTTGTAAATTGGGATAATAGTGTATATTATGTCCCTTAACTTCAAGTACTCAACTGGATATTTTATATAAGTGAATGAGCTTATTTTCAACGGGTATCGGCGTTACGGCAAAGGTTACCTCTTCGCTAGACGAGTTTTTTTAACTGATTCGGTGGTTTTACGAAACGGTAGTTCTGTATTGACTGTGGCATTATTGTTTCGTTCAAGATGTTTGACAAATATTTTTGTTACGTAATGTAAGTTTTATTGTGTTACCGTGACATAAAAGTTGTAGATAATATTTCTTTTTGCGGCCTCTTTTGAATAACGACGTGTTTAGAATATACAGAAAGTATTTTGGGCATGAGATGTTTAGAATCCTAGAAGATTGGAGATTATTCGTCCCATACAATAATAATTCCACTACTAAAAAGTTGTTAGACCTAGATTTATAAATTCAATAACTTTACCTAATAAGTTCCAAAGTCATAAGAAGTAAGCTTTCTTGACACAGTTGAAACTACATCGAGGCCCTAGCTACGCCGTAGCACAGTATGAGCTACACCGTAGCACAGTGTGAAATATGCCGTAGCATTGATTGTAGTAATATTTATGCAGTAAGGACCTTTTTTTTAGTCTGTGTAACCCGTCAGGGATGTTTTTGTGTCATTTTAAACTCTACTATCTTATGTAACTATGTATTGTGTATATAATAACATTACTCTCGACAAACAATTTGTAATAATATTTTTTATATTGTGCTAGCTAGTTTATGATTAATTATCATTTAGAATATAAAACGATTTTTATTCCAATATTGACATGATATTGTGAAATATTTGGAATTTATTCATTACAAATAATGAAGAACGTCTAAAGCCGAACTTACGAAGAATGTTTCCTCATTTCGGGGAATGTTTTAATTGCATTGAATAAGAAAAGGCCGACGGGCTTTGATGTAGGAACAATAACTTGTATATTAATTTGTAGTAACCTAAGCAACCTTTAATGGCAACATTTTTCTAAGAACTAATGGGCGACACGCGACGGAGCATTCTTCTCCATAGAGATTCTACGCTTTGGAATGAGCAACTACAGTACTTTCACTAGTTATTATGTCTTGTGACAAGGACTGCAGCTTCATTTTTTTGTTTTTTTGACATGCAAATGTGCCTGTCATGGTCTAATTGAAATAAATGTCCTGAGTCCTGAGGGCCTAACCAAGTGAAAATCGCGTTCCAAGCCCTTAGTATTTCTAAAAACGACTTTCAGCAGAATTGGCAGAAGCTTTTCTGTCTCATGTCAATCCAATACATTTGACTTGATCATTGTTATCGCCGATAGAACAAAACCTTGTCCAGGGTCTTCTCGCGTAGTATGAGAGGCTTGCCAGCTATATGCATCAATGACCATAAAAAGGGGCTACGACCAACTGGATGCAGTAGACGGAGAGCATGTTATGACGCAGCCTTGGAGAGCCCTTTGTCTAGCAGTGGACTGCAATAGGTAAGGTTGATAACAGCTTGAAACAAACGTCAAAAAAAGAAGTTCTAAGTGGACTCCGAACATTCCTGAACCATTTTTTATTTTTTTTATTACAAATTGGGCCTGCTCTTGACCTCGATCACGCCTGATGGAGGATCCATATACATATACCATCCATCCATTTACGAAGATTTTAATTTGAGCTTCATAATTATTAACTCAAAAAACAAATCAAATACCACAAATAAATACAGTCTAAACTTATGTTCGTATTCAAAGAATGTGCACCAAATAGAAGTCGAACTATTTCTCCTAAATCACAGTCAAAGCGAACAAAAAAAAAAACGTCGAATAGCTCGCATTTCACTATCTCCGATTCCCTTTGTTCACGTTCCATGTTTTAGAATTTAGCATTCTCTCAGCATGCACTAAAATCTACATCTGTAAGTTTTTTTTGTCAAAGGAAATAATGTACATTTTATTTATGTTGATTGTGAACGGGTCGTAACATGTGACGCTTGATTAGGAATGGGAACAGCTCATTGAAAAACATTTATTTTTTATATACATACATATAGCGGCCCGTCCCGGCTTCATGGACATTTTTTTTTAAAGTATAGCCTATGTTACTCAGGGATAATGTAGCATTCTAACGGTGAAATTTTTTGAAATCGGTCCAGTAGTTTTTGAGTTTATTCGTTACAAACATACAAAGCTTTATCTTCATAATCTTTATAATATGTATTATTATTATATAAGTGTAGTTATAGCCTCGTCTTGCATCCTGGATAGCGCATCATCACCTGCCTAGCCTAGTGCCAACTTTGTTGGTGTCGGCTTCCAATCTAACCGGATGCAGCAGAATACCAGCATTTTACACGGAGCGACAGCGTATCTGACCTCCACAACCTAAATAGTAAGTACTGGGAAATACGATACCCCCTGGTAAGACTGGTTGTCAGATTTTCAGGCCACTGACTACCTGTAACGACTGTCATAGATCTTCAAGGGACCAACGGCTTGATGTGCTTTCCGAGGCACGGAGGAAACTCAGTATGTCTGGGTGGTTGCACATCCATGGAATCACCTAGGCAAGAGCAACTTGCCCTGGATAGGGCAGTATCCCACTATATTTTTCCAGACTGTATTTTTTTGAACATTCACAGCTGCTGTTTTCTCACGAAGTTTTCAGAAAATGCTAATCTTAAAAATAAACCTTATTTATCTACAACAATAAGATTATTTATTTGTTAATACCTTCAAAAATATGCTAGGTAAAATCTATTTTATTCCAGACAGGAACTTTAACAATATAAGAGCTACAGATAACTACTTATAACATTTTGAATCCCTCGCCAACTTATTCCTTAAGAACTCTTAAATAATTCAACAAATACTGAATTAATAACGTCTGTTTTGCTCAATAAGTTTACTATGTACTAACTTCAAAAGCATTTGTAAATAATAAGTTGTATGTTATCTAATACGGCTGTCTTAAGACGGTATATGTAATAAAAGGACGCTTAAATATAAACCTTAATATAAAGCGTGTACAGTTTAACTTGAAACAAGCGTTTTATAAAAGGCCCGTTTTAAAAAGTTAATAAATGTAATGTCATAATCATAAAATCATTTATTCATTTGCGCATATGGATACAAAAGAAAAGGTCTTAAACAAACAAAAGTGTCCGTTATACATAAGGCATGCAAATTTATACACATTATATAAGTTTATCCTGTAAAAAATATTCAGTGACAGAGTAATACGCTTTTTTTAGTAACATTGTTTTGATATTGTTTTTAAATATATTTATATCATATATCTAGGAATGAGTTTGGTAAATGGTCATATATGCGTGGTGCCATACATAATTTTATTTAATTACGCTGTTATATTGATTGGTAAACATATATTTAATTTATGTCTTTTTCTATATAATTTATTAAAGAGGTTGGTATTTTGTCTAACGAACATTATAACCTCTAATATACATGGTAACGTAAGAATATTTAATTTTGGAAATGATGGTCTGCAACTGTCAGTTACTTTTATACTATGTAGTTATGGCTTGTATACATTTCTTGATTTAAATACTGCTTGTTATTAGAATTAACCCAAAATATAACACGTAATGTGTTATATTTTGGGTTAATTCTAATAACTAATTAAAAAATTTAGAATATTTACAACATAGCCGTTGTCGGCTGTAAGGTCTGTAGAAGTACTGACCGTTTGTTATATTTAGTCCTTTGGTATATTTAGTTTATTGGTATTTATAAGTTTTTATGTAATTATCATTGCGTTAACTTAATGATCTGATTTAATCGTGACGATAAAGTTAAGAACTTAGTTTAATTATTTTCCGTAGAATATTTCCTGTAGTCCCACAAAAGTTGTCGCTTACGTTTAAAACGTACTCTAATTTTTTGATTACAAAAGATAATCTACCGAGGGCGAAATGTTGTTGATATTTTTATTTGTTTAATGGAGAAGCAAAGATTAAAGAATAGTTGGAATAATTCATAAAACTCATTAAATGCTAGGTTAGGACCTGTGTTGACAAAAACGTTACTGAAATGAAGAGAATTTAATTTATGAATGTTCTCTTTAGAGTATTCTCTTTTTTCTATGTTCCATGATTTAAGGAGGAAACTAGATTTGACTGGACACGTGAGTAACCGAGCAGTGTGATCACAAAGTTCAAATTCAGCAACCTTTGCGGAACATCCCATAACGTTTAATATAATAATTATTATCAATGCATGTCTTGCTTGCATACCGTGTTTGTTCGTTGATGCCTAATATTAGGTTGTATCTGTGCAGTATTTAATTGAAAAAATTCAGAAATGAAATTGCATAAATTCAGTTGCATCGTAAGTTTCCTTAAGCTTTATATTGAAGTCGCCACAAATGGTTACTTTCTTTGTATCGTAACAAAATCGACAAAGAAGGTAATTTAGAATATATTTGTATCATCTGTATTTGGCCTTGGAGGTCTGTAGATACATATGACATATATTATATGGTCTAGTAACTCAATACCAGAACATTGAAAGATATTTTCAAGTGAGTAATTACTGAAATGTTTTATTGGTTCAGAAGTGGTCTCGAAGCGATTTTCCTATTACATACAAGAACCACCGCGCCGGTTTTTCCTACAGAAACAAGAAGCTATTTTATAATTTCTGATATTTTGTATGTTTTTGTCTGTTTCTCATGGTTTTGTTCATTCTCAAGAGCTAACGTTAAAAGGTCTGACTTAGAGATGAGGCCATTTATGTTTTGGTGAAGAATGTTAATATGGTTGAACACGAAAAAGCTCTTTCGATGCTTGTAGGGAAGATGTATTATCTATATTCTCATTTTGTAATGCATGTCAATGGAGTTGCTACTAAACGGTGCAGAAATAACGATAATAAGAAATTTTTATATGTGTAGTATGTAGATAGGCAAACGAAGATATTCTGTAGTAATATTTTCACGTATTATATACAAGTAGTACCTATAAATAATTGGATGAACAGTATGTATAAAAGGTAAACAATACCACATAATTAATACTAAAACCAGTCTTCGCAGCTTTTCTGTTCACTGTTTTCAGCATTAGATTATGATGAATTTCGGATTAATGAGAGGGACTAACAGATGGACTATTACATTGTTTGTAAATGTCAGCTTGCCAGTGACCAACTATTCGGAAAACTTATCTTAGAAAGATATACATAACATCACGCCTGTAATCCCCGAAGGGTGAGGCAAAGATGTGCCTAATAGATCACCCCCATTTCGCCAGTCATGCTGAATTAAAACTAAATATTTTGAATAACATTTAATACCATAGATTTTCGCAAAGTAACACCTGATTCTATAACTTAAGTAATGTTTAAGTCCCATGCAATAGGGGGTGAGCCTGTTGGCATCAACCGAGCACAAATCCAAACTCCGTAGCTGCTACTGAGAAATTTGTAATGGAAAAACCCAATAACATTTTGCCAAACCTGAAAATCGAACCCAGGCCTTAAGTTTAGCAGTACTGATTGCTTGCTGGATTAATATTCGATTATAGGCATCCATCTCTTATATTGGCTTTAACAGCAAACAAATGAACAACACTCAAATCTGTTAGTCTGTGGTTACGACGCTAGTCACCTATTTTACGCGTATGTGCTCGAACGGTTTGACATCAGAAACCGCAACTAATTGGAAGGCCTGGCCGCTAAACCATAATCACAAAGGTGACGTCGAAAGACGTTGACGTGGAAATATATTGACGCGGAAACGCCTCAAAAAGCCGTTAAAAATCTGCAGACTACAGTACGGATATATGAACGTTACCTGCCCATTAAGAATAGTAAGTTTACTTTCCTAAAATATGAAAACTGGTAAAATATTGCAAAAAAATTATTGACGGTATCCACAGACAAATTTTGTCAGGGTTCCCCTGTATAGGTAGCATGGGACTTTACTATAATTGAGGAAATTTGGGAGTACTTTAGGAACATCTCTGTCTTATCCTTCGGGGATCACAGGTGTGATCTTCTATATATATAAAATTCAAAGTCCTGACTGACTGACAGAGTTATCAACGCACAGCCCAAACCGCTGGTCCTAGAGCAATGAAATTTGGAAGGTGTATTCTTTGTGAAGAGTAGGTATCCACTAAGAAAGGGTTTTTCGAAATTCTACCCCTAAGAGGGTAAAATGGGGTGTTGAGTTTTCTATGAAACTTTTTATTCTCGCGGTCGATGGACTTGAAAATTTGTGTACCTACTCTGCAGTTACAATTATGAGAAACGTGTATCAAAGTTTTTCCAAAATCATCCCTCAATATGAAATTCAAAGTCCTGACTGACTGACAGAGATATCAACGCACAGCCCAAACCGCTGGTCCTAGAGCAATGAAATTTGGAAGGTGTATTCTTTGTGAAGAGTAGGTATCCACTAAGAAAGGGTTTTTCGAAATTCTACCCCTAAGAGGGTAAAATGGGGTGTTGAGTTTTCTATGAAACTTTTTATTCTCGCGGTCGATGGACTTGAAAATTTGTGTACCTACTCTGCAGTTACAATTATGAGAAACGTGTATCAAAGTTTTTCCAAAATCATCCCTCAATATGAAATTCAAAGTCCTGACTGACTGACTGATATATCAACTTACAGCCTAAGCTGTTGGTGTTAAAGACATGAAATTTAAAGGGTGTATTCTTTGTGAAGAGTAGGTATCCACTAAGAAAGGGTTTTTCGAAATTCCACCCCTAAAGGGGAGAAATGGGGTGTTGAATTTTCGGTAAAACTTTTTATTCTCGGGTCGATTGACTTGAAAGTTTGTGTACATACTCTGCAGTTAAAACTATGAGAAATGTATATCACAGTTTTTCCAAAATCATCCCCCAATATAAAATTCAAAGTCCTGACTGACTGATATATCAACGCACAGCCCAAACCACTGGCCCTAGAGAAATGAAATTTGGAGGGTGTATTCTTTGTGAAGAGTAGATATCTAATAAGAAAAGGTTCTTCGAAATTCCACCCCTAAGAGGGTTAATTGGGGTGTTGAATTTTCTGTGAAACTTTTTATTCTCGGGGTCGATTGACTTGAAAGTTTGTGTACATACTCTGCAGTTAAAATTGTGAGAGATGTGTATCACAGTTTTTCCAAAATCATCCCCCAATATAAAATTCAAAGTCCTGGCTGACTGATATATCAACGCAGAGCCCAAACCGCTGGTCCTAGAGAAATGAAATTTGGAGGGCGTATTCTTTGTGAAGAGTAGGTATCCACTATGAAAAGGTTTTTCGAAATTCTACCCCTAAGAGGGTAAAAATGGGTGTTGAGTTTTCTATGAAACTTTTTATTCTCGAGGTCGATTGAATTGAAAATTTGTGTACATACTCTTCAGTTAAGAAGAGATTAATTATGAGAAACGTGTATCACAGTTTTTCCAAAATCATCCCCCAGTATGAAATTCAGTCCTGTTTTTTTTCGGTTTTTTCGTCATGGGTGTCATTTTCGTGGTTTTTGGGGCCGCCAATGACGAAAATGAGGTCAAAATATAAAAATTCAAGACGACGCCCATGAAGATTTTAGGTTTTTTCGTCATGGGTGTCATTTTCATGGCTTTTGGGGTCGCTGATAACGAAAATGTGGCCAAAATGTAAATCGATGATGGCGCCAGCAAAAAAATTCAGTTATTTCGTCATGAGTGTCATTTTCGTGGTTTTTGGGGTCATTGATAACGAAAATTAGGTCAAAATGAAAATCCAAGATGGTGCGGACGAAAATATTTGGTTTTTTCGTCATGGATGTCATTTTCATGGTTTTCAGGGTCGCTGATATCGAAAATTAGGTCAAAATGAAAATCCAAGATGGTGCGGACGAAAATATTTGGTTTTTTCGTCATCGATGTCATTTTCATGGTTTTCAGGGTCGCTGATATCGAAAATTAGGTCAAAATGAAAATCCAAGATGGTGCGGACGAAAATATTTGGTTTTTTCGTCATCGATGTCATTTTCATGGTTTTCAGGGTCACTGATAACGAAAATTAGGTCAAAATGAAAATCCAAGATGGTGCGGACGAAAATATTTGGTTTTTTCGTCATCGATGTCATTTTCATGGTTTTCAGGGTCACTGATAACGAAAATTAGGTCAAAATGAAAATCCAAGATGGTGCGGACGAAAATATTTGGTTTTTTCGTCATCGATGTCATTTTCATGGTTTTCAGGGTCGCTGATATCGAAAATTAGGTCAAAATGAAAATTCTAAATGGCACCAACCATTTTTTTTAGATTTTTCATCAGGGTTATCATTTTCATAGTTTTTGAGGTCACTGATAACGAAAATGAGGTCCAAATAAACATAGGAAAAAAAAACAATTCTCATTTTTTTCTTCGGTTTCCCCTGACTCAATTTTCACTCTTCGCCACTGGTACCTACCAGTGGCAAAGGGTCAAAGCGGAGCAGACCTCCACGGTGTGCTCCACCGTGTCCTCCGGGCGATCCTCGCAATGATAGCACCGAAATTCCACCCCTAAGAGAACAAAATAGGGTGCTGAGTTTTCTGTGAAACTTTCTATTCTAGGTGTCGATAGACTTGAAAGTCTACATACTCTACTTACAGTTTTTCCAAAATCATCCCGCAATATAAAATCAAAGTCCTGACTGACTGACTGATATATCAACCACTGGTCTTAATGACATGAAAGGACATGGCCAATTTCTGTATGGGCGTTTGCATAGTTATCAAATTTAGTGTACAACGATAATTTTTGGTGTTTCATATTCGTGAATATTGCCATATTAAATTACAAAAAATAAAAAGCTCAAAGAACTTCTCATTACAAATAACTAGACGTAAACAGTTTCATGTTACCTTCTATCAAATTGCTGGCAAAGTGTATGAATAATGATTTTGCTATTAAAAACGTCAAGGCGTTTTAAAATAGCGAAGTGCTGTGAATTATTAGGCATTTCAACAAGATCCAAAATCCTTATTTCAGGTGGTCATTCTACCTGAACTAAGGATTTTTAACCATATATTGATTAACATTTACTGAACTGAGAAAGTCTGACAGAAAACTGAGACAAAGTATATGTTATTATTGTAACATTTATTGAGACTCCGAAAGTGACGTTTTTCTTCAACAGTTTAACTACTAATTGACAAGAGAAACACTAAATAAAACAATAGATTATAAATAATTACTCATTTCTTGGTAAAAATAAATAAAAATATTTTTTTCCGTAGAGATAAGCAGGAGTCAAAAATATTAGAAGATAATCGCAATAAAACAAACAGTTCGTACGCAACGGAGGATCTGTGCAATCGCAGTACCGCCATTTTGACATAAACAATGACACATTGTAAAACGCGTTCCGTTTTATGGTACGGTTACGTTATTACTATAATTGTGTGAAATAAATATATCTTACGTATCAACAGTTCAAAATATAATTTAATTATAATATGTAAGAAATACCAATGAAAACAGTTTTGTTTAAATCAAAATGTTTCAGGTAAGAGCATTTGTCGTTCATTTCACATACATATCTACAAGTAGTATGCGTGGTGTAGAACGTCTATTATTCTATTTATCTTTCTCTATGGTCCATAATGGCTAAAGTTGACAAATGAGACTTTGAATTCAACTTGCACTACTTATTATATTGTAATCAATACTGACGAGTGCAGAGAGGTTAAAAACTACGCAACAATTCACTTCTCTATTTTTCTTAATGTAATATATTGACTATGTAAGTGTATATGGAATGTACTTTTTTGTCCATGTCCTTTGAAGGATGTATTCTTTGTTTTGAAATGGGGGTTGAATTTTCTGTGAAACTTAATATTCTCTGGGTCGGTTGACTCAAAACTTAATGTACACATCACTCTTCAATTAAAATTATGAGACACGTGTATCACAGTTTTTGATATAACACGATGTAGTTTAGAAATATTTTCATTTTTTAATTTACGACCCAAAAGTGGCTCCCATGTTTAAAATTAATTTATACGTCCGTCTTTGAATCAATGACTTACATATATGTACCAAATTTCAACTCCATCGGTCCGGTAGTTTCAGAGTAAATTGGCTGTGACAGACGGACAGGCAGACAGACAGACACGCGAGTGATCCTATAAGGGTTCCGTTTTTCTCTTTGAGGTGCGGAACCCTAAATACTAATATTATATATCTTACATAAACTATTTATTAATGCAAAAGTTTGGATGAATGGATCTTTGTTACTCAATCACGCCAGAACGGCTGATCAGATCTGGATGAAACTTGGCATAGAGATAGATTATAGTCTGATACAAATAGATGTAGATTACTTATTATCCCAGAAGTAGGCAAGATCCCGTGGGCAATTCCCGAACTGCACGCGGGCGAAGCCGCGGGCAAAAGCTAGTGTTATTTATATAATTGTGGACGGATTCAGTCAGATTTCCCGACAGTATTTTTTGACGTCAACTTTTATTGTGTACACAAGCTTTTCAATTTGTATTCCACAATACATTTTGGTTTTTGCTGATTGCAAAATTTGCTTTATACTGGACATAAAAATCAACACTGTTTCATAGTAAAAGTTTGCAGAATTGTGTAATTAATAACGCTTCAAAAATTAGCACTGTCCAGATTTCCAATTTATTTTGCATCAGATTTTGTAAAAAGGAAAACATAGATTGTGTGCTTATAACATTGCTATGTCGAAAAAATCAGGGTAGGGATTTATTACACTTCTCTTATTATTTTCTCATACATTGGAATACATTTTCATATTTGTTGATCTGATAGTTATAATAATTTATCTCTTATGATTGAACGGAAAATTAATGTTATATTAAAACCAGCCGGCAACACTATTTATTCACCAGAGAGATTTATTTCCTTAATGTGCTAGCCACTCATTTTGTGTACTGAAAAGGGTGAAGGAAAATATTGGAAACTTGCATGTCTTAGAACCGGAATAATTCGGTTAGATGTGACCTCTATCAGCAAGCACTGGGCCCACAGTGGTAGAATATGAGAAATTTGACCCAGCTACGGGAACATTATTGGCTTGTGATACTTAAATTTTATACAAGAATATTTAGTTTCATTTCCCTAAATCCAGGCTAGAATGCATTATGTAGCAACTTCCTTCCCGCAAAAATATGCTCACGCAGAAGATGCGAAGATATTTGATATCCAATGTACGTCCGAGTACAAAACCCGTGGCTACACGAGCGGCAAAGATTAAACATAAATATCATCCAAAAAGAAATACCAGCACACAGCACCAAGGAAATGTGAACACTAACTAAAGTAATTAACGCACTGATGGCGTCAAATGCGTGGCCTCGACAAAATATGAATGGGTCTCGTTAATCACCAGGCAATAGACGTATATATATATATACGAGGCTGTATTGGGAACTTGTCGCCGCAGGTGATTTAGTGAGGCGGCATAACTCATGGAAAATGGAATCGTAGGTTGTTGTGCTAAGGTGTGTGATTCAGAAGTATAAGTAGCTAATAATGATGTTGCTTATCAAAGTCCTTTGCTCCATAATCGTGAGCTTGCATTTTTCTTCGTGTCGCTGGCACGATTGTATTTTAAAGTTAATCGGTCCAAAACTTGCTACTTCCACGGCGTCGTCGATAGCATCGAAGAGAATCTACAGTGCCTGTAGGACTCAGAAGGCAGAATAAAAAGTGGAATTGTAATTTGCGATACAGTTCTACATCGACCCTTGCTGCCGTTCCGTCGAGGCAGCATCCTCACTTTACGAAGTACTTCCCATGATCAAAGATGTTTTTGCTTTAATCTGAATAATATTTTCTCAAAACTAAATACACTGCAGACTGCTCTCAATATTGTCACAATAATTCAAGATGACCATTTTCTGCAAATGCTAAGGGCCTACTTTGCTATGACTTGTACATTATGTATGTGTGTATCTTTAGTGAAACTTGGTCCCATAAAAACAAGAATAGAGAAAATAGAGAACAATTGTGTTTCCTATACTTATATCACAACATACATCTCTGTATGTTCCTTCATCTTAGATCCTCCAGCTTCATTATCGTCCAGTATCGGATTTCTTAATGATACAATGAGTGCTCATTAGTACCTCAGTGTTTTACTACTAGGTCGATAACCTGGCATTTGGAAGTTGATATTTTTCTTGTCATTTTGTAAAGTTCCTTAAAAATACGTTACCGAATTAAAAAAACAAACCACTTTATTTTAAAACAAAAAAAAAAGAAACTTAGGTAGGCATATAATTGTTTGTAACACCGCGAAAGTTTATTAATGTTGACCAATTTAAACCATAAAAATGCAAGTTCCAGAAACTACAGATTAAAAAATACTTGATACGAATGCAAGAACCTACAGAAGAGAATAGCATTCAATCATAACCCAACTACGGTAGCTATATCCACTGAGACCCACAATAAAATAAACACTACATTATACACATTGGTGTCCTTGCTCCTCTGGCTTTAAGATACGACTGTAATAAATTACACAATCTATTGTTCGATTCGCAATGTCTCTCTACAACACGATCCATTCATAAGCGACCCGCCTCCCCTTTCTAGGCCATGCATGCATGCGACATCACCTAGCTAGGCGCTGAGCCAGCCTTATATTATGCTCCGCAAATGTTTGCTTGAAGATGACCGAAATTCAGGTCAGGACATGGATAGAGGTCAGTTTTCGTTGGCAAGTCTGATGTATTATGCAATTTGTAAGAAACATGCAAGCTATTGGAGTGAAAGGTATTGATATTGGTTTTAATGGAATTGCAAATTGAATGACGAATCTTAATTAAATGTTGGTTAATAAACTATGTGGATTGATGTGTGAATACTACAGTCATACTCAATAACATCATGCTTGTAATACGGTAAAGGGTGGGCAAAGATAGCCATGTTTCGCCAGTTACGTTGTAAGTCTAATGTGAAAAGGGTCCCATTGTTATATAATTACTGAATATAATTTACATTCAAACTCTGTAATGTACTCTGCCATTGCAGGGCAATATCCCTTGACTGCCTATTGTTATAGCATCCGTTTATATACAGGTTGCAATATTTTAATTATCTAGATTTTTCAACATGAACAGAATGATAGTATTGATTACACATACAAATAGAAATTGAATTATAACATAAAACTCTGACCAAGTTATAAGTAGCTACTAGTAATATTAGAAACTACTAGAACCCCGAGGCTTGATCAATAAACAATTAAGCACATCTAATCCACTGGCCCTCGATTCAAAAACTCGATATAGAAGCGTCTGATAGAAACACTCCCAACTTATAGGAATTAAATTATTATTCTTCTTATGAAATCAATTTGCTGATGTACATAGGTACTCGTATTAGGCGATAAACTCTACAGTTTATTAAAATAATAACTTTTGTTTGATAATTTTCTTCTATCGAACTAGAACTTTGTCAGTTTTGAATTAGTAGACTTCCTGATGTTCTTGATATTAGCTACAAACTAATTGTGGTCTTCGTTTATTAAATAATTTAAGTCTGTGTTTTATATAATTTATCTGCCCACAGATGGATCCATCAATAAATGTATTCTTTAATTTCACAGGCATCACAATCGAAGTTATTCCTAATTTTTACAAAACATGAAATAAAAAAAACACTGGTGGCAGATTTTTATTATTTGTAGGGCGGCAGCCCATCAACAAATAAAAAACTTTTCCGATAACTACGAATTGATAATCAATTAATATTTAATCGATAATCAGAAATAGAGTGTAAATCGAATGACCTGTCAACACCATTCCATCGTTTAAACGTCCCTACTGTAATATTTGATTCGCTACTCGACGTCGACAACGAAATCACCATTTCACATTAAATTCCGCATTTCCGAAATGAATGCTCCAAAGTTTTTATCAAGAGGCACCAGTTGTTGCGAACTCATTTTGCCGATGCAATGAATTTAATTTAACAGAAATAAATTTTAATAATACTGAAATTGTTCCGTGAGTGTCTTCATCGTTTACAGAATGGTGGTGATTTTCAGTAATTATTTTACATGTTTAGAATAAATTTGTGTCACAGTTTTCATTTCATGTGGCGTACGACTTCTTGTTCGCCTGGAAACTAGAATAAAGTAGCAATAACATCCTCAAAAGTAGAAAATCACAATATCAAAGATAAAGAAACCGATCTTATGCGGGCTGCAATAGAAATGCAACCACATCCGTAACAGCAGCCGATCTTGGCAGCTACCCAAGAAAGAGCAGGAAAGAACCTTCATATAAAAGTCACATTATATTGGGAACCCGTATGTTTCCAGCCGTTACTGTCACTTATCCGGTGCTCGACAGATCGCCTCATATTTACGACGACATTGTCGCTAATCTCCCACACTCGCCCAGACCATTACATTCAACATATTTCATATCTCGCCCAACATTGGCTAAATGCATGTCAGAGACCGTGACTGTTTTAGCTATTGTGGCGTGTTTAGCTTTGTGTCTCTTTTTGTGAGTGACATCATTACTTTGTTCATTGAAATGATTGCTGTCTGTATTGTCTAAATATTTTAGCCTGTCTTGATCTCACATATATCATTATATTAATTGACACCTTTTACCCATGGGGTAGGCATAAACTACTGAATGCAACATATATCTGTGATCTCTGTGGTTGCGAGAACAATGCAACTGACCTTTTTGTAGAATATCACCAATAAAGTCAGTGTATGTATTCCTAGGATGTTGGTACTTTCTCGGCGTCCGGATCTGTTACGCGGTTTTTGTTTTTATTTTCTGCCAAAAGGGTGATTAAGTGAAGCTCTATAGTTGATGTTGCTTCAATTTACTCGCCCTCTAGAAGAGTAAGTCTTCCTTTATACAGTTGAGCCCTAATAAAAGCAACACAACGAATTAGATTAATGCTACTAATTCTACTTTATTTCACTACCAATGACTCCCATTCTTTATCTTTGTCATAATAATTAATGACGAAGCTAAACTATTTCTACGCAACGCATTAATTTTAATTTGGTCTGTCCCCAAATAACCTTCGCAGGTTAGTTCCTCGTACTATCAATATTAGGAACATTATTTATCTTTAGCTATAAATTATGGAGGGTAGAAGGTAACCCATAAACAGGAACATGAGTTTTCCCTAATAACTGAGAAAAACTTTACCCTATAGCTGTCCTGAGCGAAGCTACAATTTATTTTGTATCTAACAACTTACGAGTAGTTTGTAGGTTTATAATTTATAGATAAATTTCTTTCAATAAAATATGTGATATTAATAATATATAAACGTGGACGAAGCCAAAGTCAAGCCAAGTCTATAGTAAATGGGTTGTGGAGGTCAGATAGGCAGTCGCTCCATGTAAAATACTGGTATTCAGCTGCATCCGGTTAGACTGGAAGCCGACCCTAACATAGTTGGGAAAAGGCTGGCAGATGATGGTGATGATGATGTGTACGAAGCCAAAGGAGTATGTAGAAATCGTGGCAATTGGTGGACTGAAATTTCTGCCTCTGAGTTAATAGTAATAGTAATAGTATATTTATTTGCGTAAAACATGGTGTACAAAGGTGTTCACAACAAATTTAAATGGCACAAACATGTTTAGCTAGTATTAGACCAAGCATGCAAAATTTTAAAGACAGGGAAATATGTAAGGAGGCTTTAACAATGAATAAAGAACATCAATTTTTTTTATCTATAAATTCTTTTAAGCTATAAAAACTATATTCAAGTAACCATTTATAAAATTTAGTTTTAAATAATTTTGTATTTAATATTTTAAAATGACTCGGTATTGTATCGGTTGTTTTGTTAGTATGTACAGTTTGCTTACGTTGCAAACCTTCACTTTGAAGTAGAATTAAAGCTCCCACTGAAAGTCCCTAAGCTTTATTTCCATGAAAAACCATTTTAAAACATTTAACGCTTCATCAATCTTCATCTGCATATCCAAGCAGTTTTACATTTTATCAAACTACTCAATAAAATCGTACTCGCGTGCAAACAAACACCGACTACTCGTTTTAAATCGAACTCTCGTACAACTGCTCACGTAGAAGTAAATGCTCAGAAATTGCAGCGTTCAGGCAAATGGCTCTGAATATTGCGAGCCCAATAATAGGTTTCGTTCTGACTGGGCGAGTAACGCCGCGCGACGGTAACGTGAATAGACTTGGAACTTGTCTAAACGCTTCTTATTTTACTTGTGTGGGTGGCTTTTTTGAGGTCATGCTTTTGTGTGCATGCTGATGGTTTGCATTGTAGTTTCTATAATAAGTTTTATGTTATTGAAATGTTTTGATGGCAACCACGTTTACAAAACACCATTTAAAGAGATTGGAATATGACTGTTCAAGGGCAGTCATGTTTTGATAATCCATTCTTATATTATTATAGACGCAAAAGTAACGCTGTCTGCCTGTCTATTTGTCTGTATACTACCTTTTACAGATGACTAGCGTCTGATCTGGTAAAGTATAATTCCGGATATTTGTAGATATAATTCAAAGCAAATTAATGACCCGCGATCATGGCGCTTGCAACAGCGTCGAAATATCGGGAGCTCAGAATAGTTGATAATCACGGAAGATATCCCATAAGTGGCAGTGTAAGTTTAGTTATAAACCGTGAAAGCTTTATTGTCTAGTCAGTTATAGTCCTATGTTTCAGATTTTATGGTTTAAATAGTAATATAAATGATGTATTTACGAGCAAAAACTTTAATATGAAGGTGTTTTTATTACCAAAACATCACTCGACATTATCTTTCTGTTACTGAATACATATCTTACTATATTTAGCTAAACAATACAAAAGAATAACGTTGAACGTATTCGAAATAACTCTGGATAAATTGCCTACTATAATATTATTCTGTTGGCAGCTGTTGTCTTGGTTATTTATTTTACGGTGACAGAGAGAATGAAAGTTTTTTCTACGTTCGAGAGTGTTACTATCAGAACTCGAGATGGTCAAGGAGATAATAATACAGGGCGGAAGGGCTGTCCTTCCCCCATGTATAGTCAAGAATTATAATATAATAATAAATAGTTTATTGGTAAAACAAGTTTAGGTTTTAACAATTTTTTTATGATTGGATCCTCCTTTTAGGCAGATAGTGCCTGTGTTAGGAGAGTCCGCAATTGCGTTGCTAAATTATTGTAGTCTTTTACTAGTAAAACAACGGACTTAGGAGTGAAAAAAGGATAACAATATTTATCACCAGAAGAACAATAACATTGTAATTGCAGTCTAACTTAAATAAATAAAAACCATCATCATCTGCCTAGCCTTTTCACAACTATGTTGGATTCGGCTTCCAGTCTAACCAGATGTAGCTGAATACAAGTATTTTACATGTAGCGACTGCTTACCTGACCTACACAACCCAGTTAGTATAGAGTAATACGATAAGACTGGTTGTTAGACTTTCAGTCTGTTTGTCAAAGATTTACAAAATTACAGCAGGGACTAACGGGTTAACGTGCTTTCCGAGGCACGGAGACTCGGTATGTAATGGTGGTCACCAAAGACTATAAAACCACTTGACTGCGCATACAGTGCCCCCGCGCTCGAAAACTATTTGTGCATTTGCACCTATATATAGGCTACGGTATTAGTAACCATTTTAGTTGTGTCCAGTTGTTAGACCTGTGTACACGCAAAATTTTTAAAAATAGGTACAACATTTTACGCAATTTTAACGCATCAAAATGCCTTCATGCGCGGTGATGTGGTGTGGGAAAACTTCAAGGACATCGAATTACAAAAAGGATGGTATAACTTTTCATCGGTAAGTAAACAGTAAAGAAAATTATGTTTGATTTAATCAGATTATGAGCCACCGCAGGGTTCTAGTTAAAATGGTGGCTGGGTGAAAGAGCACAAAATTTGAGTATCTCGTTGATGTCTTTTGTAACTGTCTTCTTCTTTCATCAGGCAATTCTAATACGTCTATCCCTTTCTTTCCCTTTGTATTTTTATCGTAAAAATTAGTGCTGTTACCTTTAATAGCTGAAGTCGATATCGAAAATAGTAAAATTAAAATAATATTTATTTAATTCAAATACTGCAATAAAATACCTATCAACTTGTAACCGACTTGAATTTGATAATGTTCTATTTCTTGTTTTGTGTAGCTATTTTTCACTTTATTTTTCATCTGTGTGCTTGACATAGGTACATGTTGTTTCAGTTTAGATTTCCGAAGATTCCGGAACTAAAAGAAAAGTGGATAAATAAGGTTAATAGGGAAAATTGGTTTCCAACAGAAAACAGCGCTGTTTGTTCAAGGCACTTCACCCCCGATTGTTTTAAATATTTGAAACAACGCCGCCGTTTATTTAGTTCAGCGATACCAACGATGTTTTTGCCTATTTTGGTAGGTATTATTGGTTTTTATTGATATAATGTTGGCAAAAGTCAAATCGTGAATATGAGAAACATTAATTCTTTACAGGCTTCACCAAATAGTATGACTGACTCTAATACTAATGTACCGGGGCCTTCGCATCACAATCACGCCCTCGTAAGTTAATTTATTTCGATGATAAGTCCGTGGGTTATTGTATTATTGCATGTAACTGCGTTTATTGATAGCCGACATGTTTAATTACAGAGTCCATTATCAAATACACAAGTGCAAGCTGAAGCTAATACACTAACTGAAGACCAGACTCCTTTGCAGCGTTTTCCAATTGATGACAGTAACATTTTAAGGCCTTCCCATGATTATGAAATTCCCGTATGCTTTTTTTTACATTCTTCTCAACTATGTATTTACGAAAAATTCAATATTAATATTTCTTATTACCTCTTTCTTTTCCTATTTTCTTATATAATATTATTTTTCAGAGTTCAGCAATAAGTAACAAAGATATAGTAGACACAGCAATTGTAGACCTGAGTCCACGTAAACGCAAAATGAAACGACACATAGACCATCTTATATACTCTCTTAGTAAAAAAAAGAAAGAAGTCAAGAGGCTTCAAGATAAAAATAGATTATTGGTTAAAAAAAATGCGAATCTAAAAGAAATTTTGAATACCTTGACTAAAAAATCTTATATTACTCAAGAAAATGAAGATATTTTAAGTCGCATAGGTGTACAAAATCAAGAAATCGTTAAACGCCAAATATTGAAATCAAAAACAGGACATATACCCAAAATCAAATACTCACCTGAATTACGTGCATTCTCCTTAACGTTGCATTTTTATTCCCCCAAGGCGTATAATTTCGTTAGACAAACTTTCAGCACATGTTTACCTGCTACAAGTACTCTGAGAAGTTGGTATCAATCCATTGACGGTAAACCAGGATTTACAAAGGAGGCAATAGATACTATCAAAATGAAAGCCAGAGAATCTAAGAACAAAATTTACGCCACTATCATATTCGATGAAATGGCAATCAGAAGTGGTGTTGAATATCATCCCCAAGGCAGAAGGTACTATGGCCATGTGAGTTTTGGCGCCAGTTTACAAACGGATTGTCAAGACGAAGCTAAAGAAGCCCTTGTTTTCTTGTTGGTGCCAATAAATGCATCCTGGAAAATTCCAATAGGGTATTTTTTAATAAATGGCTTATATGCAGAACAAAAAGCCGCACTTCTAACAGAGGCGATCCACTTGGTAGAAGAGGCTGGTGTAAACGTCAAAGCTATTACATTTGACGGCTGCCCAGCAAATATTACTATGGCTAAAAAGTTAGGCTGCTCGTTTGAAGTTGATCAGATAAAATCCACCTTTGAAAATCCCTGCAATAGTTCAAAAATAGCAGTATTTTTAGATCCGGCACACATGATCAAGTTAGTGCGAAATGCATTTGAGTTTTATAGGAATTTGAAAGACGAACGCGGCAATATTATATCGTGGCAATATCTCGTTAACTTACATAATCTACAAACAGTGGAAAATTTTCATCTAGCTAATCGACTAAGGGCTTCTCATATATTTTTTAAAACTAAAATTATGAAAGTAAGCTTAGCAACCCAAATTTTTAGTAAGAGTGTATCAGATGCACTCAAATTTTGCAAAGAACAGCTTAATTTACGTGAGTTTCAAGATGTCACACCCACAACACAATTTCTGGATGTGATGAATGACCTTTTTGATATTCTGGACTCGCACACCCATGGGTATGATTTTAAACGAGCAGTCAATGCAGAAAATGCTGCGAATGTTATATTTAAATTAAAGACAGCAAGAGATGCTTTACTAAATATGTCCACACACATAATTGTTAGAAAAATAAAACAGGCAGTAAAACTAGTTAAATCACCTCGATATACCGGATTTATAGGATTTTGTGTATGTATCGAAAGTGCCATTGCTCTCATCCAAGACTTGGTTCTGAACTCAGAGTGCGCCTTAAAATATCTTCCTCTACACAAAATAAGTCAGGACCACTTGGAGCACCTGTTTGGAAGTATTAGATGCCACGGTGGATCAAACAACAATCCTAGTGCTAGGGTATTTGAAAGCATCTACAAGAAACTCCTGACATATGCACAAATAAAAAATAGTGGCAGTGGCAATTGCAGCGCTCTTGGTCAAATTTCAATTTTGCAATGCACTTCTGCGATTAACCGTATCAATATCACTACTAGATACAAAGACCTAAACGTAGATTTAGAGACTGATAGCCTAGATTTTTCAGACCTTGAAAACCTGTTACCTAATTCTGAATTCGGTGAAAAAGTTATAGAATATATGGCCGGCTACATTGTCCATGCTCTGATAAAGCAAATAAAATGCCAAACTTGCATTGGGGCGCTGATTGGTGTACCAAATCAAAACGCCTTACAATTTCAAAAGGACACTAAAAACAAATTATTGTACGGATCCACCACAGTCATAGAAAGGACATGGCTAAATTGAAGTATGGATGACTGCCCCCGCAATGAAAACGCATGTATAAACATGGTACCTACCAATATGTAATGCTAAATAGCTGAAATTAGTATTTGGTAATTTAAAAAGGTTCAGGAACTTTTAATATTTGCACAATCCTAAAAACAAAATCGCGTAACTCCTACGACAAAGGTACAAAAACTTCAAACAATGACATTGCTATAAACTTTTATCTAGGCGTTTTAATGTGTCTGCGACGATTTTTATTGATAATTGTGTTTTTGACTGGCGATTTTGCACTAAGGTACTTGAAGTAAATATCTACATAGGGGTAATTGCAGCAAAAAAAACTTGATACATTTTGGTAATGCAATATGTCTCTTCCCTAGCTGTCAGTATTCCTTGACCTTGGCATGTCAAACCAAAACAAAGCATAAAAATACAATTAAGAAACTTTTTTATGTTTATTAGTTCACGAAAGTTATAAGAAATTATTAAACACTAAATAATTCATGAATTAATATTTAAATATTACTGGTTAGTGTGAGGTTTCTATTTGTGCTAGTCATGTTGGGGGCAGTCGTTTAGCCATCTCTTTTGCCGTCGTTGTGAAATTTATATTAAGAGGACGATCAACGAAAGTAGTTCGAAAGTTTTGTCTTCGAAATATAATACCGATTATTTTATAAGATCAGTTTTAAAATCTCTGATTGGGTATAATTTATTCCCGGATATTAATTTTCATCAATTTGAAATAGAATCAACCAATCATTTAATTGAATTAGCAAGATGCATAATTCAAAAATATGTAGATGCTCGTTTGTCATTTTTTACAAAGAACAGTCAGGACCCTAAAACTTTAATTCGAAAAACTTATACCAAATTAATTCATTTTAAAAATCAATAATAGTATAGTGGCATCAATGTATATGTCTATTCCAACTCCTAGAATTATATAATTGCATAACACACATGTGTGAGTACTATGTACCGTAAAGTTACCATTTATATTTTGTTATCTTTCATTGGTTTGAATGTGTTCTGGTGGCTGAGAGAATGTCATGCTCACTCAAATGTCTCACTGATGGTGGCGGGTGTGTCGGGTCATTTAGTTCCCTTCAATATGGTTGAATTGAATGGCGCTGATCCATGCGTCATGTTCGTGAACGGGCGCTGTCAGTTGGGACTGGTCATCTCTTAGTTGCCACTGTTTATTTTAATTACTTTATTTTAAATTGTTGGACCTTTTTATTGATTAATTTTTTGTTATTTTGTGTGCAATAAAGAATAAGAATAAGTATTGATTGATTTTGATTAAATAATACAATTTTAATTTGAGTAGTTTTCATTATGTTAAAATCCATTTTATCGATATCGACTATTTTCTCCATATCAAGTAGAGCAGCCCTAACGATATGCATACCTACGCAAATTGACCAATTGCAGCCGCGCATTCTTCCCCGTCCCCCGGCCCGCGATGGTGAGTCGTGTTCTTAGAAGAAATCGGCCTATAAGCTCTCTAGTGGTTATATTCTCTATGGTGGTCACCCATCCACAGACCAAACTAAGCTTAACCTGAAGATCGACCCGAGCTGCTGTTATTATTTAGCAACGAGCTTCTCCAGTAAAACAGTTTCATCCCAAAACACTGATCTTACTCGTAATACTTCAAAAAACAAATTGTAAGAAGTTCATTTCGGTGGAAAAAGAATAAACAACAAAGCATTACAATTTAAAGAAACTCTTGACAAATGAGACGTCAGAGCTTTCGTCGTAATCCCACCAGTGACGCCGCGCTAATATTGCAGTCTGTTTAATATCGCTGTCAAGAGTAAATGTGAAAGATTTGAACGGAATATTTTACTGTTTAACGCCCCGTTCAAGACCTCATACGATGCGACTTACGACACGACTTGCAACACGGCTTGCGTCTAACACGAACCTCCATTGGTTCTTTCTCGTGAGTACCTACTGTCGTGTTGCGGTGGCTCGTGGCTTGCTTCGACCAACTACCATCTTTTGCTTTTTCCACGGTTGCTGTCGCAATACGCATGTTGCTTTAGAGTGTAGGGTTGGTATCAGAATGACTGGATCAAGAGTTAATGTGGAGGGTTTAGAGGAAATATTTTATTGTTTAAAAGGAGCTTTTAGAATTGGGTCGTGTTTTCCAAAGTTGGTTTATTATTAAACAGGAATAATATAACAGGGAGTCTAATCAGAAGAACAAAGAACATTGTTTTCCCTACTCTTGCTGCAGGGTTGCCAAAAACGATAAGGTATTTATTTAATAGGTTTAGACCGATTATGGAATATTCACACTGAACGTTCTTAAACACGATTTCTAGGCTCGGATTCTACCAACTCAAATTGTCGCTCAGCGGACAGACCTCCGGCGCGATCTCATGGCGACATGGAGAGAGCGACTGTCGCAAACCCGTGCAGGGCACGCCACGATAGTGGACTCTTTGAGAAGTGGCTAGTCCTCACCGGGCACGGTTGTTTCGGACTGTTTGAAAGAGATACCGCGGCCCTGGAACACAAAGGGCAAAAGAAGGAACATGGATGAGTTTTAGTCAGTAAAAGTCTGACACTCCCTTCCGCTACGCCCAGAGCGGGAGGAGTCATTAAAATTTGATGATTTCCCATCCCGAAAAAAGGCCAACTTCCAAGAATGTAAATGTGGGACATCCTAATATATATCCAAATATTACATTCATGTCATAGGTATACAATACATCATGGACATAAAAATAATGGAATAAACATAATATTATTTGAGCATAATATTATTTTGGGGTAGACTTCTAGTCGGGTGCAGCTAAATACCAGTATTTAACCTAACGTGACTGCCTATCTGACCTCCACAACCCAGTTACTACAAAAGTAACGACATCCCGATTGGCGCAGTGGCTGAGCGATTGCCTGCTGCGCTGCGCGTCGCGGGTTCGATTCCCGAATGGAACAAATATTTTTATGGCCTACAGGTTGGTCCGGATCTGGCTGTTTGTGTATGTGAGTTTAAATGTCAGTGAATGCACCCACGATACAGGAGAAATCCTAGTGGGGCAACGGATTAAAAAAAATCTGTCAAAAAAAAAGTCTGTCAAAGATCAACTAATGGCCGCCAGGACCGAAATCCCTTCATGCATCGCGATGTGTAATGGATAGCCACCCATTCACAGACTGACCTCGGCATGTGTTGATTAACCTCGGATATCGACCCATACCAATTTCATTAGAGGCATTACAGAGCTGCTGCAGCAGCTGTTGTATATCGGAAGTCGTTATAAACAATATAAAAAGGCATAAGCGTTTAAGAACACAAAAGGGTCTTGTTAGACGGCTGAGTCGAGGGTTGGATGCAGAAAACAGTATTCTTATAGAAGGAACGTAGGTATTGTAAATTCTATATTGATGCCTTAGTTATTGGTCGTTTAGATTCTGTTCTCCGTGCCATATTATTTGGATTGGATATTATTGGAAGTGGTTTTTAAGTATATTTTGAACCTTGTTTCTTATG
Source organism: Eurois occulta (assembly GCA_950022335.1). Classification (NCBI taxonomy): domain Eukaryota; kingdom Metazoa; phylum Arthropoda; class Insecta; order Lepidoptera; family Noctuidae; genus Eurois; species Eurois occulta. The sequence continues at coordinate 1,154,863 of OX465492.1, read as the reverse complement.
AGTACAACCATATCACACCTTCAATCCCCGAATTTCGTCAGTCAGAAGAAGACTTTCGTCAGTTCTGTTCCATGTAATAAGGGCAATCCTTCACAAGGCCATCATAAATTCACAAATCCAGACACCCTATTACTGGAGAAGTATGTAATACGTAATTAAAAGAATGTGCGTATTTCATGCCAAGAATTTTAATATTAGCTGGAGTCTTACCATCGATTTGGAAATAACAATGGTAAACGATTTATGTCGTAATCATCTTGAACACGAATAAATCACATCTATGAATACGAAAAGACGAAAGAAAGAAGTAAACTAATAGAGCAGGCAAAACTATAATTTTATAAGAAGACAATACTTTCTAATAGTGTGACTGTTGTCTTGTGGTATGAAAGAAAAATCGATTTACGTCTGTTTGACGGCAGTGTTGGCGCATTGGCTGAACTTTTGGCTGCTGCGCTGCATGTCACGGGTTCGATTCCCACACGGCACAAATATTTGCATGGTCTACAGGTAGTTGTTCGGGGTCTGTGGTGTCAGTTTAAATATTCGTAAACGCATCCACGAAACAGGAGAAATTCCTAGTAAGGGGGCGAAGCTTAAAAAATAGTGATTGCATGATGATGATGATGAGTTACACCCTAAGTAATAAATAGAACAAGGGTAAGATGATGATTGATAAGAAACCTATTTTAGTTGAAATAAGTTAGGAATTGTGTTTCATATTATAAAATCTTCTAAAGCTAAACCTACCTACCTAAATAATATACCAGATTCTGCCAAACTCCAAAAATAGATCTCAATCATCCCCAAAAATACACCACACGAGTCCAATATACCTTTACAGGCCTCAGGTCACACTTGACCGATATTCGCTCATTACTATTCAACACAACACTTCACAACCGCGGCAACCTTCACTACACCGCATTGCTATTCTGGGGGTGAGCAGACAAATAAGTTAAATAAGTTTCGGCGAAGATGGCGTACTCAATGTGGATTGTGATGAGCTGTCAAATATTCGAGAGTGAGTTGTCGGAAAATGATGGCTGAGCAATCAGTGGAGCATTAAGCAAGAATCTGTAAGAGGGTCTTAAGTTTTTGAGTTGAAAAGTATTTAAATCGATCGTCCACTGGTACGTTGAAAATCCAGCTTTCGGTCTTTGACTTTGGAGGTAATATAGTGCAACTGTGTGCAAACACAGGGGTTCTCTCTGTTGTTTTAGTGTTATATTCCGATGGGACGAGGGTTTCACACCTCCAACTGCTGAATTTTGGGCTGCTAGTTAGAAATGCAGTTAGAAATTCCTTATAGATACATTTAATACACTTTGCCAAATCGCTCAGCAGTCATGCTTTCAACTCCGAGACCGACGGGGCTGTTAAATCACTCACGGCAAAGTAAGACGTGCATGAAGAGGTTCACCAGGTTTGCTGCGCAGTTCATTTGCTTGTCAGTCACGCATCCGTGCGTAGCGTGGCCGCGTGTCACATTGCACGACGTCTCCTGCATTTTCATACTAAGCCAAGCTAAGTGCGTAACTTATCCGTGGGTTGCTGTGGAGCAGCGCCTTTATGTAAGCTTATTAAGTTGCGGAGTGGAAAGTGTTTATCTATTAATGACTATATTCTAGTATCTAAATAATTTATGAAAGTTAAACTGAAATTCTTGCAGAAGTTTTACGTGATTTATTAATAAACTAAACTTACTCATAAATTTAAACCGATTAGCTTATGTACATTAATACTTTATGAACACTCGAAACAAACTGTAAACAAACTTTCAATATTATCTATAAACAAGCTGTAGAATTAAGTTTGTTTCTATTATATTTTACCATTAATTCAGACAACTAGACGATGTCTAGCATTCACAGAAAGTAGTTCTAGCTACTGAGAAATTCTCTCTGGAAACTTTTGTAGTTTTACTGCAAAACGAATCCAATAAGGGTAACAGCAATCTAGCGGAATATCAAATAAAAACCAAGTACAGTTCTACATTGAACTCAATGCAACACGTGTGTGTTATTTCAGCAAGTTTCAGCGGTCACACAACCATTGAATGCTAACTGAATTAGTCATACCTTTATAGGGCAATCCAATGCAAATTCAGTAAAGAAAATAGAGCTACATATTTGCATGGTAGAAATGAGTTCAATAGATTCTTTTCTTTCATAAAATTGGCGGAAAAGTGATTATGACTTCGACACTTTACATTGTGTAATTTATTTCATAAATCACTACTGCTCTCAAAACGGTAAAAACATTGTGACGAAACAGACATGCTTAAGAACCAATAACTCGAATACAGTTCGCAAATGAAAACCTGTACTACTGGGCATAAGGGATGCGAATATTTATTTATGACCGACTCCCTCTCACAGATGAGCTAGAAAATAATTGGCTAGTAATTTTACAATGAATTTTGAACTTAACCAAACCACTTTTAAAGCCATTTTTAGCGCCTTACAACTGACTGATAGAATCTTTAATTTGCCAACAGCGAAATTCCTGTTTCAAATAAGCACTTTACATTCATAGCAAGCGTTTTCCTTCTCACTCTGGGAGACCATTACACAAATCACTAGTACAGGTAAGGTACATCGTTTCCGCCGGAGCACAAATGTATCGCAATTGTGTCGCCGTATTTCGGTACTAATCCCCAACTAAACGAGGTGCCTCATGCCGTATAAAAAATGAGATTAGGGACGTAAGTTGTAACTATTGCTATTTCGAGTAACAAAGTAGAAGAATAAAAATGCTGAAACCTAAAAGCGACTGCAGACCGCAAACCGACAAGACTTCTAGTAGATCTTTATCAGCAACACAACTCGTTTCTATGTATCCCTAGGAAAAGGCTTCCATAAATGGGACACTGCCAGCAATGTCGATGTGGCTTTAACGCTGCAGTTAGCGGCTTGCATTAAATTGTACATTAAATATGAATGCTCCGATCTATCTACCCCTCGACGAAAACAAGCGTGACAAACAAAGTTAACAAAACAAATTAATCCCTCAAGTTCAACAGGAAATTAAACGTGAGCATGTTTTTTCATTTACTCAAAAGCCTGAACAAACTTTCATAATTACCCTGTCGTTCCACGTAAGCCCTCTTTACAAATAAACACACACCACATTGACCACATACCAGCTACCAGACCACGGACTAAATCGAGGCTCATGAAAAATTTAAATGGCTCGACAATCGGTCAGACCCTTTTCCCTTCAGTATCAGACCCAAAGGTAGCGATACTGTTTGAGTAGATAATGTTTATTGAAGGTATTTTGGTTGAAAGTCAATTTCGTGGGAACTTTGAATAAATTGTACGAATTTTGAAGACTAGGGGCTAGTCTTTGTGAAGAGAAGGAAAAAGAGACAAAGAATTAAATGGGGGTAGGCAGAAACTAGAGACACCAGCCACCAGCTCTGCTATGATACGATAAATTTATAAATATGCATCTTAGTCCACTTCCACTCCGCTTCATCTAGCCTGAGGCGTCTTTACGTTCGCGGTCTCCTCTCAAGAACATGAAATGTTCTTGTATTATTTCCTCTGTTCATTTGAATACATATCTTTTATATTTTTAATATTCTTAAATAAAATAACATTTAAAAAAATTGTTCGCGTCGTGCCCAGAAGTACTGCTTTCGGAATCAGGGCCTTGTTTCAGAAAGCAGTACTTCTGGACACGGCGCGTATTGTTAGGAGGTTCCTCTCTCAAGAGCTGACCCTGTTTGCAATGCTGGTGTGCAACTATTTTTTTTTCTATATTATTGATCCAGCTTCCAGGCGACATCATCCTCAGATGTTGGTCGAGGCTATTAAGCCATTAGCCAACACGACTATCGGCACAATGCCTGCTGTACTCACTTGTATTATTATTATTACATGTTTATTGTCTACATCTCATCGTTTCTACGTGATGATTCTGATTTGATTATTATAGCTTTTGTGGTACGAATTATTTTAACATATTTCATGGAAGGCACATATTAGAATAAATAGTTAACAGTACTGAGGTAAATGACTTTTGCCCCTGACAATAACATTTTATTTAAAACTTTTCATTTCGTTTTTTCATACCGCAAGCTTTTAGGCTAAGTAGAGCTTTAGGTAAATGTAATTGAGGTTTGTATCCAACTTAAAATAAAACCTACCAAGTGCGAGCCAGACTCGCGCGGGATGGTTACGTACCATCGTAGTAGGGGAGGCCCCTTAAATTTTTAATTTATATTATTTGTTGTAACAGCGGCAACAGAAATACACATTCTCTGAACATTTCAACTGTCTACCTATTACGAAACATGAGATACAGCCCGCTGACAGACAGACGGACGAACGGAAGGACAGCGGAGGCTTAGTATTAGGGTCCTGATGGTTACCCTCGGGTACGGAACCCTAAAACAAGAGTAGAATATTTAAATCAACGAGTGAATTTAACCGTTGTCATATTACTCTAGTACTGAAACTACTTTTATTAAACTGCCAACTGGCTAGGAGAGATAATATTTTTCTCGCAAACGACCTCTGCCAAGTCAATGTGTGCTTAAGCATGGGTTTTCTAATAAACGGGCAAATACTTAGTTCGTAGACGATGAAGTGATCGCAGCTGCTAGCAGTGCTATTAGGTACCACACAATGGAGGAATAAGGGAAACTCCATGAGGGAAGTTTTGGTTAGTGGAAGACCAAAGAACCGAGGGGTGGATTGTGTGAAAGATGTTGTGGCAACACAGGAGGGACTGGTTGTCAGACTTTCAGGCCACTGACAACCTGTAACGACTGTCAAAGATCTACAAATACCAACCGGGATCAACGGCTTGATGTGCTTTTCACGGCAAACCTCGGTATGAAATGGGTTCACCCATCCATTGAACTACCTGGGCTAGCGACGCGAAAAAAACGATCACAAGCTCCTCGAGATCAGGAGGATGACGATGTTAAATACCAAAGACTATTCTTGATTGCGCTACTGTTTAAGTTGTAATTATCCTAAACATAAATGTAATAATACTTTACTATTTACTTTCTGAGATACTCTGAGAGGTATTTAAAGAAGGCTTTCACAATACCTTTTATCTTTTACCTTTTAAGCATTTTCTTAAAAGAAAAAAAAAGAAAATACATTCTCTAAAATTACAGATTTAGATTATTTTGTTTGTGATCAAAGATGTATGGGCCCGGATAATTAAAGTCTTGTACAGTCAGCAACATAAAATCGGTGTGTATTTTCTATTGTTCTATTGCATAAAAATCGTTCCTTCATTTGGAAAAGAACTCACGTTTTTTCCTATATCATTAGTTAGGGGTTTATTAATAATATCTATTCTGTGGTGCACGTGATCACGTGATCACGTGGTCTCACACTCAGTATCTGAAAAGCTGATTAATATTTTAATTAGTATAACTAACGCTCAGTACGCATACTAGCTATCTGATACTGCGAAACCAGCCGTATTGCTTCGGTCATTCATAGCGATTTTGCCGCTGCGGTTGATTTTGCTTCCGAAACTGCACCTTAAGTTAACGTAGGATGACCAGGTTTTTAATCCAGTTGTCTATTACCAAAGTATGCAGCATTCCTACAAATCAACAAACCACATTTTTCTACATAAAAACTGTAACACTTGTATCACTTAAAACACTTTATTTTGATGCAGACTATACATAACTGTTTTATTTCTTACGATCCTCTTACGTTGAAGATAAGTGTGCCTACAGATAAGCACGAGCTAAATAAATGAGTGTCTGCCTTTTACTGCGCGCTTTGGATTTTGTTTTATTTAATTTTTTTACAGGTCCTTCATTATAAAAGGCTTTTGTTTAATTTGGATGGATTGGAATAGGCTGTTCATTGGGTCACAGCCTTTTGGCTTTTGAAATTCAATTACTAGAGGATTTTAATGTTGTAATTGGCTATCAGGCTTTAGTCTTCATAAAACCTAAAACATGATTAAATTCGCGAGTCACTTTTAATAAATTTCGATTCGCTAACTGACCTTAGGGTCTAGACTAGGGATATTCGCTTTCGAAGCATTTCTAAAACGACTTCCAGCGATGACTTTTTGACTTTACCATCATCGGTATCGCAGATAAAATAACTACTTTGTTTAGACACTGTAGGGTCCGAGGCCAATAAAACATAGACGTCTTATAAATTGGTACATCATCATCAACTCCCTAGCTTTTTCTCAACTAAGTTTAGGACTGCCTATCTGGCTTTCTTTGAAAATACTGATTGCCAGACTCAGTTTCTGAATACCGATACGCCTGTCAAAGTTCCTCAAAACATGTAACAAGGGCTTCATCCAGCTGCTAGCTCGCTGTCCGTCCGTCTTATGACGACAGGCCATGTCGACGGCGCGTTCGTGATCAGTGCCTCAAAGAGATGTCAGCAAAAAGTACGGGGCCTGCAAGGGCTGATGCCTACCAGGACTGCGGGACTGTTCGAAAGAGATACCGCGGCCCTGGAACGCAATGGGTAAAGAAGGAACATGGATGGGTTTTAGTCAGTAAAAGTCTAACACTCCCTTCCGCTCCGCCCAGAGCGGGAGGGGTCATTTGATGATTACCCATACGACAAAAAAGGGCATTATCCAGCTTACCGAGCCACTGAGGGGTCTTGGTATGTTAGAGATGGTATCTCATTCACTGACTGGCCTCGGCATGTGTGGCTTAAACTGGAAAATCGACTAGTGTTACTGCTATTTCTTAGCCACCATTATTTTATTTTTATTTATTATTCTAACTTAGTACATACATACAAAGTAGGTTCCTAAAACTCCGAGCTTTCAAGACTTATTTCCTACTTACGCCATACATATAATGTTAGGTGCGAAATACATTACACGCCTACCTACATGAATATACCGTAAATGCGTAATATGAATAAAGTGTGGTACATTTGTAACATAAGTTTTTTCCCTCGGGCGCCTACATTTTTGCAGCTACCAACTTCTGAACAGGTTTCATAAGTTCCATCGTACAGTATGCAACTGCTGGCAACTATATATAGCGTGTTGTATCGATAATGGCCGCCACTCCTTTATATGTTCTGTGGCCGCCACAGACTAGGATTAGTTCGTACATAATTGATCACATCACAGCTTGAAACAGTCTCAGTTATAGTTTTGTTGGTAATTGCATTGCAAAACAACGATCGTAGCATTCATAGCTGTGTTAGTTATGAAAGGTTTCACTAACTCTAAAGTATCTACATTTATATGTAATGTCCAAGAGCTAAGCAATTATTTATTAATACAATTATAAAAATCCTTTCCCCCTCCAATCGTAATTAAGTTATGACACCGTTTTGCGGAATGCTGAGACAACTCTTACAGGTAAGGTAACTTACCGAATTCTAACAACAGTGACAGACACTGAACTTCGAACGAATCCACACATGAAATGTTTATTTCCTTGACTCTAGTGGAAACGGGCATGATTGTGTAACGTGATCATTTTTTAAACAGTTTAACCAAGTCTGCGTGCGCTACTCGCTCGCCCGTTTCAACCATTTTCTTTTACCCCACAATCTAAGATTTGCTTAATCAGAACACTATGGAGCTACGACTGTTGATGACTGTGACTACTGTTGATACACTGATAGGTCTGGAGTACCGTTTAGATGAATTGCAGTTTTATTTGTCGAATTTGCTCTTAGTGACCTAATGTGTCCCGGGAGTGAGCACATGTATGTATGTTTATACTTACGTAGCTATTAAAAAGTCTTCATGTGAACTTTTTGCTGTAAATAGGTCAACTCCACTGCTGAGTGTTCGTAATCATCACGTATTTTGTATAAATATTTTTTGCTGGGATTTGAATTTTAGCTTCCAACTGGTTTTTTTTTCTAACTTGAAGTATTTTTGCTTAAAAACTATTTTAGTAACGGAGTATTAATAAATTTGCTGCATCTAGCAGTGCTATTTAATTCCCAAAGTACCTCTACCTATCCTGGATTGTAGGTGTTTTCATCTATGAAAAACAATTTTCGAATTATAAAACCTAAAAATTCTGTAGCGGCACTACAAAAAGTACTACAGCAACATAGAACAAAAAGTACTAAAACGCCAGCTATGACGCAGAGGGTAAACTAAACGAAATACATCTAAATCCTGCATCGCGCCAGTTATCTGCGACTTAAGACTATATAGAAGAATCCGACAACAACTGTCGGGCAGTAGCCCACCAGACATAACACCCGTCTGGTCGGAGGATCCTCCCTTTTCTATGGGGGATGAAGCACTTTCTGGGCTCTCGCTGACGTAACATTTGTGTCTCGCTTATCAAAATACAATCTATACATCCTTCATTATCATTAATATTTACCGTCTTAGCTGTGGGTTTTCCTCTTCTCATTATCTTCAAGTGAATGGGGTGCTGTTGTTTAAGTATCAGAAAGGTTACTGATAACAGTTAATGATATTGAGTTTAACTGCTGATTATGGTAAGCGACGATTTGGGCTGTCGTTTGGGGTTAATGAACTTTTTCATTGCCAAGAGTTAATACGATGATATTATGAAGTGTGTGGGTTGCGGGAAGACAATGAGAACACGTGTATACGCTACGAGTGGTTTATTACGACTGCACTTAGAACTAATACATAAGAAAGATGCTTACTCTACACATAAGTACTTAATACACTACACCACAGGGGTACTAGAAAAAAAAAAAATGTTAACAATATTTTTTTTTTTTTTTTTTTTTTTTATATAATCTTTTAAACTCAAGTTATATGTTTAAAACTAATAGATTAATAATACATTTAAAACTACACTACACTATTTAAAATTACACTATGTTTTAAACAATTTTGTTCGGTTTTTGTGTACAATTTCTGTTTTATTGTTTTTCACTATTTTTACATTAGGTTCCTTATCCTCAATTACAATATATGGGCCATTAAACAAGGTATCCAATTTATTTGCAGTTTCATTTTTTAACAATATTAAATCACCTTTCTCATATCGCACTTGATGTACGTTTTTATCATAGGAAGTTTTTCGTATCTGTTTGCTTTTAATCAAATTATTTCGTGCATCTCTGTGTGCTACTTGTAAACGATATCTTAATTCTAAACTATAATTATCAGGGTTATATAAAGGTTCTATACTACTACTTATTCTACTCGGAATTTCACTGTGTTTTCCAAAAACTAATTCATACGGGGCATATTTTGTAGAAGAATGTATAGTGTTATTATAAGTAAAACACCAAAAGGGTAGCCAATGGCTCCACGTTTCAGGGAAATTATCGCATTGTATTCTTAGGAATGAACCCAAATGTTTATGTGCATTTTCGAGTGAACCGATTGATTCGTGATGATATGAAGTTGAGTTCAATTTTTCAATTCCTAATAGTGTACAGACCTCTGACATGGTAGATGACATAAATTCAGTGCCTTTATCTGTGGCTATAGTTTTTGGGATTCCGAACCTTAAAATAAAATGATTAACAAATGCTCTAGCAACGGTGACCGTCTCCTTATTTTGAAGAGGATAAGCCTCAACAAATTTACTTAATTCGCACTGTAATGTAAGTATATAATTATTACCATCTATATCTTTATCTAAAGGTCCTACTAAATCTAGAAACACTTTCTCGAAAGCATATGAAGCTGTGGTGGTTATCACCATCGGCTCCTTGGTTTTTAGAGAATGTTTTGATTTTTGACATTTTTCGCATTTATTTACAAATTCTTTGACGTCTGTTTCCATTTCTGGCCAATAATATTTCCTTTTAATATTGTTTATCATCCTACGCACGCCTGCGTGTCCACTGGTGGGTAGTAGGTGATAGTCATTAATAATAAATCTCTTATCATTGTCATTAACAATTCTTTCAACTCCTCGTAAAATACATATCCGTGGGCCGGTCCACATTTTCTTACTTTTTATCTCTTCTACTAATTCTTTTATGAATAACGCGTTATTTTCTCTTTTTATTATACATATTTCGTCAACATTTACTGTTTTACTCAATTGCTTTAATTTCTCCACAAAAACGGCTCGCGTGTATTGTGCTTTGAAATCAAGATTAACGTATATTATTTTCTTATTTTGGGAAAATGCAAAACACTCGGTTTCTACATCTATGCTCCCTTGTTTTCTTATCCTTTTTAACTCTTTTCCTTCTATCAAGATTATTTCTACTGCATCACCTGGCATCCGCAATAATTCCACGATTCTCGGTTGATCAGGCCGATAGTCTGTGTTATTATTGGTGTTTGGAGGGTTACTTCCATCATTTACATCTTCTAATTTCTTTTTCTGTGCTCTAGTCATTACATTAATTATTTTATCATTAATACATTTTAATTCATCTGAATCTATTGAAATTCTAGACAACGCGTCTGCTACGGCGTTTTCTTTTCCTTTTATGTATATTACGTTGAAATCGTATTCTTCTAATATTAACCGAAACTTTAATAATCTGCTTGATGGATCTTTCATTCCAAATAAATATAACAATGGTTTGTGGTCTGTCATAATTGTAAACTTTTTACCTAAAAGATATGGCCTAAAATACTTTACTCCCCACACTATCGCAAGTAACTCTTTTTGTATAGTTGGGTAATTTTTTTCAGCTTTATTTAATGGTCGACTAGCATATGCGACTGGTCGCATGTCTTTATTACAAAGTACTGCTCCTACTGCTATACCAGAAGCATCAGTTTGTAAGACGAACTCGTTTTCGTCTGAAAAGTCTGGGTACTGTAAAACGGGGGGTGATATTAACGCTTTTTTCATTATTTGAAACGAATTTTCGCATTGGTCAGACCATATAAAAGGGGCATCTTTACGACATAAGGAATTTAAAGGAATAGTTATTTCTGCGAATTTTTTTATAAACTTTCTGTAGTAGTTGCAAAATGCGACGAAACGTTTTACTTCTTCTGTACTCTTTGGTGTTGGGTAATTTTCTACTACTTTTATTTTTGCTTTATCTGGACTAATTCCTTCTGCTGAGACTGTGTGTCCTAAATATAATAATTCCTTTTTCATGAAATTACATTTGTTGGGATTTAATTTTAGGTTTACTTTTCTAAGTCTCTCAAAAACATCTATTAAATTTTTATTGTGACCTTCTAGATTTCGTCCAAAAATTACAAGGTCATCGAGGTATACAAAACACTTCTCATACGTTAAACCTGACATGGCAATAGTCATTACCCTTGAAAAAGAACTTGGGCTGGTTTTTAGACCCATTGGCATCCGTTTCATCTGGTATTGTCCAGTATTAGTTGTAAAAGCAGTAAGTTTCCGTGACTCTGGGTTCAAGGTCACTTGGTAATATGATTGACTAAGGTCTAAATGAGTAAAATAAACGGCACCTGAAAGTGACTCTAAAATATCAACAATATTTGGTAAGGGAAATTTGTCATCCTTTATAACTTCATTTAATTTACGGTAGTCTATTACTAATCTCCATTTCTTGTTGTCGTCATTTGACTTTTTTGGGACTAGTAAAATAGGGCTGGACCACTCACTTTGAGCTTCCTCTATAATATCATCCTGTAACATTTGTTTTATTTGCTTATTTATTTCCGGTTTTTGACTATGTGGCAACCTATATGGCTTTGTATAAACGGGACTAGCATTCGATTTTAAATAAATGTCATGTTTATATGTTTTAGTAGTTGTGAGCTTGTCTCCCGGTAGGTAAAAGATATCGTTGTACTTAGTACAAATTGCTTCTATCGTTTCACGCTCAGCAGGATGTAGATGATCTAATTTTAGTAATGTCAACAAAGTATCTGCTCTCTCTGCGTTTGACTTACATTTATTAAACTGACATATTTGGTAATCGTTTAATGATTGAATCTCTGGTTGAAAAGTTGGTATAGTAATAGATTGTTCTTTAGTATTTAATATTTTAATGGGGATAACGTTATTTACCGGCTTTACTATTATCGCTGCTAAAAATAAATCTTCTTGTAATTGTTTCGGTATAACAACACAGTCATTATTTACCTTATTATTTATTAGTGGTATGTAATGGATGGACTCACTTCTGGCAGGTATAGTCAAGTAACTATATGAAACAGTTGGTGACGCATAAAGTGGTATTATGTTTTCAACTTCGTTATACAGAATTAAAGTATCATTTTCCAAGTTTATATGCGAATTAAATTTTGATAAAAAGTCTAATCCGAGAATTCCATCTGATTTACACGGTAAATCATTGAACAAATAGAATTTGTGATTAAAACTATCATTTTGAGTACGTAATGTAAGGTAAACATAGCCTTCCGAATAAGTTTTACCACCAATACCATTTATTACAATGTTGTCCTCATGCAAAGGAATGTGTTCCGATAACACCTTCTTGGAAACAGCGGAAATGGACGCTCCGGTGTCAAGTAGCCATGAATGCCTGGTATTGTTATTGTTAATGTTAAAATGTACGTATCTAACATTTTTGTTACACGTTAAAATGTTATAGCATTTAGGAACGAAAAAACTGATTTTTGTTCTCTGTTTTTTCATTCTCTGTTTGGGGGTCTCCACTCACTTGGACTGGATACATTCTTCGTTGACTGTTCCTATCCCGGGTACCCCTACCACGATTATATTTAGAAGAATATATATATACGCGTGTATATCCACCACGGGGATTGCCATTAAATCCTTGCTGATAATAACTATTGTTGTTATGATTTTGACCTGTACCATAATTTCCACGGTAACGAGAACCTTGATTAAAATGATTATTTCGGCCCCCTCTATTGAAATTATTACGATTATTAAACCTGTTGTTTGGCTTACCCCTCGCGCTAAAAATACCGTTGGATGTTGAGGGCTGTCCCAGGTCCTCGTCCTCAGCTGCTCGCACCGCATCTTTCAGCTCAGAATAGTCCCGTGCTGAAATGATAGTGCTTAAACGTTTATATCTTAATCCGTCAGAGAATCTTTTAATTGCCAGTTTTTCATTTATTGGTCTTAGTATCTCGCTTGCCTTTTCATTACCGTCAGCTTGGGCAATAGTGAGGTCTATAAATAATTCTGATAATTTGTTTCCATATTCGCTGATGGTCATATTATTTTGACTCAAATTATTTAATTGACAAAGTATAGAATTGGCGAATTTTTTCGTAAGTAAATATTTTTTTATATCATGTATAAGGCTCGCGACGTCGTCATATTTACTCTTTAATTTTAACTTTGCTGTTTTAGATAGTCTTGTTTTCAACACAAAAGAAATAAGCATTTCTGTCTGATCAGGGTCCTTTAGACAACTGTTATATAACTCTACAGCGTCTATGATTTTTTCAATTGTACCTTCTGAACCATCCATAACGGGTATTAAAGATGTTGCAGTTTTTATGTCAAACTTCTCCATGTTTGAAAAGTTTGTTTCTGCTTCACCTTGAAAATTATAGGATAAAATCTTATTGTAAATTAAATCTATTCTTTCTGTTAATACTTCGTAAATATATTCAGCTAATTCTAACGAGGGTTTTTGCTCGGAAATCCTAATAATAGTTTTATATAATGAATATATCTCTTTAGCTTTTCTTATTTTTTCTTCTACCTTGTCTTTATATTGTAACCGTTTACTTGGGCCTAACTTCCTCAAGTTGACTTGGATATCTGTCAATTCACTTAAAATTCTTTCTAAATCCTTATCCATACAATGTGTAATTAAAATATACTTACATTTAAATGTCCATTTTCAAAATTATACTTAGGTCCTTATACGAGTAGTTTATGGTTTTAGCCCATTATTTATCCCATGTGAAATTCCGATATGATCATGCTGTAAGATGCTGTAAATAACACAAAATTATAATAAGGTTAACAATATTATAGGTACACATTATTTTACTTAATTGTCCATTACTGGTTTTGAATCGGGGTCACTAAAGTTTCTATAATATCTGCTGATGCTGCTGTTGTGTCTGTTTTTTTTTTTTTTTTTTTTTTTTTTACGCTATTTATTTTATGAAACACGAAACTTGACGTTATACACTTTTTCCACTATTCACTGCGCACTAATATAAGGTTTATACATTTTCATTTTCTTCTTCACGTTCTCGCCTTCCCGACAGCCGCAAACGCATTTTTCTTATAAACTCGGATTCTACACGTTTTCCGATCCATTTCTTCTGCCTGTCCTTCAGCTTCTTCCATATGTATATGATTACTGCAACGGCGATTATTGTCAAGGCTGACGCTATTAATATATTATTCATCCGGATGTCAGCTTCAACAGCAGTATTACTTCCTCCCGACGCATTCTGTGATATTATCACCTCCTTCTCCTCGATTTTGGAATAAGTCTTTCCCATTTTTGAGTCGATAAACGAGTCTTGTCGTGCTCAATGCTCCTAGTGTTATATTCATTTTTATTACGTCGATATTTTATCGCTCTAATTCAGTGCACCGAGGCACACTGGAATGCGCTGAATTTCACTTTTCGCTCGCTACGCGATACCCGGCAACGTAGGTAGTAACCCTACACCGCGGCGCTCGCGCATGGCAGGGTCGCCATGAAGTGTGTGGGTTGCGGGAAGACAATGAGAACACGTGTATACGCTACGAGTGGTTTATTACGACTGCACTTAGAACTAATACATAAGAAAGATGCTTACTCTACACATAAGTACTTAATACACTACAGTTATAACCGAGATTATAATAGTCTGAAGCGTTGGAAGCTAAATATTATTTACTGAGCGTTGATAATGCTTTCTTTATCTCTAGGTTGAAATTGGATTCATTTCTCAAAAATTTAAGTGACTTGAAGTGTAGTGTAGGTACTTAAGCATAATGCAAGGCGTTAACTGCTGAAACTCCGGCCTGCTCTCTGTGGTGGATTTGGCCGTGAGATACACACAGCCCAGGGCAGTGGTAGACGTTACATTTCTTCGAATTTTTGGTTCTAGGATAATAAGATATGGTCGGTGTCATTTTATGTAGCAAGGCATGAATTTCAGCAGAAAATTCATGTTGCAGGTCAATAAATACAGAAGCAATGTAAAGTAAATCATCGTTTTAAAACCAAATCAGCAAAAACGACCACTGTTAATTTAACTTAATCCTGCGACCACAACGGAAACCGAATTTCAAAACCAATCTGCAGTAACATCCGTTCTGTTATCGTTACGTCACAGTGTCGATAGTTATAACATCCGTACTCCATACTATGTTGATACTACTAATTTGATAGTTAAAGTAATGAGGAAGTATAAAAGTGGCACTGATGACTGAAAAATTGTATGGTAATCAGTTGTCATGGTATTGACATGTGCTGTGGAGGAATGAAAAAAATGCCGTGTGGAAAGTCTTGAGTATGAATGTGGATGGTTCTAATAGCTAGTAGCCAGTTATAGCTGGTAGGGGAAGACCATAGAAACGATGGATGAACTGTGTGAAAGATCATAACGGCTAAGAAGGGAGTTGAGCGACTCATGAGAAGAATCAAAGAACAAATGTTGCGCTGACCCTAAATAGATCGAGATAAGAACAGGATACAACGGATTTTAGGAGTATTATAATCTAAAAGACATTTATTATTTACAGCATTTATTTGACTTACAATGCCATCCTTTAAGTAGATCTCTACCGACTAAGTGGAACAAACAGAAACAACAACTTGTTATAAAAGTAACACTTTCACTTAACGCCAGTTAAAGTCTGAAAAAGAACTTATTATATACGAATATTTCTTGACTTCTTCACTTATTTCTTTGTATAAAAAGTTATATGCATAAGTTACTAGTTTATGTAGCTAACGGAGATGAACAAAAGAGAAAAGTATCAAATTGTGATTGTTACTGTTACGAGCTGGGTATGGGATAAATTAAATACTACCCATTAAACAACAAATAACTTAGTAATAAAAAAAACACTTAAAACTTAATCACAAGTTTAGTACACTACTGAATTCTATTCTCTTAGATATCGTACTTCTAATTCGTCGTGTAGCCAAAATTAGACTAACTGCTGCCGCAACACGACGGCTATTTATATGCAGACCGATTCTTCGAGAAGGTTCGACAACTTTCAGGAACCTTCTTCACAGTTCATAGTCGAACATCATCCTTCGAGAAAGTTTCACAACTTTCTCAAATGTTCTAGACAGCTCCATAGTAGAACATTGTCATTCGAGAAAGTTCTACAACTTTCTCGAATCTTCTAGACAGTTTTATAGTATAACATTCTAGACTCTAATCTTACAATACAATACGATAGTAATTTATTTTAGCTTATTGTATCCAGTAGGTACTTACTTCTGCCATTTATAATATTTACCTTTTATCTACAAAAAGAAAGTCTAAACAAGTCATTCTCTAATAGAATATCTAAATAAGTCGAGGATTATTTAACAGTCTAATTATTTGTCAACAAAAGTGACAAGTGATTTAATTTCAACAATATATTTTGTACAAAACCAAGTCAGCCTTCAAGATTACGTTGTGATTTAAATAATAATCAAAATAATCTGTTCAAATTAATATTCGCGATTTAATAATCTTGAAATTGTAGTTCTTCTGGTAATTGTGACAACGATTATTTAATTAAAATCTTAATTATTTTCTTTGCAAGCTTTCTCAAAATTATTTTTATACTAAGTATTTGTACATGGGTTGTTTTAAATAACACAAAGAGCTCGATAAAAATAGAGAGCTCTTCAAATAAATGGTAGGTAAATTTATTATTTTCACTGTAAAAATTAAATACAATATTTTTATCAATCCACATAAAACCCTTTAAATGGATTGTGAGAACCTGCAACCCAAAGATACTCGACCGAATATTAAATTATAGAAACCGAATTTCGTTCTATGTTTTTGAAAACCGATATTGATTTGATTTAAGTTACAAAAAACAAGTCAGAGAAATGACATGGCCGGAATTTGTATAGAGCTGTGCCCTTACAAAAAATATTCATGTACATTGACATACAGTACGTCAAATTAAAGCTTACAAGTGTGTAATCATAATAGTTTAAGTTTTATGATCAGACAAGAAGCGAGAGATACTATAAATAGGATACAAAAAATGTGCCTAAACATTTTGAATAGCAATGATCATAAATTCCGAAACGAAACAATACGAGAAATGCTATTAACAATGGATTTAAAGGCCGTTTCTTCACTATCCGACACGGCATTTCAAATCGAAGAAGAGCGAGTACTAGTCGTCTACAGATATTTCTGGATATTATGACTTCCAAGCGACCCAAGCGACTAGCAAAAAATATACAATTGGATAGGCAATAAAACACTAAAATGGTATTTGAATTTTTATTTAAGAATATCTAATTAGGTAGGTAGTTTAAATACCTACATTTGCAAAAGTATAAAATATAATTATCTACTTCTACTTCTTTTACAGACGTTTTAAGAAAAACATCATTGCAATTACTCAGACAAGACACATTCATTGTTTTCATCCACTTTTAAGCCTATTCATCTTCAAAAATCAACAAAATATTATCAAGGAATAAAGCTCTTTGGTTTTGAGCGTAGAAACGTCAAGAGAACTCTAGGATATTTGGATACACACTCTTGAAAATATATATTTGAATATATTCATTAAGACGCGCGGCAGGTTGAAAAGTGGTGTCTGCGAAAATCGTGAAACCGTTAACTTTTTAAGGTACCCTAGCAATACAATTTGACAGTCACAGCTGTTTTACATACATTTTAGTCTGACCTTCAGGCGTAATTCGGATAGATACAGTGTTTGTCTCATGCGTGTATCCAAACGTAGATGCATTTTGTATTGCATTCAATGAAACAAAACCACAAAAAAACTATTAACACACTTATTATTTTGAGATTTTTTGTCGCCTGTTCTAGAGATATGTAATTGTTGCGATTAATTTTTATTTATTTTAGAAGTAACTTTAATATAATAATAATTAGTGTACATTACGAATTATAAATTGATTCTGAGGGCAGGATTCGGCCATGTCCTTTGAATGTATCATACCAACTGCTTAAATGGAGTACTAGCCATATTTACCGAGTAATATTTTGCTTAGAATACGATAGAGAGTCTTATCGTCTTTATATTAATTTTAAACATGAAATTAAATCTATCCATGTACCTACTTCTTTCCTTAGCTACGACATACAACGATATTTAAGACCACCACACCATACGAGTACTTTTCAATATACTTCCATGCACATAACATAGGAACCTTATTGACACATATGGAAACAAAATTTGTATTACCAACGCCATAACCCATCCTACGTTTACACCATACAAAAGCCAGCTGCGAGTAAGTTATTATTTCTGTAAAATTGGCACCTACACCTGTGGTCTAATAACATTATATTTGCGATATACTGCTCGTATAATGAGCTTGGTGTATAATATAATATTTTCCATACAGCTTGTGAGAGCTCGGATAGGGAAATTGAAGTGAACGTGAGTGTTGAACGGGTGAAGTGAGGTGGCTATGTGGTTTCTATAGCTGATCGATTTCGGTTATTGACATGGATGTGTGACAAGCATTTTTTGGTGAAAAGCTTTTACGGAAAAGTATTTGTTTGCGTCTGAATTAAGTTTTTAGTTTTTTTTTTAATTTGTAGTTTGTATTAATCGATCGCATTATTTTGTTTTCTAATTTATGTTACTTATAGTATCTTGTGCCTATCTTTTTTTTGGTTGTGTTTTTGTGTCGTGTGTTTCAAGTGTTTATCTGTGGAAACTTGTAAATGGCCTTCAAATTCGTATTATTTAAGAACATTGTTTATAATAGCTGTAAGTTTCCCGAATAGTATAAAATAAATGAAAATCGAGATGACTTCAGAAGCATGTTAGACTGGTCCCGATAGTTTTCCACACACCTCCTCGTAGCTAGACGCTCACACTTGTGTTACAATGGTTAAAACACCATGTAATAGTTAAAATATGGATTTTAACACTTTCACGGTGTCTTTCATCCAGTGTAACCACTCAATCAAATTAATACTTTTGGACTAATATTACAAAAGACTGGCCGTGTACGGTGATATCATATTGATGAATTTTCATAAATCTTTCCGTGAAACTTGCCTACAGTATGTAAATTTAAGAAACTCATGCTTCAGTGAGTGAATGGATGGTTTAATGAGGCCACGTTTATTTCGTAGCCAGATATGTAGTTCAAATCGACAAGGGTGCAGGTGAACGGATATTTCAGACACTCTAAGCTACTATTAATTGTAAACGGGGATTTCAATATCAATTAAGAGATAGCGGTTTTCATCTCACGCATTTACTGGTACGAGTAGGTATTTAAGATTCTAACATTTCGAAATAATTGGAAGAGAAAGCCAGTCTATCTATACACCATTATAAAATTCATGATCCTGACTGACTGGTACATCAACGCACAGCCCTAACCGCTGGTCCTACAGGCATGTTTGGAGGGTGTGTTCTTTGTGAAGAGTAGGTATCCACTAAGAAAGGGTTTTTCGAAATTCCACCCGTAAGAGGGTGAAATGGGGGATTGATTTTTCTGTGAAACTTTTTACTCTCGGGGTCGTTTGACTTTGTATACATACAAACTCTTCAGTTAAAATTATGAGAAACACGTGTCACAACTTTTCCAAAATCATCCCCCAATATAAAATTCAAAGTTCTGACTGACTGACTGATATATCAACGCGCAGCCAAAACCGCTGGTCTTAAAGACATGAAATTTGAAGCGTGTATTCTTTGTGAAGAGTAAGTATCCACTAAGAAAGGGAATATAGGCTGGAATAGCACATAGGGTACTATATTAATCCCGGTAGCACGTCCCCGTGGGAAATTTCCGAACTCCACGCGGGCGAAGTCGCGTGCATAAGCTTAATTATAAATATTAATCTATTAAGATAATGTTTAGTTTATTGGAAATATCGCTTTCTACATATAATGACTGAAGTCTGAATTTCATAATGCATTGTGTCATGTATTCTTCGACCAATAATTCTAAAATATGTTTGTGTAAAAAAGTCGTCTACAAGTGTCGCGCCTTGTATTATGCAAAGATGCTAGCTTTAGTCCTTACAAATGAATCTAGATTGAAGACTACATTTATGTAAACCTACCTGGGTCTCACAAACGTCACTTTAAATTCTAGATTCAAGACTGAGCTAGATCTAGAATACTAAGCTTTAGTCGTGGCGACGTGGGTGTTGAATAGAATAGACCCTTTCTATTTCTTTGTTGAGATTTAGTTTTACGACATATAAAACACAGCCTGTGGCAAAAATGGGTTACAGGATTAGGCCATGAGTAAAGCAAAAGCTTTGAAGAAAGCTTTAAAATAAATTGCGGTCGGAAAATGTGTTTTTGACAAGAAGCTCCTGGACCCAGACTACAAGTAACTTAAACTTGTTAAGTAACCTTAGCAATTTTTTTTGTAACGTTCACATTGCTGGTCACAGGACCTCTTGGCTAAATAAAACAGCCGCTCGGGTCGATCTTTAGGTTAAGCCGTGCTTGCTTAGGTTGGTCTGTGGATGGGTGACCACCCATTACGTACCGAGTTTCCTCCGTTGCTCGGAAAAGAGCGTGCCAAAAAGTCTGAGTCTACCCAGTACTAACATTTACATGGAGCGACTGCCTATCTGACCTCCACAACCAAGTTAGTCCACTGGGTAATAAGATATCCTTGGTAAGACTGGTTGTCAGACTTTCGGGCCACTGACTACCTGTAACGACTGTCAAAGATCTACGAATGACAGCCGGGACCAACGGCTTAACGTGCTTTCCGAGGCACGGAGGAAACTCGGTACGTAATGGGTGGTCACCCATCCAAAGACCAACCTGGCCAAGCGCGGCTTAACCTAAAGATCGACCCGAGCGGCTGTTATCATTTAGCCACGAGCCTTACTTCATATTTCACTAATAGAATTTATTTTAAAACAATATTCTAGAATGTAAATCACTTAAACGAATAAATTATGTAAATAGTTAGTATTTTCTTAACGAAACATAATGAATCTATTGTCTCAAATAACTTGATTTAGTTTTGTTTGTACTCGTTCATTATAAATTCTATCTAGCCAAACATTTTGATTAAAGAATCTAGATTAAAGCTTTTATTTATTTTCAAACGGAGGTGTGCTTATAAAACTAAGATTATCTTTTCATGTAAGATCTAGACAAGACAGTACCTTATTTCTAAACATTGCAATTTGTGTGTATATCTTTTAATTTTGTGTACAATAAAGAATAAGAATGTATTCAGTTGTATAACTTGGTTGTGGTAAATGTTAAACTGTTTTTAACCGGATAGAAAACTGCAAGTGACAGGTAGAAGTAGATTGAGAAAAGGAAGGGTTCAACTCTGTAGTAGGACACAAATAGCTAAACCCTACTAATATTATAAAGTATCCTGACTTTGTCTCTATTAGCTTTTCAGCAGGACTCGAAATGATAGTTAACTTGATGATTACACCTTGATAATAACAAAAATCATCACCAATGACTCTTTACATGTATCCGAACTCGATAAGCCGCTTCCGAGCATATTCAAATGCATTAAAGCGTCAACTTAAAAAAAGGAAAATACATGTACAACTAGAGTAATAGTTGCGAAAAAGCCGAAAAATAAAGATCCTGTTTGGACTAATTTCGAGAACGTTGAAAAAAAAAGCAGCATGAGTAAGAAATTAAAGAAATCACGTTATGAACCATAATGGATAATTAACTCCATCTGATATTTTTATTTTCCTTTTATTACTTAAAGTTGTTAAAAGTTTTAAATATCTTGGTCATATCGTAACGGATAAACTGCGAGACGATGAGGACTTAGATAGACAGAGGAGAATGTTGGCAGCGAAAAGTAACGCGATTGCTCGGCGTTTCGCTAAATGTACCAAACAAGTTAGTCACTCTGTTCAATGCGTACTGTCGGTCGCTTTACACCACCTCTGGTACAAGCGCACACAACGCGCTGTTATAAAAGCGAAATTAAAATTTTTGATTTTGCATTTAGATTTATAATTATTTGGGCTACCGTGGAGGTGTAGTGCGTCCAGCATGTTTGCGGAGACCAGACTAGATGGTTTCCATGCTGTATTACGTAAAGCGAGGGCCTCCTTTGTGAGCCGTGTACATGATTCTGACAATGGAATATTGAGAGCCATATATGAAGCTAATTATTTCTTTGCATATGGCTGTCAATATTCTTGCTAACAATTTTAATTAATGTTATTATTTATAATGCAATTTTATTTTATTTCATTTTCTTTATTTATTTTTTATTTTGAAATTTGTCCTGAAATTATTTCTTTTGTCTTCGAAAATCTTTTGTAATTGTGGTCTCTTGCCTGAATGGATAATGAATAAGTGAATTTTATTTATTTATTATTTTATCTTACTTACATATACTACACATATGTTTACTTTTATATATTTAAATACTCATTAAAAATCAATATAAAAAAATATTAAAAAATAGTAGCCCACCAGTATCGTGAATTTTTGGTCCCATTAGTTCTATCGTAGTACCAGTATTTTACATGGAGCGACTGCCTATCTGCTAACCCAGTTAGTACTGGGTAATACGATACCCCTTTTTTTTCTCTCTTCTTCTCACGTTCCGCCACCTCCTTCGCTAGCATGACTGTTTCGCAGAAGGAGGTGAAGGCTTCCCATTCCCTCTCGCTCTGGACCATGGATTGAACCAGGGCCGGACGCGAGAGGTCGCCGCCGCCAATCGCCGCTATGAGGACACGGCGGTGCTCCACCCAAGCGGAGCAGACCTCCACGGTGTGCTCCACTGGTAAGACTTTTGGGCCACTGACTACCGTGACGACTGTCAAAGATCTACTAATGACAGCTTGCTAGCAGCAGCAGGATTGCTTAACGTGCTTTTAGACGCACGGAGGAAACTCGGTTTTAATGGGCGGTCACCCATTCACGCCAACAACCCAGCAACCTGATCCCAGCAGCAGCAATCGACCCGAGTGGAGCCCGGTGAAGCCTCACCGGGAGCCTGTGGCTAATTCAATGGAATAAATTTCTGTTTCCGCGCGGGCGTCGTCGTCGCGCGTGTAAAAGATAATAATAATTAAATAAATTTTAAAGTGTATCCTTGTATTAGGTAATTAAAAACAATGCCATTGGACAATCGAAAGTAGAGTCCTACAATATTGGATTTATTTAATCTTATCCAACCAAGCGTTATAAACTGCCCTTCGCCACCAATGGATGCCGGAAAACGCGACAGAGATTAGGTACGTCAAGATTGACACTCAGTTTGCGAATAATACCCATAAACTGAAGTCACCAATATGCTTGATAAGTGTGGTGATTACGAATGATTAAACTAAAGTCAAAGAGAAATCTATAAACACCAATCAATTTACTAACCCTAAGTCATACCACAGAGACTACTACAGTTTATTAAAAATCCTTAATGCGGTACGCTTGAAAAACTAAAGAAGGATTTCTAATATTTAAATCTTCAGTACCTGCCTTACAGTGATAACAGAACTATTTTAACTGTTAGTTAATTTATTGTTAACGGTGTTGATAAGGAGTGGTAAGTATTCTTTCGTTTGTTATCTGACGACAGTAATCTTACGACAGTAATAATGCTGCTCAGGAAGTATTTAGTATTTATTTAGACATTCAATATTTTAAAATCAACAATTTTTTTTGTTCTAAATAAAATTTTACCACGTGAAAAGTAAACAATCAGAATATAAATATTTAATGCTAATAAAAAGCAAAAAATGTGACATACCTTTCAAATAATGTTCAGCATCAGAAGAATCAACCATCAGAAAGCAACTGACAAAAAAATCACACATTCAAAAACCAAACTCACTGGCACTCGATAAACTGAAAATTCAAAAAATAATCCGATACTCGGAAAAGTTTCAAATATGGAATGTGTAGTTCGCGAGCGTTCGGGCGGCTTTGGCAGGAGGTTCGTCCCGTTCGGCGGTCGGGTAGCTACTGGCGTGGGAGACTACCCCCAGCGCCCTAGCCCATTGAAACTTTTACAACCTTATTTTATGCAGTGGCTCAGTTTACGCTGTCGTATGTCTTTGAATTTTGAATCTTTGATTGCACGGAATTTGACCATTTGATAGTGAGGGTAGTGTTGAAGTAGTCGGAAGTAGTGGGTAGTGTAGTGCGGAAACGTTTCGTTGTCATGCTTGAGTGCAGGGCGTAGTAGTAGTGTCTACGTTTTATACTTACATTTTAGCGTAGTAGCGTTCGTAGTAGAATCACGATACTTTCTTTCCTTAGGAGTTGTCTCAGCATTTCGTGAAGGTTTTCTTGCAAGTTGGCAATGACGTAAGTTTGTTTACGATGGGTAATGATAGTTACCTCTGAAGTCAAGACAGTTATGTATCATTACAAGGGGTTTATTTGTCAAAATAAAAGTGTGGTATGGGATATCGCACAGTTAGATAGACCGTCGAAATCAAATGGTGGCAGGGTCAGACTCCCGGCAGAAGGCGTAGAACCGCACGAACCACCAGTCCTATCGCAGTGCGATATCGGATTGCCATAGGCTCGAGTTAATTCATTTATTTTAAAACCAATGATGGGAGGAAATTAATATGCGCTCATACTTACTATTTGAGAAACTCTGCACTTCCCAATTTTACTCAAAGAAAAAATTGTTTATTTTTTATTTTTTTTAGTTTCTTTTTTATTCCCAGCATTACAGAAAGGTACGTTTTTTACCCCATGCGTTTATAAGTACTAAATTATAACCAGTTCTTTCATGTATGTAATTACGTTTACGTATGTAAAAAGTAAATTGCCGTCATTTACCTCTCATGTGCTTTATCACAAAAACTTTTTTTTACGCGGTTCACGTTAACTGAGGGAAGCTGATGTGGCTTTGTATTTACTTTTATCGTTTGTGTTTTACTAAATTTTACTTGTGGACCTTTTCTCACTCCGATGTTTTAAATGTTTTTTAGGGTTCCGTACCCAAAGGGTAAAACGGGACCCTATTACTAAGACTTCGCTGTCTGTCTGTCTGTCTGTCTGTCTGTCTGTCTCCAGGCTGTATCTCATAAACCGTGATAGCTAGAAAGCTGAAATTTTCACAAATGATGTATTACTATTGCCGCTATAACAACAAATACTAAAAATTAAATATTAAAGGGGGCTCCCATACAACAGATATGATTTGTTTACCGCTTTTATAAATAATGGTACGGAACCCTTCGTGCGCGAGTCCGACTCGCACTTGGCCGGTTTTTTTTTGTAATACTCATTACATTCTTACACTCGTTTAAAATTTAAACTCAATTCCACGAAGGGTTGTGGTTGTAAAATGTACATTTTCTAATTGTGTGTTTAGTACCCATGCGTTACGAGTAACACCAGTTGGGACGATAATGATGATCATAAGAAGTCTTTCTTTTGATATCAGGTTTTTCAGTAGTATGGTCAGAGTTCATGTGTCTCGCTTTCTACAACAAGAAACTAACTTACAGCTTATCTGGCTAATTGGGGTGTTCTAAATATCTCTGCCAATATTCATAAACAGCTGTTGCCTGCGACTTCGTTCGCGTGGAAATTTTGGTGCGTATGTGAGAGACTGCCTCGTTGGTCGAGTGGTCGCAAGTGCGACTACTAAGCATGAGGTCCTGGGATCGATGCCCGGGTCGAGCAGTGTTAAAAAATGTTTATTTTAATTTACATAAAGTTATAACGAACATGATTAAGAGCAATTTGAGCCTTTTAAGCAAGGCGATGCTTATTTTAGGTTGTTCCGCTCTTCCACTTAAAATTAAACAATGTATGCAATTTAAAAAAATACTGTAAATAATATTATAATTGGGTTATTCCATCAGGAATTTCTCAATAGCAGCCGCAGAATCTGTATTTGTATCCAGTTGGTGGAAATAAGCTCGCCCCCGATCACATGGAACTTCAACATAACTGGCGAAATGTGGGTGTACGATTAGGTACTTACACTTCTGTTGATCATCTTTTGCGTCTGTTGGTCGATTTTGATGAAATAAACGCTAAATGTTACTCAGAACAATGCTTTTTATGTCTCGACATTTCAATTTTGAATACAATGAGGGGTTTTTACGTGATGCGCGCATAAACGAGCAGACAAACTTATGTGATCCTATAACACCCCTATTATTTTTTTCTAAATATTTTCAATGTACAGGAACGCCACGTCTACACATTTTTATTATATGTATAGTTTAAAATGTCAGTTAAAATAACATGATTTATTAATGGAATGTTCCCAATATTAACAAATACACATTTAATATCCCTGATTAAACATAGGTTTCACTCATCTACTAATTAAACATCACATAAAACCTAAATTGCCGAAAGCTTTGATGAACGTATTGACAACCGTCAAATACGTTCAATGTGCCTATTAATATGTGTGTACTTATTAAACGAGAAGGTCGTCATTACATCTTTAACGCAAAATTGTGCTTGAAGATTACATGCCAAGGTACCTAGTAATTCCACCACCTTACCGCTTCTGAAGGTGCCGTCAAACTGCCCGGACAGGACTGGCCGCGGACATTAACAATTATTTTAGTACATATCAGTCATGCCACGTTTTTTTGTAAATTACGTAAGTTGCAAGTTACTGACATGTTAGTAAAGAGGATCAGTAGAAATATAGGTCAATCCGTGTTCAGTGTATCATAGAAATACGGCAATTCGATAGCATGTACTTATGAACATCGGAGTAATTATAACTACTTTGAATAATAATATGAATTATTTAGAAGATGATAAAAAGTAATAATAGGTAATGTAATATCATAATATAACGTTTAGTTTGATAATAACATTCTTATAAGTAGAAAACTTGGACACTTGCCAAGACCGACTTCGTCGATGTTTCCTGTATAATAGACGCCATTTTTCTTATCAACAAGTGACAGGGGAAGTGATGAAGCTACTGTGTATACGATCGGGATAACAATAAAGCTGTTTATATAAAATGAAATATTCCAATCAATCCCGAACGTGGTGACCATGGGCACGTGGAGGGTAATGAAAAAAACCGGCCAAGTGCGAGTCGGACTCGCGTACGAAGGGTTCCGTACCATTATGTTTATGACCGTACCGTTTATGTTTATGAAATTAAATGATTTATTTTTATTTTTACATTTGAGTCGATTGAATGAAAGGTAAATTGCGGTTTACGATTTATTACAAATTTCAGTGGAAGTTTTCATGGTAATGTACATCATACATTTTTTTAGTTTTATCATTCTCTTATTTTAGAAGTTACAGGACACACACACACACACACACACACACACATTTTACCACTTTGGAAGTGTCTCTCGCGAAAACCATTCAGTTTAGAAAAAAAAAATATTAGAAACCTCAATATCATTTTTGAAGACTTATCCATAAATACCCTACACGTATGGGTTTGATGAAAAAAAAATTTTTGAGTTTCATTTCTAAGTATGGGGAACCCCCAAAATTTATTGTTCTATTTTTATTTTTGTGTGATAATCTTAATGCGGTTCACAGAATATATCTACTTACCGAGTTTCAACAGTATAGTTCTTATAGTTTCGGAGAAAAGTGGCTGTGACATACGGACGGACAGACAGACAGACATGACGAATCCATAAGGGTTCTAGTTTTGCCATTTGGCTACGGAACCCTAAAAAGGGATCTATACCCAGGAGTGGTTATAACAGAATTCTGGATGACGATGATGATATGTATCATCAACGTCATCCATGTCGTCATGGGCGCTTATGAAACGTGAGAAGATAGGCTCACGGTTCGAATTGGTTATTTACTATAGAGAAGAACCGACAGGGAACTTCATTGTGCCGTGACATCAAGTATACGAACAGTGCTAGGACACTGGCTTCTCTGTTACTGTGAGAGAAATATAATTTACCACGCATACCCAGTCCACGTCGTTGGATGTAACATATCATAGATTACTATGGTCCTGGGACGTGTCGGTTTCCCAATGTTTCTTTCACCATTTTAAGAGTAATGAAATAAATTCCACATATGACCCACGACCTCGAAAAGTAAACCTTCAATCGACAACAGTAAAAATAACTAATCAAATCTGCAAATAGCAATTGAAACGGAATATTACGCCAATTTTAGCTCGGTATAAATTTAAATGGCCTCTACATTCGTGGGTAGCTTACAAAAAGCATTAATATCGTCAATTATATATTATGAGAAACAATACCTTCCTACGTGCTAATGAAATCACGTCATTTAGCAATTAGCACACCTACGCTTGAATCCTGAACGCAGACTATTACGAAATCTCACGAGAATTATTCATGATTAATTTGGCAAGATTAAAAATTTAATTGTAGATAGCTTAGACTGACTGGCTGGTTTAGTGGTCGCAAGCGCGCCTGCTGAGAATAAGATCTTGGGTTGGGTTCCCAAGTCAGGAAATTGTTATTGAGTTTTCCATCCGAAAATTTTCCGCCACAGAATCTGGATTTGTGGGCTGTTAATGGTAAAGGGTCGATCTTACCATTAGGTACAGATCTGCCTCACTCTTCTTGGACTACAGACGTGATCCTATGGTGTGTTATGTTGTAGATAGGCTCAATCTCATTTATTTCTAATTAATCAATTTACAGCTGTTTTTGAATACATAGTCAAGAATCGGTCAGTAACTTAAAAATTTGAAGCTAATTGCCTGTTCGATACCGTCCATTTCGATGGAAAGAACAGCCGTGAAACTCTATGGAAACCCTTGTGGCGTCACGCAACGTGCAGTATGAACGCACCTTAGAATATTACGTGGCGTACGTATGTATATTTTTTGTAAACCATCCGCTATATTTTTGTTTAGTGGCAACGTCAAGCGGGCGTTCGGTCCCGGGTGCTTTCCACAGCGTCTCATTCTAACTTGTCGACCATCGCGTTTGTAATTATTTCACTTGTATAGTTTTAAATAAGTTATATGTGTCAATCACTCGATCCATGACAGTGTTTGTTTAATATATATGTACGTTCTACTGCAAGTTGGACTTTGACTTCCGCTCGTCATCAACAACCTTCTCTTCAAGACGCCTGAAAAGAGACAGGTAGTACTTTCTACCTGGGTCTCCAAACCTTTTTAAGATCATGTCCGGTATTACAAAATCTAGGTTACATAGTGGATAAATAGCTGTAGTAAATAAACAAATAATGTTTACTGTGCAATTTATTTTGGAGCAATAAAAGTGATTTATTTATTTCATACTAAAGAGAGGGCACTAAATTGGGAATATAATACAAGGGATAAGTATAAAATCTAGGGTATGTGTATTGATATAAGTTCAGTCTACTAGGATCAAAGGTCACCTTTCATCTCAGACTAATTTACATTCGACCTGCGTGGTGTCTCTACTATAAATAATAATTCATAATAAAGTACCAATAAAGACAAAATACAATAATCCAAATAATCAACTCAAAATATAAATTTTATTCGTATGACATTTTGATAATAAAAGTTATAGCAAGACACATTTATGCACAGATTATGCTATCCTCAGATTTATGAAACATTCACTTTCAATTTAGTACAGTCGACCACACCGCCACTGGTAGGAACAGCATTCAACAGAATTTAGTTTTGTTACGACGGTTTTGCAGCCTACTGTACGTATTTTATTTGAGTAGATCCGATAGTAAGTTTATGTACAATTTGTTACTTCGTTTTTGTTATCTCTACATAGTTCACAAAAAGATGTCGCAATTTTACAAAATAAATGGTTTTCTTTGCCATTATCCTTTTCCGTTATTAGGTAGTACATTGTTCTATCCAAACGAGATGTCCAAATTTCATATCTAAACCTCGGACATGATAATTTTGATTT
This sequence comes from Eurois occulta, assembly GCA_950022335.1. Classification (NCBI taxonomy): domain Eukaryota; kingdom Metazoa; phylum Arthropoda; class Insecta; order Lepidoptera; family Noctuidae; genus Eurois; species Eurois occulta. The sequence continues at coordinate 1,125,088 of OX465492.1, read as the reverse complement.
AAAAGTAGTTAGGTACTGGTTTTATCCAGCCAACTTCCACTACTTCAAAACTTACCTAGTCATTTAGAGTCGGCTTTCAGTCCAATCGCTGGAAACCAGTATTTTACATGGAGCAATCGCCTATCTGCCGACCCCCACCTCTCAAGATTATAGCGACTTAATAGTTAAATATATAAAATTCACAGACAGATTTTAAGTGATCTAAATATTTCTATCGCAGACTCAGATAATTCGATTTACTTATTCATCTGAATATCTAGATCCAATATTTTCCTAGGTCCATTCTGCGAATATTTTATTCAATACAAAAATATGATTACGCAACCTAATAAATATTTGCCTAGAAAATACATAGAAAAGGCGTTCTTATGTAAAAAAAAAAACGTGTTTTCTGTCGCAGGACGAAAACGTGCTTCCAATGAAGTATGAAGCTGGATAGAAGTTTTATTTCGAAACAAAATGTAAGACGTGTTTCTTTTTCATAAAATTGTTGCTTAGATTAAGAGGACTTTTCGCAATTTTGGGTTCGTATTGGATTAGGTACTTATTTTATTTTCTCGTTGATTTGAGAGCAATGTAAACAGACACATACTTACAATCTCTATCTCTCTCCAGGCTTACTCTAAGCCACATTTTGATTTTTGCATAATGTAGAAAGCTGTGGGTGTACTATTAAGTATACCTCTGCCTTACCCTTCAGGGTTGACAGGCGTAATGTTATGTTAAATTATGTGATGTAGAAAGCTGGTCATATCTTACGAAAGACTTCCATCGAAAACAGTATGAGTCCTTGAGAGCAGAGCAGTATAGCAGAACCGGTATACCTTGACAGCTAGACTACCAATTTGAAACAGGTACTTGGATAAACTAGACACAATATTACATGGCTTTTATAGCACAAACTAAGGGTCCTATTATTTATTTTCTAAAAGTTAAACTAAGCGATTTTGGTTAATTATTCAATCAAACTAATTGCAGTTTCGTTCATTGTTGCGTGACGTTGGTTATTAAGGTCGCAAAGTTTTATCAAGCTTATCCCTTAAAAAATCCATGCTTCGAATATGTAGCTTTACCTATCCATATAAAATCACAACGCTTCCCCTACCCCACGGGGCCCTATGTAGCTTCGGCTCGGCATTGGAACTTTAATGGATTAGTTTATTATTAATCTTTTGTTTACCTTCCGGCTTCGTTACTGTTGTTCTATAAAAGTGAGATCGTGGTAGATGATCGGAACTATTTTAATTAGACTACTGTGATATGAAGGACGGGTAGTTATTGTTTGCTAAATTAATATCTTTTCAGAACCAGTTTATTTGTAATTGATTTTTTTTCTATTAATATGAAAAGCGACTAACAAAAGGTACCAGACTAATGTGAGTAGAAACGCTGAGAAGGGACACCCTAGAATGTCATACATCGTTTATTGGTGATTAATTATTGATGAACTTCAGGAAAGTCAGATGCGTAGTGATTGTAACCAGTGTGCTTGTATGACAAGGTGTGCACGTGGATAAAGCAAAGCAAAATGTACTTCCTGCCTAACCTCATAGGGTAAGACATGAGCTTATGTATGCATGTATGTTATGCAGCGTGTAGCAGAAAGATGTGTTCATACAAAATTTCGATACTTACTCGACCAAAATTATGGCACAAGTGATTATTTGTTCATACCACACCATTAAATATGACTACACCTTGCTGTTACATACTGTACAAAAGTTGCATATAAAGCCAATAAGAATGACATTATGTGAATGAAAACAGGTTTTCTTGTTTCCGAAGTTCTTCGTTATTTTCTCCGACTTCGAACTTCCTAGAAGTCGGGTCATGAATTTTGAAGCAAGATGAATTGTGTCTATAAAGTTTATTCTTTCACAATAGTCAGTTGAATACTCAAATCAGTTTCAAATCGGTTTACGTCTATCAAATATTGATATTGAGACGTGTTTGTATATCAGTTACTTCTATAAAAGATAGACACAAAATGTTAGTGTATAATTTAGTACCTATAGATACCATTTCGAAAGTTATGTATGGGTCATAATTATAACGACGACCTAAGTTAAACGCATAGTATCTCGAACGAAACGGCCAGTGCTCTAAATACGTTGAAGAAAAATATAATGAGGACACCCGCATGTCCTGGAAACAAAAATTCAAAGACATCTGACGTCAGCAAATCCACACTATATCCCACCAGTGAGCACATCATAGGCTCGCTTGACGTTATTATGTGTACCGAATACAGATTGCAAAATTTTAAAGATTTCATTCATTTCCAAAAATAATCAAGGCCATAAATTACTGCGTTAAAGATATCAATGAAATCAACACGTTTGTTCCATTAATCAGTTTTACTGGTCCCTTTCATGCCATAAAACGGTATTATCAATTTTGGGGATCAAAATTATCGCTTTAATACGGGTATATTGCCGGAGTTTCCTGAACCCACCCATTACAGAGAGAAGGCCTGTGAAGCAGTAGTGGTAACGATATAGACTGGTGGCTGCTCTATCTGTCTCGTCAATCCGTTTGGCTCAAACGCGGCCGTCTGTACTCTCAAGATCTCGGTTGCAAGGTCATCCAAATTGTTTTTATTTATTGCTAAATGGGCCTGCTCTTAACTTCGATCACGCCTGATGAAAAGTGATGGATGAGGCCTGTGATGTAACGAGCGTGCCCAGAAGATGTTAATAGATCCTTCCGTTAGGAATTCCTGGGTAGCAGCCCAAAGTTAAAAAGTTAGAAGAATGCCAGTCCCGTGCTTCCGAAAGAACGTTAAGCTGTTGGTTTTGTGCCTGATGTCTCGGACTGCCCCATCGGACTACGAGAGAGTCCACTTGTATTTGCGCACACACTTCTGCCCTGTAATATTCCCGCGACGATGGTTACTCTTCGCTGAGATTGGCAAGGACGGAAGAACGGTCAAGAAGACTTTATACTTTAACAAATTTTTCGTGATATTCTTGAAAGTATTGTTTACCTGTGTACCATTGTGCACCCTACGGAGAATACATATACGGAGAATGCTAAATTTTGATTTAACTTAAATATTAACAATTTTTTCGTTTGCTCTATGTCTCCTCATGTGACGCAACAAACAGTTCAAGACGTCATGTTGACGTGTCGACGTAATACAATTACGTCTTCACAATAGACATCGATGTAAAACGGGGCGTGCACGTACGTGAAATAGTGGCAAGGTGTGTGAATTAGTGTCCAAACGTCTAAACCAGGAAAGAGAGCATAAAATCATCCATAAATATACAGGATGTAGACGGACCCAGGTTCCCAGGTATAGACCTGGGAACCTTCTAGTTACGGAGATATTGGGGGTCAAAGTTCCAACATTTTCACAAGTTTTTTAAAAAAAATACTACTTTTGAATGGAAGATTTTTAATTTAATCACGTCCACGACCCCCGTACTATTCAATCCATCCGTCAGAACAAAGTTTTGAGTGCGTTACATTGAATCCTACCGTAAAATGTGACTTTTCACCTTCAAAAATAGTTTTTTCCCATCAATAATATTTTTGCGCAAACTTAGTTTGCGTACAGCAAACTAAGTAACTTAACACCCTGTACGTATATCGGAGGATTAATAAGTTGATTCCAATTTAGCTAGTAAAACTAACATCACGCCTGAAATCCACGAAGGGTTAAGCAGAGGTTTAGCAATAGTAAGGGCAACATTCTGCGTTTTTTACTTATCTTAATTTTATGATAACAATCACTATCATCTAATTTTATCTTTACTGCCATATTTGTAATAGCCGGAAAAGTCTACAAAGTTGCGAGATTGAGTGACCCTCTAGGTTGACCGCAACAATTTTCCTTTGAACTGACAGATTGACGTGTCAGTTTCGGGAATCTGGGTCATTTCCTATTACGTTCATTCCATTTGGATCAAACAACTCCGATTCCTTATCTCGAGTATAAAAACAAAGTATAAGTAGGTATACTATGACATGCCCCTGCCGACGAAGCATCGAGATTCCTGTACAAAGAAAACTAAAACAGTCGTTTAGTTATCGTTGTTGCAGGTAGCGACAAAAGGTGGTAAAAGTTAAAAAAGCATGTCTACAAGATATACATACTAGGGGTGAAAAGTTACGGTTTGCGGTAGCGCTCATTTTAACGCACTCAAAACATTGTGCGTATGGACGCATTAAATAGTACAGAGGTATTTTAAGTAAAGATTTAACATATAAAACTTATATGTATTAAAAAAAAAACGTGTGAAAAAGTTGGAATTTTCAATTCTCATTGACTTCCAATGTCTCCGCAACGGAGATATTGAAAGTCAATGAGTAGTATGGTCCCGAACAACAAGAATGATAGCAATGACGGGAACAACTAGCGCTTTTCGGCTTCGTTAAAGATATTTTTATAGATCTCTCTCATTTCAACACGAGTAACTTCCTCATACATAGCCAAAATAATAAATAAATGGGACCCAAGAAAAGACATAAAAACCTAACAGGAAAACATATCTTCCCCGTATTATTTAATAAACAAAATACCGTGCTCCGTATGTCTGTTGTTGATATAGGACAGTTATTTCCGAGCCTAGTTTTTGTGCGGCGGTTTATGACAAAATACTTTGTTTATGACTAAGTTTTATTAGGTAGGGCTGGCAGGCTTACTGATGTTCAAGGTCACCCGTTTAAGTTAAGACAGCACAGTTGGCGCAGTGGCTGTGGCTGCTGCACATATTTGTATGGCCCACAGGTACTTGTTCTGGGTCTGGCTGTTTGTGAGTTTAAATGTTTGTAAATGCACCCACGATTCAGGAGAAATTTCTAGTCTCTGGCAACGATGTTAAAAAAACAACGTTAATTTCGTCTAGCAATTTAGACCTGATTTAAGGGATATTATTATTTCATTATGTATTTAACATTTTTCCAACCGTGTTAGGAACGCCTTTCAGTGTAACGGTTGCAGCTGAATACCAGTATATTTTACATTGAGCGACTGCCTATCTCACCTCCAAACTTATTGTACGTAGCAGCCGTGTCTATAGCTTTCATTTTGTAATTTAAAACAGTTACATTCCTTTACTTTCCATGCAAACTTACCTTTACAATTTGCCACTATACCATCTATAAACCACAAAGGCTAAAAGGGTCCAAATCAACCTGTATCAAGTACTGTTTCTCGACCCTAACCTGACCCGGATAATTATTCGGTGGGACGTAGTCTACTATCTAATCTACCAACAGACATCTTCATTTCTAAACTTGACACCCCTAACTATATTTTGAAACGTGACCCTATCTTTTTGTCCGACTTTTATTTGTACACCGATAATAGCAAAAAAGGTAAAATGAAACAAAAAAACAAACGGCCATGCTATTTACCGTCAAGGTTGATGTTGTTGCAATAAACAATGATTTATTAAATTATGGTGTGCTGTATATTACCGGTTATTGCAGTCCCTGCGGCAAGGCACCGGTTATAAAGGTGGAATATCGAACGACATGACAATTTTGAGGCCAATTATTTTGTCTTCGCTACGGTGTAGCAAACGTAGCCGTCACAGTAGCGGCGTCTATGCTTCGTAGCCCGTAGCAAATACTACACCGTAGTTAAAAATGTTTTGGTCATAGAAACTGATTTGAGTTTCATTTCATTAGTTTTTTTATTGAGAGATTTTAGTTTGAGAGAATTTTGTTTTGGCAGAAAAGCGAACTGTACGTAATTGATATCGACAACCATTGTCTATACTCTATAAGATGCTATGCGTCTGTTCCGTATTCTTTCAACGGGTCAGTAAGGGGAACTACCTTAACCGTTTACACGAAAATCGTCTTGGGAGACTATTTTCTAATTTTCTAATTTTTCATGAAATTTTGATCCCTTACTGCCCCGTTGAAAGTTTCCACCTTAGGATAGGATTTGGCGTTCAGCAGTAAATCGGACTAGCGAGCAGTAGACGGATTGAAAAGGCATACTTTTGATAGTATAAACACATGATTCCTAGGTCAACAAGTTTAAACCTCGTTTACATAAAAACACAGAGATAGCGGTTATTCCTGCGCATCAAGATTCCCAATATGCTATCCGGTATTAAACGCACGCCTCCACCAGCCTCGCCTCACTCGGCATCTGAACCAAACCTGACATCGAGTACTAATACTAACAGCGATAACAGTATAAATACAACTCTTAGGAGAAAGAAACGCAGTGCAGATGACATGACGAGAATGGAGGAAATGATAGAAGATATGAGGGAAATGTTCTCTGAACTGGTTAGCAAACAGAAGGAACAAAATGAAAAAATGAATTCGTTACAATTAGCTCTTGAGGATATACGGTCCCAAAATACTGCGATCAGCTTGCAAAACTCTGAAATACGAACTCAGAATGAAAAAATCAAAGAAACAATAGATTTCTTATCAGAGAAATATGATGATGCTCTGGTGGAAATTAACGATTTAAGGGCGGAATCTAGCAGTAACAAAAAGGTTATAAAAGCGCTTGAAATCAGGGTAGACTTCTTGGAGAAGCAACAAAAAGCGGCTTTGCTTGAAATTAAAAATCTACCGTCGTCAACCCATGAAACTCGTGACTCCCTTACTGGCGCAGTACAAAAATTGGGTCAAATCATCAGTCAACCCGTGAGTGCAACAGAAATAAAAAACATCTTCCGTTATAAGAGCAAGTCTGACGCGGTGGGTCCAGTCTTAGTAGAATTCACGTCAGTAACCATTAAAGAACAGTTTCTCAAGTCAACCAAAGACTTTAACAAGCACAACAAGGAAAATCGCCTGAACACATCCCATCTAGTAGAAAATGGACCTAGGCAACCCTTATACGTAAATGAAGTGCTTACGGCTATGACCAGACGCCTACATTATCTCGCCCGAGAACTCACGAAGGAATTCGGTTACCATCAATGTTGGGTTGCAAACGGCAAGGTGTATATTCGTGAAAAAGACGGAATGTCAAGCCGCCTCATCAAAACTGACGAAGACCTCGCGAAACTCCGTAAGGAAAGATGACTAGCCCTGTACCTACCAATGCATGCTACCTTCATCACATTTTTGTTAACTTATACTATTAATCCATTAATAATCAACGCTAACACAAAAATTAATCAATTATACCCACATTGTTCAATACAAATATGTTTGTTACTAACATTAACTAAACGTACACAATACAATAAACACACCATATATACAATCACGTTACTTTCACACACCCGCCACATCCATAACACACACAAACTTATCCGGCCGACATACTTTATAAATAAAAGCCAACTATATGTACCTGCTTTGTACCAGTATATTGAACTTTATTGTCATGCCATTAAGCAGCGCTCAAAATATGAATGTCAAAGTAGAAATTATCAACATAAACATTCGATGGCACACAAAACAACCTAAACAATCTAGATGCTGTCTCTGTGTCGGATGCCTCGATTTGTGACCTGGAAAACTGTACTCCACCAAATTTCATATCTAATCAAACACTTAAAATCATTACACAGAACATAAGAAGTATAAATAAAAACTTAGCGGGATTTATGACTACACTTGCTCGGACGAAACTTGACTGGGACATAATCGCATTAACCGAGTGTTGGCTCCCTAACACCCATAATATTCCCGAGTTACCGAACTATAATTATTACCGTACCAACAATAACCATACACAAAATGAGGGTGTGGTCCTGTATGTGCATAAAAAACTGCAACTAATTGCAGAGGAGCCGTCATTCGTAGATGCTAACTGCCTCCAAGTAAAAATCGATAGAAATACTGTTCTCTTAGCGATATACCGTCCGCCAGGTTACAAAGACCTAGATAATTTTCTAAACTCCCTAAATATTACCCTAACTAGGTTATCCAAATACAATAATATAATTATTACGGGAGACATAAATATAAATATACATGAACACTGCAAGGATTCCGCTAAACATTCCTACTTAAACCTACTAGCTACCCATGGCCTTTTACCTGCTCATACAATACCTACGCGACAACAAGCTTGTCTTGACCACATTATACTGAAAACTAGACTACCTGCTTCTACTTCAATCGCACACTCTGCTCTAACTGATCATGAGACAGTAATGTTATTCTTGTCAAAACGTATGCCTAAAATAACTACAAAAAGTTGTATTCGTTTTGATTATGTTAAGATAGACACTGAACTAAAACAACTAGACTTCAGTGAAGTATACAAGACCCAAGATCCTCATGTGGCAGGGGAAGCAATAACTAGATTAGTAAAACATGTGATAGACTCAAACTCCAAATCTGGTAAGACTCCGAACCGAAAACAAATATTGAAGCCATGGATTACTCCTGGCTTACTTCGCTGTATGCGGCATCGTGACACATTGCATAGTAAATTTAAACAGGCGCCTAATAATGATATTTTAAAACTTACTTTTACTAGGTATAGGAACTATTGCAATAAATTATTAAGGAAATTAAAAATAGAATTTGAAAAAAATGAGATCATTAAAGCAGGAAAAAACACTAAACAGTTATGGTCGGCTATAAATAATATCTCAAACAGGTCGACAAGGAAAGCAAACACATCATCACAATTGTTAGCCTTATCAAGTACACCACAAAACTCTGTGAACCATGTCAATGATTTTTTTGCCAAAATAGGTGAAAACCTAGCTAAAAATATAAAGAGTACAAACGCACAAAATCTAACAGCTACAAAAGGAAACCTATCTAACGGGGCGCAATCCATGGTAATGCTCCCAACCGATGAGGAAGAGGTAGCCCGAATACTAATGTCGCTCCGCAATAACTGTGCCGCGGGATGGGATGGGATTTCCGGTGACCTGTTGAAAAAGCATGCAGGCGTGATTGTGCCTCCGTTAACGTACGTATGCAACCTTGCTCTTTCCACGGGTAAATTTCCTAACGTGTTTAAAAAAGCCATAATTCATCCGATCTACAAGAGTGGGGACAGGAGCCGTGTTGATAACTACAGACCTATTTCTGTGCTGACTGCTTTTTCCAAAATACTGGAACGGATAATGAACAGCAGACTTGTGAGCTACTTGGAAAACAATAATCTTATTGCAACAGCACAGTTTGGGTTTCGCTCAGGCAAATCCACCTCTGACGCAGTCCATGAGCTAACACACTATGTCGTCACAAACATGGATAGTGGGGATAAAGTTATGGCCATATTTCTAGATCTTGCCAAGGCTTTCGACACGGTTTCTGTCCCAATTCTTGTACGTAAGTTGGAAACCTTGGGAATCAGAGGACTTCCACTGGACCTCTTTAAAGACTATTTGAGTGAGCGTACCCAGAGAGTAAAGATAGATGAATTCATCAGTGAGGAACAAATAATTAACTACGGCACGCCTCAAGGCAGTGTCCTCGGACCTTTACTTTTCCTCATCTATATCAACGATCTGGGTATGCTCACTATCCCCAATGGCAAAATTATTAGCTTTGCTGATGACACTGCCCTCTTGTTCAGCGCGAGCTCGTGGGAGGATGTCTACGAGCGTGCACAACTAGGCTTTAATACTGTATCTAACTGGTTACGCGACAATCTGTTGACCCTTAATACAGCCAAAACTAATTACATAGCATTCTCCATAAAAAACAACGGATCCTACCAAACGTTACCTAATACTATTGTAGCTCACTCTTGCACAAACCCACTCACTCGTAGCTGTAGCTGCGAACCACTCACCAAGGCTGAGAATGTAAAATACCTGGGAATAACAATCGATAAAAACCTTAGATTTCAAGATCACATAACCACTCTTAGTAACAGATTACGGAAGCTAATATATGTATTCAAAACTCTGAGACATGTAGTCGATAAAAATACTATGAAATTAGTGTATTATACCCTTGCACAATCTATAATATGCTACTGCATCACCTCTTGGGGTGGAGCTCCAAAAACTACCCTAATAGAAGTCGAAAGAACCCAAAGAGCTATACTGAAGGTGTCGTCCTTTCGACCGTATCGCTACCCCACTGAACAGTTATACAAAGAAAACGAAGTCCTGACAGTGCGTCAACTGTTTATTTTGCACACTCTGCTGAAACAGCATACTCTCTTGGCTTATAATCCATCGCTGTCCAGGGGGAAAAGACGATATGACCCAGTAGAGCGCCATCATCTACGTCACAAAACTATTTTTGCAAGACGTTTCTTTTGCTATCTGGGTGGCTGCTTATACAATAAAACTCATAAGGTGCTACATATCTTTAGCCTCACAAAGAGTGAATGCAAAAAGAGGCTATTTGACTGGCTATTAAAATTAAACTATAATGATACTGAAAACTTCCTTGTAATGACCTAAACACACAATCAAGCACACTCACACACCCACACACTCACACACCCACACAGTCACCCATACTATACATCTACTAACATTCGTTTCGCATACTTAACCTATATTTTAAGCATAATAAATAAAATGTCGTATAATTCCTTACATTCTGTCAGCGCGCTTAGTACATAATTTATAAAATGAAAATGTAGAGGGGTGGGATCCTGGTGTCCTGAAACACAGGCCACGAGCCTAGCTTAGGCACCAGTCTCCCACAATATATACTTACCTGAATTGTGTATCATTGTCGAATCTGACCAATGTAAAATAATTTATGTATATTGTGGTGAGAAAATAAAGTTGATTGATTGATTGATTGATTGATTGATTAAGCAGAGACCTCTTGTATAGAATATCTATCTAAAACAAAAACTCGCTATTGAACTCAACCCCTAAGGGTATCAAAGGGCGGTGACCGAGAAATGCTGTCTCAATACAGAATCTATACTTCTATAATATGTATGTAGCTGTATATGTACTTCTATACAAAGATTCAAATTCTTAGATTTCTTGTGTGATAAATATGAGCTAGCATTTCCCGAATCATGCGCTCATAGAAAAAAGGTAGTGCTACGGTAAGCGTACACCAAACCAGATTTGGTCGGCCGATGGCGGATAGAATTACTCGGACGTACATGTAACGATATGTCCAATGTCGGCAACAGTGTGAGCCTGTTGCCGACTTTGGACGTTGCCGGTCTTCTGTAGTTGACTGTGCGGCTTAACAAAGTGAAGACGCGTCTTTAAAATGGAGGAATTCGAAGAAATGTACCTTTTAGAAAATTCGTACCGCAATTTCATTCGTTGACGTCAACGTCGGCGACATCGGTGACATCGGTTTAATGAATTATTTATGTACAGAAAACAAGTTCTTTAAATTGATAATTTTGTTTAATATTTGCAACCGCTATATCCATTTCCGATGCAACTTAAGCCCATAGCCGTTTCGCAACATCTCGATAATTTAAATTTTTTGAATGTTTATCTCAGATTCAAAAATTAATTAGTTGTGTTTATAACAGACCAACCCTGTCTATTATAAACACAACTAATTAATTTTTGAATAACCATAGTCGTTTAGGTATAAAAAACACAAACATAACAGAATAAAGACAGAATTATTAAAATAGGTTTAGATATACTCAATTTGCGCTGTACACGCCGCAGACTGGCGAGAAATCCCCATATGTTCGGTTCGGACTCGTCGGTTGATCGGCCGTCATCGGGCGTCTTCGGACGATGGCTTTTGTAGTTGTGTACGCACTCCCTTTCGTTTATTTACGTTTGATTTGATCGGCCAAGTTTGACCGAAGACGAGACGCCCGAGTAAAGATCGGCCGATAACGGTTTTGGTGTACGCGTACCTTAAGAGATACGCCGGAGAAACTTCATTAGTTTTGGTAGGGTAATCCAACACTAACTTTCATTCAGTAGCGTTCTAATAACTTATGTTATTCTATCAAAGCTAAAAGTGTGACTTGCCATGTGTTTAATACATTTGTCGTGCCAATTTTATCTGGTTTCAAATGAAAATTGCGTTCATTTGTGTCATTGTACGTCAAAACGTTTGACGCGGTGAGGAGAGAATCTAACGATTTAAATCTATGCTTTTATTCCAACGTCAGGACTAGGAGGTTAACATCATTGAATATGGAACAAGTTTTACGATAATATCTCGATCTCTTGTCGTACAAAACTCTGTTGTTTCGATTTCTGTGTGTGAATTTGTTCTTCACTTTTTGGGTCAAATCGAGGCTGAATTTTTATTTTTGTATCCTTACTGTTCATTTGGAGTAGGAAAAAATGGTAAAATGTGCTCGTACATTTTTTAAAAACAAGCCAATATACCAGGATATTTGAAAAAATTAAGAAGAAATGAAGAAGAAAGACCAAAGAAACGATGGATGGACTGTGTGAAGGATGATATGGCTAGAAAGGAGGTGACTGCTGAGATGACAAGTAATAGAAGAAGTATGGAAGAAGAACACATGCTGCGCCGACACCTAATAAATTGGAATAAGGGCAAGAGTATGACCAGGGCTGCGGGACTGTTCGAAAGAGATACCGCGGCCCTGGAACATAAAGGGCAAACGAAGGAACATGGATGGTTTTTAGTCAGTAAGAGTCTGACACTCCCTTTCCGCTCAGGAGTCATTTTATGATTTCCCATCCGAAAAAAAAGAGCAAGAGAATGATGCTAATATTTAAAAATCTTAAGGTATAAAGAAATAAAACAAAATACACAACGTCTGGGCGCTTTGAAATCGTTTTTCAGTTTCGTGGAACGCAATGTCTCCTTCAAACAACACAACTGAAAAGCAATATAAAATAAAATATAAACAGTTAGTAGTTAATGAGAAGTTACCACTTAACAAGAACTTTTGAAACTGAGCAGTGTATAGTACATATTACTTTAACGTATTTTGCTGCATAATTTTGTTTAGTACCAACTTCGTAGGTGCGTACATCTTTGTTATTCTTTGGCTTGTGCCGACATGCCTTAAAAAAAAACAAATCAATGCAAATCTAGCAAACGACGAGGAATTAAAATTAGAAGTTAGTAGGTAAAGTGATACCATTATCTTATCGATTTGCTTAAATTGGTGGCATTTCAGGAAAATCGGCTGGATTGTCAAAAAATGTAGTTCAACGATCCTATTTGAAAAAATCGGACTAATTAACACATTTCTGTCCAATCCAAAAAATGGTATTACCTAGAACTGAATAAAAACAAATCACTTTTAGTTCTCACTGTTAATTTTCGCCGAAATATTCCCCAAATTTTTGGAATTTCACCCCACAAAAATCCATCAGAAATTCAGTATAGTAGCCATGAGTTATTTCCGTGGAATCCGGATAACCTAGTTCAAATACCTACCACACTAAAGCATTTTATGGCAACCACATGCTTTAGTTTTAAAACAGCAATTTTGCATGGTCCTCTGAGAGTAATAAAATGCTTTTTTGTTGAAAACCTTTTCGGTTTTCGGGTACAACAGAGGTTCTTTTAGCGAGTACATAAAAGTAAAATAGAGAAGAAAATGCATGGAATTTATTTTAAAGTAAAATAGGAATTTGAGTTGAAATAGTTGTAGAAAGTTGCTGCAAGCATTTTGGAGCGGTTATGTGAATTTTATTAAAGCGACATGAAGAAAATTTCAGCAAAATTTATGTTAGTTATATATTTAGGTTGATATGATTTTATTCAGTTAGCTTTTGTAACATTGGAAAGACCCTTAATAATTCATTACTAATTTGTCAAGTTGTACGGTTTGTAATGTTTATAACGATCATCGTGGTCACAGGGTTCCCCTAGTATAGGAGCCAGGGTTTTAAACTATTTGTACAACCTATTTCTAAAAATGTACCTATGTGGTCTTGTATTGGTATTGTATACAAAGGATTTTTTTGTGCCATTAAACTTATTTTAATTTTTATTTTATCGTTGGTCCAGTAATAGGGTGTGAAAGAAGACTGGTTTCGAACACCAGGCAGGCACTTTGCTTTGTGTAATTTATTTAATCATTGCTATAAAAGCAGTATAAGAAAACAGTGACAAGAAAGTACCAAAACTTTTTTGCTTATAAGCATTTTTTTCCATAAATTTGTGCACTTTTTACGGTCGATTGATAATTCTCTAAAGACTCAATTTTACGAGCTGCAGAAAATAAACAACTGCTTCCTTTCTCTAGTTCCTGTCATGATCATAAAACCGTAAGTCCCCTATTTCCTGATCGTACTCAGGAGGCAATAAATAGGCTATTTCTTTTGCAAATTTATGCAAATTGCTATAAATCGCATCCAGATAGATGGGACCTTATTTTATTGACGTCAACATAAGAAATAGGTAATTTGGGGTAATGAGATTCTTTTGATAAAGTTGCCAGTAAATAGGGTTTTAAATTCTGTTTTAATGGGTGGATGGTACCTTTGACAAAGTAACCAGGGGGCTTATACAAGTGGTAACCACCTTCAAAGCGTTGCGTATTTCTGCAATGACTTTCAAGAGGATTGAGATAAACTTTTCGATAGCTTATTAGCATTTCCATCATGGTCACTCCTTTTAACCGACTTCCAAAAGGAGGAGGTTATCAATTCGTCTGTTTTTTTTTTCACACAAAGTTTTTCATATATTACATTATCTCATGTTGCTGAGCTGATGATGGAAGGTATAAGTCGTGATCTGATGTTGATCTTCGGAGATCTACAGTGGAACTCTTCAATAATAGACAGCAAATCTGTCGTGATTTCTGCAATCGCTAGGATGTTTATTGTTTACACAATATCATAACATAACATAACATAACGCTTTATGCTGTGAGGGGGTAAGCAGATGTGTACAGTACACCCAGATTTCGACAGTTAGGTATGTTAAGTTACATTTTACTGGGGATAAGCTTATTACCATGAAATGTATTGTTAAGTATGTAAATAAATGCATAGCAAATATTTGTTTGTTTTGTCTCCTTTTTTGCAAAAAATGAAACGGTTTTTTTTAATGTCACTTTTTTCTAGGCCCTTTTTTTTCGGATGGGAAATCATCAAATGACCCCTCCCGCTCTGGGCGGAACAGAAGGGAGTGCCAGACTTGAACTGACTAAAACCCATCCGTATTCCATCTTTGCCCTTTGTGTTCCAGGGCCGCGGAATCTCTTTCGAACAGTCCCGCAGCCCTGGCAGGTATCGGCCCTTGCGGACCCCCTCCGGTTTGCTGACATCTCTTTGAGGCGCGCGTATAACACGAACGCGCTGTCGACTGGCCTATGGTGGTCGGGAGCCACCACGTGGCCCATGACGACCGGGGCGTCTCCCGCGGCGGCTGGGACGAGAGGTTCTCTCCCTTTCACGTTCCGCCACCACCTTCGCTAGCATGACTGCTTAGCATAAGGAGGTGACGGCGGTTCTAGGCCCTCAAGATGCACTTTGGTAAGGTTTCATTAAATTCCTTACTTCCAAAAACAGTCACACAAGCTGCAGCAGTCACTTATTTGGAGAACCTATTACCCAAGGCGTGTTTCACAAAATATGTCATAACAAGTAAAATTGCCTTTTCATTTGCTGCAAAGTCATTTACCAAGAATTATTATTGTTAAGTTACTCATAGAGAGTCTGTTTACGACTCACTTGCATGCTTTCATATACTATGTAGCAAATGCAGCAAAAAGATAATTGCTTGAATGTTATTTTACAGGATAACACAATTTGTGAACATTGCTGGATAATGGGTGGTAGCATTGCACATGAATTCCGTAGCATGGTAGTTTTTAAATTCCAAATTTGAAAAAAAGTAGTTAACAACGGGAGACCATTAGGCTTTTAAATAATTTCAACAATACTAACCGATGCGTGTAATAATAACAACAACTACCAAATAACATAACCAACCCGCACTGGGCCCGCGTGGTGGATTATAGCCCATTCCCTCTCTAGAGAGGAGGCCGTGTGTCCCAGCAGTGGGAACATTATAGGCTGATTATGCTAACCGATGCGTACAATTTTGCAACTTTATTGCGAAAATTAATAAATCATATTGTATTCAATAAAAACAACCCAAGAGTAAATATTCGAAGTACTCTGTGATAGTAAAAAAAAGGATGAAAGTTTTATCACAAAAACTTTATTGCGAAACAAGAGCACAAAAAAGTACTGTAGACTAACATCGATATTCCAAAATCAACAAAGATTTACAAACTTCGAACCCTTCACCCAAAACTAACGTCATAACAACATAATTCATCCCAAAAACTCAAGTAGGTATAACATAATAGAATAACCGTCCTAAGGTGATAATTTTTCATTTTGCCATCAAAAGCCTGACCTCGAAGAAATACTTTGTTGACGGCAAACAATTTCGTCAGGGGCCGATAAGCGGCTCCTAGAACCCGCTTACATATTTTTCTCACATTAGGTTCAGTCCACAAACACGATGCGTAAAAGAAGCTTGCTGCGGCCTTGCGCGGCATATAGAATTGCTGTTTACAGAAAACACATTTATCTTTACAAACAATGGTGTAGAGGTGTACCTACACCAAATACACCCTATCACAAGTTATATTTAAGTTCCATGTCATAAGGGGCAAGCCTATTGTCAATTGTCATCAACCGGGCACTAGTCCAAAGTCCAGGCTGCTACTGATGGAAAAATCCAACAATACTTTTTCCGACCTGCAAATCGAACCCAGAACCTAACCTACTAAGGGGTTATTTTGCGGCGTATACTATATTATGATCATTCAGTTCGCGTTCGTGTTATTACTGAAATATGTACGTTTTGGTTTAGAAAATAAGTTCTATAGTTTAATCATTGCTAGCTTGTCACGTCAACTGTCCGGTGCTTATACACAAAAAACAAAACACACACTCTCCTGTAATCGAGCACACGCCGCTTGCTTACCATTTTATTGACAGCGCCAGTTAACCTGTAAAATTGTGAGCGCACTGTCGTCGCGACCCACTGTAAACGGACCCTAATATCATATTATCAGGACTCAGGAAGGTTACGGCCACTTCGGATTTTGTAACGGGTAGTAATTTTACAATTTTGTGCGACATTTTTGGGTAAAAACTGTTGTTGTATTTTGTAGTGCAAAGTGGATTAGTTGGAGAGATTCGATAGAATATTGTTTTATCTATTTATTAGTTGCTGTAAGAACCCTGGTCTATGGATAACCTTTTAAGAAGCAATGTTACTTATTAAGGTGCCTGAAAGCAGTGAGGGATTGAATCGGCAACTGATCGGTGATTTCTTTGTCCAGTAGCAGATTTCCATTGGCTTATGTTGATCTGTTCTTGTTTTATGTCTATTCAAAGGTCAAGTATAAAATTACATATTTTAAGAAACACGCAAGCGACCCCGTTGCTTAAATCTATAGCACCTACTCGTACCATTGTTATTATAATTGCATGCGGTTTAATAATAAAAAAGCTTTTACATTTTTATGTGTTTTGAAACAATTTTGTGTAAATAAGTTTGCATGTTAACTGTAGAACCGACGTGTTTGCGAGCATGTTGGCAATACAAACAAAAACCGCACTAATTAAAAATGTATGCAATTTATACTCTTCAAATGTGGTTTACGTGTGAAATACATGTATTTAACAAAGTCTTGTGTAAATAATAATTGTTGTATTTAGGACTGTTTTAAAGGTGTCTAAAAAGGTTGAGCTGTAACTATAAATTCTTACAAAGTGTTTCACTTTTTTCTTTATTATTTGAAAAGCGGCTGGTGTTTGTGAGATGTGTTTATATAGGTACATACATAAGGATTTGTGTTTTTGAGATCACACGCACGATCTAAACGATAGATACCTATCTAATTATGAAGTAACAAAAACTTGAATAAAAATTACATGAGTTGGGATTACTGATTCTCGGAAATCAAATAATTAAAAACCTCGTAAGTTATAAAAGCGAGCATAATTCTAACTAATTATTACTAAAGACAAAAAGAAATGATTACCTAAAGAATATGTACTATAAAAAATACTGGTTATTCTGCTACGTATGGTTATAAGCTTAGGAGATACACAAAACTTTAAATGACAGTCATTTTGGTAATATCATTTGCTTTAATAAAAAACTATTTTAAGATACTTTTTAGATTAGCGGCATTTTTCAAGTTGAATAAAGTTTGACAGATCATTACTTGAATTTTTATTAAAAACGTGTAGTCATCACATATTCTTTGCAGGTAATGCTCGCGTTGTCCCATAAATATTTAATAATATCAATGTCAAGTCGTACGATTGCATCTGCTATTCACCTCGGTTCACCGGGGTTTGAACTTGCCGATATCATTTTAAATTCATCAAAGAAATTCAGTAGATTTTGTAATTTTACAGCCACCATCTCATGCCTTTATCCCGATTCAATTATGTATTTGATGGCGCAGCGTATCCTGCTCTTCCATACTCTTCTATTATTCGCATCTCAATTCCCTTTCTAGCTACATCATCTTTCACAGGTTTATCCATCATTTATTAGGGTTTCGTACCTCAGTATGGAAAAACGGAACCCTTTTAGGATCACTGTGTTGTCCGTCTGTCCGTCTATCCCTTTTTCTCAGGAACGCATAGAGATGTCAAGCTGAAATTAATATCAAATACTGAAGTCCGCTACCCCTTGGAACAGTGAAAAAATCAACATGACCGATTATGTCGCATATTTTGCGATTTCTCAAGCGTATTAAAACTTATAGGAAGTACCCATAGGTTTTGACCCCGTTGACCTAGATCATGGGTAAGAAGCAATTTAAATGAAAAAAAAAGTAAATATGTAGTTAATTACAAAATACCTACAAGTTTGACCACCGCACCGAGAGGGTCCGTACTCGGTGCGCGAGTCCAACTCGCACTTGACCGGTTTTCTGATCTTCAAAACTCAAACTCAAACTCAAAGCATTTATTTCAATTAGACCATTACGGCACTTTTGAATGTCAAAAAACAAAAAGAAGCGAAGCTACAATCCCAGTCACAAGGCAGAATAACTTGAGAAAGTACTGTAGTTGCACATTCCAAACCGTAGATCTCTATAGAAGAACGGGCAAGAAACTCCATGGACATTCTTTTAAATCAAAATATTGTTACAAAATCTCGGTTACATCATTCATGTTGAGATTATACATAATTATATGCTCCCTTCTCTTATAGCCTGGAATTATTCATCATCAACAGTTTCCACGAGCAAAGCAATAAGTTTTTTTTACAAAATAAAATCATTACTTACCCTCTTTTTGGGTTTCGTCACCGTAGGATGGATAGGAAATATTTTTCTAATAAATTAGTTATCTGTAGAAAAGTTGTAAAAGCTTTCTGGCAGGCAATTCATCAAGAAGAGTATGAAACTATCTAGTTTATCGGGCTTTTTATCTTCATCAATCAATCAGTTTTAACACGAAATAAGGACTCCACCTGAACTACACTCACCTAAAAAAACAGTAGACAGGTAAGTCTATTTAAAATCCTTTTAAACGTCAGTCTTGCTCTCAATAAAACCTTTTCAAGATAAGTCTTGCTTGATGTTTAATCCTAAAAAATAAAGTACCTATAAGATGTACTGAACGAATTCAGTGAGTAGTGAACAAAATAAACTACGAAAATTGCTCCTACTGCTACGACATAAAGATGCCAATTATTACCAACGAGGTGAGGTTGACTATAATACCTTCTTTCTTCGCTTTTTTTGTGAACCTCAGAATTATGGTAATACGGACTCATTCAACCTTATTTCAGCTTAAAAAAAAACTTTAATCACAAAGTGGTTCCTTGGCCCACTTTAATGAGTATTATAGGATTTTTTATTAGAAAAAGTTACATGGATTTTTGTTCGTGCCTCAGCCTCACCTTTGAGTTTAAATTGCAACTTCACAAAGGTTAGAAGATGTGCTCCCGTCGAATTAATTTTGTGGAAGATTTTCGGTTTTGTTTACTTTTCAGGTTAAAAGCGGTAAAACTTGGGTTGGAAAAGAACTGTCGAAGTTTTATTAGGTGTTTAATAGATGATGCAGGAAATAGACTACCTACTATAAAAGCCTGCCATAATATGTACCTGTTATAAGGCTTGCTTTTGGGTCATCATCATCATCATCATCATCCACAGCTTTTGGGTCTACATACATAATATCAGGACTATTTAGCACGGGGATGGGTAGAAACTAAAGAATGCCACCTGACTTGCCTACGTTCATACATCTGGTCATGCAATAAGTGGCGGATTGTTTGACCACGCAACATTTGGGTCTAATAGTAAATTAAACAGGGGACAGAGAACATAAATTAATCAGTATACATGAACTCACGTCATTTTACCATGGGGGTAGACAGAAACAATAGAACGCCATCTGCTACGATCCTTACATACTTCTTTCCACGTTTTTTATCTGATCATACACCTACAACGCACTAGACCTGTTCGCTAATGTTAAAAAAAAACGTGCAGTACAAACACTATTTCCAATTTTTACGTTATCACTACACATTTTGGTTCAGTTCATTGCTCCCCATTTTTTCATTTCACCGCAACCCCTGCTGTTCCCCAAGGGAAGTAAATATATTTCAGATGTGCATCAGGAACAAATAACCTACTTTCACTATTTTCCTCAATGAAAATATCGCAGAAAATTCTTGCATGCCTCTTCTTCACAATTACGATGAATAACCATTGTTTGATCTCTTTCTTAAACCTCGAAAACTATCCAGTGTTTAAATTTTCTACTTTTTCAGCTGATTTGTATTTAGAATAGTTTAGTAGCGATTTTAATTCAAGTAGACTTTTGTCCAAAAGTCAGTCTAAAAGTGTATTTTTTAAATTGAGAAGTGATACGTATACCTAGAGGTAAAGAATTTAACTCACTACTTGTAATGCAAATGTACAAATCCAGACTCCGTGGCTACTACTGAGAAATTCCTGATCGTAAAACCCAATAACACTTTCCTCGCCCGGGAATCGAACTCAAGACATTACGCTCAACAGTCGCCACCTTAAAATACTACGAACAAAATGAACGCACCAAACACATAGGAAACCGTTTAATTTTAATACGAAAAGTTTTGTAAGAAATGAATAAACCTTGCCTCTGAGTTTACTTTGCAGCCGCAGTAATAACATACTGAATTTAACTTTGCAATACAGTTTAAATAGTAATAAGTTTGCAGTAACTGGATGCTAAGCGTAGAGAGAGTTCTAGAGTACTGTACATAAGTAAGTATTTATATAAAGTTTTGTGGTGTATTCTGTCTTCCTGTTTTGATAACGTTGGCTTCTTATCTAGCGGTAATTACTCTACGTAAAGCTAATGTTGTTGAAAAAATATTGCATCTTGTCACTTGATTTTTTTTAACCCGTTGTACCAGAGTCAATGTGTTTAAGAGAAAAAAATTCTGCACAGGAAACAAGTAGTAAACTTCCCGCTCTCGGCATTCCTGGGTAATGTCATCGAAGACACCCTCACAACCTGAAATAATATGGGTGTCTTAAAATAACAAGACACATGAGAATAACCGTGATGATCAATTCATTCATTTTCTATATATGAGCAACAAGGGAAACTGCATTGCCCGGGGACAGTGACAACATAAATCAATCTAACTAATTGATGGTGAAAACCGCATCAAAAAACATTGTGTTGTTGTGAAGGAATCATTCCCGCTATGTCAACTCGTGAAAACAAAAATGACATCTTCTTTAAAAAGTTTACGCTTGACCTCGAGTTTGGAAAAGTAGACTTAGGTCTAAGTTGACACACAGTTTATTACTAGATATGTATAATAAATGTAGAGAAATGAGCCATTTATGAGCTAAATCATTGCTTACCAAATTATTGTTTTCAGAATATAAATAAAATACTTCTGGTTACTTTTTTATATCTTTACTACTATCAAGCCAAGAAGTACTTAACATCCAATCACAGTTATGCAAGAATAATGTTACAATTATTTCGCCGTAACCTACCACAAAATTGATATAATCGGCAATTCTAGATGAAATGGGGCTGATAACTACGACAAATAATCATTTTTATAGTCTCTTTTCGTGGTTAATTTATATTTGAAGGAAGGTATTTATGATGTACTTCAAGTTCTATGGATTTTTAAATTTCTTAAAGAATCCGCGAAATTCCCTAATCACATCCCAAGGCACCAACGTCATGCCGACTGGTCTCTTCCCATCGTCACGTACCAAGCAGTTTGGTTCTAATACCGCTGGTACGCCGACACTGGCAAGGGCTCGACGAATAATATCGTTAATGCTGTAGCGGGAGCACATATACGTATAATCAAACCTTTTTACATACAAAAGCACTAATTAAAACAACTGTGTGTATCTATAATTGGCGGACGTAAACTTGTCGTAAAGACAAAGTAACTTCAACCATGCAGCTATTCAGGTCATACTTATCGCTGAGAGCGTTTTAAATTTAAATCAAGAGAAACTTAACGCTAGCATACAACAGCGAAGTAAGATAGAAAATGAAGATACATTTTTTTTATATAATAAGTACTTACGTCAAAGTTAGTATAGTTCACCCCTTTGTGTCACTGGCGTTGGAACGACAGTATTTTAAATTTTGTTGGAGAAAAACTACGTAACTTCCACGTCATTGTCGGTGACAGAGCAGCGGTCACTTTGGATAACAAAGTGGGGCTGCCAATAAAACGGCATCAGGGTGTGGGTGTTCTCTGTGCCTCAAAACATAGCAGACCATAAGAACTCCTTACTAAGTATATGGCAAACTGATAATGATCAGAGATGGTGGAAAAACTATCAGACAGCGGTAATAGTTAATTTTTTTCTTTGGGTCTTACGATGTTTCATAGATATTCTATTGACATACTTGTACATAAACATTATAACTCGCTAACAGTACAAACATAGCCTTACGTGTGCCTAAGGTATGGTTCTCACGCACGCGATGCCACAACTACCGTATGTCAGGAGTGAGAAAATAAAATTGCACACACGACGTAACGAGGGAACCACCCTCTTAGATACGTTACACTCGTTACTAAATTATGTGTCTTTCTTTTCTTGTAAGCAGTGATTTTTCTTGTAGATAGCTACAAGAAAAATCACTGCTTACAAGAAAAGAAAGACAATGAAGACTTGGAATGTGACTTTCGCTATTTTTTGGGCTTGTTGTATTAAAACTGTTAAAGTTTCACACAACAACTGACAGTCCAAGTGTCTCCTATATTTAGGTTAGGTTTACAGAAGCTGAAATAGATTTTAACCTATGCAGATACTCCAAAAAACTTGGATCTGAGATTGAACTGTGTGTTTGCTTGTAGAAAGCACGTTTGGAATAGACACAGTAGTGACAAGACGAGGTGGCCGAGAGGTTAAGGCGTTGGACTGCTAATCCAATGTGCTCTGCACGCGTGGGTTCGAATCCCATCCTCGTCGATACAAAAAAAGTTTTTGTAGCTCTTCATATTTTTATATAGTTCTAATCTTTCCCATTTCTTTGTTTGGAAGTGGTGTAGTGATCTCGGTAACACAATACACTTGAAATCGTAGTCTTTTTGTTTTTAAAAGAATAATGAACAAAACATTGCTAAGTGTCTGTCAAACTCGTGACAACAACTGAGATCTCGAGCCAATATATTTTTTTAATATGACTTTGTCTTAAAATGTACCCAATTTTTTTGTATTAATTAGCTTTTAAATGAGGTATATTACAGTCAAACCCTCAACCCTTAAAATTAGGTACTGATTAATTACTATACCAAGGCATGCGAGAGATGAAGTTGCTAGAACTCATTTTAAAATCCAGTTGAGGTGTTGTGAATTCCACAACATACCAATTGCATATTATTTTATGCCAAAACGTATATAACTGACACCCAAAAGATTCTCAGAGCATTAATCTAATCCGCGGAAGTATCATTACTAATAGTTGCAGTAAAGTTCAGGGCCCGCCGCCCGGCGTCCATCAGTCACTTTGATGTATAGCAGAGCCGACCTTTATAAGGAATTTATTGCCCATTGACACTGGCCTAGCCTTATTTGTGATAGATTGTGGGCTGATTTGTTTTGTGTTGATACGCGAGGAAATAGACTGAAAGAGCCTTTTTGTTAAAAATCTAAGGGCAGACTATGTTTAGGTAAATATGAACTAATCTGTGTCTAAGGTGGGCATGGAGAATCAACATTAGAAAACTATAATCGCCAAAAAGATGATGAACAAAATGTGTGGAGCAATGTTTCCTTTTATTTTTTGTGGCCATTACTAAAAACTAGGAACTCGTGGCTAAATAATAACAGCCGCTCGATCTTTAGAATAGAGTTTTTTTCTGATACATCGTAGCTTGTTATTTATTTTTTTGTACTAATCATCAGCCTGCTAACCATGTAAATTTAATTTTAACTATCAGGCGTGCCAACCACCGTTAATGTGTTTTCCATGTCATTCCCATTTTCAATTACAACCAAACTTTAAACTAAAACAATTCATAACAGCGATATGCTGAATGGCGCCCCAATAATTTCAAAATTACATACATACATAAATATCGTGCATTTACATATAACATTAGGACAACCGAATGTAAACTACGGGCAATTTATGTGAATATATTATTTTGTACACGACATGTGTTTTGGGTCGCGTACTAAATAAAATGATCGTCGCTCGAGCACGTGACAGTCGTGTTCATTTTGTTTGGTGAACCCGCACGCGTGCTCTCGCCGACAAGAAGGTTTAATAGGTAACATAATTCCTAACGTGGGGATTGCGTATTCACCCGACCGATTCGCTTTGGTTAGGACACGGGGTTAGTAGGAAATATATGCTTGTTTCAAAGGGTTGACATGAAACGCTGCAGTCAAATAAACTTGAGACTTGCTCCACAGAATTTGATTTATTTGCACATCTGCACTGTCGGAATGTTTGAATTACAGCCATTAGCTATATGTATATGGCTATATGTAGTCCAAAAGCAAGGCGTCATTCAACTGAGGAATTACTAAAATTTTGCAATTCTGGCTTGACGAAAACAACTGACGACCGATTATACCAACACGACGACTACAAAGCGGGTGCAACCGTCGCCAGTGACGACTTTTGATGTAAGTCGTGTTTATATATTTTTTAATATTTATATGTATTTTGATATTTGTTTTTAGTATTTTATATATCCTTGTAGTATCATAGTATAAAATAAAAATATTTTCAGGTATAGGTACACCAGCTACCACTATTTAATTTTGTCTTTGCAACACAAATATCTATGGAATTAAATCCGCCTCTGTATTCTGTGCTTGAACTAAGTGTTAAATAAATAAATAAGTCGTTTCGTCCGAAGTCGTGAACTTGTTCGAGTTATGGCGTATTTGGTTTGTTTGCAAAATGTACATAACTGAAGCTGTCGGCTGTAGATTTGATTTGATTTGAAGAATGGCTTAGCAATAAATATTTTGACTTTGACTTAGTAAAGGATTCCGAGGAATTACTAATATTATAGTTATAGCTATTTACACAACCCCGTCAAGCAGACGCAATTGCTCAGGTACAGTTTGCAGCGTAGGTAACTATTTGTCGTTTAAAATGACACATGAGACCTGTCAACATAGTTTTATTATGTACCTTCTGTCGAAGCAGTGGGCATCACCTAGTTGTTGTCAATGTCTTTAGGAGAGGATAAGGTCATCCCATCTAACAGTGTGTCAGTGTGGGCTTTGGCCTAATAAAATCATATAGAGTTTTACATTGTGGGTACATTGCACTAACAAAATTCGCAAAAATAAAAACTAATTGCCTGGCAAATACCTTTTCTCAATTTATTTGTGGTCGGCGCAACATGTATTCGTCTTCTGTACTTCTCTATTCCTCATCAGATACCTCCTTTCTAGCCATATCATCCTTCACACAGTCCATCCATCACACGGACATGTTTAATTGTTCAGTCATAACAATAAATATACCGTGTTCAATGAACATTAACTAGACACCATTCGTGTATGGACTATTTTCAAACCACTAGCATTTGGTTTATTTAAACTAAGCATAAATTATGTAAGGTAAATACATTGTTTATGTGCACGATAGTGATATTGAATTCAAATTAGTTTAAGGTTAGTGACAGAATAAGATCATTTCTATGAAGGCTATAAAGAGTTCGCGATTTAGAGGTGTTTCATCACTGCGAGCATTCGTCTGTGTGAGTGAGGAGCACCGAGCATTACTACTGTGCACTACCTGTAACGATATAATTTAGAAAAACGAGTTTAATATCTGCTCATAAGGTTCAGTTTGTGCTACGGATTCAAACGTTTCTATTATTTGAAATCAACTTTATCAACACTTGAAGTTGCAGAGGCGCGTTGTTTCTCTGCCACTGTGGAATATACTAACGTTGCAATATTGAGTAATTTGTCATGAAAATATGGTCGATTGTTGGTCGATTGGAGGTTGTTGTTGTGTTTTTCATTTATTTGAAATCGTCATTATTCCTGTAGTAGGCGAGCTACTACGGGAATAATGGGGAAATACAAAGCAGCAGCAGAAATAAGGAATAAAATAAGAACCTCCTCCTGTTTCCATTGTTGGTTTCCACAAAACACCAAACTACATATTTTTCAAAAATTTTACAAATCAAAATGCACCAACAATATTCTTGGAATAACAGATCCGGATATAAAATGGAAAACTATTTTATATTTTCTTTCGAGGCAGAACATTTTTATCATTCCTTTTTGATTCCGACGTCGTTAAGGTTCAGTAAAACTATTTGCCGTTTATTATGCGGCTTTCTATTTATTACGACTTCCAAACAGTAAAGAAAATTTAAATGCAACGAGATTTCCGATGCGACTTTTTAATTTTATGTTTTGAATGGACTCCAAGATTAATTATTGCAGTTTTGAATACTCTCACATGCTTTTTTGTGTCTATGTGCGTAACTTGCATAACATACGCATATCACCAGTTCTATTTAAGTCCCATGCACTAGGGATCCCGAGCCTAATTGCCATCATCCACACACGAATCCAGACAATGGGCTACTATTGAAAAAATCCAATAATACTTTTCCCGTACTGCGTACCTACTTTAAATATGCGGATTGTGCGATCTTGTGTTTTATAAGTCAGCTTGAGTTCAGGTATATGTCTGACACTTATAATTATATCGATCGAGTAAAGATAAGTGATGCAAAAGCAAATCACATTATAGACGACTACAAAGTTGATGAATCCGTAATTTAATTTAATTTACCTGTTACAATTTCAGCCACTCTTTCAACTAAATCAAGCAAGAACAATAACTGACAGAGAATATCACAACTAATGGGTATTCGACAAGCTTTCATTACTCCGAATGAGTACTATCGAATTACTGAACTCACTCCAAAGTTCTAGGTTTCATTATAACTGATGAAATGGAATTGACAGTTCAGTTTCATTAATCAATTTATCCGAAATGAATTCGATTAACCAAACTGCGAAAGGATCGCGAATATTTGTATAAAATTGCAGAGTCAGCGTAGGTTTGATTAAAAATCTATTTTGATTAGCAGTGTCTCTAGAAATGCTATGATTTGGTGTGTTGAAATTGATTAAATGTGTGCGTATTGTGACTGGAATCTTAAGGTTATAGGGGTATGAACAGGGTGTAAAGTTCTTCATCTCCCATAGAAAAGGGAGAATCCTCCGACCGGACCGGTGTTGTGTCTGGTGGGCTACTGCCCGTTGTTGTCGGGTTCTACTATATATAGTATCTTAAGTCGCGGATAACTTTAGTAACGCGATTTAGCATGTTTATGTTAGCTCTTCCTTTGTGCCATAAATGACGCTGTAGTACTTTTTGTACTGTACCTACGTTAGAAGGTCGAACTGCTTGTATAGCATAATCAGCCTATAATGTTTCCACTGCTGTGACTCAGGCGTCCTCTCTTTGAAAGGGCGGGCTGTGATCGACGACGGTTCAGACTTAAGATTATTTTTTGCCTCAGCTTTATGCCTTAATCCTCTGAATATTTATGTGTTTTTTACTAGATGACAGTGTTAGGGTCTTAACTTTGACTTTCAAATATAGACAGTGGACTGTAAAAACTGACTATGTAAATCCAAAATCTATGTACAGTAGGTATTAGAAATTATAAGAAGCGCGTGTGTCGACCGGTGCTGTCGCTAGTTGTGTGTGCTCGGCCCGCAGCCCCTCTCATAGCCCGCGCAGCCGCTCACGCTGTCGCCGTCGTCGCGTCGCACGCGCAGCCGTCCGACGCCCGACGAAGATAGCCGCCGCCGCCGGCGCGGGCGCCCGAACAGACAGTTATCTGATTAACTTAAACTTAAAATTTATGTTTAACTTTTAACTTAAGTTTGACATTTGGAGTTTTTGAAACTGCTTACACACTTCAACCATAATATTCAGTTAAAATTCGAAATATTATCATTTATTTCTATCTTTGATGATAAATTTAAGGTGTGAATAGCGTTTCACATCAATTATTAAACGCATACATTCCTTACAATTAAAAGGATTCACATCGTCTTTGAATCTAAGGCTTTCAAATTAAATGTAAATGTTTACATTTTCATAATGTTTGCGTTCAGAAGCTCAAGTTCAAGTGTACTATCAAATAAAACGTGCGCGGTTTTAATGAAAAAAAAATCTACTACCTAATTTAAAAGGAATTTTTAACTTGTTCAATTCAAAAGCTGTAACTTTTGTTTTTTTGGCTGAATGTGAGGTAATTTATAAGTTAAGGGTCAGTCTGTCTGTAATAGCTACACACTTAAAATCATGCATTAAACGCACACTATGTAAGCAAGCATATTACAAGTTGGACGATTATATCTCTGATAAAAATGCTTGGCTCAATGCCGGTCCTGCTCCACATGGACAGGGGCGCATAAACTGATTAATGGATAGCATTAAATAGTATTGTTGGAGCTGCTGAAGATTGTACAACTATCTTTGCATTGTATAGATTCAATTTCTTTTGGTATTATATAACCGCATAGCCCATATTATGTGAGTACTATGTAATAGAAAGCTATCCTTCGTTGGAAACCTACGTCAATTTTTTTTTTTTTTGACTTGAATTTGCCCTGGCGGTTAAGTGTATGTCATGCTCACTCAAATGTCTCGCTGATGGTGGCGCGTGTGTCGGATCAGTTAGTTCCCTTCAAAATGGTTGAGTTGAATGGTGCTGATACATGCGTCATGTTCGTGAACGGGCGCTGTCAGTTGTGACTGGTCATCTCTTGGTTGCCACGGCTTATTTGAATTAATTATTTTATTTTTTGAATTGTTCTTTTCCTTGTTTTTACTATGGACACTTTTAACGTGCACATCTTGCTACATCGCTCTCACATAATGTACCATCTAAACATGAATGATGTAACCAAGGTTTTGTAAAAATATTCTGATTTAAAAGAGTGTCCATGGAGTTTCTTGCCCGTTCTTCTCCATAGAGATCTACGTTAGGGAATGGGCAACTACAGTACTTTCACAGTTTTTATGCCTTGTGACTGGGACTGTAGCTAAATTTCATTGTTATCTTTGTTTCGACAGTTCAAAAGTACCTGTAACGGGCCTACTTGAAATAAATGCTTTGATTTTGATTTTGATTTTGACACTTTAATGCCTGACCCGAGTATCATAAGCTATATTTGAAACGTTCTCGTGTCGTATAGCTATTTATCACGTCTCTGAAGTTTCACTTTCTAATTCAATTTGATCTCTTAGCTTAAAATCGAATATAAATGGCCTTTACCTTGCTGTAGAATTTATGTATAGTTATTATTTCTTAGCTAAATAATAACAGCCGCTCGTATCTATCTTCAGGTTAAGCCGCGCTTAGGTCCGTGGATGAGTGACCACCCATTACTATATACTGAGTTTGCTCCGTGCCTCTGGAAGCACGTTAAGCCGTTGGTCCTCGCTGTAATTTGTAGAATTTTGACAGTCGTTACAAATAGTCAGTGGCCTGAAAGTTTGACAATCAGTCTTACCAATCGGTATCGTATTACCCAGTATCAACTGGGTTGTGGAGGTTAGATAATACTGTTATTCAGCTGCATCCGGTTAAGACTGTAAGCTGAGCCCAACATAGTTGGGAAAAGGCAGGCAGATGATGATTGTTGGTACATTTGAAAAATATCTTTTTGTTAGACAACTACAAAAAAATCCATCACTATCTTTATATATCCTAAGGTATAACCGACATTTGGGTTTTACTCAAAAGTAAAATAGACAAGCATAAAACCTGCTTGCTCATTAAAATGAGCAAGCAGGTTCCATGTGAATACGGAAAAAGGCTACACGAAGTTCAGCATATATAAACTAACTTAAATATTATTTCAAGTTTTATATTAGTACTAGGAATAACTAAAATAGAAATTTCATGAAAGACTTCATTAACTTGGCATCACATTTTTTGAATTTTTACGTTACAAAACCAAAATAATACATATTATGTGGGTTGATGAGGAAGTGGATCAAAAACGAAGAGTTACTAACACTAAAAACGGGATATTTACCTTCCTTACTGGTACCCAGTCTGGTTAGAGAAGCCATTGAGATTACCAAATATAAGAATTTTAACCGGGAGGATGAGTTCAACGGTCGGGAGCCTGGAATCCAGTGGTTCAAAATCGAAAAGGTCTCGAAAAAAATTTGCGAGTGGATACAGTGAGTTTGGAGTGACGATCTCCGCGGGGTGGCTGGTAGCAACTGGATGAGAGTTGCTGAGAATCGAGTTGATTGGCGTGCGATTGAGGAGGCCTATGTCCAGCAGTGGACTGCTATAGGCTGATGATGATGATGATGATGATGACAGTGAGTTTCGTATGTCGGGAACAGATCGAGTTGCGAGTGACAGTGGTAGACCGATTTGTCTGCTCATAAACACCCACCCGCAATAACTTCAGTTTATCCGTGATCATGGTGCTTGCAACAGCGCCGAAATATCGGGAACTCAAAACAAATAGGTAGTAAACATGGTAAATATCCCGTTTTCAGTGTTAATGTTTATGTTAGTAACCATGTCCGTTTAAAAACTTAAATATACTAGGATTTCCTAGTATAAAATTGAAAATAAACACACTGGCTACGATGCTACGAGCGAGCTACGCTGACACGTAGCACTTTAATGCGTGCTACGAAATGTTGTTTCAAGTCAATTTGAGGCTTACACGAATTTTCCTGTTAGTTAGTTAGATTGTAATCAAACAAATATCATTCATTTTGTTGTTAATTTCTAACAAAATAAAAAACAAATTCCTTTCAACAATATCACAGAAACAATTACTGAAATGAAACTCGTAAACGTTCAGTACAAGTTTGTTTTTCATTTGACCTAGGGCTGCTACTCGCTATTTTTCATCAAATTCTTCAATGTTCAGACAAACTTTGCACAGGTTTAACGGCAAGACTCGACCTGAATTTTCTTAGTAAACAACTTTAATTTTTCATTAGGCAGTAACAAAAAATGTAACAGATCCTGAAGATTTATCGTTTAAGGCTTCAAGTAGGATGAGCCATTTATTCCTGTTGAGCTTTGGCAAATTAGTAAAAAAAAGGTTGTTAATTATAAAACTTTCTGAAGTCATGTCAAATAGAATAATTTACTGTTTAATCATTATAAAATGCTTCTCAATTTTTATTTGTTAGGCTTAAATAATAAATGCTTTGTAAGTTAGTGTAGGTAAAGACAATGCATATAATTATTAACTTGAATACCCATGGGAGTTTTTTTTGGCCTGGTCTGTCCCACAGCTGGGCAAAGGCCTCCCCATACCTTTCCAACTCTCTCGGTGTTTTGCTTTCGCTGGCCAATCAATCAGGAACGAGTCTAAGAGAGATATATATAACTAAGGGAGAAATATCTTACTGGAAAATTGTACTGCATAAGTCACTTACCTTTTCACCTTGCGGCTATGCAAAAAATTAACATAAAATACACTGAAGAAGACCAAAGAAACGATGGATGGATTGTGTGAAGAATGATATGAAATAATGAATATTAAAGATAAAGAAGTAAATGATAGCGTGACGGTTGACAGAAGAAAATGGAAGAAAAGAACGTGTTGCGCCGACCCCAAGTAACATGGGACAAGTGCAGGAAGATGATGACACTGAGTAGCATCATTAATATTGTATCTCAATTTATCTACTAATGGACATAAGACTCACCTGAATACAGTGCCTTTCGACGATACAACTGAATAGGGTGTAACAGACTATTCTGCATATTTACGTCGATTTCACTAAAATTGTATCCCACCAGTTTGTCACCTACTTACGTGATCCTGAACCTATCATTGTATTCGTTTAAAATTTTAATCGTAGATTTAAAGTGACTAAGAACGACAAAATACCTCAGGCCTGAATTAACAGTAATACATTAGCATTAATCCGATGTGTTATGATGGCAGAGGAGTGGTTTAATTGACTGTGGTGGGTTAATTGACTAGAATTTGTGCCCCTTTCACGTCCTCAGATGATGCAACTTAAAACGCAACACGGGCATGCGTCATTTGCTTCCAGTTTGTGACCAGTGATATACTCTACTTTCTACGCTTCGCGAAGTATCACTTGTATCGCTCGAGCGTGTATCTTGTGGCCGCAAAATTGCAATGTATTTCAACTGTCATTCATAAAATTAATCCAGGTTAATGACCCGTAGGCCGCACATTCCACTGGGAGCGTCTAAACAGCACGTTATGGTGACAGAGACGTGGGCGGCTAGACCAGACTCGCGCAACAAATTTGCAGCGTTGACGTTTCATTAGGGTAGATGTGGCGCAAGTTATGGTAGTGTGGCGAGGCCGTAACTGATATTTCTAAGCATAGACACTGGAACTATGAATATTCAACCTAAAACCTAATATGCAGTCCTCAAACCTGTCCTATCCGTGAGAAGGATTGATACATAATCCAGTGATGGATTATACACGGACATGCACATTAAGCTACCCGAAACTGTCAATTTTTCCCAATCAACCTTGGACCTAATACTTTAGCCTAGTTCCCTAGCCTAGTACTTTATTGACAGATTATAGTAGCTCGATGTGCTGTTTTATCTTTGATTTTTTTGGTTTAAAAGTACTGGTGATGGAATAATTTACGATGTGTATCTAGGGTCTAAACCTTGTCACAGGCTTCATCAATTTGTAAACTCCAGCATATTTCAATTCGCTGTCTTCTTTGCCTTAAAACACTCATTCCGTAGCGAGTATATAATATGATCTTACCATTTGGAACCTTTCAGACGCACTTTAAATAAAACATTAACATACTATTACATCTAATTGGATATTTGCGGTTTTACTTCGTTAATATTATATTATGCCTATTTTTTATTTATAGTAGGTAAATATATACATATTTTGTGAAATTATATAGAACATTCAGAGATAATGTCGTCAAACTAAATTAATATAGTGTTTTTTTTAAGTCTATAATATTAATCTATATAATTATTATGTGTGTATGACTTTAGATGTGCATTAAGCGGGTGCGTAGGTCGTGATACTATAAAAAGTACCAGTCTAGCAATATTCTACGTCAAAGTCTGTGGAATTCTCACAAATACAAAGATATAAGTTTATTTTAAACTATAACTTTTAAAGTGCTTTATATCTGGGGGCACGGTAGTGCTCTCGCCAAGACGGGCCTGGCGAAGCGCAAGGGCACTACGTATCTTTTCTCGAAGCGCTTCGTTGTTTTATTGAACCCTCAGAACTTGAGTTTGGATTATACCAGATAAAAATCTCGGAATATGATGCCAATTAAATAGTAGACTTATTAAACAAATAAAGTTTCAATTAGATAGCTCTTATACTTTAGATTTGATTGATATCTAAAAATCCCCGATTTCGACACTGACTCACTCATTGATGATCATCAAAATTCTTAGGGAAGTTCCTGAAGTCCTAGAAAGCTGAAATTTGGTATTTAACCTAGTATTAGTGCATAAACAAAAAAATATCTAAAATTATCATAATATTTTGAATAGCAATACTTATGGCCGAACCTGCAAACTCATGGCTGCGGTAGCTATTTATCCATTCACTTTTGAGGTCTATCAAAATAATATTATAAGAGGATTTTTTCTCATTTAACATCGGGTTAAGAATGTTGTCAAATCGCTTTTATTGTTTAAACCATGGCGTAAACTACAAGATTTGAATATGGGATTTAAAACATTAAAACATACTTAACTACACAACACACACTACAATCACACACTACTTCACGTATATTTAGCGTACCTACTGTTCGCTAAATATTGCTGTAGACCTAAAAAACTACAATAATGGACATAAATTCAAACATAAAAATGTAAAATCGACTAATCTCGATATACTCAGGCACCAGGTAATAGCGTGTGTATTTCATACGAAACGGCCAAGCCACATGTTTTGACTAAGGTTTAGAGTTTGTGAAGTTAGGGCTTCTAGAGTTAGGGTGTGTAGAGTTAGGGCGTGTATAGTTAGAAGCTTGGCTCTGCATGAGATCTGATGATTTTTTCACAGTGCGAGCCATTATGGTCTCGTTTTGGCAACATTTTACATGAAAATGTTTTTGGTGGGATTCCATTTACAATTCAAGTTAAACATCGAAAATAAATGAGTAAACAACAAATAATAAAAATAATACATTTTAACGCATCGTACTGAATTAATTTAAATTATAGTACAGATAAAGAAACAAGTTCTAAATCTTAAATCTTTGCGTCAAAAGCAAAAATAACTCGAAATATAATCCTTAACATCAAATAAAGTATTTCAATAAGTTCTCTTCTAAAACTAGCGCTCGATTTCCAAAAGTATTTCCTTCAGATTAGAGAGTTATATAATAGGTTCTAAATTGAAATGGGCTGAAACTTAGTCTGATTTATAACCCGATTACAAATGAAAACTTGATCGTGTTGGGTTTCGTTTTCTTTTTTTTAAATAAATAGTTGAAGTGGAAAATAACTGACTGTTTCTTTTGTGTATTCAAAAGCTGTTTATATCTACAAAATCATATTAATACACATTATAATTATCTTATGAATCATTGTACTGACTGCATTTAATCTTTTTCCGGGGTTATTTTGGAGAAAGACGGTAGGACGCGTCGAGGAACAGACGCGAGGGACATGACAGAGAGATATTCATTCAGCAATACTGATTCTGGAAAAATCCAAAACATGTTGGAATTAAATAAACTACCACACAGCTTATGATAATCCTGTAAAAAGCTGTTGTAGAAATACAAAATGTTGTTATTGTTGTAAAATTGCTACTTGCCATATCCCTTTGAGTAAGATTTGAGATAACAAAAAAGGATAGCTAACAGAAACGAGACCTATGCCATTCATCAATATTCTTGGCACGTAATCGTTATCTCGTATATCTCTGTAATCAAAACCATGGTTCAAGTCGTTTCAAAGTTTATAATTTGTTGTGTTTAGTTGTTAATATCCGGGTTGTGTCAACATTGGACTAAATTCAATTTAGCTTTAGTTTGAACAGTATGGGATTGGGAAACATAATGGTTATTAATTAGAATGTTTGTACTGCATCTATAAATCGCAGAAATATTCTTCTTTCCTCTTACTATAAACTTAACTTACTATAAATATCACGGGCACGGCAGTGCCCCTGCCAAGTCTAGCAAAAATAAAATGGCACCGCCGCCGTCCCATATATATCTTTTTTTCGAAGCCATTCAGGCCATTTCTGCCCCCGTAACTACGTCGTAGAAAAAGCTAGAAGCTTGAATTTTGTAGTGACTAAGAGGATATATTATACCTAGGCATATTCCTGAATTACATTTAATTTGAACCTGGAGTTTATTAACTATTCCAAGTCAAAGTTTGTTTCATTTTATCCCAGTATCTATGTATATTACTCGTATATACCCAGTATACCCACACTAATATTTAATTTAATTATACATTCATTTATGAGGTCGTGTATTCTCCGTTCTTCTCTGTAGAGATTTACGTTTCGGAACGGGCTTTAATTTACTGAAAACTAACCGACTTCTTGGAAATTCAAATGAAAATGTTTTATTTGAAATATATGCTTTTAGTTTCACAGTTTTCTATAATATACTTCAGGCAGGCTGAAAATATATCGTAAAATTTAACAGCAGTTATTTTTAGGGTTCCGTAGTCAACAAGAAACCCTTATACCTTATAACTCGGATATACACTCTAGGAGAAGGAAACATGATATAGTTCAAATACCTAAAACCAAGACCAAATTCGGATCTATGCAATTCAGTAAACGGTCAGCTCAATTGTATAACAAAATTAATAAGAAAATTTTCGTATATGCAAAATCTTATCATATATGTAAAGAAATGTTAATTGACTGGATAAAACCACTGACATATGAAAATACTGAAGCTCTCCTACAAAACGTAACTTAATACATGTACACGACTCGCACACACACACAGAGACTCTCCCACACCTACACGTACACTCACACACACATACTCATTCAATCACACATCCATAACACTCATTACACTCAACAACACACACACACTCATGCACACACTCACTCAATTTCACATAATTACATTTTGTTATTTTGTTTTACTACACCCATGTACTGTTTTTATTGTGTTTTAAGTAAGTGCCTACTGTTGTGAAGGAGCGGAGTCCTCTAATACAGGCATTATCTGCTTAAATGAAGACTCCAAACCCAAATTGCTTGTGTATAACTTTTGGACACAATAAACGTTATTATTATATATTATTATAGTTTCGCCATGTCGTCTGTCTGTCTGTCCGCAGCTTATCTCAAAGACTCTTAGTACTAGAAAGCTCTAATTTGGCATAAATATACAGATAAAATAAAATCTCTAAAAGTTTTTTTTTTGGGGGTGTCTCCTGTACACGTTAAGTAGGGTTTTTTTTTCTCGCGTACTCCATAGTGTGGGATGTCGTTGGATAGGTCTTTAAAAAATATTGCGAGTTTGTTGAAAAAATTTTTCGATTAAGCAATGCGTTTGTGAAATATTAAGCTTTAAAGTGCTAATTTTTGATAGACTCAAGTGTCCGCCCTCTACCAGCTAAACGGTTGTGTTTAGCTGGTAAGTTTACGAATAATAATCGACCAACTTATTTTCCTAAGCATAATGTATGGGCACAGGTTTTTCAACTGCAAATGTAAGTTTGTTTTTTATTATCAATTTATTATCAAAAATCATCGTTCGGAGGCAATCGCACCGTAGGAAGTGGATTAAATTAACTTTGTAAGACTACGGAACCCTACATTGTACGTGTCCCGACAGCGAATTTACGAAGGCTATACTATTTGAGTCACGAGTCAGACTCTGATAGATGAGGTTTTGTCTATGCATATTACTCGACAATACCTAATCTATCTCAGTAAAATAATATACTCAAATGGATTAGCTTTTTGCCTTGATATTTTCAAACAAAATGAATTTACGAAGGCTATACTATTTGAGTCACGAGTCATCGCGTAGACTTTGTTAGATAAATTCATTCTAACATTTCAGCAACAAATGCTATTCAATTTGATACCGATACTTAACGATCGTTAGCTACAATAATAGGTGGATAGTTACATGTAAATTGTTATTATTTTAATATTACAATAATTAAATTACTCGTTTTCTATTCTGTATTTGATTGACAAAAAAAAGTAAAACGAATTAACAATCGAACTTTTATTAGGTAAGAAACAAGTACACACTACACACTTTTTGCGAGTACAAATAATAATAAAACTAAATTTTTTCTTGCGTACCTCTAATGTAAAATACAAAACGCAGATAATTATTTTTATCAAATTTACGATTAGCTTAGTATTTTTACAATTTAAAAAAAAACCTAGTAACAGTCATATAAGTATTAATATAAAAAAGTCAAGCCAGTGCTAAAAAACATTAACGTACTTAAACATTATTTAGGATTAGGTAGGTATAATATCTGCGTCATGGTTCTCTGTCTTCCGATAACATTAGTAATCCTAACTTTACTAGCCATACGTTTGTTGTTATAATGATCATTATCGACTTTAAAATTCGACATTCAAATACGTACCCATAAATTTTATAAAAGTGTCTACTTGTGTTACTCTATTTAAGGCTATTTTCCACCATAAGCAATGCATTTACTTATGAGTATAGTATGTTTCTTATCTTGTGTTTTGTTGTGTTATATTATGTGCCATACTTAAATAAGACTGACTGTTACTAGGTTTTTTTTTAAATTGTAAAAATACTAAGCTAATCGTAAATTTGATAAAAATAATTATATAATTATAATATTTTAGTTTTATTATTATTTGTACTCGCAAAAAGTGTGTAGTGTGTACTTGTTTCTTACCTAATAAAAGTTCGATTGTTAATTCGTTTTACTTTTTTTTGTCAATCAAATACAGAATAGAAAACGAGTAATTTAATTATTGTAATATTAAAATAATAACAATTTACATGTAACTATCCACCTATTATTGTAGCTAACGATCGTTAAGTATCGGTATCAAATTGAATAGCATTTGTTGCTGAAATGTTAGAATGAATTTATCTAACAAAGTCTACGCGATTTCGGTCAATTTCTGTACTAGAATAGATTAGGGTTTTGTCAAGTTTTTGTCAAACAAAAGCTAAGCCAGTTCAGTTTGCAGTTTCACTCTAATGGTATAGCCTTTGTAAAGTCGCGTCCCGACACGAACTTGGCTTTTTTAATTATGATTTATCTATATTTTACAATCCACGAATTCTCACCAAAAAGGCCTTTGTCCCAGCAGTGGGGCCGTTATAGGGATTATGATAATTTTATCAATATTCAAGTAAGAAAAGTGCTGCTATAGTGTGGTAGCGCAACAGTTGCACCACTTTCTTCACCTAATACAATACTCCACCTTTAAGAATAGGTCTGTGGAAATTCCCTTTGATTAGCTCATTTCTTAACTTCAAACATTATTGGATCCATTGATTGTCGTGGCGCGAATCTAATGACGTCTTCGATTGTCGGTGAATTCCGTCAAACGTTCATTAATTTTAAAGTTAATAATGTACGTCTTTTGATGTGATACTGGTAATTAAAAGAAAAATCTTAGAAATTTTCAGTAATTTAATTAATAGATTTTTACAATACGGAATTTTCATTAATTTTTCTTATAGAGAAGTAAATTAAAGAGTGATAAATTCTCATTAATATTCATAGCGTTTGAGATTTTAAGTTGATTTTGGTGACCCGGATTAATATTGCTCTCGAGTGTAGTGTAATTTTGATAGCGTAACCCAGTGACGTCCGAAACTCAATTTCAGAGTTTTATGACGTCTAAAAATTTAATATTTTGATGTGCCCGTTTCAAGCTAGAACAGGGGTATTTCAGTATTTTTAAGAACAGCTATTGTATTCTATTTTTATTCTCAGTCACTTTTTGACTAGAGTTGATGTTTTGCGAGTAGATTTTGATCGCATCATTGTCGTATTGTAATTAATTCCTTTTTTAAAATTCTACATAGTCTTGCGTTTGGCCGCAACTCGCATGATGTGAAGCGATGAGGCGAGCTTAGGTGGAGCGCGCTTGTCTAAAATAAACATAGTGCTATTTTGTGAAAAAAAAACACCTTTAAAATATTGATTCTAAATTGCGAGGTAATAGAACTTTGAAATAGTCAGTCTCCGGAATAGTTTAAATATGAAAATAAGTCTGTCTGTCTGTTACCACTTCTTACCGACTAGAAATATTTGGATGAAGGCTCACAGGTAGACCGTGAGACAAAGGATTACTTTGTCCCTGGTAGTACGCTCCCGTGGGATTATTTCCGACCGCAGCACGGGCGAAGCCACGAGCAAAAATACTATGTATACAAAAGGTTGTATATAGTATTTTTTTCAAAGTGAAATAATAAAGCTGCACAATGTAATATTTAGCCACGGGTAGGTTTTTTTACATGTTTTCTATGTAACGAGGCAGTCGATACTATTGATATAACAACACGCGTATCTGATCTATATTTAGGTTGACTTTTTTGTGCTGGGGATAGTAAGTTTGGGTATTTACTATGTGATGAGTTTTTAGTTACGAATACAGCGTTAATACGCAGTTACTAAGATAAAAAAGTACTTATTTGATAACCTTCTCCTACCTATTTCATTTTTTTTCTTCTAGGCGTATCGCTGGTAACACGTTCAAATAATATTAGCCCAGAATTTACTTAGTATTCATGGTTGGTGTACGGTGATTGAACTAACATCATAACTATTATCCTCACGTTATGTGAGCGTGATATAACCGTAAACAGTAACTCTCAAATGAAGTACAGAGTCCTGGTGCGAAACCACGACATGATTATACGTAACCTTGAACGATTTGAAAATACTCTTTTCGCGTACATAATGTCAACTTACTTTTAGGATTTTATTATTATGTTTTTATAAAGACACACATAATACATCTATGGACGTTATTATGTGTCTTTTGTATATGGTTAAATGTATGTATCATAAAAGTTATATTAAATATTATCATATTTAATATAAAAAGTTCGTCCGCATCGCTGTCAACGGGGAAAGTGTCCAGAAGGCTGGCAGCAATACCACGTTGGATTGCAATACTGATTTTGCGGCCAAGTTAGAGGCTAAAGAATGGATTTTATTTCTATCTTTGTATTTTAGATATGAGTAAAACGTTAATTATTTTTTCGTAATATTTCATAATTTTTGTCACCAAAAATTATGATGAAATGAAATGCTGAAGCATGGATGTATTTTCGATTGAAAAGTCATTCAAATACTCGTTATGTTTACGTCGCGCCTTTGTACTGGACTAAATCCTAAAAATACCCATCACCCCCGATACGTCATGTTGATGTACGACATTACGACGTGACGCTATATCGTAGCGTCACGCTGACTGAAACCAATTTTATTTGAAACTGCACCGCCCCGATACAACACAAGACGGATTGTTACCTCGTTGATGGGCCATTTATGGATTCCATGAGAAATTTCTCAATAGCAGCCGCGCTGTCTGGGTGTGTGCCCGGTTGATGACAATAGGCTCTCCCTGGCTAAGCACCCCATGTTACATGGGACTCAAACATAACTGGCAAAATGTGAGTGTACTGTTAGGTGCAGGCAGATGTCTGCCTATCCTCGTCGGGGATTACAGGTGTGATGTTATGTTATGTTGAGGGTTTATGAGAGTGGGTGTAACGTTGGGTTATTTTTGTAACAGTGAGTTGGTAATTAAACTATTCTGTGTTATTATTTCACTCTTGCTTGTGTGAAAAATGTATGTCGTACGCTCAAGGAAGCAAGACGAGCTTGATTCAAATTGATTTAATATATGCATCATCATCCCGCATCTCGGAAACGCGTTAAGTCGTGGGCCTTGCGCCTGATATCTCTGCGCCGTCAGATTGTTGTCCCATCGGACTATGAGCCTAAAGCCAGACTAAACTAAAGCCTGACGTGCTGTCCACCCCACCATACCTATAGATATCTGCTAAAACCTTGTCACATGACCGATCCTCCAGAAACAATGGGCTATAGATCAATGCTACCCGTGCGAAGCCGAGGCGGTTCGCTAGTTATAATTAAATTCTGTTAAAATGTTGAAGGCGCACAAATAAATATAAAGCTTAAAAAGTGATTAACAATAACCGGTACACAAACATTGTGGTTAATGTTCTGTGAATATTGTTATTATAATTACTACTGTGAACATTATATTTAATAGCTACGAAAATAAGTGGGGAAAGTGCCGAGGTGAGCTGTTAAGATATTGAGAGTCAGCTTTTAGTTCATGGGAGTGTTTTTCAGATAATCATCTTATATCTACATTATAATAATGATGAGATGCTAATAGGGGCTTGGGGACAAGCGTTGACAGCTGCATGGGTTGATCTTGAAGGTTCTGGATTTCATGGACTGAACAGAGATTTTTTGAGTTTTGAAAATAGAATGACGTAAAGTCCACCTCAGCTCATATTTGTCTTGGGTCTAATGATTGATAAATGGTCGTCTCAAAGTCAGTAATGATATAAAATAACAGCATAAACTGACATCTTTTATTCTATTCGAATACTAATAAATAAAATAAATATGTATTCCGAAACTCCGTAGGCACTTTGCTATGCCAACTCAATATCCAAGTGTTGCCAGTTACCACACAAACCTTTATTCTTAAAAGAACACACCAAAACAAAACAAGACTTTTCTCCTTAAAACGGATGCCTAAATTAAAGGCCGACCTGATAAAAATCCGTGCTTGTAAAAAGTAACGGCTTTCATTGATGAGTCTCATGACGCAGCACTTTGAATCCTTTTCATTACGCCATCAGCCTTCCACCTCAAAATAGTTAGAAGCAGAAGGCCAGCTACATAGACACGCTTTACGAACAGCGAGTGCAAGATCGCTCGCGACTGGCAGTTTTTATAAGACAGTTTGAAATCGTACGTATGAGTGAATGGCGTTAGCATTACATAATTAAGAAAATCAACTTATAAACTTGATGTGTGTACTTAATTGCATATTCCTATAAGCCACTGTTATCAAGCGTCATACGATTATGAACTTTAACCTTTGAGAATTCATTTTCGTTTTGAACTATAGCGAACAAGCTATGCAGTACACAGCAGCATATGCGGGCGCGTGTTCTTGTTCGTCGTACGAACCTCGCCTTCTGTACAAATCTATCCTATACTACAGCAGTTTTTACCCTCTTTTAAAGTTTTATAAAGAAATCCTTAGTTGAAATAAATGCAAGAATTTCCCTGCATTGAAATTTGAAATATTGCGTGTGAAAATGAGGGTACATTAAAATTGTGCTGTTATTAATTAGCAGGCATTAAAAAGAGGGTTTCTTTTTGATTAATGATTTTAATTTGTTTACTGTTTTGTTTTGAGGGTGAAGAAAATA
Organism: Eurois occulta; assembly: GCA_950022335.1. Classification (NCBI taxonomy): domain Eukaryota; kingdom Metazoa; phylum Arthropoda; class Insecta; order Lepidoptera; family Noctuidae; genus Eurois; species Eurois occulta. Next base: position 1,082,378 of record OX465492.1, on the reverse strand, counting down.
AATTTTCTTATTTAAACAGTAGATTAGAATGAAAAATGAATACCTACTTATGTGATATACTCCCAGCATAATTTAGTTCTACAAAACTCAAAGCATTTATTTCAACTAAGTAGACCAGTACAGGCACTTTTGAAAGTCAAAAAAAAAGCGAAGCTAAGCTACAGTCAGTCACAAGGCATAATAACTTGAGAAAGTACTGTAGCAAATCCATTTCAACATACCGAAGCGTAGATCTCTATGGAGAAGAATGGGCAAGAAACTCCATGGAACCTCTTTTAAATCAAAATATTGTTACAAAATCTTGGTTACATCATTCATGTTAAGATTACACATATTATTATATGTAAGAACAATGTAGAAAGACAACACACAATTGAAGAGTCAGCAAATGTCAATGTTTGTTTAAACTCGATACTCTTGATCTCATCTGTATTCCTGGTACCACTGTCGTTAACCTAAATTCATATGGAAGGGTGAATATGTTAATGTGGATATTTTTGGAATGTAACCTTAAGTTTAGGGTTAATATTAAAAATAGATTGAGAATCGTAATTTTGTTTTTGGTTTTATATAGAAAACTTTGCGTGACTTGCTGCGTTTGCGTTCGTTTTACAACTTTGAGATCTTTTAAGATCGGCTCCCATCGTTTTTTGTTTTGTTACAGCGAAAACGCAAATCATTGGCCGCTGTTAGAAAGACAATTTTCTGACAAAAATATTCTAATTGGGTCAAGATTCAAAAGATGGATCAAATAACCTTTTCTCACACTGTGAGTAACTTTAACATTCCCATTTGGCAAGTAAAGCTGCAAGTTAAAGCTAGTGCGATTGTCGTTAAAAAAGCATAACAGTTTGGGTACAGCTTACCTAAGCTTCAATGTGCTATTAGGAAGGATAAGTTCAGTTCCTGAGGTTGTTAGAATAAAGTTTTAGTAAAGATTTGAATCTTTAGATGTTCCCTCACCTTACTTTGGTCGCGAGACAGAAAAAAGTTTAGGACCAAAATACACAAAACGACACGTCATCATGGCACGATACACGGCACGAAGTTTTTGATATGATGTCGTTGAGAAAAATTGCCTTCTAATTTGAATGATCGCCTCATCAGTGTTTGTGTCGTGCCGTGTATCTTACCATCCAGCATGTAACTATTTATAGTTACGATTTTCAGTATGAGTGAGCGAGACAATACTATTCAAATGTCACTGTCAACCAAACAAGCTTGGTCACGATCACGGGCTCTTTTGCCTTTCAGTGGCTTGGGTGGAGTAATCTTGCGGTTTAAATCTTTGGCTTTTAGCTCTAGTCCCGAAAATAGTCAAGATTCCTACAGTTACTGAATATGGCAGCTTTGAATTCCTCGTGTCCTGCTTATTTCCAGGAGTATTTTGCTTTGTAAACGTACAGATTTCAGGGACCCAAATTATATCGAACCAGGACTCCATTTAACCTAGCACAAATATTACAGAAGAGCACAAGAATCTATTTTTTTCAAAAATTCGTGCTCTAAAGGACTTAATTAACTAAAGAGACGCAAGTTTGTATGAAGTTCATCATGTTTGCCGATAGAAAATATTATCGGGCTAACCTTGGGAAGCGATTCTCACGCACTTGTAACATGTTGTGTCATGCAACTTTATCATCATTGATAGAAATGAAATATGGCCGTTATAGGGTTTTGCGATAGGGATATTATAAATTGCATATCATAATTTGAAATCATACATCAATATGACATTACTTTTTTCATCATAATGCAATACAGTTAAATTTATTTTTGTACAAAAATACTACATACATTGCATAAATACTGACTGCACAGCAAATTTTTGCTGACAGAAACCCTAACCGTAGACGGTCAACGTCAGGGGCACCCCGAGGTTCGGTTAGTTAGGTTCCTGTAAACCCTGCAGACAGAAATAGGAGCCTCGCGCAGCGGGGATCCGTCGACCTGCTGACGGAAACGCTAACCCTAGCTAGACGGTCGACGTCAGGGGCACCCCCAGTATAATGTGCGTTAAGATTATTAGCTGTGCATTGATGAAAAAGCTTTTGCTTTAGGAAAAATCGCTGTACGCTGCGAAAATAAATTTTAGTGTGTTTAGTGATATTTTGAGTTGAATATTTTGCTGTCCAATCAGTAATTTTGATGGGAATTCGGAATATTATTGCATAGAAAAAGGATATTTTTTGATTTGCGTTTAAATACTATCCTTTGCGATAGAGGAGTCAGTCATATTTTGTCCGAAGATACCAATTGATGTTATTCTCAACAGATTTGAACATGATTTATGCTGTAGACAGAATTCTGGGAATGAGAACTATTTTAAGAACAGTCTTCTTTAAGATAAATTCTCTGAAAAAAGGCTCATAGATCCAATGTTGATTTGTCCAAGGAAATTGATATAGATGATCTTACCTTATTTCAAAGCAAAACTCTGTTATGTGAAACTGCCTTTACTTATAGTTTGATAAACCTAAACAATACCTAAATCTTTTTTTATCAAGCATAGATTTCATTTAGTTAAAAACTAAATACACACATAGACATAATTATATATTTCATAGACAAAACCGCACACATTTCTGAATTTATGAACTCTCGTTATACACAAAGCCGCAAAAAAACATAACGAAACCTAAAACTAGAGTTTTAAATCTACGAGCTACATCCCAAAACTATTCGGAACCATAACCGTAAAACTTAATTTTCAAAAAATCTGCTAGCGCTCCAACATACGGAAAAACAACACCCTTTTTCACACGCATTTTTTGTGCCATCCAGTATCAGAGTGCAAATATAGACGCCTGTCGGATCCATTTCTCTATTACCGAAAAACAAAGAGTGGACCTTGTGGCACTCCAAAATTTTGTATGAACCGTATCTCAACAGGCTAAAGTTCATTTTTGTTTAGCAACAAAAATTGATTTGACAGAAGCTTCCGGTACCCTCGTGACATACAAAATATGTTATTGAATCCCGGAGAAAAGGTGAGTTTACAGTTTTGGCTCAGGAAACGATGTCGGGCTGAAGTTGGACCCGAGTTAATAAATGACAAGTCGTTTCGGAGAGATCTTTTTTATTTGATCACATTTTTTACGGAAAAAGCCTGTTGATAGAGACCGATTGGTTTTTTATTTATTTATTTATGTTGGATAATCAGCTGTTAGTTGTGGGTGGGGGGGGGGTTGGGGGGGGGCTGTTTGTTTCTAGTTTATTACAAAGGACAATGGCGAAATCTTAGCTGAATTTATTTTGAGCGTCTAAAAGTGACTTATATACGAAGGAAATATTTTAAATGAAAAGTTAATTGATTTTTTCATTGACGTCGAGTGTTGCCATTTTATATTTATTCTGCCTAGTGTCAGTAAAGTCAGCATTATTGTGTTTTATTCAGTTATAATTTGTTATTGTAATTAACCTGAGTAAATTAAGTAACAATACTGTTTATTTCTAAGTGGAAGTGTTCCTTGCAGGGCGGTAAAAATGTTGTACTGTAAAAATAAATCAATTACTTTCAATAATGACTGGTAAAAAGACTAATATCCCAAATCTAAAAAAAATATAACTTGCGTTTGACAATTCTTGATTACGTTTATGTCGTACCCTCGTGCACTTGCGCTTTGTGTGTTGCAAGTAAGTTAGCAAGTATTTATAAAATCCAAAATACTATTATAATCCTATTGCTTCAATATCCAAAACTATGCTGACGGTGACTGGCAGCCTCAGACCTGTTGTACCCACGACGGCTGATCAAGCTACACAAAACCAGTTTATGGATCTCTCATTGTACAGAAAATAAATACAAAGCGAGGCCACGTTATACTGGAAATGTAAAGCTTGATGTGCCACCGTGTGTACATGATACCAATTGTATACCTATAGTAAGGTGTGCCAAAGAGTATTTATAACCACTGGGATTACCTACCTTTTAATAGACATTGCATGCTGTAATAACTGGGTAAGGAAAATAGAAATACTAATGCAATGTTGCCCTTTTACTTCTTCGAATTGGAATTACCATAGACATAACCTACAAAAGTTCATCACTGAATTTCTATTATTCTCGGCCTTCTCGAACAAAACTTCTTGCACAAACTAATTCAGAAGTTGACGGCGAGTTAAACAAGATATTTTTTATTTAAAGACGCCAGTATTTTATCTCAGCTAAATTAATGTATGGGTGGCTGCCATTGTCCTTTCTGCATTATGATAGAATGATTTCCATCAGCACAAAATGACGAACTTCCACTTAGACATTCATTCCCCATTTAGCCCTTTAAGAGGATGCACTTTGAAAACTCCTTAGTGCTATAAGTACCTACTCACCGTTTTATACTCGTACTCGCGCAAAAGTTCTGCAAAAAATTATGTTTCTAGGTACAGCAGTCTAATCTATGCTTTCTCAGAAATAGTAATAATATCTTTGCTGCTGATTATTTAAGGCGTTTTCAAAATACTTTTAGTTGTTAATAAATCATTTTGTCATTAATAAATCTGAATGGGAAACATAATAATTTACTAGTTTAATTAACGTGTAAATCCGTGTGCTTTATCATGCAAATATTTGTATATAACTTTGCAAGACTCATTAATTTCATTCCATCTCGTTCGTAAGTCATCAGGTGTTTTTTCTTATAACTGTATAAAAAACACAATGTATTTGAACAAGGTAGGAAAATGTTAATAATATAAAATGCAACTAGTATTTCATTTTTCTAGACTTTTTTAAATTACGATTCTTAGGTGTGATTACGCGATTTCATTTATTATGCAGTGATTTAACTGCTAGTCTTATTAAATTTGTGGGTATATAAAATAAGATAATTATAACAATTAAATGTGAGATCCTTTGTACAATCTACACTTTATCTTATTTATTTTATTCTATAATCTTGATTGGTTAAATGGTAAGGAAAACACGATTTTCTCTAGATTGGAATATTGAATCCGTAACTTACATCATTGAGCATCAATTAATATTCTTATCACATATACTTTATTATTTTTGTCGTACAGGCATGGCAAGGCACGAGGAAGCAATTGAATAAATAATAAGCTACATAATTCAGAGCTGACATAATGGCTGACATACATTTATACTGATTCAGGGAAAATAAAACAAATGAGCATTGCCTGATAATTCAAATAATATTGAGGCGATATTGGCGAGTTTCTTTGACTGTTTCGTCGATGAATACTTTCCAACTGGTTTTGTTGAAAACATAATTAGGAATCCCTAGAAGACATAGTTAGGGTTGCAATGGTGACTAACAAAAGTGTGACTGTGATCTCTTATATTCTTAATCTATCATTAGATAAAACTTGCAATAAAATGATGTCCATTGAAGTTTAATTATAAAAGAGGTACCTTGTTTACGTTTAAAAAATACGAACATAACTTTTAAAATTAAGTAGCTGTCCTAGTTTCCGCTAGGTAAAATAATAATTGTAGATTAAACTAGGATTTTTCTAATAATATTAATTAAGATGTTTCAATATCACAAATTAAGTAAGGGTCATTTACAATACTCCGCATGTAAGACAACACACGGATCAAAGATCCGGCAGGCTAACGCTGATAAATGACAGTTTTACCTTTATTTAATGACGTCATTACGGCCCCCATTGTGCGGCCAAGAAATTAAGCCGGCTAGTTTGAGGTTTAATTAATTTTAGTCATTTATTTGTGCCTTTATAGGTATTTTTATATATATTTTATTTAGTTGCTGGTTTTTTAATTGACAATCTGTTAGGTCTGACTTTTTGTTGGTTTGTTCCCTATAATTTTATCTTCGAATTAGAAAACGTATACTTAATTAAAATAAAATTAAAATACGATTTAATTCATATCTTTTCATTCGTCATTTCCGTTACGCATCACCTGGCTACTGGTTTACTATTAATCTAAGTAGATACTTCATTAATTATAATACTCTATAATCTTGTTGCTTACCATTAATCTAAGTAGAGACTCGATTAATTATAATACTGTTCGTACTTGTACAATATTGTTCTCTCCAAATCATACATGTAACTTAAGCGTATCAACTAGACGAAAATCTTGATTGATTTTTCAGTAAATCAGAGCAATTGCAGTTCACTTTTCATGTAAGTGTCAAATCCTTTTAATTTCATGTATTTCCGCTAAAAACCACATTGAATCCCGGCTAGGGTAAACAGAAGACTACATTGTAGTATCTAATATAATTTGTAGACAAGAAATGTCGCAAAAACTTAATCAGGCAACATAGTTAGTTTAATTTATGCACCATTTCACGTTGTCCTATATTTTTAGCCTACAATGCTAGATGAAGATACAAGTCTGTGAGAACAACTCATAATTTCCCTAGAGCCCGATTAAGTTTTTTGACAAATTCACACAGAATTTTTACAATAACTGTTGTTTTTAGGCCAAACCGTTTATTTAGTCATGTTTAAAGGCTTTTAGGGAAATGATTCGTTTCCAGAGCAATAAATACAATAAAGTTACGTTATCAAGATGATTGCGTCTGAAAGTAATAAAAGGAAGTCTTTAACGTTATTGGATTTTACTGCGAATACTGATTGACTTATTTTCTGCCCCCGAGCCGATGGAGTGAGGAAACGAGAGATATCGACATCATAATTTATAATGACTCAATAACTTACTTACGTATTTGTGTGAGTTGGCAAGCAATTTGGTTTATAATAGTTCTTATTTTTTCAAATTGTGTATCGCTTGTTTTAATTATTTCATGGTGGGATTATTTGCGCATAATGTAGTGCATGCTGTGCTTTTCTGTAAGTGATGAGGCGCTTAGACTTAAGTTAGCAATGTACAAATTATAATGTAACAGTGTACTCATTGTTGAGAAGCCAAATAATAAATAAATAAAATGCGGAAATAATTAACACCTATTGACACCTAGAACTGCCAATTTAGATGTGAAATTGGAAATTCTCACATACTTTTCAAACTATTCCTATTGAAGCATGGGCAAAACATGGAATGATATAAATTTTAAAAACCTACGAAAGAAATATTTAGGCTTAGATTAACGCCAATTGGTAAGATTTGAATTTTGGAACCAGTATGAAACATTTGCTCTTGACACTTTGATAAACATTTTATTTTGCTTTTCTATGTAAGCAAATTTTCTACGTACCTGTTCTATTTTGTTCTATTCTCTTACACAATGGTATGTAATATTACCACAGATATTTTCCAACAAAATTATTATGTTATGGAATAGAAATGCAAAATCTAGTTTATTCAATTCAATAACGTGTTCTCTTAACATTCGATCTGAGCAGCCATTTCGTTGAACAATTAATATTTGCATAAGTTCTACATTACTGAAAATTAAACAGGGCCTGCTTTTCATTCTTTTAAAACAGAATATTATCCAGATATTCTTCAGTTTCAATTTCAATTCAGTTTCAGTTACAAGTCAAAGTTCACACTGCTAGGACATAGGCCTTCGCTCTCTTAAGAGGAGACGGCCATTATTCACCACGCGGACCAATTGGTTGCTGGATGTCGCCATGTCTTCGAATTTTCGGTTTCTGGGCCATTATCACAGCGTCACCACTGCTCTGCACCGCACGTGGCAGTAACACCAATACTAAAAATCTTACTTCCACACCCTAGGTATCACTGACAGTCCCTTGTACAGGGAGTTCATGGAGGCGGAGGAAACGCGCATGTACTCCTTGAGTGTATCTCCACCCAGATACGCGAGGAGACTCTTGGAACACCAAGATCTCTTGCGGATGCCCTGAGAAGACCGGGAAGTCTGATCTACTTCTGGAGGGAGGTGGGCTGGTTGGAGTAGCGGCCACCATGGCTCACGCACAATGGTCCACTTTAGGGACTAAGTGCGGAAACCAAATCCCTAACATAGAACATAACGCTTTGATCAAACATTTGAAAATGGGCCTTAGAGGCCCACTCAACATCGCAAAAGATAGAATAAAAATCTTAAATCCGTAAAATTATATCTTAGACACAAGCAAAATACCGGAGTTCACTCGGTATTACTCAATAAAAAGTTGACTAACTTCCTTCAAACATACATACGTCCCCTACAAATTCAAAAGGCTTTCACTTCTGAACAAACTTTGTACTGTGTCGTACATTCGAATATAGGCCAAAACATGTATAATATTACGATATTACCAGCCTAAACGTGCTGAACAAATACTGCATTATCTTCCTAGTTTTGTGTACATAGGAGAGCAAAATGCAGTCCGACAATTTGCAATGTCTGGATGTGAGATAGAGAGTAGTTTATTGTTATTCGGTTTGAATTTAAGCTACGGGACGTAACAAAGAAACAGTAACTTGAGTACTTAAAAGTTTTCAATTAAATTTTATTGTTTTAACAACATTCATAATGGCAGAGCATTAATTTATCCGTAGTATTGAGGTCAACAAACTTTTATGGGTGGATTTATCCAAGTTATTTAAATTACTTGCGATAATGGGTTGATTATTTTTTTGTTAACCTATTTTGTTACTAGTATATCATGTGATACAAAAAAGCCTTCCCTTGCTCCTTCCAAACCTGTCTTGGTCAGGTATCTTTACTAGGATCATAATTATGTAGAATTAATTCAAGGCATAATTAATTGGTGGTAACAAGAATTTTCTCTATTACGGCTTCGCCCGCGTGGAATTCGGTAGTTGTCCCACGGGATCATGCTTTCGGGATAAAACGTATTTCATGTTTTCATCCAAGCTATAAACTATCTTTGTGCCAAATTTAATCTAAACCCGTTTAGCAGTTTTTGCGTGAAAGAGTAACAAATATCCACCCGCATAAACTTTCGCATTTATAATAGTGGTAGGACTACAATATTAAAAAAAATCTCTATTCATACACTGTGTCACAAATTCCTCCCGCGCAATAGATGGCACTCAGCGTTGATATATTTACAAACTGAACTCTCTTCTGCATTCCGCCGGGCGCTTACCATTGTCAGCAAAACTCTGCAGTTTCACTCATATACATTTCTGCTGAAATATAGAGTGGCCTTGATGTGGATATTGTTGGAATATTCGCCGTTGTTTGGATTAATGGGAATGTGTTTTTCATTTTGTTAGGCTATGTGGGTACTTTTATAGCAGCCCGGAGTTTGAATGTCGGCGATCATTCTTCGTTCTGATCTCTCCTGTCGAGTTTAATTGCCATCCCATCGGACTTCAAAAGTTAGAGAAAAGAGAGTATCGTGTCTGTGCACAAACTTGTCTTGTGCTCTGTAACATCTTTAACGATGGCCGCCATGCCGAAATTTCAGTAGGACTTAGTTTTTGTAAGCTACGACACCTGTTTTTTAATTCGATTCGAGTCATCTCCGAAAGAATAAATGTGGATCAAAAATGCTGGTTGTCCTGTGTACTATGCAAATCCTTGAAATATTTTAACTTAAAATGAGAAGTCTTTATAATGTAAGTAGTTATCTATACATATAATAAAACTGTAGAAAAGTCGTTTTTGTACATCGAAAAAAAATCCAAAAAAAATAGCCAGGGTGTTAAAGGACAACCAATAGAACCCATTTCCAGCATTTTTCGAATTTTTGTCTGTTTGTCTGTTTGTCTGTTTGTCTGTGTATTTGTTCGGGCATCACGTAAAATGTACAAAAGCAATGTAGATAACTTTTATACACAACGATTGAGCGTAACTTGGAGTAACATTTAGTTTTTGTTGCATTGCAATCGGTTCAGTCTATCAAAAGATATTTGAATTTAAAGTGTTACAGAAGTAAAATTAGGGTTATGTGCAGTTAGTCTCACAACTTCCCGTAACTTTTATACACAACAATATGTGCGTAAATTGAAGTAATTGAACATTAAGTTTTTTGTTTCATCGTAATCAGTTCACACCTTATAAATAGAAAGAAAGAAAAATGTAAATTAATAAAATTATAATAGTGTTTCCGAAGTAAAATATTAAAACAGCGCCATCTATCGAACTCAGACTGGACTATATCTAGACATCAACTGCGTGCAGCATTGAATATAGATATTCGATAGATGGCATTGTGCGTGTGACGTCATTTTCTGATTGAGGCATGTTTAACTAAATACTGATGGAGAAATTCCTGACCTATAGGGTACGTGAAATTTGTCACAACAGGTCCTTATTGGCTATTAAAGAGATAGTTATAAGTATACCAGGGAACCCGATCAGTCAATACGGTTTGCCCACACCGACAGTCGATGGGGAACGTATTAACAGAGAGTACGTATCAGAAATTAGTTATCATCCCGTGGAACTCGCAGAAATTTTACAAAATGGCTGCGCAAAGACAGAGAATCAGCGCCAGACGTTTGATAGGGTATGCTGCAGTGTAGAAAACGCCTCGGGTGAAATCCTGTTTTTAGACGCACCGGGCGGAACAGGTAAAACTTTCCTAACCAAAGTTATTTTGGCTCGAATAAGGAACTTTGGGAGTATGAAGAACAGAGTGTAAAGCTCTTCAACCCCCATTGAAAAGGGAGGATCCTCCGACCAGACGGGTCTTATATCTGGTGGGCTACTGCCCTACAGTTGTTGTCGGGTTCTTCTATATAGTCTTAAGTCGCGAATAACTTTACTTGCGCGATGCAGAATTTAGATATATTTAGATTTTTAGTTTATCCTCTGCGTCATAGATGGCACTGTAGTACTTTTTGTAGTGCCGCTACATCACTCCCCCCCGGAAACGAGGGTCGGTAGTAGAATGAGTCGTCGATTGCCAGGCCAGTTGAAAGTCGTTGCCGCATTGTTCACGGTGAGTCGGAACTGTCTGCGGCGGTAGTGCGAACCCGGGGTCGGCACTGCATGTGCTCCGTTGCGTCGGACGTGGTACAGCGCCGCGATGTGGCTGACTGCTCGCGTCGACCGGGAGGTACAGCTCTCAACCGGCCGAAAGTGCAGTGCCAAGGTAGCTTGATGAGGCTGAGGGTGCTGACCAGGAATGTGCTTCCGCTGCATGCTGGTGGTCAGGAATACCCATTTTGAAGCTGGCTGGCTATATGACTCGCTGCTCGAAAACTTGAGGAAGTTTGAGGAAGCTTGAGGAAGTGATGTTGATGACGTCACGTTGCTCGAAGGCTGCGCTGACGTCCATTTCGGGGTCACCAATTTGGGGGTATGGAGAACAGGGTGTAAAGCTCTTCAACCACCATTGAAAAGGGAGGATCCTCCGATCAGACGGGTGTTATGTATGTTGGGCTACTGCCCAACAGTTGTTGCCGGGTTCTTCTGTATAGTCTTAAGTCACAAATAACTTTACTTACGCGATGCAGAATTTAGATATATTTCGAGTTTTAGTTCATCCTCTGCGTCATAGATGGCGCTGTAGTACTTTTTGTTCTATGTTGCTGAAGTACTTTTTGTAGTGCCGCTACAGAACCAAAATAAAATTTCGCTTGCTGTCGCCTCTTCAGGGATAGCAGCCACATTATTGCCTGGAGGAAAAACGGCAGACACAACATTTATAATTCCTATCGACTTAGACCGCACGGAAAGCCCGGTTTGCAACACATCGCGAAATAGCGATAAAGCAAGGGTTTTATGCGATTGTGTTTTAATTTTTTGGGACGAGTGCACTATGGCAAACCGCAAAGCTGTAGAAGCAGTGAATAGAACTTTACAGGACATAAGGCAAAATGACCGGCCGATGGGAGCCATCACGGTGCTGTTCTGCGGTGATTTTCGGCAGACACTCCCGATAGTACCCCGAGGAACGAGAGCCGGAGAAATTGCTGCCTGTCTGAAGAGTTCTGTTTTATGGCGCAATATATCATCTACACACCTGAGTGTACATATGCGTGCATAGTTGCGAGGCTGCGAAAATGCACAGGAGTTTCCCAATTTATTGTTACAAATAGGCGATGGCACATACCCCGTACAAGAAGATGGCAAAGTTATTTTGGTTGATAATCTCTGTTCTTGCGTTACATCACAACAGGAGCTAATTTTTTGTTTATAAAGAAGCCCTAGCATAAATAAAAAAAATGATTTGTATCGGAATCCTCCAACAGCGCTTCGCACAAAAAATTACATTGTTAAGTTCCGACATCCACGCGAACGAAGTCGCGGGCACAGCTAGTTTTTAAAATAACATCCAAAAAGTCGCAGTTTAATTTAATTGTACGAGTGCAGTGTTTGTGAAACCTGCAGTAATGAGTATTCTCCGTGCACTCTAAATCTTTTTGCTAACTACACTATAAATTAAAAGGAAAATAATTAGGAAGGGCAATGCAGCAAGTCCCTAATTAAATGTAAGCAGCACTTGTGAGCGTAAACCGAGTGAAATTGTAGAATGCCGAAAATGGGAACGACCCAAAGAACTAATATTAATTACAAAATTATTCAAACGACAACCGAACACGGATGTGTGTGCACGGACGCACGAATGCACGGATGTGCCTTACACTCGGAATTGTGAAATCCGCTAGCAAATTGTATGAGTGTGCTATGCAGGCGATTTAGCCGCGTTTGTGCCGCCATAATTTAAGGATTTGTTCGTAAACCGTTGACTACAAAATTTTGGGGAGATTTGTGTAATAGTCATTGCGGTGTAGAGAGAATAATTGCTTGGCAGTAAATCACATATAACTGCACTGTGGGATGCATGAAACTACTATGCTTTTCACGCTGAGTTTATTGTATCCCAAGTGTGTAGTATTTCTATTTAAACGGAATGCCGTTTTGACAAATTGACTGTGAGGTTAATGTAGTCTCTTTGCAAATACATTATGACAAGCTGAACAATCTAATGAATATGTGGCACAGGCTTTTGTCATGCAGTAGGCAATAAAGTTAAGGAGGAAGATGTCACAGTCGACGACGCGTCAGCGTCATCTTATACTGGTTTTATCACGAAATGAAAATTTCACTTTGAATTTTGGTCAGTTGTAAATTGAACCCAGAATGAGAAAATATACACCCACTACTAATTGCTTGTACTAATTGTGTTGCCAATGACATGCCGAAAACCCATAAATCTTAATAATAACTTTGTAATAACGCACGTTACTAAATAGAACCTTATTTTTACACGTTATTTCAGCGTTTATTTCAAAATGTTTCTTAGAATAACGTATTACATTTTCCGTGTTACTTATATTCCCATTAAGTAGTCCAATGTTCGAAATAAGTGAACTTTATTTTGCACGCGAACTTAAATAACGAGCCATAGTTTAAGTTAAAAGCATTTATGTATATTATTCACTTAGTGAGTCAAATTGCTTTCTTTGTTTTAATAATGGAAACTATTATCAACACGTGTTGTAATATATGTTTTATACGTCAAATATGTATGGGTTATGTTTGATAATAAAGTTAATGTATGTTAAACGAGTTAGTTGTGACCATTGCACACATTTCGGGAGTATGATTAAGTTCCATGTAAGTAATTGGGGCCGAGTCTTTTGCCACATACCGGCCCAAAAATCCTGACTCCTGGCTCAGAAAGTTCTGAAAAACTGTTCCAAAAAACCGAAAACAGGTACTACTAACTTAACTATTTCTTGCATTCTACCTCCTGAACACACACAGCTATAGTTAAACGGCTCAAAATTCTTCCATCCTGAGGGTATAAATTCATGCAGTATAGACTACAAGATATAAGGTACACCCGACTGGCTTCCCAACGGGACGCGAACGCGACGGCTTGACGCGAGTAACTCTCAACGATGCATCACCAATATTATACAGTGTGTTAAAATGTTCACATAATATTTTACCGTCACTGAGTTGTCGCGAAGACTCGTTCACGTGTTACTAACTCTGGTTTGGGATGCAGTAGATTTTGTTTATGTACTTAGTAGAGGTATTTGCTCATGGTTCTTACTAAATTCGTCGATTTGCCAAAGGCTTGTAGACTTCATTTTTAAGAATTACCGTTTTTATGTACCTTTATTATCACACGTTCCGTTGCCATATGTAAATGTAGCCATCCAAGCTTTTAATGCACCTTTTCTCACTATAAACAAATTGAGCCATCAAACAGTTTAGTTAAAAATGTATGTAAAAATGCACTATGTAGTTAAAAGTTGGTGTCGTTTTGTGTAGTAATTATTCGTGTAACTCTGAAGGATAACGAGTTTTTTTTAATCCCTGCTGTGTACTATCAACCACACGATTGTGATAACTCTCTCGTTGGTCTTGTGGTAGCATGCGCGACTGGTGAGCGTGGGGTCCTAAGTTCGCTTCCCGAGTCGCATTTATTGGGTTTTTGGTATCGGAAAGCAAGTAGAGAAATTGGTCCACTGCCTGGCCTCTCTCCGGTCGTGTCGGACTGTCGTCCCATTGAACTATTTGAGTAACGGAAGAGAAAGTGTACCTGTATTTGCATAAACACTTTTGCTTGGTCGCCATGCCTGAAATTAGATCAGTTATGAAGACAATAGCGGTAGAACTGAAACTCCCAAACCCATCCGACATAAGGCACCCTCAATATGAAATTGTAACCACAGATGCAAGCCTGACCTTACAACATGTATAAAAGTCCTTTTAGTTTGATTTGTCGTTTTTATGAGAATTTTTAAATTAAACCCGTGGCCCGATGTTAGTGATATGTGCCCGTATAACTGTCTGCCACACTTTTAGATATATTGCCTGAAAACGTAGAAATGGACGAGTTACGAGCTTTGCTATGTAATCAAACTGGATACTGTTTGTTACTGACTACAATTTATGGCTTGAGTGGGGATTTGTTTGATTTATAATACGGGTTTTTTAATCGAATCTATAGATTTGACAACAGAAACCCGTATGACACTTTGAAATTACTTATTAATATCAAATATTATTCAGTGATAGTTTTTGCCCGCGGTTTCACTATCGTGGAGGTTTGAAATTATCCCACGGAAGCATACTACCGGAATAAATCGTATCCTTTGTCCTAAACCCTAGTTACAGTCAGTCCATTTGCTAAATTCTATCAAATCTGTTCAGCCGGTAAGACATGAAAATGTCAAAATGAAGACTGAGTTTTTAATAAGAGAGCCTGAATAAATAATGTAGTAAGTATGAATGTCATCCAAAAGGAACTATAAACAAGCAAATTAATAACGAACTTTACATTACAATAATCACGCCGTATCCTTTGTAAAGTACCTACTGCATAAGCAGAAATAATAAATGAATAGTAAATGTCAACAAATGGGAGGAAAATCACATTAGTTATTAATAGTCGCTTGATGACGGATTTGTAAAGGGTTAACAATGTACTCGGTGTTTAAAGTTTCATGGTTTATGATATGGAGTGCCCTGGGACAAGCTGGCATTCAGTCAGCTTGAGTAAAAAAAAGAAAACAAGAGATCGCGAAATAATGGAAAATGGGTTATTATTGGCTCAAGCCCATATTTGTACAAATGCGACTGCTGTTTCTCCTGTGGTTGATTCCCAGGTCAAAGTTTTTCTAGAGATTTCTTTGAAGCAGTGCGGATTTTGGAAATTGGAGGTGAGACACCTCCCTGCTTTTAAAAGCACGTAGAGCTGCTGGCCCTACGCCTGATTTTCCTCCGGATGTCGGATTGCTGTCCCTTCGGACTATTAGAGTGAGGAACCAGAGAGTGCACCTGTGATGGCGCACTCTTGAGCACAGTAGTGTGTTCTGCGTACTTAGCTAGCCTTCGTTGAGATTGGCTAACGTGACCGGAATTCTGTCGATATGAGTAACATTCGTAGCTCGCTGAAAACGCTCTGTATGCGAAGTGATTGTCCTATATAGACACGATTATTGATTGATATTTAAAATATTCATGTACAAACTAATAAATAACAGAAACCACTGAAATGCATAAATAACTTCATTCATTCTCTTATTTATGACTCCCAACATTATTTCCCTGAAACAACTGCAGAGTTGCAACAATCAAATTAGCATACTCTAATGTAGCGCGAATCCAGTCCCAGTGCAATCTCAGCCGAGAGAGATTTATACGATGTAATGTATAAGTATTTCTCTCAATATTCAATAAGCCGCTATCTCTAATTGGAATGAAAATTTACTGTTGGTTATTTTCTGAAGACAGTATCTAAGCGGTAAGGAAAGAGGATATCTGAAGGATAGTGACTGCGTCGACTGAAGTTATTAGCTACGTCCAAAAGAATAACCATGGTAACGATTTTTTAAATCACCACCAGATAGTGAAATCAATCAATACGGAATAATAATAATATGATGATGCAAGATAGTAGTTCATTCGACGTTATTGAAAATTGATGGTATTGATTTTATGTAATATTCTCTGAAGTGTTGTCTTAATGAAGTGTTGCTTCGAAAAATGAATTTAAGCTTTCAATGGATAAAGGTTTTGGGTCTTCCGGGATGCCAGAAACATGTTAGAGTTGGTCTAACTTGGTCGGTAAAATCAAATGTATGATTTGCTGCCATCTTGTGCCGAATCTTGCCGTAGCAGGCAGACTCGAATTTATAACTTCCTGTGTGTTTGTGCAATATCTTAAACCAAGCAGTGAATATAAATAAATTTAATTCCCAAACCATAGACATCAGAAACCAGCTCTTCGTCGACACGTTAACAGTTCAGATTAAGGAAATTATTTGAGACGGCAAGACGCACTGAGTTGGCGCTCAGCGGATCAACGTAATCCGAAGATTAACTAGCTGATCCGACTTCCTGCTCCAGTGACGGCATACGTACGTAAGAACAGTTCTTCTTTATGCCTTTTAAAGTCTTAGGAAATTTGTTAGTATTAAAGTAATCACGAAATATTTGTGTGTGAAGATATTTATGCTCCGTCAGTCGTTGAAAAATTATTAGGATCGGTTTACGAAATTAATAGTGTAATTTACATTTCGTACTAGTGTATCGGAAAATATAGCGTTGGAAGACCTCCCAACAAGGTGAACTAATGACCTGGTGAAGGCCACGGGAACACATCGGATAGACAGGTCGATATGGCGACACGTGGGGGAGGCCTATGTCAAGCAGTAGACATCTTCGGACTGATGTCTAAAAAATATTGGTGATGGAAACGATTTTAACTTTTAGAGATAACTCGGAATAAATTTGAAAAATGTATTTTTATAAGACTAATGCGTAAATTTTAATAAGATGTATACAAAAATGTAGGTAATCTTTTAAAGAAAAAAATGTAATACAAAAAAATAATATTTCAGCTGCAATCACATACCATTTTTCCACCAGTATAACGTTTAACAGAAATTTCAGCATTAATATCTACCTAAATAATAGATCCAATTTGCATAACAAGCATTTAGTTTTATAAAAGCTGCATTTTTCCATGTGAAAATTCTTTTATTTTTACAACTGCACCTAATGGTTCCCAATTATTTTATGAAAAGGTTTTTCAAAGTTTTTTCGTTCAAAATGAAAGCCGTGGGTTGCTTTTGTTTAAAAAATGCAAAACAATAATTTTGTCTTTTACAAGTTTTACAACAATTTAAGGCTTAGCATATTATGTTATGGTTGTGGCTATGATGGAATAATATACAGGCGCTAGCAACATCAATTATCCAAAACTGTCAAATTTTCCCAATCAACCTTGAACCTAACGCTTTAGCGATAAAGTTGAAAATCTATTAAAGAAATTTGACAGATTGTAATAGCTTAATGTGTTGGCAAAAAAAAAAAAATACAAAATTTACAAACATTTAACATGATAACACTAGCTAGTGATCCATTAGTTTTCATATTAAATTAATTTGCAAATGTCGACATATTTCCATGGATAGAAGTCGACATTATTGCACAGGGAGATAAGAGATTTTAGAAAAAAAAGGTAAGAATTCTTCTCTCCGTGACTTATTATAAGTATTATAAAACGAATCACCGTTTAAAATACAAAGTTTTTTACGCAAAAACGTGAGGATATTAAGTTTCATTAACTACAACGAAGGGGTGATTCCTTTGAGTCCTTAAATAATACTCGAGTTTCAAGTTCTACTCCAAATTCTCAAGTTGACCTTCAGAACCTCTAAAAGACTTATTTTACTTCCTAAGGAAATATCTATCTTCAAGTAATGGCATCACGGAGTTAACAAGGCAATCGCTTCCAGTAAAAGTTTGATGTTTGGCCGCACCTGTCTAGAATGGATGCCGACCCCGATAAAAGGTTAACAAGATGTTACCAAATGCGCGATAATATTTGGAATATTAATTTTCAGGATTTGAAATGATAACAAAAAAAATGAGGTAAATCACTAAAATAGCAAATATAGAAAACTTTTATTATTTTTAGTATATGCGAAACCTGAATACAGTTTGTTCAGAATAAGTAACTGAATCGATTACGATCAGTTTTACCCCATGTTATATTTTGTCCCAAAAATATTTAAAAAAGGTTGCGAGTTGGACACCGAGCGACACTAAGCACCTATCCGCAACACGTACCATTACGACAGTCCAAAGCCTGCAAGTGTGATGGAAAATGTTAGTTATCACCTTTTAATCATAATAAAATCACCATACGGTTAGGTACCTACTGCGAAATTACTATCAATGAGCGCAAGGCGACGCTGGAGGCGCGGGCGGCGAGGATAACTTTGTGATTTTTCATGAAACAGTTTTTAAATTTTGTACATGGATTCTTTACATAAAAATACTAGACACATGTTTCGGGTTTCGCATATACTAAAACTAATGTTGTATACGAGAAATTTTGCTCTCTACGGAGTAAGGGACATGGGCACACGCACATGTGAAACCATCTAACATAATTTTACTTTATTAAACAGACGAATAATGTATATGGGGGGAGGGGGGCTATAGAATCCTATGCTAAATTATTCATAGTAATAATTTGGACGTCTATATCCCATATATCTTGAAAAAAAAAAACGGGAAAAAAATATTAAAATTAAGAATCAATATCAAGTTTGCAGTTAATTTATCGCACTTCAGGTTTCATACAGCGTCCTTGAAGTTTTGCTAGCTAATTTAATTTAACCCTGTATAACATCGAACACTAGCTTCGTATAACATAGCATCTCAGTCATGAGGGTCCAGAGGTTTTAGTTATTTTCATACTCACTCTCATGCTTTTGGTTGCCATAGTTGCCACACCCCAGATATTTTCAAACGGTCACTAACAAAAATACAGCATATATGTTACTACTGCTGACATAGCTCTCCTCTTTGAGAGTAGGAGGATACCGTCATTCATCACCGGGTTAAAGACATGCTGGATTCTTTACGATGTTTTCTTTCACCACTTTGAGACTAGTGGTGATACATTAATTTATTTATTTATTTAAGGACAACCAAAAAATCATACACCAAAAATCAAAAATACATGTTAAAGTACTCATATTATTTTTACATTTTATAGCGTAGCCTTAATTAAAGGCTGCCACGGCGTGCATTGAACATAGGAGTAGGAAATGCAGTTACGAAATAGACTTTCCTTATTTAGGTACAAAATTACAAACACTGTTTTAAGCTTTCGCGGTTTTAAACTATACTTATACTGTCACTTACGGGATATATTTCGTGATTGTTCATAATTTTGAGCTCCCGATATTTTGACGCTGTTGTAAGCTCCATGATCGCGGGTTGAGTCGAGAATGCGGGTGGATTGTTTGTTGTGTTGAGATGTTGTTGTTTGTTATTGTCAAGTACGTAGAATCCAGTTTTGAGTTTGCTCAAAAGCAGCAGCGGGCAGCGTAATAAGGAACCCACAAAACCTGGTGATACTGTGAGAGTGTTTTGCCATGACGAGTTCCAGAAGTGCGCGTAGCAAAAGCCAAAGAAAAAGGGTGGACAGATTTGTCTGCTCCTAACAATTTATTTTCCATCCACCCACATTCTCCTGTCAACATGCGATCATGGCGCTTACTACAGCGACGAAATATCGGGTGCTCAAAATCATGAACAATCACGGAAGATATCCCGTAAGTGATAGTAAGATACAGTTAATTGTTACATAAATCCGATATACAGATACAAATGAAAACTTACTAATGAATGCTAGATTGATTCGATTAATTCAATCAATTTTGTTCGACGTTGTGTCAATCAATCAAAATATACAAACATTTTCTAAATCTTTATGTAAGTGAAAAGGACAATAGAAACTATAATATTCCTTTTTCACTTTAATGATAATGCCCTATGCAAGGCAGACTCGACTTTATGTAAAGCGTAAGACATATCAATATCTGCACTAGGTGAGCGTGACAAGCGACTAATTTACACTAGGGAGGCACTTTTCTCAGATGACATGACTTGCGACTCGTAAGTTGCGGCCGTTAGCCATCACTTAAAAGAAGTAAGTATAGAAATAAAGAAGACATTAATATAGTAACATAATTTATTTATATTTACAAAATTTACAAATGCATATCAATATAATTATATTTTATTTGTTCCTTAAACTACTTTCTCGGGATTCTTTTCTTCTCCTGAAAAAGAAAAAAGAGAATTCATTGATTTAAAAAAGTTCATTATGACATCTTGGTTGAGTTATTGAACCGGTACGGATACATTGCGGATCCCGGTATACGGACACCAAGACTATGACTGTGTATCTGACAGTGTCCAGTGTCCGCAATTGAACTGCAGCTTGACCGAACCTTAACGAAATCTGTTGCAATTTCTCAGCAGTTTCTACAAAAAACGTAGCAAATGTCTCGAAGCTTTCAACTTTGAATTTTGAATTGGATCGAAAAAGCAAGCGCGTTAGGCCTGTTTTTTGCCACAATTGCATCAATAGATCCTTGTAAGCTTTAGTTCTATTCTCACCTGAAGTAACTTCTTTGGTATCGGGTTCGTTCCAAGATTGTCTCTCGCTGGTGCCGAAGATCAAAAATATTGTGTTGGTGGCGATGTAGATGGCAGAGGAGACGTAGAACACTTGGCGCCATTGGTTTATGTCCGTCTGGAACAATAAGATTTAATTTTTAGAGTCAAACTAAATCAGACCTCAAGAAGAGAAGATCAAGCGGCAGTACTGGCCCAGTGGTAACGGACCCGTCTTACGAGGCAGGTCGTGGATTCGAACCGGCCCAGTCACATACTTGCTTTTGTGAAATTTATTTTATAACAATTGTTCTGAAACGTTGTGATGAAACAGGCATGACCTTGAAAGAAAAGTCAAAGACATAATGTCGTTCACCGACTCGTACTCTCTGTGGTGGATCATTGCCCACTCCCTCTCACAGAGATGAAGTCTTTGTCCCAGCAGTGGGAACGTTACAGGCGACGCTATGCTTCTTACCTCATCCTGCAGTATAAGTCCAGCGACTAGAGGAGCGATGATGGACACGATGTTCGCGAAGAAGTTGGTGATGCCCATCATGGTGCCCGCGAAGTTCGGAGCCATGTCTATGTGAACCAGCTGTAGAAAAATTAAATAATGTTAGTTCAAGTTCTTTGAGTTGCTTCATTTGTTTAATTTTAGCATAAAAGATTTTCAACTGTTTTATTGGTCTGGGTAGCTAAGAATTAAAACATTAGATGTACAAACATTACTGTACGTGGGTTGCATGAAAAAGTGTTTACAATGAGAAAAATGTCATTTGTGCGCTGTGTCGTGTTAAGTGTTATCTTTCCATTACTCTTAGTTGACCCGTACAAAATATCTACCACTTTCTAACCTTTAGTGTTATCAGAGATGAGTGAGAACATACTACTGAAATAATTATCATCGACATTGCTTTCAATTTTTTGTCGCGGTAGAGTGAATCTATCTATAAGCTATCTATGCAAATATTTGATTTTAAAAGTTGTATAATCATTAATCATTATAGTGACTCTTTTGTAGCATTATTTTCAATTTCATTCGAAGATTTGATGGATTTTTTGTCTTTATCATCTTGCTTTTATTTATTTTTATCACTAGTCACGCAATTGCTATGTTCTTTGTTCGTATTTTTCATTGTCTTCTTGTATTTTACTTCATGTATTGTTGGCATTGTAATGTCTTACATCAAATACATAGTATTTCGGTTCTATCCTTTCTACTCTACGTACGGTTTACACTGTTGACAACATTACCTAGCAATGTAACCAAATATTGATGAACGTCTAGTACGACAGCTAATTTGAGATTTCGAATTTGAGATAATTAGATAAAACTTGATTATACAAACATTAACATGATGTTCCTTACCAGATATCCAGTCATATGTCCAGCATTGAGTCCGACCACTAGAGTGAGCACAGTGACGGCCAGGACGACGTCACCAGGAGGTACGTAGCACAACCCTATGAGGGCAAACCCGGGACCATATTCACCTGGAAAACATACATAAACATGAAATAATACTGTTGCTTGTATTGACCGCCTCTCTGATCTCTTGTATTGAACTGCTGAGGTTGGTTTCGTCATCAAATTCTTAGGCTCCCCTTAATACACGGGATTTAGGGTACACTTTTGAAGACTATTGTAACCGCAATCGGAATTGTACCTTCAAACATAACTGATGAAATGATGAAACTTTTCTTTTTGTTCCTGGTCAATATAACCATATTTCTTTACTTTCCGTACCTACTAACGCCCAACCCTTCGCAGAATACATAAGTGATGTTACGCTTTTTTCTCACATACCTAGAAGACCAGATATGATGATGAAGTTATTAGGATACTTACCGATAGCACTTGAGAGTTTTCTGCACATACTGACGCTGAGCCACTTCTTCATGATGATGTAATCGGATAGGAATCCGAAGGGGAAGGTCAACAGGTACATCGCCAAGTAGGGCAGGGCTGACATTAGGCCATTCTGGGAATATTGAAACAGAAACCCAGTGGTAAAGTAGGTTATTAAGGTGGAATGTGGAATTATTAATCATGCATTTTTTTATCAAATCAAATCATTTATTTGCTTGAATATGGGTAGGTACATGAGGTGATACATACAATAGAAGTTCTTTAAGCCATAATATTCTACCTTAACAGGTGTGCAAATATCTGTTCCAATAAAAATAAAAGTAATAAATCTAACATTAATCGTTACACTATAGCAAATATTATTATTAGGGTATTTATGTCATTCATTAGTTATATAATTTTATTACTGTGACTGTTTGTCACTTACTCCTATTTGTTAAGCACATATTTTAGTCTTGATCGTTATTTTTAAAACTCTTCTCACGATACGAAAACATTAAGTTTCTATTTTATGGCTTGTCGGTCAAGTGACCGTAATTAACAATACTGCACCACTCAGAAATGCATAAATTCTTTACTTAATGGCAAACCCACTTGGGACAAGGACTATTAGCAGGCAATTCTTGAGAAAAGATAAAAATATACGATTTATAAACACATTCCTGAATACTGGCACAACATCTGGTTGCAACGTGCGTGGCTCTTGGCCGCCCGAAGTTTAGAAGGGATACTTAAAACAATTGAGACGGTTACGCAAAAACAGAAAGGTTGCTAAACTATTTCTCGGAAAGGACGGCGTGGGTTTTTGAGAAGGCGAAAGCCAGGAGATGCACATTGAGTAGAGGCAGTGGATTTCGAATCACGAAAGAGGTCGGACGTGAGAGTCTGGGATTAGACAGGCTAAGTCAGGGTATTCGGTCTAAAACGGTTAAAGTACTAGGACGTCCTAGGTTAGTCTCGTGAAATTAGCGTAGTCTTGGTACCAAGATGCACATGTCCCAGTGTACGGTCGTAATAGAGCGATTAATGTTTTATAAATCAAATATAAGTAGTAGTAATAAGTCTGGTGGAAACAAGTGTCGTGACGCGCAATGAGACGAGCAGTGGCGGAGACGAAACTGGTGGTGTGAGCGGTATTCTGTAAGTTAGTTTTAGACTAATCATCTTCAGTGAACACGTGGTAAGTGTTAACTATAATTAAACCCTAGCTTAAGTAGCAGTTTGGCGGTAGCGTAAAGAACTGTTAATATAAAGCCCCGCGTAACCCATTTATTCCAGTAAGGCGAGGCAGCCACCTCAATCATCACAATGTCTAACTGTTAATATAATGCACCAGCGTAATTCATTTATTACAGCATGCAAAGCAGTGATGCGGAGCCTCGATGTATATAATTATATCATGTGTTTTGTGTCCAACTCCTAATCCGTACCTTGGCAACTATCCACCGTCTGCGTTTGATTTTAGGGGCGGTTGGCCTTTCATAACGACATGTACAATTTCGACTAATACGAACGACTAATGTATATAGACAAATGTTGACTTATATTCTGACGTACCACAAATGGAAGGCAGAACCGCTATATTCATTTTAAGTAGAACAATCTATATTGTTCAGTCGGTGAAGGCAACACCATAATCACATTTTGATTAAAACAAATGATATTTAACAGTAATTTATAATGCCAACTTGTACTTGTTGTACAAAGTAACCAAGCTCCGATGGTGAATATTGCTTCCTATAAAGGTCTAGCTCAGAAACATTGCGTGGAGATTGCTGGTGCCCATTTCGGGAGTGGGGGTAGGCGTCACCAAGTATCCTAAACTAAATTGATATCTCCGTTCTAAGGAACGCTAGGGACTGTGTCTCGTTAAAATCAACCCCGGCTGCCACAGGCCTATTACTGAATCGACACTATTTAGCGAGACACGCAACCAAGACATGGGGAAGATTAAAGAAATGAGGAGTGACGACAGTTTCCACTCCAGCGGCCATCAATAACTATCGCAATATGTTCTGCTACAGACTAAGTCTGCGATACGCTTGTGCAAATTGTAATGTGAAATAGTAAATGGGATAGACGGCCGTAAGGGAGTTATTAACGTGAGTACGCGTATAAGTAGAAATACTGAAAACCTGCCTTCCTCAATGGCGGCTGGCCTCACAACCCACTGCCTTAGGATTGGGAAAGACATGTAGATAGTGCTTAGGGAACGTGACCTGTTAGAGTTCGCAGCAGTGTCCTCAGTAGGACTATGCACTTAGGTCTAACAGTAAGCGTACGCCGGGCAAACGTTGTAAAACGATTGCATGCTGTAACATGGAATCGTTTGCGGTTGCGAAACGGCATCTTGTATTTTGGGATCAAATAAGTTAATGTAACGAATAAATAATGGAATTCCTAAGCGCAAGCGTAACGTTTCCCTTCACCAACCCTTTTTATTCATATATCTTATCTTTGCGTACGTTTGTCTTACTGCTTCATACTTTATTGTTATATTGTTTTATATGGTGTGTTATTATTCATGTATATGTTCTAACTGTAATCTCCCAATACTAACTTCACCTAGTACCCAGTCCTGTTCCCTAGCTTCTAAAAGTCGGAGCAGGACTGGAAATCCAATCTCCTTATTTCGGTGGAAAAAGAAAACCCCATTGGATGTCTTTTACAGAGCTGTGCGAGGCTTTTGGGGCACACCTCCTCTCCTTACCTTAATTGGGGAGCCGAAATAAGTACTAATATTTACATGACTTAGGAAAAACGAAAATTTTATCAGACTAGGGTCTTATTGGAACAGTCACATTACTATTACATAACATTACTTAAAAAAATTAATTACATTTATCATTTAAATATTCATTAATGGTATAAGGCTTTGTTGATCAAGTAAGTCTTTTTGCTGTGGGAACAGCAATCAGTGATCAAAAAGTAATCATCGAATGAAATAATGCATTTAGGCCCGGTTTACGGCCTCGGGCGATGCGAATAGGGTCAAGCAATACGTTCGCGCGTCTCTAGTTGTGTGTTAGTACCGTCGCGCGTCGCTCCGCTAGTCACGTCGCGGAGACTCGCGACATGCTCAAAACTTCTTTCTATTGTATTCAGCAGTCACTGTCGCACCACGCGTGTCGCTGTAGCGTGGAGCTCGTGGCCAAGCGGGTAAACAAAAAGGGTACTCACCGCTTTAATATCAACCCCAAGGACTTGCTTCATGTAGGACGGCATCTCCGTCATGAGGGTCCAAAAGCCCCAGTTGTGTCCCGAGTGCAAAATAATCAGCGAGATGAACGACAAGTTCGTGGCTATCTTCTTCCAAGGAGTTTGCAGTCTCTGGAAGAAAGTATAATAGATTGAATGAGATAATTGTACTGCTGAACAGCACTTCAATTGCGTCATCACACTCGGAAGGCTTATAAAAAAATTCTAGTCTATTGCTTCATAATGATGCTCAAACTCATCATCTGCATCATCTGCCTAGCCTTTTCCCAACTACGTTGGGGTCGGCTTCCAGTCTAACCGGATGCAGCTGAATACCAGTATTTTACATGGAGCGACTGCCTATCCGACCTCCACAACCCAGTTAGTGCTAGATAATACGATACCCCTTGGTAAGACTGGTTGTTAGACTTTCAGGACACTGAGTACCTGTAACGACTGCCAAAGATGTACAAATGACAGCCGGGACTAACGGCTTAACGTGCTTTCCGAGGCACGGAGGAAACTCGGTATGTAATGGGTGGTCACCCATCCACGGACCAACCTAGGCAAGCACGGCTTAACCTAAAGATCGACCCGAGCGGCTGTTCTTATTTAGCCACGAGTTCCTCAATGATGCTCAAACTAAAGCAATAAATTATGTTAAATTTTCAAAATGAATTACATGGCCATGCTACATAATATGGGACCATATTCACAAAGCTCAAGACGGTGAATAGTCGTAAGACTCATTTCAAACCATCAGTTTCTTTAGCATTCGAATGTACGGTTTCGAGATGAAAATTACGCCCTGTAATATTGACATTAGCTTTTTAGGGATCCGTACACAAAAGGTAAAACGGGACCGTATTACTAAGACTCCGCTGTCTGTCTGTCTGTCACCAGGCTGTATCTCAGAAACCGCGATAGTTAGACAATTGAAATTTTCACAGATGATGTATTTCTATTGCCGCTATATCAACAAATACTAGAAAACAGAATAAAAAATATTAAAGTGGCAAAGTGGGGCTCCCATACAACAGACATGATTTTTTTTGCCGTTTTCATAGATAATTGTACGGAACCCTTCGTGCGCGAGTCCAACTCGTACTTGACCGGTTTTTGTTAATATAGCTATCTTATCCCAAAACTACTTCAGCAAGTTGCAAGAAAAAATTTATGAGAGAGAAGATTCCGATTCACCGTAAAATATAACAAAGGTCATCTAGATTTAAGAAAAAACAAACCACTGTACAAACGAAAGCTTGTCAATAAATTCAGATTCTAGCCCCATTCTTCAGTTTAACCTAGAAAATGCTGAAGTTTTTCAATAATTAGATATTCTCCGTAACTATAAATCTAATCAGATATAGCTGTACCTGGTCTAGACCCTTGTTATCGTTCCTACAAGCCACGTGGAATGTTCTGGATAATTTATACACCTGATGATAACCGAACGAGGTGCAAACTGTCTATTGGAAGATTTAGAGAGATCTGGGTGACCTGTTTTATACTATTGGTTCTTGGAGCAATGGAATTTATTGTAATTGTTATTTTGCGCAACGACAGATTGGGATCGTAAGTTTTTGTTGGACCGACCACTGCGTGGGTCGAACGGTGAAGGTGAATGGTTGAAGTATTAATAGAAACTTGCTTAATAAAATGTTAAAAATCGATTGGACAACTTGTAAGTGGATACTACAATACACATGTCGAGAGCAAGCTCAAAATGTCACGTATGGATGCTTACTTTCTATTCCGAGCATTAGCTACGTAAGTCTGTTCTTTGATAATTAAAAAAGTGACATTCTGCTTAGCGATTACGAAGATGGTTTTTTTTTTAACTATATTGTTACAGAATAAGCTACCTAAAAGCTTTTATGCCGTTGAAAAGTAATGTAGAAATATATTACCTCACATTACGTGATTAGTATTAGACAGAACTTCCATCTACAAGTTTATCTACTGAACAAAAAACTGTATCAACAAACCTTTTGCTCTCCTACTTGTCCCAGAGACGTCTGGATATACAGTTTTTCTTGAATCCCGATCATCTTGGACCTCTGCGGGGAGTCAGAGCCCAGGAACACGTAGATTACCACCCAGACAGCGCCGAGAGCTCCGTTCACGTAGAAGATGGCCGGCCAGCCCCAGTATTCCGCGATGAAGCCTGATACCATCATTTGTAATGCTGTTCCGAGCATACCGCCTAGGGAATAAAAGTTAAGTTCAAAATAACTTGTCACACGACGCAACCAATCACAAAATATTTAATTACGCGTTAATAAATGGCATTGTGGTCAGACCGCCAATGTACCGTAGAAATACTAGTATTGGGGCATTCTGATTGTTCATTGGTTAACCGTTATTTATAAAGCCTAAGTTGTGAACGTCAAATAGGCAATTGCTTATCATTTGAGTAGAAACCTACCTACTTAAGAGGCGGCTCTTAAGTAGGAACTCAATTATTTCAAATCAAATAATAATACAAATCAAAACATAGATTATTTTATTAACAAACAGGATTTTGGAACTGACAAAGTACTAGTGTGTAATGACAATAAGAACAACAGAAGTCCTATTGACACACCTAATAAAAACAAAATATAAACAGAACGTATAACGCTATTTATCTCAAATACTAAAGATACTTAAGCCAACATACTCGTAATTAGGTAACAATGTTTTCTCTTAGCCGGTGTTTATCCATGATTGTTTTTCCACAATTTCTTTTTTGAATGTAGTACCTACTTTCACTAATAGTATAAAACGAAATGATATAAATCATATTTCGTTCTGATTCCTTTTCTAGACAAAGCAAAAAAAATCTTTATTGGAACAACCTTTACTGCTACATCACCATTTTACTGTTTCAAGACATTTACAAATCAAAATAAATAATCCCTACATCCTACGTCATGGGCATTTTCAAATATTACGATTAATAAGGTAGCTTGTCGGAAGTGAACCCAAAAAATGCCCAACACTTAACTATACCCAAAACTTCGAAGGCTACTTGTAAGCGTCGTTTAATTTCCGTCCATCATAACCGTACCTCCATATATCAGGGTCCCGAGGCGGCTCTTTTCCTGGATCGGAACCCATTTGCCTATCAGGTTGTGCATTGTTGGGTATAGGCAGCCTTGAGATAGACCCTGAAGGACACGACAGACACAGATTGCTTTCCAGCCTCCCTGAAAAAAAAGACGTTTATTTAAAGGAGCATTCGAACTGGATAATGGATTCGGTATTTTTATGTAGGTGCCAGTCTACACTTATTCCGTACCGGTTGATTGAAACCCTTTAATGCCAATTAAAACCAAATGAGTGGATGCAAATTCTATCCTCCCTCTCTCTAATTTTCGTGTAAGCACGGATAGAGCATAACTTTCTTGGTCTAACTGAGTGACCTGACTGAAAAGATGTTATGACGTAAATGCTCCTGATTGTGGTATACCATTGTAGTCTATTAAATATCTTTGTGGTAGTGAGGTGTGTACCTAGACTAGAATATTTTTGTTTTCACATAATTTAGAATTTAGATCGAGTCGTTTTAAGTTTGCATGGCCATTACTAAAAACTTAGAATGTTTACAAGCTAAATTAAATTCGTGTTTAGAGTAGATTTTATACTTATCATCTTTGATTAGCAATTTGTTTCACGTAAAGTTTTAACCTATTGGTAAATATATTTTACAAAATATATTATGACTATATGACTCCTGCAATAATTTAATGTCATATTTTTCTTTGGTATCTAATTTTATTAAGATTTTATCTCATCATTCCAGGACCAAATGTCTCCAATTCCTTGAATCAATGGTTATTAGCGCCCTAACAACCAATATATTTTTATTTTTTTTTATGACAAAATTTGCCCGCTTTTGACCTCGATCACGCCTGGTAGAAAGCGATGGATGAGGTCTATGATGAAACGAGCATGCCCAGAAGATGCCTCTTCTCTCTTGCTTTGAAGGCAGACGGGTTATATGTGGGAGGGAACTCCAATATTTCAATTTGCTACTTATTTATCATACTCACATAATAAGCTCCAATGGGTATCAACAGCGACACAGCCGAGTTGACAGAAATACAGATTGTAATGAGGATCATGCCGCCGTACCGAGCAGCCAACTCCCCGCTGGGAATCTGCAGCACTATGTACCCCCAGAAAAAGGAGGACAGGATCACACTCTGGATCTGCATGGACCAGTCGAATGACTGAAAGAAAAGACAAATATGTGATAAGTTTTCATTAAACAAAATATCTAGCCTGTATCACTAGGGAGTAGATGTATTTGTTGAATCCACATTTTGCCAGTTAGCATAAGTAGTCCTTAACGACGATGACGATGTTTACGAGTAGCAGTAAAGTTGGCTTGCTGCACGCTTTGGTGCAAACTGTAAGTACAGAGAGTAAATCTGTTTAAACAAATAAATAAATAATACCGTTCCCACGGCTGAGACAATGGCCTCCTAACGTGTCCTCGAATCTGATTTTAGGATAAGCCGGTTAACCTCACGATGTTTTGTATTTCAGGTGCATCCGGTTAAACTGGAAGCCGACCCCAATACAGTTGGGCAAGGTTGGAGGACGAGACAAGCACTTAAATATTTAAAAATCTGTCGTATTGTCCATAAAAAGGTATTCCGGTTCATATCATTTTTCATTCGTTTTATGATAAAATTCACCCATAACGTTAACATAATTATGACGATGTGTATTTGGTGCCTGATGTTTTTCTACTTTCAGAGTTTATTTATGAAGAATTTCAATGTTAATAATAAATAAATAAGTTTATTTCTCTTCCACAAACAAAGAACATCAGTACTTATGTAGTAACATATTATTTATACAGGAAAAAGTATTTTATTTGTTGGAGACTGGTGCTTAAACTAAGCCGAGGCCTGTATTTTAGGACCCCAGGGCCAAGGCCACTTGTGTCACGGATACTTCTCTTATCGTCACCGTCATCTCAACCTTTTCTGTCGAACACAACGCTATCTAACCTACCTATAACCAGTCATAGATAATAGGCAAAGACAACACTTGAATCTTAATCTTTATCAGATCAATGTCGGATACAAATCAATTCATATCTACCCCCGAGACATTGTTATCTACCCCATAGACCGTACTTAGGTATAGTTTTTACTTATCTGTGATATATTATCCATATTATTTGAGTAAATATAGATAAGACACGTGCCGTTTTCTTATGTTGCTTTTTACATTACGTAAACCAATATAGAGCCGGTTTTACTTTTTTTTTCATTAATGTTAAATTGTAATTCATTCATTTATTGAAAAAAATATGTACATTAAAAATTACCAAGACTTCGCGTCCTACCCGAAGCAATGGGTTATTAAGACATGTCACGCATTTTGTTCGAAATCTGGAACTCCTTTCGGTATGTCGTTTAGGCTCGCCAAACAAATGTGCCGTACACAAATTCTATGTATTTGAGTAGCGCAATGTAATAAAATATACCAATTATGTTTCTTTTTTTAATTTCTCAAACATTTATTGTAAATACAGGATGTGGAGTAACCACGTGTTTCAGGAAGTCAACAAATTAGTAAGTAATGACTTGCAGGTCATAATGACGCTTGACGACTAGTTTCTCACAATAATCTTTTATTTTCGGAGCACATACACTCCATGTCCCTCCTTGTAACATATTGCTTTCCAGCAGTATCCCGTTAAACTGGAAACCGACCTAACATAGTCAGGAAAAGGCTCGGCAGATGGAAATGAATATACTGCCTATTTTTGAATTCAAAAGTGTATAATTACTAGGAGTTAAAACGATTGTACAAAATAAATGTTTTGTCATTGAAATTAAATTAAACTTTATCATTGTAATAAAATAGATGTTATTTTGCAAGAGCATTCATGGTTTGCTGTATAATTGTCACGTATCATAGTTTCTAATAAGGTTTTTTTAAATACCTGTTATATACGAAGGTTATACTTTAGACTAGTTTAGATAGGCCTGTACAGAAAAAAAAACTGCGGTCGTCAACGTTCTGTTTAAACACCCATTTTTTCGTATTGTTACCAAACAGGTTCATATTATTGATGGACAAAAAAATGACCTTCAGAAGTTCTCGCACTATTATTTTAGTCCTAGTGCATTGGTTCAAGTATGAGGTCAGCGTTATACATAGCAAACAAACAGAGAGAGTCAGATTAATTGTTGTGTTTTAGTCAAATAATTTTATTCGAACTTATCGGCTTATACAACAACATCCATTTATTTTCAGACAACTTTGGCCCAACCTTACAGACTAACATACATATATAATTATAATAAACAACCTTAAAACTATGTTAGTAACACACACACACACACACATGAGACACGCACACATAAAAACACATTATGAGTCGTTCTATCATAGTTTGTGTTTGTTATGTCAAAACAACAATGATTGTGAATGTCATACATATTATTATGTGCAGTAGGCTTCACGTACGTGGTAACAAAACTACTATTAGCTGGCCTTCCATACCTCTAAAACTTCCAATACTCCAGATCAGCTCAAAGTAAAAGTTTTACCACCGACTTGCAGTGAACTGTAAATTTTTCATACTGTCCGGTTACAACTCTGCGGTTCTTTGAAATATCTACTAACATCGTACTTAAGTATGCAATACATAAGTGTACCAATTTAGCACCTTTAAATTAGTTTTGTTTTTGTTTGTTTTGTGACCTTGCAAGAACTATGTAGTTTCACGCAAAACTTATTTTAGAAACGTTATTACAGTGTAAATTATTAACGATTAAAGAAACCTTTTGATACTTGAACAACATTATCAAAAGGGCGGGAAAAAATTAAAACTTGTGTTTTGAAAAAAATAGATGGAGGCGATAGTTCCAACTAATGGTCAATATGGCCATGATGTGACAAAAGAACCATGCTCCACAATATTTAATGGCTCTATGTACTCAAACGAATAATAACAATATTGAGTAGCATAAACATTACACACCTAATTTGCGACTTGCAAAACGAAATTACTTGCCAAATTAAATGAAAACCTCTTTTTTTATGTATTTTTGTATGCAAACTCCGTCCGCATAATTTTCTCACGTTTCATATAACATAATTGGCAGTTAAAACAATGTTTTAAAGGGTCTTCCTTACCGTTTGTATAACCCGTATCTGTCACAGTAAGATAGGTAGGAAATGTTCATAAATTAACATATTTTTCTGTTGAAAAAATAAGTAAGTGTTTTTATTAATTCTCATGGTAAAACATTACCCCCATTTTGGGTCAGTCGGTTATAAAGGTGTCAATTTTATGCTGCAACATTTTTTTTAGCAAAGCAGGCCAAGAATGTGGGGCAGTATACTTTTGGGGCGATAGTAGTATATTTTTTTTTTTTTTATGGCGGAATCTACAACGGCGCATAAGAATCATCTATCACCCCCCCCCCATGTCCCTATCTTCCCTTTTCTTTTATTTTAGCATCTCTTATTCCCTAGTCGAAACCAGTACGGGACCGCGCTGGCTGGACCCAATGTGCTGCGTCCGGCAATACCAACGACGCAGCTTTATGTGTCCCGGCAACATCATAGCACGAAGGTTGAGGAGATCGTGGAGTATGTCCGAGCGAAGACCAGCTGGACCTGAGGGTTGAAAAGTTGGAATCGCGCCAAAACACGAATTTCAAGTCGTTCGTGGTGAGAGTTCCGACTCATTATATTGAGACCTTCCTCAAGGAAGAGTTTTGGCCGAAGGGTGTCATATATCGGCGTTTCCGCGGAAGGCTACGCGACACCACGCAGCGCAACACGACGCCGTCACTTCGTGTACAATAATTGCATATATTTTATGGTTTTTATAAATATGTATGATAGTCTATAAGGTATATATGTTATGGGTCTTTGTTACCTGAAATAAATGATATATTATTATTATTATCTTCCTTGACGTCAAAATCCTGCATCTTGTTAGTAAATAATCGTGCGATTATGTAGGTGTCTAATTAATAGTACCTCTATTATGTTCTCGATCTGTAAGTAATTGCACGATATCTACGTAACAGATCCGTCTGAAGCAAGAAATGAATGACCTTCTACGATTTAAACGAAGCCAACGATAAAGCTGTGCAGGTGGCCACATACTGGTCGAATATAATTTGAGTAAGTCGACACGCAATGAAGAAGAGTAATACTGACGATATTTTTTAAGATTAAAAGTCTGTAGTGAATAAAAACATATTTATTTCCCCGCGTCCTAACCAAAACTATCATCACGCGCATTCAAAATCGTACGTCCATCGCGTCCACGCCACTTATTTGTGCAGAAAACTTGAAGCCGCCTTGTGTCAGCGCTACGTTGCTGCGTTGGGGATCACTGAACAAAATGAACGCATCGTGTTCGCATGACAATCACTTTGGTTACGACGCGCCCTATTAAGAGGATAAAAGTAAATAAAAACAGTGTCGCTGTCGATAGCTTTATCTGCCTTCTGTACCTCCCGACATCAGGGAGAATGAAGATAATAATATGAGAGGAAGAATTGATTGCTATCTTAAATTGATGGCCACGCGCGTCAAGAATCAAGTGAAAACTCGTTGATAACATTGACACCTGATAAAAGTATTACCCTATTTAAGATAAATGATACCTACACATGATCCAACAAACGGTGTTTTGATAACATGACAATAGTGGGTTTATGATACATAAATCTTTACGGTAGTTCTCTTGTTATCTTAATTATCGGGATTGCCCGAGTTGCTTCGAGCTCGAACGAAACTCTTAGTCATAGGCTTACGATACGCAGACCAGATAACATAACAAAATACAGATTTCTGATAAAAAAATAAATGTTTACCTTTAAGCTGTCGTAATCCTTTCGGGATTGCCCGATTTCTTTCGAGCTCGATCGAAACTCTTAGTCATAGGCTTACAAGCAGACCTGATAATATAACAAAATAGAGGTTCCTGATAAAGAAGACACAGTTACTGATATTATTATGCTCTTGTTATCATTTCGGGATTGCCCGAGTTGTTTCGGGTTCGAACGAAGCCTTTAGTCATAGTCTTACGATAAGCAGACCTAATGGAAAACGATAGTCGGGCTAGCTCACGATAGTCGGGCTAGCTCGCGATCGTCACGTTCGTTTATTTTAATATATAAAATCACGTGACACTATGTTCGTACA
Source organism: Eurois occulta (assembly GCA_950022335.1). Taxonomy (NCBI): domain Eukaryota; kingdom Metazoa; phylum Arthropoda; class Insecta; order Lepidoptera; family Noctuidae; genus Eurois; species Eurois occulta. Next base: position 1,047,419 of record OX465492.1, on the reverse strand, counting down.
CGCTTAGGTATCTCTGAAACCGCACAACCAAGATTTCAATGATTTTTTGTGAATAGGTATGGTAGGTTCCAGCTTAACAAACATTATGGTTTTGGACCCGATAGGTGGCGCTGTGCGAAGAAGTGGAGGGTAGCTACTGTTAAGTGAATTTAAAAAAATATTAATTTGTTCGCGAGAACACAATATAGCCTAAATTAAGTTAATCTTTTCACTTTGTTTTCTTTCAGAACTACAGACATTCTAACATCATCGTCTTCCATTCATCTGCAAATAAGACCAATCTAGGATTGGTCTCCACGAGCGCGCTGGGCATGTCAGCAATTCCGCATGCGTTGGATATGGTTATTAGTGATCGTAAGTAACCTATATAAACCCTCAGTACGAAATTATCAAAAAAACAATCTACACGGTACTACAAAATTGCTACGGTCAAAATGTATAGAACGGGTGATTTTTGTCTAAAATAATATAAAAGTAAATTTCATAATGCTAAATGGGCCATTAGGAATCACGTACCTATTTGCTAATATGTGCCGTTTTATAGTCTAAGCATGTACGCCTATCTAGGTACATAGTTACGTAAATGGTACTCATCGCTAATCTTCGATATTGATTAGAAAATAAGAGAAATGCGAGGCACTTATATGCGTTTCAGCATGTTGTGTAATCCGAGGGAATTGTACTGTTATCAACTTCTCTCGATAACAATGTAGCAGTCAATATACCTTCACCGCTTCTTCTTTATTCATGTTTTTTTTTTTGTTTGTTTTCTCTCAAACTCCATACTGGCTTCTTTTAATCGCTTTTAAATTATTTATGTTTTGTTGTACCATAGTATTTATTTTTTTATTAATCTTATTGCGTATTTTGTAAAATCTCCTCCTGGAAGAGGGCGCTGGCTCTCGTTACACAGGTTTATTACCTAGCACAGGAGTCAGGGACTTGACACAAGAGTGTAATCACTTTCTTGTGTTATAAAAATTATTGATAGGTAATCAATAATTTTTATTACCGGCTCTAAATAAATTGACAAGACGTGCCATCGATTCGAAAGAACATAGGTTATTTACTTTTTTTTTTTTTTTTGGTGGGTGGGAAATCATCAAATGACCTATGTTCTCTCTGCTCTGGGCGGAGCGGAACGGAGTGTCAGACTCTTACTGACTAAAAACCACCCATGTTCCTTCTTTGGCCCTTTATGTTCCAGGACCGCGGTATCTCTTTCGAACAGTCCCGCAGCCCTGGCAGGCATCGGCCCTTGCGGGCCCCTCCCGTTTGCTGACAACTCTTTGAGGCGTGCGTGGAACACGAACGCGCCGTCGACACGGCATAGGTTATTTACCTTACTTCATAATTATAACCGAGATTACTTACGCCTTCATTGTCCTTGTCTGTCATGGCGACGATAGCCATGCTCATATTGACCCTCATGGTGTAGCAGATCACCATCGCCAAGAACAACATGATCACCTGGAGGTGCCGGATCCCCAGGATCGGCCCTGAAATTGTCAGTGAAATGACGTTAATGTTATTTGCTCATTGTCATTAAACTTAGCTTACCAAGTCAGCAAAATACAATAGGTTATTTATTGCTTAATCTACCGTTTATGTTTCTCTTAGTGAGTTTCCAAGGAAATGTAAAGCTAAATCCAGTAGCGATTGCCTTCATATTAACAAGTTAGCCTAATATATTTTTTTATTGCAGTAGAAATAACCTTTTATTTACAAGGACAACACGAAACTTCAATCAGAATCTTTTATTTAAAAAATCTCCAATTTTTTAAATTAATATTTATGTCTATACCACTCCATTCATGCAAAACACAGACAAAGGTATCAACGAACAAAGTTCTTAATTCAAAACCCATCTACACTTTACAACAAACAATAAATCATAACAGAGTGTCGAGACACTCGCGCGCCGTCGCGTTTCAACCCCGGACCCATCATGGACACAACATGGATAGGTGCAGAAGGTCAGACGGCCGAGAGAAACTGACATTCTGTGTGCGATAACGATGGTGAAAAATTATCATAAAGTTGGATTGCCTACCGTAAACATATCTAACTAAGCCATATTTGAACAGGATGTCAAAAAGTTGTAGAAAAATGAAACACTCTTATAGCAGCTCTTGCTGTTTTGTAGGCTCTCAGCACCATATATATAAATCGTGGCCAGATCTTAGAGTTAATCACTTTACGATGTATCGACCATAACTAGCAAACACACTCATAGACCTGCCTCCACGTCTAGAAAATGTAACACTGCAAACTCTCTCGCAACTGTCATTTCTTTGAGGTTACCGTACGTAAGTGTCGGCGATTTACGAGTAGCCTGCCTGACAAAAAGAATATTCCAAAAAATGGACAATGATAGTACACTAGGTACTACTTAGCGCAGCAGGACAAAAGTTATTATGTTTGCCTCAATGGGGGCTTACTATGTGATGTGACGTTCGTGATAAGCTAGTAATACGAAAATTGCTAAAGCACATGGGTACTTTTTCTGCTTTAACTGTATATGTTTGTTCCTTTATATCAATGGTTCCCAACCTTTCTTGGTCCAGGGACCACTTTGGTGTCTTTATTGTTAGCAGGGCCACAAGGTCCTAGATAAAAGTAGTCTCCGACAAGATTATATCTAGAATGAATCTTTAACTCACACAATGCAGAATTGGAAAATGAGATTAAGACCTTTAGAATTAAGATAGTGAAGGATACAAGAGCGATCGAAGTGAGCTCGAAAAATTTAGCGATCATTCTTGCTGGAATAGGAATATGTTAGTAGAATTTTGCAGAAATGCATATGAATCTTGCAAGAACCAGAGCAGCAAGCTCAAAAAATGTTAGCACCTCGCCTCTGATAGGTTTTCTATTAGGCTGGGTTGAGCTTGCATCTTCTGTGCAAGTTAAAAAGTACGAATAACATTTTAACCTTTCGCGGACCATATTCAAAGCTCCTGCGGACCAAAGGTGGTCCGCGGACCATAAGTTGGGAACCAACGCTTTATATGTACTCGACCTTCTGTGCCTATTCTTTGATGTCATCGGTGTCAGAATTTAATTAAGACTTCGCCTTAAACTGAACATAATTAAATCGACTTCATACCAATATCTCAGTTAATGAGTTTTTGCAATTTCTGCATAATAATTATTCTCGAAGTGCGATCAATTCTTGGGAGGAAGTATTTTATTCGATTTTAATGGGATTTTTATGGTGTTTTTTTTTTACTTTGCTGTTTGTTATCTTAGTTTACAGCACTTTAATGGCTATTTATTGTTAGGATTGAAAGATATAATCTGGCCTAACTTTTTTTTAGACGTTTAGGTATTTCAGGGACATAAGTAGCCCAAAACTAAGTATAGAAGAAAAAGACATGCTGCGCTGACCCCCATTAATTGAGATATGGACAGGAGAATGATGCCGCTGATGACGATGAAGCAGCCCAAAACTTGTCTGAAATTTAGTGAAAAGACCTCTTTTTTACGGTAAATTTAAACCTGGAAATGCAGTTTAAACGTGTTATTATAGAGTTACAACATAGTGATACTGCTTTAGCTAGTAACTTGTGAAAGTGAACACGTTCATGTTCAAGCTGCTACATAATAAAGACGTCGTTAGAGCCATCTATTATCAATTACATAAGATGTATGTACATATATATCGTTAATGTGAAGATAATCGTGGTCATCATCATGTGTTTACATATCGGAATGTCAATACTAGCGCATAGCACCACTATGTGTTTAATAACATATACATTCTAAAGATATGTTTGCACTAGCTGCCCGCGTGAAGAGTGCATCCATGCTTGAGTCGGCCTGATTGGCAAAATTGAATGTCTATTTTGCTGTTCGGTATTGCCGAATCAGGCTAAGCACGTAAATGAAAAATCCCACACATCCTTTTACTCAAAGCTGTTCGCTGTGACAATTTTTGTGAGAAGCTTATGTATAGATGAAGACGTATTTTATCTTTCAGGTACTAATAAAACGTAGATGATTAAAAATATACAAAATACTGCATAAATAAGGACTGCCTATTGCCATCAACCGGTCACAAAGCAATACTACGGGATGCTAAGAGACATTCCTGATGGAAAAACTCAACAGAAAGGAGTGTGCGAGGAGACTGATGACTATAACTTGAAACATGTTTTTCTTATCATCTTCAACATTTCTTATTGGAATACTCATAACATCCTTAGGATATTGTCATACTACAATGAAAAATAAATTTCATCGAAAAAAAACATTCGTGATTCGTGAATAATTGAATCAAAATATTCTATTTGTTTGTGTGTTAATACTTGTGGGACTACTAATCTAATGCTAGTGAATGATTTGATCTATTTTTTAGATCTGATCAAAGGCTTTGGTCACTATTTACAATAACACCAACAAACCTATGAACTTACTGACTTCTTGTTCTGGTAACTGCATGTGATGTTGACTGTATCATATTCTTGCGATAAATATATAAATTCAATAAAATAATAATTAGAGTAAAGTGGAAACCTCAATTGTATAAGAAGAAAGCCAGTGGATCCGCGTAAAGCATCAGATTGTCAATTTTGACAAAAATAGGTTGACATTTCCAGCTTCTAACTTAGTGCTTTCAATTTCTGAATACAACGAATCACATAAATGATGACGTATTTTGGGATCGATTTGCTTATTTTTTTTATTTTATTAAGGAGTACCTGTTTATTCGGTTTTTATATCTTAATGCAATGTCAATAAAATGAGACTATCTTTTAATGCGGTCGGGCGAAACCAACCATTGAAATCGTCGAGAACCATCACATAAAGTCACACATGATGCAATTACGTCATATAATTAACCACCACATAATCTCTGTAATGAGGTGGTTATTCAATTGTTTGCCGGCTTATCTTCACGCTCGTGTGGGTTCGTGGATGAACATACTTCTAGCTGTTGTGTGCCTTCATAAATCTGGTTATTTGGTTATGTTTCAGCTGCTTAAATTAGTGCGATGACATTATGGTTTATTTGGTTTTGCCTCGTCGTCGCCAGTTACATCGTAAAATTTGACTTTTTGCGTAGTAAGTAAGTACTTTAAGTAAAAGGTGATATCCCCTATTTCATCCCTGACACAGATAGACGTGGCTGCGGCAGCCGGAGGGTGAGTTGGTGGGACGTCTTGGATGGCTTCCTCATTAATTGGCAAGAAGAGGCAAACATCGGGAGAATTCGTACACCCCGGTACTACAACACCTTAGCGACCATAGAATATCTTCCGCAGCGAGTATGACCATCGCCAAATGACGGCGTCATCATTTTTAAACAAGAATTGATCTACTTTCTATTTCTTTGGCATTCTGTTTTAGCTTAACCCAAAAGATACAACATTTTTACATCTTAAGCCTACTTACAAAACGTGTCTACCTAAACAAAGTTACGTTATAATATTAATTAATTCATTGATGTATCCCACGGGAACATTTTCAATATAGCCTATGATAGAAGATTATGTGCAAATGAATCGATAATTATTAATCGTAAACTATCGTCTCAAGGAAAATCATTTAAAACCAAGTTACATGTTTCCTGATTCAAGAAATACGATAATTAGCGTAGCGTTTGACATTGAATTGTTCGAGGCGAATTAATTACGACTCGTTTCGGTCAAAACCTTTTATTTGGCACGGAAGTCATTGAACTTATCAGAGGGACAGGTTAAGTGATTGCAAAAGTCGGAACACCGTGTGAGTGGACACCCTGCACAAAATATGCGTCTTCCGTCCCGTCTATACGTTGTTACATGCACCCCCCAAGACTTTATTAAAGCTAGCAGAGGTCCAGTCGGCTAGAATTGAAGTCATGAAAGTGGCGTAGCTTTACCAAAAAAATATACTATCGTGACAGCGAGACGAAAAAAAGATAAACATGAGAAGAAGCGGATTTGTATGTTGAGGTGTCGATTTGAACTCCTAAACTAAGTAATTTGTATGAACTAAGGTAGTTGAGAAGGAAAAGGGCATCGTTAAAATATAATTAATAAAATTACCTTGACCGCTAAGATTAGCAAAGGTAAACTACACCGACAGCGTTAAATAAAGAAAATGAATACAAGAATATTCTGAACTGTAGTTTTGATCAAAAGAACAAGGTCTTAAATGTAAAAATATTAATAAGATCTAACCTTATTACATAGACACAGTTGATTTGAATTTAAAATTATAATTTAAACACAGCTGTTACAATAGAATTCAAATATTAGTATTAATTTTTAAAAAGTAAATTGATTTTATTATTGAATTTTTAAATAATAATATTTTTTTGTAAAGTTTATCTTAGTAGACATAGAAATAAAAGAAAGTTTCTTAATAAAATAGAATAAACTTACCTTTGCTAAGTTTAGATGACTCTTCTTCACTCATTTTTATTAATAAATTATAATTTACTATCACAAATTAAATACTGAACGTATCATTAACTAAAAAAAATGTAGTCTATTGATTCCCTGTATTATTTTATTTTTCCATTAAAATAAATAATACAAGTTCTTTTTTTTCAATTTAAATGTCGAACGCGCGGACCACGCGCTTGTGTTGCGCGCGCGCTACCTGTCGATAGACTCGATCGTTTTTTTCTTAATCATAAGCAAAGACATCTCAGTCAATGCCACGGATAGTTATACAACAGCGAAACCGATCCACTCTGTTTTGTTTATGGTTTATGGGAAAACAAACATTGACGTTTGTGTGGTTGGCTGGTCAAGTCATTCAACATTGTTTTTTTATGCGTAACAGGTTTTAGTGTTCACTACAAATGTTTACTACTGACGAAAATGTATCTTAATTAGTTGATTATAATATCCATTTGTGACGTCAGTCGACAGGCAGTCGACAGGCAGTCGCTCCATGTAAAATACTGGTATTCAGCTGTATCCGGTAAGACTGGAAGCCGACCCCAACATAGTTGGGAAAAAGGCTAGGCAGATGATGATGATGATGAATATCCATTTGTGACGGGATAAGCGTAAGGTCAGTTGACGTTGTATTGTATGCAAAGACAAGAAGATACTGCTTTGCATTCGTAATCAAAGGAGATTACCTTCCTACGACTGGAAATTCACAAGTTATTTCCAAAACGACACAAAAATTTAAATATAAGGTCACTTAAAGGGGATCATGCTTTACAATTTAATAAATATGACCTAAAGGAGGGCAATGTGTATATGCGCTATCTAAATAATTATGTTAGTGAATTAGAATTTTATGCATAAAACGGTAGAACATAACATCGAAAACATTTTCCAAAAACTTGCCACTACTTCAAATATACCCATTTGCACAGCATGATGACAGCTGTTAGCAAACACATGCATCACATCTTCACACCCTTGCTTCAGGGAAGATGAGCGTAGACGTACGTCGGTAAACATGACGTAGCCATCAAGTATAAGTAAGAATACATGTGTATTACCTACGTAGGGTGTATCGCGTCAGTACTTTTCCCAGGTTTATTTCCTCAACCAGTCACGATGGTTAATGGACCTCAATCAATGGCAATCATACTGTTGTGTTTACAACTTTTCAAAATCCTTTTTCAAATCCAGGTCGATGATAGTCGGATAAATTACCTATTTAATGTCTTTCTAAAAGAAATGAAACACGTCATAATTATAAATTTTTGTTATAATAAAAATCTGGTTTATTTACAGCATGGTTTCGGTTTTCAGACGATTTTGTCACCACTTTTTTCGGGTGTTCCATCTGAAACAAAAACACAAAATAAGATGTCGATTTCCAGTTTAAAGTATGATGATATGAATGCCACGAAACAATCACAAACTTAAACACTCTGTATAAGCGTGATGTATAAATTGCTATAGTAATAAAACTTCTTACCGTCAATCTGTTCCGGTGGTTCATTCCATTTCTGCCTCTCGCTGGTGCCAAATATAAGATAGAATGTATTCCCAATAATATATACCGCAGATGCTATGTAGAATACTTTGCGCCATTCGTCTGGGTCTGTCTGTAAGAGAAATAAGGTTTAAAAAAAACATAGTATCAGTTAACCTTGAGCTAACCTAGTGTAGTTCGGAGTTTCAATAGAAAAGTGTCAACTCACAGCGGAGTGACAGCGCAGTGGCCGAGTTGTTCAACCGATACTATGCATTTATTAATGGATATAAAGCTTAAAATGGTTTGACAGTCAAATTCCCGGCCGCTGCGCTGCAACTTCGGTGTAAATTGACCCTAGAAGTAAGCTTATACTGTTTGGTTACCAGTTACGTGCCTACATTTCAACTTGAAATGAAACTCCCCCAAGTTCAAATAAACATATACTTACCCGACGACTACAAACCATTTTTTTCAGAAACTTTTTACATAAAAATAGGGTTTTACGTACCTACTAAACTAATTGGTATAAAATCATACTGACCTCGTCTTTTAACACGGCTCCAGCAACTAGGGGTGCTATGATAGATATGATGTTCGCGGCCATGTTGGTGATGCCCAGCAGTGTGCCAGCATAGTTAGGAGCCATGTCCAAGTGCACCAACTGAGGAAAGCAAATAACACGTTATACCAAAACTTTCATTTTACTGAGAACTGGCTGAAAACGTCTTCGCAAGAGTGCTTTAGGGGAAGACCAGTCTGTCTTGCCATAAGAGTATTATTGTAGTAGATACGCTTATAAGTTAAGTCATCATCATCATCAGCAGTCCACTGCTGGACATAGGCCTCCTCAATCGCACGTCATTCAACTCGTTAATATAAATAAGTTAAGTGGCTATGATTAAAACCTTCTACAAATTCACATTCAAGTTGCCATTACCTTCCTTCTGCACCGGACCACCTAGTTAGCGGGTAAACTTCGTTATGTTTGCCAAATCAGTTCCTCTGCACTTTATAGTGACATTTTGAAAAAGCATGGAAGAACAATAGAAGTGAAAAGACGATCATACCATAAGTCCAGTTATATGTCCAACGTTGAGGCCGACCACGGTCGTTAGTAGAACGACAGCCAGAGTCACGTTACCAGCCGGCACATATGATAGACCAATCAAGGCTATTGCTGGACCGAAAAAACCTGGCAAAGATATTTCATTTTGTGACGTTTCCTCTTAGTTATCATTGACTTTATTCTACTTTGTGAACATCTAAGATTGACATACATTTGTATAATTGCTTTACATTTTAATCATCTTTATTTGCTGACAAAGATCCCTGACCATTCTTCAAATTTAAAAACAATCAGACAATCACAAGACTATCTCTGTTATGGAGATGCCATTTTGCACTTTCATTTCAATGAAAACCAGTTTATTTCCTGTTTTGGGTTTTTGTGTTTTATTTACGAATACTTTATCCTCAAGACTATGTTAACCTTCCTCAACTTTTTACCTGTACGAACACTAAAAACATAATATTATTACCGCCATAAGGCGAGGGGAATGCCCCAAGAGATACCTATCCATAACGCCCCTTTCAATACCTCAGCTGCTGCGACTTGCAAGCGACACTCGTCTGTTTCATTGCTCTAAGCAGTTTCTTTCGTTTGTTTTCCTATAGTTGCCGCAGCACGCTTTCATTTGTGCGTGTGGTTTGTGGCCAAGCAGTAATGACGTCATTTTAATAGAAACATTGCCATTAGGGTACATCATACTTACCTATAGAATTTGAAAGTTTCCTCGTGGCTGTAACACTAAGCCACTTCTTGTTTGGGAGGTAGTCAGACATGTAGCCAAATGGGAAACTCAGGATGTAGATAGTCAGGTAGGGTACAGCTGACATTATGCCATTCTGAAGGGAGAAAAATATTATTGACACTGATTGATCCTTAGATGATAAGAATGGTGCTAGTTTCCTCGTTGGTGCAGTGATCTTAAACGCGACTGCATAACGAAGGTTTTCTCTCTTTTAATGACGAAAACGTTTAAATGCAGCCCGGGTTCTGGGAAAAATAATGTGGGTTTACTGTTCTCTCGCCTTCCTACCTACCATATTCTTGTAGCACTGGCGTGATGTTTCATTATGTTAATCTTACTGAAATTTGAAACTTACCGATTTTATATCAACCTCCAGTACTTTCTTCATGTAGGAAGGCATCTCCGTCATGAGGGTCCAGTATCCCCAGTTCTGACTGCAGTGAAGCACGATCAACGATATGAATGGAACCGACGTCCATATGGCCATCCATGGGGTTTTGAATTTCTGCAGTGAAAATATAAATAAGATACACGTAAGTAGGTGTGTGTTCACGAAAGGTGTATGTCCGTGTCCGGAGCTGTGCTTGCATTTTATAATATCGTTAAAGGTATTTAATTTGGGAAGCTTGAAGAGTTAATGTGATCCTTAATGACAGCCAGACAGAAAAGATTGACAGTGATTCTGGCTGTCTACTCCAGGATCCAGACCTACTCACGTATCAACACTACGTCATGATGGAAAAAAACATAATATCAGAACAAAGTGTCGTACCTTTGGCTCCCCAGTCTGCCCCAAAGACGTCTGTATGTACAACCGTTCCTCTTTACTAATTAACGTCGAATTTTGTGGGGAGTCGGACCCCACAATACAATAGATCACCACCCACAATGCACCAATTGCTCCGTTGACATAGAAGATCGCTTCCCAGCCCCAGGCATCTGCTATAAAGCCTGATATGACTAGCTGGATGGCGTTGCCGAGTGAGGAACCTGGAGAAAATTTAATATTATAGATACTAGCATAATAGCATAAGCAGTCTATAATATTCCCACAACTGGGACATACGGCCTCTTGTCTATGAGAGGGAATGGGCTATAATCAACCACGCGGGCCCAGTGCGGGTTGGTAGATGTCACATGTCTTCAAATTTCTGCATCTAGGACATGCCGGTTTCCTCACGATGTTTTCCTTCACCGTTTTTGAGAGCAGTGGTGATGAAATAAATTACACAAAGTAATGCGCCTGCCTGGGTTCGAACCCACGACTTATTGGTCGTAAGTCGGGGCCGCCACCTCTGGGCCACCGCTGCTTTCCTATAGATACTAGTAGTATAGTACTAACTTGTCGTTAATACCAAATTAGGAAGGGCATAAGTACCTACACTGACCTATTTGGAGATGTTCTTCAGCAAGATCAGGTTCATAATCGGCGTGTGTGTATTACAAACGTGGACGAAGCAAAGGGACTATGTAAGGATCGTATAATTTCTGTAGTATATTTTTTTTCCAGATTATTTTCCGAAATAGAGGTTATATAGGTTATTATCAAAGTAACCAGTTCTGTAAAAATCTTTAACAGGGTACCCACTAAAGTTGAAAAAACAGTCTTGCGGTAAGCATAGACAATCAAATGGACAAACAAACCGACAGCGAATGGTAATGCAATAATTATAAAGCTATACTAACCTGAATTTATCATAGCACCAGTCCGGCTCTTCTCTTCAACTGGTGTCCACTTGCCAATCAAGTTATAAATCGAAGGCACTACAAAACCTTGAGCTAAACCTTGCATGACACGACAGGCACATACCAGTTGCCATCCACCCTGAAAGGTATTGTGGGGATAAGAATAAATCAAAATCAAAATCAAAGCATTTATTTCAAGTAGGCCCGTTACAGGCACTTTTGAACTGTCGAAACAAAGACAACAATGAAATTTAGCTACAGTCCCAGTCACAAGGCATAAAAACTGTGAAAGTACTGTAGTTGCCCATTCCCTAACGTAGATCTCTATGGAGAAGAACGGGCAAGAAACTCCATGGACACTCTTTTAAATCAGAATATTTTTACAAAACCTTGGTTACATCATTCATGTTTAGATGGTACATTATGTGAGAGCGATGTAGCAAGATGTGCACGTTAAAAGTGTCCATAGTAAAAACAAGGAAAAGAACAATTCAAAAAATAAAATAATTAATTCAAATAAGCCGTGGCAACCAAGAGATGACCAGTCACAACTGACAGCGCCCGTTCACGAACATGACGCATGTATCAGCACCATTCAACTCAACCATTTTGAAGGGAACTAACTGATCCGACACACGCGCCACCATCAGCGAGACATTTGAGTGAGCATGACATACACTTAACCGCCAGGGCAAATTCAAGTCAAAAAAAAAAAAATGACGTAGGTTTCCAACGAAGGATAGCTTTCTATTACATAGTACTCACATAATATGGGCTATGCGGTTATATAATACCAAAAGAAATTGAATCTATACAATGCAAAGATAGTTGTACAATCTTCAGCAGCTCCAACAATACTATTTAATGCTATCCATTAATCAGTTTATGCGCCCCTGTCCATGTGGAGCAGGACCGGCATTGAGCCAAGCATTTTTATCAGAGATATATAATCGTCCAACTTGTAATATGCTTGCTTACATAGTGTGCGTTTAATGCATGATTTAAATTTCGTCTCATTCAGTTCAAGAATACTTTGTGGAATTTTATTATAGCATCTTAAACAGTACCCCATGAAAGATGAGTCTACTTTAGCGAGTCTGAAGCCCGGCTGAACTAATTGGTCTCTAGTTCTCGTACTGTAATTGTGTCTGTCACCTCTTTTATTAAAAAGATGTAGATTTTTTCTAACGTACATTATGTTTTCGTAGATGTATTGACAATGTACCGTCATGATTTTGATTTCCTTAAACAGTTCCCTTAGAGAATCGCGCCTACGAAGATTATATATGGCTCTGATGGCTCTTTTTTGCAGAATAAATATAGACTCAATGTCTGCAGCCCGTCCCCATAACAGAATACCATAAGACATTATACTATGAAAGTAACTAAAATAGACCAGTCTAGCGGTATCTACATCAGAAAATTGACGGATTTTTCTAACAGCATGCTGCTGAACTTAGGCGCCCCGCAAGAGATTTCAAATGAGAACCCCATTGTAGCCTTGAATCAAGCGTAAGCCCCAGGAAAACGGTTTTATCTACGAATTCCAGTTTCTCTTTATTCAATACTATATCACACTCGTTACTTTTAACATTTGGTAAAGCAAATCTTATGCATTTCGTTTTTTTTTCATTTAATACTAAATTGTTTGCTGTGAACCAATTATGGACCTGAAGTAGGGCATTATTTACGTCATCTAGATTTTGGGCCCGTCTATTTATCTTAAAAATTAGAGAAGTGTCATCCATATTTTGAGGTTGGTTTTTCAATAAATAGGGTAGATCGTTTATATATACTAGAAAGAGGAAAGGACCCAATATTGAGCCTTGCGGAAACCCCATTTTTACTTTTAAACCCTGTGAAATAACACCATTTATTTGAACATATTGTTGTCTATCACTTAAATAAGATTTTACCAAACTAAGTGCAAGTTTAACTAGTCCGTAATGCTCAAGTTTCAAAAGCAATGTGTCGTGATTTACGCAATCAAATGCTTTGGAGAGGTCACAAAATATTCCTATTGCGTCTTGGGATGCTTCCCACGCAGAAAATATGTGCTTTAATAAGGTTACACCGGCGTCAGTTGTACAACGTCCCTTAGTGAAACCAAACTGTTGGTCGTGTAAGATTCTGTTGGTGTTAAAATGATTGAGCATTTGATTAAGCATTACTTTTTCAAACACCTTGCTAAAAACTGGCAACACGGATACAGGTCTATAATTATTAGTATCTTTACTATCCCCGGATTTGAAAAGAGGTATGACTTTACTGTATTTCATTAAATCAGGGAAAACTCCTTGGTCTACACACAAATTAAAAATTAAAGCTAAGTATGGTGCTACAGTCTCAACTATGGTAATAAGCAGACTAGCCTATAATACATACAGTGGCCTAGGACTAGCAGTAGGTGTTGCAGTTGGACTAGGCCTGATGATGATGAAGGCCTCGTACATTGTTTTGTCAGCGTACTGTTTTATTTGAAGACGTCGTCGTAGCTATTATGCTTCTCAGTTATTAATACAAAGAATTAAAGAATTGTGGCAATTTTGAATTTAGGTAGTAGGTAGTACGGTGCTCTGCGACTGATTGGAACCGTAACGCAGAGAAGTCTATGTCCAGCAATGGACTGTGTGTAATTTGTGTAAAAGTAAGTTGCAATAAATTATTTAAATATGCGTAATGTTAAATCTTATGTAAGGCTTTGAATACTTACATAATAAGCAGCAAAAGGCACCGCGAACGACACAAAAGAATTGATAGCGATCGCAATGGTTACTAGGATCATGCCGCCGAACTTAGCAGCCATCTCCCCCGCCGGGATCTGCAGCACGATGTAGCCCCAGAAGAAGGAGGACAGGATCACGCTCTGAGTCTGCATGCTCCAGTCGAAGGACTGTGTGACATTCATTATTTTTACACTGTGACCATGTTATAATGCCCTGTATCGGCGGTGCGTTCCATTTTATCAAAATATGGGCAACGTGGTAGAAGGAGATGGCGTGACGAGCTAGAAAACTCTTATAAAAAGAAATAGCCAACAACAGAGATAAATGGAAAGAGGAAAGGGAGGCCATTGCCCTGCAGTGAGACACATCAGGCGAAAAATAATAAATAATAATAACTGACTACAGCAGTCATTGTGCCGATAGTCGTGTCGGCCAATGGCTTAATAGCCAATAGCCTCGACCAACATCTGAGGAGGCTCTCGCTGGGCAGCTGGATCAAGCGCTTGATTCAGAAGGCAGTTCTTCTGGACACGGCGCGTATTGTTCGGTTGTTGGTTCCTCTCTCAAGAGCTCTGACCACCGGTAGCTCGGACCCTGTTCCCGATGCCGGTGGGCTACTATTTTTTATATTTTTAAATGTTATTTTTTATATTATTTTATATTCTAATATTTAAAAATATAACGAATATGTTAAAAAATGAATAAAGGAATAATAATAATAATCACCATTTTTGCAAAATTAATATTTAAAAATGTACAAAGTTTTTAAAAAGATGAATAAAGGAAATAGTAATAATCTAGAGCACCGTCACACAGTCTTCATAAGCAAAAGTGAACAAGCCATCTTCTGCGCATTTCCACTCCACCATAGACCTCATCCATCGCTTTCCATCAGGCGAGAATGAGGTCTAGACCATCATCTGCCTAGCCTTACCCAACTATCTTGGGGTCGGCTCCCAGTCTAACTGGATGCAGCTGAATACCAGTATTTTACATGGAGTGACTGCCTATTTGACCTCCACAACCCAGTTGGTAAGACTGGTTGTCAAACTTTCGGGCCACTGACTACCTGTAACGACTGTCAAAGATCTCTTATTGACAGCCGGGACCAACGGCTTAACGTGCTTTCCGAGGCACGGAGGAAACTCGGTATGTAATGGGTAGTCACCCATCCACAGACCAACCTAGGCAAGCACGGCTTAACCTAAAGATCGACCCGAGCGGCTGTTATTATTTAACCACGAGCTCCTCTGAGAATGAGGACTAGACCAAACTCATTAAAAAAAAAGCGATGTTTTTTTTATTCTTTATGTTTTAAGATCAATATCTGTTAGCTTATCGTACGTGATTTGTGTGTAAATATTTTGGTCATAAAATAATTTGAAGATAATACGGTTATCCTCGGTAACATATTTTTTTTGTGGGGTAAAGAATTTTAATGATAGTATCATTTCATTCAATGAAAGCTGATAGGCTGGTAGCCTTGGACGCAATAAAAACGTTTTCATTGTTGAGACTTATGCTAGGGCCACATTGGCGGTGTTCAGCCGTACCCCGTACTACGTAATACCCGTACTTATTAGCCGTTCGCCGAATCTCGCCAACAATGTGGCTCTAGCATTATTTTCTTGACCGCGTCAAATTCCAACTTTCAGCTTTAAAGGGTATTTTTAGTTTCGCTTCTAGTGAATACTTACATTTTCAAGCGTGTTGTCCGTCATTACAACTATAGCCATGCTCATGTTGACCCTCATACCGTATGCTATCACCAGCGCAAAGAACATCATCAGTGTTTGAACATGGCGGATGGCGCCACTCGCTCCTAAAAATAAAAGCTAAGTGATATAATGGAGAATGCTGGAGTTCTGACGAGTTTAGCTTCAGTTGTAAAGGTGTTTGGTATGGTGGTTCAACTTTTGTTTTGAAATTGTTATGTGTAATTTGTCTATCTTCTTATAACAAAAGACTGTGGTCATTTATCTGTATGTTCAAGGTTTTTGAAGGAAGATCATGATCAGACCCGAAATAACATGGGACAAGGGCAGGATGATGATGATGATGATGATGATGATGATGTCTATTTATTTTGTTAATTTTTTATGAGAAAATGATGTTAAGTTTACTAGTACACTTAACCAACCGAAAAGTTTTTAAATTGGTACGTATTTTGTATCAATAGGAAAAAAACTAGAGATAGGATTTTTAAAGTAATTTGGCTGTAGGGGTCTGAGGTATCAGTTCATTTTGGAAAAGAGGTCTCTTGCCCAAAATAGTTTGGGAATCCCTGTTCTAGAGCATCGTAGAACCGGTGAGTGTCAGCGATTCTCGAGAGCGTGCCGGCGCGTGCTCGTAGAACAATGTCTCGAGCTGCGGTCTGCTCGCTGCCTGCAATCACGACCGCTGTTTCGTTGCTCGCTGGGGCGTTGTAGCGTCGCTCGTGTTGTCCGCGCGGCACACGGTCGGGGAGGACTTCTACCTTACAGGTTTCATCGGGCATGTTTTCAAGTGCTGAATTCCCTGACTAAGGCGTTATTGTTGTGCAGTACTTCTTGTATTTTACGGACCGTCTTCCTATGGACCCCTTGAATAAGCCTTTTTTTTTAATAAGCCTAGACCGTCGTTCAATTTCGGCTTCCTCGTCACCCATGAAATATGCCGAGGTAGGGAGTAGAGAACTAATTCAGTGGTACACTTGACCTTGAATGGAGAAAGTCGATGAAAATCCTGGCATCGCAATCACACTGTCAGCACCAAACGAGGTCATGTGAAAATATGAATTGTATTTTCTAATATTATGCAAAAAACGCCGTGATTCCTTTGTCTGTCGGAAGAAAATAACTGTTTTAAAGGCTCCACTGGCTCCTCTATTAAAGGAATAGAAACTTTCCCTCCAGATGAACACATACCTGCAACTTCTTCCTTCCATTTAAGTGCTCTGCAAAATCTACACTCTTTATTTATCCTCTCCATTTTTATAAGCTTTTGACTGGCATAGTCAAGAGTTGAATCATACTCAACCGCTGTTTTATCAAATACGGACCACGTGTTTCTTAAAAAGGTTTGCCGTCGCTGTGCCATTTGCTCAGCAATGGCTCGTTGCCGATTTTTTGCCTCTTCAAATGACTCATTAGCACGTTGCGATGCCAAATATTGTGCGTGCTGTATTCGCTGTTGTTGGGTTTGCTCCGGAGTTTCAGCAGCACGTTGATTTGCCAAATATTCGGCGTGCTGTATTCGCCTCATTTCTAACTGCTCCGGCATTTCTGCTGATCCAGAATCAGCCTGTCGCTCTGCTTGCTCAGGTCTTGTAAGCTCTGCTTGAGGAGTCGTTTCTCGACCTCTAGAAACTGTCATAGCCCGAGCTTTATTACTTCTCTGCGAAAGATTAGATTTACGTTTTCCGGGCATGTCGAAAAACTACCAACAAATAATAAATCACACAAATTGTATCGAATCACGCCAATGTAAACAATGCAATGTGTCAAAGCAATGTGTCAATGCAGTGTGTCAATGCAGTGTGTCAATGCAGTGTGTCAATGTAGTGTGTCAATGTAATGTGACGGTACTGTTGGCATAGTGGCTGAGCGATTGACTGCTGCGCTGCGTGTCGCGGGTTCGATTCCCGCATGGAAGTAATTTAAAGTTTATTTTTCAAAACAAATATTTCCTTTTTATTTTTTTTACAAACTACAAAACTATAATAGTAATAAATATGTACAAGTAGAAAAGGGTTACAGGGCGTCCAAAAATTCGTCCGCATCGCTGTCAACAGGAAAAGTGCCCAGAAGGCTGGCAGCATTACCACGTTGGATGGCAATGCTGATTTTTTGGCCAAAAGATAGGCCCGCCCTCTGGTCACGTGAAGAGTCGACCAACCGCTTGGCAATTCCCGAAATACTAGGTGGGCACTCGGCCCCCATAGCCCTAGTGTTTCAACCCCAAACGGCTCAAACACATAACTACCAATTAAATTATTGTATTTGCGCCGTTTGAGGTTTTCAGCACCTGCAGCAGCCGCCCCAGCGCAGCCCACTGTGCTAGGAAGATGGGATGGCGCAGGATTGTCGACGCAAGTTGCGTCCCACACCAAAGGCCTACCCAACTTCCACTCCCTTAAAAATCATAAAGTATTAACCCATATATGCCCGGAGCTATTTTTACGATTCCGATTTTGGTTATTTTCAGATATTTTATGTTTATTTACAATGCTTTTATGAAAGTATTACTTTTCTTTTCGTTTTCGACTCATATACAAAAAGTGACAACCGGTTGGGGATCGAACCCGCGAACCAATTTTATTATTTTTGGAACAGCTTACAGCATTAAAAAAAAACCAAAAAAATAAAAAAGTGGATACTGGCAGCGATTCGAACTTGCGAACCTTAGTTTACAGGGAGGTCGCTGAACCGTCAAGCTACTTATACGTGTTAATTGGTTTAAAAAGCGGTTCTATTCTAATGCATGTTATAACAGTTATTACATTATGCAATATTGCTAATCCCGTTAACTTATTAGCGCAATAATATATAGCTTATTTATTGTTCAAGATTATAATCTATCTATGTGCCAAATTTCATCCAGATCCATCCAAACTTTCGCATTTGTAATAGTATAAAAATACAATAATTTTATATACATTCAATAATTATTTTTGTTATTTGTTAACGTTTAAAATGCCATATTTCAACAAATCAAAGACACCATTCTATCGATAAATAATGTCCTTTAAAGATTGCCTTCTAAATAAACAACTAGCTTGTGCCTGCGGCGTCACTTGCTTTATGGTCGAAAATTATCCCATGGGAACGCTTTAAAGGCCTATGAGACTTGGGAATAATCTAGCTTTACATTAGTGAAAGAATTTTCGGAATCGAATCAGTCGTTCCGGAGATTACCATACATCTACATACAATACCTCTTTATAATACTAGTAGTAAAAGACGGCACACTACAGCCAACACGTCTGTGGTAGTGGTCTAGTCTAGCGTAGTACGTAGTTTTTCAATGCGAGGCCAGCTTTTAATGGTCTTGTTACCACTGACGTGGGCCTACTGTAGAATAACTACTCGACCATTGTAACGGTGAGCAAAATCAACTGGTACACAAGAAAGGGAACCATTCTAACAAAAATAGATGAAGAAACAAATGAAAATCACTTACTTGGTATATCAATCTCCACATCTTCCCCACTCATTTTGGATTTCAAATGCAAATTACTAACTAAGAATAACTTAAATAAATAACATATTGTTAGCAAACTTGTCGTCGGATATTTTAGTTGATAACAACTTGACACAATCGTTTTGCTGCGTGCTGCGATAGTGTCAACAGATCACCCCGGGTGATTGGATGATGTGATAAGTTGTCTTGAATATTTGACCCTGAAGTGATTCTGGCACTTGACTTTGTTTTTTTTTAATTCGAATTCAACAGATTCTTTAAGGTGTGTAGAAGTGGGATATATGGAAACCTGAGAGAACATATTTGTTGGTTTCTTCAAGGCAAGTGGGCTACATCGTGAGAACAAATAATTAATTTGTAAAGACTCGTCTTTTCGAAGCAAAATCGGCTAGACCTGGTCAAAAAGTGATTAAAGTCCATGAAAAGTTGAATGTGATCTCTCGGTAACCATTCATTCGCCAGTTCTTCATTTTCTTTAATAACTTCTTAAATATATGGATTTACTTAGTTTTTGATAAACATACGGCTTAAAACAATAATTGACTGTCTCACAGACTCTGTTAACCACAAGATCAATGTGATCTACTGAACATAATAAATTATAATGTTTTATTACGTCTTCTCTAAGATAACCGGATAGATAGTTAAGGCGACAGGTAGCTGTGTTAATAGATGCTGCTTGCTTTTGACTTTACCGACAAAAAAAAAACATGGACATAAAATTATTCTGTCTTGATTCTAAATTAGACTTGATAATAAAGTTCTTAATTCACAGACACTATGTCTGTGAATTAAGAACTTTCTTTACGAGACTAAAAATTAATGATATTTCATTATTTAGCTTTAGCCCGCGGCTTTGCTCGCGTTAATTTAGAATTTGACAATCAATTCTGGTTGTACTCTGTTTTTATAATAATATAATTTAAATCATGATTCGAAAGACACGTAGCGCCATCTATTATCATAAGAACGTTATTGTTGTTTTACTCGGGAACAGCAAAATTTCAGGATGATCGGTTTAGTGGTTTAAAAGATAACAAACAAAAAAACAAACTTACTTTCGCATTTATATATTAGTTAGGAAGTTAGGATTTAAATCGAACACAAATGATTCATAATTGTTGTTAATGACAATTAAAACTATGTTAGTAACATTTTCCATAATAATAAAATAAAACTAAATGATGCAAAATTATGATTTCATAATGTGAGTTTCTCAAATTTTATGTAGGTAGTAAAGAAAATTACAATTTGTCTTATTTTATCGTACACTTGCTAAAATTATATTTATCCGACTTCGATGTTTCTGTAGAATTTTGAATTTTCACCAAAGGTGACTTTTATTAGATACACGAAAGTTTCATACTAATAGAAAATTCATGAAACTTCAAATACTTTAAAATTTAAAACGCAATCTTTATGTAAACACAGTTTCTAAATTCAAAGAGATGTGGACAGTTCACGATATGAGTTATATTTATTTTATGGTTAATAATAATAATATAAGTTTTATGACTCCCAATCAAAATATAGTCATTATAAATATTTACTATCTAGATTTGTTTTTCAATTACCTTGAAAAGAAGACAGTATTAACAGTTATCTCTTTTTAATTGGTTAAAGTGAACTGGCTAGTTTCACTAATTAGGACCTTATAAAACCTGTTTTGTTAGCTTAATTATTTTCCAGGAAAACACTTTGAAATCATAGGTCATTTGCCCTTTGCCTTGCACAAAACATCACGCTTGTGATTTGTATAAGTCCCATGCAATAAAAGGCGGAGCTATTGTCGTCAATTGGGCACTAATCCGGACAATCTGGACTGCTACTGCAAATCTCCTACATTAAAAGCTAAGTTTTTCTTCATCAATAATCATTCACCTCCTATATGCTCCTAATTACATACCGAATAATTTTAGCAGCAATGTAAATGGTATTTAAAACAGAAACGAAGCTGCACGCTTGCACACGCGAACCCATAGTTTCATGCAGCGAGCGGTGCGGTCCCATACAAATCCAATAAAATGAAATAGCAAACATACGTGATCAGACAAAACGGTGCAAAATATTGTGTGATGAAGTTGTTTTAAAACCATAGTTGTCATTAGGGGATGTTATATGGCCCGCCAGGGCTGCGGGACTGTTCGAAAGAGATACCGCGGCCCTGGAACATAAAGGGCCAAAGAAGGAACCTGGGTGGTTTTTAGTCAGTAAGAGTCTGACACTCCCTTCCGCTCCGCCCAGAGCGGGAGGGGTCATTTGATGATTTCCCATGCTCCAAAAAAAAAAAAAAGGGGATGTTAAATATATTTTTAAGTTTCAATGGTGAATTTTTGCGTTTGGTCGCTTACCTACTATAGTTACCCAGTTGGACAAACATGTGAGTTTACGTACGTATGGCGAGTTGAATATGGTGATTTTCCGAAGCTTCACCTGCGTGCGGGATGGAAATTATTCCACGAAAATCTACTACTGGTATAAAAAATATCCTATATTCTAACCCCAGTCATGGTCTATCCGTGTGCCAAACAGCCCTTTGACTGCCTCAAAGGTAACAGAGGATTGACAGCCTTTCACCGTAATAGGCTGATGAGGATGAGACCTTAATTGAGCAAAGATCAAAGATGTATATAACATAACATAATATCACGCCTGTAGTCCCTGAAGGTTCAGGCAGAGGTGTACTTAATAGTACACCCACATTGCGCCAGTTATGTTTAAGTCCCGTGTAGCAGGGGGCGAGCCTATTGCCATCAACCGAGCGCAAATCCACACTCCAAGAACATAAAGATAGCATACAAAAATCATTATCGCCATTTCTTTCAGTTCATGACTGTAAGTATGTCCTCAGGCGGCACCTTATTCAATGTAATGTGACGGACAATCAAGACGTTTCCAACGATACTTCATTTGTCAAGTACAATGATAAGTAGTTTAGAAGTTTGAGAGAGTAGATGAACATACATACACCAATCAAAATCATAACCCTCCTTTTTGCTTCGGCTGACCTTTGTCCGATTTTCTCAAGAATGAAAAAGCAATGAATGCTCGTTAAATCTGTTCACTTCTTACGAGTCATTGCTACGGTTCACAAGTTATCTATTTTAGCTGCCCAGTGAACCGGCCACTACTATAAATCACTTTTTGCTGGCTCGAATCTGCTTTTTTTCTGTCCATAACTCAATTATTGTAGTAAGACAATACGGGTGCTTTTTTACGTTTTTTTTTTGTAGTTATAGGCTTAATTATTGAAGGTCATGGGTTTGAACCCGACAGGCACCTAACTATGTGTAATTTATTTCATCACATCTGCTCTGAAACTGAAGAAGAAAACATCGTGTGAGGTAACCGGCACGCCCTAGAATCAAACATTCGAAAATACTGTGACATCCACTCCACCCGTGTGTTGAATTGTAGCCCGCTGCTTTTCACTGAGAGATGGCCCGTGACCCACCAGAGGGTACTTTATAGACTACTTTAAGGTTAATCGGAAATAACTTTAGCCTAGATTTCTTCTAAATTATAATATGTTCTTTTCAACCTGCCTCTGCTACAAACAATTTTTTGTCAAATATATCCCATCAAAAACATAACATGTACAAAAATGCAAGTCTCGCAACGCAGTTCTTCTACCGTAAAAAGTTGTGAGATTTAATGTAGAACCAAGTCGATTCATTTATTCAGTACCTGCCTATGTGAGCATCTATCCAACCACTTTGTCATAAATTGTTACCTAATTAGTAACTTACAAATTTTTGTTGGGACCGTATCACTATGAAACATCTTTATTTCTTTAAAAAAAAGGATGACTTGGCAATCGCCAAGGGCAATAGAATCTCATGTCACACAACAAACTCTAATTTGGACTGTTGGCGCTATTTTCAATTAGGAGTTAGGACTATTCAAAATAGAAGCTTATTCTTATTTGATTATGTTTCCGTGCGATGGAGAAGTCATTCTTTAAAGACATTACATCTCACAACTTTTTACGGTAGAAGAACAGTTTTGCGAGACTTTCATTTTGGTACATGTTACGGTTTTGATGGGATTAAATAGCCCTAATTGAACATAGCGCTAGCGGGCCAATTTATTAAATGTGTACACAAACATAACCAAAACGCTCACTGCGCTTATGTATGTAGATTCTATTGCCGTGATTGCGATTGCCAAGTCATCCTTTTTTTTAAAGAAATAAAGATGTTTCATAGTGATACGGTCCCTACAAAAATTTGTAAGTTACTAATTAGGTAACAATTTATGACAAAGTGGTTGGATAGATGCTCACATAGGCAGGTACTGAATAAATGAATCGACTTGGTTCTACATTAAATCTCACAACTTTTTACGGTAGAAGAACTGCGTTGCGAGACTTGCATTTTTGTACATGTTATGTTTTTGATGGGATCTCATTTCTTTTTGTAGGTAGTCCTCCTTTTCTTTACCGGGTTTGGGGGGTTTTATTCGGGTTCGGGTTGGTTCTTGTGCGACAGCTACGGACTTTCTCAAAGCCCACTGCCTGTCTCTGTTGGCTTTTCTCAGAGGCTTTGATTTAAGTACTTTTAGTAAGTCTGGACGATAAATGCTTCTAAGTCTATTGTATTCAGAAATTGTATCTCTACAAAGTCAGAATCATTGAGCTGTCTCATGTTTTTGGTAGGTTCATCATATATAAACAGTTCAGCCTATAGAATGGGCATACTGAGGGAGCCTAACAGTTTGTTAATTTCAGTGGTTAAAAGTTATTCAAAAGGAGACTTATCTCTAACCAGCGGAAGCTGTACAAGATCCCCGAAAACTATGTGTTTTTTTCCAAACCATCCATTTGATCGTCACCGGTATCAAATATCTCGGACAAACTTAAAAGAATATATTTTAGAGTAAGATTGGATGTCATCGACACTTTGTATAAGATACATAATACTACTTCTTTCAGATCCGAACTTAGAACTTGGAGGACTTCGTCAGAAAATGGCTTGTACCCAGGTGTTTTCTAATGTTCCACGGGCAGTTGCAATAGTCTGTGTATTGTCAAGCCATTCACATTAAATACAGCAATTACTGTCGGAGCACTAATTGCCGTTTTTTTATTTAAATGCGTTTGGACCCAAACTTTCCGCGTTTTTATCAAAAAGCTGTTTCCAGTACCACACCACTTCTACTCAAAAAACAACGTAAAACATCAGCGTTATTATCTATCCTGCCCATTTTAGTTGAGATCATACAAGCATTGCAAACGCCGCATATTACAAACGTATGTAAGAGCGTATTCACAGGGTTTATTCTATACGCGACGTCGACGGGCGTTTCACGAACGCGCGTTCACTACGCTTTCAAAGCAGATTGTTGATCCTTTTCTCGAAGCCATTCAGGTCATTGGATAAAGCTAGAAGCTTGAATTTTCAGTGACCAAGAGGGCATAATATACTTATGTATATTCCTAAATTACATTCAATTTGAACTTGTGCTTTATGAACTGTTGCAAGTGAAAGTTCCTTCAATTGTTGCATTTGTGTCGATTCAAATGCTCGTACGAATCGATACAAACGTGCGCAAGAAGCGCATTGGCATAGCGTTTGCATCGCCGCATCTGCGTGTACATACGACGCGTGTTTAGGTCGCCTCATAATTTTTAAAAGTGTGCTTAGGTCTAGTAAACCTAAGCACACTTGGTGCTTACTGCGAGTGAATCTTGTTTAAAGCGTGTAAATGCTCGTCATCGGCGCCAAAAAATATGCCGTGTGAATAGGCAATGGCCCTAACCCAACATAAATGAAAAGCCCCTGAAGCAGCTTTGTGTGGGCAAACTGTCTGTAGTAAGTAGCCTGTATTGAAAATCTCCTATGAAAATAATCTCGGGCGACTCATTGCCATTACTTTTTTAACAGGAATTCTTGCACCACCACCAACTCGGCCAATTAATATCCTGATAATTGATCATCATCATCATCAGCCTATAGCAGTCCACTGCTGGACATAGGCTTCCTCAATCGCACGCCATTCAACTCGATTCTCAGCAACTCTCATCCAGTTGCTACCAGCCACGCTGCGAAGATCGTCACTCCACCGAGCCTGAGGGCGTCCCACTTTACGTTTGCCAATTCGCGATCTCCACTCAAGAACCGTCTACCCCAACGGTCATCAGTCCTGCGGCTAATATGAGCGGCCCATTGCCACTTCAGCTTACTTATTCTGTGGGCTATGTCGACAAATCTGGTTCTCTGTCGGATCACCTCGTTCCGGATGCGATCCCTCAGAGAGACTCCAAGCATAGCCCGTTCCATAACTTGCTGAGCGACCTTAAATTTATGGACCAGCCGTACCGTCAGTGTCCACGTTTCGGCTCCGTATGTCATAACAGGCAGGACGCACTGATTGAAGACTACTAGAGTCTTTAGGCTCCGTGGAATACGCGACGAGAAGACCCGGTGAAGCTTCCCAAACGCTGCCCAGCCCAGCTGGATTCTTCTATTAGCCTCCCTCTCAAAGTTGTTCTTACCAAACTGCAGAGTTTGCCCGAGGTAAACATATTCTCAAACAACATCGAGAGGACCGCCATTTACAACAATAGGTTTTGTATTTGATACTATTTTCTATAATAATTTTTAAAAAACAAAGTCGGGTTAGTTACACCATTTATAACTCAAGAAAGGCTGGACCGATTTTAAAGATCTCTAATTTTATGGATTCGTCTCCGCCCCGAATAGCAGAATAACTATTAAAATATCAGAAAAATTGCTCGGAAAATTATGTATAACTGTTAAAATACCACCTTGAATTCATGACAGCCTGATACTTTTTACAGAAAATTATAATTAAGATCCAGAACTGTTAAAGTACCACCTTGAATGCATGCCAGCCTGGTACATTTGACAGTTCTGTAATAGTTAAGTGGTAGGTAGGTGGTTGGTAGGTGGTAGGTTGGTGGTAGGTAGGTGGTAGGTAGGTGGTAGGTAGGTGGTAGGTAGGTGGTAGGTAGGTGGTAGGTAGGTGGTAGGTAGGTGGTAGGTAGGTGGTAGGTAGGGTAGGTAGATAGGGTAGGGTAGGATAGGTAGGGAGGTAGGGTAGGGTACGGTAGGGTAAGGTAGGTAGGTAGGTAGATAGGGTAATGTAGGTAGGTAGAGTAGGGTAGGGTAGGTAGGTAGTTAGGGTAGGGTAAAGTAGGTAGGTAGGTACGGTAGGTGGGGTAGAGTAGTGAAAATAGTAGGTAGGAAAAGATGAATTGCAACGGATGCCGGGCACAGCTAATAGATATACGAGTATAATATTCAACCCAACTTTATCTCTCATCGCAACGGACCCAGCGGTCGCTAGAGAATGACTATGAATTTTAGCTTTTTGCATTTTCAAGGAAGTGTAAAAGTAACTTTGTAATTGCATGTTACTTATATAGGATTACAAAGTTACTTATGCAGTTTTTATATCTAGAGATCTGGACTGAAATTGCAGTATGTTGGATTTTTCCTTCGGTTTGTAGGCTAAACACTAATTGTGTTCAAAACTTGAAGCTTGTGTGTCTGCTAGAAGTACCTTAGAATTATGATGATCGGTGAGTGAGTGAGTGACAAAAGTAAGGTATTTTGACTTGCAATAGTTCATAAACCACAGGTTCGAATTTAATGTAATTCAGGAATATACCTAGGTATAATATGGCCTCTTAGTCACTGAAAATTCACGCTTCTAGCTTTATCCACAGTTAAGTTACAGGGGTGTCGAAAATGTCTTGAATCGCTTCGAGAAAAGGATGGTACTGCCGTGCCCTTTTATTTTTTTTTGCTCGACTTGGCGGGGGCACGGCCGTGCCCCCAGATATTTTGCACCTACGTTCACGTTTCGTACATATACATAAGAATAAATTCGATTCGCATTTGTTTCGAAAGTAAACTTTGTACTCATGTCACTGCTTGCCCCAAGTACGCAGGGTAAATTGAATTTTGCTCTCGGTGATTTCGTTCAAGTATCAAGTTGGATGGTGTCTCGAGAGGTAATATTAAAAGTTAGTAATGGCGGAAGTAGTCTTTAATTCTGTTTTTGGCGACTTCTGCTTCTTCGGAATGTGGTAGAATCAAAAATGAAACATTCATCAACTGC
Source organism: Eurois occulta (assembly GCA_950022335.1). Classification (NCBI taxonomy): domain Eukaryota; kingdom Metazoa; phylum Arthropoda; class Insecta; order Lepidoptera; family Noctuidae; genus Eurois; species Eurois occulta. The sequence goes on along the minus strand of OX465492.1, from coordinate 1,020,049 downwards.
GTGGCCATAATCTATAATGCCCCCATTCCTATTATAGTGAGTAGCTCTTTGCCTAGCAATGGGAAGATCATATACTGATCTTGTTGCTTACTGGTGGCTTACCTATCTTATGATTCTTACCAGTTGGTACTGCAGGTTGTACATTTTCCGACCAAAATAATCGGACAATAATTGCTTGGCTGGACTTCAAAAATCTGTTCTATGCCTACCAATATCTATATTGGTACCTCTAAAACAAGCTACAATAAAGTGCTGAGTGTGCGCATTAAGTATTTAATTAGGTACCTCGTTGAGACAAAGTCACAAAATGCCAACCACCTATTTAAAAAGAACCCCTTGAGCTTATTGACTCTTTTGTTCCAACAAACTACAGAAAGGCAGGTGGCAAACTCAATTTGAAAGACTGATTTATCTCCTGAAATTTTTGCCACACCATTTTTAACCTTAACTGTTAATGTGTATGGCTGAATGTTTTTTGTGGGCAGTTAAGGTTGAAAAATTGCTTCCAAGGGTTCCTTTATCAAAGAAAAGGGTAGTAAAGGTAATGAGAAACACTATCCTTTATAGTAAGACAATAGAGGTGTATTTTAAAAATCAGGGACATTGAAGTTCATAGAAAAAACAGGATTTTAAAGACTTTCTCGTCATTTTCTATGTTCCCGCTTTGAAGTTAATTAAGGAGCTACCTGTCTTTGTATTTATGATTTTTCTTGAAAATTATTTAATGAGTTTATTTTTCAAGCAAAATCTGCCTTTTCTTATACCTGCGAAATGTAGATTTTACAATTTTGATGTGCAATTCTTTTTGTCGTTCGTTTAAATAACTGTCACAGTGTAAAAAAATGTTGAAAACAATTATGACAGTAGTAATTTGAAATACTAGTTTTAGTTTAGTCACCCCAATCGATACGTATATTACGTACCTAGAATAAAATCAGTGATAAATATATAATTACAGTGTTATCGGACAAGCTAAAACGAAAACTGGATTCGGTTTCCAATTACCTACCAATCTATTTCCGAACCCCAATTTCGTCCAACATTTTGCAGCTGTAATCCAATCTTAATCTGACAAATATTCCTGTGATGCGCTTCCTACAAACTCTAACAGCTATTTACTCTACTTCGACAAATAAAAAAATCTACCGCTTTGATCAAGTAATGGCAATGCGCAAATATTTGAACAAGCAAGTCAGAATAATTTGCCAAAAGTTGAACTAAAACTTGAAAACGCAGCAGAAAAACTTTTTCGATTTAAGAACAATAAAGTTTTGTGTGTCTCCCTCCAATTAAAATGCGTAAATTATTAGTATGGCAACCCAGTTCAAGTTTGCCACAAAGGTTCAACTTCGGACCCTCGAGTGGAACCCTAAATCTTTTGGGTTCATGCAAATTGACACGGAGGTAGAAAGAAGGACAACAATGTAAAAAAATCGTTTTGAAAATGAACTTTTTGGAAAAAATTCTTCGAAATTTTCACTTGCCTTTTGAAACATAGATCCTTTTCCCGTTTGTAATGAAATTCTTTCGTCGAAGGAAATTAATCGCTTTCCGAGTATTTTTCACTGGTTTTGCCTTTTCCGGGCTTAAACATTTGTGTTGACTGTTAAAAATCCCGAGAAACGAAACATTTTTGATGGACAAAAGTTTTCTAATTAAAAATTTCTCGATTGTCCCTGTTAATGTCCTAGAGTCAATGCCAAATCCGACGGATCTGATAATGTCCAAGTTTTTCTTAAGATTTGGATGAGATTTTTATATGTATTAATGTCCATTTAGATTTTGATGAAATTATTATGGCCTTAAAAATATAGCGAGAATTAATATTTTAAAAAATTTGGAGAGATATTTAAATGAATAATCACAGAACTTTATTACGATCTCTTCTTCTTTTGGCCTTCATCATCAGCAATAATTTACATCCACAGCCTAAATTTACCCACTTCTGAGTATAGGCCTCTATTTTCTTCTGCCAATCTCCACGTTCCTGTGCCAGCCTCATCCAGGTTTTTCCCCCGATGGCAACTATGTCGTCTGCCCATCTAGCCGGCGGACGACCCACATTTTTTTTCCCCATTCTTGGACGCCATTCTGTGACAGCCTTAGTCTACCTCTCATCACTGCGCCTTGCTAGGTGTCCTGCCCAACTCTATTTGTGTTCCGTAACGCGAATCCCAATATCGAAAACCTTTGTACATCTTCGGATTTCGACGTTAGGAACTCGATCTACCAGCTTTACGCCGAGCATGGAACGCTCCATGGCTCTCTGTGCAACGCTCAGTCTATACACAGCCTCCTGTGTGAGCGTCCATGTTTCAGCACCTTACGTCATGGTGGGTAGAACACACTGGTTATAGAGGCGGGACCTTAGACATAGCGGAATTTTGGCTGATTTCAAAATGTCGTCCAATTTAATGAACGCATCCCACCCAAGCTGTATTCTCGGGATATGTCCTCTTGTTCATGCTCTTTGCCAAAGGAAAGCTTTTGGCCTTATGCCATCTTTATTTGGGGTTGGCTCTCCTAATCATTCTTCTCCAAAGATGTATTTTTTTTCTGGGTCGTCATTGGGTCAATAACGCTATATTGTACTAAGTATTTCTTAACTACAGACATTTTTTTATGGGTGGTTAATACTTTAACTGTAAATCCCCTTTTTTCAATCAAAATATTCTAAATTACCACCAAAAATACTGAATTGCACACTAAATTTGCTCATCAAATAAATCAATTATACTATACTGTTAGATCTTTAAAGCTTAACTGTTTTACTGAATGACTATCTGTTAACTAAAAGTAGGGTTTACAGGAACCTAACTAACCGAACCTCGGGGTGCCCCTGACGTCGACCGTCTGTCATAGTAGGACAAAATAGTAGGACCACGAGAAAACGGGTTTAACAAAGGCGTCGTCGACGGAGCCCCGCTTTTTGGTATGCAGTTTTAGAAAATAATTTTGGAAATTCCGTTGTAATATTGAATCATTTGTGTGCAAATCAGTATATTTAATATTGTTTCAAAATGCGTATAGAATTTTAAACATTTTTTAGTACAACATGTTTAGGTAATCAAGTAGTTAATTTGTAGTAAGTCATTTATTTGATATGCAGTGGGTTATTAGTGGAGAAATTTTGTTTGCTTAAATTTCTAAATAGAGGTGCAGTTAAAAATTTCCCTTTTTTAATTTGTTTTCTCTTGATAAAAGCAGCCCCTCTCTCCTTCCAAACCTTTCTATGTTGTATAGTCTCTTGCCATGTAAGCCCGGTATGAAAGGTCAGTTCGTCACACTACCTTCGTCGCCGTTGAACTCGACGGCGATGTTCTCCCTTGAGAGTCGAGTGAGTGACAATCTTTGCCTACCTCTTCGGGTGCATGACGGGCCTACCCACTCCCACTTCAGCCTAGCGGTTTTTACAGCAACATACACAACTTGAGGTAGGTATGAAGCGTGTTTGAAACACGATCTGATCGTATATTATATTAAAATGTACTAAAAGTTCAATCAAAGTTTTTCCTTCAATAACAGCAAAATATTTGCTGCAAATTTATTAAAAGATTGTCTTATAATAAAACTGCAGTAAGTACTTATTTAAAAGATTTACAAACTTTTATTCTTAGATTAAAAATGCACCATTTATTTCCCAGGGGACGAAAAATTGCAACGCTATAGTTTGCAACGATGCAGTATTTTAATCTTAAAAACCCTCACTCTTGTTTTTAAAACTACAAATAATTCTTTCCGAAACTGAGAATATTAGTCATGCTCTGAAAACATTTATTCAGTCAAAACCATGTCAAAACAAATTGAATGCACTTAAAATTCTCTGCAGCTCGGAACATTAAACTCGGGAATGAAATCTCGGAAAATATAATTCGTTTCACCCGTCACATCTGTTAATCATGTCTTCCGAACGCTGTGACGTTCCTATTTATGTTCAACACTTTTAATTCCGACATTTTTGTGTTTGATGTTACATTTTAAAATCTCGGTATTCTCGTCTACATTTTGAAAGCAGATTTGAAATATCGCTGGGTTGTTATTTTGCAGTTCGTAGTTTTATGAGTTTTTTATTTCGAAAGTAGAAATAATTATGTATTTATTGCATCGTCCTTGTGCCATCGGCATCGTCTCAATTTATTATGGTTCGGTAGCGTCGCATGTCTTCGTCCTCCATACTTCTCTATCATTAGTCATATCATCTACATCTTTCATAGTACTGTATATCCATCGTTTCTCTGGGTTTCCCTTACTCTTACTGCATATATGCCATCAACGTTCTCTCGCAAAACTTTCTTCATACAAAATTATTTATTTATTTATGCAACATAAAATATACTAGAGGTGGTTTTTTTTGAAGTGAAATGATATTGTTATTAAGAAAATAATTCAAATATCTTTTCTCCTTATACAGGATCATGACATCAAATTCACTAAAGCTTGATTGAATCTTTACAAATAAAACGTAATTGAAACAAATAAAGCTTTATTGTATTTACTCATATTTTAGTTTGTACATTAATTTCAGCAAAAATTTTTTTCCTAATTATCCTCTTATATCTTAGGTTTCTCTATCATAGGCTGGCCCTCTTCTTCATCAATCTCCTCTGGAGGTGGATCGTTCCACTCCGCCTTTTCAGCTGTTCCGAAGATCACGTAGATCAGATTGGTGAATAGGTACAAACCTGCGGCCATGAAGAACACCTGCCTCCATAGGTATACGTCATTCTGTGAAAAATGATAATGGTTGGGTTATTATAATATATTCTATACTCAACGAGTGTCGCTAAACGCACTTTATGCTGTCTTCTTCCTTGTTACCAAATAGCTCAATGGCTTATTACTTTTTACTACGGTCTGAGTTATTCATAGTTGTAAGGCAAGGGTGGTAATTGCAAAGCTTAAATTGATAAGTTTGGACGTCGCGTGACGTTTCAACATACAATATTTCCAGTAAAATATGAAACTGTTAAAATTAGAGGTGAAAGAAGGTACTTATGAAAATGCGATTTAAGGTCGATATACAATAAAATAACTGATTCAACGATAAATCCGAGGAGGCATAGCCATTAACACAAATTGTAGAAGGTTTATAGTAATCGTAGTAAAGTTTGCTGTTTACTTACAACATCAGTAAGTATGAAGCCAATCACTAAAGGAGCGATTGAAGCACCAATATTTGACATGAAGTTGCTGACACTCATCAATGTTCCGGCAAAGTTTGGCGATATGTCTATGTGGTTGATCTGAAAAATAAAGAAGAATTTTTTGTTTTGAAATATTTGAAGAAATAAATTTTTGAAATAACTTCAGCAAACATTCTAATGAATCATTTTAATCATGCTTGAAATACACATTTTCGTTTAAATGTCTTACAATTTTTTAGCCTGGCACATACAAGTAGCAATTTGTTGTGAAAGATGAGCAAAATAAACAGCAGGCGTTCGTAAACAGAATCATATTTTTACCTGAAATCCCAAGTGAGCTGCTATTTTGAAACTGCAAGTAAAGACTAGTATTGATTCCACAATGTAAATGTTTTTGGGTGCAAAGGCTAGAGCTATTAGTCCTATAGCGGCTGGTATATTTCCTGAAAAAAAAAATGATATTGGTAATAGGTGATAATCAAGATTATGTCCTCTGAGACATTTCAAGCGCGAATGACAGTTCTATAACAATTGACTAAGTGACACTGAAAGATTAAAAATGTTCGACTATCTTATAAAGGCTGTATTTTTAAAGGCGGAGATCTTTAAAGTGAAATTAGACACAGAAAAATGGTTTTAATAGCCATGAAATTGGCTTTATTTGACTGATAATTGTATGCCATTTATGTTTAATTATGATTTCGGGCGTGTGGCCACCGCGGCTGATTTCTTTGACCTTGTTTGGCATGAGGCGCCGCCACCATCTTGTTGGGACCACATGTCTGCAACATTAATACCTTACCATAGAGGCACGAAAAGTTCGTAACCATGTCTCTGTACCACTCACACATGTGGTTCATAAGTATTGCAACCATTTTTCTGTGTTTTATTTAAATTTTAAGTTCTCCGTTTTTAATAAAACACTAATTTTTTACCAAGAGAATTTGCAAATTTTCTGGTGTTTGTAGGGCTAAGAATATTCTTCACAATCAACATATCAGTCATCCAGCTGAAGAAGAAGTTCGAGAACCACATCATCAAGAACGGCAGAGCAGTGAGGAGTCCATTCTGAAAATGCGAAAGAGAAGACTGATAAAAATTATGAATATCGCCGAGAAACGCGAAAGAGCACGAAAACACGTTTTCACATCAATTTCTAATCTTTATCTATTTTACTATAAGTAGTTGGTCAAGTAAACACAGTTAGTTTTTCCATCGGAATCCATCGAATTCTGAATAGTAATTCAGGATAGATTTGTGCCCGGTTGATGTCAATAGGCTTTTTTTCCTATATTACATGAGACTTAAACGTAACTAACAAAGTGTGGGCGTGTTATGGTACACCTCTAGTGAACACTTCGGGCAAATACAGGTGTAATTATATAACCGTATTCTTTCCAACGCGTTACTAACCGCTTTTATATTAACTCCCATGATTTTATCCAAATAAGCTGGAACTTCTGAGTAGAGAGTAAGTTGTCCCCAGGTTTGTCCAAAGTGTGCTAATATTATAGCGTAAACTCCTTTATGACTGAAGATTTTCTTCCAAGGCACAGGCATTTTCTGAGAAATAGAATAGGTAAATTAATTAATAGCTTCATTTAGAGCAAAAAGGATTTGTTTCTTAGAATGGTGAGTTATACAAAAATATTTATAATCTTCTTTCTAGCCAGTTCACAGTGACTTCAAAGAATTTATTTTCACTTATATTCCTATAACCAAACTGCTGACAGCCGCTGTCAGTAGTAGTATTCACTGTAGGGTAGCTCCGATTTTTTTTTATACCAGACTAACCTTTGCCTCATCGCCCTTTCCTAGTTCTTCTTCCACATATTTCCTTTCAGCTTCAGATATTTTTGGGTGTTTTGCTGGAGTATCAGCCGCTAGCCAGAAGAGTAGGACCCCGATTATTCCCGACAGTACTCCGTAGAACCTGAATATACCTGGCCAGCCCAGAGCTGATGAAGATATGAAGCCTGTCATTGGTAGGCCGAAAACTGTGCCTAGAGCTTGCCCTGAAAAGATTTCATGAATGAAAGTTAACTGCTTAAGATGTTTTATAACGTAACGACATATCTATTTTCCTCGAAGAATTAGGCAGCGGTGTACCCAAATTTAGCCGGTATGTTTAAGTTTAATTAATTGGGGGCGAGCCTAATGTACTAGATATAGCACAAGCATACTATAATGTGGTGTTTAAACATTACACAACTCTTTAAAAAAGACGGCACGGTTGGCGCAGAGGCTGAGCGATTGACTGCTGCTGCTGCGTTGCGTGTCGCGGGTTCGATCCCCGCACGGAACAAATATTTGTATGGCCTACAGATAGTTGTTCCGGGTCTGGTTGTTTGAGTATGTGAGTTTAAATGTTTGTAAATGCACCCACGATTCAGGAGAAATTCCTAGTGTGGGGCAACGTTTTTTAAAAAAAAGAAAAAAAAAGAAAAGAAAAAGAAAAAGGGCACGCGGGACCAGTGCGAGTTACTAGATGTCTCGTGTCTTTGATTGTTTTGGTTCTATACATAGATGATCTTCTTGATCATCCATATAACTGTACTGAAAAGGTCCCCAAACTTCAAATTTGTGCAATCTTACCTCCATAAACAAAAGCGGCCATTCGTCCTCTCTCTTGCAGAGGTGCCCATTTTCCAAGTGACGTATGTAGACCAGGTACAATACAGGCTTGACTGAGACCCTGCAATACTCTACACACTGCTGTGCAGATCCAACCACCCTAAAACCAATTATAAAAATGACAGAGTAAGTCCATTTTTCCATCCACCAAGGATGATGACTTTCGTCAGTTCTGCATCCTAATTGCGTAACACACTTCGTCACAGTCCGGAATATTCTGTTGGAAATTCTATTGCTTCATACTTTTTTACACTAATCTGCTAGACAACGTAAACTTTTCGTTGTTTTCGTTGTCTAATAGACGGATATCTTGAATTATTTTCAAAATTAATGGTGTTGCCACAATATGTGTTACTTTCTTTTTTTTTCAAAATTGTTGTTATCTTTTACATTACTCTCAATTTTTTTTAACTTTTTTGCATTGTAATTTTACCCTTATCATTTTTCTATTCGACATCATCTAACTCACATAATAAGCAGCCAAGGGAAGCAGTATGGACACCACGCAGTTAATCATCATGGCCCCAGTCAGCAGGTACCTGGCACCGAACCTATGGGCGAGCTGCCCACCGGGAATCTGCAGCGTCATGTAGCCCCAGAAGAAGGACGCTATCACCGCGTCCTGGGTCTTCTTGTTCCAGTTGAATGTGGGGTACTGGAATATTGAAATAATTGATTAACACTTTGCTGGTCCGTTGCAGATTTTATACTCCCATATAAAGCCGAAATCCGATGCTACACTGGAACAAGTGAGTGAGCAGTACACTCAGGATCTTTGCATTTGGCAGAGGGAAATTGTCTTTGTTTTACTCAAAAGTTTTTAATCTGTTTACGAATTTTTCGTAAACAGATTAAAAACTTTGTTCAACTCTGATCCGGAAATAATATCTGTTCCGTGCTTTTCTCATACTTAATATGTATAGACGACCTCGATATTATTCTATGCTCAGGGTGATAAAATTAGATAGTAAGTTTATTATGGTTTCATCATCCAACGGTACAATGGCTATTCTTTTCTTAACTATGGAAATTGTGTCGATGTCCACAATTCTTTCAATCTCAGAATATAATGAAGAAACGTCTGAGGTTCAAGGTCACTTACTCTTAAAAAAATCACATGGTATTTTTGTCTTAATGACAGTTAGATAGCTTCAATACCACAATAGCTCCTATTATGGGCTATGGCGTCAAAACGAGGGAAATACAGGCAGGTAGACGCGGTGTACTTTGATTTCAGAAAGGCATTTGACATCCTTGACAATGACGTGCTATAAGGAATGCTAGCATACATTGGCTTTTCACCACACCTGTTTTAGTTCTTTGTCAGCTATATGGGAAAAAGGCTATATGTTGACTACAGAGAAAATTAATCCGAGCCATACTACACCAGGTCCGGCGTAAGTCAGAGTAGCAATTTGGGGCCACTTGAATTCATCAATACATTTAAAATTCAAAGTCTTGACTGACTGATTAATACTCGTATATCAACGCACAGCCCAAATCACTGATCCTAGAGAAATGAAATTTAGAGAGTGTATTTTTTGTGAAGAGTAGGTATTCACTAAGAAAGGGTTTTTCGAAATTACACTCCTAAGAGGGTAGTTGAATTTTACATGAAACTTTTCTGTCTTGGGGTTGATCGACTTGAAAGTTTGTGTACATACTCTTCAGTTAAGATTATGAGAAAAGTGTATCACAGTTTTTCCAAAATCAGCCCCCAATATAAAAAATAAAGTCCTGACTGACTGAGTGAGATATCAACACAGCCCAAACCGCAGATCCTAGAGAAATGAAATTTGAAGAGTGTATTCTTTGTGAAGAGTAGATATCCACTAAGAAAGGGTTTTTCGAAATTCCACCCCTAAGAGGGTAAAATGGGGTGTTGAATTTTCTGTGGAACTTTTTATTCTCGGGGTCGATTGACTTGAAAATTTGTGTACATACTCTTCTACTAAAATTATGAGAAACGTGTATCACAGATTTTCAAAATCATCCCCCAATATAAAATTCAAAGTCCTGGCTGACTGATATATCAACGCACAGCCCAAACCGCTGGTCTTAGAGAAATGAAATTTGGAGGGTGTATACTTTGTGAAGAGTAAGCACATCAGACCGTGAGGTCTTGGTCGTGAGGTTTCGGGAACATATCATAAAGATATGCAAGAAAGCGTACAGAAACCTAGGTTTTTTACTGAGGCAGTTACAGGTACAGGGGTTTAATTACCAATATGACCACACCCAAGGTGTTATCGATTCACTCGTGAACCTCGTTCACTACGAGGATCGTTCGAATGAGAGGGATCTTAGCCAGGAGATTGGTTTTGGCTACCGGCGGCACGGCTAGCAGTGGTGGGCGCCGCCGCCTACACACGTATAGATTCGGTACGCACAGTTTCAGGTGCCGCAGCACTCCCAGGTTATGAGCTGCACCACGCAACATTCCCGGCGCACCCTGAACTCATTATACCCCAGCATACCCAGTAAAAACAGTGTAGGGTACATTAATGAGTAGAATGGATATACTCCATAAAGTTTAAAATACAAATGTTTTGTGAATTTATTTTGGATTCTCTCCAACATAACACTGTATTTGGTTTCGTGTGGAGCCCAAATGACTGTACTGTATTCAAAATGACTCCTGACTAGGGCGTCATATAATGTTTCGTGCACTTTGAGTGAATTTGGAAAAGTTTTGTTACACTTAGTTTCTCATAATTATACTACTCTGTCAAGAAAGTACCGGGAAACGATCAATAATACAAAAAATGTTAATTATTCATCCAAAGTTATTTTACGAATAATCCAATCATCAAAACATTTTTAAACGCTTTTTCCGGAATTGAGTACAATTCTCGCCGCGAATTCTCTTTTATGTCTTCTACCGAATGAAAACGGGTGCCACGAACTGGTAATTTGAGTTTAGGAAAAAGAAAGAAGTCGGCTGGAGCCATAACTGGTGAATAAGGTGGTTGCTCGATGGTATTTGTTGAGTTTTTTATCAAAAGTTTGACCTTCCGGCAAGAACTTCGAGTGCACAACACCGCAACAGTCAAAGAAAACGGTCAACATGAGTTTGACTTTTGATCGACTTTGGCTTTTTTCGCTTTTGAACGCTTTGTACCACTCATAAGCACGTGTTTTGATAAAGTCGATTCACCGTAAGCCTTCTGTAACATTTTGGGGGACTCCGACCACGAAATTCCATTAGCGATGTAAAATGTAAGATACTCTTTGTTCGATGTTTTTTCCATTATGAAATTCGCAATACCCACTAGATACTCGTATGATCTAACTAAAAACAGCACTATATTTAATCTCAATACCAGATGCAACTCAAACTCCTCGCCAAAATGGAAAACAGTTGTGCCAATGAAACAACAAAAAGAAAAAACAAAATATTTAATGTGGAACCATAAATAAATCACCCATTCCCGATACTTTTTTGACTGAATGTATATGTATCACTTTAAGAAGTATGTAAGTCATAATTATGGTTAATTAAAAAGAAGGATTTTTTTCTGGTTGTTAAGTTATTCTTATTTTAATTGTTTTTCTTTTTTATAATTTGGTTTTGATAGCCACACTATCGAATTCCGTTTAAGATTACCTGTAATGATAGTTGTAAGTTGAATAAATAAAAATACCTACGAGGTTGACCATTGATTTAAAATGTAAAAAGACAGGTGGATATTTTTATCTTCTATGACTAAACTTGTCTGTTAATTACGTAACAATCGTAACAGGAAATACACAGTAGCACGCAAAATATGATAAGAATCCTATCTGTGTGAATGACAAGCTAATCCCGTAGCAGCAAAAACTAAATAAAAAATATTATTTTGTTTTACCAAGAATTAAAGGGTTTATGATGTACAGAACTTACTGGTGGTATCAACATCAAAGCATTTAGTATCCCTTCTGGTTTGAACTGGTTTTCGTCAGCTATACTTGAAGCTGTGGCATTCGTGACAGGCTCTCCATACTTTGTCATGGCAACCAGTGACACTCCCATACAGGACCTCATGCTGTAAGCTATAGTCAGGGTGCAGAATAGTATGAAGCATTGCTGATGTCTGTAGCCCCATGCTGAAACTGAAAATGAGGGTTACAGTGAAAATGTGCCGTCACTATCAACAAAATACACAATAATATGCTCGAGAAACTTAGTATGCGATTAAATAAAAATTAGAAATCAAGTCATGAGACTGATTCCTGCGTCTATTTGCAAACTTATGATAAGATAAATAAAACTTTACTTAAAAAAGGCACTGCGGAAAGATGAAAGAGATAAGTTTTTGTGAATGCAGGAAAATTCGCGTTGAAATTTGCGTTGCGTTGTTTGTAATTTAATTAATAACATGTATTATTCGGCTTTTAAATCCAAAAGAAGTAATGAGAGAAATTCAAAACAACAAAAACAAAAAAAAAAATCCCGAGTTATGACTTCATCACCAGAGAAATTCTAAAACATGGAAAGTTGCTGAAGTCATTATGATTCTCATTACTTCTTTTCCACCATCATCTTATAGACTTTCCCTGCTTCCGGTATTATCGAAACTATTTGAAAAGCTCTTATTACTGCTGCTAAAACCAATAGTGGAAGAAAAATACCTTATTCCAAACCATCAATTTGGCTTCAGGGGAAAACATTCTACCATAGGGTACACAGAACAAATGTTATAGAAAAAATGCTAGAAAACGAGCAAGTCTGCGCCAACGTAATCTTAGAAGTCGCACTAGCTTTTGAAAAAGTTTGTCATGAGGATTTTATACACAAAGTCAGACGCATGCTCCCCGAATGTTCAGAGTAAGGCAAAAATTCTGCGCATATTCGCATATTCTGAGCTAAAAATTATAATGGCTGGAGTACCACCATGAAATGTTTTAGGCCCAACCCTGTACTTGATATACAGTCATTGATATCACAGAGCTGGACAATAGCACCATCAGCGACCTTTGTAGATGATACTGCTATTATCATTACTGGGTCAAGTCACAAAGAAGCAGTGGAAAAAGTTCAAGTAGCTATGAATGAAGTTTGCGACTGAACGCAAAAGTGGAAGATCAAATAGAATGAGTTGAAATCAATTCACGTTGACTTAATTTATAAACATTGCGATTATCATCAAGTTTTTATAAACGGCATCCAAGTGCCTTATGCTAATACAACCTTAGCATAACTCTTGACGCCAAGCTGCGTCGGAAATGTCACATAAAAAAGAAAAGACAGGAACTCGAGATACGTTACAAAAATACGTACTCGAAAGGAGATCTTGTCTATCAATACACAACAAAATTATATAGCATATATTTTTATGCCAATTTGGACGTACGGTACGCAACTATGGGGCTGTACTAAGCAAAGCAATATTAAAATCAACAATTTCAAAATAAAGTGCTCAGAGATGCTGTAAATGCACCATGCATAAGAAATGACGACCTTCACCATGACCTTAAAATTAAACTCGTCACCGCTATTATCCAAAACTTTGCTGAAAACTAGGAACATAGACTTCATCGACATGTGCATGTGGAGGCAATCCAGTTGCTGCTAGACAACACGGACATAGTGCGTAGACTTAAGAGGACCAAACCATTTGAGTTAGTGTAGTGTATAAACAGTGAACAAAATAATAGCAATAATAGGTACTGTGCTATACAAGCACCACTGCTCTCAAAACGGTGAAGGAAAACATCGTGAGGAAACCGGCATGTCTTGCCGTAATCAGCCTATAATGTTCTCACTGCTGAGAAACACGGCCTTCTCTCTATGAGAGGGAATGGGCTATAATCCACCACGCGGGCCCAGTGCGGGTTGGTAGATGTCACATGTCTTTGATTTTTTGTTTCTAGGACATGCTGGTTTCCTCACGATGTTTTCCTTCACCGGTTTTGAGAGCAGTGGTGATGAAATAAATTACACAAAGTAATACGCCTGCCTGGGTTCGAGCCCACGACTTATTGTTCGTAAGACGGGGCCGCCACTTCTGGGCGACCGCTGCTCTAATCTAAGACATACTTTATAGGAAAAGGCAAGGACAGTCAATTAGAACTAATTAGGATGCTTTTTCACCAGCAGCGGAATAGCATAGAGTAAAAACAAAAAAAAAACGAATATTTTAAGCACGATTTTTTCATCATTTCATCAACACCACCAAAAAACTCACTTACTGAATTCAATTTGACCACCAGCTGCTTTACAAATAGCAATGAAATCGAATTCCAAACAACCATTGGAATTCTAAAATGTATTAATCAGCAGACTTTAAACGTAATTAATCCATCAGGTGCTAAGCCAAATAGTTTCTAGAGTGTCCCTGAACCTGTGACTCTAAACTTTTCAGACGCATTCTGGACATAAATCAAAAGTTTGCACTTACCTTTGAAATTATTTTCGGAGCCTTTCTCTGTAACCTCTTGCTTCTCCATCATATTCATTTTATTATTTTGGTCTTTGATCTTCATTCACAATATTAACAGAATTAACTTTACTACAACCACTTCTTAATACTTTTTCTCCAAGCTCTTTGTCATTAAGTTCATCATTACAAACTTCAAAATCACTAAAAATTTAATCGAATTCTGGTGCGTTAAATCATCAACGCGTGATCATGGGAAATAATATACTTGCTTGTATATAATCACTTTCGTTTCCCTTATTTCTGTAACTGTAATGTTTGTTTCTAGATATGTACCAAACTGACATACAATATCTTTGAATGCGCCGTTCATGCTAGTTGAACAATTATCTAATTGTCTTGTATTATTCTTGTGTGTATATATCAAGGTTATCTTATGCAAATACTATATCGAATAAATTGCTACTTTATATAGGACTGTATGTACCTCAGGAATCATTTTAATCGTTGTCATCTTAATTTATGTTATTATTAGCTTGTGCCCGTTGTATCGCCCGTGTGGATATCGGTTATTGTCTCACCAAGATAAAAAATATCCTAAATCAAATCAAATTCATTTATTTGCATAAATAAGGTACAGTAGGTTGGTAAAGTGTACATAATTGTTTTCTTATTCTTCCCTTAATTTCGGCATGCAAATATAAAATAAAGTTACATGTTTTATTTACCTATGTGTTAAATGGTTATAAACTATCTGTGTGCCAAATTCCATTAAAATTCGTTCAATAATTTTTGAGTGAAAGATCCATTTATCCATGCTTCAGGCACTACCGTCGCCTAATATAGGCACTATGTTAGGTGACACAACCTTCCGGCTCGCTACGTGTTTGCGATTAGGCGCTTCTTGTGGGGGCTCCACATCGCTGTCAATGTGGTGAAGCAGTCGACTGCCTCGGACACCATGGCCTTTCATGCAGTAAGAGTGCAGGTCGGATTGCGCGGCACGCTAGCATTAATGATCAAATCTCAACCGTCGTGCTCTTGCCACCGCCGGGGTGCCACTGTCTTAGAACCCAATGGCTTGGCACGCGTCGATGGCAAGAGACCAGATGGTATGACCATAATGCCATGGAAGTTGGGTAGGCCTTTGATGTGGGACGCAACTTGCGTCGACACCCTTGCGCCATCCCATCTTTCTAGCACAATGGGCTTCGCTGGGGCGGCTGCTGCAGGTGCTGAAAACCTCAAACGGCGCAAATACAATAATTTAATTGGTAGTTATGTGTTTCAGCCGTATGGGGTTGAAACACTAGGGCCATCGGGTCCGAGTGCCCACCTAGTTTTTCGGGAAATCGACAAGCAGTTGGTCGACTCTTCACGTGACCAGAGGGCGGGCCTATTTTTTGGCCAAAGAATCAGCATTGTCATCCAACGTGGTAATGCTGCCAGCCTTCTGGGCACTTTTCCTATTGACAGCGATGCGGACGAATTTTTGGACACCCTGTAACCTTTTTATACTTGTACATATTTATTTCTATTATAGTTTTGTAGTTTATCCATCCTTTCAAACTTTCACATTTAATTAAATTGTACACAAAGCAAAAATAACTTAGTTAACACAAAGTAAATAAATTTATAATAATAAGATAAAATGTATAGTAACAACCTGCTTTTTGTTAAAACCAGTGGAAATGTAATAAAACCAGAGTTTATTATTATTTTAAATTTTATTTAAAAGTAGCTTACGACATTAATATTACAATTATTTTCAATGTACAAGGTTAAATCTAATAATTATTTATTGTATAAACTCTTTCTCTTATCTCGTACTGTTCTAATGATCACCATCTTGAATCACAATTCCAAAATTTTCCGTGTTGTCACATTAGTTATACCCACGCCTGCAACGTAACTTATTCATCATTTTGTTTTTTCTCTATGTATTTCTATAAGATGGTATCACGACCACTTCTTCTGATTATACCACCACAGAAATGGCTCTCAATCACCACGCTATCTTAGGGTGGTATGGCGATTTGAATCCATTACAAATCCAGGTGTTTTCTCGATGATTTCCTTCACCGACACCTTCTCAAGACTTGCACGGTTCAAATCACACTGCTCGAGAGACAGTACCATCAACGTCCCGGTCACCACAAAATTCTACATGACTAGAAGTCATTAATATACTTAGGTATTGTGTAAATTAAAATAATCAAAAACTCAACGAATATTTTAACCACACCGTTTAGCATCATTAGGTGTGAATATTCATAGTTTGAAGTCGACTGACTTTTCTTTGATTTTAATTGATGAGCCAAAAATTGAACGACTTCAAGCAGTCCCTATAAGCTTTCAAAGCTTCGTTTTATCATTTCTTCTACTGTTTTCTCCATCTACACTTTGGGCTTCTCCATCATTGGTTGACTCTCCTCGTCGGGTGTTTGCTCTTGAGGTGGGTCATTCCATTCAGCCTTTTCACCAGTTCCAAGTATCACGTAGACTATGTTTGTGAAGAAGTAAATTCCAGCTGCCAGTAAGAATACCTGCCTCCAGAGATAGGGATCAGTCTGTAAACAGAGATATTTTTATTAGTTTTTCCTTTTAATCGTTGAATTACATTACATGTAAGAATTGCTTAATATACGAGCTTTAATTTTTATCTCGCCGTTATCATAGAACTAAACAGCATACGTATTATGTAATACAAAACAAAATAAAACTTCAATATTATGTAAGTATTGATACTCGGAGTTGATAACCAACCTTCCATCAGTAATTGGAGAGGCATCAAAAGAAGAATTGATTTCTAACCTGAAGCTAAGAGCTCTAGCGATAAACGTATAGCGATTAGCGATAGTAAATGTGGAAACAACAAATAAAAGAAATCGTCAAGTCGTATCGCACGAGTTCGCAAATTCAATTATTCTAATTTACTAAATACCTGAACTTGTAAACTTACCACATCACTTAGAATAAAGCCGGTTACTAACGGCGACATTGATGCCCCGGCGTTTGAGACAAAGTTGCTGATACTCATCATAGTCCCAGCGAAGTTCGGGGATATATCAATATGGTTTGTCTACGGAAAAACATAAAGGAAACTGTAAAACAACCCATTACAAAATCAAATTTTATATTTCAAATTAATTGACAGATTCAATAATAACGAGAATCATAATAAAACAACATAATAAGAAAGGCATGCAATATCGACAAAAAGTAAAGGAAGTCTTACGTGGAATCCCACATTTGAAGATATTTTGAAACTGCAGATAATGATCAATATTGTTTCTACGATATAGATGTTTTTGGGTGCGAAGGCTAACGCAACGAGTCCAATACCTGCTGGCATGTGACCTAAAAAGTAGTTAAAAATAATTAAGACTGATACTTATTACTTACTCAGCCGGCACTAAAAAAATTGCCGAAATGATTAAAAATAAACTACAACAGTAATCGAATTGAAGCAAAAAATCTCAGTTCTATCAGGTGAAAACTTTAAAAAGTTCACTAAAACCTTGTGGTAACTACATAACATACCCAGTGAATTTGCCAATTTCCTTGTGTTGGTGACGCTGAGTATTTTCTTCACAATCAGCATATCAGTCATCCAGCTGAAGAAAAATCCCGTGAACCACATCACCAAAAACGGCAGAGCAGACAGGAGTCCATTCTTAAAATAAAAAAAATATCTATTAATACTGGTTCTTTAATCCGAAAACAGATCGCTTCAGCATCACCAGTCTGTGACGTTCCACCTGCTGGGACCCAGGCCTGCTCTCCGTGAGAGAGAGCAAGAGGGCCAGCATTCACTACGTAGGCCCGTTGCTGGTAGCCATAAGTATTCATTTTCCAGAAGGCTCTTTCGTTTCCTTAACCATTTTCATTTTGTGGTGTTGAAACAAATGCATGAAAAATTATTGCATGTAGCGGAGATGAGAATGTTGAGATGGATGTGTGGAGTGACAAGAATGGATAAAGCAAGGAATGAGTATAATAGAGGAAGTTTGAAAGTGGCGCCTGTTACAGAAAAAATTAAAGGAAGTCGTTTATCTTGGTATGGACATTTAATGAGGAGGAATGAATCGCATGTAACTACTATAAATGTTGATGGATGGACAGGGAGAGGAAGGCCAAATAAAAGATGGATGGATTGTGTGAAGACTGATTTGAAAGAGAAAGGAGTAAATGATGCCGTGACGTCTGATAGGGGAGAGTGGAAGAATAAAACGTGTTGCGCCGACCCCAAATAGAATGGAACAAGGGCAGGAAGAAGAAAGTGTTGAAACAAATTACACAAAGCAAAGTGCTTTTCTCGGTTCAAATACTTAAGTTGCAACCGTTACCACTAAGTCACCACTGGCTGTTAGCCTTAGGGTCTGATAAAAAAATATATTAGCTCACTTCACTGCCTTAATAATGAATTTGAAACCATATTTACCGCTTTAATATTGACTCCCATGATCTTGTCCATGAAGGCAGGAACTTCCGAGTACAGAGTCACTTGTCCCCACGTCTGTCCAATGTGAGCGAGTATAATGGCATACATTCCAGGGTGACGCAGTATCTTTCCCCAAGGCACCGACATATGCTGTAAAAATAACGAGAATTTGAAGCCCAAGAAGAAGAGACTGGGGGAAAAACAGCAACAACAGTTGTGGGTGACCCCTTATGACCACGATCACTCTGTCAAGAGTGAACGACTAAGAAGAAGTAGAGAAACACCAACCAGTCGGACTTGACCTACAGGGTCCAATTAGAAAGCACTACACACGCACCCAAGTAGACCGCTGCAAACACAAATAGGCAAAATGGGGGAAGAAGGATCCTTCCAACATAGTGTGAATGCGATGGTTTTGACCAGACCATGACCAAATTGCTTTGCTAGAGTGTGCAGATACAATTAACATGGCCCATCACCTGAGTCCAAATAATTTCATCAAATCGATACGAAAGAAGGAAAACCCTATTTATGGAAACCGAGACATGATTCATTTTTTAAAGTTTTATGGCTGTGCAATTGTTGTGTGGCCTCAGAACCAGATTAAAATAAAAATGATATGTTCCGTGAAACTAGGTTATTATGGTAGCTGTGCGTGGCGGCTTTTAAATAGACAGAAACTTTTTAGTATTTCTTTTTTTACCAGTTTTTCACAAAACTTTACGTTCTGTGTTTATTAAGTGCATCGTATAGAACCTTTCACTAAAACCATGCATTTTTGTTTCGTGCCACAGATACCACATCAAACGAATTCACGTCTATGTTCCATTGACAATGACTTTGAATAGTATTGTCTCGCTCACTACTACTGAAAATCGTATCTATCGTTGCAAGCGTATGTGCAAAGTCACTATCATCAGTGTAACATATTTTTTGCGCCACTTAAGTTAGCTGGAATGTAACGATTTAAATCTTGCTAAACACATAATTTACGAACAATAATAACTACCTTATTCTTAGTTCCGTTTCCTAATTCATCTTCAATGTATTTCCTCTCGCCGTCTGAGATTTTGGGATGCTGTGCCGGAGCATCAGCTGCCATGAACCACAGAACGACTCCAAGGAGACCAGATATGGTCCCATAGAACCTGAAGATGCCAGGCCAACCCATCGGAGACGCTGCTATGAAACCTGACATCGGTAGTCCAAAAACTGTGCCAAGTGCTTGACCTGAAATAAGTAATCCTAAATTAACATACAACGTATATCAAAAACGTATGTTTAAACATGAGGGTGTAGTACGCACGACGACCGATGAAGCTATAAAAAAACAGTTTATGCGGATCTCTTATTGTACTAGAAACCTATTACAAAGCGATTCCATGTTATACTGGAAATGTAAAGCTTGATGTGTCGCCGTGTGTACAGACCATCAAACTGATTTTTTTTATCTCCAAGTTCGTTTCTCTAGGTAACCGCGAAGAAATAATCAGTTTTTCTTTACTTCTCAGGAATGTGCGGACATAATCAAGTCGATAAAAAGAACACTAGCGACATCTATAACGCAAATGAAGAACTAAAATCAATCTCCGGGTTTAGCACATACAGAAAAACTCGACAGCAACAAAGTGTGATACTACAACACCTGTCTGCTCAGAGGATCTTCTCTTTTCTAAGGAGAATGAGGAAATTTAAACCCTTTATATTCTTAAAGTGTTGATTTTTCATAGTTTATTTTTTTTCCAAACCCTCAAATATCATTTCTGATACACGATGTATGTCTACTGTAATACTGAGTACTATATTCCCACTGTATCTATTGTAAAATACAGATTGATATAAATAGTAAAACTACATAGTAAACACATTGGTATGCGTTTCTACATATTTGAGTATGAACCTAAATAAACAAAGCTGAACGAATTAATATTTACATTCACTATTTTATTTATTTAGTGTTTTGATCGACATCAAGACTAGATTCACTGAATTGAAACTCGATTTTGTTGTATGTTACAAAGAGGTTGCTTGCTTATGTTAATACCAAGCGACACCTAAATGAAAGCCTCAATAAAGAAGCACTGTTGGATTTTCAACTTTTCGTTCAGCACTTAGAGTTGGAATACCAACAAACAATAGTTAAGTTAGTGATAGAATTTAACTTCTATGACTTACCTCCATAAACGAAAGCAGACATCCTTCCCCTCTCATGTAATGGTGCCCACTTCCCAAGAGCTGTGTGTAGACCCGGTAGGATGCAGGCCTGACTCAGACCTTGCACCAACCTGCATATTGCTGAGCATATCCATCCACCCTGGCAAGTCAAACGAAAAGGTTTTTTGTTGTTCACTGGGGCTACCACAACACATTGTTTGACATGAAATAAACACTTTTGTATTTCATTCAATTGTAGGAATGGCCGAGTTCGTGATTGCTTTAACACTTTGAACGAAAATGAATTATGGAAAATATTTTATTCTTGTATTGAATGAAATAAGTCCGTGAAATGAAGAATTTTATGAATGTGAAATAAAACAAATTTACAATGTTTATTGAATAACGAGTAATCACGAGAATATAAAGGAAAGGCGCTATAAAATATTTGTTAACTCAACTTAATGAAGCGCTTAGAACCCCAAAAGATAAGGCAGTATTCCCATATAAAAAGGGAAAACCTATTGCCATCAACCGAACACAAGTTCTGACTCAATGCAGCTACTGAGAAAGTCCTGATAGCAAAACCCAATAAAACTATATCCGACCTGGGAATCTACCCTAAAACCTCACACTCACGTAATAAGCAGCAGTAGGGAAGAAGATGGAAGCCAGACAGTTGATCATCATGGCACCAGTCAGAAGGTACCTGGTACCGAACCTGTGGGCCAGCTGACCAGCGGGAACCTGCAGCAACATGTAGCCCCAGAAGAATGAGGATATCACTGTGTCCTGCACTTTTTTAGTCCAATTGAAGGCAGGGTACTGAAATGAAAAGAATTTGAAATGCATAAACAAGAAATTTTCAAGTTAAGGCAAGGTTCCACAAAATAAATGGTAGTTGTATTACTTTGTTTTGAAAAAAAAAATGTTACAATGCAAAATCTTATGTTTCACAAATACTTACCGGAGGCACTAACATCAGAATATTCAAAATTCCTTCAGTTTTAAATTCTGTAATATTTTCAGCATTACTTTCATTTCCTTGACTCTCATGGTAAGTCATTGCCACTAATGACACCCCCATGCAGGCCCTCATGCCGTAAGCTATAGTCAGGGTGCAGAATAGTATGAAGCATTGCTGATGCCTGTAGCCCCATGCTGAAACTGAAGTGTTCACAAAATTATAGCATCATAACTTCAAGCTTGTATTTTTAAGGACAAAGCAGTCAACCAAACCTAATTATAAACCCTCATTTCACAGTCTCAGTCTCATGAGGGCCTATCGTCACTTATCTCAAAAGATAAGAATTATTTTAACTCCTGCGTTACGCACAGTGTTGTGTACATATTTGTTCAAGTACACATTTTCATAGAAAACACAAGACACTTATTTCCCCAAACGAATTAGTTACTAAACAAATAGAACCATTATAAATATTCTAGTCAAATTTTGACTACGTTCAGACTAGGTGTCCCCCGGGAAGCCATGTTTGCGTCGCCTATTCCAAGGCTGCATTTACTCGCACGCTTAGATACTTCCATGTTTATCTAAAGCAGTAACGATATTCAAACAACTCATTTCCAACTTTATGGGCATTCATTGCTAGGAAGTGACGTTAGTGCACAGCAGTGACGAACAAACACGTGACTAAGATGCTTGTGACGTTCGTGCAAAATAAACAAACCCTGCCAGTAGTATTAACTCAAAAATTGTTGCAGTCAAATTTCATTGCAATGACTGCATCTGATGTCTCTTTAAATAATTTAATTATTTAATGCGACATCTATGCTTCAACAAAAAATACTATTTAAATTGCTATCGAAAAATGTTGAACACTAACAGACGGCACCAGTCAGAATATTAAATCGCGCAAGCGATGTTGACGCTCACGTCTAGTATCAAGTTATAGTATCTGAGCAGTTAAAACATCCATATTCTTGTAAGTTAACAATACAGACCGTTTATATAAATGAAATCATACAACATTTTACCAAAAACAAAACAGTTTATAACTCACCCTTAAACTCGGGATCCAAGTCCAGTTTTGCGAGATCTTTTTTCTCTCCCATATTAAAGAATTATTGTTTTGATAGATCAGTGAACGAAGAAATAGAAAGACAGACTAAAGTAAAGTTGAATTCTTTAAGCGTTTAACTTTCTTTTATTTATGAAGGTTATTTTTCAGTTCAAAGTATTGAATTTTACAATAATATTATTATTAAGCCAGTGTTTTGATCGCAAATAGTAAAAATTGTATCAAATCAGTAAACCAAATCAGTGACTTGGTACACGTTCACTCCTAATATCTAGCTTCCAAATTGTTGTTAGAAGCTTCTCTTTTAAACTAAAACTCGAGATGTCAAAAGAAAAATTATCATAAAAAGCTTAATTATTATGTACCCATCTGTCATCGCTATCTCAGAACAAATATTACGGCAAAGTTAATGCTGCTGTTTGATTTATTACAGCCTTAAGATTGTCGGTTTACTTTGACGTAAATAGCTAACATCCTCATAATTGAATTGGGTCAAAACAATCAAATTAAGGCCAAAATAATGTAATTTTCATAAGTTTAGAATTTAAATGTATTCGTAGACAAAAACGCAAACATAATGAAAACCACACTTGGCCAACTGGATTAGTAATCTATAATATAAAAATGAATCGCAAAATGTGTTGGTAAGCGCATAACTAAACAACGCCTGGACCAATCTCGCCAATTCTTTTTTTTAAATGTTCGTTGAAGTTCAAGGATGGTTTTTACGGCGAGAAAAATTTAAAAAATTGCCTGGATAAGTCTAAAAACATCACTAGGATACTTTTTTTTTTGGTAGGATTAGGGTAGGAGTAGTGTAGGAGTAGGTTAAGAGTAGGGTAGGAGTAGTGTAGGAGTAGTGTAGGAGTAGGGTAGGAGTAGGGTAGGAGTAGGGTAGGAGTAGGGTAGGAGTAGGGTAGGAGTAGGGTAGGAGTAGTGTAGGAGTAGGGTAGGAGTAGTGCAGGAGTAGGTTAGGAGTAGGGTAGGAGTAGTGCAGGAGTAGGGTAGGAGTAGGGTAGGAGTAGGGTAGGAGTAGGGTAGGAGTAATGTAGGAGTAGAGTAGGAGTAATGTAGGAGTAGGGTAGGAGTAGGGTAGGAGTAGGGTAGGAGTAGGGTAGGAGTAGGATAAGAGTAGTGTAGGAGTAGGGTAGGGTAAGGGGTAGGACACCACGCGAATGAAGTTGCGCTGGGCAGCTAGTTAGAGAATAAAATTGACATGCCAAACATAATTATCATCATCTGCCAAGTTGACAAAATCGACTATGTTGGGGTTTGCGTCCAGTCTAACCGGATGCAGCTGAATACCAGTATTTACCATGACAAAATAACACATACCAAACACACCATGCTCATCAATAAGACGTCATTGAAATGTGTAAAAAGTTGCGCAATATAAAGAAATTATTAAATTAGTCAGAGGACTACATCTACAAATTATCTTGGTATGTAAGATAATTGTACTCAGTACAAATAAAGAAATATTAGACAAAGTGATACATGACTGATATTATCTCATTCAACTCATCTCTATATTAATTATGTCAACTTACAAGCAGTATCTAAATACTATGAAATAATGATGTCCTTTGTCGGTTAATACGCGTAGTACTCCAAAATTACTTGATTATAAGGTGGCTTTATATATTCATCATTTAGAAGATTGAAGCTTTCAGTACTACTTTATAGTAATAGTGAACTGTACTCGTGCGGCATACAGCGCCTTCCACTTCCAGTTCAATAACGCGTTCAGGGCAGTGTTGAGGCTGCCCCGCCACTGCAGCGCCTCGGGCACACTCGCGGAGACGCGCACTGGCTGATTTCATGCGACTCTGGTACGCAGAGTGCGGCGCAGCGCCAACACCGTTCTGGCGATGATCGCCAAAAGACTGGATTGCTCTTATATCCGGCAATGCTGTAGCAGACATATTGTTACCTTGTGAGTGTTCGTTTTTGTCTGTGCTTGTCAATCCTTTCTGTTTCCTTTTATGTATCTGTTTGTATATGAGTCTTGTTACTTGAAATAAACTAATTTTATTTATTTATTACTAAGCTAACCGGATGCAGCAGTACCTTCATCGGTATTTTAAATGGAATGACTTCCAATCTGACCTCCACAACTCAGATAATCTTATATTATAAGACATATGACATCACGCCTGGAATCCCAAGGGTTAGACAGCGGTGTACCAACCTATAGTGTATTCACGGAGACGAGTTAGTATAGCGCCTTCTCTATCGCACATTATCATACAAATGACAAAGACAAAAAAATCTTTTTTAGGGTCTGTGGGCGTTAACAATACCTTAGAAATGTAGCTTATAATAGTAGGCACACATTTCACCAGTATGTTTCAGTAGTATTTCGCCAGTTATGTTTAAGTCCCACGTAACAGGGGGCGAGCCTATTACCATCAACCGGGCACAAATCTAGACTCCTTGGCTGCAACTGAGAAATTTCTGGAATGATGGAAAAACCCAATAACACTGTCCGACCAGGGAATCGAACCTAGGACCTCATGCTCAACAGTCGCGCTTGCAACCACTAGATCAACGACGCACTCAGATGATCTTGTCCGTTTGAAAACGCTTCAATTTTACAATTCAAGTTATACCAAAGAAATGTGACGGTTCGAGTATTCTCAAGTGTAATTAAAAATATTTAACAAAAATAGGCACTTTGGTCGAGGAGTTGCGGACACCAGCCCGTTATACAATACAAAAATTAACAAAGACCACATGCACAAACCCGCGGGGCAAATATATTATGTTTAGGTAAACAAATGAGTATCACAGACTTGTTTGACATTCCGTAAAATATCTACTCTATAATGCTAAAATTCCACTCCAGTTCAATGGCCTCAACTCAAACAGCCAACACACCATCAATGATCTTTTTCATTGTGTGTTGATAAATTGAAACAAGGCATTGTTTCTAAGAGGCTACGTCTAGGAGGCGTAGATGTTAGACTATTGTCTAGTAGTGGGTGATCGAATATACTAGTATTTCTACAGCACTTGTAGTGCCAGAGAAATAAGTCTTGGCTGAAAATCTTTCGCCAATGGATCGGAAGCACGAGTTTCACCTTGTAGAGGGCAAGGAGAAATATTCGATGTTGATTGCTAACCTTCAATAAATGTTGTAGATGCATCAGAAGATGAAGATAATCGTTCTCACTTTTAAGAATAATTTTATTATGTTTTATGTTATAATTATGCAGTTTGTCTAGGTCTTCAGGTCTCGACATTTTGCTATTCCATAAATTTGTGCGAGATAAATGTCTGGATAAGTCGTTGTGTTTACGTAATGTCTACGTAGCGATCATGTGACGTCTACGTAAATGTAAATGCGTCCTTATGTGTAGGTGCCTTGAACCCTTTCTTAATAAACTGAGGTAAAAACTTTTTATAGCAAGTGGATGTAATGTCTTGCCTTACGGAATAACACTGGAAGTTATTACTTTTATGGCTTGAGTTTACGAGTTATAAGTACGCGAGGTAATTATAAAGTTTTTTTACTGTTTTGTCTAATTACTTTGGAAGACTGATGCTTTTAGCGCTTGCACCTGTTCTGATGGAAATGGACCTTCCATTTTCAAATTAATCAGTCAAAGTATTGGCGAGTGAATGGACTGGCTGGTATTAATTACCTCAATGCCTGGATGTTGGTTTAAGTGGATTTTCCGTTCCATCCGTCTTGGCCTTTTGGCGTTGCCTATTTCTGTTGCTTCTGTGTCTTAGTGTGTTAATGGCAATCTAAATGAAGTCAGCCTAGAATTGGGTTAGCTCAGAGTAGTCGGTCAAGTGTTTGGACAACGTGGCGAAAAAAATGTATTGACAAAAATTTGTTGGAGAAACAGATTTAAGTATTTTTTTAAATTATTATTTCGTGTCACTTTGTACAATTGGCCAACTTGTAACTCGACTTCAACAGATTAGGAATACCTGCTTCATTACTAACGACGTAATCTTTAACGGTTAGAGTTAAACCACGTTTACAGCTAGTTAGTTCTAAAAGAACAGAAATAAAAACATTGATTTTCTTAAAATACTTTTTATTGGGAATTTTCTTTCAACTTAATTACTATTTGCTTCTTTTTCCTTTTCATCTTTTGATTCCACTTCTTCAACAGACTTATCTGAAAGCAATGAAATAAAATCTTAATAGGCATAGTTTAATGATCTTAATTTATTTCCTTGTTTCTCAATAAGAGTGAAAAAAGGTCTAACAAAGTCTATTTTAGTGTCATTATTATTTACAACAGAAGAAATTAATACTAAAGTTACTATGATGCACCGTCTTGGTGACTAAAGAATATTGTAATTGTTTGTGAAAAAAAACGTCATTACAAAATTGAGTAGCACAATAATATAAGTCTGATAAATTAATAAATTCACACAACAACCACCGCAGAATGCAAAAAAGTGGCTGGAAAAATACACGTTGTCGTTTACTACATCTCTACCGCCATATTTGAACTATCACTTTCCAACAAACAATATTACGTGTCTTGTCGAAGAATCCTCCCTTCACATTGGATGATGAACAACTTTCCACTCTGTTCCTGAAGTCGAAAAAAAACACAATTTATTATTAGTTTACCTTTTTGCCGACCCTCGTTCCAAGGTTGTAATTCATCTGACATTAGGATAACGAAGAGCGCATTCGTCGAGATGGCCACTCCTGCTACTGTTAGGAATATGGTCCGCCATTGTGTCTGGTTATACTGTAACATAAAAAGGTGTGATTGACTTCGTTATTATCTGCCTAGCTAAACTCAATATTGTAAGGGTCGGCTTTCAGTCTAACCGGATACAGCTGAATGACAATATTATACATGTAAGTCATTCTCTCCATACAGACAATCTGTCTGACTTCCACAATCCAGTTTCTGGAAAACACAGCATCCCTTGGTAAGACTGGCTGTCAGACTTTCAAAACAGCTAGTTTGGAAGTTTGATTGTAATAAGCAGTAAAAGATTTTTTCGTTACTAGGCATCATTCCTCGGCGTTAATCCCTTGTATATTAGAGATAGGTACCCACCACATCAGTGACGACGTATGAGACAAGTACAGGCAGCAGCACGCTGCAGATGTTCATCAGCGTATTGCCCAGCATCATGAGAGTGCCGCTGAAGTTCGGCGCCAAGTCAATGTGGTTCACCTTTGAGAAGAGAAGGTAGTAATGGATGTAAAGCAACTAAGGCTAAACTTCTAAAGAAAAAAAAGATCTCATCAGCATCATCATGTTTTTAGCCTAAAGGCGTCCACTGCTGGACCACCTACTCAGCTCTCAAGTTTTCGTGCTTAATATGCTTGCTCATAAACTTTCTGAGCTCTCATAAGAACCAAAATAAATTATTGTTTAAACGAATGTTTTCGTTGTTATTGTATAAATCAATAAAAATAATAATCATGCTTGTTTTGAACCGAATTTAAAAAAAGAGGATGTTCTGTTCGGCTGCATGTTTTTTTTTTTATATATTTTATATAATTGTGGATCGAATTTAAAAATTGTTTTTTGTTTGAAAGAGTATACTTCCAAGTTGGTCCCATAGAAATATTGTCATGATCTGATCATGGAATTCGGAGATATGGAACGGAACTCTTCAATAACAGACAGCAACTCTATCGTGATTGCTGTAATCGCTTGGATGTTTATTTTTTACACAACACCATAATATAACATTATGCCTGTAGTTCGGTTAGGTATGTTAAGTTCCCATTTTATTGGGGATAAGCCTTACCATGACATTTATTGTTAACAATGTAAAATAAATGCAAAGCAAATATTTGTATAGAATATTACAACTAAAAAAGGAAAAATAAAAAATCGACTTCAAAATCACTTTTTAAGTGTTTTTGAAGTCGTTTTTTTTGCGAAAAAAGGTTTTTTTATCACCAAATTTTTGATGCTAACGTTATTAATAACTTTTTTGTATTTTTGAAGTCGGTTTTATTTTTTGCAAAAAAGTTTTTACCTTCAATAATGTTTTAAAAATGTTAGATGAACTGTAAAAAACTAACTGACAAATCCTTTAGCTTTTATAAAGTAAAACTCTTACCATCCATCCAACATGTATTGCCATGTGGCATCCCATAGAGAAGACCAGGCATATAACTGCCACAGTCGTGCTTGTAGTAAATGTAACACATACCAGTGCCACAGCTACGCCACATTGAGCTAAAAATCATATTATTATTTATTTTTTTTAATTCACAGAACTTTATTTTTTATTTAAATTATTGTGTGACGTATGATACGAAAGATAAATAAGTTTATTTTAAAGTAAGTGATGACAAGAGAGAATGGTAATAAAGTACTCTTTGTGTCAAACTCAAGAAAAATTAGAGAAGAGCAGAAAGATGATGATGACTGATGATCGATCGATGACGTATATTTTGAAATTGTTCAAAAATGTTTCCCTCTAGGGATAAATAATAAAATGATTGATTGCTAGAGATTACGGAGTTTGTAATGACGGGCTCTCAATACTAGAAAGTGTCAAATAACAGAAAAAACACGCATTCATAATGTTTTCAAGTATACTTACATAAACTATTAAATACTCTTCGTGCATTCTTAGTACTGATAACTTTTCTGTTTGTCAAGAAGTCCGAAATTATTCCAAAGGAGATGCTTGTGAAGAAACTGACCACGTATGGCAAAGATGACAGGAAACCACTCTGAAATGAGACTATACTTATAATATTACAGTGGTTGCATTACAAATCAATACATTCGTTTATTATTAGCATTAAACCCGTTTAGTAATTTGTGGTCCCGACGAGTATGTCTTAGAATTCTTCTAATGTCTTTTTCTGGAAATGGGCCTTCTGATTTTGCTTCCAGGATTTTTTTGTGCATAAGCAAAAATCTCTTGATTATGTGCTATTCCGTTGAAGAACAAGTTTTTTTAAACCATTTTATCATGTGTAACGTAACATTTAAATGAATTGACTATGTTTTGGTCTGGTTTGTGGACCCCCTGGGATTGCAGCATACTTTTTTTTTCACTGACAAGGTCTGTGTTGTTGTACAGATGTATGTGTATATTTCAGAATCGGCAACGTCACGCCACAGAAGATGCAAGTGAAATGTAAAAATAGGTGCGAGTACGACTATTAAATACAAATAAGCCAAATTACAAGGCATCATCATCATCATATCAGCCCAGAATCACCCACTGCTGGCTATAGGCTTCTACTTTCCTGCCTCAGTTCCCGGTTCTGTGTGTCTCTTATCCAGGTGTTTCTCGCGATTTTGACGATATCGTGGATCCAACGAGCTTTAGGATGGCCCTTCTTTGGCAAGTTACAAAAAATACTTACACTTCTTACATTGACGCCAAGGATGTAGTGGATATAAGAAGGGACCTGGGTGAAGAAGAACACGAAACCGGCACCACTGCCAATGTGTGTGGCTAGAGTACCCCACATCGGCCTTGATAGCATGATCGCCTTCCATGGAGTCTTGAGTCTCTGAAAATTTACAAAAACATAGTTAAATAAAAACCTTTTTAAATCTTGCGGTTTACTAATCAACCGAAAATGAAAGAAAGAAAAGTTACTAGGAACCTATTTCACAGTATGTAAAGAGATTAGATCTTCATTTGTTAGAATTTACAAAAACGCAGAGCGAATTTCATAATGTTTTTTTTTCACATCGCAAAAGTTTACTGGTACTAATCCGATGATGGTAAAACCGATTCATGCTTCTTCAACAAAGCGTTATACATTACATGTTACCGACAACAGAGGTTTTTAACTTTTATTTGCTGATAAAAGCACTACTTATAATTAAATTAAATTTAAAACCCACCCTGACTGTTCCATCATCAACTCGTCCCATAATAAAGGTCTTTTCTTCGTCACTGATAGTCTTATGCACTGACGGCGATGCTGCTCCAAATATTGTCAGGATAGCGAACAACCCGAGGCATATTAGTCCAACTGCCCAGAAAGTAGACGGCCAACCCCATTTGCTCTCACTCAGGTAACCAGAGAGTTGAAAAGCTACTATAGTACCTAATGTTGAACCTGGAAGAAATAATAAAATGATTTTTATTTATTTTTCTTTACGAAAATTACGGCAAACAAAGGATGTTCACTGTTGGACATAGGCCTCCCCCAAGTGTTGCCATATCGGCACTGTCTTCCTCTCATTCAGCGTATTCCCAAGGCCTTCACGGTCATCGGTCAACCTTGTGGGAGCCTATCTAACTCTGTGCCTACCAATACATGATTGCCTCTCAAGGTACTTTCCTATGATATTAATTTGCAATTAATAAATGAGTGTGTTTTTATTTTCTCTCCTCATTCTTCATTGTTTAAACATGGTACCTGTTTCTTATCATAACTAAAACAGTATACTTAATTAATCTTTTATGTAAATAGGAATTACATTGTGACATTTGTCTACAAAACAATTACTATCGTAACTGACTCCCACTTCGTTATTACGTATATTTGTCATAACTAACATTATTAGGAATTGTGGTGTAATGACCTTTTTTATGATTACTTGCAGTTTGAATTCATCATTCCCCCTCTAACCTTTTTCCTTTAAGACTCAAAATGGCATAACATACAGGGAACTCGGTATGTAATGAATGATTACCCATCACGGATCGATCTCACCTTAACCTTCGTATTCTCGCGACAAATTTTATAACACCCATACTCGGTCTGACAGACCGAAGGTATGAAAATCAATTTCGGGTTTTTTTTTTTCAAATAACTTAAACGTGAATATTATATTCCCTGAGTATATACTGCGAAGTATCGTGAAACTGATAATTTACCGACATTTACTGAGTATAACAAATCACCTTTGCTAACATTGACAAATTGATAGATTTTTGTAAGAGGTCGTAAAATGTTAGCAAAGGTGATTTATTTTCTTCTAATATACTTAAAAACCTAAAAGATACATTATTAGCTATTATAAACAAAAACAATTTGAGACATACTTATCATAATTTAAGTTTCAGTACAAAATCATAGAAGACAAATTTTGTAACACCTATAACCGCGTCGGTCTCACTAACCGATATTGGACTAAAACAGCTATATGCGTTATTCGCACCAGTATGCTTCTAGTCCTGAAATTATCGTAGCAACTAATCATGCAGCTAACAGGAAGTACAAAATGCTATCATTGAATATAGCAGAAAAAAATCACGAACAACTTTTTTATCGGTCTCACAGACCAACGCGCGAGTATAGGAAGGTTAACCCTGGATATCGATTTGTGTGGGTGTTATTTTTTAGCTACGAGATAAGAACGAAAGAAAAAAATATTAACTTACCTGTATAAACATAGCTAGTTAGAGTTCCACGTTCGCTTACTGGCACCCATTTAGCCAAAAGAGTCTGTATGCTTGGATAGACTCCTGCTTGAGACAGACCTTGTGCAATACGGCAGGCACAGACTGCCTTCCAACCACCCTAAAAATATTTATAAAATCATGCTTGACTATTGGCAAGAAGTGGCGCAGAACTGGGGGCAGTGCACATACTTATCATCATTTTGATATACGACGTCAACAATACAACAACACTCGAAGGTTGCAAAAGTAAGCTGAATGTGGGAAACACAGGGCCAGTCGTTGTAACAATGCCTGGGGGAGGTCACATCTAGCAATAGCATTAATCAAAAGGAAAAGGAGACTTACCCAATTAACAAGCCACGGCGTTAATATAGATACTACGCCATTAACCGATAAAGCAATCTGTAAAGGTATCTTTCCACCCCATCGTTGGACCACCAGGCCCATGGGGAATGTCATGATGCAGTATCCTAAGAAGAATGAACCTAAAACCATTTCTTGCGTTGATTTTGGCCAGTCAAATGTCTGGAATAGAACAACGTGCAAACGTTAATTCCTGTTACGAAATGCCTTTTTTGGTGGGAATGAGATGGAAATATGCCACAACTGCTCTACGATTCATTCTGGGTGAAATGTGAATGTCACTTACTTTATGGAAACTCTCAGTAGAATTCACTAATGCGGCTGTATCAATAGTTTGTTTCCTTATGACGTAACCATCAGTATCTTCTACGGTCGTATTTGCTTCACCTTTATCTTGAATATTTGTATTATTTCCAATATTTGTTTGTTCTGTGATGTTTGTATGTAGGATTGAGTGGTTTGCTTTAGATGGACTAGTCATGGAAACTACCGTGACTCCCATATGACCTCTACCTATGAAGTTTACCATTATGCATAGGAAACATATCAGGAGTTGAATATGTCTGACCCCGTACCCATAATGTGTAGGTATTTCTTGCTTTTCTGGAGCAAAAAGAGAACGTAATTAATAAAACTAGTAAATAATAATAGACAAGACTGCTTAAGGCTTCCTGTGGTGGCCAGAATTCAATGGCACCAGGTCCACCTAATGTGGGCAGGGAGAGTAGTTGTTGCAGGTCTGGTTCTTTTCGCCGTTTCTTTGGAATCACTAACTCTTCGCAGAATGTGGACACGAAGTCACAGTGATCTCTGTGCTGTCACTGACGACGCCGTGAAAGTAGAAAAGTTTTGGGTCAACAGCATTTAAAGAACCGGTCGTGCCAGCAACACGAAGAAGACGATTCGTTCTCCTCACCAAGACATGAATAGAGCCAGGATCGCGTTCCTCAAACCATTGCTGACGTCAAGTAGCTACACAATGTTGGTCAGGTCTCTAAAATATTTTCAAAAATTTTTATTTCGCCGTGTCGGTTCCGAAGCCTGGCGCTTATTCAAGTGCCGGTGTACAGGAAGTAAAAGGTAATACACTCGACTCTCTAGGCCGCATGCCATCTCTCTTAGACCCCGTTAACGGCCGCAGACGATGCAACTAGCTACGTTACCTGCGTCAAGCGACACGATCGTGCATCTCGTTTTCGCTCAGGTCAGCAAGTCAGTTTTAGCAACTCTTGTCGCGGTTTTCTTCTTCTTTATCGTGTGGTTAGTGACTAAACTGGTGTCAGAGTTTTTATACCGCCCCAGGGCCTCTGACTTGGCTTTACATGCCGTTGAAAAATATCTCTCAGGCATGCAGATTTCCTCATGACGTTTTCCTTCACCGAAGCAAGTGATAAATATACAATACGCACATGAATCCAAAAAATCAGAGGCGGGCCTTGGGTTCGAACTTGAAACCTATCACTTGGCAGTCCTAGGGTCACACCACTAGGCTATCACTGCTTGTCTGTAGCGGTTACCTGTGACTACTACTTTCATTTATTTTTCCGCTGCGTGCAGCTCTTGACTAAGGAGATAGTTATGAACCTCATTACTTTAAATTGTCAACTTACCAGCTATGATCTGCTGTGTAGGAACTTTACTATATTCATATTCCGGCAAATTTTCGTCTTTTCCCATTTTTACATTAATTTTAACACTCGTTACTGCTCAAAGTTAGAAGCAAAATGAGTATCTTTTAATAATATAAATAAAACAGTATCATTTATATTGTTCATCAAAACGTTTCGATGACATAGATCTAGATGGTGAATAGACTTACCATTTCACAGCTATGTAGTTTAATTTAAAATAAAAATGTTGAGAGTTCGACTATTTTACGTTATAGTACATTATTTACAGATCATTAAGGATATCGAAAGAAAGAAAAAGTTCCTATTTATTAAACTCACACGGGACAAAACAAAAAAAAAATGGTTGAATTAACAATACAACAAAATTATATAAAAAAGTAAAAATAAGAAAAATATAAAAAAATAGGTACTGTACGAGGCCAGAAGACATACCTCAGCATGGTGCTGTAACATTAAAAAAAAAAGTTACAGCACTGGTATTCTGATAGGGCCCAAACTGATGGTCCCACGATCAGATACGAATATAAATTTATAATAAAAAATAAATAAAGTGTACAACGAATAAACAAACATAAAAATGTAATGTATAATAAATACGAACATAAGAAGATAAAAATATAATAATTATATCTACACCCAACGTTACCACAATGTTTGTCTAATCCATGAGTCAGTGTCACTAGGGAGGTTGTCAACATTAAAATTCCAAGACAGCTTCTCTAAAAAAACTCTTAATTTTAGACCTGAAAACGCGATTAATTTTCAGTTAATCGCTAAATTAGATTTTTAGTTGCTTAGAAATCAATAAATAATTGAGTCACTGAGTTGACTAAATAGTGACGTCACAGCGTGCTATTGCCATACAAAATGTAAGCGGGAATCGCGATTTGACATAAAAAGTATGTCAATTGATTGGTGTGTCAACTACATTATTGTGTCGATAGAGACATAGACTAATATATTATAAGACAGAGACGCGATCTCAAATATCTATGTCAGCGAAGAAAAACCAAAACAATAAAATCAAGGATCATGATAATCATCAATATTCTACAAACTATGTTGTTTTCCAATCTACTCGTAAAAGGGCAATCATTGAAAATAATATAATTATAACGTTATGCCAATTATTCTGTTTTTGTAAGTAATTAAATGTCTTTTTAGCCTTGGTACTCCTGGTACTGTATTTTATTTCTAATGGGTATTTATCACGGTATTTACAAATTAAATACTCGACTTCAAGTGTTTATTTTGTTTTGTTATCAGATATGAAATCGTACGGGTAACTGCAAGTGATTACCCTGACTCGATGGTTGGATTATTGATAGACCTGTTCTTCTTTCTTTATCGTGTGGTTAATGCCTAACCTGGTGTCAGAGTTTTTATGCTGCCCATGTGCCTTTGACGTGGCTTTACGTGCCGTCGAGAAACATCTCGCAGGCATGCTGGCTTCATAGACCAGTTGATCAAGCTTGATTTATATTCTGAATAGAGTTCATTATAGTTTGCCCAGACTGATTCTTCTCAAGTCTTCAACGCTATAGCATCTTATCTTAGTTAAATTTGACTGCCTCAACAGTAGTATGCCTTATTTGAACTATTATATAGACAAAAGATAACTTGATTAACCAAATATTCGGTCTCGAGTTGTCTTGTTGTGCACTATAAATAGGTACACTTTGCGCTGATAGTAATGATGTGCTGATATTTAATGACAATGCAAATCATACAAATTCTCATGGTAGTGTGCAAAGTTTGTCGTTGCATTCGAAACGGGATTGCGGCCTAAGGGCATATGAGCGTTTTTTCGGCGACTATAAGCTCGCTTTCCGAAGCACGTGTACGCTTTTTGCCACAATTGCCGTTGACGAGCTGGTAAGCTTGTATAAGCTCAAGCCGTGACAGACTGACTGAACCCACCGCTCTGAGCTAACACGCTGGGATAAAGCGCGAGTACGCGCGTTCGTGCCAGCGTTTAAGCGGTAAGACAGAACTTGCCTTTGTGTCTGGGCCACGGCTGCCTGCACTAAACTCTCATCGGTACATCGAACAGTGTCTTGAACCTCATGTGATGCCCTATGTACATTTTATTGGCAACGACTTCATATTCATGCAAGACAATGCTAGAGCTCACACCGCGGGCGTCGTACGAGATTATCTTACCGAAATCGGTATCTCCATTATGGTATGGCCAGCAAGAAGCCCGGACATGAATCCCATTGAACATCTATGGGATGAATTAAAGAGACGAATTCGAGCAAGAGATCCAGCCCCAGAAACACTTAGCCAGCTGCAAAATGCAATCCAAGAGGAATGGGATAATATACCACAACATGTGATCGTGACTCTCATCCGATCGATGAAGAACCGTATGGAAGCAGTAATAAGAGCTCGCGGAGGGAATACAAGTTATTAAATAAACGTTTCTTACATTTTTTTTTTCATTTACGCGTGTTGTTTTACCCATTTCCTTCATATTCCATACAGGGTAAAAATTACTCATTATACAAAATACGAAACCTATGAAGACTTAATTTGAATTTAGAACAATAACATTAGGATTTAAAAACCTCATACTACTCACTATTAAATGACATTTTACATTTATCTATACATATAATAAAACAGTAAAAAAACTGTGTCTGTACATTGAATATATTAAAAAAAATGATAATTGAGGGGGGTTTAGAAACAGTAATAGAGCACGAAACCAAAAAAAAAAATTTGTCTGTTTGTCTGTTTGTCTGTTTGTCTGTTTGTCTGTTTGTCTGTTTGTTTGTACACGCTAATCTTTGGAACTACTTGACGGATTTGAATGATTTTTGTTTTGTTGTATAGGTATAAAGTCTGAGCAACACATAGGCTATAATTTATCTTGGAAACTTGAACACCTCATGCAGAACCGCAACAGACCAGCTAAACTATAAGAGATACAAAAATGGTACCATAGCAAAAATTGTTTCACGTGATGAGCATTTTCTGCTAAGAGAATAAATTTGAAGATCTGGAACACCTGATGTGGAACTCCAAGAGCCCAGCTACACTATAACATATATAGGAATGACGTCTTAGCAAGAGTTGTTCAGCCTGATGAGTACTCTCTGTTGTCGTATAAAATTTGTACATCTGGAACAGCTTATGTGGAACTCCAAGAGCCTAGCTACACTATAACATATATAGGAATGACGTCTTAGCAAGAGTTGCTCAGCCTAATGAACACTCTCTGTTGTCGTATAAAATTTGAAGATCTGGAACAGCTGATATGGAACTCCAAGAGCCCAGCTACACTATAACCTATACAGGAATGACGTCTTAGCAAGAGTTGTTCAGCCTGATGAGCACTCTCTGTTGACGTATAAAGATTGTAGATCTGGAACACCTGTTGTGGAACTCCAAGAGTTCACTGTGTAATTATAAAATAACATAAGCTGGGAGTACCTCCACGCGGTGAGGCGGTAACAGTTTAGGACTGATTTTCGATGAAAATTCTATGAATCATTGAAAATTTGACTCTACTGGCTAAAACTCCCATTTATTTCCTTTTCCATTTATCTTCGTGACACGGTAGCCTACCCGATAACGCAGGGGAGCAGTCACTTAGATTTTAATTGATCAGGTATTTTCAGAATAAAACTATAACCATGCCTAGAAAGAGGTCAAATCTTTCCCAACGTTCCTAAGGAGCTAAAAGATTGAGGATCATAAGATCCCAAGAATCTAACGAAGAGCGTCAGGATAGACTTGATGCTGTTCGAGAACATCAGGCTGCAACTCGCTCTGTAGAAACCTCTTCGGGTCGCGAAGCTCGCTTGCGTTCTCAGCGTATTTATGCATCTACATCCAGGTCTCTAGAGACCAGTGAAGAATATGATGCGCGACTCTCCGCTGATCGTGAACGTCATGCATTGTCTCGCGAGTCGGAGACATTCACGGATAGAGAATTGCGCTTGAGTCCTCAGCGTATCTACGCATCTGCTTCAAGGTCTCTAGAGACAAGTAAGGAACATGATGCGCGACTGTCCGCTGATCGTAAACGTCACGCATTGTCTCGCGAGTCGGAGACGTTCACGGATAGAGAATTGCGCTTGAGTTCTCAACGTATCTACGCATCTGCTTCAAGGTCTCTAGAGACAAGTAAGGAACATGATGCGCGACTGTCCGCTGATCGTAAACGTCACGCATTGTCTCGCGAGTCGGAGACGTTCACGGATACAGAATTGCGCTTGAGTTCTCAACGTATCTACGCATCTGCTTCAAGGTCTCTAGAGACAAGTAAGGAACATGATGCGCGACTGTCCGCTGATCGTAAACGTCACGCATTGTCTCGCGAGTCGGAGACGTTCACGGATACAGAATTGCGCTTGAGTTCTCAACGTATCTACGCATCTGCTTCAAGGTCTCTAGAGACAAGTAAGGAACATGATGCGCGACTGTCCGCTGATCGTGAACGTCACGCATTGTCTCGCGAGTCGGAGACGTTCACGGATAGAGAATTGCGCTTGAGTTCTCAGCGTATCTACGCATCTGCTGCTAGGTCTCTAGCGACAAGTGCAGTACGTGATGCGCGACTGTCTGCTGATCGTGAGCGACATGCATTGTCTCGCGAGTCAGAAACGTTTACCGATCCAGAATCACGCTTGAGTTCTCAGCGAATTAGCACATCTACTAACAGGTCTTTTGAAACGAGTGATGAACGTGATGCGCGACTAACTGCTGCTTGAGATTATCATACATTGCCTCGAACACGCACACAACAAAATATTCATAATCAGTTAGAAAGTGAGAGAGAAAGGATTGCTGGAGTACGGCATGAAGAGACAGAAGTTAATTCAGTGTACCCTTGGGATCTGCTGCGGAGTAACGGGAAGAAAAGTTTTTTGTTGAATAGTCTGGGCAACATAAAGGCTATAATTTATTTTGGAAAATTAATACCACACAGTATAAGAGATATAAAAATCATTAGTCATTAGTCATTTATTCATAAACATTAAATTGTATCTGAATTTACATATGGATTATAATTACAAAAAAAAAAAAATGGTAAAAAAAATAATGGTAGGAAATGGAATGGAATGGTAGTGGTGGTGGTGGGTGGTGGTGGTGGTGGTGGTGGTGGT
The DNA here is from genome assembly GCA_950022335.1 of Eurois occulta. Taxonomy (NCBI): domain Eukaryota; kingdom Metazoa; phylum Arthropoda; class Insecta; order Lepidoptera; family Noctuidae; genus Eurois; species Eurois occulta. The sequence goes on along the minus strand of OX465492.1, from coordinate 980,834 downwards.
GGTATGGTGGTGGTGGTGGTGGTATGGTAATGGTTAAATGGTGCCATAGCTACAAATATTCCACGTGAAGAGCATTTTCTGCTGTGAGAATAAATTTGAAGATCTGGATCACCTGCTGTGGAACTCCAAAGCCCATGGCAGCGCTATAACAAATTAAGGAATGACGTCTTAGCAAAAGTTATTTAGTCAGATGGGCATTTCCTGTTGACATATAAAAATGAATGATCTGGAACGACTCCAATCGTCTCGCTCATCCCGTTGTTTTCCCGTCCCCGGGCCTTAGAATTCTACATCAGACGTTTCAAATTTTCGATTTTGACGACCCCGTTGTCGCTGGCATAAGCAACGGGATCCGCGTACGAAGTCGCGGGCAGAAGCTAGTTTAAAATAAAAATGTTGAGAGTTCGACTATTTTACGTTATAGTACATTATTTACAGATCATTAAGGATATCGAAAGAAAGAAAAAGTTCCTATTTATTAAACTCACACGGGACAAAACAAAAAAAAAATGGTTGAATTAACAATACAACAAAATTATATAAAAAAGTAAAAATAAGAAAAATATAAAAAAATAGGTACTGTACGAGGCCAGAAGACATACCTCAGCATGGTGCTGTAACATTAAAAAAAAAAGTTACAGCACTGGTATTCTGATAGGGCCCAAACTGATGGTCCCACGATCAGATACGAATATAAATTTATAATAAAAAATAAATAAAGTGTACAACGAATAAACAAACATAAAAATGTAATGTATAATAAATACGAACATAAGAAGATAAAAATATAATAATTATATCTACACCCAACGTTACCACAATGTTTGTCTAATCCATGAGTCAGTGTCACTAGGGAGGTTGTCAACATTAAAATTCCAAGACAGCTTCTCTAAAAAAACTCTTAATTTTAGACCTGAAAACGCGATTAATTTTCAGTTAATCGCTAAATTAGATTTTTAGTTGCTTAGAAATCAATAAATAATTGAGTCACTGAGTTGACTAAATAGTGACGTCACAGCGTGCTATTGCCATACAAAATGTAAGCGGGAATCGCGTTTTGACATAAAAAGTATGTCAATTGATTGGTGTGTCAACTACATTATTGTGTCGATAGAGACATAGACTAATATATTATAAGACAGAGACGCGATCTCAAATATCTATGTCAGCGAAGAAAAACCAAAACAATAAAATCAAGGATCATGATAATCATCAATATTCTACAAACTATGTTGTTTTCCAATCTACTCGTAAAAGGGCAATCATTGAAAATAATATAATTATAACGTTATGCCAATTATTCTGTTTTTGTAAGTAATTAAATGTCTTTTTAGCCTTGGTACTCCTGGTACTGTATTTTATTTCTAATGGGTATTTATCACGGTATTTACAAATTAAATACTCGACTTCAAGTGTTTATTTTGTTTTGTTATCAGATATGAAATCGTACGGGTAACTGCAAGTGATTACCCTGACTCGATGGTTGGATTATTGATAGACCTGTTCTTCTTTCTTTATCGTGTGGTTAATGCCTAACCTGGTGTCAGAGTTTTTATGCTGCCCATGTGCCTTTGACGTGGCTTTACGTGCCGTCGAGAAACATCTCGCAGGCATGCTGGCTTCATAGACCAGTTGATCAAGCTTGATTTATATTCTGAATAGAGTTCATTATAGTTTGCCCAGACTGATTCTTCTCAAGTCTTCAACGCTATAGCATCTTATCTTAGTTAAATTTGACTGCCTCAACAGTAGTATGCCTTATTTGAACTATTATATAGACAAAAGATAACTTGATTAACCAAATATTCGGTCTCGAGTTGTCTTGTTGTGCACTATAAATAGGTACACTTTGCGCTGATAGTAATGATGTGCTGATATTTAATGACAATGCAAATCATACAAATTCTCATGGTAGTGTGCAAAGTTTGTCGTTGCATTCGAAACGGGATTGCGGCCTAAGGGCATATGAGCGTTTTTTCGGCGACTATAAGCTCGCTTTTCGAAGCACGTGTACGCTTTTTGCCACAATTGCCGTTGACGAGCTGGTAAGCTTGTATAAGCTCAAGCCGTGACAGACTGACTGAACCCACCGCTCTGAGCTAACACGCTGGGATAAAGCGCGAGTACGCGCGTTCGTGCCAGCGTTTTTGAAGTACATAATGTAGCGGATGTGTAAGTGCGTAAGCTGATACAAGCTTAAGCGCCGGCAACAGCTGGCGGGCGGGCGAGCGGGCAAACGACACATCGTTTCACATTTTTTCATACTTTGGTTCTCACCACGATCTATCGAAAAAGCCGAACGAAGTATGAAAAGGACGTCGTTCGCGTCGCTCGCCCGCCTGCCAGCTGGCGGTGTGGCATGCACTTCATACGCGTAGAAAAATACGCTAGTCTGAAACCGCTCTTAAGTAAGTCAATACCCGAAACCATCAAAAAGCCTATTAAAAAATTCACTTTTTTATTTAGAGAACTACCAATCATATTTGTTGACTAGCTGTTGCCCACGACCTTCATTCGCCTGAAATTTTATTATAAAAAATATTACTTCCCTTTTATAAATAAACTTGAAATTGGTAATAAAATCCGATTGATTTTATTACCAATTTCAAGTTTTTTTTTTTTGCACGGAACTCATATTATTTTTTTTAAATGAAAGTAGCCTATATTAGACCTTATAACATTAGCTATCTACCAGTAAAAGTCCCGTCAAAATTGGTCTAGCCGTTTTGGAGATAAGCCGTAACAAACAGACAGTCAGACAAAAATTAAATAAAATGTGATTTTGTTATAAGTGCCGTATATATTTTCATATGCATTCAGTAAAAAGCTGTTATTTTGATATTACAAAGAGGCACTTCAATTTTATTTATTTGTATGTATAGAGTATAGATCGAATTGAAGGAGGCTTTTACCCGAAGGGAGTCCACACAATAATGTTATTTTATAATTGTTAGTAATAATAATATCGAAACACTATACTATCCATTTCAATTTACAATTTTATTACATATATGAAATTCATAATTTTAAGTAATTTTAATCGAAGTAATCATGAATGTTTTTATTTAATTTAATGAAATCTATTTATTGATTTTATAATTAAGGTTACTTTATCTATATTTGATATATCTATATTTGATTATTAATAATATTTAATGTTATATTATTTGATTGTGATTTAATTATTGTTTGTGTGGAATTAATAAAGCTTGATAAATAAAATAGAGTATAGATCAAAATAGGTAAGTTGATGAATTATTATTTTATTTACACAGTATACAGGTTAATTTTCAAACACCAGCCAAAGGACCATGTGCATTTTTCCATGAATTCTGGGCATGCGAGGAAAAAAGCGTGAAGGGACGACTCGTGCGCCGTCTGATCGGGCTATTGCGGATTTCTACTTGTGTGTGAATTAGCAAATAATGTTAGAAGTAGGTATATAAGCACGAGCAGTCTAGGTTGTTGTACTGTGTTGTGTTGTTATGATTTCCACACGTTTTGTTTTAAGAACCAAACAAGACTAGAAACTTTGTTAAAAAAGCACATCATTATTATTGATTCTGAATCTGCTGGTCTTTGCAAATTAACCTTAGGAATAAAAAGACAACAAGACTTCTTAGCTGTGATTTAAAACCTTACAAGCTTGCATTTTGACTACTATGATCATTCTATACCGTTCTATTTCGTACTAGTCCGAGAATACAAAACAAGAAGTGCGTGTGTTATGTATTAAGGCTAAAGCCTTCTCGTGCAAAACTCAGAAATTCACCGCAAAAACAAAACACATCGTGTGTGCGGCCACTTCCCCCTTTGACACCTAGTCGTACTTAAATTATTTGAGATGATGCTAAAACTTTTCTACCTGCCTATTAAACGACTTAGAATAAGAGGTTATTATTTGACCCTTATATTATTATTCTTATTTCCAGGAACCACCATACAATGTCGTAATAAAAAAAAACACGTTTACGAACATTGTTTTGGCTTCCGCATACTGGAACTTTTCTCTTTGCCACTGCAAAATTGTTACAATATTAACAAGGAGTTCCTTTTTTTAATCTAGATCATTTTCGCGAAAGACACTTGCGCGAAAAGACATTTGCGCGTATGGCGCTATGTGCGAATGGTCACTTGCGCGATTGATACTTGCGCGACTGGATACTTGCGCGTTTAATAGCCCGTGAGATTCGTTACAGACAATACAGAACATCACGCTTGATATTACTTGAAGGTTGGGTTCAGTTGTAACTGTGAATAAAACCAGACAGACTGGAAGGTAACAGTAATGCCGCTGTTTTTATTCTTCATTTTAATGAGTGATCATTTCAGTGTTTTTGGTCAGTGGAAACGAAACGGGGCAGTATGCAAAAGTCGACGTAGCGTATACCGTGTTTTTCAAAATGAAAATCGAAGATGTAGGCCATGAAATTTTTCAGACTTTTTGGCCTTATGTGTCATTTTCATGGTTATCGGGGTCGCTGATAACTAAAATGATGTCAGAATGAAAATCCAAAATGCCGTCGATGAATTTTCTGGATTTTTATTCACGGGTGTCATTTATTTTTTGGATTTTTATTTATGGTTTTTTGACTTCATTTTCTTCGTTTTCGTATTCTTTATTTCGTTTTCTTCGTTTTCGCGATGAAAATGAAAATGACACACATAGATTCAAACACTAAGCATTCCAATGAATCCAGATAATATTTGCATTAGGTAATTTATTTACAGTACAAATGTGTTCACCAAATTGCACGCAAACTATGTTACTGGAAAAATTATTAGTTCGCGGAAAATAAAAATAGCATCATCATCTGCCTAGCCTTTTTCTTACTATTTTGGGGTCGGCTTCCAGTCTATCTTACATAGAGCCATTGCCTATCTGACCTCCACACGCCAGTTAGTACTCGGTGGGTAATACCCAGTAATCGGGCGAACGGCTTAACGTGCTTTCTGAGGCACAGAGTAAGCTCAATATGTAAAGGGTGGTCATCCATCCACGGGTGAACCCAGGTAAGTCTGGTTTAACCTAAGGATCGACCGAAAATCGAAGATCGAGATCGAAGGAAAATAAAAACATTGTTTATAATATTAAAACTAATTTATTTACAAGGTATTATTATACCTTCATTTTCTTATGTGTTTGCTTCTTTTTCTTTTTCATTCTTGCATTCCGTGTCTTCAATACATTTATCTGAAAGCAATAAAACAACTATGTAGTTTCATGATCTCATTATTATATGTAACTAGAAATAATTGACATTTTATTCGTCAAGCCACCCGGGCTTAGAAAAATCTCTTTCAAGCGTTTTGTATTTTCCTACAACCTGTTCAACAGGATTGACTTATATGTTCTTCTGTAACTTACGCGTATGTCAGTATAATAAAATTTGGCCTATTACATCATCGTTAACGCTGAAAGAATATCAATAATAATTAGTCTAGGCATTCTGGTGATAAAATGGTTTATGTCACAAAATATTAAAACTATTTTGATAACTGTACGGCCTTAACAGCTCGTTCAAACGTTAAACAATAATCATACCACAGCGGCTCAAATGTGTATGAAAAATGTGACACAGATAAGTTACTAATAGTATGTAAAAACCAAAGAAACGATGGATGGATTGTGTGGAAGATGATATAGCTAGAAAACTAATCTTTCTACTGAGATCAAAGACTCGTAGAGAATTACGGAAGAAGAAATCCTGTCCCCAAATAGTTGTGGTAAAGACAAGGGAACTACATATTCACCTCTCTGACGACCTTCGTTCCAAGGTTGTAAGTCAGCTGACATCAGAAAAACGAAGAGAGCATTCGTTGAGATGGCCATCCCCGCTACTAATAAGAATATGGTCCGCCATTGTGTCTGATTATACTGGAACAAAAGTGTTGTTGAAAAATTTGTCTCTGTTGACATTTACAATAAGTAATTAAGCCAAGCCAAAAATAGCCACAAATAAAATGTAAAATTGTTTTTTTGGGAATAAAAAAACAGCTTTACCATACATTTTGACTGTGTACACTTTTGTAGGTAACAGCAACAGTTTAAAAAAAAATTAGCAATGAAAAGCTTCTGTGAGGGGGTTTGGTATGATGACGTTTGTGCGTCGATGTATTCCACTATGTATATTGGACTGGCAACTGCTGATACCCACCACATCCGTGACGACGTATGAGACAAGCACTGGTAGCAGCACGTTAATGACGTTCATCACCGTGTTGCCCATCATCATGAGAGTGCCGCCGAAGTTCGGCGCCAAGTCGATATGGTTCACCTTGAAGAAGAGAAGTTACATGTGAATGAATACATTATCGTGTTCCGATGCGATGTCGTGTCTTGGTAATATTTTTTGAGATCGTGGCTACATCATTACAGAAGTACGATTCGATCGATGGTTTAGCTATGCTTGCCGAGATGAGTCCATGGATAGATGACAATTCATTATACTCATTCGTCACATTATTTGAATTCAGTATGTTCATTATTTACAGACTAAAAAACTATAATAGTAATAAAACTAATATGTACAAGTTACAAAAGAGTAACAGGTTCATAACATTATTTTTATTATTATTTTAATTTATATTATCAACAACAACGGTTTCTCGGAAAGAACAAATCTTTAACAGTCGTTACAGGTAATCAGTAGCCCGAAAGTCTGACAACAATTAGTCTTACCAAGAGGTATCGCAATGCTGAGTGGTGAAATCGGCAAATTGTTAGAGAAATGCTAGGCGGATGATGAAAGTGCCTGTCTGGGTTCGAACGAAATTCTGAGGCTCTTATAATAAGTTTCTTACGTACACAAAAATTCTTACCATCCATCCAACGTGCATAGCCAAGTGACATCCCATAGAGAAAACAAGACAAAATACAGCCAGCGCTGTGCTCGTTGCAAATGTAGTACATACGAGAGCCACAGCCACCCCAACTTGTGCTGAAAGACAGATATGATTTAAAAAATAACATAACATAACGTAGAGGCTGTTATCCCCGAATTGTTGGGGAGAGCTATACCTATAGATCTTATCGTACATCTATTTCTCCAGTCATGGCTAAGGTCCATGTAGATACTAGGGGTCGAGCTTATTGCCTCGGACATCATCCATCCCCTACGGAAAAATCTGCCAGACCTCCATGGCGAACCTTTTGTTTTACAGTACATCTTGCTATGTAAGATTTATTTTAATCAAAATGTATGGTTGAACTAACTAATTAATTGGTACATTCATGGAATAACACTCGAAAGGAAAGTCTAGCGATCATGACATCGAAGTAAAACGTACCTATATAATCAGATAAATGAGAAAGAGATTAAAAAAATAAATATTTGAATTGTCTCATAACAATAGCCAATAAAGCGCTTAATTTGAATTCACTGCTAAGGACTATAGTTTTTTTGATATTGCACAATATTTCTGTAGAAAGCGTCAATATTCTGATAGCAAAAAGTAACAACATAATTTAAAGTTTTTAGGTTTACTCACATATACTATTGAATATTCTTCGTGCATTCTTTACACTTACAATTTTTCTGTTTGTCAAGAAATCGGATATTATTCCAAAAGAAATGCTTGTGAAGAAACTGACCACGTATGGCAGAGATGACAGAAGCCCACTCTGAAATGTTGGAATAATAGAAAAGTATAATATTAAGTATCATTGGATTTGTTTGCGCGTTCTTTACCTGTGGATGTCGTGACGCATTAAAGTGAAGATAAAGCAGAAAAATAAAATAAACATGGGGAGTGTGCGTCACAGCTACACAAATAGGCTTCCTTCAGCATTTTGTCCTAATAATATATTAGCACTTATGTACAACATCCGTCTATTAATTATTTAATACTTTCGAAGACTTTCTAAATATTTCAAACCCAGTAACGAGAGTCGAGAAAAATGCCCAGAGAAACCTATAGTAGTTAAAGAACTGCAAAAGAAGGATGAAGAATGAGAGATACAAATGGAAATGAATACCACTTTAAATAAAAAGGCATTTCAAATAATAAATGACACTTACACCTCTCACGTTAACGCCAAGTATGTAGTGAATATAAGAAGGGACTTGAGTGAAGAAGAACACAAAACTGGCTCCACAACCGACGTGGGTGGCCAGCGCACCCCACACCGGCTTTGAGCAAAATATGGCTTTCCACGGAGTTTTCAGTCTCTGCAAGTTGATGGAGTACACGTAAAATAAAATATGTAATAACAATAACTATTTAAATTCTGATCGGGAGCCTGTTTGCCAGCCTGCATGTAGATTTCACTGCTGGTCATCCACGGTGAGATGGGCTGAGGACATTGTTGCCATTCTATATAAAACCTGTATAAGGTTAGCACAGGAACGTGGTGGTTGACACAAGCAAAAAGAGGCCTTTGGAAAATCAAGATGATAGGCAATATCAACCAGTAAGAAATGAGGTACTGGACAAGCTAACAGGGACGTATTTGGTGCTGAAGCGGGCTATACAAAAATTAAAAGCAAAAGAAAAGTGTGTTGACACTTTTCTTTTGCTTTTAATTTTTGTATAGCTTAACCGACATAATTTTTGACAGCAAACAAAATATTAGAACCAGAAATAAATAAGAAATTTCATTTTTATAAAATTAGCACCTACCTTAGTATTACCATCATCAACTCGACCCATAATATAAGTTTTTTCTTCCTCACTTATAGTCTTATGGACTGACGGCGACGCTGCACCAAATATAGTCAGGATAGCGAACAAGCCAAGGCATATGAGGCCAACTGCCCAGAAAGTAGACGGCCAACCCCATCTGCTCTCGCATAGAAATCCAGATAGCTGGAAAGCTACCACAGTTCCTAAGGTTGATCCTTGAAAGTAAAACAAAAATAAATGGGCGTGTCAGCTCCGATGCGTGACTGGGGTTTACTCCTAAATAAAACTTTAAATCATTAAAACTCCAGAAATTTATAGTTGAGCCCCAATAAGCTTTCCACAAATTTAGAAAGAGAAAGGGTAAATGTGTACTTGGCGCTGAGGACCAGGGAGCGCTATGAGATGCGCGAGTATGTTGCGCAGAGGAAGGCCATAACGGCTTCACTTTACTACCCATCTAGTTTTCATAGCATGTGCCATATATGAAACGATTCAAGGAATAAACTCCAAAAATGGATTTGTTATCATTCATCTCCTTTGTACAGACGCCAGCACTTCAAGCTACTACAATCTGTCAAATTTCTTTAATAGATTTGCAACTTTATCTCTAAAGGATTAGGTTCAAGATTGGTTGGGAAAATCTGACAGTTTTGAGTAGGTTGACCTGCTGGCGTCAGTACAATGACTGTTAAGGATTAAGTTGTAACGAAAGTTTTGATTAAGATGGTACAGCTATAAGAGAAGTGATTCCTGAGACGACAGCTCATAGAGATCTTTGGAATAAGAACACATGCTGCGTCGACCCTAAATAAATTGAAGTAAGGGTTGGAGGATGATGACGATGATTTTCGTGCAATCATTTTGGAAACTTGTGCGTCCATGTTTGCGTCGGTCTTCATTTCTCTCTTGTCTTGAGATACGTCATAGGCCTAATGATGCGTGCATGTGCATCTCTGCAGTAGCACATGTTCCTTATCATTGGTTAAACAGTCTGTCTTTATTAATTTTAAACTGTACTGTGACAATTTACGGTTAAACAATTAATATTATTATGTAATTGACTCCTTATATGGATCACAAATATCAAGTATTTTTATATTTTTAACTTTTTGAATGTTTATGGATGGAGAAGGAGAGACACTTGCATGATTTATGCATTGTGTGAATGAAATGAAAGAAAAGGAAGTAAATGATAGCGTGACGGCTAACAGCGTAGAATAGAAGAGAAAAAACTTGTTGGAGCGTCCCCAAGTAATATGGGATGTGGGCAAAAAGATTTGAATTTGTCTATGCATGGCCAATAGTTTTTTTTTATAGTTAATAACATTCGTACCTGTGTAAACATAGCTAGTTAGTGTTCCACGCTCGCTTACAGGCACCCATTTTGCCAACAGAATTTGACAGCCAGGAAAGACCCCTGCTTGAGACAGACCTTGTGCGATACGGACGGCACAGACAGCCTTCCAACCACCCTGAAAATATTAACAATTCAGCAAAATAACTTTCTAAACTAACAATGAAATCTATATTTTTAAAGAAACTTATGTTTCCAGATATTCACACAGTTTGTAAGTTTGCCATTTCAAAGTTATGATTTGAGGATAAGAAAGCAATTCGTTTCTCTATTTTGTAAAAAAAGTATTGAACGTACCCAATCAATGAGCCATGGTCCCAAAATAGATACAACGCCATTGACAAATAAGGAAATCTGCAGCGCTATCTTTCCACCCCATCGTTGGACTACCAGACCCATTGGAAACGTCATGATGCAGTATCCTAAGAAGAATGAAGCTAGCACCATTTCTTGCGTTGATTTCGCCCAATCAAATGTCTGAAATAAATAATCAGCAAAAAAATCTAATTCCTGTTTCAAAATGTTTGACTACAACAGTATAGGAAGACCTCAAAGGTATTAAAATAAGGCCAGGAGGTCATCATATTGATGATTATGAAAATCACTCACTTTATGAAAACTGTCTGTAGAATTCACTAATGCGGCTCCATCAATACTTTTATTGCTTGTTAAGTTACCATAACTATCTTCTATAGTCATATTTTTATCTGCTACATCTTGGACATTCGTGTAATTACTATACTCTGTAAGGTTTGTGTTTAAAACTGCTATAATATGTTCTTTAATAGGACTCGTCATGGAAACCACGGTGACTCCCATATGACCTCTGCCTATAAAGTTCACCAGTATGCAAAAGAAACATATAAGCATTTGAATATGTCTGACCCCGTATCCATATTGTGGTATTTCTTGTTTCTCTGGAACAAATTAGAGAAAGTATCAGTATGTTAGGACGCACGGTGCCGAAACTTGGACACTGGCATTAGGGTTGGTTTATAATTCAAGGTCACTCAATATGGTATGAATCGAGCTATGCTCAGAGGTTTTTAGAAGGATAAGATTTGAATTGAAATTATACGTAAAAGAATTGGAGTATACTTTGCAGAGTATCTAAGCAAGCCAATATGGTAATGGGCTGACCATAATTGTCGAAAGACCGATGACCATTTCAGCAAACGAGTCGTGGAGTTAAAACTGTATATCGGCTAGCGTAGAGTGGGATACCTCCCAGCTAGATTGACTGCAAGGTAGGTAGCACAGACACCGTTGTAGCGCAGTTCGGAAGACAGATGTCCAGCAGTGGACTGTGGCAGTTATTCACATCATTTCTTTGGTTCATAAACTTACCCGCAATAATCTGCTGTGTAGGAACTTTACTGTATTCACATTCCAGGATTTTTTCTTTTTTTCCCATTTTTCCATTAATTTTTTTTACACTATGTGTATGTACTGTTGAAAGTTGCAAAGTTAGAAGCAAAATGAGGAGATTAAAATACCTACTCCAGGTATAATTTAAAATTTCCGTCAAAAGTTTTAGATGATATAGATCTTGTCTTTCAATAGACAGAGCATTTTCAGAAATGATGGTTTTATATTTAAAAATCTTTTTAATTCTCTTTTGTGGGAGAGGGAATATCCAAAGTACAAGAGCAGAGTGCCATTGTTCTGTTCTTTACTAAGGACCCCGGCATCACTACATCTCTGGAATTAAACTACTTGGATTGTGTCTGCAGCAGATAAATGTATTCAATATGAAATCGTCGCCAGAAAAGATAATCCAGCTGCGTGATATGAAGACCCATTGAAAATGCACAGGTCGATAGACGGAAGGTGACATTTTCAATCGCACTATCAGTCAAACTATCTTGCCAAGTCTGTTCCTTCTCAAGTCTTCAATACGATGGTATCTTATCTTAATTAAATTTGATTACCTCAACGGTAGTAGGCCTTATTTGAACTGTAGACTTAGAAGATAAAACTTTCAACCTAATAATATTCTGTCTCGAGTTTTCTGGTTTAGCAGTATAAACAGGAACACTTTGCACAGATAGCAATTTTACCTACGCTTAATTATGACAATGCAGTTAAAATATGTTCACTCGCACTATGTTATTGTTATTCTTTATAACACACAAAATTTAAAGAAATACATAATAATACGAGTATGTACATACAAATTGCAAATTGTACAAAGGCGAACTTTACCTAGAATTGGTTTTCTTACAGCAAACTTTATTTCGATTGCGAGTTTTGCAAAAAAATACATCAAGTGCATTTAAAAAAAGAAAGAATATTACGTTACATGATGCGCAGCACGGTTTCCGCCAGGGACTGTCAACAGAGACTGCCATAATGTGTCTAAAAAAGACTGTAAGCTATTACGTAGATAATCAGAGTCCTGTCTTTTCTTGCTTCCTTGATATGTCGAGGGCCTTTGATATGATTAATTATGATATGTTATGGGGTAAATTACGTAAAGCAGATATGCCATTAGAGCTCATAAATATTTTTAGGTACTGGTATGGGCACCAAGTAAACTATGTGCGTTGGGCGGAGGCTAGTTCTGATGAGTATAAGTTGCAATGCGGGGTTAGACAGGGTGGTTTGACTTCTCCGATTTTGTTCAACTTGTACATAGACGGTCTCATTAGTGAGCTCAGCAGCTTGCAGGCCGGTTGTTATTTAGATGGAGTGGCTTTTAACAACATCAGTTACGCCGATGATATGGCACTCTTGAGCCCTTCAATATCAGGCTTGAGAAAGCTGTTGGATGTTTGTGAGAGGTATGTTGAGGAGCACGGTTTAAGATACAATGCCAAGAAGAGTGAAGTTCTATTTTTTGGAGCAAAGTCCTCAGATAGGTTTCCTTCTATAAAGCTAGCAGGTAGTGTCTTGAATCGTGTTCAACAATTTAAATACCTCGGACATATTGTTACTGCAGACATCAAAGATGACCTAGATGTAGAAAGGGAGCGAAGAGCATTGGCGGTTCGATGCAACATGCTTGTCCGTAGGTTTGCTCGCTGTACGTGTGAAGTGAAATTAACGCTTTTTAAAGCATATTGTCAGACACTGTACACGTGTAACCTCTGGACAAGCTGTACGCAGAAAGCCATCAATGCTCTTCGAGTTCAATATAACAATGCATTCAGGATGCTGCTGGGGCTGCCACGCTTCTGTAGTGCGTCGGGAATGTTTGCGGATGCCCATACTGATGGCTTCTTAGCGGTCAGACGTAAGCGTGCCGCGTCGCTGCTGCAGAGGGTCCGGGGCAGCTCAAACAGTCTCCTGAATGTCATTGCGGGGAAATTTGATTGCCCGTTTATGCATTTCCTTTCTGACCTACATGTTTTACTAACGTAGTTTTTAAAGTTATGTTTTACTAACACTTAATATGGATGGAAAGATCTGAAATAAAATGATTATTATATATATTATATATATATATATAGGTATTTAAAATCTTAAAATTATTATACTAAAGTCATTTGTGATTAGCACCCCATTTCCATCATTTTTTATTCTGTGGTTCGTGCTGACTGTATTTGGACATACAACCAGCTGGATGACAAGCGACATTGCAACATGAAAAATTTTCTTCTTTTAAGTGCCTTTGCCCTTACTACTTTTGATTGACGCTAAATGTTTTCCTAATTCATTCTCTCGTTAGCAGTTATTATTACACTTAATCATTCATTCATAATATCCCCCACAACCCATCTATATTTTTTTAAATATTTATCATTCTTTTGCTCTAAATGCATGTCATCCCGCTACATCCCGTCATGTCTTTGAAAGCAAAAATTATCTTCGATTCTGTCTTTATCTAGCTTCTGCCCGTGGTTACATCCGCGTCTCAGAAACGTTCTGTTGCACTCGGTAATAGTGTAGTGTACCTTTCCATCAGTGAAAAAATTTCTGATTCCAAAAATTCTATATCTCAACTATTTAATAAGAACAGATCAGTAATAGAGTGGCGCCACTTTCAGACTTATCCTGAAATTATACTCATTTCTTACTTGGTCCATTCTTGCACTCCTCACGTCGTTCAATCTAAACATTCTCATCCCCCGTGTATGCATTTCTTTTTCATCCGTCCTTTAGCTTCCCGATGCATCCAGAATGACAGGCTGTTTATTATGAATAGGTAGCTTTTACCATTTGCTTTAGAAGCGACTGTAATTTACTAGTATGTTCTGTGAATCTGTGATAGGTCGCGATTTTATCCAGTCCAAGCTGTTCCGTGACGTCCATGTCTGTTATGAAAATAACAATAATAAGACTATATTTTACGCTATGTAAGTTTTTTATGCACGAACAATTTAAACCATTTAAAATAATTAAAGGTTTCAACATGTTTGTCAGTGTTCTTTAATTAGTTTTACTAATTAAATTTAGACGATGACTTTACTTTTCATGTTCTTAATTAAAGAAACAAACATACATTACATGTTTGCGTTTCTTTGTTTGAAAGTAGTTTTCAAACTTGATAAATAATACCCGACCAATTTACTTAGTTCAAATATTTAGCTGACATCCTTCCATTTATATGGAAAAACGCAAGTCATTTATGAAATGAAACGACAGACGTCTGTCTGACTATACGACATACATAACACAGTCATTTAATCAGTAAAATATATTTTAATCCGACAAAAAAAAAGGAGGAGGTTCTCAATTCGAATCGTATTTTTTTTTATGTATGACCACGGTTAACTTTTCACAGAGAAGTCCGATTTGATACTTTTTATTGGAAAGTGTACATCTCAAAGTTGGTCCTAAAATTGAAACCTACCACTACCACTGCTTGTCTCTGCATCAACCAAAGGTTGACTGGTATAAAATGCCTATGGCATTAAGTCCACCTCTGTACTCTGTGCTTGAAGTGTTAAATAAATAAATAAAATCTACCTCTAAGGGTAGAAATCTAGGGTTAATTGATTGTTTACCACTGAATTTTCAATTGTGAACTCATTCTGTTTAAATTTGGCCCACATATGTAGTACTGATGTCAAAACAACACAATAAAGATCTGGATTTTATCTGATGATGGAGACTGAAAGCAGTTGCAAGAGGTCCTCAACAGTTTACAGCAGCAATATCGTGTTTATGCTCATTTCAGGCACCTTGATGAGAATTTTAGACCTAGCTGGAGTATAACTGTCATCGAAAGTCTAACGATGCAGACGGAAGGCAGTTTTAAGAGGTGCTCAACAGTTTACAACAGCTATATCGTGTTAGGGCTCATTTCATATACCTTGATGAGAAATTTGATCTAGCTAGGATACAGTGAGTGAACCTCTCAGTCTCTGCATTTCAGCCTGCGTTCGTTCATCATGTGGGTTATTTTACACCTTATTTAGTTCCAAAGCTAATAATGCAATGCCATCAAAACATAGACTCGATTGTGTTTCGAATTCATGCTAGTCATCGTGCTATTGTACTCGTCAACCTGTTTGACGGTAGGGAAAACTTGTATTACAACACCATCCTTGAATTCTTCACCTAACACGACCCTTCATCTATCAAATAATTTAGAATTTCAATAAAAACCAAAAAAAATAAGCACAAAGTGGATTGCAGCAACAAAGAATATCCACGGAAGAGGACACAAAAACCGAAAAATAAAAAATTTTGAACAAAAAGTTGAACTGACGAAAACCCGAACTGAACATCAAAAAAAAAAAACCATTTAGTCTAGCTAAGCTACTAGTAATTAATTTTGAGGCGGCGCGGCAGCAGGAAGCAACAATAACTGAAGGTCAATCAAGCTATCATCATTTCAAGCTTTACGTAATTAATTAAATAAATAAATAATATCTTGGGACAACCAACACACCGCCATCTGATCCCAAACTAGGCAGAGCCTGTGCTATGGCCTAACTATAACTATGGTCACAAACATGGTAGCATGGTGGCATGGTATGGTATGGTAACTATAACTATATAACTATGGTCTTGTTTGTTTGGTAGGAGACGACAGTTCGGGTGTTCATCCGTTTAAATATTTGTTAAAAGTTTTTATTCGTCATCATTTATCGCTGACAAAATGGCACTTTTTTCAAGCTCTCCGTATCAGGAAAAAGTACGTGCAATGAAGACCTACACTCTGCAATAGGTTGAAGAAAAAAAAGAGAGATGAAGTGAGAGTTGTACTATTAATATTTATTTCTTAAATAGTTATATTTACACAATTTTATTCTAATATCAATTTCGTATCACATCATGTATACTTTCTTTTTCCTTGCTGGATTTCTTGTCTTCAATCGGAGTCAGTTCCTTGTCATCATCTGGAAAAGAGATGTTTTTTACTACAAAAAAAAACAAGTTCAATCAAGTTTGAAAAAATAAGGATTTCAAGGCGTCAAACCTAGACATGACTTTGGTTCCTATTGTCAGCTATACTGGAAGATTATATCGGCTGTTAGGTTGTTTTTTATCAGGATATGATATTGAACTAAAACTAACTTAACTTTTTAACTTTACTGTTTTTGTTTGTGTCCTGTAGTATTTACGAGTATAATATTTGTAATGCGTTTTCTGATTATTGTTATTTTTTTTTGTATGCTCGTCATGTCCCTGTGACAAATAAGTATTTTTTCTTTCTTAACTACAATAGATTTACCATTTCCCTCTTCGCCATAGAAGTTCCATGGCTGCACGGTTCCCTTGCAGAACACAACGAATATAGTGTTGGATATGAACATGATGGCCACGAAGATGATGAACACATACTGCCACTTTCGGTGGTTAGTCTGAAAACAAATCGAAACAAAGTTTTATTTTTTTAATGGAAAACCAAGGAAAAAGTGTCTAAAAAAATAATTTCTTTTTCACAAAAAACGATACTAATAACATCAGCAATTCAGCATGTAACCCGAAACACGTCAATAGTTGCCCGTAAGCCCTCACTAAACTCTTCAAGTGGTAGCGACGAATTTAGTGAAACTTGCGCATGACAAAATTGAATTTTACTCATACCAAAAGGCCTCATCAAACCCCTTCATAGAACTTACATAGTTCACCCAACAAATTCTGTCAAAACTTGGCTCACAAACTTACCACGTCATCCTTCACGATGTTGGACACTATCACGGGCACCAGCAGGCTGGTCAGATTGGCGATCATATTGCCCAGAGCCATTACAGGTCCGGCGAAGTTCGGAGCCAAGTCTATTTGGTTTATCTGAAACAAATAGATGTATTGGTGCGCGGGTACCATGTTTACAAACTTGGAGCGTTGAAATAAGTAAATAATAATAGTAAATTGATTTATTTTTTCCCACAAGTATTAATATGTACACAGTATAATATTCAAAAAGTTTGAAGATGAGAGACAGGAGCCCATACTAAGTAAAACCTGTGCTACGGGTCTCCTGGTCTCCTTATCTGGAATACATTATTTAGAACTAATCTAAGGACATATTTAAATAACAGTAGCAGGGATATTACAGCTAATGAACAATAAAATGAAATAAAAATTAAGAAATAAGGAGTAGGAAGTGGTGGAAATCAAGGTGGAAGAAAAGGGGGGGAGGGTGGTAAATGCCGTTATTTGCTCGAAAAATCAATTATCTACATACATACCTAATTACCTACGTAATAATTAGGTAGAGAACAAGTGTGTGATCGTGCCAACCTCTCTTGATGCCCCCGTGGAGGTGTGAACCATTCGTCGAGTATAGGTTTAGTTTGGCAGTATGACTACGAGTATTGTAACGGCACGTTAAAGGTTGCATGACTAAATGCTTCTTTGTATTAGAAACTAACAGTCCAAAACCTAAGTATCTCTAAGTAAGTAGAAAAAGAAAATCAGATAAGTTTACAAAATGATAAAATTAAAAGCAGCTGGTGAAACATCTCTCTAGCTTCTATGCTCCATGTTACGAACAGCGCCAACCTTAATAATGTTAAGGTTGGTTCAAATCGCTTGGCAACTGATCTAACGTTGTTATGTGTGAGTATTGGATCAAAAAATATTGTGGATTTTATTTCTTCCAAATAACATAATCCGAAACTTGACCTCTACGAGTATAAATGTGGACGGCTTGTTCTTCAGCATTAATTTTTATTTATAAAAAGTTCCAAAGAAGGTTTCACAAATACTTGTCAATCATGTTGAAATTAAATAACTAATCCATAATGGATGATATTAAGAAAAACTAGTGTGCCACCCTCAACCAAAATAATAGGGTTCAGAAAAGTACAAAAAAATCTCTGTAGTATTTCTGACGCGTACAAACTGATCATTATTCTTATTCTCATCGTACTACTATTATAAATGAGTGCATGTGGCAACATAATTTATGACATATGCTTACATGGAATCCCACGTGAACCCCAGCATGTAGACCATGCGCTATGATAAGCAGAGACACAGCCAACGTCGTGTCGTTCACAAAACTGAACGCAAATAGGAACACCCCAGAGCCTGCCATAGCTGAAATAGAAAGAAGTTATTATAAAACTTAAATTTATTTGGGTAACAACTGCACTAGACCCGCATGGTAGCCCACTCCCTCTTTATAGAGAAGAGTTATAAATGTACATATATGAATATTAAAGGCATATGAAATTATTAGAGAGTCTTGTCAAATTGCAAAAGCTTTTATAATTACCGATACTATTGGCTGTCCTCCTGATGTTGACGATGGACATAATTTTCCTGTTGGCTACAAAATCAGAAGCATTACCGAACATAATGGCCATGATATACAAGGCAATGTAGGGCAGCGATGAATACACTCCATTCTGAAAAAGAAAGAAAAGAAATAGAAATTTTATGAAAATTAATTTATGTGAAAACAAAATTAACCCTTGCTTGTCAGAACTTCGTGGATGGCTCCACTAAACACAAACATTTAACAAAATACGGCTTCCTCTACTACTACTGCTATTGCCTTTCATGTTTTTTTAGTTACAGATATTTTGATTTGAAAATGGGTAGCAATTTGTATTTTTTTTTAAGTCAAGAAAGACATGCTGCTACTAATCAAAATTAAACGCTTACTTACCCTTTTCAGGTCTACATGGAGTATATGGTTCATATATAAAGGTATCTCAGTGAGGATCAAAAGGTAGCTAGCAGCACTGCCCGCGTGTGATGCTATCAGCCCCCAAACAGCCTTTGATGTAAGGATGTGCTTCCAAGGAGTCTTACGTTTCTAAAAAAAAAACATCCAATGTGTGCAAAATATCTTTAAATAGGGGAAGTTTTTTTTTTTTAATTTGACATTCGTCCCCTAAAAGGGTTAGTTAAGAGATCAAACTTTATAAGTTTTTAAACTGTCATGGTCACTAATATTATAATTAACACTAGAAACGGGATATTTACCATGTCCACTGTTTTTATTTGTTTCTGTTTGTTGTTTCAGTTTATCCGTGATCATGGTGCATGGTGCTTGCAACAGCGCCGAAATATCACGAACTCAAAGCAAACAGTGGAAATGGTAAATATCCCGTTTCTAGTGTTAATTATAATGTTAGATCAAACTTTGTTAGGAAATTCGCCAAGTTTACAGATGGAAAGTCCCATTGGATACATGGCTTGTAAGATAATGTTACACGAGCTTTTTCTCTGATAAGGAAGGAAAGATAATGATCGAAGGAAACATTTGCTTGATTGAATTTGGACACATTCATGCGGCAAAAGGAACAAAACTGAAGTAAATTTTTAAATTCATAAAATTATTCTTATTTGAAGAGTGTTTTTTTGAAACAGTTATAAAAAGCTAGCAAAATTCAGGTGTCCTGCAGACACATCTCTGCCTCACCATTCTTAGAAACAGCCTGGTATTATTGGTAGAAAAAAAGTTGAAAGCTTGCTAATTGACAACCAAACTTACTTTAGGCACAATATCAACAGCTATATCCTCCATAATATACGCCAGCTCCTCAGTCTTGATAGTAGGATGGTCATGAGGACTTGCGACTCCCAGCCAGCCGAGCAGACCGCAGCTGACCAGACTCAGGGTTCCAAACAACCAAAATGATACTGGCCAGCCCAGGATTGGACTACCGGCGAAGAGGCCAGATAGCTGGAAGGCTATTATTGTTCCTACTTGTGATCCTGGAAAAATAATACAAGAGACTTGAAAAGTTGAGTACTGACTGGAGTTTGCAAACATTAAAAATATGAAAATCTATTAAATCTCTCAGGGATTTATAGTCTATCTTCCAAAATACGAGCACGCCATGATGAGATCTGATACAGAGCTGCTACAACCATGAAAGTATTTTGTTAAGGGTTAGACAAGACGAACTCTATGCAATTGCAACAATAAATCCTACAATTTTGTATTACTCTTCTATACTGTATAGGTTCATATATCTGTCTGTTGCAGACACAAAATGAACTGCAACTGCAGACAAAATAATAAGTCTACCTCCATGTCAATTTAATTACACAATTTGTGTAATTAAATTGACATTATTATTATTATTACACAATTACATGTCATTTTTAGTTTAGCAATTAATCCAATTATTCGGCAGCTAAATTCTAAATTCAACGTATGGTATTTGGATGATGGAACCCTGGGAGGAGATGTGGACACAGTCCTAAAAGATTTAACTTTTTTAAAAGAAAAATTCAGTTGCATTGGCCTAGACCTTAACCTTTCGAAGTGCGAAATTTACCTTCCTGAAACCACTGACAGACAGACTACCATTTCTAAATTTAACTCGTTAGCTCCAAATATCAAAATTACCGGAAAAAATTCTCTTCACCTCCTAGGGTCACCAATATTTGACGAATCTTTTCCGACGTTCATTGAAGAAAAAATTCAAAATTTTAATGATGTTTCGGAGAGACTTTTCAAAATTAACATTCATTCGGCCTTCACACTTATTCGATACTGTTGTTTTGGACCAAAATTCACGTATAGCCTTCGCTCCTCTCATCTTTGGAAGTATCCACAGCTTTTAGAAAAAGTGGACCAAATAATTAGGAAAACTCTAACTTCAATACTTAATGTGGCCCTGGACGACCGAGCTTGGCAGCAAGCCGCACTTCCCATTCGTTTGGGTGGTCTCGGCGTCCGCAAAATTTCAAGTATAAGTTTACCAGCTTTCCTCTCCTCGGTCTACGGTACCGAAAAATTAACCAGGGATATTCTGACGTCCTCACTGGTCGATTTTGAGGTGCCGTATTTGACTGATGCGTTGAACGCCTGGAAAATGGCTTGTCCCAATACGGATGTGCCCGACAACCTGTCCTCCCAGAGACAGTGGGACGTGCCGCTCTGCAGCATTGTACGGAATAACCTTTTAAACACGTCAATCAATACTGTGGAGCGTGCCCGTCTGCTGGCCGTGGGGGAATGGGAGTCGGGCTTGTGGCTTCAGGCAGTTCCATCTTTCACCATTGGCACTATGATGGATGACGCATCGTTCCGGGTCGCTACGAGTCTACGCTTAGGCGCACCTTGTGTTGCTCCGCATCGGTGTCATTGCGGTGAAGCTGTCGACAGCCTCGGACACCATGGCCTGTCCTGCTACAGGAGCGCAGGTCGCATTGCACGGCACGCCAGCATTAACGACTTGATTCGTCGAGCTCTTGCCAGCGCCGGCGTACCAGCGGTTTTAGAACCAAACGGCTTGGTACGTGAGGATGGGAAGAGACCAGACGGCATGACGTTGGTGCCTTGGAAGGTGGGTAGGCCTTCGGTGTGGGACGCAACTTGTGTCGACACCCTTGCGCCATCCCACGTTTCAAGCACGGCGGGCTGTGCGGGCGCTGCTGCTGCGGCTGCTGAGATCCTCAAGCGGCGCAAATACTGTAACCTTATTGGTAACTACAGTTTTGAGCCGTTTGGGGTCGAAACGCTCGGGTCATGGGGCCCGAGTGCGCGTCTCCTTTTCAAGGAAATCTCTCGCCGACTAGTCGACACTTCGCGTGACCAGAGGGCTGGGTCTTTCTTTGGGCAAAGAATTAGCATTGCCATTCAACGTGGCAATGCTGCCAGTCTTCTGGGCACGTTTCCAGATGATAGCGATGCGGAGGAGTACTTTGACGCCTAAGACGTGTCATATTGTCATCGTTGTATATATATAGGTACTTTATTTTAGTCTTCTTTTTATATTTATTTTAGTTCTATTTGTAGTCTGTATATAATGTACATAGCTATTATATTATATCATCATTACACAATAATATTTCAAACTCATTTAACTTTAACTAACAAATCTGTGCATCCATAAGCACAAACATTTCACATTCCATCTCCGCAGACGTGAATAAACACAACTAAATCAACATCAACAAGAAGTCGTCAAAAGATAAATTAATTTTGGTATACACGTCAAAAAGATTACATTCGTCGTATCTGAAATGATGCATCGTAAAAGTTATGTAATTTGAGCTTGTGACGCTACGAGAGGGACTGGCGATGTGAGTTTATGAGATGGTAACCTTGGGAGGATACGGGAGGGTAAAGTGGACGGGTGATGTAAAAGGCTTGTGGCAAGATTAGGGGCTAAGTAACGAGGACGTTGGTTTTGATAGGTTGACCATAGGTTGACCTAATTAGGAAACACCTTATTTAGAAACTGACATGGCTATGAAAAGAACCATGTCAGAAAGTAAAGTTATTAAAACATTTATGAGTGTTTTCAAGTTATAAGAAAAACTGGGCTAGGGTCGGTAAAAATTAATTAGACAAATGCACTTTTGCCATAGTCACTCATATGACTCTAATAAACACTAATAATTGAGAACCTAATATTATTTCATTTTAAAAATACAAAATTGTATTGCTAAATTAAACGAAAGACTAACCGTTGACGTCCTAATAAGATTACTTGTGTACCCAGACAAGACAAGACGTAAACCAGAAGCACTATCCAAAACAAGTACTATATCCCAGCGAGATACACACGCTGTCATGTATAACAAGTACAGTGGCAGAAGTTCTCACGCTCCTAACTTACTTCCCCATTGTTCGAGCCACTCGCGACCGGATTGCTTCCTTCCGACACAGTTTATGTTTTACTATCTTGTAACTTGGATGAGTAATCTTATGAAAATGTTAACCTTAGAAGGACAGTTTTATCAGCGCAAGTCTTGTAAATTTTAAAGGGAATGTTTTTTTATATTATTTTTTAAAATGTATGAGAAACCTAAATTTAAACCAAGAGAATCAGAAGGAATTGTATCTATACCCTACAAAAGAAACCTAAAATTAAAGAACTACAGAACAAATACTAATCTCCTAGTATTCAAAGAAACCCATCCCTGGCAGATAACCTCACCTTCCCTGACCTCCCCGTTCCAGAAACTATAATAACATATTACAAATTACAGCTCAGCAAGTATGTGCGGCCGTCTGTTTCTTTCGAAGTGGCTCCGCCGGCGGCCTCGACGGCCTGACTCCGCAACACCTTAATGACTGATGTTCAGGCGCCGGGGAAGCTGGTCTTTTGAAGGAGCAGACGGCCCTCATCAATCTCATGCTCTCCGGCAGTGTAAAGATGCCGTCATCGATATTTTGTACGGGGCCAATCTTTGTGCTCTGCGCAAGAAAGATGGCGGCATTCGTCCCATTGCCGTAGGGTCAACTTACCGTCGTATCGCAGTCAAAATTTGCTGCGCCTTTTACAGTGAAACACTGGCCAGCAAATTTCAGCCCCTTCAGCTTGGCTTCGGGTCTAAAGAGGGCTGTGAGGCTGCGGTACATGCACTTTCCACTTACCTTAATAGTGATAAGGGTGAGGTCATCCTTAAGGTTCACCTTAAAAATGCTTTCAATTCCGTAAACAGGGACACCTTGTTGACAGAGGTTCAAAAAGAAATATCCAAAATTTACAGTTTTCTTTACCCATGCTACAGGAACCCCTCAAAATTACTCTAAAAGACAACCATTTGGAATCAGCCGTTGGGTGCCAACAGGGTTCTTCAAAAAGAAGAAGACCAAATTATTAGGAAAACTCTAACTTCAATACTTAATGTGGCCCTGGACGACCGAGCTTGGCAGCAAGCCGCACTTCCCATTCGTTTGGGTGGTCCCGGCGTCCGCAAAATTTCAAGTATAAGTTTACCAGTCTTCCTCTCCTCGGTCTACGGTACCGAAAAATTAACCAGGGACATTCTGACTTCCTCACCTGTTAATTTTGAGATGCCGTATTTAACTGATGCGTTGAACGCTTGGAAAATGGCTTGTCCCAATACAGATTTGCCCGACAACCTGTCCTCCCAGAGACAGTGGGACCTGCCGCTCTGCAGTATTGTACGGAATACCCTTTTAAACACGTCAATCAATACTGTGGAGCGTGCCCTACTGCTGGTGGCCGTGCGAGAATGGGAGTCAGGCTTGAGGCTTCAGGTACTTCCGTCATCCAGCAGTGGTGCTATGATGGATGACGCATCGTTCTGGGTCGCTACGAGCCTGAGATTCTTTAGCGGCGCAAATACTGTAACCTTATTGGTCATGGGGTCCGAGTGCGCGTCTCCTTTTTAAGGAAATCTCTCGCCGACTGGTCGACTCTTCCCATGACCAGAGGGCTGGCTCTTTCTTTGGCCAAATAATTAGCACTGCCATTCAACGTGGCAATGCTTCCAGCCTTCTGGGCACATTTCCAGATGACAGCGTTGCGGAGGAGTACTTTGACGCCTAAGACATGTCCTATTGTCGTCGTTGTATATATATATAGGTAATTTCTTTTTGTCTTCTTTTTATCTTTATTTTAGTTCTATTTGTAGTATGTTTAATGATAATAGGTTGCTAGTAATAAAGAAACTTTATCTTGAGCTTGAATTATTATCGATATATGCTAGTCAAGCGCTTTAAAACATTTTTGTGTAAGAAACTCACCAGTATAAATGTATGTGCTGAGTCTTCCTCTCTCACACAGGGGTGCCCACTTGGCCAGCATGGTGTGAATGCTCGGGTACATCGCCGCTTGCGTCATTCCCAGCACTAGTCTGCTGCCTGATACAGCAATCCAACCACCCTGAAAGAAGATTATAATAATAATTGTGTTACCCCGATTTCTTCTTCACATGGGTATCGTAGAGAAATCCTTCTGTGTAAACTTGGATTTTCAAAATGCACCGCGATTACCAACCTGTCTTAAAATTGCACTAGACATGGTTCTATTTTTCTTAAGATTAAAAAAATCCGTTAAGTAATAAGACCGCCTATATGTAAGGATGTCCTTGCTTTCACAACAGCTGGCTTTCATAGACACACTTTGTTCGTATATCGATATCAAAGGGCAATAAACTTGCGTCCAAATAGCTAATCCGAAGATACTTACTACTAGCGCTATCCAGGGTGTACAAATAGAAATGACTCCATTGACAGCCAAAGCAAACATTATCGGGAGCTTGCCTCCAAACTTCTGCGCTATGAGCCCCATAGGCAGCATCATACTCGTGTATCCCACGAAGAAGGAAAACGTTATCATCTCCTGAGTTGATTTGTTCCATTCATATGTCTGAAATGGTAAAGAATATCTTTAAAACTTCTTATTTAGCAAAAATCACTTTGCTAATTATAATACTTGGTGGTGGCCTTTGCCAATCAGTGGGACAGTGGCAGCTAGTAAAATGATAAAACATAGTCTTCATTTTAAACAAAGAAGTGTAGAGAAATCTGAGCTGGTTCACTACATTCTAATTTTGCCTGATGTTTCTGTTTATGAAAATAAATTCCAAGAATTTGACGACGCAACCAATGAACACGATTATAAATCCCTACCACCTAGTCACAAGCTTTTCAAACAATTTGATGATAACGAATTAGAACACGCGGTACTAATAATAACAAAACAAACAATACTTACGCGATAAATGTCCCACCTGCTGATATTTACATTAGCATCTTCACAACCTTCAGAGTAATTCCTAGTCCCATTCACTTCACAGCGAGGGTCGGGTACCTTAACCATAGCGACCATCAGGACGCTGAGTTGGGACCTGATCGTGTATGCAATCGTTAGGCATATGAACAGGATCAACGTTTGTACATGCCGAATTCCAAGGCCTTTTGGACGCTTCGGAGATCTTGGAGGCTCTAAAATTTTGAAGGAATATAGTTGCATATTTATACATTTTGTGGATAGAGGAAGCGTTGTTTAGAAGGCGATGTTTGTTGTTATAAGAACAGCACTGAACTGATAAATGATGTGTGGACGATACTCTCACATGGTCAACACAAAAAGCATTGATCGGTGTCGATACAGCGGCGTTTTGTGATAGCTCCTACAGGTCAACGATTAATATTGTATAAAGCACTTGAAGAAACAATCTAAAAATAGTTAATTTTGCATAAAATTGTTTATTATTATCTAAATCTGCAGTAACTACAATACTAGCTTTTCTTGAACTGTGTGGTTAAAGAGCAAGGACATGAATATTTCAAATTAAAAGTATGTTGCCGTCGAACTCTTATTTACATAAAAACTAAAATCTCTTTATTTGCAAAACGCTAGTATTGTAGTTCTATTGTCTCTATTTCGTCGTTCTTATCTAATAATACATCAAGAGTCACTTTAGTTTTATGACACAAGCTTGACATTTCACCGTCCATTTCAATTGCTGCTACCAAATCAATACCAGAATCGTCATTATCTTAACAAATAAATAAAATAGCATTGAACCACTTACCCTCATTCTTCTCATGTTTGGGCACAGATTCGTAGACAACCTTATCGCTAGCCATAGCTCTTACCAATGACAGCTAGGTACCGATCCTTCTGCCACCCATCCGAGAATTCCGAGATAGTTACATTTGAACAAGGATAAAATATTTGTCCTAATAAGCAATAATTGCGTGCCATGAGGTATTTTAATTTCCATTCTTGAATTTATGTACTTAGTTTTGTTTGATAAGGTTTATTAAAAACATCTGATGCGGTCTTTTTAATGTCTTGGTGGCCGACACTTTACTCATTCAGAAATTTTGTTTAATTAATTAAGTACAGGCCGTTATATATTTTTTTGCTTTTCTACATCTGTACAAATGTACAGACGCCAGCACATCAAGCTACCCAAAATTGTAATTTTTTTCAATCAACCTTGAACCTAATGCTTTAGCGTTAAAGTTGAAAATCTATTAAAGAAATTTGACTGATTGTAGCAGCTTTATGTGCTGGCGTCTGTACCTACTATTAACCGTATAGTTTTAAAAATATTATGATAAGGTAAAGATTGTAAGTTTGAATGTAATCTTCGGAACTACTGATTCCAAAAAAGCTAGAAAGGAGATGACTGCTCAGATGACGAGTAATAGAGCAGTATGGCAGAAGACATGCTGCGCCGACCCCTAATAAATTGGGATAAGGACAGAAGAATGATGATGAAATTAAAATCACTGCCGTGGGATAATTTCCAACCATAACGCGACTGAAACCGCGGGAAAAAAGCTCGTAGTAAATATTATTATAATTAAATTTCACGCGAATAAAATCGTGGGCAGAAACTCGCATGAGAATATTACAAGGAGGTGATTGTTAATTCGACTGTAATTTTTTAAATTACGACTATGAAGTTTCAGTTTGAAGTTTTATTTGGAAACTAAATCAGCCAAAACATTTGGTTTTTGAAAAAAAATAATTGAAGTCTATTTAGTCAACATTAATAATAAGTATGTACAAACAAAAATATTTTATTAAAATTGATATAAATTATTGTATATTGAGTTCAACAAGAATATTGAACAGCCTGTGAATTCACAAGTGTAAACATTGTTATCTATAACAGTACTGCGGTTCTTTTATCATTTATGTAAATAATAAATATTGTTCTTTTAAATTACGTCCAGAACATAGAAGGAAATTATATTTGGTGTTCTTATTATAATAGTTATGTATATGAAATAGGAAGTGACGTACCTGCCTAGCCACATATAGTTTAAAGAAATGTTTCATGCCGGCACATACATATGAGTATCAATTCCATTTTGATGTATACTTGATCGATCATTAATTAAACTGTTATCAAACACCATGGGTGTATTTGATAACAGTTTGATTACTTGATTGATACTATGGCTATCATTTAATTTGTAACTTCGTTAGCGGCTAAACAGTGTTCGATGAAATGCAGAAATGTGAAGTAGAATATAATATGGGTTAAATATGGGTACTATCGGGATTAATCAATGACATATTTGTATCCCGGTAGTACGTTGTACGCAGGCAAAGCCACGGGCAAAAGCTACTATCTACATATTTATTCGTAAAAACACGAAAAGAGTTTTAAAAATCTAAGAAGTAACATCAGGAGTAGATTCTAGTCTTTAAATACAGTAGCGCCACAATGAACATGTGTGCTAACGTACAATAAAACAGTGTTTGCTATGAGCTGTTCTTATCATTGTCAGTAAGACGTATGCATAACGACATTCATGGAATCGTTATTTACGAGACATTCTTGATAGGAAGTCTTATTTGAAATTGTAGCTATTGAGTATAACATAACATAACGCATGTAATCCCCGGGGGTTCAGCAGAGGTGTACTTAACAGTAAACCCGCTTTTCGCCAGTTATGTTAAAGTCCCATGTGATATGGGGCGAGCCTATTGCCATCAACCGGGCACAGATTCAGACTCCTTGGCTGCTGCTGAGAAATGCCTGATAGCAAAACCCAATAACGCTTTGCCCGACCCGGGGAATAGAACCCAGGACCCCTTGTTCAGCAGTCGCCTTTGCGACCACTAGACCAAAGAGGCAATTATAAAACATATTTTGTTGTTGTTCTATGCTTTAATTCTTTTTCAAAAACATTTTAACTTATTACTGATGGTGTCAGATTTTTAAAAGTCTATGGAGAGTTAACATTATTTTGTTTGGAACCGAGTGTTTGATTCGGCCGTTTTTATTGAATCTTAGCCGAATCGAAACTTTATGATCAGATAATCATACATACGGTTCGTGCCGATCGACCACTTTCGTTCGGCAATAAATTGCTGAATAATTTTCTCTCGGCATAATTTGTTCAGATGTTTTCTTACATAGTTTGATTTTGCAGCCTGCTTACCCGAAATGTCTGTAGTGCCCAAAAGTTGTTAAAATAGGTATTCTTAGTGGTTCAATTCAAACCCATAGCGTAAGTTTTGTTATTGTACCAGTCTACGACAATATTATCTTCGCCCACACCAGGAAAACAAGTCCCTAATCATTTTATTAAATCAATCATTTGTGTGCAATGACCTCTCCATTGGTCCGTATGAGAGGAAATTGAATCTTGCTGTAATTATATTGACGATCGATATCAGGAAACTTGGGGCACAATCTGATTAGGAATAAGATTCAATATTATACCCAACACATAATTCGCTTCGGTTGGCATCCGAGATTTATTTGTAGTAAAAAAAAATGGTCTTTTGATATAATTCCCGCTTCGGTCTTTATATTGTTTGAACTTTATAAATGATTAGAAACTTGCAGAAAAAGTAAATTCATAAACGTAAAGAGTTATTCGTAAGGAAATACGTAACGACAAATCATGATCACTTTCGGGAATCAATATTTTAATATTATTCACTAGCTGTTGCCCACGACTTCAGCCGGACCTCGCAAAAAATGTTGTTTTCCCCGGACACAATTTGCTACAGCAACAGTTCGAACCTTTATTCTTGGTTATAAAGTTCATTTTTGTTTGGAAAGAGGAAACTTTGAAACTACTCAGGAATAGAGTTTAGAGGATTAAAATAAGCTTAGGTATTCTATGTACTAGCTGTTGACCGCTACTTCGTTCGCGTGGAAATTTTGGTGTGTATGTGAGAGACTACCTCGTTGGTCGAGTGGAAGCAATTGCGACTACTAAGCATGAGGTCCTGGGATCGATGCCCGGGTCGGGCAGTGTTAAAAAAAATATTTCATTTATTTACATAAAGTTATAACGCACATGATTTAGAGAGATGCTTGTGTGACTCCCCTCTTCCACTTACCATTAAACAACGTATGCAAGTGAAAACAATACTATAAATAATAGTTATATTGGGTTATTCCATCAGGAATTTCTCAATAGCAGCCACTGAATCTGGATTTGTGCCCAGTTAGTGGAAATTGCCTCGCCCCCTATCACATGGACTTCAACGTAACTGGCGAAATGTGGGTGTACGATTAGGTACACTTCTGCCTTAACCTTCGGGGATTACATGGCGTGATGTGTAAGAACTGACTGGCTAATCAAAATGTGATAATGTGGGTGATGACTACAAAAAGAAGTCACAAACCAAATTAGATGGGGACGATATGGCATAAAAACCGTTTATTTTGGCGCTATCCAAATTTCTTTTCAAAGTGAACCATAACACGCCTTATTGGGCACTGTTTATTCTATTACCGTTCTGTATAGAACATTAAAGGACTTATTATTTTCCGCAAGCATGTGCAAGTTTTGGGCACTGAACAAACAACATATAATTGACTGTGTGAAAAGCATGGAGTGCAAAATTGAATGCCTGTCACTTTTATGGCTTGGCCCTGGGATCTGTTGATCGTCATTGTAAAAGCCAATTTTAAGGGAAATTGTAACCTCTTAATTGAAATGTCAAGTTATTTGAAATAGTGGGCATGCGGGGAATTGTCTCTCTCCTTTACTCCTTTAGCAGCTCCGTTTTTATAATGTTACTGCCCAGCTTTGTGATACGAAGCCTGGTGCCGATGCACAGTCTGATTGCATCAAGATTTCGCATGACCACACCTGGAACGCCAACTTTAAGCTCCAGCTGATGAGACAGCAGACAGCACGCCCGTTAACTCCAGGGAGTTGAGAAATTCAACAGGCTAGGCAGTACACGTTCCTTCTTAGTCCTTTGTGTTCCAGGGCCGCGGTATCTCTTTAGAACAGTCCCGCTGCCTACTTGCCCCCCCTCCTCCCTTCCGGTTTGCTGAGTTTGATCTCTTTGAGGCACGCATGGAACACGGACGCGCCGTCGATACGGCCTGCCGTCATAAGACGGTCGAACGGCGAGCTAGCCCATTACTCACCGTCCACAGGGTCTTAAGTCGCCGAACCACGCCACCCATCAGCGCCTGGTTTTCGCGGATGTCCTGCAAGCTGCGGTTGAACGCCTCTAATGTATGCTTCTGTGACATTCTCGTCCCATACTATTAACTTTCACTGCTGCAAAAGGACTCCCCCGTTTTTGGTGATATTGTATGTTGGGGTATCTTCGCTTACAAGATTCAGCGGCAATTAGAAAATGGAATGTGCAGTCCGGCCACCCATAAGCAAAGTTGTAACAATGCTCGAGGAAGCCACAACCATAGTTATAACTACACGGTTGGCGCAGTGGCTGAGCAATTGATCGCGGCGCTGCGTGTTGCGGGTTCCTTTCCCGCACGGAACAAATTTACAACGTCGTGGATTTGATCAAATTTTGATTTTGTTTTCACTTTTACATTTTTTAGAGATTTTATTTCGTAATGGGTTGTACGTAGTACTTATTACTTCCATGCAAAGAGTAAACACAAAAGGAAAAAGAAAATCAAATTCATTTTCAGCCATTCAGACTACACTTCGACTAAAACCTATTTACGTAAACAATTAAAATAATAGAAATCGCGTATGAGGTTTCTAACTAAATTTTAAAAATTAATATCTTTTGCGTCTGTTGGTCGAATTTGATGAAATAAACGTTAGATATTACTCGGAATAATGTTTCTTATGATTACATATTTTGATTTTGAATACAATGAGGGGTTTTTACGTGATGCGCGCACAAACGAATAGACAAACCGACAAACAGACAAAAATTCAAAATATGGTAGAAATGGGTTCTGTGTGTAACTGTCCTTTAACACCCCTACTATTTTTTTTCTAAATATTTTCGATGAACAGACACGCCACGTCTACAGATTTATTACATGTATATTGATAAGCTAAAATACGGCGCTAGAACTAAGAGCGATATACTTTTAATAGCTCGTTCCAGGAAACTGAAGCTTAGAGTTAGGACACTAAGGCCCACTTGCAACACAAATCGCTAAAAACGTTTAACGCTAACTTTAAAACATCTTTATGATTTTGACTAGCGCTTGTTTTAGTTGTATTTATGGTTTAGTTGTGATTGGTGGTGCAAGCGGGCCCTAATTAAAATACTGTAATTAAATTGATAATCCTAGGCGATAGTAGTTCAGGACCGATTATGACATTGAGCCGATTTTGACGAGTAATAGCGTCGGTAAGCTTTACAATTAATCCTTAGTAATTACAGAGAGGGCGCCACAGTGCTTATGTCAATATCGGCTCCGTGTTTATATCAATTGTTATTTAAATTTACTAAGAATTATAAGCGAAATCTATGCAAACCAACATCCTTCAGAAGTAACTCAGCTGATGAAAAGAAAATATTATCAGGAAATCTTCAAACAGTGGAAAAAAACGACGAACATCAGTCACCCGTAACAGAGCAGTTATTTTGAAAATCCTTGTGATCGGTGCGAGTACGAGTGCAGTGATACAGTTGAAAGTGGTTTAGCCGTGTACAGAGATACCCGAAGGCATCATAAAGGTACAGCATAAACTTTATAAAACTCAGATAACCTAAAAAAATTTTGCGCAATCATCGCTGTCAACATAAAACAAAAGTCGTTGAGAGACAGTAACGCCATCTATTGCCGAGTAGCGATACTAAGCAACGCCATCTATCATCGAGCGGTTGTACCAACTAGGAAGCGCCATCTAGTGTTAAGCAGCTGTACTAAGCGTAAAGCGCCATCTAGCGCCGAGTAGCTATACCACTCAAAATCAAATCAATAATAATCCCAATAACGCACCTGCTCACTTAACACTATGGATGAACTAATGAAAATTTTACAAGACTTAAAGAACGAAATCGCCGAACAAAAACAAGAAATAAAATCGAATAGCAAAACTATTCTGCCGTGCTAATTAGAAGTGCAGTAAGGAGGTTATTAGAAGTTTCGAGTAAATGGCGCCTAAACATTTTTACTTTGATTTGGTTTTTTTAGGTATTATTTTGAAGTTTCGCAAAAATGTTTTTAGCTACATGTATAGCTGAATATGCAGTGTTTCGTAAGAACTAACCCAATTTTCTATAAGTATAATGCAACTATCATAAAACAAAAAAAAACTGTTTATGCTTAGCAGGGTCTTCATGACTAAACCCAATATTACAAGCTATAACAGCAGTAAGTTTGGAGTTACTGCGCTTTCTACTAGCAAATGCAGATTACTGCGCTTATTTCATTTAATTCAATTATTATTATCACTCCGACTACAAATTAAAAACGCAGTGCAGTAGTGAGAAAAAGCTATTTAAAATAGTATTTAAGTATACAAAAGTACACTTATTTGGTTATATTTATCCTAACCATTTCCTAATTTAATATAACGACATGAATATTAAAAAAATACGTTATTTGAAATGACAAATAAATCTTTCATAACCATACACAATTACTGCATTTTTTACTAGTGACATAATATTTTCTTAAAGCTATGCTTAGACTGACTAC
This sequence comes from Eurois occulta, assembly GCA_950022335.1. Classification (NCBI taxonomy): domain Eukaryota; kingdom Metazoa; phylum Arthropoda; class Insecta; order Lepidoptera; family Noctuidae; genus Eurois; species Eurois occulta. The sequence goes on along the minus strand of OX465492.1, from coordinate 947,425 downwards.
AAACCATAACTGCAGTAAAAGAGTGACTTAGAGCTTTTCAATTCGTGTACATACGTAAAAAAACCACAATAACTTGGTTATATCTATAATAATATCAAAAAGAGGTAAATGATACAACTATTTTATTAAAAAAATGTATTCCAATTAAATCTTAAAACAGAAAACATTAAATAAAATCTTTAAAGTCGTAAACTTTCCTTTCTTTTGTAAATATTGGTCGACTCTGTGATGAAAACTGTCAGCAGACATACATTTAAGTGTGCGGAAATCAAGTTGCTGTTAATTATGTTAATTAAGAAAGACAATATCACCCAATTTTTGTTTTGGGCTGAACAATTATCCATCCACAAAATAATGTGATCTTTGTCGCGTTTGTTATCTAAAATTATTCACTAAACATTATTATTTATCGTTATTACTAACAATCATAACATCAGCAAGTGTTCCTTACTGCGCTTCTTACTAGTGAAATAAATTATGTTCAAAAAAATACTGGAAGGCAAAGAGCAGTAATGTGTCTTACTGCAGTTGTGCTTAGTAATTTACTTCTCAGCAAGAAACATACTGCAGTTTGGCTTACTAAAAGTCCCACTTCTGGGACAGCTATCAAAATAAGGATTAAATCACTTTAAAGAGCTCATTACGAGGATTCCGAATATATAAAAAACTCAATTTTCCAAAAATCCTTCCTTACTGCGTTTCTAATTAGCACGGCAGTATTGTGAACGAAATAAACGAAAACATGAATTATAAATTTCAACAACTTTATCTTGAAAACGAAGAAATAAAATCTAAGCTAGAAAGCCAAAACTCTCGTTTAGATTTTATAGAAAAAGAAATGAGGAAGAAAAATATAATTGTGTTCGGAGTTGAAGAAACTGAGAGGAGTTATTTTGATCTTCAGGAAAAAATTCTGGAAATAATGTCGAATAATCTGGAAATGAACTGTATACCAAACGACATAGAGGCAGTCCAAAGAAGAGGTAAAAAAGCGGAAGGCAAAGTACGTCCCGTAGTGTTGACTTTCACTACGCTGGGTATGAAAATTATGGCCTTAAAAAACAAGAAAAAGCTAGAAAACTGTGCTTATTATATAAAACAAGATTATCCTAAACATATACTGGAAAAGAGAGCCGCACTGATGGACCAGGCAATATCCGAAAAAGAAAAGGGAAATAAAGTTATCCTTAAATATGATAAATTAATTATTTTAGAAAATAAAAATGACAAAAACAAACCTATTAGCAAATCTGTCTCCTCAGAGAAAGTCAACACACGCGGAGAAAAGAGGTCACATACAAACTCACCTACGAGCGACGATAAAAAACACCTAAACTACAAGAAGAATAAAACTCAATCAATACTATCTTATGTAAAACATTCACCAGCACCAGTACAAGCAACACCTGACTCTAACAACAAAAAATAGCAACTAAAAAGTGACCCCCCTCCCCTCTTCTCCTCCACACTCCCAGTACGGCTGGTCACCGCGGGAGAGTCGGACCACAACCCTCCAAAGAAAGAAACAAAACAAGAGAAAAAGAAAATGAATATTTGCACTTTGAATGTTAAATCATTAAGCTCGCCTTATAAACTGCTAGAATTAAAGACTGCTCTTCGTAACATAAACCATGATATAGTTGGACTATGTGAAGTCCGGCGTCAAGGAGAAAATATAATAGAAGACGAAGACTATATTATGTACCATATAGGGCAAACTAAAGGTCAATATGGCGTCGGTTTTCTGATTAAAAAAAGATATAAAGAAAATATAATTAAATTTACTGGAATATCGGAGAGAGTCTGTTTGATGGAAATAAAACTAGAAAACATACATTTCGCAATTATACAAGCATACGCGCCAACCGAGTGCTCCCCACAAGTCGACATAGAGCTTTTCTATGAAAACCTTGAAATGGCCCATGGAATGATCTCTACACAGTACGTTATAACTATGGGCGACTTCAACGCACAAATTGGGAAACCCAAAACTTACGAACACAAAGTGATGGGTAAATACGGCCACGGTAATAGAAGCCAGAGAGGAGAAAAACTCATCCAATATGTATATCAACATAATCTAAAAATAATAAATACTATGTTTATATCAAAAGAAGAGAACAGATGGACATGGATTTCTCCAGATAAGAAGACACGAAACGAAATCGATTATATAACAACTACCAAGCCGCATCTATTTTCTAAATTTGAGGTGATTAATTCCTTATCCTTTGGAACAGATCACAGACTCCTCAGAGCAACTCTTATCCTGACACCAATAAAAAAGAGTAGACGCAACTTCACAGGCAGCACAAACACACTTAAAAGTTTGGAAAATCGCGACGTATACATAAAAAGTCTAAGCGAACACATACCAAAATTGCTAGAGACACATGAAAACCATACAGCCAAAGATTACTACCAGATAATAGAATCTGCATTAAAAACTAGCCTGAAAGACAAATCAAGATCCAAGAAACCATCTATTTTAACAAATAAGGCAATAGAATTAATGAGGAAAAGAGGCGTCTTACAAAATAAACCCTATCTAGACAAAAAAGATAGAGAAGACCTGAAAAACCTATATAAACAAACAAACAAAGAAATAAAAAAATGTTATGAAACACACAGAATGGACACTATAAAAAAACACATAGAAAACACAAGATCAGCTAAAAAAGCATTCAAAGAACTAGACAGAACAAAAACATGGATTCCATCTCTTCAACACGGTTCAAAAAATAGTAAATCACGTAGTGAAATTATAAAAATAGCGACAGATTTCTACGCAAGCTTATATAGTGAGCCAAACTCAACACAAAACATAGAGACGTCAAACCAACCAAAGAATACGTCGACTGTAGAAATGTTTTGTGAACCTGAAATCTTCAAACACATACTGAAATTAAAATCAGAAAAAAGTCCAGGACCAGACGGTATTGCGAACGAATGCATTAAACACGCCAGAGCTCTTCTAGTAACACCTCTTACACTACTATTCAACAAGATTCTAGATGAGGAAGTGGTGCCTGAGCAGTGGACTGAATCAGAAATAATTTTACTATATAAAAAAGGCGACCCAGCAGACATAGGTAATTACCGTCCGATAAGTCTAATGTCCAGCTTTTACAAGTTATTCTCGTCATGCCTACTCGATAGAATATGTCCAGAATTAGACAAATTCCAACCTATGGAACAGGCAGGTTTCAGAAAAGGGTTCAGCACTTCGGATCATATACACGTATTAGATCAAGTCATCGAGAAACACGTGGAATATCGAAAGCCGCTCTACATAGCTATTATTGATTACAAAAAAGCTTTTGATTCTATTTCTCATCGCAGCATATGGGAGGCACTAAATAGCCAATCAGTAAATCCTAAATATATAAATATTATAAAAAATATCTACTCCCAAAGTAAAAGTAGAGTCAGGCTGGATAGAGCTGGGCCTGTGATCAATATCAATAGAGGAGTCAGGCAAGGGGACCCTATCTCACCGAAATTGTTTATAGCTGTCTTACAGAATATAATGGCAGATCTCCCATGGTCGAAGAGGGGCATTAACGTAAATGGAAAACACCTGAGCCATTTGCGTTTTGCTGATGACATTGTTCTACTGTCGGAAAACCCTTTAGAACTCAACATTATGGTCAGAGAACTACAAGCAGCGAGTGAATATGTGGGTTTAGAGATGAACCTTAGCAAAACGAAAGTTATGACCAACAACGAAATGACTCCTATCTTGGTCAACGACATTCCGCTCGATTACGTCCAGGAGTATATATACCTTGGCAAGCAAATCTCCTTCAGGAAAAATAGGAATATTGAAGAAATAGATCGAAGGATAGCTATTACCTGGAAAAAATATTGGGCCCACAAAGAGATATTTAAATCAACCCTCCCGATCATGGTGAAAAAGACAATATTAGACTCTGTAATTTTACCTTGTCTCACTTATGGCTGCCAGACTTGGATATATGACTTGAAGGCGAGAACCAAGATCCAAACCACACAGAGATCTATGGAGAGAAGCTGCTTAAATGTCAAACTAAGTGACAAAATAAGAAACACAGACATTCGCAATAGAACCAAAGTGACAGACGCTCTCAAATTTTCACAAAGCCAAAAATGGAGGTGGGCCGGGCACGTTGCAAGGTATTCCGATGATCGATGGACGATCCGGGCAACTAAATGGAAAGGTCCACAGGGCACCAGAAATAGAGGCCGGCCCTGCGCCCGTTGGCAGGACGAGATTATTGCGAATGCTGGACGGGACTGGCTAGCCACCGCTTCGAATAGGGAAGAGTGGAATTCTTTGGAGGAGGCTTTTACCCGAAGGGGGTCCACACAATAATGTTATTTTATAATTATTGTTTAACCATTTCAATTTACAATTTTATTACATATGAAATTAATAATCTTAAGTATTTTTATTTTAAATCGAAGTAATCATGAATGTTTTTATTTAATTTAATGAAATTTATTTATTGATTTTATAATTAAGGTTATTTAATAATTTTTTAACTTGATTATTACAAATATTTATTGTTATATTATTTGATTGTGATTTGATTATTGTTTGTGTGGAATTAATAAAGCTTTATTATTATTATTATTATTATTATAATTACGGACGCCCATTAAAGGCAATGAAACAATAGAAGGCTTTTGAGCAAATCAAATAAACTATTTGATTTATCAAGTTTTCTAGAAATCTACAAGCAGTTTGAACTAATTCCATTATTACCTTTTAAATATTTTCCCAACTATGTTGCGGTCATCTTCCAGTTTAAGCGAATTCAATATTTATATAATGCAGTATTTGACATGGAGTAACTGCCTATCTGAGCTCCTCTACACTCCAATTACTAGGTAACACGATAACTCTTGGCAAGACTGGTGGTCAGACTTTCGGCTTATCGACCAGTAACGCCTTTCAAGATCTACAAATGACTGCCGGCATCAACTGCTTAACGTGCTTTTCGAGGCACGAAGAAGTATCCATATGTAATGGATGTTCAGCCATTGATACATATCGTAATATTTTATAATATGAATAGTCAACAGAACGTTCTTGGCAAGTTCCTGCAGTTCGAACTCTCGGCTCTTGTTATTTAGCCAAGATTTCCTCAGACCTCAATATTCAAACAGTTATGTTTTCAATCGTTTGATACATTTTCCTATCAACATAATGAACCATAAACATGCAAGAAAAACCTCCAACGGTATTCATTACAGTAAATCTAGCTGAAGCAACAGTAATTAATGTTAGCTTCATAGCCTCACAGCCTTAGAGCTGGCTTCATAAATATCTCGTCCGTTCAGACTTTACAGATACCTTGCAAATTAAAAGACTAACTTCAGCTGCAGCAAATGGGAGGAAGATTTTCAAAATGGCGCGCAGTTTCAGTTTTTCTTTTTTTATGTGGTTAAATCGATCAACTTGTGATTGGGTATCATTGAGAGGGTGTAGAGGTTGGTTATTAGATATTTTTGACGCAGTCTTACATTTTTTAAACATAATTCATAACTTTATCAAAGAAAATAATCCCGTGTATTGTTGGTGTTTAAAAATTTTTAATATTTTTGTAAAGTTATATCTTTTAAGAAATCTAACATTTAATATAGTTGTAATCCGAAGAACAGGTTATCCTGGGATTACAACATTGGTAGCTGTTTTCTTCTATGTGAAAAACATACCAACTGCCACACTATGTAATTACGTACATAGTGTGGCAGTTGGTATGTTTTAATTGCAAGTCGTGGGCCATCGTCGTGGGCGACTGACACTTGTCTTGTTGACCATTTTTTTTTCTGTTGGTAAAAGTATGTAGTAACTTCAAAGTATGAAGTACGTCACAAGGATATTCCTCCCACCAGAACAAATAACAGTCCTTGTAAAATTTTCAAAATAATATAATTGCTTAATATAAAAGTAGTCAGTATCACATTGTCCAAAATAAAATTACTCCACTGTCACAAAGCTGTGTCGATGTCATGTCTCTGGAGAGCCAGGTTTGTGTGGCCGTACTCCTCCATCTGCACTTGACGGTCATCAACTGAAAAAAAAAGAAAACAATTGTTAGCTGTTTAAATAAAACAACGAAATAAAAGCTTTATTAACAAATAATATTGCACTTGTACATTAAAATAACCTAAAGTAACTAACTTAAAAATAAACTAATAAAAAAAATAATGAGCATGAAGAAAATGGATTGATGAAAAAAAAGAAATGAACCGGGGAAACTGTTAACGTGGATTCGTAGCCCCCAGTATAATTTTCGTCGGAGATTAAAAAATATCAGCTGTATCGAACAAACGTAAAATACGTACACGGGCAAAATGTATGGAACAGCAGAAAATAGATACAATGAACGCCTGAAAACTGCAACTTTTCGGGGTCCAGAATCATGTACAGAATTCATCGTAAGTTTTCGTGTCGATGTCCTTTAAGCCCTATATAAATCCATCTAAATTCATTGTAATGAAACTTGGATTAGAATGGATAGGGTCTGGAGCAAAGTAATTGTACATTTGTCTACCTAGAGCTTATGAATTACTAAGAACAGAAACGTATTATAAAACTTGTACAAAATAAATGATATGTGAGAAGGGTTAGCTCAGGTGTTTTAAATACAAATGTACCAGTGAAATAATTGCTTTCGTACATTTACAATTATAAAATAATCATAGAGGTACAAAGTGTCAGACAATTGCTACTCTGTGAGAATTGCCAGGAGCTAATGCCAAATTATAGCTGTCCTACCAGTAAGCCCTAAGCTTTTATCAATTTGATTCAGGACTCAAAGTTTAGGTGGGCACTTAGACGTGATTTACGTTTACATATTTAATTTTGTCTAGCCAATAAACCTCGTATCGTCACTTGTTTTAAAATATGTACCTATTTAAGTGACAAAATACTTTTGAAAACGTTTAAAGTTTTGTTTGAGTTTTCGAGAGTAAACACACAAATTCTGAAGTCGTTTTTTCCACTTCACCTTGATGGCATAATCGCTCTGACTACTTGTGCCTTGAACATTCTAATAGTGTCGAACATAAGATCACGCCTGTTTTCCCCAAAAGGTTAAGCAGACAAGTAGTATTTATTGGACAACCATATTTTACCAGTTATGTTTAAGTGCCAAGTTTTAGCGGGTGGGGTTAGTCATCAGACTGGAAGCCGACCCCATAATAGTTGGGAAAAGGCTATGCAGATGATGATGTTAGTCAGCCAGGCAGATCTTTATAAAGCTGCTACTGCCTATTCCTCATTGAAAAATCCAACAACTGGTTGAACTAGTAACAAACATCTACATATATGTTACCTCTGTCACCGTTGTAGTGTCTGCACCGCCGCCGCTTGTCGTTATTACTGACGTGATCCCACGTCAGTCTCTCGTTGCTGCCGCACGTGGTGTAAATCACATGTACTCGCAATGTACTGGCTGCTGAACTACTAACTAATACTGCAGTGCTTACCTCTGACACCGTTGTAGTGTCCGTACCGCCGCTTATCGTTGTTTCTGACGTGGTCCCAGGTCTGTCTCTCGTTGCTGCCGCACGTGGTGTAGATCATTGTGCTCACGACGTACAGACTCGCCAGGGTCAGCATTATCACGCGCCAGTTTTCACGGTTACACTGAAAAAGTAATAAAGTAGAATCATAAAGCATACAAAAAAAGGGGGTGAATAAGGAACAGAAAATGGGGTGAATGAAAACAACAATAATATAATAAATGTTTATGAGTATGAGAGACAGGGTGTAAAGTTCCTCCTCCTCCGCAATACTCCACAGAAAGGCGAGGACATGCCGGCAGACGGGTGGTGTGTCTGGTTGGCTACTGCCCGACGATTATAGTCTAGTTTTTCTACACGGTCTTATCTCGCGGATAACTTTAATATCATAGATGGCGCTGTAGTAACAAATATTTTTTTGGGTCCAACATAGAACTAAATACACGCCTGAATAAGTGGGGCGAAATTTCGCTGGTTTAAAATGGAGTAACTGTGAATTACCATCTTTACTGTTTGTCCCGCAATAACTTCAGTTTATGTTGCATGCTACAGCGCCGAAATATCGGGAACTCAAAACAACATGGTAAATGTCCCGTTTTTAGTGTTAACGATAAAGTTAGTGACCATGACAGTTTAAAAACTTGTAAATGTTAGTAGTTTAGATATGACCTGGCTTTAATCTAATTTATTAATCTCGCGATGGATTAGTGACTTTAGAAACTTTTGGTTATAATTATTTGACCATTGAGTGAGGCAAATCGCTGGGGATGCTTGCCAACTCAACATAATTAATTATTATTATCTGTTGTAAAATGTAGTCTAGGAATGACATTGAAATTATTGAAATATTATTATAGTTAAATAAATAATTAATCTGTGTTATTACTCTAAGAAGGACATTGCATTAATTTAATATCTATCTGCATGCCTTACGGTAGAATTACTTTAAAACATGTAAATATAACAAACTTGTAACAGTGTTTTCTGCAAAAAATAAAAGATTTGACTTGATTCTACGTACCATATCACCACCAAGAATGAGGCCTGACACGAAAGGCACAGCTGCTCCTACAACACTGCTGACCGTGCACGATATCGTCATCAGAGTGCCGGAGTAGTTCTCTGACATGTCCTTGTAAGTACTCTGAAAACAAAACGTACAAGGTCCTTGAAATAGCTTTGTAGTAGAATAAAAACAATGGTAATAAAATAATATTCCATGTAAAATTCAACAGTTAGTTTAGCAGTTTATTTTCATGTGTTATAATGATGACGCACAACAGACCGCATGAAAGTGGTAACATTTTGACCTTGAGCTCGCATTTCATATCACGGAGATTATAAACAATAAGAGGCCAGATTATACTGGTTTTACCTCTGATGAGTGGCCTATCGTCGGTAACTACCTACTTCTCAAAACTAGCTGCTCGGCAGTTCGCTGAACTTGGGCCTATTTGGCGCAGCCGTGAGACACACAACGTTTCCTCTTTGTTTCTGTTTAGATTTAAGTTTTTATTGTGTAGATTTAAGTTTTTTTTTTTATGTGGTGTGCATTTGTGGCATGTGCCAAATAAATGTGTTTTCTTTCTTTCTTTTCTCATAATATTGTGTAATTAAAATAATAAACCGTGACAAACTAATGCAACTTATAACTTACCAAAAATCCACAGAATTGTAATCCTAACAACCCCAATATTGCTGATAACGCAATGACCGCTGAGCCGCTCCACTCACGAGGGAAATTCGGCAGCATCGTTAGTCCCATTACGATTCCAAAAGCACCTGAAAATTAATAAATTAATTAACAAATGGAAAATATTAATGGATGTTGAAAATGGCTTTGTTTCTTTTGAAGTTTTTTTTTCTGCTTAAGTTTCCTAAATTAAATTGATAACAAATTGTTGATTTGATTATTTTTAAATTTTCAAGAGAAAATAAATTAAATAGGCGCCAATAAGAGCAGAGGGCGAAAATATCACCTTACCATTTTTCTCAAATTAGGATTCCATTCAATGAATTTTGCAATACGTACCTAAGCCGTTGATAACTTTTCTGAAGAAACTGGCGCTGAAAATGTAGTGGATGTATTTGATAGTGTAGAGCCAGTCGATGATCGGGTCCAACACGATGTACACTGATGCCATCGAGATGAAGGGCAACATGGAATACCAAGCACTCTGAAAGTGTTGTAAAGGTGTTACTTGAACATAATATAACTTTTAATTTTACAGTTTGCCAATTTTGTCAATCGGCGCCTATTTATTGCTATAGATTTTTGTACATGGAGAGTAATCAGCTTAGCTCGTAATAGGCTTATTAATTCTACGCGTTACGACAAGCAATTATCTGTCTTTCGCACCTAGACTGCCCAACAACCTTTTCCGACATCAAAAAACTAAAATACATGAAAAATAACGTTACTTTCGGAATTCAGGCAAACAAAAGTCTGTTTGCTTCATCGAAATTTGCCGACTTCCAAAAACAAACTTATTTTCCACAATATTTTTTTTTTTCATTTAGGTGCAGTTCGAGAGTGCCCCACTCTATGTCACGTGAGGTCACCTTATTCATGAAATAGTTGCCTCCTTGGTACTTGCAACTTCTTCCTTACTTACATTTCAGAAAAAATAATTATTGTTACTGAAATGGTACTTACATCTTCCAGAGAAATTCCGTACATCATCAAGTAAGCAGGCAAATGAGTTATGAAGAAAATAAACAAGGCATTGCTTGCTGCATGGACGCCAGTCACAGCCCAGAAATGAGAAGATTTGAGAATATCTCGCCATGGTCGGATTATTTCTTTCTGAAACAAAAGTTATTTCTTCTACATCACTTCTGAACTCTCTCATTTTTATTTTTCAACTTATTACTGGGCCCTTAGATCCACAATTCTTCAGTTTTGTTTTCCTTTTTGTCCTCATACAGGATGGCGCTGACAATACGATAATAAATTAAACTGCGTATACCTCATGGCGTTCCCAGTCTGCATACCAGCATACCATTTTCAGTTTTTTCTACATGATATATGCAGATCAGATTAACCCTTAAATCCTACCCGGGGGTCCAGCAAACCCCAGAGGTTGAATATTTGTAGATATTTTTGCAATAACGAAACGCACTGTTGTGCCATTCGAGCTAATCTTTAATTACGTCGGCGGCCATCTTTTCACTAATCTAGCGTCTACGCTTACACAATGTACACGGAATTATAGCTATTTATGGGTCTGTCAGACCCCAGGGTAGTAATAACGTTGTATATTGTCATTTCTTTTTGTCGATACATTGGTGAATGCAGTTATTTTTGATACAATATTTTGAAGGGTAAGTTTAATATTTTGATGTAAGTATTTATTACAATAACAATGGTGTTTCTTTCTTTAGGAACGTATACGGACAAATATAGCAATATTGTTGTTTCGTTTTAACAGTTTATTCAATATTGTGTTTTTTTATGTCATTGTTTTAGTTTTAACGATCGAAATTGCGTAAGTAGGACCTACAGATCACTCAGTGGTTGCATGCAACAGCAGATCCTGATGCAATGATTCAAGTACCAGAGATGATAGAGTTTTATAATAAGACTAAATGCGGAGTCGATTTGATGGATCAGCTATGCCACAAGTACAGCGTATCTAGGAGATCAAAAAGGTGGCCAATGGCAATTTTTTGTGGCCTCCTGATTAAAGTAGGTGTTAATTCATATGTCCTGCTAAAAATGTCCACAAAAAGACGTAATTTCTTGAAAAAACATGCCATAGATCTGATCACCCCTCAAATGGAAGAACGATTAACATGGCCCTCTTTGCCCATGAATCTTCAAGTTCTCTTTGGTGGAATTTTGCAAAAGAAGCGGCCGTTGCAAGAACCAAGTTCTACTCCCACTGCTAAAAAAAGATGTGCAATGTGCCCAAGGGGTAAGGATCAAAAAACCAAGGTCACCTGTGGCATGTGCCAAAAACCTCTTTGCGGTGAACATACTGAGGCTATGTGTCAAGAATGTGTTACCAAAAACCATTAATATTTTTTTGTATTATCTAATGAGTAGATTATTACAATAAATAATAATTGTAATTAAATTGTTTTTTATTTTTTAAGTATGAATTTTTATATATTGGGGTCCTTAAAACCCCTGGGTAGCAATAGTGTTTCTCCTAGAATGGGTAGGGTTTAAGGGTTAATTGGCACAGACAGGTTAACGACCTCTGAATCGCTATATAAAGACTAAACACATGTTGCCAACTTGCTATTTCAAAAAACTTTGCCAAATTCGTTATATTAATTTTATCTCCAGACGCAAATTAGTGCCAATTTTACCTTAGTTTAGTAAACCAATATTTATAAATGGTGTTGTAGTTCGTTAACAGTTTTATGCTATCGAGTTCGTTTGAAATTGTTTTCTTTTTCAATTTCTCTGTTAGGATTTATTTGATAGTTAAAAAATATTCCTATGAACTAGTATACCAGTGATTTAGTTAACTGTTGTATTGTCGGTACCACCCTGTATAAGTTTAATCTGTCTGTGGCATTGTCGGACCCAAACGGATGAACCGATTTTCATCGGATCCATAATATCATCTTGACTACCTTATTACTAAAAGTTTAAATCACCTTATTGTAAGTATTCAGTGTATCCCTTATAAAGTCTTTTTCAGCATCACCTACGGCTTGATGTTTTTCTGGTGAGCTTGCCGTCAAAGTACCCGATATGATGGCCATAGATAGTGCCAGCATTCCCAAGGAGTAGAACACCAGCTCCCACCCGAGTGGGGCTGATGACAGCAGACCAGATATTGGGAGAGCTATGATGATGCCTAGTTGGACACCTGAAAAAAAAATTGTATTTTAAGGAAATTTTATATTTATTTATTTATATAAAAAGAGGAGATAAAATAGCAGACAAAAAGAACCGAACAAATATAAATACTACGGGAATAGTGACTGCGAACTAGCGAAATAACGTTATAAAACTTTCCTATGACCTGAACACTAAACAGAGAACAATGCAAATCAAAAAAGAAATCCTATAAGCCTATAAATATGATAACTATGAGGCAGGTAAATAAAAATGTTAGGAATTTTTTTTATTAGCACAAAAAGTAATAAAAGTCTGTAATCATGGCCACGTTGATTTTATTCATATTATGACTAATTATGTAAAGACATATAATGCGATTATAGACACGGGCAATTAATTTTGAAATCTTTTGAGAATAAAACATAAAAGAGAAGATTTTTATATCACATTAAATAATAAAGGCATGAAAAATTGAAATGAGGAGAAAGAAGCATTAAGCGTGTTAATTAAATTAGTATGCATGGCAGCAAAAGCTTAGGGAAGCGGAGAGTGCAGGAATATTACAGAGGAATTGTCTTATTAAAGTGTGCGGCTATGCATACTGAATAGTAATGCATGGACTGATTTTAATATTGCCTTAATTTCAGGAAGACTGTTGCAAGCCAAAGCTAACAAATTATCAAGCGCCTGTCAATTGCTGTGATTGATTGAGTGAATTATTAACAACCCATCGCATTACTTGACATGGTTTCATCTTAATATTTCACTGATTTTAGGTCCTGAAATCGAATCAGTCAAATAAATAATAATAATTATGAATTAATAACAACAAGTGTAATTTAGAGAATCACATATCCAGCAATGCACTGCTAGAGGGTAATGATGATGAAGAAAAGAAAAACCAAACAAATATCTTCTAAATCACGATTTAGTTAGTTTGTTTTAGTCTAAATTTGATGAAATACAGCTGTATTTGATGGTATTTAAAATAGTGTCTTTAAAATGATGAAAGGTTTTATTTTCTCTATTACCTCCATAAACAAAGTGGTTGAATATCTTCCTCTCATTGGGTGGTAGCCATTGGTCAAATAGTGCCTGGTTGAAGGTGAAGAAGCAAGCGTGGGTCATCCCCATAAACAGCATTGCGTTGCACGCAGCTGCCCAACCACCCTGAAATAAAACCTTTGTGTTAATAAAGCAATTCTCACGAATATTATTGAAGCTAATATTATTATTATGAATTAAAAGGAACTGATTGATATTGTAACTTTAAGTAACATGGAAATAGGATAGGCTGAATAAAACGCGCCACTGAAAACAACCACGACTACATCAAGTAATGAATGTCTCGATAAAATCATAATTCCAAGTAAAGGGAAAATGTAGCATCTTACTCATAATTACCTTATTGATAATCGTTGGCATTGCAACACAAAACGCCCCATTGACCAGAAGAATGACAGTGGTCAGCAGCTTGCCTCCGATCCTCCTCAGGAACAATTCCGAAGGGAGCAGCATGAGAGCGTAGCCGAAGAAGAATGATGATAGAACAGCCCCTTGGATTTTACCATCCCAGTTTTGGATCTGAAAGTTGTTGTACGATGATTAGGTAAACAATGCGTACAAGATATTTGCATAATTATGTTAGTTTCAAGCAGCAAAAAAATGCTCTTATCAAATGATAATAAACGCTTTTCTTTTTAACCGACTTCAAAAAGGAGGATGTTGTGATGTGAAGGAGGTTATCAATTCGGATGTTTGTATTTTTTTTTTAATGTATGTTCGGGCATAACTCCGTCATATATGGACGGATCTGCAAAATTCTTTTTTTGTTCGAAAGGGGTTTATTACGAAGTGGTCCCATTTAAATTTGATGAAAATCTGATGCTGATCTTCGGAGATATACAATGGAACTCTTCAATAATAGACAGCAAATCTGCCGTGATTGGTGCCATGAAATGTATTGTTATCAATGTAAAATAAAAGCATAGAATATATTTGTATAAGATATTGCAACTAACAAATGAAAAAATATTAAAAAAATTTAAAAAGTTTTTTTTTAATGTTTGTTTTATTTTATATGTGCTTTCATCAACATCTGGTCGAAAGACGTTTATGGTTATGGCCCGCGACCTTCGGCTTTGTCCGAGTAAAATTATTATAAAATTATTATATCCCTATTTGACTCGGATTTTCAATTTCATGGGTTTTAATTTTATTGTACGGTGGGTACCGTAACCCTTTTTCTACACTAATATTATAAAGATGAAAAATTTGTATTTTTGTGAGTGTGTATGTTTGTAATGAATAAACTCAAAAACTACTGTGCCGATTTCAAAAAATCTTTCCCCATTGGAAAGCTACATTCACCATGAGTAACATAGGCAAAGCCGGGACGAACCGCTAGTCTAAAATAAAAGAAGCCTATGTTACTGGTTATTATATCATCTATTTGCAGTGAAAGTCCCCTCAAAATCGAGTTTAGCCGAAAAAAAACGACAGACAGACTGACAGACAGAACAATATTTTTTTTTGTTATAAGTTCCCTATGTACTTTCATACGCATTCAGTAAAAAGCTATTATTTTGAAATTACAAACAGACTTCTATTTTATTTCTTTGTATAGATCATGCCGTCTTCAGAGGACCTGGTCAATTCCGACAACTGTTTTCAACAGGACTGATATAAGGCTTTCGCAAGCTTATGTCAGATGGATACACTGTCGACTTTTCCATTTACGTTTTCGTTGTAAAATGTCACGTCGTCTAGGCCATAAGGTAATCGGTCCAGCCTATGTAAGTGTTTATTTACCTGTATATATGTATCATCTCGTCTAGTCTGGTCTGTGACCGCCAAAACAGCAACTCCCAAGCTTCCTCTGATGAACCCCATAGTGATGGAACTCGCCAGCATGTAAATCATCTGGATATGTCTGACACCGATCTTAAAACCTAGGAACAGGAAACAAATGTTATGTTTTATTAAAATTAAATGTTGTAAAAAGATCTGCTTTTATCAGCTTCCCCACGTAAATACGTAATCTTAGACCCTCCTTGCCGAATAAAGTCGATTCCAGTTCATCCTTGATTAAGGATCTATTACCTACATAGATATTTCCTTTACAACATTATTAATAAATTTCAGCAACAAAATACAAATAATCACTCACCATTTTTAGTAATAACGCCATAATACCCATCTTCAAATTGATATCTCAGAAACTCCACGTCCATTTTGTTCGACAACAAAATAACATCAAATGACAACAACGCACCGTTACATCGACTGTTAGATGTAAAAAAATATGTTTACAACTATCACGTTATCTTCGTTATCTCTAGACTTCTCCTAAAACAATGAATTGTTAGCTTCGAGTAAATAATGCTGATTTTGTACGTAAATACAACTATCTTTGAAAGTTAGTTTTGACTTCTTAACGACACTAAATTTTGTATCCCATCTCCTCGTTTCAAGATTCAGTTTTCATTGGCAAGAGCAAACGAATGGTTTCAAGTGAGAATGTCAAAGTATATTATATTTAAATTATTGTGTGTAACTAGTGCTTTACTTGCAGACGTGATGCGTGACAAATACCATTGAATGACGTTGTAGAGGGCTCAGGAAAATGTAGTCATTGTTTAAAAAAAGAAAAACAGAAGATCGACAGAAAGTAGAACATAACATCATCAACATGTCTGTAAGTCCCCAAGGGGTCAGCAGAGGGATACCCTAAAATACATCAACATTCCACCAGTTTAGTTTAAGACCTATGTAGTAAGGCGACCTTATTGTCATCAAACGGACAAAATACAAACTCAAGGCTGTAAAAACCTAATAACACCCGATGATCAAACCCAGGACCTCTTGCTAAGCAAAGCGCTTGCGGCTACTAGACCAACAAGGCAGGAAAAGTAGTGATTGTTAAAATAAATATACTCGTATCTCAACAGAAAGTAGAACGAAACGCATTTCTTTCGCAAATGAAAGTACTTTGTTGTATCAAAATGTTTTTGGAAGGTTCAATGAATTCTAAATGAGAGGTGTTAAAGAGATTACCAGGACGTCAGGCGAAGCGAGGAATGGTAACGATGCGGAATGTTCATATTTATTCTATTTTCCGTTAAATTAATGTTACGTTACTGGTCGGTGAGGTATTGAAGATGAAATAAAAAACTTTGTGTCGTCGTTGGGAAAATTTAATCATAACTAGCATACCGCCTCTATTCGATATATATTACGACTTGGCAAAACGTCGAGATTTCCTTAATTTGTGTATCTGTGATGGTTAACATGAATTTAATCATTTACATATTATTATATACAGAGCAGGCCTCCCTTCCCTCTTTCCACATTTCGCGATCTAGAGCGGTTGTAGGCCAATGCTTTACGTAAGAGTCCAGCTCATGCCACCATCTCCTTCTGGGCCTGCCGCGTTGTCGTTTCCTGCTATTGGGTATCCACTGAGTGGTAATTTTTGCCCATTGCTCGTCCGACATGCGGCAGATGTGACCAGTCCAGTTCCATTTCAACTTAGCAGCTGTAAGGCCAGCATCAGCTATTTGGGTTTTGGAGCGAAGTATGGAGTTTCTGATGCGGTCCGTAAGTTTGACACCCAGTATACTTCGCTCCATAGCTCGTTGGCAGACCCCAAGTGCGGACTTCTGACGTTTTGTAAGCGCCCACGTTTGCGCTCCATAGGTGAGGGTGGGTAGAATGCACATGTCCATGAGCTTTCATTTAAGTGACAGGGGAAGAGATCCCTTCATTAAATGTTTCATCGACCAGTAGCTCTTCCAGGCATTCTTGTTTACATAAACTTTTCGAAATAAATTCCCATAACGAACTTGTTATATATCATCAGAATCCATTTTATAATTAAATCATTACAGACAGACATGAAAGCATAATTTACGATCTAGGTACAGACGCCAGCACATCAAGCTACTACAATCTGTCAAATTTCTTTAATAGATTTTCAACTTCATCGCTAAAGGTAGGTTCAAGGTTGGTTGGATTTTTTTTACAGTTTCGGGTAGCTTGATGTGCTGGCGTCAGTACAATTCGATGTATGTAGTGCTAATTCTATGCATAATATTACAAAAAACTTATGCGATTGCGAGTAAGTACTGCGCAGTGGGCCAGATGAACGTGGGCGACGGCACAAGGAGAAAGAAAGAAAATATGTTTATTTGGCACAAGCCACAACTGCACACAACATAAAATAAAACTTAAATCTTCTACACAATAAAAACTTAAATCAGTTGAAGGTGCAGGTGGTATTCTGAAGTTCCTATCTTTCATGGAGAAAAGACGTGAGTTTTTGTATCACGATATCGTTCCATCGTAATTTTCATTGTTTTTAGGGTTCCGTACCCAAAGGGTAAAACGGGACCCTCTTACTAAGACTCCGTTGTCTGTCTGACTGTCTGTCACCAGGTTGTATCTCATGAACCGTGATACTTAGACCGTTGAAATTTTCACAGATGATGTATTTCTGTTGCTGCTATAACAACAAATACTAAAACAGAATGAAAAAATATTTAAGTGGGGCTCCCATACAACAGACACGATTTTTTTGCCGTTTTTAAAGATAATACGGTACGGAACCCTTTGTGCGCGAGTCCGACTCGCACTTGGCCGGTTTTACGTTATTTAAATCTAAGCAATACAGCTAATGGCATTTAGAGCTCCCAAACGACCTCACAAAGGATATAAACCTTACCACAAGAAAACAGAAATTCACAAAATCTTAGAGACACATTAATACCTATCTGCACAACCTCCTTTGTAATGTACACGACCTTAGACTTATAAGGGTTATTATAATTAAATGAGTGGTTATGAACTCTGTTTTGTTTCTCAGACTTGCTTTGTAGATGGCATAAGCTGGTTTAAAACCATTGTGTTCTTATAAATGATGTATGTATTTTAAGTAGACTTTGATTTTGGTACTAGTAATGAGAAATAACGAAATGGGAATCACAATGTGGTCCTATTTAACCTAAAGGTTAGTGGTAAGAGAGGGCTTTGTGGAATTGTTTACTTACTCGTATGAACCACTACTGTACATGAAGTTTAAATGAATACTGACTCCAGTGATAAGCAGTGCCTATATCAGCAAATTTTTAGGAATTTTTACAACAGCACGGATGAATATAATGTGCCTGGCTGATGGCAATAGACCCGCCCGCTGTTATACGGGACCTATTGTATTGTATTGTATTGTATAACGGGCTGGTGTCCGCAACTCCACGTCAAATGCGCGTATTTTGCGTGCGGGTGGGAAATTCATTCGATCCACCCCAGCTCCCCGAGAAAAGCCAGCAGCGCCTTGATGTCGCTGACCATCTCGCGGAGAGTACCTGGGTTACCGAAGTACTTTGCCCTGTATGATGCAACCTCTGGGCAGTGCAGAAGCACGTGGGCTGCTGTCTCATCTTCCTCCATGCAGGCTCGGCACAGGGGGCTGTCTGTGACTCCTATGGCAAAGAGGTGTTTGTTAAAAGAGCCGTGTCCAGTGATGGCGGCTGTAATTGTGCGCAGCTGTATTTTAGTCAGCCGAAGCGCCTTTTTCGTGAAGCGGCCGTCGATGGTAGGAAGTGCATCCTTGGCCTGCCTACACTCACCATGGTTTAGCCACAGTTTGTGGTGTTGTTCACTGGTTCGTTTCCTTACCAGTGTGCGTAGGTACCCGAAGGGGAGTGGCACTATGGGTTCAGGTCCCATTGCTGCCATGCTCGATCCCCTTCTAGCGAGTTCGTCCGCTGCGTCGTTGCCTCGGGACTCGCTGTGTCCTTTTATCCATTGAATGGTTATGTTATTGAGATGACCAACCTGGTTCAGACGTTGATGACACTCGTGTATTAACCCAGAGTTGACTGTGTGGTTGTTTAATGCTAGTAGTACAGCCATGCTGTCTGAGAGTATTCGAATTGAGTGGTCCACCACTTCCCTGGCTAAGATGGCTGATGCCGCCAGGGCAATGCCCATGCATTCTGCCTGAAATACTGTGTTATGGACCCCCAATGGTGCGGCTATGTGGATGTTGAAATCCTCCGAGAAGACTCCAGCTCCAGTACCGGTACCTGTCTTAGATCCATCCGTGAAGACCCGTACTTCCGCGGGGCTTAGGCCCTCGCAGCGGTGATCCTCGTGGAGTTGGATTTTGTATTTTTTGTCGAATACGAATTGCTTAGGTATCCGATCGTTAATAGCTTTCGCTAGGGGGAACTCGTTATGAAATCCCTCCAGTATCGCAGTGTGCTGTGTGTACTTCTTACCCCAAAGTTGAAGTGTTTCAAGTCGTACTGCCGCCATCGTCGCTTCCTGCTGTATGAACAGATCGAGCGGGGGGAGCCCTAACATGGCTTCTAGAGCCGCGGTCGGGGTAGTCCGCATGCAGCCTGTAGTCGCCATGCAGGCAAGTCTCTGCATACGTTGCAGTTTGTTGGAGGCTGTAGCTAGTTTAGTGCGGGGCCACCAGACCACTGCCCCGTAAGTAATCATGGGTCGGATCACCGCGCAGTATAACCAGAGTATTATTTTAGGGGATAGGCCCCACTTCTTACCTATCATCCTCCTGCATTGCCAAAAGGTTATGCAGGCCCTGTTTAGTTTGTTGTCTAAATGATTGCTCCAGTTTAACTTACTGTCCAGGATGACTCCCAGGTATTTGACTTCGTCAGCTAACTGGAGATCTGTGTCGAATAGTTTGGGTAGGCGATAAGGGCCTAGTGCCCTTTTTTGGGTAAACATGACTAATTCAGTTTTCGTGGGGTTCACTGAAAGGTCGTATTCCCTACACCACCGTTCAACGATGCGTAGGGCCTGTTGAGTAAGATTGCAGATTGTCCCCGTCACTTTCCCCGAAATGAGGATGGCGAGGTCGTCCGCGTACCCGATAGTGTAGTAGTGGTTAGCGTTGAGCTTAGTGATAAGATCATTTATCACCAGATTCCAAAGGAGGGGTGACAGTACTCCTCCTTGGGGGCAGCCTCTGGCTATCATAGCCGTCTGCTGCTCTTCTGCAAGGCGAACCACTCGTTTGCTTAACATGTTAGTGATCCAGTCTATCAGCACCTGTTCCACTCCGTGCCTGGAGAGGGCGGAGCTGATGCTGGAGAAGTTTGTTTTATCGAAGGCTCCTTCGATGTCAATGAAGGTGCCCAGGCAGGTACCCTTCTGATGTATTGCTTCTTCTATCCGGCTGACCACTAGATGAAGAGCTGATTCAGTGGACTTACCTGAGCTGTATGCATGTTGGTTTGCATGGAGTGGGATCGTTTTCAAAGCTCCATCCCTTAGCTCTCTCTCGCAAATTCTCTCCATGGTCTTGAGGAGAAAGGAGGTCAGGCTGATCGGTCGGTGGGATTTGGCGTTTGTGTAATCACTCTTACCTGGCTTCGGGATGAATATGACTTTCACTTCCCTCCATCCTTTTGGAACGTATCGGAAGGCCAGGCACGCTCTCATTATAGGCAACAGTCTGCTAGCGACGGAGGCCCCACCCCACTGCAGTAGGGCGGGAAAGATTCCGTCTGGACCGGCCGCCTTAAAAGGATGGAAGCACCGGATCGCCCACTGGAGTTTCTCCAGCGTTATCACTTTGTGTGCGTAGTGCCAGTCGTTTTCTGATGGTGTATTAATTACCTCTGTCCAGTCGACAGTCTGTACGAAGGCGCAACCTGGGAAGTGAGTTTCAATAAGGACGCGCCTCGTCTCTTCTGGTGTGGTGGTAAGTGTGTTGTCGGGTTTTCGGAGAACATCGGGCCCAGTCGAGTTCTGCTGTGCCAGTATTTTCCTTACCCTGTTTGCTTGTTGGCATGATTCGATGCTGCCACAGTATTTTCGCCATCCGGTAGAGCTCCTGAACCTGATGCATTTTTTGTAGCTGGATTTGGCCGCATAGTACGCGTCCCAATCCTTGTCAGCGCAGGTGTTCATAGCTCTGTTTAGGGCTGCCCTTACCTTCCCGCGTTTGCGCTCCAACTCCGCTCCCCACCATGGTTGCTTCCCTGGTGTTGTGGGCGGAGTGGTTTCTGGGCAGGAGGAATGGTAGCTGTCTAGCATTGATTTCGTGAGATGACTAACACGCCCGTCAATCTGCGACGTGTCCTCGAAGGTCATCCAGTAGTTTGTTGGCGCAAGCTTGGTCTCGAGGATGCGCGTGTAGGCAGCACGGTCTGTGTTGCGCGGGTTGCGTCGTGGCATCGCTGGTGTGATACAGACCTGGATGTCGAAGCGGATCCACCTGTGGTCGGAGCAGGAGGCCTCCTTGGAGACCTGCCAGCCGGTGGTGATGGCCGCTGCACCCTCCGATGCTAGGGTGAGGTCTATGATTGTTTGGCTTCGTCTGTTTACGAAGGTTGGTTCAGAACCTGTATTCAGTAGGGTTAAGTTAGTGGTGAACAAGTAATCAACTAAAGCCTTACCCCTTGCATTCTGCGTGTCCATGCCCCACAGAGGATGATGGGCGTTTGCGTCGGCGCCTATGATGACCTCCAGCCCTGTGCTCTCGCAGTGTCCCACGAGGCGGGCGAGTTCATGCGGGGGCGGCTCGTCTGCATCGGGCATATATGCCGAGGCAACGACTACTGCCACCTCCGTCTCCCCACGCTGTATGGTCAGCCTAGCTGCAGAGAGATCCCTGCAACAGAAGTCTGTTAGTGGCTGTGTTTTAATGTTACGTGTCGTATAGATACACGATCTTGGTTGATCATGATCTGTGCAAACTATGAGCTTACCTCCGAGATTGGAGAGTCCCTGTATTTGGCCAGCCCTGATCCACGGCTCCTGGATCAGAGCAATGGCCGTTTGTTCAACCTCCAGCCACTTCCGCATCTGAGCCGTCGCGGTCTGGCTGTGGTGGAGGTTGGCCTGCAGGACTTTACAGGTCGACGAAAGGGACGCCATCGCTGGTCGTTCCCTCGTCGTCACCCGCCAGTCGCAGCCCAGCAAACATGTCGCCCGCGTCGAAGCCATCCCCCTCCGGGTCCGAGGGCGACGACAAGATGTCGCCGTCGAGCTCGTCTCCCGAGGAGAGGACGGCGCCCACGCTGGCGGCTGTAGGGACAGCCGGCGCTGCTGCTGCAGGAACAGCTACATCCGCGGGTGTAGCCGCGGTGTTGGTAGGGGGAGCTGCCTCCTCCTCCCGTGTCACGGTGATGGTTTCCGTGGCCGGATCCCATCCCTGAGGGACGTCGACATATTTGCCGTTCGGACCCTGAAACCTCATGTACACCGTCCCTACCCCAAAGGAGAGACGGCGTCCAGCCTTCATCAGGGTCGGAATTTGGTCCTCAGGGACCCCGACCACCACAAACCATGCACCGGCCTGTTTATTGATGTGCAGCAGTACCCATCCCTTGATGTCCACCCAGGGATTTTGGTAACACAGAGCGCGCCCAATAATGGCCGCCTCTGCGAAGATACCTTGCTCATCAGGGATGAGTATGCCGCATCTTATTCGTTTTTGTATCTCCGCCTGCCTCCTGACCACCAACGGGCTGCTGGTGAGAGGAGGCAACTCGGAGACAAGTGTCCTTAGCCAGGCTAAGGTGTGGGCGTTGCCGCACCACAGTTTAAGGACCCCGTTAGCAAACACCGGCCTTCCATTGAAGATCGGTGCGGGCGAACCTTGTTTAGGGGAAGAGCACTCGACGACTATCTTCCTCTGGATAGCCGCGAGGATCTGCACCGACACCTCTTTGCTGATGAGCCCCGTGCGGCCGCAAGTGATTGCGACATCAAGCTCGGAGCTTGCAGCTTGGGCGTAGCTACGGTCAGCGGCTCGCTTGGACTTATCAAGTCGCGGCCGCTTGCGCTCCCCACGAGGTGAGGATGTCTCATTGAGAGCTCGCTTGGCCACGGCCTGATCCTTCCGAACAGGTCGCTGAGCTGTGTGCTGGGCCGGTCCCTTCTCGGCGCTGGTTGGCAGCTGGCTAGGTCCCGGTCGGCTAGTGCCGACCACGTCCTGCGCCCGCTTCCCCGCGGAGAAGTTGAGGTTGCCACTGGTCGGTTTAACCGGACCCGTGGCATTGGCCTGTGACACTTGTGGAGCGTTACCTCTCCACCGTTTCTGACGCCGCTCCTTCTTGGACGGCCTGTTCCTCCTACTGGCATTACCTGCCGAGGGAGGAGCTGAAGCAGCTTGTCCAGAGGGGTCTGCGCGGCGTTGGTTGTCCTGCGCGTTTCTGTTCCTCCTGTCCTGACGCCTGTTCCTCTGCACCTGCCAGGTGAGCGCGAACGCATCGCTGGTGGTGCCAGTCTCCTCCTGTTGACCAGTGACGGCCTGCAGGGGGGGGGCGGCTTGAAGAGCCATAGGTGGGGGAGGAAGTGTAGGAGAGCCCCGACCACCGGATGTAACCGTCGTGGGGGGCTGTGTACCTGAAAAGGAAGGAGGATCGGTACTGGTCCCAATCAGCGCCGGTGTCCTCCGTTTATTACGGGACTTGGTTTTGGTCTGAGCAGCGGTTTTCGCCACTGCCGGACCGATACCCGCGCTGGAGCTTGCTGCGTTGGCAGCAGAGCACCCAGGGGCGAGAGAGGTGCTATGAGCACCCCTCTTGGGAGTCTCCTTGGCTTTCGCCTCCACTCCGGTGTGTATCTCTGTAGTAGGTGATGTGTGTGTGGTTGTTGTGTGTGTATTGTGTGTGGTTGCTGTATGTGGTGTGAGTGTGTGTGTGTTGGTGGTATTTTTTGAGTTATCCATAGTAACTTGTGTAGAATTCATCTCTCTGGCTTCCCACCCTCCTTGGAGCCCGCATCTGGGAACGTCTCGCTACAAACTAGCTCAACCGTTAGGATTACCATCGAGATATAGGGGCGTGAGGCTGGCTTACAGTGCGACATCGGGTGCTTGATCGGGTCTTATCAACCCTCACTTACACCGTCAGCATGACCTTAACCCACCGCTTCGGCCGTCCGAGGACGACCTCCGCGGACCCCCCGCCCCTCGCCGTGGCCCTCTGACGGGACACTGTGGCCATTTCCCTACCCGTGGCTATTGGGTAGGGCCACCGTTTCGCTTGAAATCCAGACCAAAGAGGGCGTGTTGCCTCACGGACGCATTACCGCCAGCGCCGCTCGGCTCAACCCTCCAGGACTCCTTCATCCCCGCTTACGGCGCTCAACTGCGCAGGTCCTAGCGCAGGTGACTAGATTTACCTACTCGGCGCCAGCTGAGTTTAGTGACGATCGAGCCTGCAACCACTCAGTCACAGAGGGTCGCAGTTAGGTTAAAAAGCGCCTGGTGGTTTCTGTTGCGTCTATTTCTTAAGGAATTAGACCAAGAACAGGGCGGCAACCTCGTGAAGGTAAACCCACCAGACTTGCCTTGAGGATCTACACGACTGTAGCGCTCACCCTCAGGGCCCCACCACCTTACCACCTCTGAGGGAAGTAGTAAGGTAGGCCTGCATCTATACTACCAAGCAAAGCAAAAGCAAAGCATGTCGTTGTGCAACCGCAAAAGCATAAATACAAGCCCGCCCCCGGGACGGGACCTAGTACAAGTGTCTGGCTAAAAGTGGGTGTTCTTTGAGGATATCCCTTCACAGAAAAATTGGCGTGTTATAGTGCCTAGAATTTCTTGTGGAAGCTACAACACTTCCTATTGAAGAGTCTCCTAACAAAGCAAGGCATTGTTCGGTTATGGCTCGGGATATTCAAGCTGTTAGAATTGAAACTCATTCAACGTCATCATCAGCCTCCAGCATTCCACTGCGGAAGATAGGCCTTTTCAACTGCACGCAATTTATATATCTCGGCAACTAATAGCCAATCGGTAAAACTATCACTTGTTTTTCTCGACAAACGCCAATTGCATTATTTATAAAATATGTACAAACAGTTCAAATACAGGAAAAATAAAATGCACTAACACCAATAAAATATGAAATTCCAATCGCATTTTTTTTATTTTACAAAATATTTACATTAGCTGTTTTGAATAACACGTAAGTTTAAGATTAATAGGTACATACTTAATCATACAGTCATTTTGAATGAATATGCTTCAATTCATGAACGCATTATTTTGACAGTTGAGTATTAATTAATAAAAGTGTTTACAAATTGATCCTTGATTTTGGTAAAACAGGAATGGCGATGGCGATATACGAACATGTAGGACCTAGTGACCGCTTTTGGTAAAATGTCCGTACCGTACCGTACCGGTACCGAAATGTCTGTAACGTATAAGGGGGGGGGGGGGTTATACGGTGGCAAATATCTGACTGTTACATTGGTTTTATAGCTAAAACATTCAACCTTAGAGAGGTAAAGCAATTTCGAGGCAGACTACACTTAGTACTGACTTTTGTAACATCTAAAGTAAGTTAAAACACGGATTTCTCAATAGGTACAAAAAAAACCCGGCCAAGTGCGACCTACAGAACCCTACCCTGGTTCAAGGGGGAGTTATTTGGTCATTAAACTACATATTTACGGTTAGGTTAATTTTTTTCCTTTACATGTGCTGTAAGATATTGCTTCTTGCCAAATTTCATGATTCTAGGACAACGAGAAAGTACCCTTTAAATTTTGATTCCCTTGACAGTGTCGAAACATACGTTTTTTGTGGCATAAACGGCCGTATCTTTTTTTACGTTAACTTAGAAGTTTGATTTTTTCACAGCTTAAAGGGACTTTAGACTTAAATATATGGTTTAAATGTCAACTTGACACCTCCACGCGTTCCCGAGATAAAGGGTCTTGACAGACGGACAGACGGACGGACGGCCAACAAAGTGATCCTATAAGGGTTCCGTTTTTTCCTTTTGAGTTACGGAATCCTAAAAGTACAACATTTAAGTCACACATTTCCTTTGCTACAACAATTTCCACGTATTCCCCAAGTGCTCTCGTTACAATTATGTAAACGTACCTGCCCTCTTTGTGGCCACATTTCTATGCATTAACACTATCATTTTGTTCGCGAACGGCCACGCTTTTACTCTTAATTTCATCTGCAACTGCACTCTCTACATTAACATCACTAAGCATTTCATTTGAAGTAAAAACATTTCTACGTTCTCATAAATTATCTCTCATTTTAAAAGTTTCTTCTCTTAAGTAACTGAATTGTTTTTTGATCGTTTATTTTACGATGCCTACACACAATAAGACTAGTTTTTTTTTAAGAATATTCATCACCATCATCATTTCAGCCAAAAGACGTCCACTGATGGACTTAGGCCGCCTCCAAGGGTCACTCTCACCACATCGACCGGCGTAAATAGAGTAGGAACAATAATTTCACAAACTATTCAATTTAATACAAGCAGTCGTACATTCATTCAGAACTAGACATCACTTAAACTAACTAATCTTTGCTCGTATGAAAAAAAAATGGAATATTGAGAAGTATTCCATTTTATTTTTAGGCTTTAGGACGAGTGATTGTTTTTAAATGATTTCTTAAGACTAATTTTGTTTTGAGCAATCTATATTGATTCCAAGACTCCAAGGAAATTTAGAACAAGCAGCTTCCTGCTGCTGAAGTCACATATTTGTTCAATCTTCCCTGGTATATTACTCTTTGTTTGCTTCTAATTATTTCTCGCTTTTCCTGTCCAAAGCTGGTGTCATTTCCTCTGTAAAATAAACGTTCAAGTTAAAATCATGGTTATTTAATTTTTCATAGAAATGGATTCTTTAATTATCAGTTGGTTTATGTTGTCTAACATTGAAACAAGGTTTTTAGGATATAGCTTTTTCTGCCAGTATAAGCAAAAAATTGGCCCTTATTACGGTATACGAAAGTACTAGAATCATGAATAAAATTACCTGGATCAGCTTTCCTCCTGTCTTTGTAGTCTGGGCTGTCCCAAGGCTGTCGGTCGGAGCTGCCAAATATGACGTAGATGAGGTTAGAGCCAATGCCGATGGAGGCAAACAGCAAGAAAACTATTCGCCAGCGACTGATGTCCGTCTGAAAGTAAACACAAAATTATCATGTAGTAAATTATCCTTTTACAATATTATACAAGGTCAAATTGGATTAGCTGAAAAGATTTTACAAACGTAATTGATTTTAATATCCCGTTAATTGAAGATAAAACTAAAATAAAATATTTTCTAACTCATTATGTCAAATTACTTGATTTAAAAAAACGATTTTTGTATTACCACCACTAGATACCGATACTCAGCACGTTTAATAAAACTTGCAATATACCGGTAAAAAATAATAGTACGTACATTAAATGATATGGTACAACTGTATGTCATGCCTAACTGTTACTTACCGGATCATTCCTTAGTATAAGACTGGTCATGACGGGTGTTAAAATGCTACCAACACCTCCGGCAAAGTTGGTCAATGACAGTAACACCCCTGCAAACTGTGGCGATAGATCTAGATGGTTTACCTGAAAAAGAAAGTTCAATAATTGATAAGTAATCACAAAAGATGCTAACGTCAATATTAATGTAAAGGAGATGTTTCATTTTTGTATGGGACTCTGGCCATAACCTGTACTTTTCAGAAAAGCTGGGAAACAAACCCCTGAATAGAATAAAGTAACATTTTTTTCATAATACGAAATGGTTTTATTGCGCACATTAAAACATAAAAATGTGTGACGTTTGTCGTGAGAGTTATGACAGCCATGAAAGGTTGTAGTACTTGTAGCGTAGACAGAGATACTCTGTCTACGACTTGTAGTACATTTACATAACCTAGAAATTGTTATCTTGACTGACACCGATGGGTCTTGTCAGATCAAAATGTAATTTTGAATTTTTCGTTCAGAAGTACACTCAAGAAAAGTAGTACCTATTACATTTTTTAACGATAAAATCCTCACACTTGCAAATAATTAATTGAAAATGATATTTATGAGAATAATAATAATAATTAATAACAAGAACACATTCTTTTCATATTTAACGTCGACGTGATATTATATTTTTATGTTACCTGATTTCAGAATTAAATCAGCCTATGCAAACTGTAAGACGCCATTTTGAATACAATATGGCAATAATTAAAAAACTATTACTATTTGCACACAGTAAATCAGGCTTAAATTCTCGAAAGAATATTTGTCCTAAGTTCGTGGTATTTTTTCCTCTTTTTCAATAATGTACGGGCGGATTTCACAAATGTTGTTTGCAAGGAAATTCCGTGTCTTATGACTTTCCACTTGTTTATCGGAGATGCATTGCTTCAATACATGTGTTTTTTTAAATAAATTGAAATGTTTTATATTAATCTAAAAACAAAATCATTTATAATAACTGCAAATCCTAAATTAGATTAAAAAAATATTAAATGAAAAATAAAAACATGCCCAATCTCAAGTGTCCACACCACCTATGCAGATTTAAATGCAGCAAATTTTTAATGTTATTCTTCTGTATAATATTGATACGATTGTTATTTTAAAAGATCATATGTCCAATATATTATAATTAAACTGAATGAGAGGTGATTTAGAGTTTAAAATTAAAATAAACACATTATTTGCCGTCTCTAAAAATCGTTCGCGCGGAAATTCCGCAATACGTCACTACGGGTTTGAACAAGTTTTAATGAAAAATATTACTAAAATACGATTTCTTTTAACAAATGGCAACATTCTTAGACCATAGACAGCCGCCATGTTATATTTTTGACAGCAGTCTAGCCGGGAAATCGAGCAAAGCGGTCGCTCCGTAACGTGGCATAAATTGTGATTCAATTACGAACGACTGTTTTTGAAGGTAATATTCCTATTTTAGGTAGTTTTTTGTGAGTTATATGTTAGATGTTTTATTTAGTAATGATGCAATATGAGTAGAATATTCAAATTCGCATTAATTTAGGAGTAATTTGCATTTGACTACTGACCGGTAGACATACGTCACATCCATTACGTTACGTATTGTATATGGGAACGCAAAACGTGACGTAATGGAATTCATAGGCAGTGTCTACAATGTATCTATACAAGTACTATAGTACTTTTAATAGGCTAATATTTCTTGTTTTTTATTTTAAATTGACTACCAATTTTCACACTGTCTGCCGTTTTTAGTCTCGTATTATTCTGATTAAAATATTAAAAGGATGGTATATGACAGAAATGTTTAATTCTATTAAACTGATAAGCATACTATTTGGTGCAATAGTAAAAAACGTTATATTTAAAATCCTTGTATTTATACGTATACATGCCTAGTAATACTAATCGTTAGTATCCTAGCAGTTGATGCCCTTGTAAGTATTGATTGATTGATTGATTGATTGATTTTTATTTGATTTTTTTAATATTTTATTTTTTGTATATGTATTAAGTTTCGTTTTTATTTCATCGTCTAGATATTGAATTATTCACATTATTACAGACCTGAAGAATGGCGTTGACTGCTGCTGAGCGAGCTAAAAGATATAGAGAAAAAATTAAACAGAACCCGGAAAAGTATGAGCAACATAAAAGATATAAATATAGATATAGATAAAAGATTTTGTGTGTTTTGTTTTAATGTTGTAAACTTAGCTTAATAGTTCCTATACGTCACATCTCATTCCATTACCGTTACGTGTCCTACTTTGGCTGTGCTATTTCAACTGATTAATTATGTATAATTATAGGTAATATTTGACACTAAGTTAATTAAAAAAGAATATTTAGGCACCTGTTTGATTTTATCATATAAACATATCATTATGGATCGTATGAACCACATGAAAGACGTTGGTGTAAAGTACTAAGTACCAAAAAGTGACGTAATGTTGTTTAGTGGTCTAAATTACATTTATTTATGTAGTTTAGGTTAATGTGGTACCTCTATCCTAAGACTGATTATAATAAATATTTGAATAATAAATGCTGTCATTCATACCACAAGCTAGTTTTATTTTATAGTAAAGTTTATTTAGTGTCGTAATGGAACTCCTCATGGACCGAGTACACATTGAACTTCAATTAACGTGAAAACTAATGAATTTTCAAAGTAAAAAGTAATATTTTCTTTTAGTGTCATTATTAATAAATAAAACAAAACATATTTAACCTTAAATTTAACACTTTTGAAATAGTGGAATTCCATTACATCACGAACAAATTTCTAGAAATCCACCCGTACATCTTATGGCCGAAAATGAAACATTTCCTTTGGAACGTCAATAGGATGGCCAGTAATATTTGGTTTTAGATGAAAAAAAAAATTAGTTAGTTGCTCACCATAAATCCGGCTGAAGTGAACCCAAACAGGAAAAACACCAAAACTAATATGGCGACTACAATGTTCTTGTGGTCGGGGCCCAGAAAGGCCAGTGATATGATGCCGAGACCTCCTCCGAATAAAGCTGTTAAAAAAGAAACGGAGTTAGTTTGACAGATAAGGAACATTTCCTGGTGTTCATTCAACGGGGATAAAGATATTTCTTATTTCGTATCGATGGTACGCCTTATCAAATAACTTGGACCTAGTAGGTGGCCACGCGGCAGCAACGTTTTTAAGTTTTCTAACGTGCAGGTGTAAGACTAATTTTGAAACTCCAGCAAGTAGGTCATTAGTGTTTGCAGCGGCCTATTTGGGTGCGCAATCGATACAGGAGTTAATTTAAAAGCTCACTCACCAAATGAGTTGAATATTTTCCTACAAGTTCCCAGTGACAACCAGCCTCTGTTGTATATCTTCTGACTGATTATAGCAGATCCTATAGAACCCACCCACATGCCCACGAAAGGCAACGCGGATAATGTGGCACTCTGAAAAGAATCAAAAAATTTATGTCATCGTGCATCATCGCAAAAGAAACAAAAATTTAAAACGCTATAATTTATAAAGCTGTTAACTTATACAATAAATACTTACATTCCTCAGTGAGATATTCATTCCCAT
Organism: Eurois occulta; assembly: GCA_950022335.1. NCBI lineage: Eukaryota > Metazoa > Arthropoda > Insecta > Lepidoptera > Noctuidae > Eurois > Eurois occulta. Next base: position 916,278 of record OX465492.1, on the reverse strand, counting down.
TTCCAAATAAGTGGGAAGATCAACGAAGAATAATATGAAGACGGCGCTGCCACCGACGTGTGAAGCCATGATGGCCCATAGCGCTGGAGTACGGAATATTTCGCGCCAAGGTGTTGCTTGAGTTCGCTGAAATACAAAACTTTGTATATTAGTCGCTAAGCATACAACATAGTAGAATTTCAAATTAAGTATTTACTTTGAAAAGAACCCGATTATTATTTCAAACTTATTTCTGTTTCATTATTATTTCCTCATCATACATCGCAACTTCAGATTTTGTTAATTTTACAATGGTTTAAAAAATCCTTACCCTGCTTTCAGAACTGGTATCAAGTCCCATTTCAATATACGTCTTTTCCTCCTCAGTCATCATGGAGTGTTCTCCAGGAGAGCTGGCTGCGAACCAGTACCACAGCCCTGCGGTCAGGAACATGATGGCTGACGTCACGTAGAAGATCATCTTCCAGCCTAAAACTGTTTCAGCTAGCAGTCCCGAGAGAGGCATTGCTATTATTGTGCCTACTTGAGATCCTGGGGGAAGAGAGTTTTGTTTATAAGTCTACATTTTTTTGTAGTAAGTAGGAAGATACAATTTTATTATAATTTCCGTTACTGAGTTCATCTATGTGGATGAAAAAAGAACAAGAGTGATTGTGTACCAAAATCGTAATACAAACCCCATGCTTTTTTCTCTCTGAGAAGGCAAAAAATGCAGAATGCTATCTCAGACTTTTGATCACTAATCCATATTGTATATTATTGCCTGCTAAATAAAAAAAAACACACACAATAATATTTTTTTTATATTTTGCATGTTATGTGATTCTTCACCTTTGCCAAGATTTTACCCGTGGCAGTCAACGTCAAAAAGACTTGTATCAAAGTTTCAAATTGTATTAATATGAAAGTTTGACTAATTCATTAATTAATTTTATGAATAGAAAATATTTCAAACTTCGATGAGTTTTATTTACATATTCTATACTGTTTGGATTAGCATCTTACCTGAATAAACAACACCAGTATAGGTGGTCCTCTCGCTGGTAGGGAGCCACCTGCCGAGGAGCGTGTGACTGGCTGGGAACAAGCATGCCTGGGTGAGACCCATCATCACTCGGATCACGCACACCATTGGCCAGCCGCCCTGAAACATTCACATCACATTTTCATTTAAGATAAGATGAACTTTAGTCCATGAGTAAACGGCAAATTGTTTTCTGATTGTTACGGTCCTAAATAAAGTGATAAACTCTTCAGTGATTACTATGATGGAGAGGTTGAAAAGTGTTTGGAACTGACATAAGCTACCGACAAAATTATGTCCAGACTCCAGGATGGACATTGAAAGTCGATAAAAGTAAGTGATTATCTTGCCCTTCTGGTATTGAAAATGTGTGCCGGATAGAAAAATGGTTAGTATAATGTTACATAGTAAAAAAATGTGTTATCTTATTTAATCAAGTTATTCATATAACATCCATCCGAAATCTAATGATATCAAAATCCAAACTTCTCTTAATTCGAAATAGTTTCAAAGTTATGAACAGGATCGGGCAAGTTGCTGTAATTGAAGAACGAAGGGATTGGAGACCGTTAATCCAAGTTGTGGGAGATGCATCATCCGAGTGACCCAGTCTGCCAAGATGAGGGACGGGGTGTTACAAATGTGGCATTTGTATGAATGTTGGGCAGGGGCGACAGGGTGTAATTTATTTTTATTAGAGAGACGAGGATTAATAAATCTTAAAAATCAAAGCTCTAACTTCCTATGCAAGGTGTAGAAGTACCCATCACATAGCCGTCATCTAAGCATTCTGTACAACCTAGTAACATTGAGCAAAATTATTGCTGGGAACGACTTTTATTTTGGTGTACAAAATCAGTTTTTACAGTAGCATGACTTGTAACGTGCACAAAACTATGCGTTTATTTTTTGTAAACATGGAAAATATGCAGTTGGAAAGGAGACGGGCGAATCTGGGCCTAACGTTACACAAATGAAATATTTATCAATATTTTTTTTTAGTTTTTTAGTGGTTAATCATAAAATATTAAGCAGTTTTATCATGGCATAAGAAATTGAATATTTAATCAAAATAATAATGACTTCCTTTACTTTGACTTTGAAACAATGTTGCCAGATGAATTATAAAAGTTAATCGATATTATTACAAAAATAGAATAGTTAACTAATTATATTTAAAATACTATAAAACGTGATTCACTTTTGTTCTTTACATACGTTTAAATAAAAAACACATTTTTTTTTAATGTTTCTTCGTGACACTTCAACGTTTCAAAAAAGTCGTAAAATAAATCGATTTCACAATCGATTGTCAATGTTTTAATATACAGGTAACAAAGCGGAACTCATGTCAATGTCAGGTCAAAAATTCAAACGTCAAACAAATAATTAATTGTTTCGTTCGTTGTCTTTGAGTTTGTGGCGGTAAATTAGTGAATATTTCCTGTTGTGTTTTCGTGTGCTGTAATAGTTATTATTCGATTAGTGTTCTTGAACGACTTTGACTTTTAACTGTCAATATCCAATAATTCTAGCTGGCTGTTCAGAGGTAGTATAAAATCGAGACATGTAAGCTCAAAAATATATTTTACTTTAGTTCACAGTTCTCTTCATGGTGGAGAGGCCATCAAATAATATTATTGTAATTGCTTGGCAGGAAAAAGAACAGTAGGTTGCTGTTGTCATGTGATGTCCATAGTATGGTACCTACGCTGGGCAAGGCATCAAGAGAATAAAATACCACCTGCTCAGTTTTAATTGTTTATGATGAAGTGGAAGATGAATAAATCATTAAAAGTGGAAGTATTTTTAATTCATACTCCCTCTTCTTTTTATATTTAATTATCTAAAACCTCTAGAATCTAGTTGAACGGCGTCTGAATCTTCAGTGTGTGAATGTCCTACAATGAGTTCAGGCTAATTCTAGTTTACAATAAAGTCAAGTAATTATTTTCTTAAAGTAGGTATAGCGTGAGAGCTCGGTGTATGAATACCTTAGAGGTTATTTTGTACAAACCAACAACATCCTATATTTTCTTTCTACCATGGAGCAGTCGTAAATATTTTAGTATTTTTTAAATGGTATTAGTATATAAATTAAATAATGCAGTAATCGTCACTGTAACATCAGGCCCAACTTTCTATGAACTTTCGCCCGCCTCCTTTGACGTTCAATACCCCCGTAAACAGAAGAATTCCAGGTATGATCCAGTACAAAAAAAAATCGCAATGACCGGAAAAATAAATTAATTTTGGTTTCTTTAAGCGTCACCTGATATAACCGAAATTTTAATTGTTTAGGTATTTATTTTATATATTTTTCATTAATTAAATATTAATGTTGTGAGTTTAAGTTTCGAATGGGCCAGAGATACAATTTTGAAATAAAATTACAATGTGTATTGATGATCTAGACTAGAGAGAGCTTTGTACATAGTTATGTGAATAAAGAGAATTGGATTTGGTGCCAGACTTAGAACTTTGATGACAGAACTTACCAAACTAGCTAACGTTGGAAAGAGACCAGTTAAGCACCCATTTGCCAGCAAAGCGACTAATAAAATGGGTTTTCCTCCGAATCTCTTGGCGAGTACACCGGCGGGAATCTGCATGCACATGTAACCCCAGAAGAACGATGACAGGATTAGACCTTGAATCTTTTTGTCCCATTCGTATACCTGGAAACATGTTTCGATTAGTATTAAATACAACGTTACGCCGTGATCCCCGATAAGTTATACAGTGAAGGAGGGGGAGCCATGGACAGCAACCGGCCGGACTGGTTCTGAAAAATTCCTGATGAAAAATTCCTCTGCTTGTGACTATCTTTCTTGATAGTTTGACAATTCAGTTTTTTCCATAATTTGCTCATGGGATAATAATACGAAAATATCATAATTCAATGGTAAGATAAGATAACTTAAGCAAAGAAATTACAAAATCATTATTACGTTGAATATTTGTTTAGTTTTATTTAATAACAAAGTTATCTCAGCTTTGTTACGCAAACTTCACGTACTGTTTGCACTGTTACGCGCTGGTGAGCTAAATATAGTACAAAATAGCACCGTGTGACTGTTGGTAAAGATAAGGTCACGCCTTCCATGACCTTCTTTTTCTGGTTCAATTTAAACGTTACTAAGAGATGAGCTCTCAAGACCAGTAACAGTAATACACAGTACTTATTTTACAAAATATATCAAGGGACTTTATTTTATGGACAGATTTGAAAATGTATAAATAATCAACATTATTGATTAAGACTCCTTGGAACTACTTAGTGCATTATGTCACTACATGATCGCCTAAGACCTTTCTACTGCTCACACAAGCCTCTTCTCTCTGAACGGGGGTTCAAATGGGCTGTAATCCACCCAGCAGCAGTCAACAACTAGATGCTGAAACATTCAAATACTTCAATGTTGAAAAAGACGGAGTTACCTCGGCAGTGGAACCGTTGTGGTGTTTGATGTCAGTCATGGCCAGGATCGCGACGCCCATGCTGCTGCGCGCCAGAAGTAACGCAACCATAGCGAAAGACATGCAGATCATCTGGACATGACGGATGCCGAAGCCTTGGTCTGGAATGATAACAATGATCGATGACTGTAAAGATGATGTAGTGACAAAAAGTAAGAAGAGTAAGCTTATGATGTGGTCATGTTGAGAGTCAGTTGGAACTACTGAACGGATTCGGGTAGGCACACAGATAGCTTATAGCCTTTTTTGTTTTGTTTTTTTTTTGGGATGGGAAATCATCAAATGACTCCTCCCGCTCTAGGCGGAGCGGAAGGGAGTGTCAGACTTTTACTGATTAAAACCCATCCATGTTCCTTCTTTTGCCCTTTGTGTTCCAGGGCCGTGGTATCTCTTTCGAACAGTCCCGCAGCCCTGGCAGGCATCGGCCCTTGCGGGCACCTCCTGTTTGCTGACATCTCTTTGAGGCGTGCGTGGAACACGAACGCGCCGTCGACACGGCCTGCCCGTCGTCATACGACGGACGGACGGCGAGCTAGCCCATTACTCACCGTCCACAGGCCTGATGAGATATAGCCTGGATTAACATTCAATAACCGAACTCCACAATAACTAGTCAAATATAAGGGAATCCAATAAGCGGTACTATAGAAAATAGCGAACAATTTGTACTAATTCGTTTTAAATTACTCAGTACTGTGCACTGGTCGTATTGAACTTTATACTGCAGACTAAACATCGCAGTGGTTTGTACTGGTCAAGTTAAGTTGTATTTCATTTTATTATTTTTGCTTCAAATTGTTAGTAGATTAACCTTTTCTATTCGTTAAGCTTTCCAAAAATATGTTCAAAACTCAATTTCGTAATGTAATGTTAGTAAAGGTCTCTTTCAATTAATTAATAGAAAGAGATAATTTTCACTTGTGAAGCGTTAACGCTTCACAAGTGAAAATTATCACGCTCCAGCTTTTACGCTTAGAGATCCAATATACTTATTTTAAAGCTTGCTGTTGATATTTTATGCTATGCTATGCTTTGCTGGGAGAGAGGGTCTTCTTAACCTTTAACTTCTTAAGATTAACCTTCCTGGAATTACAGTAGTAGAGCTGTATACAGAAAAATAAGAAAATAATACAACTATCCAAAGGAGAACACAGTCCAACAAATATGCAATAGGAATTGTTACTTTTGGTCAATACACAAAAGAAATACTAAATAGTAAAAAGTTATAGAAGAAAACCTTTTCACAAAAATAGAACAGATTGCAAGCCTATAATATTCTAATCACGTTTCGTAGGTTTACTATACTTTTGTAACCCGTGAGGTTATTTGACGTGGTCCCATTATTTGAATAGGACGATATGTATCTAATCGGTTTCAATGTTTGCTTCGGTACTTGTAATCGATTCTTTGGGCTTGCTCTCTCTGGTTGGTTGGCCATGGAAATAATGTTTTGTGTTGAATTGGGGTTAAAATAAATATTTTAATATAAAGGGTTGCTAAGGGTTTGCTGTTTGGAGTAATAAAATAAAATACGCAGTCTGCACTAAAAGTATCGGGAATGGAATATTTCCACTGTTCCTGTCATATTAAAATCTATTTAATTGAAAACTCCTTGGTTTTAAAAATCGAATACCATTTATTTATTTAAAAAAAGATTCTCGGTCTTGTCACAAGGTTTTGTCAAACTTGTTTAGTCGTTGAGAAAATGGAATTGACTCGAGAAAATTCAAGAGCGATGATTTATTATGACTTTCGAAGTGGTTTAACACAAAAACAGTGTGTTGACCGGATGATTTCTGCATTTGGTGATGAAACCCCATCCAAAACCACAATTTATCACTGGTTTGCTGAATTTCAACGTGGACGTGTCAAGCTGAGTGATGATCCCCGTCAAGGTCGTCCAAAAACTGCAGTCACCCAAGAAAACGTTGATGCTGTGCGTAAGCTGATTGAGGAAGATCGACATGTGACTTATCGCGAAATTCAGGCAACTTTAGACATTGGCATGAGTCAAATACAAATAATCTTGCATGAACAATTAGGTGTAAAAAAGTTGTTTTCCCGATGGATACCGCATTCGCTCTGCGAAGAGCAAAAAGCGGCTCGCGTTACTTGGTGCGTCAGAACTCTCGAAAGATTCCACGCAGGATCCTCAAATGCTGTATACAACATCGTATCAGGTGACGAATCCTGGATATACGCGTACGAACCCGAAACAAAAAACCAGTCACGAGTTAAAGCCAACAAAAATTGTTCGTTCACGGAGTGTTGCAAAAAAAATGGTGGCCACGTTTGTCTCCAAAACCGGCCATGTTGCGACTATTCCTCTCGAGGGACAAAGAACGGTTAATGCAGAATCGTATGCTAGCATTTGTTTGCCACAGGTCGTTTCTGAACTCCGTAAAGAGAACTGCAACCGCCGCATCATCCTCCATCACGACAATGCGAGTTCTCACACCGCGCACAGAACAAAAGAGTTTTTAGAGCAAGAAAACATAGAATTATTAGACCATCCGCCGTACAGCCCCGACCTAAGCCCTAATGATTTATATACTTTTCCTAAAATAAGGAATAAATTGCGTGGTCAGAGATTTTCATCACCTGAAGTAGCTGTGGACGCCTACAAAACGGCCATTTTGGAGACCCCAACTTCCGAATGGAATGGTTGCTTCAATGATTGGTTCCATCGTATGGAAAAATGTGCCAAATTTCGCGGAGAATACTTCGAAAAGCAATAAATACATTTTAAATAGTAATGTTGTGTCACTTCCTTGATTCCCGAAATTTTCAGTGCCGCTCTCGTAAATACCTACCCATATACAATTAATAATACTTAGTAAATTATTGCCTCGTAGGTCTAGTGATCAGAAGCGCGGAGCATGAGGTCCTGGGTTCGATTTCCAGGTCGGACAAAGTGTCGTTGTGTTTTTTACATCAGGAATTTCTCAGTAGCAGCCACGAAGTCTGGATTTGTGCCCGATTGACTTTTTCATCATCGTCTGACAGAATGCCACTGCGCCTAGGCTCCACTGATAAATAAAAATAAACTAAAAATTAAATATTTACGTTTGCTGGTGCCGCCTTCTGAGGCTTTTCTTGAACTTTTGTCCTTATGTTCCGCCATTTTCGGTGTTGACTCCTCACATCACTCCCCGGCAAAGAATGAGAGCCCAGGAGTACTGCTAACTTATTAATATCAAAATACAAGTTCCTTCCTTCAAGTGATTTTTTACTCTATGACTAAGCGAACAGGTTTCATTTTTCAATCATGGTTGAGTGTAGGAGGTTTGACTTTTGACTGACAGAATGTGTAATGTTTCTATCTGAAAGTATACAATTGAGGTATTACTATTTGACATAGTGATGTGGAATATTTTGAGATGTATCGTGTATTGTTTTGTTTCGTGGATATGCTTGATAAATTACCTAAGAACGTGACACCATGTACTGTGGATTGACATATAAACCAGTCGTATCGTTGCGATCTGTCATTGTTTCATATTGATTCCGAATAGTTACAGCACTGATGACTATATTTGTGTCACATGTTTAATTTAGTCATATTATAATATTTTCTTACCTTTGTATAGATTCTTTTTCACCGATGTTTGTAAAGGTGTGAACAAAGGCCTACGCCTTGTAGATTCCTAGATGTTTGTTAAATTTTTATCTTGTTTTACGTTTTTTGTGCTAGTAAGCAACGACTTATTGTTGGGCCCTTATTTAAGTACTAATGCTGTAACATGATAATATTGTATAAGAAAATCATTTTAAAAGAGTAACCATGGAATTTCATGCCGGTTCTTCTCCATAGGAAACGACCAACCCGAACCGTGCACCGTACCAAATTACTTAGTTTGATGTACAGAATGCTTGGTTGACAGCTTCCTGAAGGGTCCGTTTACACCTTGTATATAGTCCACTAAAGGTCTCTGCACACAGCGGGCGCGGCGCGGCGGGACGGGACAGCTCTGTGTGGCGTCGTCCGTAATATCTAGTACATTACAACTGCTCAGCGTCGCGTCGCCGTCCCGTCCCGCCGCGCCGCGCCCGCTGTGTGCAGAGGCCTTTAACTGGCCATAGGTCATAACTAACTTACTCTTTACAAGGGTATTTCAAATAAAAAATTGAGTTATTGAACAATTATATAATTTCTAGCAGAAAGAAGTATTACTGTCAAAATCAATTCAAAGATCTTCTAATTACACTGAAAAATATAACTTAAAAAGGGGTATTCTCTCCATGGAAAGGGCGCCAATTTTTTGCGTCATTGCCTTTAGTATCAAAGAAAAGCTTACTCAAGTGAAATCTTTGTAAGTGACCAGGAAAAGAGGGTTCAATGAAATCGGACGGCTGATGAAGGATTCTGCTTTGACGGCTTTTGGCTCGATTCTCATTTGTTTCGTTATTCGATTTACTGCCTCGTTGGCCTACTAGTTGTAAGAGCTAGTGTAATGCTGATCATGGGCTACTGGTTCCGATTCTCAGTAACTGTTATTGGATTGTTGCTACAGGAATAGCTACGTAGCAGCCCAGACTTTGTGCCTGGTTGATGGCTGGCTCTAACCTGTTTCATGATACTAACTGGTGAAATTGTGGTGTACTGAAGGCCTAACTCCTTGAGAAAACTGGCGTGATGTTATTTGATTTAAAGACCGGACCAATTGCAGACACGGCTACAGACACGGACAGCTCCATACAAATACTTATTTGCTTTTATATCTCAGTCAGTATTAATTACGCCGTACCGCTTTGACCGATGCTTTATAAATACAGACATACACACATTTATGCTATTAGTGATTAGATAAGTTATTTTTAGCTATCTATCTGCAGCAGATTCTATTTATTTTAATGTATACTCAGTGCTACCGTCACCGTAACTTGTTTTATCCAGTTTTGCTAAGATAAGTTTTTGAAATAAAAGCTAAAATGACCAGTTATAAAATTCAGGACACAAACGTTTGTCCCTCAGACAATTAGTTCAAATTTTTTCATCATTATCTGCTTACCCAAACATCAACCAGCCTTGTATTTCTTGCATCCAGTAGGTGCCACGGCATTCACCGGGTTATTGGTCCAACTTGTGGGAGACTATCCAATGCCACAACTTCTGAAATATGGGCCCCATTCCATAATACCGTTCTTGCATACAATTGTTGCACAACCAACTCTCGGTACTGCCTCTCTTTTTTATCCATTACGAGATTATGCTTGCTCTTGGCCTTGGCAAGAAAAAAATCAAGTCCACCATACATCCATTTCATTAATATTAGGTGTTAGTTAATTTAGTCTTTTACCGCAAACAGTATTTCTTCGGAATTCCTTCAACGAAAAGTGGGTATTTTTCCAAACTTCGGTCTACATTATTTAAACGAAGATATATCGTTCTGTGGATAGGTATACATAGTATTTTAATTCTATTAGTACACCTGTCATCTACATATTTTATAGGAACTAGTTTTGACTGGGTTAAAGTCTAACTCTGTAAAAATACAGCCTAAACTAATTGCTCGGATTTCATTTTTCTGCACCTTCATTATCAGTTCAGTAAATCTCCACTGCCAGTCTGTCAATGACCGCTGCCATGAATAGGAAAATATGTAAAAAACCTGTATGCCGTGATCAACCGATACTACTACTACATTCTAAAGTGTAGGTCTCACTGGAGAAGAATGAGCAAGTAACTCCATGGGCACTTTTGCCAGTCGTTGGTCGTAGTAAGCTACTCTTCTGAATACAGAACATAAGAGAACGCCGATTCCTTTTATTTTGTAACATCCCCAATTCAAATATCGCTCCATGAACAACTAGACCAACACCAGAATATTTCTTTTTCTAAATTGGAAATTTAGCTGAGATACCAAACTTACCTTTCAAATACCAAAGTAGCATATCAAGAGCAGAATTCAAGACCCAACTTCAACAAACCGAAGTCATTAGTATTATCAAAATTGAAATAATGCTGAATTCGTATTTACTTGTACCTGCTACAACTGATTATCGATAATTCAAAGGTAAAGCTTTTGAGGAGGTAGGTACCTATTTCAAATGGTTACAAGGGAGCCTAATACCGGGAGAAATAATACATATTAATGACTCTTTCATTTAAATTAGTTCAGCCTATAAAACGTGAAAAAGAAAAAATTACCGATATATATAGATTTTCTTTCACTTTTATAATATTGATATGCAACAATAAGAATTTCAATATGCAAAATACACATTACACAATGTGTATTATCTTGTAACTTGGCCTGCAAATTTTGTTGAGCAAATGTTTGCAGCCCACGTGGCGTGAGCGTTACAACGCAATTACACTGTGTTTTTTTTCTTAAGCCCTGTCGTCACTTATCAACCAATTAAGTGGGTGTGGCGTGACATATTTAACAAATACTTTGAGGGACAGCAGGTTTAGCTAGGCGAGTGTTTATGTACCAAAACCTTTATTTCGTAGTGTTTGTAAGCAATAACAGATACATAGAGTCGACCACAAAACGAAGTAATTTGAGAGATTTTCTCAAATTACTTCGTTTTGTGGTCGACTCTATGGTTTGTGGTTGAAGAATCTTTTAGGATCATTACCTACCTATATTCTTTGGTTATACCATGCTATCTCTGAATTGTATAAGCCTCTAAAAGTCATTACCGGCAAATATGAAGGAGATCGATGAAATATAGGAAATAAAATCATAAAATAAATGTTTTTTATTGTATTTAATTCAATAATATTAATAATACCTACTTACAAATATTTTAAGATCTAATAGGCTCTTACTAACAATAAATTAATACTTATGTCTAACCTTACTGAGTTATAATTAACTACTTTTATACAGATTTCTGAGAAAATTCTCCGAGTTTTATACACAGTACCTTACATCCATAACTTCAGTTTTTTCAATCAGAAATATTCTTGGCTGCTTTGAAGACGTGCATAGGATCTTCATATTGATTACACAAATTGTCAAACAGTTAATCATCCTCTATACACTGCACAACAGGAACTCTGTCCTACACAATTGTTCCATTACTATAGACTTATATATAGTATATTTCCACTATGCTACATCAATATCATCTTCTATCTAATTTTAAATAATTTAAGTCAGTCAGTCAGTCTGTTAGTTTTTTCTCCTTCCCTGTTCTATAACGAAGTCTTGACGAATGAGTCATTTACTGCACTAACTACTTCAGGAGATTCTTCAACAACCACGGCTGGCTTCGGTGGTCGCTTCTTGCCACCTGTAAAATAATTATCGTTAGAGATATTGTGTTTTACATATAAAAGTATCATCACAAATAAGAGTAAGGTAAGACCGAAAACAAAAAACGATGGATGGACTGTAAAAAACACGACGTGGGTAGAAAGTGCGTGGCTACTAATGACAAATAACAGAGTAGTATGGAAGAAGAAGACTTCCTGCATAAACCCCAAATAATGAATAATACAATGAAATAAGAGTGACGAAATGAATTACCGTCACGTAAACTTTTAGGAAAAAGAAAGCTATGAAGAAATAAACTTTATGACAAGAACGTTACATAATTTTAGGGAACTTAACTTCTAGTACCGTGATAAAAATATAAAAGTAAAACTTACCATTCATTAATAACTTCTGCAGCGTCGAGCATGGCGCATCGATTGTGACACACAGGACGAACGCAGCGATAAACGAGATCGACAGATCACTCATGAACCGGTAGATCTGTGAACAATAACAAAGGACATAAGTATTGAAACATAATAACCGAAAGACTAAAATCATGTGGAAGGTATCCTTCGAGTTGCGATACAAAAGACAAGTTATGATAATGTGATTAATTAAGTAAAAGTAGTTGAATGCTTGATTGACAAATGAAATTTGGAGACTGATATAAATTTAAATACTCACATTGTTTCCATCACTGAAGTAATAAGTCTTGACCCAGGTACCATTAGCGATGTAGATAACGGGCAAGTGAACCAAGTACACGGCATATGAGAGACGAGCAGGCAGCTTCCAGATTTGAAGAGAAAGGAACCAGTTGATAGGACCTTAGAAAGGAAAATTGTTTAATAGAACAAAACTTTCAAAACAACCAGTTGTTTAAGTAATGGAACTAAATTGAGAGATGTATTAAGATTTTCTAGGCATTATACTCCACTTAATCCATTTACATTGTGAGCTATGAATAAGCCTCATTTAATGGATTCTCGTAATCCGCCTTTCCCGTTAAGGAGCATAGGAATAATGAATAATGGGAGTAGATAATGAAGAAATAATTTATTTAAAGCTTAAAAAAAGGCTTAATACAAAGGTATTAAGCCTTATTTTTGCGCATGTAATTTCTAGTACTAAGTGAATTTTCATGGAAATGTTAAGGAAAACGCGATTTATTAGTTTCTTGTTTCTTTGCTGAATATTATAGAAACCCGGTCTATTGACCGGTATTTATCTTACAATTTGTCAATATAACAAACAGTATTAAATGTAAACCAATGGATATTTTGTAGAAATGATAATTTATAGATTTTTATGTAGAGAAAAACATTAAACAGTTCTTACCTCCATAGCCATGAACACAAGCGAAGATGAGCCATCCCAAGCCAATAGCCCAGATAGCGCGCATGTAAGCATTGAGGAAGTTATCGAAGGCCTGAGCTGTGTGATCGATCTGCATCACAGGGTAGATCGAAAAGATACAGAACGCCATCATGGCGAGCGATAGGATCCATAGAATGGCCACGTTAATCTGAAATGTTTTGGCAATGTTAGTCATTTTGACAAAAAAGTAAGATAGTTGTGAATATTGATATTGATAAAATTGTTCACATTGCTTAAAATTAATCTCCTTGTCATTGATATACTCGTAACTTAAAACTTGCCTTATTCTGCAATCAAAAATGCTAATTATTATTATTGAAACAGATTATTACATTTGCATTGTATTTCATGATAACCTCATTAAGTTTCAAGTTACGTTGCTTTGATACAGTAGTTTATTGAAGAGATTAAAACTAATGCTAAATCGAAGGTCGCTAACACTTCTAAATAAGAAACATACCAAGGATATTTTTATCTTCTTATCCTTGCACAGGTACAGCAAGTAGCCATAGATCATGCCGATAAAGAAGGGAGGTGCACGAGCCAAAGTGTTGAGGTAATAGTTCTGGACATAGCTCTGGAACTCCAATATGCGTCTGAAAAAGAAATAGTAATTAGTAATCGAATAAGTGATTATGACGACATAATCAAGGGGATTTACACCGAATAAGTATAATATTACTTATCACAATCACGATTGAAGGAAGCAAAACATACGTTTAATGTTTGTTTTGCGGGAATTAATAATATTGATGACCATTTAGAAATTAGTGTGTCTAAAACCACAGTTCAATACATTTTTACATTATTATTTATAGATTTCAAAATACATTCTTATAACACTTACGTTGGATTAGCAAGCGCAGCAGAATAGTTATTCAAGAAACTGTATAGCGAAGATCCCACCAGGGAGAGAAGCACGATGCCGGTGAGGGCGCACCAGGCGATCCTCTCGCGCCCGAACATGAATACAAGGATTATGGGGCAGACGATGTACAGCTGCATGTCCACTGATAGATACCATGTTTGGGCCAGACACTGAAAACAAAAGAATAATTTTATTACATTATAATCTGAACATTTTGATTTTTGACGATAAATTTGATGATAAACTAATGGAGGTCGTGGTACCAGTCGAAGAGGCGATGCTTGCTTGCAGGTGATCGATGATGTTGATGAAATTAAAACAGAAACAAAATACTTACAATTTCAAGAGGGTTGACATAATTTTGAATGTGAAGAAGCGCAGCCCACCAGTACTGTCTGCAATTCTCAGCAGCATGAGCCTGATTGAGCCAGTATGGACCATCAGAAATGCGGTGAAACAGAGAAGCCTGGAGCAGCACTAGAGCCGCCAGAAGTGGGAACATCCGAAGTAAACGGTTCAAGTAGAATAAGTGAATGGTCTTGATGAAACGCACTGAAAATAATCAAACAATTAGTTTTGGGTGTTTGAAATCTCAGTCGGGATATAATAGGCTAATATATATTTCTGATAAATGTTATATTATTTTGCGAGCAGCTTAATATATGTTTCGTTTACTGTCATAATCCCCATATCAGGATGAGCTTGCTAATTAATTTTATCAGCGTAGTTTGTGGTACGTGTCTATTTATCTATTAGTACACAAATTTGATAAAATCCTAGATTAAGGATTTTATCAAATTTTACCAATGAATTTATTGTTAAAATTTAAGTTTTCTCTTTGTTTTAGGAATAAAAGAAATGGCGTTATTACTTAGATATTTATAAAAAGATCAAAATTCAAAGAGTTCGGCAACAAAATTTGGGCAATAACCAAAATAATGCACTTACTTTTCGAGATCTTTCCAATGACGGTGTACACTGCAAGAATACCACTGAGCATGAAGAAAGTGTCCACCGTAATTGGGGCCGAGATGATCCATGTGGCTGAGAAACTAGTAATCCACTGTAAAACAAAAAGATTGGCTATGACGATAACTTCCACAAAGAAAATGGAATAAACTGGTCACGTAATTTCTCATATCGGCTAGGACATAGATTGCGTTGATTAATTATTTTTTTAAATACAAACATTGTCTGTGTTTAATTATTTTTTGAGAATGAAATAAAAAGTAAAACAAAAGTTGACTGAAAATAAACATAGTTACTAACATCCATGGTATCTACAACATTGTGGAGGAATCCGAGCAAGGTCATGCAGTAGGTGTGACCGACCACGACCCACATCATGGAGATGGCTCGGATTCCGTCAACGCACTCCAGAGCGCCGGGGGTAGACTTGAAGGTAAGGAACCGACGAGTATTGGTGTAGACGGAGAAACAGACAAGCAGACTGCTGACGCGGGATGAATCTGTGGGGAAAAATTAAAAATACATGAAGAATGGTGGCCTTAGTACTGAAGTTAGAAGTCATGAGTTCATTCTTTTGTAAGCCATTAGCATTGTATTTTGGTAGTCATTAGCTTTTGTTGTTATTAAGATTTAAACCTTGATAATTACTTCAGATAAGCAAAACCACAAATCAAGTCACGTTGGTTTTGTATTGAAAAACACGAGTATTGTTATCGTTTATGTGTATTTAATAAAACAACTGCGCAGCCTGAACGATTGCAGTATCAAATATTAGTTTTGCAGCAAATATTATTGAATCTTAGCTTTCAGCGATATATCTATGAATATCGTATCGTTTAGTATAAATATTACTAGATGACAGTAAACTCACCTCGTTTGAATAAGAAGGTTTGGATGAGATCGTAACTCGTGCTGACAATGACTAGCAAGCCAATGAAGGAGAAGAGTACACTGAAAGAGAAAACAAACGTAAATACCAAATCCAGAAAATAATAGAATGAGATTTTCGTTAATCAGGAGGAGAGAGAGATCATCAGTTTAAAGAAGCTGCTGTATAATACGGAATAAACTCGAGGCAAAAACTGTAATAAAATGTACTTACATAGCAACATAATCAGCAGGAGCAAAGGGCTTGTCATCAGGCAGTCTGCAGTAGTACTCATCGAAGGTGAAGTTGAGGTAGGCAATTCTTTCCTGAATGAAGTCTACTGCTTCTGTTGCCGTGCACACGTGAGGGACACAGATGGCTACAACAGCCCTCTCGGTGGCCGCAATCAACAATGGGAAAATTCTGTTTAAAATATAAATGAAATTTGTAACAAAATTACTTAAAACGCAGTTAAATATGTGACTTTTATTTTAGCAAAGTAAGGAATTTTAGTTCAAAGCCTATGAAAACGTCTTTAACTTTTTTTCTGTTGATTATAATGAGGCTTTTATTATAATCTTCTTAATCCAGAATTTAATAGTAAGTAATGCAGTTAACGTGTGAATTAATCTTACCTTGATTCGACAGGCTCTCCCATTCCAGTAATTCCAAACACGTAATGCTGCAGATTACTAAACATTGCGATGGCCTTCGTTTCTTTAGGGTTCATGTGATAATTTGGAAATTGAGCCCAGTTGGTTTCCGTAGCTGTGGTCCCCTCTGTAGCGTCAGATGACTCTGCAGCGTCAGATGGCTCTGTTGTCGCCAAAGTCGGGATAGTAGGCCAAGTCGACGGCCATGTCCAGTCCGGTGGAAATGTTGGTAATTCGTCAATCTCAATAGGATTCTGGTTCAAGGGAATCCTGATGGTGCAATATTTGCCCTGGAACTGCATGTTGTCGGCAACTGTGTTGATGCTGAGGCATTGGTGGTAGTCTCCAAGGTCGTTCCAGTTTCCTTGGAGGAACCCACTTGGAGGCTTGCCGCTGGCATCGATGACTGAAACAATAGTTCTTTGGTTAAGAGACTTGTTCTGAGATACCTCAAACGGCATAATTCTTTATCGTGCCTATATTCATAAAGGAATAGGCAGTTTTGGCTGAATTATCAAGTAGAAGTAAAAGTTGATGATTGCGTAGAAATGAGGAGTGGTATTTTCATTAAAAAAATGAGATTTTAAGGATATTTTTGGTTGTTTAATTAATTCATCCGACTTAACGAAATTTTGATATTCCAGGAAGCCGAATGTTGTGCATTTCTGAACTAGTAAGTTAACTCGTAAAGTTAGGCCATTATCACGAGTATCAGCAATTCACGCATGATTGAGAGTACCGAACTATGTTATAGGACAACTAAGTTGAGTGATTAAGTACCCGCTGATAGTACAAGCCGTTATATTATAACTACTTAGTTTATTACGTTGAATGTTAAGTATTTTAGACTATGGGACAAGTATTGTGAAGATAATTGTTCATTTTTTTTTAAATTTAGGTTTTATTCTAAAATTTTCTTTAATCGGTTTTTGAATTTCTTAGAAATAGGAAGCAAAATAACCTTGGAAACATTTCGCTGCCGGTTGTATATTGATGATTTTTTATTTCAGCTGATTTTATCGAGCTTTTGGTCGAAGTTGTTATATGTTGTTTGTTAATTTTTGTCAGTTATTGTATCCGGGTCGATACACTATCACGCACAAACATGTTCGCATATTTCCCAAATTATCTTTTAATCACACTAATCACCGCTCAAAGGTTAGAACATAGTGATTTCCTAAATTTTCAACAACTTGTGATAACTTCGTGCTGATCCTAATCAAAAACGAGTTCCTTAAAACAAATGAATCACTCTAATTAATCGCTGATATGGGCAATTAATCACTACTATCATTACAGGAAAAACATATTAGCACGTGTTTGCTTTCACGTTTTTTTTAAGCATGTGTTGGTGTACTGCGAATTATGACAAGTTACGTATACAATAAGGATCAAATTCAGTTTGACTACTCTAATTTATAAACCTATGCTTTTTGTTTATGAGTGGAATTAATGATCTCATTTATAGGCTGGATTAATTAAACCAATTAAACAAAATTGCGTGTTTGGAAAAATATTTTAAACTCAGATATAAAGTTTGGATTTGCATCAACTTCTTGATGAGTTTTCAATAGTTGTAGTCATTATAAAATCAACTTAATGTTCTTTTACTCGAAATTTGGGTATGTCGAAACACCAGCAATTTGATTTTTTTATCTTTTAATGTTATTGTGTTTCAAATCATCAATCAACGAAATCATTATTGTAATATTTTATCAAAGGAAACCAGTAATGAAAATTATTTACTGCTATTACTGCAATTAATGTAATAAATTATTATAAGACACCTGTGTTATGAGGTATAATGATATTATATGATTTTTGCAAAATATACTTAAGCTTATAAAATCGCCTGATTCTGTTGCAATAATAAATATATTACAACATTGATAATAAATATGTTGGGCTTAACACTATCAGTGTGATTCATAATCATTAATTTATATTTTTCCACGATTGCTAGATTTTTTTAAAGTACCATCATTGAAGCAAGGACATAAATTTCCCTCGCGGAATTCCCCTCAGTTTGAACAGTCCTTAATGTTGATAGCGGAATGTGGAATATGTTGGTTTTTTTTTACTTATGTGGTGGAAAATAATGGTCTAAATATATAACCAAGCTACCTAATGCAGCTGACGAAACGAAACCATTGTTATAAGATTTATATATCACACCGGTTGCTAGAACCATTAAGTTAATTATGGGAACTAATGTAACGATGAAATAACTAAAGTTGCGTAAGAAAGGTAATTTCCATGATTTTTTCAATAATTACCTTACAAATCAAATACTTGTAATATTGAAGTAACCAGTTTAAATTGCAGGAAATACTTATTGAATTTTAATAGACATCGATGTATTTTAAAATTCATCGATGTATTGGTTAATAGTAATAGTAATCCTTCTAACTAGTTTGAGTTATCACTCAAATTAGTAAGAAGGATAACTAGTATTGTTCAGAAGAACAAAAACGTGTTGCCTAATATTTCAGGCATTGATACGTTTTTGTTCTGCTGGAAGGACGCTTATCTTTTGTTTAAAAAAAGCTGGCTGACTTACAATAATTAGCATACAAATAATAATAAACCCACAGCCCGCCAGTAAGGTGCCATTAAGAAAAAAACAAAGAAATAAACTCACATAAGTTCCTCAAATTGTTATCCGCTAAAAACAACAACTGCTCTTGACACTGTTCCGAGTCGAGCACATTATTGTACAAATCCAGATCAAACGCACTCCTATGACTGAACACTCCGGTGGAAACTATTCCAAGCAAAAATATATAAATTAAAGCACCCATTGCGACTGCCTCTCTTCGAGTATCTACCACTAGTATTGGGAGTAATGCTTCACGAATACTTTTATATGAAAATCGATAATAATTGTAAAGATTGCTGGACGACAGATAAGCCGCTAATCTTGCTAATTTATCGTTTATTTTTGTTCTGATAACTGAATTAATGTGTGTGGTGATACCGTGAATATTTTCCACTGTTATCTTATTTTGAGGAAATTAGTCAATTATTCTGTCTTACCGTTTCACAAAGATTTAACAAATCATGTTCAAAAAGCTGGATTCATAAATGTAATAACTCAAGAACGTTAGCCTGTTATTAACTCCAAAACGCAAAAAGTCCTATCAAAAATAAACTGAAAGCAGGAAGCTGAATGATTACACATGGCTCTGAAATCGCCTTCTCAGCTGCAGTGTTAGAAGATTTCATACAAACCCGTCAATCTAACATTGATTACAAAAAAGCAAGACTGAAAATGGGCGTCAGGAAAAGCAGGTTGGTTAATGAACCTGGACTCGATAAAAGCTCATTGCAGCCATAGGTACTTTGTGAAAGTTAATTCAACACCACTGCTCTCAAAACGATGAGAGAAAACCTCTATTTTTTTTTCTAAAATATGTGACACTACGTGCGAGGTAGATTACAGCCCACTCCCTCTTACTTCGAACTTAACCAGCTGCTGGTAACGTGATACAATTAAGCGATTAAATTAGAGATTAATCAATTGACACCTGGCTGGTTTAAAAATAAAATTATCGATTTTTCTGCTATCAATGCAATGTTTGACTATTTTCTTTTTCACTAAAAGTCTGAGAACTGGACGTTAGCGATGGGTATTGCCCAGTTATTAACTAGAATTCTGATGTTCATTCACTTTTGTGGGTAGAAAGAGGGGGAGACAGGAGATGAAGTTGGAAATGCTTGGGTAGTGCATATTTTGGTTAATGATTGGTATTGCTGTGGTGCAGGCCACGGCAGTTTTTGTGTTTAGTGTGCTTTAAGTGTCATTGTAAAGAATCTGCGATAACGATGGTGGGACGCATGTATCGGATTGACATACTCTCCCGAAGTGTCGATCCTGTTGGAAGTTGATGTAGAAATACGAAAAACTGGGAAACCGAGTACCACTTTGTCTAGGCTCTCTTTCAAGCGATTTTAATCTATAAAGTTTAGCTGTTGTCCTTCTCCGTCGTTTAGCACTCATTTCCAAAGTTAACTTTTCATTGATGCTTAATATCCCAGATTTTTTTGCAAGTTCTTTTTTTTACCGCTTGTACATAATTATTAAGATAATCATGAACGCCAATATAACAAGATTTTCATTGTCTAAAGTAAGAGATAAGCTATACATACATGCGGGTTTCCCTTATTATAATTTCAGCCATTGTAAAGTAGATCATACAGTTACGAACCTATCACGAACATCATCGAAGATCGTGACTCAAAAATACTAAGAAATCCACATACTTTTGTGAATCACTTCTGAATCATCAGCAGCTTAGGAGTTATCAGTGCGATTAGATACCTAGAGTCTTTTACACCAAGATTGATAACGGCTTGAATCAGCTTTATTATTTTGTTTATTTTTAGAATAATGGCTGCTGATTTAGGTATTCTTTGCTGAAAGTGGTATTGTGTAATGTAGGATGAATCATATTTTTGTCTAAAAATAAATTAAAATATGTAGAGCATATTCTTTAGAGTCAGTGTATAAGGGAGTGTTGACACCTACTGACGTGATATTAGACCAGTCAAATAGTGCCTTATGTCCTTGCAATAAAAGCGATATAAATTTATCATTTGCCAATATCGGTTTGGCCACCGCAACTCGTCATCGCATTGAACTTTATTTCATGCGACAGTTTAGTCTGGTTGGTCCCATTGTGTACTCTTTTAAAATCATTGAAATCCGTTCCTAGTTCTTGGATCTTGTAGTAGTATTAATCCTTGGGGGAATCGGCACTAAATGCCTTTCGACTGAACAGTGATGATAAGAACTGGCTGTTTACTAAAAGCATAGAAAATAACAGGTTTAATTGACAGTCTTTTTTCTACTCCTTTGCTACTCTTTTGTTTCTCTGGGTCTTCGTCGAAGTCTCGGCGCTTTTCTGGTGGTCGCCACTGTTGATTCTGACTTTCAGGAGTTGCATTGGTTTGGGAATAGTGTGCACATATGGATAGAATCGAGTTTCGATTGCTGGTTCAACATGTTTTGCCATAATCGGCGTACAAAATTGTTTATTGCGGGCTTGTCCCTTTGACCGTGTCTGAATGGATAATGGACCATAACAACTCATCACACCAACATTGCGCCTGTTTTTTCCAAAGGATTTGGTAGAGATGTGCTTACAACATGAACCCACATTTTGCTAGATGTTAAAAAGTTATGCGTTGTTTTGAGAGTTGTATTTATAATAGGCATCATGTCGAAAAAGGTCGATAAATTAATACTTTTTTTGTGTTTTGAAGATCGATAGGGAATGCCTTGCCTTGTATTACGGGCTTGCTGAATCAGTGTTAAGATTTGGAATAATTTTCTGGGGCAATTCAACTCTGAAGGACACTGCGTTCAAAGCACAAAAGCATTCTATACGAGCTATGTTTGGGTTGCAAACTACTGACAGTTGCAAACCAATATTTATGCAGCACAGAATTCTAACACTTCCGTCACTTTATATATTAAAAATACCGCTATTTGTAAAAACCAATCCTAATTTGTTTCCCCTTCTGGTTAATAATACTGGTAGAAATAGACGTGAGAAATATAGACTTTGGGTCCAATCACTTTCCGCTAAAACAGCATTTTTAAGAAAAAGTGTAAAATGTATGGTCCCATTTATATACAATAAAATACCCAATTCCCTTAAGACATTGAATATCAATTCATTCAAAAGAGAACTAAAAACATTGCTTTTAAGTAAGGCATACTATAATGTTACTGAGTTTTTGAATGACAAATTTTGAATTTAGATAATTTAATATATGATTTTAGTTTTATTAATTTTATTGTTTTAATTAAAGAATAATTAAAACAATAAAATTAATAAAACAAAAATTTTGACCATATTTTTGTATTGACTATAATAATTATGTATTGAAATTTTGAATTTAAATAATTTAATATGCGTTTTTTTTTTGTTTTTAATTATTCTTTTTGACCATATTTTTGTATTGACTGTTAATATGTATTTGAATTGATTGAATTTTGACTATATAAAATTTAATTTTTGTTTAATTTGTAATTTCCAATTCAGTATTATAAACAATTTTGTACGCCGATTATGGCAAAACATGTTGAACCAGCAATCGAAACTCCATTCTATCCATATGTGCATATCTATGTATCATGTCACACATATTTATACAAATAAATGCATCTTTATCTTTATCTTGAGTGCGTCGTATTATGTGCGAATACAGACAGCCTACATTAAGTATTATTATTCAGATGAAGGTTCTTGTCACGATAAATACAGATCTGTAAGTGACAAAGTGGACTGCATACTTCTTGAAAAAACTTCTGACTTCTTGTTTTTCATTTATTTCCCAGGACCAGTTTGCTGCTTGAGTGTTGAGAGGTGATTTTTTTTATATGACCACTCGCAGTACAACAACTCTAGAAGGTTGTAACTGCTTAACCGGACTATTCATGATCACTTTTTTTTTTTTGAATGGCCTCTCGCAGCGCAATAACTCTACTAAGCTAAGGTTGAAGCTGCTTAACCAGTCAATTATTCATGATCGCAACAAACTGCCCTTCTTTTATATATTTTCACATTAGTGCAAGTAGTGGGTGGTCTAGCGCGGTGCAGAATTTTGTCTGCGAGTGAGAGCGCGTATTTTCAGTCACGCATGCAAGCGTTTCCGACAGGTTTCGAACTGTCCATTCCTGTCTCCAGCGTATTACACCTCCACTTTATGTTTACCTTATGTCGAAGGGGTATCAAAACAAACCTAATCTGTTATTTACAAGTCATGAATTAGCCCTAATACCAAATCAATGTTTATTGACGTTATCTATTGATCAATATTTACATATCATTTACATGCCAAGCTGCGTCGTCCGTAACAGTAAGAGTAAATTAACTGCAAACAAAAAGGGAATTTCCCTTAGGTTACTCTATCATCGAATCGAATAAAATATACCATTATTCAACATATTATATTTGATTTCAAAGTACTATTACGTGGTAGATTAAACACACTCGTATTCAAGATAATCACTGTAAACGGAACTTATCTCCAGACAGCGTACATTTTAATTAATCTAATCAGCGGTGGTGCGATCAAATATTGATTGATCGAAAACGTGTTTAAAACTATGTACCTAAGACTTATATTACGACGATTAATATGGAAATATATAATTTTTACATTATACAGTAATGTTTTCAAACAATAGAGGTATTTTTCGCCATGACAAATTATGATAGCGCGATTTTGATCTCGGTTTGTTCAGCAGACTACTAATCTAGCTGACAAATAACTATAGGAAAAAAATATTCTAACCTAGATTTTCTTTCAGGCCGACATTTAAATAATCACCTTTTTTACCCTGGAAATCATCAAATGACCCCTCCCGCTCTGGGCATAGCGGAAGGGAGTGTCATACTTTTGTTGACTAAAACCCATCCATGTTCCTTCTTTTGCCCTTTGTATTCCAGGGCCGCGGTATCTCTTTCGAACAGTCCCGCAGCCCTGGCAGGCATCGGCCCTTGCGGGCCCCTCCGGTTGGCTGACATCTCTTTGAGGCGCGCGTGAAACACGAACGCGCCGTCGAAACGGCCTGTCGTCATAAGATGGACGGACGGCAAGCTAGCCCATTACTCACCATCCACAGGCCCGCGCCTACACACCCACACTAATATACACCCTTAGTTTTTGTTTACCTTAACACTACCTGACTAACCTGACATTTGACGATTTATAAGAACACAATTGTATGGGTCCAATTTTGTTTATAGGGTTGTTTATAATAATGAGTACAATGACCCCTTAACAGGTTTAGGGTAAGCAAAACTAAGATTGTATGAAAATTAGCACGTACTTCAACTTAGCTGTATTCGTTTCACCGTCGCGTCGCACAGACTGTCTTACTAGAAATACGACATAGGGAATGGAAAATGTTTGTGTCAAACATGTGTCAAAGCACATCAAGCTGAGTAAAATAGACTTTACTCAGCTTGTGCTTTGACACAAAACACAAAACCGATGTCGCCAGGAGCATTCCGTACTGAATTTGGCTCTGCATCCCATAGAGGGGGTGTAACTCAGTGATAGAGTGTCTGCTTCGCATGCTGAAAGTCCTGGGTTCAAATCCCAGCACCTCCAAATTGGACTGTTTTTGCTTTTTGTTGTATATCATATTATGAACTTAAAAAATAAAAATACGTTGGTGTGAAAAAATGTTAAAAGGTTAAACTATGTATCCAAGTTTTTCATTATAATAAGACACTTACCAGAGTTAATTTATTAAGTATGAAAATAATCAGGTTAAATTTATGTTACACTGTAGCTACTTCATAGCGAATTACGCGTCATGCTAGTTTGTTAAAGCTTAACTAAAGTCTGCTCACTGCATAACAGAATTAAGTCAATCTCTCCCGTGTAGGTAATATATTTCCAAACCACAATATAAGCACTAACTTTGTCGGATTATAATATATCTAGCCTGTTAGTTCCAAGAAAGGAATTATTTCCCCTTGAGACGGGGCTGCTTAACAGTTTCGTGTGCTCAAACAAGCTTACAGCACAAACAGACAACTTGCTGTATAAGTAAGTACAGGCGAACAAGCCATTTGCTACAAAGGCCGTTTAATTCATCACCAGTACTCCGAAAACGATAAAGTTAAACATGGAAACTATCATGTCCTGGAAGGAACAAATCGAACACGTGAAATCATGTGAATACCAGCGTTGTGACATTTTGTGAATGTTACCGCACCATGCTGAGATACGCCTTCTGGCCTCGTAGAGGACCAATTTTGTATAATCTATGACTTATATACTTTTTAAGTAAATTTATTTTATTGCTTTGTCCTGTGCGAGAAAAATAAATACCTACTTTTTCATTTCATTTTCATTTCATTTATTCGTAAACAATTTACATTGTGTTGAATATAATTATTATACACATGCAATTTACATTAAATTATAAGAACTATGAAAACATTACAAGAAATACAAATATAGTGCCAAACAGCTTCAAATTATAATGTCAGTGTTAAAAACAATGTCAAACAGTTTCAAATATAATATAATGTCAAACAGTTTCAGATATAATGTTAACAGTTCTAAATATAATGTCAAACAGTTGTAAATATGATGTCAAGAGATTTTAGATTATAAATAAATGATTAACAATTTTAAAATGTGGATATGTCATCGTCTATGGAATACAGACATTTCTCCAATAGGAATGCTTTTTTTCTTTTCTTTTATTCGATACTGGGCCCACGTGATGGATTATAAAAGCCCACTCCCTCTCGGGAGGCTTACTTCCTGGCGATGGGAACGCACTATTAGCTGATTATACAGCTAGATTGCAACTACTTTGACCAAGTGTACTAATACTTGATTAAATAGTCCAATATTTTACGATTAAAAAAGTAATTTAGCACATTAATTGAATATAGGCTGCCTACGCACCAAGTAACTTCTTTGAATGTACTTGCTTAGTTCCTGAATTTGATACGCATTTGCTTATCTCGACTACTTCACTGTTGATTTTGACTGTGCATGAAGTAAATGCCGTGTGGTACCTGACCTACATAGCCAAGGTATGAACCACCGGTAATAACTGGCTGGTAAATTAGCGATGTAGAAATTCAATGGGAAGTCAAATATAAATAAAGCTCTGGACTTACAAGCAAAACCCGCGCAAAACTCAGAACGCGATTGTCTGCGCGTATTCTTAATTCTAGTGATTTGGATGACACGCGCCTTTTTGCGCCAGTACACACATGTACACCTGCGTGCAAGTCAGTCAATTGACGCGACCAAATTTTTCCCACATTCTGCTCATAGCTTAGATTTGCATAGCTTAAAAATACCAACTGGTTCTCTTAGCAATAAAAAAATAGCTTCAGATCTAGATCTGAAGCTATTTTTTTATTGCTAAGAATCAAAGATAATGATAAAATGCAATGCGTTGGACTTTGTTCGGTTTCCGCGTTCTACTTTTTATCTGTAGGTACAAAAGCAAAAGTGCCAAAGTATTAACAATGCACGTGCTGGATCTTTTAATGACTTTTACAATATAGGCTTATGTTATAAAGAACAACATCTTTGTTAATTATTAGCCTCCAATTTATTAAATGCCGTGATGGCCCAGAGGCTCAGGCCTCGCTTCTGTTACGTGAAGTTGTGGGTTCAAATCTGGGCAAGTACCAATAGGTATGACTTTTTTAATTCATATATATTCATAATATTTACTTTCTATGTTTATCTTGGACATCACAGACATCGGTGAAGGAAAACATCGCGAGTAAACCTGGACTACTTTATCTATCTATCTATCTATTACATATAATTAATCTATAGACGTGGCGTTTCTGTACGTTGAAAATATTAAAAAAAAAATAGTAGGGGTGTTAAAGGATCACCTACAGAACCCATTTCTACTATTTTTAGAATTTTTGTCTGTTCGTTTGTGTGCGCATCACGTAAAAACCCCTCATTGTATTCAAAATAAAAATATTGAAAGATGAGAAGCATTGTTTTGAGTAACATTTAGAGTTTATTTGATCAAAATCGACCGACAGACTCAAAAGATATTAATTTCTAAAATTTAGTTAATCACCTCATACGCGACTTCTATAAGTACTAAGTAAAAAGTACTACGTACAACAGCAGTTCTTATATGCACCGAAAAAGAGGATTTTTGTGAATTTTGTCCCATTCTAATAAGGTCATCCTTCATTTTATGTAAAAGTAGGACATGATGGAAAGGCTGAGAAAATAACATCTATCTTACTACTAATATATGTAAATGCGTAAGTTTGGATGGATGGATGTTTGTTTCTCAATCAAGCCAGAACGGTTGAACGGAACTGGATGAAATTTGGCACAGAGATAGATTATAGTCTGGAATAGCACATAAAAATTATCCCGATACTAACTTAGGGTATGAGCAATAGGGCATTTTGTCCTTAATGTTGTCAGTTTGACAACTGTCTATTTTAGATCATTTGTCACAGTAATATTAATAAGCAGCCTAGTTCCAAGTTCGAATCACAGCCAGTATCCACTTTTTGTGATTATTTTGTTTTTTTCTAATAATGTTAGATTTCCAAAAAATAATAAACATGATTCGCGAGTTCCATGCTCCACTGGATTTCACTTTTTGTATGTGTAGTTGCATGAAAATTAAACAAAATATCTTGATTTTGTTTTATTTTCATGCTAAATAGATTAATGTATACTTTTAATTATTTTAACCATTCAAAAGACAGGTAATCATAAATTAATGAATAAAAAATGCACAAATTAACCCAGTAGGTACGAAATTAAATCTAAACAATTAAAACAAAATTAAAATTTGATAAAATCCACGACGTTGTAAATTTGTTCCGTGCGGGCATCGAACCCGCGTTACGCAGCGCCGCCGTCAATTGCTCAGCCACTGTGCCAACCGTGCCGTCATGTAACTCTGCCCCCGATAGTTAAAAAGTCGTCTCTAACATAAAGTTGAAACGGAGAAATAAATGTTTTATTGAATGAAACGGGAAATCGTTTGCTGTTTTCGAGTAAATTAAAATATTTACGTACTAATATTTGAAAATAATGACCACTAATAGGTTTTAACTTGGTTTAATAATTTGAATAATAATTTAATAATAAAAAAATATTAAATTATTATTCAAATTAAAGAAAAAACAGTTTCATCTTAGCATAAAAAATGAAGAAAAATGTTACATACCTACCTAGTTGAATAGACGTAAATGGCTAGATGCGTCCTTTTTTCAAACGCTTTTGGCTGTACTTTTCTTCTAAGTATTTAGTTTTATATTATGATTTTAACAGAAATGGGCGCGTATAGGTATTTCCGCATTCTTTCTTAAGAATTAGAAAATATGTAGATTACCCTTGGCTTAAATAAAATGTTTATAAAATCCAAACTAATATTATAAATGCGAAAGTAACTCTGTCTGTCTGTCTGTCTTTGCTTCACGCCTAAACTACTGAACCGATTTGTGTGAAATTTGGTACAGACATAGTTTGGAACTTGAGAAAGGACATAGGATAGTTTTTATTACAAAAAATAAAACAAAAAATAAAATTTATTCCAGACATACAGCGCCATCTAATTTGGCTACTGTGTGACAATTCTTGGCGACGGTTTGACAACTGACAAAATGTCATAGCATGCATTAGAATAGAACGGCTATTTCAAAGGATTTGTCACAGGTACAAGTGGCTTAGCGGTTCAGCGACCGCCCTGTAAACCGAGCTTCGCAAGTTCGAATCGCAGCCAGTATTCACTTTTTGTGATTTTTTTTAATGCTATTAGATTTTCAAAAATAATAAACATGATTCGCGAGTTCGATCCCCATCCAGTTTTCACTTTTTGTAAGTTTTAGGTATTTTGTTTTATTTTTATGCTTTAAGTTTTTCAAATCATTACAAAATAGATTAATGTATACTTTTCGTTTTTTTTTACCATTCAAAAGACAGGTTATCATAAATTAATGAATGAAAATTGACCAATTTACACTGTACAAAAAAAATCTCTAAAAAGTTTAAAAATGAAAACATACTCAAAACGCAGCAGCCATTCGCTCAGCCACTGCGCCAACCGTGTCGTCATATAGCTGTGGTTGTGGCTTCCTCAGGCATTGCTGCAACTTATGGGTGGTCGGACTGCACATTCCATTTTCAAATTGCCGCTGAATCTTGCATGCGAAGATACGCCCCAACATGCAATATCACCAAAAACGGGAGAAGTAGTTTGGGACGAGTGCACAATGTCGCACAAGCATGCATTAGAGGCGTTGAACCGCAGCTTGCAGGACATCCGCGGCAACCAGGTGTGATGGGTGGCGTCATCAAAATGTTCGCAGCGACTTTAGACCCTGTGAACGGTGAGTAATTAACTAGCTCGCCGTCCAACCGTCTTATGACGACAGGCCGTGTCGAAAGCGCGTTCGTGTTCCACGCGCGCCTCAAAATGATGTCAGCAAACCGGAAGGGGTCCGCAAGGGCCGATGCCTGCTGCAGCTGCGGGACTGTTCGAAAGAGATACTGTGGCTCTGGAACACAAAGCGCTAAGAAGGAACATGGATGACACTCCCTTCCGTTCCACCCAGCGCGGGAGGAGGGGTCATTTGAAAAGCCGACTTTAGACAGATACTGCCAGTTAATAAGAGGGGCCATTTTGTAATAAAAAAGGGGCACACTGGCGGATGAAACGCATGTCTCATGGCGTCGCCACTGTGAAAACCTCCTGAATTGAAAAGCTCCATATTACGTGCATCATGCGCGTCCAACTGTAAAACGACCACGAAGCAGGTGTCTTTGCGAATAAGCTGCTGCAAATGAGAGAGGGTCGTCTGGAATCCGAAGGAAATGGGAAAATTCTATTTTCCGAAGAATTTTCCCATCCAACCGCTGTGCTAGCGCCAAAGAACGAGTGGGTCAGTAAAAAAAACAAAAAAAAAGTATACACATCCATATCATTGTGATGGCTGATGATGATAGTACTGCCTACTCCGTTGAATTTCTCAACTCCCTTGAGTTATCGGGCGTGCCGTCCCATCAGCTGGAGCTTAAATTTGGCGTACCAGTTTTGGTGATGCGAAACCTTGATGAAACCAGACTGTGCAACGGCACCAGGCTTCGTATCACAGAGCTGAGTTGCTAATGGAGAGAGCGTTTTAAGTCCCCGCACAGGCATTTAGACAACAAACTAAACAGGGCCTGCATAACCTTTTGGCAATGCAGGAGGATGATAGGTAAGAAGTGGGGCCTATCCCCTAAAATAATACTCTGGTTATACTGCACGGTGATCCGACCCATGATTACTTACGGGGCAGTGGTCTGGTGGCCCCGCACTAAACTAGCTACAGCCTCCATCAAACTGCAACGCATGCAGAGACTTGCCTGCATGGCGACTACAGGCTGCATGCGGACTACCCCGACCGCGGCTCTGGAGGCCATGTTGGGGCTCCCACCGCTCGATCTGTTCATACAGCAGGAAGCGACGATGGCGGCAGTACGTCTTGAAACACTTCAACTTTGGGGTAAGAAGTACACACAACACACCGCGATATTGGAAGGATTTTATACCGAGTTCCCCCTAGCGAAAGCTATTAACGATCGGATACCCAAGTAATTTGTATTCGACAAAAAATACAAAATCCAACTCCACGAGGATCACCGCTGTGAGGGTCTAAGCCCCGCGGAAGTACGGATCTTCACGGATGGATCTAAGACAGGTACCGGCACTGGAGCTGGAGTCTTCTCGGAAGATCTCAACATACACATAGCCGCACCATTGGGGATCCATAACACGGTATTTCAGGCAGAATGTATGGGCATTGCCCTGGCGGCATCGGCCATTTTAGCCAGGGAAGTTGTGGACCACTCAATTTGCATACTTTCAGACAGCATGGCTGTACTACTAGCATTAAACAACCACACAGTCAACTCTGGGTTAATACACGAGTGTCATCAACGTCTGAACCAGGTTGGTAATCTCAATAATATAACCATTCAATGGATAAAAGGACACAGCGAGTCCCGAGGCAACGATACAGCGGACGAACTCGCTAGAAGGGGATCAAGCATGGCAGCAGTGGGACCTGAACCCATACTGCCACTCCCCTTCGGGTACCTACGCACACTGGTAAGGAAACGAACCAGTGAACAACACCACAAACTGTGGCTAAACCATGGTGAGTGTAGGCAGGCCAAGGATGCACTTCCTATCATCGACGGCCGCTTCACGAAAAAAGCGCTTCGGCTGACCAAACTACAGCTGCGCACTGTTACAGCCGCCATCACTGGAAACAGCTCCATTAACAAACACCTCTTTGCCATATGAGTCACAGACAGCCCTCTGTGCCGAGCCTGCATGGACGAAGATGAGACAGCAGCCCACGTGCTTCTGCACTGCCCAGAGGTTGCATCATACAGGGCAAAGTACTTCGGTAACCCAGGTACTCTCCGCGAGACTGTCAGCGACATCAAGGCGCTGCTGGCTTTTCTCGGGGAGCTGAGGTGGATCGAATAGATTTCCCACCCGCACGCAAAATACGCGCATTGGTCGTGGAGTTGCGGACACCAGCCCGTTATACAATAAGTCCCCGCATACCCATTATTGCAAATAACTTACCATTTCAATTTAAGAGGTAACAATTTCCCTTAAAATTGGCTATTACAATGACGATCAACAATTCCAGGGCCAAACCATAAAAGTGACAGGCATTCAATTGTGCACTCCATGCTTCTCACACGGTCAATTATAGGTTGTTTGTTCAGTGCCCAAAAATTTCACGTGCTTGCGGAAAATAATAAGTCATTTAATGTTGTATACAGAACGGTATTAGAATAAATAGTGCCCAACAAGGCGTTTGATGGTTTACTTTGAAAAGAAGGTTGTATAGCGCCAAAATAAACGGTTTTAAGCCATATCGTCGCCTCATTTAATTTTGTTGCCGATCTCTGCGCCCAGAATTACAGTACCCAAAAGGACGCATTTTGAAGTCATCACCTACATTATCGCATTTTGATCAGCCAGTCAGTTCTCACACAAAACATAACATCACGCCTGAAATCCCCTACGGGTTAGGCAGAGGTGTACCTTATCGTACACCCACATTTCGCCCTTCGTTATGTTGAAGTCCCATGTGACAGGGGGCGAGCCTATTCAATTCTATTCCACCAACCGGGCACAAATCCAGATTCCGTGGCTGCTTCTGAGAAATTCCTGATGGAATACCCCAATAACACTATTATTTATAGTATTTTTTCAATTGCATTCATTGTTTAATGTTAAGTGGAAGAGCGGAGTCACCTAACACAACCATCTTCTTGCTTAAAAGGTGATCTCCAAATCATGTGCGTTAGAAATTTATATAATTTAAATAAACATTTTTTTAAAACTGCCCGACCCGGCAATTGATCCCAGAACCTCATGCTTAGTAGTCGACACTTGCGACCACTTGACCAACGAGGCAGTCTCACACATACACACCTAAATAGCCACGCGAACGAAGTAGCGGGTAGCAGCTAGTTATTTAATAATCCTTTTATCTAATTATCTGAAATATTACAATTTATTAGTTGTAAATAAAACACAATTGATATAGTCAAGTATTTATTTTAAATTCTGTTGACCCACATAAACAAAAAATTAAGAAGCTGGCAAATGCGCCTATGCTAAAACAATTTTACAAAGTAAATAGGGCGCAAGTGTTCAGATGTGGTCTTTTTTTATTGTGAAAGCAGTTTTTTATTAGCGTGTTAGACGCAAATGCTTATTTGCGTCTTAATAACTGTTATTATTTTGTAATGGTAACAAAATCAGTTAGAGTACAGCGCCACCTGCTGGTTTTTCAATAAATAAAAAAGTTCTGTTCGTCACGTCAACCGTTGTTTTAATTACAGGTTATGGGCCCAGCTCAAACCAAATTAAGTTTTAGTTAGTAAAAAGTAAAGTTTCACTATTGTTTTTGCGATAATAATGTCGACGAACTACCTGGCTAACGTGCCAAAATTGAAAGGGCGCGAGAATTACGATGACTGGTGTTTTGCGGCGCAAAATGTGTTGGTGTTAGAAGGCATGGCGGCGTGCATACAAAAAGAGCTATCGGCAACGGCTTCGGCAGCAGAATTGGCTAACGATGCGAAGGCTAAAGCGAAGCTTGTGTTGACCATCGATCCATCACTTTACGTGCACATCAAGCGGGCAGTAACAGCGTATGAATTGTGGAATACTTTGAGAACAATGTTCGATGATTCAGGCTACACAAGGAAGATAAGTTTACTACGAAATCTCATCAATATAAGGCTGGAAAACTGCGAGTCGATGACACAATATGTGACTCAGATCGTCGAAACGGGTCAGCGGCTACAAGGCACAGGATTTAAAATAACCGATGAATGGATTGGTGCTCTGATGTTAGCAGGATTACCCGAGAAATATGCACCTATGATCATGGCCATTGAACATTCCGGCATTGAGGTTAGTGCAGATGTCATAAAAACAAAATTGATGGACATGTGTTTGGAGGTTGGTACTACTTCCGGCTCCGAGAGTGCATTTGTTGCGAAAGGAACGCATCGATCGAAAAATGGCAACAATAGAAGCGGCCATAGACAAAATCACTCATCAGAAATGTCATCAGTGTCAAAGAAGGCGATAAAATGTTTTCGTTGTAAACAAAGCGGACATTATAAAAATCAGTGTCCGCAGGCTGAACCTGTGAAAAGAAAACAGACGAATGCGTTTAATGCAATTTTTCTTACTGGAAAATTCAATCGAGATAGCTGGTACATTGATAGCGGAGCAAGTAAACACATGACAGCATGTAAACATAACCTCGTAAATGTTTCGGAAATACTTGAAACCAAAGAAATTATTATCGCAAACCAGACGAAAGTTCCCGTGCAGTGTTCTGGCGACGTAAACATCGTTACAGTAGTTAATGAAGTGGAATATGACGTCGTAGTGAGAGATGTTTTGTATATACCAGAGTTGACCACCAACTTGCTATCTGTGAGTCAGTTGATTGACCATGGCAACAGTGTAATTTTCAAGGAAAATGTTTGCTACATATCTAATCAACAGAAGGAACTCGTTGGGCAAGCAGAATTAGTTGATGGGGTGTATAAGTTAAGAACATTACAGTCACAGACAGAACAAACATTGGCAGCCACAGCAGTAGCATCAAGTGGTATATGGCATCGACGATTGGGACATATAAATAGTGAAAGTTTAAACAAAATGAAGAACGCTGCTGTAGAAGGTATATCATTCCCAGAAAAAGCAAACATAAGTAAATCTTCGTGCACTATTTGTTGTGAAGGCAAGCAAGCCAGATTACCATTCCAGCATAGTACATCAAAAACTGAGGATGTACTGGAGGTGATTCACACAGATGTGGGAGGACCTATGGAAAAGCCATCCATCGGAGGATCCAGATATTATGTTTTGTTTGTGGATGATTACAGCAAGATGGCATTTGTGTATTTTATGAAAGAGAAAAGTGAAGTTCTCAAATATTTTAAAGAGTTCCAGACTATGACAGAAAAACAGAAAGGTAAAAAGATCAAAATTATAAGGACAGATAACGGAGGCGAATTCTGTAGTCTAGATTTTGAGAAGTATTTGAAGGAGAGAGGAATTGTTCACCAGAAAACAAATCCGTACACGCCCGAACAGAATGGTCTCTGTGAAAGGTTGAACAGGTCAGTAGTAGAAAAGGCCAGGTGTTTGATCTTTGATGCCAATTTGGAAAAAAAGTTTTGGGCAGAAGCCGTTAATACTTCAGTATATTTAAGGAATCGATCTGTTGTCAAGGGACTGAATAACAAAACTCCATATCAAGTGTGGACAGGCCAGAAACCCGATATAAGCCATCTACGTATATTTGGTAGTATGGTGATGGTGCACATCCCGAAACAGAGACGTTCAAAATGGGACAAGAAGTCTAAGCAGCTGATTTTAGTAGGATATGCAGAGAATGTGAAGGGATACAGGGTGTACGATTCTAGTACTAATTCTGTAACAACTAGCAGAGACATTATCATCATGGAGGCTACCAGTGATCCAGAAATAGTTCAAATACCTATAGAATGCAAGGCTACAGCGGAGGACAATGAGTCTGAGGAAGAAAGTTACATCTCAGAGGAAGATGAAGAAGAAAATAGA
The DNA here is from genome assembly GCA_950022335.1 of Eurois occulta. NCBI lineage: Eukaryota > Metazoa > Arthropoda > Insecta > Lepidoptera > Noctuidae > Eurois > Eurois occulta. The sequence continues at coordinate 881,158 of OX465492.1, read as the reverse complement.
AAAGGTAAGACATATGTGCCAGATATAGAAGCTTCTTCGGAAAGTGATTCTCGTGAAAGTTTCTTCGATACAACTGCAGACTCAGAGATCACATTGGTAGATCTAAATCAACAACAATCCAAGCCAAAGAGAGTAACACGTCCACCAGACCGTTATGGATATAATAATTTTTGTATTGCAGAGTGTGAAAACTACAATGACAAAGAAATAACACTCGCAGAAGCTCTAAATGGACCAGAAAGTAAATTCTGGAGAGCAGCAATGAAGGAGGAGTTGGGATCTTTTGAAGAAAATGAGGCCTGGGAGCTTGTAGACCATCCTCAGGACAGTTCAGTGATTCAGTGCAAGTGGGTATTTAGAAGTGAAAACCTGATTCACGTTTTGGAATCAATCGGTAGTGCCATTAATTTTCCCATCACACAAAAGGATATCATATCCATTCACAGAGTTCCGCATGCTCATCAGCAAACAAATAGACCGAAGAATGTAATTGTAAAGCTGTCGTCGCGTATCCTGCGGGACAATTTACTTGCCGCTTTCCGCAAGGTCAAAACCTTTAAAACAGACCAACTGGGTTTTACAGGTTCGCCGTCGACTATTTACATGAACGAGCACCTGACACTCAAGAAGAAACATTTATTTCGCAAGGTTAAGGAAATGGCCACACAGCTTAACTTTAAGTATGTCTGGATTCGGAACGCCACTATTCTGGTGCGCGAACGGGATGGTGATACTGCATACGCAATACATAGAGACGACGATTTTCGCAAGATTAAAAGCAGCCCGTCGAACAATAACATTGATAGTGGCTCCTCCTCCAACGCACTATAGATGCGTTTTGTTTTTGTACCTGCATAGTTTTAGTTTTGTTTCCTATTTTATTGTTTTAGCCTTTTTAATCTGGATTGTTTATGCAACCAAAGGTTATTCTATTTTGTATGAATATTATGTATCAAGGTGCCTGTGTTTGTCTGAATTTTTCGGTCTTTTTGTAGTAATACCCTGCCATTTGTGTTTGGATGAGTATAACGATTTTATTATTCATTATTTCATACAATTTATATTATACTTGTTAACGCGTCGCTATAGTAAACATATTAGTTTGTCTTATAATCTATTTCTGCTGCTATTTTTGATTACTGTAACACTGCGCAATAATATTATAAGTAATCAGTTTAGAGAGATCTATTTTAAATACATATGTTGTTGTATCGTCGGGGTTCAGTCTTGGTGTGTGATTGGTGTGATTTATGTAACAGAGAAATATTATTTTTACATCTTCTCAACTTCTGGACTTTGTGTTGAGCATTGCACGAGCGGATACCTGATACCTACTTGTATTTACATTGCTGGTAATTATTATTCAGAATACTTAATATTTCGTGATGAGTAACAAACATTTATCTATTTATTACCAAAACTGCAGAGGTATCCGTACAAAATTACACACTCTATACATGAGCATTCTGAACGGTAACCACGACATCATTGTGCTCACAGAGACTTGGTTGATTCCTGAGATTAGCAATAATGAGTTTATCGATCAGCGCTATATTGTGTACAGGTGTGATCGTGATCGCATAAGCACTAAAAAATTGGATGGCGGCGGAGTGTTGGTTGCCTTGCTGAGGACACTCAAATCCTCGGAATGTAATATTTCTATAACCCAGGCCAACTCGCTATTTCGCAACCTTATTGAACACGTCCTTATAGAAGTGCCTAGTATGCGACCATCCATGAGGCATATCATTAGTGCCGTTTACATACCCCCAAAAACGGCTACCCTTGTATATGAACAACATTTTGACATCTTACAGGAGGTACTGGGTGACCCTTCCGTTGACTATTTTTACATAGTAGGCGACTACAATCTCCCAGAGATAACCTGGAACATACCGGGTCCAACGGTATCCTTAATCGGCGGTGGGTTGGGCACGGGCTCGTCCACGACTTGTACTCAGTTAAATAAGTTAATTTCATTACTTGATGCTTCGCAATACAATGTTGTGGCAAATACCAATGGTAAAATCCTTGATCTACTGATATCTAACCACCCATGTAAGGTATCGAGTGCGATGATGCCTCTACTTCCAATCGACACGTATCACCCACCTTTTGTCTGCGATATAAGTCTAAATGTAGATACTCTTCCCATGAAAAAGCGACCACTACAAAAATACAACTTTTATAAATCGGACTATGAGCACATCAACCGTAAAATTCAGAGTACTGCCTGGGCGGAACTTCTTACCCCTCTAGGGCCCGAAGAGGCACTTAGCACATTTTATAATAAGATTGATGAAATTATTAAGCAGCACACACCACTATCAGCATCCAGAACGGCTGGCTTTCCAGTCTGGTTTAAAAAAACTCTAATTAGCACATTTAGAAAAAAAAAAAAGTCATGGGTCAAATGGAAAAAGTATGGCAACCTTGCAGACTACGAAACTTTTTCTCAGCACAGAGCCCTATTTAAGGAAAATTGTGACAAATGTTTCTCTAAGTACATACAGTCGATTGAGGATAACATTCATAAAAATGTTAAGGATTTTTGGGTCTATGTTTCCAATCGCAAAGACAAACCCGGTATACCGGCAAAAGTACAATATAACAACATTGTCTCCAACGATCCTCAATCGATTTGCAATATGTTCTCCGATTTCTTTGCTTCTGTGTATGAGCCTGCTTCACCTGCCCTTTCTCGATGGGAGCCACCTTCTGAAACAATGCCTAATGACATAGTTATTTCTGACCTTCACTTCAAAGAGGAAACAATAATGACAGAACTGAAATCACTGGATCCAACTAAAGGCCCAGGTCCAGATGGTCTGTCTGCGTTTTTTCTCAAAAATACAGCCACTGTTATTTGTAGACCCTTAGCTATAATTTATAATAAATGCATCACTGAAGGGGTCATGCCGACGGTATGGAAACATGCTAATATCACACCTGTACACAAGGCCGGATCCAAGCGTAGTGTTGAGCAATACCGACCAATTTCTATTCTGTCTACCTTGTCGAAGCTTTTCGAGAGACTAGTGCATAGCGAAGTGTACCCTATTCTTCATAAAGCTATCATACAACAACAGCATGGATTTGTTAAAAAGCGATCAACGGCAACCAATTTATTGGCTTTCTCTAGCGACCTATTTGATAATATGGATAATCGTGTACAGGTTGATGCGGTGTACACGGACTTTCGGAAAGCTTTCGACAAGGTGGATCATGAATTACTGCTGAGCCGAATAGCCTTCAATGGCATTCGTGGTAACTTGTTGCGATGGTTCATCTCCTACATCACTAATCGCTGTCAACGGGTTGTAATCAACGGTTACCACTCTGATGCTATTCAGGTTACCTCTGGCGTCCCCCAAGGCTCTATTCTTGGTCCTCTTTTATTTATTATCTTCATAAATGATATTGGTAACTGCTTTCACAACTCAAAATTTTTGTTATATGCAGATGACCTTAAAGTATACAGACCTATTCGATATATACAGGATTGCTATCTTCTCCAAGAGGACTTGGACAGACTGACGGACTATTGTTACACAAGCAAGCTTCTTCTAAGCATTCCCAAGTGCAACTATATAAATTTTACCAAAAATAAAAACATTATTAGGTTTGTATACTCTCTGTGTAGTATTTCACTGAATAAAGTTAATTCGGTACGTGATTTGGGCATTTTGCTTGATTCTAAACTGTGCTTGGATCTACATGTCGAACAAATCATTAATAAAGCATACAAGATGTATGGGTTTATAATGAGATCAACTCATGATTTTAAACGGACCTCTTCGTACCTCTGTCTTTATAAAACTTTGGTGCGCTCACAGCTTGAGTACGCTGTGCCCATCTGGAACCCGTATTATAAAAAATATATTGATATGTTAGAAAATGTACAACGCAAATTCCTTCGTGCAATGCATTATAGATGTCACAGAACGTATCTGCCGTATGACCAGTTGCTCATTAGGTACAAACTTCTGACGCTCAGCTCCAGACGCAAACAATTAGAAGCAATGACCTTATATAATATTGTAAATGGCAAATTTGACTGTATCGATCTAAATAATGTACTGTGTTATGCGGTCCCCAGAACTGTTCATAGACGCCAGGTGCGTGCAGGTACACTATTTGCAATAGGTACCTGCCGATCTAATACTGGCGAACGTTCACCAATTCGGCGAATGGCATCATCCTACAATAAAGAATTCGAACACATTGACATATTTGCATGCTCCATGCAAAAGTTTCGTAGCCTTTTGTATGATACACTTAAGCTCAAGGATTAAAAATAGTATTCCTAGTCAGTAATTTCATTATTAGTCGGCATAATACTTAGTCAGTAATTTCATTATTAGTCGGCATAATACTAGTATATTTCTTTTCTTTTCGTATTTATAATGTATTGTGACTGTCATGCATGAACAGCTTATCTCCTAGCAATTTAAAGTTTAGTTATTAATGGTAATCTGTGAACAGCGCTGTGGGCTACATTATTATTTAAGTTATTTATGTTATCATGTTGTAATATCCCATAATGTAGCTGTTTGTTGTTCCTATTTGATAAAATAAAAATAAAATAAAAAAAAGAAATATGACAGTGCAAGTAATGTGCGTTATCGAGCGAGATTAGTGGCGAAAGGTTTCTCGCAGAAACCAGGTGTTGACTTTCATGAGACATTCTCCCCTGTGCTTCGGTATTCCACATTAAGACTATTATTTGCTTTGACAGTTAAGTTAAACTTAGATATAAGTCATTTGGATGTAACCACTGCTTTTCTGAATGGGTTTTTAACTGAAACTGTATACATGAAAAAACCTATTATGTTTGAGTGTAATGATGGTAGTGATAAGAAAGTGTTAAAACTTAAGAGAGCCATATAATGGTCTCAAGCAGTCTTCCAGGGCATGGTATCAAAGAGTCAATGATTATTTAATTAATTTAGGCTATAAAAAGTCAGATTATGAGCCGTGTTTATTTACAAAGTTCAAAGATAATGTTAAAATAATAATAGCATTGTTTGTAGACGATTTTTTTGTATTCTCAAATTGTACCAAGGCTACAGAACAGATAGTTCAGGAATTGAGTAATAAATTTAAAATTAAAAACCTAGGTCAGGTAAAACAGTGTTTAGGTGTAAGGGTTAAAATAACTGAAAATGAAATAACTCTTGATCAGGAACAGTATGTAGAGAATTTGTTAAAGAGATTCAATATGTCACACTGTAAAACTGCAGAAACTCCAATGGAGATGAACTTAAGATTAGAAAAATCTGATAATGTTTGTCATATGTATCCTTATCAGCAACTTATTGGAGGACTAATGTATCTAGCGGTCTTGACTAGACCAGATATAGCGTTTAGTATTAGTTATCTCAGTCAATTTAACAATTCATACAATGAGACTCACTGGAAACATGCAAAAAGAGTACTAAGGTATTTAAAAAATACAAAGAATTATGGTCTAGTTTTTAGAAAGGATAATTCTTATATTGAAGGCTTTGTAGATGCAGATTGGGGTTCAGATTCAGTAGATAGAAAGTCTTATTCCGGCTACTGTTTTAAATTATCAAACACTGTTATATCTTTTGAATGTAGAAAACAAAGAAATGTAGCTTTGTCCAGTACAGAAGCGGAATATATTTCTATGTCTGAGGCTAGCAAAGAAGCTATCTATTTAAAGAATTTGTTGGGTGAAATTGTTGGAAAGTCCGATCCTTTAGTTTTGTATAATGATTGTCAAAGTGCCCAAAAATTAGTTTTGAATTCTATGTATCATAGAAGATCCAAGCACATAGATATACGATATCATTTTGTTAGAGAAGCTGTGAGTAATAATTATGTAAAGTTTTCTTATTTGCAAACTGCTGAAATGCCAGCTGACATTCTAACAAAAAGTTTGGGTTCTGTGAAACATTTCTATTTCATGAAGAAGTTAGGTATTTTGCCTGTGGTATAAATATAAGTTTATAGATTGATTTTGTTAAGCGGAGGTGTTATTATTTTGTAATGGTAACAAAATCAGTTAGAGTACAGCGCCACCTGCTGGTTTTTCAATAAATAAAAAAGTTCTGTTCGTCACGTCAACCGTTGTTTTAATTACAATAACTTCCTCTATATTATTGAACTAAAAAGAAGCTATAAATTATAAGGACATTATCTACATAAATTCGTCTTTTCATCATCAATCGGGTTTAAAACAAAACCGGCCAAGAGCGTGTCGGGCCACGCTCAGTGTAGGGTTCCGTAGTTTCCCGTCCGTCACAATAAGTGTTCCCACTTATGAGTTTAAAGGTGGGTATCCATACTATCCATTATGTTCGCGATCCAGCAGCGCTCCGCGCTCCTGCAACAGCTCCCGGTAGTGGGTACGTGCGCGAACACGGAGCGTGCAATATTGCACGCTCCGCGGCAGTCGTTCCGACTCGTGACGGTTTTTAGCGCGAACACAAAGGGGAGCGCAGTGTGTCAAAGGGGAGCGCATGTAAAGGGCGCGCGACAGATCCATTGGATCAGTTGCAGGAGCGCGGAGCGCTGCTGGAGCATGAACATAGTGGTAACCCAACTTAAAAAGGCTATTTGTTACGGAACTCTAATAATTACGGAACACTAAAAACGGGCCCACAAAGGACGGTGATAACTAAAAAAAGAGTTATAGATTCCAACCACACATGGAAAGTTCGAGAAAATGTTGTCTATTTGGGTCCCACCACGAGTAGTGGGTAGGGGTTGTAACATGGAGTGATAACCAGCGTCATTTAGTAATTTAAATACTGCAGTATGGCTGTTACTAAGGTAGTAAAACCATTTCTACCTTTTGCTATCACAACTTTTAAAAGTTATCTTGTGAAGGCATTTATTAATAAGTACCAAGTACCATATTCCTTTGATAGATGTCGTTGCATGTCTCATTCTTGATCATAATGATAAAGTTCTTGAAAACTATAAATTCATGAATTGGGTTACTAATTAATACATAGACGTGCCAGAAGTTTTCGATGGTAATTTTGAATTGCGAGAACCTATTTTAATAATTATTTTTTTGTTTGAAAAAAGATACGTTCAGGATAATAAAATATTATGTAAACGAAGTTAAAAAAAAAATACGGGCAAATGAAACTTGACCTCTGGATTGTATAGGCGCTCATACGATTCAGGGACCAAATTATATTGGTTAACTGCAGTTTCCATCTGTTGTTTCCATCCAAGTTCAAAATAATTTTCCTAGAAAGTCCTTATAAAGTTCTACTTTTCAGATTTTTTTCGTATTTTCTAAACTTATGGTTCAAAAGTTAGAGGGGGGGGACGCTTTGTTTTTTACTTTTGGAGCGATTATTTCCGAAATTATTGACATTATCAAAAAATGATTTTAGTAAACCCCTATTCATTTTTAAATACCTTTCCAACAATATATCACACATTAGGGTTAAAATTAAAAAAAAAAACACTTCCCACTTTACATATAGGGGGGCTACCCTAATAAAACATTTTTTTCCAATTTTTATTTTAGCACTTTGTCGGCGTGATTGATACACATATTGGTCCCAAATTTCAGCTTTCTAGTGCTAACGGTCACAGAGATTAAGCGAGGACGGACAGACGGACAGACAGACAGACATGGCGAAACTATAAGGGTTCCTAGTTGACTACGGAACCCTAAAAATGAACAGAAGCGCCCTATTTTGCTAAAACCGCACTGGAGAAAGTTAGAAAAATATGAAAAGTACAGGCAGATGCGCCTTTTTTTCTGATTCCGGCAATGTCATCAACTCAAATCTGAAAAAATTTTAGATGTGTCTTATCGTCTGAACTGTGGTTGTGGCTTCCTCGGTAATTGCTGCTGCTTTGCTTAAAGGTGGCCGGACTGCACATTCTATTTTCAATCTTCGGATCCGTCAGTTTCTATATGTACGTCATTTGTGTCGCACCCAGTTAGACTGGCAACCGATCCCAACATAGACAAAGCCAGGCAGATGATAAATATTTGTTTCGTTGTGTGCGTAAGAGGTGATGTTTTGGGGGTATGAAGAACAGGGTGTAAAGCTCTTCAACCCCCAAAGAAAAGGGATTGTTGTCGGGTTCTTCTATATAGTCTTAAGTCGCGAAAAACTTTACTGGCGCGATGCAGGATTTAGATGTATTTCGGTGTTTTAGTTTATCCTCTGCATCATAGAAGGCGCTGTAGTACTTTTTGTTCTATGTTGCTGTCGTACTTTTTTATAGTGCCGCTAAAATGTCATGTTGTTCAGGGTGGAAATAGTTGACAGTGGTGTTTCCCATTGCGTTTTATTTTACATTCCCAAAATAAGGGGAATGGGAACCCTTTTCTAAAACTTAACCAAGAGATACCTTCACTATTTTATCATCATCATTTCAGCCGAAAGACGTCCACTGCTGGACATAGGCCTCCCCAAAGTGTCGCTACATGGACCGGTCCCGTGCGACTCGCATCCAGTGGATCCCCGCAACCTTCACCAGGTCCACCTAGTGGGAGGGCTCACTATTAAGGCTTCACTATTTACTAAATACGAAACTGTAATTACTGTAAAAATATCTGTGTTTATTGTGTACTAGAAACAATATTTATTCCGCACAATATCTTTGCAAAACAAAACAAGTATCCGTCTTCTAAACAACACACATTCACATCCGTACCATACTAAATCACTCCCCGGGATTAGTATTCCTTGTCCGAAGTTCCGAACCCCGGACATTCAAAAGCGATATTTGTCCCAGGAAACGGTCCCTTTCCCCATTTCTGGCATTCCACACTGTTTGTCCATTCGTCCATTTTCTGGACGAAAAACGAGCCAGTGGAAATGGTAAAACAATTCGTTAGGTCAAATGCCCGCGAAATTATAATCAGACGTATTCAGGAAAGCTTCAGGGAAGCTTTTCACATATTAAAATACTAAAAATGTTTCCTGAATTTTATAGTTAATACTCCACTGTTTCATTTCTTTTCATTGCAAATATGAAGTGGTGCCGAATAACAATGATCGTTTTTCCATTATTGATTGTCAGAGATCTCTTTTCATAAAAACTTAACTAACTTTTAATAGAAGAACCCGTGGCTTAACAATATCAGCAGCATGAGTCCACATTCATGGTAATGCAGCGCTTGTCAAGGTCAGTCCGTGGAAGGGTGACTATCCACCCTGCCATCATATTTGTAAATCCTTGAGACTCATTATAAGGTAGTCAGAGGCCCGAAAGTCTGACAACAAGGCCTACGAAGGGGTATCGTATTACCTAATATTTGAGGTATTGGGTTGTGGAGGTCAGATACGCAGTAGTTCCATGTAAAATACTGAATTCAGCTGCATTCGATTAGACTTGAAGCCGACCCCAAAATAGTTGAGAAAAGGCTAGGCAGATGATTTTGTTTTGAAAAATTCTATATTAACTATATTGACATAAAAATATACATAGCTGTAAAACTTAAAAATAAGCAAAGTAACATAAATATAATAACAAACACTTTACAGGCTAGGAGCACCTTTATAAGTTTATAATAATAATGCTTTGAAAACTTATCACTACATGAGGCATTTAACATTTAATCCTTAACATTATTATATGAAATTATTGTGATAATTTCATTGGCAGATGATGATTTATAAAGTTAACAGTTGGCATTTTACTTTGATATTATTGTAGAAGATAAGTTAAATATGGTATTTTAACATTTCAAACAGAAAATCAATAGACAGTTTCGCTTTCTACTTTGTATTGTATATCGGGCTCGTGTTCGCAAGGCTACGTCTATAGCACGTGTTTGACTTTTTACAAAGTTAAGCTCACAACAGCGTGTGAAAAGAAACAAAATGGCACTTAACGTAACTGACATGAAAGATAAAGAAAATTCTCACGTCGCTATTAAAGCTGATGAGCCGTGAAGGTAGCGCTTACATACAAATTCTTTACGACAAAGGAATGGTATGGCCGGTATTTGGCGCAAGCGTAAAGTGACGCTAAAGGGCTAGTAAAAGTGATTACGAGTTGTTTAGTGAAAGTCAGAGATTTGAAAATCGATTTAAAAATGTTCCCTATCGTAGAGCATCTAAAACGCCATTTGGCCTATTATATACGAGTCCATTCCAGGATACTCCTGAGGAAATCCATTTGGCAAGACCCCACGCTATCATACTTGCAATTTATGTCGGTTTTACAAGATTTATTTAAATGAAATGGATTTAATAAAGAGGCAGTTTGAAAGTTGCGCTAGTCAACTATCGTGATATGAGCAAGTGATGAGGAGGGACGAATCGCATGTGACTAATCGAGCGATGAATATAAATGTTGATGGATGGAGAGGGAGGGGAAGACCAGGGAAACGATGGATGGATTGAGTGAGATAGCAGTAAATGATAGCGTAACGATTGACAGAGGATGAGGAGGATACTCCAAGTAACATGGGACAAGGGCAGGAAGACGAGTATGGACTAGATAAGTGACCAAATCCTGGCTAAATCTTGTTGCTAAATAATGTATTTTCACTATTGTTTATAAAAATCAAATTATTATGGTCTTATTAGTCACGCAAATATGCTGTAATTTTTACATAATCACAATGACAGTAAGAATAATTCTACAATTTATCAGCTCAGGTACGAAATTATCAAGTTTTTGGATTTGTTGATTATTTTTACAATAAATGAATACATAACTTCGTTCTTTGTAACCATTATTTATCAAATAATTAATCTTTATTAGTCATATTCTTGTTGTTGTTGAAGTAAAATTTTAATTTTGGACAAATATTGAAGGATGAGGATAATAATTTCTTTATTGTATGACAAAAGAGATAAGTATGAGTAACTGTACCTTAATATAGCTTCGCGTATCAGGTTGTAAACTTACATGAATGGCTATGGCTTTGGGCTCGTTAATAAAATATTAAATTGGTACAATATCGGCACATTGATAGTGTGTTTTCACGGGTAAGTAAGTAAGTATAGAAATATTCTCGTTCTATTCGGCTTATAAGATTATGAATCTTATTCATGCGGCTACGATACTCTTAGAAAACATTATACGTCATGTTTTTTGTGTCTACACCAGTCACAATTTGTATTTGATAATGAAATGAAAATTAATTTTTCCTGTCATAAAAGCATCGAGTATAATTTGTTTTTAAATATGCTATTTTGACGGTCACAGCAATCATAATATGGGTTTTGATATAAGCTCAAACTCAAAGCATTTATTTGACTTTTAAATGTCAAAAAAACAAAGCGAAGCTACGGTCACAGACACAAGGCATAATAACTTGTCAAACTACTGTAGTTGCCCATTCCAAAGAGATAGAACTCTATGGAGAAGAATGGGCATTAAACTTCCTCCCTTCTCTTTATAGAATCTATTATGTTGCTGGTAGGAGTCTCCCCAAGGGGTATCATGTAAGTTGATTATGGAGTCAGAGTCAGTGGCTAATCAGATGTTAAATACTTAAATCGAGGCCACCAATGGAAACACACATAACATTTTCACGTTCACTTGTGCTTACATAAAAATACAATTAGTTTTGAACTTATAATATAACTTCAAAAGGTACATAATACGATACTCAAAGCTGATAAAAATCTATTACTGATTTTCTGTAGTTACAAAACACATAAGTGTTTTTTCTGATTAGTTAGTTCAATTTTCCTTATAGAACTTCACTAATCAAATTCCAAATTTCATACAGATTACATTGTATACTAATCGGAGAACATTCCTTAGTTTCTTTGTCATTGAGTTTCAAGCAATAAATGTCGTCCATTTCGATAATGTATTGTATTTCCTGTAATGCATGATTTTATATCGCTTACTGATTAATTACATAGTACAATGTTTTGTAATATCTATTGGACTTTGGTCGCTTACACAACTTTCTTACTTGTTGTAGTTACTTTAACGATAATTTTTCGATTGAGAATTTGAATGACAAGACATTACGCAAAAATACAATTTTAATCGTATTTACTTCTTCTTGTCCTGACCTTCATGTCCTGTTTTTGCTCTTGTCAGGCACTGATGCACACTTCTGAGAAACCAAACTCGTAGCCAAGTTTTGGGCCGACTCAATTTAGATTGCCGTCGACACGCTAAAAAGAAAACGTAACGTGTGAGTATGATATGTTGTATTTATTGATGAGAAAAAATAGGACAAGAAAGTCCCACTCCAATAAAAATAACTTAACAAAACTGTACTACGCTTAATGGATGCGAAGGGGAAGTTTACCACAAAATAAACAGTGTCGGTATAGTGACGTGCTGACTGCCTCAAATTGACTGTAAACGTGTGCAAACGCGTGGAAATTCGTAAAGTATAACCAGAAAATATAAAAAGAAATCTTTGTTTCAGAATTACATATACATACAGCCCATACAGGTATACTTATAGGAAGGTGTACTTTCTCACGGCATTAATAAAGGTACGTGTCTGTATCATACTTTTATTTTTATGAAAATACATAACAAGTTTAGTATGTATTTAGAGTAAACGAGTATATTTCAGAGAATATCTAGAAAGTAAATAAACTCATAGATAAAACGCACGTGGCGTTGGAAGACGTAACAATCACATGTAAAGCACAAACATTAAGACATGGTGCAAATTCATCAGAATAAATTAAATATTTGTCCTGATGCAGGATCACTGACCTATAATCGACTTTAAAAAGAAGAGGCCAATGTGACAATAAATATACAAAAAGAGGCTTCTAAAATACATTTCGACAATTTTGTTCTATTTTCAATACTAAATGCGACATCAATAAAATTTGAAGCCTTCACTGTATTCAACAATTTAATTAATTTCAGGCAACAAGGAAACACCGCAAATAAATTGAAACAACAGAGCATTGCTACATCAAAGCTTTAACAAACATTAAAATCTTTTCCTTTGAAACAAAACAAACCCTCTGACTCAAATCAAATAATAAAACAACATTGAGCAAATACACAGATTAAAACTACTTAAAACAATTTGGGAGGAACGATTTAAGAAATTATTGGTTTGAGTATGAAAATGACTGGGATGCTCGACTTTGGTTAAGGTTCAGAATGATTCAGGGCTTAATAAATTTGACATAGCACTCGTAAATATGAGGTTTTCGGATTGGAATGCTAACCACTTTGCCTTAATGCATCCTTAATGGCGCCGACGCTCTGGGAAATAGTTCGATGCTAATTTATTGGAGAATTCAACGTTCAATTTGCACATTTTGTGCAGTTTGTTAGACTAGGAGACATGTTCGTTCCCATGTGTCGGATCGTAAACGTTCTCTGGTTTATGGCTGGAGCTACCTAATGGTGAACACACACGTGATCGTATAGATAACTGAAAGCTCGTTCACCGGACATCGTACCATTAAATATACAGTGTACTGTTCTCTGGTTTTGTTTCGCTGTAAAGTAGTGCGATTATATTGGAGCATTGTTGAATGTTTATCAATCAATCTACACACCCTATTGCAGTCCACTGGAATGCACATAAGCCACCTTGTCCACTGGACATACGCCCCCCTCACGCTTTGTCACAAAACCATGCACACCTCTCCGCGTATTGTCTGTCCCAGGCACCGTTTTGTAAAGTCATCAGTTTATCTAAAAGTTTATCCACCGCTGCTCTGTTTGCTCCTTTTGCACCTACATAACATTAAATATTCTTGTAACTGCAGTTCATTGTCATGTTCCTGCTTTCATCCCAATTTATTTGTCGTCAGTGTAGCAGTCTTCTTCTTCCTTGAATATGTACAAGCCATTTTAAGAGGTAATTCCGCAAGCTACTCCAAACGATAACAGGCAGAATGGTCGCCTTAGGAATAGTACCTTTATTTTCTCTCTAGCTAAACCATTGCATCCTTACAGAATAGACATCTAGTTTTACAACAATAATTTGAGCCACTAAACAAACGGGTCCAGTGTACCGGTACTCATAATTCAGGTTCGTGACGTCAACAGGAGACAAGTGACGTAGTAACCTCTGTAATTGTGTCGCATTGAGCTTCAGAGCCATGAGCGCTATGAATAGAATGTCCGTTGCAATGCTGTCTATTGTGTGAACAGTTGACAGTTCGGCGGGTCCTGTAATTGAGGTCCTTTTAAGATCGTCGGGAGGTAGTCGAAATGGTTAAAGATAATAATATATTGGGTAAAAATACCTTTGGCGAAAACGAAAGCCACATCATGTTCTCCCCGTCATTGCAATCCTTTTTTGTTCTAGACTATACCTGGGAACCTTCTAGTTACGGAGATATTAGGTGTCCAAGTTTTTCACTTTTTTTTTTATTAAATACAATTTTTTAATGTTATAACTTTACTTTAAATACCTCCACGACCTCCGCTCTGTTCAATGCATCCATCAGCACTATATTGAGTGTGTTACATTGAGTCCTACCGTAAAACATGACTTCTCACCCCAAAATAAAGTCGTTTCCCAGCAATAATTTTTGCGTAGAGCTACTTAGTTTAATGTACAGAATGCTTGGTTGACAATTTCGTGAGGGATCCGTTTATGACTTGGTATTTTTTTTGTGCAAAATATTTGTTCAGGATTGAACCTTGGTTATTAAAATATTAACATCAGGCCTGTGTTTTAAGCTTTTAATCAGTCAACCGTTTAATTATGGAATCATACTTAAAAGTTTCGCTAATAGTAAAGCCTATTTTTAATTTCAAACAATACAAATAAGGGTCAAATTGTAAATAAAATAAAACAAAACACAATACCTTCACGTTATGTCGATCGGAGCATTTATAGTTAGTCTATCTATAAAAGTCGCGATATTATTTAACAAGCTCTCTGGCTACTATTGTTGGAATACAATTAAATAACCTTTGTATGTATGACATAACAGATTGACATGACATAAAACTTTCAACAACATGAAACCGAAATCAATTTTTCATAAATAATCAATGTGAATTTCTTTAACCTTTCAGAAAACAATTTTGAAATAAAAGTTATCAATAAAACATAAACTATTCAGGATCTTTTGACCTATCCTATTTGTTCGACAGGCAATGCCAAGAACTCTCTGAGAAAGTTTAACTGTTAGCTTCTGTTCAATTATTTAGTAATGCCTTTTTTCACTATCATTTAACATTATTGAGTTGAAATGAAAACAGTGCAATACGCAGACGCCTGGTAGTAGAATTAAAAATTGGGTATTTTACGGCATTCATTTTGGTAGTAGTAAGAACAGGTGGGCGGTTGCCTACGTAAGTCGGAAAAAGATAGAGCTAGACATCCTGTATAGCTGGTCAAGTGGCTAGGCATAGGACTAATTTTATTATGTTCTCACAACAAAATGAATGTCTTCTGTAACGCGAATGGACAGAATAATAAATGAAATGACTACATATTATTATACCAAAAAAAAAGTGTGAAAGTGGCGCCGGTAATTATTGAAGAGTTGTGTGATAATCGGTTCTCATTTTATGGGCATGTAACGCGGACGAATGAGGAAAATGTCGTGAGGAAAGATTTATTTGAGTATACATGTAGATGGCTATACGTTTGTATAGTTTTTACTTGTGCATAAAGTTTTTGTAAATAAATAAATGTATGGACTAGAAAGGGGGTGACTATTGAGAAAATGGCTAATAGAGAAGTATGCGCCAAATAAATTTAGATAAGAGCTGGAGACATCCCTCATCATCTGGCCTCATCTCTGTCCTCAGGACTAGATTGAGGTCAAGAATAGACCCATTTAATATAAAAAAAAGAATGTTGATGGTGTTCTTATTGCCAGGCTGGGCCAATTTGCTACCCACAGTAAGATGAGCTGGTCTAGGTCGAGGCCCACAGTTGCCTTTCACAATACACACACAGGCCTAACTACTACCTAGCAGTGTGTATTATAAGCTGATTGTACCCTTATTACTGGACATTGGATAAAAAAAAACCAAAGAATGTTAAAAACGTATAATAAAAGTAGATCCGAATAAGTCTTTATCTCAAGATAAAGGATAATAAAACAAAGACTGATATTACAGTCACTGAACAATGAAATTACAATAACCGGATATAAAATGACTCAAGTCACAAAGGTTGCAAGCATGTTTCATGTAGGTAATGTTGTGACAGTAAACAGAAATATAAATAGGCAAAACAATAAAAGAGATTAGTTGCTTTGATTACTAGAAGTGTGTGTGAATAATCATTTTATACCACGCATTCATATTCATCATTTGGTAGTAGGTCTTTGCTATTCGTTACAGGTAGTCAGTGACCCGAAATTCTGCTGACCTCCTTACCAAGGGGTATCGTATTAAAATACGAGTTATTGGGTAATACCTTATTAAAATAAGGTATTGCCCAATAACTGGGCTGTGGAGGTCAGATAGTCAGTCACTCCGTGTAAAATACTGGTGTTCAGCTGTACCCGGAAACCACCCTCAAAATAATTCGGAGCACATTGGCAGATGATGAGTCAAAATTGTTAGATATAAATAAATTAAAAGTGCCAAATGTTCACGTGCGGTCTAAGAAATAACAATCTTATAAGGATTAAACCTAATCAACATCGGCAGACGGATTTCAGATTACAGTATGATGAAAATGGTCACAAACTTTAAGTAGAGGTAGTCACACCTGCCAATTTACGTCACCAACCGATAGACATTGTGGACACTAATCTTCAAATACCTAATTGAATAGGTTCTGCATGACGTTAATGACATTCGCATGAAAATCACATGACGATCACATGCCAATCGCATGACGTGATAACTGTGTTTGAAGTTCAATACACAAAATCACAGAACATGTTACTCCGACCCAAACTAATATAGGACAAGAGCAGAAAGATGATTATGAAATAATAATAATAAATGTTAAATGTTTTTTTATAATTTTTGTTACTAAAAATATTTAAAAATGTAAATAATGTGTAAGAAAAATGAATAAAGAAATAATAATAATATCTTGGGACAACCAACACATAGCCATCTGATCCCAAACTAGGCAGAGCCTGTACTATGGCAACCAGACAACTGATAAACATACTTATATATTTCTAAATACATACATAATAATATTATAGATAAATACACACCCAGATACAGAACAAATAATCGTACTCATCGCTCAAAGATTTGTCCTATGTGGGAATCGAACCCACGACCTCCGTCCCAGCAGTCAGGGTCACTAACCACTAGACCAACAGGCCAAATGCAATGTAACAAAAACAATGTAAATGCTACATCAACATTTTCTATCAAACGATGTAACAATGTTGTGTCATTAGGTTTGCTGTCAAGAATTTCATCGATCCCCACTTTCTTTGTTGCGACTGGTTTGTTATTTTGAACATATTTAATTTTTGGGTGGTATCTATTCACTGCCACTATGCTAACATACAAACTTCAAAGCCCCTTCAAATCTGCTGTTCCGATAAAAGATAACTACAATTTGTTCTGTAAAAAGGATCTAACGCATTCCATTGCGTTTGATCAATCAATCCAGGAACTGTTTTATAATTCTGTGTATTTCCTTTACATTTGACGTCATCATGACCGATAGCAATCTTTTAACATTCTTGTGTTTCCATGTTAGATTCAAAACACGATCTACGTATTAATTGTAATTCCTTTATCGTCTACGTCATTACACCTAATTAAAATATTATCAACTGTTAAGCATCTGTAACTGTTGAACTTTGCCTCCCTATGTGCAGTGTCATCTTTACGTGTGGCCTTCAAGATTTTCGTATTTAGCATAATCTGCATATGACGTTCCCACTGCTGGCAAACAGGCAACCCACAAACTAGTACAACTTCAGACTCATTCACTACTTTGAAAGACACTTCGGACCTTGAATTGACAATTATTTGATAACATTTTTGTGCAGTCAATTTTGCTCGTAATATCAGCCGAAAGGCGCCCATTACTGGACACAAACCTACCCCAAGTGCCGCCACATCGACCCAGTCCTGTGCCTCACGCATACATTCCATTCCCGCAGCTTTCATCAGGCGAACGGTCCACCTTAATTGCTCACTTTGTTATTTGTTATGTTTTATGAAATCTTAAGACCTGTAAAAAAAGAGAAAAAGACTTTTTTGTCAAGACTTTAGCTGCCAAAAACTTTATAACGAAGCTAAGTTGTTACCAAAAACAAAAGAAGGCCAATTTGTTAAAAGATTTCTCTTCAACAAAATACCTAGTGAAACTTTTGGGCGATGTTCTATGTTAATTGATTGAGTATTCTATTAAAGACAAAGCCTTTCAAATTGAAAGATAAAGTGACTTTTTACTTTGTTTTACTCCTTTTCTTCCGTATAAATTGGCGTTGAGTTTTGATTTCTCAAAGGAATGGTTCCAGTCTTCAGGTATCTAAAAGGAAACCAGTCGAAAAGCTTTGTCTCCTCTAGTGGACTAGACTGTTTTATTTTACGAAACTATTTTAAGTAATAGCTAGAATTTTAATTAGTTTCCCGCTTATGCATAACGGTAGATCGTTCAAAGGTAAAATTACATTCTGTCAGAGAGATGAATTTTATTTTCGAGTTTTGGCACAGTTAGTACATTTTGATACCAGTGGGCAAAATTTGTCATTACTGTCGAAGCGGAATTAAGTTGAGAACTGCAGTGTTATTGACCAAGTGTATTTAACGACGTTTTTCAATACACGATAAACACAATGTACCATTGAAATTCACAGATACACTAAACGCATCAATTTCTTCATAAATGCCAAAAAAAAAAAAACGATTTCGAAGATTCTTCTCTGAATCCGAAATATAGGTAACTCAATTACTTATTGGCATGCGAGAGAGAAAAACCCTCAAAAATGGTTCAGAAGGTCCAAGTTATTTAAGGTCATGAGTTGATGGTTGGTGATCGGACAATATTTGTAGTTTGTACGTATCTTTTCAAATGGCTGTTCTTTGTACTTTTCTTAATTCTCAATACAGAGTGAGGCATCTCGCGCACCAACACTAGTCACGAAGACGTACGTTCGTGCGTCCTCATAACTACTATAGCACAGTATAAATATATATTGTATAACGGGCGGGCGGGTGAGCGTAGTGGTGGTGTAACTCCACGTCCAAAGCGCGTATTTTGCGTGCAGATATATAAATATATATATTATTACCGTATATATTACCGTGTATATATTATTACCGTGACTATAGTGTCACACGACTGTGCTTAACACCACGGTGGGAGGGCTGTTCGTTCAATTCTACCTATAGCAGTTCACTGCTGGACATGAGCACACCATATCCTCGACTGCTCTCACTCAACTGTTACTAGCTATTCTGCTCGTCCGTGTTCCACCTAGCCAATTCCTAGTCTCCACTCAACATCATTGCTATCCCAAGGAGTCATCGATTTTACCCCAAATATGTCGGGCATATAGTAAATACTTAAATCCCAATAGATATTCTTGCCAACGTTTTATCTGTTTAATGAACCATGTTTGAGCTTTCAAGACAAATGTTCAGTCTTAGATGAGACGTAAGTCGAATAAAGGTTAGGCTAGGTTATAGGCTTAAATCTAATATATTTAGTAAGAAATTTTTGTCAAGGAATTCTTAGTTTCCTAACCTTTATTTGATTAATAATGCAGGGCAAATTAACGGTTTTGTGGAGACTGAACGACGGTTATGAACCATACATTTCCTTTCGGCCCTTGAAAAGCTGTCTAGTAGTGAGGAACAAGGTGTAAAGTTGAGGATGCTCTGATAAGATGGGTGTTATGTCTGGTAGGCAACTGCTCGACAGTTGTGGTCGGATTTTTAAATATTTTTTTTTCCTTTTTTTCTAATTTGCTCCACACTAGGAATTTCTCCAGCATCGTGGGTGCGTTTACATAAATATAAACTCACATTCACAAACAGCCAAACGCGGAACACCTACCTGTAAGGCCATAAAAATATTTTTTCCGTACGGGAATCGAATCCGCGACACGCAACGCAGCAGCCAATCACTCAGCCACTGTGCCAACCGTGTCATCATTGGTATCTCGCTATTTATGGATTAGTATAAGTCAGCGTAGTTCGTGTGGCAGTTGTCACGTGGCCAAATATACACGCGTGTGCCCTTGAGTTGGCCTTCTTTTCCAAACTTTCTAGTAAGGAAACCTCCTTGTCGCGATCACTTTATAATGCTAATATCCAGATTATTATAATAGCTTCATTTCCATAATAAGGACGACTAGAACTTGTCTTGGGAATGCTTATTGGCTCTCGAACTTTTTAGAGTTTTCCGAGGCTTGCTACCTAGTGGGTACTCAACTGGAATTTACAATGAGTTCGCTGCGTGCCTCATTCCGCCTTTTATGGAGAGTTTATTTTTAGAATGTAGTAACAATAGTCAATTTCTAAGTAGGTTCTGGAACTGTGCGTATAGTGAGTAGGTGTTAATGTAATCAAAGTTACATTTACATTAGAAATGCTCCCAGTTTTGGGCAAAGGTTACACAGGATTCCCCACAGTGAGAAGAAGAGCGCCATAATCCCATCGCGCTTTGATCATTTATGTCATTAAACTTTTCGGTTCTAGTAAAACTATGCAAGCAGTGGTGATAAAATAAATTACACGTAGAATAGTACCTGTCTTGGTTGAAAGTGTTCAACCTACGAAATGAAGGAAAAAATTATATGATGTTCATAAAAAGCAGAAAACGAATGGATAATTCAGTAATCCTCTACTTACTAGATAAAACTATGAATTTATTGATGGCTATAAAACCTATATGCTTCCGTTGGATTTATGAGATAGTGGCACGACGTAGGTAGATAGGTATAGATTTTGATAGGGGAAAAACATAAATAATGTCGCTTATCACCAATACAACATTTATCTTAAAAATATATAATCATTTTAATAGAGGGCTGGCTTATTGCTACGTTATTTTTTTTTTGTATTATTTATTATAACTTTATGCACATAATGTACAAAGGTGGACTTAATGCCTTGGGCATTTTCTACCAGTCTACCTTAGGGTGATGCAGAGAGATGGTCGGGCCTGTGGACGGTGAGTAATGGGCTAGCTCGCCGTCCGTCCGTCGTATGACGACGGGCAGGCCGTGTCGACGGCGCGTTCGTGTTCCACGCGCGCCTCAAAGAGTTGTCAGCAAACGGGAGGGGCCCGCAAGGGCCGATGCCTGCCAGGGCTGCGGGACTGTTCGAAAGAGATACCGCGGCCCTGGAACATAAAGGGCCAAAGAAGGAACATGGGTGGTTTTTAGTCAGTAAGAGTCTGACACTCCCTTCCACTCCGCCCAGAGCGGGGGGGGGGGGTCATTTGATGATTTCCCAACCACCAAAAAAAAAGAAAAAAAAAGGGTGATGCAGAGAAAAAACAGTAGTTGCAATAATACAGAAAATTTATATATATAGGTATATATATACATACAAACAAAATATACAACGTAAAGAGAGATAAAAATACATAGATAAAGAAAAACAACAAATTAAGTGTGGTACGAGTCTGCCCACTTCTTATGTAAGTGTTCGCAAGCTTTTATTTTAAATGTGAACCGACTGGTTGCCGTCCATATTCAGAGGGAGCGCATTCCAAAGGAAAACCGCCTGGACAAGAAAAGAAGATTAAAGAAAACCAGAGCGGTGAGTAGGACATCGTAGACGACGATTATTGGAAGATCGAAGATTCTTGCTATGCGCAGAGCATAAATATTGGAAGTGAGAAGCCAGATAAGAAGGAGAAGTGGGTTTGTCTAGAAGAGACAACAAGGTTGTCAAAGACCTTAACGCTCTGCGCTGTCTGATGGGTACCTAACCATTTTACCATCAAAAGTAACTGGCAGCACCGTTAATCCAATCAGCCTCCGTAAGTTATGGGTGCCCCCTAATAGAATGACACTTGGTTGGGTTAACTTCTTCTTCTTCGTCGTCACACTCTTGGCAGAGTGGTCGTGGTCGTCACATCAGGGGTGGTAGCAAGCTTCAAAATCCGTCGCCATTCCTCCCTTACTGTGGCTTTTCTTGTACATTCGTGGTTGGGTTAACGGCTACCCTGAAACGATCAGACCAGTTTTTCACCGCAGCTAGATCCCGATTTAGCTCGTAATATTATGCGTTCCCATTTAACGTGGTTTGTTTCTTATAACTGAATACTACTTATATCTAGGTCTTGTGTAGGTAAATAAATTCATTTAAAATAATGTTTATCAAAGTAGTCATTCACACACCTTTAAAGTCACTATTCATTAAAATTATCTGATCTTATGATAAAATTCTAAGTAAAGAAATATGACTTAAATCATGATAAACTAAATATAAACAAACGAAAACAATCGAGATAAACTTTAAATAAACAACGGAAAATCACCAAAATATAGAACTGTTTATAGTTTAAACAAAAAATATTTTTAGACACAATAGAACAATTTTGAGGAATAAATGGGTAAAAAATAATTCTTTAATCAAAATATTAATTATTTACAAACTACAAAACTATAATAGAAATAAATATGTACAAGTATAAAAGGGTTACAGGGCATCCAAAAATTCGTCCGCATCGCTGTCAACAGGAAAAGTGCCCAGAAGGCTGGCAGCATTACCACGTTGGATGGCAATGCTGATTCTTTGGCCAAAAAATAGGCCCGCCCTCTGGTCACGTGAAGAGTCGACCAACCGCTTGGCGATTTCCCGAAAATAAATAAATTAATAAAATTAATAAATGAATTAATAACATATTTTATTTGTATATTATTTCGGACATAGTAGAATAAAAATAAATACACATTAAACACGTATTTTAATGTACATGACATTAAAATAATCAATAAAAACTAAAATTACATACACATTAGAATAACATAACCAATGTCCAGTACAATATTAAATTATATTACGTGTGTGATATATCGACCACCAAGCTCGAGTAAAATTCAAGTGCCATTGGATAAGTTTACGGTAGTTGACTTCCACGCCAGCGGAACTTGTGAGAAAAGCTAGTTACAGATAAAACGGTCCCTATACTTATCACTACTACACAAACCACTGCAAATCTTAAATGTTTTTACAACCTGACTTACAAATAACTATACCACAACCAATACTACGAACATCAAATATTTACGGTAAATCTTCCCTCTTCCCGATATTCCCTGAAGTCCATTTCGTGTCAATAAAACGGAAACTTCCCTCAATATCGGAGTCCATCCATTTTCTGTAATTGAGAGGGAATGTGCCGTCGAGAAGATTTCCATTACGCGCTATGTTTACTGCGAAAATATGCCGCTGAGCAGTGCGCGCGTAATCTACAGCGTAATGGAAATGAGATTTGAAGACGTAAGAGGTTTACATAAAGCAGGTTTTTATAGTGCAGGCTGTTGACCACGCTCTCTAATAACTGTAAAGTAATGGTTTCAGTTATTTCAGTTGGTAGAAGTTAGTGGAGTTATAGTTAAATAGGTGGTTTAAATGAGAGATTGAACCTGACTTTTGGTGTTCGGAAAGCATGACATCATACTCGTCAGAGCTCCAACCAATCTTGGGCATACGTTTCCTTTGAAGTACAGCATAAAAATAAGTCTTAGCTGTATAATTGTATTATATTTTCGCTTTTAAATTACTTTCTAAAATAATTCACGACCTCATCATCTGTCTGGCCCTTTCCCAACTATGTTTGGGTCGGCTTCCAGTCTAACCAGATGCAGCTGAATACCAGTATTATACATGGAGCGACTGAATCTCTGACCTCCATAACCCAGTTAGTGCTAGGTAATACGATACCCCTTGGTAAGACTGGTTGTCAGACTGACTACATAACGATTGTCAAAGATCTACAATTGACAGCCAACCAACGGCTTAACGTGCTTTCCATGGCTCAGAGGAAACTCGGTATGTAATGGGTGGTCACCAATCCACGGACTAACATCATAAACAATTAAGCAAGCGCGGCTTAACCTGGTGATCGACCCAAGGAGCTGTTATTGTTCACGAGTACATTCATAAACAATTACCAATCTGTTACTTTTGTGTCGTAAAGATTGAACATAAAATCTTTACTTTAGGTGCAATATATGTTTTGATACTAGGTTATAAAGTTCAGTTTTGGAAACAAATAATTCAAAGGTTATTAGATAAGGTGCACTGATAATTATTGCAGTAAATACCGAAGACTCCAAAGTCCAAAGGTTTTAGATACAAAGTCATCAAATTTTTTTAACACAGTTTATTAGTAGTTAGGATATACTTTATGGCTCTTACAGAAATAAATACACAGTGGATGGGACATTTTGACAGCATAACTCTACTGCCTGAGAGATAGAACAAGGAATAGTAACTAATATATACTTACACTTACGCGGAGAGGACGAAGCTACAAATAATTAATGAAGTCCAGACAAGCACACGTTCAGTATAGGTAATCAAAATCAAAAACAAAATATTTTTATTTCACATATGCCTACATGGGCACTTATAAAACGTCGACAAAAAGGTGCACGGTTCGGGTTCGTCGTTTCCTATGGAGAAGAACCGGCAAGAAACTCCATGGATCTCCAATCAAACTGTACTTAATACCCAGCATTATGCAACTTCATCATGAAAGCAAGAACACTGTCACTTAAACTCAACCAGAGGTTTCAAAGGGCTGTTTGTTCGGAAAATAAAAATAAATCCACAGGTCGCAAAAGTTTCTCCCCAGACTGAAATGTTAAGCGACAAAGCGCACGTATGCAGGGAGATCGAAATAAATCGCTTTGCTGAGACTTAGGGCCTAAAAAGCAGCTACCGCACTTAGAAACAGGGAATTCCTGTCTTATATGCTAAAAAACTGGATAAGATTTCAAAGGAGATTATTAAATTTAATGCTCTAATAACTAGATTTCATAAAAATACATTTAAAGTTAGTTTAAGATTTTTTTTCAGTCAGTTTAATAAATTCATCGAGAAGAAAATGGTTCAATCGGACGGTGATCTTCTTGGGATGACTGGAAAGGACTACTGAACAACAGGTGAAGGACTGCGAACTACTTGGTGTAAAGGATGAGAGTGGCCCTAAAAGGATCTATCTTAGCGTAGTGCAATCAGAGAGAGTTTGTAATAATTTGGTTTCCATTTGCACAAACTGTAGATGATAACTTAAGTGTTGCGTACCTATAGTAAAAAACGGGATATTTACGATAAAGTTTTAATTCAACACCAAACGTGAGCATTGGGCAACTAGCGCAACAATAACTCGGTTATCAGCGTAAATATTTTTACTGAAATGTCATTGGCTTATTGACATGTTGACCGACTTTAGGCTTTAGCGATTAGTTTTTTCAAATCAACACCGTCTTATCCTCGTGTCCACTAAAGATGATATCTAAATGAAATACCCAAGTAAAAACGCGTTTTTGTGTAAACAGGCATCAGCTGTCCTAAATATAGATATTTTGTGTTGTGCACTGATTAGATTTTAAAGAAATAAAATTGCCGTCGATATATATTCAGATAAACACTGATGAAAGATACGAATAGAGAACATAAAAACAAGATTGTTTTGTGCGAACTCCGCCTTACAAAACAAAAATAAAAACGACTAGCAATTAGGTTCGTTAACTTTCAAGTACTCCCACGTATCTGCTTACTCATTACGCTAACAAGCTTAAGAACTCAAAAGGTCTAATTGTAGATTTCTTTGTTTTTTTTCTATATACATAAATATTATTGAAATAGGCTGTGTGTAGGTAGTAAATGTACTTATTTGTACAAGAGGTCTTCTCTTGTGCAAATTGTAATGCTGCTAGACCCAATGGCGCGCGTTATTTCTGTGTTAATTTAATATTTTTAAATGAAATAGAGCATTTTTCCTAATAACTCGTTTAAATAAAATAGGGCATGAAAGTTTTATAGAAGATCATCATTTTTGCTGATAGGAAATTCCGTCTGACAAACGGCTTGTCTTTGTGAATACCTTAACTTTGAACTAGTCGCCTATTATGCTAGATGGATTTTAAATAAACTCTTATATTGCATGTTTTGTTCAGGTGCGGTGTAAACAGTGGGTATGGAAAATTCATAAAAATATTCCCGTACCTTTCCTATCAACATTTTGAAATACAAGTTGTATCGTTAGTTGCATTTGTGCGAGGAGTTACCGAGTAACTTGTAGTATTAACATTTGATATTACTACAACTTCTTCGATGCTACGTCATTTTGCAGCACTAGATTAATACGGCAGTTTCAGTTGTACACACCGTGCGTATAAGCACGTCTAGGCGCGTGTACGTGCGCCTTTTTCCACACGCGCAACTCGTACGAGTATAGACGCGCAGCTCATATAGGCGCGAGACGCGAGAGATACTCACATATTGCTACTGACAGAACCCACCGGTTCAAGCGAACACATGAAATGAGTTCCTGAACGCGCGTTCGGTTTTTTGAAGCATAAATTGTGGCTGTAAGCGGATACGAGCTCACACGCGCCAATAATTATGCTAATTTGTAACTGCTAGATAAATCAATTTTGTGCTAATTATAAAGAAACAAGCTACTCGTATGCCCACGGTTTCGCCTGCGTAGAGGTAAACAAACATCCCTCAGGAAGTTACTACTGTGATAAAAATATCATAACCAAGGTCTAATCTGACCTTATCTATCCATGACCGGAACATCCGAGTCTGTTCAGTCGTTAGTGTGTGAAAACATAGCAGATAAACATTCTTATTAAATGAAATAATAGTATGAATTTCTTGGAAATGTATTAAACTGTTAAACAGCTTCCCATGGCTGAAGAAGACACGCGTTACTTGAGAGGTGTTCGGTAAATAATTAGTAACAGATCTGATTGCCCTTGGGCGCACCTCGGTACGCAAGATGTATTCTCACGCTTGCTTGGAGGGCTTTAGTACAACCAATGATAGTTTATTGTTATCGTTATTACCAGCGGGTGGCTTCATTTTATATTGTTTTAGAAAAAGATTAACAGAATGTCATACGCTTATCAGCCAGATGGACCGACGAGTTGTACTGGATGCGAGTGATGCGGGACAGAACTTGTGAGAGTCCCACGTTCTCACGTTCCAGCTATGGACTGCGATAGGTCGAGTTAGAAATTCGAATTCAAATGACCACCATTCGGCTAAGGCTGGAACTATCTCCCGCCAACGTATGTGCGTTACACCCACAGCACACGAAGTTGCAGTGCTAGCAGCCTAATTGATAAGCATGTCAGATTATTTGACACAATTACTGATGTACGCATTTACAGCAATATTGTATTGTATTAATTGGATTCGGTGAGATTATGATAAACCAGAATGTTTGAGGTCGATTTGCATATCTATGTAGGTTGGGATTTTCTGTGTTTTGAATCCTAGCCAGATATGTAATTCGAAAGTATGTCATAGCCAAATAACTAGGTACTCCTATACCCATTGGAGAGGCTTCTAAATTCTCTCGTATCTATTCATCAACATTTTCTCTCAATGCTGTACAGTTCAAATAAATTATGAAGTCTGTGTAAATCAAACAAGAAGTTTCTTACTATCACTAACAATAAACCATGCTCTATCCACTATGTTGTCAATTTCAAGCCGGCGGCCGTCCTCTGTGGCGTAAAGTTCATTTGTTTCAGGCACATCGATGCTCCGCTGGTCACGTGGGGAAACCAACTTGTACTAGATTGGATTGACGAATTGCACAAACACACCTTCTAGAATAAATATTGCCATCAGTGTCCATGGATGGCAGCTATTACAGACGCTATTATGCAGCCCACAGGGTGCAGCCTAAAGACTCTGCATCCTGCGGGCTGCGGGCTGCGGTCTGCGAACTGCGTGCTGTGGTCAAAAATCTGTTACAATAGCATACATTTGACATGCATGAAAAATTAATTTGTAAGCATTAAACCTGTCCCCGCCGACGTCTAAAGCACTTCAATTTTATTTTTAGAAAAGCAACACATTGGGCATAAATCAAATTACTCTTACAACTTTACAACTACAACACGATCGTCTTGTCTTGTCACATCTGTGCCGTGCTGACATCTCCATCACTATGCAGACTGGACGCGAAGGATTTACATACAGATTAGTTTCGGGTGTAAGATCCGTGATGGCAATGATGAAACTATCGGTGCGATCGCTACTGCGACTGTTGTTGATAATTGATAAAGGACAATGTACATTTTGGTACAACCCCTCAATAGCAAAAAAAGTAAAAGTAAAAGTGGTTCCAATAGAAAATACCTTTCCAAAAATATATAATTAATCGCTATTAGAGTGTGGTACCAGATTTGTTCTTAGTCGTCTACAGGGAGCAATGCTACTGAACTAACAGCAACTAACAGAACCACTGCTGACATAATTACAACGTTTAATCGTAGAAAACTAGCTATGTGGTTCGCATTCTTCATCAATTCTGGGGAGTCCGTCTTATGATTGTTAGCCAAATGTCAATAAATACTTTTGATTCAGCATAAGGTAAACGTGACCGCGTGTATTGACCGCAAAATTAAAAGATTGACATATTTCACGAATGACTTCCATATTCTTTGTAATTCTTTTTCCCCTATTTTCCAACTAAAACTAAAGCTCAGCACGTAAGCAGGAAAATCTGAAAAAACACGTGACTGAGCATGAGTTACGTCCCACGACAATTAGTTAAATTATTAGAACATGAGTATTTGTCGTGTATTTGGCTGATTATTAAATCTTAACAACGCTATCAGTGCTTAAATAATAATTTTCATTCGATTTTGCTCTATTATCCCTGATTATGTTATCAGAACTAGGTAGGTACTATCAGTTTGAAATCTCAGCATGTTTGCGAATTACATTGAGTTTAGCGTTTATTCAGCAACACGGCTATGTATTACAGACTTATGAGTGTGTTCTGAGTTGAAAGGGAAATTTTCTTAATCCATAATTTTGATGATTAATATTTTCGTTTCTGTTGCAATCTTTTGTCATGCTTTACACGAGTAAGATCTACTGATGTGGCAACAAATAAAACATCACGCTGTATGTGCTTAGATTTAATGTTAATATTAAACTAAGATATAACCACATCAATCTCAATCAATATATTAATATGTATTACTTCTAAGTCATAAACCTTTCAGAATGAATGGTCTAGACGATGAAAACCCCATCTGAATCCATTGTGCGCTTATTTCTTCTAATCGCAATAGTGATTAGAAGAGATAGGCACACAACGGACACAGACAGAAATGACAAGCGACTTTATTGAATGCTACCTATTATATTAAATAGATAATGAATAACATACCTAAATAGATAAAAGTATCTAAATCTTCGACGTGTCGAAAAAGATTTGCTTATTTATCATTCATTCTTAACTTTTACGTATGCATCTTGAACGAACGCAATTTAGCAACGTAGCAGCAAGTAACATAATATAAAAGTTCTTGTAGTTCGTTGTAACTTTGATCGATGTTTTAATAATAGTGTATTTTTTATTTATTTTTATATTTGAGTTGATTGAATGAAAGGTAAATTGCGGTTTACGATGTATGACGAATTAAAAAAAAACTACTTAGATTTACTACTTTAGATCCCGTTCAAACCAATTTTTGGTGGAAGTTTGCATGGTGATGTACCTACATCATATATTTTTTTAGTTTTATCATTCCCTTATTTTAGAATCTACAGGGGGGGGGGGCACATTTTACCACTTTGGAAGTGTCTCTCGCGCAAACTATTCACTATTCAGTTAAGAAAAAAATGAACTTAGAAACCTCAATATCATTTTTGAAGACCTATCCATAGTATGGGTTTGATGAAAAAAAAAATTCAGTTCTAAGTAGAAACCCCAAAAATTTATTGTTTTATTTTTGTGTGAAAATCTTAATGCGGTTTACAGAATACATCTTCAAACTTACCAAGTTTCAACAGTATAGTTCTTATATCTAGTTTCGGAAAAAGTGGCTGTGACATACGGACGGACAGACAGACAGACATGACGAATCCATAAGGGTTCCGTTTTTTCCATTTGGCTACGGAACCCTAAAAATTCAAGAGATCTGCTCTCTTCAAAATCTCATTTATTTTCATTCCCAACCAGTTGCAGCTGTCATGTTAAACACAGCAAATATGTGGTTAACAAAAAAGTTGAGTGCAATACATCACTGGGTTCTGTGAGAGACGTTACCATTAGCTGCGATCAAGGACAGCGATGGATGTGGAATGAATCACTGGAAGTATATTGAGGGTATTGTACACAATAAAATTTACTATTGCATGTTACTAACACGGGCAAGAAGCATCGGATTGCATTATTGTAGAAAGTATAGTTTCAGACTAGCGTAATTTTTGGGCGCATAATTTCGTATAGGCTCAGGCGTTTTAACGTACGCCACATTTTGCGCTTCAAAAATCGGAATGCGCGTGGTGAGTGGTCGCGTGGGGAGGCGTCTAACGCGTCTCGCGATTATAACTGCGTCAACGCTAGTACGAGTTAAGCGTGTGGCAAAAGGCGCACTTATGCCTGCCTACACGCGCTTCCAAAACGAGCTTGTACGTGCCGAAAATTCGCTAATCTGAAACCGCCCTAAAGAGTACTATAATAAAGCCCCGTTCACCGTAGTCTGACGATGCGATTTACGACGTGACACGCGCGGGTTTCACTTGTTTCCTTCGCGAGTACGGTCGTTGCTCTGCAAGTTGCGACGCAGTTACTCGTAGTTTACTGTTAGTAGCTTCTTTCGTTTTTTTCCACGCAATCGCTGTCACAAGACATGAGTCGTTTGGGCTTGTAGGTCGTGGCCACTGGTTTAGACTAGGTTTAAAAAAATATAACGGTTTAGTGAGCAGGAATACTATGCCATTTTCTGTATCAGTCAAGCAAGCACATGTACACACAAATACTATTTAATTAATTTTTCGCTTAATGAAATTGACACAATTACTTTATCAGATCTGATACGGTTTGAATTATTTATGTTTTTGTGGAAACAATCAAGCGCTTTTGTCTAGAGTAGATAAACTTGAACACGCAAAAAGGTTTCATTTCCTTTTGTAGGTAAATAGCGCACGATATTCATTAAAAGAAAAAATGTAGCCACGAATTATATACTCATCATTGTAACATTACAAAGATAATATTTACTCTACTTGACTCAACAAGCGCGTAGAGCAAGTTTAAATTGCAAATAACTATGAATTAAGTCTAACGTAAGTGTTTAAATAAAATTAATTATGAATATTTTCATTAGGGAGGCTTTTATGAGCAGTCATTTGTAGAATGTTACTGTCTTAGATATTGTGTAAAATTTAAGATAGTATAAGGCAAAATCGTTTATTGTCTATGCCAACAATTCGCGAATTTAAATTAGGCTTGACACACATAAAACGAAAAGTTTTTATCAAACTTGAACATGAGCAAAGCAGGCGTAAAAAGATAATCTAGGAAACATGCATCACCAACTGAATTTAATCAAGGATTTCTTTTTAAGATTTTTCCCATCTAAAAGTTGATCGTACTATTTATTTACTACTAGCTTTTGCCCGCGGCTTCTAATAGTACTTTTTTTCGAGATGAAGGGTACCCTATGTCCGTTCCTGTACACCTAACAACTTATATACAAAATATCAGGATGATTGGTTCAGTGGTTTAGGCGTGAAAAGGTAACAAACAAATAAACTTACTCTCGCATTTATAATATTATAATAGTTAGGATTAGGATATTAGTTAGGATAAGACTAGTTAGAATTTTTATTTTAACATAAAACGGCTGTTACTAATACATAGGTATTATGTATTACCAATATTAGTTTTTAATTTAAGTCATGTTACTAAACATTTTACTGCCTAGACACGTACGTACGTACGTATTTTAATTAGGGAACATTCAAGCTAAACGTGACTACAAAATAATAATTAATACTGATACTTATCAGCCAGACTATTACAAATCAATACTCTTTGTTTTCTAAACGTGTTTGAGTGCATAATTTGTTATCTTTCTAATCAATAATATATTTTGTTCGCATGTATCTATCTGTGTGTGTCTGTGTGAAGGTGTTATTTGAACAAAACAGTAGCAAAATAACAATAAATATAAGATATTGTTTATTAAATGATCTTCTGATTCCTTGAGATTAAGGTAATAAACTTTACTTAGTCTACATTTTGAAGTGGCAATAGTACTAGTTGTTGAACAGCCACTTATTACTACCAACTGCTTCTTCACTATTTATTCCCGGGAAGGTTGGGCGTTTTGTGGGACTGTCTCTAGTAAATTTTGACGTTCAAAAATTGCTGATTATCCGCCTTATTTTAATAAATGACTTTTGATTTTGAATTAGAAAAGATGTATTAATTAATGTTTCTAATTATCTGAATCAGAAGATCGCTATATCTACTACGTACCTTTTTCCTAAAGAAAATGTTTGCTATTTCTATGAATTGTTTTTCAGAAAAAAACATCGATCACATTAATCATTTTCATGATAAACCTGCACGTAACAATACACCCCAATATTTTTTAACCAATAGTTCTTTTCTTGTACCACTGAAGTAAAATCTTCGGCACATCAGTACACACAGTCAACATTGTAGCTTAAAGTCGACCACTAATACGTAGCAAGTGCACGGCTAGGTTCGTGGGTCGCAGTGAACAACGACGCCGCCGACGCAACGCGACGTCTATAATCATTTTGCAAAGCAAAGTTAACTACTCGTGTCTTGTTAAACCGTGGGCCACTGTGTAGCGCTGCCTTAAAACCACGTTTAACACATTTCAGCCCGGGTATTTCAAATAATACCCTGGTGTTTACTGTTGCTACTGTTAATAAGCCGGTTAATGTTCGTGTGTCATATATTTTGTATGAAAACTCTGCGGTGTAGTTTTCAGCGAGACTTTTCAGCTGAAAATTATATAATTTTACTTTACAGTGCTTTTGCTTGAACATGCACTTTCTCTGTTCTGGTGATTCGCTTTATCCTTTACAGGCAGGTGGGGTTTATTCTTGATAATATAATTATGACTTTTCTCTTTGAATTACAGCAGAAATACTAAAAAAATTCAAACAAAATATTTAATTCTACACATGACAGATACATTTATCAATTAGTAATGCTTTAAATATGTTGTCCTTTAAAAGCAACAGTATACATTTAAATGAATTTAATACAAAATCGTGAGTATTTTTGCAAAGAGTCAGCCAGTGTTAACATAGTTATAGGTGTGTACATATGTATTCATCTCGGGTCTCCCTTGTTTTACCGAAAAGAAATTGCCAAATTATCACTTCCCAAACAAATTTTCGCATAATTTCATTTGCCAAATTATTACTTACCAAAAAATCTCTTTACAAATAATTGTTACGAAAACCTATGTTTGGCAAGTGAACGTTTGAACAATAACTTGTTCACCAACTAGTACTTTTACCATTTTTTATCTAATCAAATATTTCAGTTGGTATAACATATTTTACGCAAAATTAAATAAGCCAAATATTTGGTGTCGTCAATTTTAAACTTACCATTTCAGTCAAAAGCACTATTAACTAATTGGAATCTCCTATTTGGATTCGGTTGGGGCTCCTATTTCTGTCTGCAGGGTTTACAGGCACCTAACTAACCGAACCTCGGGGTGCCCCTGACGTCGACCGTCTAGGGTTAGCGTTTCCGTCAGCAGGTCGACGGATCCCCGCTGCGCGGGGCTCCTATTTCTGTCTGTAAGGTTTACAGGAACCTAACTAACCGAACCTCGGGGTGCCCCTGACGTCGACCGTCTAGGGTTAGCGTTTCCGTCAGCAGGTCGACGGATCCCCGCTGCGCGGGGCTCCTATTTCTGTCTGCAAGGTTTACAGGAACCTAACTAACCGAACCTCGGGGTGCCCCTGACGTCGACCGTCTAGGGTTAGCGTTTCCG
The DNA here is from genome assembly GCA_950022335.1 of Eurois occulta. NCBI lineage: Eukaryota > Metazoa > Arthropoda > Insecta > Lepidoptera > Noctuidae > Eurois > Eurois occulta. Next base: position 847,349 of record OX465492.1, on the reverse strand, counting down.
TCAGCAGGTCGACGGATCCCCGCTGCGCGGGGCTCCTATTTCTGTCTGCAAGGTTTACAGGAACCTAACTAACCGAACCTCGGGGTGCCCCTGACGTCGACCGTCTAGGGTTAGGGTTTCTGTCAGCATCTGTTAAATTTCAATTACGTTATATTAAATCAATTTGTGTTATGTCTTCATTCCAAAATTTTTGCCTTTATATTTTTTGTCATAACAAATCATTTGACTAAACGTTTATTGTCTTAATTTTGTTTGCTGTAATAAATCATTTGGTTAAAGACCAAAAGCCTAAATGAAATTATCCTTGGTAATAATCTGCCAAGTAAACATTTGACCAAATGAAAATGTACGTACTAAAATTATTCCAAATATTACATTGGTGTAAAAAAAGGTTGCTAAAATTTGTTTGGGTAATGAAAATTTGGCAAAATCTTTTCGGTAAAACGGCAGGATCCCATTCAGGGTCTCCCTTGTTTGACCGAAAAGAAATTGCCAAATTATCACTTCCCAAACAAATTTTCGCATAATTTCATTTGCCAAATTATTACTTACCAAAAAATCTCTTTACAAATAATTGTTACGAAAACCTATGTTTGGCAAGTGAACGTTTGAACAATAACTTGTTCACCAACTAGTACTTTTACCATTTTTTATCTAGTCAAATATTTCAGTTGGTATAACATATTTTACGCAAAATTACATAAGCCAAATATTTGGTGTCGTTAATTTTAAACTTACCATTTCAGTCAAAAGCACTATTAACTAGTTGGAATCTCCTATTTGGATTCGGTTGGGGCTCCTATTTCTGTCTGCAGGGTTTACAGGCACCTAACTAACCGAACCTCGGGGTGCCCCTGACGTCGACCGTCTAGGGTTAGCGTTTCCGTCAGCAGGTCGACGGATCTCCGCTGCGCGGGGCTTCTATTTCTGTCTGCAAGGTTTACAGGAACCTAACTAACCGAACCTCGGGGTGCCCCTGACGTCGACCGTCTAGGGTTAGCGTTTCCGTCAGCAGGTAGACGGATCCCCGCTGCGCGGGGCTCCTATTTCTGTCTGCAAGGTTTACAGGAATCTAACTAACCGAACCTCGGGGTGCCCCTGACGTCGACCGTCTAGGGTTAGCGTTTCCGTCAGCAGGTCGACGGATCCCCGCTGCGCGGGGCTCCTATTTCTGTCTGCAAGGTTTACAGGAACCTAACTAACCGAACCTCGGGGTGCCCCTGACGTCGACCGTCTAGGGTTAGGGTTTCTGTCAGCATCTGTTAAATTTCAATTACGTTATATTATACCCTCGTAATATTAAGGAATCCTTTAGTAGTTCATGACTGTATCACCCGACACATCTACGTTCACACCATCATCCTATCTCTCCCCACACACTACACTTACACACATCACCTACTCATTTCACCTGCACACTTCACAGGAGACTTTACTTCACACCTCTTACACTACACTATTTCTAGTTTTCTTTTTTTTATGTTAATCAAGTTTAAATATGTCTGCTTTTTCCCTTTTGCAATAAATCATATCATAATAATAATTATTTATATTGTATTAAATTTAAACTACATGTGATTCGGGGTGAGGGCCTGGGGATCCGTCACACAGGGTATCCTAGTATGGACGCCAGTCTCTCACAAAGGAACATATAATATGCATTTTGTTAAAATGTTATTTTTACAATTGTACTTATTATAACTATGTGAACCTTTGTGAAGAGAGAAAATAAAGATATATTATTATATTATTATTATTATTATTATATTAAATCAATTTGTGTTATGTCTTCATTCCAAAATTTTTGCCTTTATATTTTTTGTCATAACAAATCATTTGACTAAACGTTTATTTTCTTAATTTTGTTTGCTGTAATAAATCATTTGGTTAAAGACCAAAAGCCTTAATGACATTATCCTTAGTAATAATCTGCCAAGTAAACATTTGACCAAATGAAAATTTGCGTACTAAAATTATTCCAAATATTACATTGGCATAAAAAAAGGTTGCTAAAATTTGTTTGGGTAATGAAAATTTGGCAAAATCTTTTCGGCAAAACGGCAGGATCCCGGCAACAACCACACCTACCGCTGCACTGAAACGCTTTTTTAAACATATTGTGGAATCCATCTATACATATAATAAATGTGTAGAAGTGGCGTTTCTGTACATTGAAAATATTTAGAAAAAAAATAGTAGGGGTGTGAAAAGATCACACACAGAACCCATTTCTATAATTTTTAGATTTTTTGTCTGTTTGTCGGTTTGTTTATAATACTATTATTTGTTGCGCAGAATTTATGTTACGAATAGAATACGAGTTCGAAAGGCCGGAAGAGTGTGTGTGAGACGGCCGCACGAAATGACCGCGTGGGTTGAATATTCGCGCTGTCATATCGCCAATTGTTTTGATTGAGATTGAGATGATTGATTAGGACGCAAAGTTACCAACACTTAAATAGGCAGACATACCTAGTAGGCAACGCTTCCTTTGATCTGATATAGCACAGCCAGAAGATTTGTACCAAAGAAGAATTAAGATTAAGAATTATACCTACAAAAAAAATATATAAATTGTTTGAACTACATACAAAATTATCGTAAGTCGCATTACTTTTTCACAGATAGTCTTTTCAGTTATCCGTTAGGAATATTCAGTTTGCCCGAAAATATTTATCCAATTGTTAGTAGTTCACTTTAGTTTAGTAGAAAATATTATGTAGAGTCCAAAGTGTAAAAACCTCCTCGTAAACTTTCCTCAAAGAGGTATCTCTGACGGATTTTATGCAAAATATTACTTCAGACCTTCCTTCTAATATATTCAAGAACTTTGAGTTTTTTAATCAACTTTTAATTTCGGTTCGCTTTGGGTAAAGTTTTACCTCTCGTAATTGGGCTCCATCATCAGGCTTAAGAGGCTTGTAAAGGTAAAGACTTCATGACTATAAAACTTTTTTCTGGGAGCCAAGTTATGTGGGCGGTTTTGTGGTAAGCTGAATCGTGGTAAACTGAAACGTGAGAAAAAATAATATTATATTTGTCGGATCCGGTCGTTGGTACGGACATAAAATGAATCGCAAGCGCACCAGTGGTGACATCACGCGACCTACTTACAAGTCTACCCACACCACAGCGTGCGACGACATTGAGTGTCTGATCGCAGCGAAGTTGAGACGTCCCGGAACTGTAGGTACCTGATTCATTTTGCTCCATGTTATTGTGTTAAATTGTAATTTCAAGTAATTTGTTAGTTTAATAAAAACAGTGTATCGCACCCAGCGTGTTTTCATTGCAAAAAAAAACCATCTTCTGCCCACATGTTGATGTACGAGCCTAATGGAATAAATCCTGACAATCCGACATATTAAACAGTATTTTTTAACCAAAGGCATTGGTCGCGTGACTCCTCGGTCACTCCCCTATTCTTAAAATCGGGAGGCGCCCTTTGTCCGGCCAAGCGTTATGGTTTGACAAACAATATGAACGCAAAGGCTGTTTGTTTCAGGTCGCTCCGCGATTGGTGTTTTGTATAATTCATTGATTTAGTGTAAAATTCTTCAAACCTTCAGATATTATTGTTATTGCAATCAGAATCTTTCTAGCCTTGTACGAAACTTCCCCAAAATTACAATCATATTCAACTACCGTCTTGTCAGCTCACAACGAATCCCGATCAACTCCATCTATTTCTGTTCGTCAAAAGCAAATGAACTTGTAGCAGACAAATTTGGGTATCAGTAGATACGTGCTCACTAAACTAGACACTGCAGTGTAGTCGTTTTATGTGATAGAGGCGGCGCGATTACTTGTTAATAGGTCCTTCATATTTTACCAAAAATAGCTGTATGAATATGTCATGTTCCCATTGAACGTTATGATACCTCGGCAGCTCAAAGTAAATATTAAAATTGTTGGATTCACCTCACAGCATCAAAAAATGTTCATGTCTAATATTTGAATTATTGTCATGTGTTATTATGTCTTTCTCACTCATACTGACAATTGTATCTACCATTCGAATAGTGAGCTATATCCAATGCGAGCTCACTCTTCTAAGCTCAATCAATTTCTCGCGCGACCCTAATCGCGTTGATCTAACGATTTATATCTTTAACTTAACGTTAAAATGACGTGATGAGCTTGACTTGTAACGAAACTTACATTAACAACGGAGGAATATTTTGGAAAATACAGGGCGACTGTTACCCTGCTGAGGGAAGAAACAATTTAGACATAAAAGTTTTTTTTTTCATAGATTTAGTTTTGAAATACTTAAAAAAAAAAAACTACTCATCGCAATAGTTATATCGCTTCCACCACAAGACAACACGAAACATTAACATTACAGTACTCAACGGAATAGTAGGAACCAATACTAGAGTCAAGTACTCGCGCAAGTAGCTAGTTAGCTACTAGTTCCACAGTACACTAGTGTTTGAGTTGAGTGCTTTACTTGAAGATGGGAATTTGAGCAGTCAATGGTTGAATAGTACTTATGTATCTAGCTAAGTTAAATTAGGAGGTGCTTGAATCCTAGCTAATATTATAAATGCGAAATTATGTGTGTTTGTTTGTTACCTTTTAGCGCCTACACCACTGAACCGATCATCACACAAACGTTGAAGATCCTAACTTCAAAACTGAATGACTTTCATATAAACTTCCACCCCCTATTTTTCCCCTTTAGGGATGGAATTTCCAAAAATCCTTTCTTAGTTGATACTTACTCTTCACAAAGAATAGCCCCAAGTTAGTAGTACCCTCCAAGTTTCATGTCTCTTGGACCTGCGATTTGGGCTGTGTGTTGATAAATCACCCAGTCAGTCAGTCTGTCCGTTTACCATTTTATATAAAAGGTGCAGTTTTGCATCCTTCTCAAATTCAAGGAGGTATCTATACTAATGATTCTCGACCCGAATCGATAATAAAATGGGTAGGTAATTTTTTATTATATTTTTCTTATTTACGGAAATCGGTAAGTGTAAACCACCCGTATTAAATCGCAGCCCGTCTGTTCCTAGCCCTAAACCGCGCCGTCACACACACAGACGCAAACGTTTATTCGCCATTGTATTCCATAAACTTCAAAGACAGCGCGCGCGCAACCCCGGGGCCCCGGCGCGGCGGCGCGCGGCGCGGCGGCGCGCCCGGCAGTTTGTTTGATGGCACCGCCGCGTACAGGCGCGCGTTCGCAAATTCCTTTCATCGCGCCCCGGTAAATATCGGTAAAAACAAGATGACGGACAATTACTCCAATATTGAGTTGGTGGAGATGGTCCGCTTGTATGCCATCAGTGGAGACAGCCTACGTCGAGCCATCCGGATGTTCGCGGAACTGTTTCCCAATCGACCACCCCCATCACAGCACGTCATGTTGGCTGCTACGCAGAGACTGCGGGATCATCGGCAGTTCGACGTTCCCCGGCATGCTCAAGCTCGCGGCAGTGAAGGCCTGCCGGTCGCCTTGCAGGAAGATATCCTGGAGTACTTCCAGCGAGAGCCACGGGCAAGCACGCGGGAGGCCGGTCGACGGTTTGGAGTGCACCACTCTACAGTGTGGCGGCTACTGAGACGGGAACAGCAGCACCCGTTCCATTACCGCAAGGTACAGGACTTACACCCGGGTGACAACGCCGCACGGGTTACATTTTGTCGCTGGTTGCTGGAACACCAAGACGCCAACATCCTGTGGACGGACGAGTGTTTATTTACTCGAGTTGGCCTCTACAATGTTCATAATGAACACTGGTGGGCTCACCGCGACCATAACCCACACGTGACTCAACGGCATGCATTCCAAGTGCGGTTTAGCCTAAATGTGTGGGCTGGCATAATAGGGGATCACGTGCTTGGACCCTATTTTATCGACGGATACCTCAACAGTGCCACATACCTGGAGCTGTTGCGACAGGTTGTCGAGGAGATGTTGGAAGACATTCCTCTGGCACTCCATCGCAACTTGTTTTACCAGCAAGACGGTGCCCCTCCTCACTACGGTCGGCAAGTACGAGAGTACTTGACTCAAAGGTTTGGCAACCAATGGGTCGGCCGCGGCGGACCTGTGGCCTGGCCTCCGCGTTCTCCGGACCTGACGCCCCTGGACTTTTATTTGTGGGGAGACATTAAAAGGTTAGTGTACAAGGAGGAAGTCACGTGTATTGAACAATTACGTGAAAAAGTGATTAGTGCTTTCGACACTGTAAAAACGAATGTTTTAGTGTTGCGTAAGCTGAAAGAAAATCAGCAGCGTCGTGCTAGACTGTGCCTAGAGTGTGCTGGTGGAAATTTTGAACAATACCTCCAGGTAACCTAAGTAGGCAATTTATTTATTTGTACATTGACAATCATAATTATTTATGTAAATACGTTGTTCGTTTAATCATTTTTTTTTTGTGTAAATAAGTTGATTTAAAATTTTTAACTACGCCAACAATACCTATCAGACAAAATTACTTATCAATTCATCACCTACTTAACTAGCAAATCTTTCCATTTTTTCATCAAAAAGTAGAAAACATTTTTAGATTTAGTAGATCGGTACCCGAACGAAGGTATTTTTGCCGGTCCTAAGCCCGTTAAGTAGGAAGGAAAATTTAAAATCAACCAATTTAATCCACAACGAAAAACAAAATCATTAGGTACGAAAACCTGACATTGAATTTACCTACAATGCGCCGATTTATTATTACCCAAATTCAAGCCCGCGCGCTATCTACCTACAACAGCTGAGCGCGTGCGCCTACGCCTCAAGTTATAGCTAAATCCTACCTACCTACATGTTTTTATTATTCAGATCTAAGATTATCAATTTAAGGATTGTCCGTTCAGCAGGATTGCAATAACACGTAATAAAGCAAAACTAACATTTTATTAATCAGCTGATAACTACCGTACTACCGTAGGTACTTACAGTAGGTACGTGAACGTTTCTTTGGGGCACTAGTAGTAAGGACTACTTTCATTAGTAAGATTTCTGCATTCTAGTGATTCTTAAAAATGAGTTAATTATCAAGAAAAATAATCATGACAATATTGTAGGTGATTTTCGGTAGCGCTGCGTTTTTTAGGTAGAATGCGGCCGGCGCGCGGCGGCGACGTGGCGCGGCGTCTCGCACACTCGCACAGACTGTCGACACTCACACACACAGCGATGTCGCTGTGTGCGCGATGGGTGATTCTGAAATTGACTTTCGTATGATTCTGAAATACTGTCAAATTTAAACAATTTAAAATAGCAGCTGTATTAATTATTGACCAGGTACCGTAATTTAAATCGATTATTTATGTCTTTTGTGACAAGCTCTTGAATTTTGACCAGGATGCAAAACTGCATCTTGTATATAGTAATATATGACATATTATATTATTATTTAAACTTTAGTAGTGTGTTAAGAGTTTAATTGTCAAATTCAAAATTAACGCGAGCGAAGCCGCGGGCAAAAGCTAGTGTTATATATCTAAAGTTTCAGTACACTATGTACTGGAATAATATCAATTAATAACATAACGAGATCGTTCCACACCTCGGTAAGTACGTGGAGGCGTTGATCCCAACTGTCATTTAACGTTACGGGTAGTCAGAAACCCGAGGGTCTAACTGCCACTCTTCAATTTCAATTGCCGTTATCCAGAAAACTCCACTGTTGACTTTTACTGATGTTCTTTTGTTTCATTGGCAGGGTTACAGTATATCTCGGAGTTCAGTGTGCCCCTTGGCAGAGGCCTCCTTTAATGTCCATTGCTTAAGTTCGTCTTCCCATCTTTTGCGTTGTCGACCTCTTTTCTTTTACCGCTTCTAAGGTACCATTATGTCAGGGTGTTTAGAAGCCGACCTGAACATAGAAAAGGACTAAGCTTGTGTTGTAGCTCACTTCTTATATCGACTTCTTTGTCAGTGATAGTTTTTATGTTTTTCTTACAAGTGATCTATATACATATAATAAAACAGTAAAAAAACTGTGTCTGTACATTGAATATATTACAAAAATAATTATTGAGGGGGGTTTAGAAACAGTAATAGAGCATGAAACCAAAAAAAAAATTCTGTCTGTTTGTCTGTTTGTTTGTACACGCTAATCTTCGGAACTACTTGACGGATTTGAATGATTTTTTTTTGTTATATAGTTATAAAGTCTGAGCAACACATAGGCTATAATTTATCTTGGAAACTTGAACACCTGATGCAGAACCGCAACAGACCAGCTAAACTATAAGAGATACAAAAATGGTACCTTAGCAAAAATTGTTTCACGTGATAAGCATTTTCTGCTAAGTGAATAAATTTGAAGATCTGGAACACCTGATGTGGAACTCCAAGAGCCCAGCTACACTATAACATATATAGGAATGACGTCTTAGCAAGAGTTGTTCAGCCTGATGAGCACTCTCTGTTGTCGTATAAAATTTGAAGATCTGGAACAGCTTATGTGGAACTCCAAGAGCCTAGCTACACTATAACATATATAGGAATGACGTCTTAGCAAGAGTTGTTTAGCCTGATGAACACACTCTGTTGTCGTATAAAATTTGAAGATCTGGAACAGCTGATATGGAACTCCAAGAGCCCAGCTACACTATAACCTATACAGGAATAACGTCTTAGCAAGAGTTGTTCAGCCTGATGAGCACTCTCTGTTGACGTATAATTGGCATTTTTCAAGTTATGTCAAGAAGACGACTTTGCAAAAACTTTGACCTATGACCAGGTGCCATCTTATTATACCTACGATAAACAGAGAGGTACTTTCAATCGACGTCGACGTCAACCAGTTGATGGACTTTTTTTTTAATGGAGAATGTTATTTTTTGGCCTGTTGCTCCATATTGTTCATGGACCAACTTCTTTTTCTATTTTAAAGACTGTTGATGGTGTAGAGCATCTTTCGTTTCAAGCAACTTGCAGGGCACTTAACCTCCTTGACGATGATCAACACTGGGACAACACCCTCGAGGAAGCCTGTGTCCGCGACAGCCCCAGTAGTTTACGAAATTTGTTTGCCATAATGTTAGTATTTTGTGCTCTCTCGAACCCTTTGAGATTGTGGGAAAAGTACAAGACATTTTTCTCTGAAGACTTTTTACGCATTCTGAGATGCAATGCGGAAGACACTATTAGTCCAACAGATGACAGAGTGTTGAATAGTTCCCTTTGTTCTATACAAGATACTGTTCATTCAATTGGAGGCAACTCTCTTATCACTTACGGCCTACCTGTTCCCCAAGCAGAACCCAATCAGCCACGCACTAATCGGGAGTATATCGCTGAAACAAGCTATTAATAATTATAGTGGTCCAAAGTGTCTTAAACAACGAAGGGAAGCTGTTTTTTTTAGATGCTCCAGGAGGCACCGGTAAAACTTACCTGACGAGAGCAATCCTTGCTGAAATTAGACGGCAAAATAAGATCGCTCTTGCCGTAGCATCATCAGGTATTGCCACATTACTTCCAGGCGGAAAGACGGCACATACAATATATAAAATTCCAATCGATTTAGACAGATCTGAAACACCAACCTGTTCTGTAACACGAAACTGTGACAAAGCGAAAGTGTTTCAGGATTGCTGTCTAATCGTCTGGGATGACTGTACTATGTCAAACAAAAAGGCAGTAGAGGCTGTGGATAGAACACTACGAGACAATCGTCGAGATGACAGGCCGATGGGTAACGTAACTCTTTTGTTTTCGGGAGATTTTCGTCAAACCCTTCCAGTCATAAGCCGGGGAACTAGGGCAGATGAGATTAATGCCTCATTAAAACATTCACATCTATGGCCTCAAATACAAAAGCTCAAATTATCCATTAATATGAGAGCCCAACTTGGCGGTAATTCACATGCCCAAGAGTTTTCGGGAGTATTATTGAAAGTTGGGGAAGGTCTCCTTCCTGAAGAGAATGTTCCTGAAATACTTGGGAAAATTGTTACCTCTGAAGAGGAACTGATACGATCGGTATTTGGAAACATTCAGAGTATACTAAACCAAGAAAATTCATGGTTATGTGAACGCGCCGTATTGACCCCAAAAAATGATCAAGCTGCAAAAATTAATCAAAAAATTTTGGCGGACATTGTAGGGGATGAAGTGGTTTACACTTCTTTCGACAGTGTTGTCGATCAGGACGACGCCATTAATTACCCAGTTGAGTTTCTCAATTCACTTACAGCGAGTGGTCTCCCTGCTCATAAAATAAGACTTAAAGTCGGTGTTCCCATAATGCTGATGCGAAATTTAACTCCGCCAAAACTGTGCAACGGAACCCGTCTTATTGTCAACGCTTTACAACGTAATATAATTGTTGCTACAATACTCACTGGGTGTGGTGCCGGTGATACTGTGTTCATACCGCGCATACCACTCATCCCCAACAATTTCCCCTTTCCTATTAAGCGCACACAGTTCCCTGTGACTACGTGCTTTGCCATGACAATAAACAAGTCAAAAGGGCAGACGCTTAAAGCCGCTGGTGTTGACCTGACAACCGACTGTTTTTCTCATGGCCAAGTTTATGTTGCTTTTTCAAGGGTCAGCAACGCTTCCGGTTTTTATACAGCGTGTAACGGAAGGGGGGTATCAACCCTGAAGGAGGTGAATGTGCTCATGAAACTCAACAACTTTCCCCAAAGAACATAGGTCGAAATATGAAAAAAAAAATTGGCCCTCCCATAGTAAATCAATCAGCTGGTAGTCAGTTTTGTAAGGGAGGGCCAAATTTTTTTTACCCCCTTTCCGTTACACGCTGTATATTAGCTCCTGAAGGAAAAACCCCAAATGTGGTTTATAAAGAAATTTTTTAAAAGATATTTGCAATATTATTGTTAATTCAGTGTACCCTTGGGATCTGCTGCGGAGTAACGGGAAGAAAAGTTTTTTTGTTGTATAGTCTGGGCAACATATAGGCTATAATTTATTTTGGAAAATTAACACCTGATGCAGAACCGCAACAGACCAGCTACAGTATAAGAGATATAAAAATGGTGCCATAGAAAAAAATATTCCACGTGAAGAGCATTTTCTGCTGTGAGAATAAATTTGAAGATCTGGAACACCTGCTGTGGAACTCCAAAGCCCATGGCAGCGACACTATAACATATTAAGGAATGTCGTCTTAGCAAAAGTTATTTAGTCTGATGGGCATTTTCTGTTGACATACAAAAATGAATGATCTGGAACGACTCCAATCGTCTCGCTCATCCCGTTATTTTCCCGTCCCCGGGCCTTAGAATTCTACATCAGACGTTTCAGATTTTTGATTTTGACGACCCCGTTGTCGCTGGCGTAAGCAACGGGATCCGCGTACGAAGTCGCGGGCAGAAGCTAGTACTTGAATAAACTGCGGTTGGAACCCACTGTCATCATCATTCTCTTGCCATTGTCCCAGTTCATTTGGGGTCGGCGCAGCATGTCTTCTTCCATACTTTTCTTCTACTCGTCATCTCATCACCCACCCAGCCAAACCACCCACCACCCACACACAAACCCACTGTATTATAAAGATATGAAACGTACTGAAAAAGTCTAAATTGTTAATCAACCTTAAATCAATCATCAGTCCATTAATTAAAATAAACATAACATAACACCACACCTGTTTCCCCAAAAGGTTAGGTAGAGGTGCACCCACGTAACACGGGCAAAAATCAAAATTAAATGATTTCTAAAGAAAGGGTAACAAGTAACCACACGTAAGGGTTAATTGTTGTTATTTCCAAAGCGAAACCTTTATTAATGTTAACCCATTTTACATTGAAACAAAAACTTACTTCCATAATACGATTCATTTAAATTACATAACGGAACAAACTTCTGGCGTTCATTTGATATTGTTAATTCAGTACAAGTGCTTCTAATTGATCACCGCATCACAAAGGAAAAACTTGATAATGTAATCCAGCCTGAACATCGAGTCTCAGTGGTTTCAGTAACAGGGTTACAATTAGGAAGGTTTAAGATGCGTCGGGAAGTTATTCTGTTGTTTGTGAAGTTAAATGTGGTAAAAGAGTTATTTTGCTTGGAAAAGATTAGCTAAGTCAGCTAAACAGAGCAAGATTATTTATCTTTTTAGTCGTTTGTTTGTGTTTGGAATAAAGTTTTAAGAGTGTTCTCGGTAAAAATCATAAATTCGGGGATTTTTAAAGTGAAATTACTCCATTTTGCCTGGGATTTGTAAAAAACTAATTTCAGTATCACATTAAGTATATCTTTAAATTGTATTTGTATAGAATAAAACATTGAAAAATGACAAAAGTTATCAAAAATAAAGCTTATTTTAAACACATGTTTTTGGAATTTTGCGAGAAGGCTGAATTTCGGAATGAAATTGTGAATCAACAATGAGTCGTGGAAGTCTGGAAAAAATCATGGCGGAAGGCAAGATACTGTTTATGTTATTGTATAGAATAGAAAAGTAATTTTAATCCATAAACTCCCTAAAAAAAAACATTTCCTTTACTTAAATGTTGCATTCTAAAACATCATTTTTATATTTTACTAGCTGCCCAGCGCAACTTCGTTTGCGTGGTGTCCTACCCCTTACCCTACCCTACTCCTAACCTACTCCTACACTACTCTTATCCTACTCCTACACTACTCCTACCCTACTCCTAACCTACTCCTACCCTACTCCTACCCTACTCCTACCCTACTCCTACCCTACTCTTACCCTACTCCTACCCTACTCCTACCCTACTCCTACCCTACTCCTACACTACTCCTACCCTACTCTTAACCTACTCCTACACTACTCCTAACCTAATCCTACCAAAAAAAAGTATCCTAGTGTTGTTTTTAGACTTATCCAGGCAATTTTTTGAATTTTTCTCGCCGTAAAAACCATCCTTGAACTTCAACGAACATTTAAAAAAAAGAATTGGCCAAATTGGTCCAGGCGTTGTTAAGTTATGCGCTTACCAACACATTTTGCGATTCATTTTTATATTATAGATTACGGCAGAAATAACTAAAAAAAAAACACTATTTCTAAGTGGGGTTCAAGCAAATAGAAAACCAAAAAAAAAATTATACATTACATTAGTACATCGACAATATAAAATTCCAAAGTTACTAATAAATAACGCAGCGCAACTTTTGTCATTTTTCAATGTTTTATTCTATACAAATACAATTTAAAGATATGCTTAATGTGATACTGAAATTAGTTTTTTACAAATTCCAGGCAAAATGGAGTAATTTCACTTTAAAAATCCCCGAATTTATGATTATTGAATTTTTTTACCGAGAACACTCTTAAGGTGTCTGCCCAATTCAACGTACCATACCATGACTGTGCGTGCGTGAAAGGAACATGACACGGACTACTTAAACTACAAATGGCTTTTTATCACATGTTTGAATAACTCGCCCAGTTTCTGAGAAATTCTTGGTTCTAGTTCATTTCTACATACATATTTGACAGTGCCACTTTGGTTCCACGTCCGACCACATTACGCTTCTGAATACTCAGTGATACTGATAACTTTGCCCAATCAATAACTAACGAGAAGTTAACTGTGGACCTCAGATATTGTGCAATATTTTAGACCAATGCCTAAGTAATATTGGCTTTACCCACATATGTACAGTCAACCGCACATCAGTGAACAATTTGACACTAATGATGGCACTTGTGTATGTCATATTAGTAAGAGCGATTTCCGTATTGCAAATTAATGTTACCACTGATTTTTGGTACACTATTCTTATAGAACAGAAGCTCATTTAATTTTTTAAAAGAATAGGCAAAACAACCTAGAACTATTTATTTTTAACAAATCACAAAATCAACACAACACAAAAACCGTTAGATACAGAAATAATTAAAACAGTATAGTAGTATAGTATAGTTCACGATAACGTCCATCACTTCCGAGCTCCCGAGCAAAAGTGTCCGCGCTCTGAGAGTGCACCGCTTATATGTTGCCCCCTCCACTCGCTGTGTCACCACGATCGCACGATGTCCCCGCCCTTTCGGCTGACGAATCCTCTAAGACGGCCGTTCCTGACAGCTGAACGACCTCGTCAGCTTGGCTCTCTGGCATTGCCTGCTGCACTGTTTCATCCTCTACAAATAATGTTTTGCGCCTGGTCTTCACTGGCTTGGACCTCATTGGTAGACTCGTCATCTAAAACATAACAAAGCAAAGACTTGTATGAGGTATTCTGAAAGTTTGAACAATTAACTGCCCATTGTAATGAAATTACTAGCAATTGCACCAAAATAGGCAGCAGTTTGTAAATTGTATCACCAATGAGAGAGTTCCGGACCTCAATCATTACTGAAACAACCACAACATCGCCTGGCAACCACCATGGGGGTTCCAGATGGCCATAATGTCGGGGCAATCAGATAGCCATAATGTCGAGGCTATAAAAACAAAATTGCCACAATGTCGGGGCAAGCAGCCACAATGTCGGGGCTATACGAAATAAAATTGCCACAATGTCGGGGCAAGCAGCCACAATGTCGGGGCTTATACGAAATAAAATTGCCACAATGTCGGGGCAAGCAGCCACAATGTCGGGGCAAGCAGCCACAATGTCGGGGCTTATACGAAATAAAATTGCCACAATATCGGGGCAAACAGTTCCAGGACGTCTCAACTCAGCTGCGATCTGACACTCCACTGTCCACTGTCGCCTCGAGCTGAAGCAACAGGGCTCTGTCAAAGCACGCAGGGGCCCACCACTCGCACCGCAGGTTTGTAACTCGGTCGCGTGATGTCACCACTGGCGTACTTGCGATTCATTTTAAGCCCGTACCAATGACAGTCTCAGACACGGCCACACGTCCTGGTGTGATGGTTACTCTGCGAACAAACAAGTCTACGACAGAATTTTGTTCCACTCGGTCACTCCTGACCAAACTTTACATACATCGGGTCAGTGAAGGTAAAGAACTCTACTAACTCTTTTTAACCAAATTCTACTCTTTGGTTAAATCAAACACAGTCAAATTGGGAATAATCGAGAATGGGTCAACCCTTGGGCCATGTACCATAGTCGTTCGAATCAACCTTTTAAACTCTACTGCAACCAAAACTGCCAAGCTTATAAAAACTTTCGAGTAAAACTTCTAACGCCACGGCTCTCCAGCCGACCAGCAATCTCATTGCTCTCACACATCCAGCGCATGGATCAAAAACTCGCACATCCATCAAATGGATCGCCCGTGTGCATGTGCAATGGGTCACCCACTGACTACACAGTACGGTCTTTCTAGATCCCAACCTCCGTCAGAGTCAAACGCCTATCGCGTGCCCACGGACTATTGAGTTGCCTCAAGAGATACCGATTTCTACCGGGCTACGACTACGAACGTCGAACACACAACGGCCGATAGACTGCTTTACTCGACCTTCTACTACAACACTTAAGCTTGCTCATCATCATCAAAATCCTTGTCAACATCGACTGGTACGTGACCCGCTGGCATCTTCTTTAGCCTACCGTGTACATGTTTGTAGGCATACTTCAGATCTAACAAACAATTAGATCAATTAAAATGCTAGAGCAACCAAGTACCTCTTCATCCATCTAATCAACACATATGGCCTATGGGAAACATTTATGCCCTCCAACAAACCCCTGTTTGTTATACTACGTTCCTCAAGAACGCAGAGTCCCACACGTCTCCATGGTCTCTACCAGACCTTTTGACTGTAGTTTAGCGTTGGTTGTCGCGGCTTTAACTTGGTGATCAGAAATGTCACAAATCACTATGGCGGCTTTCAGTTCATTGGAAAGCCCCTTGACCAATAAGCCTGACATCATTCCTCCTGAAAACCCTCGAGAGACGGACCTCTTCGGGAGCTACCACTACACAAGAACCAACACGCCTACTCCACAGGAAAATCAACAGAATCCGCACTACACAGTGTGATCTCCAAGATCGAATGTGCAGTAGACCACAAGTGGCTGGAACGCGCCCGTGGGCTACTAACCAGTGATCTTGTTACTCGATTTCTTAAAACTATTTATCGGCTGCAAACACGTTTACTTTTCAATAAAACGCATACCTAGTGTGGTTTAATCTCACAATAATTGTTTTCAAATCTCCAGCAAGTGTAAATCGGTCAATAAAGTAAATAGCAAATATAACTGAAAGTGCCGTATCATAGTGCCAAATCCAAAAGTGCAAAGAATCTTCGCGGTTGGGTGGACCATATAAAGTCGAAAGTCGGCGAGTGCGCAACTGCCCCAGTGCTACCAACCTACCGACGAAGTTTTTGGCGAAGGCGTTCCAGCGTCGAGCGCGGTGTGTCTGTGTCGCATTGAGAGTTCACGCGCCTAGTGGCGCCACCCCGGCCATATCAAGGAACTTCTTTTTTGCTTTATTCGAAAACAACCTACTTTGAAACCGTGAGCTGAACTTTGATTAATTATTTATTCACCGATTTGGACCGATTTGGTTAACTACATGGTGTTCGTTGTGTCAGTTACATCGAGTTTTCTACAGGTCAGTGCACCTAAATCTGTGATCACCTGAGACTGTTATTGAATGCTTTGACAGCGTGCGTTCTTACACCTCTCTTTTTAATAATTTATTATTACTCATATAAATAATATGGCTAGCGTACAACGCTCCCCACCGAATACGCCAAAAAATCCAACAAACAAACTGATCCATACACATACTCAATCCGAACCTGATCTTAAGTCGGCAGTAGAGGATAGCGCTTATGTCAACAGTAGCAGTAACAAACGCGCCCGAAAAGAGAAATCACATCAGAGCGGTGCAGCCTTGAGTACGCAAGAGCTAGAAGACAAGCTTGATGCATGGCAGAAGGAACGTGACACTAGCGTCTCCAAACTAACAAAGGCCCTATCGGAACAGACGATCCTAATATCAAAACTTGTCTCTGATACTACTGAAATTAAGGCTCAAAACAGCAAAATTCAAGCATCCAACATGGAGATTCGACAGACTAACGAGGAGATCATGCAATCGATAACATTCATGAACAACAATTTCGAGGATTTGAAAAGAGAGGTCGAGGATTTAAGAAGGGAACGACAGGAACAGCAGCTGTATATAGAAAATTTAGAGAGAAAAATTCACGACATGAAACTAATGTCACGCTCTTCGGGCATCGAACTTCGAAATATTCCCACACGAAATGATGAGAATAGCGCTAGTCTCATTACAACCGTTTGTAACATAGGCATGCGAATTGGAATCAATGTAACTGCACCTGAGTTTCGTGACATCTACCGCCTATCAGGAAATTCGAACAACACTGCAACACCGCGGCCTATTATTGCCGAATTTACCACAGTCCAATCCAAGCAGTCATTTTTATCAGCGGTACGATCCTACAACAAGGATAAACAAAAAGATGATAAGTTGAGCACAACACTTATTGGTATTCCGGGGAAAAGTCAGCCTATTTACATCACCGAACAAGTACCTGCCAACACAAAAAAACTGTTTTATCTATCTCGGGAGTTTGCCAAAAAGTACGACTATAAATATTGCTGGATTGCCAATGGGAATATCTTCCTGCGAAAGGTACAGGGAGATAAACATATTTTAATTCGTTCAGAAAAATGTCTACAGGCTACACCCACCACCAGTATCTGACTAGTTACTAAGCTCCTTATTATTATGTTTTTCATTGTTTCCAGTATGTTTTTCAGCTTAAATTTTAGTGAATGTATACACAACCAACACCCAATCACACACACATACACACCTAAACACATTACCCCACATTACTTCACAAGCACAAAATCACAAATAGCAAGCATCAAACACCCACAAAAGAACATCGTTTCTCCATTACATAGACCACAGAGTGTCTTCCCTGATATTTTAGTCTTTCAGGGAACCCTTAACGAAACTACCAACAATAAACATAACATTAACCTCAATACCAATGGCTACTATAAATAACATTAATGATGACCTAGACAAGCTTCACTTAGAAAATTCATTCATAATTAACCCAGAGGACTGCGTTAAACACTCAATCCATAATAACATTAAGATACTGCATATTAATATACGCAGCATAACTAAAAACTTCGATAGTCTTCAAACACTCATCCACACCACTAAAGTTGATTTCGATGTTATTGTGCTGACAGAGTGCTGGCTGAGAAAAGTGAGTAACGTACCTATAATGAATGGATATCAGTCACACTATACCTCAAATAACACAAATCAAAATGAAGGCGTCGTAATCTATCTAAAAACCGAGTCTAGCGCCACTGTATACGAACCCAATCTGTTAAATGCAAATAGCCTGATATGCAAAATAGAACCGGGACTAGCAATTGTGGCAGTTTACAGGTCTCCCTCGTATAATAGCAGAGACCAATTTGAAAGTTTTCTCAATAGCCTAAATGACACCTACAATGATCTATCTACTTATCAGAACGTCGTCCTTGTTGGTGACCTAAATGTCGATATCAGGCAAGATAACAGAAACGACCGTAGCTTGGATTATCTCATCTTAAACGCCTCTCATGGACTATCACCTACCCACCTACTTCCTACTAGATTAGAAAACTGCATAGATCACTTTCTAATAAAAACAAATTTAGACACTACCACCCTAATTCTGGAGTCACACATTACTGACCACAAACCGATGGTGCTATTGCTTAAATACACTAACCCTATACGTAACAAAAAAACCACTGCTTCTCGTACAAACTATGAAGCTATGAAGGACGAATTGGGGAATACGAGTTTTGCAGATATCTACAACACTCGTGACGGTAACGAAGCAATGAACATACTAATAAAAATAATCTCTACAATTATAACTAAACACACAATACAAGTCAACATCCCGAGGAAACAATTAACCTTAAAGCCATGGATCACTCCAGGGCTTCTTAGATGCATTAAAAATCGAGACAATATGCATTTAAAATCCAAAAAAAGTCCAGACAATTTAATCCTAAAAATCACGTACACGCGCTATAGAAACTTTTGCAATGAACTACTTAGAAAACTTAAACATGCCCATGAACATAATGAACTACAAAAAAGTAAAAACAATCCTAAAGCCCTATGGAAAACAATTAAAGAAATCACAAACACACGTCCAACACGAAATAGTTCAGACATACTGCTGAAATTATGTGACACTCCTACCTCTTCCATTAATAATGTCTGCACTTTTTTCACCAACGTGGGTAAAAACCTGGCATCCAGGATACAACAAAATCAAACCACATCCATCAGCAGTCACTCCACTGAAACTTTAACAAAAAGCAATCCTTGTAATTCGCTTGTCATTACTGAAATAGACGAAAGTGACGTGGAAGCAACAATACTTCAGCTACGCAGTGACTGTGCCGCAGGTTGGGACGGTATCACGTCATCACTGCTAAAAACGCATCGCCATATTCTGGTTCCACCTATAACCTACATCCTTAACCTCTGCATTCAGTCAGGAGTTTTCCCAAATGCTCTTAAAAAAGCTATTCTGCACCCAATTTTCAAGGGAGGGGACAGAAACAGTGTTAACAATTACAGACCCATATCGGTCATCACTTCACTTTCGAAAATCTTTGAAAAAATTCTCAACAAGCAACTTAGAAACTTCCTAGACAAATATTCTCTTATCGCTAGCAACCAATATGGCTTCCGTTCAGGAGTATCTACTGAAGACGCTGTACTAGATCTCACGCAATTGGTTGCTAAAAAACTGGACGAAAAGATGAAGTGCCTGGGAATTTTCATAGATCTTTCTAAAGCGTTTGACACGGTTTCTGTGCCCAAACTTATCCTTAAGTTGGAATCTTTGGGTGTTCGTGGCAAAGCACTTGAGATTTTCTCAGACTACCTCAAAAACCGTAGTCAACAAGTCAAAATCGGTACCAATTTAAGTAACGAGGAGTTAGTGACTTACGGCGTGCCACAAGGCAGCATACTGGGGCCGACATTGTTTCAAATATACATAAACGATCTCTGCCATATGGCGCTACCTAACTGCAACATATACACCTATGCAGATGACACCGCTATCATCGTCCACGGTCCTTCTTGGGAAGCTGTTAAAAGCAACGCTGAATCTGCCCTAAGTAGAATCATGTTCTGGTTTAACTCTAATCTACTAACATTAAATCTGTCCAAAACTTTATATGTTCCTTTCGCTATCCGCTGCAACATGAAACCATCAAGTACTTTCTCTATTACGGCACACTCATGTACAAATCCCCTAACACATTGCTCCTGTCCAAAATTAAGAAGAGATGACAGTGTAAAATACCTGGGCATCCATATAGACAACGGACTAAGATGGGACAAACACCTAGACACACTTACCACTCGAACAACGCGACTTATATCTATCTTCAAATCACTCAGGGGGTCAGCTGATCTTGATATTCTTAAAATGGTCTATTTTGCCCTGTGCCAATCAGTGCTAGGGTACTGCATCAATGTTTGGGGTGGGGCCAAGAAGACAGGTCTCCTGAGGGCTGAGAGGGCACAAAGGGCAGTCCTTAAAGTTATGACAAAGAAACCACGCAGATATCCAACAGCGCAACTTTATGCAGACTGTAAGGTCTTAACTGTACGACAGCTATTTGTGCTTCATTCAATTCTTAGGACACATGTCAGTTTGGCTCCTCCCGACCCCAAAAAACGTAAACACATAATTCCCAGCATCCAACACAGGACTAAGTTTGCAAGGCACCAATTTTACGTCATAAGTACGCACATTTATAATCAAGTTCATAAAAAACTAAATATTCTTGGACTGCCTAGGTTTAAACTAAAACGTACAGTAATGGAATGGCTACTAAAACAAGATTATCATAATACGGAATCACTCTTAACTTACATCACCTAATAAACGTCCACTCTTTATCTGTTATTCCCTATTTTTCTCGCACACGCGCTATACACTCCCACACTCACAACGCACTACAAACATACGCTCACCTCATTCACTTCACCCACGACAAGCACAAAACACCCCAAAAATCCCCACTCTCAAACACCCACACGCTAACTACATCATTCACTCTTCAGTTTCTCACTCTCACGTAAAAATTTACCACAAGATCAAATAAGCGCCCACTTGACACAGTCCACTGGCACGTCTGCCACAAAAGAATTATTCAAGCATATCCCATAGCCGGACACTGCCACCTAAGATACAGGCCTAGCCTAGTTTAGGTGACAGGGTTGAACCAAATTGTACTTTTGTCTAATGCTTATTTAAGAAGTTTAATCTGTAAACAGTGCAATTTACTTGAACTTTGTGGTAATAAATGATTTATTATTTATTATTATTAGTGCTCCTCACTAGCTGTTTTTATTGACATAGAAGGGGCTTTTGACAAAACTATTTTCCATAGCATCAACGCAGCCCTCAAGAATCACGGTGTGGACTCGACCCTGCGAGGATGGATCACAAATATGCTAAGACTCAGGGCCGTACAGGTTACGGTGAACGATACCACTAGAGCCATCGTGGCGAAAGGCTGCCCTCAAGGGGGCGTCCTCTCACCACTCCTATGGAACCTCGTGGTGGACAGCCTTATCAAACGTCTGAATGACAGAGGCTACTACACGGTGGGCTACGCAGATGACATAACCATAATAATAAATGGCACACATGAAAACACACTATGTAACCTTATGCGCCAAGCCTTGAAGGTGGTGGAAGACTGGTGCAAGGAGTACAAACCAGCAGTGAACCCCACCAAAACCGAACTCGTCCTTTTCACAAAGAAAAGTAAGTTGGCAAACCTACAATTGCCACGTTTCTTTGAGACCACCCTAAGCCTGTCGACTGAAACCAAATACCTGGGTATTTATTTGGACAAACAGCTGAACTGGGCAAAACATACTGATTACATCACAACAAAAGCCAGCATAGCCCTATGGCAATGCAAAAGATTGCTTGGCAGGAATTGGGGCCTAAGCCCCAAAATCACCTACTGGCTATACACCACCGTCATCCAACCAATCATTACATATGGCTCCATAGTTTGGTGGCCCAGGACCAATCTGAGCACAGCCCAAAAGGACCTCGAGAAGGTACAAAGATTTGCCTGTGTAGCAATCACCGGCAGCATGAGAACATCACCCACTGCCGCGTTACAGATAATGCTGGGGTTACCACCTCTACATCTCGTCGTAAGAGAGGAGGCGGCCCTAGCGACCTTCAGGCTCGAAATATCCGGCACCCTAAGTAAGGATTCCAGAATCAAACATACGCGCATAAAAGACGACGCAATCAAACAACAGCCCATGATGGCATCACCCTGCGACAGAACCCTGAAGACCCACTGCTTCCAAAAGCACTACAACATAGAGCTCACAGCGGAGATGTGTGACTACTCAGGCCCAAAAGAGCTAAGGATCTACACTGATGGATCGAAAACCGACGATGGAACAGGTGTCGGAGTTTTCTCCGACGATCTAAACATCAAAATATCCAGACCCCTGGGAATGCTCAACTCTGTATATCAAGCAGAGTGCGTAGGCATTATCCAAGCGGTACACGCCATAGAGGCCAGGGAAGTTACGGATACTCACATCCGTATACTTTCAGACAGTGCCTCAGTCCTCCAATCCTTAAAGAGAAATCAGATCACGTCGAGACTAATATTAGAATGCCATAATGCCCTAGAACGAGTTACGGTACTAAACCGCAACACGGTGACATTACAATGGATCAAAGGACACAGTGGATCGCTTGGAAACGATGCAGCTGACGAACTCGCCAGAAGAGGATCCAGCACAAAAGCTTTCGGACCCGAACCCATTGTCCCCATACCCTTCAAGCAGCTCAGAAGTTGGCTAAAGGATCACACTCAAACACAAGCGGAGAAGTGGTGGACCTTGAGGAAACGATAGCGCACGTACTCCTTGAGTGTACTGGCGTCACCCAGATACACGAGGAGACCCTTGGAACGCCAGGATCTCTTGCGGATGCCCTGAGAAGACCGGGAAGTCTGATCTGCTTCTGGAGGAAGGTAGGCTGGTTGGAGTAACGGCCACCAAGGCTCACGCACAATGGTCCACTTTAAGGACTAAGTGCGGAAACCAAAATCCCTAACATAGAACATAGAAGCCCCTTGACGATAATCAACCGCAACAAGGACTTTTGGGCATATTCTGCATACGTGGTGAATTTGTTTGAATTCGTACTCATCACGTCGTACATCACAGTGGCCATATCAACTTCACGCGGACACGTCATCTGCCTAGCCTTTTCCCAACTATGTTGGGGTCGGCTTCCAGTCTAACCGGATGCAGCTGAATACATGGAGCGACTGCCTATTTGACCTCCACAACCCAGTTAGTGCTAGGTAATACGATACCCCTTGGTAAGACTGGTTAAGAAAGAAAGAAAGAAAGAAAAGAAAGAAAACACATTTATTTGGCACATACCAAAAATGCACACAACATAAAATGAAAAATAAAAAAAAATAAAAAACACTTAAATCTACACAATAAAAACTTAAATCTAAACACGAAAAAAAAAAGGGGAAAAGTTGTGTGTCTCACGGCTGCGCCAAATAGGCCCAGTTCAGCAAACTGCCGAGCAGCTGGTGCCCGACGCTGGTTTTCAACTGGACCTGAGATGGTGATGTGACGGACATAAAACAGTTTTGTACTTTGTTTACTAATAACGTATGTGTGCGTATGAATAGGTACTTAAATAGAATAAATTTGTGTACAATAAGGTGTATTGTGTATGTGTTACTAATAAGGTATGTGTGTATGAAAAGGTACTTAAATAGAATAAATGTGTGTACAATAATAACAAATAAGGCTACATAATTAAAGAAAAAGGTCGAGAAAAGTGCAAGACAAAACAAAAAACCCAATGTACCTAGCTAGATGAAATGGATGCATAGTAACATAAACCTGTTTCGCACGTTCCTAACTTGTGAACGCATAATATTTAATTAATCCGTGCACTTCGTAACTCAATACGCTGCAAGCAGCCGAGCGCGATGGACTAAATACTAAAAATTTGTGAAAAGTAAACGGAAAAAATTTGCAGATAATTATGATAGCTATTGTGTGGGTACATAAATGCATCAAGGTATTACATTTCCGACGGCAATGGAGCAAAGTAATACACACGTAGTTAAAGGAGGAGCATAAAATATAAAAAGGTAAGCTAGTTTAAAAGTTATTATAATATAGTGCTAAATACCTACGTAAATAGAAAAGACACCGTTGTCATTATTTGATTGGCTTTTGCATTTACAGATGCTAAGACTCAAGGCCAGGAAGAGACACAGATCACACTCAGGATCAGCCACTGCCAGGTATGAGTGAAGAGAATGAGTGAAAGGAGCCATCCCGACGCCGTTTGTTCCAGTCGCATGCAAGTGGGCCAGGCACATGGGGTAAGAACGTGCGCATGCGTTGCTTCAATATTTACTTGTCTCGGTTAAACAATAGGCAGTTATTTTAGTGTGCTATTTTATATATCGCAGGTCTCACAAAACGCGATATGTCGCTGCGGCGCCGCGGATATCACGACACCACCCACCGTCCAGCCGAGGACACAAGTTTAGTGACATAATCCTAAGCGAGCGGAACGCGAGCGCGAGCAGATAATTGAATACATTAGCTAGTATATTTTTGTGCATCATTGGTCGACAAAGATAAAACATTGTACCGTGATCAAGCTAGTCAGATAGGTAGGTAGGACAGTTTGTGCATCATATAATTGAGACATTCAGTGTGACCATATCCAACTTCCGTTGCGATTCCATTAGATACTGCCGTAAACGTTTTCTAAATGTGTCTATTGTGCTGGTCATTCTGATTGGTGGTGGCAGGTTATTCCATATTTTGGAAGCCGCATAACGAAAGCTACCCCTGAAACCTGCTGTGTTATGGGACTGAGTCGAGAGTTGTTGCGCGCATTGCCTTCTCCCACATTCGCGTCTACTAGTTAACCAACTGAGTTTGTTGTATAAGTAGTCGGGTTTTTTGTATTTAACCACACCGAACAAGAGGCACGCCAAGTGTAGTTTCCGTCTGGACTTCATTTTTAGTGAGCAATGCTTGTTTAGAAACGGTGTTACGTGACTTCGCCTAGGAACATTGTAGCAAAACCGCGCGCAAGCGTTTTGTACTCTTTGAATGAGTCGATCTGTACGAGCTAATAGGCGCGGGCCATACACTGTGTCGGCGTAGTTTAACCTAGAAAGTACCAAGGTTTCCACAAGCTGTTCCCGTAGTGGTTCCGATAAATAAGGCCTCATCTTGTATAAAACCTTCAGGCGATAAAAGCAGTTTCTGACAGAGTCTGCTATGTGGTTCTCAAAACGGAGGGCTTTATCCATCGCAAGACCTAGATTTCGCGCCTCACTCACTCGGTCAATCTGTTCGCCCATTAGTTCCAAGTCAAAAGTCAGAGGTAGTCGGGCCAGCTGCTGTTTTGTACCAAATACCATATATTTAGTTTTGGTAGGGTTCAGCGACAGGCAATTCTCCTCAGACCAAATGGCGATTCGTTGAAGATCTTCGTTAAGATCTTTAATGGCGCTGTCATAGTCGTCTGGTCTGAAGGAAATATACAGTTGTACATCGTCGGCATATATATGGTACTTGCATCTCTGGAGGCATCTTATTATATCTGCGCAGTACAAAATGAAGAGAATGGGACCCAAAATAGAACCCTGAGGGACTCCCCTCTCTACGGGAACAGGTGCCGACCTGAGGGTAGTGCCATCACTCAAACGCAGGTCAACTAATTGTTCCCTATTGCTTAAATAGCTACGGAACCATTGTACAGCCTCTGGGTCGAAACCGTAATGTTTCAACTTTGACAGTAATAATGAAATATTTATAGCGTCAAATGCCCTGGAAAAATCTAGTAAAACCAGTATTGTGCACATTCCCTTATCTTGGGCAGATAGTATATTGTCAGTAACATCCAGTAAAGCAGTGGATGTACTGCGCTGCTTCCTAAACCCTGATTGTAAATCAGGTAAAATGTTATTTTGTTCCAGAAACAGCGTAAGTTGTCGGCTGACGATTTTCTCTAATACTTTGGATAAACATGGTAATATACTAA
Organism: Eurois occulta; assembly: GCA_950022335.1. Classification (NCBI taxonomy): domain Eukaryota; kingdom Metazoa; phylum Arthropoda; class Insecta; order Lepidoptera; family Noctuidae; genus Eurois; species Eurois occulta. The sequence goes on along the minus strand of OX465492.1, from coordinate 821,336 downwards.
TAGGACGTAAATCTTTTAAGTCTGATGGGTTTGAATTTTTGGGCAATGGCCTAATGGAGGCAATTTTCCATTGGTCAGGGAATGTTGACGTCACGATGGAGCGGTTTATTATGTCCGTTAAAACATTTAACGTGTGCGGCAAAGTCAAATTAATCATGTCCAGGTTAATGTTGTCGTAGCCTTCGGCGTTGCTTTTGAGACTAGCGATGGTGCGTGAGACATTGTTTTGGTCCACTGGAGTAATTGTAAAAATTGCCTCACCGTGGCTATGATCGTCATAGTAATTCATAAGCGATGCGCTTGCTACGGGGTTGCCGGGAACAGTCAAAAAGTTTCTATTAATTAAGTCAGGATCTGTAAAGTGCGACGGAAGGTCTTGTCTAGTTTTAAAAGGTAATAAGGTGGATTTCAGATTTTTCCAGAGCAATTTGGGGTTTTTTATTTTAGTATTAATGTTATGTTTGAAATACGCAGTCTTTTCATTGTATAGAGAACTAGTCACTAAATGCTTTAGGTCTTTGTAGTATTTTTTTTTTGAATCTGACTTCGTTTTCCTATAACTATTTAGTGCTTCGTCACGTAAACGCATCATAACTTTGATTGTGTCGGTAATCCACGGGTACGATTTTTCTTTTACTGTATATGATTTGATAGGAGCGTGAGCATCAAACAAAGAAGTTATAAGGGTGTTAAATACATGTACCATATCATTAACGGTATCGAGCGTTGAGATAATACCAACGTTTAATGACAATAAGTCTATGTTAAATGATTCTGCGCATACGTTTTGAAGAGGCCGAGATTTTACCATGAACGGTTTGAATTTATCACGCTTAATATTAAATTCACTTACTATAATGGAATGGCCGTTGTGTGAACCGAAAGATTCTACCACTGTATATCTTGCTCTCAAGTCAGTACACAGGAGATCGATCAGAGTTTCACTGGTTGCTGTGAAGTGAGTAGGGCTTGCGACCAGCTGTGTAAGATTCATACAATTGAGAAATTCATTGACATTTTTCGTTTTTATCCCATTCGTGTCCTGCATATTAACATTGAAGTCGCCAAGTAGAATGTAGTGATCGCAATTTCCTAAAGAACTAATAGAATCTGTTATGGCATCGAGGAAGAGGATAAGATTTGACCATGGCGGTCGGTAAGCTGTTCCTATAGCAATTTTTTTGCCGTTCAATGATAGAGTTAACCACATTTGTTCGACCGATTCGAACCTGGGATCGACCGCGCTAGTCCAAGTACGCACGCTCAGTCCCCGCCGCACATAAAACCCGACGCCCCCACCACGGCCAGCACGAACACTCGCTGGTCGCGGCGTGTGGCGCAGGCGATAGCCGGGCACTACCGGAGCGCGCCCCTCCTCACCCGGTCGGAGCCAAGTTTCATTAATGGCCATAATATCAAAGCGATATCTATCAAGTGCACCGATAAAGTCATCATGACCCGTGCCCAATGACCCAACATTAAGAAACCCAACTTTAAAAAACTTTTCACCTTTAGTCGTCATTATAATAGTTAAAATTAATTCCGTTGTTTAGCAAAATGAATAATTTAATAATTATCATCAGTGCACATTCAATCGTAATTTGATAAATTAGTAGTTTAAGTGGAAGTGTAAATATGTAGATAGTGTATAGTATTAAATGGGACATAGGTTTTAAACTGCGGTATGTAATTAATAGGTTTGTAAAATGGAATAGAAGTTTTGTGATGAGTAGGTGTAGGTAAATATGTGTAGTGTTATAAAACTGGTTTACACGTAGCTTAATGCGGTGCGCCGCGAGACACACACTTGCCAATACAACACATAACTCATAGCATGAAAACAAAGTTATTAATATTACTTTTGACAGGCTAACACTTTCTGTTAATAAACTTGCTTTTAAAGTCCGCATGACTGCAAATACTCGTAAATAATTAATTACCTTAACTAGAAAAAAAACACAAATAATTGGATAAACAAAAACAAACAAGATATCTACTCTAAAGTGCCCTATCCGCACTGTTTCCCGCTGGTGCGGGCGGGCCGAAGGTGCGCAGTATATCAGCCTCACAGCGAATGTGGCAAGTGGCATCCCCGGGTTTGTACCGGGCGAGGATACGGCCACGCTTTGACCACACGAACTGCCAACCGAAGCGACTGCCCGCTTCACGCGCGCTCCGAAACAACTCCCGGTTCGGCTTAGTAAGGCGCTCGTTGACGTAGAAGCGCGTCGCAGGGCCCGGCAGATCGAGATCCGCCGTGGTCAAGCCGCGACGCACTCGTGCTCCCTCCAGCAGCTCGTCCCGTAGATCGCGGCGCGCGAGGCGCACAACGAGGAAGCGCGGGCGGGTCTCCACCGGCGCCGTCGCCTGCGTAGCGTTGATGCGCCTGCCCCCGACACGCTCGGCGCTCACTATATCGCGCGCTTTGAGTTTCACACCAATCTTAGTGGCCAGCAACATGGCAGTGTTGGTAGGGTTTTCTCCACTAATCTCTGGTATATTTGAGATTTGGAGATCATTAGCGAGCAAGTCCTGGTCACGGTCGTTTATGTCGCTCCTTAACTGGTGTATTAGATTGTCCACATCCGACGATTGCGACACTTGGGGCTGAGCCAGTTTGGTTTCCATTACAGCAACCCTTTCCTCTAAGTAGCTCATCCTATCATTTGTTGACTTTAGAGAGGATCTTAGCTCCGATAGATCACCACGTAGCTGCTGGAACTCGTTTCGCACGATCTTCAAGAATTCCTCCTTAAAATTGCTTAACTCCGCCCTGAGGATATCCAGGTTGAGCTCCTGTGTGGCATCAAGGGCTGTGCTATTTATGGGACTGGTGTCCATCAGGTTAACTGGGCTCTCCTCGTGAGGAGCTGGTGTTGGTGCCCGCGACCGTACAGGTGTTTCAGCCCGGTTATCCCTCACCCGGTTCTTCTCGCACTCAGGGCAGTGCCAAGGGGTCGGTACAGGACCTGTACTCAGAATGGCTACGCACGCTCGATGGTACCAGTGGCGGCATTTGCTGCAATTAACCGCCTCCGCCGACGACAGAAACTTTCCACAAGCGCCGCATTTAGCCATGGTGTGTTGAAGTTTTTAATGGTCTGTTTACCAAACGCAGCAGAATTGATCTGCCCAGGTAGTACACCGATCAGACAACAGATGGCGCTATCAGCAGAAAAACGTTTATGGCAGTTTTCTACGGTGTGAATGGCATAGACTAACACCATAGGTTGAGCAAAGCAACGGAGTATAGAACCACACAAACTTACGTTAGGTCACAAGTTAGTTTACCGTTTCCCAAATATTAACGACTATAAACTGTGGGTTTCGGGTATTTATGTATTTGCTGGGGTTCACTATAACGTTATTTAAAGTTTTTTAGTATTTACACAGCACAAAAACACTTGTTATTAATGTTACTTTTAAGTTGCACTGGCAGAAGTATTTTTCCAATAAACTTATGCGAATTTAACTAGTATTTATATTTACTCGCGAGAATAACACAAAGAGCTTATGATGACCGTTTGACATCCGTGACGTCACTCTCACATCCGTGACGTCACTCTGGTTGTCAGACTTTCGGGTCACTGTCTACCTGTAACGACTGTCAAACAGCTACAAATGACAGCCGGGACCAATGGCTTACCATCCTTACCGAGGCACGGAGGAAACTCGTTATGTAATGGGTGGTCACCCATCCACGGACCAACCTAGGTAAGCACGGCTTAACCTAAAGATCGACCCGAGCGGCTGTTCTTATTTAGCCACGAACTCCTCTTTAGCCACGAGCTCCTCTTTAGCCACGAGCTCCTCACTAACTTCACGCGGACACAATGACCGAAATTCAGCTTTAAAATTCTAACAACTTTAAAAGTCTACCTTCGGTCATTGGTCACCCAATCGTTGAGCCACGTTATAGCAACACCACGTAAACAGCCATCAATGCGTCCCAGGCATTCCCAATCGCCCCAGTGGCTTAATTCGCACCCCTTATCTACTTCAGCGCACCACACGTCAAAGTCATGTACACTGGGACCAAAATTCGAAATATAATAATGGTTCGATCTTACTTGAATCAGGGATGAAAGTGCACCCACAATCCTGTCCGCAGCGTCAGCCTCACGCGATGCCTCGAAGGCGGCGCGGTCCCCGTAGCACGCGTTTCTATATTGGCAACAGGTTCCTTGGTTGTCGCTGATACTGACGCCAGCGTGTAGCTACTCGTGCACGGGTGCGACAACATTGGAGTAGACGCCTGTATCACGCTTGGAGCCAACCGCGTTCAAGCGATCAATCACTTCATTTAAAGGGTTGCGGCGAGGGCTGTCCCGACGCCCATAAGAACAATCATGGCGCCTACGTGGACTTTCGCTAATCTATCGCGACGACGCCTAGAGGATCTCTTACGTGTTTCACGATAACGGTCTCGACGCCTCGTATGAACATCGCGACGGCTACGCGACTCATTACGACGGTGGTCACGAGAATAACGCTTAGAAGAATTTCCACGCGGTGTACACTCGCGGCCCGACATGATTAAATAGCAGTTAGCACACTACGTTGATTAACTAATAACGTAAACCAAAACAAACACGTGGGCGTTAACCTAAAAACGCACAAGCACTAAAAACCGATAAAATAATTAACACGAGGCGAGTTACTTTTAAATTGTTTTTAAACTAATCAACACACGGCTTCAAACACAACACGTGGTTGAAATCACTTTAAAACGAAACTACAAAATTATTTTTAAAACTTCCACAGTAAAACAAAAAATAAAAAATAGATGGCGAACGATCAAAGTCGCGTGTATTGTTAAACTTATCCCAACTTCTGATCTTATAGAACAGAAGCTCATTTAATTTTTTAAAAGAATAGGCAAAACAACCTAGAACTGTTTATTTTTAACAAATCACAAAATCAACACAACACAAAAACCGTTAGATACAGAAATAATTAAAACTATAGTTCACGATAACGTCCATCACTTCCGAGCTCCCGAGCAAAAGTGTCCGCGCTCTGAGAGTGCACCGCTTATATGTTGCCCCCTCCACTCGCTGTGTCACCACGATCGCACGATGTCCCCGCCCTTTCGGCTGACGAATCCTCTAAGACTATGATATGCCAGGGCTGCGGGACTGTTCGAAAGAGATACCGCGGCCCTGGAACACAAAGGGCAAAAGAAGGAAGATGGATGGGTTTTAGTCAGTAAAAGTCTGACACTCCCTTCCGCTCCGTCCAGAGCAGGAGGAGTCATTTGATGATTACCCACCCATCCCAAAAAAAAAGGCACTTATGATATGATATGATGTAACATAGTTGTAATATTGTCCCTTCGCTTGTATCACTCTCGACTCAATGAAACCGACTTAATAGTGTGGTTATTGTGTGCCCACTCAAGTAGTAAACTGAAGGAAATTAATAGATTTTGTGGTGAATGTGGGTGTGGGCGTGAACCTTAGTGAACTGCCTGACCTATGAAATGTACACACAATGGAGAACCGTGAATATTAAATGTCAGCAGTTTATTAGTTGGCTTGCTTATATATAAGTTTTTACTTACGAGATTATCGATTTACAAATCGTTGGTGTTACAAGATCTCCACTTTCACGAATGTGTAATCGATATCGTGAATTTACGAAAAGTATTTTGTCAATAAATTAATAATTTTCAGTTTATTTATGCACCAACCAATTGCTGTAAGTTTCGAGATCGACTATCATTTGTTGTTTTGCTTAAGCCAATAGTCACACCATTCTTCATTCCCACGTTATCGGCGGCAGGAGCTACTCCAACTGAAATATCATATAAACTTATGTATCCACTGGGTACAGTCCTAGAAAACGTCTTGTAAAATAAATAAACCAACAGGTTCAATAAGATATACTAGCCAATACCGTCGCAATACAGGCAAACTGCAGCAAACACAATATCAGGTCCCATCTGGCTTGCAACAAGTTCGTCGTGCATCGCTGGCTAACTCCTCACACCATCAGTGTGCATCAGTCAATGTAAGCCAGTAACAGATGCCTCTGGCGTAATGCTTGAAGATATTTTTTTGTGTTTAGTGGGAAATTATATTGGATTTTTGGTGTAGAAGCGTGATTTGTAAGAAGATTTAGGATTTCATGTTAGTAGCAGTTTTGTATAGGTTAAATTGAATCTGTTACACTCGAAGTAAACTATGTTTGGCGTTGTCCAGACATGTTCGGTTGTCAGTAATACGAAATGCCTTAGTAAGACTGGTTGTTAGACTTTCGGGACTGGGTACATTTTTAGCAGTAGATGATACAAAAAAGTATGAAATGAGATAGTGTGCTATCCACTCAACGAAAACTTTTTGCTAACGGTAACAAAGGGTCCTTCCCACTAATGAAATAAAAACAAGGAAAAACTGTAACGACCAGAACAAAACAATTTCCTGGAAAATACGTCTTTATTTTGTGTGACACATAAGACCTCCTGATTGAATTTAAATGAGAGTTCCATGATTACTTTTCTTGGAGATGATTTATGTCTCCACGTGACGTCATCACGTCAGACTGATAAACAAATTGCTTGTCATTATTCAGTTCTTCCTTGTATACAAAAATCCCGAGTCGACTAAGTTTTTGTAATATCTACCGCAGGTTGTTAGACCAAGGGAACTTCAAGAGTTTTTTTAATACATTCTTTTTCCGATGCCTGAAAAAGCTATGGCGAAGCTGAATTAAGTTATGAGTAATGATGATGTCGAAATCGAAATTAGAATAAGTTGCTGAAAGTAGAAAATAAATGACTAGATTGAATAGGTAGCTGTAATTCTGGCTAATCAATCATACCATCATTCGACAGCAGGTTGACAAATAAGCTGTGAGTTTACGAATCCGAACGTCTTCGGATGCTGTAGTAACAACATAACACGTACAACCATACATCAACTTGAGAACCTTGTAAGTAGCATACTCTAAAGTTTACCACTTTACAGTCGCGATCGTACATACATAACGACACTTGCGAAGCTGTTGCATGCTGCATCTGCGACACGAACTTGTACTAGCTATCAAATATTATTACATGAACACGCTCATGTGTTGAAATGACCTACTTTTAATGGACATTGCTTTTCCGATATTGGTAGAAAGAGGGGAATAGTTCAATATAAATCATTGATGTATGATTATCCAGAAATAACTTTCGGAAGAGTGAGAACATAAACGACTCTCATAAACGACTCGACGCTCATAAACGACGCGTAGTTATCGATCATATTTTTTTATCGAATTTGAACTACGGCTGTCTTGCCGCCATCTTGTTTTAACAAATCGATTTCCACAGAATATTTCACAAATATAAAAATACCAACAGCACCTTCCTGACACTGTAACTCATGTGCCAAAAGAATGAAATTGGTTACATTTCGGGTACGGAACCCTAAAAATTGTCTCTTAACTGACAGTGTAGTCATGGATTCGTATTTTTCAAATTTTATTTTAGTTGGAACAATACCTGAAATGCGAAAAAATACATCTCCGAGTAAACTCATTTTTAGAGCCTCACAGTTTTTCTTCTGCACACGTTCATCTGGAAAATAAATCATATCAGTTCATATCGGTATAATAAGTCATGTTTCAATTACATGACGAGAAGATTCGAAGTCTAGGTATACAAAATATGCTACAAAATTTAGTTCTTCAGAAATTAAATAGGTACCGAAAAAGCAAATAAATAGAAAGAATGAAAAATATTGTGGAACTGGAAATTCGTTCATATGAGATAAGTTTACCTTGGTATTGGAAAATAACAGGTAACAGGTGTCGGTGTTTAGATAAATAATAAAGTAAGTGTTGCCTTAGAACTTTCAGTTCTAGGACATGCTGGTTACTTTACGATGTTTTCTTTCACTGTTTTGAGACCAGTGTCGCTGGCGATGAAATTATTTACACGAAGTAATGTGCCCGTCTGTGTTCGAAACCTACCTGAAATACACAAGTCGCGAGCGTAACCAATATTATATGGGGCAACTATTTCTATATTATTATAATATGCGAGGATACAATGATACGCCTGTATCATTGTATCCTCGCATATTATGTAGGTGGCGTTCCTACCTGTCCTCATTGGAAAAAGGCGTGAATTACGTATGTACAAAAGATAACAAAAACATCTGAATTTAAAATGGACCCTGGGTCCAGCAGTTTAAATCTCTCTCGGAAATTAAACGCGTAATCACAAAAAGCTTAAACAGCTACACATAGAATGTAATTCCGCTGAGAGTAGATAGATCCGGTGCACATTAACAGCATCGGGCCTGTCGGGCGCAGCGCTGGAATTATGCTGCGCTCCCAATGGCCTGTCATTGCAGCCGTTAATGAATCCTCTTTGAATGTTTACGACATGGTGGACACACTCGGGGGAATTCGGTTATTTTCGTGATGTTTCGGGATTAACTTCGTTTTCTATTGCAAGGTAAGTAATGAAGTCGCTTATTTGGGGGATTTCGGTTTACAAAAATCGTGTCTACATATTAAGGTGTGGTGGTTATCACATCTGCTTTAAACGTTGAAGGCTCGCAGTGCGATTCTGGCAACAAGAAAAAATACCAGACTTCGGGGTATTCCTACAAATTTTCTGACAGAAAACTTTAAAAAAAATGCTAGAATAGAACCTAGGACACTACCCCCAAAGTATTTTGTTTGTCGTCTATCCACATATGCGATAATTATAGCAACTTGCTCTATGAATATTTATGCAGCGACAAGTGCCAGGCACTTGATCAAGGTGGTGAATAATTATGTGTCAAGAATTTATTTATTTATTAGACTCTTCGACACTGAGAAAACTACTTATCACTTAATGTACATTTCAAGCTTACAACCAATGCAAATTTATACTCAAACGCCTAATTAATACAGATTCTTTTCCAAACATAATAGTGAAAATCTCAATTAAAAACACGTCGTTATAATGAAATCTTATTCGTAGGTAGTATTTTGCTTTCATTACACATGACCTCTTTTACCAAATCCCAAGGAACACCCGACATCATACCTCACAATATCGCGGTAAAAAATACAGTGTCGGCAGAAAACGTAGCAATGACATAATTCACCCCCGGCTTTTTTCACACCCCGAGGTTTTGTGTATTTTTGATAAAAATATAACAACTGGTGGGCCTCGTTAGGGATTTTTCGTAATTAAGATAGCTCTGTAATAAATTAACTTAATAAAGGATGTTTTAAGCTCAGTTTCTTTTTTCACGTAATTAACGGAACTTTTCCGTATAATAATTTGTTAAAATTGTATTAAAATAAGTACACTAGCAACACCTGTGTGCCTAATATGTACTGTTTAATAGATTACTGAACGAATAAATTACTCTGTGGTCAACGTGTCAAGTCACCGGTTGTTTCAATAGGTTATGGGCCCAGATCCGCCTAATTCGCGAAAAGTAAACCCGAAATAGTCGTAAAAACATCGTAAAATAGTGCAGAAACGTTCAGGACAGTATATAAATTAGCAGAATTCGCCAAAAAACTGATTGTGTGCAAGTTTTACGTGAAAAGTTGTGCGCCGGTATCGGTTGTCGATTCATCGATTGTGAACAATGGCGGCTAATTACGTTGTGAACGTGCCTAAGCTACGCGGGAGAAGATTATGATGAGTGGGTGTTCGCGGCAGAAAACTTCCTCATTCTTGAAGGCATGATGAGGTGCATCAAGCCAGAAGAGGATGGAAGCGATAGAGAAGTTGCTTTATCGGCTGCGGATGACGCCAAGACAAAGGCGAAATTGATCCTAACCATTGATTCGTCGCTTTATGTACATATAAAGACAGTTAAAACGACGAAGGAGCTATGGGATAAACTCAAATCTCTTTTCGACGACTCTGGTTTTACGAGAAATATTAGTTTGTTACGTCGATTGATATCGATTCGTTTGGACAATTGCAGTTCAATGACCTCGTACATTACGCAGATAATAGAGACTGGTCAGAAACTTTGCGGAACAGGATTTGCAATAACGGATGAGTGGATTGGTTCGCTGTTGCTAGCAGGATTGCCGGATAAATTCGAACCCATGATAATGGCGATCGAACATTCCGGAATAGAAATTACCGCTGACGTCATTAAAACCAAATTGATGGACATGAGCGATAATGTTGGCAACACTGAACAAGAACAAGAAAGTGCTTTTTTGACGTCTAAAGGTTGGCAGAAGAAACGAAACAGTAATGTTGGCAAAACTGAAACTCGATCTGTCAAACCTGTCAAAGTTATTAAATGCTACAAATGCAAACAGACCGGTCATTACAGAAATCAATGCCCGTCGTTCAAGGATAAACCTGTGAATGCATTCAGTGCGGTGTTTCTAAATGGAAAATTCAGCCGAAACGACTGGTATGTCGATTCTGGAGCTAGCACACATATGATTGCCAACGAAGAAAATGTAATAAACAAATCACATAACCTAAAAATGAAAGAAATAATTGTCGCAAATCAAGTTAGCGTTCCAGTCAAGTGTACGGGAGACACGCTGATTACGACGGTGGTGAATAACACGGAGCATGAAATTGTTGTTCAGAATGTTTTATGCGTACCAGATCTTACGACGAATCTATTGTCCGTAAGCCGACTGATTGAGAGTGGCAACAATGTAAGTTTCCAGAAAGGAATTTGTTACATCAGAAATCAGCAGAGTCAGCTGTTGGGAGTGGCATATCTCGTCAATGGTGTGTACAAACTAAATGTCAAAACAGATAGCTTGTTAGCAGCTACGGCAACAACCAGTAAGGTGTGGCACAAACGGCTTGGCCATATTAATAGCAAAGATATGAATATTATGAAGGATGGCGCTGTGGAAGGTATAGTCTTTAATAACAAATCAGATATTAGCAAGTATAACTGCATAACATGCTGTGAAGGAAAACAGACTAGGCTACCTTTTCCACAAAGTAGTCACAGAAGCGGAAAAGTCCTAGAAGTGGTGCATACTGATGTGTGTGGCCCGATGGAACAGAAATCCATTGGATTATCCAGATATTTCTTGCTTTTTGTGGATGATCACAGCAGAATGTCATTTGTATACTTTATGAAAAACAAAAGTGAAGTGTTTTCTCACTTTAAAGATTTCAAGGCTATGGTTGAAAAGCAGACAAATTCCAGTATTAAGACATTAAGGTCAGATAATGGAACAGAATTTTGTTCGAATGAAATGAAGAATTTCTTGAAAAGATGTGGAATTATACATCAGCGGACAAATCCCTACAGTCCTGAGCAGAACGGAATGTGTGAAAGGTTCAACCGAACAATTGTGGAGAGAGCAAGATGTCTTCTTTATGACAGTAAGTTAGACAAAAAGTTCTGGGCGGAAGCAGTACATACAGCTGTATATCTGAAAAATAGAACTTTAGCTTCAGGATTGAACCAGAAAACCCCCTATGAAGTTTGGACTGGCCGAAAACCAAACCTTAGTCACATAAGGATTTTTGGTAGCATTGTGATGACACATGTACCCAAAGAAAAACGCTTGAAGTTTGACAAGAAAGCTGAGAAACATTATTTAGTGGGATATGCTGATAATGTTAAAGGTTATCGTCTTTACAACCCTGTAACCAACAAAGTTGTCACAAGCAGAGATGTTACAGTGTTAGAGCCTAGTGAGGATCCAGATACAGCACAAGTCATAGGGAGTGAAGGTCAAGAGACATCAGGTTGCACTGAGGACCATATTCATATGAAGAGATCTGATTCCGAACAATCTGTAAGTACAGTGCTAGGTAATGATGACAGTACCTATGTAGAAGAGGAAAGTGACACAAATAGCTCCTCAGATAATTTCTCAGATTGCTTACCAGATAGAGAGTTAAAGAATCATGCAAAGGATACTGAAACAACTGATAGGAAAGTAAGAGAAAGGAGAAAACCTGACAGATATGGTTATGGCAATATGTGCGTTGAAACAGATGAGGTGAACCTATATGGAGACCAGATTACATATGAAGAAGCCATGAATAGACCAGAGGCAGGAGAGTGGAGTAAAGGGTGTATTCCCGTTGTCCCCATAATCGGTGTCCCCATCATGGGGACAACGGTACGTCACATAATTACTTACCGTTGTCCCCATAATCTGTGTCCCCATCACGGGCACATCTGATCCTTACCGTTGTCCCCGTTATGTACATATGGGCAATGGGGACAACGGACAGTTAAGATTTCACGTATCGTTGTCCACTTTAAATTTTTAGTTATTTTTTAAACGTGGGTTATTTAGCGCGGCAAGTCTAAAACTAAAATGAAAGATATTTTGTACATAATACACTTCTCATCAAAAAAATCGAAACACTTTCGTTTTTATTGTTTTTGTCCTAATTTTTTACAAAAGAGAATTAATTCCATGAAAAAAAAAACATTATTGTGTAGCTGGCAGTTTGGTCATTACAGTAAGAAGAAAAAAATCAAAATTCGAAATTAGAATTTCATTTGTTTATCCTATAAATGAAATTAATCACTGTTTTGAGACAAATGTGTATTTAGGGTTGGAGTACGTTTCTCGTTTAAAAACTAAAAATTAGCGCTTGTCTTTAAACTTTTTGTTTCTTATTTCATTTACTGTGACTTTGGGACGTCTGAAAAAACTTTTTTTTCTAAAACATATGGATACTTCGCCCGCAGAAGCCGCCCAAGTGGTGGCATTGCTGGATTCTGGACTTAGTCAGCGTGTTGTGGCTGCAAGATTGCATCTAAGCTTATCATCTGTTCATAGAGTCTACAAACGCTATCGGGAGACTGGTTCGTTCACGCGCCGTTCAGGATCTGGCAGGAATCGGGTCACTTCTGAGCGAGATGATCGATTTATTGTAACAACTTCTTTACGAAATCGACGCCTTAACGCTTTACAACTGCAGCAGCAGCTTCGCGTTGTACGAAGAGTAGCTGTAAGTGACTCTACAATAAGAAGAAGGTTGAAGGAACGTGGATTGGCACCGCATAAGCCAGCGAATGGGCCGAAATTAACTGCAGACCATCGAAGAGCGCGCCTTAACTTTGCACGCGAGCACCTAACTTGGTCATACCTTCAGTGGAGCAAAGTACTGTTTTCTGATGAGTGTAAAATTATGCTGTATGGTAACGACGGAAGGAACAAGGTCTACAGAAGAGATGGAGAACGCTTTGCACAATGCTGCATTGAAGAAAAGGTCAGCTATGGTGGCGGTTCGTGGACGGTTTGGGGAGGAATCAGCGCCGACGGTAAGACAGAACTTGCCTTTGTGTCTGGGCCACGGCTGCCTGCACTAAACTCTCATCGGTACATCGAACAGTGTCTTGAACCTCATGTGATGCCCTATGCACATTTTATTGGCAACGACTTCATATTCATGCACGACAATGCTAGAGCTCACACCGCGGGCGTCGTACGAGATTATCTTACCGAAGTCGGTATCTCCATTATGGTATGGCCAGCAAGAAGCCCGGACATGAATCCCATTGAACATCTATGGGATGAATTAAAGAGACGAATTCGAGCAAGAGATCCAGCCCCAGAAACACTTAGCCAGCTGCAAAATGCAATCCAAGAGGAATGGGATAATATACCACAACATGTGATCGTGACTCTCATCCGATCGATGAAGAACCGTATGGAAGCAGTAATAAGAGCTCGCGGAGGGAATACAAGTTATTAAATAAACGTTTCTTACATTTTTTTTTCATTTACGCGTGTTGTTTTACCCATTTCCTTCATATTCCATACAGGGTAAAAATTACTCATTATACAAAATACGAAACCTATGAAGACTTAATTTGAATTTAGAACAATAACATTAGGATTTAAAAACCTCATACTACTCACTATTAAATGACATTTTACATTTATTCCTAAATATACACATTTTTCTGATAATCCTTATCAAATCATAAACTGCGAGGTGTTTCGATTTTTTTTATGAGAAGTGTAGATTTTAATCCAAAATATAGGAAGAAATAAGACATTTTTACACACAAAACACATCTAGATTTTTAAATGGAAGGCAACAAACGTTAAGTATTTAGTTCACACAATCAACAAACCAAAGACACAGAACAACAATGCCCCAATGCCCGAAGGCTGGCATCACCGCATTAACAGACGTACGAGTATCCCTAAAAAATTCATACATAAATTACAACAAGAAAGTAAATACTGGGACAATATACAGGGTGTTTGGCAGAACGTTGAACATACGAAAATGGTGGATAGTTGGGGTCATCTGCTACTTACTCAGCCCTAATTTATTTGGCCCTGGCCCACTGGATATTTTTAATTAATTTTTTTTATCTTTTTTCTTGTTTTTTTTTTTTTTTTTTTATTACAAAATGGGCCTGCTCTTGACCTCGATCACGCCTGGTGGAAAGCGATGGATGAGGTCTATGATGAAACGAGCGTGCCCAGAAGATGCCTGTTCACTCTTGCTTTGAAGGCAGACGGGTTATATGTGGGAGGGAACACAGAAGCCGGCAGAGAGTTCCACACCTTGGCTGTGCGCATGATAAACGTGGAGGAGAAGCGCCGAGTACGACTAGTCGGGATATCAACCAAGTGTGGATGGTACGCCGCAGTACGTCTGCTAGTCCGGTGGTAAAAGGGTGATGGTGGAATCAAATCGTGGAGCTCCTGTGCACACTCTCCGAAGTACAGTCTGTAGAAGACCGACAAGCAGGCGACATTACGCCTATGAGCTAGGCTGTGAAGCGAAGCTATCAAAGTCTCGTCGCCTATGAGTCTTTTAGCTCTGCGTTCCACCGAATCAAGTGCAGCGAGCTGGTATTTTGCTGAACCATCCCACAAGTGACTGCAATACTCCATACAGGAACGGACCTGTGCTTTATATAAACTTAAAAGCTGTCCAGATGTGAAGTATCGCCTCACCTTATTCAGGATGCCCAGCTTCTTAGCTGCGGTCTGAGCCTTCGACTCGATGGTTGAGCCGAAGTTGAGATCCGATGTCAACTCCATGCCCAAAAGCTGTAGGCGGTCGGTGACTGGTACAACTGTACCTCGGAAAGCTGGAGACAACTGGAACTGGCTCTTTTTAGCCGTAAAAAGACATGCCTGTGTTTTCAGAGCATTGAATCTGACCAGATTGTCGTAGCCCCACTTGGAAACGAGATTTAGGGTCAGATTCATTCGCTCCACCATGGCCTCTCTATGAGTAGCAGTTTCCTCTCTGCTGGCTCTTGCACTGGACAGGTATCTTTCCGCGACTGTGCTGTCATCAGCGTACCCGATTGCACCAAGCTGAAGCAGGTCGTTGATGTGTAGCAGAAATAAAGTTGCGGAAAGAACAGACCCCTGAGGAACACCGGCATCAATGGCCTTATGATCCGAAGAGCAGCCATCTATGACCACTCTGATCGAACGGCCACTCAGGAAGTCGGAAATCCAGTTGCAAAAGTCAGCAGAGATGCCAAATGCAGGAAGCTTAGCCAACAGACTAGCGTGCCAGACCCTGTCAAAGGCCTTTGAGATATCAAGCGATACAGCAAGGGCTTCGCCGTGTTTCTCAATGGCCTCGCCCCAGTAATGCGTAACATACACAAGAAGATCCCCAGTTGAACGACCACGACGGAAGCCGTACTGGTGGTCACTGAGGAGCTTATTGTCTTCGAGGTATGTTAGCAGCTTATTGTTCAGTACCCTTTCCATCACTTTGCACAGTATGGAGGTTATGGCGATTGGTCTATAGTCAGCAGGATCGGCACGGTTACCCTTTTTGGGCACTGGCTGCACATTAGCAAGCTTCCAGGACTCCGGCACCACTCCGGTTTTTAGAGAAAGGCGAAACAAGCGCCACCACTTGTTTCACCACTTTCTTAACTTTAAAGTGTAATTTTTATTAAAAGTGGGTGAAACAGGCAATATTTAGTTTTTTTTTCAAACTTTTATGTTGGCAGATTCTTATAAAATTATTGCTTTATTCAGATGTTAGCTAGAAAAAAAGTTATGAGTCCTCAAACTTACAGAAAAATGTAAAAAAATACTTAAATCTTAATTTCAACTTGCATTTAAAAAAAAAAAACAAAAAATGATTGAGGAGTTCCAATTCTAGCAAAACATCCCTAGTGTGTGAGCTTCATAATGGTATGTAATTTGCTTTTATAAAAAAAAAACTTTAAGAGTTATTTCATAATTTTATCAAGTAGGACATTTTTGAAGAAACTCTACCTTTACGGAAAGTGAAATGTTTTGCGAAATTTAATACTGCAAGGTTGGTAAAAATTAAATGATCGCCGGCTTGCCAGTAGCAGTGGTGCAAATTGACATCCACTATTCCCTTGGGATGGTTGTTACACGAAGCAGGTAGAAATTTTGTCTCACTCTTGCCCAGTCATAGCGTATTTTTGCTCTCTTTCGCTCTCGTGGCACCGTGACGCCTCAGAATGAACTATTTTCTTATAATTGTTTCCCAAATTCGTGGATTGGCAGGGGAGGACCAATCCCCTGGCCTCCGCGATCGCCCGACCTCACTCCGCTCGATTTTCACGTGTGGGGAAGGGCAAAGGAACTAGTTTACACTACAGAAGTAGAAAGTAGAGAAGATTTGATAAATCGAATTAATAATGCTTTCGAAGTTATGCGACAGGAGATGCTGCTGCGCACAACGACTGTAGAAATCAGACGTAGATGCCGTGCCTGTATTGTAAATGAAGGGCGTCAATTCGAACATTTGTGATTTATTATTTAAATAAATTATTTAACATTTTTTAATTGTTTCCTTAACACACCAAACTGGTACAGCATAATTTGAATCGACCATTTAATTTTTACCAACCTTGCAGTATTAAATTTCGCAAAACATTTCACTTTCCGTAAAGGTAGTTTCGTCAAAAATGTCCTACTTGTTAAATTATTAAATAACTCTTAAAGTTTTGTTTTATAAAAGCAAATTACATACCATTAGAAAGCTCACACACTAGGGATGTTTTGCTAGAATTGGAACTCCTCAATCATTTTTTGTTTTTTTTTTTAAATGCAATTTGAAATTATGATTTAAGTATTTTTTTACATCTTTCTGTAAGTTTGAGGACTCATAACTTTTTTTCTAGCTAACATCTGAATAAAGCAATAATTTTATAAGAATCTGCCAACATAAAAGTATGAAAAAAAAAAACTAAATATTGCCTGTTTCACCCACTTTTAATAAAAATTACACTTTAAAGTTAAGAAAGTGGTGAAACAAGAAAAAAGATAAAAAAAAATTATTAAAAATATCCAGTGGGCCATGGCCAAATAAATTAGGGCTGAGTAAGTAGTAGATGACCCCAACTATCCACCATTTTCGTATGTTCAACGTTCTGCCAAACACCCTGTATATATAAACAATCTTTATTTCACAATTTCCGAGAATCGGAAAAGCAAAGACATCCATTTTGATGAACAATATAAAAAAATTGTTAAAAAAGGTAAGCGATAACCGATTGTCATTAGCAAAATTTCTGCGTAAAGTTATTTTTCTACAATTATTTAGATAGCCATTTAGTAGGTTAAAACATAATTTTACGAGTATTACAATTAATATAATTATCATCAAACAGAACTAAATAGTTGATGAATCCTTACAATTTAAAAAAAAAACAATGACAAAAACAAAAAAAACCAATGATATCTGTGCTTTTGTTCTGCGGCTGCATTGCCGCTCGGTGCCGGCGGCAGCGGCGCATCCTTTTCAAACGCACATATTTCATTACTATTATATATTCATACATATAAAACTATATATATTTAAACAAATACATTCGTAAATTATAAATACTTGTGTGGCAATCACATGTGTAGCTATTATTTAGATAGTATGTGTTTTTTTAATTTTAAATGTAGTCATTAGTTCCATTTTGTATTGGTACAATATTCTCTGTATTAAGGCACTCTCACTTCTAATTTGAACTCAACGGGGACAACGGGCATATTTTGAGAAGCATATATTACAAGAAATTAACGGGGATAGCGTATGGGGACAACGGGCAGTAATTTTAATTATTTTATTAAATTCCCTCTGTCCCCTTTAACGGGACATGGCCTATGGGGACAACGGGCAGTAATTTTAATTATTTTATTAAATTCCCTCTGTCCCCATTAATGGGGACATGGCCTATGGGGACAACGGGAATACATCGAGTAAAGCTATGAGAGAGGAGTTAAACAGTTTCAATGAAAATGATGCGTGGGAAGTTGTAGACAGACCAAAGCAAGCTACAGTGGTGAAGTGTAAGTGGGTGTATAAAAAAAAGGTAGACTGTGATGAAAAAGTGAGATTTCGTGCTCGTTTAGTGGCTAAAGGTTTCACACAAAAGTCCGGAATAGACTACACAGAGACATTCTCCCCTGTACTTCGTTTTTCAACACTGAGACTTTTGTTTGCGTTAAGTGTCAAATACAATTTAGATGTTACTCACTTAGATGTAACTACGGCATTTTTGAATGGAAATTTAAGTGAAACTGTTTATATGTGTTTACCAGATAATTTTGTATGTGCAAATAGAGATAATAAGGTCTTAAAACTTAAAAAAGCCATTTATGGCTTGAAACAATCAGCTAGGGAGTGGTATAGGCGAGTAGATGATTGTTTGCAAAGTTCAGGTTATAAAAAATCGTTATATGAACCATGTTTATTTACTAAACAGTATAGTAATGTGATTATTTATATAGCGTTGTTTGTAGACGATTTTTTTATATTTTCCAGTTGTAAAAAGGAAACTGAAAGCCTTAAGACCTTGTTAGCCTCAAATTTTAAAATTAAGGATTTAGGAGAGATCAAACAGTGTCTGGGTATGAGGGTAAGGAAGGAAAACAATGTAATATCTGTAGATCAAGAACAATTTATTGAACGGTTGTTACATAAATTTCATATGGTAAACTGTAATCCAGTTAGTACACCTATGGAGTTCAATTTGAAACTTGAAAAAGTAAATAATTGTTCTCATCAGTATCCTTATCAGCAATTGATAGGTAGTTTACTGTATTTAGCTATGCTCACCCGACCTGATATATTACACTTCTCATCAAAAAAATCGAAACACCTCGCAGTTTATGATTTGATAAGGATTATCAGAAAAATGTGTATATTTAGGAATAAATGTAAAATGTCATTTAATAGTGAGTAGTATGAGGTTTTTAAATCCTAATGTTATTGTTCTAAATTCAAATTAAGTCTTCATAGGTTTCGTATTTTGTATAATGAGTAATTTTTACCCTGTATGGAATATGAAGGAAATGGGTAAAACAACACGCGTAAATGAAAAAAAAATGTAAGAAACGTTTATTTAATAACTTGTATTCCCTCCGCGAGCTCTTATTACTGCTTCCATACGGTTCTTCATCGATCGGATGAGAGTCACGATCACATGTTGTGGTATATTATCCCATTCCTCTTGGATTGCATTTTGCAGCTGGCTAAGTGTTTCTGGGGCTGGATCTCTTGCTCGAATTCGTCTCTTTAATTCATCCCATAGATGTTCAATGGGATTCATGTCCGGGCTTCTTGCTGGCCATACCATAATGGAGATACCGACTTCGGTAAGATAATCTCGTACGACGCCCGCGGTGTGAGCTCTAGCATTGTCGTGCATGAATATGAAGTCGTTGCCAATAAAATGTGCATAGGGCATCACATGAGGTTCAAGACACTGTTCGATGTACCGATGAGAGTTTAGTGCAGGCAGCCGTGGCCCAGACACAAAGGCAAGTTCTGTCTTACCGTCGGCGCTGATTCCTCCCCAAACCGTCCACGAACCGCCACCATAGCTGACCTTTTCTTCAATGCAGCATTGTGCAAAGCGTTCTCCATCTCTTCTGTAGACCTTGTTCCTTCCGTCGTTACCATACATCATAATTTTACACTCATCAGAAAACAGTACTTTGCTCCACTGAAGGTATGACCAAGTTAGGTGCTCGCGTGCAAAGTTAAGGCGCGCTCTTCGATGGTCTGCAGTTAATTTCGGCCCATTCGCTGGCTTATGCGGTGCCAATCCGCGTTCCTTCAACCTTCTTCTTATTGTAGAGTCACTTACAGCTACTCTTCGTACAACGCGAAGCTGCTGCTGCAGTTGAAAAGCGTTAAGGCGTCGATTTCGTAAAGAAGTTGTTACAATAAATCGATCATCTCGCTCAGAAGTGACCCGATTCCTGCCAGATCCTGAACGGCGCGTGAACGAACCAGTCTCCCGATAGCGTTTGTAGACTCTATGAACAGATGATAAGCTTAGATGCAATCTTGCAGCCACAACACGCTGACTAAGTCCAGAATCCAGCAATGCCACCACTTGGGCGGCTTCTGCGGGCGAAGTATCCATATGTTTTAGAAAAAAAAGTTTTTTCAGACGTCCCAAAGTCACAGTAAATGAAATAAGAAACAAAAAGTTTAAAGACAAGCGCTAATTTTTAGTTTTTAAACGAGAAACGTACTCCAACCCTAAATACACATTTGTCTCAAAACAGTGATTAATTTCATTTATAGGATAAACAAATGAAATTCTAATTTCGAATTTTGATTTTTTTCTTCTTACTGTAATGACCAAACTGCCAGCTACACAATAATGTTTTTTTTTTTCATGGAATTAATTCTCTTTTGTAAAAAATTAGGACAAAAACAATAAAAACGAAAGTGTTTCGATTTTTTTGATGAGAAGTGTATTTACAGTTTGTTACCTAAGTCAGTTTAATAATAATTTTAATGAAAGCCATTGGAAACATGCTAAACGTGTTTTAAAGTATTTAAAGAAAACAAAGACATTTGGATTAAAATATGTAAAAGATGATAATGATTTGGTTGGTTATGTAGATGCTGACTGGGCATCAAATTGTATAGATAGAAAATCTTTTACTGGATATGTATTTAAGATGTCTGGAAGTGTTATTTCATTTGAATGTAAAAAGCAGACCACAATAGCTTTATCAAGTACTGAAGCAGAGTATATGGCAATCTGTGAGGCCTCTAAAGAAGCTATTTACTTGAGAAATCTATTGTTGGAACTTAAGTGTAGAAATGAGGCACCTATACTTCTGTATAATGATAACCAGAGTGCTCAAAAACTAAGTAGAAATTGTGTGTTTCATAAGAGAAGCAAGCATATTGATGTAAGATTTCATTTTGTTAGATCAGCTGTTGAAAACAAATATGTAATTATTAATTACTTAAATACTAATGATATGCCTGCAGATATTCTCACTAAAAGTGTAAATTGTCAGAAACATTTTAAGTTCATAAAACAATTTGGTATAATTGAAAAATAAAACATGATTTTGGTAGTTAGAGTATGTATCTTATTTTAATAAGGGAGTGTGTTAAAATTGTATTAAAATAAGTACACTAGCAACACCTGTGTGCCTAATATGTACTGTTTAATAGATTGTTGAACGAATAAATTACTCTGTGGTCAACGTGTCAAGTCACCGGTTGTTTCAATATAATTTATTTATTTATTTATTTAAGTACATGGAGGACTTACAGCTAATAAAAACAAACAAAAAGGGAATAACAGTCACCAGATAGCCAATTACAAATCCTCACGTATAGACATATAGTAAAAAATTATGGTGTGAGCACAAACACAGGAAACACACCGCTTAAATCAAAGTAAGAAAAATATACTTGGTTTGCAACTAAATGACTAAAATAAAGTAAAAGTGAAAATAATAAAACCATAATACAACCTACCGCTACTTAATCTATACATATAATAAAACTGTAGAAAAGTCGTTTTTGTACATCGAAAAAAATTCCAAAAAAAATAGCCAGGGTGTTAAAGGACAACCAATAGAACCCATTTCCAGCATTTTTCGATTTTTTGTCTGTTTGTCTGTTTGTCTGTGTATTTGTTCGGGCATCACGTAAAATGTACAAAAGCAATGTAGATAACTTTTATACACAACGATTGAGCGTAACTTGGAGTAACATTTAGTTTTTGTTGCATTGCAATCGGTTCAGTCTATCAAAAGATATTTGAATTTAAAGTGTTACAGAAGTAAAATTAGGGTTATGTGCAGTTGGTCTCACAACTTCCCGTAACTTTTTTAAACAACAATATGTGCGTAAATTGAAGTAATTGAACATTAAGTTTTTTGTTTCATCGTAATAAGTTCACACCTTCTAAATGGAAAGAAAGAAAAATGTAAATTAATAAAATTATAGTAGTGTTTCCGAAGTAAAATATTAAAACAGCGCCATCTATCGAACTCAGACTGGACTATATCTAGACATCAACTGCGTGCAGCATTGAATATAGATATTCGATAGATGGCATTGTGCGTGTGACGTTATTTTCTGATTGAGGCATGTTTAACTAAATACTGATGGAGAAATTCCTGACCTATAGGGTACGTGAAATTTGTCACAACAGGTCCTTATTGGCTATTAAAGAGATAGTTATAAGTATACCAGGGAACCCGATCAGTCAATACGGTTTGCCCACACCGACAGTCGATGGGGAACGTATTAACAGAGAGTACGTATCAGAAATTAGTTATCATCCCGTGGAACTCGCAGAAATTTTACAAAATGGTTGCGCAAAGACAGAGAATCGGCGCCAGACGTTTGATAGGGTATGCTGCAGTGTAGAAAACGCCTCGGGTGAAATCCTGTTTTTAGAAGCACCGGGCGGAACAGGTAAAACTTTCCTAACCAAAGTTATTTTGGCTCGAATAAGGAACTTTGGGAGTATGAAGAACAGAGTGTAAAGCTCTTCAACCCCCATTGAAAAGGGAGGATCCTCCGACCAGACGGGTGTTATATCTGGTGGGCTACTGCCCTACAGTTGTTGTCGGGTTCTTCTATATAGTCTTAAGTCGCGAATAACTTTACTTGCGCGATGCAGAATTTAGATATATTTAGATTTTTAGTTTATCCTCTGCGTCATAGATGGCGCTGTAGTACTTTTTGTAGTGCCGCTACATCACTCCCCCGCGGAGACTAGGGTCGGTAGTAGAATGAGTCGTTGATTGCCAGGCCAGTGGAAAGTCGTTGCCGCATTGTTCACGGTGAGTCGGAACTGTCTGCGGCGGTAGTGCGAACCCCTTTAGTCGGGGTCGGCACTGCATGTGCTCCGTTGCGTCGGACGTGGTACAGCGCCGCGATGTGGCTGACTGCTCGCATCGACCGGGAGGTACAGCTCTCAACCGGCCGAAAGTGCAGTGCCAAGGTAGCTTTATGAGGCTGAGGGTGCTGACCGGGAATGTGCTTCCGCTGCATGCTGGTGGTCAGGAATACCCATTTTGAAGCTAGCTGGCTATATGACTCGCTGCTCGAAAACTTGAGGAAGCTTGAGGAAGTGATGTTGATGACGTCACGTTGCTCGAAGGCTGCGCTGACGTCCATTTCGGGGTCACCAAATTGGGGGTATGGAGAACAGGGTGTAAAGCTCTTCAACCACCATTGAAAAGGGAGGATCCTCCGATCAGACGGGTGTTATGTCTGGTGGGCTACTGCCCAACAGTTGTTGTCGGGTTCTTCTGTATAGTCTTAAGTCACAAATAACTTTACTTGCGCGATGCAGAATTTAGATATATTTCGAGTTTTAGTTCATCCTCTGCGTCATAGATGGCGCTGTAGTACTTTTTGTTCTATGTTGCTGAAGTACTTTTTGTAGTGCCGCTACAGAACCAAAATAAAATTTCCCTTGCTGTCGCCTCTTCAGGGATAGCAGCCACATTATTGCCTGGAGGAAAAACGGCAGACACAACATTTATAATTCCTATCGACTTAGACCGCACAGAAAGCCCGGTTTGCAACATAATTATCGCGAAATAGCGATAAAGCAAGTGCGAGTGCACTATGGCAAACCGCAAAGCTGTAGAAGCAGTGAATAGAACTTTACAGGACATAAGGCAAAATGACCGGCCGATGGGAGCCATCACGGTGCTGTTCTGCGATTATTTTCGGCAGACACTCCCGATAGTACCCCGAGGAACGAGAGCCGGAGAAATTGCTGCCTGTCTGAAGAGTTCTGTTTTATGGCGCAATATTATCATCTACACACCTGAGTGTACATATGCGTGCACAGTTGCGAGGCTGCGAAAATGCACAGGAGTTTCCCAATTTATTGTTACAAATAGGCGATGGCACATACCCCGTACAAGAAGATGGCAAAGTTATTTTGGTTGATAATCTCTGTTCTTGCGTTACATCACAACAGGAGCTAATTTCTTCTGTGTACGGAGATTCCACAAACATGGGAAATCAAGCCGGTTCTTGGCTATGTCAGCGAGCTATTTTGACTCCTCGCAATGTCCAAGCTACGGCAATTAATTTAAAAATATTGATTCATGTGTCCGGGAATAGTAGAGAATACACCTCTATAAATACAGTTATGGAAGAAGATGACGCCACGCACTACCCGGTAAAATTTTTGGATTCCCTCAACACACCCGGACTTCCAGCCCACAAAATAGTTTTAAAAATCGGTGTACCAATAATTCTCCTCAGAAATTGATGTCCTCCAAACTTTGTAACGGCACGGCTCAAAGTCACAAATCTGCAGCAAAACATAATCGAAGCTGAAATATTAACCGGTTGCGGCGCTGGTGATACTCTTTTTATTCCAAGAATACCTATAATTCCTAACAACTTTCCTTTCTCTTTCGAACGAGTGCAATTCCCAGTCAGTCTCTGTTATGCCATGACGATTAATAAAGCTCAGGGCCAGACATTATCCGTTGCGGGGGTGGACCTAAGTATTGGATGCTTTTCCCATGGTCAACTATACGTAGCTCTTTCTCGCGTAAACAACCCCAATAACCTTTTTGTGTACGCTCCAGATGGTTCCACAGCTAATGTTGTTTATAAAGAAGCACTAGCATAAATAAAAAAAAATTATTTGTATCGGAATCCTCCAACAGCGCTTCGCACAAAAAAATACATTGTTAAGTTCCGATATCCACGCGAACGAAGCCGCGGGCACAGCTAGTAATATAATAATTCAATAAAATAATTTGAAGTGCCTGTAATTTTATCGATACTAGAAAGCAACACAACATTGTTACTTTGCTGGGAGAAAAACATACACATCACAGTATCTTGGTTGCTTGTATTTTTTGCGTCAGCTCTGCAATTTACTCAGTAATTAAAATGTGAAGTTTCTAGTATAACCCAAAATATGTAAAAAAAAAAACTCTTTAATAAATTGTGCGAGTATAGAGACGCTCTTTGCTACAGTGATCCTAAAAGCACTATCTGAACTTTGACGAGTTGTAAATATACCCACGAAGTTTTATTGAAATAACTTATTCATTTTATTGAATATTTTTTTTTATCTTTTGTCTAGACTAAGGGAGCTTGGCTGAGTCGTCATCTGCCTAGCCTTTTCCCAAATTAATTGTGGTCGGCTTCCAGTCCAGACCGGATGCAGCTGAATACCATTATTTTACATGCTGTCAAAGATCTACGACCAACGGGTTAACGTGCTTAACGTGTAACTCGGTATGTAATGAGTGGTCACCCACACACAGACCAACCTTGCCAAGCGCGGCTTAACCTGCAGATAGATCCGAGCGGCTGTTATTATTTAACCATGAGCAGGAGCTCGTGGTTAAGAGAGTACTCTTATAAAAAAAGCAAATTAAAATTACTTTCACATAGCAAACCGACGTATTGTGTCAGATTGTGAAACAATCTAATCCCATCAAAAACAAAACAATCATGTACAAATAAACAAGTCTCGCAAAACAGATCTTCTACAAACTTGTCCATCGCACGTCAACATAATCGTTTAAGAATATTATTATTATATTGTCCCCAGATTCCCTCACTGTATATCAAAAACTACATTAAGGGTGCCGTCAAATCCTGCCAGGGCTGCGGGACTGTTCGAAAGAGATACCGCGGCCCTGGAACATAAAGGGCCAAAGAAGGAAAATCGGTGGTTTTTAGTCAGTAACAGTCTGACACTCCCTTCCGCTCCGCCCAGAACGGGGGGGGGGGGCATTTCATGATTTCCCACCCACCAAAAAAAAAATAAAAAAAAGGGGCCGTCAAATCGATGCAGATGTGCTCATTCAGATCCAGCCTATCATTTTGTTGCCTTCCCCAGTGAGACCGTAACCCGAGACTCGTACCCCACAGGGGGTGAACTTAGCGCGCTGTCACTTAGTTTATAAGTTTTTTGCCTCTGGCTGTAGGCCTTACACTCAAAACCCCCACAGGATAGTCCGGTTAAGCAAAAGCCAGTCTCATAGGTTGACCTGTGCGATGCCATCCAAAAAAAGAGGAACCGGACAGCGGACACTGATAAATAAACAAAACACTTTGTAAACTCCTAAAGTAATACTATAGGTACATTCCTTTGCAGAGTTATCCACGTGCCTTCCCATAAGTAACTATGCTACATTATGGTGACCGTGACAGTCCAAGTAGAGGAGACGACTGTCCGAAGTGGCCGTCATTACGAGCCAGAAGTTTGACCAATATCCGGTCATTACCGACTCGGGTAAAGGGGCAAGCTCGTGGCGACTGAAAACTGAATGTTGCTGAAATTGTGGTCGCCGTTTTGGTAGTAGCGAGTTGATTTGTGCTGTAACAACACGATTAATGTTGAATGAGAGTCAGTGCGGTGGATTTTATTTATTTTCACACCAAATAATTATATTTTCACCATGAGATCATACAGAATTTTTTGTGTTATTATACTTTAAGGTACGGTAAGATAAGGTAGAAATACGAAAACTTAAAGTCACCCAAACGGTAACGGAGAGGGCTATGCTCGGAGTTTCCTAGCGTGATCGAATCAGAAATGAAGATTTCCGCAAGATAACCAAGTTTACCGACATACCCCGAAGAAACCAAACTTAAGTGGCAATGGGCAGGGCTCATTACACGCAGAACTGATAGCCAATGGGGCCGAAAAGTTCTGGAGTGGCGACCGCGAACCGGAAGACGTTACATTGGAAGGCCTCCCACTAGATGGACTGTTGACTTGATTAAGGTTGCGGGAATCCGCAGGATGCGAGACACACGGGACCGGTCAATGTGGCGACACTTGAAGGAGGCCTATATCCAGCAGTGGACGTTTTTCGGCTGATATGGTTACTAGTTTGAGTGCCATTAATAAAATCTAACTAAATATATTTACTTTGAGCGTAGGTCAATAAAATGATTCTTAGAAGGTTTTCAGTAGCACTGGACCTTTTTGGTGAATTATACCCCACTCCGTTATACCTTTTCTTTTTTTTTTGGGATGGGAAATCATCCAAATGACTCCTACCGCTCTGGGCGGAGCGGAAGGGAGTGTCAGAC
Source organism: Eurois occulta (assembly GCA_950022335.1). Lineage (NCBI taxonomy): Eukaryota > Metazoa > Arthropoda > Insecta > Lepidoptera > Noctuidae > Eurois > Eurois occulta. Next base: position 794,098 of record OX465492.1, on the reverse strand, counting down.
TTTTACTGACTAAAACCCATCCATGTTCCTTCTTAGCCCTTTGTGTTCCAGGGCTGCCTCCGTTTATACCTAGAGGTAGGCTGAATATCCTTGAGACATGGTCATCATTTTTGTTTACTAGGACACTCTTTGCATATTCTGCTATTCATGCTAGTCACAGCAAATTATAAAAATACCACAATTTAAAATCAAAACCGGTTGAAAACACCGACTCAGATTTAGGCAATGAACGTTAGCACACTCATATAGGTAAGTACCTAATCACTCGATGTAGGCAGTATTAGTTAAGGAATAAAGACATAAACCGTAATGCACGTCTATAATCATAACAGTAGAGTCTGGCCCTAATGTCTTCACCTTAATTACTCAGCTACACATTAGTTCGTACTGCTGATAAGGGTAGTAGAAATGTTTGAGTTTATTTAGGCTGTCTGAACATCACTAGAAGGTTGAAAATCTTCCAAATGGTTGGAGTTTTGTAGTGCGATCGAATAACGAATGAAAAGATCCACCAAAATAACAAACACAACCCGAAGAAATGTCAAACTAATCTTGCTTCAAAAAGCTGGGCCGGTTGACGTGGGAAGGCTATGCAGGCTATAAGGCTATCCAGCAGTGGACGTCTTTCGGCTCATTTGGCTTAAATTTGCAAAGCCCATCGCTTTTTCTGAATTTTGGTACAAGTAAATTTCTGAAAAAAGAAGTAAGAATAGTGCTCACGTTCTGAAAACTCGTCCTATTCGAGAAATTAAAAGAATATTCAAAATAACAAGAAAAGCGGAAGTTAAGCGGAACCTCAAATAACTTAGAGACAGAGAAAAACGAACTTTTAAACAATAAACATATTGAAGACAACGGTACCAAAGTTTTAGTATTTCCGTGCACCTACCTAAAAAACAAGACTAATAAAAACTTTAGTTCTCTGCCTAAACAAGAACAATGAGAACGTTGGGACGGAAAGTTCTAGAACCGATCGATTCAGGCAGACCTATAAGAGAAACTGTACCTTCTAATAAATTGCCAGGTAAATCTGATACATCTTGAAGTAGGCACTTACTGGAATTTATATTAGCTATCTTTTATACACCATTTAACTTTTTTTTGGGTCGATTGTATTGTATCGCGGGAGATATATGGCACGTTATAACAGATACAATCTGAATTGGATTACATTTTAGAAGTTTTTATGTCCAATTTCGTTTTCTGTACGTATAAATAAAAAATGTATCTACGTGGTTAGGGTTTCGATTTCAAGAATATTTCCAGAGCAGTTAAAGCGGCTACAGCTTATGAGATTTATAAGGTGACATTATTTGTCGAATTAACTTGATTCTAAGCTTTATCAAGTAGACTGGTGGCCAGAAGGTAAGATAAGGGCGATAGTGCCGTAGCCTATGACATGCCGTACTACAGCCAAAAGTTCTAAGACATGTTATATCCACTAATACGCACTTGGTGGGCCCAGACTGTAGCCACCTCTCTCTCTCTTGGGGCAAGTTCCAGCTGTAGGCTGATTAATGATTCCGACTGTCACCGTGAATGTTGCGTCGATCCTTCTTTGCAGTCGGGAGGTAAGCCACATGTAGTCTTCACAGGAATAATATAAAATCATCCCACTTTACATTTGAATTTATAGTGTACAACCCCAAGAATCAACGATTTCCATATAATATGTGAACATTTTGCTGAAAGTTAAGAACAATAGGGTGCACTACAACAGTGTTGCAGTTTTGGTAGCGTAGTATTTACCATTTCATTATTTAGAGAAACTTTTCCTAACACCATTTCATTATTCCAAGAAAACGACTTAAACTTACCTTCTGCAATGTTTAAAAAGTAATTAAAGAAGAACAAAAGCGATATTAATCAAGCAAGCGGAAAAGTCCAGGAAAATTGGAAAAATGGCATTTCAAGTTTCAAAGAAAGATATATCAACCGGTGTATGTATCCGTTTTGTATTGTACCTGTTTAAAGCTTTTGTTAAAATAGCACTGATACTGTTAGTTTGCCACACCCCACTGCTGGACAAAGGCCTCTTCCAATGACTTCCAGTTCTTTCGCTCCGGGGCTAATGTGGACCACTGGTCGTCGACTTTGTCTTTGACATCTAAAATGATGAAAAATGGTAAACTAGTTATATCAATATAAATGGACGCTATTTACCACAGTGTGTATGCAGCGTCTCCCCACAAACAATGGCCCACCGCGCCATCTTGCACCGCATGCTATCACCTGCGCTCTTGATGATTTAATTACTGCATCAGTGAGCGGGATTCGCGTGGCTGAATTTTGGGCTAAACATATATAATTTTTTTTCCATCGATGCGCTAAGAAGAAGAATAAATAGGACAGAATTTGTGGACACAATTTTCTGCCAGATAAATTACAGCACATCCGCAGCGACGGTGAAAATGTCCACAACTTTTGATCAAAACATTTATTTATTCACCTGCACAACAAACAGCTTTAACTATTTATTATGAACTAACTAAACTGTAAATCTTCTTTACAGATCCATGGACCATTTGCCAACTCGTAAAACTTTCATCGAATGGTGTAGCCACTGCTATTTATGAGCAGTTGCAGTGCAACCTTGCAGTCTGCATAAAGGTAATATTTTGTTTGAACAGCGGGTGAGCAGAATATTGAAGAGAGTTTACAATAAATTAAACTGAATTTTATTGTTTAGAAAGTTTTGTTACGTGGCTTCATAAAGAGTTGCAGGTTCTTTTTAAGGATACTGTAGAATGCACATTATGCGTACGTGGTTAGTTAATAGAAGTGTCAGTCAGTAAATAGGAGATCATCGAAAGATAAGTAAATTGTTGTTCCAGGAGTATTGTATTCCCCGAAAAATTTGTAATTTTGAAAGTCTGTTACAGAAAAATTGAAAGGAAGTCCGTTGTCTTGGTATGGACATGCGATGAAGAGGGATGAAACGCATGTGATAAAAAAGTGGAGAGGAAGAGGAAGGCCAAAGAAAAAATGGATGGATTGTGTGAGGAATGATATGAAAGAGAAAGGAGTAAATGATGCCGTGACGTCTGACAGGGGAGAGTGGAAGAAGAAAACGTGTTGTGCCGACCCCAAATAGAATGGGACAAGGGCAGGATGATTATGATGATTGTATTCCCCGAAGAGTTAGGCACATATGTGCTCTATCTATGTATGTCAAACCCACATTTTGCCACTTATGTTTCAGTCCCAAGTATTAAGGGGCGAGCCTATTGCAATCAATCGGGCACAAAGCCAGACTCCGGGCTGCTGTTAAGAAATTCGTGGTGGAAAATCCAACAACACTTTGCCCGGCTCGGGAGAGAATCCTCATGCTCATCAGAATTTAGGACCACTAGCGATGCAGTCACTCAGTCTGTTACCATTTGTATGTCTGTTTGATTGGAACAGCTTTATCTATAAAAGCATTGTACAGATCACTGGCACGGTAATGGGCCAGTAGAGAACCGATGCACATAAAACTAAGGCTTGCGTTTATCTACAAAATTATTATTTCGCTTAAACCTTACACAAAACATTTAATTTCCGTTTAAATCCTTTTGTTCTTGTCTCAAGGCTTAGGTTAGAGCGGGGTCCGGATATTCTTATTCACACGACTAATTTATATACATTAAATAATAATAATAAATCATTTATTTCAGGTAACAAAGACCCATAGATAAATACCTTAACCTAAATATACTTACTAATAACATTTTTGTTAGTATAAGCAACTTAAAACTATGTTAGTATCTCTTCACTTGCACGATGCTTTGTGCGTTCTTGTGGAATTTGTCCGCGGAAGCGACGGTACACCACATCCTGCGGCAAAAAATTATTGTCTTCCAATACCAAATGGAGCAACCATTATAACATCGAAATGACCACTGGCCCAGATGGTCGCATCTGAAGTGTATGTATGCTCCCTAATAGTGCATCACGTAGTAAGTACGCTCCTTTAGAATATAAGTATAATTTTAGAGTTTCCATTGTGGGTAGGCAGACACTTCAGAACGCCACCTGCTACGCGATCCATACTTTTCGCCTCGTCCATGTTCATAATTATTGTGGTCATACACGCACGCCGCGCCGGTCGCGAGTACCACGGACCTGACCTCCGCTTAGAATCTATGTCCTGACAAACTCAATAGTGAAACATATTTCCACGTTAATGTACAAGCAAAAATCACCAATGGGTTGCCAATTTAAGTCATATCAGTATTATGAGTGTCGCATCTGTGGTAGTAGTTGAAAAACAGAAGGTCAAACAGAAGGCGGAAATAATAAACGAAAGCCTCGGCTGTCAACAAATGAATTGGAGTTTATTCGTTTCTTTATTTGAGAAGCTTTTGTCGCCAATCCGATTATTTACAAATTCCATGTAAAAGGAAATACGACATGCTTAATTTTTGGTTGAGCGTATAAATTCAAGTGTACCTATCTTCTTCACTATTCTTGTGTTTTACAAATAAACACGTATTTATTCTGGCGTCTTTTCTGAGGACTTAGTAAAGGTTATTCTGCCTATTCTATCGTGTTACCGTAAAATTCACTTCGTACTAAACGTATTAGCAGTAAGTGGCTCCGTCGGGGACAAAATAAGAAACAAAGTTAACCAATCTAAACTAATTAAAGTTAACTTTAATGCGATCGAGTTCAGTAGCTCCACTATTGCCGCTGTTCTCTTAAGCCTTGTGGCATACACTCGCAGTACTGATAAGTATCACGTAGACATCGTTAGGTAAAAATGGTCTGAATTTGTAAACTAATACTTTTGTTCAGAAACCGGTAGTATTTAAATTGTACAAATTGTTATTTTGCTTTTTATTACTTCATTCTTTACCTCTTTTCTTTTTTGGTAGCAAAATCTGTGATGGAAAATGTAATGAAAGAAAGGCAACAAAGCATTTCGCCGATCATGGCCCTTGCAACAGCGTCGCAATATTGCGAGCTCAGAATAATGATAATCATGGAAGATATCCCGTAAGGTACAATGTAAGTTTATGTTTAGCCTACATGTCCGCTTAAAAAAACGTCATGAAAAGGTGCACGGTTAGGGTTGGTCATTTCCTGTAGAGAAGACTCGGCAAGTAACTCCATGGTTACTCTTTTTAAATTATCGGTTTGTACATCGGTACAATAACATTATAATGTTATTATATTACAGCGCTTAGTAGGTACTAATTTATCGGAGAATAGGGTAGGCCCGACAATAAATCGTTGCTTACTTCACAAAAACTTAAAATCAGTCAGTAATGTTAACAAACATCTAGGACTCTACACGGCCGTAAGAGTTAAGGTGGTAGCGCCAGGGTAGCCCGCGAAATTCAAATTTTCTTACGTTTTTTGTAATTTGCAGGTCAGTGTCAGGTTGTACGCCTATGTTTGACGTTGGTCTTTTAACATTTAAAAAATAGTAAACAAACTGGGTTTTTAGGGGTAGCAAGTACTTTCTGCAACTTTCTGTAGCTGCTAGACATGCATATTAAGCATCCCAAAGCGTCACCACATCGACTGGTCATGAAAAGAAAAGAACATAGATTTTTTACTACTTTACACGCTAGTAGACTAACTACAATAATTGTAGTTAGTCAATTAGCGTATAAATAAATTATTTATAAATGATTAAAAAATTCAATTACGTATGCCGAAACAAATCAAATCACAAAATAATCAACATGGCCAACTTTTCCTCCAAACTCCAACTAACCGTAAAATCAAAGTTACAAACACTAATCCCCATCATCCACTATTTGTTATCCAAATCCTAATTTAAATTCCGTTTCACTAATACCCAATAGATTTAATCAAAGATAAACTTAGCAGGAATGTTATTAGATTAATCTCCAGACGGCGCCATTTGTCTGGGCAAGTTTACAGTCGCTCCCTGGACGCGGGGATAAAGACAAGGTTCCATTGCTGCCGCGCACGCTACGCACGTAAAGTCATAAATAGGTGCACAAACTTACTTACAGATGCGTGGCTCGATCATCATTTCATGATTCTCCTGCCTTAATCCCAATTTAATTGGCGTTTGCGCAGCATGTGTTCTTCCATGGTTCTCTAGTGGCCCTCATCCAACCAGTCTTTCTAGCCATTATCATCTTTCTCAGAGTTCATCCATCGTTTTTTTTTTGTTTTACGCGTGGCTGCTTATATGAGTTGCCTAAACATCCTACACACATATTTGGCAGTATTTGTTGATCAGCAAAGCCAACCCGAAACAATTACTACAAGTGACAAATGGCAAACTTCGTAGAGACAAGCCATGAGCTTTTTCCCAAACGTTTATCTTCATGTACTCGATTTTGTCACGCGGCTATTTGGAATGGAGCCGAGTCGAATATGTGAAGCACGCGTATCGTGACTCATGCAGCTGCAGTGCATTTATGTATATCCTACGCAGTAAATGGAACTGAGTCTTAACTCGGCAAGTTGGGCTCATCGCGGCAATAACGCGGCAAGTTGGGATCAAACGATAGTTACGGGACAATCTTTAATCTTATGCCGCCGGTCTCGCTCTAACGACCCGAGGGAATTCGAAACGAACTGATACGAACGGCGTAGTGTTCTAGTTTCTAATTGTATGTTTTTTTTTCAGGAGAAAATGTTTTATCTGAATTTGAAAGGCATTTTAATTTATTAAACGTGTACTTATGGGAATGTAAAATGAGGCTTTTCTTGTCAAGTATTTTGTGATTTGTAGTACGATGAGTTCTTAGAATTCAAATTCACGATTCTTTGAAAATGGTCTGCCCTAAATACCTAAGTAGTTTTAATAGATCGAAATCAAATCGTTTTTACGCAAGTTACACAAAGTGTGCAAAATCAATTGTGCAGGTGAATTTCTTCTGAATATCTTCATTTATCAGCAATTTTGACCGTTCTAAGCTAACCCCCATTCATTGTAACTCGGTGTCAAAGATACCAGTAACGAAGCAACTTGTATATTTACGTCGGAAGTGCAAAAGTGCGGTGGAGTGAGGCAACGGTTCAAGTTAAACAGCAAACTTGAAATAGTGTTAACAATTAAACTCTCGGTTAACAAGCGTTGTTCGCTGGCGACGCGCGACGCTAGGGACGAGACGGCAACTTGTAACTTTTACTGTTAATACGGTTTAATTTTAATTGTTTTTGTTATCTTTGTTACTGTTGTGCCTTCTGTCAATTTGTAGATTAGGGTCATGACCAGTCACTGAATGGAATGGGGGAGGCCTTTGCACTGGGACAGAATAGGCTAGTATTTGCTGGTGGGTCGAGGAAGTTCTAAAGTTTTGTATTGGACAGCTGACATTGTATTCGCGGTTTCGATGTTTGTTCCATGGAGAAAATTGTTCAGTTGAATGGTTTGAATCACCCTAAATAAACGTAACTTCATTTATATACAGCTCGTCAGAAAGGTGTAATTATAATTTAAGGGTGCGGTATAGATAATAAAACTGAAAAACATTGTGGTTAAGTAGTTTATCGTATGGAGGAAGTTGATCAGTTTGAAGCTCTTTAATGTAAATCTATAACGCACCCTGAAATAATACCACACCTTTTTGATACACGCTGTACCTATAACAGGTTTATCTGACATCTGAAATTAATTGCCATAATTGCTTTGTTTCGATCTCTAGAGATAATTGAGTGTAGATAGATGTATGTTTCTAAAGGTTCTATGTTTTGTTTCTACGCCAGATTTCCAATGACTTAACAATGAAGCTATTAAAAAAGACTAAAGATCGGATTTTGAGCATAATTTGGATTATTTTAACAATTTAAATGAACCTGATAACAGCCGCCGTTTGTTTTCGAGTTGTGCCACTGACAGCTTGCTCAAGTTGTTTATCTTTTTATCTTAAAAAGTGTTTGATATTTTCGTTTAAAATATAATTATCTAAGAACTAGAATAAAGCGGTTGAGTTAGAGAAACGTTTTTTTATGAAGCGAACAATATAATCTGATATACAAGCTTTTTGGTGTTGTCTAACTATCCTTTCTCTCTCTTAAACCATCATGTACAAATAGAAAGCATCTTTTCAACAAAAAAACAGAAATATATCTTAACATGAAAGAAAAATAGGAAATTACAAAAAGTATAAGTATATTATAAAACGGATAGTACTTAACTAATATGATTTATAAACACAAGAAAAAAAGACACAACAAAAAGATAAAACAGAAATGGTAGTCCATCACTAGCGAGCAATTTGTACTACAATGAGTTCGTACCTCTAGCTCGGAAGCAATTCATAATAGTTCGCAGCGTAGAGGGTCGTGGATACTTCACAGATTAAGTTCGAAATAAAATGTGACAACTTTATGTAGGAGTTTATTACAGCCGTATGCATTGTCATGGATAAGGATTTAATTCATTTTACGAAGTGATGAGAACTTGTCACTTTCGTAGAACAAGAGAGTTGTTAGAAAGGCCGTAAAAGGAAGGTGGGGTTTACTTAAAACAGGTACGCCTTCGTAAAACTTACTACTATTATAAATGTGAGAGTTTGTGAGGATGGATGTTTGTTACCCCTTCACGCAAAAATTTCTGGACGGATTTGGAAATAAATTGGTACACAGATAGTTTATTACCTGGATTAAAACAAGGTGGGACAGTTACCGATCCGCAAGCAGACGAAGCCGCGGGCATAAGCTAATCGTTTCTAATTTCTTCATCGATTTCCATCAAGATCAACCCTTTTGATAGCAAAAGACAAATCCAAAACATTTCACACTTTTCGCTAATAGAGTATCACTTTTTCTTCTATCTGTCTCTCTGTTTTAGGTAAAATTGGTTTTTGTAAGTTAGTATGTAATGTTTGGGGGTAATCTTCGGAACGAATAATCCAATTCTAAAAAAACTTTCACTGGTAGAAAGCTACATTATTTGTGGGTGTTATAGGCCATAAACTACATTTATATCATGCATATTAGTCGGGCTATCACAATTTTCGCGGAAGAAGTCGGGGGCGAAGTGCTAAACTAATACAAAGAAATAACGGGATACGTCTGTTTAAACTATACAGAACACATTGTTTTAAAATTAATCAGATAATTATAATAAAATTATCGTCGACAAAACTGCTGTAATAATAACAGATTTCATCACAGTATTCAATTCCACACTTAACATTTTCTCGGAAGACTTTATCGAAGGTATAATATCTCTAAATTTATGCAATTCGTGCCGCATAATTACAACGAAATTAATGACGAAAGTAAAAGAAAAATGGACGGCGACCCCTTGTTAGATGATATCGTCGCCTCAAGGAAATGAAGAATGAAACATTTATCAAACAATACAATACTGTTTCAGAACGAAGTGTTATTAAGTGCCACATTACACGATACAGAACGACTTCGAACAAGTTTTGTGTAACGAGAAGCGAAAAACTTCATATAAGTGATTTTAAAAGACCTCGTAAAGTTATACCATTCTTGTAACTGCAAGTGACAGTTGCATTTTCATAATCCTGCATTGCATTACATGTTGCTATGTTAAAAAAAAAATACGTGATGATTCACAACGCTTTTTGTAGAAAAACGGTTAATAACCCTTTTAGAACAGCATATTTTAACTAATTAATCTAATAAAGAAGTCACAACAATTATATTTGTGTATGTAAGAAATGCAATGTTTACACTTCTAAGTCATTAGATTTCATTTTTTTTTTACACGGACGAAGTTATTTAAACCGTGGCCCTCGGCACTAACACCTAGTCGATCACATATATTATTGCGTCTCGTGACACATGCGACGACAAAGACAACGAAATAACTCAGAAACGCCATTATTTACAAAGTAACTCCTTTTCATTATTTTTCGGGGGTGGCCCGCACATAGCGGGATGGAACAAACACGTCAGCGAAGCTCACAGGGAGGCCAGATCTAAGTTTAATGATTGGGTAATGTCTGGTAAGCCTAAGTCTTTACAAAGAGATGTGCGATAGTAGAAGAGTATTCAAGTCGCGGTTGAAATGGTGCCAAAATCATCAGGACCAAATAAAGATGGACGCTCTTGCTGTGAAATACAGCAAAGGGGATTTTCGCGGCTTCTGGAAGAGTACCAGTAAATTGAATGTACGACCTGGCCTCCCTGTTAGCGTCGATGGTGTGGATGATCCCAAAGAGATAGCGAATCTTTTTAAAGACTATTTCACTGTGAAGTCTCTGTTGGACCCGGTGGCAGCGCCAGGTGCTGACATGAACAGTCAAATAGTGGGAGTTAGTTTTCTGGCAAAAGACGTTTCGAAGACCATAAGAGATATGTCAGGAGGCAAGTCCCCGGGACACGATGGTCTCAGTGTTGAGCACCTGAAGCGTGCCGGGCCTCATATCGCTAGGGTTCTGGCTATATTCTACTCGCTGTGTGTGAGCCATTCCTACCTACCTGCGGATTTTATGAAAACAGTGGTGGTGCCTATAGTGAAAAATAAAACGGGAGACCTGAGCGAAAAGAGTAACTATAGGCCTATTTCTCTAGCCACTGTTATTGCAAAAGTTTTTAACGGTTTGCTCAACGCACAGTTGAATAAATACGCGTTAATACACGATAACCAGTTCGGATTTCGTCCTCGGCTGTCCACGGAAAGTGCAATATTGTGTCTGAAGCGGACCGTCAAATACTACACTGATCGCAAGACGCACGTGTATGCGTGCTTCCTCGATCTGTCCAGGGCCTTTGACCTTGTGGGGTATAACCTGCTGTGGGACAAGCTGAAAAGCATAGACTTTCCACAGGAACTCATCAGCTTGTTCCAGTACTGGTATGCGCACCAGACCAATAGTGTCAGATGGTTGGGAGCAATGTCTGATCCGTATCAGCTCGAGTGTGGAGTCAGGCAGGGCGGGATAACATCCCCAACCCTTTTTAATCTATACGTTAACGAACTGATCGCAGCGCTTAGTAGTCAACATGTCGGCTGCCACATTGATGGCGTCTGTGTCAATAACCTCAGTTACGCGGACGACATGGTGCTACTGAGTGCGTCGGTCTGCGGCCTGAGGAAGCTGATAAAGACTTGTGAGGAATACGCGTGTGGCCACGGTTTACTGTACAATGTAAAAAAGAGTCAGTGTATGATTTTTGAGGCTGCCAGTGCGAAATGTCCTGTGAGCATACCACCTGTCAGGCTCTATGGTGTTCCCCTAGAAAGGGTAAGTCAGTTCAAATACCTGGGGCATATTTTAACTGTCGACCTTAAGGATCATGCAGACATGGAAAGGGAGCGGAGGGCGCTGTCTGTTAGAGCGAATATGATCGCCCGCAGATTTGCGCGGTGCTCGGGCGAGGTAAAGGTTACGCTCTTTAGAGCGTACTGTACATCGCTGTACTCGTGCAGTCTGTGGGCGCACTACACTAAAAGAAACTACAGCGCCCTCCGCGTCCAATACAATAATGCGTTCAGGGCGGTGATGGGGTTGCCCCGATACTGCAGCGCCTCGGTTATGTTCGCAGATGCGCACACCGACTGCTTTCACGCGACGATGCGTAAGCGCGCCGCATCTCTAGTGCGCAGAGTTCGGGTCAGCTCCAATACCGTTTTGGCGATGATTGGGGGAAGGTCAGACTGCCCGTTCATCCGGCATTGTTCCAACAGACATGTAGCTGTACCAATGCCGGAGCGAAAATTATAATTTTATGATTGTGTGTGTAATTGCATTGATTTTGTTTTGTTGTTGTAATTTTATTATACTGTGATTATGATTATTTTATTATGATTTTATTGTATTTTATTATTATTATTTTTTTTTGTGTTTGATTATGTTATTTTTCTTTGTTTATGGGTTGTGCTTGCCTGAAATAAATGCCAATTTAATTTAATTTAATTTAATTTTTAATTATCCGCAAAATGACAGTTCATTTATAGTTTTATAGAAGTGCTATTAAAATTGGCATTGGCAACGGAAGTGAAAAGACTTATAAGGTTGTAAAAATATATAAATGGCGCTTGATACACGCGATTCTTTTTGTTTGTGGTTAGAAGACCTACATTTTGACCTCGCATTGAGTGGCACGTGATAGACATTTACGAGATTGAATTTTTGATATTCCTATTCGGAAATTACTTTTTTCTCTTAATTGCCATGTTCCGATCCGCTGAAAAATAGTTTCGTGGAAACGCTTGTTTCTATCAGGCGATAATATTACTCACCACAAAATATTATAGTAACAAGGTTCTTCGAAAGTTTGACCAAACTAGCGTAGCCTAACGTGTAGTTTATGTTACTAAGTTATATACATAATTTACTTCAACTTAAACAACTTACTTCCTCAATACCTGTCTTAAGCAGTATAAGACGTGAAACTTGGACGCTATAATACCAGCTAGTTGTAACGACAATGTAATAACGGAGGGGATACTTCCGAGGTAGGTACTTTCTCGAGAGTTGGCGAGAGTTTGTTTCTCAGATATATCGATTTGTTTCACAACATATTGGCCGTAGTTTTAGGCTGAGCTTCATAGGGATATGGATGTGTACACATATGAATGGCGAATACGAAAATTAAGGGCGCACCTCTGCCTAGCCCTCGGGAATTATAGGCGTGATATTAATATTATTTTTGTCAGTTTCAGTTTAGCAGTTAAATTTGCATGGATGTCCGTCAGTGTGATATCGCCTCGTGGACCTGTCCTCGGTCCCTTCGTGACTAGAGATGGGCGGGTGGGTAAAAAATGGGAAGGTAAAAATTGCAAGGAAAGGTAAAAAAAGGTAAAAAAGAAAAAATACCCTTTTTTACCGGGTATCAATAAAAAATACCGGGTAAAAAATGAGTACTGTCTTTATATATTATTTAAATGGCTGTCATGAAATGAATACTGTCTTTATATTATTTAATTGGCTTCGTCATCAATACTACGATCTACCATGTTAATTTAGACCTTGACCATTGAAGATAAAATATTGATTTTAAATGAAAACAAGTTAATATCTTTTAAATCTTTAATCAACACAAATAAAATAAACTGTTTAGAATAAAAACAAATATTGAGTTCTGTCCTGATTGCACACGTCTTAAAGTTACTAACTTAACTCAACTTAAAGTAAAATCATCAATTCAAAAAATATATTAAAATCCTACAATTTGATTGTGGTATGTTCTATGTTAGGGATTTTGGTTTCCGCTCTTCGTCCCTAAAGTGGACCATTGTGCGTGAGCCATGGTGGCCGTTACTCCATCCAGCCCACCTCCCTCCAGAAGCAGATCAAACTTACCGGTCTTCTCAGGGCATCCGTAAGAGATCTTGGTGTTCCAAGAGTCTCCTCGCGGATCTGGGTGACGCCAGTGCACTCGAGGAGTACGTGCGCTACCGTTTCCTCCGCCTCCATGCACACCCTGCACAGGGGACTGTCAGTGATACCTAGGGTGTGGAAGTGTTTGTTTAGTGAGCAGTGTCCAGTGATGGTCCCCGCCACCAGTCGCAGGTCCAGAGTTCCAGACGTCAGCTTTCTATCCAGGAATGGCATAGCTTCCTTGGATTGCCTACACCCTGGTGTCAAGGTCCACCACTTCTCCGCTTGTTTTTCAGTGTGATCCTTTAGCCAACTTCTTAGCTGCTTGAAGGGAATGGGTTCGGGTCCGAAGGCTTTTGTGCTGGATCCCCTTCTGGCGAGTTCGTCAGCTGCATCGTTACCAAGTGATCCACTGTGTCCTTTAATCCATTGTAGTATACCGTGTTGCGGTTTAGTACCGTAACTCGTTCTAGGGCATTATGGCATTCTAGTATTAGTCTCGACGTGATCTGGCTTCTCTTTAAAGATTGGAGAACTGAGGCACTGTCGGAAGGTATGCGAATATGGGTAACCGTAACTTCCCTGGCCTCTATGGCATGTGCTGCTTGGATAATGCCTATATGCACTCCGCTTGATATACAGAGTTGAGCATTCCCAGGGGTCTGGATATTTTGATGTTTAGGTCGTCGGAGAAAACTCCAACACCTGTCAACAACAACCGCTGTGAGCTCTATGTTGTAGTGCTTTTGGAAGCAGTGGGTCTTCAAGGTTCTGTCGCAGGGTGATGCCATCATGGGCTGTTGTTTGATTGCATCGTCTTTTATGCGCGTATGTTTGATTCTGGAATCCTTACTTAGGGTGCCGGCTACTTCCGAGCCTGAAGGTAGCTAGGGCCGCCCCTCTCTTACGACGAGGTGTAGAGGTGGTAACCCCAGCATTACCTGTAACGCGGCAGTGGGTGATGTTCTCATGCTGCAGGCAAATCTTTGTAGCTTCTCGAGATCCTTCTGGTCTGTACTTAGGTTGGTCCTGGGCCACCAAACTAAGGAGCCGTATGCTGCTATGCTTTCTGAACGATCGCTCTGTTGCTGCCGATGAGCATGGGGCAGTTAAAATGCGTACTGCTATTTTGCTAAGGTTTTTAGACGAGCAAAGTCCCTTCCACCATGTTACGGGATCTTCAACTTTTTCCCAAATGAAGCGCTTTCTCCAAAATCCATCTCTGGCTTTGTAATTAGCTAAATCTGTGACTGGACACACAATTCCGTTGAAACAACTGAATATAAATTGTAAACGTACTCGTATAACTCGGAAGTTAGCCACACGAAAACAGAACAGAAGCGCGACTGCGCGGCGCGTGCGCAACAAAATGGCGGAGGTCTAGCCAGTTGATGAAATGCACCCTCCCTCCCCGCCTCGTCGTCTCTCATTGAACAGTCTGTTATAGTGCTATACTCTTCTCTTGTTCTAATGAGAAAATAATGTCGTTAGCACAACATACGCGATGTTGTGCTAACGACGGTCTCAAATAAAAATAAATTATAAAATTCTGTGTATCAAAGTACCAAGTATGTATTAAAAAACTAGAGAGGTGTCAAGGGACACCCGGATGGAACGAAGTTCCTTTCGATTAAGTAGTGAAGGAATTGTAAAAACGGCTTACAATAGCCTACTATAGCAAAAACACATTACCCTCCTTTGCGTCGCGCAGTCGGGTAAAAGTGTCGTACACACTTTTCGTCTCAATTTTTTCCGTCTAGCCTCCTTTCGCAACGCGCCATAAGGAACTTCGTTCCAAAAATACAATTATTAGTTTAAACTAAACTGATTTTAATTTTTACCCGGTATAAATTAAAAACGGGAAGGTAAAAATGGGTATAAATGGGTATTTACCCGAAACTTGGGTTTTTACCGGGTATACGCCCATCTCTATTCGTGACACTATCGAGGCGCGATTTTATTAAAACCACTGCCCTGCGTGCGCTAGTGCCTGCTCTCTACAAGAGTTGATTGACGCAAGCGGTAATGTCAAACGTATAGCTAATTTCTGGGCCGACTTACTATAGATTGCCATCGACACTTTAAGAAGAAGATCTTACAAACGACGAAAATGGAGTTAGGTACCTAGCAATTTAGAAATCACAATCTAAGTACGCAGCACAGGAAGTATCAAAACAATATTGCTCCCTGGCTTCACGCCAGCTGCCCTGAGCCAGAATCATCTCGCACTAAAAGGCAAGATTCACATAATTTTAACAAAGGCATCGAACATCCAGGGGCCCGATTCTGCTATTACAATAGTGTCAGAATGGTCCGTCATTGATTTCATAATTGTTGATTTTGACAAGTTTGGTAATCTACTAATATAATGGCGTCATTATGGCTTTCCAATGGTCAACCACTGACAGTCCATTGAAAGAAATGGCATAGAATGGTAATCTTGTACATAATGACAAATGAATGACTGACTTAGGCGGTAATCTGCTAAAATTTTGACAGTTCCTTTGATCACTGACCTACCATTAGAACGTCATCGTGCAGTCATTGCTTTTATTTAGTTACGAGTAAAGTGTTTGTGGAATATTGAATGGAGACAATGTATTCTCGAGCTAGCCAACGCAGTGGATGTTAGATAAAGAAGATCAATGGAAGGAATGGATGGTTGTGGAATGCAGAAGACGTTGTCGACCCCATAACTTGACGAGAATGAATACGAACCCATGATATACCCGAGGCGGAATTTGTAAAAACTTTTCGCCTTTGAAAGGATTCAGTAAGGGGGTTAATTAAAGAACTCATTCCCCTTATGGCCAGACCGCGCCGAAACGATAGCGTAACGGCAGAAATGAAGGTGAGAAAACTGAATTTGACATTGATTTATTATTCTATAGCTATATACACGAAATAGGTTGATTAATGTTGATATTTTTTATTGCAGATTCTAATAGCACTTGCATTTTATGCATCAGGGTCCTACCAAAATTTGATTGGACAGATTGCCCTCCATAATGTTTCACAAATTACTGTATCAGGAGCAATTAATGAAGTAACAGGCATTAGAGAGGTATTGAATGAATTTCTTGTTATAGAACTTTAGATGCAACAGTTCTTGTACCTATATGTCAAGAACAGTGAGTATATAAAAGTAATAAGACGTTCAGTAAAATGGGGTTGTATAAAAGTAAATTTATTTTTTGCAGGTGTTTGCTTGCAGCGTTGCAGCACATGCTTTACGTTATAGTCCAACAACTGCAGGCAAGATTGTGAATGCATGTTGCATATTGCACAATATTGCAAACATGGCAAGAGCACCGTTGCCACCTGCCTGATGAAGTTTATGCAGAAGCACTTGGCTTGCAATAGGTATGTGATTTCTATTTCATTATTTTGGAATATAATGAAGTTGGAATTTTAAATGATACTACTACTATGTTAAAAAATCAACATTTAAATTACTTTTTATTTATCATAAACTAAATATTAATTTAACAATATTTGACTTTCAAGCCAATTGAAAAATGTGAAAATCATTTAAATAATAAAACAAATCCAAGTTAAATTATCATAATATTTTAATCATCATTTCAAAAACAAATAACAAATTTTACCATATATAATGAAAATAATAACAGTCATGTCATTAATCACTAATCAGTCTTTTAATTTAGGAGGAAAATAATTAAGCAGCACCTAATCATCAAGACCATCAAAGGGTGAATCGGGATCTTCTTGAAGGTCGGGCACTGCAGCAGGCTCTTGTTGACAGACTGTGGAGAAATACATAAATTAAATTAGCAGATATGTAATGTAAACCCACCTCAATATTCTAGTGAAGTGCGAAAATGCTCTAATTATTATTAAAATGATTTAATTCTTTTTTACAGATCCACAGTATTGTACTAAATATGATTTAAAATAAATTAATACTATTTTTATAAACACTGTTTCATTTAATCATTTATCATTACAGCCATTTGGAATCCACTGCTGGACATAGACTCCTCCTTAAATAGATTTCATTTATCTTTTAATAATCTGACAAAACCTCTTGCATACTTTAGAAAACATTAGTCAGACTCAGAATCTGATGACATTATAATTCTGCGGAGTTTCTATGAAAACAAATTTAGCTTTAATACAATAGTTACAACACTTCAATAGGATGTGTAACCTAGCGCTCAGTATCTGATCTGAGTTACAATCAAGATGTCAAATTCTGCCCAATGTACTACCACTGATGTGAGTCTACACCTAACAAAGGTTTTAAGCTTAGCTGGAGGGGTTATATTAATTTTTATTGTATTGTTTTCAATGCTCCTTAATACTTATTGTGGGTATGTTTGTAGGTACATACAATGAGTAACCTGTTGCACTTATGTGACTCTTCTGTGATTTAATTTTCTTTAACATTTTACTCTTATATTCATTGTACTTAGAACTAAAAAAAGTGTAAATATTACAATAATGATACATTTTATAATGCATACCTAATTATACTGTATTTAGGTACTCACTGTGCGCCACTCTGCCGGCGTTTTATTGGGGCAGTCCACCGATACCCAATTTAAAAATTGGGCGCACTTCATACAATATCGTTTCGATGAACTTCGCCCTCCAAGAGTCGAAATTTGCTCAATTAGCACCATTTTGTATAAAATCAATAAATATAGGCTTCTCTGTAAAGGGAATTTAAATATACAAACAAAAATCTAATAAAAACACTTAAATGTAAAAACAAAACAAAACACCGGCTGCTAGAAATAAATAAACAGATAAACGTCAAAGTAATGTCACATTTGACTTTGACAGCTAAACATGACATAAATTTAATGTTTTTTTGCTATTTACGAACTTCTTACTACTTCAGATTGCTTATAATACTAATAAATAATATGTAAAAATATATATAAATAAAATCTCACATGAATAGATGTTCAAATTTAGTAGTAGTTTTTCGAAAATCATTTCTACCAAGGAATTTTATAATAATGGCAATACTACAATGTCATTATAACACAATTCTATTACGAGACCACTGACCGACCAATGATCGACCATTATGAATTTAGCAGATTACGAACTTTAAGCAAAATGACAATGGGATCGTGTTGGAATGTCGAATTTTATAAAAATAGCAGAATTGAGGCCCAGGTGTATTGTAGAAAGGCTTTATTGTAATATCCAGCGCTGTGAATAATGAATACAGCAAAAAGCATCTGAATACTTTATATTGTGAATCATTATTGAAGTTCGCGTCGTGAATTTTACAAGATATTACGTAAGTAATGCGAGCGAAGTATGATTCGGTTTTATTTTAAAATGGAAGATGGATTAACTGATCCTTTAAATAAATCACTGTTTAAAATAACCTTTTCATTTCGATGTTCTCGTAGTAAACCAACAGGTCAACTTTCTTTAACGCATACAGCATTAACGAATCTGTGAGATTTTTTTTTTATAAAATTAGGAAAATGTTGACTACCTAAGTTTTTTTGCAACTGCTGATCTTACCAACTGTACTCTTTCTACAACCACTGATCCTAATGTTTCGTGGCCCGTATGCCATTTAGTTTCATATCCACGAATGTAAAAAGGTGCCATAATTCCTGATAAGCCGAACGCCTAAAGACGAGAAAAATTCCAATAATCCGAAAGCGTCAATCCAATAAAAACGTAAATCTAACTCAAACTCAAGACACAAAACCGAAATGTCCACAATCTGAAGATAATCCTCGTTTGTAAAACTTTTTGTTTACAAGTCCCAGTGAACCGAGTCACCAACAAAACGCCTGAAATTGGGCCCCTGAAATATTAGCTGAAGGCCGTGTTTGCCTTAGGTAAGGGATAAAAAGGAATTTCGCCAAATTTTACCCTTCGCATGAAAAATGGTCACTGAAAGTTTTGCTCGACAAATTCGGGAACAGCTTTGTAAGCAGGCCTGGAACTGAGAATGCAGGAATAGAACTATTAGACAGATCTTCCGAGTGTACCTAATGGCGTGACGGTTCGGTATCCAAATATTTATAACTAACTTTAGCTCGGATCTTCGCACTCGTGGAAGTCGGTAATTATCCTATGTAGTACGTTGCCGTAGGAATGGGGTTGCCTAGATAGAAACTACGTCCTAACCTAGGTTATAGTCTATCCGCCTGCTTAATTGTGTCTACTGTTCAGCCGACAAGACATGATAAGGTAACAGACAGAGATATTAGTATAGTAGACTAGATTTATATGTAGCACACATAGAGATTGACAAATCTAATGAAAATCGTGGCTATATTTGCTTTGCTGAGAGCCCTCTAACTAAAATATTCTCCGAAGCTTTAGAAAGCCATTAATATTCACAATATGTTTGACCAGCATCTTATGGGTATGCTTTTATGCTTCCTATCCTGTTTCTTCCTACTCTAAGAAAAAACTACACTTTCCATTTGGTAATTTGCACTATAAACACAGCTTTTTATTAGGTACCGGTCGGCCACCTTTTATATTTCAATATTTTGTTCTATGAATCGTACATGCAGTCAACAACAATATACAGCTCGACACAGACTGTTAGCAGTTCATTTAACTTTTCCCTAAATAAATAATGTGTAATTAATATTTACAATGGGTTGGGCTTTAGCTTAGCTACACAGAATACACAGCTGTAAGTATGTAAAACTTTATTTATAGTACAAATCGTGTTTCTGAGTTTAAGAACCGCTTGCAGCTGGGGGTGCAAGCGGTCACCATCAAACTTTAAAGCGACATTTTAAACATTCGGCGTGCGTGTATGACCAGATGTATGAACGTGGACGAGGCAAAAGGAGTATGTATGGATCGTAGCAGGTGGCTTACTGTGGTTCCTGCCTACACCCATGGGAAAAGGTGTGAGTTTATATTTATGTCAATCGTTTGAAGATGACGGAGACAAAATTGTGTTTAAAATATATTCATAGTTGAACACGTTTAGTGAGTTGTAGGGCAAACGGGCCTTACTTTCTACAGATTAAGAAGCCATAAAGAAAAGAATTCACTGAGTTGGATAGAATTACTAAGTCTTAGATAAAACTTGAAGTCACAAACCAACTGTTTGACATAAATTTTGTAAGTTATTATCACTTTCATCAATTTGACGCGCGCCATTTAATGTGAACACAAGACTTATTCACTTTTGAGCTGATAACTCATTTCATATTATTATGTTAGAAGAGATTGTTTCTGAAATATTTCAAGTGACATAAAATAATCTCAACTCTCTGACTTTTTTTTCAGCATAGCGAGGCAGTCAAAACCATTCTGCGCAAAGAAACTTAAAAAACTTTGAGAAATAACAGTGTTTTTATCGCAAGATATTCAGTGAGCAACATTGTTAGCAAGTAAGATGAATAAAAATGTTTTAAAGGAAGAAACTAGAGTAATTTATTGTTAATCACAAAATAGTTCTAAGCTTTAAGGTTATTTGGAGTGTACATAATACTTCATAGCATCACCCCTGTGATCCCAGACTGGTTAGGTAGAGGTCTACCTGTAGTACATTCACTATTTACCAAATACGATTAAAGTGTCATATTATAATGGGGAGCGGTAAACTGGCTGCTATTGAGAACCAGTTTGAGATTCAGTAGGTTGTGATAGTATCTTTGTTTTTTTTTTTTCGTATGGGAAATCATCAAAAATGACTCCTCCCGCTCTGGGTGGAGCGGAAGGGAGTGTCAGACTTTTACTGACTAAAAACCACCCATGTTCCTTCTTTGGCCCTTTATGTTCCAGGGCCGCGGTATCTCTTTCGAACAGTCCCGCAGCCCTGGTTGTGATAGTAAAATTATAGTTTGGTACCTAACAGTGCAACGGGCGTAATGGCGTAATGGTAATTTACGACTTCTCGGCACTAACCACAATACATACCCATAGGGCTATTGCAGTTTGTAATTAAGAAACCTATTGGTACATAAAATAAAGTCTTTGCTTAATGTACCATTGTAAAGTTTTAAACTTCTACTAAATGTGTGAGCAAAGTCTCACGTCTACTACTGCTTGCTGCTCGCTATAATTCTATTGTCTGTCTATTAAAAAAATGTTTTAGTCTGCGGTCGCGTCGGCCCACGAGCCATGCGTATAATGTGCCCGCTAGATCTGCGAGCGACCCCAATGCCCGCTTAGTTACCGAACAACCAAGCTTTAACACCCACGCTACAGTAAGTTGCACACTATTTAATAAAATTCATATCATATTCATATTATATTTTAACCTGTAGGGTTATTTTTGTAAGCAAAAAATAAATATGTACAGGACGTGAGATCACAATATCATTTAAGACAAATAAGAAATCTACTGTTGGACGCTAACTTACTCTGCCCAACCCATTGGCGATTATAGGCGTGATGTTACGTTATGTTGTTGCTTTTTTATATTTTTCCCATCTTCAAATCACCTATAGTATCACAAACACAAAATCTCAGAAAATTACGAGACTAAATCCTTACTTTTTGAATGTGTAGGTATTGTACTTTTGTCGGAAACAGCAGATTTTTTTTTTACAAAATTTGTATTTGGAGTTTAGAATGATGTTCTAAATACGTGGTAAGCGTTTGTACATCGGTGTCCCTTCCACCCAGTATACAGGGTGGTTGCCAACCTGCCGTCATTCAGCCTCCGTGCTGCATCGCATTCCTGACCTCTGCTAAAATAGACATATCAGTGTTAACATACAGCATTCCAACTAGGACGAATTAGTCGGAAATTCGTAATCGACTCGCTAACACATGCGAACCGTTTCATGAATTCTTAGCATGCTTCAGGAGACAAACGACTCGTAAGTTAGTCCCGGCTGTCGCATCGAAATAAATGGTTACGTATTATGGTTTACTGTGTAGTGCAACATAACTGAAAAGTTTAGTTGACAACCCTAACACCCGCATTTGATTTTACAAAATAGGCCTTGTTGATGTATTGATTATAGAGCCTTGTTAGTTTACTGGCTATCTTTTTTTACTTTGTGGATACGATGTCGCTTTTACATGCCTTTGCTTGCCACGTCGGAATGTTGACCAAATATCTAGTGTACCTATAGCTATTCTGGATGCGGAAGTACAAAGTATTCAGTCGGACATAGTTGGATTTTCTGTCATGCCGGTGTACTACAATTTGAAATCATGTAAGCAATTTAAAATTCTAGGATGTAAGCTCTGAAGAGATTTTCATCCTTTTACTATGGAGATAACATTCTAAACCCAACAGAATTGGAAGTTTTTGGTGGTTATCAAGAAAAAAAAAACAAGTGTCCATAAATTTTGACCGTGTGAGTTTGGATTTGTCCCTTACAACGTGTAAAAGTCTGATTATTATATATTTTAACGTCTGAAAAAGCGACAATTATATTGTAAATCCTGAAACTACACTCTATTAAGTAAAAGAAGTAAATAAACAATAATTCCAGTCACTTTCCGTTCGTAAGTCTTCAGAACGAGTTTTTATTCCCGACACCCGACGCCCTCTCACACAATTCACAGACATCTACGACAGTCCACATTAACAGAAACAAAAGCCTGCCACACTCTTCAAAAGACTTCCTCTATTAGAGTATTCCGGAACTTTCTGGCCCGCCACACGAGCGGCCATTACGCGCGACTAATATTTGTTCACGTGTGGCACGCCCTAATGGGCGCTGGGTGATTCTGCAATTGTTGTGCGACGGCCTGGCTCTTAGTGGGCATTAACGCACTGAGAATGTTTCACGGTGCGGTTAGCTTGCAAATAGAGCTGCTTTTTAAACTGTTTGTCTGGAGGAACAGTATCATCACATAGTATATCTAATTTTGTACTTACTATTGTATGTAATCAAATGTTTCTTCATTTTTACATAACCCTTAGGTAAGCTTTTACTTTCCTTTTATTTTATTAGTTCTGAATGGTCTAAATTAAGGTCCTGAAAAGAGAAAGCAATATTATCTATGAAGTGTGGAAGCCATATCACAAACCATCACCCTTATACAGGGTTATTTGTAAAACACCAGTAACCTCTTAGGAGGTCATTGTACTCATCATTATGAACAACTTTTACTATGGGACCAAACCTGTATACGCGAAAAAAAAATCAGCTGTTCCCTACATTTTGACGAGTTAATCGATCATAAATGTAGGGAACAGCTGATTTTTTTTTCGCGATTTCAGGTTTGGTCCCATAGTAAAAGTTGTTCATAATGATGAGTACAATGACCTCTTAAGAGGTTACTGGTGTTTTACAAAGAACCCTGTATAACATTTTCCCACTTTGTAACATTTACGGTCCAATGCAATGTAATAATGCCCCATTATCTACCTACGCGATAAATATGTTCAATGGAGCATGATCTTGAATCAAAGATTCATTAGCAGTAGCACCCATACAGTTAAACATCAACTTGTGGACAGCAAAATCAATCAATAAATCTACAGTTTATTTTGATTACATGTACATACTTCACATTACATGCAATCAAAACCAAACGCAACCAAAGAGGTATTTAGGAATCAAATCAAATATTATTACTTTAGACCAAGATTATTCTCTCAAGGAGACGAAATCTGTGTGCCAGCCGTGCATACGTTATTGGTTGCTTATTTTTTATGTAAACGCAGCTGAAAATTACTAACGCAATTTTTTATTGTCCCAGTGTGTAACCAATACAGTAAGCTCACAGAATATTGCG
This sequence comes from Eurois occulta, assembly GCA_950022335.1. Taxonomy (NCBI): domain Eukaryota; kingdom Metazoa; phylum Arthropoda; class Insecta; order Lepidoptera; family Noctuidae; genus Eurois; species Eurois occulta. The sequence continues at coordinate 770,207 of OX465492.1, read as the reverse complement.
TTTGGCTGTGAAGCGCTGAAACCGACGAGATCATCCTTTAACCCAATAGTCTAGCTACACTATTGAACAGTTTAGCTCGAGCTGTACGATAGGCTCATATCGAGAATTCTTGTTTGATTTGGGGCTTTCCGCTTACTTGATAGATTGACCTCCTCGTTGGATCACGCAACTACTACTGCTGAGCAGTAGGTATTGAGTTCGTTATCCTAATCGGACAAAGTGTAATACGAACGTGGATGTGTAGAGTTCTTTCATCAAGAACAAGGTGGAGGTGAGAGCAAATAAATAAATTATTAAATAATATTATACAAACAGTATCATGTATGTTATGTATGATTAAACCTGAGTAAGAGTAATTTAGAACGCGGAGATGGCCGATGGAGCAAGGCTTTGACCGAGTGGTCGCCAAGGTTAGGCCAAAGAAACCAGGGCCGTCCTAAAGCTCGTTGGGTCGACGATATCGTCAAAGTCGCGGGAAATACCTGGATGAGGGAAGCACAGAACCGGGAAGTGTGGCAGAAAAAAGGGGAGGCCTATACCCAGCAGTGGGTGATTCAGGGCTGATATGATGATGATGAAGTAATTTAGCTCGATTCTCTAGATTCTACAAAAAAGTAAATTGTTAAAATAAACTTTCCTTTCATAAACTATGTAGCAAGCAATACCATTCAGGCAACAGTACAGTTACACTGTGTAGTGCTGCTGTAATAGAACTGCCCACAATAAGCTTTTGTCCTAACTGCCTAAGTCCTAAGTGCTTTCAACTAACTCGCAGTTGGAGCAGTTAACATTAATATAACTGTAATGCTTCTAAGTATAGTATTATGTTGCGATGGTAGTTTTAATTAATAAAATAGCATCTAGCGTTAAAAGTGTTTAAGCGTTTAAAAGAAGCCACGTAAACGTGTGGGCAAAAACACTAGCCCATTCCGTGTCATCTATCTATTTTTTTTCTTTTGGAGGCATGTTCAGTTTATTATGCACATTATAACTTCATACGCAGTAAATATTCTCAGCTGTAAGTGTTCGAATTCATCAATCTTCTTAAAGTATGTATTCAATAGCAGAACATTCTAATGTAATGTTGTCCATCGATCATACTGTTTCAATCTACAACAATCCTGATCACTCACAATAGTCGTCACTCCAATTTCCAAGCTTCCGCAAAAATTGCCTCCCGAGAGAACATTTTCACTCAAAAGAAGCTGTGCAAGAAACCTCATTATTTCTTACAGACATTAACAAAACGGTTGGTCGTTCCGTTGCACACCTTCATTAGCGCTGCTATCATCCCCATGCAACAAAGGCATTAGAAGACAAAAGACAACCGTCTAATGCCACGCTAACAATGAACGTTTTGTACCCAGATGAGTGTGTTTAGCGTCGCATTGTGTACACGGATACAATGTTACCAATCACTAAATCGGGACTGAAGTACATTCCCAATTCGATTACGTTTCTTTGTGTCGATTTATTTCCCATTTTCTGGGCAGTTGAATTGTGTTTTGGGGTATTACTGATCTATTATATTTTATTTTCTATTTAGGGAAGAAATGTTTGCGGGTTGTTTGTTGTTAAATCTGGGCTGCCGGAAAATCTGCTTAACTTTTGCCGACCATTGTGTGATTGGCTTCTAGTCTAAATCGGTCGTTGTAGCTCATAGCTGAATATTACTACTGTATTATAGAGCGATTGCATAACTGACTTTCATAATAATGTGACTAGTTAATTATTGGGTAAAACGATACTTCCTAAAAACTCTGTACTGTAAGTTTTTAAACTGATATAGTCACTAACATTATCATTAACACTAAAAACTAACTTCAGCAGCAACTACAGTATAGCCGTGATCACGGTGCTTGCAACAGCGCCGTCATATCGGGAACTCAAGACAATCATTAAACATGGTAAATATCCCGTTCTTAGTGTTATTAGATAATGCTGTACTACTGGAAAACTCACAGATAATAAATTATGATACAAATTCTCACTTTGTTAATTTAGAAATTATGGACGAAACAGTTATTTTACAAAATAATTACATAAGAAACATGCAGATACGATCCTACTGAAACTAAGCCAGTCCCAGTCACTAACATTCTGAATGAACTTGGAAGTACAACAGCAATATATTTCCATTGATCGCGAATCCTGAGAAAGCCGAAGATGTAGCAAGCGTAGTTGTGAAAGGGAGGCAGTAAACAAAAATAATAGCTCGACGATTAAGCCTGGACTGGCTGGCCACCGACCCCGGGCTATTAAGCAATTAATACCACTTACTCGCAAACTGCTCATATTTAATTCAATTTGTGTTGATCATGTAATCTTTGTTTATATTTTATGTCCGAGGAGATATTGTTATAGATTTGTTTATTACTCTAATGTTATGATGTTTATAAGAAAACGATACTTAGCTACAATTACGAAGAAATACAACTTTTGTATTTGAATAAAAATAAAGAAGAGCCCTTAATTTTTATTTCAGACATTTTATATCTTGTGTCATTGAAGGAAGAATCCTTTTGTGGAACTAAATATAAATGCCATTCCCCAGCACAGGGTACGATTTCCAAGTCGGGCAAAGTGTGGTTGGGTTTTCCACGAGGATTTTTTCAGTAGCAGCCCGGGCATTGGACTTTGTGGCTGGCGAAATATGGATGTAGCTTCTACGAGCACGTCTACGTGCACCTCTCTACCTAACCCTTTGGAGATTACAGGCGTGATGTTACTTTACGTTATAACTACGCAGACTATTCATACCACTCATCACAGGGGCCCTTACTAATTTCACGTCCTCAAAGTGTGCAATAAACAGCTAAATTAAAACGATATGTTGGTTCAAGGCTACATAACTGTTCGTATGTCTACTTAATTTCGTCGGGTGTTAAATTCATGGCTTCCTGGTTACCCACCCCACCCAGGTACCATCCTAATAGCAGGAACAATAGGTCTCGGGGCTATTGTGGCAAACTTTGACGCTTACGGCGTTAACTGTTACGTTTGTTAGTAGGTGCTGAACATGTATTAAGACCCAGGTACTTTGCTAACTGTAGCATTTACTGAAATGTGCCTGAACACGAGTTCATTTTGATCTGAAAATTGTTTAATTGTGTTTAAAAATGCTGGAAGCTTGATACACACAAGCTACGCGGTTGTTGCGACGAATTTGAAGAAAACAAATGTGAAAAAAGTTTCTTCACTGAGATGCGACCGGTGGATTCGAGAAGAAAAAGGGTTTGGTTACTATGAATCAACAAAAAACAATAATGTATACCAATTGTACAAAGGAGAAAGTAACTCTTCTTTTTCGTTCTGCCGGTCTGTTAGGTTATCACGCTTCAACGGCTAATTGGATTTGAATGACACGAAGATACCATGACCTGGCCTAGGATAAAGTATTCTTTTATTCTGTTGTACTTCATAATTTTGAATAAATTTTATTATCATTTATTCATTTAATTTTTATCCCGGTAGTACGATCCAATAGGATTATCTCCAATATGTACAAAGCTGCGGGCTAAATCGACTACTTTCAAGCAACACCTCGGATAGTTTACCTCACTGAGTAATGTTATGTCCTCGTTTACCCCCGCACTAACGCATTAGTACGTACTTACAGTAATTTACACCCAGAGTAGTTAGGGTCTCTTGGGCAGTTCTTGTAAGGTCATTAGTAATTTGTAAGGGCATGTGGAATATCACTTTTTGCGAGATTGAAGATAAAATAGGAACCATTTTCCGAAGAGGGACTCCACGTGCTCTCACCAAATATGCAAACCAAGTAAAGCGAAACTCCTATAAGCGACGCACGTTCCCCCACAGCATGACACTTTTTCAAGCAGTTTAATTTTACGTTCCTAATAGTTGGCTGTTGGCAGTGGAGAGTGTGCAAAAAGCCAATCTCGAAACTCATCCCCCAGTAACATTCAGCAGCTGAAGCGCTTTCATCGTCGCTTCGATATTATGTGGGTCGCTTTGTTGCAGCGGATGCGTTACATTGGACAAATAAATTAGATTTACGGCTGCTACCAGAAAATACTGGGTGTTTGCCGCAAATTGGACGTTTCCAATACATTTGGGTAGTTTGGTCTCAAAAATATGTAGCTTTCCTAATACATAGGAGATACGTGTGTAGAATGTATAGAAATGATCGAACACTGGTCAATCGAAGGGTTAGATAAGTTTAATTAGGTTGGTTTATGGATGGGTTGACCGTCAATTATTCACCGGGACCCTTACGTGCCCCAGAAAGCACGTGAAGCCATTGCTCACGGTTTTCATTCATAGATTTTGGACAGACGTTACGGGTAACAAATAGCCCAAAACTCTGATGACTGTCTTGCCAAGACCTGTCGAGCTTCCCCGTTACTGGGTTGTGGAGGTCAGATAGGAAATCTATACAATCATATAAAAATCCAAAGACCTGACTGACTGACTGATATATCAACGCACAGCCCAAACCGCTGGTCCTAGAGAAATGAAATTTGAAGGGTGTATGCTAAGCGAAGAGTAGGTATCCATTATGAAAGGGTTTTCCGAAATTCCACCCCTAAGAGGGTGAAATAGGTCAAATTTTCTGTGAAACTTTATATTATAGTAAAACACGGGACAAGTGCGAGTTCGACTCGCGTGGAGAGGGTTCCGTACGTTAATTATCTAAAGGAGAAGGGAACTACTCCATACATTCCTGGGCCCAAGTGTTAACTGAATCAAACTGGCCTTATTTGTAAGAGAATATAATAACAAGGGCTCACTGAAAATTTGGTGAAATTTGGCTATCCAGGAATCAAGTTATATTAAATATAGTAAAAGTGAGGTTATATTATAACATTGCAGTTTTTTTATGTTTTTTACGAAATACCTTTGAATGGCTTTGGTTGTGTTATGGTTTTATGCATGGAGCGTGTGTAAAGAGTCAAAGATCTGACACGTTTGACTCTCTCGCGCCCCGGACAGTCGCTACAGTCGAAGACAAGTTTCTTCATTCAATATCTTGCACTTAGAAGCCTACTGCTTCTAAGTGCAAGACCTACCTTTAAAAAACTAAAAAAGGGACAGGAGGATATAAAATAAAACACCAATATATGAGTAAAATATGTTCTATTCATCTTCAATAATTAGGAGAATATCGTCTAAGAATTGTGCAGCGGGTACGATATTTTCTTGATATCTTGCCCAACTGAGATACCATATTATGCACATTACATGGGCACAGCAGCAGCAGCAGCAGGCTGAGATGCACGCCACCGACGAATAACTGATAAAATCGCCTCATCTTCCAAGACTCTGCTGCCAATAGAGTTACTGCGACCAGTCGCAATCATACAGTTTACACAGCAATCCATGTCGTCAATGTCCGATCGATAGGCGTAAACAGTTGTACAAAATAGAGAGCCAGGTAATTTAGAAATGCAGGATCCGTCAAAAGTCCTATTCAAAGCCGAGGTCGTGGGGTTAAACAATAAAACAAGGAAAATACGTGCGCACTCAGAACGAAAAACTACGAACGAGTGCCATCTGTCAATCGCTGACAGACTGATGTCAGGCAGGAATGTTGCTAGCAGAGAAATTAAAGGAAATCGATTCGCTATGAATTAATTCCACAAAAAAATACTCGTTACTCGATTTTCATACATTTTCTGAGATTTAACCGATTTATTCGTAATCGATTACTAACATTTCAGGCATTATTTAATCGATTATTTAGAACTTAATTTAAGTTTTCTCGCTTCCTAGATAGACTAGTCGTACTCGGCGCTTCTCCTCCACGTTTATCATGCGCACAGCCAAGGTGTGGAACTCTCTGCCGGCTTCTGTGTTCCCTCCCACATATAACCCGTCTGCCTTCAAAGCAAGAGTGAACAGGCATCTTCTGGGCACGCTCGTTTCATCATAGACCTCATCCATCGCTTTCCACCAGGCGTGATCGAGGTCAAGAGCAGGCCCATTTTGTAATAAAAAAAAAAAAAAAAAAAAAAAAAACCAGGTACCATATTTTGTGATTTTCCTTAGAAAAATATGACGGTTTTTTTAATACACATTTCAACTAGTTAACTGCTGGGCCCAGAAGTCCCCTTCTCCTTTCGTAAGTTGTTTCAATTCTGACCTAACTTTGTTACCATAGATTTCTTATAGGTTTTCCTGTAATCTATAAGCAAAGAATTTTTTTTTTGTACTTTTTCCAAAATTTTCGGCCTTGTGGTTTAGGAGTTAAGGGGGAGCGGGAATGGTCAATTTCCTCCTATTTTCTTAAATAACTTCAAAACTATTTATCTTAAAATTATAAAAAAAATTAAGATACTCACAATCAGCTCGTGTTACATATGAAATGAAAATTTGATATGTAATACGATAATAGTTTACAAAACTTTTTTTTTAATTTTCCCCCAAAAGGCGGACGTTACACGTCCGTCTTTGCGTCACTGACTTAAATATGTTTACTAAACTCAATCCAGTAGTTTCGGAGTAAATTGGCTGTGACAGACGGACAGACACGTGAGTGATCCTATAAGGGGTTCTATTTATCCTTTTGAGGTACGGAACCCTAAAAACTAATATTACAATTATATATTATCTTATATAAAATATTATAAATGCGAAAGTTTGGATGAATGGATGTTTGTTACTCAATCACGTCAGAACGGCTGACCAGATCTGGATGAAACTTGGCACAGAGATAGATGATAGCCTGGTATTGCACATAGATTACTTATCATACTAGAAGTAGGCAAGATCCCGTGGGCAATTCCCGAACTACCGTAACGCACGCTTAAGCCACAGGCATAAGCTATCACTCCATATATTATGTAACACTAGTATTCAGCAACACTCGTCTAAACTACAAGCCACTCCAACAAAGTTGGCTTGACTGATTATGAGGTCAAAACATTTGTAAATTGCTATCAGGCTACAAGGCTTCTTTGCCGTCAAATACAGAATGAATTTTTCAAGTGGGCGTGGATGCCGTATGTCATTACTTCCCAGAATTTGGTTCTTATTAGCGACACTATCGAATGGTATCATAATACAGTGTGTGTGTTTTTTTTTTCCCAAAATCAATGGGCTCGATTCCGAATATTCGAATTCGAATATTGATTTTTAAAAAATGTAATGATGCGGTTTTAGTTTTCATCAAATTCGGGCTCGAGAATCTTTTGAGCATTTTTTGCTATTCCTCATGGTATCGGATTTGGCCATCCACGCCCACTTGAAAAATTCACCCTATATACCTAACTACTTAAATACCAGGCGAGGCCAAATTATCAGAAATAGTTCTTATTCTAACTCTTCCAGAAACTTTAGACAATCTTAAACTTTCAAAACCACAAAAATACTGCACCTATAAGTCCCACATGAAGTCCAGAGGCTTCTGGCTGCGTCCGAGCGAAAGTTTTTTCATTTTCTGGTAACTTGTGGCCAACTTGAAGCCGTATTAACGCTTTCAAGTTGTCATTTTCTGAGAGGGTAAAAATAATCGACTTTTTGGATTCAAGTGACTCAGTTAGTTTCATGATAAGTTCAAAGTAGCTGCAATGTTGTGAAAAGCTATCAAAACACTATAGTTTTGGTGTTATGTTCTTTGTAAAATTGATGCCTTCTATTGCTGTCTCTAGTGCTAGAGACACCATCCATCATTCTGCCTTCACTTTTCCCAATAAACTACCGCTTTATGTGTTCTATCCCTGTCATATCAATGTACAATTGACGTTTTGTACACTCGTCATCCTACTATCTTTATCCGAATTCTTTTGTAGGGGCCGCTACATATCTTCTTCTTCCAGATATATCAGTCGTCATCTTAGAAATTGCTTTCATTTTAGCCGTAAGTTTAAATTTCACTTTCAGCCCTCTTGCTATATACTAGTGTGTCGTTTCCCTAATTTATTTGTATTCAGCACAGCGTATCTACTTCTTCAATATCTCTTAGACTTCAACTCTGTGTTAATAAGGTAGATGTCACTTTCTTTCCAAAAAAAAAGATTGTGGAGTGGTTTGGGCAGCAAGTCTTCTTCCATAATTCCTCTTTGTGGATTATCTCACCCTCATCCTTTCTGTCGCTATGCCAATTTATTTGGGATCATCACTGAATAATTTCTTTTCCTTATCTTTAGAGTAAAGGAAGTCTTTTTGTTTTTCATCACAATTGGCTTTACTTCTGTCTTTTAGGTTTTGTACCAAGTTAAATAACTTGGAACTACACAAAGTATTATCTTTCAAAGAGACAAACCGACTACTTGACCGTCCCGAGTCGGGTTGTCTCTTCGAATGCGGCTGGATGACTCCTTCTCCGAACAAATGGCATCAATTTGTCGTACACTGCTATAGATTGTTATAGTCACTACATACACGTTCATTCATTCGAGTGAGTACTGACAATTTAAATTGCCGCATTATCCAATCAACGTGGATGACGTCGTATGAGTTTCATCGTAACATCAGCAACATAGTAGCTATACACTCCTTTATACAGTGGATGGGCATGGTGACAGAATATCCATCATGGTCATTGATCGCCTTGATCTCTACAAGTTTCTATTTTTACAATATCTACGGGAAGAAATAACTTAAAGGGTAAATATTCGTAGTCTTGTCGTCATTGTTATCTAAAATGTTGTTTAGGGTCTGTAATATTACCATGCCTTATAACTGTGTAATATTATGGTCTCCGTAGTTGTTGTAAGTATGGGAATTCATAGCGTTTTTAATATACCGTAACTAGTGACAAGTGTTACAGAAAATTACTTAAGCTAAACGTAGCGTAGATCCTCATTTTTTGTGCTAGGCCGGTGCAGCATATTTCTAGAATCACCTGTTACGCAAGTTAAATAATCTAAATCAACTTGAATAGGAATGTATTAAACTATTAACCAGGCATTTTTTATAGATATCCTGACTGAACTGGGCTGGATTTTATGGACTCCAGATATAAGGGTGACTGACTTGTGACTCATAGTGATACCGATTCTGGACAGCCAAAGTCTTTCGTAACAATTAAACATCTCATTTTGAGAAATTCCTGACGGAAAAACTCACTAAAACCTCGATCTACGACCAACTTGGGAATCGATCCCAAGATCATGAGGTCTTGCATGAACATGAGAAGTAGCGGTTACGACAACTAGACCAACGAGAATGATTTTATGATGGATTTATGGAACAGCATATGAAATAATAAAAGGCCAAGAATACAAAACTCTAATCAATTTTTATTTTTTTAACATTATTCACTCATTTCAGTCATTACACATAATCTTGGTTTACTCAATAATTGTGACTGCAAGGTCCTTCCCAATTTCCAACTTCCATGACTTTACACTGTCAATTCCTATTCACTAAAACAATCATAATTATACAAATTTGACTAAACACCACAAACCAACATAATTCGACGCAACAAATCCATTACTACTTTAGCGCCCACATTGCTGACAAAGCAATCACTGTCAACAAACACAGCAATGGACTGCAAACGATGAACAAACACGTTTACCCGCAGGACGGGGGATGGGGGATGGTATACAGATCGCTGAATCACAGTTGTTAAGTAGTTTGCGAACGAAGGTAACAGCATTGCCTGGTTTTTGTCGACACCCTCGACACACAACTTTTTTATTGTGCAGTAACGTAGCTATGGAACAGAAGGCCAACGTTTTTCTTGCAGCTGTAAATACATACATTGCGTTGTAGAAAACCTCTGGTTTTGTAGAGAATCGCCTGTGTCATTTATAGCTTTGTGACTTCCCAACTAAGTTGGCTTCCAGTCAAACCGGATGTAGCTGAAAACTACTATTTTGTATGGAGTGACTGCCCAACTGCCCAGCGACTGATCTACAAATGAAAGCCGGGACCAATGGCTTAACGTGTTTTCTGAGGCGCAGAAGTAACTCGGTATATTATAACGAACGGCCATTCACGGACGACCTTGACTAGCGCGGCTTAACCTGAAGATCCACCCATGCGGCTGTTATTACGAGCCACGAGTCCTTCTAAAACTCGAGGAACCATATAAACATCTATCGATTGATCGTATTCATCACCACTAATAAACAATGGGGAACAGAGGGGCGTTGTTGGTAACATTCATTGTGAAATTATTAAAAAAAAAAACATAATGTGTGCGTTAAATATGAGCACACGCTCAGTCATACTAAAAAAAGGGTAAAATGGCGTAAAGATCGCGGTTTGACACATTATCTCACTGTGGTTATCCTTGCAGGAACGAATAAAGGGTTAGTTAGTTCCTGGAAAGTCCTCGAAACGATCTACTCCAACCGGCTCACTCTATATATTTATCAAACAACAGGGGGGAAGGTGATCCGTTGATTAGTTTTCTTGTGTTTACTGCTTCAGTTTCCAAGGAATGTTACGGACGTCGGCTATCACATTTCAGTCAGCTGCCCGCTCCTGGTTACGATCTATAAATTAAACTATGTAGTTTTTAAGTGAAGTCTCGAGTAAAATGATACTGCATTTAGAACGAAAAGTTTCACTTCATCCGTCGTTTGAGGGAATCTAACAAATGAACTGGATAACGTACTGAAGTGTACAGCTCTGCTTCCTAAACATCAGAGGATAGTTCAAACTCATGCTGATTGGAATTCCAATGTGACACGCATACTGACGTTGTATTACCTTTCCATTCCTTAATGCCTGAATGGATTTTATAATTTTCAACCTACACGTGGACGTACTTATTTACACTTAAACTAAAATAAACTAGCCTTTTCCCGCGGCTTCACGGTTTGGTAATGGTCCTACGGGATCGTATTACGGGGATAAAAGATATCCTACGTGTTAATCCAGGTTATATCTGTGGTTATATCTGTGTGCCAAATTACATCCACATCCGGTCAGCAGTTTTTGATGAAACAGTAACATCCATCCATCGATCCATCCTAACAAACATTCGCGTGTATAATAGTAGTAAAATAAAATTATTCATATTACAAGACTGAAGTCAGTGATACACATACTTACATCTTAATTTAATTCGTTAGATGATACGATAACATTGTGATTAGCTGTAATTAACAATTAAATGTTCAAATCAAACTTATTGCCTTACTCAACAAAAATTAATAACAGGTTTATTTCTTAGGCTAAAGCACAATTTGTACGTGTCAATGAAACTGCTACACAAACTAAAAATTCTGTAGATATTCCGAGCTTGATCTCAAACAGATACATCTCTTGTGGGGAAGCTTCGCGATTCTCAGTAAACCTTAAACTTTAATAGAATTGAAGTTGCTGCCAAGCCGCTTTGTTTCCTAAGAATACGTGCCCTGTCGCCAGGTGATACAGAGTTCAAGTATTCTACAGATGTCTTGAATTTTCTAGAAACTTTTAAGATATAGTGAGTTAGGGTACTTATTGAGTTTTGTAAACCTAATAAAATTATAAAGTTTGTTTGACTATTGAAGTGAACCAACGCGATAGGTAACTTATTTAGCTATTACTTTGGAAATGGTATTGAGAACTCGATAATTTAGAATAGGAGATCCATATAAATGAGATCAAGGCAAGTAAAGGATGATTGCCACCAAACGGCTCGCATCACACCGGATCGGAACGGATTTTACAATCTTCATGAAGAAGAAGAATAAGAAGAAGAATATAGGTAGCTAACATAAGTTCTTAAGATCTATGGGTTTCACTACATTCGGCATTTCAGCCTTACACATTTATATTTAGATTTCATATCTTGACTCTATAGCATGTGGTACACATTTAGTAATTAGAAATGTCATAAAAATACTAATAATAATTTCAATTAATGTTTTTTAATATTGTTTTCATTTTGTAAGAAATAATAAAAATGTAATTGATTTGTAAAGATATAAATAAGGGAAATAATAATTTCATTATAATAATTTTATTAAATGATATTAAATTGTATACACACTCACCGATGCGCGCAGTTTGAAGGCACACAGCGTATAATACATACATATAAAAATGTAATATAAATAATACATATTATATATACATAAACATAGCTTTTTCCCATGGGGTAAGCAGAAACTAAACAACGCTACCTACTTCTATCCTTACATCTGTATACCGAATGACTGGCGATCAAAATTGACAGTCCGACGGCTTCCGATCAATATTTCGGTTACATACATAATATGTAATTTTCCACTTCAACGACACAACCCAATGTCAAATCGTCGACACATTCAATCTTCCATTTCTATTTCAGAAAAAAATATTCCTGAGTTCTCGTCAAATATTCAGTTATAATAAAACGGATATTAATATTTCGATATCTGCAAACAGACGGCGACTAAGTCATCGATGGCGACATTTCCTATGTCAATTATAAATGTTTAATGTTATTCTCCCTTCTGCTCTCCTTTACATTACTATTATTACAGAGCAGAAATTACTGGTAAGGATATTTCGACTTTATGTTCTGGGGAGTAGAGTTTTGAATTGGTTTAGTTGGGTTTAAGTCTTGGAATGTGGTGCAAGTGATAAGAAACTGCGACCATCATTTCTCCGTAAGTGTGTTGAATAACGTTTTTTGATACTCGTGTGCATTGACTCTAAGCTCTATTGTGCCTTCGCTCTCAAATCTTGATGCAACCCCACCTTGAGTGTAATAGCGCGTAGCTACGTAAGTCTCCGACATGCCTGGTGACTTCGATGTGTAGGCTCCATTAACCACATATTTTGTGACGTATTTTTAAGTGAGAACTTTGCGCAACGTGAAAAGTAAGAGAATATTGTTTCAATGTTTCATCTTACGTAAATTTCATAGCGTTTCTTAAATTTGATCTAATCCTTTCGCTCCTTCCCTTGTACCACACAATTAGCTAAAATCAACAAAGTGAGCAGACTGTGCTCTAGTCGAGTTGCTCCACGATTCCGTTTGAAGCACACGATACACTTCTATTACAACAGAATATCTGAGTCGAGTCGCTTGCCGATCATAATAATTGATGAGATCAAATAACTCGATCACAATCGAGACTGACATTTTATACGAATCAACTACAACAACAACTAGAATTTTTATAATGGAATTTTCTGTTTGTTTAGATCTGGAATCTGTGTTTCATTAATTAATATCTAATTATATACTACCGCCCATCATTCGCAATTTAGTTTTCAAACAAGTACACATAAGGATCAGTTTGCGCAATAACTTTATGAAACCAACATATTTTGCTCTGGCAAGTTGATATTTGTTTGACTGGAATTAACATTAATTTTAAACAAAATTTTGAATAAACTTTAAATTGTATAGTTTTATAACTCACATGATATTTTGCATGTTTAAAGAGTTCATTTTCATTCAGAATTTTTAATAAACAATCAGATCTGAACATGTTTCGGGGAATTTGCGAGACGGTATTATTAGGTATTAAAAGCCACGAACTTCGTTAGGGTTCATGTACTTAACTCAGAAATATTAATAGGTAAATACTAAAAGCCTTCGCTCTGAATTTATAATTTAGTATGTTTTACAAAACCAATTCCTTATTATTTTAAGTTTATCCGATGTTTAGAAACAAAACAATGGTTTTGCCCACAAACGCTTAATCTTTTTAATAAAAATAAAATTCCTTCTTAAACTTTCTTGAGAACCAAAATGCAGTGTTTGTGCTCTTCTATGTTAATATAATTATTGTCTTCGTGTTAAGTATTTGTGTGTAAATAAAAAAATAAAAAATAATTAAACAAATAGAAACAAAGAAGACTACACTGATCTATAAGACGTAACCTCTTGAGGCAAGTAATAGAAACGAAACTAAATAATGTTGACACAACATCTCCTGAGCTCACTCCTGCATGACATTAGCTTTTGGCTTTCTGCATGTGCATATTTTTGCAAACAGGGAGACGGTGCTGCATCCTGCATCCAATCCTGGATCTAGTTCAAGCGAAAGGAAAACTACGAACTACTACATAAATGTCATGAATTTTCGCAAAGTGGCGCTTGAACATCTCGTGAAATACAGTCCTCCAAAATATATTCTTACAGCATCTAAAATTCTTCAAGACAACCTCACCCCAACCAAAATATTGGCTAGGCTAACATCCAGGAGGTATACCTCCGTGACCTCAGTCTATCACGAGACAAGTCTAAGCTCTACAGCGACAGGTGACTCAGTGACTCAGTGTACTCGATGTCAGCCTGGATTTCCTCGCCAAGCTCAACGTTGTACGAAACCAATTTCCGACTAGCAAGTGATTTATCAAGTCGGTACTCAAGATAAGTACTTTATTGAGTGCCAGCGAATTGTATCAGTACAATTGAATTTTAAACATGGGGGCCACTTTCGTGGGGTAAATGAGAAAATGAGAAAAAATATTACGAAAATTTTGAAAAAAAACACAAGAATTGTTCTGTGCCTATAGATTACAGGAAAATCTATAAGATATGTATGGTAAAAAATTTTGGTCAGATTTAAAACAACTTACAGAATTTAAAATTAACGTACGGAACCCTCTCCACGCGAGTCAAACTTGTACTTATCCGGTTTTTTTGATTACAGATATAATTCCGTACGATAATATCACGAACTACAGAATTCACTTAAAGTAACTTACATAACCAAACTAGGATACTTACATAATTCTATTCAAAACGACGCCATAAAGGTACCTACAGCTACATTTCCTTCTTTCATTACAAAACAGTTTAAAAAAGGCTTTACTACATAATTCCCACCCACATTTTAATTGCTAAAACATTATACGCAGTTCATTTGTTGTGGCCCTATGGTACAAAAGGGGCTATTTTATGGCCACAATAAAAAGGTAAAATAACGCAAATTAAGACAGTTAAACTGCTCTGCTGGGTATTGCTACGTTGTTTTTATTTTTAATGTATTTTTTAATAACCTAATTCTGACCATAATTTTGGGTAAAATTTTACTCTTAAAATGAAATGGCTTTACAAAAAAAAACATTAGCTGAGTAATTTATTATTGTAAAAACAATATTTACGATACTTTTTCGTACGTAGACACTTTCAATCATATCCGGAGAATTGTGAAGTAAATTCCTGGCGCATTGCTTCATATTATGTTCGGAAAAATCATCTTACTCAAAAACGAAAATAACGCAATGAATGTTGTTGAACTGTCAAAAATTATGCCATTGTAAGTATGTTACGTTGTGTCAATCTGCAGGTTGAAACTCTAGATGATAACATGGAGTGATAACACTAACACGTGCTTGCCTGGGTTGGTCCGTGGATGGGTGACCACCCATTACATACCGACTTTCCTCCGTGCCTCGGAAAGCACGTTAAGCCGTTGGTCCCGGCCAGTAGTCAGTGGCCCGAAAGTCTGAAACCAGTCTTACCAAGGGGTATCGTATTACCCAGTACTCTAACTAGGGTGTGGAGGTCGGATAGGCAGCCGCTCCATGTAAAATACTGGCATTCAGCTGCATCCAGTAGACTGGAAGCCAACTGTGTTGGGGTCGGCTTTCAGTCTAATCTAATGAAAAGGCTCAGCAGATGATTAATAAATAATTTATTGTTCGTTTTATGAGTATCTCAATAACATCGGTATTGGAAACAAAGGCTGCTCGCGATGGATACGTAATTAAGCAACGTTTGATCGTGCATCCCCCTGGATCCTGATTGAAGTGCCTTTGTCTGAAGCTTCCTCATTTCACGTAAAGCTTTTGGGTGTGGTCGCAGTTGTAGCTGAGAACTTGCTATAGAACAGTTCTTGCGTAACACGGAATGATGATGATTAAGTTTAGTACTTAAGGACGGGTATAGGCGGTGATGCGTGGTCGTTTGTGTGAGAAGACGTCAGCATTAGAAATATTCAAAACGTACAACATTGATCATTGATTATTCTCCACTATATCACTTGCTCATTATTCGGAGCAAGTTAATGGAATACTTAAGTAGAGTGGATCAGTAGAGTGGATGGGCAGTATAGGCGTCATTTTACGCCGCCCGGGCGCCCTCGAGATGATTATCTATACACATTCGATATACTTATTTTAAAAAATTATCCGATTATATCAGATTAGAATCAAGCAGATATGTAGTGATTTCTTAAATAACCAACGATTGCTGATAAATATTATTTTGAAAAATTTCAGCCGATACTTTAAAATGTTTTATTAAATATCTAAAGAGTTGTTACGTACAGGAACGGTTATTTTATTATTCCAATTGCTCTGTGGCTTCTCTTTGGAAATCCAGTATCAAATTGAAGGCTGCGCGACTGTTCGAAAGAGATACCGCGGCCCTGGAACACAAAGGGCAAAAGAAGGAACATGTATGGGTTTTAGTCAATAAAAGTCTGACACTCCGCCCAGAGCGGGAGGAGTCATTTGATGATTTCCCATCCTAAAAAAAAACGTATCACATTGAAGACGAACTCTGTATTTATAATAAGTTTACCACTACATAAAAGTTAGAAAATTATTGTAATAAATCACTATCGTAAGAAAGAGGAACATTTCATACAACATAGCCGTTATAATAATAGATGTAACTACGTCTTACTTTGAAGACTGATCAATTTTATTGCAGCTATCTATAGAAGATAAAGTCAAAAATAGTATCACAACGCCAAAGTCAATGACAAAGTTCACTTACAATTCCGAAAATTAGTTACGACCTTTTTGCACTTAATGCCACTCTTAACGCAGAGAAATAGGGTTCTTTATGCTTCAACTGGAGTGCCTCGGTATGGTTACAGAAAAACAAATTATTGATAATATTCTCGCGCCCTTACGCGATAACCCCTCTCTGATATAAATACAAGTTATCAGTATCATAAAACTAAAATTTGTAACAAAGAAATCTGTGGAGATCCTTTCTGCTATAAGGTTTAAGGGTGTGTTTCTGGGCTTGATTAGGTACTTATCCATTTTCACACTTTGTTTGATCGTTGACACTACATAACATAACATCCTGTTATCCTCGAAGGGTTAGGCAGATATGTACAGCACCATTATGTTAACACTTAACAACATTCAGAAGTTCTCATTCGGTTCTGATTAAAATTTCATGTTGTTACGAACATAGTATTCTGGACCTCATATTTTTATGATAAAGATCCTATCTCCGAGTTACAATCGTTATTTTTTGCGAGAATTGCTTTTAAAATTAGGAAAGTGCATACATATTGGTGCTCGTGACTGTACACATTAGTTCAACCTCATTTCGCCAGCTATGTTTATGTTCCATGTAATAGGAGGCGAGCCTATAGCCATCTGCCGGCACAAAACCAGACTCAGTGGCTGCTACAGAGAAATTCCTGAAGGAAAAACCCAACAACACTGGCCGTCCTGGGAATCGAACCCAGGACCTCATGCTCAGCAGTCGCGCTTGCGACCGCTGGACCAACGCGGCAGTAAATCGTTGACACTATTTTCAATTACTCTAATTTCAGTTACTAATCCACCATTTGGTAACATTCCACATCTGACACTATTGCTTGCACTGCTTCTATCATATTGATAAATACTATATCTGGTTGGTATAATATTAATTAGCTATAACTTTTAAAGAAGACCATGCTATATTAGTTTGCCATAAACCGAATTTCGTTTTTAGATCCAATAACTAAAACGGCCAATAACTAAAAGTTGCAAACCTGTTGCTGCTATTGACTTTGTTTGAAATACTGCGAGTAATTAGTTAATCAAACACGATTTTATTAGACTTAAGTACTAATTTTAAAACATTAGATACATTTCGAAATTATCAGCCAGTTTAATTTTGTAACAATATTGCAATGATGTCTAATTTTAGCGGCATTCGGTATCGTTTAGTGACCACGGACAGCGATGGCTTTGAAGTTGGATCGAAAGGTTAGCGTAATTTTGCATTTATTTGTTGTCGCATGACATCACTGGACATCAATGAAAATTGCCCACATTTACGCATGCCAGTAATCCAGTTACATGAGTTCAATTAATGTGATTTAGGAAACAATAGAAAATTAAAAGTAATTACGTAATTTCTTTCCGCGGCTACACGATAATATAACTCGTAAATCTTACGTTATTCACAATCGCTGCGACAAATTGGTGTTTTTGTGTTACTTTGTGAGAAGTGTTTTGGAAACGGTTTTTGCTAAGTAAATGTTTGGGCTGCGTATATTGCACGCAACATAGGTCGATTGGGTCTTCTTTTCGAACTATTCTAGCATCTGCACGTGAAAATAATTTTAGCCCCAACATCAACTCCATGGTTTTACAAAATCCGCGCTAATGTCTGAGAGTGCACGATTAGTGTCATCTTGACACTAAGCGCCGTCCTGCGCGTATGTGTGGTAGTGCCCGGTGGACATTTTGTGACAAACGGAATCCAACATGGGAGTTGTCGACGAAAAGGATGTGGAAATTGAAGTTGATAAGCCTAGTAAGTGTTGCTTGACAATTTTAATTTACGCCAAAAAAAACGCATATTCGGGGGAAAACCTATTGAAAACTAGCTTATGTCCGCGGCATTGCACGCGTGGTGTTGGGTCGTTGTCCCTCGGGATCGTACTATCGAATTGAAAAGTATCGTATGTGTTAATCCAGGTCATAAAGTATATACGTGCCAAATTTTATCCAAATCCGATCAGGAGCTTTTGCGTGAAAGAGTAAGAAACACAAGAAATAAAAAAAATTAAAACATGTAACAAAATAAATTATTTATTTTTATTTATTTATTTATTTATTTATGAAAATTATTCACAGTTGAAGATTTTATAATCCATCTTTCAGAGCTCATATTTCTTGAACAAAAGTTCCTATTATTCGTATTCATGAGTAAAAACACTCCTCAAAATAAATTTACTATTTGGAACGTTATATTTGTATGTAATCTTTTAAAAGCCTTTTCAAAGTCGAAATCAAAGTGCAAAAAATTAAATAGATCCCTTTTCATGGAACCATCATAAAGAATAACATGAGGGTATGAACATGGAAACTTTATATTGATTTAGATGAAATTGACCTGGAGTGTAAACTTTGGTAAAGTGTAACTTTGGTGCTTTGATCTAAGCTTACAGTTCTGTTGTACTTAAGTTACCTGATATTGGTAAGCTTCTTAAGTTACTGTTGCATCAACAACAAGCTTAAACAAGTTTCGTACAAGCTTATTCTTCTTCTATAACATATTTATTGAAGTTACCAGTAAATATTCACTGCTGAGACAATCCATCTCTTAGTTTTGGCTGCGCATCTACACAGTTTTGTTTCGCAACTTTGATTATTTGTGTCAGGATTTCTACAAAATATTTTGAGCTTACTTATTTGGATACACTCATATTCAAATAAGTAAACTCAAAATGTTTCAAATGATTTGCAAGAGATGTAGAAGCTCATGTATTTGAAACTCCGTTTGCTTTTTTTTTGAGCTTCATTGCTTCAAGTCGAGTCTTCTTGCCCGTATCAGATGTGTGAATGTCTTTGTAATCAATACAGAAAGCACACGCAAACCGCAACATAAATAAACAGCAACTTGGTTATGGAGGCCAGACAGGCAGTCACATCCAGATCCACCATCCAGTCCATGTAAAATATTGGTATACAGCTGTATCCGCTTTGGCAGGAAGCCGACTGCAACAAAATTGGAAAAAGGCAGATGACGATGATTCTCCGTTATTATTAAATTAAAGGTATCTATGTAAATTCTTTTTATAATTTACAGAGGGCTTGGGGGTCCGCCACGCGCAGACGGTGCTGCTATTCTTCGGCATGCTGTTCGCCTTCACCATGAGAGTCAACATGAGCATGGCGATCGTTGACATGACGGACGAGAGGAAGGAAATTGTGAGTAGAATCTGTCTTTCTGACTGATTTATCTCTTCTTCTCGCGCGACATTGTTGGGCCGAAGTATTAGGTCTTGGATAGGTTAAAATATGTATAAGCCAATCAGTGGCAGTGGGGTTGACTGACTTGTGTGAGCGATTTACATTCAGCTAGACCGCGAATTTAATCATAAAAAATAATATTAAAAATGTTGTTAAGGTGTTCACTATCAACAACATGTTTTATTATCGCTTAAACTAGTTTAATGTCAGTAATATCAGCTGCATATGAAAGGTTATCAGTGAACTACTGTGACTCGATGATGCAATTTGTAGAAGCCTTGAATCTCGAGCATCACCCTGTGGCGTCCGTCTAGTTCCTTCCAATTTCCTGTTTCGTAGTTTTATTTTTGCTGATTTAATCTCTGGGTATATCAATAACATTTAGGCTTATTTTTAGACATTAATAATATGCTTGGATAATAAAACTTAAAGCATGCATGGAGCATTGAAATACTTTAACGTTATTGTTTATCGTCTATGCACGGTTTTTTCCACCATGGCCTTTCAATTACATAGTACCTACAATTGTAAACAAATGGCCAGAGAAGAAAACTGGATCTTATATAAGAGTCGGTGCTAAACGAACATTAGGATCTTGATCTTCTTCGCGGAATATATTAAATTCTAAAGCTCGTAATTCCAGAAAATTGCTTTTGCTTCTAGTAAGTATTTAAAAAACCTATTAAGCAATTCTAGTTCTTGAATAAACGTGTACTTGGATTTTTTTTGTGAGTAAATTTTATATTATTATTATTCGGCCTTAGAAAAGCGTTTGTTTTGTACTTATGCTGTAATATTGCGATTTTTATTTTTTTGTGTAAAAAAATTCAATTTTTAAAAAGTGATTTTCCATAAAAAAATTAAGTATTTATTTGTATTAGAATTATTACAAATTAAGTAGTTTAACAAAATGAACATTAAAGTATCACAGCACATCATTCTCTAAGAGTGTTTGACCTCCAAGCAAAAAGTTTACATGTATATCTTATCTATGGGAGTCAATTAATTGGCTCGTAAAAATTAAAGCATGTTATTTTTCTTATCTTGCTAGATAAGAAAAATAACAAACCTAACTTGTACCTAACGCAATAATTATCAAAACACTGACCATCATGTGATATTGTAAAAACAAAACAAATGAACATGACTTGTGATCTTTTGGCATTGTCAAGATATTTATATTAGTAACTGCATTTGGTTGTGATGAAAATGCTAAGGGGACGTTTGGAGTAACGCAAATGGACAGAATAAGAAACGAGTATTGAACAGGAAGTCTGAAAGTAGCACCGGTGACAGAAAAGTTGTCTGGTGTGTGGATGTCATGGTATGAGCAAGTGATGTGGAGGGATATGTCAGTAAGAAAGATGTTCTGGCTAGAAAAAAAGTGACTTAATTATGAGACGACAACCAATAGATACGTCGACTACGCGGACGAGCGGTGTCGTGCGAGAAGCGCCCCAGGACTTTAGATTTTCTTGTAGAAATATACAACAATATCTGGTTGCTACGTAACTTTTCAGATGTTTTTATGTACAAGTACCCTCTGAACTAACGCCACGTGTAATAATGAATGTCCATTGAGCGCTTAATTAACTAGACGTTAAAGTAATTTAATCTAGAGTTCATTAAAATCAACATGGAAATTTTTGCTAATGAGATGATTCAAGTAATATTATTAACCGTATCAACTGAGATAAATATTAAATCATAATTTTAAATAATAACAATATTTTTACGAGTTTTTAATCAAAAACATATGCGCTTTTATTATTCAGAATAGTATTTTATTGCCCCAGACAGGATTCCGTACCGCAAGACTTAAAACTGGCTGTATTATTGAACTTCGAAGTTTAAAATACCGATGTACCGTATACATACAGTTTGAAAGTACGACTAATGTGAGTCAAAAGGTACGCTATGACGAATTACTTCATTGGGAATGTTCATCATTGAGATTTTGAAGATTTGTGTAATCATCATCTGCCGAGATTTTCCTCAACTATGTTGGGGTCAGCGGCCAGTTCAATCGGATGTTTCTGAATACCAGTATTGTTGAAAGCCTATCTGACTTCTACAAACTCGCTACTGGGTCACACGATACCCATTTGTAAGACTGATTGTTCGAATTTAGGGCTACCCGTTATGAAAAAAAGGTCTAAGGTCTACAAATGACAGCCGGACCACCACTTATGGACTTTCCGAGGTACGGAAGAGTCTTGGTATGTAATGGATGGTCACCGATCCTCGGATCGATCTCGACAAACTTAACTTAACCTTTGTTCGACCAATGCATTTGTTATTACATACCCACGAGTCACTATCATTTAGTTACCAGATTCATCAAGCCAATTGTAGATGGCTTCAAGATTACGGTATTCGAACCAGGACTATGAGAGGTAAGATGGTGCAGATCTTATGTTGGCTGGATTGAGTTGGTCGTCTAATGCTCTGAACTCAGATGATAATACTGTTTACTGTTATCTATTGTTAGTTTTGTTTTTAGTTTTTTTAGTTTTGTGCTATTTAATTACATTGGCAGTGGCAGCCATGAAATTTATATTTACAAATTGACCACTAACATAAACAGTTCGTGTATTCAGTTCACAACTGTTATTATTGACTCTTTTATGAGATGGCTTTAACTCGACAAAAATGACGTAGGGTGTTAATTTTCTTAACAATAAAATCAATTTCGTTGAAGGTACCTACTGATATCAATTATAAACTAGTAATAAATAACAAACTATGTATTAATAGGATGTTATAGTATTTCCGCATCTATATTGAGATCGCCTGATCGCCTTAGTACGCGATCAAGTGATTAGCAATATTCTCGTGTGTGTACCTACGTTATTGTTGTTGAGTATAGCACGTTTTAGTTTAGGGGTCATCATTATTATCTACTCAGTATTAAAGCATGGACCAATCCCATGGAATCAGCTAACGATCAGTTCTCAAAAATATCATTGTAGACTGTCTCTGGTGTCGGTCCATAACGACTTCTAAGGATTTAAATAGCTTTATCTTGAACATCTTTGACTTTCCCATAGTTGTTACCGATTATAAAAAGCCACCTTGTTTTCGTCCTCTGGTCTCGATTCCCAAACTTTTGCAAAGTGAAAAAAACATTTTTCGTGCTTTGAACAGATGTCCCCAGTTGAAGCGCCGACGCTAGATTTGAACAGTGCTCGAATGTCGCAAA
Organism: Eurois occulta; assembly: GCA_950022335.1. Taxonomy (NCBI): domain Eukaryota; kingdom Metazoa; phylum Arthropoda; class Insecta; order Lepidoptera; family Noctuidae; genus Eurois; species Eurois occulta. Next base: position 747,211 of record OX465492.1, on the reverse strand, counting down.
TCTTGTGTGTGTCGCAAGTCTAGGTTTGCCCTTATTTAAGCGAAACGGTTGAAATGTAGAGCAGCTCATTGGCCACGGTACGATCTTCCATGTTAAGCAACGCTACCCAGGGTCAGTTTGTTGATGGGTGTCCGTTTGTTGCAAATAACGAGACCTGTTTGTGCTCCTGAGAGCACGTTTAACCGGCTGTCATTAGTAAATTGAACAGTCGTTGCAGGTAGTCAGAAGACCGTAAGTCTGACCACCAGTTTTACCAAGTAGTGTCGTGTTTTCCAGTAATTGGATTGTAGAGATCTGATTGCCAGTCATTCCACGTAAAATACTGGTATTCAGCTGAATCTGGTTAGACTGGAATCCGATCCCGACATAGTTGGGAAAAGGCTAGCAGATGATAGTTTGTTTCATGCCAAGCAGGTTTAGATCTTCGACTTCCCAATAATTACTGACTTTCTTGCTCAGGCCATTTCCACTCAGTAAGGCAGGATTTCAACGAATAGTTTATTGTGTCAGTGGGCCGCCTGCGTCTGCGCATCAGTGACGCTGTAACCCCGCCCACTTAGATATGATCGACCTTATCCCCGTGACGTCACGTGTTGAGCAAGCACGTGAACCACGTTCGTGTATTATTATTACTTAGTTCTTGTAAACATCATAATAATTATTATGTGTTAGTTTTGATTTATCAACGGAAGAAATTGTCTTCTTGCCTGTTTGTTTGTTCCGCAGTGATTGATTGATGCATAAAGTTTTAAGAAAGGCGAAAGACAGACTTGTAATGTTTATCTTTAGAAGTTCTATCTTAGTTGATTTTTGTTTACCGGAGAATGTGCGCCCCGAGCTTACTGAAGCAGCCGCACGAGCTATACTTTATGATAACAGAATCAGATCAGGTCCTGATCATTAATTAGTAATTTGAAGGTAGCTTATGAGCCTTTTTAAATTCCAATGTTGAAAGTATTCTTACAAGACACAAAATTGTGTAATAATAAATTAGTAGTGTCTTTACCAGAATACACATTGTCAGTGACAGTAATTATAACAAGCTTTTGTATGTACCAAGCCTAGCAAAAAGAGCAGGTTTGTGAATTAACTTTTTAGTAATTTCATTATAACGCCCCGTGCACGACCTCACGCGATGTGACTGGCGATGTGACTTGCTTCAAGCAACACGTGCGTTCTTCACGTGGATACCGTCCGCTGACTCGTTACATGCTCGTTACTTAGCAATTACTCTCATTTGTTCTCACCACAGTAACTACTGTAGCGATACGCGCGTAGTTTGAGCGTGGAAAGTCTTGTCACAGTGTCTAGGATTTAGCGTCACCGTCAAAATCACATTAATCTTTCTGATATTGTTGTCTTAAGGTTACTGTTGAAGTCTGGCAGCTCGTGGCCAAGCGGTACGAGCTAAAGTCCAAAACCTCTTAGGGAAGTAAACACAGCCATTCCACACACACTGATAACTTTGCCTACCCGTGTCATAATCAAATTAATTATTAATTAAAATGTTTGGCATTCAATTTATTAATGCGTTTTAAACTATTACATTATTAGAACAATTAATTATCCAAGAACTTGTCTTATAATTATGACTCGTTATAGAAATAGTTCTAATTTTAAAACTGGTACATAGACTAATAAATTATTTGTTGAATGAAATGATTCATTTCATCAATGTATTGTTGTCCATTGTGATTTTTGTTAATGTTACAAATAAGTGAGAGTACATAATCTTTTTATTTTTTTGTTACTACATATTATAAATAAGCGGAAGTTTGAGAGGATGGATGGATGTTGATAACACTTTCTGTCTTCGCAAAAATTACTGAATGGATTAGGATAAAATTTGGCACACAGATAGTTTATAACCTGGATGAACACATTGGATACTTTTTGAGAAAGAACTCGGCAGAGTATGAGAGGCAGGTTTGCACTGATTCTGTTCCCTCTCGCCGCTGTACTTGATGCTGTGTGTGTGTGTCAAAACATAAGCACTAGATCTTCACTCTTTAAGCCTTACTGACTAGCTATCCATTTTGTCTCAACAACATAAAAAGATTATACTTGAAGCTGCTTGACAATAAAACCTGATGCAACATAATATAACATTCCAGCCACCCCTGAACAACGCTCTTAAAATAAAAGTGTATTAAATCCCCAATCATGTGATGATTGATAACATTTTCACCTACACGTTAAAACATGATAGCTATTCATACAATTAAATGAATGACTCGAGCTATCATGAATGGCAGGTACTTTAGTTCGAGTCATAAAATTGATAGTACCTGTCTATCGTTAACACTTCAAATTATATCTTGACTTTTGACCTTTCTTTAATAAGAAAAGAATATTTTTAGGTGGACTTTAGTGTTCAAACTTTCTGTTTTTAATTTTTTCAACTCTCATTAATGAATGACGGTAGATTTTTGAGAACTCATTACGGGGCTTTGAGCATTCGCCTTGATTTCCAGGTTAGATTTTATGACAAATGTTTCAGTTTGCGTTAATAACCTTAGGGGAACCTGTGTCACGTTGGACAGTGTTGTACCCAGGACAATCGTATTTTTTCGAAAACTCCTGCACTTTAAAATAATATTGTCTATGGCAGTCGAAACATCCTTTGTCAACTTTAACACGAAGGTAGTTGTGATTCACGATCACGGCGCCGCGTGAGTGCAGATAATAAGGTAATTTATTATTTCTTGCTCAAAAAGTACGTTTTTCGGATCTTATTTACTGCTTATTTAACGTGATATACATTCATAACAAATCTTTAATTATAAATCTAATCTCAGTATATGCAGGTAATAGATAGCTAGACAGCTTGTTCGATCTACCCTCAACATTAAGTGTGTTTGTAAAAGTGATTTAAATATCGCGAAGCAAGAAAACATAAAAAGAGCTCCATTAGACACTGATAAAATTGAAAATGCAATCAGATTATTGAAGGAGAAGAATGTCCAAAGTACAACTGGTACGGTCTAAAAGTATATCAGGTATGTTGTACCTTGGACACTTTTCCATTTCTTTTTCTAGCGGCTTTTGTTCGCAGCTTTACGGAAAATCCACAGATTTTATTAATGATTCTCACCATTTATTTAAAAAAAAAAAACAAAATATTTATAACTGGCCTAAGTATAACAGGTTCCCCTACCTTTCATCGTTTACTTTTTGTCGTATTACTCGGGTGTTAAGCGTACTATAACAGAAGAAGTTAATATGGTCGTCAAAAAATCAGTCAAAATAAACTATTAAGCACTAAACATCAGCCTCTTCAAGAGCTAATCCATTGTTTCACGCCCCCACCAAATTCCCGTGACTTTTATCAGATTGGAGACAGATAGTGTATTTTCAACAAAACAAAAATTTGTAATTCCATCAAATTAAATTGTAAATTCTTTTGTAAGTAGGTTGTTATTATTCCGTAGCGGTCGACTTTGAACTTGTTATTTTCTTTGTTAATTAGTGACGAAGTTTTGGGTTTCGCTTCAAGGGTGCGGTGAGCGGGGGTCGTCATCTTGGAGTTATTACTGGTTTGGGAAACGCGTGGGTAGTCCGTTTTGTAAACGAGGAATTAATTATCGTCGCAGGACATTGCGACAAAAAAACTGCTATTTAAATTGCTGGCCCTGAGCTTTCAATGTACTAAAATTTCTGATACTAAGTTTTCAATTTACCAAGATTTCTAGAGTAGCAGTCTAGTGATACAGCCTAGCATGTGGTAAACTTCGTGAGGAAACGAACCAAAAATTTTAAGATATGTAATATCCAGTAACCTGTACTGGCGTACTTGAAGATATATGACGTCCACCAACCTAAGCACGTGTTATACTATGAACCGCTTCTTCTTACAGATAGGAGACCTGTATGCTATGGTTACTGGTCTGAAGATCCCAATCCCGAACATTTTGGGCCATATTATAATTTGTACTTTTCCTGTTCCAGTTCTTCGCCTGGCCGCACAGCGTGCAGGCGGTGATCCTGTCGTCCTTCTTCTGGGGTTACGTGGTACTGCAGGTGCCGGCCGGCATGCTGGCGAGAAGATTCGGCGGCAAGGTGCTGTTCACCATCGCTGTGTCCGTCAACTCGCTGCTGTCGTTGTTGTTACCTGTTGGAGCTGCTTGGGTGAGTTGGGTTGGGGAGTGGGATTTAATAATGAATGATAGTGTGTTGATGGCATTACTAAGAACCACCCTTAGAGTAACAAAGAATTGCAAATTGGAGCCTAAAAACTTTTTCGAAGTAAATCTTAACTTCTTCTTAATTACATTCAGCAAGAATTTCATTCATAATGTCTTGCTATTTGAATCTCAAAGGCGCAAGTATTCTACTTAAACATTAATAAGTAGGTGCAACTTAAATGATAGGTATTTTAATAAATTATAACAAAAGTATAACTTCACACATATCTGCATACCCCGAGGGGTCAAGCAGGAGTAAGTATGCACCCTCATAAACAAACGCTCTAGTTGTGGAGGTACCTCATAATTTGCCATGCAAACAATTTTAATTCCAGGGTGGTTGGCGGCTTGTATGTACATGTCGAGTGCTACAGGGTCTGACACAGGCCTTCATCTACCCGAGCACGCACCACCTCGTCAGCCAGTGGATGCCGCTCACGGAGAAAGGGTTCCTCGCCACCTTCGTGTACGCTGGTAAGACTTTACATCACTACTATAATGGATGTAGAAACACCCTTAACGAAGTCGAAAGGCACTTGTTCTCCACGTCATTGTGATTTGTTCTGGTTTTGTACTACCTATGCCTGAAAATCTTCTACTTACGGAGATATTGCTAGATTCCAAACTATTCACCAGATTTTTTTAAAATACCTATTTTCTAATGTTATAACTTTTATTTAATCCATCCATCAATCAGCACAATACTTTGAGTGCGTTATACTGTGTTTTATCGTACAACAGATTTTTCACCCCAAACAAAAAGTTTTACACTTTGTATAGTATATCGACATTTTGCTGGTTATGTTAAGGTCCAATATGATTGGGGAACACAAGAAACCTGACAAAATTAATAAGGCTGGTAGTTACATATTATGACAGCTATATTGACCCGCAGAGAACGCAATTACAATACAAAAGAGCCCAATGCGTCCTGTCTGTGGCGATGGTTCATGAAAAATGTGCGGTATCGTAGGATGGACCTTAATGTGTGAGCCTTTAGACTTCATCTTCTTTATGAATTATTCATTTAGATGTTTCTACACTATTCATCACGATCTGACATTTTTAGATCGTGAGAGAAAAGAGAGAAAGAGTTATTCTATGGGCGCAATTTGCCCAATCTTCTTTTGTGTATCGTAATGGATAGGCTGCCTTTACCCGTTTAATGGTCTTGGTTCACTCGTTACACCTAAATTAAAGACTCTTCATTACTTTTACTTTGACTGAACAGCGTTTTCTTCTTTCGTGTCGACGGTACATTACTTGGTGGACATTTTTTAAATTTCATGCCTCGTTAATCATGATCTCAATAGTATTATGTAAGTCCTCTAATGTAGGTACAGATGTGGGAACAATTTGGATATTCGAGCAACAGAACCGTGTATCAAAGTCGAACAAATTTACGATGTCAAACTTCATACTGTATCGCTGCTAACAGCTACATGTTGCTACTACTAACTCGTAACACTCGACAACTCACAATAAAGCCACAGCAGGTATCTGCTAAAGTTGTGTCGCATAATTCAGTGTAAAGGCAAAACAACAAACAAACAAACAAGCAGACAAATGACAGCAGACTTGTTGGGTGAATGAGCTTGCGCCTTATAATTTTGAGAGGCCTGAATTATTTCCGCGGTTTTTCACTAGGATTTTACATTTATAGGGTGGAAATTGAATCCAATTACTAAGGTCGTCGTTTGTATGTTCCTATTTGTGTCTGTCATATGGCTGTATCTTTTAAATTGTAATAGATAGTGGCCTACATTTTATACAAAAAACATGGCCTTTAACAAAGCAAACGATTAAAAGAAGTTAAAGTTAATCAATATTATTACCCCTCTCCCTCGAGGCCGACTTGCATTTTGTGACACACAAAGCGCAAGATTCTTTGAGTGTCGCAAATCACATGGTTCACAAATAGTTGTTGGTAAACACAAATATTCTACCGTCTGAGTTACCCCTTCCTAAGTTGAACAACAGAACGCATTACACTTGGCTCCCGAGTGAGTTCGCGTAGTAGGACGGTTGTGAGTCAAAGTGCTGCAATTCATACAGGTATCACGACAAGTTAATGGAGGTTATGAATAGCTTTCATTAGGGTTTTTTTTTAATTTTTTGTCCCCGAATATTTGTGCAATTATTTCTGGGAGATGAATTCTCATATCACTTAGAGATTATAACTTCAAACAATTATTTGATAGCTGATTATGTAGCTGTTTTTGTAAAAATGAAACGAGCAGAAGCAAATAGAAAATTAAAAAAACATCTTTAGACAGAAAAGTAACATCAGTTTTTTCTTTTAAAAGCCACTTGATTGAAATTATGCGTCAGTCTAATTTTACAAGATTCAGTGAATCACATTTAATTCCAAAATCGATTATGAAAAATCAAAACTATTACTCGAGCTGTAACATCACTGATCCACTGCATCTTGTAGTTTATCTAATTATTCACTTTTTCATTCAATTACCTACTCGTTTTCCAGTCAACTTAATTGTCCCAAAAATAAAAATGAATGAACCCGAAACACGGAACAAATTGGAACTCAGTCAATTAAAATGTCAGTAATTGAAAATAGTTAAATTGGTTACGATTACCTTTCAGGTGGACAGTTGGGCATCGCGCTACAGTTGATGGCATCTGGCTTCCTGGCTACGTCATGGGGTTGGCAGGCCATATTCTACGCGAATGGCACCTTAGGGGCTCTTTGGGCGGTCACTTACATTATCTTCGGCGCCGATTCTCCAGAGACATCGAGATTTATTTCTAAAGAAGAAGTCTTGTATATTCAAACTTCTTTGGGAAGGGTTGGCGAACAAAAGGTGAGAACACATTATTTATTTATCTTTAATTCAGGTAGATAACCCATATTTTTTTGTTATTATTCCTTAACCTATATAAATATAATTGACTATAACACACAATAGATAATAACGCTAAACTTTAACTAATAACACTTAATTCCAGTAAGTAGTAAGTAGAATATGTAGAACCTATTTATCTTAAACATCTCAATGTATGTATCATATTTCACACAAATAAAGATTATTCTATTCTATTCCACCATCTCCCGGAGATACCCGGCAACAGTACATGCACTGCGGACAGGTGCCCCATTAGGTGGCCTTCAGTCTTACTAGCAACAATGCTCAGAAGACTGTTGTCTATATTATAATTATGGTGGACCATAATTTTGTTTACACAATACACAATATTTCTATTTTTACTTTTTTTCTTATTTGACTGGCAGAAAATGCCCATGGCACACACAATGTACAAAGGCGGACTTAATAGTCCGTCTTTGTACATTGTGTGCGTGTGTAAAGTTTAAATAAATAAATAAATATTGTTTTTAGATCCATTTCATTAAACAAGGCTAAGTAAAAATAGTTTCAGAGATAGTTGTTCTCAGCTGAACCAGGAAGGTAGAACTATCGCTGTAGGTACTCTAATAATTTACCTTTTAATCAACTTCTTGCTGTTTACAGACTAGTGCAAAGCATAACAAACTTTCAATGTCTTCTACAACTAGTCAACGACTCCCTTTGCCAGTACCATTATACGATTTGTTTTCTTTTTTAGAGATATCCAACTCCTTGGCTGAAGATAATGACGTCCCTGCCATTCTGGGCGGTGATAGTGGCCCATTGTGGACAGAACTGGGGCTTCTTCACGCTCATGACTGAGATGCCCACCTACATGTCCAAAGTGCTTAATGTTAACCTGAAGAATGTAAGTAATTTATGATTCTGTCAGATTTGATTCGCAATCAGCCAATGTCAGTCCACTGTTGGACAAAGTTCTCTCCCGTCGCACCCCATGTATCTCTATCATCGGACACTCTCATATAATTAAAACCAGTGAGCCTGCGATGGTCGTCGTTCTACTTAGTTTAAAGGCGTCCTTCCAAATGTCTACTAAACAATATTAATAAAATGATTTTACATTGTCAATTTTTTTTGGTCATGATTATCAGTAGCGCCTTTACCACTAAAAAGCTCTACTGATAATCATGTGGTCCTGGGTTCGATCCCCGGAGCAGGCAGTGTTATTGGATTTTTTCATTAGAAATTTCTCAATATCAACGTAGAGCCTGGATTTGGTGCTCGGTTGGCAATAGGCTCGCCTTCTATCATACCGGACTCATAACTGGCGATTTGTGGATGATTTGCGAACCTGCGGGGATTACAGGCGTTATGTTATGTTTAATTGGGTAATCATTTGTATATTTTTTTTACATAATGGGCCTGCTCTTGACCTCGATCACGCCTGGTGGAAAGCGATGGATGAGGTCTATGATGAAACGAGCGCGCCCAGAAGCACTGCCCTTGCCTGTTCACTCTTGCTTTATATTGACTTGGTATGTTTGTTTCAGAATGGTGTTCTCTCATCTTTACCGTACCTCTCTATGTATTTGCTCAGTTTCGTCATGGGCACCATGACAGATGTCATAATTAGGAAGAAGTGGCTCAGTGTCTCCAATACCAGGAAATTCTTTAATACCATAGGTGCGTCAATTTTTTAACATATTTTTTTGTAATGTGATTTGTGAAAAACTTCTACTCTATCCTTTGATTTCCCAGGTCTATGGGGTCCAGCTATAGCGCTCATAGGTTTGTCTTACGCTCCTGCACACAACACGGTGTATGCTGTAGTCCTGCTTACGATAGCTGTGGGCGTCAATGCAGGACAGTACACTGGATACATGGTAATATATGAAATTGTAAAAGCTGTTGTTGTTTCCTAGCATATCGTTATTTAGATTCAGATTTAACGCAGAGTTACTCTCAAGTGAAAATAAAAATGTGAAGAACCTACTGGAAAATCCGTATGGTTCTCACATTATTTGACCAAAAACAATGTCTGGATTTTAATTAAAAGAGACTAACATGAACACTTTGACACATGACAACTTTGATGTGTAAATTGAATGTGTTTGTATAAAACAATTTACAAAATAAACATCATTTATGATTCATTTATCGAAAATGCCATGGAATATAAATTTTGATTTCAATACAGTGCTAATTAGCTCGTCACTCTTATTTGATGCGTCATTATCACATTGAAAACGCTATGGAAACTGATTTGCTTGGTAAACATAAAGTTGCAAGCTTGCAACAATCTGAAGCCTTGATTAATGAAATGCATCAAGTTTGAGCGCGCAAGTCATACATCATCCGGCAATGTTGCTCGGTGGAGAGCAGAGTGAGGATAAAGTGGAAAGATAAACGAGCCATCTTTGTATAAGACTTAGGACGAGATTGATAAATGTTACTTAAGACATGTTCCCGTCTCTTCTCTCTATCTTGCACTTTTAGTTTGACACCTATATAACGATACTAGCAGGAATAGCGCTTACTCCCTGTCTACAACTTCAGTCGTTGCATACTTGGGTCAAGTGAAATGCGCGCGCGTCACTTATTTCCTTTGCATGAGTACCGTCGGGGTCACCACATCGCGTCGCGGTGCTCGCTAAGCTCTTTCATTTGTTTTCTCTGAAGTCGCTATCGCAACACCCAATTGAAAGAAAAAGTATTTATTAGACTCACTCACAATTCTCTCCAGCGTGTAGGTCTAGACCAAGCTATCAGCCAAAGTAACGTTTACAGATGACGGTCATAAACGTCAACATAAATCCTTAATTCATGCTTGTCGTGTAGATGTTTAACTGCAATTTGTTTCAAGTTGTGTTTTAGAGGTTTGGGCTTTGATATGTCTTACTAGGTTATTGGGACTCAAAGGCCAGGCCATCTTCTCGTACGAAATACTGATATCCGCTTGATCTAGTAATGCTGACCTTTTTTTGCCTGTGTGTTTTTTCCAAACTTTGATACAATCGAATGATTGTTGTACAAACCGTGTGCCCTTAGATATTTGACATCGGTATTTTTCATTAAAATAATCCTTGCGTCTTCCTACTAGTCAAAAATAATTGTTCATTTCTACCGGTAGATAACTTCTGAAATCTTAACCAGACTGTAATTATCATCGTCTGCTTAGTGACTTCCAATCTAACTGGATGCAGCTAACCAACAGTTTTTCACATAAAACAATTGTTTATCTCACTGCCGCAATCCGGAAAGATCAAGGAACTTGCGCAATTTTAATCAAGTCGAAACTTTTAAATGTTGAATTAATTAAATAATCACAGTACTGGCCACAAGATAGGTCCTTGTGGTACACTTGAGAAGTTAAACTAATTATCAGCCAGAAGTTGTAGAACGCTCAGTTTTCTTAAGTTCTACAAGTTTTACATGGAAGTTTCTCCCTAAGAAGATTTGATTCCAAGCAATTTGTATTTTTAAATTGCGTTTGGATCCGGTTGGAAGAATATTTCAATGCGATAGAGTAAAAAATATAATGGTGGAACCAAAATTAAAAAAAGCGCACATGTGGTTCAACTCCAAACAAACCAGTTAAGACCCCTCATTTTGCGGTCAAAATTGTTGCTCTAGTAGTAGCAACTAGCTATAGTCTTAGTAATGCACCCAATTACCAATCATACTGTGTGTCATTTGACTTCATCACTCAATGAAAAAAAGAGTAGTTCATAATTCACCATCTTGAACTTATTCTAGACGTCAAAATAGTTGTCATATTGTATTACAGATTCCTAGAAATTAACCTAGTAGTCCTTACCTATATAACGAATTTAGATAGAACTATAATCATTGTACTTTCCCTTCCAGTTGGTGCACATCGACCTGGCTCCGAACTTCAGCGCGTGTCTGATGGGCATCACCAACTTCTTGGCCAACATTATCTCCATCATCGCGCCCCTTGTCTGCGGATTTATTGTTAACGATGAGGTAATCAACTATCTATAAACCATTACGCTTGTACTTTCCAACGGGTTAGGCAACGGTATACTTAATAGTACACTAACATTTCGTCAGTTATGTTTTAAATTCCTTAGCTATTTTTGTAATGTTATTGGTATAGTATACTCAGATTTTTTTGCCCGTTCTTCTTGATAGAGTTGGAAAGGACAATGACCAAAGTTGGTACCAAAAAGTCTCGCGCCTCAAAACCAAAATATTATAGTAATTAGTTTCATATTTTTTTACGGCATTACGCGTCGGGGATTTGATTTTTGAACTGGAAATATACTTTTCGAGTTTAAAAGTACGAATATTGTTTTACTCCCTTTATATGACGTTCCGTTTCAACTGAATATAAATGACGTTCCGTTTCAATTGAACAAACCCTTGTCTGTCGAGTGGACTCTAAAATTAATTACAATTAAGTAAGATCAGTACACCAAATCGATTTAGTTTGGTTTTATTGCTATTTGCAACAAAATAGATTTTCTCAGCCTAAAGATTTTGATTTATCGATTACATCCCTAAATCCCGACTAGTTTATAGCACTTACTATACTCTATGGTTTATGGTTATCTTATCTGTGGCATCTGACATTTGTACTGTACTGACTGACTATTGGCAATGTAAAGGTCTAAAATAAAATCGAGTTTCAGTCAAGCATACTGTGGATGTTACTTTAACTCGTAATTCTTACTAATATTAGTGTATTACGCTGTTTTTAGAGCAATAATGTAATGTATGTGTGTTAAAATACGTCGTTGGTAGCGTCGAAAAAATAGACCTACTTTTTAGGTTAGTTTCGATATTATAAAATAACTCTGAAACGCGGGTTTTTTTTTCAAAAATAATTTTTGTAGGAGTTAATACGATCAGTGTAGTCTATAAAAAACAAGGTTTGATTTTGATGCAGCATGGTACGGGATTCCATACTTCCATGAGCATTCTCTTTTAGAACGGGGAACTAGCTTTAATTTTCGGCTAACTGTTACCCACGCGGCCGAAGCCGCGAGCTAAATGTAATAAAAAAATAAAATAATTGGAACTCGACATTGATTGATGTCCTAGTGAATTACCAGACTCTAATTTTCAAATACTGAAATGTCGATCTTCAGTGCATTTTGCTAAGCTATTGAACGTATAAAATATTCTAGTCAAAATTTACTGAAACTTATTATCTTAATTCACAACATAGAGTTCAAATAAAATGTAATTTCTTACAAACTAAGATTCATATTTGTTACAGACGGAGCCTTCAGAGTGGCGGAAAGTATTCTTCGTGGCGTCAGGAGTGTACTTCTTCACAAACTTGTTCTTTGTGCTGTTCAGTACTTCTGTGAAGCAGCCCTGGAATGAGCCTAAAGAGACTGACGTTGGTAAGGAGAATGCAACTTTATGTACTTGAAATAAGGTTGAGTATTGCTTGGGTGTGGAAATTAATTAGATTTTTAATATTCCCAGAAATGAAAGCTACCGAAATTAAAGAACCTGAGAAGGCACGGTTGGAAGCGAAATGGAGCCGCTGAGTTATATTTATTAATTTGTATTTATGTACCTGAATAAGTTTGATGTTATGTTAAATAAAAAAGTCATGTTTAGTTTTATATTCGTCAGTTTCCTTGTGCTTTTATTTTATAACCATTTTACTAGTTAAATGCTTTTATAATTTAAGATATTGGCAAGTATGTCCTTTTAATAACTACCAATTAAAATGCAAGGCCTGCTTTGCATTGCACATTCCTAGGATCCTAGCAGATCAAAAATAGTTTTTCATTATTCAAAACTCCCGAAAATCTTTCAACCAGGACACGTCTCCTAGATACAAGGGTCTCATGAATTCATCGTTCATTCATTCTATGATGACCATTTCCGCACCCTACGGACAGATATTTGACCTTCTTCAGAAAAATCATGTTGGTTAACATGAATAGTTTATGTGTTCATGATACGATGGGCTACCTTTCCAACATCGTCAGAATAGGAATGACGGGAAGTGGATAGAAAGCCAGGAACACACTTAAAAAAATTGCTGAGCATCGAAGGTAAACATTGTGAGGAAACCGTGTGAGTTTGGTTCTACCAAAACGTGGAAGTTATGCGACGTCTGCCCGACAGTTACCCGCACTCGACTCACGTGCCAGAGAACAGCCCACTCCCTCTCATAGCTTGTGTCCCAGCAGTGGGGACGTTATAGATTGATTAATTGATTACGCATAAAAAGCTGCAAATAATAGGACACTTCTAAAAAATTCGGCCAAGTGTGATTCGTACTCACAAGCACACAGGGTTTCGTAGCACCAAACAATATAATATAAATATTTTGAAGGTTCATTGTTGTATTGTATTACATTCAACAGTAAAACTATTTTTTTTTTCATAGTATGTTAATGAAAAACAAAATTACTGCTGCAGTTTGATGAAAAAGTCCCATAACTCAAAAACTAAACATCAAATCTTATTCAAACCAATTTTCGTTGAAAGTTTTTTTATGTTCTACAATCCTAAATTTTTTCAGAGTTTTTCTCCTCTACTTTAGAAATTACCGCCCCACACGCATTTTACCACTTTGGAAGTGTCTATTTTTAAACGTTTGGCTTTGAGAAGAAAAGGTTTTAGAAAAGAACCTTAAAAAGAGAGAAAAGCAACTTGTGTCTCTTTGCTTAAATAAAAGCTGTTTTCTCTTTCTTTTGAACTCACTTTCGTAACAATAAAAAGATAATATTAGAATTAACATTTCTAATTCCACATCTTTGAGTCTAGTATCTGATTTATAATTGCATACGGGCAAAAGCAGTATATAGTATATTAAGGCCAATAAACTAAGAAAAAAACACTTTTTGTGTGTATACATCAATTCGGAAGTTCCATTAATTGTCTCAGAGAAAAGATTGAAAAGCTATCTGAGCGATCTTGACTTCACCTTGAACCTCAGTTGATTTGCACTTATAAGGTCGATCTTCAAGTTCATTTGCATTTCAATTGGAAATCATTCATGTGCCTTTAAGGATGGCCGACGGTGATATTTAATTAAATATTTATGATAAGAATGCGCAAAGTTAAGTTCATCTTGAATTCGGAGAGCAATACCTATTATTTAATTATTCGTAAGAATCGGTAATTCAACAAATCGAGTCACTATTATTAGCAGTCTAGGCCCTAAACCTAAAATTTCACTAAGTTCACTAAAATTAAAAATCAAATGTTCTTTTATTTAGGCATTCATTTTAGAGTTAGGTTAGGCGTAGTATAATTGGAAACGGGCAATAGGCTAGGTACACCCACTAACATATTGAATGGTCTAGCCTGATAATTCTTGTCACTATTTAATGACCTCAACTGTCCATAAATGTAACTGACCCTATTCTACCCGAACCCACCTAAATAAATAAATCAAAAGCATCTGCATTCCTTAACCAATACTTCCTTTCATATTTTATTCCCGTATGACCAAACGTGCGGACTACACAATTCTTTTCGAAGGCTTTGGAGACACGTCCAGCTTCCGACACTAGACCAGACCATCGCTTCAAAATAATTCACATCACCACTACCAATGATCATAATAGTTCTCCAGACTGGGCTCAGTAAATCAATCTCTGGGCTCTTTCTGAGAAATGTCTCGTGTAAAAACCAAATAAAATTCTTACAGACCCAGATCGAACCCAGGACCCCACGTTCAGCGGTCGCAGTTGCGTCTATAAGACCAACGGGAACACGAAACCACTGTCTACGTGTCGAGACTTCAAGTGATACTGACCTAATACGTTACGTGGAATGAATGCGAGATTATCGTGAGTCATAGCCTGATGGTAACCTTTCCTACAAGTATTGAACCCAGAGTACGTCCCACGCCGTTCCGGTATGCTTACGTTTGGATGCAAGGCTAGGATCCCAGAGAATTATTTAGTGCTGTCCGCATAAGGATGTCTTTTCAATGAAAATTTTGCTTGTTTGTTTTGCTCGACGAGAATTCTTGATACAGAAAGAATTTTCAATAACATCGTTGTATAGCATAAAATCTTTTCAAGAAAAATGCAGTGAGGAAGAAAATACCTAGCTGTTGTTGCTTAGCAAAACACTTAAAAGTCCCTTGAAACAAACATTTTTATTCAAGACACGCCACGGAGTCAGTTTGCCTACCACTTTACTGAGATCGCTTCACAAACGGCTTACTGCGCTCTTTTTTAAGAGGTGCCTAGATCAAAGAACGAACGGAAACTTTCATGTTCGTAACGAAACCTCGTTCACAATTATTTAGAAGAAAAAAAAATGTTAATAAAAACTATACAAAACACGGACATCTAATTACTATCAAAATGATGAAATAAAAAAAGACTTATAAAGAAGGAAGAAAAATATTATAAGTCTTCTGACAATGGTCTTTATTTTAACACTTTTCACTTGATTTCTAACTAGAAATTAGCAGAGACATCAAACAGAAATTATTTAAATGTTCCAAAGTTGTTAAAACATTCTAACTTCAATTTCACAAAGCTTGTTACTAAGTCTAGCGGAGAACCATTAGGAAACAAAAAATCTAAAATATAAAAGGGATAAACTTAGTTCGTTCAAGTTTTTCTTAGTTGTAAAAGCGGACGAAGAATTTAATTGAAAATAAAGCACGTTGATGGAGTAGTTCAGAGGATCGTCCTCTGAATATTAAAGAGAGGAGGTTGTTACTCCAAGGAGTTTCTAAATGTAGGAACCGATTGTTGACTTTATTCATTTTATCTTCGAGTTGGGATAGGTTTCTTTTAACGATTTTTTTTTGTGTGGTGATTTTTATAGTCTACTGAGAGTATTGATGGCAAAAAGTAACGTAATGGCAAAGTAAGTTTAACAACATCCTCACTCCTGTAAACCCAAAAGGGTAAGACAGAGATGTACAGTGAGCTATAGTAATCAGCTGACCCACCTTTGCATAAATAATCGAGATTTTTTATAATACCAACCGATTTCATTTTATATTTCATATTTTATTTACTTTGCTTAAATTTAATCACCAGTTATGTTTAAGTCCCATTTAATAGGGGGCAACCATATTACTGCCAACCGGACACAAATCCAGACCCCGTGGCTGCTACTGAGAAGAGATCCAATAACCTTTTCCGACCTGGGAATCGAACCAAGGCCCAGGCTCCTTTCGCGTCTGCATCACTCCACGACAACTGAGGAAGTCGTGCTGTATTTGAAGGTGAAGACCAGAAAAGGATGGAATCGCGCCACAACATTTTTCGTGGTACGAGTTTCAACCCAACATACAGACCTGCCTGAAAGAGGACTTTTGGCCGAAAGGTGTCGTATATCGACGTTTCCGAGGACGGTTACGCGACGCCACGCAGCGAAACACAACGCCGACAACACTACGTTTATGTATTAGTTCATTATGGTGTAAGATTATTTTGTGTATTTTATCTGTGGGCCTTAGTTGCCTGATAATAAAATGATTATTATTTCCTTTATTCATCTATAAACAAATTTGTTAACTACATTACATTTTAAAATATTAATTTAAAAAATATTTATAAAACATTAAAAAATATAAAAAAATTGTAGCCCACCGGTATCGGGAACAGGATCCAAGCTACGGCGGTCAGGGCTCCAGAGAGAGGAACCTCCTAACAATTAATACGAGCCGTGTCCAGGAGTACTGATTTCTATCTCTTTCTGAACTAAATGCTTTAAACATTAATCTTATCTATCTATACATATAATAAAATTGTAGAAAAGTGGTGTCTGTACAATGGAAATATATAAAAAAAAGTAGCAGGGGTTGTTATTACATCGATGCCGAATCCGAAATTGTAATTAATTTTTTTTTTGTCTGTTTGTCTGTTTGTCTGTGTGTTTGTGCACGCTAATATCAGAAACGGCTTATTCGATTTAGATGCGGTTTTCACTAATATATTGTAGTAAGCTTCACTTAACATTTAGTGTTTATTTCATGTCAATCGGTTCATAAATAAAAAAGTTATGTCAATTTAAAGAATCACGGCGAACATTTGTTAAGGTATTCTATCAGAGTACGTACACGCCTCGCGCCTGCGCGTCCGTGGCTAAGCAGTAGCCAACCTCCTAGGTTGAACTGCGAGATGCCCTACCAAAAAAAAAAACGCGCCGCAGCCATAAGGATTCAGTTATTCGTAGCGAACGCACCAACTGTGGGGTTCGCTAATAATGATAACGATGAAGTTACAAGGTTTCAGTCGGGCCGGTATAGGTATGAGCTCCTCTGAGGCAGTTTGGCGTATTTTAAGTTTTTAGATCCACGAGAAGATATCCAGCCGTCATCCGCCTTCACGTTCATCTTGAAGGTGGACAAAGAATATACTTCAACCCTGATAATGTAACGGAGCGTTTGGACAACCCAAGACGAACCACTCTGCTCGCTTTCTTTAATCTTTGCGAAACAGACGCATTTTCTTAGACTCTCTTATACAACGAAGTTCCATAGTATTATACCTATAATAAACAACAGGGTATTTTTAACCGCAGAAGACGTGGAACAGCTGTAGTAGGTGAACCAGGTATTTTTAAAGATCATGTCATTGGTAGGGTTTATACGGTTCATCCAAATAACTCCGAATGCTTTTACCTGCGCCTACTGCTGCACGTTGTCCGAGGGCCTACTTCTTTTGCCGATCTCCGAAAGGTTGACAATATCGTACACCCTACATACCAAGCCGGTTGCCGGGCACGTCACTTGCTGGATGGGGATCAACATTGGGATGATGCTTTCTCAGAAGCAAGTATTGGCGAAAGTCCTCATCGGTTGCAACATTTGTTTGCAGTCATGCTGGTGTTTTGTGCACTTTCTGACGCTGCACAGTTGTGGTATAAGTATCAGAACAAATTGGCTGAGGATTTTTTTAGGCACGTACAACTTAATGATAACAACCCAATTGAGGAGAGATTACGTGTAAGTCAATTGAACCGTTGTTTGTTGGCTATTCAAGATATAGTTACATCTATTGGGGGTAATCCTATTTCTCAATATGGCATGCCGGAGGCATCATTTGACTGTGAACGTATTAATAAAGATTACGCGATGGAAACCACCTATGATCGAGGCTAACTGATGAACAGCGTTTGTTATTGATCGGGTGTGCCGCAGCGTTGATAGTACTTTGGGAGAAATGTTATTTGTAGATGCACCCGGTGGAACGGGTAAAACATTTCTTACGAAAGTTATTTTGGCGAAGGTACGAAGCCAAGGTAAAATCGCGCTTGCTGTCGCTTCATCAGGCATAGCAGCCACATTATTGCCAGTTGGGAAAACTGCTCATACAATGTTCAAAATTCCGATCGATTTAGACCGCACAGAAAGCCCTGTTTGTAATAATTATTTCAATAAACAGCGATAAAGCTAAGGTTCTTCGTGATTGTAGCCTTATTATATGGGATGAGTCCACAATGGCCAAACGAAAAGCCGTAGAAGCAGTAGACAGAACGTTGCGTGATGTCAAGCACAATGATCAACCCATGGGTGGCATTACTATGCTTTTTTGTGGCCATTTTCGTCAGACTCTCCCTGTAATACCACGTGGAACAAGGGCTGATGAAGTTAGAGCCTGCCTAAAGAGTTCTCGACTGTGGCATTACATTATCCCTTTGCATTTGATATAAAATATGCGTGCGCAAATTGGAGGCAACGAATTTTCATTGCCTACAAATACCAACTTGCGAAAATTCCTGGCTTTGCGAAAGAGCTATTTTGACGCCACGAAACGACCAAGCAGCAACAATAAACGCTGAAATTTTGAGTTATGTTCCGGGGGATTATGTTGAGTATATCTCCATTAACAGAGTCATGGAAGAAGGAGAATCTACAAACTACCCAGTAGAATTTTTAGAATCCCTCAATGCTCCTGGACTACCAGCACATAAAATTAAATTAAAAGTAGGTGTACCCATAATGCTTCTTAGAAATTTAAGCACCCCAAAACTTTGCAATGGCACCAGGTTAAAAGTGACCAATTTACAACGAAATCTGATAGAAGCAGAGATTTTAACAGGGTGTGGAAAAGGTGAAAGTGTTTTCATTCCTCGGATTCCTCTCATTCCAAACAATTTTCCATTTAGTTTTAAACCAGTCCAGTTTCCAGTCAGCCTACGTTTTGCGATGACAATTAATAAAGCCCAAGGTCAGACGCTGAAAGTTGTGGGTGTAGATCTAAGTATCAGCTGTTTCTCGCACGGTCAGTTGTCAAGTATGTGGCTCTGTCACGGGTTAGCAATCCTAGGAGCCTGTATGCTTCCATCCCCGATGGCTATACGTCAAATATCGTATACAGAGAAGCATTACTGTAGAGTAAATTTTTAGCTACCCAAACGACGCGGTATATGTAATTCAAAATATGCTGCCCGAAACGTCACTAATCTACGCGGACGAAGTCGCGGGCACAGCTAGTGCATAAATATATTAAAGAATCAATCCAAAACACATTCCCTAATCATACAAAGAACGAAAAGCACTGTTTGTAAAGTTCCAACCACAAGCACCAAGTACTGTACATTGTTCAATCCCAATTGCGGTATAACTTACTACACAATTCTGTGGTCCTAGTACTTTGGGTTGTCTTGTAAATCAACCAAGTTATTATTGGGTGCAATTCTGGGGTAAATTGAATATCTCCGGAGTCTGTGCCCGAATTGCCTGAATTCCAATATGCAATGTTTCCGAGCGCCGCCGCCCAGCGGTGCAATCTCAATGCATCGGAGACCGGAATATGAATGGCAGCCATTGTACCAATTTCTAACAAGAAGTAAGAGGGTTCCCTGTTAACTTAGTCATTGCTTTTCAGTATCTGTTTTCAGTGAAATTGTTTTGTATTGCATTTGAGTATAGAAACCGAACTAATATACTCGTAAAAAAATGTCGACGTCAGTTTTTTGATTAATTGTTTGTCACGCTGAACGGATTTCGGATGTGACTACTGATAGACCTAGGGTTAGGACATGGGATACTTCCAGCCTCCACGCGAGTGAAGCCGTGGTCAAAAGCTAGTGCGTAATAAATCATGCATTATTAACCCTGTTCAATTTATCAATCAAAACACACAACACTTATTTCCATCTGCAGTACTTTACAAAACCATTTCTACCTCAATTAATAAAAATATCTACATTTCAATATCAAGTGCCGTGTCCCAGGTAATGGGATTGTAGAATCATATGCTTTGCTCTGATGCACGATGCAAATTGCTCAGTTAAAAATAAAATTGTGTTTCGAATCTGATTCTAAAGAGAAAATGTTGTGTAATTGGAAAACCGTCCAATTACAAGAATATTTTTCGTCGTTTTCATTTGATATTGCATTTTTTAAATCGCATCTTTGGCACATTACATTCTATGGCAACACAAACAGCTCTTTATAATCAATCCTTTCAAAGGTACTCGAAAATATGAAATTTGAAAATTAATCCTGATAAAAATTGCAAAAATATCAATTTTATGATATTACACAGCCATTTTATTTAAATAATGATTTGAAAGGATTTCTATAGCCAAAACATAGGTTTCATGAACCAAAAGCTTTTACTTAATTGTGCAATTTTCATGAAATGAGTTCACATAATTTTGGGGTCTCACCGCAATCACATCGGGCACGAGGTCCCCTTCACACCTTGTTAGCGCCTGACCGTAAGGGCCCTTGTAAGGGCACGCATGTAATTTTAATAAAATATTGCTAACGACTTTAGGGATTGTGTCGTAAAAAATATTTTAGATGGAGAATGCATTGGTTCTATTACAATGGCTCTTAACTTTTTGAAAATCTGACAACTAGTTTTACTAAGCGGTAGTGTATAGTGTAACTGGATTGTGGAGCTCAAATAGTGAGTCTTTTCATGTAAAATACTGGTTTCAGCTGTATCCGGTTAGATTTTAAGAAGATCTCACTACAGTTGGGAAAAGGTTAGCTAGATCGATCAATCATATACCGTATTTCTGTGATAATATCCCACAAGCATCTGTACCAGCACTAAGAAGGCTAATCTTCTCTAGAAGACCTTTACAAACTATGAGGATGATGGAAATTGGAATGAAGCCATAACATTGGAAAATGCCGCTATTGCATCAACTAATCAATGCATAGAATATTTGGAATGCCGTAAGCGACGCATAAGGCCATAATACGAGCAGTGACAAACATGCTAATCGCGGTACAGAATACGAGATCATAGCATTTGATTTGTTTGTAATCTATGCTACATAATATAATAAAGCTGAAGAGTTTGTTTGTTTGAACATCAAATGTAAAGAGAACAACGAACTACGTTATTTTTGATAGTTTTTTGATTGATTTGATAGCCCAATTCTTCAGGAAGGTTTAAGGCTATTTAATAAAACGCTACGACTAATAGGAGTCGCACAAAAAGAAAAAAAACGCTTGATGCCTGTGCCGGGGCACACGGCCGTTGGTTTAACTTGAAACCTCTATGTCAGCGAGTTGCTTAGTGTTACAGATTGAAATGAAAACAAGACGACGTTGTCCTAAAAAATAACCGAACCCGAGCAAACCGCTTTGGTTCCACATTTTATTTTATTGTGCGGATCGCCAGTCTGTGGAATTCACCGCCTGATCCCAACGTAAAACTCTAGGTTGTAACACGAGCTGACTATATTAGTCAAATAATGACACTAAACTTCTCTAAGGCTTAAAGTTAATAATATAACCTTGTCGTTACAGATCACTTTTGATTGGTACCCGTAGGTATGTTTCGGTGACATTCTGAAGACGTTTCACGTCAAAAAGCCAGAAACGGCGAGTGAAGCGGAGGGGCACAGGCAGTGTCTAATCTAGATCTAGCTGGAAGAGTAAACTGAAATTACTGGAACTAAGGGATTATGTCGGACACAGGACCCTCTCAGATTAACCGCACAGACTTATTGGGTGGATAATGTTTTCAGATCTATTGGTTTGGCGAATTAGTGAAATAAATAATTGGCAACATATAAATAATGTTAATCCAGTTGGGTCTATTTGACCAGTGACATTTTGAAACGCGTGTAATCACTACCTACACAATATATTATATGTAGTTTCGGCACTTATAAGTAGCTTTAGCTATTAATTGTCTGTATTTATTTTCTCGGTATGAAACAGAGAACGAGAGGGTCATCCTGCCCCAACTCCACACTCGATGCAGACACAGGGTTAAGTAAAACTGAAAGTTTTTCCTCTGATCCTATACTCACAGCAATACATAACATAAAACAATACAATGAGACTGTTACTGTAGACAAATAAATAAAATTGTAATGTTGAACAATAGTAAGACGCTCCCATAAATCACGCGACTCGAGAGCGCTCAGAACGCGCAGAAATCTGTTCGCTAACAAAATATATGGCCGGGCCTGAACATGGGAACGCACTTATTGTATTTAATGATACGAACTCATTTATGTGTTTCAAACAATTGTTTCCTGAAACAATTTTATCAAGCTAAAATAAACCAAAATTACAAGGACGGCAGGCCTGTCCTGACATGTTCTAGGACACTCAGCGATAACGATAAAGTGAAAGTTAAAAATCTGTCGGATAATCGTAGAGATACCGAAGAGCTTACTTGTAAATCCTGTTGAAAGTCGTTGCAGAGAAACGCTTCGCAAGTAGTTGGCATTTGTCTACGCCTTCTAGTAGAAAAAACTAACGAAGTGAAACACATCAAACACATACTTGTAATTTTTTAGTATGACGAACCTACACCGCCCATCAGGACAGTCTTTTTTAAAAATTGAAAAAATCGGAAATTTGTAACATCCACAAACTCACACTGAGCCCGCGTGCTGCGCGCATTACCACTGAGAGGACACCTGTGACCTAGTTGTGGGAATGTCAGAAATCGGCAAATTCAGTTTATAAAGCTAGCAGTTTTCATGAACTTCTGATAAAAGAAACTTTTGTAGATAACAGAACTGATATTTTATCCTACTCCAAGCAAATCTCTGCAAAGCAACATCATTCACCCTAGTCTAGTCAGTTGGTTCATGGATATAATCTGTCTAAGGCTATCTAGATTTACAGATAATCATGTCTTTCCTCCCTCAAATTCAATGAAGCGTACATACCGATTGCTGCAGATAATATTAGGCTATCAATCAGTAGACTAACGGACTAATTGGAATATCGCAGTGATTGCGCCGAGCTATTACATGCGGATGTTGCTGATAGCTTGATCGATGACGTAATGCTATGTACTGTGAAGATGTAGGATGTAGGAATACTGTATGTGGGTGCATCTAGTTGATTGGTTGTAGTTGGATTAGCGCCCATGTTGGCTAGCTTCGCTACTTTTCTACTACTCTCTCTCTCTCTCTTTCTCTTTTTATCTTTTCGCTTTTCTCTTATTTTGGATAGCAAGCACTGTTGGTCAGCAAACTGATTAATTCAGCACCAGCTATTAATATATAAACGTGTTGTTGTAAATCGCATTATGATTGGAACGCAGTTGGGCAGGATACATAACAAGATGTAGTGGTGACAGGTGGCCACTATAGATTGTAAGAAGAAGTAGCAGCGAGATGGTCAGAGGACAGTATTGCCCTCGCGGGTGAAACTGCATGAGGCTAATAAAGAAGTTTACGAAAAAGGGGCCTACAGACAGCAGTGGGTCAAGGCGTGCATATTATGATGATAACAAGTGATATTTGATTTGAGTCATCATTTATATACCCATGCATAAATAAAAACTTTAAATAAAACGTAGGTATATTTCTTGTTTGATTCTACATCCTTTTCAGTATTTCCTTTTATCCAACACGACTGAATATTGCAAAAAAAATATATCAGTGCTGCGTAGAAAACTTTGACATGAGTACGTCGTAGTTCGATATAGTTCAATATAGATCACACTTCGTAGCCGTAGTGAGCTCGAAATGAATGCAACAGGTAACCTAGGGGTGGCGAACCGGAAAATAAACCGTGCCAGAAAAGTAGAATTTAACTGCTTGGTCCGTTACAGTCTCGAGTTGCAAGTGAGAGCAACTTCAGAGAAAAAGAATAATAAAGAAATTCCTCAGAAAATAATGCCCTGACTTAAACCGACGCCTTGACGAAAACTGAGCCGAAAGATACCGCTCTATAGCTGCATCCCGATGGCTAACTTACGGAATTGTACTTTGCTTCACTTTGAATGAAAATGCAAGTGTGATTGTCTCCTGCGACACGTGGTCATACTGCTTTCAAAATGAATGTCAAACCTCTCCGTACACATCCTACGGAGCATTTCGATTGGCTAAAACATTCTAAAAAGTCAGTATGACTTAAAAACAATTTTAATCTATAATTACTGCATTATCATACTGATTACAAAAGCCACACATAAAAGAGTTAAGAGTCGAATTTTGAACTTCATCTTGAATCAGCGTCAAGTTTCCATCAAAAGCCATTTAAAATCTTTCCACCATTGCAATAATAATATTCGTCTTCGAAAAAAGAAATATGTCTGGGTATAATTCCGCACGTGACAGCCCTGGGGGACGGAAGGCGACGTGTCACGCCGCCTGACGCCGCCCGCCGCCTCTGACCGAGATCTGCGTGACAGAACTATTTTATGTTTTCCTCCTATCCGTGCTTCACGGCTTTTCTAATTCCCAGTTTAATAGTGGGATTTCTATATTTTGCAGCAGGATTTTTAAATTGGAAAAATACATTTTCACACGAGAACATCACAGCTGTAACCCCGGAAGTATGAAGAAGGTCTAAGTTTACCTCTAGTACACCCTTATTTCACAAGAAATTGTAACTATTATTTTACCTAAATAACATCAAGATCTTATTCTTTGAATATGATTATAAAGCCAACCTGGTGACCGAATCGAGTAACCAATACCACCTGTGAACCAAACGCCTGATGTCCACGGAGGGTTGGGCAGAGATGTACAAGCACATTTTGCAAGTTACATTTAAGTCTCACATAGTATAGGGGGACCCTATCTATCGGGAACAAAACCAGACTCCGGGCTGGCCTTCGCAGTTTCAGTATGGAAAAACTGAATCCCATCAAAAACATGAAATGTACAAAAATGCAAGTCTCGCAAACAGTTCTACAGTGAAAAGATGTGACTTTAATAAAAATAATAACATGTCCATCGCACGGCAACATTCGCAGTTCTAGTATGGAAAACTCAACATCAAAAGCGAGACATTAAGCTCCACAAAAGCGAATGCTGTTGATTTGCTCAAAATATTTTCCTTGTTTACTTGAAAACAATATCTATAATCTTGACAATCATTAATCACATTTCGGTGAATGTAAATCACGCTCTACCTCAATAATCCTGAAAATATTTCAAGAGGACCCGACAGTCATATGCTTATCAGTAGCACATGCGTCACTAAGACAGACAGAATCTATCTCAAATCAACCATCTAAAAAGAATCTTAGAGAGATTCTTTTAAGATGAACCGGTAAACACGTGAAATGTGTCAAATTAAGATTAAGTCCAAGATCATTGATTTAAATGATAAAGATGATAAAATTGACATGCTGGTGATTTGTGTGAAATACATTGTGATTTTAATAGGTAAATACGGTTTTTATCAAAAATGTGTCACGGTCTGTCAAATATCTAACCTTGATCTTGACCTTGGAAAAATCATCGTCTTGTCTAGATAGCTACCCCGGAAATTCTAAGTGCAGCACATTTCTGCAGTATAAGCCTTACCCAAGTTTTTCAGCAGTTTGGGTGCGTAAGTATTTCTAGTGTTTTTGGTTTGTGTTGTTGGGTAAGGTTGGGTTGGGTGTTCATACTGGATATTTATCATTGACTGACAGTCACACATATTATTTTGTATTCTGTTTTTTGCTGTAATACTAGAGAAAGAAATTAACAAGAAAAGGCTACTTTGACTGTCATTCGCCCAATTTTATTTGAAGGTGATACTAAGATTAATGTAGTCATCACTTCAACAACAACAACCTAAGAATGCAATTTCAGTGCACTCCCTGACAAAGTCAACAAAAAACTGTGTCGACGAGGATGGGATTCGAACCCACGCGTGCAGAGCACATTGGATTAGCAGTCCAACGCCTTAACCTCTCGGCCACCTCGTCTTGTGCTAACTATGTCCACATTCAGTACTGCTTACACTTTACATCATTCGCCTGTGTTGCCCGAAGAGTTATGCACATACATTTCGTCAGTTTCATATTTTTATTGTTTTAGTCCCACGTAACAAGGGGTGAGCCTATTACCATCAAATGAATACAGATCCAGACACTTAACTGCTACTGTAAAATTCTTGTTGGAAAAATCCAGAAAAACTGACCCAAAAATCGAGAAACATAATATCATAACAGTAGAGCTTGTGACCCCAAAACTACCAGGGTTGAGGGTTGTCACTAGAGTGTTTACACATTAAACTAACCACAAAACTATCTCAGCTAACTGACACTGACCTTCGAACAACCATCAACCAACAGGGGATGTTTTACGATCCTCGAACATAACCCTTGACCAGAGTAAACGTCAAGTCTTTACTGTCTATCATAAAGTGGCTCCCTCGATGACTCAGTAATTTGACCGAGCAGTTCAGATGAGGTTTAAATGGTTTATGCTTGAGGGAAATGTTAGTGTTACCGTCAAATCTGTATAAAGCTGAGCTGATCGCCCGAGTGACCGCGTTTACTTATACTTTGGTTTCGTACTATTCGTAGTGGAGTTCCTTGTGAAAGATTTAGTTGGTTGGGCATTTTGCTGAAGTGAATCAACCGGGTTTGACACAATTTGTGTATAATTTATGTAATATTATATTGTTAATTTTTAAATTTACGCAATAAATTGCACTAAAATTGGCTTTGCTGCTAAATAATTTATCAGCCAGTGTACCTTTAAAATTTATACTAATCTACCTGCAAACAAAATAATTTATCTGACACAAATTATATTGCTGTATCATTATTTTTCACTGCTGATCTCATTTCATTTACCACACATAAATATCAAATTTGCTTAAATATCAGTTAGTTTAACTAAAGACCTAATGGATATTAAAACGCAGAATTAAACATTTTACAATTGAACATGAACATTAATTAACTATATTTAGTACCAACAGCATTTTATTTATAAAGGGTGGAGACAAACGGCTCGTGGCTAAACAATAACAGCCGCTCGGGTAGATCTTTAGGTTAAGCCGTGCTTGCCTAGGTTAATCTGTGGATGAGTGACCACCCATTACATACCAAGTTTCTTCCGTGCTTCGGAAAGCACGTTAAGTCGTTGGTCTCGGCTGTCATTTGTAGATCTCTGACAGTCGTTACAGGTAGTCAGTGCCCCAAAAAGTCTGACAGCCAGTCTTACCAAGGGGTATCGTATTACCCAGTAGTAACTGGGTTGTGGAGGTCAGATAGGCAGTTGCTCCATGAAATATACTGGTATCCAGTTAGACTGGAAGCCGACCCCAACATATTTGGGAAAAAATAATGAGAACTCAAATGCATATGTGTGTATAAAACGTATCCATGATCGGCAACACATGCGAACGATACCCATTGAAAAATTCATTCATCGATCGATTCTCATTATGTCACAAAAAAAAACATTAAATTTATTCTTTCGTGTTTTTTTTTTATTGTTTTATTTTGAAAAAAATAGTCCCAATCGTTTCGAGTTCGATGATCGAGTTAATGGTATTCGGTTCCAGAATGACCTAAAAATAATGGTGTATACTTATACATCAGATAAAGTCCTCTCCATTTAATGTATTTATCTGTTTTATTTGGTTCACTGCTTTTAAATTAAATCCTAAATATTTATATTTGGTTAAAATAATTTTGAAAAATAGTATCGGCAAGTTCTTGGAGTCTGTTATGTATATGCTTGAACAAAGCTTCTTTTTGACTAAGAAACGATTGTAAGATAATGTGTAAGATATCTTAATCAAGATTCGATGTAAATAATGTCCGTAAATCACTCAACTGCGTTTCGGTACGTAATTCAAGTTTTATAGTTTTTACAAAAGATTAGGTTATAAAGTAAGTATTTATAAATACAGCTGCTTTACAAAATATTACTTTACCTGTAAGTAATTAAAGAAACAACATTCAAAGCTATTCATTTCACGTATATCGTCTCCTTTATAATTATCCTTCAGATATTTTATTTAACAATAAAGTTTTCAGTTTTCTCTATTATAAACTTCAATCACAATGACTTGCGCAGTCCTGTTATTAGTGTCATTCAGTCCATCATTGCTTCATTTCACGCAATATATTTAATCGATCATTCCGCTAATTATTCGCGCTTGAACGAGCGCGGGTAAATTCAAATTAAATAAATGACAAGTATGTAAGTAGGTAATTATTTCTTTACATATAAATATATATATATGTGTGTGTAGTTGGTAGGTTGACTCTCGAGTATTATATTTATATAATACTCGAAGCTCATGTGCTGAAGGTTTGACTTTGAATCATAAATTTCAGCATCCTTAACCGTGAGTATGGCTAAAGTACTTTTATTCCTTATTCACAAGGAACTAAGGAACTTAACACTACTCGCTTAGGTAAAAGCAGGCATCCAACTTCAATTCAATGACAGCTTTTTACTTCTTGACAATAAGACGATCACGTAATGTTATGACTTAAATTGCATCATGTTTTTCCTTACTTTGTAAAATCTAAACACTAATTGTGTACAAAACGGGGTTATATAATAAAATACGTATGACTCGCTCACTGTTACTTTTTGTTGCTCGGATATCACATCTAACGGTTTTATTTCTCGCTGTTATCTTTATTCATTTCAGTCGAAGTTATAATTTATAACACAGAAAGGCTGTACAAGTATTGAGAGTACCAATGAACGGCGCCAAAACAATTATTTTTTACCTGTGACTGCTTCCTGATAGTCATGTGAGCGTCTGCCGACCTCTGAAAGGTAATCCAAGTTACGACGAGAAAGGTAAACAACCACGTACAACTCGAATTAAACTAAGTAATTGTCAACTCATATAATAATTAAGATGTTATCTTTATAAGACTCAGCCTACACGTGCAGCCACTTCAGTAAATCTTTAAGACGATGATTATCACTGTTTTCCATTTTCCTTAAAACATGAATATATAAATGTTTTTTAGTGAGGATTTTTAGTGTTTGTAAAGTAGTATTGATCATATCAAAAGTCTAGTATAGTGTTTACCTTAACAAATGCGTGATTCTTTCCGTTCGATATGTCATTGGGCGCTATCTACTTTAATATATAAGAGACATTTTGGTAGTAACCCATTAAATGCAACTAGTTTTGATATCGCACATTATCCTTATTGGCAAGTACCAAAAGCGAAAGGACAAACTACTTTGGGTCAATAATTTTCGATTTTCCTCAAGTTATGTTAAGTCTACGAGACGTAGCTAGGAGGATAAATTCTAAGTTAAATGAAGTTAAGTTGAAATTCTTACTTTTAAAATCAGAATACTACTGTTAACTCAAACTTAAAGCATTTATTTCAATTAGACTTTTGAATGACAGAAAAACAAAGAAGGTAAAGCTACAGTCACAGACACAAGAAATAATAACTTTGAAAGTACTGTAGTTGCACATTCCAAAGCGTAGGTCTCTATGATGTTATTTTGGGATTATATGTATGTATAAATTAAAATCTGTGATATTGGAGATTCAATACCTACCCTCTAAATACAAAAAAGACGTATAGTGTGTATTTTAGATGGTCATTTCAAATTGACAATAAAATGAGGCCTAAACATTCCCTGATATCCATCGTCGGGATGACGGCCATTGGGTGATTAGAAAGACGAAAACTTTGGTATTTCAAAGGTCATTTTACACATTAAAGCTTGCTACCAATTATTTGATAATCTCCAGACATAACGTAACATACAAAACCCAAATAGCTGATGCTGGCCTTCCAGCTGCTAAGTTGAAATGGAACAGGGCTGGTCACATCCGCCGCATGTCGGAGGAGCAATGGGCAAAAATTACCACTCTGTGGATACCCAATAGCAGGAAACGACAACGCGGCAGGCCCAGAAGGAGATGGCGGGATGAGCTGGACTCTTTTGTATTTATTTTTTTTGGGGGGTGAGAAATCATCAAATGACTCCTCCCGCTCTGGGCGGAGCGGAAGGGAGTGTCAGACTCTTACTGACTAAAAAACCACCCATGTTCCTTCATTGGCCCTTTATGTTCCAGGGCCGCGGTATCTCTTTCGAACAGTCCCGCAGCCCTGGCAGGCACCGGCCCTTGCGGGCCCCTCCCGTTTGCTGACATCTCTTTGAGGCGCGCGTGGAACACGAACGCGCCGTCGACACGGCCTGCCCGTCGTCATACGACGGACGGACGGCGAGCTAGCCCATTACTCGCCGTCCACAGGCCCGCGCCTACGGTGGCCGAGAGCCATCACGGCGTGATGAGCTGGACTCTTACGTAAAGGATTGGCCTACAATCGCTCTAGATCGCGAAATGTGGAAAGAGGGAAGGGAGGCCTTTGCCCTGCAGTGGGACAATACAGGCTTATAATAATAATAATAACGTAACATAGCATCACGCCTGTAATTGTCTAAGGGTTAGGCAGACGTGTACCCAATTATGGTCCATTCACATTTCACCAGTTATGTTTAAGTCCCATGTTATAGGGGTGATGCGTAGGGGACAGCCTATCGCCATCAACCGGGCACAATCAGC
This sequence comes from Eurois occulta, assembly GCA_950022335.1. Lineage (NCBI taxonomy): Eukaryota > Metazoa > Arthropoda > Insecta > Lepidoptera > Noctuidae > Eurois > Eurois occulta. The sequence continues at coordinate 716,552 of OX465492.1, read as the reverse complement.
CAATCTCTGCAGCAGTCAATCTCTAGACATATCTATCTCGAACAATATAATCAGACAGTTTTATGTAATATTTTATCAGAATTTTGTCTCCCTAGCTTGTGGTATCTTTATACTCTAGTAGTATCTTATCATTTTAGATCATTGAAGAACGCAGCGACGGCGACCAATGTTAGATCATTGAAGAACTGTTAAACTCACAAAGAGTTCAAAACGTGTGAAACTGGTGCAAGGGACCATTTAGAGAAGGATCATAGAGACGGGGCCCTCTTGGACTGTAGGTACTTACTGTCAAGCGAATAGGCACAGACTAAACTCATAACGGTGAAGATGGGCTTGCTTACCAAATTGAACATTTATTAACCATCATCTGCCTAACCATTTTACCAACTGTGATCAACTTCCAGTTTATCCGGATATTGGATAATAATAATAATAATATCCCTGGACAGCACCATCTAGTCCCAAGCTAAGCAACCTAATGCTTGTGTTATGGTAGCTAGATGGCTGATAAACTACATATATACATTTTTTTTTTGTAAATACATACATATTATAGATAGAAAAACACCCAGACCCGGAACAACTACTTGTAGGTCATACAAATATTTGTTCCGTACGGAAATCGAACCCGCGACATGCAGCGCAGCAGTCAATCGCTTGACCACTGCGCCAACCGTGCCGTCCTTGAATACCAGTTTTTTGCCTGGAGCGACTGTTTATCTGATCTCCAGAACCCTGCCGGTACTTGGTAATACGATAACCTTTGGTAAGACTGATTGTCAGACTTTCGGGCCACTGACTGTAATGACTATCAAAAATCTACTAATGACAACCGAGACTAACGGCTTGACGAAGGAAACTCGGTACGGATGGTTACCCATCCACGGGCCGCCCTAGGCAAGCGCTGCTCAACTTTGAAGATCGACCCGTGCAGCGGTTATTATTTAGCTACGAGCTTTGAAAATTTAAACAAGCTTAGCTATTGCAATAATCAAAATTATAACTTCTTAAAAGACTTCCTTAAAAGGTCTATGCTTAGAAGAGATCAGCACCTGATCAGTGTCACGTAAAGTTCTGTCACCTGCGACCGTGCAATGTCAATACCCATACATTGGTCATGGACTACGATCGATGTTCAAGGTAAATAAAAATATGTTAGTTAGATATAGACATCTGAGATCTACAGTAGAATTTATCTTAGATAACTCCAAGAAAGAACCGAAAATGTAAAAGGTTGAGTAAAACGGTGGAAACTAAAAGTTTAATTCTAAACAACACAAAATGAAGGAGTTCGTCAAGGCTATTCTACTAAATATCGAGCTATTAAAATTACAAAGTTGTCAATGAGTACATTCAGCAAGCAACATTTCTTAAATGAACGACAGCAATTAGAAAGAAAGGTCCTAATCCCATGTTCTAACAGTTTTAATATATTTCAGAGCTGAGCAACATTGTATAACAAATAAAAATAAAATAAGTAAAGTTTTGAACATTCATTTCTTAGTTCGTTACCCGTCGTAGTTGTATTTTCTATCTCATTTTAATTCAGCATACAGCATACACCATTATAATCGCACACAAACGAATGCTCTTCAAACTTTAAATTGTTTTGCTGCAACCGAGTGAACCCGTCTCCAACAGCGCTTTGCAAAACAACTGTCAAAGACTTGCACTGCACAAAACTGCATCAAAGGACAACGCAAATTAATATTCCAAACTATCACACGGATATAGCCCTAGTAAAGGACGAAACTCAAGATTTTCGAGACCATTTTCCTCTGAATTTTTCCTTAAGAATTAGATGGAAGATTGATTAAGGAAAAGCCGTTATATGGTGACAAATATCTTGAGATAAGCAAATAAGTGTGGTTAGTACGTGATTCGAGGCTCATTTGTTTTTGGTGACGGAGTTATACGTAATGATTATGTGACGATTGTCTGTGAATAGAATTATAACATTTGGATAGGTTGGGAAGATGCAACGATTAAATAATTCGATTGTTCGTTGTCGTCAAAGACACGAGAGACGACGAGACACGACACGACACGACACGAGAGTTATTACTGCACTGGTGTCTGCTATGGCTATATCCACAACTGGACATAGGCATATCGCAAGCTGCATCACAACACTCTAACCTTCTCCTGTCGTCGGTTCATCGAGCTGGAGCTCGTCTCTGCTTAGTTTTTAATTGCTACATGATAGATATTATTTATTAGGATAGGTGATAGTGCCACTTTCAAAGTATCAACTAATCACAAAACGTGGCCATTATTATCAACTGACTCTTCAATGAATGCTTAGAAAAGCTAGCTGATAAATATAGGAAAATATTGTAAATAAGAATAACAACACTCTCTTTGGGTGAAAATGGGAAATTATCAGTATTTCCCAACACGTAGTAATATTTCAAGTGGATGACAATAAATAATTAGTTCAAGTATGTAATAACACACTCCTCCAGTCAGTAGTGACATTGAGTGTTATCTATTTCGTCACTTTTACTTGAAGTTCTAGCACCTTTAAATAAGTTTCAGTTTCATCCTATTTCGGGCAGAAAATGTGTCGTTTTACAGTGACTTGCCAAAGTAGACCTATCAGTTCTTGAGACGGTCACATTATACCGCTAATAAGTGACGTGTCTATGATAGGACCATATCTGCACATAGAAAATTGAACAAGACGAGTTACAACAGTGACAAGTAAAATTCACGTAAATTGACATGATTGTACAGTTATAAGCACTAATATGTACACCTGCACTTACTGACTATATTGTCTGTTACGAATATAGCATTTTAGCATAGCAATTAACATAGCATCAGAGTGGCAATGGTTTTTTCAAGAGAAAATCGCTTTTAAATTTTGCTATGTGATACCTATATTACGGATTCGAGGAGCTCGTGGTTAAATAATAACAGCCGCTCGGGTCGATCTTTAGGTTAAGCCGTGCTTGCCTAGGTTCCAACCGAGTATCATACCGAGTTTCCTCCGTGCCTCGGTAAGCACGTTAAGTCGTTGGTCCCGGCTGTCATTTGTAGATCTTTGACAGTCGTTACAGGTAGTCAGTGGCCCGAAAGTCTGACAACCAGTCTTACCAAGGATATTGTATTACCCAGTACTAACTGGGTTGTGGAGGTCAGATAGGCAGTCGGTACATGTAAAATACTGGTATTCAGCTGCATCCGGTTAGACTGGGAGCCGACCCTAAGATAGTTGGGAAAAGGCTAGGCAGAGGCAGGGGGGGATACAGTATATTACGGCTCGTGACTGTTACATCAAAACATTTATGATAGTAGTCGTGATACTCACGAGATTTTTATGTGATAGATAGCTTTATATTGTCGCTTATCAGGCAATGTTTGAACTTAGTGCTCCTCTCAAATATTTAAAACATTAGTTTATTCGGCAGTAAAAGTCTAACACTGATAACTAGTCTAATCTTACGAGTAGGCTGTGTGTTGGTTGCAGGTTATGTAAGATTAGATCAGATCATACACTTAGGATTGTCTTGAGAGTTGATCATGAAACAGCAGAAGTTTATCGGTCAGTTGAAGGTTCAAGTGACATAAAAGTACGTCTGAAAACGCCCGCATGATAAATAAAGACTCCCAGTGCGGTAATAAGATTTAAGGTGACATTATTCATCTTAGCATATCGATGGAAATGTAAATTAATTTGCCCCAGAATTTCTTAAGGACTGATTAGAATATGAAATAATGTGCCTTTTTTTTTTCGGATGGGAAATCATCAAATGACTCCTCCCGCTCTGGGCGGAGCGGAAGGGAGTGTCAGAATTTTACTGACTAAAAACCATCCATGTTCCTTCTTTTGCCCTTTATGTTCCAGGGCCGCGGTATCTCTTTCGAACAGTCCCGCAGCCCTGGCAGGCATCGGCCCTTGCGGGCCCCTCATGATTGCTGACATCTCTTTGAGGCGCGCGTGGAACACGAACGCGCCGTCGACATACGACGGACGGACAGCGAGATAGCCCATTACTCACCGTCCACAGGCCCGCGCCTACGGTGGCCGAGAGCCATCACGACGTGGCCCCCGACGCATGAAATAATGTGCCTAAAATACTACTAAATACTTCAACTGCCACTGCTTTACTTATCCTTTTATGGAGTTACATTGCACTAGAGTGTAATAAACAAGCATGATAAGAGAAACCCATAAAGTATCCGCTTGCACAACTTACACAATAAAAATATTACATGATTCACTTCAGGTGCAAATATTTCAAGTGGTTGTTTTTCCAATGTTAGTTATTCAAGTTATGTGGCTAATAAAATAAAATCACTACTAAATTTTTTTCTAATATGAGCAATTACGAACATTGCTTTTAAAACGTATGTACGAAAGATCACATCGTTTTTTCTTTAACGATCATAGTGCGTTATGACATTTCCTGTATTTGACAATGAGGTAGATAATCACTAATAGAAATCATAGATCCGATTATTTTATCAAGTCCGGTTAATTTTTGCCAAAGTTATAAATAGCCTTTGATTTTTAACATATCCCAAAAATACTACTCACGACGACACAAAGGTCTTTTTGACCCAAATAATAAAATTTTCCTGTTGCCGTGCAGGAAAAACTCAGCATTTTAAAAAATGCTGTCAAACATCTGTTGTAGTTAACATGATTGCATTCAAAGGGGCGGTCCCGATGAGATATGTACATAAATGTGGGCACGTACATAGATAAATCTAAATTAGACAACGCCTAAACACTACACTGCCTCTATAAAATACTAATTGAAAAAATCTAGACAAGCGTATAAATAGACCAAAATAATACAAATTGAATCAATAAGTTGTTGGTTGGTAATACACACATAGTGTTTGCATGAAATAAAGAGGCTTTATGTTTTATTATTACATTTCATTGCACACTAGCCAAATTTTAGTTTTCCTTCTAAGAGAAACCAGAACAACTTTTATAAAGAACAGTGGGATAATCACAGTTGTGTTTAGTATAATTGCCTCCGGTTCTCACAACCGGCTGAGGGCCAGCTCTAACTGAGAGGGAATTAACTCCTCCCCGTTTGTCAACGTCACTGCTGCCCGAATTAATGAGATGAACATTTAATTAGCAACAAAGTTTTCTTGGAAAAAAAATACGGTTTTAGGGTGCGAAATGATTTACGCGAGCACTCGGGACAATGTAGATCTTTTTGACCAGCGCGTATTGCGGGTTTTTTTCTAATAATGAGATAAAAGGTGTGAAATTCAGTTTAAAACGATAGAATGCGCAGACTCCCGAAAAAGAAAAAAAAAAAGATGAAAAGGGTAGACCTACTTGTCTGCTCATAAACACCCACCCACAATAACTTTAGTTTATCTGTGATCATGGTACTTGCAACAGCGCCGACATATCGGGAACTCAAAACAAACGGTGGACATGGTAAATATCCCGTTTCTAGTATTAATGATAATGTTAGTGATCATGACAGTTTAAAAACTTATACCCCGAAACAGCTTTGAAACACGGAGTTTTGTATGACGTAGATGTCTGTTGTTTGCCTCTCCACAGTTTATTGTGAAACAACATAACTAGAACGGTTATTTTTACACAAATGACGGTCAAATTCTGCGGTTATTTCGGTTCTTGTTTATCTTTCAGAATATATTTTTTCAACTTTCTTTAATATTCTCTTGCATTGCCAATTGACGTTGTTCATTATAATCTGAATGTAAACCCCGATTCAGTGGGAATCTTTTTAATCCTAGTTTTTAGATTCTTAATTATTTACAGTTCCGCAAAGAGACCTATTATCAATTTTGAAAAAATAATCTTTACCATGCTCGCAAATTAAATTGGTATCGCCTAAATCAACCTCCACCCTTATACCAAAGAAGTATGGGTTCAAAGAAAGTCTGTTGTTTTGTTGTTAATTACTCAGTAGGGCTTCCGACTAAATGTTTCTGGACCAACCCGAGCGGTCCCAAGTCCCCACTCGCTAAGGGGACTCAGTGATTTTATTTATTTCTTCTTCGTAGAAGACGAATTGTAAATTGTAACATCTTGGGTCGTTGAGTTTATTTGGGTATTGCGTCAGACTAAAGTTAATAACTTACTTTAGTTTCCATCTTTCATTGACTCGGTAGCATTATATCAGACGGATACTTGAAGTAACGTATCTATTTTCTTTATTTGTTAAAATCTCCAACATTTTCAAGATAAAACTTTCAATAAAACAGTACCTACCTTAGTAATTATAGTTATCACAAAACTAAAAAAGACGCCCTACCACTTCAATCCCTCATTTCTGTCCTCAGGACAAGATTGTGGTCAAGAGAAGGCCCATTTAACATTAACAAAAAAAATATCATCATCTGCCAAACTTTTTTCAACTATGTTGGGGTCGGCTTCTAGTCTAATAAGATTCAGCTGAAGACTAGTGTTTAATTTACAGCGAGTGACCACCCATCTCTCCACACACCCACTCATCCCCGGACGGGACTTGGCAAGAGTTGCTTAGCCTTAACATTAAAATTTGATTGATATCTATGAACTGAATCGTATATCAACATCGCCACTGAATATCGACAGATTGTTAAACTTCAGAATCAGATTTACGCTCTCGTGTCGATGTGACGTGACACGCGTCAAGTGCTCTACAGTACTACACTGTTAAAGTAGAGTAATCTGAACAACATGCTGTTTGTTTGTCAAACATAGAAATTACGCTCTATTTCTTCTCTCGAATTCGCATAACTTGTGGGAATTTGGTAAAACAATGAATTGGACCGAATCCCTAGTGCTTGTGTGAAGTATCCGACTCCTGAAAATAGAAGGACACGATTATAACTAATCGCAGCACCGATTTCGTACCTTTCTTTTTCTTTCGAGTGAGACCTTCAAAAGGCGCCCGAGCTTCGGGGATACGACCGGGGAGTGTGGGATTATTTCCGCACATAAACCACCCTGGTGATACACATCTACACTTGGAAAGGGGCACCCATCTCGTCATCAATTAAACAGAGGTTAATTTGCATTTGGCAAGGCAAGTTTCTCACTGCCATAGATCTTAATGGTCTACTGTGATGCTGTCAGTTTAAGTGTAGTGAAGAAGTATTTTTTCGTTGAGAATAACTTTGTCTCTACTTTGCTGCTTAAATTTTTTATCAACTTCTTTAGTACAAAATTTTCAAAACCGCCACAAACCCGCGGCACACACGCGTGTGTCTAAGTGAGCGATATAAAGCCGTGAGTTTGTGTCGCAGGCGCATAGGCGAAGTGCGCGCGCGACGCTCACTTCCTGCCCGCGTTGCCTTGGCGAGCGCACACGGACAAGACTATATTACGATACTAGTACGATACACTTACGAACTTTGAGAAAACAGTGCGCTGTGTGTGAAGTGAAAATGATTGATAGTGAAGTTCAAGATGTAGCGGCGATGAAGCCGGGTAAGGAAAAAAATAGTTTTTTGTAATCTATTACTGATATTCTTAGTTGCTGACTCAGCTCAAATCAAGCTCGACTCATTAGACACATTGACAGCTATCGTTTGTCTATAAATTGACATAAACGCCCACAATTGGAGAGAAATAGATTAGGATAAGGATTCCTCTGTAAAATTCGGTCTAGTTGGGTCTTGGAATACGAGTGTATATGCCCTATATTGAAGAGCGAAAGAACAGCGATCAATTAATTGTCATTATGAAACTACAGCAAACTTTATATTTTCAAGTAGGTATTTAATTTGAAAAAAAAAATACCGCTTAGGTTCGAGAAATTGTATACAAGTCTGTGAGTCTATTTCATGCTAATTAAATGACATCCGCACACAAACGGCTACCATGAATTCAGCACATTTTTTAAACAAACGACGTCAAATTTTAGAATTCAGCGAATTCATGGTAAACAATTACAACAAATTATAAAACAATGGTTAGACCTGCTATCTTGTATGGATCAGAATCCTGAAAAGTTGTGTGGTAATCGATTATCGTGGTATGGGCATGTGATGCGGAGGTATGTGGAAAACGTCTCGTGAGGAAAGTTTTGAGTATAAGTGTGGATGGGTATAAGAGTAGAGGAAGACCAAAGAAAAGATGGATGAACTGTGAAGAATGATATGGCACGAAAAGAGGTGTCTGATGAGATTACGAGTAATAGAGAAGTATGGAAGAAGAAGACGCGCCGACCCCAAATGAATTGGGACAAGGGCAAGAGAATGATGATGTACAGTAAACATTATAATGCAAGATGAACATTTCTGATAGCCATTACATCAGCTATTAGGATCATCTTATCAGCCGTAAGACGTTTACTGCCTGGACATAGGCCTCCCCCAAACATCACCACAACGATCGGTCTTGTCTAAATCACATCCAGCGGATTCCTACTTTACCAATAATTTCGCTAAAAATGACAAGTGTACCCAAAATTCTACTAAAGAAAAAAACACTTTTTGGTGTAAAATAAATATAAGCGCAATTTCTTTACATTGTTCAGCTTTACCGTATAGGCTATGATGAATGTAAGGATCATAGCTATACGATAAAACTATACGAGCATCATAGCTATACGATATAAACTACGTAATTTATTACGGATAATCAGTTATTTGATTACAGTGAGTCTGTTAGGATTAGTTACAACAAATTATCTTTTATTGGCGATGATCGATTAGAGATAAAATTTATTGACGTCCCTTTTTCGCACATTTTGAGTAAATTTTAACTAAGTATGATTCTTCTTCGAATAACTTTGTGTGAATTATTTCATCATTCCCGCTTCTGGGCAAACGCATTCATTAAATTATTTTCTATGTGTAATTAAATAATGTAAATGATTAAGTTTCCATATTCATTGATAGTTTTCTAAGGACCTTACAAATACCTCAGTATGTAACTATCACAGATATACACCAATGTATCTCATGTAAATACTTCCTCTACGTTGAATATGAAAATGAAAACAAAATGTCCACCTGAATAAACAAAAATAGTAATTCATTACGATTACACGAGTTAAACGACTCAAATATTCAAAATATTCTCCGACTAACTGCTGTTTGGAACGTAGCTATTACGAACAATTTTGTGTACTTTGCACATACTGAACCAAAAACTGTCCAAACATAAAGAGAGTTACGTCATTTGGTATACGTTCACAACCAAAAACTATAAATTGTATCCCACGAATACATTTTAATACATATCTGCCTTTTATTGGAGGAGCTCGTGGCTAAATAACAAAAGCCGCTCGGGTCGGTCTTTAGGTTAAACCTCGTTTGTCTAGGTTGTTCCGTGGATGGGTGACCATCCATTATATACCTAGTTTCTTCCATACCTCGGAAAGCACTTTAAGCCGTTGGTCCCGGTTGTCAATTGTAGATCATTAATTAACAGTTGTTCTATAATAATAACTGCGTCGGTGGTGTAGTGATCGCAAGTGCCTCTGCTCACCGGGGTTCATTCCCAGCTCGGGCAAACTGTTATTGGGTTTTTTTATCACGAATTTCTAGGTAGCAGTCCGGTCCCGGTTGATGGCAATAGGCTTGCCCCCTATTTACAAAGGATTTAGACATAACTGGCTAAATGTGACCCTTACATCTATACGTCTTGTAGTTAAAGTTTAGAGGGAGACTTGATATTATAATTATATTAAATGTAATAATTAATTCGAATTTATTTTTCACGAAACCGTTTTCGCAACCAGTAAAACTTTTAAAATCAGTTCATATTTCTCTGTAAGTTAAATACAACACGAACAATATCTACACAAGACTTACACTTGTTATGTAAATAGACAGTTTCAGACCTTCAAACTCATAGCAATTTCAAAATTGCATATTGTTGACCTGAATTCATAGCTGGTACTCTACTACTGCATATCTCCATAAAAGATAACACTTAGTGTCAAAAGCCCGATGAACATCCATCATTACACATTCGTAAAGAACGCATTGTGAAAGCCATGCTTAAGTTTTGTCATACACTAGTTTTTGCCCGCGGCATCTCTCGCATAACCTATACCACTCGAGATCGAGGTAGTTTTTCATTAGTGAAAGAATTTTTCGGAATCGGATTAGTAGTCCCGAAGATTAACATACATCAATATTTTAAAGCATACAAAGTTTACCTCTTTGTAATTAGTATGGATGACTAAGTATAATCAGCCTAGTAATGTTCCCACGGCTGGGACACAGCCCATCCTCTGTGAGAGCAGTCCACGCGAGCCCTGTACCGGTTAGTGGATCATCACGTGGTACATCTTCACATTTTCGGTTCTAGGATTTGTCAGTTTCCTCCCGATGTATATCTTTCACAATTCTGAGAGCTCAGCAGTGTTGAAATAATTTACATAAAGTAAAGTGTCCGTCTGGGTTTGAACCAAAGTGTCATAACTAAAGTATTGTTCAAACATGGAGATTGTTTAACGGTCACTAATGGCCGCCGCCCTTTTAAACAGACATCATCATTAGTTACTGTCGAGCCCAATATTGCGAGGAAACGATTTGCAATGGGATGTTGTGCTAATTTATTTTAACTTTTCAGTATATTGCAGATTATTAAATTAATATTATATAATATTAATTTAATAATAATATTAGTAACCTATTTGTGATGGATCAATTATTGTGCCAAGAAACATGCAACTGCGAGATTAGCCAAGAAGTTATTATTTTTGAAGTATTCATGCGTTTAATTTTACAATATTCGCGAAATTATAGTAGACGTCAGATTTAACTAAAATGAAAAGATCGATCCCATTCAAATTCAAACAAATTAAAATCTCACAATTTTCCCAAAAGTACCACAACAAAGAATTACACCAGCGTGGCTCGTATTGAACAGTGCGGTTGTCTTGTAAACAATCCACAATGGTCGCTCGTTAGGACTGCATTTATTTTTACTTCTTGTTCTGAAATAAATTCATCCATTGTGCAAGCAATGACTATTTCACGATCCAAACCAGCCCTCTAAAGAGTTCCTCCAACCAATCTTTAAGAGAAGTTTGTTCTGATTTTCAATTTCCAATCCATACAAATCAACGTCGTGTTGCATGAATAGTATTTTATAAAATCCAATTAACCGTATTTTATTCATCGGTTCCATTTATTTGGTTTCCAACCAGATGCGGTTTGTTATTAATTAATTTTCAATATTTTGGCCTGAGGGAGAAAAATCACCCAGGTAACTATTTTGTAATTAAAAGTATTGTTATGACACGCGCTCTATGTTTATTACTCGTAGCATAGTAAAAAGGTTTTGGTATTATTTTGTTTAAATTGTCAGAAAAGTAAATAAACTTGCATTATAAATTCATTATGCTCTCAACTATCAAAATTATTGAAAGAGAACATTCAAGGTTGCCACAATCAGGATTCAAATCAACGTTTACCTTTTTAATGTCCACACATCTGATAGTGAAAACATTAAAAACTGTTCTTGGAAGTCGATAATAAAATCGATGGAAGAAATTATGAAAAAAAAATGTAGGATTTGCGACTACAATGAGAGCGCTAGGCAATCCGTCCTATTGTCAAGAACAACACTATTGTGAAGAAAACTATTTGCGCCTATATGTTTTGGTAATATACATGTTTAGAATGAGAAGTTAAGTTGTATTGTCAAAAATACGGCCATGCATGATTTTTTACCCTATTGTGACTACCGTGTAACGTTTTGTCATCTAATTATGCGTGGTATACATACAATGCTTGTTTAGTGTGTCATTTGTCATATATGTCCAATTAGATACGGACCAATGTATGAATAAACATTATTGACTACTGAAATGATAACTAAGTTGTTTTTATGTTCGCAAAGTTCTTTTTAGCCTACTCGCGGTAATTGTAATTCATGCCATAATCGTCTTGTTTATGTAAATGTTGGTATGTAAAGCGGAATGATTGACAGTAATTATAATAAAATCTGCAATTTTCGCGATAAACCCCATTCTTGTTTAAAACAATTTGGAGTTTTTTTTTATGTTACTCGGATAATATTCACTTGTACAGGCTTTTTGAAGTTTTATCATTATCTAATGTGAATACAGAAACTAAATTGTTAAACATGTTGATGCCGCTTTAACGTAGTTTTTTTTCTACAATTTTGGATACAAACAAGTATATAAGTAAATTGTCTATAAGGTTTTAGAAAATTTATTATGAAATAATGTCTTGACCATTTCTTCCTTATCGAACAAGATCTATAAGATAATGCAACACATAAAAACACAAGCTTGCAAGTAATCAACATTATGACAAGCAAGTACTATAATTAAACAGGCAATATAATTATTAAATATTGCACTTTAGGAAGTTAGTACCTGTTCGCCTTTGGAGTAACATCGTAAAAAGTATGTATCCTTGCGGTAGTCCCGGAAGCTATATTTACATAATTAATTGCTTGGACGTTAGTAAAGCATTTGACAAGACACTGTACAGTATATGTTTTTTATTTGTGACAATAAAATTGAGTTCAATACGTTCTTTACTGGTTGACATACAAGTTGTAGTCAGTGAGGTCAATTTGATTTCATAAAATTTTAGCTGTCGCCCGTGACTTCGCCTGTATGTGTATTTTCAAATTTAAATTTATAGTAATAAAAGCAGCATATGCCTTGTCCAGGTCTCAGGCTTCCAACCTTTTATATTTGATGAAGATCGGTACAGCGGGTTAGGCGTAAAAAATGTGTACGAATAGGTAAGCATTGAGTTAAGTAAAGATTTGGGTCTTTCATCCAGTTCTACTAAATAATAACATAGCATATCAGAAAATAATCACTCGTCGTCGATATTGAATAGCACCATAATATTTATCAATTTTGTCATATTCAACTGTGATAATATTCTCAGCGAAAATGTTACCTTCAAAGTCATATTCCCATTACGTGCGATTGGAACGCAAATCGGAAAATGGAAGCAAAATAAATATATTCGCAAAGTGTATCATTTGAACGTTGTGCCGTATTTTATGATTCGATGTCGGAAACGAATGGCTAATGAGTATCTGATGGGAGCTAGTCAGCTAGCCTCTACCTGTCACTACACTCATTATAAACGTATTTTATTTTTGTTGTTGCTATATGGCATCTTCCTGCATGCTAATGTATACCTAGCCTGTTCACTATAATACTTATAAAATTTAAAAAAAAAAACGTTTCGGCACATTTTAAATGGCAGTATAATTATGTTGAACAACAAAGTTGACCCAGAACAATTATAACACATTGGGCCTCCAGTCGGCTCGTTTAACTTTACAATATTTGATTTTGCTACCTTGTTACCGAAGTATGCACACAAATAAGTGTGTTGTACACCTTAGGCTTAATTGCATTTTTTAGGGCAGGTTGGTTTAATTTGGTTATAATAGTAATAGTAACAGATTGATGAGATGAGGCTTACTCAATATGCATAAAACGATTTCTCCAAAAATAGTTTCAACCTTTAAATCTTCATAACCAGAGCAATATTCAGAAAAGTTGGTTTCGCTTACTACGTGAGGGAAGCATATAGCGATAAACAACATTTACCAAAATCGGCCTTTATGTAAAGTGAGGTATCATGTTTGTCTCAAAACTAGCCTGATCTTTACCAAACTCATCTAGATCGAATATTAAGAGGGCCACAAATATTGCTTTTACAGAGATTGGGTGACCTAGAATGGTTATTACTGATTTAAAATTTATGGTTTTTATATTTTTGAACCTTATCGTTTTTTTGACCATTATTTCAGATTAGAAATTGCTTCAATTCTCATTTTTCAAAAAACTCCTTTAAACTAAAAAAAAAACAATTTAATTTAAAAAAAAAATAATAATAATAATAATTTAAAATAATAAATAATAATTAAAAAATACAATAATTTAATTGGTAATTATGTGTTTGAGCCGTTTGGGGTTGAAACACTAGGGCCATGGGGTCCGAGTGCCCACCTAGTTTTTCGGGAAATCGCCAAGCGGTTGGTCGACTCTTCACGTGACCAGAGGGCGGGCCTATTTTTTGGCCAAAGAATCAGCATTGCCATCCAACGTGGTAATGCTGCCAGCCTTCTGGGCACTTTTCCTGTTGACAGCGATGCGGACGAATTTTTGGATGCCCTGTAACCCTTTTATACTTGTACATATTTAGTTCTATTATAGTTTTGTAGTTTGTAAATATTTAATATTTTGATTAAATAAATTAAAATATATTTAATTTAATAGTTAAGTCGTCCATCAATAAACCATTTTATCGTACGTATTCGATCGAGAAACTAGCATCTTTGGGTTAAACGGAGCCAATTTCCAGGGCTCGCGCAAATCATGTAGAAACTTTGAAGGGTACTCGCCTGAATCCCTTTTCGTGTTCCGTAATTCTGGCAATTTGTGAGAACCGATAATGGGATGACCAATTTCAGGCGAACGCTTCAGATATAAATCCTGTTAGTGATGATTTTGGAGCATGTTAGTAGCGTCCCTTTCTACAGCGATGCTTTGATGTTTAGCTGTGTTTATGCGTACCAATGATTTTTGTTTAATATAGATCGTCAACATTTTTTTTTTTTGGTTTGTAAAATGCCATCGCGCCTGTATAATTTGATTGTGGTTATTTTTAATTTTTCTTATCTGTTAACTTCTAGTAACCTGCTTCGATGAACACCTTCAGTTGATGGTTTTGATGGTCACGTTATTACTGACATAAAAGGGTGCGAGTACTGAATGTAGAATAATTTTACTCGAACTTCCTGAACCATCTTTATGCCCGCAACCTTTTGCAGTTCACATCGTCGGTCAATCACAACTATTGTATCATTATCCTCCATATCGTTCATTGTCTCGTGAAGGCCAAGGCCACCTATGTAATGGGTCGTCTGGTCACGCGCATGACTCATAAACATCGGAACCGATGACTTCCGACGACTTCCGATGTCCTCTCGATGTGCCACATTTACCGGTTGTCGAGGAGTTACCGTGTTATCATGCATGCATTGCGCACCTTGGTCGTGGGAGACTTGAATACAAATGTGGTTCAGGTAAGATATTCCACTTGCATATTGTAGCATTTTTCTAAATTATACTAAATTTTCTCTACATTTTGTATGTATTTCGATGGGGTAATTTGAATAAGTTATGGCTCACCAAATATATGTTGAATTATTCGGAATGAATAATCATTCCAGTAATGTTCATACATTCTTTTAAATATTTCACGCATTGCTGGAATTTGTGTTATATCAGATCCAAAACAAATCCTTTGTTATTGCCCACAATTACCGCGATAAGATCGAACAGCACTAATCAGCGTATTACAAATGGGTGTGATTATCGGCGCAACTGTCAGCAGTCGGTCTTTTGGGTGAGTGTATAAGGACAGGCTATCATTAGGAAACGCATTGTCGTATGTGAACGCGCGACGGATCTGTGAGTTCGTGTATGTGGATGGTGGGAATTCTGCAGAAATTAAAGATAGAGTGGCTCTTGAAAGTTGGAATTAACTTGAAGTTGTAGTTGGCCCAGTGAATTTAAATTCTAGAGAAAATGCCGGAGAACTATAAAATATCAGGTAAAATAAATGACATTTATTTGTATTGTATATCAATTCACTATTGCATAAGGACTATTGAATATTGTCTAATCAAAATAAAATTAAAAGATTTAATAGGATACTTTCTTCCTTTTATACTTTTTAGTGTATAATACTTATTTTGGTACTGTTTATGAGATTCAACAGCCTTTAGTGACCTACAGCATCCAATATCAGCCGGTAATGGGACTAGTACATTGCAGTTAAACTAAATTATAAGTAATACTAATAATTATAGTATCATAATCCTACTGCCTACCATTGACTAGTCGCACTGCGCCCGGCACCGGCTGCACCTATCACATTCACTAAACACCGCCGTTTAATTACGGATGTCCGACTTATTGGACCGAATTGAGATTGAACGCTGAATTAATTCCGATAGTACTGGTATCTACACAGTATATAACGAATACGTTAGCAATATTCTGACGAGGAGCTCTTCAGTGTCAGCGGTGAATGAAAAAAATAATTCCTTTGTGCCATGACGTTTTCTGCAAATGATAGTCTACCTCTATTCCACCTGCAAATAAGAACTGCTACTTTATTCACTAGTTGATATACTACTTATATCTTGGGAAACGGCTTATGATGATTTGATTTCACTCTTTCTGCATTTATCCGCAGTAGGATAGTAGCATGTAATTTTCTGGTGTATAATAAATAAATAACATAACATAATGCGTGATATATCCCAGGACAAAGGTGTATCTATAATACACACACAAATGCAGACTGGGAAATTTCTGAAAGAAAAACCCAATGACCGACCAAGGAATCGAACCCAAGACGTTCGGCGCTTGTGACCTCTACACCAACACATAAATAATCGCTACATTTGAAGAGCGCTGTCATTCACGCAATCCGCTGATTGTAATCAGTTGTCACTTCTCACGATAAAATCACGACACAAGAAATCATCTGATTCTAATCTAAAACTATGTTACTCACTTTTTGCATTTGAAAGATAGAAGAAACTCCTCGCCACGTGACACTATTGCTATCATATCAATTGCATCAATACACGGCACCGCATTTATAGAAACCCATTGTACTATTCATAAGAAATGCTTGTAACAATAGTAGTAATGTCAACATTTTCTCACAACATTTGATATTTGCATCACAATATTTGTATCATTGATAATTAATAGAGTAATCAGAATTACAATTAAAAAGGTTTTATTAGATCACGTGTTGCTACACGGATACATTATAGTGAGTAAGATTAATTGTAAGATTTTTCCTAGACTTGACGTTTATGTGAAAAGGAATTTCTAAATCTTTTGTATCGTAAACTAAATTGAAAAGATTACAATCGGTTGTAGATTTTGCCGTTTCATGTAGGAAGTATTTACCACAGGATGTACGCTCAACGCTTTGAGTATACCTTGCAATTTATTTTTTTAACAATGGCAAATAACATTGAGTTAGAATGCCTAACTTCTACCTATACGAGGGCGGCACTGAAAATTTCGGGAATCAAGGAAGTGACACAACATTACTATTTAAAAATGTATTTATTGCTTTTCGAAGTATTCTCCGCGAAATTTGACACATTTTTCCATACGATGGAACCAATCATTGAAGCAACCATTCCATTCGGAAGTTGGGGTCTCCAAAATGGCCGTTTTGTAGGCGTCCACAGCTTCTTCAGGTGATGAAAATCTCTGACCACGCAATTTATTCTTTATTTTAGGGAAAGTATAGAAATCATTAGGGCTTAGGTCGGTGCTGTACGGTGGATGGTCTAATAATTCTATGTTTTCTTGCTCTAAAAACTCTTTTGTTCTGTGCGTAGTGTGAGAACTCGCATTGTCGTGATGGAGGATGATGCGGCGGTTGCAGTTCTCTTTACGGAGTTCAGAAACGACCTGTTGCAAACAAATGCTAGCATACCATTCTGCATTAACCGTTCTTTGTCCATCAAGAGGAATAGTGGCAAAGTTGGCCGGTTTTTGAGACAAACGTGGCCACCATTTTTTTTGCAACACTCCGTGAACGAACAATTTTTGTTGGCTTTAACTCATTTTCGAACACCCAAACTCGTGATTGGTTTTTTGTTTCGGGTTCGTACGCGTATATCCAGAATTCGTCACCTGATACGATGTTGTATACAGCATTTGAGGATCCTGCGTGGAATCTTTCGAGAGTTCTGACGCACCAAGTAACGCTAGCCGCTTTTTGCTCTTCACAGAACGAATGCGGTATCCATCGGGAAAATAACTTTTTTACTCCTTATTGTTCATGCAAGATTATTTGTATTTGACTCATGCCAATGTCTAAAGTTGCCTGAATTTCGCGGTATGTCACATGTCGATCTTCCTCAATCAGCTTACGCACAGCATCAACGTTTTCTTGGGTGACTGCAGTTTTTGGACGACCTTGACGGGGATCATCACTGAGCTTGACACGTCCACGTTGAAATTCAGCAAACCAGTGATAAATTGTGGTTTTGGATGGGGCTTCATTACCAAATGCAGAAATCATCCGGTCAACACACTGTTTTTGTGTTAAACCACTTCGAAAGTCATAATAAATCATCGCTCTTGAATTTTCTCGAGTCAATCGGGGGGCACGGCAGTGCCCCCGCCAAGTCGAGCGCGAAGCAAACTGCCGTACCATCCTTTACTGGAACCATTTTGCCGCATTTTCAGGCCCCTATTTGAGAACCTCTGGATAAGACCAGAACGCAGAAACTTTCGTCATTCAGTAAGCTATAATTACATACTTAAAATCCAAAATTTCAAGTCTGTAGGTCATTTAGGTCCGAAGTTAAGCAGAGGCAAAGTTTTGCATTTATGAAACTCACTCACTCACTCACTCATGATCATCAAAATAGAACTAGTACTTCCCATAAACTCAGAGAGCTGAAATTTGGTACAGAGTTAGGGTTTAATGGCCACATAAAGGGAAAACTATAAAAACTAGGATAATCGAAGATCTGGAGTACCTGGTGACACTGATTAGAAAACACTAGAGCCCAACGAAACTATAAATAGATAGACATTACCGCCTTTTCAAAAAATGTTCAACTTGGTGGGCCGCTTCATTTGATGTCAAAAATGGATTGAATTTATAAGTTTATCAATTGGAAATTACTTTGTGTTGTTATTAATAAAAACTTCTGCCTACCGCTACTAGATGGCGCTGTGCATTTTCGTCTCATTTCTGAATCGCGGTGTTAAGATTCTCCGCCAGTAAATGACGTTCGAACTAAATATCAAACTGAAATGAAGTTGTTCTGCCCTATTCTTAATGCTGACGATTTCCTTCCTCATTGCTGTTTGTTCTTCCTCATTGTAGGCTGAGTAATAATTAAAGAAGTCTTAAAGATATTATACTAGGTTATTATTGTTAGTCTAAATATTATCGGTATTTCTGATTTAGTTGTTTGATTTCGCAAGATAATATCGTTAAAAATGTCGATAATATTAAAAGACGACGATGAACTTAGTGGCTACCAATTAGTTGGTATGCCCAAGGACGGGTCTTGTCTCTTCCATTCAATATCTTTCTTGGTGTATGAAAAAGATTCAGAGCCGGAAAAAAAGAAAAGAAAGATTTGTAAAAATAAAAAAACTACTAATAAAAAGAAAAAAAACTGAGTCACATAAGAAATCAACATACCCACGTTTCTACAAAAAGAAGTGAAATCCCACCAAAAACATTCTGTAAAAAACTAGCCAAGTCTCGATGAAGCCTGCTTGTTTATCTCTAAAAAAAGTATTGAAATCTAGACAAAGTCGTGCCAAGTGTAAAGTTCCATACTGCGATTTCTTTATTAATATAGTTATAATGTTGTGTGGCTTGGCCGTTAAAGTTACACAAGGGTACAAAACCAGGTGCTCCATGACACCATTGCACCAATCTGTCGCCAGAACCGCTACCCATTGACGATAGAAAATTGCCACTTGGAAAACGTTGATTTAATAACCAGTCAATTGTAGGCTTGATAAAGCTGCGTATTTCAACAATACATATGTATAGTCTAAAACAAACAGTATAAAAAAATATTTTCAGTACAGACGGACTTCTAGTCATTGGTCTGTCTGAATGTCTATTCGATGTTAGATCGGTGGTCGATTTGACGCTCGAAAAAGAAGAGAGCAGAAGTCAGCATTATCTGAATGAATGCGTTGCACAATCAACAACAGCCTAAAATGAGACTAGCGTCCAATTACCAATACCGGTATGGGCTATTATCTCGGTTAACAAACATAGGTAGGTACAACAGAATGTTCTATCTGTGTAAAAAAAATGACTTTTACCCACTAGCGTATAAAGAATGTTCAACGGCCAAGTCACACAACATTAACTATAATAATAAAGAAATCGCAGTATGGAACTTTACACTTGGCACGACTTTGTCTAGATTTCAATACTTTTTTTAGAGATAAACAAGCAGGCTTCATCGAGACTTGGCTAGTTTTTTACAGAATGTTTTTGGTGGGATTCCATTTTCTCAACGACTAAACAAGTTTGACAAAACCTTGTACCAAGACCGAGAATCTTTTTTTAAATAAATAAATGGTATTCGATTTTTAAAACCAAGGAGTTTTCAATTAAAAAGATTTTAATATGACAGGAACCGTGGAAATATTCCATTCCCGATACTTTTAGTGCAGACTGCGTATAATTCCAAATTATAGACTCTAAGTGATGATTATTATTATTAGTGCAAACTGTTATTGTAAGCGGTGGGGTCCCTGGAAAGGGAACCCAAAACCTTATTCTAGAATTCTCTGTTTGTGACAGACACCAATGTAGCTGGTAGAATAGATTAGCATACAAAACTATTTTGATGTAAAATGTCCTTCCAAAGAAAATAAACATCATCAATCATCGACCATTGCAACAAACGAATATACGACAAAAACGCGTCTATTGTGACGTGAAGCCTGAATTTCTGGCTAAATGCACACACGGTATCCGGATCTAACCGGTTAGAAGGAGATATAAAAGAATTTTATTTCTACCACTCTACATTTCTATCTAAGGCATGTTTTACGTCAGGTGTTTTTGAGTCTTTCATAGGCTTACCCCGGGTCAATAACTTGCATAGGTTTACATCCTGCCTCTTTACAGATCGAATTGAAATGTTGAATCTTCAATTTTTATTAAAAAAAAAATAAAAAAATTTAGATGTGTTTTGCCGGGATAAAAAGTAACTTCTTTGCAACAAATATCCATCCAAACGTTCGCATTTTTATGTAAGGTCAATACTTGGACAAAGTAGGACAATGAAATGATAATGGCATTGAAGAATGAAGATAGCTACTGGTTAGGTACAATGACTATTTACTACAAATATAGGGCAAAGTCACCACTCCAACATCGAGTACCTGCTACTTGAGACTCTCTTGGGAAATACGTGATTTTCATCACTCTCAATGATAACAAATTCCTAATTGTAAACAACAACAAGACCAGAGCGAAAGAAGCGTGCATTGTTCAACTTTTGGTTTAGAACAAGTTTTCCATCACCAGAACTGACTTACTTCTATTCAAAGTTTCATTGCGTATTAGACCACTACATTTTCAAAAATCTTTCTTCTGTGCTCATTTTTGTTGAAAAAATAATTAGCAGTTTCTTGCTCCTAGTCCCAGCGGTTTAGGTTGTGCATTGCCTATTAGTGAATTTAGGTTTGTAGTCCGCAGTTTATCTCTTAAATGGTGTTGTTCAGTTACCTTCGCCTGCTTCGAAAAAAACTCGATTTCTAAGTTCACTCTTCTCAATACACCGAGATACGGTCTTACTCTCTTCAGCAAAAGCATCTTACGAGTATGTCTTCATCATCTGCCTAGTTTTTCCTAACTACGTTGGGGTCGCCTTCAAGTCTAGCCGGACATGAAGCGACTGACTATCAGCTGATCTCTAAAACCCAGTCCCTGGGTTTTGTTTGCTAGACCTTATCACCATGTGAATGCACACAAGTATAACATTTCTTTTTTTTTGCAAGAAATGTTCGTAATATAGCGAGCATTCGCGTGCGCCGACACTGCGGCACGCGTCGGAAGGCCGTCGAGGACCGGTTCTACTAACTCGGAGCGTACGAGTAACTGTACTGATAGTAAGAGCTACCGTTTGTTTGTTCATTGCAACCTTATGTATTGGGGAATTGCTTTCATGATTTCCTTTATTAGAACCAAAGACATTCAAATATAGTCTTTTAAATCTCTGTGATTAGAACCGGGTTCGGCATCAGTAAGAATAATTTTATTTTTTGTTAATTGCAGTGTAATTAGATTACTACCAAAAAGCATTCTCATCTCTGTCCATACTAATGAAAATGACGGCAAATTCAAATTCACTTCACACTCAAAATATAACCTTAACACTAGGACACAAGATAAGTTTACCTACCTTTTCTTCCGTAGCGTTAATAACCCTTAAAGTGTACAAATTTTTGACATAGTCAAGCAAACCAGCAGCACATCATCTGTTACAAACGTCTACACTCTACAGTACGTTACATTGAGATCTAGTCTGCCTTCCGGGGTTTGTCTAGTCTCACCTGATTTGGGACAATGTTGCTAGCTCATAATCACTATGATGTGTATCGCAAGCATAATTGAAGTAACTCGGAAGTGAAAGAAAGTGAATTGAGTGCGTATTTCATTACACATTCACTAAGAACATGTAATGTAAGTTACATACGATTTTTAGATTAGGTCGGTACTGCATGGCTTCTGATAAAAAAGTCGATAATTTTCCTCTACAAACCATTATTGAGAAAGTGAAAAGGTTTGCTTTGTGTAACAAAACCTTTTGAAATCATAGTGATTATGTTCACAACTTACGACTTACGTTAGCAAACTCTTCAGTTTGTCTACAAAATAATACACTAGAATACCAAGCCCTGCCCTAGGAATCACCAAGTGTTTGTCGTTTCGCACTGTCATTGTAAAAACTTACCACAATGAAATGCTCAAGTTCCCTACTATTTCACTTCTATTTAAAAACACTCTCCTGTTAGATAAGATAGTGAATCTCGCCAGTACTCGCCCCTCGCCACTCCACTAGTTTATCGGTCGATTAGAATGCATAGTGTACTCTACTTGTTTGTTTACCTGCACCACTTGTTTCTAGGAGTGTTGATTGATGTAAGATGCCCTATTTTTTGTTCTATGTCAATGTCGTTTAAAGTGCTGTGCGGTCGGGAAAGAACTCTAATATTATAATGTCAACGCCAAAGACCAATAAACTGTACAACATTAGTGCATGATGGTTCGAAAGATCTTATAACATCATTTCCTTACCATTTCACAACAATGTTGGGGTTAGCTTCCAGTCTAACTACATAGATGCGGCTGAATACCAGATTGTTTCACAGAGCGACAGCCGATTTGACCTTCGCAACCCAGTTTCTGGATAACACGATACCCTTGGTAAAACTAGTTGTCAGACTTTCAGTAGACATACTACCCGTAACGACTGTCACACACACTGTTTTTTTCGAATTGGAAATCATCGAATGACCCCCTCTCCCGCTCTGGGCGGAACGGAAGGGAGTGCCAGACTTGTACTGACTAAAACCCATCCATGTTCTTTCTTTGCCCTTTGTTTTCCAGGGCCGCGGTATCTCTTTCGGTAAGTCCCGCAGCCCTGGCAGGATTTAAAGAGCCCTTCATATTTAATTTTAAGCCAGCTTACCTATGGGAAGATGGATGGATTGTGTGTAAACAATGCCATGACGTCTGACAGGGGAGAATGGAAGAAGTAAATGAGTTTCGCCGTCCCCAAGACAAGTCTTCAAGACGAGACAAGTAATGGGACAAGGGCAGAAAGATGATGATGACAGTGTTGTTATGGGAAATCAGAACCAAGTCAATAAAATTTGACCTAACTTTATAGTAATAAAATCAAGCAAGAGTGAACATCAGGCATCTTCTGGGTATACGCTCGTTTCATCATAGTCCTCATCCATCGCTTTCCACCAGGCGTGATCGAGGTCAAGAGCAGGCCCACTTTATAATATAAAAAAAAATCATAGAGGTAAGTAGACTTGGTAATGTCTAGATAAACTGGCCTCTTCCTTTGTAAACTCCAACGACAAAATTACGACTCAAACGACGACACAGTGAAACAACTAGCTGTTTTTATGATGATTAAATCACTCTGACGGGCAGTTATCAACTTCACGCAAGGTCACGTAGGAACATAATTATTTTTGAACTAGACATAATATGTCATTTTGCGTTGCTCTTCACAATGAAGAGTTATTTACTGTGAAATAATTTATGGGACTCGATGCGGAACCAATTAATATATCGTGTGTATTGTGGGCAAGTTGGGGTAGTCACTCACTTGCAACCGTTTGCAATAAATTGAGAAATTATCTCATTTTGAGTGAAAAATTGTTTCATGTGGAATTTTATAAACGACAGCGAAATGGTCGTTCATAGGAGATAAATTCGTAAATTCCGTCATCACTTTTATTTTTAGACGGAAGAAGCCTAATTACTAAAATAATTTTAAAACACAATGAAGTTTAAAACAATTTAATTGAAAAGCACTTAGTGTTTTGTATTCCAGTGCACTGGCGCCAGTTACTAGCTCGATCTACTGTCAACTATCACAAACAAGGTCAAGTGGTAACAGTATTCAAAGGTTGTTAACAATTTAAGTTTTAAATTCCATTATCATTGCATTCCTACCGCCTTTCGATTGCAATTGGAATGGTATCATAATTACAAAATCACTGCTGCATTGTGGTTGGTTCTTATTATATGATGCAATAAGGCGGGTTTTGGTATAATTCTTCTCGTGTAAAGTGGGCAGTTTAAACGAACTTCATAAAATAATATTCTTGGATTGAAAGCTTCTACATTTTTAATAAGTTTTGAAATTATTTTGTAATTTTGTAACTGTTTTTACCAAAAGTCTTTATGGTAATTTATATTTAAAATTATGAAAACTAAGGCAGCTACGGAAACAAGAATTATAATTAAGAGCAACAACGACAATCTAACTTGAAACTGAACTAAGAAATGAGCAAGAATAGACTAGCAAATGGGGTCAGATAGCATGTTATCCTCTATGCAGGGGCACAAAGACTGCATTACGTGGGTTATGTGGGGATGGGAAGATGAGAACATATTAAGGTAAAGTTGAAACAGCTCCCAAGGGCCAAGCACTGAGATAGTCAGCACGATAATCTTGGGACCAACTACTGAGTTTAAAATGCACTAAAATTTCAGTTGGGAGCAATATAGCAGGAATATTATAACTAGCTATGTTTCTGTAAAATATCTTGATTGAGTTTAGATAAAAGGATAGTTTTTTATAGGTAAGGAGCTCGTGGCTAAATAATATCAGTCACTCGGGTCGATCTGCAGGTTAACCCGCCTATCTTAGGTTACAATTATTTTAGCTCTTCTACAAAAATATTTTCTAATACGAAAGATTTACCGTAGGATCCTAAAATACGTTGGCAGTCTGTGAGCACACAATAGTCCTTCATAATTAAAAGCGTCTGCTTGACTGAGAACCTTTCATGTTTCGAGTGGCCGATAACGTTAGCCCTGTTACAATGTCCTCCACATTCACAACGCATATCTCTCCAACTCGATCTCTCTCTTTCATGTGTAGTCGACCTTGTCATACCTACTTAGCTTAGGATCTGTTCTGCTCTTTTGATTAAACTAAATTATGAATCCGGATCAAAGGGTACCCATACGATTATCTAGGGTAAACTTAGGATTACCCAAGTCCTCTCGAGATACTCTCATTTAAGAAAATATTTTGCCCAATGTTCATCATTATTTTGCTTCTAACTTTACGTGGTGTTACATTTTCAGGAAATCGTAGCATTGGAACCGATCCATTGACCGATGCCAATTAATATTAAGGGGATAGGAGATATATTTTATGGTATATCACTAAACAAAGTAGACAGAAGGTCCACCATCCAAACATACGAAACTTAATCCATAGTAACACATTGCAACAGTGTCGAACTCTGTCGGTCTGTAACCACTTCACGCCATACCGGCTGATCACTCAATGGACTCAAACTCAAACTCGAAGCATTTATTTCAATTAGACCATTACAGGCACTTTTGAAAGTAAAAAAAAGCTAAGCCACAGTCACAGTCACAAGGCATAATAACTTGCGAAAGTCTTCGATGTTAGTGCACAGGCAGACTAGATCTGGGCCTGGGTGAGACACATGGTCTTTTTATTCTGTTAGTCTTTGGTTAGCTCTCGTTTCATGATTTCGGGTATTATAATTGGGTTCATCAAATGCTAAGTCAAACTGCCAAAGCTGAGCTCGTGGTCAGTTTACTACAAGGGTTTCAGGAAATTTCAGTATCACTACATCGCTTTCTAACAACCAAACGCTCATTGCACAGTATGAAACTTCTATCACCCTTACTACCGATCTAACTTGTCTATTTTATGCTGGCACTGAAGGGTTCTTCTCCATGGCCCCTTTGCCCCCTGGCCCCTCGCCCCCCTCGCCCCCCAGCCCCCTAGCTGGGCTATATTGACGACTGCTAATTGCCTAGCCACATTCATCGTATGCAACTGAGTATTGAACCCTCCAGGCCTCTTCGCGTTGTTGGCTTAGTTTTCAACATTGATTATGTGTATACGGTGATATAGACGGAAAATATACAGTTCGACCCGGACATACATAGGTGTCCGAATCACAAAACTGACCAAATAAAAGTTACATTATTTATGAGAATTAGGTTGGCTCGTATTACTCAAACGTATCAAAAAGTTTCAGTAAAGAGTTCTTTTATTTTCTGTACCAAAAGGTTATGTATTTATATAAACAACAACGGAAAACAAAACAACATTTTTTGGAACCCATTCGGCACTAACGAAGTCGGAGACAAATGGAAACCAATCCATATGTCCATCAACAACAAATTTGGGGCTTTTCTCTTAGTTTTTTCAGCAAAAAAGATAAATACATAGTAGAAAGATACACAGGAAATAACGAGAAACGCCCACTGTCTGTCTCAAATTATATTGTTTTGTTTCTAAGCAAAAGGAAAGTCTAGGCTTAAAGAGGTTCCATTTTAGTCTGAATATATTGCTCAAGTTTGATAGACATTGACAAGAATAAGATAAGGGTGACTTCAGATTCGTTGTTAGTTTTATTTGTTTTGTGACTGCTTTTCTTTTTTATTAACTCTTGATATATATTCTTTTCTGTTTAGTAAACGCAGGCCCTACGATCTTATTATAAGTTTAACCTACGAGAACGATGTCATTTAGATTTATTCACACCTTGACAAAAGTTCTTACAAAACCTTGGTGCCTATGCTAACATTGTTTAGGAGTATGCATCAAATGCTTCAGTAATGGCGGCGTAACCCTGCTCAAATGATATTCAAAGCAGATAATGGTAATGATGGAACTAGCACACAGTTTTGTGGTGACAACCCTAAATGCGCGTTATGCTTTGGTTAACGTTAAATTTTTGGGGATTTTCGCAAGATTTTTTTATGGTTAAAATCCTCGTTGGTTTTATTTTAAGTGGGCAATTTTGGGATACTAGAGTTTGAATGCACAAAGTGATGGTGAACCACATAAAGATATTTTTGAAAGACCACAATGTAAAATTTAAACAAATGCGCTAATTGTGGCTACTATAGAGTACGATGCAAGGCCAATTTAGTTAGTAATTATACACTTTAAACGGATTCTGAATCCCTAGAATGGAAAGTTATATTCAGCACAGTAACGTGTCATCACTACATATTATAAAACTAAGTCCTCCGCCGCGTCTGTCGGTCTGTCTGTTCGCGATACACTCAAAAACTACAAAACGGATTTTCATGCGCTTTTCACCAATAGATAGATTGATTCATGAGAAAGGTTTTAGTATATAATTTGTTATTATAAGTTTTGTGTAAATTTATTAAAATACTAGCTGTGCCCGCGACTTCGTTCGCGTGGATGTCGGAACTTTACAATGTATTTTTTTGTGCGAAGCGCTGTTGGAGGATTCCGATACATATCATTTTTTTTTATTTATGCTAGTGCTTCTTTATAAACAACATTAGCTGTGGAACCATCTGGAGCGTACACAAAAACGTTATTGGGGTTGTTTACGCGAGAAAGAGCTACGTATAGTTGACCATGGGAAAAGCATCCAATACTTAGGTCCACCCCCGCAACGGATAATGTCTGGCCCTGAGCTTTGCATGGCCCTTAGCATGGCATTACAGAGACTGACTGGGAATTGCACTCGTTTGAAAGAGAAAGGAAAGTTGTTAGGAATTATAGGTATTCTTGGAATAAAAACAATATCACCAGCGCCGCAACCGGTTAATATTTCAGCTTCGATTATGTTTTGCTGCAGATTTGTGACTTTGAGCCGTGCCGTTACAAAGTTTGGAGGACATCAATTTCTGAGGAGAATTATTGGTACACCGATTTTTAAAACTATTTTGTGGGCTGGAAGTCCGGGTGTGTTGAGGGAATCCAAAAATTCTACCGGGTAGTGCGTGGCGTCATCTTCTTCCATAAACTGTATTTATAAAGGTGTATTCTCTACTATTCCAGGACACATGAATCAATATTTTTAAATTAATTGCCGTAGCTTGGACATTGCGAGGAGTCAAAATTGCTCGCTGACATAGCCAAGAACCGGCTTGATTTCCCATGTTTGTGGAATCTCCGTACACAGAAGAAATTAGCTCCTGATGTGATGTAACGCAAGAACAGAGATTATCATCCAAAATAACTTTGCCATCTTCTTGTACGTGGTATGTGCCATCGCCTATTTGTAACAATAAATTGGGAAACTCCTGTGCATTTTCGCAGCCTCGCAACTGTGCACGCATATGTACACTCAGGTGTGTAGATGATATATTGCGCCATAAAACAGAACTCTTCAGACAGGCAGCAATTTCTCCGGCTCTCGTTCCTCGGGGTACTATCGGGAGTGTCTGCCGAAAATCACCGCAGAACAGCACCGTGATGGCTCCCATCGGCCGGTCATTTTGCCTTTTGTCCTGTAAAGTTCTATTCACTGCTTCTACAGCTTTGCGGTTTGCCATAGTGCACTCGTCCCAAAAAATTAAAACACAATCGCATAAAACCCTTGCTTTATCGCTATTTCGCGATATGTTGCAAACCGGGCTTTCCGTGCGGTCTAAGTCGATTGGAATTATAAATGTTGTGTCTGCCGTTTTTCCTCCAGGCAATAATGTGGCTGATATCCCTGAAGAGGCGACAGCAAGGGAAATTTTATTTTGGTTCTGTAGCTGCACTACAAAAAGTACTTTAGCAACATAGAACAAAAAGTAGTACAGCGCCATCTATGACGCAGAGGATGAACTAAAACTCGAAATATATCTAAATTCTGCATCGCGCAAGTAAAGTTATTCGCGACTTAAGACTATATAGAAGAACCCAACAACAACTGTAGGGCAGTAGCCCACCAGATATAACACCCGTCTGGTCGGAGTATCCTCCCTTTTCAATGGGGGTTGAAGAGCTTTACACTATGTTCTTCATACTCCCAAAGTTCCTTATTCGAGCCAAAATAACTTTGGTTAGGAAAGTTTTACCTGTTCCACCCGGTGCGTCTAAAAACAGGATTTCACCCGAGGCGTTTTCTACACTGCAGCATACCCTATCAAACGTCTGGCGCTGATTCTCTGTCTTTGCGCAGCCATTTTGTAAAATTTCTGCGAGTTCCACGGGATGATAACTAATTTCTGATACGTACTCTCTGTTAATACGTTCCCCATCGACTGTCGGTGTGGGCAAACCGTATTGACTGATCGGGTTCCCTGGTATACTTATAACTATCTCTTTAATAGCCAATAAGGACCTGTTGTGACAAATTTCACGTACCCTATAGGTCAGGAATTTCTCCATCAGTATTTAGTTAAACATGCCTCAATCAGAAAATAACGTCACACGCACAATGCCATCTATCGAATATCTATATTCAATGCTGCACGCAGTTGATGTCTAGATATAGTCCAGTCTGAGTTCGATAGATGGCGCTGTTTTAATATTTTACTTCGGAAACACTATTATAAATTTATTAATTTACATTTTTCTTTCTTTCCATTTATAAGGTGTGAACTGATTACGATGAAACAAAAAACTTAATGTTCAATTACTTCAATTTACGCACATATTGTTGTGTATAAAAGTTACGGGAAGTTGTGAGACCAACTGCACATAACCCTAATTTTACTTCTGTAACACTTTAAATTCAAATATCTTTTGATAGACTGAACCGATTGCAATGCAACAAAAACTAAATGTTACTCCAAGTTACGCTCAATCGTTGTGTATAAAAGTTATCTACATTGCTTTTGTACATTTTACGTGATGCCCGAACAAATACACAGACAAACAGACAAAAATTCGAAAAATGCTGGAAATGGGTTCTATTGGTTGTCCTTTAACACCCTGGCTATATTTTTTGGATTTTTTTTCGATGTACAAAAGCGACTTTTCTACAGTTTTATTATATGTATAGATAGGGAAGCTTGGGAGCTTTCATCGAAAACGATGCCTAATCCCTTTGAAATATAACAAAACAATGCGCGGTGAGATATTCCTCTTTTATAGATCTACAAAAAAGTCTGGGATAGCATATACCTATCTATCTTTGAAGGATAGCTTACTGTACCAATTCTACTTTTAAAAATATGGTCACGTACAATGCGTAATACACTCTACTAGCCGTGCGAAGCCAGCGTGGGTCGCTATAAGCCATATAACATCACGCTACGACTAATAGGAGCGGAGCGTCAATGAAAAATGTTGCACAATCGGGGAAAATTCCATACGCAGACGAAGTTGCGTGGGTCAGCTAGTAGTATATAAAAAAAACTATGCCTAAGTACTTACATCGAATAATCTAAAAGTAGCGTAATTACCTACTGCATGCCGTGCTCAAACTATTTCACTTTACTATACCATACAAGGTTAGCTATATCACGCATAGTCTCATCTGGTAACTTGCAACTCAGACTCTCATCAAGAAAAATGTCACCATAAGTTGAACTTGGAGACACACTATAAAACAAAGAGATGTGGCGCCATATTTCTCAGCTATCCCGAGTAAGGAACAGCGTAAAAGGATTGCGTGCACTTAAGGAACTCTAAAGAAGTATATTTTCTCTGTTCGTTTCAAAATTCAACTGTCTGTGGATCGGAATTACGAGTATAAACAGCTGCGTTTCAATCGTTTATCGTCAGTTTCAAAGTTTCTTTTAATGGTGTGTTCCTGAAATTCTCCAACCTGGACACGAGGTGCCATGGCAGACCTGAAAATCTTTAATAAATAGATTCCAAAAGGAAAACTTGTTCAGGTGGAGTTTCTTAAATGATCCGGCCCACAAACGATGGGACACTTGATGTCGTGTCCTGTCTGTCCTGTTTCTCCACATCATAGGAGCTAATGGGCGCTAAGGAAAGTGCCAAACTCGTCGCCAAATTTTGGGCTGACTTTATTTAGATTGTCATCGATTCGCTAAGAAGAAGAGTGGTGTGTTCTATTAAATGGTCTTAGGTAAGTAATTGAAATGTTTTTATTGAAATTACGTCTTTTTACCAAAATTATTTATAAAATATTGTAAGTTGCTTAATATAAATAAATGGTAATGCATCTTATTGCAGAAAAACTACCAAGGTTCACGTGGCATAACTAAGTTGTACTTTTTATTTTTGTTCTCAATATCACGTCTAATCTATTAGGTAAAGTACTTGATATAACACCCATAGATAATATCCACAATATAGAAGTGACTGTCAAACCGAATACAATTCGACATTTTAATTGATCCATTGATATCTTAGAATGGTTACACCAGCTCATAATTAGCCATTGTCTAAACATCTAGGTGATGTAGGGTGTACAAAATAATTTAATTTTGTTATAGAAAGGCTGATCACGTCCAGCTGAGCGTCATTACTTGTTCCAATCAGAAAGGACATCGATAGTACTGTATTATTAGTCAATCGTACAAGTAGCTTGAAGTCCATTGATAGGCTACTATAGATTTTCATGACACTGTTCCATATTAAAACAGCAATGGATTTCAAAATATGCCTACGTGAGCCGAAGTGGGTGCCATTATTCATGTTATAGCTTTTTTTTTATTACACGTTAAATCTGTTCTTGTGAATGTATGCTAGTGCCTATATTTTTTTCCTATTTCGACGCCTTTGCAGATAGCAAATTTTGGAGTTTTTTTAAGAAGCAAAAACTGATAAAATAAACCGGGACTTGCAGTTAAAATAAAATCTTAACTCGAAAAGAAGAAACTTAATACTATGCCACTGCAAAAATACTTAATAATATTAAAACTGCAAAAAGACGTAACGTCGACATTGTAGTTCGCACGACTTTTCTCTTTAATGTGAAATGTTTTGTACAAGAACAAAAAGAGAAAACTGCATTTGCAGCTGTTGAAGTATTTTCTCAAGTCGCTTTATACATAATTTTAAGAATGCGTCCTACAATGTCGCCCACCGATGCTTCATAGACGCTGCTTACAAATTATCTGTATCACCTTTCAGAAAAGGCTGTCGAAAGAGAAAATATGATTTTACGCTTCGTATACATTATGTGGCTAGGATAGGCTGAAAATATTATATGAGTCTATTTCATAGAAATACGTGTGTGCTTTATTCGATTCTTGTCATAGACTGATACCTATGTCAGAAAAAATCATGAATGAAAAAGTTATTTTTCTTTTACATTTGATTTATAAAGCACTGCTGTGTTATTCTGATAGAATATAATATGTTATATGAAATGAAAAAAAATGAAGAAATAGGTAAGAATAACTGCAGACAATATACATAAGGCGTACTAATATTCGCTTATAAAAACAAAATCAAATAATTTAATTTAATATAATAAAATAAGCGTATATTGTAACAAAACACTAGAAAATGTAACAAGCATAATTCTACCGCACCACAAAATGGACGTCCACACAACAATATCAAATATTTTGTGCAAAATTAAGTCATTCATCAAACCATGCTGCGACCAGTCGCACGTAACAAAAACATATTTTGAGCGAGTACATGTGGCTTCCACTGCGACTCGTGTATTATTCCGGTGCAGCTAAACCGCTGGTGGCCAGCGCTCGCTCGTGCCGCTGTGATTGGATTAGGATTAGTCTTTCTATCAGCTGCGGTGAAACACGGAACAATTAAGTAACTCTGTTAATAGAAACGAAGAGCTTACTGTAGATCTTAAAATTATTATTAGAACCAGTCAATTCTTTTGGATGAGGTATTTCAGTATCGTCAATAAATAATGAAAAATATACATTGATGATATTATATTATCGTATCGGACATTTGATATTCCTAAATAAAAAATTATCTGTTATGAAAATTAATTAAAATGCGTCATCTCAGTCAGTTTCTTCAAGTTTGAGAATGTTTTCGGATTGCAAATAATAATTCATGCTACCAATCAGTGAGCAAGCAAACCCTAATCCGTTTAATGAATACTAAAACAAAAGCTTTGGACACTTGATGCAGAAGTAATACTGGTTTTGTGCGGGATGTCGATACATTGCAGGCGTTTAACCAATAATGGAAGTAAAACAACTTTGTACTGAGCAGCGACAGTGCTCTGCAAATGTTGACGAAAGCGAACTTTTTTAGGACCTCAACGGTGAAATGCTAGCAACAGCGATGGCATTTTTGATATGAAAGTCGAAAGTCTCTTTTTCTATTATAACCAATGTTGAATTTGTTATGCTGTTGAAAATAATAAATATAGTGAATCATGAAATCGTTCTAAATTTGGACACACCACACCTTTAACGAGATTGTTTCTGTCTTCAATTGTTTTGAGCAAATATTCATAATTTGATTTGACAAAACGACGACATAAACCATCTTATTTCGTGACCAGAGATCTGATCTGAACCTTTTAGAATTATTAATATTCTTCATCACTGTCACTCAATTGTCTCATTTACTTTCCAAATGCCGTCTCAATTAATTCTGATTAATCAACAACATTTCACTGTTCAAATCCATCAACAACCCGTCATTTACGGACTTAAGTTATTTTAAAGCTAAGTTATTTATCAAGATGCTCTTTTCTTATTTGAACAATTAATTCCGAACTTCTCCGTTTATGCCTTAGCGCTATCTCTGTGGAATACCCCGGCGCGCGGCGAGGCGGGCTGGCGGCGTCGCGCTCCCCTTTAAGGCCCGACAGTTGTAAAATGAGTTTTTAGATATAAACACATTCTGTCAGCGCTAGAATACTTTATGTGAGATGTGTGTTAATGTTCTGCGTGTTATACGTTGGTGTTATTTCATGCAGTATCTCATTTTGTTATTTATTGTGATGTATGAATTGTGACGTGGAATAGAAACTGTAGATCGTAAATTAAAAGGCTTTATCAACACTCGTACCTATTACTGTCCCATCTTCGACATGGAGTCTTTTTCCAATCATATAATTATCTTCATCCAAGTAATAAAATCAAAAAATCCTAAGAATATTATCCTACCTAGACCTAGATCTATCCGTAACATTATTTAAAAATCAGTAAACGGCAGTTAGCACGTACTGAAGGTTTCAGTACCATCTTTTTTTTTTTTTTTTTTTTTTTATATTTTTTTTTTTGGAGGGTGAGAAATCATCAAATGACTCCTCCCGCTCTGGGCAGAGCGGAAGGGAGTGTCAGACTCTTACTGACTAAAAAACACCCATGTTCCTTCATTGGCCCTTTATGTTCCAGGGCCGCGGTATCTCTTTCGAACAGTCCCGCAGCCCTGGCAGGCACCGGCCCTTGCGGGCCCCTCCCGTATGCTGACAACTCTTTGAGGCGCGCGTGGAACACGAACGCGCCGTCGACACGGCCTGCCCGTCGTCATACGACGGACGGACGGCGAGCTAGCCCATTACTCGCCGTCCACAGGCCCGCGCCTACGGTGGCCGAGAGCCATCACGGCGTGGCCCCCGACGCCCGGTGCTTCTCCCGCGGCGGCTGGGACGTGAGGAGGTTCTCTCCCTCTCACGTTCCGCCGCCTCCTTCGCTAGCATGACTGCTTCGCAGAAGGAGGCGACGGCTTCCCATTCCCTCTCGCCCCGGACCATGGCTTGAACCAGGGCCGGGCGCGAGAGGTCGCCGCCGCCAATCGCCGCTACGAGGACACGGCGGTGCTCCTCCCAAGCGGAGCAGACCTCGACGGTGTGCTCCACCGAGTCCTCCGGTCGATCCTCGCAATTGTAGCATCCGGACGTTTCCTCCCGCCCGATTCGGTGCAGGTACCTCCCGAGGCACTCGTGTCCGGTGAGGACCTGCGTCAGGCGGAAGGTGAGGGCGCCGTGGCGCCTCTCAAGCCATTTCAGTACCATCTTACGTAATAATAGTGCGTGGGAGCGGCAATGACATTCTTTTTTTTTTTTTTTAAAGTTGCCCGTCACTAGGAATTTCTTCTGTATCGTGGGTGCGTTTACCAACATTAAACTCAAATACACAAACATCCAGACCCGGAACAACTATCTGTAGGTCATACAAATATTTGTTCCGTGTGGGAATCGAAACCGCAACACGAAGCACGGCAGTCAATCGCTCAGCCACTACACCAACCGTACCGTCAATTCTGAAGGTCATTAGTAAAATGCCGTGCTGCACCATAATGGCGCATTGGGTACGTGTACATGTACATATTATACCCGGTGCGTGAGGTTAGTGCATTTATATAAGAATTAAAATCTTTTATTTCGTTTGTAACTAACATAGCTTATAAGTAGTGTGTATTACTAACATCAGATGGATCATGATCTGAAATAAAGTATTTTTATTTTATAAGCTGAGTCGAAACAGTCTCACGAGACATACGGATCCATCCGTTATAATTGCCAACAAAAATCTCCAGTTGTTCGCAGTACATTGAAGAGCCTGCTTCGCCGTACAATGGTGGTGTTGCTAGCCAGCGAACCGTGAAATACAAAATAACACGAAGCGTTGTATATTATTCACGTTGAAACTCTTAGCTGCTCTGCCTGCCAGTTACTGTATCTTGAAAAATGCTACGTATAGTTGAAATGTTAGGTTGACTTTTTTCCATTTCTTTATAATGTTAAGTAATCTCTTTTTGCTACGATGTGAAGGTACAAAAATCACGAGATTTAAAATGTCTTTCTTTAAAAGTTGAGAGATTACTCTTTTGATGACATAGCTACTTGTTCCATAAGCACAGCTCAGTCATGTTTGTCCAGGTGAAATGTATACCAAGCGCCACAGGCAAAACTTCGTTAGTAAATTTCCAGGTTGTCGGGGGTTTTAATTTATGTAATGGAGCGCAGTGTTGGCGTGTTATTGCGTAGACTTTATTAATGCATAAATACATTGTCATGTCTCGTACTCTGGCGTCTGTTTAACAATATGCACCACGTATGTATTGTTTTTTTAAATCTTTACTTACTTATACCATTTCAATAGAATTGTAGCATTATGAAAA
Source organism: Eurois occulta (assembly GCA_950022335.1). Taxonomy (NCBI): domain Eukaryota; kingdom Metazoa; phylum Arthropoda; class Insecta; order Lepidoptera; family Noctuidae; genus Eurois; species Eurois occulta. The sequence goes on along the minus strand of OX465492.1, from coordinate 680,572 downwards.
TGCTTGCCAGTAAAAACAAAGGGACTGTTAAAATTACCTAAGAAAGCACACGACGCATAGCTAGGTAAGCACACGACGCATAGCCATCCTAAGTATTTATAAAGTTCCTTACAGCCCAAAACTCGGATAAAATAAAATAATAAAAATTCTTCAATAAAAAAGACAGGCGTCGTATTTAAATTAGATTTAGCCAGCAAAAACTCACTATAGTAATATAATTTCCTTGTCCACAGAGCGTCTCCTTGGCATGCGCCACTTGATGGCTCTCGGCATGTTCCTGGCGACGACGGTGTCCTATGCCACCCGAGTATCCATGAGCGTCGGCATCGTCGCCATGACCTCTAACAACAGCTACGGGTACCCGGTGAGTAGAAACTACACCTGACAACTCAGCAATTTTATCCTTATCCTTTTTTCTACCAACCTCTTTGGAGCCGGGGCAGTATGCCTCCCTCTTGCATAATCACCTCAAACAGTAAAGGAAATGACTCTAGAATGAGTACTGTAAAGGTGGACACACACTATTGAAACGCCACGCGACCCGACAAAACGCGATGCGTGTTGAGTTGAATCAAATCGTATTATTTTCTATGCCCAGAATCACATTACAAACACCCGTCGTCGCGACGAAATGCGCGCAAACGCCACCCGATCCGTACCTGCCAGATCGACGTGTTGCTGGTGGTCGGGGTTAATACGCCACCCGACGCAGCACACGCAGTGTGTATCTAGTCCAGACCCGACGCCACGCATCATTTGTTATAAAATACATATCAAATCTTTCATTGTCTAGAAGCAAATCTGGATATAGCGTATGAAATTTACCACACGTCCTTCTCTTTTGATTTTTTTCATGCACCCAATAACGTCTAGTTATTTTTTTCTTCTTGACTCGTTTAAGTAAAGCATCAAATCTTCTTCAAAATCTTCATCTGACTCGTTACTTAGAAGATCCGCATGGCATCGCGTGTTAGTAATGTGCACGGTGCACATGGGGTGTCGACACATTGCGTCGCGTCACGTTTCAATAGTATGTTTCCACCTTAATGCACACATTGCTGCCTATCAGGGCGATTTTCTCTGAAAATAAAACTGATCGCGATCAGCACATCTAAACCGAATACGAGAGGTCATTGTTGTAAAGTTATTGATTCTGACGGTTTGGTTCAGTTTCATTGCTAAAATTAGCTCTTAGAATTTTGCCAGGAATGTCTTTACACAATAATATTATAGGTAAAAATATATTTACTGTCCACAAAATAAAATTGGGGCAATCCAGCTAAACCTTAGTTACCGAGAAGCAGTAAAAATCCCGAAATGACTTCTTCAGCATTATCTTACAGATAAAAACTAATAAGAGCTCCTGAAGGCGCTGAACTGTGCACCTAATCCTAAGTGTCCCTATTAGCGCCATCTGTACGACGTGAAACAAAACACTTGAGGGAATTACTCTGAACAGTTTGCTAGAATCCTCTTTATCTGGCGAAAAGCTTTTTTAGAACTCTTTATTTTTAACGTACATAGATCGGAGATCTAGGGCCGGCAAATGAGACGAAACTATTTTCGTTACTTGTAGTCGTTTTGGTAAAGATCATGATGACGCTCATTAGGTTTTGATTGTTACTTGAGAGCGACCTGGATCTACTGACTCTAAGAGACTGGGGCATCGTTGCGTTTAAACAATTGTAAATACCTAACTTTGATTCTATTAAAAACATGCAGTTGTTTGTGTTAGTTAGAAACAATTTTTTAACTCCTTATTCAAGTTTGTCCTACAGTAAATACCAGTAGTCAGTTATCTTTCTCTTCTCGGGACAAAATTTTAACTTCTCACGATAGTAAAAAATCGAAATCCTCCAGTCTCTTACTAAAACTTAAAAACCATCCAGAGAGCCAACCCTATAAAATACTATCATTAAACAGCAAAAAATCCCGCAGACTTTAGTGGTATCGTCGCAAAAAGTGCCGTTTAAACGCCGAGTCGTCTGAGGCACGTCCCGACTCCCGACTAACGACGCACGTACGACTTGTCGCAGAAACGTCTTGTCTGCGTTTGTAATGGGTTAATTGTTTGTGATGGTACCTCTCGGAGGTATGATCGGGATTAGAAAAGCGATTTTGTAGATAGGTCTCGTCTGAAATCTTTTGATAATGTCGTTTCGAAAGATGTGCCCTAAAATCTCTATCTTCAGGACTTAGCTGTTATTATCGCGGTCATAGATATGATAATCATGAAAATAAAGGTCACGATATGTAAAATGTCAAGAAAATGGCCCTCACGAGACGTGTCGCGTTGACAAGAACCGTAGCCTTTATAAAAAAAGGAGTATTCGTGGTTGCACAACTTAGATCCCTTTACCTCGTGTCTAATGCTAGTTCCGTCTACTTTTCTCGCGCCACATTTACCCTTGAGATTATTATCAGATTATTCCACATAGATCATGTACCAGCTGTTTATTTATGCTGATGTGGTACACATAGCATAAATCGATGTTATTGGTGGTTTCGATCGTATAATATTGCGATGATATTCGTCCATAGCAGCTATTATTTAAATTTTTACTACCCTTTATCGCCTCAGTACTGCTGTCAGATGGCTACCACGAACCTATATTTTATTCTTCTTTAAAAGCCTACTTATCGACACACAAAAAAAAAACGAATTGTGTTGTAGATGCCTACGTTTTGAAATTATTATCATTGACTATCACATTAGTCTAGTAGTTGCAAGCGGTCCAGCTGAGCATGAGGTCCTGAGTTGGATTCCCAGGTCGGGCAAAATATTGGCTTAAACTTCCATCATGAAATTTGAGTCAATTGAGATAATAAGCTGTAAACTCATATACACCTTCATTTTGGTATTTTTTTTAAAACATTTGTAATAATCTGCTAAATCCGTTTACATTATTAAGTCCTTGGAGTTCCACTAAAAAAGTTTAAATGCAAGTTGTTCATAATCAATGCTTCTTGAAACCTACGGACCAAAGAAGTTCATTTTTAAAAAGCAGCACAATTTTCCCCAGGTGTTCGACTGGTCCCGCAGTACGCAAGACACGGTGCTCTCGTCCTTCTTCTGGGGCTACATCGTCTTGCAGATTCCAGCTGGCTACCTCGCCGGACGCTTTGGCGGCAAGTACCTGATGCTGGCTTCCATGACTACTACCGGAGTTGTCAATCTGATTCTGCCCATAGCTGCTGTCAAGGTAAGGACTCTTAAATGGTTGTATGGTCAATAGCCTTAAGACTGATGAACATTTTTGTAACACCAATCTACAGCCAAAGTGGTTCTATCTGTCTGTAACCTTTTGACACTTTAACAGCTGAAGGGGTTTAGAAGTAACTTGGCACGTAATACATGATCATGACCTGGATATGTACATTACAATACCATTTCTTCTGCACACGGACCGAGCAGGTTCTGGAAAAACTTAGCATATCATAAACTATACAACAAGCACGGTTTCTATTCTGATACTACATCCAGTTCACAGCGAATTGTTAGCTACAAGTGCGAGCCATTTTCATTATCTACTATCTATCTACTTTACACCAGTATCCTTTAGGTAGCATACTTTATGTTATTGTGCTTCCTTGAATTTCATTTGCGGGTTTGTACACAAATAAATGTAGTAAGTTTGAGGTGCTGTTTTTGTCTTTGGATAATGTGCATGGCAGAAGTACTGGCAAGTATTTTATAGTCGACTATAAATCTAATCGTTGGACCGACTAAGTCAAAACTGCACTCAATGGTCCACTCCACGAATGTACAAGAAAAGCTACAGTTCGGGAGGAATGGCGACGGATTGTGAAGCTTGCCACCGCCCCTGATGCGTCGACCACGACCACTCTGCCAAGAGTGTGACGACCAAGACAAAGTAAATCTAATTTGGGAAGAAACTTGTAAAACTTTACGAAACACAGTTTTAAAAACATTGTTTGTGAATGTAGTTTGTGGATGCACGCTGAAACATTAGGGTCATTATCCCTTACAGAGTATTTATTTAAAATTATGAGATAGCAGGAGACCATTATGTGGGTAATACAGAAATATTAGTACTTTAAAACGGACGTCCAACTACATTGCTACTACAGCAGTAATTAAACTGGGCATTACTTAAACCACACACATTTGTAACGTTAGGGACATTCCACAAAATCCGAATGAATTTTTGTAGAAAATGTTGGTGCGAGATTGTGACTCCTGCATAATTTATTCTACCGTCCGCTGCATTGTCCTGCACCTCGGACATACCGGACACGGTGAGAAAACTATCCTGTTCTCGACGTTATAATTAATTGCGAACCGTTTAAAATTCGGTGCACATTTCTGTTTATATAAAGCGGCGGTATACAAAGGTATGACAGGAAAACTAAGAACATTGTGAGTTGTGAATAGTTAATTGGTAGTTGGGGGCCGCGAATACTATATGTTCTTCTTTGCGTGTAGATGGATTTAAATAATATCCGACCAGTTTATAGCCACCTGCACAGGTGTTTCGTTGGCTTCGTTTAAATCCTGGAAGGTGCAGGTGGCTGTGCAGGATGAAAGGAGGTGGGACATATCCTGCAGAGGGGCTCCATACTGACATTGTATATGGGACGAGTCGATGATAGCCCATTAGGCCAGATTTTTTCTATTTATTATTTATGTTGATGTGATACATAACCTAATTATGAAGTGGCTTCTGGGTCGCTTGCAGTGTTGCCTTTATTAATTAAATGGGTTCAACTGGCCGCGGGTAACAATCAGAGACTCTGATTAAACAATTAAGCAAACAAAGAATATTTTCGCCGTATGTGTAATTTTCGTAAAATATTTGCGTCTCGTGTTCATGATTGTGTTGATTCAAAAAGTTCAATAAAATCTGTGTTCGTGTTGGTAATGTTTACATTTTTGTAAAGGCATGTGATTGTGGTTTTCGCACGGAAACGTTTCATAAACATCGACTGACTCAATCAGGACCAACCGAACCAATTATATTTATCTGTATTTTACATTTTTATCTGGATTTTATTTGTTTGATCATTTCTGAAGCATCTATATCGTAAAATGATCATTATAAGTAGATAATTTAATTAGTGTGTTAGTAATGTCATACATTTAGTTTAAGAAAAACACAAAATACTACTATCATAAATGTATAATATATATATGTTAAATACACAAGGAATTGTACATAGTGCAGATCAAACATACATAATTATGTACATAATACAACAGTAATGCTAACCCCATTCCAACCAAATATAAATTAAAAAAAAAAACAATAATAAATCTTTTAGTAGTCATTGCCAATCTGCTCCAAGTTTATCAGTCGCAGAGAAAACCGTGTTCCCATGTCAATTAATTTCCGAAAACACGTACGCTTCCTTTCAATCAAACAAGAAGGCTTGTTATAAATTAGGAAGATCGTATTATCGGCAGGCAATGTCTCTGTGTGTCCTGCGGCTGATCTGGACAAAATGCTCGCATTTGTTTCCGAACGAGTTAAGGCGGAGACGAGGAAAAATATTACGTTTGAAACGTTTTTATTTTGCTGAAGTGGACTAAAATCGTGTTCCTTCTAACCCTGGGTACCTACGAGTCTATCAGTGGACTTAATATGACGCCTAATAATGATAATGATGAAAAGCGAGCTCAGAAGAATGAATAACGGTGTATGTGTGATGTCGAAATGATACATTATTACAAAAACTATGGTCACAACTTACTCGTAAGATACAGTCAAACAATATAAAGAACTGGAACTACTGCTATGCACATTATGCTGTCTATGTCAGCTTTCTGGAGCCGCGACCACATTTCGTTCGTACACGTTTTGATCGAACCTGTACCCCCGAAACATTAAACAAAGATTCTGAGTTTTATTCTAGTCTATCTGGAAAGCGTAGACAAATAGCTCTTGGCGGTCATCTCAGTCTTGTTATTATTTAACTACACTGAGAAACAATTAGCCCGAGAATTGAAAAACTTGTTTGTGACAAAGTTATGGCTCAAAGTTAATTCTGGCGAAGTTAGAACTTTACTATTATTTTATAAATACTTAAAAGCGTCTTACCTATCAGACCACATTCAAAGTTACTAAAATCTTTTGAAACTTGAGTTGAGAATATTTTATTATTACATTGCGTTCAGAAAATTTATTTAAATTATTCATATTTTTTTTAGTATTAACTGCCAAATTGAATTAACTTTTTCCCGAAGCTTCGCCTGCGGTGAGGTTGGACATTACCCTACGGGATCGCACATGCGGATAACAAAGTCTTACAACCAAACCTAGGTCATGGTTTATCCGCGTGTTAAATTTCATTTGAATCAATTCAGCTGATAAGGCGTGAAAAGGTAAAGACAGACTGACCAACCGAATAGTTACTTTTGTTGTATTTGTAATAGTTATGGTTCGTTTTCATTTTAACCTAGGTACTGTATAATTTAAAGTTGATTAAAAACTTCAAGAATCACTATTCTGAGTCACTACTCAGGCATTCATTCATAGTCACTCTCTTTTGCAAGTTCAGCCTAAAGCCTCTACACAAATCATACTGCGCTAGAAGTCGCTCCTACAAGTTTTTGCCTCTCCCTTAACAAACAAACGTCTTGACGGATAGCAAGGATCTCACATTAGGATGGTTTATTAGGGCAGCATTTGTCTGAAGAGCCATCGCTCACCCGATACTATCAGACAACATAATTCTACGGAATGGAATGAGCAATGTTTCGCCGTCCTGTACTCCTGATAACCTGGTCCTTCGCGTTTATTTATAATTCGTTTTGTGGTCCTTTTTTACTGTTTATTTAAGGCTAGTAAATAAAAAGTATTTTTGTTTTATTTCGGAGATAGCAATGTAAACATGGAGCCTTTTAGACGTTTTATTTGGTTTAGCAAACGTTTCGATAAAATATTTATCTTATTTCAAATGATTTATTTTTGGTCTTTTTGTTTTGCTTGTTATGTCAACAAAACGAAAAGTTTGTACAAATAGATGTTTTTTTCTGGAACGCGTAGGAAGGTCTTCTCACTAGACAGTTCTCTTTGATTTACATACAATCAATTTGAAGAAACACAATATTTAATAAAAGAGGTGATTACTTGCTAGCAGTCCTTTACATTCAAACGAGGTATTAATTGTTATTTCAAGCCCTATTATTAATTACATTAGTAAAACTTGTAGGTTCCAAACGGTCTGGGATAATAATAATCCCATCAAAAACATTGAATGTACAAATATGCAAGTCTAAAAGGTTGTGAGAACTAATGTAATCTATATATCTATCTATAAATCTATTACATAATTATATTAAATCTGTAGACGTGGCGTTTCTGTACATTGATAATATTTAGAAAAAAAAAATGGTAGGGTTGTTAAAGGATCACGCACAGAACCCATTTCTACCATTTTTAGAATTTTTGTCTGTTTGTCTGTTCGTTTGTGCGCTCATCACGTAAAAACCCCTCATTGTATTCAAGATCGAAATACTGAAACATAAGACATAACATTTTATTTCATCAAAATCGACCAACAGACGCAAAAGATATGAATGTTTAAAATTTAGTTAGTAACCTCATACGCGATTTCTATATCATCAATTACCATTTCTATTCATTCAATTGCTTAGTCAATGACAAAAGATTTGTATCTTTATGTCAGTTCCACAGAATATACAAATTATATTACAATGTGTTTTGTTATGTGCGTAAATTGTAAATCATAATTTACCTCGCGGTTGGTGTTGGTCAAAAAGGCGAACATTTTATGGGGCTAGACTAATTAAGGTGGCTGACGAACTGTGGCAATATTAGTTGCGTCATTTGTGCTGTGATTTATAGGATAAATCACCCAAAACAATTGATCTAGAGATAACAATTTATCTTAAATTATTATGATTGGGCTCAACTAACCGAACATAAATCAAAATCGCCTGAAGCAGTTCTATAGGGCATACTGTAGTAACCTGTAGGTATTGTTAAAATCTGCCAGGCGTTATAAGACCACTTCTTGCTATAACTTTTTTGAAAGGCATCCGTGCACCCCAACCAACTCGGCCAAATACAAATTATAATATCCTGGTACTTGCAATGGAGCATTCAGTCAATAAAGCATTATCTGAGTAAAATAGCTCCATTTATTTGTATTGATACTCAACATACTCCTCCCAACTTTGTCTTCCGTCCAAACGAACCAAGCCGGCGCACGGTGGGCCGAAAATCGGCTTTCATAGACTTAGGCATTTTATTTTGCAAGTGCCAGTTTTTATGCCGGATATCACTTCTATCTATATGTATAAAATGATAAACTGACTGATTGTTGATAGATCAACGCACAGCCCAAACCGCTGGTCCTAGAGATATGAAACTTGGAGGGTGTGTTCTTTGTGAAGAGTAAGTATCCACTAAGAAAGGATTTTTGGGAATTCCACCCCTAAAGGGGTAAAATAGGGGATGGAAGTTTATATGAAAGTCCTTCAGTTTTGATGTTAGGACCTTCAAACTTTTTGTTTAGGCTGACGTTTAAAAACGTCACTCAAACGTCACACGTTTACTTTTCCTTTAGGGGTGGAATTCCCAAAAATCCTTTCTTAGTGGATACTTACTCTTCATAAAGAACACACCCTCCAAGTTTATTGTATTATATAACGCTTATCCTTACTAATACCGGGCTAGCCTGACGCTTCCACCTCTAGGCACCAGGATGTCATAAATCAGTAAGAGACCTCAGTATCAACAATCTGAATAACATTTTCACCCGACCTCTGCTCTAAAGGTACTAGGCTCTCATATAAAGTAGAAGAGCTTAAATCCTTACTAATACAATAAATGCGAAAGTAAGTTTGTTACCTTTTCACGACTAAACCACTGAACCGATGATCCTGAAATTTTGCATATACGTTTCATTTTGCATTTTCATCCCGAAAAAAAGTACTGTTCCCGAGGAAAACAACAATAACGTTCTTAAGATAATAGATGGCGCCACGTGTCTTTCGAATCATGATTGAATTATATTATTACAAGCAGAGTACAACCCGAATTGATTGTCAAATTCTAAATTAACGCGAGCGAAGCCGCGGGCAAAAGCTAGTTAGTTATAACAATATACAAAAATGACACCAGAATTGATTCTGCACAAAAACGAAGGAATTATAATTTTTTTACGAAAATTTTGTATGGAGCTAGTATGAAAAATCGAAATATTTCTAAAACGGCAGGGATAACCGTAATATCCTTATAGGGGGTCATAGTACTAATTATTTGTGATTTTTTGACATAAGTTACATAATGGTTGTGAATGCCGTTTTTTTTTTTAAAAATCGTCAAAATATTTTCATTTATTTTTACATATGAAACGTTCCTTTTAGCGTTTAAGTTGAAGATTTCAGAGCTTTAACAACTCTTAACATAAAATAGCATGACCTCTATAGACCTGAAGGACTAGACAGAGGTGAAAGAAAAGTTATTTTGATGGTTATTGTACCCTTTTTTGTGGTTGTTTTTGAAGGCGGTTATATTTTGTTTGAAAACTCGGTGTAATGGATGTACACGGTGCAAATTAGATCGGTTTGCAGGGCACACCACAAAGATGTTGGTGTGCGTAAAATCAACTGGTGTATTACTTCGCCTATTTGTTAGTGTTTGCTTCACTATAGTATATTGTATAATATGAGGTAAAGAATATGAAGCATCAATTTAACACTATGACTAACCGGTGTCGTGGCTTATACACTTGGGAGCAAATAAATCGAGCCACTACCTTTTTTCACGTAAAATGGTAAATATTTTTGGTAATATGGAACGTATCAATTCGAACTATATATCGCCTAAAAGTTTAGTTAATAACCTTTACAATGAGGGTAAATTATTGAATAATAACCTTATTGAATGATAAATTATTGGCTCTGCAAGAAAAATGGTAATTTTGATAGAAAATTTAGTAGGGCTAAAACAGTCCATAAAAACAATAAAAAAACAAAATTATTGCAAAAAAAATATTCTTAATAACTGGTATTACCCCCCCGGGCCCTGATACATTCTTGTAGCCTATTAGTCATCGATCTGATCAGCGTTACGATGACATATTGTGGTATGTTCTCCCACTCTTCAAGCACAGCGACTTTAAGCTCGGGAATGGATGAAACAGCGGGAACCCTGGCTCGGACTCTCCGTTTTAGCTCGTCCCATAGGTGTTCGATCGGGTTCAAATCGGGACTTCGTGCTGGCCATACCATTTGTTGAATCCCGATCGCAGACAAGTATTCCGTAACGATCTGCGCGGTATGAGGTCTCGCATTGTCATGCATAAACAAGAAATTTTCTCCGACAAAACCAGCATACGGCATTACGTGGTTTTCAAGAATGTCAGTTATGTATCGGTCAGCTGTTAATCCACGTCTACCACTGCCATCGTTGGCGGGGTCGACGAAGACAAGTTCCGTTTTTCCGTCTAGAGAAATTCCTCCCCACACCATACAAGAACCACCACCAAAACTCACCGTTTCTCGAATGCAACATTGGGCAAATCTTTCACCAGGACGTCTATACACTCGGTTTCTCCCGTCATTGCTAAAAAGACAGATTCTTGACTCGTCAGAAAACAAAACTGACCTCCAGTCTTCTAACGTCCAATTAATGTGTTCTCGAGCAAACTCCAAGCGAGATCGGCGATGAGCTACAGTCAATTTTGGGCCAGTTGCTGGTTTGTGTGATGTTAAATTTCGTTCTTTTAGTCTTCGTCTCACTGTCCACCTACTGATTGCGACTCCTCGAACGTCACGTAACGCTTGCTGTAGCTGAACAGCATTAAGTCCACGGTCGCGCAACGAATTGGTTGCAATAAAGCGGTCGTCACGTTCTGTTGTTGCCCGTGGTCGGCCAGTTCCAGGTCGCCGAACAAAAGCACCAGTCTCCAGATACCTGCGGTATACCCGCTGTACCTTTGAACGACTCAAATGAAGTCTGCGTGCCACTTCACGTTGTCCGTGTCCAACCTCAAGTAAAGCTACAACTTGGGCAGCTTCCGTCGGTGTAGTATCCATTTTATCAGGTTATTTTGATTACACAGACACAGATAAAGACAACAATAACAAGTAATATGGGTATGATTAACAAAAACCTCAAATTTAATCTTTTCTTAACAGAGTACAATAAAAATGTCATAAGCAAATTAAATGCGATAATTTTATTCTACCCTTTAAACTTTAATAAAAATGAAATTTTGACAACTAACTACCCTCATTGTAAAGGTTATTAAATACCCTTTTAGGCGATATATGTTTCGAATCGATGCGTTTCTTAATACCAAAAATAATTACCATAATGCGTGAAAAAGGAAGTGGCTCGATTTATTTGCTCCCAAGTGTATGTGTAATCATTCGGCTGGTAAATCAAGTGTCGTAGGATCGAATCTGCGCCGCTGGCGTCAACTTTTTGCATTATTAAAAAACTTTTATTTTCATTTTGTTGAATTTTTATTGTAATTTACCTGATAATAAGAACATTATTCGAAAAAAAATATGGAAGTAAAAATTAAACAATTTGTATTAAGAAATCAACAACATTTATTGACTAGGTTTTTTTTATATTATAATTACAAATTATAAAGTTTTGTGCATGACAAATATTCTAAGTCGGACAAGAAATAACGTTACTTTTCTTATTCAAGTGGGTAATTTATTTATTAGTGAAATGAATAAACATGTTAATAAGATAGATATTAAGATACAGGTATCCTAAATTGTTATCTCACTAACAATAACATCACTCACATAAAACAAATCGAATTACCCCCTGATATTTATATTAATAGCCTATTGGTGCGCCTTCGCTATCTATGACTTGTTCATGCACGAAGTAAATGTCTCCACTAGACCTGCATGGAAGAATATTTTTTTTTATGATAGCGCTCACCATCTTTTCGCCACAATATTTTGCGACCGTCCTTGTCTGATTTAAAACATTTTTCATCTCTAAATATAACTATATTATTGCACCAATCAAAATCCAAATATTCTCTTGCGAAGCGTACCCGGTTTTGCCTGTGAATATCTGACATTCAAATTTTCTTGGCTGGCCTACAACATTTCACACCAGCTGCTCGCAAGTGGTTTCGTACAGTTTGTAATGTCACGTCATGTTTAGTTGCCGTGGAACGAGTAGTGAGGAAGGGCTCAGCGGTATGCGTAGCAACTATATCAGATGCCAATCTGTGAATGCAAATCCAGCCTTTGGTCCCGGTCGGCAAGGATCAATGCTTCCCGAATCTACATAACGATGGACCCACAATTGCACAGTCCTTCTCTGTGAACAATAATAAAATATTGTTACAAAAAACAACAATCAATAACATGTGGATTATTTAACCTTCATACGGTCTTCAAAGTTACCAACGTAACTGGACTTTGGGTCTAATTTGACCCAGTACTATATTTCCAGAAGTTATGTATAATATTTTATAATTACTATTATTGGGATTTGTATTTTAATAAACTATATAATTTCAATGAAAAGAGAAGCTACTGAAATGTGTATTCATTAGAATTTTTTATAATTCCGAACATTTTGTGCACACAAAGTACCCAAAACTTTATTCCGTACTTTGCGGGCTTTGATGGCATGTACTGCCGAAATAGGCACCTTTCTCTGATTGCTACCAGGTGTTCATCTACTGTCATATTTTCGGAAGGGTTGTAAAGCTTCAGTAGTATTTCAACCCACCGATCCGACCGAACTCATATATGGGAGCTAAGTCTAACAAACGCCGTTCGCATCGAGTTTCTCTGTTGTCGTTGTCGGACCTTATAACTCTTGATATTTTCTTGAAAGTCTTCACTGACATAGTAGCTGCAAATATTAGTCTTGCATTATGAAAATCCCATAAACTTTCAGAACTTTCGTTATTTGATCGAAATACAAGCCAACAAAAGTAATCCAATGAATTCAAACAATCCAGTACTGTCAATATCAGTCCATTATTTGTCATATACGCGTCTACTCTCAATATTAGGTACTGTAATTCAAAATAATATGTAGCAAAAGGAGGTGGACAAAATTATACAAAGCTTGAAATTTCTACTTCTGTGTGTGTCTAAATGGATAATGATGGAAATTTTTTGAAGAAGTGATTTGGCCATTTTTTGACGTCATTATTTCGGTAGGAACAAGTGCAGTTTCACTCTCACAAGAACCTCTGTCCGATGAATCAGCTTCCTCAACATGATCTTCGCATTCAGAACACGATACTTCCTCATCCGACACGTCGTCCAAAAATTATTCAATCTCACTATCTCTCAATTCAAATAAGAAATAATTAGTCCTATCTTCAAATTATCACACATTCTATTCACTCAATTTTTATTGTAAGAATATAACAGGGCTTTGACAAGAAGAATGCAACCATACAATACAAAGTGGGTACTTGATAACGTATAAAATAACAAATGACGTTCGTTTAATACGTATGGTTAAATTTGACCCGAGGACCTTGAACGTAGAAAAAGTTGTAGGTCGAAAAATTAAAGATATTTTTATAAAATGATATACTGAATATATTAAGCTCAAAACTTTGGTAAAAGTCATGAAACATGAAATCTCAAAAGAAATTAGCTATAGAGAAAACTTTATTTCATTCCTTAAATGGGTCAAAATTGACCCGAAGACCGTATGAAGGTTAAACATATTAAACTTCTAAACATCATAATAACATTTTGTTACTCACCGATATCTTTAAACGTCTCGCAATTTCACTAATCGAAACATTTTGCTCATGCAAAAGAATTATTTCAGCTCATAAAAGTGTGGTTCAATGATTCATATTGATTCACAAATAAAAGCACTTCTCAAAAAACGCAGGGTATAATGTCTAAAAACGTAACGAAAGCCCGATAGTCAATAGCATTATGACGATGAACTTAAACTACTAACTTAAACATGATTTGTCATTTTTAGAGGGTAGACAACTAATACATTCTAACCCAAATATAAAGAGACTTGCTAATAGTTAAGCAATGAATTGAACAAACAAATGTAAAATATTTTATTAAAACATACAAAAACATTAAGCTGTTGGCAGTCGGATTCGATCCTACGGCGCCGGCGCAGTAAGTAATTATTTATCGCACGCTCGACTAATGCGCCACGGAGACGATTGTATCATAAGCTAAATTTATGCGTCATATTCCCTGCAACATTAGTGACAAGAAATTTTATTGTGTGTGCGTGGACAACGGGTTATTGTGAAGCAAACACTAATAAATAGGCGAAGTCAGACGGCCGTTGATTTTACGCACACCAACATCTATGTTGGTGTGCCCTGCAAATCGATCTAATTTGCAGTGTGTACATACATAAAAAAAAATACCGACCGACCGAATGGAAAACTTCCTCCTTTTTTTGAAGTCGGTTAATTAAAAAAATGGACGGTATATATACTTTTTATTAAAAGGTAATTTAAATAAAACAGAAGTAACAAAAATAATATCAAAGTGCATAATAATTTATGAAAATATTAACTAAACATATGATACAATAAACTAACATGAATAACAAAAGAACATAAAGAAAAATAATTGAATTTTACAAATTTTATTTACAACTTTCGTTGTCGGACTCCAATTCAGAGTCAGAATCCAGATTGGATACACCTACAAACGCGAACTCAGTTTCCGGAAACTGTATTAGGTCGAGAGTTTCAGCAAAAAAGGTTGTCTTCCTTTTGGCATCTAACTTCGGCCTTTATGCACTTAGGACAGGATCCGAAGAAACAACAAGCATATTTAGGATATCTTGATTAGAATCTTGCCTGCTTCTTTTCCGCGAATGATGTTCCCGAAACCTCCTAAAATCTTTGTTTCGAGACTCTGAGGCTTCTTCCGAGAGAGTCCCAATCGGGACAATATCATTTTTTTCGATTATGTCAGCACCGTGTATTAATAGTTTATGTACGGTTGATGACATGTAGTACCAGTCGTATAATTACGTACGTACTTTTCTGCTGTTTTGCGAGCAAAATCTTTAAATTTGATGACATCTATCTTCTCACCAGATGTTATTGCTTGCAAAATAACAGCAAATCTTTTTATCAGGTCTTGATCCAACCCAGTAATAGCTGCAGTTTTATTGGGAAACTCGAAAAACTTCCTTGCGGTATTCCCGTCATTAGCAAATCACATTAGCTCACTAATTACAAAAAAAGTGACTGCAGTTCTTAGTAGGTATTGTTGCGAGAAATTTCAAATCATTTAATCACATATTAGGCTCATTAGAATCAGATGACTACAACAATTATTCTAATTACTTAGTTACTTGTCAGCAGGCTCATTAGATGACTACACAAGATGTTATTTTGTATTTTGATCTTCTGCAAGGTTTTAAAATTCCTTTTGTGTCGATATTATTATGTGTCCGGTTATGTTATAATCATACTTTTAGGGTATGATCAATTAACAATTTCATTCCCCTATCTTTCAAAAAGAAGCGACAGCATGGGCACTTTGACACTGATATTCAACTATTTGGTATTGTTGGAAATCTTACCAAGATACTACACACCTCTGTCTAGTCCTTCAGGTCTATAGAGGTCATGCTATTTTATGTTAAGAGTTGTTAAAGCTCTGAAATCTTCAACTTAAACAATAAAAGGAACGTTTCATATGTAAAAATAAATAAAAATATTTTGACGATTTTTAAAAAAAAAACGGCATTCACAACCATTATGTAACTTATGTCAAAAAATCACAAATAATTAGTACTATGACCCCCTATAAGGATATTACGGTTATCCCTGCCGTTTTAGAGATATTTCGATTTTTCATACTAGCTCCATACAAAATTTTCGTAAAAAAATTATAATTCCTTCGTTTTTGTGCAGAATCAATTCTGGTGTCATTTTTGTATATTGTTATAACTAATAGAAGTGATATCCGGCATAAAAACTGGCACTTGCAAAATAAAATGCCTAAGTCTATGAAAGCCGATTTTCGGCCCACCGTGCGGCGCTGGAGAATTTCTGCAACTACAAAGAAGAAGTCAAAACTCTGGTAATACTTTCGTTTATTGACAACCAGCGCGAGGAAATTAAAAACTGGCCAAGTGCGAGTCGGACTCGCGCACGAAGTATTCCGTTTCATTATCTATAAAAACGGCAAAAAAATCATATCTGGGGAGCCCCACTTAAATATTTTTTTATTCTGTTTTAGTATTTGTTGTTATAGAGTCAACAGAAATACATCGTCTGTGAAAATTTCAACTTTCTAACTGTCACGGTTCATGAGATACAGCCTGGTGACAGACGGACAGACAGACAGACAGACAGCGGAGTCTTAGTAATAGGGTCCCGTTTTATCCTTTGTGTACGTTACCCTAAAAAAAATGTCAAATAGGTTAACTCGATTTCATTTCAGTGTCAGTGAAAACTGTAGAAGTAACTTTGTAATCGCGTATTGTTAATACAACAAAGTTAATCACTAAATTCTTACCAATGTCATAGTTCTTAAGTCATATTATTCACTAACCCATATTGTTTGAAATATATAATTGTTTTATTTTATTAAAAGTTATAGTATATGCAGTTATAATTTATCTAGAAAACTGGACTTAACGTGCATTATGATTTTTTTTTCTTGCTTTGTAGGCTAAACACTAATTGACTACAAAACTTGAAGCTTGTGTGTCTGATACATGCAAGTACCAAGAAAAATGTTGTGAAACCCTTCTAGTAGCTCAAATTCAATACCAAATAAAAACGCCCTACGCCAAATCATCAAGAGAGCAAGAAATTAAAATAAGCCGAATGAGCCTACAAACTTAAGCGAAGTGGGTTAATACACCAAATCAATGTAAAGAAATTAATGGTACCCGATTTCTAGGTAAAAATGTTACTTTCACACAATTTTTCTCTGATAACCCGGTGCATCATTACTCGGTCGCAAATTCGATCCCCAGACAAATTCAGATTGGAATATGAAAAAAACAGCCAACTGCGAGTCGGGCTCGCGCACGAAGGGTTCCGTACCATTATTTATAAAAAATACGAAAAAAACACGTTTATTGTATGGGGACCTCCCTTAATATTTTTTTTTTTAAATTTTTAATATTTTTTGATAGAGCGGCAACGAAAATACATCATTTGTGAAAATTTCAGCTTTCTAGCTATCACGGTTTATGAGATACAGCCTGGAGACAGACAGACAGACAGCGGAGGCTTAGTAATAGGGTCCCGTTTTACCCTTTGGGTACGGAACTCTAATAAAATGCAGTTATGTAGCATATAAACAACACCTTTTCCCCATGGTGTAGGCAGAATCTTCAGAAGGCCACCCGCTACGATCCTTACGTAATTATTTTGCTTCGTCCACGTGCATACTTAATGTAGACCGATTTTAAAAAGTTGTTATGTACAAAACGACTAGAAATACAGAGTTGTTACGATTTTTTTTACAAAAACTATCCAATAATGTAAACATTCTCTAATACCTTCCGACAAGGAAGAAAAAAGTTTCACAACACAAACAAACACGCAATAAATCCTGCAATTAACTTACGCGCTTGTTCGTGCACTTTATAGATGGGCGTCATTACCGCCGCGTCAGGGGGAATGGCGCTCATTCCTTACGCCATGAGCGATCAACGATGTTGCACGGGGTTCCGTGTATAGAAACACAGAGACACAATGTTGTATTTATCTTTATTAGTGACGGTTTGGTTGTCATGTTAGGTGGTTAATGATATGTATTTAAAGTAGTGTGGCTTAAAGTAAGATTAGAAAAGAGTTTAGTGCTTTATAATGTTGGTAGACTTGGTTTGTACGCTAGCAGACTTGTTTAATCACTGTTGTTATACATCATTAAACTTGCGTGTTTTTATACAAATAGTGTTAAAACAGTTTAGGCCTAGTGGTACACACGTGTACCAACAGTGGTTAAGAGGTAATCCATCGTGCAGTGATAGTGTTTTTTTATGAAGCGTTATTTGAGAACGATTACATCCAGCAGTGGCCGTCTGATGGCTGATTATGACAATACGATTTCATCACGGCTTTACCTTTGCTGCATAAGAAAGTGAGGGAAGAAAGAGTGCACCTACATGATAATATGTTTTCGCACATATTTGCGCACTATAATAATTATCTCCCGCGCCGCCATGGCCGAATGGCTCGATTTGGAAGACTATTTTATTATCCTATCCTTCCTAGCCTATCATTTCGGGGATTATTGGAGTCACGTTGTAATATGTAACAATATCATCACTTCTTCCAGGGTGACTACATGGCGGTCTGCGCGTGCCGCATCGTGATGGGCTTGGCTCAAGGTCTGCTGTACCCCAGTTTACACGGAGTGCTGGGTCACTGGGTACCGGTTAACGAGCGCAGTCGGCTCGGCACCTTCGTCTATGCTGGTCAGTTCCTCTCTCATATCTTGTAGTGACCCAAAGTCTGCTTCATAGATCTACTTTATTTTGTTAAAATACGTATCAAAGTTATAAACTAAGGTATTTCAAGAAACTTGTTTAGATGTGGTCAAACCGGTACGGTACATTGCGGAACACCGAACACTGACGAATACTTCGGTGCCACAGATGTCTGAGTCCAGTCAGTGTCCACACTGAAAACTCGTCCGCTCCTTTAACAACTCAAATTTGTACTTTCCCATAACTTCCCTAGACGAAAGCTCAGAACCATCCAGCACCAATTTAGTAATTGAATTAGACAACATCCGTACCGGCTTATTCCCTGGAGATGTTCCATTAAACCAGCATGAATCAATTTGTTCAATCTATCCGAATTCATTTGCAATTTCGTTGTGCGTAGAAGATACTATCACCTACTGAATTAAAAACAAGAAGCTCCCAGGTTGTTTTTAAATTTTTAGTAAAGTTTGCTACTTAGGCGTGAAACCGCGCGGGCGTATTCTTTACGCAGTTTCAGGCCTAACTGGTATATCATTGAGTTTGAGTCGTGAAAGGATCAGACTCAGCGTTACCGAGTGCTAGCTGTCAATGGTGCGCCAGGCGTTTGGAATCGTGGTTCGATTAAGAGTAACGTTACTCGGGGAGGCTCCTCCCTGCCTTCCCCAGAACCCCCTGGTCACGAACTTCAGTGGTCGATATGGAAATCTTTGAAAAGACTGCATGCTCAAGTTGGCTCCTGCCGATCGAATTTGGCTAGATAGGGTTTTAATTGACCCATCTCGGACACAATGCGAGTGTGGAGCCCCAACACAGCATATGCCACACCTTCTCTCCTGCCCATCGTGCACAACTAATTGAACCCTCCAGGACTTGAATGAGGCAAACGACAGACCTGTCTAGGTTACTACGTACTCGGTCGGACAAAATCTGAGCCATCGATTCGAGAGGCAGAAGAAGGCTGTCATCATTGGCAAAAAGCTGTGGATGGTCACTTGGGTTCAAGTACCTCTACTTTCAAGGCCACTCAATGACCACGATCGATAGATTAATTCAATTTCTAGTTAAATGGTTAAATAATACCTGACTCAAGTTTCAAAGAGAGGACCAACCAGTTTTAAATTATTGTATCAATTTCACTAGAAATACTATTGAATTTTAAATTAGACTTATAGGCTTAGTTTCGAGTAGTTTTATCAAGGCCATACAAAATAGTTTGCAAACCAGACAACGTTTTTGAAAAATCAGTTTATAATTTATTTATTTAAAGACTTTGGAAGACTTACAGATAAATACAATCGTAATAAATAACAGTATGATAATCTGACAGCCAATAACAAGTCTTCGCGTCTAGAGCTTGTCTGACAGACAAATAGAATACAATAAAATAGAGCAGTTTTCCCAATGGTTAGAGTTCAATGCCACTGTGATCAATAATTTCAAATCCAAAAACTTTGTTACCTACTTAATTCGATAAAACTTTCATTGTGCATTTGTTTAATAACACAATGTGTGTCTAATACACGATTATGGCCTATTTTTTTCAGGTGCTCAACTCGGCACCATCATCGAGCTTCTGACGTCAGGCCTCCTCTCCGCCAGCTCCTGGGGCTGGCCCTCCGTGTTCTACGTGGCTGGTGTCACCTGCCTCGTCTGGTCTGTTCTATGGATCATCATCGGAGACTCCACACCTGGCACTAGCCGGTGGATCTCGAAGAAGGAAAGGAAGTACATCGAGATGAATGCAGGCTCTAACAAGCTTGGACATGGTGTAAGTTTAAAAAAACAAATGGGACATCTGGCTTTTGTAGTATAGAGGTACGAGGATTAGTGTGGAAAGTTCCTCGTCCTTCATCAAAGGACGAACCTGCAATATGTTAATCTCGCAAATGAGATGATTGATGATGATTTGACGTCACACAAAATCCTGCATCGCGCAAGCAGACTCATTTCTGCTTGCGCGATGCAGGATTTTGTGTGACGTCAAATACGAAGTCAAGATCGGATGTGGCCCTGTAGATGCCGCCACAGTAGATAGTAATATTTACCTTCAACAGCAGCTTAAGTCTTGATCTTCTGATATTATTGTAGTGACAATATTGATGGTAATTTATTATTTTCCAGAAAATGCCGACTCCTTGGTTAAGCATCCTCACGTCCCTTCCTTTCTGGGCTATCTTGCTGGCTCACAGCGGTCAAAGCTTAGGATTCTGGACACTTCTTACGGAATTGCCTTCGTACATGAAGAATGTTCTAAATGTGGACATCAAGCAGGTGAGATAACTATATCATAATCTATACCACAGAAATAAAAACCCATGAAAACATACTTAATATACATAATATTGATGCTATGCTATGCATATTGCAATACTGTTTCCTTTTCGTTTGCTAAGTAACTAACTAGTCTGTTTTTTTAACAACCCACAACACTTATAAAATAACAGTAGTGTTTAAGATGTATATGTATTATTACTAACAAATTGGATTATATTTTCTGTTTATTAAATGATTTGATTTGATAATATCCTTAACGGAACTTTTCAGAACGGTATGTTATCAGCTCTGCCGTACGTGGCTATGTACATCCTGAGCTTCTTGTTCAGCTGGCTGGCTGAGTTCCTCGTCAACAGGAAAATCATCAGGCTCGTCACTTCCAGGAAAATATTCAACACTATCTGTAACTATAACATTATTTTCATAAGCACTAGTCGTAGAGTTATCACAGAGTTGTTCTCACAGACCAATGCTGTATGCTATTTACGTTAAGGTGTATTGTAGTGATAGAAATCATTTTTAAAACTCGGTATGCCGCTTGAGAATTATAGGCCAAGTAATAATTGAGTAAATTCATACTGTATAATTATGGAAAGCGAATATCGCCTCTGACGAAACGATAGCTGTATAATATTTTGGAAGTAACATCGATATTTAAAGAAGAAGTAGAAGGTGAAACTAATGCCCTAATATTGTGCCTGTATGGTTGTTTTAACGCCAAAAAAAATTATT
Organism: Eurois occulta; assembly: GCA_950022335.1. NCBI lineage: Eukaryota > Metazoa > Arthropoda > Insecta > Lepidoptera > Noctuidae > Eurois > Eurois occulta. Next base: position 659,171 of record OX465492.1, on the reverse strand, counting down.
TCAATGTGTGGCACTCAGATAGACCATAACCTGATTTAAATAATAGGAAATAGGAGACTTTATATCCCGTTTGAATGTACTTGTGGGTTCGTTCCCGACATCCACACGCAGGAGCTAGTGGGACAATAAAATAAAATAGCCTCGTGTAATAGACGTACGGCATAATTTCAAAACAACCTATACTAAACCAGTTTATACGAATCGCTCATTGTATTGGAAATCTATACAAAGCGAGGCCAAGTTATACTGGAAACTTACAGCTTCATGTACCGCCGTATGTACAGCAAAATCAATAGAAGCGTCATTGAAACTTGAACGTAAACACTATTCTGTCGTGTTTTCCAGCGCAGTGGGGTCCGGCCGCAGCCCTGCTGGGTCTCTCGTACCTCCCGGCTGGCCACTTGACCCTCGCCGTCGTCATCCTGACCATCACTGTCGGCCTCAATGGCGCTCACTACGTCGGATTTATGGTAAGTAGTTTCATGGGTTTGTTAATGGAAAAACATCGAGAGGAACCCTGGACTTACAATCACTGTTTGAAATCCCCAATCCGTCTTGAGCAAGCGTGGTGATCAATGCTCGTCTCTTCTCTGTATGAGAATAGGCTTTTGCCCTTCAGAGGGAGTGTAATAACCTTATAGAATAATTTACAATTATCTAATAATTTAGTTAATATTTCATTTAACTTTTCGTATTTGAAACATGAAATAAATATCAGCTTCAAGCAATTCATATTGAGCTCATTATTAATCCTGCTACTAATCTTAATTTGAATATCTGTGAGCTAGATCTTTGAAACCTTTACAATGGTGACATAAGGGCTAATCTGCTCGCAAACGTTGAATGTTCTTGCCTAAATCGTGTATCTGTTGAAAATAATAGCCGGCTCTGTTTAGTGGCAATAGTCTCGCCCCCTATTATTATTTGTTTCAATGCTGATAATTAAATGTTTTAATTCCAGTTGTCTCACATTGACCTGTCTCCAAATCACGCGAGTACAATGATGGGCTTCACCAACGGCATCGGCGCCATCTTCTCGATCTTGGCTCCTCTCAGCGTTTCCTTCGTTGTTGAGGATGAGGTAGGTCTTCTAATGCTGTTGTTCTTCGTCGTATTTTAGAACAAAATAATGCTATATCTATTTGATCCTCGTTGGTTTAGTAACTGAGTCAGTCCTGAGGTCGACCAAAAGGACAGTAAGTACTATTGGAAGATTCCAATAGAGTTTTTTCAGCCATTTTTGGGAGTCTGGCATTGCGCCGGGTTAACGTCTGTAAACTCACCCTTATTGCTTGGAACTTCCAGGCGGTAATTTAAACTGTTTGAGTCTCTTCTTCGAGTCTAAGGAACAAACTACAATTAACTGATAAATTTCTTTTTATTTTTAATATTATAAATTATTATATTTTTAATAGAAAAATCTCAATATTTTGTAAGATGAACGTAACAAATAAATAACTTATGTAATGTTCTATTTCAGACAAGTGCAACAGACTGGCGGAAAGTGTTCTTCATTTCGGTCGCATTCTACTTCTTGGCGAACCTGTTCTACCTACTATTCATCTCCGCAGACACACAGGAGTGGAACGAACCTAAACCTTCGAAACTTATTGGTAAGACTTATACCACGCTTTATAACGTGTCACCTACTTGATAGCAGTGGTGTAGAAGTAAAACACTCCTCGCTGTATATATGATAGGACACCGCAGCCTAAACATTTTGGGAAAACAGGCGCGAACGGTTACCAAGAGATATCTACACGATGTAATACTTTCATTGATTTCTCATTTGGTATTTACAGAAGATGGAGAAAAGAAGTCAGAAGAGAAGAACCCAGAGAAGACGAAGAACAACGTTGGTGAACACAAGTTCTGATGCTAAATACGAGTAAAATATTAAATAAGGACTAGTCATAATTTAATTTCATCTAAAATATTGTGTAGTAAGTTATGTGATACGCGCGGTGTTTACACCTCGCTATTGTTGTAAGTACAGAAATCTGCTCGGTTTATCATAATTACAGGGTTAAATTGAATTAGAATTATTATTATCGAGCGATAACTGATTCTGGGCATGTTTTACAACTGCAAAAGTAAGTTTGTTCTTGCGATAAAATATTTAATTATTTTCAACCCGACTAAGGAACTCTTCGTTCTCCTTCTGATTTCAGTAGCTAGTTTAATTTGACCCTGTAGGTATTGTAAAGTAATGACATGAAACTAGCCTGTGATATATTTGGAAAGAAGTTACCATAAAATTAAACACCCTGTTTTAGTGTGATTGTATTAAATGTTCAACGATTCAAACTAGCTTACTAAATCACTCTTTAAAAACTATTTGGTGTTTTCCAATGAAGAAACAAAGGTCAAAAATAGATAACGGGTTGTCTTCCTCTATTGCTGTCGAACCAACAATTATTCCTGTCTCAGAGACATTTGAAAACCTGTGATTTTTCAAAAATATGTAATAGGTTGTCGGAATTTATATTTTCACAAAAATTGTGTATCATTAACAGTTCATAAACTTCACAATATTGTCGTATAAAATATTTGCTCAATTTTATAATGTACGCAAAAGTTAGGAGTGGCGTATATCCCTAATTAAAACTTAATATATTCCACGACTCGAGGGCTTGTGCCTTATTAAAATGTGGCAAATTGCGTCGAGAACTGCCTGAACTTTGTCACATTCCCGGTTCGACGAATAAAATTATAATATTATTGTGCTGTATGTTACAATCATTATGAGTACAGTGTTGTCAAATTGGAATTGTATTTAGCAATTTGTCCCTTGAATTACTTTCAGTGATATGTGCTAAATTATGGGAACGGAAAACTTTCGTACTATCCCTTTTTTGTACTCCACTTGCTATATCAAGTTTGTGACAACAAAGTGTGAAATAAATAGTGAACGTACCGGAAACCAAAGAAAATTCTGTAAGTGTTACCGGTGCCTTCGATCTATGTAGTAATTTATTTGTAAATATTTATTAATTGCAATCATTGTCTTTAATTTAGACTAAGGCTAATTAAATAAACATACCTTAAATAACTGTCATTTTTCTTTAGTAAGATCCCGTAACAAATTAAGTGGAGGATTATCAGCCCATTCGACACACAATGTGCATTCAGTGTTGTGCAGAACATGGTTGGAATGTCCGAAGTGTCCAAACAACACCCATGACCGATACTGGTTGGCAGTTATTGACGTGGATACCTACTATACCCAAATAAACTAAAAAAAATCCATAGACAATTTTAAAATGAAAATAGATCTGTTCCAAAATCATTTCATTTTCATCATTTTTTTTTTCATTTACTTTTTTTATTTTTTTTTCATTTTTCTTTTATCATTTTTTTTTCATTTTCATTTTGAGGATATTATCAACTTAAATCGTTCTGAAGAATAAGATTGTAGACTGATAATACTTCCCTATAATAACTGCAGGTAGATATGATATCTTTTGTAAAACTCGTTCTTAGCTGAAGTGACGACTCCTTTATAAAACCTCAGTAATAATGCAACAGGAAGTCTTCGTTATTTCGCGACTTTGTTCAAAGACTTTTAAAGAAAAGGTAACGTTAGATGACCTTTTCATGAAAGAAGAGCTTTAGTTGATACTAATGAGCAGCGTTTGAAACAGTATATTATCAAAGGTAGCCTGTTATTTATGACACAAACATACAGTTACATAATATGTAACTTATGCTATAATCAGCTGATAATGTGCCCACTGCTGGGACTTAGACATCTCCAGTGAGATCGCTGTCACTAGACTGAACTTTCGAGTGCATGACTCTTATGCCGTTGTAAGTAGATAATTATTGTTTTACTAGGTTTATCTGTCTATATTTTTATTTGAAGCTAATTTTAGACTGTTATAATTCTTTGTGTTACTACTGAGCAGCAGGTTCTGGGTTCAATTCCCAGTTCGGGCAAAGTGTTATTGAGGTTTTTCACCAGGAATTTCTCAGTAGCAACACTGTGTCTGAATTGGTGCCCAGTTGATGGAAATAGACTCGCCCCATATCACATAGGTCTTACAAATAACTGGCGAGATGTGAGTGTACTATTAGGTACACCTCTGCCTAACC